>CM059426.1:189993512-194793512 GCA_030390025.1 Squalus acanthias | reverse complement strand
TCATTTATGAAGATTTATGTGAACAATTCATTTAAGCACAAATCCTGATCTCCATAATAGTTCTGTCCAACTTGTGCCGAAAGGATCTCTGCACTTTTAACCCTGCCTACTTTAAAGATAGCTTAATTTTTTTAACCCCTTGCTGCGATCGATGATCTGTCTATTCTTCTCTTGCCTCAGACAGCTTCAAGCTAGATCACCAGTGTGCAAAAATAACAAGGAATAAACAAAATAAAAGAAAAAGTACAAGGACAAATATATTTTCAATCTTTTCCTCACTCCTACTGGGGAAAGAAACTGATGCATCACTTTGTCAAGCGTGATAGACTGCAATGTTTGCTTTTGAAATATTGAGCTCATTCTGCAAACAACCAACAAGTGTAGAAACAGGTTTAATTTCAAAGGTAGGCACTGCGCCTAGTTCCCTGAACAACCAAGTTAAATTGCTTTATCCAGAGCACGCAAAATGACATCTTAACAACTTTGTGAAGATCGATATTTAGCCTGCACCGTATTTCAAGTCCAAAAGAATATAACAAACAGTGTTTGGGTAAAAAAAAACACCTGGGAGACAGATTACTTCATTCAAACTACTCGAAAAGTCCACAGCAAGTTCGGTTCATTTCTATAAATGCTCTTTAAAATGCAATCACCATTCGCATTCCAGACAGAAACCCATCGTCATAACTGGAATTTTTTCCCCTCTAGTTTTAATGACGTCTCTGCTCAAAACAAAACCTGCCTGGAACATTTCAAGATTTTTGCCTAATCTCTCTGAAAGGGATTTTGATTTAATTTATATGATGATGTTGCTATGAGGTTAGACTCAGTTCACTCAGGGTTAACTCCCAGAGATTCAAGCAATCCAGGTTGTTGTTTAAGACAAATGAGTTGCAATACCAGCCATCACTGGATTGGGTATTTTTTGCAAGCCACATTAATTTGAGACAGTAGGGGCGGGGGTCATTGCATCTTTAATATTGGAATGGGTTTCATTCAGGGGCATCCAGCAAAACAATGTGGTTGCCTTAGCTCCCACACAAAAGAGGGAAGATACTCATTCAAGGTGAGAAGTTTGATTGGCAGCTCAGTGAGCAATACTTTGACAGAGAGCTGAGGGAGGGGTCAGAGGTCAATCCTTGCCTGTATCTGTATGTGGCTGTCTCTGTTTCTCTGCCTCTGCAGCAGATGAGACTCTGGAACAGCCAGAGTGATAGCAAGGTATCACGTTTCAAAAGATAATTACCAGTTAGTTCAGGAGGTTGCTGACTTGCTTAGTGAGCAAAGTGCAAATTGCGTAATTTATTATTTTGCATGATACAAGAAATAATAAGCTATTGATTGAACCTTCGTGAAAACTGTATTGGGTTCATTCAGACAAAATAAACCAGCTTATTAGTTTACAATTGGCTTCATCTCACTGGAGTGCTTTCCAGTCTACCTTCTGAAAAATAGAAGAAACGCACATGGTGGCTGTATTCAGTACACACAGAGGGGTTTATTGTTATGGGGGTATTATTGTTATGGCTTCCAGGCCATGGTATAATTTACCTAGATATCAAGCACTAAAAGTACTCTTCAGATTGACTGATGACACTGATCCCAAGATAATACAAGAAGACCCAAAATTTGCAACAATACCAATTTTAACAAAGAGTTTCTACTCAAAACATTAACCTTTATTCCTTTATTTCTCTTTGGATGCCACCTTTGTCTGTTTCTAATTTCAGATTTCCAACATGTACAGCTATTTTCCTTTTATTGTGCGTTTTATTTATGGTTACGCTGGGATATCAACTTCTTGAGGGATTTTCTCATTTGCATTTAGAATTAATTGTTATCTGAACATTCACGCTACATATTCTCGAAAATTGTTCTCTATGACAAAAAACAAAATGTTTGAACTTGGTTTCTGAATCGTGTTCTGCAGCTCTTTTTTGTTTTGCTTTCATCATCCAGTGCAAGGAATGTGCACAGTGAGATTCCACTGTATGTCTGTGATTTCCGCCAGTACAGTTTTTACAGTAAAGACATGATAATCTTGCTCTACAGAGAGCCGGCACGGACTCGATGGGCCAAATGGCCGTCTTCCGTGCCGTTATGACTCTATGACTCTTTAAGCTGATAAAGGAACAAAAGTCCATCTTAGAGGGATTTTCTGGTGAATTTTAAGGTCACCAATTTCTACAGAAATGCCATCACCTGATCTATTTTTAACATCATGGAACCAAACCCACCCAATATGGTTTCTATATAATTGAACATGCTGGAAGATGCTTTGGTCCCCAACTGGTCCTCTCCAAGTTTTTAATCATAACACAGGAGAGCGTATTATCACTGCATCCACTTGTTGATCTGCCAAAGTTCAATTTGTGAGGTGTACACTCACCTGCAGCACTGTAACTGTGGATAGATCCTTCATTCTGCCTTCTTCATCTTTGAGATTATAACCTTCTGGCCTCTTGTCCCTTTCACTGACCTTCCACAATTTAATAGTTTTATCTGCAAGAATCAAAGGACAATATATAGTGTCAGCTTCAAGCAATACATTATAGAGCTAAATAATACTGATAGACCTGAAAAAATAAATAAATGGCACTTTTTTCTTTCCACATGTACGTGATATATTTTAACACAGCAGATCAAATGACCCATTCAAACTGATGTACATTATTTGTACAACAACAACAACTTGACTGCCTTTTTCCACCTCTGTAACATCGCCCGACTCTGCTCTTGCCGCAGTTCATCTGCTGCTGAAACCCTTGTCCATGTCTTTGTTACCTCTAGATTTGACTATTCCAATGCACTCCTGGCTGGCCTCCCACATTCTACCCTACGTAAACTTGAGGTGATCACAAACTCGACTGCCCGTGTCCTAACTCGCACCAAGTCCCATTCACCCATCACTCCTGTGCTCGCTGACCTACATTGGCTCCCGGTTAAGCAACGCCTCGATTTCAAAATTCTCATCCTTGTTTTCAAATCAATCCATGGCCTCGCCCCTCCCTATCTCTGTAATCTCCTTCAGCCCCTCAACCCCACCCCCCCCCACCCCCCGCCCCAGAGATATCTGCGCTCCTCTAATTCTGCCCTCTTGAGCATCCCTGATTATAATCACTCAACCATTGGTGGCCGTGCCTTCTGTTGCCTGGACCCTAAGCTCTGGAATTCCCTCCCTAAACCTCTCTACCTCTCTTTCCTCCTTTAAGACGCTCCTTAAAACCTACCTCTTTGACCAAGCTTTTGGTCACCTGCCCTAATTTCTCCTTATGTGGCTCGGTGTCAAATTTTTTGTCTTATAATGCTCTTGTGAAGCGCCTTGGGACGTTTTACTACGTTAAAGTTGTTGCTGCTGTATTTATATAGCGCCTTTAACGTAGTAAGACCTCCCAAGGCACTTCACAGGAGCGTTATAAAGCAAAACTTGACACCAAGCTACATAAGGAGATATTAGGCCAGATGACCAGAAGCTTGGTCAAAGAGGTAGGTTTTAAGGAGTGTGAATCATTCAGAGATCTACAGGGTGAATCATATAGCGATCTAAATATACACAAAATGTCTAAGAGCTGTTTAACAGAAAATCTGATAAGATTTCATGCCATCATAACAAGGTTAGGAACATAGAAAGATCCATAGCGTCAAATCATTTTCACATCTCTAAATCACATCCCTTTAACTTTTTGTTGCATCAATAATTAATTCAATTTTCAAGACATCAACAGCGTCAGTATTTACTGGACTACATGACAGTCTATTCCATACATTTATGACTCCAAGTACAAATAATAAGTTTAGCCAGTGACTTACACCATTTGCAATCTTGTGCTCTGAAGATTTCTCCCAGATTTTATTTTAAAAAAAGCTGTACATCCATTTTATGTATTACTTTCCTTTAAAAAAAATTGATGAAACAGAATTCTTCCCCCCCCCGCCCCCCATTTCTTCTCTTTTCCCAGGAGAATACATTTATTTCTCTAGGTTCCTCTTCATAACTTGGACAATCTAAAATCTGGAATCATCATCTTTGAATCCTTTTGCTTGCCACTATATCATTTCTTAAGACAAGTGACCACAGCCAGTCACAAAACACCATGGTGGAAACTGATTTGGGATCATTTTCTGGCCCAAAATAGGCAATGCTCTTGGAGCACGTGCCCGAAGCCGGAGTCCCATCATTATAAAAGTTATAAAAAGGAAAGAAACTGCCCGTCAGCCTGTGTGTGTGTGTGTGTGTGTGTGTGTGTGTGTGTGTGTCTTCCACCACCGTCCCATAGGTGTTAGAAATCAGATTGGGGAGTAGCTGCATCCAAAGAGCAGATTTTGAAAAGATTGCCATAGGTGGGTTTGTCTTCTTTCGCCTTGCGATTCCACATCACAAGATCTATTCCACACCTGCATGTCAGGGACCTCAAACCGAATTAAACATGGGTCCACTGATGGAAGCTTTCAACTACAGCTTTCTGCTTCTGGCAAAGATCAGGGGTTTAAACCAATCTGCCGTTTGTGCAGGTATTCTGGAGCGGAGAAACTTTTAGAAGCTACAAAACAGTTGGGAAGTTAAATTTTTGAAAATACCGGTCATCTCCAAATGTGCGAAGGGGAGAGAGAGAGTGTGGGAGGCTGTCTGGTAACAACAGGCGGCATCCCATTGTATATTTTATATTAATTATATGGAGGTGCCAATTTCACAGAGAGGCTGGAATAGCAGATCCAAGGGGATGAATATAATATGTGAAGACCTGATCTAACCATTGTGCTGGATGGTTCATCAGAAGCACCGTATGCTATATTTTAAGTGGCACTGCATGAAAGAAGGCATTCCAGAGTGATCAACAGTCAGCCTAGCTTGATGAGCCACATTTCATCAAGAAGCCACCAACTATATCTGCAGACAATTGATGCACATATCCAGAGAAAAGTGACTTCCCAGGCTCCAGGTCAGCAGAGTGCCAGAAGCAGACTGTGCCATCTGTTCAGATGGCCGCAGCTAACCACAGGACTGACACAGACAGGGGCAGTAATGATCAGCTGCAGCTTTCAACTTACCCCCACCTCCTTCCAGGCGTGCTGCATTGCTGACTTATAAGAATGGTGCCCTGCAGTGGCAAACACCCTCCTTGCAATGGCTTCATGAAGCAACACTTCCACTGCACCAGCCATCAAACAGAGGATTGGAAGCTAGGCTGTTCAGTCGTTTGCCTGCAGACTTGTACCGCCATATTGGGCTTCCATTTTTACCTGTCATTTTCTTTCCACCCAAAGGCTACCATCAGGTTAAAATGCCCTTTAAACTTTTCTAAAAGGTTGCTCTATCGTGCGTCTTCAAAAGCATAGGTAAACTCCGTGCAAGAATAACTTCAGCTATGAGCAGGGTTTTCTTTGCTATTAGAAAATGGATGTTGGCAATAAAAGGAATATATATGACAATCTCTTCAGTTCGTCTATTTAAATAATATTTTTCTCTTTTTTGACAAGGTTTGCTGGAAGCCATCTTGTTATTAGTTCTCTGCCATTCTCTTTCTGTCCTTGTGGGGAAGCATCAAACCTAATCTCATTACCACCCCATGTTCTGATGACACTCAGTCCCAGCACTCAATTATGCAGAGCACTGGCTTACCAATGTGCCACTCTACCAGACCACTTCCAAATCAACTGTAATCGCTGAGACCACTACAGTAGTCAATTCAAAACTGGCTATTTGAATAACCTTATTTAGAATAATTGGCAATCTGTATTTGATAGGGATTTACTACACAATACACTCGTCATATCCAACTAATTGTCCAGGAAGAACGAACTAGTGGAAAATATCATGAATTGATTTCATTTTTTATTTGACAGGACCATTTATCAAATGCCGACTTTCTATTGCTATCCCAGGGTACACCATTTTGGCTTGAAATAATGATACAATGACCTTTAAACATTGTACTATTTGACCTTCATAGAAAAAACAAATTACATTTTTGAAAACTTGCAGCCAAGACAATTAAGAGGTGTTCCATATGTAGCTGTTTGTCCCTCGCGTTTTATGACATTTATATTCCTCCTTTAACACATGACCTCTTTGTGAATGCAAGAGTAGTTGGAAATAACTCTCCTGAGCTTTCATAATTAACTCTCTCGACCAACTGCAAAAATGATCCCTCTTGATCTACCTGCTTAACATCCCAAAAGTCAGATTCATCATCTCGGCTGAGAATACAAGCTCACCGACTGAAAACATCTCTTTCTAAGCTTTATTTTAACAATCTGCCAACTCCTCCTCCATGCCATTCACACCCTCTGCCTCGGCCACTTGCCATGGTTACAGTATAAGCCAGCTCTAGCGCAAGAGCATTCCCACAGATGCAGTCAGTGTTCATCCCCAGCTCACTCACTATAAGGTGTGGCCCAACCAGTCCATGCCAGCGTTTATGCTCCATTCGAGCCTCCTCCCGTCTTTCCTCATCTAAATCTATCAGCATAACCCTCTATTCCCTTTTCCCTCATATGCTTGTCTAGCCTCCCCATAAATGCATCTATACTATTCGCTTCAACCATTCCCTGTGGTAGCGAGTTCCACATTCTCACCACTCTTTGGGTAAAGAAGTTTATTCTGAATTCCCTACTGGATTTCTTGGTGACTATCTTATATTGATGGCCTCTAGTTTTGCTCTTCCCTACAAGTGGAAACATTCTCTCTGTATCCACTCTATTAACATTTTTCATAATTTTAAAGACCTCTATTAGGTCACCCCTCAGTCTTCTTTTTTCAAAGAGAAAAGAGACCCAGCCTGTTCATCCTTTCCTGATATATATACCCTCGCATTTCTGGTATCATCCTTGCAAATCTCCTCTGCACTCTTTCCAGTGCCTCTCTATTCTTTTTATAATATGGCGACCAGAACTGTACGCAATACTCGAAGTGTGGTCTAACCAAGGTTCGATACAGGTTTAGCATAACTTCCCTACTTTTCAATTCTATACCTCTAGAAATAAACCCTAGTGCTTGGTTTGCTTTTTTTATGGCCTTGCTAACCTGTGTCGCAACTTTTAGTGATTTGTGTATTTGTACTCCGAGATCCCTTTGTTCCTCTACCCCACCGAGACTCGCACCCTCCAAGTCATAAGTAACTTCTCTATTCTTCCTACCAAAATGTAATACCTCACATTTATCTGTGTTGAACTTCATTTGCCAATTATATGCCCATTCTGCAAGTTTATTAATGTCCTCTTGTAATTTGTTGCAGTCCTCCTCAGTATTGACAATTTGGTGTCATCTGCAAATTTCGAAATTGTGTTTTTGATTCCAGAGTCTAAATCGTTAATATAAATTGTGAACAGCAGTGGTCCCAGCACTAATCCTTGTGGAACACCACCACCCACCTCTGCCACTGTGAATAGCTACCCTTTACCCCTACTCTCTGCTTTCTGTCTTGAAGCCAGCTAGCTATCCATTCTGCTACTTATCCCCTGACTCCGCATTCTCTGACCTTGTTCATCAGTCTATTGTGGGGTACCTTATCGAAGGCTTTTTGAAAATCTAGATAAATTACATCTACCACATTACCACTGTCTACTCTCTTTGTTACCTCTTCAAAAAATTCAATGAGGTTGGTCAAGGAAGACTTTCCCTTTTGAAATCCATGCTGACTATTGAATACTATGTTTTTGATATCTAGATGCTCTTCTATTTTCTCTTTTAGTAGGGATTCCATTATTTGTCCTGCCACCGATGTTAAGCTGACTAGTCTATAATTCCCTGGACATGTTCTATCCCCCCTTCTTAAATATAAGTATTACGTTAGCTATCCGCCAGTCCTCTGGCACTATATCTTTTCCGAACAAATGATTAAATATGTGTAGTAATGCCTCTGCTGTCTCTTCCCTAGATTCTTTTAAAATGTGTGGATGCAATCCATCTGGACCAGGGGTTTTATCCTCTGAGTTTGATTAGTTTATTTAATATATCCCCTCTTTTTATTTTAAATGCACTTATCTCTTTACTAATCTCATCATCCAATGTCATGTCCATCTGTTCTATCTCCCTGGTAAATACTGAGGCAAAATATTATTTAATATTTCTTCCATCTCTCTATTGTTACCTGTGGTATTATCCTGGCTATCCCTTAATGGCCCTATTCCCATCCCAACCTTCCTTTTTTTATTGATGTGCCTGTAAAATATTTTACTATTTTGTTTTATGTTTCTTGATAATTTACTTTCATAGTTCCTCTTTACCTTCCTAATTGTTTTTTTGACTTCGCTCCTAATCTCTTCGTATTCTCCCTTATCATGCTGTCTGTGTACTTAATGTATGCCTCTTTCCTTTCGGCTTTATTCATCCATGGAGTCTCATTAGTGTTTAGTTTGTTCTTTTCTTTTAGCGGAATATATTGTTCCTGCACTCTTTTAAACACCTGTTTTAAATGTTTCCCATTGCTGTTTTACATTGTTATTTGCCAATATTGTTGCCGATTTTATTTTCCCAAGTTCTATTCTCAGCCCCTCAAAATCAGCTTTTCTCCAATCTATTACCCTGGTTTTTGTCAGACTTATGTCCTTCTCAATTATCATCTTAAAGCATATTATATTATGGATGTTCCCCTACTTTTACTTCTCTCATCTGCTCTGGTTCATTCCCCATTACTAGATCCAATAGTGAATCCTCCCTTGTTGGGCTTTTTACATATTGGGTTTTTAAGAATCTGATTCCATTTCACTTTTTATTTGAAAACCTGAGTCTCTAGTATTGCAGCTACTGAGCTCTTTGAAAAAGAGATTTCTCATTATTTTAAACCTATCTGAACAAAGTTAATTTACAGACTGGACTAATAAAACAGTGCAAAATTTCCGACCTACACTTGCACTTGCACCTCAAGTAAATATTCTGAAACATCTATATTGTACTTGTTAAAATCTAGAATATATAAAACGAAAAGATTATGCGGCCTAATTTACAGGTCATTAGAATAGAAATGGCTTTGCCTCAGAATGGAAGGATATACATTACCTTCTCTTTCTTTTTGTTTTGGTTGTGGCTTTATTTTTATCTGCTAAAATAAAACAAGAATGCTGTAGCCAGCCTCCTTTCCTGACTGGTGAAGGAGACGTAGTTTTAAAACAGAATACAGCTACAATCTGTTAACTCTGACTACTGTGCACAGTTAAGATCTGAATGGAGCGAAGCAATCCACATGTTGAAAATTTTGACATTGCCATCCGGTAACGGCTGCAGGCAAATGATGATAATTTCATCACACCCGGAGTTCACTCACCATTGGTGGAGAGGAGGAAGTGGGCTGCATTCTGTTGAGGCAGCCACCGGATCTTGTTAATCTTTTCTTCTATTTCCAGGCTTTTTAGGTAATCGAACTCAGGCTCATGACTCTGGAAGGTGCTGTAAACATTGTACTCACCTTGATGGTGAGGCTGGTTTTTTGTCTACGAAGAAAAAAAGGTTGATTTTGAAGTTGAATATGCAGATCAACAGATTTTTGGGGAGCAACTTTAATTTTTTGGATTTTTTGGAGGAACACAAATGTTTTCCCTCTTTAAACTTTGGAACTATGGTGGATTTGAATTTTGTAGACTACAGATGCATTATAAAAATTGTGTGCGCTACATATTGGCTGAATTGGCTACGGTAGTACTTAATACCTGTAATTTAACACTTGATTGGCACCCCATCCACCACCTTAAACATTCACTCCCTCCACCACCGGCGTACCGTGGCTGCAGTGTGTACAATCTACAAGATCCACTGCAGCAACTCACCAAGGCTTCTTCGGCAGCACCTCCCAAACCCGTGACCTCTTCCACCTAGAAGGACAAGGGTAGCAGGCGCATGGGAACACCACCACCTCCAAGTTCCCCTCCAAGTCACACACCATCCTGACTTAGAAGTATATGGCCGATCCTTCATCGTCACTGGGTCAAAATCCTGGAACTCCCTACCTAACAGCACTGTGGGAGTACCTTCACCACAGGGACTGCAGTGGTTCAAGAAGGCAGCTCACCACCACCTTCTCAAGGGCAACTAGGGATGGGCAATAAATGCTGGCCCTGCCAGTGACGCCCAGATCCCATAAGCGAATAAAAAAAAAGCTTATTTTCTTCTATTGAAATTGGGAGCATTTGTTCCCCCAGCAACCTGGTGAGTAGAGAGTTAAACAATGCATGCCAAAGATTCCCAGCTCTGATTTCTAGTCGGTGCCGATTCAGCTAGAGCAGCAGCTTGGGCACGGTCACAGGCCTCAGTGCCTCGGGTTAGGGCAAAGGGCAAGAAAGAAACCAGCCAACCTTCCCACCCCAAATGCCATCCTTCAATTCCTGCTGAAATTGTGCGTCAGGTGGGTTGAATGCGATTCGCTGCATAGGCAAATAGCCCACCAACACTCACTTGGATGAGACACTGAAAGGGGTATAAGTGGCTGTGGGTCTCCGTCCCAACAAGAGTTCAGATCTTCAGGGGAGAAAAAGGGTGGGAAGTTGGGTGAGAGGGGGAGGGGAGTAGTCAAGAAACACTGTTCAAGGCAGGATTTAGCTGATTTAAATGGATGCACTGAATGACAACGTCAGCAACATGAGGAAGCAGGAAAGCTATATCCTTCTCCATAAGCTGTGCGCATTCGTGCCCCCAGCAATTTTGATGGGAAAAAACCCCCCCACAGAAATCATGACCTACAGTTGCCGAAACATTGAACTTCGCATTGGAACAAAAATCAAATCATGTCACAAATTTTGCTTTGTTTCATTTTTAGTTAAAGAGGCAGATAATGTTGTCTCTTTTTTGATCAAATGAAATTGTTGTTGGTAGCATCAACATAATAGCGGAGGTTCTTGTAATCTATACAAGCCAATTTCTTTGTCCATTGTGAATGTCTTCTTACCTTAGCCAACAGACCTATTTGTTTGGCAACTTGGTATTTCATACGTGAATCTTTGCAAACAAAAGATAATTTTTCTTGCGAACTATAACCAGCTCCATACATGAATATGTATTTTATTCATGTATTGTCGGTAGCATTGTTAACGTACCAGGAATGGCGGGATTGACCTATGAGGAGAGACTATGTAGTTTAGGGATGTACACACTGGAGTTTAGAAGATTGAGAGGGGACCTCATAGAAGTGTATAAAATTCTGACAGGTCTAGACAGACTAGATGCAGAAGGAATGTTTCCCTTGGCGGGTGAGAACAGAACTAGAGGACATAATTTAAGGATAAGGGCTAAACCATTTAGGACAGAAATGAGGGGGAATTTCTTCACTCAGAGGGTGGTGAACCTGTGGAACTCATTGCCACAGAGGGCAGTGTACGCCGGCTCATTAAATATATTTAAGAGGGAATTAGATATATTTCTACAGGCAAAAGGGGTTAAGGGTTACGGAGAGAAGGCGGGGACGGGATACTGAATTGGAGGATCAGCCATGATCTCATTAAATGGCGGAGCAGGCTCGAAGGGCCGGATGGCCTACTCCTGCTCCTATCTTCTATGTAATCTATGTACATTTTAAGCCTGAAAATCTGAACTTCAAAAGAATTAGCAGCTGAAAGGATGGAGTTCCACAGGATTACATAGGATATACAGCACAGAAACAGGCCATTCGGCCCAACCAGACCATACCAACGTTTATGCGCCACTCGAGCCTCCTCCTGTCTTTCCTCATCTATCTCTTATCAGCATAACCCTCTATTCCCTTCTCCCTCATATGCTTATCTAACCGCCCTTTAAATGCATCCATACTATTTGCTTCAACCAATCCCTGTGGTAGCGAGTTCCACATTCTCACCACTCTCTGGGTAAAGAAATTTCTTCTGAATTCCCTATTGGATTTCTTGGTGACTATCTTGTATTGATGGCCTCTAGTTCTGCTCTTCCCCACAAGTGGAAACACTCTCTCTGTGTCTACTCTATCAAAACCTTTCATAATTTTAAAGACGTCTATTAGGTCACCCCTCAGCCTTCTCTTTTCAAAAGAAGAGAGACCCAGCCTGTTCATCCTTTCCTGATAGGTACACCCTTGCATTTCTGGTATCATCAGACATTCATAAACCACCTGAGTTTCACTCTCATCATTCAGGGCGTCATCCTGACCCCTTAGGTAAGCTGCAGCTTGTAAAAAGCAGACAGAGGATGAAACTTGCGGCATTCTTGGTCAGCAAGAGTGTTTGCCAGCCCATAACATGGATTTGCTCACTGTTCTATCGGGGAGGCACTGTTATTTCTTGTATCAGGATGCTTCGACAGGCAACATATTGGTGTTCCAAAGCACAACCCCATTGATAGATAAAACACAAGCTCAAACTTTCAGCTCTTTAAATCACAGCTGTACCATCGGACAAGCACGCCTCTGAGCGGCCAATTAACTCACCTGCTCCGCTGACATTCCTGGCTACAGAAACAAAACGTTTCTACCAGGGAATAAGTTCAACAAACACGTAAAGTAATAATGAGACACCAGAGATAAGAATGCAGTGCTGTCATGATTGCAAAATTACAAATTTCTCATCACAATTCCTCAACACTTACCTCTTGTTCTCTCTGAAATATAACAACTCGACCCCCCTTGTCCCCTGTAGCCAGCAATTCTCCAGTGTGGTTGAACTCTACGGTAGAAATTATATCAGCTGAAAGAAAAAGATGGAAACAAAAAGAAGTTTAAAATAAAACTAAATTGGGATTATAAGGTAAATTCACTCAGCTTGTGCACCCAATGAGGAGCTGCGCTTGAAGAGAACGCAGGTCACAGAATACACTTACAGGCTTATCATACATTAAAAAAAATTGAAATAAGGAAAACAGACCTGTTTTACATGCGCAAAAGCTAAAGGTATTCAATTTAAAAAACTGAACACTGAATGTGATGGCATTCAGAATCCAGAGAGGTGGTCTCCCTCAATGAGTTGCAATTTGTGTGTTTAGTTCTTAACTGAATTGTTAGTTAGCCTGTCCAAACCCTGCAACTCACCTCACACATTATATTGCACACACTCACTGCATATTGGACACCTCCGACAGCATCTCCCAAACCCGCAAACTCTACCACCTAGAAGGACAAGGGCAGCAGGCGCGTGGGAACACCATCACCTGCACGTTCCCCTCCAAGTCACACACCACCCTGACTTGGAAATATATCGCCGTTTCTTCATTGTCGCTGGGTCAAAAACATTGAACTCCCTACCTAACAGCACTACGGGAGTACCTTCACCACACGGACTGCAGCGATTCAAGAAGACGGCTCACCACCACCTTCTCGAGGTCAATTAGGGATGGGCTATAGATCCCATGAACGAATAAAAAAAAAGACTCATCCAGACAGAGCAAACAACTAAAGGTTTGAGTCACTTATGGCTTCTCTTTTTAAAGTTATGTTATCCCTTTAGAATTCTAAATAAAATGGATAAGGGGCAGGCAGAAACATGTTCATATTGAAAAAGATACATAACGGAGCCACAATCGCAGCGGAACAGAATGGAGAAATTACAGAAACTGTAGCCATATAGGGGTACATCTTCCTGTGTTGGCTGATTTTAGCATAAAAGTGGACATGAGTATAAAGTGGTGTTTTCAACGCTACTTTTTTGTTAAAAACAGCAAAGAGAGCAAAATATAGCCCATTGTGTTGTATAGGACAATCTAAATGGATTGTCCAAATTATGAACATGAGTTCATAATTTATGTGATCCATTTGTTAAAAATCTAGCATGGGGCACACACTTCCTGTGCACAAATCTTACTTCCAGTTATCTCTATTTTTTGTCATACTTTTCTCTCAACATCTCCCATTGTAAATTGCCAACATTTCCCATTCAATTTTGCGATGTTACTGGTCACAATATTTTTGCAGGCTCTGGCCACTAGATAACTCTGTAGAGCGAGTTTCTGAAGTCTCTTTAACAAGTCTATCACCAATTTGTATATAAAAAAAGTTCTATTCATCCACTGACTGTGGGCGACATCACAGACAATTGACTCGTTTATAATATGCCGCCCCAACCGCGGGTTTGCCATACGCGAATTTCACGTATACACTGTTTCCGCTCTGCGACAATTTTTGTCAACCGCGGCAGTGAAATTCGCGTATCCGCGGTTTTTAATTTAGGAACAAGGTAAAAAAACATGATTTTTAAGCTATTTATATGCTTTTTTATTGTGTTTATAGTGAATTTGCCAACCGCTGTTTTACTAACCACGGGGGTTTTCAGGACGTAACCCCCGCGGTTGGGGAGGGATTCCTGTACTCGGGGGAACAAGGCACCTTCAGACCATTATAAATATTGTATCAAACATTCTTGCGTGGTAACCTTACTAATTCCTAAACTGGAGCATTCATCATCCATGGAATTTAACCAGAAACTGCCTTGCACGTCACATCATTATACGGAGATGCCAAACTGTCTACATTGGCGAGAATGGTGAAGATCATGTGAACCAATTTAAATCAAATTTTAAGCAGCTCTGACAGGCTGCTGACTTCAGCTACATTTAGATTACAATCCCTCTTCCTCGCCAAAAAGATTGTTCATTTCTAATGCAATAATCTGAACTGGACACACCTTTTTCAGGGTTTCCACTGAAGGCTCCCAAGGTTCACTTTTGTGCACCTGGCAGTATTAAATGACCACTGCTGCCAATCTGCCGAAGTTTACTTCTCCACAGATAGTACCAAGAGACACCAAGTGAATTCTCATCAGCATGCATTCACCTGGTGAACATCACTTGCTTTTGCTGCCACGGTCAAGAGATGAAAACTTCACAAAAGTACAGCTGCAAGTAACAATCCACACAATTTATTCTGGCCCATTTACAATGTCTTCACTGCTAATCTGCAACTAGGGTGGCTGCAAAAAAAGATTGAGCGAAAATTCGTGGGCAGAAATAAGTTGGGCTTGTTCAGTTCTCATTCCAGTCCATTACCTTACTGGTGCAAGCAGCTTTGAAGACACACTTTTGTAACCCGACAGTGTGAGTTTCATAACTATAGCCCCTACAATGTATCCCATGGCAGGTCATAATCACATCTTGGGACAATAAGTATAAAGCCTATATAAAACTTCCGAACTCCAATATTTTAAGCAGCACTGTCCTGTCAATTGTTTATTTTAGTTTATACTAAAGGTGTACCAGATATTTGGCTCTTTTAAACCACATGCTCATAATACTGAAAGGGACTGGAGATTCTTTTTCGGAAAAGTTTTAACCAGATTTAAAAAAAAATACACATCACATTACACATAATCTAAAACCATGTAATCATTGCACCATCAGGTAACAAAGTCATCCATCACAAGAGTTTCCATAGCACGTTCAAATGATTTCTTGCCAGGACATCACACAGTTAATCCCTCAATGCACAAACAACTGCCGAGAGCAGTCCAGCTGTTACTCCGCTGTAGTTTCAGACGTCGAGCCACACTCTCACTGCTAAGATGCACTGTAGCAGAGGAGGGTCATTGCATTTCCATGCAACTGCTGTGCAGTAAATGGTCGATGCCAGTTCACCTGTTAGTTTATGGCAAATGTATCGCATTTTGAATCTTTACAAAGCCTCAAGCACTAACTATCACAACATCAACTTCATGGCGCTTCACAAAAAAAAGATATTGCACAGTTGGAGCACAATGCGCTACTTTGGATTTCAGAGCTAAGGGAAAACTTCAAGGAAAGACAAAAACATTAATTCAGAATGAATAGATACACCATCACCCCAAGTGTCTTCATCAACACCCTTAAAAAAAAAAGCGAGCAGGGATTAATTTCAAAGCAAAAATGTTACAAAGACATCATTGCAGAACTGACCTAGTGAAGTTACTCAGCCCAACATGGAGAAGTTGAACTACTGCTGGTTATGTTATTGCACAACACGGAACATGCTTGTATCAATTTCCTCTCTGCCATTTTAAGAGGTGTCGTTAACGCCGTCATTAAAATAGATGGGGAATTTGAAACCTCTGCATTCAACTTAAGTTTATGAGCAGTAATTTTACACCATACAGTCCAAATGGTGAAAAAAGAATAGATTTTAAAAAAGGGGCGAAAATTGAACTGAGCTATTAATCGAAATATTTGTCCGGGTGTCACAGCCAACATTTTTGCTGTTCACAATAAAACCAGTCGGAGAGTTTACACATGGCACACTGTAAGGAAAAGGAAGATTGGGTTTGGAATGTTTCCAACATTTACTAAATAGACACCAATCATTGGCAGAATGGAACTTTGGAGACTTTGCACCACAATGATTTAGACACTGGGAGGGGGTTGAAATTCAACTTCGATAATGCACAATACATCCTGCCCAGTTTTCTGACAATACGCTATCACCCGTTTTGCACTACTGTTGAAACTGAATTTCATCCCCTAGGGTTCACTTCTGGGCTCTGGGTTCAACATTCGTGCCAGACTGAAGGGATGAAAACCTCCCGTGTCCGCTGGCTGTAAGATTCCCATGTGAAATGCGTTTGGGCAGTCTCAATTTAGTTCATAGTGGGCATTGGCCTACAGTACAAAACTGTCCCTAATTTAACACCAACTGGCATTCTCACTCAAGAGAAACGACAGGATGGATAATTTAAGAAGTGGAAGAATTAGCAGACTGGTGTAGTAGTGAGTGCTTTTCGGAGGTTGGGCTAAGGCACATCGTTGGCACAGAGTAGAGGGAGCTTTACACTGTACTAGTTAGCAGAGACAGTTTGCAACCGAAGAGAAGAGTTTTTGGATGTGCGCACTTCTCCAAGATGATCTGGAGTCACAAGAGACATTGGCTGTGGAGGGAGTGCGATACTGCTTGGGGTGGTCATTCAGATCTGGCAGTAGACAAAGGGGTGGCTATGAAGTGTGGGCACTTGAGCCTGCAGCCATCAGATTTGAGATTGTGAAAATGGCTGCTGTAGAAGAGGGACTGATGAAGGTGGGAAACTGTCTTGGATCTACTGGGGACAATAGCATCAAAGGGAAATGCAAAGCAAAAAATACAATAAAAGAAAATTGGACCTCGTCCTCACCAATCTACCTGTCACAGACATGTCTTTCGGTGATAGCATTGGTATGAGTTATCATTGCACAGACCTTATCTCATCTCCACATTAAGGATACCCTCATATCCTGTAGTGTGGTAGTACTATTGTGCTAAATGGGAAAGACTGAAGAAAGATCTAGAATCCCTGAACTAGTAATTCAGTGAGAAGTCGCACAACACCAGGTTATAGTCCAACAGTTTTATTTGAAATCACAAGCTTTCGGAGCGACTGCTCCTTCGTCAGGTGAAGTGAAGAAATACAAAATCGACAAAGCATATATAGATAGAGAACAATGCATGTGTAACTTACAATGGCAGACGACTACATTTAATCCTCCTGACTGTTTATCTGCCGAGGTGTGACAAAAGGCAATCAGGTCAGCCAGGAAGGCACCACATCAAAGACATAGCAAGATACAACTGAGACAATGAGGTGGGGTTACAGGGGGTCTAATGTGTCAAAAGCTGCAGTCGGTATGTAAAACGATAAACTTTAAAATTTTTACTTTTTTTTACTGGGAATCACATCTGTGAACAAGCCAACGATGACTCGAGTCTGGATGACTCTACGTCTACGTCATGTATCGTGACATAAACCCAAGATCCCGGTCGAGGCCGTCCTCATGAGTGCGGAACTTGGCTATCAGTTTCTGCTCGATGATTTTGCGTTGTCGTGTGTCTCTAAGGCCGCCTTGGAGAACGCTTACCCGCAGATCTGAGGCTGAATGTCCTTGACTGCTGAAGTGTTCCCCGACTGGGAGGGAACACTCCTGCCTGGCGATTGTTGCGCGGTGTCCGTTCATACATTGTCTCAGTGTCTGCATGGTCTCGCCGATGTACCATGCCGCGGTGCATTCTTTCCTGCAACGTATGAGGTAGACAACGTTGGCCGAGTCACATGAGTATGTACCATGTACCTGGTGGGTAGTGTCCTCACGTGTGATGATGGTATCTGTGTTGATGATCTGGCATGTCTTGCAGAGGTTGCCGTGGCAGGGTTGTGTGGTGTCGTGGTCGCTGTTATCCTGAAAGCTGGGTAATTTGCTGCGAACGATGGTACCTCTGAGGTTAGGCGGCTGTTTGAAGGCAAGTAGTGGAGGCGTGGGGATGGCCTTAGCGAGGTGTTCGTCGTCATTGATGACATGTTGAAGGCTGTGAAGAACATGGCATACTGTCTCCGCTCCGGGGAAGTACTGGACGACGTAGGGTACCCTGTTGGTTGTGTCCCGTGTTTGCCTTCTGAGGAGGTCTATGCGATTTTTCTCTGTGGCCCGTCGGAACTGTCGATTGATGAGTCGAGCGTCATATCCCGTTCTTACGAGGGCATTTTTCAGCGTCCGTAGGTGTCCATCGCGTTCCTCCTCGTCTGAGCAGATCCTGTGTATTCGCAGGGCTTGTCCATAGGGGATGGCTTCTTTAACGTGGTTAGGGTGGAAGCCAAAAAAACCCTGGATCTGCTCAGACGAGGAGGAACGCGATGGACACCTACGGACGCTGAAAAACGCCCTCGTAAGAACGGGATATGACGCTCGACTCATCGATCGACAGTTCCGACGGGCCACAGCGAAAAATCGCATAGACCTCCTCAGAAGGCAAACACGAACACAACCAACAGGGTACCCTACGTCGTCCAGTACTTCCCCGGAGCGGAGAAACTTCGCCATGTTCTTCGCAGCCTTCAACATGTCATCGATGACGACGAACACCTCGTTAAGGCCATCCCCACGCCTCCACTACTTGCCTTCAAACAGCCGCCTAACCTCAGAAATACCATAGTTCGCAGCAAATTACCCAGCTTTCAGGATAACAGCGACCACGACACCACACAACCCTGCCACGGCAACCTCTGCAAGACATGCCAGATCATCAACACAGATACCATCATCACACGTGAGGACACTACCCACCAGGTACATGGTACATACTCATGTGACTCGGCCAACGTTGTCTACCTCATACGTTGCAGGAAAGAATGCACCGCGGCATGGTACATCGGCGAGACCATGCAGACACTGAGACAACGTATGAACGGACACCGCGCAACAATCGCCAGGCAGGAGTGTTCCCTCCCAGTCGGGGAACACTTCAGCAGTCAAGGACATTCAGCCTCGGATCTGCGGGTAAGCGTTCTCCAAGGCGGCCTTAGAGACACACGACAACGCAAAATCATCGAGCAGAAACTGATAGCCAAGTTCCGCACTCATGAGGACGGCCTCAACCGGGATCTTGGGTTTATGTCACGATACATGACGTAGACGTAGAGTCATCCAGACTCGAGTCGTCGTTGGCTTGTTCACAGATGTGATTCCCAGTAAAAAAGTAAAAATTTTAAAGTTTATCGTTTTACATACCGACTGCAGCTTTTGACACATTAGACCCCCTGTAACCCCACCTCATTGTCTCAGTTGTATCTTGCTATGTCTTTGATGTGGTGCCTTCCTGGCTGACCTGATTGCCTTTTGTCACACCTCGGCAGATAAACAGTCAGGAGGATTAAATATAGTCGTCTGCCATTGTAAGTTACACATGCATTGTTCTCTATCTATATATGCTTTGTCGATTTTGTATTTCTTCACTTCACCTGACGAAGGAGCAGTCGCTTCGAAAGCTTGTGATTTCAAATAAAACTGTTGGACTATAACCTGGTGTTGTGCGACTTCTCACTTTTGTCCACCCCAGTCCAACACCGGCATCTCCGCATCATAGTAATTCAGTAGCAGCAGAATTGTTAACCACCATAATTTGCAACCTCATAGCCTGACACAGCCCTACTCTTCCCTCACTATTAACCAGTAGTCCAACTGTGCTTCAATGGAGAGTGTAGAAAGGTATGCCAGGAGCAGTACCAGGCATTACTTAGAATAAGGTATGAACCTATTGAAGCTACAACACAGGGCTGCCTGCATGTTAATCACAAGAAGCAGCAGGCTACAAACAGAGTTAAGCAGTCCCACAAACAATGGATCAGAGGAAATCTCTGTAGCCCGACCACATCCAGTGGTGAAAAATCAGTCAACTATCAGGAGGAGGAGACTCCATGAACAGGAATCCCCACCCTTAATTCTGGTGGAGCCCAGCATGCAAGTGCAAGAGGCATGGCTGAAGTATACGATTTTATTCTGTCTCCTCCCAAGGTCCCGCCATCATAGATGTCAGTGTGCAGACAATTTGCTCACTCTACCCGACAATACGAAGTGGCTGGGTGCACTGAATGCAGTGAAGGCTGTTTGCCCTGACGACATCCCAGGTGTAGTGAGGACCTGCCCACCAGAACCAGGGCCTCCCCTAGCCAAACTGTGCCAGAACAGCGGTGACAGCTGTATCTACCCTGCGATGTGGAAGATTATCCAACTATGTCCTGTCCACAAAAAGACAGGATAAATCTAACCTGACCAATTAGAGACCTGTCAGCCTCCTCTCAATCATCAGCAAAGTGATGAAAGGAGTCATCAACAATGCCATCAAGTGACAAAGGATCCTAATATAAATGTAAAAACTGCCACATAGGGCTGAGTTGAGAGCTCAGAGTTGGCAGACTATATTTAAACTTAAAAGGATATTGAAATATATTGCTTAGGTGCAGATTTTCTATCAATTGTTGTAGGGCAAATGGATATAAATAATTCAATATACTTAAAATACAGAAAATACCATTGTATTGCAGGGTTATGAAGACAGACAGCATACTAAGCTGCATTGGTAATTCTCCTTCAATGAACAACCTTCATTTTTTTTTAAATGCGGTCTATCTTTGAGAATCCATGAGCATCTATTAGTCATTCAGCCTATCAATAATTTAGTTAATTGAAGACATTGCAACATTTACGCAAATAATTTCAAGTTATAATACACTACAGGGCGCAAGGTCAATACGCAAAATAAAATGTGTAATGATATTGATTATAGTTACGATCTTATCTCAAGTGATTCGTGCACATCGACCACAGAACAAAAAATGAACTGAGGAAGGGACAACAACCATATTAGATATAAAAGGATCAAAATGATACAGTCAGCCAATGTCCAGAACAAATATTCAGCAACAATTAATTGAAGGAGTTGAATATTAAGAAAGGTCCAATGATCTGTATTGCTCCCTGTTGCATCCTCTAACAGTTTGTAGCCACTGTTGCCCCATCACACTTGTTAAATTCAGTGTTGAAATTTACTATAGGAGCTTCTGTGCGACACCAATACCTTTATCTCACCAAATACACAATTAAACTTGCTGCTGCAGTTGTTAGCCTCCACTAAATAAATGGAGAAGGCAGCAATGCCATCATAATTCATCAAACTTCACTTTCATCTGCACTAAATCTTACTGACCGCATTTTATAAAACCATGAAGATATTATATCAATGCTATAAATAGAAAACCTGTTGCGGGCCTATTGCATAGGATACCTGACAACATCTCTTGTGCATCATTTGGTCAGGTCTGGCAGTCAGGCAAATATTATATCGGACAGTTGCCCAGTGCGTCTCCTTCTGTTACAACCACCCATGATTTTATACAAGATGGCGCAACTTACATCACATATTCTTTTTTGGTCTTTCCCTGATTTTGAACAAGACCTCAGTTATAGAACATGCATCAGCTTGGCACATTAATCATCTGCAAACCTTACCATTGCAGCTGTAGGCTGATTCAGCAGTAAGGACACTAATTTCCTGGATCAGCCAGGAAAATGTACCAGAATGAGAAGACTTGGCTGTTCTCACTGTCAATTTGCGAAATTTGGCAATAAAAATGATGCAGAGAGCCATGACCAAGATGTTGCCGACCTATTTCTTTCAAACGAACTTAAGCACTATAGTGGCCAGCATCAGCATCCTTAGTAAAGCTACAAGGGGAATGATGGCTCACTTACAACTGAATGTGACAAGCAGATTTTACCACAACACCTCAGCAGTTTACAACACTTTGAAAAACTGCCATTGCAATTCAAAACTACATCGTTAAAATATTGGTGAGTTGAGTACCTGTGTCGAGTTCAGTGTGTTAAAACACGAGTACATGGCACCATAAAGAGAAGAGGGAAGAATCACTGTTAAGCTAGGCTGACCATACGTCCCCATTTTATGGAGACTGTCCCCAGATTAGGTAGTGTGTCCCCGGGCAAACATCGTCCATGAAGTAGTCCCCGGTTCAGGAAACTCGTCCCCGAATAGAGCCGTATGCATTGGTCCGCTGGTCAGCAGGAGTTCGATTTTAACTTTATTTTTTGATAAACTGGAAAAATTCAATCTTTGTTTTTTGTTTAAAACACGAAGTGCAGAAACACTCGGGGGAGCTTCTCGTCCTGTTCGCGCCCGGTTTGAGCTTAGGAACAGATTCCAGGAGCCGACTGAACGGAGGCGACGATGGCGGCCCCGCCTTCACACAATGCAACGCGGCGGAGAAAAGGCCCCATTGATAGCTCGGACCGCACTGCACTCTGGGGGATTGAGTCACCTGACCCCGTGTTTCGACCAATAGTGACTGGCCGGTGGTACCTTTAAAATGCGCGGGAGAAGCCGAGGGCGTGGTGAGAGTTGGTGGGCGAGTGGATTTACTTCACCTCAGAGATCAGTATGGTGCATCGTGTTTTTTTAATGAATAAAGCAAGCTTTAAATTCTCCCAACGGGAAGAGGTTTCTGAAACCTTCTGAGACAGAGGGTGGTTCACACCTTTGTCTGGAAAATCTCAGTCTGCTTGGAACAGATTTAAAATTGAGAAATTAAAAGTGAGGGTATTAGGGGACGAGTACAGATGGTACAGCACTATTGCCAGAACACACGCAAGATTCGAGATTCGGTGTAAAGTGAAAATGGCATTGTCTCTATGCGTATTGCACTAACAGAAGCAACAAAGTCATCATGATGGTTTTCCATAAAACGCGTCCTGTCTACTTTGCTATGCTCCCACTCTGTGTATGCCCGGATTCGGTTTAGAAAATGTGGCCCCCCTGTGTTAAGCTCCTCGTGGCCAGCTCAACAATGTCAAGGGCCTCTGTGCATGCTGACCACTTGCAGACTCAGCTGCAGGAGATGAGCAGTGCAGCAAGACCAGAAATAAAGAAAACTGGGGGGGCGGGGGCGGGGGCGGGGGAGACAGTTGAGTGACAGCTCAGCTTTTTTGTCTGTTCTCTGACTGATATGCATAGCAATGCGCACCCTTTCATTATTAGCCTGCTTCTTGACAAATCATAATGTCATAAGACCTTTGAATAGAGTTGGCACCAGCAGTGTGGAAAATATGGACAAGTTTCTGTCAAACTACAGCTGCAAAGGTTATTTCAGTGCATTTCGAATTTGGTGCATTATGAAGTAAAATTAGAGGCAATTACAATACTAAAGGGTTTTTATTCACACACACTATCCTTTGAATAAACTACAATTAAAAGATACAAGTCACTTTTTGGGGGCACAAAAATAGTATTGCATCCCTTTAGCATTTCGATTGCAAATAGTGATCTTACAAACTGTGCTCGTTGGTTCATTTCATCAGCTTTTCCCAAGTTCAGGTCACATTTTTATATGTGGCACAACAGTCAGTCAGTTCTATCAGCACCCCGCACATTCATGTTAGAAAGAACTGCCTTGAAGCTGATCTGAAGCCATTCAAATCCATTCTTGTGTTTTATCATTAAACAACAAGATCAGTGGCTTAGCCAATTGGGAGAGGAGGGAGACTTGGGCACAGTGTGATTCATCGAGAAAGAGGCTGAACATATAACACTAATTAGAAATAATATGCATTTGTTTAACAACTCATAAACTTCAATTATCGCCGACAGCAGCAATCAAACACTAAAATGACACGCTATCCACGGAGATGCCATTTACTGGGCAAGATTCAAAAGAAAAATGGGGGATGCAATTTACTATAAAGTACATAACGAGAACCCTTTCCAAGACAATTAGAAACGCTTCAAAAAAGACAATTAAAGCAAGTTCATAGTCATCCCCAAGTACTCTTACACCATGCCCAAAATAATCCTCGATCAGGGCTAGCGAAGCCCCACACCAGGTCCTGAACAGAGTCTAGACCGACACTGCAGGGAAGTGGTGCATTGTTGGGGTTGCTGTCCTTCGGTTAAGATGTTAAACTGAGGTCCTATGCCGGTGGACATTAAAGATCCCTTGGTTCTATTTGAACAACGGCAGGGACGTCTCCTGTTGCTCTAGCCAACATTACTCCCTCAACCACCACAAATAATAATATTAATAACTTACATCTATATAACACCGTTAATGTAGATAACGCTTTTTCCACAGAGGCGGAATCAGAAAAAGGATGCAGAGCTTAGGAGGAGTGACCAAAAACTTGTTCAAAGAGATGGGTTTTGAGGGGGCGAGGGAGGTGGAGATGCGGTGGGGATTAGGGAAGGTATTTCCGAGTACGGGGCTTAGGCGGTTGAAGGCACGGCTGCCAATAATGGGGCAAAGGGAAGGAGTGCATAAGGGGTCAGGGCCAGAGAAACAAAGAGTTTGGGGAGGGGGGAGGGGGTTGTATGGCTGGCGGAGGTTCCAGAGTTAGGGAGGGGCAGGTCTGAGGAGAGAATAAATAAGCATACAGCTATGGAAAGGAATGATTGAAGATTTCCTACTCCCACCATAGTGCTTTCAGCATTACTAACCTGTACAGAGCATCCCTGCAACTGGAGAAATTGTTGGAGCCAAACATTGTCTAAAATAGGACGCTGTTCTGAAAAGCTTTTAAAAAAATCCTTTTTTTTCTCTCTCGCTTCAACCGTTTCCCCAGCAGCTGGTATTAGATTCAACATACTCGCACATCACTGCATTTAGAATCTGTATCTATTTTTAATCTGGCAGCTTCACTGATCTCAGGTGGGAGTCTGATAAATCTGAGGCAACAAAAGCACTCCATACACAGTACAAATCGAACAGTAAATGGGTTGTATAAAACAAAAGCGTGAGACAATCATGGCACTGAGAAAGTAATTTCACCAAACTACCGCTTCTCGCCCCCGCCAATATACCCATGGAATGTGCCTGCTTCCATTCCATGCTGATCTCGTGGACTACATGGAGTAGCTCTTCAAAGCACCATCTTAACATACACAAATTCGTTTAGACACACGTCATCACCCCTGCAGTAATATTGCTCTAACAAAGAGTTTCATAAAAAGCGCAGACTGTACAACAATAAAGTAATATAATTTAAAATGAAACCATTATAATAATTGCCAATCTATTACATATCAGCTGTCCAACTGCTGTAGGGTTTTGGTACTTCTTTTTCAATAATGTCTGTCGTTATTGACAGTTGTGCTCGTGTGCATTTAGCAGTTGTTGGCTTGCAATAATGTAAATTTCATCATCATTTCGAGCATCTGATACCTATTAGCAGAGTCCTGCGGGGTTTCTTTGCGAGTAATTAGATCAGGGATATTGTTCTCTTATAAAAGCATGTAGACGACGGAGAAGTTTGCAAAATGACAGATATTAAATCCAGATGCTGACAATACTGCACCATCAAAAGCTAATTTAGAAAACCAAATCAATTTATCACAGCTAAGTCATCTGCAAAATATGCACAGATGATCATTCCCAACATCATAATAAAAAGACGTGAAATCTATTTGCTGTAACGACAAAACGTGCCAAACAAAACGTATCCAATTTTATTTTTGTAAATACAGGAATGAAATCTATTGGACAACATGATCACATCCAATTTAGAGGCACTCTTATTTTAATTAAAATGTATTGCCTATGAACAGGCCTTCTAATCTTTCGGACCCGAATTAGTTCAGAGAAAGCAGAGATATGTGAGAAGATATAGTCACATCTATAGCTTTAATATGTTCGATATAGCTTTTAACCGTTCAGCGAAGCTTGCTCTGCCAATTGCTCACAAAGTATTGAGGGAGTAGCTGGAGCACGTAGGTCATTACATCTGCAGGTTGGGTTAGTTGATCTCAACTGGGCTGCAGTCAGGCCCCTTCTTCACTTCGGTGCCCTTGGGTTAAGGAAGAGGGGTCGGGGGCGGCAAGGGAAGAGATGGTTGAGAGCGCAACATTAACCAGGTTAGCAGCAGCGCAAAATGTATTCAGTGAAGCCCTGCTGGAGGAGTGTGCGCGTGGACACTGGATGAAGACAGGATTGGGTTCAGCTTTATGCAGTCAAATAGCCTGTCAGCATTCACTGTCAAGGCACTTTAAGGTACGAGAGGGAACGAATGGAGCTGTAGCCCAGACATTCAACAAGAGGTTGTTAGTGGAGAAAACTGGGAGAGAAAAATAACCCTCACCTAACCAAGCTGCAGTTTCATCCGTTAAAAGGGCCATGGTTACTTCTGTATTGCTGTTCGCCTGCCCCTCCCTCCCAAAACTGGCAGAATCAGGTTACATGTTTACCATCATCCACCAAAAAAAATAACTTGCCCTTTGCCCACATTTCTTGAGTGACACTGCAGATGGCAAGATCACTAACCTGATGCATTATTGGTGTAATAACGCTGTGATTGATAATTACTCCCACAGCGATGGCAATGTTACTTTATTATCTCACTGCAATACAAATTTATGATTTTTTTTTTTAAAAACACACAAACCATCAGCGAAGATTGCTTTTTGTACTGAATATATTTGATTCAAGCAGCACTTAGTGAAACATAGGGCTACAAATTAAATTCTGTTCATTACTAGCCAACAAAATTGCCTATCCCAAGTAATGGAATCTTCAGTAAGCCCACTGTATCCTCTTGACTTATCCAAGTTGATCATACCTAGATCATTGCCACCTTAAGAAATTAGTGTGCTACAAACATGCCTATTTACTTGATTTTACGAGCAGCAGAGCAGATTTTAATTACAAGTTACAGCGCAAAGCTGCAACAATCTCCACATCATTAAAAGAAATCTGTTTCAGTTATCCTTTGTACAAGAAAGAGAATGAACACCGAATCAGGTTCCTAATTCTTTTTAAATTTAGTAATTCCTGGTTACAAACGTTAGTGTGAACTGAAGAAAACTATTAAATGTTGGTATTCAGAGGGATTTGGGTGTCCATTTAAACAAATCACAAAAAGTTAGCATGCAGGTACAGCAAGCAATTAGGAAGGCAAATGGCATGTTGGCCTTTATTGCAAGGGGGTTGGAGTATAAGAGTAAGGAAGTCTTGCTACAATTGTACAGGGCCTTGGTGAGACTACACCTGGAGTACTGTGTACAGTTTTGGTCTCCTTACCTAAGGAAGGGTATACTTGCCTTAAAAAGGTACAACAAAGGTTCACCAGATTGATTCTTGGGATGAGAGGGTTGTCCTATAAAGAGAGGTTGAGTAGAATGGGCCTATACTCTCCAGAGTTTAGAAGAATGAGCGGTGATCTCATTGCAATGTATAAAATTCTTAGAGGGCTTGACAGGGTACATGCCGAGAGGTTGTTTCCCCTGGCTGGAGAGTCTAGAACCAGGGGTCACAGTCTCAGGATAAGAGATCGGCCATTTAGGACTGAGAGGAGGAGAAATGTCATCACTCAGAGGGTGGTGAATCTTTGGAATTCTCTACCCCAGAGAGCTGTGGATGCTCAGTCATCGAGTTTATTCGAGACAGAGATCGATAGATCTTTGGGCACTAAGGGAATCAAAGGATATGGGGACAGAGCGAGACGGTAGAGTTGTTATTCAGCTATGATCTTATTGAATGGCGGGGCAGGCTCGAGGGGTCATATGGCCTACTCCTGCTTCTATTTCTTATGTTCTTATACAAAATGTTGTTTTAGTGAATCATTAACAATTCAGGTCAGTAATACCTTCCAGTAATTTTACTGATGCAATATTTGTCCAAGGCTTTCCTGCAGCTTTCCATTACTTGATTGCCGAGACAATACAGCAACAGTGTTTTACAATAAGTCAAGTAACTTGACAAGCTAATGGCCTATAAATAAAAATTGCGATGTCAGGTAAGGAGAGTACAAGGTTATGTGAACTTCCCTGATACTGCGTGGGGAAGATGTGATCAGAATTTTGTTGCACTGCTTGTATAAGTAAAGGCAACATTAGGAAAACCAAACACTAAAACAGCATCAGGAATTGGAACTCAATGTATTGGTGTGCACTGAATCCCAAGTAATTCAAACCGATAAAATCAGTGGTGAAATGATCAAATGCAAAGCTACCTCAGGTCTGAGGTTTTTAGGTCATACAGTATTCAAAAGAGAGATAAAGGAGGAAAGTAATAAATTTGAATAATAATTCTGTTGTTTTACACAAATACCACCACAATTAAAATGGCAGTACTATGGATTTTTGTCCTGGTTAAAACAACTAAACCCAAACGGGTTTGGATTTCTGCCCTGCATTCATACTCATCACAAATCACACTATCAGGAGCCAAGAGTCATGAATTGAACTATCAACAGTTTATTCAGCCACAGATAAGGAAATGCAGCCTTAATAATCTTATATTAAATTTAAAACAGCACAATTTATGAATGCTACGTTAGCCGATACATGTGGGCTTTGTTTATTCATCACAAATATATGGAGTACATGGGAGGACACGTCTGCTTAGCACTGGTATTAAAGCTGCAAGGAATGCTGACTTCTGTCAAAGCTATACGATATCAGTATTCGAGACAGAGCCGTCTGAAAAGCAACACGGCTAAAAATCATCTCAGTGAGCCTCTTCCGGGCGGTGCAGTAAACCCCATGTTTTAAAAAAAAATAGAAAATGAGAAACAGGGAAATGTTGGTTACAATACATTCAAACCTTACTGCTGGAAAAAAGAAGCTGCTTTTCAGCTAAATCTCTGCAGAAGATTTTCTTACAATTTTTCACACTTTGATCTGAATCCGTATACATCATGCACATTTTTTGAGCAATAGATACTGATCGGAGTTCCATGTTTCAGACCAGAAAATTTAATTTGCACTTCCAGCTAATTTTTTGTTCTCCTTCCTCTCTTGAAGACACGGTCTGGTGCTGGGCTACAGTCCCACAAGTGTCCATAGCCCTCTGCTGTCTGACCCAAGTAACCATTCTTCATGTGAGAGTCCACACAGAACATGGTCAGGCTACCTATTTTTTTTAATTCGTTTGTGGGATGTGGGCGTCGCTCGCAAGGTCAGCATTTATTGCCCATCGCTAATTACCCTTGAGAAGGAGGTGGTGGTGAGTTGCCTTCTTGAACCGCTGCAGTCCGTGTGATGAAGGTACTCCCACAGTGCTGTTAGGTAGGGAGTTCCAGGATTTTGACCCAGAGACAATGAAGGATCGGTGATATACTTCTAAGTCAGGATGGTGTGTGACTTGGAGGTGGTGGTGTTCCCATGCGCCTGCTGCCCTTGTCCTTCTCGGTGGAAGAGGTCGGGGGTTTGGGAGGTGCTGCCAAAGAAGCCTTGGCGAGTTGCTGCAGTGCATCTTGTAGATGGTACACACTGCAGCCACGGTACGCCGGTGGTGGAGGGAGTGAATGTTTAAGGTGGTGGATGGGGTGCCAATCAAGCGAGCTGCTTTGTCCTATATAAGAACATAAGACGTAGGAGCAGGAGTAGGTCATTTGGCCCCTCGAGCCTGCTCCGCCATTCAATAAGATCATGGCTGATCTGATCTTGGCCTCAACTCCACTTCCCTGCCCGCTCTCCATAACCCTTGACTCCCTTACCTTTCAAAAATCTCTCTATCTCCACCTTAAATATATTCAATTATCCAGCCTCCACAGTTCTCTGGGGAAGAGAATTCCAAAGTTTCACGACCCTCAGAGAAGAAATTTCTCCTCATTTCCAATTTAAATGGGTGCCCCCTTATTCTGAAATTATGCCCCCTAGTTCTAGATTCCCCCACAAGGGGAAACATCCTCTCTGCATCTACCTTGTCAAGCCCCTTCAGAATCTTATATGTTTCAATAAGGTCCCCTCTCATTCTTCTATACTTTAATGAGTATAGGCCCAACCTGCTCAACCTTTCTTCATAAGACAACCCCTTCATCTCCGGAATCAACCTCGTGAACCTTCTCTGAACTGCCTCCAATGTCCTGGATGGTGTCAAGCTTCTTGAGTGTTGTTGGAGCTGCACTCATCCAGGCAAGTGGAGAGTATTCCATCACACTCCTTACTTGAGCCTTGCAGATGTTGGAAAGGCTTTGGGGAGTCAGGAGGCGAGACACCTGCCGCAGAATACCCAGCCTCTGACTTGCGTGCATGGCAGCTGAGCCTCATCCTATTTTCACCACACACAAAAGCTCTTTCCAGGCATTGCTACGTAGCAATCTAGAACAGACACTCGGGCCTTTAGCGAAGCCCAACTGAAGATAACTGTTGCTTTAGTTTACCTCGACCAGAGTAACACAAATCCAGAACCAAACCTGGGAACCCCTCATGTGTACGGCTTAACACCACAGCTGGGGTCCATTTGTACCCACTGAGTAGAGTTGCCAACTCTGGTTGGAGTCATTCCTGGAGGACTGATCACGTAACATTCTGACCACATGACATCTGACCATGTGATGCCCAATCACATGACTTTTACAAATGCTATTATATTTACCGCATAAAGGTTGGGTCCCCTGTAGTTGAACGTTTTGCTCGTGGTTTCACGCTAGCAGCTGTTGTGTGTCAAATTCCAAGAACCAGGAGGCCACCCGTGAGCAGACGAAGAGGGGAGACCGGGGGGCGGGGGCGGGGGGAAGAGGGGAGACCGGGGGGCGGGGGGAAGAGGGGAGACCGGGGGGGCGGGGGCGGGGGGAAGAGGGGAGACCGGGGGGCGGGGGCGGGGGAAGAGGAGAGACCGGGGGGCGGGGGGGAAGAGGGGAGACCGGGGGGCAGAGGGGAGACCGGGGGGGCAGAGGGGAGACCGGGGGCAGGGGGGAGACCGGGGGGGCGGGGGGAAGAGGGGAGACCCGGGGGGGCAGGGGGGAAGAGGGGAGACTGGGGGGCAGGGGGAAGAGGGGCGACTGGGGGGGCAGGGGGAGACCGAGGGGGCAGGGGGAAGAGGGGAGACCGGGGAGGCAGGGGGGGGCGGGGGGAGAGGGGAGACCAGGCGGCGGGGGGGGGGGGCGCGGGGCAGAGGGGAGACCGGAGGAGGGGGGTGGAGGAGGGGAGACCGGAGGAGGGGGGTGGAGGAGGGGAGACCAGGGGGAGGGAAGAGACCGGGGGGGAGGGGGAGGACCGGGGGGAGGGGGGAAGGGGAAGGGGAGACCGGGGCGGGGGGAAGGGGAGACCGGGGCAGGGGGGGAAGGGGGAGACCGGGGCAGGGGGGAGGGGGAGGGGGGGGGAGGGGGGGCGGGGGAGACCGGGGCAGCGGGGGGGTGGAGGGGAAGAGCGGGAAACTGAGAGTGGGGAAGTTGGGGGAGCGATTTGCAGAGGGGAAACCAGATGTGGAAGGAGCTTTGATTCCACTAGTAACGAATGGTAACTCACTGAAAGTGCATTGATAACTGATAGTAAAGTGACAACGCTCAGATTCCCCTCATAACCAACAGTAATACAATACAATACTCACTGATAGTCTATACATAACTGGTAGTCATAGGTACAATAACCAGATATTCTACCTGTAACTAGTAGTAATCCTATATTCACCCTGAAACCATAGCCAGAATCCTCGTGCACTGCACAAGGTGTGGACAGGCTCCCCAGTCAATGCCACTTTTAACAGGCCCGATCTCTCTCGCAATCTCCTTGGACTCTTGTTGGGACTCCAGTTCCGTGTGAAGATGACAACTCTGAACTGGGAGCCTCAGTCAGAGTCGATCTGTACTTGGACTTCACACCTCAAAACCAAGCAGCACAGACCGATATGAACCAAACCGAGAAATCACACAAAGGGCAGCGGGCTCAGTGTGTGGGGCACTTTCACAGGGCACATCGCCTTAAACTCAGCTCAGCACCAACATCTCCAAACCACTCCCTGAGCTCGGACTCGATAACAACAACAACTTGTATTTATATAGCGTCATTAACATAGTAAAACGTTCCAAGGCGCTTCACAGGAGTGTTAGAAGACAAAAAATTGACACCGAGCCACGTAAGAAATTAGGGCAGGTGACCAAAAGCTTGGTCAAAGGGGTAGGTTTTAAGGAGTGTCTTAAAGGAGGAAAGAGAGGTAGAGAGGCGGACAGGTTTAGGGAGAGAATTCCAGAGCTTAGGGCCTAGGCAGTTGAAGGCACGGCCACCGATGGTTGAGCGATTATTTTTATTTATTTATTCGTTCATGGGATGTGGGCATCGCTGGCAAGGCCAACATTTATTGCCCATCTCGAATTGCCCTCGAGAAGAACCTCCGTTCTTTTTGTAGCAGTTTGGTACAACTGAGTGGCTTGCTCGGCCATTTCAGAGGGCAGTTAAGAGTCAACCACATTGCGATGGGTCTGGAATCACATATAGGCCAGACTGGGTAAGGACGGCAGATTTCCTTCCCTAAAGGACATTAGTGAACCAGATGGGTTTTTACGACAATCCGATAGTTTCATGGTCACCATTACTGATATTTTTTTTTAATTATTCAAGATTTATTTAATTAACTGAATTTAAATTCCCCAGCTGCCATAGTGGGATTTGAACTCATGTCTCTGGATCATTAGTCCAGGCCTCTGGATTACTGGTCCAGTAACATGACCACTATGCTACCGTTCCCGTAAATATAATCAGGGATGCTCAAGAGGGCAGAATTAGAGGAACACAGATATCTCGGGGAAGTTGTGGGGCTGAAGGAGATTACAGAGATAGGGAGGGGCGAGGCCATGGAGGGATTTGAAAACAAGGATGAGAATTTTGAAATCAAGGCGTTGCTTAACCGGGAGCCAATGTAGCTCAGCGAGCACAGGGGTGATGGGTGAACGGGACTTGGTGCGAGTTAGGACACGGGCAGCCACGTTTTGGATGAACTCAAGTTTACGTAGGGTACAATGTGGAAGGCCAGCCAGGAGTGCATTGGAATAATCAAGTCTAGAGGTAACAAAGGCATGGATGAGGGTTTCAGCAGCAGATGAGCTGAGGCAGGGGCGGAGACGGACAATGTTACAGAGATGGAAATAGTTATGCCACGGATATGTGGTCGGAAGCTCATTTCAGGGTCAAATATGACACCAAGGTTGCGAACAGTCTGGTTCAGCCTCAGACAGATGTTAGGGAGAGGGATGGAGTCAGGGTGGCTAGGGAATGGAGTTTGTGGCGGGGCCTGAAGACAATGGCTTCGGTCTTCCCAATATTTAATTGGAGAATATTTCTGCTCATCCAGTACTGGATGTCTGACAAGCGGTCTGACAATTTAGAGACCGTGGAGAGGTCGAGAGAAATGGTGTTGAGGTAGAGCTGGATGTCATCAGCGGACATGTGGAAACTGACACCCTGTTTTCGGATGATGTCACCAAGGGGCAACATGTAGATGAGAAATAGGAGGGGGCCAAGGATAGATCCTTGGGGGACACCAGAGGTAACGGTGCGGGAGCGGGAAGAGAAGCCATTGCAGGTGATTTTCTGGCTACGATTAGATAGATAAGAATGGAACCAGGCGAGTGCAGTCCCACCCAGCTGGACAATGGTGGCAAGGCGTTGGAGGAGGATGGAGTGGTCAACCGGGTCAAAGGCCGCAGACAGGTCGAGAAAGACGAGGAGGGATAGTTTACCTTTGTCACAGTCACAAAGGATGTCATTTGTGACTTTGATGAGAGCCATTTCGGTACTGTGGCAGGGGCGGAAACCGGATTGGAGGGATTCAAACATGGAGTTCCGGGAAAGATGGGCACAGATTTGGGAGGCGACAACACGTTCAAGGACTTTGGAGAGGAAAGGGAGGTTGGAGATGGGGCGGTAGTTTGCAAGGACGGAGGGGTCAAGGTTTGTTTTTTTGAGAGGGGTTATGACGGCAGATTTGAAGGAGAGGGAGACAGTACCTGAGGATAGCGAACCGTTAAGTACATGAGCTCCTCGCACTTGTTGTCGGAGGTGAGTGTGGAGGAGACAGGGGAGAGGGGTTTAAGAAGACGGGTAGCAGTAGAAAATAGTAGTGAGGGGTTATCTTTGCATTCCAGAATGATCCTGGAATAGTGAGTAGTTTTGGCAGACAAGATTAGTACCAGATAAAGGAAAGTTTCCCTAGAATTAGAGAAATTACATCACAGAAGGAGGCCATTCGACCCCCAGTGCTGGTGCTCTCTCCTGTAACCCCATTCCTCAACCCCCAAAGATCTTTTTATATCCCTCGTTTTCAAACATCTATCCTAGGCCCTGTGAATTAAGTTTTAGTCTTTAGCTCATTATCTGTATGTGGTGAAGTATTCCACAGTCTAATAGCCCGTCAGCTCACCTTCTCCTTTCCCCCTTGGTTCTTCCAGTGAGAATCCTTGTTTTCCGTTCCCGAGTTCCCCATTCACCCCGCAATGGAAATGATCTTTCACTATTTACCCACAGTAAGGTGTCTGGGCTTCACTCACTCCTTTACTGGCTGTTCCTCTCTCGGTGCCGCTCCCACTCACTACCTTGTCGCCGCTGCTCCCTCGCTCTGAGGGAAATCCCCAGTCTCCATCTTTCCCCTGATCCCCATTCCCCAGTTACCCCTTGATCCCACAATCTTCTTCCTTTCACCAACCCCCGCCCCGCGATTTCAGACCTCCCCCGATTGCCGACACTCGCGATTCCTGAGCCTCCCCATTCCAGACTCTCCAGCCCCCTGCCGAATGCGCTCCCCACGGTCGCGGCTCCCTGCGGCGGTGGTCGGGTGATGTTACCGCGCCCCAGGCTTGAACAGCAGCAGGGGGACGTCGCAGAGCGGGCTGTTGGTGCGCACTGCGGCAGGAAATTTAATTCGCTGATCTCCCGGGCTGCTGAAGGCACAGCTCCGGAGAGGTACCCCCCGATTCCAGGAAACCCCTGGTCATTCCGGGAGGGTTGGGAACCCAACCACTGGGCCATCAGGGGAGTCTTCATTTCAACTACTTCATGTTTTGACTTGGAAAACGCAAAAAGACACACATGGACATTCTTCTTTACGTTTTGAAACGTGCCCACATTTACGGTTCCAATAGTCAGGGTTCACAAAATACAAGTACTTGTTCAATTATATAAAACCAGTGTTAACGCATTTGAACACAGGGGGCAGGGACTGACATCTTTAAAACGGAACATAAGAACATCAGAAGAGCAGGAGTAGGCCCCTCGAGCCTGCTCTGCCATTCAATAAGATCATGGCTGATCATCAACCTCAACTCCACTTTCCCGCCCGATCTCCATATCCCTTGATTCCCCTAGAGTCCAAAAATCTATCGATCTCAGCCTTGAATATACTCAAAGACTCAGCATTCACAGCCCTCTGGGGCAGAGAATTCCAAAGATTCACAACCCTCTGAGTGAAGAAATTCCTCCTCATCTCATTCTTAAATGGCTGACCCCTTATACTGAGACTATGCCCCCTAGTTCTAGACACTCCAGCCAGGGGAAACAACCTCTCAGCATCTACCCTGTCAATCCCCTTCAGAATCTTGTATGTTTCAATGAGATCACGTCTCATTCTTCTAAACTCCAGAGAGTATAGGCCCATTCTACACAATCTCTTCTCGTAGGACAACCTTCTCATCCCAGGAATCAATCTAGTGAACCTTTGTTGCACCGCCTCCAAGGCAAGTATATCCTTCCTTAAATAAGGAGACCAAAACTGTGCGTAATACTCCAAGTGTGGTCTCACCATGGCCCTGTACAATTGTAGCAAGACTTCCTTACTCTTATACTCCAATCCCCTTGCAATAAAGGCCAACATGCCATTTGCCTTCCTAATTGCTTGCTGTACCTGCATGCTAACTTTCTGTGTTTCTCGCATGAGGACACCCAAATCTCTCTGAACACCAACATTTGAAAGTTTCTCAGGACTCTCAGGAAGGTCAGGACTGTAGTGTTATAATAATGCTGACTGTACCTCATTGCAATACCACAACCTGCAATGTAGCTGAAAGAGGGCCAACTTGGCTCAGTCAGTAGCGATCACACCCAAGAGTCAGAGGGCTGTGGATTCCACTCCAGGATCTGAGCACATAATCTAGACTGACACTTCAGTGTCGTTCTGAGGGACGGCTGTGTTGTCGAAGTGCCATCCTTTGGATCAGAACTTAAAAACCAGGCTCTGTCTGACTGTTGGTTCAGGTGGGCGTGAAACACTCTAAAGCACTGTTCAAAGCAGAGCAGGGATTTCTGGGGCCTTATGAACCCACCATCAAAACAGATCAACTGGTCATTCACCTCATTTCTTGCTGGAGACCTTGGTGTGGGTAGACTGGCTGCTATATTTGCCAACACAGTAGCAACTGCACTTCACAAAGAAACTGATATGAAGCACTATGGGGTGTCCAGAGAGGCACCATACAAATGTCAATTTTTTCTTTAACATTCCTAGGGGGAAAAATTCAGTTCCTTTGCGTCTCCCGTTAGGGGGGGCACGACTCTGCTAACGCCTCCCGCAAAACTCAGCGGGAGGTTACCGGCGGCGGTAGCCGGTATCACCCCGCGGCGCTGCGCCGCCGGCGATGATGTCATCGCCATGCTTAGCGCCCCGGCCGCAAACTTGGCTCACGCCCCCTGAACTACCGCCGTACGCTATGTCCGACTGGGTCAAGGTGCCGTGTTTGCGGCTGTGGCGGCGCAAATTAAAGGGCAGGTGCCGGGCAGCCTTTTTTTTTGGGCCGCCTGCCAGCACCTGCCCCCTCACACCTCCTCCTGCGGGGTGCCGGCCGCGATCGGTCAGCCCGGCACTCCTTAAGTGGTCCAGCAGAGCCCCGGTGCGCGCTGCACTAGGCCCCGCCCCTTTAATCAGGGGAGGGAGGCCTGCAGTACCGCGGCGCTACGTGCCAACGTGTGTGGCGCTGCTGCACATAGCGCCACGATATTCAATGGGAGCGCCCCAAGAGAGAGGGGGAGTGCTTCCAGTATTGCCCCGCCTACTACTTGGGGCGCTACCACCTCAAATTCGGGCGTGGGGGCGCTAACTTTTTCGGGGCACTAAAGGCACGAAGTTAGTGCCCCAAAGGGGGCGCGAGCCAATTTCCCCCCCCCGAAATTTCTAATAAATTCCATCTCATATTTTGTGGTACATGCAATTATTTGATTGAAGCAGGTGGCAACATTTGAGCTACAAGAACAAGGTAAAAGCACAAGTATATTCTTTTGCTGCCATGACTATCGGCATCCTTCATTCATTCCATTCTGGTAGAGTTGTATTCTCGTGGGGCTCGATTCGCTGCTTGCTTTATTTGTTAGTCAAATCTTACTCCTCAATAAAAAGGCCAAAGAAACAGGCTGCAATCTATCAGGATTCTGCCCATCTCTTTCATCACTCTTGAGCTGGGCTCGAGAAGGGGCCCAAGAGCAGACTGGGTTGACCCGTCTACTGGCATTCCATCTCCTTGCCTCCCACTAGAACAAAGGAACTTGAATTCGTGAAGTCTCATATCAGATCTCTCAGAAACAGCCCAAAACACTTCACATACAAATGAACTATTTTGACCGTGCAGGGAAATGCAGGAGCCATTTTATGTGCACCAATTTGTACAATAATTTGAATAACCAGTTGATCAGGGTTTTTTTTAGATGGTGATTGAAGGAGTTGACTCCATTCTGCATGTTGGCCCTCTCCTGTGATGACCCAACGGATTTTAGAAACTTGCTGTGTGAGGAAGTCGGGGGGGTGGGGGGGGGGGGAGGGTGTGCAGACAACATTCACACACATATCATACCATCAGACTCTTGTCACCACTCTCAACCATTGAACTTCCCTCTCAAACCACAAATGAAGGAAAAAAAATCATAATACCATGAGTAACAAGTCAACAGCAGGGGCTTGTGAAAATATGGTCACCTGACTGATTTGATCGTTTATATCTGCAAATTTATATCGTTCAGCCCAAAGTCCAACTGGATATTTGTAAAGAAAGAGCTAATTGGCAATTATATAGCGTCTTTCATGAGTTCAGGATGTTCCAAAGCACTTTTGAAGTGCAGTCACTCTTTTAACAGTGAAAATCGAAAACCAAGGTTGAGCAATTTCAGCACGAGTGTAAAGTGTCATAATTAGCATGCATTCTAATCACACAAAAATGTATAAATGGCCAAAGCGGAGCTTTAGCATCCAGGGAAGGGGGAAAAAAGGGGAAGAACAATTCGGGAATCCTGAATAAAAGACAACACAATTGGACAAATGGAAAAAGAGGCACTGTCCATTTCTCTTTATAATATATGCAGAACTGATGTAATTATAAATTCCAATCTAAATGGTAATTATTTACAGCTCCAGCACCATCAGTACTGTTCAACACCCAATGGAAATGTCATCAGAAATAAATACCCATTTGCCAATATTGCTAAACAGCAGTTAAATTCAATCTTATCTAAGATTTTGGCCTCCATACAAATATCACATTCTACTTTACCATCCACTTCTTCCCCCATCCAACAAATTGATTTTTCTTCCTTTGCCATTCCTTCCTAAAAGCAGCGATTCATGCTGGGGCACAAGCAATCCTCTGGCACCACACCCATGTAATCGTTCCTCAGCATAAAGCTCAGATACCAACTGCAGGCAGGCCTTTCAACCAGGAAGAACAACGTAGCCTGAGCCAATTACCAACCTCGCCTAATGTCCATCCATGTAGGTATACTTTCCAGAAAGAGTCACTGGCTAACTATCAGGATAGGGAACCCTGCCTAGCTTGGCTACACGCTGAGACAATCTTAGTGCCCTCACTAATACGACAGCTGACTTTTTGCTTTACAGCTTTAAAAAAAAAATATTGCTTATTTCAGTTTTTGTTAAATTGAAAACCATGATGTCAGTTACTTTACTTTTGTACTGTTCATTTTGAACAACAATTAATACATTTATCAGCCAGGGAGAAAAATTAATCTACAAAATTACATGCAAATTAAAGGGAAGAATGTATCTCTAACATTGGAAGGGTGCGCACTAGCAGCATAATGCCATCTCAGGTAAGCGAACATAATATCTTCATTCCAAAGCCAATCATGATTAATTAACCAAGTATAGATTTTTTCCTTAATGTGCTCCGAGAATATTTCTAAAAAGGACAGCTTTAGCTCTTGCTGCCTAAATGTTCATGCAAATAGATTCGTTTTTTTTTTAAAGTGAAACGCTGGTCAACCCTTTCTTCAGCTCTTTCACATGCAGCACTGCTCAGGGAGAGGAGGTCAGGCATCATGTTCCCAACCTCATGCCAATGCTGCTTTTTGGCTGTCTGCTAGCACAGGATTCTCCCTCCCTCCCTGTGGAAAAGCACCTGCTTTTTGGCTTACGGGATGGGTCTTCATGGGCCGCTGTGTGAATGCTCCAGTAAAATTGCCACCCTTTCCTTTACTACATGCTTTTTGTTTACTATCGTGTTAGTTTTCAACACATTTGTGCTGCTGTCTGTAGCCCAGACAGAAAAACAACACAGTAAATGTTTAAAAAAAAGAGTAAGAGCACTTTTGCAGCACACGTATGAGACAAAATATCCCCTGGTTACTCAGCAGGTGGAGGGACGAAGGGGAAAGAAGACAAATTCAAAAGATTTAATTCAATATTTTTCTCTGTGTTCTTGTTGAATCATTTTTGCTTCCTTTAGTCCATCATTTCTTTTGGCTTTGCCCTGTTGAGGGTATCTGGAGATATGATTACCTGATCAAAACTATAATAAAAGTGTATACTGTAATTAGATAAAATAAAAAGCTACTTAAGGTGCAAGAGACAGGAACACAATTGCATTAATAAACCACCGGAGGTCATTAGTTGAATTCCTCGATTCTGCAGAGTTTTGTAAATACGTGTGGTGCCCACTAAAACCCGAGTAAATAACCCCAAAATCTTGTCTGCTCCAAGCAACCAATTTTATGAAACAGATATACCCCGGTTACAACTATTTCTAACTACACCTAGTTTTATGCCAGCAAATCAACAAAAAAAACTCTCTCCTATGTATTTCTTTCCTACCGACACATTTTTCTCCTGAATTACTCACCACCCCCAGTCTAAGATGATGGGAAAGAAGATCATGGAGCCCCTTTACTACCTGAATGTCGCTCTATGTTTATTCATTAGGAAATTAAAGTTACAACTAAAGCAGCCCAGCGGTATCATTTGTTCCATCCTACAGTTATCTATTGGCCCAAACTGAATCCCAAGCAATGATTATACGACTGAGTGGCTGTTGCCAATCCCTTGGCCAATTGAGTGGGATGCTTATACCCAAGTCCAATCCAGAACCAATTATTCCATACATAATAATCTTCAGCCAATAAAATGGATTCTACTATCTTGTGTTTTCTTAAGTCATAAAGGCTTCCACTCATTGAAATCACAAGAGAACTGCAGAAGCCTAATGAGCCTTCTGGGTCACCATAAATTAATTTGAGGGCTACTCTTGTGGGTTACTTGTGTGTCACATAAATCCTCAGATAGTCTCACCATCTTCGAGTTCCCTCAGATCTGTCTACTGTCTCCAAAGGGTACAAGGGCAACTATTGAGCAGTGGGTTTTTTTCTACGAGTGAAGAACCCAATAGTGCACTCATGTTTGTTTTCCATGTGATGCAATTTGTGATTCTACACAACCACAACAATTAGCATTTATATAGCACCTTTAATGTCAAAAAATATCCCAAGATGTTTCACAGAGGCGTAATAAAAAACAGATGCCAAGTCAAAGGAGGAAAGATATAAATGGAAGGCATTGTCTGTTGCTAGGGTACTCTTTGAGTGAGAATATTTTGTATCTGATATTTTGCCATAGAATATTGTATTTATATATGCAGATGATTTTTTTTAATTGAGTTTTTCTTTGAAAAACACACACTTACACTTTTAAAATAGTTAATACTCAATAATTCATGCAAACTGCCTCACTCATATCTTCAGGAGTAGCTATCCCCTTAACATGGTTAACTAATTCAATTCATGGGGGCGTCTCTCCGGAGATAAGACATAATGTAGCACTGAGTCAGATTGCTAAGATAAGGTTTTGGCTCAGTTCTTTGACATGACTGCAGACAGGAAACAACCTGGACAAAATTCAAATGCATCGTTACTATTAATAGAATTGAATAAATGACACGTTCAATTAAGACTGCAATAGTCAAGATAAATTTAATATGATAATAAACCCACAATCTATTACAGCAAACAAATGGATCGGGAATGTAATTAGCACAAATTAGATTTTGTGAAGCATGGAATACCTCAATAAAGTCTTTAAACCAAAACAAGATTCTATACAATGACTAAATGCCGCCTCAATATTAAATCTCAAATCTAAAACCTGATTCTCTTCATCCCTCCAGTAGAAGATATTTTAAAAACAACCAAAGACCTACTTTGCTATAGGTGGTGTGCACAACCTCATATGTACAAGGCATTAATATTAATGTCATTACTTCTATAAAGATTTAGAGCTTTAAAATATTAAGATTATACAACCACTTATGAAAAACGAAAACTAATCTAGTGGGAACATTTTAAAAGGATAAATATTTCAAAATGTGTCAAGTCAGAGGCACAAATCAATAAATGGCATGAAAAAAGGGAGCTACACTAACTACAAATCAATCAGAATAAAGTACTCCGTACAGGTTAAATTTACTGAGGGGCCCCAAGTAAAGGTGATTCAAAGCAATTCTATTTGAAGAGCTGTAAAATGCCATTTATAACCAAATTTGGTTACAATTTTCAAGGACTTCAGTAGTCAGCATTCCTGCACATTTTTAAACCCCCAAAAGCACACAAGAATATCGACTGACTACAGTAAGACACTTGGTTACCCACCACTGATCATATCTGTGTCACTACAGAGACCTATTACGCACGTATACTACAGCACAAAAGCACAGAGCTAATGAAATTTTACATGAGCTTTAATTACATTCCCATGTTGAGACACATTCTGGGTATTCGCAACAGACTGAGGGTGTTAATTCGCAAAGGACCTAATGATGCGTCTTATGTTTTACAGACATCGTTGCCATTTGCATTTCATTAATTCTTAAACCTGCTGCATGCATCGGTCACCAAAGCAGTCAACTGGATTTGGACAAGACTGTACAGGTCAAATTGAAAAGCCAGATCCTCTTCCACTTATACAAATAAATGGAACTAGTGCTATTGGCAGCTTACTGTGCCATGGAGCGATAGGATACCGTTTCACGATGAGAATGTCCCCACACTATAAATTATCTCAATCTGATCGTCAAAAAACAACTTAAATTTATATAGCGCCTTTAATGTAGTAAAGCGTCCCAAGGTGCTTCACAGGAGCGTTATCAAACAAAATTTGACACCAAACCACATAAGGAGATATTAGGACACTGACCAAAAGCTTGGTCAAAAAGGTAGGTTTAAAGGAGAGATAGTTAGAGACTAGAGAGGCGGAGAGATTTAGAGAGGGAATTCCAGAGCTTGGGGCCTAGGCAGCTGAAGGCACAGCCACCAATGGTGGAGCGATTAAAACCGGGGATGCGCAAGAGGCCAGAATTGGAGGAGCACAGAGACCTCAGAGGGTTGTAGGGCTGGAGGAGGTTACAGAGATCAGGAGGGGCGTGGCCATGGAGAGATTTGAAAACGAGGATGAGAATTTTTAAATCAACACATTGCCAATGTAGTTAAGTGAACACAGGGGTGATGGGTTATTGGGACTTGGTGCGAGTTAGGATATGGGCAGCAGAGTTCTGGATGAGTTCAAATTTACAGAGGGTGCAAATGGGAGGCCAGCCAGGAGTGCATTTACAGTGGAGTCTGGCAGTAACAAAGGCATGGACGAGTGTTTCAGCAGTAGATGAGCTGAGCCAGGCACGGAGACTGGCAATGTTACAGAGGTGGAAGTAGACGGTCTTGGTGATGGAGCTGATATGGGGGTCGGAAGTTCATGTCAGGGGCAAATAGGACGGCAAAGTTACAAACGGCCTAGTTCAGCCAGGGAGAGGGATGGAGTCAGTGGCTAGGGAACGGAGTTTGTGGCGGGGACCAAAGACAATGGCTTTGGTCTTCTCCATATTTAGTTGGAGGATATTTCTGCTCATCCAGTACTAGATGTCGGACAAGCAGCGTGACAAATCAGAGGCAGTGGAGGGGCTGAGAGAGATGGTGGTGAGGTAGAGCTGAGTATCATCAACATACATGTGGAAAAACATGCTAGAGAGAGTTGATGAGGCACTATATCAGGTGAGGTTTGTATTTCATAAGAACATAAGAAATAGGAGCAGGAATAGGCCACTTGGCCCCTCGAGCCTGCTCCGCCATGCAATAAGATCATGGCTGATCTTGGGCTCAAAGCCACTTCCCCGCCCACTCCCCATAACCCTTCACTCCCTTATCTTGCAAAAATTTGTCCATCTCCACTTTAAATGTATTTAATGACCCAGCCTCCACAGCTCTTTGGGGCAGAGAATTCCACAATTTTACGACCCTCAGAGAAAGAAATTCCTCCTCATCTCAGTTCTAAAAGGGCGGCCCTTTATTCTGAGACTGTGCCCCCGAGTTCTAGATTTCCCTATGAAGGGAAACATCCTCTCTGCATCTACCCTGTCGAGCCCCCTCAGTATCTTATATGTTTCGATAAGATCACCTCTCATTCTTCTAAATTCCAATGAGTATAGGCCCAGCCTGCTCAACCTTTCCTCATAAGTCAAACCCCTCATCTCTGGAATTAACCTAGTGAATCCTCTCTGAACTGCCTCCAATGCAAGTATATCCTTCCTTAAATAAGGAGACCAAAACTGTACGCAGTACTCAAGGTGTGGTCTCACCAATACCTTGTACAGTTGTAGCAGGACTTCCCTGCTTTTATACTCCAACCCCCTTGAAATAAAGGCCAACATTCCATTTGCCTTTTTGATTACTTGCTGTACCTCCTCCACAGATAAGGCAGGAAAATAAAATGAAATGGCACAGGAACTTCGGCCATTCCCATGTGTTTCCTGATGACTGGCTACAAGCAACACTGGCAAATGCCTTACATCATAGTCATAAAGTCATAACAGCACAGAAGGAGGCCAATCAGCCCATCGAGTCCATGCCGGCTCTCTGCAGAACAATCCAGTCAGTCCCATTCCTCCGCTCTATCCCCGTAGCCCTGCAAGTTTATTTCCCTCAAGTACCTATCCAGTCTCCCCTTGAAAACATTGAGTGTCTCTGCTTCCACCACTTCCGTCGGCAGCAAATTCCAGGTCATCACCACTCGCTGTGTAAAAAAGTTTTTCCTCACATCCCCCCCATATCTCTTGCCCAAAACCTTAAATCTGTGTCTCCTAGTCCTTGTACCATCAACTAGTGGGAACAGCCTTTCCCCATCTAGCCTATCCAAACCCGTCATAATCTTGTACACCTCTATCAAATCACTCCTCAACCTTCTTTGCTCTAATGAAAACAAATCCAGCTTCTCCAACCTGTCCTTGTAGCCAAGATTCCCCCATCCCCGGAATCATTCTGGTAAATCTCCTCTGCCCCCTCTCAAGGGCCGTCACATCCTTCCTAAAGTGTGACGACCAGAACTGGACGCAATACTCCAGTTGTGGCCTAACCAGCGCTTTATAAAGGTTCAGCATAACTTCTCTACTTTTGTACTCAATACCTCTATTTATGAAGCCCAAGATCCCACATGCTTCGTTAACCACTCTCTCAATATGTCCTGCCACCTTCAGGGACCTATGCACATTAACTCCCAGGTCCTTCTGTCCCTGCACACTCTTTAAAACTGTGCCATTAAGTGTATATTGCCTCTCCCTGTTCCGTCTGCCAAAATGCATCACCTCAGTCACCTGCCCATCCCCTCACCCAGAGAATGGTGTAAAAACAGCTGGCACAGACAAAGCAAAGCACACATTAGATTCCTTGGTATTACCATTACTACTTTTGGTATAAACCAGCTTCAAACATTTTCTAATCTTTTCATTATTAAGTGTGCTCCCTACATCGTCAGTCATTTTACCAAATCATAGTTGGTAGGAAAAACTGGTTCATTTTAATTCTGCTTACTTTTTTGCAAACAGTGTGAAAATCAACAGAGATTTCAGAAACATACAAATATCTCGCATAGTAGAGAGCCTGGACAGGCTTCAGAAAACCTCCTGCTGCTGCTCAACATTAATACTTTTTACAGAGCCGAGTGCCTTGATGTTTATGCCTGAATAATGAATGAGAAAGCTGAATATTCGCCAACCTTCGATTCACTATTGGTATTAGACCTAGCACTGAAAGATTTCCTTTTGAATTTCAATACAATAGATACCCAATCAATTTTCAAATGACAATGCTAACAACAACAACTTGCATTTATATAGCGCCTTTAACGTAGCAAAACATCCCAAGACACTTCACAGGAGTGTTATCAAACATAATTTGACACTGAGCCACATAAGGAGATATGAGGACAGATGACCAAAAGCTTGGTCAAGAGGTCGGTTTCAAGGAGCGTCTTAAAAGGAGAGAGGTTAGAGAGGCGGAGAGGTTTAGGGAGGGAATAGTCACACAAACAGTAGGCAGAATCTTGATATTTACTGCAAGCAGGGCAGAAATCAGTGCAAGTAGCTCCCAAGAAGTCCTTGAATGGGTTGTTGCCTCCCAGATCCAGGCTTGTTTCTCCTGCTACTCCCTGTTGGAATCTCCCCGATCAGATTTCCATCCCTTCCCCAACACTGAAATGCCCCTCACCATTTTCTGCAACTGTGACCATGGTGCATTAGCATTATCCCTTCTTATCCTCTTCAACCTCTATGTAGCCTTTGACATGGTTGACTACACCATCCTCCTCCTCCATGCCTCATCTCCAACATCCTGTTCTGTGGGGCTGCCTTTCCTTATTTCCACTCTTACCTATCCCATCATAGCCAGGTGATTTCGACCAAAGCCTTTCCTTCCCACGCCCTCCTGAACCATCACCTGAGGAATCTCCCAAGGATCCATCTTCGGCCTGCTCCTCTTCCTCATCTACACATTACCCTTTGACGACATCATCCACAGTTATGGGATCAGCTCCAACTGAGGATACCCAGCTCATCCTCTCCGCCACCTCTCTTGACCTCTCATAAGACCCCGATTTGCATGCTAAAAAAGGCCTACTACCTGAAACAGGCAGGTATTTCAGCCGCCTAGCAGTAAGCCCCAGTGAAAGTGGAAACAGGCCGATTGTTGGCAGTAACTGGGCAGTAAGTCTACCAACCCCATTTTGAGGCCATTACTGTGCCATTAACGAGAACTTTGGCAAGATATAATTGACCCGTTTGTTCAACATCCAGTCTTGGATGAGCCGGAATTTCTACCAGCAAAACATTGCTAAAAGCAAAGGTATCATCTTACGCCAACCAACCACCCTCCACCCCGCGCCCCCCCCCCGACCCCGCCAACCCCCACAAACAAAATTTGTATCCTTGCCACCAACTCCATCCATCTCCCTGGCCAATATCTTCGGCTTAACCAGATTCTTCACAACCTTGGCGTCCGACTGAACCCTAGGTCCCATGCTTCGGAATTCCCTCCCTAATCCCCTCTGCCTCTCTTGCCTCCTTAAAACTTAGCTCTTATTAGCTTCTTTGGCTCACTGTCCATTTTATTTCCCCCTTATGCCTTGGGACTTTTTTTTTCTGTGAAAGGCACTATATAAATGCAAATTGTTTTAAGATTCATTCAATGAAATCCTCAAATAGTTTCTGATGGCAAACATCAATATAAATTGGTCAGGGACAAACTGTGTCAGGTAAAACTTCGGAGATAATAGGGACACAGTGACACTGCAGAAAAGAATAGTTCAAATGTTAAATGTGCTTTTTTAAAATGTACACCAAGGAGAAAAACTTGCTATCCAACTTAAATACTATGCACAATATTCTAAAAAAAATTCCAAGTCAGTAAGTAAGAGATACTGCACTTGATAAGTTACAAGGTTTTAATTTTAACAAATCCCCCAGGCAAGAAGGCATATATTTTAGGTTTTAGAAGGGGACTAGAGAAGATATTTGTGGGGTACTAGCTACGGTCATGAAGTAATCAGCGAGCACTGGTGAAGTTCTGTATTACTGGAATCTACTATTTTTGACTCTCTTGTTTCAGGGAGGGATGTTGCTCGGACACTAGAACTCCCATGGGATCTTTAATATCCACTTCATCCTTCAGAACAGGTAAGGGTCACCTCAACCACTGGAACAAAGCGATAGCACCTTGCCTTGTCATCTCACCCAAAGAAACCAAAGATCCTACTCAATAACCTCCTCAACTTCTTTGTTTCTGTTCTAGAATGAAAATAAACTATGTTTATGCAACCTGTTGTCATATTTTAACCCTTTAAGCATTGGTATCATTCAGGTGAATGTGCGCTGTACCACCTCCAAAACCAATAGAGCTTCCCTGACTTTTTCCAGTTCTGACGAAGGGTCATCGACCTGAAACGTTAACTCTGTTTCTCTCTCTACAGATGCTGTCTGACATGCTGAGTATTTCCAGCATTTTCTGTTTTTTATTTAGCTTCCCTGAGGTTTGGTGCCTGAACTGAACGCAGTACTCCAAATGGGGTCTGTTCAAGGCTCTGCACAACTAAACCATAATTTCCTTACTTTTGTATTTCAAAGTCCTTGAGATACAGGCCAACATTCCACTAGCCTTTTTGATTATTTTTTGGACCTGTGCACTAAGCTTTTAGTGATTTGTGACTTCCAAATCCTTTTGCTCCTCCACAGCTCCTAGTCTCTCACTATTAAGAAAATATTTCAATTTGTTTTTCTAGGATCCAACATGGATGACTTCACACTTCCCCACATTGAACTCCACCTGCCATAGTTTAATCCACTCACTTAATCTGTTCATGTCCCTTTATGACTTCCTGCAGCCGTCTAGACAAACATAGAATTTGAGGCTGGCTAATAACCTCCTTTGTGTGCATGCGTGTGGGGATGGGGGGCTGGTATGGGAATGGAAACCATTAGTTAACAGCCAGCAATTAGATTGATTTGGCAGCTCTTCTAAGAGAATACGAAAGTTCCATCGAGACCCATCCTTCCTCTCTCACTGCATTTCTCCATAAGCTTCCAGGCTATTCTGATCAGACTTCCAATTGTCTGAGACATCTTTCACATCTGTACCATTAAATAAAACAGTAGTAGGAATGCTTTTTTGTGGTTGAAATGGAGCAACTATTTCATTGATGTAAAACATGGAGTCATTTGTAAAAATTACATTTTAATTTGTGTGAAATGTCCAATAGTATCATTAAAAAATGACTTCAGTTTTTTGCAAAGTTAATTTTAATTGGGGTGGCGTAATGACAATAACTCTGTTATTAAATGCCAGAATGTAACCACAATGCTTGTATCTTATGGTTTCATGCAAGCATTTAATTGTTAACGTTCATTAATCAAGAATCTGAAATGAAACACTGACTAAACACAGAGGCTGAAGCAGCCTGACTGAAGCAGGACATTCCCACCAAGCAGATTCAACAAGAGGAGAATGCAATGACCTTCAGGTGCTGTACACTTATTTTCAGTAAACATTCCTGACTGAACTTTGTAGGAGTTATGAAAGTGCTTGCTGAAAGAATACTTTACAAGTGGCTTTCTCAACCCAGAAAAAAAATCATCTTCCATTCAAACTCTTCTCTTAGTGCCTACAGTTGTCTCCTTGAGTTATCCAGTCAAAGGAGGAGCAGGGTGGAGGCCAGAGACTTCCTCACTTACTGAACACAGGTGTGATTAATGCACTTAATGGCCAAAATCTAACCTTTATACTTTGACATTTTTAACAAATGTAATACTTAGTTTTTCCTTGAAAAGGTTCTACTTAAAATATAGCACAGCTTTTGAAAAGTTCCACTGCCAACAGTGAGGAGAAGGAACCTATTGGGATGGCTTTTGAAAAATGTTGAAATTGTAGTAACTCGGCTGTCTGTATTCACTTCAAATTAGGAGGTAAGCATTATAAGTTATGATCTACCTGCCCTGCTTGTAAAAAAAAAAATTGTCAGACATAGCAATGAGTAACTTTGTATGAAGAGGGCATTTATAGATTAACTGGCACACCATCTTTGGCGTCAGTGCAAAGTGATTCTTGCTTCACAGCGATGCTAAAGATGCTGAGTGAACAGCATCGGTGGCCAACTGAAGCAACCTCCAGACCAGGCTCTCTAATCCCAGCATTTGGTGGTTTCAAACGCAAACTGCAGATCTCAGTCTGAAGTGGAAATGTGGTCTTCTGCAGTTCGGATCCCGAAGGGCAAAGTTCAGGAACGCTAAGGAGAAAGCATTAAAAAAAAACCTAATCTCTCAAATAGCTGCTCCAATAGTTATCGCTTCTGGGATGAAGTTGAACCAGTCCTTGTAATATATTAAATCACAATGACTAAACTGACGCCCATAAATTTAGCTTGAAAATGCATATTGTAAAGATGATGTCCAGAATGGTGTACTATGTATGAGGAGTTATATATACACATTTAATAAATGTTTTTTTTTAAACCTGCCCTGTACTGCATCTCAACTCGATAACTTGGAAGCAGATAGGGAGGGCGGGCAAAGTTTATGGAAAATGCCAAATTAGGCTGCACCACTGAATCTAAACAGAGAAATCCCCTTTTTCACTGCACTTGGTAACACTGCTACAAACCAAACTGGAGGAGCTGAAAGAGGGTGTTTAAAATGCCATGGGTCATAAAGAAATGGTCCACTTGTAAGCCACAAATTTATACCCACAAACACAAAAGCGAGCTGTAGCAATGCCATTCTGCTGTATTGCAACAGCAGCAACTTTGCATGAAAGCTTCAAACTACAGTACTCAAATATATCACAGCAGAATTTCAGCAACAACTGAGCCAATGTCATCACTATGGTAACAATTCAGGCTGGTCGAAGGCATTGCAAGTATCATACTGCTCCAATCCCCATCCCTCTGACTACACATTTTATAATTCAGACATAATTAACAACTGTATTGTTTCAATGTCCTGTGGTTTTATATTGTTACGAATCTCGTAACAGTTGAAAGACTTGCAGGAAGATACAGAATGTGATAAGAAAAAATGAGCTGGATTAAAAGCCATTACTATAATCTGCATATGTGTGGTCGAAACATGGTAAGTAAACTACAAACTGGCTTACATCACAATTTAAACCTATTTAAATGTTTTAAATACTTTTAAGCCAACTTTACATTTCAAATGGTTTCCATATGCCTTTGAAATGTGTACCAGATGATATTGCTTCGATGCCGTTTGAAAACAACCCCTTTCACACTGCAGTTCTGAACTGTGGATAAATTAATTGCACGGGATCTAAACTGGGGGCAAGCAATCAAGATATTTTAGACTTTCCAATTGGATCACTCAAAATTGAGATTTATCTGTTCTTTTCAGGTGACCTGGTATTTTGATCTCAAGAAATGAAAAAGTGAGCCTCACCATCAGTATCCTTTGTGCCAAAGAGAAGGGCATCGGTGCTGAGGAATGGAACATATTTCATGTCTAGCGTCCCCTTCCAGCCCTCTCAAGCAAAGCCACCCCCACTTTGCCACCAAAATGCTCCCAAACATACTTCGAGAGGAACACACCTGTCCCCTTCCCACTACTGAACCAGTGCAAATGTTTCACTTGCCATGCACTTATGACCACTTTGAGATTGTGATTTTTAGTTTTACGTCATAGAGTCAAAACGGCACAGAAGGAGGCCATTCGGCCCATTGAGTCCATGCCGGCTCTCTGTAGAGCAATCCAGTCAGTCCCATTCCCCTGCTGTATCCCCATAGCCCTGCAAGTTTATTTCCCTCAAGTGCCTATCCAGTCTCCCCTTGAAAACATTGAGTGTCTCCGCTTGTACCACTTCCATTCACAGCGAGTTCCAGGTCCTCACCACTCGCTGCGTAAAAAAGTTTTTTCCTCACATTCCCCCCTGTATCTCTTGCCCAAAACCTTAAATCTGTGTCCCCTAGTCCTTGTACCATCAACTAGTGGGAACAGCCTTTCCCCGTCGAGCCTATCCAAACCCGTCATAATCTTGTACACCTCTATCAAATCACCCCTCAACCTCCTTTGCTCTAATGAAAACAAATCCAGCTTCTCCAACCTGTCCTTGTAGCTAAGATCCCCCATCCCGGAACCATTCTGGTAAATCCCCTCTGCACCCTCTCAAGGGCCTTCACATCCTTCCTAAAGTGTGCTGACCAGAACTGGACGCAATACTCCAGTTGTGGCCTAACCAGCGCTTTATAAAAGTTCAGCATAACTTCTCTACTTTTATCAACCTGAGCTCGAAAAACTGTGTTGATGCTACCCAAACTAATGTTCCACTGGACTCTTAAAGCTGGCAGAGAGGCTAGGTTTGAATTGGGCAGCTGTTCTCGCCCACTATGCTCTCCAAGACCCATTCCAAAAATGTCAAGAATTCGGCGTAACATTATTATTTTTTTTAACTCTACTTCCAATTTTAATAAAGTAAGTGCACTCAAGTATGGTCAGCGCTAATCTATTGCCAAGGGAGGGCTCAATGCTAACCTGGTTTTCAATAAATGATTTAGTACAGTGCTGTTACTTCAGCTTTAAAACATTGAGCTGTTTTATTTTCACGGAGCTGAAAGGTGGCTTTCAGTGGCAGGAAAAATGTACTTCGCACCAGAATAAACACAGCATTTCCAAAGATTTTCACACAACATGCCACAAAAGTGCCCCCCCCCCGCACCAATATTTTTTCATCAATGTTATGTCACAAATTTGAAACAATTGGATTTAAAACAAGATTTTGCTGGAGGTTACTGGACTTGAATATCTGGACATGTATTTGTAACCAGCTTTAAAAAATATAAATTTTTTCCAGAGACTGTCATGCACACCAGCCACATCCTTCTAATCTGACTTCTAAAAATGTTCTAGCACCTCATACCAAAGGCATTTATACTGTTACCAAGGAAACCACTCAGTTATCGTGCTGCGCCAGTTCAGTATTGCTCCCATTTATAAGGCACAAGTCAGTAGTGAAATGTGTGTATATTTGATTAAACAAAAAAATACTTCATTTTCATATTAAAGTGACAGTAAATGAATATAATTACAATAAATCCCTAAAGGCCAATGCATTTTAGATGCAGTAGATCACTGCAGCATTTATAGTGAATAAACATGCATGTACATATCGCAGCTCATTTACTGACAATCTAATTGCCCTTTCATTAAATAACCCATTATAGATCAGTGAAAGGTTGAAAGCCCTACTAGACTGTCCCCAGTTTCGAACGGACTAGAAAATTGGTCGCAAAGGCAAGAGATGTATGCCAATAACCACCAACTACTTTTGGTGACATGACCGACAGCAATGTTTTCAAATTTACGTAAAAAGCAAGCTTTGTGGTTCAGTTAAAAAAAAAGAAAGGGTAAAAATTTCCTCCAAAATCTGAGCTTGAAAAATATCTCGGCAAGGCCGTTTCTGTCACAATGATCTCATTCCGTATTTGCTCTGATCACTGAAGACTGTTACAGCATTTTATTTGTCTCTTTTGGCACGCACCAGAGAGCAAATGACTCGTTGCTGAGCAAGTCTAAGGAGTAGCTACACTGTATGAATTTCAATAAAATCAAATAGATGGCCTTGCAAATAACAAAATAAGCAAAACCAGTTTTGGAAGTAACAAACAATAATTAACTGGAGAATTGTCCCTTTTGCTTATGACAACTTATACTACACAGGGAACAAGTTCAGCAGTAGTTTACCTCCCCTGGGCTACCAAAAGGGCTACCAGTTGCACTAATAAGTGTTGTATATGCTACATAAACCACTTGCGGTCTCATGGATAGGAATATTCAGTGCGTCTGGCAGTTTATTTTTCAGTTAAGCTCTGGTCAGGATTTATCAGTGCATATTTAAAATTTTAAAGGATATTCACCAAAAAAATTCAAAAGAAATTTAAAGGAAAATAAACATGTCCTGGAGTAGGTTATCCTCACTGGTTTCAGAAGGGAGACGGAAAGCGAAGAAAAAATATTTCCGTTTGCCACAAGAACTGGGCCAATTGACTTATTAGAGTGCAGCAGAACATGAACTCATCCAATCATGCCAGCTGTCTGCACTGCAGTAAAGGCACCGTGGCAAATTAAAACTGCATCTGCCTCCAATGTCTTCAAATGTTATCTGTCTCATTCTGAAAATGTCACTGGGCTCCTAAAAATATACGACACAGCAAGTAATGAGATGTTGCTATCTTCCCTCTCGTGGGTTGCAATAGTAGAACTAATGATGTTTCCTCCATTATCAATCAGTAGCATGTTTCTTTGGGGCTTTGTGATGAGCTCATCAGCGTGGCTGTGATAGATAGACGTATATCTTACATGCAGACCCGACCAGCAACCTCACTGCAGCTGAAAGATGAATCTGATCCATCACTAAGTGTCGTGTACTGGAGAACTGAGCTCCTGCGGAGGCGATTGCTCATTGTAGGTTTTTATAAAAAGCACACCAAAAAGTCACCTGGTTTCTGTGTAGCTAGCCTTTCAGAATTTCTTTCAATAATACATTTTCAGTCACCTGGATGCTTTTCTTTTCTGTGAGCCAATGGACGCAAGCAGAACAGCAGCACTCCAGAAATGGGAAGAGGGGAATAATAAAAGTGAGTGTACAGGACAGAATGTGAAGAAATTAAATCTTCAAGACACTGTCCATCATTAATAAATGTTAGATGGCCACTGGCTAAGCAGGTTAGGGATAAGAAGAAAAACTAGAAATACTCAAAATCTGAAATTAATTGAGTTTGGAGGCAGTTCAGAGAAGGTTCACGAGGTTGATTCCGGAGATGACGGGGTTGTCTTATGAAGAAAGGTTGAGCAGGTTGGGCCTATACTCATTGGAGTTTAGAAGAATGAGAGGGGATCTTATTGAAACATAAAAGATTCTGAAGGGGCTTGACAGGGTAGATGCAGAGAGGATGTTTCCCCTCGTGGGGGAATCTAGAACTAGGGGGCATAATTTCAGAATAAGGGGGGCACCCTTTTAAATCGGAAATGAGGAGGAATTTCTTCTCTGAGGGTCCTGAATCTCTGTAATTCTCTTCCCCAGAGAGCTGTGGAGGCTGGGTCATTGAATATATTTAAGGTGGAGATAGACAGATTTTTGTAAGGTAAGGGAGTCAAGGGTTATGGGAGCGGGCAGGGAAGTGGAGGTGAGGCCAAGATCAGATCAGCCATGATCTTATTGAATGGCGGAGCAGGCTCGAGGGGCCAAATAACCTACTCCTGCTCCTACGTCTTATGATCTTATGTTTTATGTTCTTATGGATTACCATTGCTGTTTTAGGTGAAGTAAATCTCCATCTATTCTGTTAAGTGTCAAATGGGAGGACTGGAGGTAGATAAACAATGGCAAGCATTTAAAGATAGAATGACAAAATTGCAAAAATTGTTTATACCAATCTGGCATAAAAGGAAATCTAAAAAGGTGACTCAACCGTGGATAACAGGGGAAATTAGAGACAGCATAAAATCCAAAGATAGGGCGTATAAAATAGCCAAAAAAAGCGCCAGAGCGGAAGATTGGGAACAGTTTAAGATAGAGCAAAGGAGGACAAAGGGCTTAATCAAGAGGGGCAAAATAGCTTACGAAAGCAAGCTGGCGGAAAATATAAAAACTAACTCCAAAAGCTTTTATAAGTATATCAAGAGGAAAAGACTGGTGAAAACCAAAGTTGGTCCATTGCAGTCAGATACGGGGGAATATATAACGGGAAATAAGGAAATGGCAGACCAACTAAATGCATACTTTGGGTCAGTCTTTACGAAGGAAGACACAAAAAACCACCCTGGGATATCGGGAAAAATAGGGACATTGGCAAAGGAGGAACTGACGCAAATCAATATCTCTAAGGATATGGTGTTAAGGAAGCTAAAGGGATTAAAGGCGGACAAATCCCCAGGGCCTGATAACATGCATCCTAGGGTACTGAAGGAGCTGGCCCTAGAGATAGCGGATGCACTAAGTATGATTTTTCAGAATTCATTAGACTCGGGAACAGTGCCCATGGATTGGAGGGTAGCTAACGTTACCCCACTATTCAAAAAGGGGGGTAGGGAAAAAGCAGGTAATTACAGACCTGTAAGCCTTACATCAGTTGTGGGCAAAATGCTGGAGTCCATCATTAAGGATGAAATAGCGGAGCACTTAGCAAATGGGGACAGGATAGGACAGAGTCAACATGGATTTACAAAGGGTAAATCGTGCTTGACTAATCTATTGGAATTTTTTGAGGGAGTAACTGGTAAAATAGATGGGGGAGAGCCAGTAGATGTGGTGTACCTGGACTTCCAAAAGGCCTTCGACAAGGTCCCACATAAAAGATTAGCATGGAAAATTGAAGCTCATGGGATAAAGGGGAAAGTATTGACGTGGATAGAGAACTGGCTGTCAGATAGAAAACAGAGAGTTGGAATAAACGGCTCATTTTCTGAATGGCAGGCAGTAACAAGTGGGGTACCGCAGGGATCTGTCCTGGGTCCCCAGCTGTTCACAATTTACATTAATGACCTGGATCAGGGAGTCGGATGCAGCATTTCCAAATTTGCAGACGACACTAAACTAGGAGGGGGGGGGTGGGCTCAGAGGAGGAGACCAGGAAGCTCCAGAGCGATTTGGACAGACTGGGTGATTGGGCGGTTAAATGGCAGATGCACTATAATGTGGACAAGTGCGAAGTTATCCACCTTGGGTGCAGGAACGGGAGGGCAAATTATTATTTAAATGGCAATAAATTGGGAGAGGGGGAAGTACAGAGAGACCTGGGTGTTCTTGTACACCAGTCACTGAAGGCGAGCATGCAGGTGCAACAGGCGGTCAAGAAGGCAAACGGTATGCTGGCCTTCATAGCAAAAGGGTTGGAATACAGGAACAGGGATACCTTGCTGCAGCTGTACAGGGCACTGGTGAGACCACACCTCGAGTACTGTGTACAGTTTTGGTCGCCTCATCTGAGGAAAGATGTTCTTGCCATGGAGGGGGTACAGCGGCGATTCACCAGGCTGATACCAGGAATGGCGGGATTGACCTATGAGGAGAGACTATGTAGTTTAGGGATGTACACACTGGAGTTTAGAAGATTGAGAGGGGACCTCATAGAAGTGTATAAAATTCTGACAGGTCTAGACAGACTAGATGCAGAAGGAATGTTTCCCTTGGCGGGTGAGAACAGAACTAGAGGACATAATTTAAGGATAAGGGCTAAACCATTTAGGACAGAAATGAGGGGGAATTTCTTCACTCAGAGGGTGGTGAACCTGTGGAACTCATTGCCACAGAGGGCAGTGTACGCCAGCTCATTAAATATATTTAAGAGGGAATTAGATATATTTCTACAGGCAAAAGGGGTTAAGGGTTACGGAGAGAAGGCGGGGACGGGATACTGAATTGGAGGATCAGCCATGATCTCATTAAATGGCGGAGCAGGCTCGAAGGGCCGGATGGCCTACTCCTGCTCCTATCTTCTATGTATCTATGTATCTATGTAAATACAATCAATCAAAGTACTGAATGGCTGTTGGGATTCTGGGGGAGTCTCTATTTTTCACTATATGTCTAACTCGCTGAACCAGGGAGGGGAAGCCTGCTGGATATACAGCCCTGGCTGCACCTGTTCATTTCCCTCCCCATATTAACTTTTGCCAATTCTCTCTCCATCTCCTTACAGGCATGATGTCCTCAATACATATTCCCTCTTGTTGAACTAAGAGGGATGAGCTTGGTGATGGCATGAGGAGTGATAGAACAGTAACTAGAGAAAGATGTAGTTTCAGCACTTGGGGGTAGGTTTGGGCTGGTGGGAAAGGGGAAGGGGGGATGCAACAGAGGCAACTAAATGGATGGTCTCAATCTTAGTGACATAGATGTCCACGGGCTCATCGCACTTGTTGGAGATGAGGTGGAGAGCGCAAGGGGACAGGGGCTTAAGGAGATGGTTGTTAATGGAGAAATGAAGCCGGGGGTTATCTTTGCTCTCTAGAATGATCCTGGAGTAGTGAGCAGTTTTGGCAGAGGAAAGTGAGGCCCGATAATGCTTGATGTGGTCCAGCCAGATCTGGTGGTGAATGGCTCAACAAACTGTGTGCCAAATAATCTCAAGTCTGCACCCCTTCGAGTTAAGAGAGCAAATATGGGGGTCATACCAGGGAAACAACCGGGGTGGGACAGGGTAAGGGATTTACTCTAGATGAGGCCATTGAAAGGAGGTGGTGAGCAAGGGACTGAGCAGTTCGACAGCTGTAGAAGTAACGAGGCAAATGGATGACCAAAGGCTGTACAGTTAGAGGAGTTCGAAAGTACGGTTGTAAGTGACTTAGGGGGAAAGTTTTTTTCCAGGACAGGTAGAGATGGAAGTGGATTGGAAGGAAGTGGGGAACATGACTGGTGAGGAATAAAAAGTGTTCAGAGATGTCCTTGGCTGTGATCAACACCATGGGAGTAGAGGGAGAGGTTAAGGGAGGACAGGGGAGAGAGGGGGCAAGGTGAGTTCAGATGGAGATTGAATTCACTAAAGATGAGAAGTCACTCAGTGCAGAGGGCTGAGGGAGGAAAGGAGGGAGGATATTCCGGTGAGATGCACTGGGTGGGTTGGTGGTGAATGAGGCTTTTAAAAGGAAAGGGGTGGAATAAAGTGAGGAGCTCGAAGGCGCTCGAGGAGTAGGGGGGGGGAGACCAAAGTGTGCTGCAGTGATAAGGGCCACATTGCCACAGTGGTGGTTTGGGCGGGGCAGGTGACAGAAAGTATAGCCAAGAGGGGAGGCTTCAGTCAGGGGCAAGGTGTCATCTAATCCAAAGCTGGGAAAAAAAAGAGATTTTCCCATTTATTTCAGTCTAGAAATTGCCTTGTTCATCAAAGCACTCATGCTTCACTGAAACCTGTTCGCAATCAATAATGTTATAATGTTGTAACAGAGGCACTGCATGAAACAGAATAAAATTCAGTTCTTCTCTGAATAAAATAAACACTCTCCCCATGTGAGAAGTAATTTTGTTCTCTGGATTATATATTACAGTGCTGCAAATGTACTCAACTGAAATGGATCAAACATATGCCTGTGAAAAAAAGCAACTCAAGGTGGACTGGATTAGCTTCGCTTCTGAACACGTACAGAAATTCATATGTTAATTCAAAAAGATCTACATAGTTCAATTGTGTTTGGACTTAAACAGGAGAGACTTCTCAGTCAATCATTGGTAATATAATCAATCTCGCAGTCGGCACTCAGTATAAATTTTTAAAAAGTAGAAAAGGTAAAAAATGAAGTAAATTAAATTAGGTCATTATATTGTGTAAAGTAGGATATCCAAAAATTATAGCATCTTGCCCTGTATATGTAGGCAACACGTTCATTTGCAATTCAATTTGTAGGTACGGCTTATAGTTGTATACACCAAAAACAGAGGATCCAATTGACTGCTCAGTTACTCTGACTCTCTAATACTTCTCCAATATCAAACATATATAATGCCATCAAACTGTGGCGTTCATATAATTTACCATTACACTTAACAGATGTCCACCTTGGAGAGATTGGTGGAGTAAATGGAGAGGAGCTTTCAAGGTGTCACTCACCTTCTGCAGTCTGCTGTCATTCCGTGTCAGCTAGCGGAGGGAACAGACTTTCACACCACCAGCATAGGCTGAACTAGGGTTGCCAAATCTGGTTGGACGAATTCCTGGAAGTTTCATCACATGACCTCATGCCTCCAACCGCCCCGCCATTGTTTAACTCATAGCATTTCCCCCAGCTTCACTATTTCTACAACTAATAAGCAAAAGTGCTCAAAGAAAATGAAAAAAACTATTTTTACTGCCCGGATGATTTTTCTCCCTGGTTGCTGACAGCAGTATCCTGGAGATTAATCTTCAATTCTTGGAAGACTTCAGGTCAATCCCGAGGGTTGGCAAACCCTAAGCTAAAGTCAAACCCAGATCCCTGGTGGTTATTAACACACCTCAGCACCTAGTCCCATTTAGGATATTTTCACAGCATTCAGTTCAGCATGACATATCTAATAACATTTGTATTTTCCATAATATACACATCTGCAATTTACTTATTTTTGGCAGTAAGTAACAGATTGCAGTTGAATCCAAGCCAGATACGAACCACTGCTGTGCCCTGTTCAATACCACTCTGAAGCTCACTAATAACTTTGAAATTTCTGACATACATGGGTTCGAAGTGCAAACGTACCAGAGGTCACTTTTGGCTATGGTTCCATCTAACAACCCAAGTAGTCATCCCCATAATTTGTAATTGTTGGGTATTATAAAGTAAGCCCATGGAGAAACGCACAAAATAGCAGTACATTTCTTCATTAATTCTTTTTGAATAATCCAATAAAATGTAATTGGTAACATTGGTGCCAAAATTATCTTTGAGCTCCCAAAAGTTTGAACACCGAGAAGTGATACCTTTCTTTCTTTTTCCATTTTTATTTCTATGCTAACTTGCAAGGCTGTGGGACAAAACTAATCGGCACAATTTCTCATTTCGAACGTTCCTTGAGTTTATACTAATTCCAGCACAAAGCCTGTAGCAATAATGAAATATTGCAGTGGCTGGCCCACTATCTTTATTCATGAGATGGGAAGTCATTCTTCAGAAAGAGAGTCATTTACATTGATTCTGGAAATCTGGCTGTGCTCCAGTCCATTTGGAGAGCCACCATCAGCAACAGTGTCAATTCACAGTATGCTGGGATTGATGCTCTCTCATCCCTGACAGTACTGAACAAAACCCCACCAAGAAATAGGAATCTAAGGCAGAAGTTACCTCACCAGGTTGCAGTTTTTTTCTCCTTTTATTCATTAAAAATTTGCATTTCAGCACCCATCCATGGTGAAGAGGTGCCTCACCTCAAATGGAGCCAAGTAATTTTCATGCTTGCGTGCCTTTTTCTGCAATACTAGCTACCTTGAATTGTTTGTTTAAAGAGGAAAATTACTTCTCAGCTTTTCCTGTTTTTGTTTGCAGATTTACAGCATTCACAGTATTTTGCTTTTTGCCCCAATGTCATGAGTTAATTTGGATTTATGATCAAAATTCATGCATTGACCAATTTACATATTGAAAATCCGGTATTCCATTTAATACAGATATTTCATCCCAGGTGTCAATGATCTGATATTTGCTTTTACTAAGAAGGTCAGCCCAGTAACTCAGTAGACTATTGAGCTTCTCACCAGGGTATCACCAACTTCAACTCCAATTGACATCTGAGCTTAACAGTCACTCCCTCCAGCACCGGCGCACCGTGGCTGCAGTGTGTACCATCCACTACAGCAACTCTCCAAGGCTTCTTCGGCAGCACCTCCCAAACCCGCGACCTCTTCCACCAAGAAGGACAAGGGCAGCAGGCGCATGGGAACACCACCACCTCCAAGTTCCCCTCCTAAGTCAGGATGGTGTGTGACTTGAAGTAGATCGCCGATCCTTCATCGTCACTGGGTCAAAATCCTGGAACTACCTCCCTAACAGCACTGTGGAAGTACCTTCACCACACGGACTGCAGCGGTTCAAGGCGGCGGCTCACCACCACCTTCTCAAGGGCAATTAGGGATGGGATTGCCAGCGACACCCAGATCCCATAAACAAATTAAAAAAAGTTAGTTAAATGTCGCCAGTTTTTACTTGTGTTGCCAACCACAGTTTAATGCCTAGTGGCACAGGGGAAACGAGAGCCTAAGTGGTGTAGTGCTTCCTCAGCAGCTGACTCAACAAAGTATATTCTTGGACATCTCTTACCAGCTTATTACAGCGGCATTAACAGAAACCTCGGACTTAAAAATAATGGAGTAAAAGAAATAATGATCAAAATGGCAGTCAAAGAAAATAAGGGTGCAGAATTCCATTTTCCTAAATATTCCATTTCTCCAGCCTAAAGAAAAATTTTTTTTTATAGAGGAAATGGAAACAAAGCTGGGAACAGACTTTCAGAAGGTAGATTTTTCAATTTGTGAAGCGACTGAGCTTCATCACAAACTTATCCCTAGTACTATAATTACTGCCTTAGTTGTCGGATGCAGAGGTTTTCATAGATTTAAGTATTGGGAACCCTATGCAAATATTCCACTTATGGAACCCCCTGTCCTAACTTCCAAAAGACAATGCATCAGCTATCCAAAGAAAAAGTGAGATAGTTGCAGAAAAAAACCCACATTATTTATATAATACACATGTATAAAAAATCTATAAAAAACAGAGCGAGCAAAAGAGAGAGCGCAATAAAGAGTGAGTGTGAGCGCCAGCGCACACGCAAGAGAAATAATATGTTAAGTCAACAATTAAAGATCTGATGACCTCTCGATCTTTTGGGATTCCTTCATGGATCTCCAACGATCTATAGGCTTCAACTTGAAAAGCTATAGTCCAATTCTAATCCCTTCTTTTGTTACAGTGCTGCCTCCAACAACAGCCCCAACTTTGATGGCAGCACTGTAACATAAATGAGGCATCACTTCAGCAACCAGTAGAGCAGAGAAGCACCTCAGATGGCTTCCAAGACAGCTGTCCTGCGAGTCGTAAATGTAATTGGCCACAGATATATGCTTTGGCTGCCATTATTTTTGGTTGCAGGCATACTGGCCACTCAAGTCTGCCCACACTGGTCAGCAAAGCAGTTGTCAAATTGTTGGCTTCCACTAACTATTAATTAATGCTGCAGTGTAAATGGGATAGATTCTCAAGCATCACCTGCCCAGCATAACAAAAACTCATTAAAGTGGAAGTATTTCTGCCATACAAATCAGATTGGGGGTACCTACTGCTTTATGCCCTGAACAATAGTGTCCTGGAGAAGATTGCAGTACTATATCACTGGGCCTGGCATGAATGCGAGATCTGTAAAATCATGGACCAGCAACAAGGTGTTTTTTTTTTGGAGGGTAGTGACAGAGGGAGAGGGAATGAAGCAAATGTAAAAAAGGTCTTTTTTGAAGTTTACTTGATCTCTCATCATCTAAGTAAGGTAAAACAAAAGACAGTAATTCAGCTACAGCCGATTCTCACTGTAAGTTATGCCATTACACCAATCTTACTACAGGAAACTCTTTGGTATCTGGCACCGACGGGACCGGCGTGGTGCCGGTTGATCAAAAGTTCCGGATAACGGAGAGTTATATCTACCGAGGCTATTTTTATCAGAAGAGACTCCCGGCAGCGCGGGAGAATCAGACTCCTGTTACTGCAGTGTTTGGACTTCCGACAGCGCCAGGAGGCCGAGTAGTGGCACTTTGGAGAACTACCCCCACTGACTAACTCGGCGTTCGCGGGAGACTCGGACTCGGACACATTGCCGGTTATTTGAGAGGAGTTTTCGGAGTACTCGGCGTTCGCGGGAGACTCGGACTCGGCAACATTGCCGGTTATTTGAGAGGAGTTTTCGGAGTATGATTTTTGCCGGTTAAGAGAGAATTCCGGATATTTAGGTGCCGGTTAAACAAGAGTTTCCTGTATTTTTGTGTAAATATAAACCAAAGCTTCAAACACACAACCTGCCATTTGTGCTGCCGTTAGCTTAGCTCTACAAAGGGAATAAGGAAACCTGCTGAAATAGGAAATCGATTTTTCTCTCTGCAGGTAGCGGCTGCTCATTGAGATGGATTGGAGAATGAAAACCAGTTGATACAACTCCTGTAATTTGCAGATAAATAGAAGGAATATAGTTAATCTGTTCTTTAGAGTGCTTGTCTATTTTAAATGATTTGTCCATTAACTTCAAATCCTGAAGGTGCTAGAATCTCTTTCATCTGTTGATACCCATTACAGTACTATTTAAAGAATTGGGATGCATTATAGTGGAACTGACATAATCCACAATCTGAAAGTCTGCCATCCCAAATATCCTCCACAATTTTCAAAAGACAAAGCCTTAAAACCTTGCAGGAAACATAGTCTCATTGCAATACATCCTCTCAATTGTATTTATCTCCTTTTGCTGGCGAATAAAAGTATTTTTCTGTCATTTGTACTGTACATTCCCACATTACAACAGTGACTCCACTTCAAAAGTACTTCATTGGCTGTAAAGCGCTTTGAGACGTCCGGTGGTTGTTAAAGGCGCTATAAAAATGCAAGTCGTCTTCTTCTTCTTCTACATGTCTTGATCCTCATACCTGGTATATTGCTGCATCACATGGGCAAGACCAAATTTGGGGGTTTCTTAATTATCTGGCCAATTTCCATTACCCACGAGGGGGTTTATTCCATTATGACAGATACTGAAGATTCAAGAAGCAAAAATCAAGGTTGTGGCTATTTTCAGGGAAGATTCAATGCAGGAACAACTTCGCTCAGCGTTGAGTTTTACAGCATTATATTGACTGCTGGTAAAAGAATATCTACAGCACCATCGACTATTACAATGGACAAGGTGGATGTATGGGGATGTTGTAATATTGTAAAAGGTACTTCGAATTTGCTTTTCCACAGATACAACAACCTATTGGCATCACAGTAATTTAAAGGTCAATCGTCTGCCACAGAAACTAAGATAGTAACACCCCTTTAATTTCCTGATTTTTCTGCTCAACCACACCCTCACCACCACCTTTGGTGCCCTAGTCCCCAATAAAACAAATACCCTCCGTCACCCTGGCCACTCCCCCTGGTACGACCCTCATCTTCGCTCCCTTAAGTCCAAGGGACGCAGACTTGAACGGATATGGCGGACAACTGGTTTAGCCATTCACTGCCAGATCTGGCTGGACCACATAAAGCATTATCGGGTCCTGCGCTCGTCTGCCAAAACTGCTCACTATTCCAGAATCATTCTGGAATGCAAAGATAAACCCCGGCTGCTGTTCTCCACTGCTAGCCATCTTCTTAAACCCCTCTCCCCTGTCTCCTCCACCCTCACCTCCGACAACAAATGTGAGGAGCTCAGGGACTTCTTTATCTCTAGATTGAGACCATCCATTCAGCTGCCTCTGCCACTTCCCTTCCTTCCCCATGTCCATCGGGCCAAACCTCCTCTAAGGTTCCCCCCATCTTAGCCCTGAACTCGCATCGTTCTCCAGTTTCTCTCCAATCTCCCCTTATGACCTCTCCGCGCTCATCTTGTCCAGGAGACCCACTTCCTGCTCCCTCGACCCTATCCCCAGCAAACTGCTGCCCACCCAACTTCCTTTTCTGGCTCCCATGTTAGCTGACATTGTTAACAGTTCTCTCTACTCAGGTACTGTCTCCCTCTCCAGTCATCTGTCGTCATCACCCCTCTCAAAAAACCAACCCTGGACCCCTCCGTCCTTGCAAACTACCGCCCCATCTCCAACCTCCCTTTCCTCTCCAAAGTCCTTGAACGTGTTGTCGCCTCCCAAATCTGTGCCCATCTTTCCCGTAACTCCATGTTTGAATCCCTACAATCAGGATTCTGCCCCTGCCACAGTACCAAAACAGCTCTCATCAAAGTTACAAATGACATCCTGTGTGACTGTGACAAAGGTAAACTATCCCTCCTTGTCCTTCTCAACTTGTCTGCAGCCTTTGACACGGTTGACCACTCCATCCTCCTCCAACGCCTCTCCACCATCGTCCAGCTGGCTGGGACTGTACTTGCCTGGTTCCATTCTTATCTGTCTAATCGTAGCCAGAGAATCACCTGCTTCTCTTCCCGCTCCCGCATTATTACCTCTGGTGTCCCCTATGGATCTATCCTTGGCCCCCCTCCTATTTCTCATCTACATGCTGCCCTTGGCGACATCATCCGAAAACACGGCGTCAGTTTCCACATGTACGCTGATGACACCCAGCTCTACCTCACCACCACTTCTCTCGACCTCTCCACCTCACCACCACTTCTCTCAACCTCTCCACGGTCTCTAAATGATCAGACTGCTCGTCAGACATCCAGTTCTGGATGAGCAGAAATATTCTCCAATTAAATATTGGGCAGTCTGAAGCCATTGTTTTCGGTCCCCGCCACAAACTCCGTTCCCTAGCCACTGAATCCATCCCTCTCCCTAACATCTGTCTGAGGCTGAACCACACTGTTCGCAACCTTGGTGTCATATTTGACCCTGAAATGTGCCATGTATCCACGGCACAACTAAGACCGCCTATTTCCACCTCCGTAACATCGCCCGTCTCCGCCCCGCCTCAGCTTCTCCGATGCTGAAACCCTCATCCATGCCTTTGTTACCTCTGGACTTGATTATTCCAATGCACGCCTGGCTGGCCTTCCACATTCTACACGATGTAAACTTGAGGTCATCCAAAACTCTGCTGCCCATGTCCTAACTCACACCAAGTCCCGTTCACCCTGTGCTCGCTGACCTACATTGGTTCCCGGTTAAGCAACACCTCGATTTCAAAATTCTCATCCTTGTTTTCAAATCCCTCCATGGCCTCGCCCCTCCCTATCTGTGTAATCTCCCCAACCCCACAACCCCCCCCAGAGATATCTGTGGTCCTCGAATTCAACTCTCCTGAGCATCCCTGATTATACTGCTCAACCATTGGTGGCCGTGCCTTCTGTTGCCTAGGCTCCAAGCTCTGGAATTCACTCCTTAAAGCCTCTCTACCTCTCTTTCCTCCTTTAAGATGCTCCTTAAAACCTACGTCTTTAAGCAAGCTTTGGTCATCTGCCCTAATTTCTCCTTATGTGGCTCAGTGTCAAACTTTTGTCTTATAATACTCCTGTGAAATGCCTTGGGATGTTTTACTACGTTAAAGGCGCTATATAAATACAAGTTGTTATTGTTGTTGAATGCCTCACTACCATATTTAATATTTTAAGATTTTGCCCAAGCTTTAACTGTATTGAATATATCATAGGTTTCCTGGGCCTAGTAGGATTGCATTTAAAAACCTTACACTCATCCCAAACTTCATTGAAGTATCAATTAAAATTTTAAAAAGACGAAAGGGATATTAAACAGATACTGCCTACTCTTCTATGTTCTTTATGCCTTGCCTCACACTAATCAAACATTTAAATAATACAAAAGCAAAATACTGCAGATGCTGGATATCTGAAATAAAAACAGAAAATGCTGGAACTACTCAGCAGGTCAGGCAGCATCTGTGGAGAGAGAAACAGAGTTAACGTTTCAGGTCTGTGACCCTTCGTCAGAACGGGAAAAAGTTAGAGATGCAACAGATTTTAAGCAAGGGGCAAGGGGAAGAACGAACAAAAGGGACGGTCTTTGTTGAGTGAATGGCAGGAGTGATTAAATGACAAAAGGGACGATGGTGCAAGGCAAAAGGAGATGGCAATGGAGCAACTGACGAAACAAAAGATGGGTCTAGAGGAGGTGTAAATGGGAATATCAGAAACATCGGCAACAGCTGCCGTCCGAAAAAATGGGGGCAGAGATTATGATCTGAAATTGTTGAACTCAATGTTGAGTCCAGAAGGCTGTAAAGTGCCTTCAGGAAAGTACAGGAAACAATTTAGGAAGAAAAAGATTCTTTTTTTAAGTTAAATGTACTGAATGGTGTAGCCAGCCCCACAAGATGCTGTGCAGATCCAAGTTTGATGATTTATAAATCTGCCTGGTCTAACTCAGTAATGAAAGCATTTGTGTCAGTAGGTAATGGGAGAGCGAAACATTTCTTCCAGCAAGCTACAAAATGACAGCACAGCATCCCTGGCAGTGTCATCTTCTGGCCCAAGGCAGCAATGCTATTCACTGCAGGAAGGAAATTAAAATTCATGCTGTTTACCATCACATTTGCCTGAGCACAGACGGTTCATTCCACCGATCACATGATACATCAGTAACTCCACGCTTCCTTTTCTTAGCAAGAAGCACAAGCAACAAAAATATGCATCACTATGCCACCTGCTCTGAAACCAGCAAATTGGGTCCCAAAGACACAACCGTTTGGCCAGGGTTATTTAGATTTCATTTCGTATTGTTCAGAAATGTCCCAATGGGTTAACTGACCAAAGAAAAGAACATAAATCGTATTTATCGTGCAGTGCTGAGTCAGTGCTGCACTGTCGGAGGTGCCGTCTTTCAGATGAGACATTAAACCGAGGCCTCGTCTGCTCTCAGGTGGACGTAAAAGATCCCATAGCACTATTTTGAAGTAGAGCAGGGGAGTTATCCCCGGTGTTCTGGCCAATATTTATCCTTCAACCAACATTAGTAAAACAGATTATCTGGTCATTATCACATTGCTGTTTGTGGGAGCTTGCTGTGCGCAAATTGGCTGCTGCATTTCCCACATTACAACAGTGACTTAATTGGCTGTAAAGCGCTTTGAGACATCCGTTAGTCGTGAAAGGCGCTATATAAATGCAATTCTTTCTTTCTTACTTATTGCTATTCTGCAGGGTAAAAAGAAACATGAAAATGTATGTAGGGGGTGCGGATTCAGCGATAACGCTGAACCTCGATTACACTGAACTTATTGAAGTTGGTCTTAAGTGGCTTCATTTAAATTAAATGCTCCAATCTATTATTTCAAAAGTAGTATTAACAACATCCTGGGAAATTATTTGGGCATTTTCAATTCCTGGTAAAATCAATGATAAATATGCCTGCTTGGCCTTCAGGCAATGCAGTACTTCGACGCTTCGTACACATTACCCGGTGCAGTTCATATTTTTTTTGCAACATTTAGTTTTCTATGTAACAAGCAAACAGACATCGAGCATTTGGCAAGACATTTGTCCAAATAACAGTGATCCTTAAATGCAGCTTGATCTTTATTACAATCAAGTTCCTGTTAAATTTCTGCTTTCCCTCAGTGAACTGAAGTTGTTCTTAGTGAGGCTTCAAATCAATTATTTCATGGAGCTGCATGCCATAAAACAGATAGTTAAGAGCTTCTACAGGTATACAAAAAGGAAGAGAGTGGCGAATGTAAACGTTGGTCCCTTCGAGGATGAGACTGGGGAATTAATAACGGGGAAATGGCAGAGACTCTGAACAAATATTTTGTATCTGTCTTCACGGTAGAAGACACGAACAACATCCCAATAATGGATAATCAAGGGGCCACAGGGAGGGGGGAATTAAAGACAATCACTATCACTAAGGAAATAGTACTGGGTAAAATAATGGGACTAATAGACGACAAGTCCCCTGGGCCAGATGGCCTGCATCCCAGGGTCTTAAAAGAAGTGGCTGCAGAGATAGTGGATGCATTGGTTGCAATATACCAAAATTCCCTGGACTCTGGAGAGGTCCCAGAGGATCAGAAAACCGCAAATGTAACACCCCTACTTAAGAAAGGAGGGAGACAGAAAGCAGGAAACTATAGACCAGTTAGCCTAACATCTGTCGTTGGGAAAATGCTGGAGTCCTTCATTAAGGAAGCAGTAGCAGGGCATTTGGAAAATCATAATGCAGTCAAGCAGAGTCAGCATGGTTTTATGAAGGGGAAATCATGTTTAACAAATTTGCTGGAGTTCTTTGAGGATGTAACGAGCAGGGTGGAAAAAGGTGAGCCAGTGGATGTAGTGTATTTGGATTTCCAGAAGGCATTCAATAAGGTGCCACATAAAAGGTTACTGCATAAGATAAGAGCTCACGGAATTGGGGGTAATATATTAGCATGGATAGAGAATTGGCTAACTAACAGAAAGCAGAGAGTCGGGATAAATGGGTCATTTTCCGGTTGGCAAACGGTAACTAGTGGGATGCCACATTAATGACTTGGATGAAGGGACCGAGTGTAATGCAGCCAAGTTTGCGGATGATACAAAGATGGGTGGGAAAGCAAGTTGTGCAGAGGACTCAAGGAATCTGCAAAGGGATATAGACAGGCTAAGTGAGTTGACAAACATTTGGCAGATGGAGTATAATATGGGAAAGTGCGAGGTTATCCACTTTGGCAGGAAAAATAAAAAAGCAAACTATTATTTAAATGGAGAGAGATTACAAAATGCTACAGTTCAGAGGGACCTGGGGGTCCTTGTGCATGAAACACAAAAAGTTAGCATGCAGGTACAGCAAGTAATCAAAAAGGCAAATGGAATGTTGGCCTTTATTGCAAGGAGATTGGAGTATAAAAGCAGGGAAGTCCTGCTACAACTGTACAGGGTATTGGTGAGACCACACCTTGAGTACTGCATACAGTTTTGGTCTCCTTATTTAAGGAAGGAAACACTTGCATTGGAGGCAGTTCAGAGACGATTCACACGGTTGATTCCAGAGATGAGGGGGTTGACTTATGAAGAAAGGTTGAGCAGGTTGGGCCTATACTCATTGTAATTTAGAAGAATGAGAGGTGATCTTATTGAAACATAAGATACTGAGGGGGCTCGACAAAGTAGATGCAGAGAGGATGTTTCCCCTCGTGGGGAAATCTAGAACTCGGGGGCACAGTCTCAGAATAAAGGGTCGCCCTTTTAGAACTGAGATGAGAAGGAATTTCTTCTCTCAGAGGGTCATAAATCTGTGGAATTCTCTGCCCCAGAGAGCCGTGGAGGCTGGGTCATTAAATATTTTTAAGGTAGAGATAGACAGATTTTTACAAGATAAGGGTGTGAAGGGTTATGGGGAGCGGACAGGGAAGTGGTTTTGAGCCCGAGATCAGCCATGATCTTATTGAATGGCGGGGCAGGCTCAAGGGGCCAAGTGGCCTATTCCTGCTCCTATTTCTTAGCCATGATGCGGAGATGCCGGTGTTGGACTGGGGTGAACAAAAATGAGAAGTCGCACAACACTAGGTTATAGTCCAACAGTTTTATTTGAAATCACGAGCTTTCGGAGCACTGCTCCCGACGAAGGAGCAGCGCTCCGAAAGCTCGTGATTTCAAATAAAACTGTTGGACTATAACCTGGTGTTGTGCGACTTCCTATTTCTTAGATTCTTATAAATGCAGCCCAAGGCCTCTTTAACTGCAGAAACTGCTCGAATGCTTACTCACAGGTTTCTCAAGCAGCAGGATCGATTTTTTCAGTAATATCATCCGTTCCATTTTTAAAAAGAGTTTAGATTCCTGCAGCCTATAACCGATGTATGTTGGGATCGCCTCAATAGTGGTTAGATTTGAACTCGAGTGCCAGAGGTGAAAGAACAGCACGATAGTACACTGCACCGTCCGGTGACGAATATTTGAATGGCCCCGCCTTTTCTTTTCGATACTACCCCTGTTGAAATGTTTCCTTCCAACAGTCTCAGCTTTCATTGCCACTATGAATAATATCCACTTGCTAAATGTACATCTTGCACCCAACCTTTTTGCGAATGGAGCTAGTAAGAGAAGCACAGTCTAATGTTTAAAGCTGAATGTTAACCCACATAGTTTTTTTTTAGCCCCAACTGGATAATGCTCTCAACAGTTTTGGTTGGAGAGAAAAAAAAAATCGATCACATTAACAAGAAAGTTTGACCAGAATTTTCTGCTGTTGAGTTTGTGGCCATATATTCCCATTAACTCGACGAGTGTAAAACAGTAGAGTTATATACGCTAAAATCACATTGGGGAGACCAAACGCAGATTGGGTGAGCGCCTCCATTCAGTCCGTAAGTGTGACCCTGAGCTTCCGGTCGCCTGTCTCTTTAATTCTCCGCTCCACTCCCACACTGACCTCTCGGTCCTCGGCCTCTTACACTGTTCCAACGAAGCTCAACGTAAGCTCGAGGAACAGCACCTCATCTTTTGATTAGGCACTTTACAGCCTTCTGGACTCAACATCGAGTTCAACAATTTCAGACTATAACCTCGTCCCCTATATTTTGTTTTTTGCCATCACCGTTTGCATCTCATCTAGAGCCATCTTTTGTTTCTTAACTTGTTCCATTACCTCTCCTTTTGCCTTGCACCATCATCCCTTTTGTCAGTCAATCTTTCCTACCTTCCAGCCTATCACAGTCCCTCCCTTTGTTCTTTCCTCCCCTCCTCCCTGTCCCTGCCTCTGCACTTGCTTAAAAATCTGTTACATCCCTAACCTTTCCCAGTTCTGACGAAGGGGCTTCGACCCGAAACGTTAAATCTGTTTCTCTCACCTCGATGCTGCCTGACCTGCTGAGTGTTTCCAGCATTTTCTCTTATTACTCTAAAATCATATTAGAGTAAAACCTCCCACTGCACGGCTTTCGCATTCTCAGTGACTAAAAGCAGAAGAAACAAGCAAGTGTAAAAGCTGACCCAAAACCTCCTGCCGATTTCAACTAGGGTACATGTCAGCAAATAACTTAATAATGCTCACCGCATGAACTGGCTCAGGCAACCAATACTACAAAGGCTGGGGAGAATTGCAAAATTGCGTTCAGTTTAGGTTATCCCAAATAGAACAGAATGCAATCTCCACAGGGGTGAAATGTAAGTATGGCTTTGCAATGGAAGTCTCGCATCATTCCACCTCGTGCTAGGTTACTGACACTTTCCAAAACCACCTATTGACAGAAGATTCATCCAAGTGTCCATGTTTCTGGAAGCTTTCCACACAGTTGCAATTCCGTTCAAATAAACTTCCCCTAGAACATGTGTGTAAGCAGTTAAACAGCTCCGGCTGTGTAGTCTTTATAGTCACGCATGACAAGTGTACATATCACAAATTACACTCCACAACATTACCACAAGCTCTAGTTGTAGAGATATAGATATAGATATAAGATATATATAGATATATATAAATAAAAATCACACAGTAAATATCTTACATCTGCGCACACTTCAGTCCACTGCAAACTTCTGTGTCCACCTTTAGAAAGTAAACGGCCTATGTAAACTTATCATGCTGTGCTTAAACCTCCCATCAGTGGTCGTATTGTAACTCCTCGGTTTTGCATCTCCCAGCTGCTCAGCCTATACTGCAAAAAAAAAAACTCCTATGCTATTTAACTATGAAGTTTATTATGTAAAAATAACAAATATATCTGCATGCACTAACTGTTAAGAACTATTGGAATAGGAGTAGGCCATTCAGCCCTTCAGGCCTGCTCCGCCATTCAATTAGATCATGGTTGATCTGCTCCTCAACTCCATATCCTTTGATAATCTTACCTAAAACAAAATCTATCTATCTATCTATCTCTGTCTTGAAAGCTCCAATTGTCCCAGCATCCACAGCCTTTGCGGGGGGAAGACTTCTAAATTTCTACTACCCTTTTGTGTGAAAAAGTGCTTCCTGATTTCACACCTGAATGGCCGAGCTCTAATTTTAAGATTATGTCCCCTTATTCTTGATTCCTCCACCAGAGGAAATAGTTTCGCCATATTTATCCCATCAAATCATGTAAACATTTTAAAACCTCGATCAGAGAGCGAGAAAGAGAGAAGGTGTGTGTGTGGGGGGGGGTTAGAGAGAGGTGGGTGTTAGAGTGAGGGGTGTCAGAGAGGGGCTCGAGACACGGAAAGGGAAAAGAGAAAGAGAGAGAGAGAGAGAGAGAGGGAGAGGGGAGAAAGGGGCAAGGAGGTAGAAAGGACAGACGGTAGGAAGAGAGAGCAGAGGGTAGGTAAAGAAAGGAGAGGGGGGTTAGAAGAGAAGGGGCTAAAGAGACAGAAAAATATAGATAGATAGCAGTAGAGCGCACGCACGGGGGCTTGAGTTGAAAAGGGGTTTGCGGTGAGACAGAGAATGTGCACACGGGGGTTATGGTTTGATAGAGACAGGGGTGGTTTGAGAGAGGTGGGTTGAATGAGAAAGAGGGGTGGGTTAAATTGGAAAGAGACTGAGAACAGACAGAGAAAGGCAGACAGGAAACGTCATTCCTCATTTTTTTTTTAAGGAAAAGTAGAATTTTGAAGGGAAACAAAGCCTCTGAGGGACACATATAGGAAGAGAGTGTAAATGGAGGAGGGGAGGAGGGAATCTGGCTGAGGTTCTGGGGGGTTTGCTGTCCTCTTACCACCGGTCCTCGTGGAGAACGTGAGAATTGGGGTGGGGAAGAGTGGGTGGAGGATAAAGGTTGAATGATAGTGGAGCAAGGGGAGAGGAAAATACAGAGATTGAGCGGGTTGATCAAAGAGGAAGAGTTCGGGATGATAAAGGAGGAGTGATAGGAAGAGGAAGGGGGAGTGGAAAGATGAAAGAATAGGGACATGATGGACGCAAAGAGGTGTTGGGGGGGGGGGGGGGAAGCATGAGTGAATGGGGAAGGGAATGGGAAGGAAGCTGCTGAGTACCATGTTTTCCCCACAGCCCCCACCTCGAATGCAGTCTGCAGCCTTGGTGCTCCTTTCATCACCTACTACCAAAAAGAAATGAAGAAGAGAGAATCAGTACAGGACAGAGAGAGAAGAAAAAGAAAACTTAAGCAGAGAAAAAAAGAAAGAAAAAAGGAGACAGAAGCAGAAAGGAACAGCAACAGTAAGACATCTGAGGCAGGTAAGAGAGTGACCATATTCTTTGACTTACTATGTACACTGCCATGGGAGATCGACTACTTACGCATTTAAAACCTTACTCTGTGCGTGCTTGCTGTCAACTTCTTCCATTGGTAATTAATATGTCCATGTTGATAATAGGAAGTACCAACAACAACAACTTGCATTTATTTAACGCCTTTAACATAGTAAACCATCCCAAGGTGCTTCACAGGAGCGTTATCAAACAAAATTTGACACCGAGCCACACAAGGAGATATTAGGACAGGAAGAGGTAGGTTTTTAAGGAGCATCTTAAAGAGAGAGAGAGAGAGAGAGACACACACAGAGAGAGGGGGAGGGGTAGAGAGGCGGAGAGGCTGAGGGAGGGAATTCCACAGCTTAGGGCCCAGACAGCTGAAGGCACGGCCGCCAATGGTGGAGCAATTAAAATCAGGGAAGCGCAAGAGGCCAGAATTGGAGCAGCGCAGAGATGTCGAAGGGTTGTAGGGCTGGAGGAAGTTAGAGATAGGAGGGGCGAGGCCGTGGAGGGATTTGAAAACAAGGCAGTGCAAACTTGTCACACTATAATTATACTGTCCCACCACTGGGGATGTTGCAGCTGTAGGAATTTAGAATGGAAAATAAAAATAAGGACAGAATGTATGAATTTAAAATGGAAACTGAATTACATCTTCAAATGCTGATTGAATTATTCACTACCCTTTAATCTCGCTTCACTTGAAGACTAGAGTTTGTCTTGATTGTGTGTGCAATTCCACGATCGACTAATATTTTAGTAACAATGTTGTGTCTGCATGCACATCCCATCCTGTTGTTGTCACACTTTCGTGGCAATGTTTTCCCCTTATTATAAATTCCTATGTCCATATTTATAATGGAAACCACTTGTGAAAACTTGACATATTGTAATCACACAATCTGGTCACTAGGTGGCCGAAATTCCTGGTCTTTCTCTTGTCGCTCTGCCACCACGTTTTTTCCCCTTAATCTTTCAGGAGGTCGGTATTCATTTTAAAAAAAAACTTCAAGTTTTTTTGTTTTAAATACATATTCTCTTTCAACACTTTCTAAAAAATATAAATATCACAAAAAGTAGGCCACTTCACCAGTTGCTTTCCCTCCCCAGAACCCACTCTCTTCTCCTTGCCTCTAGGTATTTTTTTTTAAAATTGAAATAAACACATTTAAATTTTTTTTAATTTTTCCAAATTTAAGTTCTTGTCTGGTGCTCGCTGCCCACCTAGCCCTGTGGTCATCTCCATGGCGCCACACACTACCGTCTCGGCCTATCAAACAGATTTTCCAGCCCGTCTCCCGAGCCAGTCACGGGCCCATTCTTAACCACCTACCTACCTAGCCTTTTTCCTCTGTACAGCTGAGCTTGACCACTCCCTGACACATTATTATTGGTGTTTAATAATCGTGTAGTCAACATCAAGGATGAATGGTAAAGCCACGACCTCCTCCATACTGCTGCACCCCAGCCCACTGCCATCAGTGCTTACAATTATGTGACTGACACGAGGTGGGCAGTAAACAAGTATAGCTGGCTCTCTGGGACACAGAATCATCTTCAATTACTTCAAAGTGCAGTAAAAGTGGGCAAGTTGTCCAAGATTAAATTTACTTGTTCCATTCGTGTTTTCAGTCTTGTCAAATTCACTATGATTTGTTCCTGTTTAAATGTTGTGGTTTCCACATTATACGATATCTAAACCCTTTCACAACAGTTTCATATTTTATGTATATCTGATTTTGGTTTCTAAAGATGGGTCCAGGGGAACATGCATTTTCGCAGAAATAATTTGTATTTTGATTTAAATCCGGTTTTCTTCAACACAATTTAATTGGATTTCACAGATTGAAATCAGCTTGGCCTGGGTGAGGCGTTACCAAAAAGAAGCCTGCCAATTTAAAATTCTATTCTGCAGAGATATCGAGGGGGCTGCTTTCAACTGGCTATCCTTACACTGAAGAAAAAGAACATGTTTCCTGGTTCCTACACATTATACGGATCCCAATAATGCGTAATGGGATTACATGGCAGTAAATAGATCGAGTCCAGATACCACGTGCAAAGCTCTCTGCACTTATAGCCATCACTAGAATGGAGATCATATTACAGCCATTATTCCTGGCCTTGGATCGATTTCCAATAACTTAATGCCTGGGAATTCTTTAGATTCATCAGAAACAAATATAGGGCAAATCTCTTTACTCTGCGGCAACACAATGCCTTAACCCCCAAAATCTGGAACATATAACACATCAAGAAAAAGTATTTCGATCATATCAAAACTGGAACATAATAAACAACATTATCTCTACACAGTCTTTTTTTTAGGTCCAACATCTCTCAGGAGTATGTTCAATGATGCATTCTTCACTTGATGGAACAAATCAGTTTATTGTCTGTTACCCATCATTGAAAATAATTTGTAGCCATTAGATCCTCACTTTGAGGTTGTAAAATGTACAGACCAATACATTTTGCACAGATGATCAGAAAAAAGCATCAAGACTTATTTTGTTCAGATAGCATTGATCTGCAAATTGAAAGAGAATAAATGGGGGGGGGGGGGAAATCACTGTTTTGTTGACATTCAAGATCCACTATAGCAATAGTGGCTTTATTAGCATTTTTCAATTTGTAATCAGGCTACTACTGAAAGATTTGCAACATGTTTTTGTTCTACGATTTTCTTCCTGCCCTTCCACAGATGACTACCTCGCCCTCCATACACATGCACAAAGAAGATATTATTCTATGGGGAGAAACATCAATGATCCTCTACATACAACAGAACCTCCAGCACTCACTCAGTGACAAGAATATCAGCTACTTGATTAGCTTTTAAATAGACTGCAAATAGCCCGTTAGTTTGTAAAAAAAAACCTCTCTTATTTCATTCATGCTTGATTCGAGTTGACATCTGCATACTTTTGAAATAAGTTGAAGACAATTTATTTCAAAGGCTCCTGGAGTTCCAATAAATAGATAGAGGAATTCACTGGGTAACTCTGCAATATCACGTTTAATGCATGAGCACATAAGTCAATGTAACCCATCGGTGAGAAAGTCATAGGAGTTGTGACGTTCTTTTTTGCAAGTGCGATAAAAATAATATTCCACAGACACTTTTTATTTTAATTTCAAAAATATATTTATTCATAAAATGTCAAAATGACATTTCAACACTTGGCAAAATACATTACAATACAATCCAAAAATCATATATATAGCACAATTCAGAAGAAAGCAGTACATGGTACTCTATTTACACTAATTACAATTACATTTTCTACGTCATACAGCCTAAGCAGGGTTGGGGGGGGTTACACTGGTTCCAGCCCCTCAGTGTACAGTGGCAGGAGGGCCTTAAACTGTGGCCCTTCCCCATAGTATTCCACAGATACTATATATTTTTTTTAAATCACTCTTGCATAGGGAATTCTACTTGTGCTTTGAGTGTTTTAATATTCCCACAGTCATGGGGTGGAATTCACCGCTCAGTCGAAGTACCTGTTTTCCATATCAAATATGACTGTAAAGGGGATTTAGGTTAAAAGCAACTCAGGCTACCAACAGCAAATGTGACAATTGATCGTGGAGCTATTGAAAAGTTCTAGCCCTGTCCCTCAACAGCAACTGGAAAACGTAGATATTAATTGAATGCGGCGAAGCACTAAAGGTGCTTCAAATGCCGTTGCACTGGACTCCAAAATTAGAGCACTGTTTTCTCAAACGAGGTTGTTTGAGAACACAGCTTTTAAATAAAAAGTTAATTATATGCCTTTTTGGTTCATCAGGCATTTAAAAATAATTCAGCTTCTAATTATCCAGTGAGCTAATGAAAAGAAAACAAAAAATGTATTTATTCAGAAAGATAATTATGATCATTGAAATTAAAATATAGCTAAGTGGATGAAAAATCATCATTTATTTGTTGGCACAAGCAATTCTGAAAAATTATGAGGTTCCACAATTGTAGATTTTATAGAATTGAGAGAGGAATTAATGACCAATTATCAAACTGGTCCATTTTCCTTCTCTATCCATTATTGCCTGATCACAAGGTACTGTTCTTGTAGTTACTGCCATGAGCATTATATATTAAGGATGAAGCTTGAACAAAGTTTGTCAAAACACATACTGGGTATGCAGCAAGAGCTGGAGATGCCAGTCAGTGATGTGGAGGAGATCCAGTTAACAACAACGTGCATTTATATAGCGCCTTTAATGCAGCAAAATGTCCCGGGTTGCTTAGCAAGAACGTTACCAATAAAAACATTTTTGACAGAGCTGCAAAAGGAGCTATCAGGGCAGATGATCAAAAGCTTGGTCAAGGGGATAGGTTTTAAGGAGCATCTTAAAGGAGGAGAGACAGGTAGAGAGGTTTAGGGAGGGAATTCCAGAGCTTAGGGCTAAGGCAGCTGAAAGAACGGCCACCAATGGTGGACCAATTAAAATCAGGGATGCGCAAGAGGCCAGAATTGGAGGAGCGCAAAGATCTTGAAGGGTTGTAGAGCTGGAGGAGGTTATAGAGATAGGGAGGGGCGAGGCCACGGAGGGATTTGAAAACAAGGATGAGGATTTTAAAATTGAGGCATTGTTGGAGCGGGAGCCAGTGTAGGTCAGCAAGCACAGGGGTGATGAGTGAATGAGACTTGGTGTGAGTTAGGATACGGGCAGCAGAGTTTTGGATGAGCACAAGTTTATGTAGGGTGGAAGATGGGAGGCCAGCCAGGAGAGCATTGGAATCGTCAAGTCTAGAGGTAACAAAGGCATGGATGAGGGTTTCAGCAGCAGATGAGCTGAGGCAGGGGCGGACACAGGCCATGTTACAGAGGTGGAAGTAGGTGGTCTTAGTGATGGAGCGGATGTGTGGTCGGAAGATCATCTCCGGGTCAAACACAACACCAAGTTTGCGAATGGTCTGGCTCAGCTTCAGACAGTTGGCAGGGATGGAAACGGTGGTCAGGGAACAGAGTTTGAGGTGGGGACCAAAGACAATGGCTTCAGTCTTCCCAATATTTAGTTGGCGGAAGTTTCTGCTCATCCATTATTGGATGTCAGACAAGCAGGGTGACAAATCAGACAGTGGAGGCGACAAGAGGTGGTGGTGAGATAGAGCTGAGTGTCATCAGCATACATGTGGAACCTGATGTGTTTACGGATGATATGGCCAAGGGACAGCATGTAGTTGAGAAATAGAAGGGGGCCAAGGTAATGGTGCAGGAGTGGGAAGAGAAGCCACTGCAGGTGATTCTCTGGCTATGATTCGATAGATAAGAATGGAACCAGGCAAGGGCAGTTCCACCCAGCTGAATGATAGAAAAAACATTTAATGCTTTGCAAATATCAAAAATAAAATAGCTTTACATTTTTCATGCACAAGATCCAGAATTCTACACACCAGCTTCTCAGTGTGTCCTGATCAATATTTATCCCTCAACCATCCTCCCAGATTATCTGGTCATTTATCTTACTGCTGTTCGTGGGACCTCCCTGTGCAAGAATTGGCTGCTGTATTTCCCTACAACAGTGACTACACTTCAAAAGTAATTCATTGACTGTGAAGTGTTTTGGAACATCCTGAGGTTGTCTAAGGTCCTATACGAATGCAAGTTCTTTCTTTCTTTCATTCTTTAATCAGGCCAGTCAGCACAGATGTCTGAACAGCACATCACAAAGAATTATTTGAAGAAACAAGAGAAGATAAAGGAAATGCAATTGATGTGGTATAAGGTACGACCTAAGGGACTGATGACAAACATAATGACTTGGAATGAAGGGAAATGTGGCCAAATGGATAGAGAGATGGTTGGAGAACAGAAAGCAAAGGATTGAGGGGAAAAGGAAGTTTTTCCAGAGTTGAAAGGTATGGTAGTAGTGTTCCACGGGGGTCTATGCTGGCACTGTCCTTATTTGCTATATAGATAAATGATCTGGACTTAGCAATTGAGGTACCAATTACAAAATTTGCTTACGGCACCAAATTAGAAGGTGTGTGGCACATTGTGACAAGATTGAGAGAATTCAGGAGGACATAGATCAACTGGCAGGTAGGTGATAGGGTGGTGCAGAACAATGTGAAGTAGTGCATCTTGAGAGTATGAACAGGGAAAGGAAATACACCAAAATTGGTAAGATTTTAAATAGAGTAGAGCAGAAAGAGGGACTTTGGTAAGCAGATACACAGATCATTAAAAAGTTGCAGTGCAAGTAGATAAGGCCATTAAGAAGGCAAGCCGAATCTTTGGCGTTGTACCTAGTCACAAAATACAAAAGCAAGGATGGATTGTTGAACGAGTACAATACCTTAGTTAAGCTGATGTTGGGAGCATGGTGTGATATTTTTGGACACCCCATTTTAGGAAGGCTAGTAATGGGCAAAGGTGCAGGTTCGATTCACTAGGATGAAGAGAGCCTCAAGTACTTGGGGCTTTTTTCACTACAATTGAGAAGATTAAGGAGTTACCTGATAGATTGTTTCGACTCGTCAGTGAGGCGGTAACTCGTCAGTGAGGTAATAACAAGATAGCACAAGCTTATGGTTACCAAAAGAATTAAAGGAGAGGATGGAAAAAAAATGCTTTGCTTCAACAGTGGTTTGGGGCAAAGAAGTTCACCTTATAATCGCTTTGCGCAGAATCCATAAATTTGTTAAAAGGGAATTTTATTTTGAAAAAGCGCAATATTAACAGGTATGGGGAGCAAACAGGAGAGGGATTAGAAAAGGTAGCTCATGTGGGAGCAGTGTTGTCCAACTGCAAAGTGAAAGTGGTAGGGGAAGGAGAAAAGTTCTCAAAAAAAAAGGAATTTAAATGTAAATTAGATTATTTAATAAACAATGTGAATACTAGTGCCTTTCTGACATGTAATGTCATCTTTACCAATGATAGAATGTTGTCAAATTACATCATTTGGGAACAGGTTAAATTTTCAAGGTAGTTACCAATTAATATTTTTAGCACAAACTTGAAAGATGATGAATTAAGTTAATCTACCATAAAATGAAAAGCCTCTGCAGAACAGGGTTGCTGATTTGTGTGCAGCAATGCATCCTAGAAAATCTTGGAAAAGTCCCATAAACCAATCCATCATTCAGTTGTTACATATGGCAGAAGTACAATAAATGTCTCCATTTTAGTTATTTTTTTTTGCTTTATGTCTGAATCCATCATACATTTCTCGGTTTCAGAACCCAATGTTTATACTTTGTGTTTTATGTGTCCTCTGAGATAAACCAGAAAGAATAATGAATAAAGCTTTAACTCCTTGATGCGCACAGGGAAAAAAATCCTTTTGATGGGATGATCTTGCATTAAAAAAACATTATGAGCGGTGATAAAAGGCAACAGTTAAAAAGATATACGTGCTTCCATCAATCAGATGTTGAACGAATTATTTTTAATTTTTTTTTTTAAATACAAATTTGTCCTCCTTTTCCACAGCAGAATTTTTGACTTTTCTGCTCACTGTGGAATTACAAAATGTCTTTCACTCCCGCCCCCAGAAAAAGTCATTTATGCTCCAGATCTTCTCTCTCCTCTAACCAAAGGAGAATGCACAGTATTAAGCAGCAGTTCCTTTCAGGGAGATAAGGGTGCATGTCCACCCAAGAGTGCAAACAGTGGTCAGAGTAAGTCACCTGAGGAAGGGGCCACGTAAGCTCCGAAAGCTTGTGATTTCAAATAAAACTGTTGGACTATAACCTGGTGTTGTGCGACTTCTCAGAGTAAGTGAATGAAGCAAACATTAATGACCAATACCATTTGGCAAGGTACTGTTCAGAAACGGCAGTGTGCCCGATGGACAAGGTCACAATTTCAATTACAACTGGCTGTACAAGGCGGCTCCATTCACAGTATTACACCAGTTCTCAAGCAAGATTTGAAAATGAGGACAGACTTGCGTTTCTGTACTACCTTTCGTGCCCTCAGGACATCCTATCGCACTTCACAATCCAATGAAGTGTAGTCGTTGTCATGCAGCCCAACATGCTGGTTTAACTTGCACATAGCAAGGTCACACAAACAGAAAATGAGGTAAATGACTAGTTAATCGGGTTTTTTTTTTGTCATCTTAGTTGAGGGAATAAACATTAGCCTGGACATGAGGAGAACTTTTCTTGGAATTGTGCCATGGAATCTTTTATGTTAAACTGAACAGGCAGCTGGTGCCTCAGTGTAATATCTCATCTAAAAGATGGCACTTCCAAAAATGCAGCACTCCCTTATACTGCATTAAAGTGTGAGCCTCGATGATATGCTCAAATTCATAGTGGACGTTATACAGAGACCTAGTGCACAGTCTTTCACCTCCAGGACCTAGATTCAAATGAAGTTTCCACTGACACCTCTCTGTTGGCTATAAGAATCCTACATGAAATAAGTTTGGGCAGTCTCAACACAGTCCTTAGTGGATCCACACACTATAACTTCGCACAAATTGGGAGTCATTCGACAAACCACTAAGATGCCCTAACGATTGTTTGGGAAGAGGAAGAATTCAGACGTTGGAGTACTCGGTGTTGACCTGCTGTGCAAAATTTGCGTGATTCCCCTGCAGTAACATCCTTCATCTTGGAGAAGCAAGAAATTTAAAGTCGCCAAAAAATACTATGCTGTTAATACAGTTCTTTCCCTCCCTGCCCCCAACCATCTTTAGTTACGATGATGCCACACCTCCTTAATCAAGCTCAACTGCTCTACAAGGAACCGAATGTCACTATTTGATGATGATTTAGCAGATTACAAATCTAGCCAGAACATTATTGTTGCTGCTAGTCTGGGCCTCTTTATACAAACACTCGTCACAATTCATCACACAATTTATGACCATCATGCACCAAATCTCAATTGTCACATTTTTCATGAATACCACTGAAAATGTCAACATTTGGATGCTATGATATTACAATGTCATTCAATCCCATTTGGAAATTCAAGTTTTTCACACAACAGTTAAGTCAAACCTAATTCAATGCATTTTTATTTGCATCAGCATTTTATCGCTCATTTACTGATGTGTGGTTGAGCAGTGTTAATCCCTTTCTGCCAAACACATCAAGCATGGAAACAGGATTGACATATACTGATACAGGAACTAATGAAATATTTGAAACTAGATTTGATTCGAGACATGACAGAAGACATCATAAGTTGTTCCGGAGTTACTATGTGTACACCCGTTAGGTATCAGCATAGGAATCATTAGGATGCAGCTATAGTCTCTTCTTCTTCTTAGGTAGTCCTCGGAACCGAGGACGACTTGCTTCCACATTAAAAATGAGTTCTCAGGTGGCTGATGAGTCCAATGCGGGACCTACAGTCTCTGTCACAGGTGGGGCAGACGGTGGTTGAAGGGGCGGGTGGGTGGGGTACTTGGGTTGACGTGCGCTCCTTGCGCTTGGCTTCCACTTGCTCCTGGCGAAGAGACTCGAGGTGTTCGGCGCCTTCCCGGATGCTTCTCCTCCACTTTGTGCGGTCTTGGGCCGGGATTCCCAGGTGTCAGTCGGGATGTTACACTTTTTCAAGGAGGCTTTGTGGGTGTCCTTGAAGTGTTTCCTCTGCCCACCTGGGGCTCTCTTGCCGTGTCGGAACTCCGAGTAGAGCGCTTGTTTTGGGAGTCTCATATCGGGCATGCGGACGATGTGACCCGTCCATCGGGGCTAATCGAGTATGGTCAAAGCTTCGATGCTGGGGATGTTGGCTTGAGCGAGAACACTGACGTTGGTGGGCCTATCCTGCCAATGGATTTGCAGGATCTTGCGGAGGCAGCGTTGGTAGTACCTCTCCAGTGCTTTGAGGTGCCTGCTGTACATGGTCCATGTCTCTGAGGCATACAGGAGGGCGGGTATCACTACTGCTCTGTAGACCATGAGCTTGGTGCTGGGTTTGAGGTCCTGGTGTTCAAAAACACACTTCCTCAGGCAACCGAAGGCTGCACTGGCACACTGAAGGCGGTGTTGGACTTCGTCATCGACGTCTGCCCTTGTTGACAGTAGGCTCCCGAGGTATGGAAAATGGTCCACGTTGTCCAAGGCTTTGTCGTGGATTTTGATAATCGGGGGGCAGTACTGTGTGGCGGGGGCAGGTTGGTAGAGGACCTTTGTCTTACGGATGTTTAGTGTAAGGCCCATGCTCTCACACGCTTCGGTGAATGTGTTGATGATAGTTTGGAGTTCGACCTCCGAGTGAGCGCAGACGCAAGCGTCATCTGCATACTGTAATTTGACGTCAGAGGATGGGACGACCTTGGATCTGGACTGGAGGCGACGGAGGTTGTACAGTTTCCCGTTTGTTCTGTAAATTAGCTCCACTCCAGCGGGGCGCTTACTGAGGGGGAGATGGAGGATTCAGCAAGGAAGATCGAGAAAAGCGTTGGTGCGATGACACAGCCTTGCTTGACCCCGGTCCATACATGAACTGGGTTTGTGGTGGAACCGTTGGTCAGGATCACGGCAGCTATAGTGCCAATTTTATGTCACTATGATGTGGTTGCCACTTAGCTGTGATGCCAAAAAGTGACCAGCTGACACTAGAGTCAGGTCCTGATCGGAGTCCAGAATGCAGCAGAGTACAAAGCCCTCGTGGAGGATGTCTCACGCCACTTTGGCTCAATACCAGAGTATAATGCGCAGTGCCAAGCCAGATTTTAAAAAGTGCACAAGGGATCCACTGGACCTCTTGCACATCTGATACACTTAAGCAGATTTTTTTGTCCTTCTTCTTAGTGTACACGCCCACTTACACTCTCAAAACTGCACAATTTACCAGCTGGGGAACAGATTCCTGATGAACAGTATAAATCACACATGTTGCCACTTGCAAATCAGTTCTACAGCTCGTCATCCCAAGATGAACAGTACAACTGCACCCTAGGATTACTGTTTTCTTGATCCTGTGAAAGTAATTCAACCTCCATGTACAAACAAGATATTACCATCATCCTATGGGTAGGGGTGTGGGTGGGGGGTTGGAGGTAGATTGGAAGTAAAAATCACCCGCAGATAAGAAACTCATTCTCATTGTTTTGCTCAGATGATGGTTCCTAGTTTGTAGAAGGCCTCATTCTTCGGTTGGAAACAGTACGGAGAGCTCAAAAGCAATGTTACATACACATAAGGAAAGGGCAGGTAGATCAAATATTCTACACTGCTGCAGCGAAACCCTCAGCACTTCACAGTGAAATTAACACTCTACTCTCCAATTACTGCTGGAAATGTGGAGGACAAGACTTTGTACTCCATATTTTCTGTAAGTGTCAAGTCTTGAAGGATATTTGGATCCAGGTGGCATAGGTAACAAGCCAGATTATTGGACTCATCATTCCATGAGTTCTAATACACTCCAAAATGGGATGCATTTTTTTTTAAAAGGCTGACGTTGCTGGAATCAGAGAAAATTACAACGTACCTGGATCAAGGTGTCTCTAATATCACTGAAATCTAATCTTTGAATAACAAGTGCAAAGAATTGACTTTCTGTTCCCTTGTTTAATTTTCCAAACTATATGCAATAGGTAATTTATTTTGAAGATTCCCTTGCTACTGTTTCTTTAAGCTGCAGTTATATGAAGACTATTTGTGGAATACAATGAACTGTTTGCAGGCCAGAATTATATTACCAACTGCACAATGGTCAAGGTCACCAAGATCACGAACTAAGGAGCCTGGTGGCTGTGTGCTGGACACATGTACAGATTTCGACTCGAGTGGCTAATTTGCCATGTTGGGGGAGAGCCTGTGAGGTGAGCCACATTCTTACAAAGTTAGAAACATTCAAAATTAATTTTATAAACTCCAAGACTGTGCACTTTTAAAACATAGATCAGACTCCTGAATTATATTAAAAAGCAAAATACTGTGAATGCTGGAAATCTGAAACAAAAACAGAGAATGCTGGAAATACTCAGCAGGTCAGGCAGCATCTGTGGAGAGAGAAACAGAGTTAACGTTTCAGGTCGCTGACCCTTCGGCAGAACTGGTAAAAGTTAGAAATGTAACAGATTTTAAGAAAGTACAGGGTCAGAGAAAGGGGGGAGGGGAGGAAAGAACAAAAGGGAAGGTCTGTGATAGGGTGGAAGGCAGGAGTGATTAAATGACAAAGGCCCAGAAATTGATCTCGCTCTGTTCCCGCGGGGGTAAGGCTTCCCCGCGATCTCTCACTCCGCGTTGGCTTTTTCAGATCCAGCTCGCACGAACTTGATGTTCCAGACATCAGCTGGGCAGTGCTTGCGTATCCCACCGGCGTAGTGAATTCGTGCGAGCTGTGGGATCACGTGACTCAGTTAGAGCCAATGGCAGCACACCATCTTCCATTCATAAGTTTCACATACGCGCTGTGAAAGCTATGAATCTTACAGCCCCCCAAAATAACAGCTAAACCTCAATTAAATTTTTTTAAAAACCCATCACATTAATAAAATAAGTATAGTTAAATAAATTAACCATTTTAAATAAAAAATTAAATTTTTGAAAAAATTTAAAATCTTTTAAAAAGTTATAAAAATAAACTTACCTGTCTTTAAAGTCTCTAAAAAAGATATACCTGTTAAAAAAAATTCAAAAAAATACTTAATTCACTACTTACCTTGTTAAAAGTGGGTCTTACTCCTCCTTTTTCCATTTCTAAAATCTTCCGTCCTTACATAGAAACATAGAATCTAGGAGCAGGAGTAGGCCATTCGGCCCGTCGAGCCTGCTCCACCATTCAATACGATCATGGCTGATCATTCAAATCCAGTACCCTGTCCCTGCTTTAATCCCCACAGTACACATATCCCACCCTACCCCCGTAACCCCACGTATTTAATTCCCCCTAACATATCCCATCCTATCCCCATAACCCCACATATTTAATCTTACCTGTGCGTCCAAAGCACGAAGTGCACAGCGTGCGCGCAGCCTGTAGCGCGCACGCGATGCACCGAGGAACCGCCCCCTTTTCCAAAGACCAAGTGCCGGTTTTCAGCGCATGCAGAAAACCGGCAATTGGAGAGAGAATACGCGAGAGTCTCGCGCAGCGGGATCAATTTTTGGCCCAAAAGGTATGATTGTACAAAGAAAAAGGAGATGGTAATGGGACAAGTAAAGAAACAAAAGATGAGACTGGATGAGGTGTAAATGGGAATGGCAGAATCAACAACAGCTGCCGTGTGAGAAAATAAAGGCAGAGGTTCTGGTCTGAAATTGTTGAACTCAATGTTGAATCCGGAAGGCTGTAAAGTGCCGAATTGAAAGATGAGGTGCTGTTCCTCAAGCTTACGTTGAGCTTCATTGGAACAGTGCAAGAGGCCAAGGACGGAGAGATCAGAGTGGAGCGGAGAATTAAAGTGACAGACGACCGGAAGCTCGGAGTCACCCTTACGGACTGAACGGAGGTGTTCTGCAAAGCGGTCGCCCAATCTGCGTTTGGTCTCCCCAATGTAGAGGAGATCACATCATGAGCAGCGAATACAGTATACTAAATTGCAAGAAGTACAGCTAAATCGCTGGTTCACCTAGAAGTAGTGTTTGGGGCCCTGGACAGTGGGAAGGGAAGAGATAAAAGGGCAGGTGTTGCATCTCCTGCGCTTACATGGAAAGGTGCCGTGGGAAAGGGAAGGGGTGTTGGGGGTGATTGAGGAGTGGACCAGGGTGTCGCGGAGGGAGCGGTCCCTTCGGAATGCTGAAGAGGGGGGTGGGGGGGAAGATGTGTTTGGTGGTGGGATCACGCTGGAGGTGGCGGAAATGGCGGAGGATGATCCACTGAATCATACCTTTTGTCATTTAATCTCTCCTGCCTTCCACCCTTCCCTTTTGTTCTTCTCCCCTCCCCCCTCTGCCCTGTACTTTCTTAAAACCTGTTACATCTCTAACTTTTTCCAGTTCTGACAAAAGGTCATCGACCTGAAATGTTAACTCTGTTTCTCTCTCCACAGACGCTGCCTGACCTATTGAGTATTTCCAGCATTCTCGGTTTTTATTGCTGAATTATATTATCACTTTCACGTCGATACACACCCAAACTGTTTTGCATCCATGTGGCAGTACAACTGCTGTCTTAATCAAAGTGGAAGAGAATTATAATATGGCATAGTCTGACAATGGAGTGTGTTCACTTTCTACTGGGAGTACAACAGTGTACAAAGCTCTTCAGAAGTCATCTAGGTTCCTGACTATCATTTCAATTAGAACAGACTGAAAACAATATCAGGCATAACAACATTTTGTATCTGAATGTAATAGTTTCATGACTAACATAATCTTCAACTTGAAGAGGACAGTGAAATAGTGACGACAAAACTGTTTAAATGGGAATCATATTAAATGGGAAGAATAACTAAAAGTGAGTGCTGTACGTCATTCTAATCCGTTTGGCAAACAAAATAAAATCTATTTTTCCGTGGTGTAACATCTGTGCCTAAATATCAGATTTCACAATAAAATAAGTTCCCTAACTCCAATCTCAATGATCTTGGTCATAAACTTGCCTTGGTGCTCCATTCTGTTCTACCATTGCAACCGACATCAGACTTTCATCTCTGCCAGATGTGTTACATTCTCTCCCTGGACACCAATACCTCTGGTCACTATAATATCCCTCCATTGTTCTCAAGATACATACCTCAAAAGGTATCCCTGTCTCTTCAATCACTCTTAATCCCAGTCTTCCTTTCTTTGCCCTTATTTACTCTATTCCACTTAACCTTCAAAGTCCGCCCCCTCAAATCTAAAGTTATGGAAGCTACTTTTAAATCTCAAATTAGCCATCATCCATGGTTTCTGGACTAATCCACGATCACCAGTTTGGTTTTCGGCACGGACATTACTGATAGTCAACTTTTTGGCCTACTTTAGGCACCTCTGAAATTTTGCTCTTGAAGACTTTGGTTAATCATCTATCGTCACCCTAAACATCTCCAAAGCTGTGATAGGGTCTGGTACCATGTGCTTCTAAGACACCATCACATGGCCTCCCATGGCTATGAAATTTCCTCTCAAAAGCACTCCATCTGTGCTGTAGTTAATGATTCATCCTCTGATTGTTCTTCTATTATCATGGGTTCCCAGGGCTCTGTCCTCTCTCTGACACTGTTCCTTCTTCCGTTCAATGACCTCTACATATCATTCAACCTCATCCACTCTACATTCATTAACTTCCTTCCACTTGCACGCCCTCAGTGCAAACAACTGCCAGATGCCTTGTAGTGTAATGGCTGAATCACTGCCTCCTAATTTCCTCCATGCCCTTCAATAGCTCAGTGAAAATAGTTCCTTTCCAACCTTCAAAGACACAGCTTCTCGGTGACTGTTTAATGAGTGTCAGGTGGAACGACTATAGCTGACATTTGCATTTTTGTTTTCCTCGGAAGAAAAATACATTCGAAACTCTAGAAGCAAAGTGTAAAAAACATTTCCGAATATTTTTATGGGGCACAAAGCATTTCTAGTGTTTCACCTATGGCAGTTTTTACTTGTTAGACAAATAATGAATAATTTAGCAGGACAGAGTTTAAAGTAAGCATCGGTCCTCGACCCATGGGACCCCTCTTCAGTGATTCAGCGTCAGTGTTAATTCAATTCACATGAGACACAACATGCAAATTCTATTTACTTTAATCTTCTGAGCCCTCGTGTGATGTTTGATGTTCAGCCCCCATCAGAAATACTTAGTATTTAGTCATTATTGAATATTTTGGATTCTTCATTCACTCTGTTTTATTTACATAAGGAAGTCTCAAATCAGAAGGAAAGGCACAGTCAATGAACCGCACAGAATCGGACATGTTTGTTTGCCATCTCGGCTATGATTGAGGTACCATGTGAAAGGAGCACAAACATGGGCACACAGCTGACAAGGACAATTAATTTTAAATATTTACAAAGTTACAGTTAGACTAATTTCTATGTGGTTCAGTTTATGCTATTGAACATGGTAAATCACACAGCAAATCTTTGAAGATTAACCACCTGAATCTTTTTTTTTTAGGAGATTGTGACAAGGAAGAAGACAGGAACATGTCAATTCAAAATGCAAGATTTATTTTAAGCCCAATTGGATTTAAGACATCAGACAAGTCATGAATGCAATGTCCAAGTACACTGTTTTGACTGTGTGCATTCGGTACAAGTACAGCACTGTATTGGCAACGAAGACAATCATGGTGACGGAAAAAGGTAATGCAAGTAAGTGATCACGTTTAAATTAGAAACATAAATACGATTTAGGTCATCCAATTGTGTGGTGGCCCAGTGAGTACACAGAGATAACCCAATTTCTATGGCAGACAAGTGGGATTATTATAGATCTGTCCTTCCAAAAAGACTTGCTGGTCTAGGCAATCAATGCACTCAATACATCCAGGTTTTGGATGGTCATCCATCCCTGTTACTTGTTTTTGAAATGCAATGGAAAGTAATTCCACTTCAGAAGTATGACATCTGAAGCTTGTACTTCAAGGAGGAAGAAGGGGTCCAAGTCACAGGTGCAAAACAATTCTAGGAAGCAATGTTATGTATCGAAATAATTTTGGTCCAATATATTCAAACATATGTTATGCTTGCACTGCCAGCAGCATTAGGTAGGTATATGATTTTGTGAAGGAACACGGAGATTATGGTTCTCAAAATAGAAGTAAAACTCAGCGAAATAGATTCAAATAATGCTTTGGCTGATGCATCATTTTGGGAAGCATAATCAGCTTTACAACTGTATGAGATTGAATAAAGTTTAAGGTGTGGATTTTGCAGCTTTGGAACATTCTGTAAATGCGAAAACAAAGCCCTGTGGCATCTAATGTACCAGCATAAAATCCAGCATTTTGGTTAATTGTGAAGGAGTTTACAAATTCACACTGCTCAGGAAGATTGGGGTCAGTGTCTTTATACAAATGTAACTGTTCAACCAAACCTTACTTTGGCTAGTCTCTTGACATTGCACCACATGATTCCATTATTACAACACCAACAATGCATTATTTATTACTTATGCATTGAATTTTACAGGATGTGGCAGCCACATTACTATGCCAAAGAACAACTAAATGGAAAGCATTAAATATATTTTGCTTAACTGAGATACAGAAGATAAAGCCTTATTAGATCTTTTCTAGACCATAAATTCGGTACCTATCGCCCGGTCGAGGTGATTCCAACGCTGCCCATGTAATTCAGTTGGCATTTAGCGCCGGCGCTAACACTTAGCGCCTGGCTCTCTAGCGCCGCTCAGACCGTAACATCAATGAGTGTGCAACGCCCCGTTAGCACCCCGGATGCAAAATTCAGTCGCTTCCCCTGACTTACTGTCTGGCGCTGAGAACGCCAGAAATGGCAAGCATTGATACCTGGGATTGCCGCTCCCGAAGGGGCTATTTAAAGGGATCACTTACCGGTTCATTGGGAGGTCAGATTCATTTCTGGCTTGTCAGATAGCATTTTGGCTGCTACCACATTTTCTCCATTTTTGCTTTGTTGCTGCTTTAACAGTTTCTTCACTTGTATTGCTCAGAACATTTCTACCTCTTTTCTCTCATTTATGGGGGCTGTACTGGCACTCCACTTTGCCCTCCGGCAACTACGTCGGAGGCAGCGGCTGCAGAGACAGAGATTGCCAAATGTGGCCAGAGGTAGGAGGAGGGCCGACAGACCTCGCAACAGGAGGCCTTACCCTCCCAGGGTTTCCCGGGAGCACTTCTCCTACATTCATCTCAGAGGAGCAGTGCCTTAGAAGGCGCCGCTTCAGCAAGGAGGTGGTCACAGAGCTCTGCCACCTCCTGCAGCCAGACCTCCAGCCTCAGCTCAGGACCAGGACGTCTCTCTCAGTGGCAGTTATGGTCACAGTCACTCTCAATTTCTAAGCCAGCAGCTCCTTCCAGACATCAACAGGGGATACTGCAAACATTTCGCAGTTAGCCATCCATTGCTGCATCCGGGAGGTCACAGACGCTCTCTACAAAAGGAGAAGGGAGTGCATCTCATTCCCCATCACCAGAGGAAAGCAAGTCGAACGCTCATGTGGCTTTGTAAGGATAGTGGGCTTCCCCATGGTTCAGGGCGCCATTGACTGCACCCACTTGGCATTGCGGGCACCTCATCACAATGCAGAGGCGTTCCGGAACCGCAAAGGCTGCCACTCTCTGAACATTCAGTTGGTGTGCGACCACAGACAGCGCATCTTCGCCGTCAATGCCCGCTATCCTGACAGCAGCAACGATGCATTCATCTTGCGACAGACCGGTGTCCCAGCACTGTTCCACCCACTACATGAAGCTCATGGCTGGCTGCTCGGACACAAGGGTTATCCACTCGCCACCTGGCTGATGACAGCCCTCCGCAACCCCAACACTCCTGCTCAGCACGCATACAATGAGAGCCATAGCGCCACCAGGAACCTGATCAAACACACCATCAGGGTGCTAAAGCAATGGTTCTGCAGTACTCCCCTGATCGAGTCTCCCTTTTCATTGTTGTGTGCTGCATGCTGCACAACCTGGCCATTCTGAGGGACCAGCCATTACCATCAGGGATTGGAGGTCCACCTCAGGAGGAGGAAGAGGAAGAGGAGGAGGCAGAGGAGGAGCAGCAGCAGCAACGGAGTCTGCAAGGGTCGTGCGTGAGCGCCTCATTAGAAAGCGCTTCCAATCAATGATATAGCACATGGCGTTTGAGCAGCACAATCACATCATTACAGCCAGCTCGCAGTCCCTACCACCAGGCAAAGGTCAAATGAGAAACATCACAAAATGTGCAACATCAAATTAATAATTTATTATCGAACAAACTATCTATGTAACACAACTATTCATAAACAAACAACCATTTATCAACAAACACAACTCTTTATCAAACTGAACTATGTTACCAAACACAAATATTTATTTACAAGCATAACTATTTGTTCACAAACACAATGGGCTGGATTTTCATTGACCCGTGGAGGTGGGTTTGGAGGCATGTGGGGGGTTAAAATTGCGAAAACTGGCGGGCGGGCACAAGCTCGCCTCCATGCAATTTTCATTAAATCGTGTCTGCTGGTCCCGACTCCGTCCTGCCTCTAAGAGGCGGGATAGGCTGTTAAGGCCCTTAACAAGTACTAAATTGCCTCTATAATGCCATTTTGAAAGGCCTTTGTGATTTTAACCCTTTTTCTACGTGAAGCACGCCTGTTCTGAACCACGAATGTGAAACCTGGCGGGACCACATTTGGATAGCTGACACTGGCTGCCTGGCTGGCATATCTGGGTGGTGGTGGTGGATGGGAGACATATCTGGGAGTGGTGGTGCAAAAATATCTGGGAGCAGACTTAGGGCTGCTGCTGCTCATTTTGCCTCCAGGTCCTCTCACAGCAAAGGCCAGGCAGTCTTTGAAGACCTTCAATGCAGCAGCAATGATGACATCATCAGAGGCGACTTTCAGACTGAAAACACTAATTGGTTCATGGGTTCCTACATGCTGGAACTCAATTGCCCAATTAGGTGAAAATCGCATCAATCTCCCACATCCAATTGCAGTCGGGTGGATAACACGAAAAGTGGATGACACGACCCCAACCCGCCCCAGTATCAAAATCCAGCCCAATATATTTACAAGCACATCAATTTATTAACACACACTACCTCCATTTGCTACTAAAGTATTCTTTACTTCCCCCTTCTTCAATGATCTCCCTCCCCTTTTGAGTTCCCACCTTCCCACCCTACTGCTCCTCCGTAATGTGGCCCTAGTGGCTGCAGCAAGGCTGGTGGAAACTGCTGAGTCTGGGAGCCAGAGACTGCAGACGGCCTTGCAGGACGCCCTCAACCAGCTCTGGGCCTGGAAGGCCCGGCTGCAGACTGCACCACCTCAGCATGGACGGCAGCAGTCTGGGACGGCTGGGTTACAGGCTGGGGCAAGTGCAATGGTGGAGTGGCAGTGGTGGGAGCAGGAATGCTATCATCGAGAGAGGACAGCACCTTCCTGCTCGACCGACGCACTACCACTCCTCCGGGGCAGAACCTCAGCATCCGGAGCAATCTGCTCGAGCACAGATTGCTGGCCTGCTGCGGCACCGTGAGATCCCCGGTGGACTGTGGGCGACCCAGCGAAGATGGCAGCAGTCAGTGCTTGCGTGGCATCAATCTCAGACTGCGTGAGAGTAGCCCGAGATTGGATGCCAGCAACCACTGACTCCATTACAGCACTAAGCCATTGCGTTGCTTCGGCCTGTGCTGCAATAGCTGCTGCCACCTCACCCATGACACGTGGCATGAGGTCTGGGTCCCCACAGTCTCTCTGCGAGTCAACATCCTTCTCAAACTGCCAAGGATGTGCTTGATGGTGTGAGCAGAGATGAGTGCAATGTTGGAGGTGGACTCCTCCACGCTCCTTGCCAGTGCAACCATGCTCCTGGGCACCCTTGCCATTGCACCCATGAGCTCGGTGTGCATGCCCATCGCCCATCTGGTCATCACCTCCACATCGATGTCCTCATCTGAGTCCTGTGCAGCAGAACTTGCGTGCGAACTCGCCCTCCGGGGAGATGGCCCGAGCTTCCCTTTCCCCGTGGCGTTGCTGCAGCCCACTGGGCCCCGGAGCTTCACCCACATCAGACCCATGCACTAGGCTCCCCTCCAGCGACCGCGTTGCCCCATTATCGGACCTCGCGCCTTCGGGAGACACAGGCAGTGAGGCTCTGGCTTGTTCTTCCTCCTCCTCTCCCGCGTCGCTGCCACTGGGCGACTGAGGGACAGGCTGGCCAGCTGGTGGCTGATTATCTGAAAGCATAAAGGCACAAGGGTGGGCTTTAGGTCAGGAGAGGGGGTGCAGGAAGGGAGCAAGGAATGGACAGTCTACTTAGATAGGAAGTGGGAAAGGCTTGTGGTGAGAGGGGGAAGTGGTATGAGAGAAGAGGGAGAGGTGATGAACATACCGTTGTTGTCCCCAAGGGGGTTGACGTCTCCGATGGCCACAGCGCCCACGACCTGGGCCCCAATGATGCAGCCCACTTGCTTCTCCGGGTCTGTAAGGGGGTGCAGGTCCGCCTCACCTCCTCCCGTTCATAGCTGCTCCTTCCTGTTGTGAGCAAGCTTGGCCTCCAAGAAAAAGGAAAGTGTATGAGTGACTGTGCAGCTGTGTGTTTGGCAGATGTGCCTACCATAGTTGAATGGCTGTTAATGTATGCAAGGCGGGAGATGTGCATGTCACTTTCAGTAGGTGGGCGAGTGTTGGGGATGTGGCGGTTTATACAGTGTGTGCACAGAGTGAGGTTGAGATGGCATGTAAAGGTTTTTGAAGTATGTACTCACCCTGACCACCCGAGTGAGGTCGTTGAATTTCTTCCTGCACTGGGTGGGAGTTCAGGGGACCACTCTTCTGGCCGACACGTGCTGGACGACCTCCCTCCACATCCTCCTAAAGGCCTGTGGCAGTGGCCTCCTGCCAGTGTCCGGGAAGAGCACTGCTCGTCGGCATTCCACGGCCATGACCAGAGCCTCCAAGGGATGGTCACTGAACCGGCGAGCTCTCTCTCGCTGGGCCTCTGATCAACCACAGTTGCTTGAATGAAGGCTTGCAGCTCCTTGCAGGCCCAGTTCACAAGCAGCAATGATCAGAGTGAGGCTGTGCAGCATGATTGAACCTCCCCTTTAAGAACTGGAAGGCGTCAGGCTGTCTGAGGACTCTCTAATTGGCAGCGCTGGAACTTGATTAGCGCTCTGAGGTAGCGCCCCGCTCTGCGACGTTAGTGACCTAAGAGAAGTGTGAAGCGCTTGATTTAGCGCTCCACTTCCCTCTTGGGGCGCTAAAACTCAATTTTGTGGTCGCCGGCCCAGGCGATGTTAGCACCCCAAAACGATCGATATCAAATTGTTCCCCCTGGATCTTTTAAGCTAAAGGCTTTGGGAAAATTTCTCATTTTACTTCACTAAATTCTGTGCAAGTCAAATGAATAAAAATTTGAACAGCTATTAATGAATGAAAAAAAGTGAAAAATTTCTGAAATGCCCCCAGATTCCTGCCGGTTCTTCTACAGGTGTCCTTATGAAGGTCCACTCATGATTTTTACAACTGCACACCAGCCCCATTTTACATAGGTTAATAGGAATTTCATTGAGCAGCAGCATATTAATTAACAGACCGCACTCAAGGTTCAAAGCTAATAGTTACTGAGAAACGTTCTGTAATTGCCGCACTAAGACAAGGAGGATACGCTGCTAGTATTGACAGTCGGCAATTGGCTATTTGCCCTCTCTCTCTCTCACTCGTTGCCACTTTCTTCTTATTACCCAAGCCATGAACGATATAGTATTACTTTATTAGGCACTGTTACAATTCGGGTTTGCCACAGATATCTTGTTGGGAGCAACTGACACTGCTGAACCTGTGAGCAGTTTACTTTATGGGAGTTGACTCACATTGCCCTACATCTACTTGTACAATTGCATAACCCAGGAACAAAACAAGAGCATCCCCTCGTGATCTGGGCCGGATAATCCAGTCTTTTGCATGAATGCTGCTTCAACCTCTCCGAAATTATGATGGACTAAGTTATCACTAGGTGAGACAAGCCTCAATATGAAGTGTTAAATTACTTTATTTCACAGTAAGGTGAATCTAGAGAGCAACAGGATCAGAATGATTTTGTTCAATCGGCACAACTTATCTTTGTGTAATGATACAAAATAAAGCTACCCGACATCAGTGGGTCATCTTCCTTGACTTACACAAGAGGTCTTCTAATTGTTCATCGGACAATTCTGACTTTCTAAATCTGCCTTGGCAAATGCACCTCAAAGCTTTTCTTTCACAAGATCTAACTGCCCGCATGTGGATCTTGTCCATCCCCACAGGTATGTGGAGCTTGGGTCAGGGGATGGGCAATGTGCTTTGCAATGGTAGCTTTAACTTGTAGATCGAGTGAAAATATACCCACTATTAGCAGCAGGGAAAAGGATGAAGTTGCAAAGGTGAGGAGCACAGTTGCTGGCTGGGAGTCATCCTCCTTCCACAGGCTTGAGGGGTTGAATCCTTCAGTGCTACAATTTCTATAATTTTATACTTACCATTTTGGTAAAGCCCATAGAAGTCACATAACCCAATATTTAGACAGGATGACAACTTGGATGAGGCTAAAATCTGAACAACAGATTTTACATGAACTGTCTTGTTGCTATTGTAGATGTTCATTGTTGCCAGCTACTTACCTTAAGAATGCAAACCCCTGATTCAAATTCACAGAAGATTATACCAACAAAATGAGCACCTCTTATAAACAGAAACAGCCTGAAATATTAGAGTTCTGTTTCTACAGTAAAGAGCGATTGTAAAATTGCAAAGTGCTCAGTATTATCTCCCTTCTGTTTTGGGACTACTAGATTAAGAGGATATCTGATGTAAACTTTGCTTTGTTTTCAGAGTGTATCTCCCATATTTACTCGTTTAAGGGTTCATATCTGGTAATGCTTTTGTGTTCGCTAACTAGACCCTTTGTTTCTCCTCTCTTTTGCTATGAGCTTGGTCAGTAAAGCTCAGACTGTAACATGCCTGTTGTACTGGACAAATTAGGATTTCTAGGAAATAATGCACTTAGCTTTAATCTTTCAACAGAGTATGTAAAGGGTGCTGTGATCAGAGTTTCTGGTTTCGTAATGAGACATCTAGGATTATCAATAAATCTACTATTTGGTAGTAACTTAGTTGCAATCCTTCACCATGTTAATGAGAAGTTTTGATAAAAACCAGAAGACAGAGTCTACTTTAAGAGGAAAAACCTCACCCTTCAGTTATGGTGAGCAATTGTGGCAATGACTTAGATCTGCCTAACTGTTCATCCAGGTGTAATGACATTGTGACAGCAGACTGCTGTGATGGCTTCAGTAGAACAATTTAACAGTAGGATGGCAAGATCGTTACATACAAACTCTGTCAGAAGAGTGCACCATTTACTCTCTTCAAAACCTATGTTACTGAAATAATCAGAGCAGACTGCAAGCCTGCTGCCATGTTACAAAGCACTGTTACAACTCGTTAAAGCCTTAGGTGTTGGTCGGTCTTCACAATGGCTGTTCACCTCAGTGGATTGGCAACTTTTCTTTTAAAGGGATCTTTTCCCTCAGTTTGATCACATTTATTCATCGAAATACTCAAGTCGTTTCAAGATGTTTTACAGCACAAGACTCCAAGTCATTTTTATAAACCAGTACATTTAAAAAAAAACTTGCATTTATATTGCACCTCATCATATTCATTGAAATGTCTCAAAGCACTTCAGTGTGCTTGGCATGAATTGCTTGTATTGTATAGGCAAACATACAGATGGCTGACAGCTTCTGTAGTATTACCATCTACATTTTATTGGAAAAGTGGCCAAGAACTTTGCAACCCCGCCATCTCTACAAAACAGCTATATCATCTTAAATAGTGGTCCCAAATTTCCACAGGGGTCCTCCTGATCCCCTGCCGTAACTCTGGCGGGAGATTGGCAGAACCCCAGTGGAAATTCAGAGCGAGCGATATTTAACTTGGAACATCCAAATATTAAAAGAAAAAGCAATTCAATTTTACCCAAGATTAGGTGACACAGTGGACCCGAGTTTGAATCCAGTCCAGATTGGTGGAATGCAAGTCTCTTCTCACAGCTGTAGTGTCCCAAGTGAATTTAGACAATCAGCAACCAGTTCTTAGTTGGCTTAGGGTCAAATTACAAAGCAATTCAGTCTATCATGTCCATTTCTTCTATAGACCATGTGCAATTTTGTTTATTACACATTCCAACCAATCTCACAAAGGTCACAGGCAGCCCTAGCTTCCAAGGAGGGTTAAACTCTTTAATTTCTTCCCAACTCCCAAAGGTGAATAGAATAAAGCCGGTTAATATTATTCCCATCTCAACTCATTCTTTTCAACTCCGACCAGTTGCATAATTTAGTACAAATTCGCAGACTGGCTACTGCAGGAAATAGAAACCTTCACGTTGGTCGATTGGGAGTCCTCTTCTGAGGTTAGGGTTAAGGCATTTTTTGTTAACACACAGAGTGGACCATGTTTTAGCTCTGCACCAGACTCTGGTGCCTCAGACCTTTGAATTCTTAATTCTGGCACAGTTATTTTCCACTTTTAGAAAACATAATGATTTATTTCAATGCCAAAGAAAATTTATTGGCCCGGAGATTGTTGGAAAGTTTCTGCGTAGCTATGGCACTGCGCCGTTCCCCACCAAGGAAATACATGCATAACTGATTTACGCCGGTTTTATGCTTAAATATCGCTACCCGCGACTTTCTTCCAGTGTTTGCACTGCTTCAGGGATACGCCCGCTGCAACCCTCTGCCGCTCATTTATATAGCTCTGCCGCTCACCCCCACATGCAAAATACCAAGTCAGTGATTTCCCACATTTTTTTTTAAATTCTCACCGAGACCAATAAGTGTTGGCAGTCTCAGTGCACCTGAAATTTTTCAGACCTTACCTCCCTCCCCCCATTCACTCAGAAGAACTAAGCAGCAGATGGGCCTTCCCAACTCTGCGCACTAATAGCAGAAGAATAGGAGTAGCAGAGGTCCGAAACTCAGAGTGAGGCACCATGGCAGAAGCCAACAGCACAGTCGCAAGTATCGCTCTTGGTGGCGCTGGATGTACACTTGTTTTATGCTAGCTTTTACATTCCGGCGTAGGCCAATGACCTCTGCAGGAAATTTCGGCACAGGTTCCAGTCAGCAAGACTGGCGCAGAAACAGGCATAAATTTTGACGTAATTTCTTCGTAAGTGCGATCCAGGAAATTCGGGGAAATTACTTCACTTGTCCATTAGCTGAGTTTTTTTCTGTAGGATTTTGTTAGCCTTACTGGCGGAAACTTAGCCAATCAGAACTTATTTTATATTTATGTTTATTCTGTGCTCTTCAAATGACTGAACAGCCATTTAACTGGTCAACTAAGAGCCAATAATCTTGTTCCAGCTCAAAAGAGTGAAAAACTGCAGGAAATTAAGGACATCAGCAACTTTATTTGGTATGATACACCGATATGGCTACTTCTGGATCTTCAATTACAGATCTGTAGATCCCACGCATTAAGACAAAGTATTGGTTCTTATGTATATAATCAACATCTTAGCTTTTCCCCCTCACAGCAAACTTCAAATTAAGCTGCAAACATTGTGTGCATTGTCTGCTTGTGTAGATTGCATTCAAAGGTTACATTTAATTATTGCTTAGATCTGGTCTTCTTTATACTAGTACTAATTAAATAAGGAGTGAGCCTACGGCTTAGTGGGGGCATTCCCACCTCGGAGTCAAAGGGTGTAGGGTTCGAGCCCAGCACGTGGAGACTAGAATATGGTCTCAAGACGGAGTTGACATTCAGCAGGGGATCTGCTTCCAGATGGAGTGACCACTGGCTCAGTGGTAGGATTCCCGCCGAAGTCCTGAGGGTTCAAGCCCCACTCCAGACAGCCCTGGAAAGCAAAGGTCAGAGTGCTGGCTCCGAATACTGTATTGATGTCTAGTGGGGGTACTTGTATCCAATGGGACCGAGTGGACCCCCCACTTCCCCCCCCCTTCGTAAAGGGTAGACGGGGTTCTTTAGCCTCGGTTGCAGGAAAAGGTAAAATCTTCTTTTATCTGAAGATAAAAACTATGAGGAAAGTTCTCTTCCATAGTAAATGGCTTAAGAATCTCATGTGCGAGACTTGAGTTAGGACCTACCCTCAGGCAGAACACATTAGAGGAACAATTAAATATCCGAATCCTGAGATTTTCGATTTCCCGTGAGGGCGGTTGAAAGATACAACTGAACAGTGAGTCAAAGCATATCAACAGCTTCCTACTCATCTGTTTAAACTGCCCCCGAGCCTTGCTTGATGGCTGCATGCTCAGTCTACAGCGGGCCCTGCACTCCTAACCGCCTCCTTGCAGAATGGCCAACACCTTGACAATTGTAGCCAAACTCATGTTGAAAAGATATTTAGCGTCAAGAGTTTAATGCTCAGTTGTTAATCCAGCTGAGCGGATGAACTGATGGCTATCTGGTTATTTAAATTCCACCCCCACCACCCAACAAAAATATGGCCATATATTCCTTTGAAAGCTCATTAATAGATCGTAACAAGTAACAGCAGATTTGTTTTAAATTTCATTACCAATTTCACTTGTCTCACTTATTTCTGCTACTTTTAAGCGTCCAGCTCTTCAACTAAACAACAGAATACTTCCTCGAGACTCAAAGTGGAAAAGGGTTTCATTCTCCCAAACCTAATATGCGCGTCTACACACAAATAAAAAGGGAATTCCCCATTAACTGGTGTCTCCCGGTTAGTCATATAAAACATTGTAGCGTGCAAAAGTGTCACTTTTGCATGAGCTGAAGATCAAGTTTAATAACTTAAATAATTCAAAATGTAATATTTCAACAAATACAACAAGAGAAAAAATATTTAAAAATTTTCCTCAGAGCAATTTTTCAATATTCAGGCGGCACCAACATTTCTGTATCTAAAAAACAGCAAGAAAAATAAGCTGGAAAATCCAATATGCCTATTTATAGTTACGGGAATTTAACTATCAAGCTACGGCAAGTCAGCTTGTTCTAGCAATGTAGGCTCTTCCAATTCATTAATATCCAATCTTTTAGTCAAAATATGACAGGATTTGATCATCTACTGCTCTGAAAAAGATAACCTTTTGCAATGAAGGCTACCGCATCTTTGTGAAACGTTTCACTCTCCTGTTTATGGAGCGCTCTGTCAAAACATATGTTTGACTGATGTAGCAGTAAAGTTGGCAGAAAAACAGTACATAAAAGAGATATAATAGGTTGGACTTGTTGACAAAAGTATCAGATCTTATAAGAATAGAGATAGTGGAAAGAGAATATGACCAGCAGACTCCACTTTACTCTGTAAAAACACACTTGCATATAAAGTTATTTCAGTTACGAGAGTCCTGAATGGATCGACAGTATTCTAGCATCAGGTAATTTGTAGAAAAACAAAACTGTAAAAGCAAAGCCTGCAAAATATAAATTGCGCAATTATCTACTCTGAATGCGTAATGAATTTCCTGCTGGCAATATAGCTTCGGCACAGGTGAAGAAGAAAAATTCATTTATCCTCAATTCTGCTTGGGAATATTTGTGATCCCGGTTCTAGGGATGAGTGTTAGGAACATGGGAACAGGAGTAGGCTATTCATCCCCTCGAGCCTGCTGCGCCATTCAATTAGATCACAGCTGATCTGTACCTCAACTCCGTATCCCCTGATACCCTTGCCCAACAAAGATCTGTCGATCTCAGTCTTGAAAGCTCTGACTGTCCCAGCATCCACAGCCATTTGGGGGAAGAGAATTCCAGGTTTCTACTACCCTTTGTGTGAAAAAGTGCTGCCCAAATTCCCTCTCTGCTCCTCTACAATCTCTAGTTTCTCACTATTTAGATTTATCTTTCTTGATTTTGTTTAGTTTCCCTTCTGTCACAGGCATTGTATCCTCTTCATCTACTGTGAAAACAGATACAAAAGGATTTTGCCAATGCGGAGCTTTTGGAGGCGGGACTCCCACTTGTCGAGTTTTAGTCCCGCCTCCATCAACTTCTGGCCAACCCACGCTATTTTCTCTTGATTGACCTTGTTAAGCCCGCCCAGCGGGCTTAGCAGGCCAATTAAGGGAAAGCCGATTACAGAGAACATCAGCATATGACGTTTCATCTGTCAAAAATTTTTGACAGATGAATTGTCATCGTTTGACAGCTCTGTGAAGCTGTCAAACACTGACATTCTCTGTAGTTTGATGAGTTCTTGAATTCAAGACTCATCAAAACCTCTTTATTTAGCAGAAATTAGATGGTTGCTGCATTGGAGAATGCAGCAGCCATCTGTCATCTCTGCTGCGGAGGTGCGAGACTCTCCGCATACCCAACTCTTGAAGCCTGCAAGAAGAAACAAAGGTAAGTAAACTTTTACGACCACTTTCTACTTACCTCACATACTCACCTCTCCACACTTGCACCCATCACTTACCTTCACAGCGCACTTTTGCACCCCTCCGACCCCCGCAGACCCACTGCTCGCCTCGGTGACCCTGGTGGGGTTCGCAGCCTTCGGGAAGCCTGCACTTGTGGGTAAAATGGGGATAATCCTCTTATCTGCCTGTTAACTAGCTGTCAACAGGCAGATAAGTGGCACTAATCCCCTTCCCGCCTCCAAGGAGACGGGACCCGGCGCGGGTCAGCTACCCGCCTCCAAGCAAGATGACACGGAGGTGGGCTGGGGGCAGGTTGGGCACCCGCCCCCAAATTCTGCCATTTTCCCAGCAGTCCCGCCTCCATACCTGCCTCCCCAGGACTGGCAAGATCGCGCCCAAAGTATTTGTTTAATAACTCTGCCATTACCTTGATATCTATTACTGTATCACCTGTGTCGGTCTTTCATTGGCCCACATCTCCCTTAGCCACTCTCTTACTCTTAATATATTAAAAAAACTTTTACTATTAACCTATTCCTTTTTGCAGCACTTAATATTTTCTTTGTGTCCCTTTGTTGTTTTCTATATTTCTTCCAGTCCTCAGGATTACCACTTTTCATAGCATTTGTAGGTCACTTCCTTTAACTTTATACTGCGACTTGCCTCACATGTTGACTCCATATGGTGTGTGAAAAGGACAGGATAGCATTTATCCGTAAGAATAAATTCCTTAGCAAGAAAAGGCGATGCAGCCCATTAGACCTGCTCTATCTAGAGTCCAAGCCAGTGCGATTATTCCAAGTGTTAGAAGGTATCCTGAAAGAGAGGGACAATGGAACACCTAGACAGGTATGGTACGGTAAGGTAGAAAGAAAGATCTTGCCTTTATATAGAGCCTTTCACATCCACAGGATGTTCTAAACCTCTTCACAGCTAATAAATTGCTTTTGAAGTGTACCTACTGTTTTGCAGGCAAACAGAGAGAGGGAGTTGTGGGAGGGAGGTCTTGCCTAACAAACCTACTGCAGTTCTTTGAGCAAATGACAGACCTGGTTGGCAAACTCGACATATTTTGATTTCATCAAGACTTTTGATACCATGCGACACAAGCGATTAGTCTACAAGATAGGAAGGCTGGGAATAGGGGGGAAATTTCTGAGGCAGATTGAAAATTCGGAGCTACATCACCATGGGAAGGAGCCATTTGGTGTTGCCATACAGTGCAGCTAAAGGTAAACTTGAATGACTTGGAGCGGTGACAGAAACAAAGCAAAGTTTGCAGATCATAGCAAATTGGGGAGGGAGGATTCCAATAACAGGGAAGAGGCAAACCAAATACAAAGGAACAAGGATAGGTTGAGCTGAGTGGCAGCAAATGGCATTTAGTTAGGCTAATGCAAGGTAGTGAAATGAGGGATGGGAAATAAACAGTGAGAATATGAACTAAATAGATATATGCTATTAGGACACAACACAGGAGAGAGAGAGCTGGGGGTATTCGTGGAATGTGCATCAAAGCCAACAGCACAGTGTGCAGCAGCACCAAGGAAAAGCTGACTGGATCCTAGGATGTGGAGCACAAATCACAGGAGCTAATCCAGAGTCTGTACAAGGCACTGGTACAGCTATACTTTCATTCTATATACAGGAAACTTTCGTTTATCCGGCATCGACGGGACCGGCGTGGTGCCGGTTTATCGAAAGTACCGGATAACAGAGAGTTATATCTACCGAGGCTATTTTTAACAAAGAGACTCCAAGCAGCACAGGAGAATCTACTCCTGCTACTGCAATGTTTCGGACTTGCGCCAGGAGGCCGAGTAGTGGCACTTTTGAAAAGTACCCCTACTGACTAAATCGGCGTTCTCGGACTCGGACTCGGGATCGGCAACATTGCCGGTTATTTGAGAGGATTTTTCGGAGCACTCGGCGTTCGCGGAGACTCGACTGCGACTCGGCAACATTGCCGGTTATTTGAGAGGAGTTTTCGGAGGATGATTTTTGCCGGTTAAGCGAGAATTCCGGATATTTGGGTGCCGGATAAACAAAAGTTTCCTGTACAATTCTTGTCACTGTACTACAGCAAGTTTATACAGGCACTAGAGGCAGGGCAGGAAAGGGCAACAAAACTGATACCTGGATTAAGGCATCTGAGCAACTAGGAGAGGTTCAAGAGGCTGGGATTGTTTATTCTGAAGAGAAGGCTCACTGGAGATATTTTCAAGCACTCACAATCCTTGAGGGATGAACTGAATCCTGATATGTCTGAAATGGCCATTAACTCGAGAGGCAAGGGACACTGGCTCAAGGTTAGAAGGGAGAAATGGAACAGACAGTTTTAATTTAATTTCTTTATGCTGAGGGTGGTGAACATGTGGAACGGACTGGCAAGGGAGGCATGGAGGTAGACAGTATTGAAAATTTAAGGCAGAATTAGAGAGTTATTTGGGAGTGGTGCGATGAAGTATTACTTTTTGGGACCGACCAATGCCGAGTCTTTTTCAGTCCTGTATTTTCCTATGTTCCTGTATACATTCCCTGACAAACTTTCCTTCTTCCCATACTTTCAGACCATCTTTTATTACACGTCTGTGAAGCATTTGGGACCATTTTTAACATATTTAATTTTTTTAAATATTAAAAACACTATATTAGTGCAAGTTGATGTATCTCTACTAAATGGAAATTTGAATGTAATTAATATAATTTATACAAAAAGCAGTTTCCACGGCATTCTCCTGTACCCTCGATGTTGTGTCCATGGGATTATTGCACTGAAAATGATGAGATTAATGATTTCACAATGGCGTACAAGGAATGACAGATTCTTCCAAGATAAATAAATAATTTTAGGGTGCTTTCGGTATAATAATTATTCACATGTTTCAAAGTTCTATAATTAAATCAGCTATAGGATTTGGAACTAAAATTTGTCTTAACTCTAGTTTTCAGTAAATTTGAAAGGCATGGAAATGGACAGTGAAATATGGCGTAAATTCCAGTATATACTAGACCGAAACTCCTAATTAAAGCTTTCAATTTTATTTGACTAAATTTATTGAAAAATACAGCTGTGTTTCCCCCGCGCCGCCGGTTGCCATATTAAAATCAGGGTACTCTCTTCCACAAGAACTGTGATCCTCTCCATTTCAAATCAAGTTTGTGAGAAGAGTTCTAAACAAGTATGAGTGCACAACACTTGGTTCAAAATCAATCTCTTCATCGACGTTACAAGTGCATTGCATAAAATATTCCAAGTTATTCCACCTTGAAACAAGTCTACTGTAAATATGAATTTTGCAATATTCACTTCTGGGGCCTCCAATTCCTAATACAATTCCAGTATGAGCAGTTACAATTCAGACTTTTAAAGTACTATTTTCTCTTTCAACAGTTGGCACGAGTGGGGCCACCCCCACCCCACCCCCCGCATAAACAGGAAGGGGATGTGTTCTGTTCTTGCAGAGATTATACAACTTGGGTTTAATAACCAAACTCTGGTAAATAACATACTGAATGGCATGAGCTCTCCTTACATCTTCAGTCTGTTTCTAGTGGGGTAAATATCCAATTTAAGATGACCATTAGCTAAGGGTAACAAGAGTACTGATTTACAAATTAAACATTGATAGGAAGATGATATGACAAAACTACATAATGCACTGGAGAAATGCTTTACACAGGGTGATATTCTCACACATGCAGAAAGTCTCTCAGAGAATTCACTCAAAGTTTTTCTCCAGCAGAAATGTGGTATTATAAAACTTATGTTTCTCCAGTTCAATCGCTTAGTGGAATCTTTTCTCTTCTCGGACTCTACAAGGTCCCCAAGGTGAATTCGCCCCCATCAACCAAAAAGGTCAGCTTCGAAGCTCAAAATTTCTTGCATCAGAACTACATACCAAAACGAGCACCAATACTAAGACATATAGCAGTGATGCCACTCCTCCTAATAACAAATCATAACATTACATGGTAAGCAATCCTTTAAAAAAGAACAATGGCACTCAAAGGCAACATTTTTACAATTAAGCAATGCTGGCTGTAGACATTTGGGAGCTTGCCACTAGTTTTGTCTTCTAAAAATAGAATATGATCCATCTGCCTACATCACATCACAACCACAAAAGGACAAAATTCTAATTGTTGTCCTATAAACTAATTGGTGTCCTTCAACCGCTGCATACCTCCAGTGATCCAAGGTGAACTTCCACCCATTTACCTGCTGGGTCTATGGTGCAAGGTCTCAAAATGTATATATTTTTTTTAAAGTTTGACATACAATGTTCTGCAAGCAAATGGCTGAACAGGTTTTCTACTATGTAGAGCATTCTGGATCAATAAAAAAGATGGCGTAAGGGGAAGCCAAACTTGTTTTCAAGAAGAATTAACCATATAATAAAAATGCTGAATCTGAAACCAAAATAGCCCTATATTCTAACGTTGTTTGTTCATTTTGTGGTCATTAAGATGAGAATTCAATACAAGGGAATGAAATGGTTTTTCATTTCAGGCACCCAGGGGGAAAAATTCGGTTGATTAGCGCCTCCCGTTAGCGCCCTAAGAGGGTGCTAATGGGGCGTAAAGCAACTAGCGCCCGGGCGCAGCGATGTTTGCGCCGCTCGCGAAATTGACCAGACATTTTGCGGCGGCGCTAAACACCACCGCCATGATCTCCTGCGCCCGCAGATCGTGACGTCAGTCGAGCGTGCAACGCCCTGGACCGGATATTGAGTGGCGCCCCCTGCCTTACCGCCTGTCGCTAGCAACGACAGGTAGAGGGGAACGTTTTGCAGTCGGGAAGGGGCTGGGGGAGCGCTAGTTAAGGCGGTCGTTTCCTGCCTTTTTTTGGTCGGTGATATTTTTACACCACTCATTCTGAGAGAGACTTCTGGAAAGATTCAACGCTGTGTGAAGAAGTTTTGGGTACGGAGCAGCACTTTGCAGGTTCATTTTGATTTGACCTTCCTTGCATCGATTTAGAAGCGACTATGGGGGCTGCACTCTGAGCTCTTTCCCTGGGCCTCTCCATTGTTCTTTCCAGCAGAATTGATGTACAGGTCTCTCCAGGCCGAGATTCAAGGCTGCAATGAGCAGGGTGTGGATGGAGAGAAAGATCGATCCTCCCCTTTAAAAACTGGCCGGCGCCAGTGTGTCTGTGTTCCATTGCTGACTGACATCACATGAGCTTCGCCAGCGCTTTGAGTTAGCGCCTCGCTCCTCGGCGTTAGCGCCTTGAGAGAGGTGTGTAGCGCCTGATTTAGCGGTCCAACGACCTCCAGGGGCGATAGAAGCCAAGTTTGCAGTCGGAGGCGATAGTACGCGCCAGGCGCTAAACTTTGCACCCAGCCGATAATTGCACCCCAAACGGGGCGATACCGAATTTCTCCCCCCCAGTGTCACCAAGAGATCCCAAGGGTAATCATTGTCAGATTCAGAGTACAGTCCCCTTTATTTCGGCCCAATATCAGAAGTGCACTCCCAAATGTACCAATGTTACATTTTTGCACTTCCCCTACCATCATTGTCTGGCCTCACCAGGATTGCCAATTTAGTGACAATTGCTGCCAAATTTAGGACAATCATGTGCTGTGTGTCCAACTGGACCAAAACTGTGCAAACTCTCTGAACAGTCGGAGGACCCGATTGAACAGAGACCCCAGAGACCAGTGTCTGAGCACTGGGCCTCCATGTCCCTTTCAGTATTTCACCTGCGGGATAAGTCAACATAATCACAATGAAAATCAGAAGCTTTCACACCAAGATAATGTCTTACAACAGGACCCTAGACACTGCAGCCTCTGAGGCACAAGGCTTCTTGCCATGGATGAATTAAGCCATTCCTCTTAATCTCCAATTTGAGTCACTAAATTCCCCGTCTCCATCATTACTGTATGTCTATGATTAAAGTAAGAAAACAAAGGCATTTTTTTCTGTTTGCATAGCGTTAGGAGAAGAGTTCTGACTCTGGTGCACTCTTTTTCCAATCTAAGGGTGCATCTACATTATCACTGTAGTGGCAGTGTGATGTGATTTCACACTGCCACTACACTGAAGTGATTTCACTTCACACTGACGCTACAGTTATAGTGTAAATGCACCCTGAATTTGGTGTCAGGGCCAAACCAAACACTAAAGGAAGGCAGCAGAGGGAGTCTCAACTGCAATTGGGAGCCAGTTCAGGTTGTAACACCCGACTTACATTACACAGCTAACCCTGCACATAAAACCTTCTGTTGCTGTCATATGGTACATCGTCTGTGCTTTGAAGTTTATGCTATTAAATTAACTGTCGATGCTCTTCACCAGAGCTAGACACCGAACCTTTCCTAAACTATGTAACTTGCCACTCTTAAAACACTCAACGTTCATAGATCAGCTGGAGTCTTCCAACCTCTTTCAACCCTTTCAAAAACCCTTATGGTTAAGGTTTTAAAACAAAGCTTCCCAAACTTTTTCTTTGCTGCGCCCCCGTTAGAGATTCATGTCCTGCTTCTTTTGAAGAAACAGTATTTTTGCTTGGAACAACAGGATTTTATTTTTTTCAGCTAATATAACATATTGCGTAAGACAGAAAGCAACATACATAGCACAGTACGAGCAAACCCCCTCATCCTATTCACTGAGTGAAAGGCGAATCAATCAAGTGTTCATTTGTATTCAAGTTTATTCAGTAGCACAATACCATACTACTGGATAAACTTGAAGGTGAAAGAACACCAAACGTCATACACACGTCAGTTATATAGCAGTGTGGGTGCTAGCGGGCGCCAACGTGGTGTCAGCACTGACGTAATAAAGACTCACTACACACTTGGTTGAACATAAAGCAAGGCTTTCATCGACTTGTAACAAAACATGGAGGTCTAGTTAGCAGTCACTAGCTTCCTGTTTCCAGATTGTCTCTGCCCAAGGTGGGCCCACGCCCGAGTATTTATACTCCCTGGACGGCGCCCCAGCTGGCCGCCCAGTAGTACTGCCTGAGTTACTTCTTGTAGAAGTTGCGATTTATGACAAGCACATTGGTCAATTATGCTTTGGTACCTTGCACCAGTAATATTGGGGATTTGCGGGACAAACCCAGGTGTGTCCTTGTGTACCCCACTTTGAAAACCTAGACTTGGAAATATCACAATAAACCCCACTGCAAGTGACCTGACCATTAATAACTAATCAAGATATCCCCTTCAGCCACATGGATCGCTTTCAAAGGGATTATTTAACTAAACAGCCACATCTCAGAAATGTTATTAATTGCCAGGTTTTATTTGCTTGGACAAAAATCAGACTCCCAATTGTTTCTTCCCGTAAAAGGAGACATACTCTGACCAGTTCTCTGCCAAGGTCTTGTGAAGGGGTTTACCTGCCTAAAATCTATAGGAAATTTATCTGACTCTACTCTTGGATTCTGGCAGGCTCCAGTTCACGCTGGTACAGGGGGAGTAATTAGCTACACCTGGATAATCAGAATGTACGTATGCCTTTTATGTCTTAAAAGGACATCCCAAAATGTGGCTAACCCTTTAATCTGAGCAGCTTTTACACATGAATGACATTTTAAGTTTGGCTTCTTGAGAACTATTTTACGTTGAATCTCAATTTGTTTTCACACTCCCTTGAAGGATTTTATTTTATTACTTCAATTTCTTATGCTTGGAGTCTTTTTCTCTTTCAATTGTTTGTATTTCCTTCCCTCGTCTTCATTTCTTACGCTCTTTCAGCATTTTATTCTCTCTCCCATGATCATTCGAACAATTCCAGTCACCATTTTGCCCAGGTTACAGTAGCGTGGTGTGAAGAATGTTACTCAGCTCAGCACCAACATGTCTAAACCACTCCCTGGGCTCGGTCAATATAAAGGAGAGTTTTCATAGAATGATAGAAATTACAGCACAGGAAGAGGCCATTCGGACCCCAGCGTTCTCCCCATTCGCTCCAGATCCTTTTATATTTCAACTTTCCAAATACCTAAATTCTTCTTTAAATGATGTTCCAGTCTCCGCCTCAATAGCCATTTATGAGAAAGCATCTCGTGGTCTAATAGCCATCAGTTCACCTTCTCCCGTCCCCCTTGGACCTTTCCTCTGTCTCCGTCCCCTTGTTCCCTATTTGCCCAGCAGTGGAATCAATCTTTCACTCTTTACCCACAGCGAAGTCCCTGGGTTTCACTCATCCTTTTACTGGCAGCTCCTCTTTTGGCACTGCTCCCACTCACTACGTTGGTGCTGCTGCTGCTCCTGCAGAAAATGCGGGGCCCCACCCCATGCCACAGTCTGCCTCTCTTCACCCACCCCCGCCCATGCCTCAATCCCACTGACCCTCACTTTCCCTTTCCTCCCCCACCCAAGCCTACATCCCCTGACCCCGTTCCCCAGTCTCCCTCTGTCCCTCAACCCCTATTCCCCAGTCTCCTTTTCTCCTGCAAGCCCCCATCCTCCGACCCACAGTCCCGTCTCCCTCTCCCCCAACCTGCAGTCCGCTGTCACTCTCCCCTGCCCCAATCCCCAGTCACTCAATCTTCCCCACTTCGAGCCCAATCTCACCAACCTCTAATCCCTATTTACCCTCTGCGACTTCAGCCCCACACCTTCCTCATGCCCCCCCAAGAGTGGAGTCTATTTCTCCACCAGCTGGTCCGGTTATCGGTTACCCTTAAGAAAGGGCAGAGTCTGTGCAGCAGCTGGGTGGGGGGCAGGGGGGTGATGTCCTATGATGAGAGATTGAGTAGAATGGGCCTATACTCCATGGAGTTTAGAAGAATGAGAGGCAACCTCATTGAAATATATAAGATTCTGAGGGGTCTTGACAGGGTAGATGCTGAGAGGTTATTTCCCCTGGCTGGAGAATCTAGGAATAGGGGGCATAGTCTCAGGAGAAGGGGTCGGCCATTTAAGACCGAGAAGAGGAGGAACTTGTTCACTCAGAGGGTTTTGAATCTTTGGAGGGCTGTGGATGCTGAGTCTTGGAGTATATTCAAGGCGGAGGTAAATAGATTTTTGGACTCTAACGGAATCAAGGGCTATGGGGATCGGGCGGGAAATTGGAATTGAGGTCGAAGATCTGCCATGATCTTATTGAATGGCAGAGCAGGTTCGAGGGGCCATATTGCCTACTCCTGCTCCTATTTCTTATGTTCTGTGATTTCTACAGCGGAAACCGGTGAGGTTACGGAGTGGGAAGAGGGTCTCACTGCAGCAAGAAATTTAAAGCGCAAAGTTCTTCTGGGCTGCTAGCAACAGTGCCCAGGAGATTCATGCCCCATTCCGGGAGACTCGTGGACAATCCAGGAGGGTTGGCAACCATCGGTGAAGGCTGTCCACAGGCTTTAAACTTGTGAAATCAGCATGTTCTTCCGACAGTAGAAGAAGCCACAGCAGTGTTACACAAACCTCAGTACTGTTGGCACGAGTCCAAACTATCTTCAGAAATTCAGAAACACTAATATTTAGATGACTGAGCATCGCTATATTTTTTTTAAAATGAGCATCTTCAATTGTTGTATTTCTACCTCTTCATCAATTCAATCTTATTCCTGCACAGTAAATATTCTAAAACTGCTGTCACTTCTGCTTATTTATAATTTGGGCTAGATAAACAAATGGTTATTAAAATGGGTACTCGATTAGAACTAGCAATTGTTTATCACTCCAGGCTACAGCACTGGAAATACAGACACATGCCAAATAATTACATAACTGGATACTTCTTGTCACTGCAATTTGAAAGCTTTTGATTTAGCAAATTTCCAATTAGACATCTTACGATTATACAAAATACAACCGCGGACTGGTTATTCTTTACAAAATATATAAACATTTGCACCAGAGGAAGATACAGGGCTATTGGACAGAGCAGGGTAGTGGGATTAGTTTTGGATTGCTCTAGCAAAACAGCCAGCACAGACACGATGGGCTGAAGGGTCTCTTACTGTGCGCTATCCTTCGACGGCACTGTAGCTACTTCCAGTCCTGCACGTCCCTTACAATGCAACAGCATCAGCTGTACATAAACTTCAGAGGACTGTTTGGTGATTAACTTATTCTCTATGCAGTAAAATTGTGAAGTTCCAAGGTACAGCTCTAAGGAAGATTACAGCACCTATGTGGTGGCAGTGGAGGAAAATAAAATGGATTTATAGAATTGATAGTATTTAGTGTTTTTATTTATTTTTTTAATGTCAATTTACTGCTGTGTCCCTTCAAATTGCTCCTAGATCCATAGATTTCTTTCGTGTATTGGAACAATTGCTGTAGCTAGTTTTCAAGGTTGTGTGAGCGTGTATGTGGATCAATAAACAGAAAAAAGGCCACATCTACATTTACTGTTACGGAAGTAATGTACCTAAATCGGTGAGGTAAGATGTAACCAGAGAATACCTGCAGAAATATTGGCAGCCACTTTTGAACCTTTACGCTGGCACAAACCTGACCAAAGAACAAGGCAGCGGTCTCCACAAACCTGCATTAAAATTGGGTAATGAAACTGGAGAAATAAAGGTCCTCAATCGTCAATAATGTTCGGTCCTTCAGTGTTACGGAGCAGTTCAGTATAGACGTTATGCTCTTACTCATGGTGTTGTAGCCAAACGTTTCAGGCAAGTTCACCTTTCACCTGTTTTATGTCAGAAAAGCTCACGTCTACACCAGGAACAAATGTATAAAAACCAGAGTGTTGGTTGCACAATTACAAGGGACGCACAGTGTTTTATAGGGATTGTATTATATAGACTGTGTTACTAATTTATACAGCTTCAATTGAACGTTCATACAAGAGGAGAAAAATAAATTGATCCATTGGGAAAAATTGCATCCTAAGGTCCAGCAGTTGCTATAACCTGAAAGACGGGCCATGAATCTTGAGCACCAATGTGTTTGCCGCTTGTCACAAAAGGTTGCGACTTTTATACTAGTTTAACCTCTGCACCAGATATTATAGTTGTTCTGATAAAAGGAATACTATTTCTCCACCACTATTTGTGTTTATTTTTAAAGCAATGCGTGCAGATGCTAAATTCAATATAAAAACAGCCTATGCATTTGAGAGTCCAATCAAATCAACCATGCTGCATATCCAGCCTGCATGTTGTGCATCACAACCACAAAAAGCACAAAGCATATTGCTGATTTGCAACTTTGAAGTTTATGCAGCTATGCCAGCCCTCAAATAATAATCCATTATTCAAAGAATCACCGACTATGACAAAATTGGCAGCACACAAAATGTTGCCATGAACTTGGCATTACATTTTTATCAATCCACTCACAATACCAATACGAAGAATGCCACATATTACTCTTAGTAAAAAAAACACACAAAATGTTTCCACTTGTGGGCAAGACCAAAACTAGAGGCCATAAATATAAAGATAGTCACTGATAAATCGAATAGGGAATTCAGGAGAAACTGCTTTACCCAAATAATGCTAAGAATGTGGAACTCGCTACCACAAAGGAGTAAGTTGATGCAAATGGCATAGATGAGTTAAAGGGGAAGCTAGATAAGCACACAAGGGAGAACGGAGTAAGAGGGTATACTGATAGGGTTAGATGAAGAGGGATGGGAGGAGGTTTGAGTGGAGCATAAACGCCGGCAGGGACCAGTTGTGCTGTAGATTCGATGTAAGCTAATTCTCCATAAACAAAGTGCAAAATCAAAGAATTTGAAATCCAGAATCTTTTCTGCTGCAAACAGCCTCAAATATTGTTTTCATGAAGTTTAATGCATTTGGGAAGATGGAATCAAAATTAATGCACTTCAGACTAAGCTATAGTATGAATTTGACAGCACGTGCCTATACTATTTTAATAATGATTCATAATAACAGTTCTGGTCAAGCAAGGCACTGAACAGAGGCTAGATACTTCTCGATAGAATAAAACGGAGCGATAAAATGAGGCAAGTTGGAAACCCATCCTGGACTAAGAGCAGAGCAGTACAAGTAGGCGGTTGATTGGTCATCTGAGCTGTGAAATAATGCAAGCTGTGAGGTGGTCTCAAGAGGTAGATAATTTAAGAAAAAGGATTAACTCAAGTATTGAACATCCTTCAAGGATCCAAATCCCAGAGCTATTCATCCTGGTACTTTACACCTACCGTAGTTCAGATGTATAGGTCCTAAGCTCTGGAATTCCCCCTCTAAACCTCTAAACCTCTCCCTCCTCCTTTAAGACTCTCCTTAAAACCTACCTCTTTGTCCAAGCTTTTTGGTCATCCATCCTAATATCTCCTTATATGGTTCCGTGTCAAATTTTGTTTGATAATCGCTCCTGTGAAGTGCCTTGGGACGTTTTGCTATGTTAAAGGTGTTATAATTAAATTTAAAAATCTGCAATAAAAACCATGAAAAAAACCATGATTGTCGTAAACTAATGCCTGAAGGAAATCTGCCGTCCTTCCCCCGGTCTGGCCTATATGTGACTCCAGACCCACAGCAATGTAGGTTGACTCTTAACTGTCCTCTGAAATGGTCGAGCAAGTCACGCAGTTGTATTCAAGGAAGGCGGCTCACCACCACCTTCTCAAGGGCAAATAGGGATGGGCAATAAATGCCTGGCCTTGCCAGCGACGCCCCCATCCCGTGAACTAATTAAAAAGATATATATAAATGCAAGTTGCTGTTGTTGTAGTTGGACGAGTGCTTTTTTCAAATCTTGACAGTTGGGTGGGGAGGAGGGTTAAGAATTGGCATCATCCAATGCGGTCCATTCTAAATAGACTGCCTGCAGAGCATCTGTGAAAAGTAGCTGTGAAAAAGTTCAGGTGAGTAATGTTATTACAAGGGAATTTTTCATTTCTTGCATCCAGTTTCCAAGTTGAGTACAGTGGAAATTAGAAACTGAGCAGAGCTCCAGTTACACTTAGCAATGGGCCCCAACCTCATTAGCATAATAGTTCCTTTTTTTTAACCCTACTCTATTTTCTATCCATGCTAATATATTACCCCCAACCCTATGAGCCCTTAAATAGCCATAAGTGTGGTTATGCAAGATAAGTGCGATTGCTATCTTTGTGGCCATCTTCTGCCAAATTTGAGAGAACAATAGGAACTGCATCAATACTAATTTTGGTCAGTGGCCAAATCCATCTCAGTCGTGTGAGCAGCTCCAGGTTCCAGAGGTGAAAGGCAGTGACAGGTGTACTGTCAGAACTACCAGCTGTAAGCTCTCTACCACCTGGATTAAGATGTTCACCTTTACAGCATTGAAAAGGGTCGGTACCGTAAGAATTTGGCCATTTTGCAGTGCAGCTTTCAATAAGTACCACAATCTGGGGGACATGGCATAGTGTCGCGAGTTAGCACGCTGTTCTTTCAATTGCGCTGTTCTTTCAATTGCGTTCAAAAACAGCTCAGATTGATGGCATGTAAGTCTCCACTCTATGCTAGCTATAAAGATCCTACAGGTAATGAATTTAAACAGTTTTAACCCAACCTTTAACAGGCAAGAACACTCTGCACAAAACTGTCCATATTACGACACTCATGCTGGTTCCTTCTTCCTCCCACAGTGAAACTTCTCACCCCTCAGCACTGTTGCCAGTCTGAGCTCCTGGAGCTGCTGTTGCAGGTGATTGGACATCTCTGCACGCTGGATGGAGATTCTCGATACAGGAAACTTTCGTTTATCCGGCACCCAAATATCCGGAATTCTCGCTTAACCGGCAAAAATCATCTTCCGAAAACTCCTCTCAAATAACCGGCAATGTTGCCGAGTCGCAGTCGAGTCTCCGCGAACGCCGAGTGCTCCGAAAAATCCTCTCAAATAACCGGCAATGTTGCCGATCCCGAGTCCGAGTCTGAGTCCGCGAACGCCGATTTAGTCAGTAGGGGTACTTTTCAAAAGTGCCACTACTCGGCCTCCTGGCGCTGTCGCAAGTCCGAAACATTGCAGTAGCATGAGTAGATTCTCCCGTGCTGCTTGGAGTCTCTTTGTTAAAAATAGCCTCGGTAGATATAACTCTCTGTTATCCGGTACTTTTGATAAACCGGCACCACGCCGGTCCCGTCGATGCCGGATAAACGAAAGTTTCCTGTACATCAGAAATTCCAATCCACAGCATGCAGTAGCAGGACGTAGTAACAGGCAGCAGCACTGAGGGAAAGGAGAGAGGAGCTGTGCCAATGGCAAGAGATTACCAGAATTAAATTGAAGGATGGTGGGGTGGGGTAGGGGGAGATAAGAATGCTACTTTAACTGGGGGGAGAGGGGGGCAAGGATAGAGGGGGTGAAAAAGTGCAAAGCATTAAAGGGATATGACAAAAAAAAGTAAGAAATCCTGATGTATGTTTTGTAGGTGGCCCATGAGCTCCACGATAAAGCAACTGAGTGCCCATGAACAGAGAGAATTTGGACACTCCGACATGAATATATTGGCTTTCTGTACTGCACTGGGTGTCATCTCTTCAAATATCAGAGCCTGATCCTCAACAAGTGTTTCAATGGAAATAAAAGCGGAGTGGGACGGGAACCTTTTACTGCTTGGGATGGTCTACACAGGCATCAGCCAACAATAAATATACAACACATACAGTTAGGCGGACAAACATTTACATTATTTCATTTTACTTGGTAACGCCACAAGGGGACAATTAAATTGTGCAGCAGCAACAATACGTCATCGGTGGTAATCCCACCACTACCTGCCAACAGTCAGTGCCATATCAAACACATTTATTATATGTCTCTGCTTGTTAAGTTTCTTTTTAAAGCAACTTCAAAGAAATTAAAAAGTGACTCATTCACCTGCAGCCCGTAACAAATTACTTTCAAACATAGCAATGGTTAAGAAACGCAGAGTAAAAGCTGCCTCTAGAGGAAACACATATACAGCAGAGCAAGTATTCCCGTGCTTGAAACACATCAGTCAGTAAGGAAGCCAAGTGAACAGCAGTCAGCTTAATTAACTACATAGAGAATAAAGTGGATATGGAGTAATCCAAAGGTGATGGTGCATGCCCACATTGTTTCCAGTCGCGTCTCAGTCCACCACTCACAAACACTACAGGTATGAGTGAGTTAGGAAGAGGGATCTTATCAAATATAAAATAATTGAAGTGATTAAGTCAGTCGTACTATAGGCATTTGTTTAACTTCCATTTATCATTTGGCGAATGGCTATATGGACTGTTAGGACGCATATCACACAGGCAAAATATGGCAACTGTCTAAAACATCCCCTTTATAAACTGGGAGCATGCCAGCAATGTTACAAAAACCTTATGCCTGTGTCATAATACTCACGTAGTTCTGTCAACAGTATGCAGCAACATTGCCATCAGGTTTATCCATGCACAACATCATGTTTGGTAGCAAGCTACAGGAAGGGTTCCTGTCGAAGTTAATGTTGGTGCGTTACATCTTGCTGATAAGACTTGTCATTGAGGTACCGTGTAATGTCTTAAATTGACTGTGACACTTCAGCTTAATCTTTGTCTGCTAGAAATAGTGGTCTTCACGCAAACTGCACAAACCATGCACATCAACTTTAACAAAACATTTCACGACCCTCATCAATACCTAAAAAGGTATATAATTTAAGCGCACATTCTTACATTAAAAGGGACATTAATTATGGCATCTGCTTGTAACAGGCCAAGCAATCACTGCAGTGAGTGAACCCATTTAAATCAGCAATGCAGGGGGCCCACTGTTAAAAGAATGCTGGATCTGAAAAGTTGGAAATATTAGCTATAGGTGTACGAAGGCTAAAATTTTAAACCTTAAAAGCAAGGAACACTGCTCTTTCAGCTGTAGGGTTTCACTGAAGCAGGAATGTAGGTGTGAGGTGAAGAGATATTGCCATTTGATCTTGAAATACAGACATTTCAAATGGCAATACCTCATCACCTCAATCCAGACACACTTAACTTTACTGAAGGATTAATAAATATGATGATATAGTGAGGTGATACATATGGGTATTTGACACCTTGGCTTAAAGCATCTTTTTCATACAATAGCAAAATACTGCGGATGCTGGAAATCTGAACTAAACACAGAAAATGCTGGAAATACTCAGCAGGCCAGGCAGCATCTGTGGAGAGAGAAACAGAGTTAACGTTTCAGGTCAATGACCTTTCATCAGAACTGGAAAAAGTTAGAGATGTAACAGATTTTAAGAAAGTGCAGGGGCAGGGAAAGTGGTGGGGGGGGGGAAAAGGGAGGAAAGAACAAAAAGGGAAGGTCTGCGATAGGGTGGAAGGCAGGAGAGATTAAATGAGCAGTAGAATCAATACCAACACCTGCTGTCCAAAAAAATGGGGGCAGAGGTTATGATCTGAAATTGTTGAACTCAATGTTGAGTCCGTAAGGATGGAAAGTGCCTAATAGAAAGATGAGGTGCTGTTTCTCGAGCTTCCGTGGAGCTTCATTGGTACTGTGTAGGAGGCAGAGGATAGAGAGGTCAGAGTGGGAGTGGGACGGAGAATTAAAATGGCAAGCGACCAGAATCTCAGGGTCACACTTGCAGACTGAACGGAGGTGTTCAGCAATGCAATCAGCGTTTGGTCTCCCCAGTATAGACCGCATCGTGAGCAGCGAATACAATATACTAAACTGAAAGTACAACAAGTAAATCGCTGTTTCACCTGAAAGGAGTGTCTGGGGCCCTGGACGATGGGATGGAGGACGTGAAAGGGCAGGTATTTCATCTCCTGCATTTGCATGGGAAGGTGTGGTGGGAAGGGGAGCAGGTGTTGCGGAGGGAACAGCTCTTCGGAATGCTGAAAGGGGAGGGGAAAAAATGTGTTTGGTGGTAATCAAGGGAACTGTGGGAGTCAGTGGGCTTATAGTAGATATTGGTTGACAGCCTATCCCCCAGAAATGGAGATAGATAAGTTGAGGAAGGGAAGGGTCAAGTCAGAGATCGACAATATGAAGGCGAGGGAGGGGTGGAAATTTGAAGCAAACCTGGTGAAAATTTCCAGTTCAGGGCGAAAGCACAAAGCGGCACTGATAGTCATCAATGTACCGGAGAAAAAGGTGAAGGAGGAGACCCAAGTAGGACTGACTTCAACTGTTTCTAGTTTCCTGGCCCTAACCGTCTCCTTTTCACTATAGACATCCAGTCTCTCTATACCTCCACTCCCACCAGGATGGCGTGAGGGCCCTCCACTTCTTCCTTGAACAGAGGCCCAACCAGACCCCATCCACCACCACCCTCCTCCGCCTGGCTGAAATTGTATTTACATTGAACAACTTCTCCTTTGACTCCTCTCACTTCCTCCAAATAAAAGGTGTTGCTATGGGAACCTTTATGGGTCCTGGCTATGCCTGCCTTTTCATAGGATACATGGAGCATTAGTTGTTCCAGTCTTACTCAGGTCCCCTCCTTCACCTCTTTTTCTGATACACTGATGACTGTATTGGTGCCGCTTCCTGGTCTCACCCCGAACTGGAATATTTCATCAACTTTGCTTCAAATTTCTACCCCTCCCTTGCCTTCACATGGTCCATCTCCGACTCTTCCCTTCCCTTCCTCGACTTCTCTATCTCCATTTCTTTCCAATGAAGCTCAAAGAACAGCATCTCATCTTTCGATTAGGCACTTTACAACGTTCTGGACACAACAGAGTTCAACATGTTGTAAAGTGCTCCCATTTTTTGAGACAGCAGGTGCTGGTAACGATTCTGCTGTTCATTTAATCACTCCCACCTTCCACCCCATCAAAAACCTTCCCCTTTTGTTCTTTCCTCCCCTCTCCCCAGCTTCTGTGCTTGCTTAAAACCCGTTACATCTGTAACATTTTTCAGTTCAAAGGAAAGATCACCAGCCTGGAACGTCAACTCTGTTTCTGTCTCCATAGATGCTGCCTGGCCTGCGGAGTTATTTCCAGAATTTTCGGTTTATATTCCATCTTTTTCATACCTGGATCGTTAGCAAAGACCTACGATGGTCAATTCTGCTGCCACTTCGACATATAAGTAGTGATGTGTAGTGACCGCCATAGAGCTTGGATAATAAACCATCATGAAAAGTGAAGAGCAGCCAAGAAACAAAACCACTGATGAACGAACAAGTTGTTTACTTTCCAGGCTCACTGTTCAATAAATCATTAAAATCCTTAAGACTATAGTACTGAAAGTGCTCAGTGAATTGTACTGCATATTGATGAAAAGGATTAAACCAGTAAGATTAAGAACGAGTGCTATAAATCTATGGCTAAGTTAAAAGTTGAGAGAAATTTCACAGATGTAATGCAACAGACCTCAAACCTAGATAGGCAAATGTTTCTATGTTAACTGGAGTGGGGGCCCAATTGGGCTCCCCCATGGTTCAGTGGATGGTTTTAGATGCTCAGTGTGCCTCATATCAGGGTGAGTGGGGAGAACAAGAGGCAAATAAAATGAATCAGCAACCACATTACACTCCCGATGGCTACCCAATATCCCTTGCTGGAATTGTGGACATGTTGAGTACTGGATCAGGGTTGAAAGAATAGGTGGGCTGTTTGATTGTGGGACTCCATCACTGTCCAGGCTTGCATATGAAGAGCTACTTCAGGAAGATACAAAAGGACTGCAACCAATGCCAACAGAACTGGAACCCATCAGCAGTCATCATATTCAGAAAAAAAGTATCGTTCCCCCACCCCCCGGAATGTAGGTAGCTTTTTCAACCATGGGAGGCCATCAAAGCAACACTGAATTCTATCCTCAAGCATACTTTCCAGCCAGAGTAACAAGGTGCTAGAACACTGGTTGACTTTTTCCTTCCCTGGCCAAAGGACACTAAGTCAACTGGAGTATTTCAACTGCTGCAATGATGGAGATCAGTTAACAGCACAGACCAGGCATTGAGCTCAGTGTCACACCAATGTATTTGCCCACTAAGAAATCTGGGAGCTCACATTGTGGAATTTGAATTAACATGGACTGGATTACAGCATCAAGTTATTTCCCCATAAGATCCTTTAATCATATAAAAAAAATACTATTTCACACTAAGTTGTGATAGTTGTCCTTTTTACTTTATTTCATTCCAATGGCAAATTTATGTTTAAATGAAAAACATTAAAGCCAAGTCCTGAAGAGATCTCTGTCACTCATTGCAATCAGTATGCGTTATTTGCAGTCAGGACCAACAATGACTGGGAATACTCCCATTCGCTGGGCTCCCATACTAGCCTATGGCCTGTGGCAAAAAGGCAATTTACTGTGCAACTGCACAAATAAGAGTTGAGAAAGCCATAGAGTGATTTACAAGTGATATAATACAGGACACATCTATTTAAAAGAAACTCAATGTAATAGAGTGCAACATGAAGACTTTACACAAACCAACATGCAACAATTTACTGATATCTAAAATTGCAGGAGAGATTCTTCAGCTTTGCATCCAACTGTTGTGTTTTGAGATAGTCACTTGTATAGAAAGAGCAACAGACGCTGGAGTCTTTAGAGAGAGTTAAATCCAACGTCGACGTCAAATTAATAATTCAGCAAAGCTGGTCAACAATGTGACATGGTCTACAATGGTTTGTACACTGCAGGAATTCATTATGGAGACTAATCCCAAGACATCCATTTTTATCAGATGAATACACTCCATTTACAGCATCTCAGGCTGGAATTTGAGATTACTCCTATCTGAATCTTGAAACCAATAACTCTGGTATTGAATTGGAAACATACCATTAGTGCAGTCAGTGCTGTTCATTACCCAATATTGCGATTTGCAGAGGGTTATTACTGAAAATGGCCAACATGCCTTGTCTCAAGAACTGCATGGCTGGCTTTTCATTTTAAAATACAAGCAAAGAAGCAGGCAGCAAAGCAGAAAAATATTTCCAACTGTTCTCAATACAATGCTTTGTTTATTTGGATTGCATGATTTGATATACAGGATACACATGGCATCATTTACTGTAATAACAGACAAGCAGTAATGATGGATTCTCACTTTCAGTAAGGGCAATAAGAGACTAGCTTTCCACTTCAGATATTGAATACTGAACATTACTTCAGCCACTTTATAAATGCTTTACCAGCCACTGAAGGAAAAAAAAAAGCAGAACATAGCTTTCAAAAATACACTGTGGCAAATAGGTACAAGAGCATCACAATTGAAGCAGCCAGAACATAAATGTTTCACATACATAGGCGATGGGAAAAATACAAATAAATCCAATACCAATCAGCATTGGGTGGTGATTTTATCACTGTACTGGCTGTAAAACTGATATTATCTGTAGTGACAGGCTTTAACAGAACCTGAAAATTCACATTCACTTACTACTGATAAAGCCACACACCCAACGTGCTTGTCAAATTTACATCCGTGTTCTATCTTTATTACCACAAAAGACAATATCACACAGTACTTCTTGAACACTTCATTAGGCACAACACTACCAAAGGACTTATGTTGCTGTTATTTATTAGCAAAGCTGGTGGGTTTTCTCGACGATCTCAAAAGGGTTTCCAAGTGAAGTATTTGTCAAATTTAAAAATCTTTATTTTTTAAAAATCTGTAGTTTATTCACAAACAGAATTATTTGCCCCACGTTAATGTGTTAGCGGGAAAATTGATGTCGATACTGCACCACTTCACTAACTAGGTGTCAAAACTGTCCATGCTAGGCTGATTTAATTGTAAATCTTCTCCAGCCCTGCACCCTGCCCGCCCTCCTCCCCACCCCCTCAAATTCTCTGTTTCTCTGACACAGGCCTGGTGTACATCCTCCCCTCACTTCACCCCACAACTGGTGGCCTTGCCTTCAGCCGCCTATACCCCATGCTCTGGAATTCCTTCCCTAAACCCTTCCACTTCTTTGCCTCTCTCTCCTCCTTTATGACCCTTCTTAAACCCCATCTCATTGGCCAAGCTTTTGGTCAACCCTCCTAATATCTCCTGCTTTGGCTCAGCATCCTATTTTTTTTTTTTTAAAGCATGCTTCCTTGGGGAATTTTTCTGTGTTAAAGGCACTATTAAAAGGCACGTTTTGTTGTTCTAAACTAGTTTCCCCAATAAAAACAATCCCAGATCCGATGTATTGTTCAGACATTTGGATTACAACTGTATAATTTGAGCCCATTCCTCTGGATAATGTTATAACCTGGGGCCACTTCTGCTGGGATACCTAGCCATGATGTGTCCACCTACATAGTATAAAGCAGCATTTAAGTGTTTTTCCCCCCCTCCCGCTGCAATGCAGTGGCACACAAAGAACACGGAGCAAAGGATTCTATTTCTGAGCACACAAATACAGAAACTCAGTCCTCCTTTAAAAAGAGCAAAGTAATGGGGATATCAATAATAATTAATTGAACACAAAAATAGTCTGTACACTAACTGTTAGCTTCCAGAAATCGTGGATCCAAATTAATGAAGGTTCCATTTCTACAAAACTTGCGATTGGACTGTGCCCTTCGCTGCCAATTCTAGATTTTTTAAATGCCTTTTTGATGGTGAGGAAAAGGGCCCCTGCTGCTCGCCTCATTAAATGACCTTTCTCCCCTTCCTTTACATTTCCTGCACGCCACACACAGTTTCCTGTCTAAAAGAGCACGAGCAGGTGATTTCTCTCCAAGTTTCTACCCATTCTGCTCTCCGGCTGGCCATGAGCAACCGGGGGCTTCAACCTCCCCCTCTCCTCCTCCTCATGAAGAAGCATCTGACCTGCACGTTTCATCTCTCCATAATGGCACAAGCGAGATTAGAAACTCTCCACGTGTGAAACCATGTCCACTATTCAATGAAACAAGCGAGTATCAATATACGGTACCGCCACACGCCATGCTGCCTTTTGGGTCATTTCAACGCGAGATGAGGATGCATGACATGCTTGCAATGGATTTTCAATGAATCAGAAAAACACCTTTTTGACCAGGAACCAGCCCCCCACCCCCCCACTGAGGCACTTTTGCAAGGCAACAATTTGATGTTTCAACATTTCATGTCATTTTGTGGCACGTGCCCCAAGCACCACGAAACAAAAATGTCACACACCAAAATACTGCAGTCTTCAAAATCTCTACAAACAGTTGTCACCTTCTGCTCTTGAGCCAGTCCACTCCCCGAGTGAGGAACCAGGCCAAAAGGAATAGTGGTACAATTAAAATGTGAAAGTGAAGAAGGATCCTTCGTGTGGGCCAAAACACCTGCATTTAAACATTTGCAGATTTCATGATTAAGAAAAAAATCTCAATTTTCAAATTTGCAGTTTAGAGAAATAGGTCCTGCTGGTAGATTTTTACAGGATGAGGCAACATTTTTAATGTTTTTTTTAAATATATGTATTTTTTTAATGAAAATCTTTAACTGAAACAGGAGTAAGCCAATGTTCCTTCTCATCACTGTTTATTTCAAAGATCAGTTTTTGTTACATAGCACGGTGCATCTGTAAACCTTCACACTTGTGAAGGCACTTGGAAGAAAAACCGCTGACTCACTATTTCATTCCTGACCTGCTAAGGTATTCGAGACATGACTTCACTGATTCTGCTGCAATTCTGTACGATTTCAGCAAGCACTTAAATGCATTTTAAATTACGAACTGAAGTTATGGGAAGGAATTTTTTTTTTGAGAGAAAAAACCAATACCTTCTGTCACATAGTTATGGTCTCGGAGAAAGCTGTTGTTGATTTTGCGGGTATCAATGTCCTCGCCCATTGACAGCAGGATTATTCGGCATGCCGATCCGCAGTGGACTAAAAGAAGCAGAAGAGGTCGTCACAACAGCAGCATCCATACTCCCACTGCCTAGCAGAGGTGGAGGAAGGCGAGGGGTGTGGAGCACAGCATAATGTGGTTTAGTGATGCAGCACAGCTTTACAAAAAGGGAGGGAGAGAAAAAAAGATAGAGCGAGAGGGAGAGACGGGAAGAAGAAGAAGAAAAAAAGCTCCCACTAAAGTGACAGTGTCCCCAAAAAAAATAATCAAGCAAGAGGTGGTCTATTGTAGACTTTTTCCACAGTACCAGGTCACTTCTGCAGTTAAAAAACAGCCAATCAATCTTTCAGTCAGGGACTCCTCAAACAAAACCCCGTGCGGAATCTACTCGAGTGCTGCTGCAGAATCTCAAAAAAAAAACACGGTTGCTGAGAAAGTGGCAGGTCTGAGCAGCACTTGGAATAAGTGCACTGCTGCATTAGCTGCCTGTGGAGACTCAGTAAAACAGGGCTAACTATGTGACGGCCGCTGCCGCTGTCATATGTGCATGCTGCATCAGGACAAGCCCCTCCCAAGCATCCTGTCAGCATCCAACCACGTTAGTCCGCATTTCTGGAGATGAAATATGGCACTGCAGGTGATTAAAAAGAAAGAACAGCCATCGCATTATAATTTGGTGGAATTCTTAAGAGCATAAACGCTTCTGTGCCAACGGATGGAAAAAAAGTCACAGGCATGTTAGTTACTACTGGAAAATCGTTAATAAATCAATTTATGTTAAAGAGAGACAGCACCATCGGTACGACACGTTGCTTCAGTTATTAGCCGGAGTGTGTGAAAAATGTTGACACTGAAACCAACAGCGAAGCAGAACTGAGGTTTTGTCAGTAGAATCTGTCTGAAGCAGTTTACTTGTGTTCCACTTTGTCCTCACTTCCCCCTCAAACAGGGACCAAAATGACAAATACAATTTAAAAAAAAATCTAACCTACTTAGTACCAAATGTTCATATATTATTGCCATTCTCCATGAGTTGGCAAAAAAATATTTACGTCAAGTGGCAAGGGAAAAATCATGTGTTATTGAAACTATTTCCCATTCCGAAGATAACTAGAATTTATTGCAGTAATCATTGATCTATTTGCAGAAAAACTCCTGGAATCAGCGTGACTGCAGGTAGAATTATTCTGAATTTAGTGAAATTAATTGATGAAATAGATGAATAATATGGCTTTAAAGCAGAGTTGTGGCTTTATAATGGACACTGCAGAATGTATAGTCAATCGGTGCAATGCATGCCATCAAAGCTATTTTCCAGTTATCTCATGCCATTGTAGTACTGCCAATGGTACATGTCTAGCACTTTAAAGCAATTCTCGACTTCACATACCATGAAGCCAAGAAGTAATTTTAACATTTCCTTTTATACAAGAAGTTTTTGCTACACATTTCTGGTGTATTTATACTACTCGGGCATATAGCAGTTCACAAACGTGGAGAATACTGACCATCACAAAGGAAAACAGTAGGTCCATGATCATATTGACAATAATGCATGGGCCGGAGCACGTTAAATAGGAAGAAACGCATTAGGAACAACAAAACAATCATAAAATAAAGTGGTATTGACTACACAACTCCAATAGCATAATGGCAGCCATGTGTCATTTTGTGTAAGCCAATATATATTCCTTTTAGTCAAGAAATCTTGAATGAAACTTAAAACAAAATGTACTTCTCTGTTGGACCAGATTTACGGTAATTGGCAAAAGAACCAGAGGGAAATTAGGAGAATTTTGTTTTTTAAAAACATAGTCTGGAATGCACTGCCTGAAAGGGTGGTGGAAGCAGATTCAATAACAACTTTCAAAAGGGAAATGGATATATATGAAAAGGAGAAATTTCCATAGCTTTGGAGAAAGAACAGTGGAGTGAGACCTAATTGGATAGCTCTTTTAAAGAGCCGGCACAGACATGATGGGCCAAATGGCCTCCTTTTGTGCCGTTTGATTCGATGAATTTATCTATGCTAACCCATTTTCTCCACTGAGCTTTTTCTGTGCCCCCAGTGTACATCAGCAGCCATTTTGGAAATGGAGAAAATATTTTGCTTATTTCAAAAAATTGCCTTATATTTGGCTGAAAAGTGGCACCAGACCTGTTTTTGACCAGTGAAAGGCTACAAATTTAATGATCGACAGGGTTGTACCACAGAATTTGACTAAGTTAATCTTGGATACATTCCTTTACCTTTTCATTTTGCCAGTTTCCTCCCATTACCTCTGCCAAAGCCGTGGACTCTTGGCTGGGGCAAATTGCTTCCAATATCTTGAACAAGTGAAGTAACTCCTCGGTGGTGTGAAAATAAAAAGTGCCAGTCATGCGATCTCTCCCGTCTGCAATTACATGACCATGACTTCATGGACATCACTACGCAAAGGTAGAAAGCAACCCGATACAGCAATTATTCACGTGCCAGCCTTGACAGGGAGTGTTGCCAGGAAATTTGATTGCAAGAGGTGTCGCAGCTGAACCCAGTCCTTTCTTGTACAATGTCTTCACTCGAGCACTTCCTTCAGGAGTCGCTGGATAGTGATCAGGAGCAGGAACCATGGATCATTTTCTCCTCCCGAACCAAGGGGTGCCGAGGCCAAATGTAGCACCCTGATTGCCACCTCAGTGAGATCAGCTAACTCAACAGAGACGTCTTGACTTGTATTGTTCAGACATTCAGTATATAAATTCACTGAGCCAAGGACATTTGCTACATTTTAACCCATGTTACTTAGAAAGGCTGAATCATCTCAATGCCAGCCCAGCCAGGTGCTGGGTGGGACAACAGCTCACTGGTGTGGTAAAGGTGTGATTTTATTTTTTTAAAAGCAGTCAGTCATATTTGTATTTCATAGAATCACAGAATGTTAAAGCACAGAAACAGGCCATGCGGACCATCATGTCCAGATGGGCCTTTTTCTCCAGATGGTTCGTCCCACTCTCCTGCTTCCTCCTCATACCTTTTATTATTCCTCTCTTTCGACCAACTATTTAATTTCCTTTGAAAATAATTTATGGATGCTGCTTCAACAGCAGTGAATTCCATATTCTAACCTACCACTGTGTAAAGAATTCTTGTTTCTAAGCTCCCCTTTAATTTGTATTGTCTGAAATGTGTGCACCCTCATTACCGTCTCCTGACCAGTGAAACAATCCATTACCATCTACTTTATGATGACCCTTCATAATCTTGAAAGCTTTGGTCAGGTCATCCAGTTAACTATGGCATCCCTCCACAAAGATACAAAGAAAGCCTATATAGCAATAACCATGGGGAACACCACCTTAAACATTCACTCTCTCCACCACTGGCGCACCGTGGCTGCAGTGTGTACCATCTACAAGATGCACTGCAGCAACACGCCAAGGCTTCTTCAGCAGCACCTCCCAAACCCGCGACCTCTACCACCTAGAAGGACAAGGGCAGCAGGCGCATGGGAACACCAACACCTCCAAGTTCCCCTTCAAGTCACACACCATCCTGACTTGGAAGTATATCAATGAGAAGTCGCACAACACCAGGTTATAGTCCAACAGATTTATTTAATTTTACAAGCTTTCGGAGCAGTTCGCTCCTTCGTCAGGTAAGTTTAACAGTGAGCAGTGAGTTCTCTCACTGCTAAACTTACCTGACGAAGGAGCGAACTGCTCCGAAAGCTTGTAAAATTAAATAAATCTGTTGGACTATAACCTGGTGTTGTGCGACTTCTCATTTTTGTCCACCCCAGTCCAACGCCGGCATCTCCACATCATGGAAGTATATCGCCATTCCTTCATTGTTGCTGGGTCAAAATCCTGCAACTCCCTCCCTAACAGCACTGTGGGAGAACCATCACCACACGGACTGCAGCGGTTCAAGGCGGCGGCTCACCACCACCTTCTCAAGGGCAACTAGGGATGGGCAATAAATGCTGGCCTTGCCAGCGACGCCCACATCCCATGAACGAATAAAAAAAAACCTTGCAGCTGACGAATGCTAAACAAATGAGATTTGTTTCAAAAATCAGGTAGCAGTGAAAGTTAGGACCAATCTCAAAGGCTCCGACGGCTGCAACTTTGATCCTGTTGTTTATGACATCTCTAATGCCCTTTTTAAATTATTGAGCTTCTTCTACTGGAGCTGCATCATTAATTGAGTCGGCTTCTGTTGGTGCTGAATTGGCCTGTTTATGCTGATTCAGCAACCTTCGATGCAGAGTAAAAATAAAATCTTTCCACTCAGCTTCAGAAATTCAGTTTTGAAGTCTGCTTGTGCAATTTGTTCCAAGTCATGTTCAGGGTTTGCAAAAATTGGTCCTTCTGACCATTTGCCTGTGGAACTATTTTGGTCTAATTTAAAATAAAATGTTCAGTTCAAAGAGGTTAAATCTACAAAATACAGCTTCTAAGAAATGCAGATTAGATTGAGATGAAGCGCTTAGCTAGATTGCTCGAGACAACAGAGGCTTGTTAAACAGATTCCAGTAAACATTCGCACAAGATGTTGGAATGTCCCATCCATTTGAGTTCAGCTGGGGTTAGTTTCCAGAACTCCTCACCTGGGAAGGTGGTAGCCTATTTGATTGGCAGCTTGGCGAACCAATCCCCAAACAGAAAGCTGGGAGAGGGTTAGAGATCAAGCCCTTTCATTTTCAACCCAGCTAGGAGCAAAAAAGAAACACATGGGGCTAGAGTTTCCGTTACTTTCTGCTGTTTTGTCCAGCACAATTTACCAGAAATCGGGCAAACCAGCGGAAAAGATCAAGGGAATTTTAAGTGCCAGTTTCATTCCGAGATCTTGTACGCTGGTTTAAAATACATCGTGCTAGAAGCCGGCCACGCCCACAAAACTGGCCAAGCCCCCAGATCGCATTAATCAGCATGGCGAGTTTCCGCTAATTGCATCCTTCGAGGAGGCTCTTAAAATTAGGCTATTTTTAGGCGCAAAGGCACTAAAAGTTTTTAAATAATAAAAAATACTTAATTTACTCAGAAATTGACTAGTGCACACCAATGAAATTAGTAAATGGTTCTGTATAGTTTTTTTTTTAAGTCATAAAATCAGGTTACTCACTAGACATTCTTATTAAAAATGCTTATTTTTGGGGGATAAACCCATTTTCAGCTGTGTTAATCAAACTGCACGAGGTTACCACTCTTAATTACATCAAGGAATATGTTTTAATGCAAGGAAGGAAAAATAAACAATTACATTCTATTACGCTACCCAATTGCGCTGGTTCATGGAAGATTTTACATTTGGCGATATACAAATGCATTTGAGTGGAGACTTGAACCATAACTTCACTTTGGAAAACCAACGCAATTTGCGCCCAGATTGCCGATTGCGCCCAAAGCGGAAACTCTACCCTTAGTCTGCAAGATCCAATAAGGACCTAAAGTGAGAAAGATCTCTCCCCTTGAGCTTAGTGCTGATCAGAAATTACATGAAGCCATCTAAAAGGAACAATGTGCCGTGTTTTGGTATTTTCCAGGTTACGAAAAATGTTATAAAGTTGTAATTCATTGTAATCACTCTGTTCCTTAATATACATCAATAATAACGCAGCCAGTTGATTCATAATCTGGCCTTATCTGAGTAAAGTCTTCATTAGTCTGCCTTTCAGAAGATTTGAGAAGCGCACCTGATGGCATGTGCGAGATTAGATTATGTAGTTGAGATAACAAGGGACTGTCATTGTTGCGACCTACAGTCATGCTATCGTAGGACTCGATATTAATCAAGAAAGGTAAACTTCTGATCTTAAGGGTTGTGACATCTGTCTATAGTCGATGATGCTGAACCCAAGAAAATAGCTACTGCAGACCCGAATTTGAAACAATCCTGTTGCAGACTACTACAGGTAAGGATGCATGCATGTGATAGTGAAATTACCTAACAAATCACCAGAGTGCACCCTCAGCACATGGCATGGAGATGAGCCTATAAAGAGGGGAGAAAAAGAGAGCGAAAGCTGCTATCAAATGTCTACCTTGTTAAAATAAAACATGGAGGTGAAGGGCCATGACCTCCAACATGCTGTATGGATTGCCTCTTCTTGCTTGTACCACGGGGGATTTGCTGCCACAGTAGTGAACCATGCAAAACTGCAGGGTTCCATGCTTTACACTGCCCTTGGTTGCACTTCAACCTTGCACTGTAACCTTTCCCTTCTTGCACATTCCTAAATTAATGTCATAACTTTCATTTTGAGTCTTGGGTAGCTACAAGCTAATGTCATTATTGTTTCTAATAAAATACCATTTTACAATGCTCAGGCTGGAAAGGAGATTGCGAGGTTAGTGCTCATTCTGCCAGAATTAAATTAAGATTTGAAGCATTTTCTGTGACTTTCAGGTCTGAAATATAAATCCACAGTGAGGAGAGTTATGTAGAACATTTTATTTTACAATGGAAGTACTGGGATATATTCTGCATGAAATGTTACATATGCTAGTATGACTTATGGGCAAGTACAACTCCTAAACCCTTATTATCTACCTGTGTATTAGGCATTCACCCCGCCCCCCAACCAACCCCACCCCGATGAACAGAACTGTTGCACCATCTAACTGAGAAATAGCAAAAACCAGCGCAATCCAGGGTTATAACTAAGAGGTTTGCTCTTAGATGTGCTATTGAGATACATAATTGTATTTTTTTTAAACTACATGCTGATAATTAAGAGTCTTAATAATCCTTGCAGTACTAGCCATCACAGCATCCAGTCCACCTATAGAGTACCTGTTTATTCAGTAAGACAAAGGTGATGCCAAACTCGAGCAATATTTAAATGCTAAGCTTACTGGTTTCATTTTTAGAGCCTATTTAGTTACATAAATGGTAAATGTAGCTGCAGTTTCCCCAATTTTATCAGTGGCTTCAAAAAACAAAAATTTGATTACAATATGCCCACTAATGTACATAAATTATTTTATTAACCTGTCCAACTCATTCCATTATAGGAACTGCTATATGAGAAATGATTGATCAGCTGCTTCATGGTGTACTCCAGGCCAAGCACAGCTTTCAAAATGTGTGCATGCTGTCTTATGTGTATATATATATATATTTTTTTTAATGATATACAAGATGTCACTCCAGATTTCTCAGTATGTAATTGCACCATGTGTTGTGGTACTTGAGCCAGGAGTGTTGCAGATTCAAGCCATGGTCTCTTCGGAGTTAATTTCTCTTGCCCAGGGCAGTACTTTGGATCTCAATGCACCAGGATATGAAAGGGGGAGCAAAATGTATTCCTGAACACTTTTCCGTGATCCCTTGCTTGAATATGCAACTGTTTGGATGTCAGGCGAGGACATTTGAAGGTGGCGTCAATGTGTCCCATCATCAAATAGCCTGACAACATTCTCTGTCTGGGCTTGCACATGGTGACTGCTCGCTTAGACAAGGTGCTGGAAGACAGCATCACTTATGGAACTATATCCTAGCAAGGGTCATCACCATCAACAGACGCTGAACCAAAGGAGAAGCTGCTAGGAAAGGTGGCCAAACCCATGGTCAAATAGGTGGGATTTAAACAGGGTCGTAAAGGAGGAGAGGCAGATAGAGAGGTGGAAGGACGGAATTCTAGAGTGTGGGGACGAGGCAGCTGAAGGTAAGGCTGCCAATGGGGGGGATGAAGGAGGGGTGATAGACAGAGGTATAAAATATATTGGGGCGGGGGGATTGTAGACAGGAAGAGGTTACAGAGATGGGGAGAGGAGAGACCAGGAAACAATTTAAACACAAGGATGAGGATTTTAAATCTGAGGCACTGGGGGACCAAAGGCCAATGAATTTCAGTGAGGATAGAGGTAATGGCAGTCAGGACAGGATATGGACTTCAATAGCTGTTGGAGTTATGTAGACGTGGAGGTAGGCAATGTTATGGAGGTGGAAGTCGGCAGTCTTTTGTGAGAAGATATGGGATTGAAAGCTCTAATCGAAGTCGAATAGGATGATGAAATTGCAACCGTCTTGATCAGCCTGAGGCAGTGGCTGGGGAGTGGGGGTAGAATCAGTGGAAAGAGCACGGAGTTTATGGCGTAGGGTGTCAAAGACAATGGGCTGGATTTTGAAACTGGGGTCGGGTTGGGGTCGGGAATCACACATTCTGGCTTGTAAACCCGCCTCCATCAAGATGTGGCCAACCCACTGTATTTTCCCTTGATTGACCTTGTTGAGCCCGCCCAGTGGGCTCAGCAGGCCAATTAAGGGCCACCCGGCAACAGGTGACGTCACAGATTGACATTTCATCTGTCAAGAGCTTTTGACAGATGAAATATCAGCGTTTGACAGCTCTGTGAAGCTGTCAAACATTGACAATATGATTTCTAACTTCAGTCCTTCCTCTCAGGCTGAGTTAGAAATCATTCCACCACAGAAAACAGAAGGCTGCAGTTTTTGACAGGACCACGGCTTTTCTGCTTTCTGTGCTGGTGAGATTTCTGACTCCCGAGAACTGAAGGGCTGACACCTGCAGGAGGAAGTTAAGGTAAGTAAAACTTTTTCCAACACTTAGCACTTACCTTACACACTTACCTCTGCACACATGCACCCATCACTCACCTGCCCACCGGACATATCGACCCCTCCAACCCCTGCAGACCCACGGTCCACCCCGATAACTTGGCGTGGTCGCCACCTGTCGGGAAGCCCACATTTCAGCAATGAAAATAGGGATTATCCAAAAAACTGCCTGTTAACTACCTGTTAACAGGCAGTTAATTGTCACTAATCCCTTCCCGCCTCGGGGAGGCGGGTCCAGGCACAGGTCAGGTACCCGCCGCCAGAGAAACTGGCATGGAGGCGGGACCCCCGAATCTGCAACTTTAACCCCCCACACACCTCCAAACCCGACTCCACGGGTCATTGAAAATCCAGCCCAATGGCTTAAATCTTCCCAATGTTCAGCAGGAGGGAATTGTGGCTCATACAAGACTGGATGTCAGGCAAGCAATCTGACAACAGGGAGAGAGGAGAGCTCGAGAGGGGTGGCGGAAAGGTAAAACTGGATGTCAGAATTTAATTAGTGTGTTAGAGATTTCAGAAAATGTTTTTTTTTTAAAACTTTTTCTGTCTGTCTCTTTCATCTCTCTCTCTTAATCCCATCTTTCATTCCCTCTCTTTATTTTGCTTTTTGTATATGATTTAAATCTAATTTATACTTCCTGGTTTAGTCTCTGCATGGCTCAGTGAGGATTCTCCAATCTGATTGGTTGAAGAGCCACGCTGTTGCGTGTCCTGCTCACACATGCCAGATCCCCTGTAGAGGGTGCCGCACTGGATCAGACGCCCAACGACAGTAAGTCTCCACTCAAAAGCTCATGAAAACTCTGTGGGCAGCTGTCAGCGTAGCGGACGGTGAGCGCTGTTCCTTCGCCGCTGACCACAAAATCTGGGCCAATATCTCAGGGTAGGGCTTGGTGGGTGGGAGGTGGGGGCAGTAAACAATAAGGATTTGGAAGGAGATGAGATGGGTGGAATAAGGTGATGTGCTTGAAGGAGGATAAAGTGCCAGAGGACTAAGGAAAGAGACAGAAGTGCAACTTGGTGATAAAGGCCACACCACCATTGTAATGGTTTTGAGTAGGGCAGGTGGGGGGAAAGTATAGCCTGGTTGGCAGGCTTTGTTAAAGGGCAAGGTGTCAATCCCCACGATGAAGGTTCAGTCAAAACCAGGATGTCAATGCAATGACCCACAAGAAGGCAGTAGGTGGCAAGGGTCCTGATCGTGAGTGAACGAATATTCTGAAGGGAAATGCAGAGAGGGGCAGTGATCGTTGATCTGCTGTCAGAGTCCAAAGGGGCAGTGGTGGGTGGGGGTGAGCAGCACAGAATAAAGGTTGGTGAGGCTAGCGGGTGTGCTGGGTAGGAAGGTTCGCAAGAGAGAAGGATGGTGCAGCTGGGGCTTGCTGCTCATAAGTATGGTATGGGAGAAAATGCGGAGGGGGAGAAGAGGAAATGGGTGGTCAGTTCTACCAAAAAAAAATCTTTTTTCCCCCCCACTCAGTGTTTACACTAAACACTTATAAAGCAATGATAACTCATGAAACAACAAATCTGGCCCAAGAAAAGGACAACTGGCCCATCAACAGGTAATGGACAATCTGAACTTTGAAATAAAAACAGAAAATGCTGGAAACATTTAGGTCAGGTAACATCTATGGACAAAGGAATAAAAGTTAACGTTTCAGGTCGTATGACCCTTCATCAGAACTGCTCTTGCCAACGTTTTTTTGAATCTCCTGAGGGAGGTGAAGAGCTTTGTTGAAGTAGCCAATTACCTAATCATTAACTTCTCAAGAACAAAAAGTTGCATTCAGCCACCAGCAACTAGGAAGTACTTAACTGGCTGTGAAGTGCTTTGGGATGTCCTGATGATGTGAAGATGCTATATAAATGCAGGTTTGTTCACTCATTCTTCCTAATTGTTCAACGGCAAATGCACTGGAGGTTATAGCTACTTGGTTAGAGTCTGGCCTCAATATTGCAAAATTAACCACTATAGAAATTATTGGAACACTGATCATAAATCCATGTTGTGCAGACACTGCACCCTTTTCTCCCCTCTGCCTGGGTGTAACATTTTTGACACCAAACCAATGCCAGGGGCACAATATAGAATCAGCGTGCTGGACAAGGAAACAGACGGGGCTTGAAATGCCCTACCATGGGGGAAAGGGTTAAAGAGATACTACAGTACGGTAAATTGCTAAATAAATACTTCATTGCGTCACAAATAGAATACTGTTCACATACAAATTCACCTTTTGTCCCATTAGGATTTCCCCACCCCACCACATCAGTTGCGCTGACGGCAGTTGTAAAATAGTTGAAAGTTAATAAAATCTTCCTCCTTATTACAAAGATTTATGAAATCAAATAGGAAGTTCCTATATTTAAAACGCACCTGCTTGACTTTCACAAAATAAGGTTGAGTGGCCAAGCTAAGTAGCGCTGAAGAAAGAATAAAAACTGCTGGAAAGACACAGCAAGTCGGCCAGCATCCAAAAAAAAGAGGCAAAGTAATGCCCCGCACCCACCCCACGCCTGCACACAAACACATTAACCGGTTGTTTCTCTTCCAGGTGAAGGGGGTTCTGCTGAGCATTTCCAGCAAGATGAGTTTTTATTTCAGATTTCCACCACTTCTTTTAAACACTGAGCTAAATGTTTCTGCTGCATGCGAGAGGGGAGAGGATATGAAATGCAGGAGATAAGAGCCTAGCTCTCAAGCTGCAATGTGTTACAGCAACAGTGTTTTTTCTTCTGTAGGACAAGCAAATTAAAGGATTTTGCCGTCTTGGGAACTCAAGTCAATATCAGCACTGACTTCATTCATAATTATGCTGTAACTGTGTCAGGTCGGCTGGAGATATAAAATTACTATTAGTACAGTAAACAACTCGTACATGCTGGAGAAACATCTCCAGTATTTAACCTACAACTGCAACATTTAAGATTGTTCTGTGCGAAAATGTGGCAGAGGTGTCATCCACTCTGATGTTAGTTTAAAATCAGCTTTTCCATTCGGATGACTGGCCGACTATGCATTGCCAATACAGTAATTCCTTTTCCGTTTCTAGTCAGCGTTAGACTATAGCTTCTCTTCGGCAAAAAAGGACCTGCATTGAAAGGAACACAAGGTTTCCAGAGGCATCCGTATTTACAGCACCGAAGCAAATCCCATGTGGATGGAGTGCATTAGCTTAGACAGCAGAAAACTGAAGTGTACCCAGGTGCTGAAATGAAACTAGCTATGAATATTTGCTACCAACTGTCTCAATGATAAACTTCAACTTCCATCAGGCTTTGTTGAGGAAAAACCCTCAGGCACCACTTCTGTCCCAACATATTAATTAGCAAATATAACGCTACATACACATTGGCGACAAAGGTTTGTTAGGATGTGCTGACACGACTTAACGGACAGGTTATCAATTAGAGTTTAAGCTTTACCCTGTCCCCCTTCAGTTTATGAAAATAAAGCTTTAATTTAGCAGTACTTTTGATCTTTTGCATGTCAAAATAAAAATGAAAATAAAATTGTCAAATATTTTAGGAAATATGGATTAGGAAAAAAAAAGGGGAGGCTTTTGGCAGATACAAAGGACTAAAAACAGTGGAAGCCCTAGAGGAGTATAGAAAGTGCAGGGGGGTACTTAAAAAAGAAATTAGGAGAGTGAAGAGGGGGCATGAAAAAACACTGGCGGTCAAAATAAAGGAAAATCCCAAGGTGTTTTATAAGTATATTAAGGGCAAGAGGATAACCAGGGAAAGACTAGGGCCCATTAGGGACCAAAGTGGCAATCTGTGTGTAGAGCCGGAAGATGTGGGTGAGGTTTTAAATGAATATTTTGCATCTGTGTTCACTATGGAGAAGGACGATGTAGGCATAGAAATCATGCAGTGGGATTGTGATATACTTGAACAAATTAGTATTGAGAGGGAGGAGGTACTGAAGGGATTATTACTAGTCCTAGCCCCTTTTGGGCTCACCCAGATCAGGCGTATTCCCCAGACGTTCACCTTCAACTAAAGTTAGAGGTAGCTGAATCCTAAAGATGCTTAATTGGGTCTAAAGGTCCAGACTATCTCTCCCTAAAGGAACAGCCTGAAGATGTTACCATCCTCCAGATAGCACTTATAATAAGTTTAGCTAGACTGTAACGTTCCAGGATTTTATGAGGGTCCGAAAATTCCCTCAGAATTCTGCAACTCCTCACCAAAGAGTGTACAGAGATTGAGTTTGCGAGTTTGATACAGAAGTACTATGTGAGACAATTCTAAAAATATATAGATTTATTAAAGAACCGACATGTCGTTACAGTAAGTATTTCAATCGCAACATTAACAGTTCCAAATACAAAAGCTTTTACAATCTTATCAGAGATCCTTATTCGCAAATCAACTTTTTACATTTCTTAGTCTATTCCAGGATATCCACCAAAATCAAATACAAGTACCTTTTTGATCCCCGAGATACAAAGAGTTAAAGACTTAGAGCTTGTCTCTGAAGCCTGAGAATCGCTTTGCTCCTTTACAGCGAATCTGTCTTCCCATTTGAAAGTCCAATTTTTATACCCTTTCTCAGTGGTATTTCCTTTGAAGTTTTCTGCTGATGTAAGTTAATTATCTCTAGTCATTTTTCTGCTGACCCCTTCTATTCTTAGTTAGATCAGCTTGTAGCAAGCAGACTTGTGTCTCTACCTTTAGGTGTTCGAAGCTTATCATAAAAAGCGGTGTGGAGCTGGTGCATCTATTTGATGTCTTTCTTACCAAGGTTTTCTGTTTGTATCTTTTGCATTTAGAACACCTCAGCTGGTTGCACCATTGTCTTCTTAGTTACCTCAACTGGTTGCAACACATAATCGTGTCTCCGTGTTTCATTTGATGTCATATTTACGAAGGCATATGTTTCTTTAATTTTCTGTGTTTCTTTACGAAGTGTTGGTTTAAGACACTTCAACTGGGTATACCATTGTGTTCTTTCCAAGCTTCAGACTTCCAGGAACCTTTAACCTTTTGTTTCATTAAGGCTATTGTTTCAGTGTCAACAACTTATCTTATCTCAAAAGCCTGTATGCTGTTCACAGCTTTAGATTGTTGAGGCTTCCAGATTTTCAAACCCAGTTTGTCAAGTTTTAATAAAGTCAAAATTCTTTCATAGGATGGTGTATTTTTCTGAATATGGCGTATTCCTTCACAGTACTAGCGGTTTTAGCGGGCTTAAAAGTGGATAAATCCGCAGGCCCAGACGAGATGTATCCCAGGCTGCTGTGTGAGGCAAGGGAGGAGATTGCAGGGGCTCTGACACAAATTTTCAGAACCTCTTTGGCCACAGGGAAGGTGCCAGAGGACTGGAGGACAGCTAACGAAGTACCATTATTCAAGAAGGGTAGTAGGGATAAACCAGGGAATTACAGGCCAGTGAGCCTAACATCAGTGGTAGGGAAATTATTGGAAAAAATTCTGAGGGACAGAATTAGTCTCCACTTGGAGAGGCAAGGATTAATCAAGGATAGTCAGCATAGCTTTGTCAGGGGGAGATCATGTCTAACCAATTTGATTGAATTTTTCGAGGGGGTGACCAGGTGTGTGGATGAGGGTAGTGCAGTTGATGTAGTCTACATGGACTTCAGTAAGGCTTTTGACAAAGTCCCACATGGGAGACTGGTCAAGAAGGTAAGAGCCCATGGGATCCAGGGCAATTTGGCACATTGGATCCAAAATTGGCTTAGCGGCAGGAGGCAGAGGGTGATGGTCGAAGGTTGTTTGTGTGACTGGAAGCCTGTGTCCAGTGGTGTACCGCAGGGATCGGTGCTGGGTCCTTTGCTGTTTGTAGTGTACATTAATGATTTAGATATGAATGTAGGAGGTATGATCAGTAAGTTCGCAGATGACACGAAAATTGGTGGAGTGGTAAATAGCGAGGAGGGAAGCCTCAGGCTACAGGACGATATAGACGGGTTGGTCAGATGGGCAGAACAGTGGCAAATGGAATTTAACCCTGAAAAGTGTGAGGTGATGCATTTTGGGAGGACGAACAAGGCAAGGGAATACACAATGAATGGTAGGACCCTAGGAAGGACAGAGGATCAGAGAGACCTTGGTGTGCATGTACATAGATCCCTGAAGGCAGCAGGACAGGTAGATAAGGTGGTTAAAAAGGCATATGGGATACTTGCCTTCATTAGCCGAGGCATAGAATATAAGAGCAGGGAGGTTATGATGGAGCTGTACAAAACGCTCTTTAGGCCTCAGCTGGAATACTGTGTGCAGTTCTGGTCGCCACACTATAGGAAGGATGTGATTGCATTAGAGAGGGTGCAGAGGAGATTCACCAGGATGTTGCCTGGGCTGCAGCGCTTCAGCTATGATGAGAGACTGGACAGGCTGGGGTTGTTTTCCTTAGAGCAGAGAAGGCTGAGGGGGGACCTGATTGAGGTGTACAAAATTATGAGGGGCATAGATAGGGTAGATAGAAAGGAACTTTTCCCCTTAGTAGAGGGGTTAATAACCAGGGGGCATAGTTTCAAGGTAAGGGGCAGGAGGTTTAGAGGGGATTTGATGAAAAACTTTTTCACCCAGAGGGTGGTTGGAATCTGGAACACACAAGAGTGGTAGAGGCAGGAACCCTCACAACATTCAAGAAGCATTTAAATGAGCACTTGAAACGCCATAGCATACAAGGCTACGGACCAAGTGCTGGAAAATGGGATTCGAATACATAGGGCTTGATGGCCAGCGCGGACACGATGGGCCGAAGGGCCTCTTTCTGTGCTGTATATCTCTTTCTTAAAATGAGTTTATACTTTAACATACCATAAATTTCACATGGCTTATAGTTTTTACCAAAATTTTTTTTAAAAAACAGGGCTTAATATTAGCAGATGCCCATATCAGGAAGCATACAGATGAAATTGGCAAGTACCCGAAATGAATAAAGCCTTTGAGCACTCCTACCCCCAAAATTGTTTAATTAGCATCTATAATATAGCACTTACATGCTCCATTCACTCTTTACATGAAATGCTATTGGGTGGTAAAGCCATCCCATTCTACTTTGTGCTCTGAAACTGATCTACTCGCCATCATAGCACTATATTTTGAATGCACAGCAAGCAGTTAATAGGGAACTTGCAGGTAAGTAAAGAATACGGGGCATCTTTTTTTAGTCATTCATGGGCGTCGCTGGTAAGGCCCACATCCCGTGAATGAATAAAAATTTATTACCCATCCCCAATTGTCCTTGAGAAGGGCAGTGAAGAGTCAACCACATTGCTGTGGGTCTGGAGTCACATATAGGCCAGACCAGGTAAGGACAGCAGACTACCTGCCCTAAAAGAACATTCGTGAACCAGATGGGTTTTTATGGCAATGCAGTATTTTCATGGTCATCATTACTGACCCTAGTTTTTCTTTTTTAATTCCAGATTTATTTAAATGAAATTAAATTCCCCAACTGCCGTGGTGGGATTTGAACTCAAGTCACTGGAGTTACATTCGTCCAGGCCTCTGGATTACTACGATAGCAAAATACTGCAGATGCTGGAAATCCGAAATAACAACAGAAAACGCTGGAAAAACTCAGCAGGCCAGGCAGCATCCGTAGAGAGAGAAAGAGAGTTGACGTTTCAGGTCGATGACCTTTCATCAGAAATCACCTCTGGATTACTAGTCCAGTAACATAACCACTGTGCCACCATACCCCAAGGCAACATGATCAAGAGGCAGCTGGAGGGTACAAGAAGTTGACTCTGTTCCCAATAACATTTTAAGTTACCAGACGTGCTTCCTATAACAGTGCCACTTAAAAATACATACCCTATAACCCCTGAATAAAGCTTGCTTTGTGGAATCTAACATTTCCCTCAGCCTTTCCTTCCTCCAACACACTTGTTAAAACCCAAGCTAGGCATCACCCTAACCATTATATTCTTATTTACATGTTTTTTTTAAAATTCTTTTAACTTTGGTGGTATTTGGATTTATTGGTTTTGGGCCTTCACCTTGTTCTCTCTAATAACTGAGAACATTTAAAATAGGCAAATAAGGCTCTGCAAAATTTTCTGCCCAAGCCATGTATGCCCTTATGGTTGAAAGAAGGGTTCATGGCAAAAACAAAACCATAAAAGGTTCACTAGAAATGATCACAGACACATTAGATTGAAGCAGAAAGCTTAAGGAATGTAACGCACAGGAGAATAGGGAGGAATATCACAAGCAATTGAGGGGGACAAAAGCAGCCGTTATAGTAGCTAAGAGATCTCTGGAAAAGAAGATGGTGCACAACTGTTGTTATTAATAGCAAAAGATTTTTCAGCAACGTCAGGAGTCAGAAGACCGTTAAAGATCCTATTGGGCAACTGAAAGACAGATTCAAACTGATTCTCAGGTTTTAGCAGAGCTGCTAAATGATTATTTCACATCAGTCTTTACACCTGTGGATGATGCTCATGTTCCAGCTGTGGGATGCCCTGTATTAAACAGCATTACAAATGTTAAAAAAGAGATAAAGATGCCATCTTGGATAGAATAGGAAATGTCAAATTAGATAGGGCTCCAGGTCCAGATGGCATCCACCCAAGGGTGTTTAAAGAGATGGGACAGGTGCTCTGTGAGCCCCTTGCCCACATCTTCAATAGCTCAACAGAGTCAGGGATAGTTCCCTTAGATTGGAAGGCAGCTCATGTCGTTACAATTTTCACAAAAAAAAACAGGGACAAATCAGAGCTAAGGAACTGCAGGCCCATCAGCCTAACACCCATCATGGTGAAGATGCTTGAAGGGATCCTAAGGGATGTTCCTTATGAGCACTGGGAAAGAGAAGGGGCCTTGAGAGATACTCAACACAGCTTCTGGAAAAGGTGGTCATGTCTTACAAACTTGATTTGAGTTTTTTGAAGAAGTTACTAGATTAGTGGACGAGGGTAAATCCGGTTGTCACTGTTTACCTAGAGTTTCAGAAAGCCTTCGATAAAGTACCTCACAATAGATTACTTCACAAGACAGAATCTTGTGGTATCAGTGGGAAGTTGATAGGCTGGATTAGGGATTAACTCCAATTCCACAGGCAAAAAGTTGTAGTTGGTGGCTGTGGATCAGCCTGGAGGTAGTTTCTGGTGGTGCCCCCCAGGAATCGATGTTAGGCCCACTGCAGTTCGCTGTTTTTATTAGTGGTCTGGATAGCGCTGTTGGGGGTATGGTGAATACATTTGCTGATGACACTAAAATTTGTGCAAGGGTCAAGTCTGTAGAGGAAATCAATCTTCTGCAAATAGATTTAGATGCACTAGATGAATAGGACAAACAATGGCAAATGGCATTTAACCCAGATAAATGCAGTGATGCATGTGGGATGGACCAACACAGAATATACCTATAATTTGCAGGGAACAATACTGAAAGACAAAAGGATCTAGATGTTATTGTGCACAGATTGCTCAAAGTTCACAACCAATGCAGAGAAGCTGTAAGCAAAGCAAACAAGGTACAGTATTGGGTTGTATTAATAGAACCATTCAGTACAAATCAATGGACACCATTCTGTCATTATACAGGCCCTTGGTTAGACAACATCTGGAGTATTGCACCAGTTTTGGTGCCCTCCCATGGTGGGTGATATAGTGGCCTTGGAATTTCAGTTTAGAAACATAGAAAAATAGAAGCAGGAGTAGGCCATTCGGCACTTCGAGCCTGCTCCACCATTCAATATCATGGCTGATCCTCTATCTCAATACCATATTCCCGCTCTCTCCCCATACCCCTTGATGCCTTTTGTGTCTAGAAATCGATCTATCTACTTCTTAAATATATTCAGTGACTTGGCCTCCACAGCCTTCTGTGGTAGAGAATTCCACAGGTTCTCCTCATCCAAGTCCTAAATGTCCTACCCCGTATGCTAAGACTGTGACCCCTCGTTCTCGACCCCCCAGCCAGGGGAAACATCCTCTCTGCATCCAGTCTGTAGCTGTCTGAATTTTATACGTTTCAATGAGATCCCCTCTCATTCTTCTAAACTCTAGTGAATACAGGTCTAGTTGACCCAATTGCTCCTCATACGACAGTCCTGCCATCCCAGGAATCAGTCTGGTGAACCTTCGCTGCACTCCCTCTATGGCAAGTATATCCTTTCTTAGGTAAGGAGACCAAAACAGCACACAGTACTCCAGGTGTGATCTCACCAAGGCCCTGTACAACTGTAGTAAGATATCCTTGCTCCTGTACTTAAATCCTCTTGCAATGAAGGCCAACATACCATTTGCCTTCCTAACTGCTTGCTGCACCTGCATGTTTGCTTTCAGTGACTGGTGTACAAGGACACCCAGTTCCCTCTGTACATCAACATTTCCCAATCTATCACCATTTAAATAATACTCTGCCTTTCTGTTTTTCCTACCGAAGTGGATAACTTCACATTTATCCACGTTATACTGCATCTGCCATGTATTTGCCCACTCACTCAACTTGTCTAAATCGCCTTGAAGCCTCTTTGCATCCTCCTCACAATCCCACCTAGTTTTGTGTCGTAATATTCCAAGTTTGCTGACATTTGGTTCCCTCATCCAAATCATTGATATATATTGTGAATAGCTGGGGCCCAAGCACTGATCCCTGTGGTACCCCACTAGTCACCGCCTGTCACCCCGAAAAAGACCCATTTATTCCTACTCTCCGTTTCCTGTCTGTTAACCAATTTTCAATCCATGCCAGTATATTACCCCAATCCCATGTGCTTTAATTTTGCACACTAAACTCTTATGTGGGACTTTATCAAAGGCCTTCTGAAAATCCAAATACACCACATCCACTGGTTCTCCCTTATCCAATCTTGCAGTTACATCCTCAAAAAACTCCAGTAGGTTTGTCAAACACGATTTTCCTTTCATAAATCCATGCTGACCTTGTCTAATCCATTGATAATTTCCAAGTGTCCTGTTATCACATCCTTAATAATAGACTCTAGCATTTTCCCTACTACTGATGTTAGGCTAACCGGTCTGTAGTTCCCGGTTTTCTCTCTCCCTCCTTAAATAGTGGAGTTACATTTGCCACCCTCCAATCTGCAGGAACTGTTCCATAATCTATAGAATTTTGGAAGATGACAACCAATGCATCCACTATTCCATGGCTACCTCTTTTAGTACTCTGGGATGCAGATTATCAGGCCCTGGGGATTTATCAGCTTTCAGTCCCATTAATTTCTCCAGCACTATTTTTTTACTAATACTAATTTCCTTTAATTCCTCCTTCTCACTAGACCCTTGGTTCCCTCGCATTTCTGTGAAGTTATTTGTATCCTCTCCTGTGAAGGCAGAACCAAAGTATTTGTTTAATTGCTCTGCCATTTCCTTGTTCCTCATTATAAATTGTCCCGTTTCTGACTATAAGGGACCTACATTTGTCTTCACTAATCTTTTTCTTTTTACATACTTGTAGATACTTTTACAGTCCACTTTTATGTTCCTTGCAAGTTTACTCTCATACTCTATTTTTCCCCTCTTGGTCCTTTTTTGCTGAACTCTTAAACTGCTCCCAATCCTCAGGCTTGCTACTTTTTCTGGCAACTTTATATGACTCCTCTTTGGGTCTAATACTATCCTTAAGTTCTTTTGTTAGCCATGGTTGGGCCACTTTTCCTTTTGTGTTTTTGCACCAGAAAGGAATTCATGCATTCATTCCTTAAATGTTAGCCATTGCCTATCCACCGTCATGCCTTTTAATGAAGCTCCCCAATCTATCATAGCCAACTCACTCCTCATACCATCGTAGTTTCCTTTGTTTAGATTTAGGACCCTAGTTTCCGATTGGACTTCTTCACTTTCCATCTTAATGAAGAATTCTATCATGTTATGGTCACTCTTCCCTAAAGGACCCCGCAGAAGATTAATTAACCCCTTCTCATTGCACAATACCCAATCTAGGATAGCCTGTTTCCTAGTTGGCTCCTCAACATACTGGTCTAAAAAATCATCTCGTACACACTCCTGGAATTCATCCTCCACAGTATTATTGCTAATTTGGTTTGGCCAGTCTATATGTAGATTAAAGTCTCCCATGATTACTGTAGTACCCTTGTTACATGCATCTCTAATTTCCAGTTTGATGCCGTCCCCTACATTACCAGTACTGTTTGGAGGCCTATAGACAACTCCCACCAATGTTTTCTGCCCCTTGGTGCTTCTTAGCTCCACCCAGACTGATTCTACATCTTGATTTTCTGAGCCAATATCCTTTCTCACTATTGCTCTGATTTCATCTTTTACTAACAACGCCACCCCACCTCCTTTTCCTTTTTGCCTATCCTTCCTAAATATCGAATATCCTTGGATATTCAGCTCCCAGCCTTGGTCACCCTGCAGCCATGTCTCCGTAATTGCAATTATATTGTATCCGTTTACATCTATTTGCGCTGTTAATTCGTCTACCTTATTACGAATGCTTCGTGCATTCAGATACAGTGCCTTTAGATTTGTCTTTTTAACATTTTTAGACATCTTAACATTTTTTTGTACTATAGCCCTATTTGTCTTATTACCATTTTTTCTTACCCGAACCCTATTTGTTAGTGCACTCTTTTGTTTGTACGCTCTGTCCCTTCCTAACACAATCTGGTTATCCTTACCCCAATCACTTTCCTACACTGCTTCCTTGTCTTTTCTCTTTAGCATTCTAGATTTCTCTCCCCCCAGGACCTTCCCCCCCCCCCCCCGCCTTATTTAGTTTAAAGCCCTATCTACCTCCCTAGTTATTCGATTCGCTAGAACTCTGGTCCCAGCATGGTTCAGGTGTAGTCCGCCCCAACGGAACCGCTCTCTCTTTCCCCAGTACTGGTGCCAGTGCCCCACGAATTGAAACCCACTTCTCCCACACCAATCTTTGAGCCACGCATTCATCTCCCTGATCCTATTGACCCTATGCCAATTTGCTCATGGCTCAGGTAATAATCCAGGAGATTATTACCTTTGTGGTTCTGCTTTTTAATTTAGTCCCATAGCTGCTCAAACTCTCTCAGCAGAACCTCTTTCTTTGTCCTACCTATGTCGTTGGTACCTACGTGGACCACGACAACTGGATCCTCCCCCCTCCAAGTTCTTCTCCAGCCCAGAGATGATGTCCTTTACCCTGGCATGCTCTTGGCTGCAGAGTAGGAGCAGGGGATATGCCAGATTGAGTAGGACCAGGGGATATGCGTTTAAACTTCGCAGAAGTAGGAACAAACTAGGTGTTTGGCAGTTTTTCTTTTCCCCAGTGAGTAGTGAACCTTTGGAATGCTTTGTCAGCTTGTGTGCTGACTCTCTGTAAGCCTTCAATGGAAGTTGTGCCAGTTCTTGGCTGGGGCAGAGATCGCATTATAGAAAAGCTAAGTGGATTTAAGTGAAGCTAAGTAATGCATGCATGGTCAATGTGCTCTCCTGGACTGGTTTTGATTGCCTGAGGGGATCGGAGCGGAATTTTCCAGATTTATTTTTCCTATAATGGCCCTGGGTTTTTCACCTCTCCCAGGAGATTACATACTTGCGATGTGGGGGGAGGGGGGGGGGGGCGGCTGTTAGGAAGGGTTTAGTCACGATGCTCCAGGGATCATGAGTGTGGGGCAGGCTTGATGGGCCAGCTGGTCTTTTCCAGACCATCATTTTTGGATGTTCATATGTAAAGATTCTGTGCTCCAGAAAGTTACTGTTGAGCCCTGCACCTGCAAAAAAGGCACATTTATTCATTTTCATTTCTCTTATTTGACACAACAGTATCGTACTTACCCAAACATAGACCAAATTATATGACCCATATGTGGAGGATGGCCTAATGTGAAAGGTTTTGTTTCAAATTCCTTCTGCATTTAATATCAGTTTTACTTGTTAATAAAATAATTATATAACTTTTCTTCCCCTCTATCAACTATGGTATAATCTCGAATAGTATAACTAATACAACTTCAACTTTTCAATGTTAGATGATTTCTGATTTTACCCACAGATAATATGTGGATTGCATTAATCAGTTAACATTTTCTCTCCAAGACAAGGGGGGGCGAATTTGCCAATGGGGGCGCGTTGGAGACGGGACTCCCACTTGTCGAGTTTTAGTCTCGCCTCCATCAAATTGTGGCCAACCCACACTATTTTCACTTGATTGAACTTGTTAAGCCCGGCCAGCGGGCTTAGCAGGCCAATTAAGGGGAAGCCGGTTACTGGTGACGTCAGCGAGTGACGTTTCATCTGCCAAGAGCTTTTGACAGATGAAATGTCAGCGTTTGACGGCTCTGTGAAGCTGTCAAACACTGACAATCTGTCCTCTAAGTTCAGTCCTGTCACTCAGGCTCAGTTAGAGATCTCTCCTGAGCAGAAAGCAGAAGGCTGCAGCTTTTGACAGTTCAGCGGCCATTCTGCTTTCTGTGCCGGTGAGATGAGGGACTCCCGAGACCTGAAGGGATGAAACCTGCAGGAAGAAGTAAAGGTAAGTAAAACTTATTAAAACACTTTACATTCCCCTCACACACTCGCACCCATCACTCACCTGCACACTGGACATCTCGGCTCCTCCGAACCCCGCAGACCCACGGCCCGCCTCGCTGACCCTGGCGTGGTTTGGAGCCGTCGGGAAGCCCACACTTCAGGGCTGAAAATAGGGATTCTCCAAAAAACTGCCTGTTAACTACCTGTTAACAGGCAGTTAATTGGCACTAATCCCCAAGCCGCCTCAGGGAGACGGCTCCCAGCGCGGGTCAGGTACCCGCCTCCTGGGAAGATGGCACGGAGGCAGGTTGGGGTGGGATGGGTACCCGCCCCCACATTCTGCCATTTTCCCGGCAGTCCCGCCTCCAAACCCGCCTCCCCAGGGCTCGCAAAATCACCCCCAAGGGTTCAAATTCAGATTGGAGATGATGATCTCTTTCTGCTGGCTGTAGGAGTCTACAAAATAGCTACCACATTCACTTCAGAAATAGTGTATTTCGAAGAAATTCAGTCAATGTGAAGTGGGCTGAGATGTGTGAGAGATGTAATGAGGCACTATATGAATGCAAGTTTGTTCCTTTATTGAAAGTACTCACCTTAACGATCACAAAATTCATCAGAAAACTGGGGTGGATTCTGTTATAACGTGCACTTAGTCCCGCCCGATTTTCTGATATTCACTGTGCCGAGGCAATCTATCGTACCTGAGCACAGACCCAGAATAACCTCCCCTTGTGTACCATAGTGTCACTTCAGGGCCATTTGTTTGAATTTCTGTACAGATCTTTACTTCTGCAGCATCACCTTTGGTGAAGCAAAGAACCAACCACTAAGTTAACTGTTGATACCCTTTCAACCCATCATCCATCAGAATCAATGTTAAAATAAAACCAAAATAAAATCAATGTTAGTGAAAAGGCAGATTTTAAACCTGATGGAACATCGGCTATAAACTAAATCAGATGTTTATGTTTGAAAATTCTGTGTTTTTAAAATAAAATGTGAAACAAGTCCACAAGGCAGCCAACTTTGGCCATTTCTTGGTGGCCTCAATAGATCAATGTCTTGATGAACAGGCTGAAGAGAATTGCTGTCAAACACAGAGCATCAGTGTGTTCACCAGTGTCATGTCTCGCATGCAATTAATCGGCCTTTTATTATGTGACTGGATTGTCTAACCCAAACTAAAAACCCTACTCTTAAAAACACTGCATTTTAGTTTCTTACCAGCTGGAGCACAAATGTATGCATTTAGCATCAATTCAGTCACGCGTCAGTGAATGGCTCAATCAGAAGGACGTCAACCGTTTACAGAGTAACAAAGTGAATAGTTTCCCTGTCTCACCTGAGATTGTGACATGGAAGGACCAGTACAAAAAAAAAATGGCCCTGAAAAGCTGCTATCCAGTGTTGGAAGGTTTTATTTTGTTTTAATGCCTCATACTGCCCTCACATGTAATGGGTAGAATTTCCGCTCTGGACGCAATCGGCGAAACCGGTGCAAATTGCGCCCAAAATCGGGCCCGTTTGGAAAAGTGTTTTTTTTTCCTTGAATTTCTGCTCAAATGCATTTGCATATCACCGAACGCTAAACCGGCCACGAACCAGCGCAATCTGCCTGATTTAAAATGTTTTAAAAAATATTCCTTGATATATTTAAGAATGGTAAGTAGGTGCAGTTTGATTAATACATCTGAAAATGGGTTTATCACAAAAAATATGCATTTTTAAAATCAGAGTCAATCCACCACCTGTGAATAACCGATTTTAAATGACTGAAAATGACTTTAAAAAAAATATACGGCACCATTTTCTAGTTATATGGGGTACAGTAGTCACTTTTAGTAAATTTAAAAAAATACATTCAAAAGCTTTAAAAGTTATTATCCTTGCGGCCAAAAGATCCAGCTTAATTTTTTTTAGAGCCGCCTCAAAGGCCCGCTAATGGCGGGAACACAGAGTGAGTGAGTGAGAAAGAAAGAAAGAATTGCATTTATATAGCGCCTTTCACGACCACCGGACGTTTCAAAGCGCTTTACAGCCAATTAAGTACTTTTTGAAGTGTAGTCACTGTTGTAATATGGGAAACGCGGCAGCCAATTTGCGCACAGCAAGGTCCCACAAACAGCAATGCGATAATGACCAGATAATCTGTTTTTCTTGTGTTGATTGAGGGATAAATATTGGCCAGGACACCGGGGATAACTCCCCTGCTCTGCTTCAAAATAGTGCCATGGTATCCTTTACATCCACCTGAGGGGACAGACGGAGCCTTGGTTTAATGTCTCATCTGAAAGACGGCACCCTCTGACAGTGCAGCACTCCCTCAGCACTGCACTGGAGTGTCAGCCTAGATTTAATGTGCTCAAGTCCCTGGAGTGGGACTTGAACCCACAACCTTCTGACTCAGAGGTGAGTGTGCTACCCACTGAGCCACAGCTGACACAATCAATGGTGATTAATTCAGCCTGAGGACATGGCCAGTTTTGTCAGCAGGGCCGGCTTCTAGCGCAATGTTTTTTAAACGATCACAAGAGATCGCGGAAACTCTGTTTGTGCTGAACATAATTTGCACTTAAAATTCCGTGATCTTTTGCGCCGGTTACGCGGATTTCGGTGGAATTACGCCAGGGAAAAAAAAGCACAACCAAGCGGAAACTTCGTCCCCATGTTACTATCATTTCAAAAATCCTGAAGCATGCTTTTCATATTCAAGCTTAGTTTTATTATTTGAAATCCTGGGGTTTATTCCTTTTAGCAACTTTGCTACTGATAATCCAATTTCTACTCACTGATGACTCCAGCAGATTCTTCTGCCTCAGCCATTTGTGCTGTCGTATTTGGTACTTTCAACAACAACAACAACTTGTATTTACATAGCACCTTTAACGTAGTAAAATGTCCCAAGGCGCTGCACAGGAGTATTTTAAGACAAAAAATTTGACACCGAGCCACGTAAGGATAAATTAGGGCAGGTGACCAAAAGCTTGGTCAAAGAGGTAGGTTTTAAGGAGCGCCTTAAAAAGGAGGAAAGAGAGGTAGAAAGGCGGAGAGGTTCAGGCAAGGAATTCCAGAGCTTCGGGCCTAGGCAACAGAAGGCATGGCCACCGATGGTTGAGCGATTATAATCAGGAATGCTCAAGAGGGCAGAATTAGAGGAGCGCAGATATCTCGGGGGGGTGGGGGGGGGGGTGCTGAAGGAGATTACAGAGATAGGAAGGGGCGAGGCCATGGAGGGATTTGAAAACAAGGATGAGAATTTTGAAAACGAGGCACTGCTTAACCAGGAGCCAATGTAGGTCAGCGAGCACAGGGGTGATGGGCGAACGGGACTTGGTGCGAGTTAGGACACGGGCAGCCGAGCTTTGGATGACCTCAAGTTTACGTAGGGTGGAATGTGGGAGGCCAGCCAGGAGTGCGTTGGAATAATCGAGTCTAGAGGTAACAAAGGCATGGATGAGGGTTTAGGCAGCGGACGAGCTGAGGCAAGGGCGGAGACGGGCAATGTTACGGAGGGGGAAGTAGGCGGTCTTTGTTATGGTGTGGATGTGTGGTCGGAAGCTCATTTCAGGGTCAAATATGACACCAAGGTTTCGACACACAAAGAGATACATTTCAGATACCAAACATCTTTCATCAGAGGGTACCACAATAGGTAATTGCCATTTATTATCTGGAGCTTTTAATGAGACAAATACATTCAATGTCTCGCCACCTACTCGATGCAATTCCACCACTATAAATGACCCGATCCTATATAAACACAGTTAAAATTAATGGAGCAATGGCCTTAGTCACAATATAACAGATCAGCCTAATGTACAGGTTTTGTTTTCGGAGAGGTTTCTTAATCGGACAGAAGTTAGGACATCAACATGGACAGGTAGGGCCTAGACAAAGATGGGGCATTTTTGTCCATCGTGTATAGATTCTCTCTTTGTGCTGTATTAGTTAACTAAAAGCAAAAGGAAATTCTTTTAAGGATAGCACCCGCAAAATTGCTTTGCAACTGCATGCTGCAAAATTGGTTTATTTTCTTTCAATGATTCTTGAAGTACATCAAAAAGAAGCCACTACAGCAAATAATGTTGATTACCAACACATAGAAGCATCGGAGAAAAAAAATGGATTATCCATGAATAAACCTGCTTGGTAGTTTGATCTGCTTATGGAACTTTCTGGCTGAAGTGTCATCAATCATCTTCTCATGTGATTTGCACACTCTGACATACAAGTCCAAAACCAACAAATGGGTCTATTGTTCGCCTCGTGTAAGCTATCCGAGATTATATTGTCCATTAGGTCACACTTCAGGTCGTAAAGAGTGAGTGCTTACCAATGGGAGCTTACTAGTTTCTTGGATGCAAGGAACTGGTTCAGAGCCCAAATTACAACAGTCCCTTTATGCAGTTGATCATTAATGCAACATTTTAAATACTAAACCAACGCAGTAAGTTTGCTTTTGCACCTAGAACCATGTTGGAGCACAGGGTTTCATTTCCCTGCAAGTTAAACCTTGTGCACTGCAGCTATATGTTTAACTGTTTATCATTCATTTGCACATTTACAGATATGAACAGTAGCAGTCAGAACATACTTGCATGCTATGTAAGTAGCTGTCACAGGCATGAGGTTTACTCATACAAGTGGCTGCAAAACTCCTGAAGACCATCAGCATTTACAGGCAATTTAATGTGCAAATGCTCTCAATATGAAACACTAAAGATTTTGTCTAATTTTTAGAAACCTTAGCAAACTCCTGTACACCTTCTAGCTCTAAAAGCCTAAAAAAAACAATTCATATTAGTGGCAGGACCATCAAACAGTAGATCCAACGTCTACAGACTTAGTGTGGAGTGATTTCCTCCTTAGTTTTTGATCCCAATCCTGAGGTATTTGGAACAGCCAGCGATGGCCTTGCGACCGAGAAGATGGCCTTGTGTGCTACTTACATAGATCACCTTGCTGATAGCAACCTGTCTGGAAAAACTGGTGGCTGTTATAAAGTAGACAGCTAGAAATGTGTGGTATCCACAAACCATTTTTTATTTTGCTGTATGTTCCACTTTGATCAGAAGGAACACAGTCACTATCTGGTATCATCAATGAAAGCAAAGTCAAAAGTGATCTCTGAAAGTATGGTGGGGGGGGTGGGGTGAGACAGGCAGAAATGCAAACAGGAAAAGGAGGAAGAACTGGCAAAACCAAGTCAGCTCCAGCAGCCTGAGAGAAGAAAAAACAGATTGACTTAAGGAGTGGATACTGTCCCACCAGCACAATGTTCTGACTGAGGGCCCCCACCCCAAACATGAACCTGACCCTCTTCCTCCCCCTCCCCACCCAAATAGTGGACACATCTCCCACACCACCAGCCAAAGAGCAAATGGGAGCTTTAATTAAGGTCTGAAGTTATTAAAATCAATATTAAGGTCAAATGCCGCACTGATGTGCAGGGCAGCTCCTCTCTCCTCTCCTCTGGCATTCAGAACTTGCATCCATGGCTAGATCAAGGCTATGATGAGGCCTGGAGCCGAGTGGTCCTGGGGAGAACCTGAACTGAACAATGGGCAGGTTAATCGGTACTATTGATGTCCCCCCCTTCCACCAATTTACTGCTGAGGCAATAATTGGTCAGGTTAGATTTAGTCTTTTTTTTTGTGCATAGAATATACCTGGGCAATCTCACACATCATCAGGCAGATGTCAGTATCACAGTTGTACTGGAACAGCTTGGCCAAGAGAGTTGCTGGCTCTAGTACACATGTCTTCAGCACTATAGCCAGGAAAGCCTTTGCAGTGTCCACTGCACTTAGCCGTTTCTTAACATCAAGCGGAGTCAACAGAATTGGCTGGACACTGGCAACTATGATGGTGGGGCCAAATAGGATCTTCCATACATTTCAGAGAAAACTACAAATTATTTATTACAAGAAAAAAATACACACAGAAGTTAAAACATTAAACAAAATAGCAATACAGTAATGAAGTTTTAGCATAAAACAACTGTTTTGAGCACAACATTAATTGTTTTGAGATCCTTAGTCATTGAAGTCTCTAAAATGGAATCCTTTGATACTTTTACACAAGCACACTCAAGAGTTCAGTTTCACTGCAGTCACCTAGAAAAATGTTTGATTTGAACTCAAGAACATAGCACTGCCACTCGGATCTAACTGGTCCAGGCAATTTCTCACACTTCAGCACACAAGAAACCTTTCTAGCTACTTTTTGCATTGGACATTTATTCAAAGAAGCTTCAGATCCTTTCTCAACAGATGAATAAGATTTTAATAACTTATACCTCTGGGCAGATAGAGCATGATCTTGACAGATCGCAAGTTCCGGGTTTTCGCGCACGCACAGCGCCTGCGTAATCCCGGAACTTGCGAGGCCCTTACGGCCGCGTACACGGTCATAAGGCCCCAATATGTCCATTGTCCTATAAAGGGTCCATAACTAGTTCAAAGGCTGCTGAGGTCTCAAATCAGACATCTATATTATTTGTTCACACCCACAGAATAGAAACCCTTTCAGGAAGCAGCTAACAGAAATCAGTTTGAATTTGCCAATTTTGGCCCACCTAAAATTTCATACAAAAAGATACAATACACAATTTATGATTTGAAACATGTTAGGTCCTTGTTTCTGTCACACTACAGCATTGTACGAAAGAGTAAACGCTTTGGCTCAATGCAAAATAATATTGATCCTTTGCCACAGCACAAGTATATGCAATAATTCTAGAGGCTAACTATGACAGGGATTACCTTCAAAATGACTTCCATGTCCTTCCCACCTCTAAAGGAAGTGCACAGCTACGTTCAATATGAACTTAAAATGAGTAACATCTTCAGACACCACATTTAATGCATTTTGTGCATTTAAAAAATATATATATATATATCTCATATTAAAACTACAGCTATCCAAATTTATTACGTAATTATTCACTTTAACATACTGACTGAACTGCATGCTTATAATCAGGGGTTAATGTAGACCTTATCCAGACAGATTGTTACTATGGTAAAATAAGTCCTTTCAAGTTCGTGCAGCACCAAGGAATTCTATGAAGGTTTATACATGACCTGCAGATTCCCCATTCTTATCCCTTAGCTACATTAGACTTGGTTGCCTAGCAACCACCCATGAATCAGCAGAAAATGCTGGAATTTCTAGAGGATAGAATTCCCTTTCTGAAGTAGTTTTATACTGTGCGAGGGGTTACATCAGGCCTTAGCAAACCTTTATGTAAAGAAATTAATTTCATTACTTTTTTAAAAAAAAAGTGATTTGTTACACTACACACAAAATAAGAGCTCTAAATTGCACATAAGTCAAACAACATCTATCAATCCCAAGAAGTATTTTTTCTCAGCAACGGAAACCCAAATCAAAAATAATTAAGTGCACTGTTTCCTTGATTGTGATAGACTACTGAGAATCAAGTCATTGCAACAATGAAAATACTCAGTGAAAATAAGAAATCATATGGACTTAAAATTTCTACACAAAAGTGTAGAATTTTCGCTGCCCGACGCGCTGGCAGCGGGGGAGACCTATAGCGCACAGGGAACCCGGACGTTTCAGCATCGCACTCGTCAGTGGCTTTTTAGTGAAGCCACTGCACTTGCATCTGACTTCTGGGTTTCCCGATCAATTAACGAGAGCGGGCGTGATGACATCCCGCATCAGTCTATTCCAGCTCAACTATTTAAAGGGAGCCCGCAAAGATGAATGTTGAAGGATTGTCCAGGTAGGGGAACAGAGGAAGAAACTGCATTAATAGAGTCCCAACGTGGCAAGGCTGCACCTCGCTTATTTAAATGGCTGGGTCATTGAATATATTTAAGGTGGAGATAGACAGATTTTTGAACGATAAGCGAGTCAAGGGTTATGGGGAGCGGGTCGGGAAGTGGCGTCGAGGCCAAGATCAGATCTGCCATGATCTTATTGAATGGCGGAGCAGGCTCGAGGGGCCGAATGACCTACTCCTGGCTCCTATGTCTTATGTTCTTATGACTCCAGCACATCACTATTCTTACGTAATTAGCTTGCAGGTGCACCCATTCCTATCTGTCCAGGCACCTAAAGCGCATCTTCAGCATTCCGAGTGCTTGCTCGATGGCAGTTCCCGTGGCTTTGGCTGCATCTCTCCTGGGCCTCATTGTTTGGGCTCCGAACCGGTGTCATCAGCCACGTCTTCAGGGTGTAGCCCTCGTCTCCAAGGAGCCAGCCGCTAACTCTGCTTTGAGATCCGAAGAGCTCTGGGAGGGTGGACTGGAGCAGGACGAAAGCATCACGGCAGCTGCCTGGGAACCTTGGACACACCTGCATGATGATCTTTTTGTGGTTGTGTACAAGCTGAACATTGATGGAGTTTAATCCCTTGTGGTTGATGAAGGCTCCACGTGTGCAACTGATGACTCCCTGGACCGGTGGGAAGTCAGCCAGAGTGGCAAAGCCGAGCACCCGCTCATTCGGACTGGCCTCATCTGTTGCAAAGTGCACATAATTGCCGACCCTGGCAAACATGGCATCGGTCACCTGAGTGGGCAGCAGAATGTGAGATTCTGCAGATATCGCCTGCAGATCCCTGGAAGTAGCCAGAGGCGAAGAAATTGAGGGCGGTGGTGACTTTGACAGCCACTGGCAAAGCATGCCCACGCGTTACACTGGGCAGGAGGTCTTCTTCCAGGAGGCTGCAAATGTCTGCGACCACCTGACGCGATACCGAGTCTCCTGAGGCACTGGAGTTCAGACATGTCCAGGAAGCTGACCCTCTGCCGATATACCCTGAGTTGGGGTATCGCCTCCTGCGGCTGCACCCCTGTGCTCATCCCCTCTCGCCTGTGGAGCAGCAGGTCGGTGAGGAGAAGGCTGCTGCTGCTCCTGCTGGTGCTTCTCCTGCTGCCGGTGCTGTCGCTGCTGATGCTCATCTTGGTCCTCATCTGAGGTCCAAGATAAAGCTGCATAAGTTGAACTGATGCTTGACTGATGGAAAGTGTAGATCAGGCTCACAAAAACCCAAGGTAGCAGAAATGACCTCCAAAGTAGTGGAAATCAGCTGCAAAGTAGTGAAAACACCCTCTCCAGAAACCTTTCACTTAGGCAAGGAAGCAGGCGTGAGGTCGGAGTACTGCCTGCCATTTGGTCAGCCCCCTCAATTTACAATGTCATCTCGCCTTGCTTTCACTGGCGAGATCCAGGAAGCAAGGAAAAGGTGTGGAGTTGGAGTTAAAGCTGAAATCTGGAGTTAAAACAGCTCAGAATTGCTTCTTAAAAGCTCCCAATTGCCTCTTAACATCTTTCAATTGCCAACCCGCCTCTCCCATGGGGGATTCTCGCACGCAGCCTAAAGCGCTGTAGGTAAAAGCGGAAGTCGGCGGGTTCGAGTCGGTGGATTCGAGTCAGCTTCCCGATCCGCTGTCAGGTTCATCCCTTTTAACCACCCGCCCGCTCTCAAACACGCTCACTTTTTTCAGGTTAAAATTCCCCCCATTGTGTCCAATGATTTTTACGAGTATAGATAATAACCTTTTAATCGGCTGACGCCCTGCTCCTTCAATGGCTCCTGGATCAATCCACTTTCTACTACTGGCTCTGAACCAGGACATCCTGCCGACCTTCAGAATTCTACTGTTCTCTTTTTCCTGCACTCAGTTTATGACCACGACATGTCTCGCCTAATGTGGCAGGCCCTGGTTATCCAGAATTCCCTTTGTGCCCAGTCATGTGCTAGGTGAGCCCGAGTTCAATCTCCCTTTTCCAGCCTTTCTAAAACCCCTCTCCTCTCACCCAGACATAAGAGTCATACGGCACAGAAGGCGGCCATTCGGCCCATCGAGTCCGTACCGGCTCTCTGTAGAGCAATCCAGTCAGTCCCATTCTCCCACTCTATTCCCATATCCCTGCAAGTTTATTTCCCTCAAGTGCCTATCCAGTCTCCCCTTGAAAACATGGAGTATCTCCGCTTCCACCACTTCCGTCGCTGCGTAAAAAAGTTTTTGCTCACATCCCCCCGTATCTCTTGCCCAAAACCTTAAATCTGTGTCCCCTAGTCCTTGTACCATCAACTAGTGGGAACAGCCTTTCCCCGTCTAGCATATCCAAACTAGTCATAATCTTGTACACCTATGCCACTTTTTATTTTCCCCACCCCCATCCTTCCTCAACAAATCACTCCTGCTCAGTTTTCCTTCTCTTCTGCCACTGTCCCAGGCTGAAATCTCCCTTGAATAAGCCCACTGCTACCCTCTGCACCTCTTTTGGTTCCCACTCTTCAAAAAGTCATCCTCCCCGTCAGAAACACAATCACTTCTGTACACAAATACCCAACCTTAACCCTTCTGTCCTCTCACCAATCTCCCTTTCCTTTTGAAGATTCTCGAACACCCTACTTCTCAGATCTGTGTCCAGTGTTCCTGCAGCTCCATCTTTCTGCCTGTCCCACAGAACCAAAATAGCCCTAACCAAAGTCATGGGAAATTATTTTTCTCTGTAGCCTTGTCATGACCAACCATACAATCCTCCTCCAATGCCTCTCCATTATTGTCCAGTTCCATTGGGCTGCCTTTGCTTCATTCCATTTTTATGCATCCGATTGTAGCCAGAACATTTCGAGCAATGGCTTCTCTTCCCACCCCTGCACAATCACCTCAGGAATCGCCCAGCTGTCCATCCTTAGCTCACCTTCATGCTGCCCCTTGGCAACTTCATCTGTGGATGCAAGGTCGACGACGACGAGTAATTATATAGAGCCTTTAAAATAGTAAAATGTCCCCAGACACTTCACAGGAGCGTAATCAGACGACAATCGACAGAGCCAAAGAAAGACATTGCAGGTGACGAAAAGATTGGTCAAAGAGTTAGTTTAAGGAGTGTCTTAGAAGAGGGAGAAATGGAGAGGTTTAGGGAGGGAATTCCAGAGCTTGGAGCCTAGACAGCTAAAGGCACAGCTGCCATTGGTGGGGCAAAGAATGTCAGGGATGCACAAGAGGCTAGAACTGGAGGAACGCAGTGTTCTCAAAAGGTTGTAGGGCTGAAGGACATTACAATGATAGGGAGAGGAAACAGGCCACCAAGCGATTTGACCTACAGTAGCTTCCAGTTCTCCAAATGTCTCACATTTTAAAATTCTTGTCCTTGTACCCGCCATAGCCTCACCCCTCCCAATCTCTAAACTCCGACAGCCCTACAACCCTCTCCCAAGAATTCTCTCTGGCTCCAGCTATTTGTGCTTTGCCCCCCTCTCCCCCCCCCCGGCCCGATCATTGGTGCTCAAGTCTAACTGTCGAATTCCCTCTCTAAATGCCCCTCCATCTCCTTTAAGTGCCTTCCTTAAAAGCCACCTATAAGTTTTTAGTCGCCTGTCCTAATTTCTCCTTATTTGGTTCAGCAGTTTTTCCTCACACCTCTAGGAAGCACCTGGAGACTTTTTTTTTCTACAGTGAAGGCACTATATAAATGCAAGTTATCATTGTGGTCTGCTGGGATGTTAAACCAAGGTGGAAGATTGATGGGTTAAAACATTTTATGAAGAGAGAAAAATATCTCGCCTGTATTGGCGAGTGCATCAGACCAACAAAACTCGAGTTTCCACCACCCGCCACCCCCAATTATTACTAGTGTCTTTTTGGGGGAGGGAAGACGATTTAGAAGTAATGCATCTATCATATGCACTTTATTAAAATAATTTTTCATAATCAACATGTCACACCGCTCCAAATCATTGTTAATATATCTGACTGTATTTTATTAGCAATTAGTTGTATCCCGAGATTTCAATAAGTTGACTTTATATACACACAGAATGAAATCAACGCGTGGTGAGCCCAAAAGCAAAGATTAGAATTCTTCCCCGACCAAAAGATAACATTTCTCTAGATTTTGTCTGATGCAAGAAATATTGGTTATTTAATTATTTAGGTCAGGTTAGGTTCCAGACTTCCTAGTCTGTACAGATTATAATCACAATGGATGACATTATTCATTCATTGGTACAGTATAGCATAGCAACATATAAAACGTATTAAATCTGCAGTGCTCCAGTACACAGTACATAAAACCTGAAATGCCAGAGTTTCTTCAGATGCAATTTGGTTGAAGGGCTAAAGTCACATTCTGACACTATGACAAATTAGTGCAATTTTGAGAAAAACCTCTTGTGCCCTCGGAGAACAGAAGGTCCCAAAAGCTTGGTTCTTAATGATAACAAATGGTGAAATGGAGGATGGCTGGTGGGAGGGAGGGAGGGGGAACGGGGTTAACACGCACACAGCAGCCACTGACCTCTTCAGTATATACCTGTGGTCAGAAGTAAAATGCGCAAGATTCAAATTTTGTCTCAGCAGCTTTGTTCAACAGTCACCTTAGTTTAATAAAAAAAATTCCAGCTGTGTACAGCAAAAAAAAAAGACATTTCCAATTCAAATCAATTCTGAATTTGAATGGTGTTTATATTACGGATTGTAGAGAATGTGCAGTTCTGTTGTGTCAAATGGGACGATGATTGCAGTAAGTCACCCAAACTGTGCAACAATTTAAATTTAAAAGTTAAAACGGACCTCTGGTGGGTAACAACTCCCAGAGCTCTGTTTATTCCATTATAACACACCGATCATCATCCCTAGAACCTTGAAGGGATCCTTATGCTTCTTTTTAAATACAAGAGTCTATAAAGTACTGTAGGTTGAACAGAGATTCTGGCTGTATGCCCTTTAACATCAAAATGGTTGTTGTTTCGATACGGTTTGTTTTCCTTCTGCAGGGCAGGGAGTTGATAAAAAGGGGGAACGGCAATCGTGAAAAATGGTTGGGACACCTGTAAGAATATTTCACATGTGGAATGATTCCCAAGTTAACTTCAACCTTCCATTCAAGAAACATATATATAGGTGTGTGTGAGTATATATGTTGTCTGCTATGGTTAATACAGGGAATAATTTCGCAAACTATACACAGTGGTTTACTAGATTTCATAAAGTTAGAGCACCTGAAGACAATGACAAAAAGCAAAAGGGACCATTTGGTAAACCCAAGTAGGAATTTTTAAACTATTTCAATTCCACCAAGTTAAACAACATGCACAGATTGTTACAGTATTACATATAGTGTGGATAACTTGCCACTAAAGTCTAATGCACCAAAAATTGGTAGAACAGATGAGCACAAACTTTTTTCCAAAAAAAACCCTTTGGATTTGGAAAGGCAGCATTGTTTGCCTCATCCACAAATTACCAATGCTAACTCCTAATTATCATTTCAGTTGTATAAAGATAACTAATATTGACTACAAAAGCTATTAAAGCCAGGTACCGCTTCATATTGCAGATGACTGAAGACTCAGTTGATGAACAATTAACTTAATTCATCATTTGCAAGGTTCGAGACCGTCACTAGTATTCAAAAGGGAAGTCGCAGAGGGTACGGTAGTGTAGCAATTACGGTACAGGACTAACAACACAGAGGTCATGACTTCACATCCTACCATAGCAAGTATTGAAATTGAATTCAATAAATCTAGTAATTGTGGGCTAGCGCAATAAACGCTGCTGGATTGCTAATATCCAGGGAACCTGTCACCCCTACGTAGCCTGGTCTACACATCATTGCAGTCCTATACTATGTGGTTACTCTTAATGCCCTATAAAGTGGCTTAGCAAGCCTTTCTATTCTAAACAAAACAACTGCTTTAGAAGGGGGCCTCAGGCAACTCTGAATCTGCAATAAATGTGGCCTTTGCAAGATCATTACGGATGAGGAAGGCCATACAACCCATCTTAGTTCATCCATCCAGAAAAAAAACCATTTCCCCCACCCCCACTGCAGTTCCTGTTTGTTTCTTAAATGATTCCAGGGTTTTCAGCTGTACTACTCTATCTGATCACTGTACACTGTATCTACTAACACCACTATATCAGCCAATGCGTTACACTGTCAGCCAGAGTTGGAGGCGGGGCAGGACTTACAGCAAATAGTCTATTTTACAGCGAACAAAATCTATTTAAAAAGAGTCTCCTCGAACTACAGCAAACAGAACTAGTGACTGAAACTACAGCAAAGTCTCGCGATAAAAAAGCAGGGTTATTTCTCCAGAAAAATGCAGTGAGTGGAGGATAGTTATATTATACAAATTATGTGCATAAATCAATCCCAGTCACTTACAGTAGTGCGATTTCCAAGCATGATTAACAGAGGAATTACCCAATCATCTCCATTCTAGCAGGGAATCGTGATGTCACTATATCTAGCCATCACGCTGTGTAGAAGAACTTTCTGATATCAGTCCTAAATTTACCTTTTACTAATTTAACCCATATCCTCTTGCCCTACTCTTGCAATGTAAAGCAATATTGCAGTGTTATCTTGTCAATCCATATCTTTAATCATCTAATACACCTTTACAATAACCACTCAAGCACTTCCTTCACAGGATAAAAAAACCTCAGTTTCTGCATACTTTCTTTATAACTCAGACCTTTTACACTAGAGATCAGCCTTGGGGCTGTTCTCTGTTGTGCTTCTAGCATTTAAAAAGTCTCCCTTGTTCTTTGGTGACCAGAACTGGGCACAGTACTCAAGATGCAGTCTGACTAGAACACTATACAGTTTGATAACTTTAGAATGTTTCAGCTTTGCAAGACATTGGTTTAAATTAGAAACAGTAGTAATCTCAAAACTGAGCTCTAGGTTGCCCAGTACTCCCCACCCCGTCCACCCTGACACAACTCCTCCAACTTACACCAATTTCCAGAGGGGTTCTCCTAATCTACTGCCATAACTTTGGTGGAAACCCCAAAGACACTGCCATTTATACCATTTCTCTGGTGTTTCTGTTGACCTTTTGTTGAAGTTACGAAGAGAGGTTGAAGAACACTCATGAAAATGCTACCTTTCAGTCAATTTCTTATCCATTCTTAAGATTTAACTTGGATCCCCGCAGCATTAAGGTTAACTTGTAATCTTTCATCTGGAACTTTGTCAAATGTCTTTTGAAAGTCTGGGTTGAGCACGTTGGACGGTACTTTCTAGAATGCATTAGTACCAGACACCTGAACTGCTGGAATATTTTGCTTCAGTTTCTAGCACTTTCTGCTAATATATTTTGAGGCCTTTCATCTGGAAATGACAGCACAAAGCCATTCGTCACGTCATGTCTATGCTGGTGCTAGCTAATTAATCTTATTCCCTCCCCTTTCCCCATATCCTTTTCAGATTTTTCCTTTCAACTCCTGATTCAATTTCCTTTTAACTGATGTTATAGTCTATGTCACAATGCCTACTTGCAGTAAAGCATTTCATATTTAAAAATCCCTTAAAAAAAATTACTTGCTGCTCCCCCTATCTTCTAATGATAACCTCGAGTCCATGGCCATTTATCTCCACTTTAAGGGAAAATTTTACAATATTCTGCTCAGGCAATGAACTTTCCACAGGCATCTACTACAATCCCACACTAACTTGGATTATGCTTCTTCCCATTCCACTTCCCCAAAACACTTCCATTTTCTCCCAGTTTCTCCTGATCACATTTGCTTTAATGATCGCACTTTATGCAACACAACTTTCAAAACCTCATTTCTCCTCCACTGAGCTTCCTCTGGACAATAGTCAACAAGGTTCCCGATGGGGTCTTCCAAATCTTCCCCGTCACTCCTCTCAATGACATAGTCCCCCTTATCCCCACTTACAACCCACCAGCCTTGCATTTAGCAGATCACTTCCTGCCACCTACAACATGATCCCACTACCAAACATGTCTCCCCCTCATCATTTTCCAGAGGGACCATTTCTTGGATAGCTTTGTTGAATATTTCACGACCCCAACTTCCAGTGCCTGTCCCTTGGCACCTTCCTATGTAATTGCAGCATGCGCAACATCTATCCATTCACCTCTTCCCACACAACTTCTGCAGCCTTCTTGTGAAGAGACAGCAGTTTATAATGTATTACTCCTAGTATACTGTATTAGCTGCTCATGGTACAGTCTCCTCTACACTGGGAAGACCAAACGCGGTTTAAGTGGCCACTCTGTTGAATACATCAGTTCTAGCCACAAGCGTGATCCTGACCTCCTGGTGGCTCACGACTTGAACTCCTCCCATTCCATCCTGCCATTTCTATCTTTGGCCTCCTACACTGTTCTGACTAAGTTCAATACAAGCTTCAGGAACAGTATCGAATATTGTTCTGGACATTTTTCAGACCTCTGGTGCGAACAGTGACTTTTGTAACTTTAACCCTTGGTTATATCCCCCCCCCCCCCCATTTTAATTTTAGCAGTGCTGAGAATGACGGGTAGATTTATCAGGATCAGGAAGGAGGGGAAATGGATCAATCTTTTTAGGTGCCATCAGCTTTCTCATAGCACAGCTTTAGTGGGGCATTCGGCCCTCCTGTGGGTTGTCACCCCACCCGCCAACTTTTTTGGAACTGGTGGATTTACGGTGCATTTCCAACATTTACTGATTTCAGACCCCCTGCATTTTTTCCTCCATCTTGCTAATTTTTCTCTTGGGTGAACATTTCCAAAGCATTCATCATCTTAACTATGGACACATTGTTTTATTCTTGTAATGTCTTTTCATTGGCCCTGAATTTGCGGTCGGCGGCGTAACTAAGGAGTATGCCGCTGACCTCCAAACAGAATCTGTACTTGCCTGCTGCGAATCCCCCTTCGAGATGCTGCTTTGAAACGCTGCAGAGTTGTGTGCAGCATAGTGTCCCACAGATCCCAGGAGTGTACCATTGTGCATAAGCGTACCTGGGATCACGAGGCGGTGCTCCTTTCACTAGCCAATCAGGAAAAATTTCAACTCGACAAAGAACTTGTAAATCAAACGGTGTGATACCAATTATATTTGGCAAGTGCAGTACTTGGCTTTAAAAAGCACAGGGAATACTTTGGAATAAGTAGTTATTTACTGGAAGACTCTGCAAGATTTAAAAAATTCAATTGATCTCATCCCTCAAACCGAGCCTTTACAGCTGCTTGGTAGGTTCTTTTACATGTTCATTTAAATTATTATACAACTTTCTCATCACCCCCCACCCCTTCCCCTTACGCTGTGCAAACAGACTCCTGCGCCTGTTTGCACCAGCCGTAAAATTTTCCAGCCTAATTGATGCGCAGTAGTGGGCATTTAGCCCAACATTTTGCCAGCACATCATTTCAATGAGGACTTGAAAGTAGTAGTGGATCTGTCTATTCGGAACTTGATAGATCGCAAGTTTGGGATTTGGCACATGAGCTTCCCAAACTTGCGGTCCATTTAAAAGGCAGTATGATGGCATACTCAGAGTACGCCGTCATACCAACTGCAAATTCAGGGCCAATGCCTCACTAAGGTAATCTTTTATGCCACCCAACAAGGTCCTACTTTTCTAATTAGCAGTTTGCAGGTCATTCAACTCATTAATTTCCTCTCTGTAATTACAGAATCGGTTATCTTCCCCTCCCTTTCTTTTTCACCTTCTGTCCCCCTCTTCCACCCTGTAAACGGGTTTGATTACTTAGCAGTTTTCAATTCTGAGGAAGAGTCTTCCAACTGAAAATGTTAACCCATGTTTCCTCTTTAAACGCAGACCTGCATTTTCTGTTTTGTTTCCAGATTTTTCCATTTTCTATTTAGTTGTCCTTCACACAGATCTCCAGCTTGCTCTCAGCCCTTAATATCTCTTCACATCTAAAAGAAATCCCAAGTCCAAATCTCCTGGCTTTACAGAATGGTACTCTACCATAACAGCCATTATACAAATGACTGGCAATCTGTTCTTCCCTGAACTAATTTGCTCGAGTTGCTGTTTTAGATCTCAACAAATCCCTTGCTACAAATCATGTAAATTTATTTAGTAAAAAGGAATGGGCTGCTATGTTACTTAGCAATTCACACTCTGCTTTTCAATGCACTGTTTTTCTCCACCCCATTCCATATACCAGTTCCCAGCTGATAGTTGCACAGACAACCAGCTCCCAAGCCTCTGCCAGTCTTGATCCAGCCACTAGGAAATGCACAATTACCCACACGCTTTACGCTTGCCAAATACCACTCAGTTTGATTTTAAAATGTGACCTAGTTTGACATACGTCTCTTCAGAAAGTAAAAATAGCTCCCTCCATTTAAATGGATTTTCAATCCATCATTTTTGCCAATTTTGAAACTACTCCAAACAGTTCCGGTAATATTAACATGCCGCATATTATGTGCCTCAATGTTTAATGACAGAAATTGTCCTCTCTCTCTCTTAGGCAGTCCCTCAGAACCGAGGATGACTTGCTTCCAGACTAAAAATGAGTTCTCAGGTGACTGATGAGTCCAATGCGGGTCCTACAGTCTCTGTCACAGGTGGGGCAGACGGTGGTTGAAGGGGCAGGTGGGTGGGGTGCTTGGGTTGATGTGCGCTCCTTCCGCTGGGCTTCCGCTTGCTCCCGGCGAAGAGACTCGAGCTGTTCGGCGCCTTCCCGGATGCTTCTCCTCCACTTTGTGCGGTTTTGGGCCAGGGATTCCCAGGTGTCGGTGGGGATGTTGCACTTTTTCAAGGAGGCTTTGAGGGTGTCCTTGAAGCGTTTCCCCTGCCCACCTGGGGCTCTCTTGCCGTGTCGGAGCTCAGAGTCTCGTATCGGGCATGCGGACAATGTGACCCGTCCATCGGAGCTGATCGAGCGTGGTCAAAGCTTCGATGCTGGGGATGTTGGCCTGAGCGAGAACACTGACGTTGGTGCGCCTATCTTGCCAATGGATTTGCAGGATCTTGCGAAGGCAGCGTTGGTGGTACCTCTCCAGTGCTTTGAGGTGCCTGCTGTACATGGTCCAGGTCTCTGAAGCATACAGGAGGGCGGGTATCACTACTGCTCTGTAGACCATGAGCTTGGTGCCGGGTTTGAGGTCCTGGTCTTCAAACACTCTCTTCCTCAGGCGACCGAAGGCTGCACTGGCACACTGAAGGTGTAGAATTCGCAAAATTATCGCGATTTTATAAAAATAAGAAGGAGACATAAAGTTTCGTATAAACAGCTTTATTTCAGCAGAATGCTGTCAGGTTTCAAAACGGACACAAACAGCCTGTAAAATGGCCGCCACGCCTCGTGGTAGAAAGTTCTAGACTTTCAGTAGGCAGACAAGATGGCGCTTCAATAAACATTTCAGCAAGATCAGACAGGACTCAGCACATTTGAGATAATTGACAAGACATGATGGGTTTGCATTTTAAACATAAATACTGAAATCGGTCCCCCAGGTGCAAACAAGGGCTATTGTACGGAGCGATCAAGGACCCATCCAAAGACATTAATATGCAAAATCCCCACAGCTCTACGATGAGAGAGCCGTTCGCGGGTACTCACAGCAAGCATTTGGAAGCCCCAAAACCCCTCCAGGGAGACTACTAGCCGGTTCCACAATGGGAGAAATATTAACGGGTACTCAGACAGTCACAAGTGTCACCGAAACCCATTAAAGACTGAGATCACCCCATACAAGAAGTTTGAGCGCCAAAACCCTGACAAAAGATAGACATTAAGATTGGGCGGGAAAAGAGGAATTACAGCACTATAACTGTAAAGTACAACTGTCAATCTCTCTCTTGCTGCTTTGACTCGCTGGAAGGCTGCTGAACTTTTATTCTCTTGCCTGACGACTCTGGACTCTGATCCGCTAGGATCAACCTCGTGGCTTGCCGCGAAGATCTGTGGAGAACTGGGCTGTGAGGCCTGGAGGCGGGCGCACCATCCCGAGGAGTCGGTAAACGGTGTTGGAACCGAAGGCCCGAGAGGAGATGAGATGAGATGAGATGAGATGAGAAGAAGACTACACGTGTCGCCACGGTCAGTAAGCCCCGACCGCGCCTAAAAATATAAGGACCATTTTCGAATTCTATCGGCTACTCCACAACTGGCCCGAGAAGACTATTCTTCGAGTTCTACCAACAACTGGTGTAGGACACAGGAAGACTCTTTTTTTGAATAGTATCAGAACTCCGAGGGCAACACAGATCTTCATGACAGCAGACGGTCCAGCCTGCTAGCCGGAGCAGAAGCGAGTAAACAAGTGGGGTACAGAGACCCCTGATCAACACGTGGATAGTCAGGTGCTGCGGTAAAAACATCCGAGCAGAGTTTCGGAATTCTCCGAGTTATCACGAGTGGTGAGCATGAGTCTCGATCCTACAAATCTAGATTAGGACAGGTATGATAGGGGAGGGTTTAAGTTTTAAGGATAATTATAATGCGTGTCCCCTTTTTCGATGTGTCGTGCGCTCCTCGTTTCCCTAAAATTAGTTTCAGAACTGTGTGTAAGATTGTACTGTCATTAATCTGTGCTTATGACATGTATCTCGTAATCTTGAATAATATGCAATAAAGATTTTCCATTTCGCACTATTCAACCGGGTCTACCTGAGTTTTCTCTGCATTATTGCTCTCGCACCTAAGTCCAGTGTCAGAACCGTAAGGGCGAGTGGGTCGAACCACTCACAGGTGTCTAGTGTTACCAGGCTGGCTGGAGACCAGAACAGGCAACAAGGCCTAACCCCGCACTAGCACCCAGGCTAAGCACAGAGCCACACGTCACCCCTTACAAAGGCGGTGTTGGACTTCATCATCGACATCTGCCCGTCCATACATTTGGATAATATATTTGAATTCGTATATATCTTTCCAGGAGAGGTAAATTTGCAATATTAAACTGTTTCTGAAAACTTCATAACAATGCTATGAATTTGCTTATTATATAACTGGTAAAAATCAAATGTATTTTGATGAAATGACACTCTGAGCTGAAAGAACACATTTATTACATAAAAGTTACATTTTATCTTGTGCTTTAGTATCACTCATGCTAATTTGTAGCCAGTTTTACCCTCATTTGTCTGAAATATCATATTCACAGAACAGTTACAAATCGACAAGTATAATTTTTTTTTAAAAAGCTCCAGTCAAAAAAGAATCAGTCAGTTCAAGGAGAAGGTGAACCAATTAAATTGCCCAAATACCTTTGGCAAATCTTTTGGCTACCCTTCTTGATTTCTCTAATTAAGTGAGGAATTCTGTTGGTCCATTACCTCCTTCAAGTTAGTAGACCAAACTTTCCCGCCTCCCCCACCACCCCACCCATTTTAGACCGTGCTTTGGCCTAAAGTCTGTCATACTAGTTTGCCTAAATCAGGTTCACATTTGCTTGCAAGCAGTCCCATATACATCAAGGAGACAATTGAATACATTTCTAGTGCACATTTAACTAAATGATACCATTTATGCTGTTGTGTGGAGCAAAGATGATACAACTGTCCAATTTGGTACTTACATAAAATCTACTCCTGAGCTAACTCGTCTTTAACTAGGTACTGATTTGGTACATAAAAACTGGTCACATTTTCTTAACTAGCAGATTTAAACTGATGATAAATTCAGCCAGCCTATATACAGAGCATTAGGCTAGATTTTAGACAGGCCTTGTCCCATAACCTTTACATACTTTTTCTCATCTATTAACATAGCAAATTATTCCATTATTATTCAGGTTTAGTCTTGTTTTACAGTGAGCAATTACACTCACTAATCTCAAAAGAATTATTTCGGAAACAAATTATTGCACTTTCTGTAGTTCAAAATAACTTCTTTAGGAATGATGGAAAGATGGGCATAGTGTATTTTTCAAATATATCATTTGTAATGGCTTAAAACTTTTCTCCAAAATGATGAGGTCTTTTGTTTTGTTTAGCTCTGGCCAACTCCTAGATACATTACATAAATTATTTGCTTGTATTCCAAGGTTTCTGACCTACTTTATACATCCACCTTCATCTTCATGCATGACTAAGCAAGTTCTATTTCAGTGATTCAGTGCAATGGGTATGGTTTGCATTCATCAGCATTCTGACTAAGCTGCCACCACACATACAAAGAAATATGAATTTCTTGGGTGATTTAGAAACGCTAACCTATACTAGAAAAATGCTGGAAATCTGAGGGGGTGGGGGGGGGGGGGAAGAAACAAACACTCAGCTGGTCAGGTAACATCTGTGGAGAGAGGAAGGTAGGGTTAATGTTTAGGTTAATGACCTTTTGTCAGAACTGGAAGATATTACAGATGAACAGCTTATAAGGAGGGACTTAGGGTGGATGAAGAAAAAAAGAGGTCTGTGATTAGATGGCGAGCAGGAGATGATTAAATAACAGAAGTCATGATGGTGCAAGGCAAAAGGAAGTGTGACATATATAGACATACATACAAAAGCAAAATACTGCAGATGCTGGAAATCTTGAAGGTCATCGACCTGAAACGTTAACTTGTTTCTCTCTCCACAGATGCTGCCTGACCTGCTGAGTATTCCCAGCATTTTCTGTTTTTATTACATATATAAGGCAGAGTGACTGAGCACTTAGAGAAATTTGAGCTGATTAGAGAGTTAACATGAATTTGCAAAGGGTAGGTCATCTGCACAGATCACTAAAATGTAGTAGTCAGGTACAAAATTCATCAAAAAAGCTCATGGAATTTTAGCCTTTATAATGAGTGAGCTAGAATATAAAGGGGAGGAAGTTTAGTTACAGCTATACAACGCCCTACTTAGACCACATCTGGAGCAATGCTCCCTCTAATTTTTTTGAAGGGCCACATGGCCCCTTTAACCGGCTGTGCGACCCATTCAAAATTCTGCACAAGCGCGGTTTTTTCCCATTTAAAAGCTGGTGAGCCGGCTGCGTGGGATCTCCAGAGCAAGGGAACACCGATCTGGAGTACTGTACACAGTTCTGGATACCACACCTTAGAAAGGATATATTGACTTTGGAAGGAGTGCAGCGCAGATTCACCAGATTATTACCAGGGCTCCAAAGGGTTACGTTATAAGGAGAAATTACGTAAACTAGACTTTTATTCCCTGGAATATAGAAGGTTAAGGGGCGATTTCATGGAGGTTTTTAGGATTTTGAAAGGAATTGACAGGGGAGATAGAGATAAACGTTTTACGCTGGTGGGGGGGGGCATCTAGGACACGGGGACATAACCTTAAAAATTAGATCCCGGCCATTCAGGAGAGAAGTTAGGAAACGCTTCTTCATGCAAAGGGTGGTAGAAGTGTGGCACTCTCTCCCACAAAAAGCAGTCGGTACTAGCTCAATTAATAATTTTAAATCTGAGATCGATAGATTTTGCAAGGGTATAAAAGGAAATGGAGCCAAGGTGGATGGAGTTAAGATACAGATCAGCCATGATCTCACTGAATGGCCAAAGAGACTTGAGGGGCTGAATGGCATACCCATGTCCCTAATGAGAGAAGTTGGAGAAATAAAAGACGTGGCCAGAGCATGTGTGAATGGTTACAACAGGAAAGGAGAGGGGTGTGGGAAGCAATAAGAAAGAAAGACTTCTATAGGAAGTGGAAAGTCTGGTAACGGCTCCCATCCACCAGGAAAGTGGCAGAAGAAAAACACAGGTAGACACCAGGGGTGCGGGACCAGCCCACTGGCCGTAAACTGATATGGGATCCCCATTCCAAGCAACAGCCCACACATCCCCCATTCCCAGGAGCTCAGAGTGCTCATCCCACATTAGCAGTGCCTGCTGTCCAAGAGAAAATGGGAGCTGTGGTTAAGGCCTGAAGTTGTTAAAGTCAATGTTCCTCACCTGCAAACCAAAGTTAAGTTTCAGGCTGGTACCAATTAAAATAAATGTAAAACCAAATCAAATCAGCAGAAATTTAAATATTCATTACAGTGGAAGTGTATTGTATTAACTTGTCACATAATTCTAAATGTTACGGTCTATAAATTTACCGAAGTGTCTCAGTTGTCCCTTATTACTATGTTTATACTTAAATTTACCAGTTAAAGGCAAATAGGGAATGTATATTTTGTGTAAGAATCTTCCTGATGTGACATCATGAATTTCTGCTTCAGTGATTATGTGAATGGAAATAGTAGACTTTTGGATTTTAATTTTTAAAAATTCACTAGCTCTTCACCATGAGAAGTCAAAAAAAAATTTAAGTAACAAATTGCTTATGGCTTAATTATGCGCATAAAGCCATATAGAACTTCTTCCCTTCAACAAGGTGTTATGTAAGACAGGACGAGATCAGGTACAGTGCTCAGCAAAAATAACAGAAAATGCTGGAAACACTCAGCAGAACGAAGGGTCCCAGACCTGAAACGTTAACTCTGTATCTCTCTCCATGAGGCTGCCTGACCTGCTGAGTGTTTCCAGCATTTCCTGTCATTATTTCAGATTTCCAGCATCCGCAGTATTTTGCTATTGTACAGTGTTAAGCAAATCTGTTACAATTGTAGTCTGAAGGTTAACGTATAAAGATGTACACTTTTTATTTTTAAATGTTCAATTAGAATGCAAAGTAATTTAAAATGTTCAGCAGTTTTATCCCCAGTTCCCTTAGAGAAAGGTAGGGCAGAAAAGAATGCAATTCAAAACTCACTGAAGAATGCTTCATGGATTTTTTGAAAATTGTACAAGGGAGATTTCCAAACCAGAAGCTAAGATTTTTCCATTTTGAAATATGTGGTGTATAAAGTCAGTTTCAAGTCTCAGTTCTGCCCCTAGGCTTTACTGTCAGTGCTTGAAATTCATGCAGGGTGTGCATATATAGTTTTAGAGGTTGTGTATGTACTCAGATTTTATTTTCTCGTCTTACAGTTGATGTTTTCTCAGTATTACAGGAATCGGTTACAATTTTTCATGCATTTTAAAATAAGAAAAATGGCTATTTCATACAGAAAACTCAAGCAGTGGAGATCTAAATCTGTTGGAGCGAGATCCTTGAACATCCCAGATACTTAGAGATGTATCAACAAAGCGACAGCATGTGTGGCCAGAGTTACCAACCCACAATTTAAGCAATGCATGCCCAATAGAGTGCCCTCCCTGCATAAAGAGCACACACACACATACACACACTTATTTGCTTTGGCCAAGGCTTCTCGACATAGTTCATAATTCTCTTGAGATTCATGATCAATGACACCAAGATCCTTTTCGCTCACAACCGATTTCATTTCTGTTCCCTGTGAAGTTTAGGTATACTTGATGTTGGTCCTGCCTAAATGCATAACACTGCACGTAACTAGGTTAAATACAATTTGACAAAGTTTGGTCCATTCTCCTAGTGCACCTAAATCTGCTTGCAGAAATTTCTGCCCCTCTAGACTTGCACAAATCGTGCTTGTGTGTGGAAGACAACGTGCATACTTTAGGGATCATGGTAATTTCATCTAAAATTGTTTATGGTGAGTTGATTTTGTAATTAGAGAATTACTGCTCATACAGATTATAAACTTGTGCAGACATCCTTCATCCACAAGTGATTACACCAGAGTTTTATTATGCAACAAGAGATAACAGTAATTTCCAAAACTGATGCCCAATACTGAGCACCAATTTCACAACTTGCAACCAAATCAACAAATACCAAAATCTGAGAATTTTAGAACTGTTGTAGGTACTATAATAAATTAAATTTAAAACAGATGGATCTCTGAAAGGCTTTGACGAGGGTCTGTGCTAAGATTAAGCCCATGCATGAAAGATGAATTGCAAATTAGCTACAGGACTGTAAGCAAAGGGTGATTTTAAATGAGGTCACTTCCCAATGGGGTTCGATTACTAGTGGGGTGTCCCAGGGCTTACTGCTTATTAAAGATCTGGAGCAGATTATCGATATTCATAGAAGATTGTGTAGTAGAGTTAGGATCTTAGAAGAAAATAGATTACAAGTGGATTTGGATAAATTGAGAAAATGGGCCCCAGATTGGCAAATGTCTTTCACACAGGTAAGCGTGCAGTTATGCATGTAGGGAGAATGTTCAAAGTCAATTACAGGTTGAGCGTCCAAAATCCGGAGTTCCGGAATCCGGGACGATTGGTGGCAGGGTTGTCCGGAATCCGTAAAATGTTCCGGAATCCAGACACCCTGTCAAACCGCAACCTGGGCCCAGGCATTTCCGGACTCGGAATGTGTTTCTGATGTCCGAAGTCCGGAAACGCCCGAGCCCAGGTTGCGATATTTCCGGACTTCGGACATCAGAAACACGTTCCGAAGTCCGGAAAAACATGAAAACCGGCTCGGCCTCGGTCCCGAGGTTGCCAGATTCGGGACGCTCAACCTATACTTGCAACAGCAGTGAACTGCAATATAAAAAAAACCAGAGTGACTGCTGCCAACGACCGGAAGCTGCGCAGAAGCGTATTGCGCATTAATCTGGAAGCTCCAACGACCAGAAGCAGGACGTTCCTGGCATCTTTTTTTATATAAACGAGCCCGTTCTGTTCCTGGCTTCTTTTTAAACGAGCCCGCTCCCTTCCCAGCTTTCTGCGCATGCTGCAACTACTTCAACTTCATTGGCAGCAGTGGCGTCCTTGGAGTGCTGAATGTCTTTTGGAACTTGCACGTTTTGTTAACTGCCAAAAATGATTTTTATTCTTATACACACACAGTACAGCATGCGTGAGTGTCGATTAAAGGGGACAAAGACCTGAAGTGATCATTGAACATTCCCTAAAGGTTCAAGCACAATGTCAGGAGGTTGTAGCCGAAGAGAACAGGGGCCTGGGCTGTATTCCCTTGATTATTTATTACGCTATTGGTTTTACTGCAGAAAGCGTGATATTATTTCTCTTCCTTCGCTGATGGAAGTCAACGTCACAAAAAAAATCCACAAAGGAATTTTGGGGATTAAAAGGAACACCTGATGAGTGGGACTATTGCAACTTTGAATGGCAAGACTTTTGGGGGGATAAATTCGGTATCTCCCCGTTTGGGGCGCAATTATCGACCGGGCGCAAAGTTTAGCACCTGGCGCTAATTATCGCCTCCGACTGCAAACTTGACTTCTATCACCCCTGGAGGTGATTTGAGCACTAAATCAGGCGCTGCACACTTCTCTTAAGGCGCTAACGCCGAGGAGCGAGGCACTAACTCAGAGCGCTGGCGAAACTCAGGTGATGTCAGTCTGCAATGGAACACAGACACACTGGCGCCAGCCAGTTCTTAAAGGGGAGGGCTCGATCTTGCTCTCCACCACACCCTGCACATTGCAGCCTTGAATCTCGGCCTGGACAGACCTGAACTTGAATTCTGCTGGAAAGAAGAATGGGGAGGCCCAGGGAACAAGCTCAGCGCTCAGCGACCGGGCCTTGGTGGCTCTGGTTGGTGCAGTGGAGTGCCGAAGGTCAGTACTCTACCCACAGAGTGGCAGGAGGCCATTGCCACGCGAATAGAGAGGAGTGTGGAGGGAGGTGGCTCAGCACATCTCCTCCAGGAGCCTGGCGCCCAGGACCCACACCCAATGTCGGAAGAAGTTCAACGACCTCACTCGGGTGGTCAAGGTGAGTGGCTGCTTTTCAATACCTCTACATCCCTCCATCTCAACCTCACTCTGTGCCCTGAGGGTTTAAAAACCCCAAATGGCCAACACTCATCCAAGACCTATGGCCATCTCATGAAACACACAACATTCCACACCTTGCATACATTAATGGCTATTCAACTATGGGAGGCACATCAGGCAAGCACATGGCTGCATACATTCAGGGCTATTCAACTACGAGAGGCACATCAGGCAAGCACATGATGGCACATTTACTCAGACGCTGTCCTTTTTCTTGCAGACCTAGCTATCTCACAACAGGCGGCAGCAGCAGCGGACGGGTGGAGGACCGGCTGAGCTGCAGACCCTCAGCTGTCTGGAGGCTTCCGTGCACAGGATTGTTGCCAGCCAGGTCATAGGTGCCATGGCCGCTGGAGAGTTCGACCCCCTTGGGGACAGCAATGGTAAGTTCATCAGCTTTCTCTCCTCTTCCATTCCACTTGCCCCTCACAACACCAGCCTTTTACACTTTCAATCTAACTTACTAAATGTCTCCAGTCCTTGCTCCCTTACTGCCCCCTGTCCTGACGCTAAAGCCACTCTTGTACCTCCCTCCTTTCGGATGGTGAATCACCAACTGAGGAGACGGGCCCTCAAGCTGCCAGTGGGAGCTACGCCCGAGGCGAGGAGGAAGAGGAGGCCGGAGCCTCAGCGCCTGCGTCTCCCGAGGGAGGCCCATGCCCACACTGGGACCACGTCTTCCCTGGAGGGGAGCAGGGGGGGGAAGGGTCTGATGAGGGTGAAGCTCGGGACCCAGTGGGCTGCAGCAACGCGATGGGGGTAGGGAAGCTCGGGGCCTTCTCCCCGGAGGGAGAGCATGCCAGCGAGTCCTGCTGCACTGGACGCAGAGGAGGAGCAGCTCATCACAGAAATGAAGCGCCAGGACTTGAGCATGCACACTGAGCTCATGGGTGCAGTGGCAAGGGTGCCCGAAAGCATCGACGGACTGGCAAGGAGTGTGGAGCACTCCGCTGCAGCACAGGCCGATGTGACGCAACGCAACGTCTTAGTGCTGCAATTCAGTCACTAGCTGCTGCCATCCAATCTCAGACTGCTCTCATGCAGTCTCAGATTGATGTAACGCAAGCACTGACTGCTGCCATCGTCGCTGGTTCGGCCACATTGCCCCGGGGCTCTCACGGAGCCGCAGCAAGCCAGCAATCTGTGCTCGAGCAGATTGCTCCGGATGCTGAAGTGCTGCCCCGTGGGAGTGCCAGTGTGTCGGTCGAGCAGGAAGGTGCTGTCCTCTCAGGATGATAGCATTCCTGCTCCCACCACTGTCACTTGCCCATTGCACTTGCCACCGACTGCAACACAGCCAGCCCAGACTGCTGCCGCCCATGCAGAGTTGGTGCAGTCTGCAGCCGGGACCTCCAGGCCCAGAGCTGGTCGAGGACATCCTTCAAGGGCATCTGTAGTCTCAGCATCTGACATTCAGCAGCCTTGCTGCAGCCACTGGGGCCACATTACGGAGGAGCAGTAGGGTGGGAAGTGCGCAGGGGATGGAGATCACCCTCGAAGGGCAAACAGTAGGAGGTCTAAATAAATGGTGGGAATGTTTGTAGTAAAGGTCGAGGTTTGTCTGATTACATTTCTTTACTGTTTTGGCGTTTTTCTCCAGCTTGTGAGAACCAGTTCTGTAAATTCATGATTTGTTGTGTTTGTTTCTAATTGTTTGTCCTGAATAAATGACACACAGTGTTTGTTAAATAAAAAAGTTGTTGTATTCAAAATTTACATGTTTGGCTTTTGGAATCATTGCAGCTTTGGCCGGCTATAGGGGTTGCGGGTTGCTTTCCATGATTTTGTTCTCCATGCCAGAAGCCATCTTCTGAGTAGGGGTCTAGAAGCGGCTTCTTATCAGCCGTTGACGGACGGCCCTTGCAGTGGCGACATTGTGGGCCTCCCTCCCACCTTGGTGCTGCTGCTGATCATCCTCCTCCTCAGGTGGTGCACCAATCCCTGGTGGCATTGGCTGGGTCCTCAGGATTGACAGGTTGTGAAGCATGCAGCACACAACTATGAAGAGGGACACTCACTCAGGAGAGTACTGCAGGGCTCCTCCTGAGTGGTCCAGACAGCAGAACCGTTGCTTGAGCACGCCGATCGTCTGCTCAATGATGTTCCTGGTGACGAGATGGCTCTCATTGCACCGCAGCTCAGCAGGGGTGTTGGGGTTACAGAGCGGTGTCATCAGCCAGGTGCAGAGTGGATAACCCTTGTCCTCGAGGAGCCAACCACTTGGCTGATGTGGTGCCTGGAAAAGGTCTGGCACACCAGTCTGGCGCAGGATGAAAGCATCGTGGCTGCTGCCAGGATAGCGGGCATTGATGGCGAGTATGAGCTGTCTGTGGTCACAGACCTACTGCACATTTAAGGAGTGGTAGCCCTTGCGATTTCAGAAAACCTCTGCATTTTCATGTGGTGCCCGCAATGCCACATGCGTGCAGTCAATGGCGCCCTGCACCATGGGGAAGCCCGCTATCCTAGCAAAGCCACATGCGCGCTCATGCTGTTTGGCCCGGGTCATGGGGAAAGAGATGTACTGGCGTCTACTTTTATAGAGGGCATTTGTCACCTCCCGGATACAGCAATGGACCGCGAACTGGGAGATATTGACGATTCCCCACTAGTAGCTTGAAAGGAGCCGCTGCCATAAAATTCCAGAGCCACTGTGACCTTCACTGCCACCGACAGAGACGTCCTGGTCCTGAGTCGAGGCTGCAGATCTGGCTGCAGCAGGTGGCAGAGCTCAGTGACCACCTCCTTGCTGAAGCGTAAACACTGCTCCTCAGACAAAATGAATATTGGAGAATTGCTGCCGGAATACCCTGGGAGGGTAAGGTCTCCTGTGCAGAGGCCTGTTGGCCCTCCTCCCTTTGGCCATGTTTGCCACTCTCTCTCTCTGCGTCTCTGATGCCTCCGATTCTGGAGGTGCAGGACGACGGCCTGAATCAGTGCAGCCCCCATAGTCTCTTCTAAATCGATGCATGGAGGTCAAATCAAAAAGAACCTGCAAGTGCTGCTCAGTACCCAAAACTCCTTCACACAGCACTGAATTTCTCCAGAAGTCTCTCTCTCTCTCTCTCGCTCTCTCAGAATCTCTCTCTCTCTCTCAGAATGCGTGGTGCAAAAATGTCACCGACAAAAAAGGCAGGAAGAGGTCGCCTTTAAATAGCGCTCCCCCAGCCCCTTCCCGACTGCAAAACGTTCCCCTCTACCTGTCGTTGCTAGCGGCAGGCGGAAAGGCAGGGGCGCCACTCAATATCCAGTCCGTGGCGCTACCGGGGCGTTGCACGCTCGACTGACGTCACGATATGTGGGAGCAGGAGATCGTGGCGGTAGTGTTTAGTGCTGCCGCAAAATGTCTGGTCAATTTCGCGAGCGGCGCAAATATCGCCCAGCCCGGGCGCTAGTTGCTTTGCGCCCCATTAGCGCCCTCTTAGGGCGCTAACAGGAAGTGCTAATCAACCGAATTTTTCCCCCCTTGAACTCAAGATGGAAAAACGCAAAACACAACATCACCACCACTGCAGCCTCTAACGCAGCCAAAGCTGGAACTGAACTTGGGAGGAATGGAGGGAGAAGCAGGAGCTAGCACTGAACTTGAAATGGTTGACAGACCATACAGGTGCAAAGACTCAGAGAGGCACTGAGACACCTTCATATACAAACTCCAAGTGTATGTGGACGGATGACCCCGAGGAAAAAGGTGATGGTGGGGGGAGGAGAGGAGAAAGAGCACAGAATTGAAGCCGCAGACATCATCTTATAAATTATATTACTATGAACGACAGAGAGCGCGCGAGAGGAATGAATAAGAACAAACTTGCATAATTTATGTAGCATCCTATTACATTCTCATGATGTTCCAGAGTGCTTTACAACCAATGGCTTACTTCTGAAGTGCTGTCACCATTATTTATGGAAATGCAGCAGCCATTTTCCACCTAGCAAAGTCCCAAGAACAGGAATTGAATAAATGACCAAATAATTCGACTCTGGTGTTTATGAAGGAGGAATGTTGGTCAAGACACAAGGAAATCTCCCTGCCCTTCCTTCCACAGTGTCATGAGATTTTTTATGATCACCTGAGCAAGCAGCAGGGGTATCAATTTTGCACCTCACCTGAAGCGTAGCCCCCGAGAATGCAGCTGTCCATCAGTACTGCACTAAAGTGTCAGCCTGGACTTTGTGCTCAAGTCCGTAGCGGGGTTCGAACCCACAGCCGTCTAACTCAGAGACAAGAGTGCTCCCAGCTGAGCAAAGAGGACACAAGATTTCTAGATTTACAAATCTTAGATATATTCATGATCTTGGGAAATGTAACTGATGCCTTAAACATGCTTCTAGCAGTCATATACACAAGTATCAGGTTGGCAAAGTTGAGTGTGGGGACATTATCAAAATTTGCATAAGACACGAAAGTCGTGGGTGTGGTTAACGGTGAAGAGGACTGCATGTGACTTCAGAAGGACAGACAGAACTATACTGCTCAGTGAGTCGCTAACTAGTGGGTATAAATTTATCATCACAAAAAGAACAAAGACAGAGGTTGGGACAAATATTTTTTTTGCACAGAGGGATGTTAGGACACGAGATGTCCAACCAAAAAAAGTGGTAGAAGCAGAATCTATAATAGCTTTTAAAAAGGAAGGGAATAAATATCTGAAAAAGGAAACTTAAAAGGGTATGGGAAAGGGACTAAGTGGATAGTTGTTTAAGAGAGACAGCAAAGCCAGATGGGCCAAGTGGCCGCATCCTGTGCTGTAAAATTCTAATGATTCTATGATAATGCAGGTAGCTTCTATATTTCTATTCTGCATCTAACTGGATACTTCAATCCTTTATTTATTGGCTGTGACTTCTGCTACATGTCAAAATGGGCTTTATTTCGACTGCATTCATTATATAAGAGTAAACAAAATATAATTTCAGTAAGTTTTTCCCTATCAAAATCCTGATATATCCAAGTAGATTACCAAAATCATAAAAAAAACATTGTTAGATATATTTTAGAAAAAAACAAGTTTCAATTCAAAATATGTCCCCGAGGTATGTTCCCTTTAGTGTTTTCCACAAAAATGTAATAAATTCCACACAGAAATTCCTTTGACTTAATCCAGCAACAGTTCATCAACATACTACAGAAACCATTTGCAGTAGACACTGCTGGAAACATATATTGATCAAGTGACCTTTGGGCCACACCATCATTTTATAAAGTCGGAGAGTTGGCAACTAGTGCTTTTTATAGTTTAAAAAACAGACTGGTTTAATGCCCATTTGTTTCAGGCCTGTCATCTCGCTGAACCAGGGTCGGGGAGTAGGAGGAGAGAGGGGAAAAGAAAGGAGTTCATAACGCAGCAATGAATGCTGGCACTTACGAATGTAGCAAACAATTGGGTTGCTAGGTAAAGGCAAATGTGTTAAGTCCTTCTTTAGATTGCATTTCAGCATTGTAAAATAAAACAAGTCAGATTCTAAAATGTAAAAAATTGTGCTTTGATTTTTCTTATCTGATGTTCAAGCTAATGGTCCATTTTCTAACAATTTATCTTTCCCTAAATTTCAGCGATGCAGGCAAGAAACTACAGATACTATCCAACATTACAGACAAAGGAATACACCTTTCAGCTGTTTTATTCAGACCTTTTAAAATGTGGTACTTAAAGGCAAATGCTAACAGCATTCCCTAATCCCCTTGTACAAAAGTTCAAAAATATAAAATCGGTAGAGTGACAAACCCCGTTTATTCGCAGGAACTACACTAACCATACAATCCTCCACAGATGGGAGAGAAACTACTGGCTGTTCAGGGGGCATTTTAAATTATTCTAAGAAACCAGGAAAGATGATCACCACTAAACATTTTAAATGTTATCAGTCAATGCTTTAAGTGAGAAAGGTTGTCACTTTCAGTAAGGCACTCAAATGACTGGAAATTCATAATTGAGAGCCTCAACAGCTTAACCCATTAAACACTGCAGAACTATTTCTGCACTAAAATGAAAAGAGAGGGAAAATGTGTTGTGCCGCATTAAAAGATTAAATAATTCAAATCATCAGCAATAACCAAATGCACGCACACACGCAACAAACACACACACAGCCGTTTTTAAGATCCTGGTTTCCATGGAAGGGAATAGACATGGGCACATTTTTTTTTGTACTATGTCCATTTGAACTGTGGAAGAACCCAGTTGCAGGTTTATGGATTTTGTCCGTCTAACCTTCGGTTGTATCGGGAGAGCGCCCTTTGAGAAAGAGAATGGCAGCAACCTAATATAATGAGCATGTACCATACTTCTCCCCTTGCATACAAGAACAGAGTAGTAACATGCATAGAAAGTAACACGGATTTCAGTATAGTTTTGCAGTGAAGTTGAAATTATAGAATTATGTCTTGCTCAGAAGTTGATTAAATTCTTTTTTTTTTAAAAAGGTTTGAAGGCTACAAGTATAAGAAGCATAAATCAGATTTGTTACAAAGCACAAAGGCTTCTGTGCATGCAGCTGCTCAGAATTCAATAGTGCAGGTTCAAAACTGTATTAAATCTCGGAATTCAATTTCCTTTGGGAGTTGGAAAGTAATTTCAGAGGTTTATCTCCTTAGGGCTTCTACCTGTGGTTGGTTGGTTGGTTGTTTACCTCTCTCAAGGGGAAAAAAAAAGGACAGATTGCGCAGAATCCGCAAGACAGCAAGTTATATCTGGACTCTGGAAGGAACAAGTTTGATGGGGTGAATGGCCTTCTCACTCCACATTTGTATTCATTTGGTGTGTATAGACATCCGTGCTGGTGGTCATTGATTAACCCGTGTTTTTCCAAGTGACAATTAATTTTGTCCCAGATTGTTGTCTCAAAGTGCCCCACCACAGACATTCGGCTGACTGGCCTATAGTTACCGGGTTTATCCCTCTTCCTCCCTTTTTTGAACAGGGGTGCAACATTTGCAACCCTCCAGTCCTCTGGCACCACTCCCATACACGAGGAGGATTGGAAGGTTGTGGCTAGAGCCTCTGCTATTCCCACGCTTAATTCCCTCTGGATGCAACCCATCCAGACCAGGTAACACTTCTACTTTGAGCACTGCCAACCTTTTAAGTACCTCCTCTATCTATTTTATCCTGTCCAATTTCTCTACTACCTCCTCCTTCGCTGTGACATTGGCAGCATCCCCTTCTTTTGGAGAAGAAAGATGCAAAATACTCTTTTTTATACATACACATATAGATATAAAAATGTATATTTGTAACATCATCTCTTCCTGCTTCATAATATAAATCCGTATGACAAAAGGCAATATCATCTTAACCCTAGAATAGATTGTAGTCACCAACACACTCCAAGCCCATGCTTATTCTCCTTTTAATGTAGACTGACATTTTTATTTAGTAACAAACTGAACTTTGACTCAATAAATGTATTGTGACTACATTTGTCATAATTGTTAAACTCCAAATCTGGACATCATAATGCACGAACCACACTGTATACTTTTCACACTTGTGCTGTATCATGGGTGGTGGGCACAGGGTAGAAAATAGAGAGTAAACAAAACTGATAATGGGGCAACTGAGACTCTAGTGTAAGCAGGATTTTAAAAATGACTGAAACTGTTCAGAGGCCTTTTTTTTTCCACCCCTCCCACCCTCCACCATTGCTACCTTGCAATCACTCCCAGGTGTCTATTATTTTCAATATATATTAGGGTATTGAATTTTGCTGCAGTTCACTGGGAAATTAATACTGCAGGTCTGATATCAGAAATTCAATATACCTACAGGTTGAGGCATGCTGAAACAACAAAGCACATGACATGACAATGGTATGAAAAATAATTAAAGAAAATTCCCTACATGGGCACAAATTATAAATATTAACCCATGCAACTTTGTGGATTTTAAGGTAGTTACCCAATCGAAGGGTTCGGACGAGAAATACACGTCATTCAACTTTGGCTCTTGTGGTTTATGAACTAATAAGAAACCTTGATTTAATGAAGGTCTTTCAATTTATAGCAAGTTATCGAATATCCTCTACGTATTTAACATTTTAAATAAAGGCTCAGCACCTTGCACTGAATTCAAGACATCGCTAAGGCCTTCCAGACATTTATTCAATCTGCTTCAGAATGAGAATTCTGCACTTCAGGAGGAAGTGATAAGCATCAGTTGGTGGTACCAAGTGTGAGAATGCATTTTTAAATATTTCATAACCAATGTTTATTGTTCATCAATAATGCATGTTACACATAATAGCCAACATTTATAAACTGGTTCGAGTTCTGCAGCTTTCCAGAACGCAACTAATCATTACAGCTGCACAATTGCTGTTTTTAATAAACATCCGTAATTTAGAGGAATACAATTTCAGTTTTACACTTCAAAACATTAGGTTCTAGCAAATGCCCAAAAAAGGAAAATAAAACTATGTGCACTCAGTACTTTTGAGACATAATATTTTTAATGGATTATTGTTGCATTTCACTTTATATCAACAGCCCCTCCTCCTCTCTAGCCGCACCCCACCCCATCACTTCCTAAACCCAAAGCAATGTGTTCCCAGGCTTCAGCCAATAAGGCTCATGAACAGCAGAAAGTGTGCAACAGCAGCGATGCAGCCTTCAACTCCTAGCTTTCACACTTGTCAAACGAGAAGCGCCTGCTTGTTTGTCACAGCAACCCCTCCCCGCTTACCCAAAGTACAGCAGAGATTAAACATTTATGTATGAGACATCATGGGTACAGTTATAGTTCCCACTGCTTTCAAGTTGCAGGTTCTTGTTTTCAGTGTGGCTCATAATATCCTGGATTTTGCGATAAGAATAATGGTGAGGCTGCAACTTCTGGAGTCCGCACATGTGCAGATAAACAAATCAGAAAGTTGCTGTCCAATTTGCCCTGCTCCTCCACAAGCTTCGCTACACCGGCATCTCGCCGAGAGATTCAGCATTCAAACACATGAAGTTGTGGTACTTCCCCACTAAATGCGCCAGAAAGGTTAAGGCTTGTCCATTCAAGTGCAAGTGAATTTTTAATGCCGTGATAAGTCTTAATTACTACCAAACAACCTCTCTGGCACTGAAAATTTACATTTACAAGTGTGGCGTCTCATTCCTTCAGATTTTCATGTTGGAGATTTAAAAAAAAATACAAATTAAATCATTTTTACCACTTTTTCTTTCTGTCTCTATCACGCTCTCTTAATCCCATCTTTCTTTATTTCACTTTCTGTACATGATTTTGCATTGAATTAAATATTCTAACTGACACTTCCTGGTTTAGACTCTACGTTTCTCAGTAAGGATTCTTCAATCTGATTGGTTGAAGAGACACGCTGTTGCTTGGCCTGTTGACACAGGTTCCAGATCGCCTGTAGAGGGCACCGTGCTGTTTCAAACTCCCGATGACAATAAATTGCCCTGCAAGAGCCCACGAAAAGTTTGTGGGCAGCTGAAAGCGTAATGAATGGCGAGCGCCATTAGTTTGTCGCTGACCACAAAATACGGACCAATATGATGCTTCATTCTTTGCAAGACCAGCAAATGCCATTCTGCAAGTACAATTGTCATAGTAGTTATATTTAAAAACTCAAATCTGGCATCAATACTGGATCATACATCACAGAAGGAGGCCATCCGGCCCATCGTGCCTGTTATGGCTCTTTGAAAGAACTATCCAATAAGTCCCACTCCCCCGCTCTTTCTCCATAGCCTTACAAATTAGGTGATCATCAATATAACATCAGCAAAAGTATATATACCCATTGTTATGCAATACGAATCACGTTTAGCTAATTTCACTGGCTATATGAATGTTGTTTCTTTCCCACAAAGGTGGAAACCATTTCCCCAGTAGCTCAGAGGTTTATCCAGTGATTAGGTGGGCCATATACCCCAAGAAGGTCCCAAGTTAACTTCATGGTCTGGGGTGAGTTAACGGATCTCATGGAGCAACTGGTGTAAAAATATTACTTCCATCCTCATAAAAGGTTAAAAAGAAATTTGTTCAACTCCAAGGAGAAATCTGATAGGAAGGGATCGATTTTGCCATTGTGGGCGGGCTGGGGCATGTCAGGTGGCATTCGTGTCAGGAAACCGACTCCGAAGTGAAGTGGGGATAAAGTGCGATTTTCCCCAAATTGGGCCATTGATTTCCAGCGTGTGGGAATCCAGAAAGTCGCCTCCGATGACATCATCAATGCCGCTGGATTTAAGGCCTGCAAGCAGACTTGCTTCTTCTGGAGACCTTAAACTTTATGGCCATTGTAGTAAGCACTTCATTGATCAACTATGTCCACCAGTAGGCCAAAGTGTGCTCCACGCTTCGATGAGCCCTCCCTCCAAGCTCTGGTGGAGTGAGCAAGATCCAATAAGGAGGTGCTCTTCCCTTCCTCAGGGAGAAAAAAGTCACCCCAGCAGACTAAAGCTGTGTGGCTGCAAGTGACCCAGGAGGTCAACTCCATCTCGATGAGCCGCAGAACCTGGCTGCAATGCAGGAAGAGGTTTCATGACCTTCTCCGCACAGGAAAAGTGAGTATGACTTTCCCATCACCCTCAATCTGATCCCCATGGCCTCTCCTCACCAGTACTCTGCTTTGCCAACCTCTTCCTCCACATCCCACTTGACACTTACATCCCTGCACCCTTACCCATTCCCTCTCTCTATGGTCACATTCACTTAACTATTCGTCCATACAGCCCTCACACTCCCTATCACCGTGATGCAACAACAACAACTTACAACACACAGGGAGGGTCCTTTGTCTCCTTCTAAGCATCTATGCTATGGATTCTCTACACCCACTCCTTCATTTTCACTCAAACTCCACTTGTGTCCCTCATTGCAGGAAAAGAGAGCCCACAATAAGAGGGAAAGAGCCATGACAGGAGGAGGGCCACCGTCAGTAGCCCAGCTCACCGCCTGGGAGGAGGCGGCCCTGGAAATCGCCGGGATCGAGGACAATTCCCAAGTGGGGGACGGACAGATGGGCGCATCACAGCAAGCTGGTGACAGAATAGTTTGGCATCTCTCTCATTGACATTGCATGAGTCACTGATAATGATTCTAATGCTCTTAACAGATTGACTTATGATCATCTGCACTATTCAATGTGCAGGTAACCTTGACCTCACATCTCTAACTCTTTCCTTTACTCCCCCACAGGACCATCGAAAGCCCCCACCCCCACTGTCCAGGAGGAAGAGCCTGAGCCTCCAGACTCCTCAGAGGAAGCTGCAACCTCTGACGGCGCAGCATCAGCAGAATTCAGCACACCCAGCACCAGCGCAGACACTCACACCTCGGTGGGACCTTCGCAAGATAGAGTAGTGTTGTCACCTGGTGTATCACAGCTCACAAGTGTGCATCAGCAGATGGGGGAGACAGGGACAGCAGTGGAGAGTCCTCGTCAGAGGGCGCAGGACTCTGCCAGCTCGGCTCAGCTGCATGTCGACCCTGTGCCACCGGATCCATCCAGAAGAGCGGTGCTGGAACTCCAGGAACAGGTGCAGGAGTCTCTGGCAGGTTTTGTCTCCAGGGTCGCTGCAAGTGTGCAGCGAATGGAGGAGTCCATCGCGAACATGAGCAGAGCCTTTGTGGAAGCATTGGCGCATGAACGCATCACCACAGAAAGGATGGCTACCATAGAGAAGAGGATGGCTATGGTAGAGGAGAGGTTGGCTACGGCCATGGAGGAGCTTAGTCGCCAGGGTCTTCAAAACATGGTCATTGTTCAGAATAGAATGACATCTCTTGAGGAGCGATGGTCAGCTATTGAGCATACAAACCAGACCTTCATTGAAGTCCTCTGGAGTAGGACTTCCAGTGCAGAAACGGGTCCTCATGGCCCCCCTGCAGTGCAGCAAGATGCGGTCAAGCCACTTGCTAGCTCTGAAGTGGGGCTGACCCATGAGAGGGATATTGGTGGCAGACAACAAGGAAGTGGGGGCTCCTCTCCAAGTGCTCACACGACCATGCCCCTGCAAAGCCCTCGGTCAGAGCCCCACCCGAGTCGTTGCCCAACTGAGATGGGCGTCTCAGCCCCTGCACAGCCGCAGGAGCAGCAGACTGATGCCAAGCCCTCACAGGTTCGCAATCCCAGAGGACACCCGCCAAAGGTGTTGAGACAGGAGCAACAAGCAAGGGGCCTCCACATCTGCTGAAGCCACAGGGGAAGCACCACGTAGGAGCACGTGTAAGAGGAAGATAAAGCACAAGTAGTCACAAGGGTAGTCACTTGGGTGTTGTGATGTATTGTTTTTTGACCAGGCATCCTTGTCATGGTATCATAAACAGATTTGATGGCAAACTGTTGAAGTTGTAGCCTGTCTCATTTCGCAAATGGTACATCCACATTGAGGGCTTAGGGCGACTTGCAATTGTCAGTATAGTGGTCTAGGAATCCGCAGGTTCTTGTCCATTGTCGATGGTCTGGTGAGAAGGTGCGAGGCAAAAGTGTTTGATTGTGCAGGCTAAGCAAATCTGGCCAACATGAGTGCGTCCCTTGTATCCTGGCCAGCAATGTGGTCGCGCGCTGGCATCTTCTGGCCTGTGCAGCTTCAGGTGGGTGAGCAGCAGCTTGGCGCTCCTGTTGTTGCTCATGGGTCTGCTGCTGCCACGGCTGGTCTTCGTCCGAATGTGATGTCCAGGAGGAAAGGAAATAAATGTTTGCCATGCTTCTGGTATATGCCTCAGTTGAGAAAGCGCTCAGTCAAGGTGGGGAGAGGGGTTTCCAAGGAGGTCACACTGGAGATTGGTGTCAGGCTCCAAACTTCCACAACAATGAGTAGGCCTGCTAAAAGTTCCCCCAGACCGGAGACAACAAAGTTCTGCCACCTGCAAGTGATCCTTGGTGAAAACTCCTTTTTAATGGTGGAGCTGCAGCGGTTAGTAAGCAATCCAATTGTGAGGCCACCAGGATTACCACGCGTGTTCCAGAGGAGGCGTGCAGGATGGGGGAAATGTCTAAAAATCAGAAAGGCCTCTCAAAATGGGATTAGAGGCAATTAAGTGGTTAAGTGCCTTAAAGGCCTATCCCACCTCTTGGAGGCGGGATGGAAACAGGGTCTGAAAACACAAATGTGGGAAAATTGTTCAGAGGCAGGATCAAGCCCAGCCGCCATTTTTTGCGATTTTGACAACTCAGACGCCTCCAAACCCGCCTCCTCGGGCCTGGTAAAATCGAGCCCTAAGCCTTTCACATTGGTCAGTTTTATCTTTAAACTCCGACGACTTCAGCTTTCTACATTCAGGTTAACCAACAGTTCCCTGCAGTTACACTTTTGGACAGTAGTCAACAACACCACGCCCTCTTTCTGTAGCATTTATAAAAAAGATAAAATCAGCTGTGAACACCATGGGCTCGATTTTAAATCCCGAGGCGGGTTGGAGTCGGGTTGCGTGGTGGGCGGGTTCGGGAGCCGCTTCCGGCAGGAACAGCTGCAGAGTTGAGATTTTTATTGAAGCACCTTGTTAATTTCAAGTAGGCGCGCTGGCCGGTCCAATGAGTGGGATCGGGTTGGCTGGCCGCCTCTGATGATGTCATAATAGCAGCTCCTTTTAAAGCTGCCTTCCAGTCTGAGCCTTTCCATTGTGGGTTCCTGCACTTGATTTAAACGCTATGACTTCTTCCAGAGGCAAGGCAGCTCTTCGTTTTAATGATGAGTCCCTCCAAGTTCTTGTGAATGCTGTCAGAGGGTGCAGGGAGATTCTCTTCCCTCCTGATGGCCAGAGGAAGGCAGCCTGGCTGCGCATTGCTCAGGAGGTGAGCGCAAGGTGCATTTATGCACTCTTATGGATCCAGTGCCGCAAAAGGTTTAATGATCTTGTGAGAACATCAAAAGTGAGTATCCCATCTCACTTGCCTTCACTCTGCTTCCCTTCTCTTCTCATCACCAGCACTCTGCGTTGGAAGCCTCCTCCTTCACATCCCACCTTACTCTTGCTTCCCTTGCACCCTTTCCTATCCATCTCTGTCTCTGCACTGAATCACTTCAGCATCCTGCCTATGCACCCCTTAGACTCGCTCTCACTGTCTTGCAGTGACAACAACTAAACGCACAGGGAGCTACCTTCCTCTTGGCACCTTACCCCATCTTTGTCTCACTCAAAGCTTCTATGGTCGGGATTAATCACACTCACTCCATCACTGTGGCTGAAACACCGCTTGTGTCCCTCCTTGCAGGAAAAGATAGCCCATAATAAGAGGGAGAGAGCAATGACTGGAGGAGGAACACCTACCCTAGCAACATTGACCAGTGCTGAGGAGGCTGCATACGAGATTGTTGGAGGTGGCGAGGACCTGGAAGTGAGCGATGGAGAGACAGGCACACTAGAGGAAGCTGGTGACATAATAGAGTTTCATCCCTCTCAGAAAACAATGGCATATGATGTTCATAGAGAATCGCATTGTATCATCTGCTCAAAAGGATGTGTCTGCGACATCAATATCAGATGTCTAATTCAAGCCTTTACTCTCCCACAGGACCATCGAGTGCCCCCCTCCCCACGATCCAGGACGAAGACCCGGACATCTCCTCAGAGGAACCTGAAGCCTCTGAGGGAGCAGCATCACCAGGACTCAGCGCACCCAGCACCAGCGCAGCAACGCACACCTCGGTGGGGCCATCGCGAGTTAGAGTAGTGTTGCCACCTGGTCCATCACAGCGCACAAGTGAGCATCAGCAGATGGTGGAGACAGCGACAGCAGTGGAGTGTCCTCGGCGGAGGTCGCAGGACTCTGCTCGCTCTGCTGAACTGCATGCAGACGCTGTGCCTCTGGGGCCATCCAGAAAAAGAGCGGTTTGTGAAATACAGGAACAAGTGAAGGTGTCTCTGGAAGGGTTTGCCTCCAGGGTTAGTTCGAGTGTGGAGAGAATGGAGGAGTCCATCTCTAACATGAGCACTGCCGTGGTGGAGGCAATGGCGCATGAATGCACCACCATGGATAGGATGGCAACCTCCGTGAAAAGGATGGCAACCTCCGTGGAAAGGATGGCAACCTCCGTGGAGGAAATAAGTCGTCAGAGTCAGGAAAACATGGTGACTGTTCAGAATAGAATGACATCTCTGGAGGAGCGATGGGCAGCTATTGAGCAAAGAGATCAGAGCTTCATGGACGTCCTTTTGAGGAGGGCTGCCAGTGCAGATACGGGTCCTCATGGCCCCCCTGAAGTGCAGCAAGGTGCTCTCCTGCCACTTGCCAGCACGGAGGTGCGGCTGACCCATGAGAGGGATGTTGTTGGCAGGACAGAAAGAAGTGTGAGCTCCTCTCAAAGCGCTCACAAGACCATGCCACTACGGAGCCCTGAGTCAGAGACCCACTTTGCAGAGACAACAGAGATGGTCGTTTCAGCCCCTGCACAGCCGCAGGAAGAGCAGACTGTTGAAGACCCAAAGCCATCGAAGCAGGCGCAGCATCCTAGTCAGCAAGGTGCCTCTACATTTGCTGAAGCCACAGGGGAAGCACCACGTAGAAGCACGCGTAAGGGAAAGATTTAGCACCCAAAGTCACAAGGGGACTCACTTGGGTGATTTTTCTTTTTTTCTGACTGTTGTTGGTATTTTTTGTCATGTATTAAAGATAAATTATGTCAAACAGTTGATTGTGTGGCCTATGTGTTCTGGGAAATGGCAAAAGCGCATTGAGGGCTCAGGGCGACTTACATTTGTAATGCTGATGGTAAAAGTGATAGGAAATAAGAGGGTCTAGCAGAGATGAAGTATGACGTTGGAAAGTGTCGCCTGCAATTACAGAGCCATATGGTAGCCACCTATGGTCGAAGAGTAAGCTTATGGTAGTGTGGCATGGCAGTGTGAATACCCTGGTTGACGGGCAGCAGTGAACTGGAGGGATGCTGCATTGGTCACAACAGGGCACACAAGGCGCCCCTCGTCCTCCTCTTCCCAGGAAGATATGTGATGAGCCACGCGGCTGGTACTCTCCCGATTATGAGGACCAGGATGAGAGGGCATAAATGTTTCCCATCCCCTTGCTATAGATTTCATTTGAGGTAACAATCTTGCAAGTGCACAGTCGAAATAATTCCATTCATGACACACTGCAGATGGGTGTCAGCTTGAACAGTCGGAAGGTCAGTAGATGTGCAAAATGTTATCCCATACCTACAACAGCAAAGTTGTTGCATTTGAATGTCAGCCATGTTTCAGGGGCACTTTTAAAGCGCTCCACCAATGCATACAAATCATGTCCTCCAGCAACTCATCTCCTTGAACCTGGCCTGTTTCTGCCTTAACTACCTGTCCCACCGGTTGGAGATGGGTCAGTTTGGGAGCAGCTAAACAGACACTCAGGAAAATCGGGTGGGGGCGGGATGGAGGCGGGTTGGGTGTCTGAAGCCACTTTTCCCAACAGACCCTCCTCCAAACCCGCCTCCTCAGGGCTATTAAAATCGAGCCCCATGTTTCTGTGTATCTCATTAACAAAGGGATGCTCTTCAGAGGTTAGTAGAACAGTTGTAAGAGGAGGCATGCTAGACGGCATTGACAGGAGATGGGGAGGTTGCCAAATCATCACAAAAGCAATCTCCAAATTTGAAAATGACAGCATGAATTAGGATATTAACCATCACTAGTAAATGTTAAATTATTAGGATTAGTACATGCATAAAACAACTTTTAGAAAGGAATACTCTATTTTAAGACCTTGTTCTTTATTCCTTTTACATTTATGCTTGGGCTTGAGGAGAACAGTTCTCAAGTGGTGGCCTGCAACCCCAAAGCACCACTCTCCACTTTTTACAATACCTGTGTGCTTCCAGTCGCCACTGGAAGGCCAATACAAAGAGGCTCCTTGCTTTAAATGCTGCGGAGGATCTCGATTCTTGAGACCCCATGAAAGGCTGGCAGCACAAAAGTGTAGAATTCACCTGGTTGACATTATATTTTGCCCTTGGCAGCAAGATCATTATCAATGTCTTCCAATTTCCTTTCCAGTGTACTTCAGTCTATTTTTCTTTCTTCAAGTTAAGGTGAAACAGCATGACCTCGGGTCATTTTTTGCTTAAAATCTCTCAGATTTAAATACGCAAACACAGCCCAGTGGTAACCAGATGGATGATATATTCAGCACACATTCTTTTGGTTGCTCAGGGATCTTGTGAAATGGGTGGCACTGATAAGAGGTATACCTAGTAGTTTGATTTTAAATTCTCAACAAAAGCAAGCAATTTCCAATTTCACAGCGCTTTGAAAATACATATTCTTCTTCAATGACACTTAATCCATGAAGATTTAGTCAACAAATCAGAAGGATAACACTCAGCAACGGCTTATTCAAACTTCCATACTTTGATCCAATAATTCTCAACAAGAGAAACAAGCCGTTATATTTCTACACAGACCATCACCTCAAACATTTAAATATGCATTGCAGTCCAAATCGCTGCCCACTGGACATGTGCAATCCAACTGACTTCTTTCTGTGAAACAAAATTACATGTCCCCACAAATAAGCAGTTTTGTAGATTCACTGTTCCTAATGGTACTAACAGTGTGCAGTGATACAGATCAGTAAATCAAATCGGAGCATGTATCAGAAATTAAAATGTGTCAACAGCATTTCCTAACCAAACTGAATTAAGGCCGGGACCAACTTAGCACATTACAAATGGATGAGGTCAATTAATGGAATGCAAGTGCAGGTAGATAAAGCCAAGAAAAAGGCAAATAGCATTTTGCGGTTTATAAACAGGGGCATAGACTACAACAGCAAAGAGATGAATTTGTGCAATCCAATGGTCGGGCCACAAAAGGTATTTTGTCTAAAGTTTCAGGCATCCCATTTTAAAAAGGATATCAAAGCCATGAGTATTCAGCACAGATTCAACCAGGGATGAGAAAATATATTGTGAGAAGCAAAAATTATGAAGACAGACCCGAGATACTGGGACTACTTCCACTGAACCCAGAGAAGACCAAGAGGATATTTAAGAGGTTTGAAAAATAATGTAGGATTTTGAGGGTGAATCGGGATTGCGATTGAGGAGTTCGTGACAAGCGGTCGTCAATTTAAATTTGTCACTAAGACAGTGAGGGGTTAGGAGATATTTCTTTAGGGAGTGAGTTGTTGGGGCATGGAATGTTTTGCCACAGGAACTCGCTGAGGCAAAAGCCTTGCAGCTTTTAAGAGAAAAGTGGATCAACATTTGAAGCAGAGGGAGATACAGGGCTATGAGGAGAGACCAAGGTAGTGAGATTAGTTTTCGATTGCTTCAGCAAAGAGTCAGCAGAGACACATTGGGCCGAATGGCCTCCTTCTGTGTTGTAAAGCTCTTTGGTTTTAAAGAATCAATTTTTAACGGTACAGTTGTAATAAATGCAGGATATGCTAGCTGCAGTATGTTACTGTATTTAATTAACATGCATTTCAAACCCATAGTTCATGCGCTTATCACAGGTCTATAAATCCAAGTGCAATATATTTCATTCCGTGAATAGAAATGCGCAAATTCACAATATTTAACTATTTAGAATCTGTGACAATGGCGTTGTGGCCTTCGGATCTACTGGTGTTCCTTTGTTGAAATAACAGTCTGTGTAAGGACACTCAGTTTTTACATTGGTAGCAGCAATTTTACTTTAAACAACTGCAAAATATTATTGACAAGAGATGCGAAAACGAAGAATAAATGGATCCTTAAAAGTGATCAGAGGCCGGCAATGTCATCAACTTGAAGGGCAAATATGCAGCAGGTAATAACATGCCAGAATGGATATAAATTATATATATTTGATGGGGGAAAACAGAGACTAGGAACAAGCACATAGTGAAATGAATACAGAATGTCCTTTAAGTCAAAAAGAATTACCATTGTAATCACTGCAGTTACTACAATTACTGGGAACTAGTAACAAATGACCATAGGCTTCCTCAGCTGTAGCTTTGTGACACTGACTTGAGTTAAACAACAACAGCAACTTGTATTTATATAGCGCCTTTAACGTAGTAAAACATCCCAAGGCGCTTCCCAGGAGTGTAATCAGACAAAATTTGACAACGAACCACATAAGGAGATATTAGGGCAGATGGCCAAAAGCTTGGTCAAAGAGGTGGGTTTTAAGGAGCATCTTAAAAGGAGGAAAGAGAGGTAGAGAGGTGGAGAGGTTTAGGCAGGGTATTCCAGAGCTTAGAGCTTTGGCAGCTGAAAGCACGGCCGCCAATGGTTGAGCGATTAAAATCAGGGATGCTCAAGAAGCCAGAATTGGAGGAGCGCAGATATCTCGGAGGGTTGTGGGGCTGGAGGAGGTTACAGAGATAGGGAGGGGCGAGGCCAGGGAGGGATTTGAAAACAAGGATGAGAATTTTAAAATTGAACCAAAAGCCAATGTCGGTCAGCAAGCACAGGGGTGATGGGTGAACAGGACTTGGTGCGAGTTAGGACACAAGGGGCCAAAATTTGCCGGATCGGCGCGATGAGCAACATACGTCATTAATTTGCCCTCTCCGTTCATCTCGCACTATACTTACGGCAAAATATGTCGGGAAGTCGATCCAGCTGTGGTGTAGCGAGCTCAATGACGAATCAGGGATCTCATTCATGGCGCAGCCAATAGCTTACGCCACAGACCAACCACACGGCATAATAAAAACCTGAGAACCTGACGCCATAACTCAGCTTGAGGCTTGGCACTGGGCGGTAAGCCAGTTGCATCTTCTGAAATTAGCTTAATTCAATTTTTAAAAATTGGTTTTAGTTTAAAAGCAAGTAGTAATTTCCAGTGTCTGCACGTCCCCTTCTCCACAGAGGCAAGAGGAGGCAAACCAACATTTGCAGAACTTTGAGCACGCAGACCTTTGTGCCTTGTTGGATGAGGTTGAGATTCAGCGGGATCAGCTGTTGGGTATTCCAAGGGAGAGGGCTCCCCGCAAGATGGCGCGGAGAGAGGTGGCGAGGCCGTTGAGCGTCACATCGGTCATCCCACGGATTTGCACCTAGTGGCGCAAGTACAACGACCTGACCAGGACAGTCAAGGTAAGCATCCTGTGGGCTTTTAGTCAGAAGTCACAATTTTATTATAAGTTAAGACAAAAATGATTTTTTTTTTTTTAAAGTTAAAGGCAAACAATTTTTGAAGAAAGGCGCGAGCTGGAAAGGAGTTTTGCTTCTCATTCAGTGTTTGTGGAGTGGGGGAAGAGACAGGTAGGTGCTTTCATGATAAGATGTTTCTTTACTCAAGGCACAACCCAATGGCGACCAAGTCATAAAAGTCTGTTGCCATGGGAGACAGCCATTTGCGAGTGGGCAGCTGATGAATTTGGCTGCTTTATGTCTCTGCTGAATAAAACATTGCAATGCCTGCAAAGCGGGAGTGGGCTACAGGGGTCCGCACTGCGAAGGAGGAGGATGCAGGAGCATCGCCGGTATCTGCAGCGGGCTGGAATCAACTGGGCAGTAGCTGGATAACCTCTGCAAGGAGATTATGTGGAGAGCTCATGATATTGCCGAGGCATCCACAGCTGTCCTACAGTTGACACCAGAGTCTCTCCCCACCCCCCGCCCACATGGTGACAGTCGTGATTCTGAGGGACTTGCTGCTGACGATCAGGACGCCAGTGCTTCACAGGGCCGTGTCCTTCTACCCCCGGGCTACATGCCAGTGACACAAGACTCGCAGGATCCAGCTGCTGAGGATGACCCTCCACTGATGGAGCCAGCAGCAGCTGCCAGTCTCCCATGTCCCCTTGGAGCAGCACTGAGAACCACCCACTTCCCAACTCCCGGATCCCGACCTACATGTTGAACTTGTGCCTTGTTGATGGCCTCCAAGGGCTTGTTCAGGCCCAGGGGAGATGCACAGATGCATGAGGGAGTAGAGTGCCTCCCTCTGCATGCAGAGTCAACCTCCTCCTACTCATTCTCACCTTCAGCGGTCCCTCAGTCACAGACTGCAGAATTGCTTGTAAATAGCTTGAAATTTAAAATTATTGCTGTTGTTGTTTATAAGGAGTTACAGCAATTCTGCCAAAAAATCATTTCATACGGTTTAACAATTTTCTATTCAAAGTATTCGCCACTTTCTCAGGGACCTACTGTAGTACACCTCAGGCCATGACCCGTCCAGGCACCCGAAGCGGGTTGTGTGCGTCCTCCACATGCAGGGTCGCAGCGTGTGTGTGATTGTACCTTTCCTGTGCTACATTGTTGGTGATGTGGATGGTGTCGTCAGCCACTGCATCACTGGGTAAGCCTGGTCCCCGCCAGGATCCATCCACCCCCTTGTCCCTCCCCTGCTGAATAAGTCATGGATGGTGGAGTGGTGAAGGACAAAGGAGTCAAGAAAGAGGCGGGGTGGCCTGGAAGTAATTGCCTTCAGACACGAATAGGACACTGGATGGCAAAACTGGCAAGAAAAGACTGCCAAAATTGAAGAGAATTAGAAAATACAAATATACAAAAAATTTCCAGACTGCAGAAGTGAGGCTCCACAGCTTTAATCATCCTTTTGTTGGCCTCCTTGGCCTAGACTCATAAATCACATCAATACCACACCACCTGCGCCGTTATTTTTCAGTTTAAGTGGCTGCAGGAAGAAAACAAGCATAAATCCAGGAAAACTGCAATGGAGGGATGAGCAATAAAAACAAACTTTCATCAGTTTATGCAAGGGTGAATCGGTGGAGCGGCGCAAATGCCCCAGCAAATTATGGCGCAACACAGCGAATGGTATAATTCACTTACTCTTGTTATTTCCTTGAACTTTTGCATTTCAATAAAAGCTCAAATCAATAATAAATTTCCAGCAAATTCTGGCCCATTGTGGTCAGGGTATTTAAAGTGACAGTTTGTAACATGGGGATAAGTAAAGAAAATGCAGAAAAAAAAAGTCCAAAACTGGGAGGCATGATACTGACCTTGTGTAACTCTTGTGCATCATCCGAGCAGATGATCATGAGCTTGTGAACTGTGTTTCAGTCAACTGAAAGAGCGGCAGCTTCTATGGGCTGGATTTTGCCAATGGGGAGCTTTTGGAGGCGGGACTCACACTTGTCGGGTTTTAGTCCCGCCTCCATCGACTTCTGGCCAACCCACGCTATTTTCCCTTGATTGACCTTGTTAAGCCCGCCCAGCGGGCTTAGCAGGCCAATTAAGGGGAAGCCGGTTACAGAGAACGTCAGTGTATGACGTTTCATCTGTCAAAAATTTTTGACAGAGGAATGGGTCATCGTTTGACAGCTCTGTGAAGCTGTCAAACACTGACATTCTCTGTAGTTTGATCAGTTCTTGAATTCAAGACTCATCAAACCTCTTTCTTTAGCAAAAATTAGATGGTTGTTGCAGTGGAGAATGCAGCAGCCATCTGTCATCTCTGCCGGTGAGATGCGAGACTCTCCGCATCCCCAACGATTGAAGCCTGCAGGAAGAAACAAAGGTAAGTAAACTTTTTCTCACACTTTCCACTTGCCTCACATACTCACCTCTCCACACTTGCACCCATCACTTACCTTCACAGCGCACTTTTGCACCCCTCCGACCCCCTGCTCGCCTCGGTGACCCTTGGCGGGGTTCGCAGCCTTCAGGAAGCCCGCACGTGAGTAAAATGGGGATAATCCTCTTAACTACCTGTTAACAGGCAGCTAAGTGGCTGTAATCCTCTTCCCGCCTCCAGGAGACAGGACCCAGCGTGGGTCGGCTACCCGCCTCCTGGGAAGATGGCACGGAGGCGGGATGGGCACCCGCCCCCAGATTCTGCCATTTTCCCAGCAGTTCCGCCTCCAAACACGCCTCCCCAGGGCTGGCAAGATTGCGCCCTATGTTACGATTCAATTGTAATAAACTAACTAGTGCCAATGTATCTGACTTTAATTTAACATGCACAAGAGTTAATATCAGTATCAGTTTTTAAAATAAAGAGACACGTGCACATTTTCTTCCTGTTCACAAAGCGGTGTGACCTGCATATTAATTGTGCATTCATTTGGCAAACAGCGAGTTTTACTGTGAGTGCAAAGTGCGCTGATAATTGACTAGTCACCAATTACCTTGGAGGAAATTGTAACAATGCAAGGTAGTTTGAAGAAAACTAGTACAGTTAAAATATCATGAGAACATGAACTAGGAAAACCCATTATTCTCTACCAGCCTGTGTTTATGCTATTGAAATTCCTTTTGGCAGCTCATGCTAAAATATAAATATAATTGCTTTCATTAAATCTAGTGGTGTTTTGGAGGATTCAAACCTCAACTGAAATCCTTTTAAGATTGCATCCGAATACAGAAAATGCATTTTTAATTTTCCGAACTGAGGATAGGAAAGCAGCTCAGCAGCTCAAGTGCTCCCTCTACGTGTCTCGCAGTTCTTTCCAAAACTGGATGTATTTTCACCAGCAATGATATTTCCACCTCAAACACATACAATGACGAGAGAGGATTAATCTATTCAAACTGTTACAAATCTATTGAAAATTGTTCGAGTTGCTAACCAGCGACCTTGAAAAACATAAAATGACAATCAATATTGGCTCAGCTCAGCTCTAATCTTGAATACCAAGAGATAACATGCTTCCCCCGCTCCCCCCACCCCCCAACCACCCCACAATAAAAGCAGGAAAACTAAAAATTAAACTTGTCCAAGTCACACCATTGGATTTGGCCCAATATCAAACCTTGGACAATCTCATTGGCCTGGATTTTACGGGGCCTATGCGCGCGTACGCGGCTGTAAGTGCCCTGCAAGTTCCAGATTTCTGCGTGCGCTGTGCGAAAACCCGGAACTTGCGCTCTGTCAAGTTTCAGCTTGACAGATCGTATGAATGCGCAGGAAATGGACATTCGCTGGCGCAGGGCTGGGCTATTTGCCCAACGAATGCCCACAAAACTCTTAGGCCTGGCAAAAGGAGGCTTAGGGCCTTCTTTTACCTGCGAAAGGGTTTAAATAAATATTAAAATAAAAGTTTTTAAATCATTTAAACATTCCAAAACCTTTAAAATTAGTTTAGGCTATTTTTGGCCCCTTTAAAAATGTTTAAATTTATTTTTCAAAAAATTACATTTTTGTTTTAAATGTTTAATTAAATAGTATTTTAATTCATTTTAAATGTGATGATGATTTATTTTTATTTCGGTTGCGTGAAAATGTATTTTTTAATGTCATTCCTATTATGCCTATGGGAATTCCGTATGTAAATGAAATCCTTATAAGCATAATAGGAATCCCCCTTTTTGATTGGTTGGGTCGGCCCACGTGATCACAGGGAAGCTGGAGAACCGCCTGCGCCCCTGGGATACGTGGGCATTTACGCAGGCGTACGTCTGCAGGCCCAGGACCGCAAGAGTCCGAAGATACAGAGGCACCAGGTAGGTGCGTACTTTTCTTGCGGATCGGATAAAAATATATATATAAATTTTCAAAAGGCACAAAAGAGGTCCAAGTAGTGGATCCGTCATTGAACCGCCAAGGAAAGTCATACAGGAACTGTAATCTTCCGGGTTACGTGAAATTCCGCAATAATTTGAGAAGGGGGCAAATTTTTCCTTGGCCATTTCAGCAGTTTTACTTACATGTGATAGATATTATAGATCTTTAATTGAAGTGTGACGTTCAATCCTTCAGCATGCAGAACTAAAGATGACAGTAATCAATGTTTCTAAAGCAAGAAATCGTAAGGTTGCCTGATTAGTATAGGTGCAATGCATTTTTGGAGAACAAGACAGATTCTTGGCTGGTATCGAGAATCAAACTTTCCAGATATCCTTCTTGAACCTCTGCGCAAGTGGATCCTCTGCATTTTCCAGCAGTCCTGGTAATAAGGAACATCTCAAATCCACAGACCAAATATATAGGCTCTATTATTGACCTAGGAAAACTTAATTTTGCCCATACTGGTTGGGAAGAAAATTTATCACAAACTTTTCTATTTATTTGTTAAATATACTTAAATCTTGAAAGAGACAAGATCAGTGACAGACAGAACATTAGAATTTGCATATAAATATTATTGAGGAGCTTATATTTTGCAACAATGCTCCTTAAGTAACTGTGGAGTCATTCAGGCAAGTCTTTCTAAATGCGATCCTTTTCTGTTTTTGTCGATGGGTGCAGTCAGCCTCAACCGAGGAAATGTCCTCAATTAAATCTAGTGGTATATAATCTCCGGCAACACCTAAACACAGACTCTTGCAGATAAGAGGCACTCAAAATCACAATGACAATCTCAAGAACAAAAAGGGGTTACCCAACTGCTGTGCACAAACGATTAGAGAGGATTAAAAAAAGAAAAAAAACCTGCAAATCCTGAAAAATGGAGATTGCTGTAAACGCAACGCATCTGGGGGGAAAAAAAGAGAAAAAGGATGATTCAGGTAGAGACCCTTCATCAGAATCAAGGCAACACTCCTCAGTGTGTTAGGTCAAACAGTTTGGTGATAGTCCTGGAATTCGGCATCCCTGCAAGTCAGAAATTGTGGCCCCAATTCAAGTACTGCCTAAAGCAGGTTTCAACAGACCCAAAACGCTTCTCACAAAAACCAATTGTGAAAAAACAGAATTTACATATTTGGTATGCAGAGGTTACAAGGTCAGAAATACAAGAGCTGTAGCCACAAAATAACAACAACTTGCATTTATATAGCAGCTTTAACATAGTTAAATGTCACAAGGTGCTTCACAGGAGTGTAATCAAACAAAGTTTGACACCAAGCCACATAAGGCGATTAGGGCAGATGACCAAACTTGATCAAAGAAGCAAGTTTTAATGAGCATCTTAAAAGGAGGAAAAAGAGGTCAAGAGGCACAGAGGTTTAGGGAGGGAATTCCAGAGCTTAGGGCTTCGGCAGCTGAAGGCACGACCACCAATTAAAATGATTAAAATCGGGGATGCGCAAGTGGCCAGAATTGGAGAAGCGTAGATATCTTGGAGGGTTGGAGGGCTGGAGGAGGTTAGAGATAGGGAGGGCGAGGCCATGGAGGAATTTGAAAACAAGGATGAGAATTTTGAAGATTGAGGCGTGCTCAACCGGGAGCCAACGTAGGTCAGCGAGCACAGGGGTGATGGGCGAACGGGACTTGGTGCGAGTTAGGATACGGGCAGCAGAGTTTTGGATGAGCTTGAGTTTATGGAGGGTGGAAGATGGGAGGCCTGCCAGGAGTGCGTTGGAATAGTCAAGTCTAGAGGTAGCTAAGGCATATTTTCAGCAGCAAATGAGCTGAGGCAGGGGCGGAGTCGGGCGATGTTACAGAGGTGGAAGTAGGCGGTCTTATTGATGGCGCAGATATGTGGTCGGAAGCCCATCTTGGCGTCAAATACGACACCAAGGCTGCGAACAGTCTGGTTCAGCCTCAGACAGTTGACAGGGTGAGGGATGGAGACAGTGGTTAGGGAACGGAGTTTGTGGCGGGGACCGAAGGCAATGGCTTCGGTCTTCCCAAGATTTAGTTGGAGGAAATCTCTGCTCATACAGCACAAAACAAAGTGACATTTCAATGAGGAGTGTTTCCTGGTGGAGAGCTACAGCAGCACAGAACTAAGGGGAGACTCCAGGCCAAAACTCCTACAAAATAAAAGTTGTGCTGGGTGATTATTTCTTCTGAAATTATTGCGAATAAAAGCTCTTAAAATGGATGCTGTGCTACAATTTCCCTTCTGGATTAGAGGCCGAGTCTGATCTATGTAGAAGATAGATGAATTAGGAAAAAAGTACAATTTTCCAAGTGTTAAAATATTCCAGTTACATCTGCTAAGTAGCTGCAGCTATTATATTTTACAAAGATATCTGATCAGCTGTTATTGTGCTCAGTACATCCGATAGAGAATGCCAGTTTCGCCTGACCTGTAAAGACAAGTTGGAGGACAGAATACATCATTTGATTTCATGCCCTACACTTGACAGGCTAAGAAATATGTGGTTTGTTCCTATTTTTAGACCACTACTGGTGGAGCTTCATTGCAATTAGTCAAAGATCTTACGATCTCAGGAAAAAACAGGTTTTTATTGCCACGCTTGCTAACCTGGAAGAAAATCTAGGCTGTAATAGCAAAACCAGATAGATATACAAATATATTTCCAGCCGACCTTTCTAGTTTCTAAACACGAGGAACAAAAAAAATAGCTGATTCAAGTATTTCTGAAGGATACAAATATAAACGACCAATGCCAAGAGCAGAAGAGCTCTGAATTTCTAAATTCCATTATGTTATGACTGTATCTGTTAAAGTGACTTAAGTTGAAGAGTGCAGTGCTGGAGAGGTTCATATCGAAATTACTCAACGTGGCTGAGCGAGGGTCATCTCAGTTTCATGTGACAATACAAGGTCACCTTTAAGGGAACTGCACAAACTAGACCCAAATAAAATGAACTTTGTGCATCAGCAACTTGTTATCAATGCAAGAGGCAAGGATACAAGTGGTACTGTAAACCACGGGTACCCAGGTAGACCCTGGGGAGAGAAGCATAAAAATACATATTGTACATCACTGTGCAAATTGTGGGCAACACAGCAAGTGGTCGGAATGGCAAATCAGTTAATTATTTGATTCCATTCATCTTAACTAATCTGATTTGTGATACTGTGCCCTGCACAGGGGAAGGAGAAATGGTTATATAGTGAGTAAAAAATAATGTTACAGTGCTGTATTTGAGATCTCATTAGTTCCTTTCAAACAGTGGAAGTGGGGGGGGGGGGGGGGGGGGAAGGATTTAACTATTCGAGTCCCAGGACTGTCTGGCACTTTATTCTGCTTTTAGTCAGACCACTGAGCAGTGCAAGAAATTCTATCTGAACTGTGTGGTTCATTTTGACTCAGAACACTACCTCCTATGGGAAATCATAAGGACATAAAAACATAAGAAATAGGAGCAGGAGTAGGCCTTTCGGTCCCTCGAGCCTGCTCTGCCATTCAATAAGATCATAGCTAATCTGCTACCTCAACTTCACTTTCCAGCACAATCTCCATATCCATTGATTCCCTTAATGTCCAAAAATCTATCGATCTCTGCCTTGAATATACTCAACGACTGAGCATCCACAGCCCTCAGTATTGCTGGTATACCACAACAAATCAGTATTGCAAGCAACGGTAGCATAGTGGTTATGTTACTGGACTAGTAATCCAGCGGCCTGGACTAATGATCTGGAGACGCGAGTTCAAATCCCACCACGGCAGCTGTGGAATTTAAATTCAATTAAATAAATCTGGAATGAAAAGCTAGTATCGGTAATGGTGACCACGAAACTATCAGATTGTCGTAAAAACCCATCTGATTCACGAATGTCCTTTAGGGAAGGAAATCTGCCATCCTGGTCTGGCCTATGTGACCCCAGACGCACAGCAATGTGGTTGACTCTTAACTGCCCTCTGAAAAGGCCTAGCAAGCCACTCAGTTGTAAAAAAACGAAAAACAGGAAGAATAAAACCGGACGAACCACCCGGCATCGACCTCGGCACTGGTTACAGACATGACAATGGTACACCCAGCCCAGTCGACCCTGCAAAGTCCTCTTCACCAACATCTGGGGACTTGTGCCAAAATTGGGAGAGCTGTCCCACAGAATAGTCAAGCAGTGTATGCGGGATGGTTTCTTGGAACAATATGTTATGGAACCAACCAGGGAGCAGACTATTTTAGATCTGATAATGTGTAACGAGGCTGGATTCATTAATGATCTCGAAGTGAAGGATCCTCTTGGGAAGAGTGATCATAGCATGGTAGAATTTCAAATTCAGTTTGAGGGTGAGAAAGCTAGGTCTCAAACTAGTGTCCTGAACTTAAATAAAGGTAATTACAAAGGTATAAAAGGCAGACTTGGTTAAAGTGGACTGGGAAAATATATTACAGGGTAAGACTGTAGAAAAGCAGTGGCAAACATTTCAGGAGATATTTCATAACTCTCAGCAAAGATATATTCCAGTGAGAAAGAAAGACTCTAAGAGAAGGATGAACCATTCGTGGCTAACTAAGGAAGTAAAGGATGGTATCAAATTGAAAACAAAGACATACAATGTTACGAAGAATAGTGGAAGGCCAGAGGATTGGGAAATTTTTAAAAACCAGCAAAGGACGACTAAAAAAATGATAGAGAAAGAAGATAGCTTATGAGAGTAAGCTAGCAAGAAATATTTAAAAAAGACAGCAAGAGCTTCAACAGGTGTATAAAAAGAGAGTAGCTAAAGTAAACATTGGTCCCCTAGAGGATGAGTCTGGGGAATTAATAATGGGAAACAGGGAAATGGCGGAGACTTTGAACAAATATTTTGTATCGGTCTTCACAGTAGAAGACACTAAAAGCATCACAATAATGGATAATCAAGGGGCTATTGGGGTGGGAGGGGGAACTTAAAACAATCACTATCACGAGAGAAAAAGTACTAGGCAAACTAATGGGACTAAAGGTGGACAAGTCCCCTGGACCCAATGGCCTGCATTCTAGGGTCTTAAAAGAGGTGGCTGCACAGAGATAGTGGATGCATCGGTTGTAATCTCCCAAAATTCCCTGGATTCTGGAGAGGTCCCAGCGGACTGGAAAACCGCAAATGTAACGCCCCTATTTAAGAAAGGAGGGAGACTGAAAACAGGCAACTATAGACCAGTTAGCCTAACATCTGTCATTGGGAAAATGCTGGAGTCCATCATAAAGGAAGTGGTAGCAGGAAATTTAGAAATTCATAATGTAGTCAAGCAGAGACAGCATGGTTTTATGAAAGGGAAATCATGTTTAACAAATTTGCTGGAGTTCTTTGAGGATGTAACGAGCAGGGTGGATAAAGGGGAACCAGTAGATGTCGTGTATTTGGATTTCCAGAAAGCATTCGATAAGGTGCCACATAAAAGGTTACTGCACAAGATAAGAGCTCACGAGGTTGGGGGTAATATATTAGCATGGATAGAGGATTGGCTAACTAACAGAAAACAGAGTTGGGATAAATGAGTCATTTTCAGGTTGTCAAACTGTAACTAGTGGAGGTGCTGCAGGTATCAGTGCTGGGGCCTCAACTATTTACAATCTATATTAATTAATTGGATGAAGGGACAGAGTGTAATATAGCCAAATTTGCTGATGATACAAAGATAGGTGGGAAAGCAAATTATGTGGAGGACACAAAGAATCTCCAAAGGGATATAGTTAGGCTAAGTGAGTGGGCAAAAATCTGGTAGATGGAGTATAACATGGGAAAATGCGAGGTTATCCACTTTGGTAGGAAAAATAAAAAAGGAAATTATTTAAATGGGAAGAGATTACAAAATGTTGAGGTACAGAGGGATCTGGGGGTCCTTGTACATGAATCACAAAAAGTTAGCATGCAGATACAGCAAGTAATTAGGAAGGCAAATGGAATGTTGGCCTTTATTGCAAAGGGAATGGAGTATAAAAGTAAGGAAATCCCATTACAACTGTACAGGGCGTTGGTGAGACCACACCTGGAGTATCGCGTACAGTTTTGTGTCCTTATTTAAAGGAAGGATATACTTGCATTGGAGGCAGTTCAGAGAAGGTTTACGAGGTTGATTCCGGAGATGAAAGGGTTGTCGTATGAAGAAAGGTTGGGCCTATACTCATTGGAGTTTAGAAGAATGAGAGGGGATCTTATTGAAACATGCAAGATTCTGAAGGGGCTTGACAGAGTAGATGCAGAGAGGATGTTTCCCCTCGTGGAGGAATCTAGAACTAGGGGGCATAATTTCAGAATAAAGGGGCACGCATTTAAAACGGAAATGAAGAGGAATTTCTTCTGAGGGTCGTGAATCTTTGGAATTCTCTTCCCCAGAGAGTTGTGGAGGCTGGGTCATTGAATATATTTAAGGTGGAGATAGACAGATTTTTGAATGCTGCGGGAGTCAAGGGTTATGGGGAGCGGGCAGGGAAGTGGAGTTGAGGCCAAGATCAGATCAGCCATGATCTTATTGAATGGCGGAGCAGGCTCGAGGGGCCAAATGACCGACTCCTGCTCCTACGTCTTATGTCTTATGGCCTGACTTAGGCATACTCACAGAATCATACCTTTCAGCCAATGTCCCAAACTCCTCCATCACCATTCCTGTCCTGTCCCACCGGCAAAGTCGGGAAGGAGTGGCCCTGGGACTCCTAAACATTGACTAGTGAAGTCTCATGGCTTCAGGTCAAGCATGGGCAAGGAAACCTCCTGCTGATTACCACCTACCGCCCTCCCTCAGCTGATGAATCAGTACTCCTCCATGTTGAACACCACTTGGAAGAAGCACTGAGGGAAGCAAGGGCACAGAATGTACTCTGGGTGGGGGACTTCAAAGCTCTCCACTGGCTGGAGTCATACCTAGCACAAAAGAAGATGCTTGTGGTGGCTGGAGGTCAATCATCACAGCCCCAGGACATTGCTGCAGGAGTTCCGCAGGACAGTGTCCTAGGCCCAACCATCTTCAGCTGCTTCATCAATGACCCTCCCTCCATCATAAGGTCAGAAGTGGGGATGTTCGCTGATGACTGCACAGTGCTCAGTGTCATTCGCAACTCCTCAGATAATGAAGCAGTCCATGCCTGCATGCAGCAAGACCTGGATGACATTCAGGCTTGGGCTGATAAGCGGCAGATAACATTCGCACCACACAAGTACCAGACAACGACTATCTCCAACAAGCGAGCATCTAACCACCGCTCCTTGACATTCAATGGCATGACCATCGCTGAATCCCCCATCAATATCCTGGGGGTCACCATTGACCAGAAACTTAACTGGACCAGCCACATAAATACTGTGGCAACAAGAGCAGGTCAGAGGCTGGGTATGCTGCGGTGAGTGTCTCACCTCCTGACTCCCCAAAGCCTTTCCACCATCTACAAGGCACAAGTAAGGAGTGTGATGGAATACTCTCCACTTGCCTGGATGAGTGCAGCTCCACCAACACTCAAGAAGCTCGACACCATCCGATACAAAGCAGCCCGCTTGATTGGCACCCCATCCACCACCTTAAACATTCACTCCCTCCACCACCGGCGTACCGTGGCTGCAGTGTGTACCATCTACAAGATGCACTGCAGCAACTCGCCAAGGCTTCTTCGGCAGCAACTCCCAAACCCGCGACCTCTACCACCTAGAAGGACAAGGGCAGCAGACACATGGGAACACCACCACCTCCAAGTTCCCCTCCAAGGCACACACCATCGTGATTTGGAAGTATTTCGCCTTTCCTTCATCGTCGCTGGGTCAAAATCCTGGAACTCCCTCCCCAACTGCACTGTGGGAGTACCTACACCACACGGACTGCAGCGGTTTAAGGCGGCGGTTCACCACCTCCTTCTCAAGGGCAACTAGGGATGGGCAATAAAAGCTGGCCTTGCCAGCGAGCCCACATCCCATGAACGAATAAAAACTGTACAATCCTACTGTGTGAAAACAAACAAGTTGAGAAAGAAAAACCCGAGAGGGGGATTGGGAAAATGTGATGAAATATTAAATAAGAGATAAAAAGTACAAAAGCCCTACTGAAGTGAAGGATTCACTATACCCTTTACCTGCCGTAAAGAAAAAAAACTCAATATTGTACTGATGACAGTAGAGACAAAAAATAATGGATTCCTGTCCATGATGGATTATTTACTGGACTTTTCATTGCTGGTCACAGTACGCATACAGGGTTGTAAGGCCAATTATTGATAACTATTTATGCAAGCTGCAGGGAATAGATCATATAGTCTGGCTAATATTTGCACCTCAAGGCAAGGAAGAGATATGTGTAGTTCAGGGAATCTTTGCTCTAGCTGCTCATATTGTACCTAGACAGGGAGCTAAAGATCAGTCAAAGCATTTGGCACCGATCATCAAATCAACCATCCCAGTCAATTCCAAACATCATACGTGACAGGTATCTGGGGGTCATTTTGGGATAGAGGCATTGACTGGCAGGTACGTCTGAATTTGATGGACAATTCTGCGGCCAGGAGCTTCCACGTGTGGGCTTATTGAGCCGCCTGTGCTCGGCTCCCCAGTCAGGATGAAGCCAGCACAGGTACTGAGCAAGGCACTGGCTCTGTGGTAGAGTTTCACCACATAAGAAGTGAGTGACTGTTGCAAGAATTAATCCTTACATTGAGATCTAACGCAGGAGAAGGGTCTTGATTGTTTTAACATTAAGGGGAGAATAGTAAAGTCTGGGCCTCGGTCTTGATATAAAAAAAAGACTTGCATTTATATATCGCCTTTCATGACCACCGGACGTCTCAAAGCGCTTTACAGCCAATGAAGTACTTTTGGAGTGTAGTCACTTTTGTAATGTGGGAAACGCGGCAGCCAATTTGCGCACAGCAAGGTCCCACAAACAGCAATGAGATAATGACCAGATAGTCTGTTTGTTTTGTTGGATGAGGGATAAATATTGGCCAGGACACCAGGCATAACTCCCCTGCTCTTCTTCAAAATAGTGCCATGGGATCTTTTACGTCCACCTGAGAGAGCAGACGGGGCCTCGGTTTAACGTCTCATCTGAAAGACGGCACGGAACTCAAAAGGTTAGTATGCAGGTGCAGCACGTGATTAAGAAGGCCAATGGAATGTTGGCTTTCATTGCTAGGGGGATAGAATATAAAAATAGGGAGGTATTGCTTCAGTTGTACAAGGTATTGGTGAGACCGCACCTGGAATACTGCATACAGTTTTGGTGTCCATACTTAAGAAAAGACATACTTGCTCTCGCGTCAGTACAAAGAAGGTTCACTCGGTTAATCCCGGGGATGAGGGGATGGACATATGAGGAGAGGTTGGGTAGATTGGGACTATACTCATTGGAGTTCAGAAGAATGAGAGGCGATCTTATTGAAACATATAAGATTGTGAATGGGTTGGATCGGGTGGATGCGGGGAGGATGTTCCCGATGATGGGTGAAACTAGAACTAGGGGGCATAGTCTTAGAATAAGGGGCTGCTCTTTCAAAACTGAGATGAGGAGAAACTTCTTCACTCAGAGTGGTAGGTCCATGGAATATGCTGCCCCAAAAAGCTGTAGAAGCTACATCATTACATTAATTTAAAACAGAAATAGACAGTTTCCTAGAAGTAAAGGGAATTAAGGGTTACGGGGAGCGGGCAGGAATTTGGACATGAGTCTAGGTTCGGATCGGTCATGGCCCTGTGGGTAGCGTAGCGGGCCCAGGTAGCCTGATCCTGCTCCTATTTCGTGTGTCCAATTCTGTTAGGTTCAGGAGATGGTTCTGTGATAGTAGATTGGCGGTTAGGATCAGATCAGCCATGATCTTATTGAATGGCGGAGCAGGCTCGAGGGGCCAATTGGCCTACTCCTGCTCCTATTTCTTATGTTCTTATGTTCTCCGACAGTACAGCACTCCCTCAGCACTGCACTGGAGTGTCAGCCTAGCTTTTATGTGCTCAAGTCCCTGGAGTGGGACTTGAATCCACAACCTTCTGACTCAGAGGCGAGGGTGCTACCAACTGAGCCACAGCTGACACTGAGTATATGAGTATATATTCATCCGCACGTGATAAATTCCAATAAGCCAGAGTATAGTAGCAAAGGTTTTCTGTTCGATCCCTGGGTCTCGCTACATTTGTATAAATATTGGGCAAGTGAAGACATACAGGACATGAAATCCATTTATGGGAGTGACCCGTGATTATGAACTTAAGTAGAATATCTGGCAGAAAACCCCCGCAAAAAGAAATTGACGAGTGTACCACCGATGGAGTGTGAAAATTTCAGTATGTTAAAGATTTGTATTAATAAACTCTAGTTTGAAACAGATTTTTTTTCCAACTAAGTCCACAATAGGCAGCTAACCATTTAACTATCTTGAATGGCAACACAAGAGCTTTGTGGTCATCTTTTCATTCACAAATACAGATAACACTGACAAAATTTTGTCAAGAAAATGCATGCTTCAAAGTGCCACATAAGTGAATAACACTTAGTACTTTGGAATACGTAGACTGTTAAATAGAAGTTATACTGTGATGTCAGAAAGTTATATCGTACATGATTTCACATTTCAAATTTGCACTGGTAAACCTCCAAATTCCAGAAACTTCGACAGTAAAATGTCAGAATATACTCCAAAAGTAATTCTTGCAAATACATTTAATACCAGAAGTCAAAATATTTCAATGCTCCCAGTAACAACTTAAATGGCATTCAAGAAAGGAGGGAGAGAGAAAACAGGGAACGACAGGCCAGTAAGCCGGACATCAATCAACCGGAAAATGCTGGAATCCATTATTAATGAAGTGATAACAGGGCACTTAGAAAAACATAATATGATTAGGCAGAGTCAACATGGTTTTAGGAAAGGGAAATTGTGTTTGAAATGTATTATAGTTTTTTGAGGATGTAACTAGCAGGGTAGATAAAGGGGAACCGGTAGATGTAGTATATTTGGAATTCCAAAAGACATTTAGTAAGGTGCCACATTAAAGGTTGTTAAGCAAGATAAGGGCTCATGGGGTTGGGGGTATATTAGCATAGATAGAGGATTGGTTAACGGACAGAAAACAGAGAGTAGGCCAAACGGATCATTTTCAGATTGGCAGGCTGTAACTAGTGAGGTGCCACAAGGGTCAGTACTCGGGCCTCAGCTATTTACAATCTAGATTAATGACTTAGATGAAGGGATTGAGTATAATGTATCCAAGTTTGCTCGCGATACAAAGCTAAGTTGTGAGGAGGACACAAAGAGCCTGCAAAGGGATATAGACAGGTTAAGTGAGTGGGCAAGAAGGTGGCAGATGGAGTATAATCTGGGGAAATGTGACGTTATTCACTTTGGTAGGAAGAATAGAAAAACAGAATATTTTTTAAATGCTGAGAAACTATTAAATGTTGGTGTTCAGAGAGATTTAGCTGTCCTTGCACAGGAAACAGAGTTTTGGCATGCAGGTCGGCAAATGGCATGTTGGACTTTATTGCAAGGGGGTTGGAGTACAAGAGTAAGGAAGTCTTGCTACAATTGTACAGGGCTTTGGTGAGACCACACGCGAGTACTGTGCACAGTTTTGGTCTCCTTTGCTAAGGAAGGATATACTTGCCTTTGAGGTGGTGCAACAAAGGTTCACTAGATTGATTCCTGGGATGAGAGAGTTGTCCTATGAGGAGAGATCGAGTAGATTGGGCCTATACTCTCTGGAGTTTAGAAGAATGAGAGGTGATCTCATTGAAACATATAAGATTCTGAGGGGGATTGACGCCGAGAGGTTGTTGCCCCTGGCTGGAGAGTCTAGAACTAGGGGGCATAGCCTCAGAATAAGGGGTCAGCCATTTAAGACTGAGATGAGGAGGAATTTCTTCACTCAGAGGGTTGTGAATCTTTGGAGTTCTCTGCCCCAAAGAGCTGTGGAAGCCGAGTTGTTGAGCATATTCAAGAAAGAGATAGATTGATTTTTGGACTCGAGGGGATTCAAGGGATATGGGGATCGGGCAGGAAAGTAGAGTTGCGGTCGAAGATCAGCCATGATCTTACTGAATGGCGGAGCAGGCTCAAGGGGTTGTGTGGCCTACTCCTGCTCCTAATTCTTATTTTCTTATGTTCTTATGATTGACTCAGTGAGATAATAGCCCAGATTTTGCAGTCAGCGGCGAACAAACGGCACTCACTGTTCATTGCACTTACAGTTGCCCACAGACTTAGTGGGTTTTTGCACAGTAACTTGCGGTAATTAGAGAGCCGAAACAATGCGGCGCCCTCTACAGGGGATCTGGGACCTATGTGAACAAGACAAGCAACAGCGTGTCTCTTCACCCAATCAGATTGAAGAATCCTTACTGAGACACGTAGTCGAAACAAGGAAGTGTAAGTTAGAATAGTTCATTCAATGTCAAATCATATACAGCAAGCGAAATAAAGAGGGAAAGAAAGATAGGATTAACAGAGAGATAAAAGAAAGAATTTTTTTTTTTTTTAAATCTCCAACAATAAATACGATCTGAAGGAATTAGACTCCACACTTTAAAAGAAAATTTTCAGTGTCAGAGAGGTTGTTTGGCAGTAATTAAGACTTATCACGCCATTAAAAATTCACTGACACTTGAATGGACAAGCCCTAACTTTTTCTGGCGTGTTTAGTGGGTATCTAGTGGGTAAGTACCGCAACTTCTCACCCTTCATGTGTCTGTATGTCGAGTCTGTCGCCGAGATACCGGTGCAGCCAGCTTGTGGAGCAGCAGGGTAGCTCGGGACAGCAACTTCCTGATTTCCGCGTTGAAGTGCGGATGCTGGAGGTTGCTGTCCGATTTACTCCATAATAACGGCGAGCGCCGATAGCCTCACCGTTATTCTGACCGCAAAATCCAGGCCAATGTGTTTCCTGTTTGAAGAAGAGGTAGGGGACAGCTTTTAGCCCTGGGAATAGATACAAAGCTTTTTTTTTTGCTGCTGTCTGCATTATTGAAGGGCAATGCCAAATATAAATGAGAAAGCTCCTCTGGGTGGTCTAAATTTCTATATTCTGGGATACAAAATAAAACGAGAAACATCTTTTTAGAAGCATCCTCAAAAGATCAAAAGAAACAATAAAGCAAAAGCAATCAAGGGCACACGGGCAGCTGCTTGCTGATGTCAGTTTTTATTATTGCAGCTCAGGGCGAGATGTATGGTACTATCCAGTCAATTTGACAAACTTCAAAAAAAGTGACAATTTTAATAAACCTTTGTATTGCAACACCACTCTGAACAGGGGCAGCTGTATATTGTCAGATTATTGCAATTCAAAATTCAATTTATCAGTAATCCCCTAGTAGTAGAGTTTCAAGATGAAGCCAAAAGGAAATTCAGCATTTACTTACAATCTTTTGATCTTAAATTAGTAAATAGCAGGAGAACTTTCTCAATCTAGTTCCTTTGAACAAGTTGATTCAGCACTTTTTAAAAAAAAGGAGGGCTGGAAACATGGATTTGAATTGAAGGCAAAGTTGGATGGATCCCAAACTGTTGGAGTGATTACATTTTGGAGAGCGAGTAATCTCAGGAGAACTTTTATCGATGTAGTTGTTATTTATAAGTGCATATTTTGAAGGAATCATCATTGTGGAGGATCGAGAGTAAAATTCAACTTCGATGGGGGGTGAAAAATGGGCGGTTGTACGCTCCTGACGTCGGTAGAAAGGAAATTCAGGGAGAGTGCGTGCAACAGGTAGCCAATCCGCTACCAACCATTTTGCACTCCCACCGAAACTGAATTGTACCACCTGTCTTCCTGAAAAAGCATTCCGTGAACTTTTTAATAAAATCAAGGCACAGACAATGGGGAAAATCCCAGTAATAAAAATGGGAAAGAATGCAGGTTTCGCTTGGTGCCTCCACGCCTGGTGTAATACTAAGCCGTCTGATACCGAGTCTGTACTGAGAGTCAATGAATATCAACTGAGGCAGCAATTTGGGAATGGAGAGAAAGCCCAAGTTCCTGCTCCCGACTGCGATTTAAGAACACGCGGGGAGGTACGGACAAGATTAGGCTCAACCTCGCTGACTTCCACAAATAAGCTCACATACGCAGGACGTCCACTTAGAGAAGATAACCGAGGATTACTGATGCCTGGAAATCTGTGCCCCAACAAGACACACCGCCATCAGGATTTGTGGGGAGAAAAGCACTACTAAGTGGTTTCGGGAGGTCTAAAATTTCACTTACATGAAAACATTTATTCATTGTTATATTACACCACACATAGATGAAGACACAATGGTGCAATTTTTATATAAAACATGTTATTTGCGGTCAGGTTTTTTTTTCGCCCACTGCCCTGATAAAAGTCTCCCACTGTTTCACAAACCACATTAATTTCACTGCTCCTCAGCTGAGCATCATCCTGCCCTCTCCATTTCTAAGCTCAGTTTGGAATTAAATAAAGTAGATTCGAACAGAAAGCCAAGATAATTACTGTGGCAGTAATCTCAAGAGGGGTGCAAATGACAAAGATAGAAGCTTGAGTGATGTGTAGCTGCTTGATTATAATTGTGGACCTCCCTTTAGTTTCCAACATTTCTTCAAATATTAGACCCAAGAACTTCAGATTTTCTTTTCCAAAAAGTTATTCCACATACACCCCGAGGGCACCTAATGTATGTGATCATTAGACACTTCCTCCAAACATTTGCACAGTCCTACAGCATGTAAAATGGAGAAAAGACAAAAGAAATGGGATTAAAGTAGATAGATCCAGTTAAAAAGCTCAAACATGCACAGGTTCAATGGCCCAAGTGTCGTCCTCCTGGTGCTGTGATTCCTAGGTTTCCTTGAATAGTGCAGGATCATTAAGATGTAGGCCGAATTTTGCTCTCCGTGGCAGGTCCCAACTCCGCTGCTGGCTCCATCCTGCTCTGTGAAATGAATTTCCTCTGATTGGGCTGGTTAAGCCCGCCCAGCGCGTTTCCCGGCCAATAAGAGGAAGCGGATCTGGTGACATCAGCCGGTTTCCTTAAAGGGGCCATGGCCAACTTTATTTTGACATTTGTGCCGTCAGTGTTCTACAGCATTGAGGTGCTGCAAACACTGACAATAACTACACAAAAGCAGAGGGCTGCACCCAGGCTCTCCCATGACTCCCTCCATGTGTTTATGGAAGGAGTCAGAGCAGGCAGGGAGGTCCTCTTCCCTTCCCATGGGCGGAAGAGACCTCCCCAGGGGATCAACACAGCCTGATTGCACATTGCACAGGAGGGCCCAAGCAGGGATGTGTTCAGGAGGACCTGGGTGCAGTGCCGCAAACGTTTCAATGATCTCAGTAGATCAGATCAGGAAACATTAGTACAAAGCCACACTCAACCTCATCCTGCTGTGCCTCTCATCATATCCCCATCACTCTGCCTTCCCTACCCTACTCCTGCATATCCTTACTCACACCAACTTACCTTGCACCTCCACCCATCCCTCTCTATCTACATTATCACTTCCCCCATTTCACTAGCCACCCCTCACACTCATCCTCATCCTAGTGCAATCATACCAACCAACAACATACAAGGGTAGCCACTCGGTGTTTTATGCAATGTTCATGTAAAGTTTCTGTTAATGTGGTGTCAAGCATTGAAACCTTTATTTTCACGACTTCGCGTTCTTGGACAGATTTGTGTGCACGTTTGGAAGTGGCTTAGTGAGTTGCAGTGAATGATGAGACATTACGGTACCCCCCACAACGGTGATGAGTGTGAAAGGAATGGCTTGGTCATTGTAGGGATGCTTTATGGTGTTGTTGTGGGGTAGTGCCAACCTGCTGCATCACGTGGCAGCCAAGGTGTACAGCGTCAAGTGAAGTAAATGTGGCCATGGTGAGGCCATCCCTGGCCTCCCGGGCAGCAATGTGCTCGGGTGCTGATGCGCTCTGTGCAGCATCAGTTGATTGCGGAGAAGGTTGGTGTTGTTGTTGGTGCTGCTGGTGTTGGGGCTGATCGCGGTGGGATTTGGAGGACCAAGATGAGAGAGTATAAAGGACGCCGATGCTGATGGAATAGATGGCAGGTGAAGTAGAGATGACAGAAGCAATCTGTCAATGGTGAGAGAGCTTGCTGCAATGAGGTGACACTGGCTGGAGTGTTTGCTCCAAACACTTGCAGCCTGCATAAAGCTCAATCTGTGTTCCAAAGGGAGAAAGCAACAGCTTCTGCGCTTGGAAAATGAACAGGTGTGAAGTGGGAGCTTTTATACTACATTTCAAGCTGTCACTCATCAGCTGATTCAATGGCCACTCAACTTCCGCCTCAGATTAACAGACGGGGTCCAGGAGCAGCGTGGAAGCCGTGGGTGAGCTGTTAAAAGTCAAAAGGTAAGGTTAAATTCACACTTAATGGCTTGTCAACAAGCCAATAATTGTTTAAATTAGGTCCCCCACTGCTGCCGGTCGGGTCTGCTCAGCACTGGCAGACCCGACATTGGGAAAGGCAGGTGTGCGTGATTTGACAGCGGGTTCCTGACCCGCTGTCAATCAAATCAAATTTCACAGCCAACCCGCCACCGATCCCGTCCGCTGAGCACCGGCAAAATTCCAGCCGTTATTTCCAAAAACATAAGGATATTGTCCATTAAACAGGGAGCCCTTTCAGACATTTCGGCCCAGAATTTCCTGCAAAGTTTTGGCGTCACTGCAGCCCAAGAGCGGAGTTGTGGCATTTTTTTTTTTTTAAAACAAGGAAATTTGCACATAACCAATTTACATCAGTTTTACACCGAAACATGGCTACGCATGAATTTCCTCGATCATTTGCACCACTCCAAAGTTACATTCAGCAGAACCCCATAGCACCGCCCCCATGCAAAAGTCCAAAGAACCGGGTACGGTAGTGTAGCGTCACGGGTACAGTAGTGGCTATGTTACTGGACTACTAATTCAGATGCCTGAACTAATAATCTAGAGAACCTGCGTACCAATCCCACCATGGCATTTTCAGAATCTGAATTCAGCGTAAAGAATCTGGAAAAAAAAAGTGTTTGAATCAATAAAAGTGGTCATGGAGCTGTTGGATCATCGTCAAGAATAAATGTCAGTTCTTACCAGGTTTAAATTTACGTCCAGAAATTTAGGCACAGCAGGACCAACGTCACTATTTTGGCGTTTTTGTTTAGCAATTCTTTTTTCATTTCTCCTTAATGGACGTAAAGAAGGAAAATGGTATATGTGCCGCGAGTTTCTTGGGCCCCGATTCTTTACTTTGATTTCCGCTAGTTTTATGTTTGGGCATATTGCCAAGATTCTCAGGACATCTGGACGCAAGTTCCTGCCAACAAGATCAGTGCAGAAAGCGGCATAAATTTTGGTGTGAATTCTGCACAAGTGCAATTCCGGAAATTCCGGGTCTTCATCTCCAGAACAGTCAAACTGGTTTAACGGGAGGTTAGTGTACAGTTTTAAAGAAAATTTCAGTCGTAATGAAATGCTTAGCTCAATACTTCAGGGAGGCTGCGTGGACTCAGTGTTCAGACTTCAGGCATTATGCATCATTGACAGACACTGTAATGAGAACAGATACAAACATCCCAATATACAAGATGTACCAATTAATGAAATAAAATACTAATTTAATGAGTTTGATAGTTTACCTTTAATTAATGAAAACAAATACCAGAATCCAGTTGATAACACAAATATAGATTTTGGAGAGCCTTCAAGAGTATTCTTTGAATGATACCCAGTGATGCAGTTTTTATGAACTGCAAACTACTGTTCACCTTGTCAGTTAGCATTTTAAACAACAGCTTCATCAATCAACTTGTACAAAATTAACCACAGGCTTATACAATCTTGAATGTCAGTATTAAATTAACAGGTCCAAGGCAGTCCATAATTGTCACTTCTTTAGATACTTGCAACAATGAAACCTCAAGTTCATCCTTTATCTCATTTATTGTTGTATTTGCAGTCATTTCAGCTGTACTTTCCCCCCTCATCAATACACTCGACTCCGAGCCTGAACAGATTCTTGTTGGGCAATAAATGCTGGCACCCACATCCCGAAGAACACTTTTGTTTTTAAATGGAATAGTGAAACATAACAGTTCTTATGCTATTCCAATTGGTCTCGTACATTAAAGCACTGATTTTCTGAGAAGTTGGCAAAGTCATGCTGTGGCCCTGAAGTTCCGTGATCTATGCATTTACACAGGGATCACACCTGCTGGAGTCCTCCAGTGCTCAGTATGGGGAATGTGGGATCAGGAAGGGAATCGAATTTGCATGCAGCTCCCAGGCCCACGTATCACTCGGGCTACATCTTGGGTACCTACCTTCCTCAGGCTGCTCGGCATTTTGAGGGAGGGAGGGGGAGAATATTTGAAAACTACCCCCTTTGTATGGGTGCCACATTAACCAATAAGCATATTTCCCTGGTGGAAGTCTTCAAGGGTCCAGGCCACTTCTGACCTGTGTGCCTGTGGTGGTCCCCACTTCTGCCCTTCAAGCCATACCTCTTACTCTGCGCATCAGCCTCCAGAGTTACGTTGGGTCCCTGCGAGGCTGGGTTGAGAGAACTCTGATAAAATGTTGCCGTGCCTGCCAAGATAAGGTGAAGGTGGGCGACAGTACTGAAGGAGTACTGCACTGTTGGAGGTGTCATCTTTCAGACGATTCGTTAAACTACGAAGGGACAATAAATGCCGGTCTTGCCAGCGACACCCACATCCGAAAGAATGATTTAAAAAATACATTACTCCTGGCATTATAAAAGAATAAATTGTCCAATTCACTGTGCGCAACACTGCGGGAGTCCTCATTTGATAGCAACACTGCAATTTAATCACCAATTAAAAATATTTGTATAATTCAATGGGTAAATGTATCACCTTGCATGGTTTTAAAGACAAACAGGCCAGAAGTCCCAGGATCATCTCCCACTCTGTGCTGAGTAACTAAGTTCAACTAGAATTTGCAGAATACAGTCATTTCAGCTGCACAGGCACGATGGGCTGAATGGCCTCCCTCTGTGCTGCATCATTCTATGATTCTAGAGTAGTAATTAGCATACTGTAGTTGGCCTCAGAGTCTGATTCCTTCAGGTTGTGAATTGCTAAAAGATGTCAAATTTTACAATTTATTTTCTTACATTTCTTTTGTATTTTTTTTCTTCTCTCTCTTAATCCAACCTTTCTTTCCCTCTCTTTATTTCTCCTTCCGTACCTGATCTCACAGGGGGGAATGTGAGATAAAACTTTTTTACTCAGCAAGTGGTGAGGACCTGGAACTCGCTGCCGACGGAAGTGGTGGAAGCGGAAACACTCATGGCTGGATTTTCATTAACCCGTGGAGGCGGGTTTGGAGGCGTGTGGGGGGTTAAAATTGCGAAAAGTGGCGGGCGGGCAGAAGTCCGCCTCCACGCAATTTTGATGAAATCGTGTCTGCTCGTCCCGCCTGTAAGAGACGGGATAGGCTGTTAAGGCCCTTAACAAGCACTAAATTGGCTCTATAATGCCATTTTGAAAGGCCTTTGTGATTTTAACCCTTGTTCTACGTGAAGCACGCCTGTTCTGAAACACGATTGTGAAACCTGGCGGGAGCACATTTGGATAGCTGACTATGCGCTGATTATCAGTGAGTGGCTGGCTGGGCATCTGGGAGTGGTGGAGCAAAAAAAAAATCTCTCTCTCTCTCTGAGCTGCTGCTCAGCAAAGGCCAGGCAGTCTCGGACCTTCAATGCAGCAGCAATGATGACATCATCAGAGGCGACTTTCAGACTGAAAACACTAATTGGTTCATGGGTTCCCACATGCTGGAACTCAATTGCCCAATTAGGTGAAAATTGCATCAATCTCCCACATCCAATTGCAGTCGGGTGGATAACACGAAAAGTGGATGACACGACCCCAACCCGCCCCAGTATCAAAATCCAGCCCTCAATGTTTTCAAGGGGAGACTGGATAGGCACTTGAGTGAAATAAACTTGCAAGGCTGCAGGGATAGAGCAGGGGAATGGGACTGACTGGAATGCTCTGCAGAGAGCCAGCATGGACACGATGGGCCGAATGGCCTCCTTCTGTGCTGTTATGACTCTATGACTTTATGATTCACCCTCCTCGTCAGCCCTTCCTCTGGCTTATCTCAATCCTTAAATCTCATTTGTTAAGGAGATGCACTATTTGTCCCATGGTTCACTCAGGTCCCAGATGCCCTCGCTATGCCGTTATCAGCTCGCACTTCCAGCAATTTTGTGGGCATAACATTTTTTAAAACCTAAACGTGCACGAACAAGTCTAACTACTGGGGCACGACACGAGGTGCCCCGCTCCAGCAAAATCTGACCCGAAGTATCCTCTATTTTTAAATAAACACTGTAGTAGGATTGATGTTGTCAACATTTGTTGTGCCCATCATTGGTCAAAAGAGGGCACCATTTCACAGTGGAATCACTTTTCACTGATAGCATCACTTAAGTGCTATGTCCATGATTTGAACATACTTCAATTTTCACTTTGTCAGATTGCCTATTTTATCCGCTATCTGTTTTGTACTTACCCACAACTCTCCTGTTGTTGGCATTAAAATCCTTATCTTACCATGGTTTTTATTATCACCATTTCTTCTTGGATAAGCCACAATTTCTTCCAGTTAAACAAACCCCTGCCACAAACTTTGTACCCTTGACATTGCTCTCCCCAGCCACTGTCTCAGGTAGAACCAGGCTGTTCACAACCTCAAGTACTATTCGACCCAGAGTGAGCTTCCGACCACATATCCTCTCCATCACAAAGACCGCCTGCTTCCACCTCTGTAACACTGCCCACCTCCGTCCATCTGCTGCTGAAACCCTCATCTATGCCCCTGCCACCTGCAGACTCGACCATTCCAATACTCTCCTCGCTGGCCTCCAATGTCTGTGAACTTGAGTTCATCTCAAACTTTGCTGCCAATATCGCATCCAACATCAAGTCCCACTCAGCCATGATCACGCCTCTCCGTGCTGACCAACAGTGGCTTTCAGTCCCACAACACCTTCAAAATTAAAATTCTCTACCTTGTGTTTAAATCATTATGTCCTCACCCCCTCCATATCTCTGCAGCCTCCCAGAACTCTCAGTTCCTATGACTGATCTCGAACATCCCCCACTCCCTTCACCCCTCCATTGGCACTCATGCCTTCACCTATCTAGTGGGGTTAGTGCTTGGGCCTCAGCTATTCATAATCTATATCAATTATTTGGATGAGGGGACCAAATGTAATATATCCAAGTTTGCTGATGATACAAAGCTAGGTGGGAATGGAAGTTGTGAGGAGGATGCAAAAAGGCTTCAAGGGGATATAGAAAGGCTAAGTGAGTGGGCAAGAACATGGCAAATGAAATATAATATGAAGAAATGTGAAGTTATCCACTTTGGTAGGAAAAATAGAAAAGCACAGTATTTTTAAAAATGGTGAGAGATTGGGAAATGTTGGTGTTCAGAGGGACCTGGGTGTCCTCGTACACGAATCACTGAAAGTTAACATGCAGGTATAGCAAGCAATTAGGAAAGCAAATTGTATGTTGGCCTTTATTACAAGAGGATTTGAGTATAAGAGTAAAGGCGTCTTACTGCAATTATGTAGGGTCCTAGTGAGACCACACCTGGAGTATTGTGCACAGTTTTGGTTTCCATACCTAAGGAAGGATATACTTGCCATAGAGGGAGTGCAACAAATGTTCACCAGACTGATTCCTGGGATTGGGGGGGATTGTCCTAGGAGGAGAGATTGAGTAGACTAGGCCTATATTCTCTAGAGTTTAGAAGAATGAGGTGTGATCTCGTTGAAACATACAAAATTCTTACAGGGCTTGACAGGGTAGATGCAGGGAGGATGTTTCCCCTGGCTGGGGAGTCTAGAACTAGGGGTCACAGTCTCAGAATAAGGGGTCGGCCATTTAGGACTGAGATGAGGAGAAATTTCTTCACTCAGCAGCTGGTGAATCTTTGGAATTCTCTACCCCAGAGGCTGCGGAGGCTCAGTCGTTGAGTATATTCAAGACAGAGATCGATAGATTTTTGGATATTAAGGGAATCACGAGATATGGGGATAGTGCGGGAAAGTGGAGTTGAGGTAGAAGATCAGCCATGATCTTATTGAATGGGGCCGAATGGCCTAGTCCTGTGTTCTTATGAAAGCTATCAGCCCTGCGTCCTTCCAATACTTTTGTAAGGATCTGAAACATGAACGCTGCTTAAGCAAGACCACAAGGGACTGGAAGCATATTACATGCACCGTCAGAGGCAACTGCTGGAATTTAGATGGTTTGACTTTGTCTGCAACATAGATGTAACGAGAACTGAACTCCAGAAGATGGAAGCCATTATTAATCGCCGCCACCAGGCATTCTTTGGTCAGGTCACCCATCTCTGGTAAGTTCCTGTAAACCGGGCACTGAAGATCGGAATCTAGGTCAGGAAGGGACACCAACCTGCTCCAGCTTGGAGTCGGCCACAGGGTTGTCCTCGGTTAATCTGGATATACCAGATTATTAACAATCCAGTAGTACTCGGACGTTTGAAATGAAGCCATACAGCATGGTCATGGACAGTCGACGCTATGGACCTCTGCCGTCTAAGCGTACTTGATTGCTTTTGCATTTGTCCCTTAGGCTAGGAGGGGAAATGACCAGAAAATAAATGGCTGGGTTTCTGCTCCTGCTTGTTATTCAGTGATTCTCCTGCTGGAAAGCATACACTTGAACATTAATAAGGACAGGATATGACTTTGCTAGGATACCTTCCATAGCTCAATAGCCTGCCCATACCTACTGTACAGGCATGAAGAATGGCCTACTTGGGAAAGATATCAAGGGTAGTTGGCACCAGTGCAACTATGTTGCAGCACAAGTCAGTCTCTTTAGAATTAGACAGAAAATTATTCGAAAAAAAATTAAGAAAATCAATGTAACATTTGAATCATAAAAGTATAAACTTTTGAATTTAAAATGGCTACAAGAAGTCCAGATCATCTGTTCCAAGTCTGCATGGGATAGTGACGTGTATGCCATCAGCATTCAATGAAGAAGTTGTAGAACTCGCACCCAACTGATTCATTTACTATTTCTGATAACCTTGCCTGTACTTTGCAATCAAATGAAGAACAAGAGCACCACCACCTCCAAGTCACATACCATCCTGACTTGGAAGTATATCGCCGATCCTTCATCATCGCTGGGTCAAAATCCTGGAACTCCCTCTCTCGCAGCACTGTGGGAGTACCTTCACCACACAGACTGCAGCAGTTCATGAAGACGGCTCAACACCACCTTCTCAAGGGCAATTATGGATTGGGAATTAAATGCTGGCCTTGCCAGCGATGCCCACATCCCACAAATGATTTTTTTTTAATGCCTGCTTAACTATTCAAGCAGCCTCGCCCATCTGAGCTAAAGATATTGCTTGAATCACTTCATATATGGACTCGATGGGCCAAATGGCCTCCTTCTGTGCCGTAATGACTATGTCACCACCCCCCCCCCCCCCCCCAATAAATAAATAAATAATAAATAAACAACAACCCTGTAGGATTCTGCCTCCGTTCCCTATGCATCAATTATACTACATGTTGACATCAGAATGGTGCAAAATCAAAGACAATGGTATAATCCTGCCAACGAAACTTGGTGCAAGGGCTGACACCACTTGGAACAGACAGCCTTGAGCTGGTACTGCAATGCATCAACAGCAAATTTCTAGTGATAGGAGAAAAAGGCCTATTATCCCAACAGATTTAAGATTATAAACTGCAATGGTAGCCAAAGGCTGGTGCATAGAGCTATATTCATAATTAAGTGGATGTTGTGGGTGGGGGGTGGGGAAGAAAAGGTGGAGCTTTCCCTAATTCAGCACTGTAAGGAGATACTATCGCCAATTGGTGCAGTATATGAGGGGCACAAATAAAAGGGGAGAGCTCAACAATGTCACATTGAAACAAGCCAGGTCAGTTTGGAAATAATGAAATTCTCTTCTTGTTTATCAAAATAAAATCAAACACGGGGATTTGGTGGCACAATGACTTAATCACAGAAGATATATTGCAATATTCTTCAAACATTTTATTAGACAAATCCCCCTTGATGGATAAAACATTTTCCATTGTGGTTGGGGGGATAAATAATCCCATTAAATATATAAAAAAGGCACTAATACTCCATGTCAAATGCTAATGACATAGAAAATGCAGATTATTTTTCCAAGAAGCTAAATTAAACAGGTTATAAAGAATTATCAACTTGAAAATCTTGTGTCTTTTTGCTCAAATCGTTTAGTGTGACTGCTGACAACATAGTAAGGGGGCATAGGGTGAGAAAATGTTGATAGGAAAAAATCAATTAATATCAAATCATAATGAAATTATGAATTATCATAAACCTGGAGTATTTCAGCAATCATGTCATTTTCAACAAGTGTATTAATTCGGTCTCTTCATTTCATCTAGATTAGTAACTCTTCCAAGCACTAATGAAATCAGCAGCAATGCTTAAATTAAGTTTTTTGTTCTGAAAAGAAAACATAAAAGTTTTTTGAAAAAGCGTCAATGCTTACATTCTTCAAAATTAACATTTTTGGTTTCAAAGATAATTCAGAAATAATAAGCACAGAACCTTTTAAAATTATAAAATCAAAGTGACACCATATTTATTTGCTCTTGCATATGTGATGCAAGACCTCTTTGCATATAATTCATTAAGCTTTTCGGCAGTTCTTTTGTCACCTTGCTGCACTGTGCTCATTCAACAAGAATGACTATTGTGTGTTCTGAGACCATGCCTCCATTTAAATTCAAGTTGTAATTGATACAATTAATCACTCCTTTGAGAAACCTCATTTGCAGAATAAAGCAGCACTTCACACGATAAAGTGTAAACAAGATGAAAAGCACTACTTTGCACAACAAAGTTTTGCTGCATAATTCCAATCGATGTATCAGAGATACAAAATTGGGAACTGAATCTCAAGATGCTAAAATCACGTACGTGTCTTAAATCAAAGAAACGAGAGACAGGTCGGATCTCCGAAAATACGTATCCCAAGAATCCAAATACCTCTTCAAATGTGATTTACTGTCACTAAATTTGGAAACACTGAAGCAATTTATGCCACAGCCTATAAACTATATTTATATCAAATATGAAATGAGAGCCGAGCAGCTCTGTAGAGCAATGTAGAGCTTGAAGTAATAAAATGCTTAACTACATACCATCAAGGTTACCTGGATAATAAAAGAACAGAATACAGTGTTTTATAAAGCAAGGCTTCAAATTAAAGATCGCAACATTTTGCTTGTTACCCATACCAACCGAGTCTATACAATGCCAATTAGGGTGGCATAGGTGTCATCAGTCGGAATCAAATTAACGAAAAGTCCCCCCTTTTTAAAGGGACATAAACAGTAAACTCCAAATTATAAGTAAACCAAAAGGAAACCCATCAAATTAAATTGTAACGATAGCAAAATACTGCGGATGCTGGAAATCCGAAATAACAACAGAAAACGCTGGAAAAACTCAGCAGGCCAAGCAGCATCCGTGGAGAGAGAAACAGAGTTAACGTTTCAGGTCGAAGACCTTTCGTCAGAACTGGAAAAAGCAGGAAATGAAATAGATTTAAAGCAAGGATAAAGCTGGGAAAAGGGGGAGGGGATGAAAGAACAAAAGGAGAGATTAAGAGACATTGAGAGACATTAAGAGATGATCAAGGCAAGATGAGGTGTTAATGTGACAGGTTGAGGCTAAAAGAAGTGTGAAATGCACTGGCAGAATGAAGCACAGCTGCCAGCTTCTAGAGAAAAAAAAATTAAATTATGATGTTGTTCCTGGTGTCGACTATGCACTCCAGTCCCTCCGGTGCCCACTGGTCGTGGAAGGCCTCAAGCGTACCGGCGGACACCACGTGCTCCCTCTCGGGGGACACCCGGGCACAGAAGAGAGGCAGGCAGTCGGGCCGAATGACTCTCTCGACCGCGCGCCGCCTTAACCTGTGGATGCCATAAACTATGGATGGTCACCCTGGCCAGGCACAGAAGCAGAACCACGAGGAGGTCCTCCAACTTGCCACCCCTCTCCGCAGCGGGTGGCCAAAAAAAATCAGGAAGGTGGGACTGAAGTGCAGCCAGAAATTGAGGAACAGCCCCCTCAAATAATGGAAGAGGGGCTGCAACCTCTCACACTCAGTGTACACGTGAAACACGGGCTCATCCGGGCCGCAGAAATTGCAGGCAACTTGGGAGTCCGTGAATGTGTTTAAAACCCGATTTGGTGGGACTGCTCTGGGCAACACTCTCCATGCCAGGTCCCCAATGGAACAAGCAAGTTTATTGAGGTGAATATGTTGTGTTTGGTAATTTCACTGAAAAAGTAGATGTGAGTGGTGTAACACCATCACTTTATATTCACATACACTTTTTAACTAAAATTAGCAAAATCCAAAATTTCATCCCATGTCTATTAAAATTTGGTCTTGGTTCAAAATGGTTTAACTGGATAAATTCCAAACAGAAACAAATACTTAGATTCAATACAAACTTGTATTTTGCTGGAATGGAAATGAAGTAAATTCTTAGTGATATAAAAATCTCTTTCTTGTATACTTTAAAAGCCTGAAATATATACTATCTACTCCTTTTAATTCAAACTTACTTAATTCAAATTATCTGATAATTACATTTTTTGGGGGGGCTACATTCTCACTTTGCTGAGTTATTTACATTGTTTCATTCAAATTATTTGATAACTTGCACTAAAAACATCAAGTTATCAGGAGACTGTACATACTGATTTGGTTTATCTTCAGGAGCCCAAAAGGAAAGTCATGCCATTATTTAGCAAAAAAAAAATTGAAATTAGATCAGATAATCTTCAGTGTCAGAATATAATACATGTATGATTAAAATTTCTTGTACCTCTGTCATGTCTATCAATTTATTTCTTCCTCATTGGCCAAGTCCATTTTCTTATGTTTCAGATTGGTTGCTCAGTTATCAGTTTGGTTCCGTTGTTAACACTCCCACCTGAGTCAGCAATACTCCAGGACTTAAACACTTTGGGTGAGAAATTCATATACTTACCGCCACCTGTTAGCGCCAGTGATTCTCGAAAAAATGGCAGTCGCCACTCTTGCGCCAACTGGAGGCGGCCGCCATATTCGTGTCCCCCTTTGTGCTGCCGGTAACCGGCTGCGTCGTGAAAAAAAATGGCGGTGTGGTGACGTCAGTCGGCGTGCAATGGCGACTTAACGTCACCTACGCGAACTTCGACAATAGCGCTCAATTCAGCGCTGGGCCCCAAGCTAACCAGGTTAACCTGACGTGCAAGCAGGCTGACAGACGCTGACAGGGGTGATATCTGCAGCTGTTAAAGGGACACACACATCAATCAGGTGAGATTGAATGGAAGGGTTTGGCCTTGGTTTTTTGGATTTTATTGAAGTGGTGGCCTGCTGTAATATTTGTGAAAAGTTTTTTTTTAAAGAAGTGTTTTGGGAGTGTTGCTGGACGCTTGCAAGGAAGGGCTCGGATGGTAAGTGAACGCCTTTGAGAAGACAGAACATGCTGCGAATACTCAGCAGGCCACGCTACATCCGTGGAGTTCACGTCTCAGGTCGACATGCTACCTGACCAACTGAGTATTTGCAGCATCTTATGCTGTGATTTCACATTTAAAGCATCCGCTTGCAGAGGGAAGAGGAAGATGCAGAAGAGGAGGAATCAGATGGAGGGATGCATCCCAGACAGCCCCTTTATGGCCAGGATATCCGGGATGGAATCATCCGCCTGCAGTCCCACTGGCTGAGCAGGCTGCCTCTTCTTGTTGACCCACTGGCTGGGCAGGCTGCATTTCTTGGGCGTGAGAAATGAGGAAGACACAAGGGTGGAGTTGTGCAGACGGGAGGGCGGGAAAGCTAGAGGTGCTTGCTAAAAGGGGGATAACGTACGAGGATACCCGCATCTTGTATTCTTTCAGCCTTGCCGCTGGCCAAGGGCTCAGCCATGCCCCTGCCAAGAATGGCCTGCACCGTCTCCTCTAAGGGGGTGAGGTGATGCTAGGAATGGTAGATGTGCCTCATCATTGGTGCAGATTGTTGGTAGGCGAGTGATTGGGAGTTGTGCATTGAGCAGTGTGTGAGGCTAGTGGTGCAGTTGGTAGGAGACGGCTTTTGAAGATGCATTCACTGACCTTAACCAGTGGTCTGAGGTCTTGAAACTTCTTTGGGCACTGGAGCCAGGTGATTGGGGTGAAACTGTTAGCAGTAACGGCCTTGGTAATGCACTCCCACATTGTTCTTTCTGGAGGGACTTCTGGCCCCTGTGGGTAGAGGGCCAGTCTTGCAGTGGAGTGCTGGGTGCGAGACCCTGGGTGCCCCATCCCTGGCTTGCTGAGCCATTTGTGTTAGTGCTGAGTCAGTTTTCCCATTTGTTCAGTTTAGGAAGGTAATTCAGCTTTAAGAGCTGAATAATCACATTTGTAACTTCTTTTAAAATATTGAATATTTGTAAAAAGACAGAAAGGGCTGAAAAATGTATTGAATCAGTGCATTTTATTTTGTCTTGCTTCAATGTGCATGGCCCCTTAAAATTTCAGAGCTCCACACTGCCCACAATGCATTGCAAGCTTCATAGCCTTGCAAACAGACGCTCGGGGAAGCAGCAACGCCGCACCAGGACTACAAATTGGTCCCGAATCCCTCATGCAACGCCACCAGGACGGCGTTGCACCCAAGGTTAGCACTGCGCCACCTACCTCCGTGCCCCCCACACCAATTTAGGTCGGTTAGTGCTGCAGCCATTTCAGGCGGCCGTTAACCGCAGTTGGCGGTGACACAGACGGCTTTGCTGACGATCACCAATTTTTCCTCCACAATCTAGGCTGACATCCAGTGCGGAGGGAATGCTCCATTGTCAGAGTCCTTGGATGAGACATTGGGTCAGAACTTCCTGGATCACACTTATGATGAAAGTTACGCCCATTTTAATACCAGTTTTGCCGACGGCAACTTGCGCCAAAATTTCAAAAAAATCTCATATGCCGGATCGTAAAAACTGGCATAAAAGCAGAAATCACCATTGGCGGCAACAAAAGTGCGCAACTTATAGATTCTTCCTTCCTGAAGTCCCTCTTGATGTTATGAAAATGAACATTTGAAGCCATCAAACCATCATTTATGCACATTAGGTGCAGCATTAAGAAAATGCAACTTTGAGACCTTTTCTCTTTTTAATTTAACAGATTCTGATGCCATAAAAAAAATTCAAATATTTAGAAAACACAGTGTACGTCTCAGTAAGAAGAAATTTTAAAAAATTGTTCGGGAAAAAAGCGTTATAAAACACCAGAGGTAGCGACTTTCGGCACTGCTGTACCTAAATTTTAGGTGTAAGTGTATGACCACAGAGTAGGCGTACATGCTGGAAACTCATGTTCTCTGGGTGTTTTTGCATGGAGCGGAACTATGTTAATGAGACAATTGGGGATTCAGCTGACGTAACACAGGAGCTGCTCAAATGAGCGAGGAAATTTGCTACGTTTCGGTGTAAAACTAGTGTAATCAGTTATGCGTGCATTTCCATGGGCAAAAAAAAGTGCATCTCCAATCTTACGCCATAGTTAAATGGAAACTTTCTGGGAAATTTCAGGACATTAAGTGAAGGCTGTTTGCTTATGGGCATATTATACGCAATCTTTGTTTCCCATTTCACTTCTCTTCCGAATCACATTCTGCCAAAAATAAATTCTGTCATATCACATTTAACGAGAATGATTTCTGCAAGATATAGGCACCATGACCGTTCCTCACAATCCTACAATAAACCCTCATCAATAAAACATTTTTCAAGATGTGGGGAGAAGAGAAAAAAAAAGCAGGAAAAAAAAACTTATGCTGTCATCCATTTTCTCCAACAACTTACCCTTGGAAAGCCCAACCGACCCCATCAGGTTTCATGACATGCCCAGTTTCCAGTATACCTTCCCACTAAAAATTTTTTTTTTTATAAACGGTATAACACAGCAGCAATAACAATGAAATGATTAACACAGAGATAGAGACTGGGTTGGGGTGGGGTAGTGAGGGACAGAAACAGAGGCCCAGCGAGATAGTCAGAGACACGTCTCAAATCTGCCAACCACATCTCCAAAGCATGAGAGAGGAAGCAAGCAAGACAACAAGACAGTGTGCAATAGACAGGTAGACAGAAAGAGTGAAAGACAAACAGAAACAGAGTGAGAAAAATAGTGGTGGTCAAGCAAAGAAATTTTTATTTAAAACATTTTTGGTGACAAGAACTGCCATTGGAGTTCAAATCGCACTTAAAATATTTTGATACTTTTAGTATTCTTTTCCAACTAGTATACCAGTTTTTTTTTTGTTGGATATCAAGACTGTGCTTTAACCATTTTCTTCAAGTCTAAGCCACACACTCGCTTCCAGCTAAAATGGCAGCTGGTGATCAGCTCCAGGATCTTATTAAAATGCTTCCCTGCTACTGGATGTGCATTTAAATGACACGAGTCCACTCTCCCTTGTAAATTATTTTCTGTCTGAGATTAGGACCTTACTGTGTAGGTACCTAACTTCTATTTATCTTTACCGCAGCCCATGAATGTATTAATAACAAGACATGCCAATGAAACTCATTAGTAAAAATATTTTCACCATATGGAGCTTCATCATACGGTGCGATACAGCTTTGACATTATTGGATCAGCAGTTGCACAGCATGTTTACTGGACTTGGTCTTTACAGGGAAGAACGTCACATGGCACCTGTCTTTTCCAATAAGGGTCTGGACCTTTGAACTCTCCGTCAGGCAGCATGTCACATACATGGATTTCATCATAAAACAACAACAACTTGTATTTATATAGCGTCTCTAACATAGTAAAATGTCCCAAGGCGCTTCACGGGAGCATTAACAAAATTTGACACCGAGCCACTTAAGGAGATATTAGGACAGGTGACCAAAAAGAGGTAGGTTTTAAGGAGCATCTTAAAAGGAGGAGAGAGCGAGCAAGGCAGAGAGGTTTAAGGAGGGAATTCCAGAACTTAGGGCCTAGTCATCGGAAGGCACAGCCACCAATGGTGGAGCGATTAAAATCGGGGATGCGCAAGAGGCCAGAATTGGAGGAGTGTAGAGATGTGGAGGATTGTAGGGCTGGAGGAGGTTAGAGAGATAGGGAGGGGCGAGGCTATAGAAGGATCTGAAAACAAGGATGAGAATTTTAAAACTGCGGCGTTGCCAGACCAGGAGTCAATGTAAGTCAGTGAGCACAAGGGTGATGGGCGAATGGGACTTGGTGAGAGTTAGGATATGGGAAGCAGAGTTTTGGATGAGCTCAAGTATATGGCGGGTGGAAGATGGGAGGCCAGCCAGGAGAGCACTGGAATAGTCAAGTCTAGAGACAACAAAGGCACGGATGTACACCAATAATACAAGGGAAGAGTTATGTTAGTTCTACAGATCCAGGTAAATAGCAGTTTAAAAAAAAGCTACAAGCATATTTTGACTGACTCATGAGGTTGTCAAATTGATTGAACAAGCTGAGTAACTGCAGGGAAGATGGAAAAGATTAAACTCAGATACAATTCACAATTTGTCATGTTTACTTACTTGCTCTTTGTACCAAAACAAAAAAATAAAAAGAAAAATGTACACACAATAAAAACCTAAAAAGTGCAGAATCTTGGTTCACTTTTAGACCAGAGCGGAGCTTCCTTCCCAACATCCAGTCAGATATCAATGCTGCTTTCTTTGCCGACCTCGACCACAGCCAAAACCCTAATCTATGCCTTTTAACTTCAAGGCCAAACTCTTGCGACATTCTCGTTGCCAGCCTCACTGCTTCCACCCTTCAGAAATAAAGCTCATTCAGAATGGTATAGTCTGCACCTTCATCCACAGAGGTCCACACTTCCAACATCCCCCTCCTCAAACTCTACGGAACAACCTACAATAACTATAAATATTTCAGATCTCTCTCTCTCTCTCTCTGGGTTGGGGGGTATAGCATTTCACTTTTCCCATGCCACCCCGCCCGCCCCCCCCCCCACTCTCCTGCTCAATATCCACCATCTTGAGAAGAGATTGCGCTGTAACAACAACCACCTGTATTTATATAGCGCCTTTAATATAGTAAAACGTCCCAAGGCGCTTCACAGGAGCGTTAACAAAATTTGACACTGAGCCACATAAAGAGAAATTAGGACAGATGACCATAAGCTTGGTCAAAGAGGTAGGTTTTAAGAAGCGTCTTAAAAAGGAGGAAAGAGAGGCAGAGAGACGGGGAGGTTTAGGGAGGGAATTCCAGAACTTAGGGCCTAGGCAACAGAAGGCACGACCAATGGTTGAATGATGAAAATCAGGGATGCTCAAGAGGCCAGAGTTAGAGGAGCGCAGATATCTCGGGGGGGGGGGGTTGTGGGGCTGGAGAAGATTACAGAGATAGGGAGGGGGCGAGGCCGTGGAGGGATTTGAAAACAAGGATGAGAATTTTAAAATCAAGGCGTTGCTTAACTGGGAGCCAATGTAGATCAGCAAGCACAGGGGCGATGGGTGAACGGGACTTGGTGCGAGTTAGGACATGGGCAGCCGAGTTTTGGATAACCTCAAGTTTACGTTGGGTAGAATGTGAGAGGCCAGCCAGGAGTGCGCTGGAATAATCAAGTCTAGAGGTAACAAAGGCAAAGTACTACAAAGTACTAAATGACGGGCACATTAGAAATCAAAGTTGCTGTTGCACAAATCTTGCAGAATGCTCCACCAACATTACTAGTCCATGTGTACCACTTACATATAATGAAAGCAATTCACCTCCAATGCAAAACCAGAGATCCACAGTACCAATGTGTAATCCCAATGGACTGGAAATACATGAATTCATACCCAATTCAAAACATACAATTCCAATGCAAAATTTCTATTGTGTTCAAGTTCTTACCTATAAATAATCCCGATATTTCAAATTTCTCTGTGAGCTAGTTATAATTTGCCAGAATTCAGCAATTTATTTTTCAGATCATCCAAGTGAAGATTGAGAGACTGACAGCAGCATATTTGCATCATACATTGCTACTTACATGTCATACATATCAGTTATTCATCCTCTCATCTATTCCCAGGTATTCTGTGTAAATAACCAAACCTGTGTGCGTCCTGATGGCTGGGTGACTATTGTTCTGGTGTGGTACAGTACCAGCAGACAGAAAAGTCCCACTCGGAGTTGGATTAGTTGATCTCAACCAGGGTGACATGTACGGAGTCCTCAGCATCCCTGAACTAGGATAGGTTTAAATTCCTAATCGCTACGCAGGTCATCTGTTTGAATGGGTACTGAGATTATTTATATTCTATATTCTAGTTGGTCTCTCGTGGCATTGCTCATGGTACGCAAGTCAGAGGATATGCTATTTATTCCACTTAATGTATAATGAGGGCCACTGTTTTCCAATGATTGAGTCATATTCCATTTCTATTGCAGAGTATATTGCGGGAGCACTTGTAGTATTTTCAGGCACAAACTCCAGGATTGTGGGCATACTTGTACACAACGTACTGTTTAAATGAGGAGGAGGAGGATTATATTTCCCTTCCCTTCCCCAAATTTAAATGATACAGCATTTTCCATAGATGCGAAAAGCTGTGTGGGGAATCCCGTATAGAGAATCTCACCTCTCCTACCAAAAGGAGGTTCCCACTGTGAGTAGGAATAGGCTTCAAGTCCAAACACGAGAGTGAGCCCATTCCCACTCACAACAGGAACTCGACACAAGCCAAAACCACCAAGAAGTGAAAATTGAATGGCTTTCAGGTGGGATGGGACTTTGAGCACATTGCCACCTACCTGGGAGGACAAACAAACACCACCCTTCCATTGGAGTTGTGAGGACTCACAAGGGTACATGTATATGTTAAGTAAATGGAACAGATGTTGCAGAAATAGGGTGACAAGACGCAATTAAGTGTTAATTCCTCGCCTATACACACACCTAAATAAATACCTCGTGAACCCACAAAACACAATTCTACACAAATCATTTCTGCTATTGGCCGAATAATCCTTTGTAATCTGTTATTATGCTTTTTCGAATTCAAGTATTTGACCAATTACAGATTTGCACAGCTATGGAATACATGCAATAGTTTGTATAAATAGGTGCACTACACCAAACACAAAACAACTTCTAGAAGATGTGGGAATAAGCCAAAAATTAATCAAGATAAATTTGCATAACTTGTTTATCCTCGTTCAAATAAGGGTGTAAGGATAAACTCAACAACTACAGGCCAGTTAGTTTAACCTTGGCAGTGGGGAAGCTTTTAGAAACGATAATCAGGGACAAAGTTAACAGTCACTTGGACAAGTGTGGATTAATTAAGGAAAGCCAGCACAGATTTGTTAAAGGAAAATCATGTTTAACTGACTTGATCAAGTTTTTTGATGGGGTAACAGAGAGGATTGATGAGGGCAATGTGGTTGATATGGTGTATATGGATTTCCAAAAGGTGTTTGATAAAGTACCACATAATAGACTTGCCAGCAAAGTTGAAGCCCACGGAATAAAAGGAACAGTGGCAGCATGGATATGAAATTGGCTAAGTGACAGGAAACAGAGAGTAGTGGTGAATGGTTGTTTTTCGGACTGGAGGAAGGTATACAGTGGTGTTCCCTAGGGGTCGGTACTAGGATCACTGCTTTTCTTGATATACATTAGTGACTTGGACTTGGGAGTACAGGGCACAATTTCAAAATGTGCAGATGACACAAAACTTGGAAGCATAGTGAACAGTGAGGAGGATAGTGATAGACTTGAACAAGATATAGACAGACTGGTGAAATGGGCAGACTCGTGGCAGGTGAAATTTAATGCAGGAAACTGCGAAGTGATACATTTTGGTAGGAAGAACGAGGAAGAGGAAATATAAACTAAACTAAAGGGTACAATCCTAAAGGGGTTGCATGAACAGAGACACCTGGGGGTATATGTGCACAAATCATTGAAGGTGGCAGGGCAGGTTGAGAAAGCAGTTAAAAAAGCATATGGGATCCTGGGCTTCATAAATAGAGGCATAGGGTACAAAAGCAAGGAAGTTATGATGAACCTTTATGAAACACTGGTTTGGCCTCAACTGGAGTACTGTGTCCAATTCTGGGCTCCGCACTTTAGGAAGGATGTGAAGGCCTTAGAGAGGGTGCAGAAAAGATTTACGAGAATGATTCCAGGAATGAGGGACTTCAGTTACGTGGATAGACTGGAGAAGCTGGGGTTGTTCTCCTTAGAGCAGCGATGACTGAGAGAAGATTTGATAGAGGTGTTCAAAATCATGAGGGGTCTAAACAGAGTAGATAGACAGAAACTGTTCCCATTGGTAGAAGGGTCGAGAACCAGAGGACACAGATTTAAGGTGATTGGCAAAAGAACCAAAGGCGACATGAGGAAAAACTTTTTTATGCAGCGAGTGATTAAGATCTGGAATGCACTGCCTGAAAAGGTGGTGGAGGCAGATTCAATCATGGCTTTCAAAAAGGGAGTTGGATAAGTACCTGAAGGAAAAAATTTTGCAGGGCTACGGGGAAAGGGCGGGGGAGCAGGACTAGCTGAAGTGCCCTTGCAGAGAGCCGGCACGGGCTCGACGGGCCAAATGGCCTCCTTCTGTGCTGTAACCGTTCTATGATTCTATGACATTTATGGATATATCAGTAGTGCCAAAGTGACATTTAATGGAATTGAATTTAAATACAAAATATTACACCATCAACAATGTTTGAGCATTGGGTTGCATAAAATTGCGCACTTTCCATTTCACATCACCTATATTGTAATAAATGTGACTATTTGTGCAATGCAGTTTTTAAAAAGTAGAAAAAATGTTGTGCTCCTCACAAGAGGAATAGAACACCAGGTCAGGTATATCACAGACATTTCAGCACAGAAGGAGCCCATCATGCTTGTTCCAGTACTAACTGTTTACTCTAATCCCATTAACCTACTCTTTCCCCATAACCCTTAATGTTCCTCTTCAAGTGTTCACCTAATTTCCATAATTGACTCAGGTTCAATGACCATTTGCAATAATGTTTTCCATATTCTAATAACCTTTTGAATGAAAAAAAATCTAAGCTCCCCTTTATGCTACTAATACTATTTCTAAATTTATGCTCCTGTTACCAATTGACCAACCAGTGGAAGTCCTATTTCACTATTTCTCTCAAATTGGGTAGGATTGATTGGGGAATGTCACTCAAGGGGTTGACTGTGGATAGGCAATGGCAAACATTCAAAGACTGCATGGATGAACTACAGAATTTGTTCATCCCAGTGTGGCATAAGAATAAAACAAAAAGGGTGACTCAACCATGGCTAACAAGGGAAATTAGGGATACCATAAGATTCAAGGAGAGGACATATAAATTGGCCAGAAAAAGCAGTAACCCTGAGGATTGGGAGCAGTTTAGGATTCAACAAAGGAGGATAAAGGGATTAATTAAGAAGGGGAAAATAGAATATGAAAGTAAGCTTGCTGGGAACATAAAAACTGACTGTAAGAGCTTTTATAGATATGTGAAGAGAAAAAGATTAGTGAAATCAAGTGTAGGTCCCTTGCAGTCAGAAGCGGGGGAAGTTATAACGGGGAACAAAGAAATGGCAGACCAATTAAATGCATATTTTGGTTCTGTCTTCACAAAGGAGGACACAAATAACCTCCCAGAGATGTTGGAGAACATACGGTCTGATGAAAGGGAGGAACTGAAAGAAATCAGTATTTGCAGGGAAATGGTGTTAGGGAAATTGACGGGATTGAAGGCCGATAAATCCCCAGGGCCTGATAATCTACATCCTAGGGTACTTAAGGAAGTGGCCCTAGAAATAGTAGATGCATTGCTGATCATCTTCCAACATTCGATGGAATCTGGAACTGTACCCATGGATTGGAGGGTAGCTAATGTTACCCCACTATTCAAAAAGGGTGGTAGAGAGAAAGCGGGGAATTACAGACCGGTAAGCCTGACATCGGTAGTGGGGAAAATGCTAGAGTCCATTATAAAGGATGTAATAGCTGAGCACTTGAAAAACAGTGACAGGATCGGACAAAGTCAACATGGATTTACAAAAGGTAAATCGTGCTTGACTAATCTACTGGAATTTTTTGAGGATGTAACTGGGAAAATAGAGAAGGGAGAACCAGTAGATGTGGTGTATTTGGACTTTCAGAAGGCTTTCGATAAGGTCCCGCATAAGAGATTAGCGTGTAAAGTTAAGGCACATGGGATTGGGGGCAAGGTATTGACTTGGATAGAGAACTGGTTGGCGGACAGAAAGCAGAGAGTAGGAATTAATGGGTCTTTTTCCGAGTGGCAAGCAGTGAGTGGGGTACCGCAGGGATCGGTCCTTGGACCCCAGCTATTCACAATATACATTAATGATCTGGATAAGGGAACTAAATGTAATATCTCCAAGTTTGCAGATGACACAAAGCTGGGTGGGAGTGCGTGCTGCGAGGAGGATACCGAGAAACTCCAGGATGATTTGGACAGGTTGGGTGAGTGGGCAGAAGCGTGGCAGATGCAATATCATGTGGATAAATGCGAGGTTATCCACTTTGGTGTCAAAAACAGAAAGGCAGATTATCTGAATGGCAATAGATTGGGAGAAGGGGAAGTGCAACGAGACCTGGGTGTCCTTGTGCACCAGTCGCTGAAAGTAAGCATGCAGGTGCAGCAAGCGGTGAAGAAGGCAAATGGTATGTTGGCCTTCATAGCGAGAGGGTTTGAGTATAGGAACAGGGAAGTCCTGCTGCAGTTGTACAGGGCCTTGGTGATACCACACCTTGAGTACTGTGTGCAGTTTTGGTCGCCTTATCTGAGGAAGGATGTTCTTGCCATGGAGGGAGTTCAGCGAAGATTCACAAGGCTGATACCTGGGATGGCAGGAATGACATATGAGGAGAGATTGAGTCGATTGGGCTTATACTCGCTGGAGTATAGAAGAATGAGAGGGGATCTCATCGAAACAGATAAAATTCTGACAGGTCTGGACAAACTAGATGCAGGAAGAATGTTCCCGATGGTCGGAGAGTCCAGAACCAGGGGTCATAATCTAAGGATAACGGGTAAGCCATTTAGGACAGAAATGAGGAAGAATTTCTTCACCCAGAGAGTGGTGAACCTGTGGAATTCTCTACCACAGAAGGTAGTTGAGGCCAAGTCATTAAATATATTCAAGAATGAGTTAGATATATTTCTTAAAGCTAAAGGTATCAAGGGATATGGGGAGAAGACAGGTACAGGGTACTGAGTTTGGATGATCAGCCATGATCTCATCGAATGGCGGAGCAGGCTCGAGGGGCCGAATGGCCTACTCCTGCTCCTATCTTCTATGTTTCTATGTTTTTTGTTTCTAAAAAAACATTTAGCACTTCTGTTCGACTCACTTCTGTTCCAGTGAACATAGTACTAATTTTCCCCAAATCGATCTTAACTATACCTGCTCATCCCTGATATTAGAGTAAACCTACATTTTAACCATTCCATTCTTCAATTCTTTTTTTAAATAGCAAGATGTCTAAGTCTTCTAACGGCATGTAAATAGTAAGCGGGTAGTAAGAGGCGGGGTGGGGCCTATTAGGGACAAAGAAGGTGATATATGCTTAGAGGCGCAGGGCAAGGCTAGAATACTCAATGAGCACTTTGTATCGGTGTTTACGAAGGAGGTGGATGCTGACAAAATATCGGTCGAAGTGGAAAAGGTAGAAGCAATGGAAGGGGTGAAAATTGATAGACAGGATGTACTAGAAATGCTGGGTAGGCTTAGAGTGGACAAGTCGCCTGGTCCAGATGGCTTGCATCCCAGGTTGCTAAGGGAATTGGGGAAGGAGATAGCAGAAGAGCTCGTCATAATTTTCCAATCTTCCCTAGATGCGGGGGAGGTGCCTGAGGATTGGAAAGTGGCAAATGTGACACCATTGCTCAAGAAAGGGTGCAACGACAATCCTAGTAACTACAGGTCAGTCAGTTTAACATCTGTGGTGGGTAGTTTTAGAAACAATAATCAAGGAAAAAATTAACGGGCACTTGGGAGAGGTTTAAGCTAATTAAGGAGAGCCAACACGGATTTGTAAAAGGCAGATCGTGTTTGACTGATCGAATTGAATTTTTTGATGAAGTAACAGGGAGGATTGATGAAGGGAATGCAATGGATGTTGTCTACAGTAGGAAGGCGTTTGACAAAGTACCACATAGAAGGCTGGTTAACAAAATGGAGGCTCATGGAATAGGTGGGTCAGTGGCAGCTTGGATAAGGAATTGGCTTAAGGACAGAAAACAGCGAGTTGTGGTAAATGGCTGTTTTTCAGACTGGAGGATGGTAGACAGTGGTGTTACCCAAGGGTCAGTGCTGGGGCCACTGCTTTTTTTGAGATATATAAATGACCTGGATATTGGAATACAGAATAGAATTTGCCGATGACACCAAACTCGGGGGTGTGGCAAAGAGTGAGGATGATACCAAATGACTGCAACAGGACATAGAAAGGCTAGCAGAATGGACAGACAAGTGGCAGATGGAATTTAATACAGAGAAGTGTGAGGTGATTCATTTTGGCAGAAGGAACAGGGAGAGGCAATATACACTTAATGGCACAGTTTTAAAGAGTGTGCAGGGACAGAGGGACCTGGGAGTTAATGTGCATAGGTCCCTGAAGGTGGCGGGACATATTGAGAGAGTGGTTAGCAAAGCATATGGGATTTTGGGCTTCATAAATAGAGGTATTGAGTACAAAAGTAGAGAAGTAATGCTGAACCTTTATAAAGCGCTGGTTAGGCCACAACTGGAGTATTGCATCCAGTTCTGGTCACCACACTTTAGGAAGGATGTGAAGGCCCTTGAGAGGGTGCAGAAGAGATTTACCAGAATGGTTCCAGGGATGGGGGATCTTAGCTACAAGGACAGGTTGGAAAAGCTGGATTTGTTTTCATTGGAGCAAAGGAGGTTGAGGGGTGATTTGATAGACAAGATTATGACGGGTTTGGATAGGCGAGACAGGGAAAGGCTGTTCCCACTAGTTGATGGTACAAGGACTAGGAGACACAGATTTAAGGTTTTGGGCAAGAGATACAGGGGGATGTGAGGAATAACTTTTTACGCAGCGAGTGGCGAGGACCTGGAACTCGCTGCCGACGGAAGTGGTGGAAGCGGAGACACGCAATGTTTTCAAGGGGAGACTGGATAGGCACTTGAGGGAAATAAACTTGCAGGGCTATGGGGATACAGCGGGGGAATGGGACTGACTGGATTGCTCTACAGAGAGCCGGCACGGACTCGATGGGCCGAATGGCTTCCTCCTGTGCCATTATGACTCTATCTGCACTGTCGGAGGTGCTGTCTTTCGGATGAGACGTTAAACCGAGGCCCCGTCTGCTCTCTCAGGTGGACGTAAAAGATCCCATGGCACTATTTCGAAGAAGAGTAGGGGAGTTATCCCCGGTGTCCTGGCCAATACTTCTCCCTCAACCAACATAACCAAAACAGATTATCTCGTCATCATCACATTGCTGTTTGTGGGAGCTTGCTGTGCGCAAATTGGCAGCCACGTTTCCCACATTACAACAGTGACTACACTCCAAAAGTACTTAATTGGCTGTAAAGCGCTTTGAGACGTCCGGTGGTCGTGAAAGGCGCTATATAAATACAAGTCTCTCTTTCTTCTTTCTTTCTGTCTCTATGATTTCAAATCATGGAGGTCCCACTAACTATTTTCAAGATATTTAGCAGCCTATCTTTTTCAAATCAGTGAATCTGTCTGGAACCTCCAAAGAGCGTTAGCTAAGCAAATAACTCCTGTAGTTGGTGTGGAAAAGGAAATAAAAACACTACTAAAATTAGTTACAGCATAGAGGTTGCAGACATATTAAGTTACAAGCTAGGCTTAACTACTGTAAACATTGTTATCCCACTGTTTAACAATTATGTTTGGCAGTTAAAGCCTAAAACAAGTTCTCATGCACTGTTGCTCGGCCACACTCCAAAGACAAGTAGGTCCCTGCCAAGACACAGGATAGAACTAGTAGCCAAGACAATTTGTAAAAGGGTTCTCTGTACGTTTTCCAGGTATACTATGAAGTTTATTTCGATTTCAGGGCAAGTGAAACACTCTGTAAGATGTAAGGAGTTGGAACTCACCTGTGAGGGTAGTTAAACATGGTCAAAAATATCCAAGTGAAAAGTATGAAAGAAACCAAAAAACAGAACAGCCCATATATTAAAAAAAAGTGCCAGCATCAAGCACTCACACATCAAAAAAGACTTGCATTTCTATAGCGCCTTTCACGACCTCAAGATGTCCCAAAGCGCTTTACAGCCAATGAAGTACTTTTGAAATGTAGTCACTGTTGTAATGTAGGAAAGACAGCAGCCAATTTGCGCACAGCAAGCAATGTGATAATGGCCAGATAATCTGTTTGTTTAGTGATGTTGATTCAGGGCTCAATATTGGCCAGGACACCGGGGATAACTCCCCTGCTCTTCTTCGAAATAGTGCCATGGGATCTTTTACGTCCACCTGAGAGAGCAGACGGGGCCTCGGTTCAACGTCTCATCCAAAAGACAGCACCTCCGACCGTGCAGCACTCCCTCAGCACTGCACTGGAGTGTCAGCCTCGCTTTATGTGCTCAAGTCCCTGGAGTGAGACTTGAACCCACAAGCTTCTGACTCAGAGGCGAGTGCGCTACCCACTGAGCCACAGCTGACACTTTGCACACAAATGATCCAGTGCAATGAGGTTTTGTACATTACCATTTCTTTAAAAGAAAAAGACTTGCATTTATATAGCGCCATAAAGGATCCAAATGCATAAATCAGAACAAGTTACAATTTCTCTGGTAAAAATCAAACATAATTTTAAAATACTGAGCCACTTAAAAGAAAATCAAAGCAAGTGTTGTACACCAACTAATCAGTAACACTTTTTTTTTTAAGAACACAACAAAAATCTCCTATCCCCATGTTATACCTGTGCACTGCTGAAAGAGGAGGGGGAAATCTACTTTTGATCCATTCAGCTACAGGGGGTGAGGTGGTGGGGAAATCAGTGAGAGTGACGCAGGTTGATTTATATTCAGTTTATCCTCCTCCGCCTCCTCCTCCTCCTAAGTTGCGTCATCCTAGAGCTAGCTAATGCACTGTCACACCACTGCCACATTAACAAAACAATTAAAAAGAAAAAAGTACTTTTTCCCTGATAAAATTTGGTGAAGCATTAAATTGCAGCGGTGGTAAGCAGATGGTCAAACAACAAAACATTAAAATCTCGACTGTCTCCACGGGGGTTATTTGAGATAAGCAGTCAAAATTCCCATTAAAAAATGACACACAAACACAAAACTATTCAAAAGAGCTCTCTAGAATACTGTTTATACACACACACACACTGGAGATCCATTCCTACCCTGCAGCAAACTTCCCCCACTCCAACCTTGTCCTATCTGCCACAACCATTCCCATTCATTCGAGCAGTCAACAAGTGTTAAGCTAAAGCCATCACATTCACGACAGATATTGCTGCTACAGAGCAAACAAACATTCTATTGCTGTATTTACAAACATAAATTAATATTGCTGGCAGTCAAAGAAGAAAATGTTTAGATTATCTTTGAAAATAAAAACATTCTTTTGTATTTCTGGACAAAAGAGGATGCCTTACATAATATGTAAACATTTACATGGTGTAATTAATGCATAATTAAAAGGTCAACTAGAACATCTGACAGGGCTATGAGCTTCTAAGCTTCCAATTCATCAACTGTTCTGTATCTAACCCTCCATTAAAAGTGGTACAAGAGGCTATTTTTAAAATAAAAACACTCAAAACAGCAATACTCATTGGTTACTAGTGCTTACTGGAAAAAGGATAGAATCCATGCAAGCACATTAACTGCTCTTTTGTCACAGTACCAAAGTATTATACACTGCCAGTGCATGGAGACATTGTCCCCGCAGGGCAGCAAGTATCTGCAGCACTTCACTGATGATCAATGTACGGTTAAAAAGTGACAGGCTTTGTGGTGAAGAATAGGAGAATGCATGAACTGAGAAAAAAAAAACCCCAGACAGACCATTAAGCCTGTTCCGTCCACAAACCGTGTACAATCCACTCCAACATGGACTCTACACAACCCATTTAATTTCCCCAAGGCATGATTCTTCAGTATTTTTCGCCAACCTCATTGATGAATGAAAGAAAACTCCAGCATATTTTCAAACTGGGTTCCATTAGGGGATGCGAGAGATTACAGTCTGAATTTTTATGATTTTGTTTACTTACCGCCATGTGATTTCTCTTGCTGCATAATGCTGGTTTCTGCATCGTTGTCTTTGGGTGGTTGGCATTTATTTCAGAGGTTAACTCAAGGGGGTCCCACAGAAGTGTGCCAATGTTTTCTGGGGGAGGATGGGGGCGGGGCGGGCGACTGGTGGCGGTTCAGAGACAATTTTGAGACCACTACTCTAGAATACCCGTCTAAGCCGACATTCTATTCTTTTCTTAACTGGTTTAGTTCCCGGCATGACATTTTCATGGTCCCAGCAGCTCAGGAAATATTACGCTCCACATATCTCCAATCAATTCAATTTGCTCTTACATGTACATCCATGAATCCTATTCCTAACCAGGTGGGGTTTTTTTTAAAAGATATTATTAATAAGCACAGTAGTAACTCCTTTATCTAGAAGTCCAATCTGTATATGCATAATTTAGGGGAGGGGAAGATTATAATCTCCAAAATTTGCACGAGGTTTATTGATTTTCTACTCATATCCTCTACATTCACAGTTCAAGTTTTATAAGCTGCTTACATCTACATTACCCACTCCCCTCAGAATTTTTTTTTTTAAACCCCTATTTCCTCTTAGTCAACAAGAACATGTTCAGTTCGGATACTCTTCAAAACTTAACATAAACACTTGTAAAAACTTATAGAAAGGGTTTAGGGGCTGGAAGAGGAATATAACCAAAGTTTAAAAAAAATTGAGGAGGGGCATGTGTGTCCTCTCCCTCCCACCCACCCCTACAGTGGTTGTGCCAAAGGCCCAAATCTCAGCATGGCCCTTCTCCAAACTCTTTCCAGTGCGTTAATGTCCTTCTGAAAAGTAGTTTAAGTTAACAAGAGGAAAATATATAAGTGACTAGTTTTAAGGCACATAGTTTTCATGAAAATGTGTTTTTAAACAAATGAAAACTAAGTTTTATCAAATCAAAAAAGGCATTGACACAAAAATTACCCACAACACTTAATTGAGACGGTATTGGTGAATAATGTTTTTCCTAAGTCTTCATCTTTTGACAGGTTTGAATTGGAAGATTTAGTCTGTTGTTTATAGCAAATTGTTTTATTTGTTTCAGCATTCTTTTGATACCATCTATCATAACGCAGAATTGTGAGACTTGGGAGTGCAAGTCTTGCAAATACACCGGATTTTAAGATGTGGTTTATGCACCTTGCTGTGCTGCATCAGGCGATAGGAAAGATGAGCAACAACATTGGAACACGAGGCCAGAGGTTATAATGAGGCCATCTGAAAGGAAGGAAGGTTTGATGGAATGTAGAATAATTTGTAGAGCTGATGTTCAGCGGTGAATGACAAAACATGCACATGATACAAAGCTGGCTTTGAACAGGTTAAGTATTCAAGTGGTGTCAAGAAAACTACACAAATAAGGCAAAAAGCAGAGAAATTAGGGGTAAAAGACAGTAAATGCTGGGAAACAATTCTGACGAATGGTCATCGACCTGAAATGTTAACTCTGTTTCTCTCTCCACAGATACTGCCTGACCTGCTGAATATTCCCAGCATTTTCTGTTTTTCTTCCAGATCACCAGCATCCGCCGTATTTTGCTGTTGTATTAGAGAAATTAGGGGGATGTTTTTCCTTTTAGAGATTGTTAGGACATGGAATGCCTTACTAGAAAAAGAATCCAGAATCGCTTTTGACGAGGATGTGGATAAATCTTTGAAACAGGAAATGTTTGAATCGAAATAACAACAGAAAATGCTGGAAACACTCAGCAGGTCAGGCAGTATCCGTGGAGAGAGAAAAACAGAGTTAAGGTTTCAGGTCTGTGACCCTTCGTCAGAACTCATATGGGGAAAGGAGAGAGAAATGGGACCAAGTGGATATCTCCTTCAGAGAATTGGCACGCGCGTGATGAGCCAAAAGCCGCATTCTGTAAGATTCTATGGTCTTACATGGCTAGAATATTTGTAACAGTTGGTTGTTTTGTATACCTATTTATAGATTAAAGATGCCGAGTGAACTGTAACATTATTTCAAAATGAATTAAACGCTCCTATGTCAGGCTCTGTTTGGGGCAAAATTCATTTTTAACGTGTCAACATCTACCTGCAGTACCTGTTACACCTGTAGATGGCACACTGATAGGCAATTATAAAATGTCACATAATCCTAGGCTGAAATCTGGCAGTTGCAAGTCTTAATGCAGGTTCAGCGTAATAGTTTAGTAACAGTCATTTAGTCGCAATGGCAAACGATTATTTTGAAGTGAAATGTTGGGATCAAGATAATGAATCTGATAAGTTTGAGCAGACTATTCATCGCAGACCAACTTCCAGCTTGCTTATTTCCTTCCTGCAACCTTTGAACATGCCCTCTTCTGAACCCCTCGTCCCTCAAGCCCTGTTCGTATCTCAGCATGTTGATCTAACAATTTATTAATCTGGGCCCGCGTTGGACAGAGCAACACAACATCTCGAAAGTTTCAACAGCCCCCCGCCCCCCCCACCCACCTTCCCAAAATTATTGAGCCTGAACCACCCCAGCAACCCCCTGATCTGTCCCCTTCGCCGCAGCTCAATTCTCAACCCCCTCGTCAACATGCATATGCTACTCGTGGCTTAACAGTAGTGTCGTTGACCGTCAGTTCACAGACTTTCAAACCTCGCCCAAGTAGATTGTAATCCCACAGAGAACCATCGCTCTTTTCCCCCCAAATGAGAACAGCAGGGCTTTCAAACCCAAGGGGGGGGAAAAAATCTCCCTCAACCACAGATTCAAAACAGAGACTGGAGAGGAGAAGGGGAGCTCACACCCACCTCCCCCTCCCCGCTCCCCCCCACTGAAAATTAAATCTGAGCAATGTAAATGAGAACAGAAGTTTAAACCCTCCCTCCCCCACCAAACACCAAGATGAAAATCAAGCCCTGCAATGAGGATCCCTCCCCATTGAGAAGGTAATCCAGGCCAGCAGATTGGAAGGGAAGCTATTTCCAGCATCTCTCCCAACCTCCCCGCTCCCCCCACGCGAGATGAAATCCAGACCTGCAAATGGGATAAGGAGCTCAGTTCCAATTATGTTCCACTCTCTAATCCATGCCTTTGTTACCTCTAGACTGGACTATTCCAACGCACTCCTGGCTGGCCTCCCACATTGTACCCTGCGTAAACTTGAGGTCATCCAAAACTCGGCAGCCCGTGTCCTAACTCGCACCAAGTCCCGTTCACCCATCACCCCTGTGCTCGCTGACCTACATTGGCTCCGTTAAGCAGCGCCTCGATTTCAAAATTCTCATCCTTGTTTTCAAATCCCTCCATGGCCTCGCCCCTTCCCATCTCTGTAATCTCCTTCAGCCACCCCTCCCCCCCCCCCCGCCCCTCTAATTCTGCCCTCTTGAGCATCCCTGCTTATAAATCGCTCAACCTTTGGTGGCCGTGCCTTCTGTTGCCTAGGTCCTAAGCTCTGGAATTCCCTGCCTGAACCTCTCCGCCTCGCTACCTCTCTCTCCTCCTTTAAGATGCTCCTTAAAACCTACCTCTTTGACCAAGCTTTTGGTCACCTGCCCTAATTTATCCTTATGTGGATCGGTGTCAAATTTTGTGTCTTAAAATACTCCTATGCAGCGCCTTGGGACGTTTTACTATGTTAAAGGCGCTATATAAATACAAGTTGATGTTGTTGTTGCTTGACCTGGCTATTGCATGTGATCTCAACTGTGTGTGCAATCCCACAGGACATTGACTAGTAATATGCAAAAGTCTCATTTTTTTCCTTGTTCAAAAAAGAAACTTTAGAATTTAGAATTAATGAAGAGTGGCCCAGAATGTATAAAATTTACACCAACCTATACTGCGTTCAAACACTAATTGCAATTTTACAGGAATACCATTTTTCAGAACAGTCGATGTAAACAGATCATCTTGCAAATAAATTGCGATACTATATGCACAAAAATAGCATCTAACAGTTCCGATAAAGAACCATTGAGAATCCCAGTCCAGCAACTCAGTTTCCCTCCTCCCCAACTGCACCAGCAATTATATATTTCAATTGTTCTTCCACTCTGAAAACCTTGTTTTTAAAATCAGCAGGTATAGATGGCTCTGCTTCACTTGCACAACACAAAGCAAAGCACTGTTCTTGAGGACTACTCTCAGTTGACTTGTCAGTAGGGTAGTTGAATGGGGTACAAAGAGACAGATACTGAGGATTCTCCCTGGAAGAAACGAGGGGGAAGGGAGAAGGGAGGTTCTTGAACGGAGGGCTATCACAGTAAGTGGCTAGGAGAGACGAGATCATCATTTAAAGGGGAAATGAGATAAAATGCTTGAAAAGGAAGAATATAAAGTGATCGGGGGGAAATGGGGTTACAGGAAAGCATGCCAGCATCGGCACAGGAACTGAGGGCCAAATGGCCTCCTGCTGTAATTTCTACCATTCTATGAAAACTCTCCTTTCTTGAATCTGAGCCCAGGGAGTGGTTTAGAAATGCTGGTGCGGAACTGAGTTTAGGGCAATGCGCACGTGAGAAGTGTTGGAGAAATGGCACTCTTTCCATTTCAGACACCCAGTGTCAGCATCAAGCACTCCCAGGTCACATATAGCACAGCAAGATGCAGAGCAACAGACCCTCCACTCCGCCTCAACAATGTACCTCAACCTCAGAAGAGCACCCACCATTGCGCCAGTGAGAGAGTTTTACCATTTCCACACGAGACATTCCATGGCCTCAGTGAGATTGCTACTTAGGACCAGTTTTGTGCTGTCGGGCTGTATCAACTTGAAGCCAGATTGGGACTGACCAAATTCAGTTCGCATGGGACCCTTACAGCCAGCAAACAGAGGAATTAAATCCATCAGTCTAGGCTGGATTTGAACCCAGATCCAAGAGATGAAAGGCCAGTGTTAACTCAGTTCCTCAGACGCGATTTATAAAGTGTTTGACATTTTGAATGGGCACTCTGCAGATTTGAGATGTTGTTTCTAATGAGTCCTGCACAAATTAGCTTTGCCCAGCTCATGCCATGTTGCACACAGTGCCAGCTCCATCTGTCGAAAGTACAGTTGAAGGTACAACAGGAACGCACCATCAGTCCAGTACCATATACATCTCAGCAGTGATACAGCATGACAGATGTCAACTTTATTCAGCCCTGGGATCAAAACAATCCCATTTTTGCATTTGTAAAATAACTGTGAGGGACTCACTTTTACTAGTTTAAAAAAGAGAATTCTTCTAATCTTTGTATACATGTAGGTGAGCAATCAAATGCACAATTATGTTGCAGTGTAGTTCACGTAGGAAAAATGAATTAAATAGAAAATGTCAGGGGCTTATTTATAGTCATCTTGCTCAGATGATCTCTCTGAGGACATGTATGAAGAGATTAAGACACCTCGTAAAAAAAATAGATGCACACACACTGAATTTTGTTCACCAGTAAAATTTCTAATTAAAAAAATAGAACCAACATCATAGTTAGTTCTTTCAAAAAAAAAACTAGCAATCCGATAGACTGCCAGGGCTCTTTCTGCACAAGAACAAAAGTTTGAAAGCTTTTCAGCAAGTGTTGCAAATGCACCAACATTAACCAGTGTCTGGGACACGGCCTCCTCCAGACAATGTTACAACTAACATTAAATTCTTAACTAATGTTGCTTTATCTGGTTATACTGATCATCCTAAATGGCTGCAAAGCAAAATCTGCTTTACTGCAACGCAACACATGATTTGCAACTTAAGTGTACTAAAGAAAAACAGAGACAACAGATGGGAAAGGTTTAACAAAATTTCATCCAAACACAAATTTCTTTTTTTTTTTAAAAACCATCTCTGAAGCATCATTAGTTGATATTTTCTCAGTCAAATACAGAGGATTAATTTCAGGTGATGGCTGCGATGGGACCAGTGACATAATTGCAGCTTACATTCAATGAGTAGTATAGAGTCAGATCACTTGCTGATTACAACTCATCTTTTTTACCCTGGAGAAGGATAGCAGAAAGTCTGCACAAACCAAAATTATTATTTTTTTAAATCTTAATATTCTATAGCAAAAATCAAATACCACTGCAAGGAAGTGGGTATCTCCAAAGTGTTTCTATATGTTCAACATCAGCGGAACACATCCAAGTTATTAATAAAATGGAAAACTAGCAAAGCCTCGCAGATGAAGCCCACCGTTTCCCTCTGCTTCTCTTGGCATTTTCCGATGGGCCCATCAAGGCACTCGTTGCTGGCGCCTCATGACCAGCAATCCCAAGTGGCCCATCCTCCTCTCTCGCTGAGATTCACACCCAGCGCGTCCGCTGGGGGATAATCTTGCCAACCTTTTTCGCCTCCCGAATCCATGCCCATCTTTCCCGCAACTCCATGTTTGAACCTCTCCAATCAGGTTTCTACCCCACCACAGCACTGAAACAGCCAGAATAAAAGTCACAAACAACATCCCCTGTGACAGTGACCATGGGGTAGAATCGCTCCTCCCTTCTCGACCTCTATGTCACCTTTGACATGGTCGACCGCACTATCCTCCTCCAACGTCGCTCCTTCATTGTCCAGCTGAGGGGGACTGCCCTCGCCTGATTCCGCTTATACCTAGCCAGTCATAGGCAGAGATACTCCTGCAATGTCTTCTCTTCCCACCCACTGCATTGTCATCTCTGGAGTCCTCAAAGGATCTGTCCTTGGCCCGCTCCTATTTCTCATCTACATGTTGCTCCTCGGTGACATGAACTGAAGACATGATGTTAGGTTCCACATGTACACTGACAACACCCAGCTCTACATCAGCTCCTTGCCCACAAATGCTTCAATTTTAAAATTCTTATCCCTGTGTTCAAATTCCTCCATGGCCTCCTCCCTTCCATGTCTCTGTAACCTCCTTCAGCCCTACAACCCTTCTAGAACTCTGCATTACTCCAGCTCTGGCCTCTTTCGCATCCCCCACTTCCTTCAGCCATCTTAGCCTAAGCTCGGAAATTCCTTCCCATACCTCTCCATCTCAACAACAACAACTTGTATTTATATAGCGCCTTTAAAGTAGTAAAACGTCCCACGGCGCTTCACAGGAGTATTAAAAGACAAAAAATTTGACACTGAGCCACATAAGGAGAAATTAGGGCAGGTGATCAAAGAGGTAGATTTTAAGGAGCGCCTTAAAAGGAGGAAAGAGAGGTAGCGAGGCAGAGAGGTTTAGGCAGGGAACTCCAGAGCTTAGGGCCTAAGCAACAGAAGGCACGGCCACCAATGGTTGAGCAATTATAATCAGGGATGCTCAGAGGCCAGAACCTCCTCCTTAAAACCTACTTCATTGACCAAGCTTTTAGTCATCCATCCTAATATCTCATTCTTTGGCTCGGTGTCAATTTCTGTCTGATTACGCTCCTGTGAAGCGCCTTGGGACATTCTCCTACATTAAAGGCGCTGCATAAATGCAAGTTGTTGCTATTGTTGTTGCAAATGCATTAAGACTTATTTACCCTTTACACATATCAAGGCTAGGCAAATAAAAGACTGAAAACCAAGTGAGGACCCTTGGAATATAAACAAACACTTCTTGAAATTTTTTGACGATCGTCTTCGACAGTATGTGTGCAGTTTAACATTGCAGTTTATACGGAGTTGATGATTAAGAAATACGTTTTTTCTTGGTGGTCTTCACACTCTCTAAACTCAACTAGCTCTTGACACGTGTTGTTAGATTGTGATCACCTAGAATACATTAATAAATGTAGCAATCCAGAGGTAGCCATTCAAACAGAGAACAGCTGTGCCTTGGCCAGACAGACAGAAACAATGAAAATCCATTTAGCACAAACAATTCCATTGAATAAGTTGTCAACTGCAATTGCAATACAGTCAGACGTATCTCAGTCACCAATGCACTAACTTTGCCACAGACCAAAGGAAACTTCACACACATCAAGGGACACAGCCAGCTGATGTAATTTTCATTTCTGATTTACTCCAACTATCTAAAATCATATACAAATAACTGTGTCCACAGACGAGACATTTTCACCACATCATTTGAAAGTGACAATAACGTATTTCAACAGGATTGACATCACATTGTGTAAATATATTTTTAAAATATCAAATACTTTATGAAAAAAACAAAATTGCCCTTCGTCTGTAGTCATTTTCATATATTTAAATGGAAATGTGAAGAGAAACCTCTTGATGGAGGTAGGAGTAAAAAATCAGGTTATTAGTTACACGGACTGTAGACCCTTCAAAGACAAGGCATTCTCTAAGTAACATAACTTTAAGGAGTTCACTAATCCTGGGCAGTACAGTCGAGTACCAGCACCTTGTGATTCCCTCACAGTCAACTCTGCTCCTCTTGGCGAGGCACTGTGCTGACGTGAGGACAGCACTGTGTTAGGGAAAACAATAGGTGGCACAAGTCAGCAGGACAAAAATTGTTTCCACTTTTGGGAAGATTAATACAAACAGCAAGGGGGGGGGGGGGGGGAGGGAGATAAAAAAATTGAGAATCATGTATAGTGAAAATCAGGTATAGTCATAAATACACACAGTACTTCCAGTGACCGAGTCATTGTGAAAAGCATGAATCCTACTTTAGATGGACCAGTAGGAGAGACATACGTTTATGCCATGTGTCAATAATTTTCCAAGTACTCTTCTCTTCTGAGAATACTACTAATGGGGTTCGATTGACTCACCTAAACTGAAATAACTTACAGGTATTTACACCTGTATTTTGTTTGAGGTATTGTGAGTCCCTTGGTGCCCACCAGTCGTGAAAGGCTTTGAGCAAGCCAGTGAATAACACACATTCATAGCCGATGGCCACACACCAGAACTCTGAGCATGGAGAAAAGGGTGAATTCGTGTTGGATTGATTATCTGGCTATGCTCTTGGTTTCCTCTTATACAACTCCTTCCTTCACACCCCACAAAAAAAACATTAATTGCAACAATGGAGGTTCTTGGCTACTGCTATTTTTGACAGATCAACAATTGCCCTGTGATTACTTAAAAATTAGTAAAAGACAACTCCATCCCTAACAGACTAAATTAGCATTTGTGCAGCTGCAATCCATTTCCAAAGTCAATTAATTTCAAGTAACATCCACACACACATTTCTCACCAAGATAATCCAAACATATTAGGAAATAAAATATTGATTTCAAGTATGCTGAGAGATAAATCATTGGAGGAAGGAATGAGAATCTGTAATGAAAACAGGTGTGTGTGTGTGTATATGTATGTGTGTGTATATATATATATATATATATATATATATATATATACATACATATACATACATACATACAGAAACACACGTACACACACACATACCACTTCCTCCACAGCAGATGCTGACAGGATCACATCCTACCTTCAGAAACATCAAGGTCTGTGGTACCTTTCACTTGGGTAAAACACCACTGGACATCATTCCCACAGCCTCCGACTCCTAAAGAGACAAATTCATCACGGATGCATTAATTTAACCAGCAAACGTGCATTAAGTTCCTTTTTTTTAATGCAACGATACAGATAAACTGCCCTTGTATTAGGCTCTGACCACCAGAACGTATATGGTTGCTTACTTCTCATGGCTGCAAGTTCGCCCCGCCGCTACAATCCAGAGACTGGAAGGCAATCCTCGGTCACACCCCAAAGCAAAGCTCCTCAATCATCTGTTGGCTGCAGCCAGTTGGATTTGCCATGAGTGGAGCTGTCCTGATTGACAGCTCTGGCGGCCAATCCCGCCAAGGCAAACGAGGTGAAACCGACTGAGGAGCTTTCGGCCACCCAATCACAAAATACGAAGCAGGTTTCCGTTCGGTTGGCTCAAAGTGGAGACGGATGTTTTGCTTTTTGAAGATTTGCCACATTTAAAGTGAAATCTGGATTCAAATGGTTTATGTCGCCCAGCAATTATTTTTTTTTAATTGTCATTTAGAACGGTCGCTTCAACAGTCGACTGGCTGCAGTCACTCGAGTACTTTTCTAGACTGAAAGAAAGAAGTTGAACCCTGCTGAGTGGCAGAACACCTGTGCATGTATAAAACATGATCTTTTTCACTATAATTTCAGCATTTTTCCCCTTTGCCCCGAGAGCCTGCATGATCTCAATATCTCTACATCACAATCAATTGGTTTAACATTATTCCCATCTGCATATGGCAACTATTGAGTTTAGTCGAAGGAGACAGAAGAAAGACTTGCATTTATATAGCGCCTTTCACGACCTCCGGACGTCCCAAAGCGCTTTACAGCCAATGAAGTACTTTTTGATGTGTAGTCACTGTTGTAATGTAGGAAATGGGGCAGCCAATTTGCGCTCAGCAAACTCCCACAAACAGCAATATGATAATGACCAGATAATCAGTTTTTTTGTGATGTTGATTGAGGGATAAATATTGGCCAGGACACCGGGGGTAATTCCCCTGCTCTTCTTTGAAATAGTGCCATGGGATCTTTTACGTCCGTCTGAGAGGGCAGAAGGGGCCTCGGTTTAACGTCTCATCCGAAAGACGGCACCTCAGTACTGCCCTGGAGTGTCAACCTAGCTTTTGTGCTCAAGTCCCTGGAGTGGGACTTGAACAGAAGGTTAGCAAACAATTGACCATAGAATTGTAGAGTTGACAGCACCAAAGGAAGTCATTGCACTGCTTGTGTTGGTGCCAGCTGGTCAATCCCAATTCCCTGCTTTTTCCCAAAATACCTTTTTCTATTCATCCTCTTCAACTACTTATCCAATTCCTTTTTAAATTATGCCACGTAGGTTGACCAGAATGATACCCGGACTCCAAGGGTTAAATTACAAGGAGAGATGACACAAAGTAGTGTTGTATTTTCTAGAATTTAGAAGGTTAAGGGGTGATTTGATCCAAGTTTTCAAGATATTAAGGGGAACAGATAGGGCAGAAAGAGAGAAACTATTTCCGCTGGTTGGGTAGTCTAGGACTAGGGTGCATAGTCTAAAAATTAGAGCCAGACCTTTCAGGAGTGAAATTAGGAAACACTTCGACACACAAAGGGTGGTAGAAGTTTGGAACTCTCTTCCGCAAATGGTAATTGATGCGAGATCAATTGCTAATTTTAAATCTGAGATTGATAGATTTTTGTTAACCAAAGGTATTAAGGCATATGGGGCAAAGGCAGGTATATGGAGTTAGGTCACAGATCAGTCATGATCTCATTGAATGGCGGAACAGGCTCGAGGGGCGAAATGGTCTACTCCTGTTCCTCTGTCACAGTCTCTCCCTCAATCGCCACTTGTGGTAAATCATCCCTTGTTCTAATATGTGGGAAAAAAACCTTGAAATTTCCCCCCAAGTTCTCCTGGTAATAATTTTGAGCCTATGCTCTCTTGTTAAGGTTGGCCAACCAGTGGAAACAATCTTTCACTATTTACCCTCTCAAAAAAAATCAATAATTTTGAAAATCTCTTTTAATCAAAGGGTTTTAGGAGGGCCTGGAGACCATAGATGTGTTATCCATGAAAGCTGAGGCAAACTTCAGAACACTTTTATAATCTGACAGTCATTAATTTACTGAATTACCCCTCACTACAGCTAGTATTTGTTTGTTCTTTTGGTCTTAGGTTTATTTGAACAGTGAAGATGGTGCAACCCATCCACCTTATATTTAATATAAAAGACTGGCTAACAATCTTCACCCATGTAAGAGATATTTTTATTAACAGCATTCATTACCACTCTGTCTCTCTAGAAACTCTAAATTCTGGTCTCCCTCACACCACTATCCTAATCCAATGGTGTAGGCATGGGAGCATCAAGGAATAACTTCACACAGAAACCCAAAAACTGGCATTTGGTACCAGCCTGGATATCAATCTACAAGCATCTGAAGTGAGTACTTCTGTGAAATAAATTCAATAATTAAGGATTTCTCTATTAAAATAGATTTTTGTTATTTTTTTTTTCATATACTTCATGTTGAGGGCACTTCCCTTTCCCATGCTAACATTTGAGAAACTGAACTAGCATTTTGTAATACATCTAGACAGAATAGATAGAGAGAAACTGTTCCCATTGGCAGAAGGGTCGAGAACCAGAGGACACAGACTTAAGGTGATTGGCAGAAGAACCAAAGGCGACATGAGGAAAAACTTTTTTATGCAGCGAGTGGTTATGATCTGGAATGCACTGCCTGCGAGGGCAGTGGAGGCAGACACAATCGTAGCTTCAAAAAGGGAATTGGATAAGTACCTGAAAGAAAAAAATTGCAGGGCTACAGGGAAAGGGCGGGGGAGTGGGATTAGCTGAAGTGCTCTTGCAGAGAGCCAGCATGGGCTCGGTGGGCCGAATGGCCTCCTTCTGTGCTATAACCATTCTATGATTCTATGATGCTATTAAAAACTCAAACATACATTACTTTTCACTGCTTATGTATTCTGAACACACATCTAAATTCATGTCTCCTTTGCTCTGTTCACAATATAATGGGCCGAAAATTGATCCCGGGACGCGAGAGTACGCACTGCATACTCTCGCGTATTCCCACTCCAATTGCCGGTTTTCTGTATGCCCTGCGCATGCGCTGAAAACCGGCAATTGCTCTTCCGAAAAGGGGGCGGGGCCTGGGTGCATCGCGTGCGCGCTACAGGCTGCGCGCACGCTGTGCACTTCATGCTTTGGACGCGCAGGTAAGTAGGGAAGATTTTGGAAATGTAAAAAGGAGGAGTAAGACCCGCTTTTAAGAAGGTAAGTCGTGAATTAAGTATTTTTTTGAATTTTTTTTTACAGGTATATCTTTTTTATAGACTTTAAAGACAGGTAAGTTTATTTTTATAACTTTTTAAAAGATTTTAAATTTTTTCAAAAATTTAATTTTTTATTTAAAATGGTTAATTTAATTAACTATACTTATTTTATTAATGTGATGGGTTTTTTTTTTAATTTAATTGAGGTTTAGCTGTTATTTTGGGGGGGTGTAAGATTCATAAGTCTCACAGCCATGCTGTGAGACTTATGAATGGAAGATGGTGTGCTGCCATTGGCTCTAACTGAGTCACGTGATCCCACAGCTCGCACGAATTCACTACGCCGCTGGGATACGCAAGCCCAGCACAGCTGATGTCTGGAACATCAAGTTCGTGCGAGCTGGATCAGAAAAAGCATAAGCGAGGTGAGACATCGCGGGGAAGGCTTACCCCCGCGGGAACAGAGCGAGATCAATTTCTGGGCCATTGTCTAATGTTTAGTTCTGAATACAGTGTAACAAAATATGATGAATACTGTATAATAGTTTTTTTGCAGAGATTGAACACTAATGTTATCAAAAGGCTACAATCTTTGTGCTGTCTTGCTTTGTTTGCCTATTGAAGCTATTCAATAAAGATTACTTTGAACTGGCATCAATTAGCAATACTGAAAACCTTGTTTTTACAAAGAAATCAATGCACAGAAACAAACAAATGTGCATACACAATGCTAACATTTTCAGTAATTTTACATAACCAGACAGATTTATAACAAGACTAACTATTGCATTACTTACTTTATAAAGAGAAAACATGGGAATTGTAACTATGCACATGAACACAAATCCAGAGATTTGGTTTTCAACCATGCAAGTAATCTGATAACTATGGATACATTTTTCATATCTATACACTTATATTTTTAAACACATATCAATAAAATATGTCATAGCTTGCATTGCAGTCTAATAAATGTTTTCACTCATTAGCCTGACTTTAACCCATTCATAATCAGTTTGCTCATAATTTGCTCATGATATATCATAATTTACCAATATTCAGTATATTGTAATCTGGTCTCTGGATCTAGTGGATATGATTTTTGATGGCACCTCTTCAGTTCCAAATATGAATAGCAGTGTCATGAATGTAAATTTGGCCACATCCCATAAATAAATGCAACACCTCAACATACATTCACATTCTACACAGTTTCACGTACCTGTTCTTTTTAGATGATATGGGGCACCAATCCCTCCTCTTTCTAAGGTCAAAATGCATAAACATGCATAAAACAGTGTTAGTTGTCTGCATTTGATGTTATTATTTTCTTTCTTATGGGGGTGAACTAATATTAAAATGTTACATACTAATGGCTGGGAGTGCAAACATGCACCCTGAGTTGATATCTTAGTATTGACCAAAGGAAGAATGGATGAAAACAAGACAGTTTTATTACACTAGAAAAAATTTTGAAGATGTAAAAGATATCTCTTTTGAAAGGGATAGGAATACTCTTCTTAAAAAAAAAAATTGCAAATGACCGGTGGACCAAAATCAGACTCACCAGACAAGTCTTATCTGTGCACAGATGCAGGAACTTGCTTGTTAATGCTGGATAAGGAAAGCTACCCTACCAGCTGCCTTGTCACATTACCCCCTCTCTGGCTGTTCTACCTCCTTTCATAGCCCAGGCGTGAACTTCCTGGTGCTGGCACTAACAGGAGAACAAAGTGTGCCGCAAATTAACTCTGTGCTAGCCTTAAGAAAAATAGTGTTTGACTACAGGGTAGCAGGCAAAATGAAGCTCTAGATTTTCAGTACATACATTTCTTCTTGTTTTCGATCTCTCAGAGAATTTGTATCCACTCCCCGACTGGCAAAATATTTGCCACATTACCCAGAAGCACCATTCTTCTTGGATTCAACAAAACCTCCAAGCCCAGGACACTTTCTGGAATCATCACAGCGTGATTCTTACTCAGTAAATTTCAGCTTCCAACTAAATCAAGTGTGGCCAAGTGTGCACAATTTATCCAATAAATGAATGCGCCAGCTAAATCATTCATTGAATATTTTAAGTTAAATTATTTCTGTGTCTTCATGTCAGCATCGCAAACATAACCCACAATGGACTCTTGTTCTATATAATGTTTACACAATGCTTGGAAAAAACTTCACATGAAGCATAATCGTTGCTACGGTGGTATGTAAACTTTGTAACTTGTAGGATCTCTGAGTGTAGTTTAATAGTCTTGCCTGCTTGTGTTTATTTATATATGCAGCAAGAGACAAATCAATAGAAGAAAGAAACAAGCACATATTGTTTCAAACAGGCGTAGCCAAGCTTTTTAATCTTCAGTAAATGCCAAGGAGCCTCCAGGGCCATATGTCAAGTTTGAATCAATATTCTCCATGAATTTGCATATATATCTCAAACTGTGGGTGCTAACAGATATGGGTGTTCTGATTTACAATGTATACATCAAATGAGACAACAGCACTAAGAATAACCAAACTCCCAGGCCCACGCATTTTAAGCAAGACATACCAACAGCTAAGAAATGTAACGCAAGGTGCTAAGTTGCCTGGGCTCTGTGGTTTGGATTGCCCACAGGCTATAGTTTGGAAACCCCAGTCTAAAATAAATTAATATTAAACAAGCACATGTGCCATAATTTACTTTAATTTTAAATAACATGGGGGGATATTTTAAATACAGAAAACATAGTGGGTGCTATTTCTGTTATCTGTTAGCACCCACAGTTTGAGACATATATGCAAATTCATGGGGAATATTGATTCAAACTTGACATGTGGCCCTAGAGGCTCCTTGGCATTTACTGAAGATCAAGGGATATGGCGATAAGGCTATTGAATGGAATTGAGGCAGAAGATCAGCCATGATCTTATTGAATGGCGGAGCAGGTTCGAAGGGCCGAATGGCCTACTCCTGCTCCTATTTCTTATGTTCTTATTTTCTTATGTTCTTATTTCCCCCGGATACTTTAGGCGCTAAAGAACCTCCGAAGTGGCCAAGATGGGGTCTTAAGCTGAAACCCCGGTTTAGCGCAAGACGCCATCTTGGTAAAGGAGTTGGAGCTTGCGCTAGGAATGGCCGCCCGGAGGATCGTTAAGGGACTGATTGCCACTTAAATTGCCTGCTGGCGCTCATCAAGGAAGCTGCACAGCATTTTGGTGGCTAGCACTTGAACTAACGCCCTCTCCTCACAGTGACCAGCTGATTGGGAGTAAACAAGTCATTGCAGCGGATGTTGAGCGCCACTTAAAGGTATATCACCTTTTACTGTTCATTTGCTGCTGGAGGTTTGAAGAGGACCTTTGAAACACATCAGGAGACTTTCTGGGACACTTTGTCAAGACCTTACCAACGCTCTATCAACATTTATTCTGAAATCCTTGGTCCCTGAGCCATCCTGCAATGTGCTACCATGTGCCAGCCAGTGCACTCCACACCTTCAGTGGAAGTGGGTGTGAAGAGCCCATATATACTGCTGCACAAAAATTATGTCTAGCCAGCGCTTGAGTGCTAAACCTGCAGGTGTCTGCTTTAGTACTTCCAGGCAAGTTCAAATTATGGTAATCAGCAATTTGGACCAAAATTGCATGCTAAAACCAGACTTTCAAACAGGCGTATCTTATTAGCACAGCACCCTTTTAGCGCCTGTTTTCACCCATTCACCAAAATAACCCCCAGTGTGTTTTATATATGTTTTGCATTAGTTACTTGGGTTAATATCTGTGTGTTAATGATAGCAATGACACTATGATAGCAATTGTGTGATATTACCTTTACAGAGGTTTATATTAGATTTTTGCAAGGTGTACCATATAACCACTACTGCCATCACTCTTCTTCATCCACATTTCCTGATAAAAACATGTGAAAAAATTGTAAAAACTTTCAAAAATAATGAAATGTTTTTTGAAAACTCTTTCAAAGCCACGTTCAAACCTATTTTCTATAACCCTAAGTTTTACAAATTTGCACAAAAGTTTTCCCGATGAGTTTAGATTACCACTACCATATGGACCAGAGTATTGGAAACACTTTAAATGTAATCTCAGGCTTTAGACATATTCGTGACAATATAAAGCAATTTGTCTTCTTTTGGTCTGGTAGGTGTCCTTTAAAATCAGGCACAATTCATGGGATCTTAAAAAGCCACCTACAACCTGAAACCAGATTTGTTACTTAAGAACATAAGAAATAGAAGCAGGAGTAGGCCATATGACCCCTCAAGCCTGATCAGCTATTCAATAAGATCATGGCTGATCTTCGACCTCAACTCCACTTTCCTGCCCAATCTCCATATCCCTTGATTCCCTATCTATATCAGCCTTGAATATACTCAATGATTCAGCATCCACAGCCCTTTAGGGTAGAGAATTCCAAAGAGTCACAACCCTCTGAGTGAAGAAATTCCTCCTCATCTCAATCTTAAATGGCGACCTCTTATCCTGAGACTATGCCCCCTAGTTTTAGACTCTCCAGCCAGGGGAAACAATCTCTCAGCATCTACCCTGTCAATCCCCCTCAGAATCTTATATGTTTCAATGGGATCACCTCTCATTCTTCTAAACTCCAGAGAGTATAGGCCCAATCTGCTCAATCTCTCCTCATATGACAACCCTCTCATCCCAGGAATCAATCTAGTGAACCTTTGTTGCACCGCCTCTAAGGCAAATATATCCTTCCTCAGATCAGGAAACCAAAACTGTGCACAGTACTCCAGGTGTGGTCTCACCAAAGCCATGTACAATTGTAGCAAGACTTCCTTACTCTTGTACTCCAAACCCCTTGCAATAAAGGCCAACATGCCATTTGCCTTCCTAATTGCTTGCTGTACCTACATGCTAACTCTCTGTGTTTCTTGTATGAGGACACCTAAATCTCTCTGAACACCAACATTGAATAGTTCCTCACCATTTAAAAAATATTCTGTTTTTCTCTTCTTCCTACCAAAGTGAATAACCTCACATTTCCCCAGATTATACTCCAGCTGCCACCTTATTGCCCACTCACTTAACCTGTCTATAACCATTTGCAGGCTCTTTGTGTCCTCCTCAGAGCTTACTTTCCCACCTAGCTTTGTATCGTCATAGAACTTGGATACATTACACTCGGTCCCTTCAACTAAGGCATTAATATAGATTGTAAATAGCTAGGCTCAAGCACAGATCCTTGTGGCACCCCATTAGTTAAAGGCTGCCAACCTGAAAATGACCCGTTTATCGCTACGCTCTGCTTTCTGTCCGTTAACCAATCTTCTATCCAGGCTAATATATTACCCCCAACTCCATGAGCCCTTATCTGGCATAACAACTTTTTATGTGGCACCTTATCGAATGCCTTTTGGAAATCCAAATATACTACATCCACTGGTTCCCCTTTATCTACCCTGCTAGTTACATCCTCAAAAAACTCTAATAAATTTGTAAAACATGATTTCCCTTTCATAAAACCATGTTGACTCTGCCTAATCATATTAGGTTTTTCCTAAGTGCCCTGTTATCACTTCCTTAATAATGGATTCCAGCATTTTCCCATTGACTGATGTCAGGCTAATTGACCTGTAGTTCCCTGTTTTCTCTCTCCCTCCTTTCTTGAATAGCAAGGTTACATTTGCAACTTCCAATCTGCTGGGACCATTCTAGAATCTAGGGAATTTTGGAAGATCACAACCAATGCATCCACTATCACTGCAGCCACCTCTTTTATAACCCTAGGATGTCACAGAATCACAGAATCCCCACAATGCAGATAGAGGCCATTTCGGCCCATCGAGCCTGCACCGACACATATCCCACCCTATCCCCGTAACCCCATGTATTTAATCCCCCTAACACTAAGGGTCAATTTATCATAGCCAAATCAACCTAACCCGCACATCTTTGGACTGTGGGAGGAAACCGGAGCACCCGGAGGAAACCCACGCAGACACGGGGAGAATGTGCAAACTCCACACAGACAGTCACCCAGAGGCCGGATTCAAACCCAAGTCCCTGGCGCTGTGAGGCAACAGTGCTAACCACTATGCCACCGTGTTGTCGGTCTACTGGTCCAGGGGATTTATCAGCTTTTAGTCCCATTAGTTTCTCAAGTACTTTTTCTCTATTGATCTTAATTACTTAAAGTTCCTCACTCTCATTAGCCCTTTGTTCCCCATTATTTTTGGTATGCTTTTTTGTGTCTTCTACTGTGAAGACAGATACAAAATATTTGTTTAAAGTCTCTGCCATTTCCTTCTTCATCATTATAATTTCTCCTGATTCAGCCTCTAAGGGACCAATGCTTACTTTTGCTACTATCTTTCTTTTTACATACTTTTAGAAGCTCTACCAATCTGTTATTATATTTCTTGCTAGTTTACTCTCATATTCTATTTTTTCCCTTTTTTTCAATTTTTTCGGTCATCCTTTGCTGGTTTCTAAAGCTGTCCCAGTCCTCAGGCTTACTATTATTATTCACAACATTATAAGCCTCTTCTTTTAATCTAATACTATCTTTAACTTCTTTAGTTAACCATGGATGGGATCATTTTTCCCGTGGAGTTTTTATTTCTCAATGGAATGTATATTTGGTGAGAATTTTTGAATATTTCTTTAAATGTTTGCCACTGCTTAACCACTGTCATACCTTTTAATTTAATTTCCCAATCTACCTTAACCAACTCGCCCCCATACCTCCGTAATTGGCTTTATGTAATTGACATTTTGAAAAACAGATCTAACATTGTAAGAAATCTGGTAGCCCAAGATTCTTACTTCCCGGACATCTCAAGGCCAGTGGCGTAGAAAGTGGCGTTTAGGGTGTTCAAATGTTCAAATGCCCCCCAAAATTTTTATGTTTTTTTTATCGAACCACTCCTTCTTTTGAAAGAATATGCTTCAGATCACTTGATAAAACACAGAAACAACAGATGTTCTTCCGGAGCTAGTCAATTCCACAATTCGACCAGCAAAATCTAATTAGTTGGGCTTGCGTTTTTAAATATTCACCCGGATGGTGCAGTGAATTGTAGCAACGTTAGTGATAGACTAGCGACACATAACCAAAGCTTGGACTTTGTTTTCACTGATTCCCCAAGTTTTGAAATTCTCCCCAAACCCAATTCAGCATTTAATCTGAAACACTACTCCAACTCTCCCCGCTGAGCATAGAATCTGGATAGGAGCCTCCCTCCCTGAGCATTGAATCAGAATTTGTCCCTTCACCAGCATAGAATTGGATTTTAGCCCCTCTCTGCATTTATTGTGCCAGTAATCCTGGAGATGGACCCGCAACAATCTTTCCTTGCCTTCTCTCCCGCTGCCCCGCCCCCAACCACCTACATCTCCTCCACCCTTCCTGTACTCCTTCTCCCTGTCTTCGCAACTCTTCTCGCACTCCTCCCACCCCCCCCACCCCCTTCTTAAGTGTCAGCTGTGGCTCAGTTGGTAGCACACTCGCCTCTGAGTCAGAAGGTTGTGGGTTCAAGTCCCACTCCAGGGACTTGTGCACATAAAGCTAGGTTGACACTCCAGTGCAATGCTGAGGGAGTGCTGCACTATCGGAGGTGCTGTCTTTCGGATGAGACGTTAAACCGATGCCCCCGTCTGCTCTCTCAGGTGGACATAAAAGATCCCGTGGCACTATTTCAAGAAGAGTAGGGGAGTTATCCCTGGTGTCCTGGCCAATATTTATCGCTCAACCAACATAACAAAAACAGATTATCTGGTCATCATCACATTGCTGTTTGTGGGAGCTTGCTGTGCGCAAATTGGCTCCCGCGTTTCCCACATTACAACAGTGACTCCACTCCAAAAGTACCTCACTGACTGTAAAGCACTTTGAGATGTCCGGTGGTCATGAAAGGTGCTATATAAATGCAAGTCTTTCTTTCTTCTTCTCTCCATTCTCTGCCCGTCTTCCCTTTCACCTCTCCTCCTCCCGCTCCCCTCTCCAACTCTTTTTCTCTTATCCTTTCCCCTCTCGCCTCCGCCTCCCTCCCTCCACCACCTCTTCTTCTCCTCCCTCCTCCATCTCCTGTAAACCCATTTGACTAACCATCTGAAACACCATGGCAAATTGACTGGTAATATATTAAAAATGTTACATCTGCATGCACTTCCTATTAACCTTTTCCTTTATAAATTCCCATGTCTACATTTATAATGAAACTGCCTGTGTGAACTTGTCTTGCTGTAATTGCATTCTACCCTCCCAGTGGAAGTGCTGCAGCACCACCACTGGCAGGAGGGTGTGATTACAGGATGACAGGTTTACATGGGCAGTTTCCATCATAATCGTTAACGTAGGAATTTATAATACTAATATAAAAATAAGGACAGAATGTTTAACTTTAAAATGGTGACTGAATTACATCTGCATCCCCTGGTCCAATTAACCCTCACCTTGTAATCCTGATTCACTTTGAAGAATACAACACCGTGGAAGATCAACTCATAATTTGACGGTAATATATTAAATTTGGTACACGGGTGGGCACGCATTTCATTGAAAGCTTTTTATTAATACCTGTTACTATTATAGGTGGCAATATAAAGGTATTTTCAAAGTTAAAGGCATTACACAGTGTGACACACAATAGTTAATATTTTATTGTGACAGCATCTTATTTAAAAATTCATTCTATGGATATGGGCATTGCTAGCAAGGCCAGCATTTATTCCCCATCCCTAGTTGCCCTTGAGAAGGTGGTGGTGAGCTGCCTTCTTGAACCGCTGCAGTCCGTGTGGTGAAGGTACTCCCACAGTGCTGTTAGGCAGTGAGTTCCAGGATTTTGACCCAGCAGCCATGAAGGAACGACGTTATATGTCCAAGTCAGGATGGTGTGTGACTTGGAGGGGAACTTGGAGGTGGTGGTGTTCCCATGCGCCTGCTGCACTTGTCCTTCTAGGTGGAAGAGGTCGCGGGTTTGTGAGGTGCTGCCAAAGATCTTACCCTGACATTGCACAATATGGGTTCCATGACCTGTTCAAATGCTTTATGAAATGTTCCCAACAATTTATTTTGTTCAGTAATTGAAATTTCTAATATCCAAAATAAGTTTGAAACAAAATAATAAAACATCAAAAATTACATATTTCACAATAACATGATTAAATGTATCCATTGTCTTTCATGTCTAAGGCAGCACGGTGGCATAGTGGTTAGCACTGTTGCCTCACAGCGCCAGGGACCCGGGTTCGAATCTGGCCTCGGGTGACTGTCTGTGTGGAGTTTGCACATTCTCCCTGTGTCTGCGTGGGTTTCTTCCGGGTGCTTCGGTTTCCTCCCACAGTCCAAAGATGTGTGGGTTAGATTGATTTGGCTATGATAAATTGACCCTTAGTGTTAGGGGAGATTAAATACATGGGGATAGGGTGGGATATGTGTCGGTGCAGGCTCGATGGGCTGAAATGGCCTCTATCTGCATTGTTGTGATTCTGTGATGCCTTTATTAAAGTTTTTACCTGAATGCCTCAGCCTTCCCCAAAAGCCGGGGCTCCGATTTGATATTTTGGTGAAAAGCTGTACTGATGTGAGTTAAATTTGGATTCTGCAGTCTGAGCGTCCCCAGGATGCATCAGTGTCGTTCAGTCAGATCTATTGATGGAATCATTTTCGTTACCTCCCACACTTTCTGCCCAGTCGTTTTTCTTCAAATAATTTTGAAAAACAAGAGGACAAATTTCAAAAGCTTCAAAAGAAAGACTTGCATTTATATAGTGCCTTTCACAACCTCAGGATGTCCCAAAGCCCTTTACAGCCAATGAAGTAGTTTGTTTTTCAAGTGTAGTCACTGTTGTACTGTAGGAAATGCATCAGCCACTTTACGCACAGCAAGCTCCCACAAACAGCAATGTGATAATGACCAGATAAGCTGTTTTTTTCAGTGCTGTTGGTTGAGGGATAAATATTGACCAGGACACCGGAGAGAACTCCCCTGCTCTTCTTCGAAATAGTGCAATGGGACCTTTTACGTCAACCTGAGAGGGCAGACGGGGCCTCGGTTTAAGGGCTCATCTGAAAGACGGCACCTCCGACAGCGCAGCACTCCCTCAATACTGCATTGGAGTGTCAGCCTTGATTTTGCACTCGAGGTCTCTGGAGTGGGACTTGAAACCCACAACTTTCGTGACTCAACGGTGAGAGTGCTACCAACTGAGCCACAGCTGACACTGAGGTAAAGTTTATATTGTGCGCTTTTTTAAAAAGAGAGGCAATGTGTGGTGAGTGAGAGAGAAATGACCATGTTCTGATTTCACACCTGTTTTGTTTTTGTTTTGCGTTCTGTAAACCTTTAAAAGTGAAAGTGAAAGAGAAAGAGACGGGGATGAGGCAGAAAGAGAGAGGGGTGGGAATGAAAGTGTGCTTTCTTCATTGAATATTACTTAAACTTCCAAAAGAAAACAGCAGTTAACTTTTGAAGTTAACTCATTATTGCCAACTGACAGTTAGAAAATGTCAGTGTTAATCTCATACACCAGTGAGGCAGATTCTAATTGCTAACACCGATGAGGCGGCGGGAGAGAAAGACACAAAGAGAGAGAAAAGTTGCTCTGCAGCTGTTTTTTTCCCCTCATTCTAATTGATTTCATTTTTAAAAACTAAGTTGAATTTTGAAAGCAAACAACACCTCATTTAGAGAAACAGATCGGGAGGGACGGAGGAGGAAAGCTGGTTGTGGAAGTCTCTGGCCACTTGGCACCCATCATTGAAGGCTGGGGTATGTGGGATAAGATGAGGTGAGTGGCAATGGAGAAAGGGGAGAAAGGATAGGAGTTGGGTGGTTCTTCGAAGAGGAAGAAATGGGGTGGTGATGGGGTAGTGGGAAGGTGAACAGGTACAGGAACGTGATGGGAACAAAGGGAAGCATGAGTGATTGGTGAAGGGACCCGCTAAGGGCCACATTCTCCCCAATACCACCACGCCAAATGCAGCCATTTGTGGCCCCTTTCCCCAACACACCACCTCCCACATCGCAACCAAAAGGAAAGAAAAGAAAAAGAGAGAAGCAGCAAAGAGGAAATGGCACATAAGAAGAGGAGAGACAGATAATCAGCAATGCTAAGACATCAGAAACAGATACAGTGTGATCATATTCTCTGATTTACCGCGTGCAACACCATGGCAGATGGACTCATTGGGCCGGAATTTGCGGTGGGTAATGACAACGAATGAACAGCGTTTGCTGTTATTACCCCTTTGAAACTGACTGCAAATTCAGGATGTAGTGCACGCGCACCCTAATGCGGAAATCCTGAAGTTGCGGTCAGCCATTCACTGCTCCGACACTGGCTGCACCCCCTCCCCCCTCCCCCACAGCCGGCAATCAGTGTAATCTGTGAAATCAGGGAAAGTGACAAAAACTTTGGCTTTTCTGCAGCAATATCGCTGTTAAATACCCCATTAAAAGTTAGACCCTTTTAGATTAGGTGTAACTGGGGTTTTAACAGCATATTGACTGCTAAACAAACATTGTGGCCCTGAAAAACTAATTTTAATTTTGTATAGTGTCAAATTTATCCATAATAAAAATTACAATTTTTAAGAAACTTTCATTTTTTACATTTTTTTTTAAATTGATCATTATTTTTTCAGGTTTACCTTTTCCCCATGTCAGAGCTCTTTGTTTTGCTCTCTATAACATTTTTTTAAATGTTAGAATAAAAGGAGCTTATTCACTTCCTGGTTCCTAGTCTGTGAGAATTCTGCATTGTGATTGGCTGCTTAGGCAGCTTGTTGACATCACAGCAGCTCACGTTAGGGATTCCCCATTAACTTATGTTGATTTCAACTGAACGTTGGAAAAGCCGAACTTCTCGCCACAGAGATCACGAGATCTTTGTCTTTATGGGAAGCTTACTTCGGGACCAGCGGCAAACGCCTTTGCTTCGCTGCTGACTGCAAATTACGGGCCATTAAGTTCGCAATGTATGTCGAGCACTCCTTATTTATGATGTGGAGATGCCGGAGTTGGACTGGGGTGGACAAAAATGAGAAGTCGCACAACACCAGGTTATAGTCCAACAGATTTATTTAATTTTACAAGCTTTCGAAGCAGTTCGCTCCTTCGTCAGGTAAGTTAGCAATGAGAGAATCTCCCAGAATTCACAATTTAAACCCAGACAAAATCTATTCACATTATTCCCTACAACAAAGAGCACAGCCAAGACAATGAGATGTGTCCCAGGGGGTCCAACGTGTCAAACCACCTGCTGGCTGCATATCCTGTCAATTTGTGTTCTTGTGTTAGTCTCTTTAAAAAAAAACCCTGGGAAGACCGGCCATGATGTCAAGTCACGTTCTGTATCGTGACATGAACCCGATATCGTGATTGAGGCCATCCTCATGAGTGCGGAACTTGGCTATCAGTTTCTGCTCTATGATTTTGCGCTGTCGTGTATCTCGAAGGCCGCCTTGGAGAACGCTTACCCGCAGATCCGAGGCTGAATGCCCCTGGCTGCTGAAGTGTTCCCCGACTGGGAGGCAACCCTCCTGCCTGGCGATTGTTGCGCGGTGTCCGTTCATACGTTGTCTCAGTGTCTGCATGGTCTCGCCGATGTACCATGCTCTGGAGCATCCTTTACTGCAACGTATCAGGTAGACAACGTTGGCCGAGTCACATGAGTATGTACCGTGTACCTGGTGGGTAGTGTCCTCACGTGTAATGATGGTATCTGTGTCCATGATTTGGCATGTCTTGCAGAGGTTGCCGTGGCAGGGTTGTGTGGTGTCTTGGTTGCTGTTCTCCTGAAAGATGGGTAATCTGCTGCGAACGATGGTACTTTTGAGGTTAGGCGGCTGCTTGAAGGCGAGTAGTGGAGGCGTGGGGATGGCCTTAGCAAGGTGTTCGTCGTCATCGATGACATGTTGAAGGCTGCGAAGAACATGGCGTAGTTTTTCCGCTCCGGGGAAGTACTGGACGACGTAGGGTACTCTGTTGGTTGTGTCCCGTGTTCGTCTTCTGAGGAGGTCTATGCGGTTTTTCGCTGTGGCCCGTCGGAACTCCTTATTTAGGGAGCACCATAACCTCCAGATCTCCATGTCTGTACCTCATCACTCATCTATACAGTAATACACTGCTTGGGGAGATCCACTCGTTTTCTTTTTACGTTGACATTTTAAATAACATTTTCAAATGAAATGTGAATTTTTTTTTCAGACTTAGTTCAACACATTTGCCAATTGGACATTCACTGCTCCATCTTCTGACAATTGTAGAAACTGACAACACGATAGAAATGTTAGACGTGACATTTCGTGACCAGCAACACGTTTCGAATTAAGCATATGGAACCGTGCATATATATATTTTTACATATATAACATATGCGCGCATAATTGGGTGAAATGTTTAAACCCATTGTCAGGCAGCGGGTCGGTAATCACGGCCTGTGGCAACCCCATTAAAGGGCAGGCTTAATAATTGTTCGGAAAAGCAACGTGTGAAGGATATTGTCTTTTCTGCATTGTGCAACTGGACTCGGACTCGTTCCGTATTCAATTGTTGCCTTGCCCGGAGAGGCGGAAGGAAGCCTCCGACTATGGCAGGCGTTCGCGGGGCTGTGACTGTAACCATCTGCGGAGCCTGCCTGTGGCTCGGCGTCCTTGGAGCAAGGCTGCAGCTCGGCGGCAGCCTGGGGCAAGGGGATGGCATCCAGGCTTTCATCGTGCCTCACAGTCATATGGACGTCGGCTGGGTTTACACCGTGCAGGTACTGGGCGGGGTTTGAGATTCCGGTGCATTGCCCTCTGCCCCTGGTGTTTGACCGGTTGCATTCCCTCTTGCAGAACGGGGAAAGGAATCCTAATGCGAAGTTCTGGAACTCTTGTCCCCTCCCGACACACTTCTCTCATTCCTCGCAATAGGTTGAACCCAAATGAGCGAGAGTGTCGTGTATCCTAGCTGATGACTGTGGAACTGTTACTGATCTTGTGACTTTGAGGAGCTTTGTCATGTGATTCAGCACTTTCTATTATATGTCAGCTAAACTTTATTAAAGCCCCATCTTCAAATAAGGTACAGCAAGTTAATAACATTCGGCTCAGCACCATCTCGACAATGTGGTTCAAAAACTTAAGTTGCTTAAGAGCTTTAGTTCACGTCATACAAATTTCACATCCTTACAAAACCTCAGAAAGCAATGTTATATTAATGCATGGCCCAGCTACATAATTGTGTTGCAGATCATGTTTGATGCTGTAAACTTACTTTAATTAGGTTTAAAAAAACTAGCTTGCAAATTTTTGTAGCTAAACAAATGTTACAATGTATATTCGGTTCTGATACTGAATTACTGTCCTGACTAGGAGCTGTAGTGTGCAAAGTGCCGTCGGAAAAACCAGAGTTGTAGTGCAGATAGCAACAGGCAGTGAATGTGCAGACTTCCAGCCCTACTATTTTAATGTTCAGACTGCAGTGAGTCCAGTAGATCAAATGGACTGTCGTGCATCTTTCAAACCCAGCTCCACACTGAATTAGGGTTGTCCTCCTATGTAGTGTCAAATCTAAGTGTTGTCGTGTCAAATCGAAGTGTCACAGTGTCAGCTGTGGCTCAGTGGGTAGCACCCCGCGCCTCTGACTCAGAAGGTTGTGGGTTCATAGTCCCGCTCCAGAGACTTGAGCACAAAAATCCAAGCTGACACACCAGGACTGCACTGTCCGAGGTGTCGTCTTTCAGATGAGCCCTCTAAACCGAAGCCCTGTCTGCCTTCTCAGGTGGATGTAAAAGGTCCAATTGCACTATTTTGAAGAAGAGCAGGGGAGTTCTCTCCAGTGACCTGGCCAATATTTATCCCTCAACCAACATCACTAAAAAACAGATTATCTGGTTATTATCATATTGCTGGTTGTGGGAGCTTGCTGTGCGCAAATTGGCTGCCGCGCTTCCTACATTACAACAGTGATTACACTCCAAAAGTACTTCATTGGCTGTAAAACGCTTTGAGACGTCCGGTGGTCGTGAAAGGCGCTATATAAATGCAAGTCTTACTTTCTAAGTGTCGTGAGATAGATTTCTGGAAAATTTGCTTTAGTGCATTGGGGAATCAGGATCCTGGAGCTATGCTGCCAATGCAAAATGATCTAACTGCAGTTTTAGTATCCAGAAAGCTAGCATTATAGCTGGAGCAGGCTGCCCAAACCCCACCCTGAACTTGTGACTCAAATTTTCTGTGGCACATTCTGCTTTAGACACAATAGCATTCGTACCTTTGGCCTGTATTTAGGGGACACACTGCATCAGAGATTTTTAAAAACAAACTATTGGAAAACATGGAAGTGTGCACATATTTATGTGTGGAAAGCCTGTCCCATTTAGTGTATGTGTAATCAGTTCGGGTGAAGTACAAATGAATGACAGTAATAAAACTGTTGCAGTCACACATACCCAATCTTATTGTCTACAAATGTGTTAAACTCTCAAATTATTATAGATACTGGTACTGCAGACTAAAAATACCCTGTTTACCTAACGGAGTTCTTTCCAATGGTAAGCCTGTTATCTGAGGTTATCCTGTAGTATAAATGGCCTTGTGCCAATGATGGCTGAGGCACTGAAACCTTTCGACAGAAGACAGTTTTACTGCTGTCTTGGGAAAAAAATAGTTTTGCCTTATTAGATCATGTTGATTTAGGAGAGTTTCAAATATCCATTTGAAGGTAATTAACTGTATGCATCGTTCCTGTTGAGAATGTGTGGGTAGCTTGACTCATGTTTCAGTCGTGTAAGGTTCTTCCTCTCCACCACCAAAAAATATGCAATTTGACATTAAAGGAGTAGTGTGCGTTTGTTGCAGTGTCTTAGCAGTCAGGGGTGGGGTGGGGTGGGGTGGGAGGGACAGTTGAGTCCAATGAGGCAACTAAGAGCTTACAAAAGTGAGCTGAATAAAATTTTCAAGTGGACATAACAGTGGCAGATGAAATTCCTAAGTTTAAACTATATGTACTCTTTGAATGCTGTTGAACTAGCCAAGGGTGAAGTTGAAAAAGGGCTAGGGGTGTTGCGAGACTGCGCTTAATTTGTCCAGCCACTGAAGCAACAATCAAAGTAAACCGAATGCTGAACTATATTAATAAATAGGTAGATTATAAATTGGAAGATGCCATGCTGAAACTGGATAGCGTTTTGGTCAGACAGCACGTTTAATGCTGTCTAAGTTTGGTCACTGACTGAGTCAAAAGGGAACTATTGAAGCCATGCAAAGAAAAGCCGCAAGGCTGATTCCCAGTGTTAAAGGATTTAGTTATGAGGAAAAGCTGGAGAAACTCGGGCTTGTCAATTGTGAAAGGAGACAACTGAGAGGTGGTCTTGTATCAGTAAACAAGATATTAAACAGTATGGCAAAGGTAAATCTCAAGCATTGCTTCAAGGTAAATGTTAACAGTAAGACAAAGAGCCACAGGGTAAAACTGCCAACAAACAAATTTCTGCTCTGACGATGCCATCTTCCATACCAGTGCTTCCGACATGTCTTCCTTTTTCCTCAACCGAGGATTCCCCTTTACTGTGGTCGACACGGCCCTCGACCGTGTCCGTTCTATCTCCCGCACTTCTGCCCTCACCCCTGCCCCTCCCTCCCAGAACCACGATAGAGTTACCCTTGTCCTCACCTTTCACCCCACCAGCCTCCACATTCAACGGATCATCCTCCGCCATTTCTGCCACCTCCAGCGTGATCCCACCACCAAACGCATCTTCCCCTCACCTCCCCTTTCAGCATTCCGTAGGGACCGCTCCCTCCGCGACACCCTAGTCCACTCCTCTACCACCCCCAGCACCCCTTCCTCTTCGCCCGGCACCTTCCCGTGCAAGTGTAGGAGATGCAACACATGCCCTTATACCTCCCCCCCTTCCCACTGTCCAGGGCCCCAAACACCCCTTCCAGGTGAAACAGCGATTTACTTGTACTTCCTGCAATTTAGTACTGTATACTGTATTCGCTGCTCACGATGTGGTCTCCTCTACATTGGGGAGATCAAACGCAGATTGGGTGACCGCTTTGCGGAACACCTCCGTTCAGTCCGTAAGGGGGACCCCGAGCTCCCGGTGGCCTGTCACTTTAATTCACCGCTCCATTCCCACTCTGACATCACCGTCCTCGGCCTCTTGCATTGTTCCACAGAAGCTCAGCGTAAGCTCGAGGAACAGCACCTCACCTTTCGATTAGGCACTTTACAGCCCTCTGGACTCAACATAGGGTTCAACAATTTCAGATTATAACCTCGGCCCCTATTTTTTATATATATATATATTTTTTTTTAATCCACACTTTTTGTTTGGCCCTTTTTTCTTCCCTCCCACATGGCAGCTGTCCTTCATCCTGCCAGCGCAATTCACACCTCATCTAGAGCCATCCTTTGTTCCTTAACCTGTCCCATTACCACCTCCTCTTGCCTTGAATATCTCTTAATGTCTCTCAATGTCTCTTAACCTCTCCTGCTTTCTATCCTATCACTGACCTTCCCTTTTGTTCTTTCATCCCCTCCCCCTTTTCCCTGCCCCTAAACTTGCTTTAAAATCTATTCCATTTCCTGCTTTTTTCCAGTTCTGACGAAAGGTCTTCGACCTGAAACGTTAACTCTGTTTCTCTCTCCACGGATGCTGCCTGGCCTGCTGAGTTTTTCCAGCATTTTCTGTTGTTATTTCGGATTTCCAGCATCTGCAGTATTTTCTTTTTGTTCTGTAGTTACCCAGGTCTGTCTTGTCACCTTTTTGAAAGATGACGACTACATTGTGGTTATGTTGAGCAGTGACTTTAAGTTCAGTTTTCACTTGCTTTCATTGTGTACATACTGGGCTTTCAGATTTTCATTTTATCCACATCTACTTCTTCTGTTTTGCTCTAGCCCGAGTACAGGGAGCTTTCTCTGCATGTTTTAATGCTGTGTCTAACCTTGGAGAGCTTGATGCTGACACTGTGTGCCTAAATGGAAAACATCCCATTTTCCAGCACTGACATCTTTCATTCTGAGCATAAAATTCACAAAGTTTAAAAAATATATATTTTTTAATGTCAGCCCTTGGTTTGTTCTGTCTTGCAAAATTGCATACTGATATAATGGGTGTGAACGGAACCCTGCAGGTGATGTGACCAGACTTGAGATGAAATACATGAAATCTGCAGTACCCATTTTTGAAATTGGAATGATTATCAATTTCACCAATTCTTGGTGCATTTATTCAATTTTATTTGAAGATTATTAAACCATTGTTCATACTAACCCAGTTTAGCCAAAAAGATTAGTTTTGCAGCCAAGCAATGGAACTAGGCCATGCAGCTCAACCATTCAGCAATTCTTTGGAAATGTTTGCATTAGTGTGTACCTGCACCTGATTCCTTTCCCAGTTTTGGATTATTGCTAATTTATCTTTTAGATTTGATTGATTGCATTTACAGTGGACACCACGGATGATCCCAGTGGCTCAGAGGTAGAGGCACTGTCTCAGAGTCAGAGCAGGAAGGTCCATGGTTCAATCCATGCCTTTGTTACCTCTAGACTTGACTATTCTAGCGCACTTCCGGCTGGCCTCCCACGTTCTACCCTACGTAACCTTGAGGTCATCCAAAACTCGGCTGCCCGTGTCCTAACTCGCACCAAGTCCCATTCACCCATCACCCCTGTGCTTGCTGGCCTACATTGGCTCCCGGTTAAGCAACGCCTCGATTTCAAAATTCTCATCCTTGTTTTCAAATCCTTCATGGCCTTGCCCCTCCCTATCTCTGTAATCTCCTCCAGCCCCACAACCCCCCGAGATATCTGCGCTCCTCTAATTCTGGCTTCTTGAGCATCCCCGATTATAATCGCTCAACCATTGGTGGCCGTGCCTTCTGTTGCCTAGGCCCTAAGCTCTGGAATTCGCTCCCTAAACCTCTCCGCCTCTCTACCTCTCTTTCTTCCTTTAAGATGCTCCTTAAAACCTACCTCTTTGATCAAGCTTTTGGTCATCTGCCCTAATTTCTCCTTATGTGGCTCGGTGTCAAGTTTTGTTTGATAACGCTCCTGTGAAGCGCCTTGGGACGTTTTACTACGTTAAATGCGCTATATAAATACAAGTTGTTGTTTGTGCTGAGTTACTTGATATTGCTGGTGCTGTTGGAAAGGTGTTACGACTGGCATAAGAAGATGGTCTATGTTACTGGTAGTGCAATGTGTACAAATCTTCTAAACATATCCTCTAAGGCAGTAACTAGTTTGTTATCTCTTAACAGGAGAGCATGCATGCATATGCAGCCAATGTTTACAGCACTGTCGTGGAAGAACTGGTAAAAGGGAAACAGCACAAGTTTATTGTGGTGGAGCAGGAGTTCTTTCGGCTCTGGTGGGACAACGTGGCTACGGATGCACAGAAAGAACAGGTAATGGGAGAAATTTGGTATGAATGTACTTTTTATTTTCCATTGGACTTATTATAGAATGTTACAACCACAAATACAGGCCATTTGTCCCATGAGGTGGTGGAAGCAGATTCAATAGTAACTTTCAAAAGGGAATTGGATAAATACTTGAAGGGGAGAAAATTGCAGGACTGTGGGGCAAGCACAGGGAAGTGGGACTAATTCGATAACTCTTTCAAAGAGCTGGCACAGGCACGATGGCCCGAATGGCCTCCTTCTGTGCTCTATGATTCTATGTCTGTGCCAGTGTTTTTCTTCACATGAACTACCTAGTCGAATCTCCTCTTCCTGCGCACTCCCCATACCTTTTTAATATTTCTCTTTTCAAAACAAATATCTAATTCTCTTTTTAAAGCAATTTATGAACTCTCAAAAAATGGTTTATGGCAGAAAATTCCCTATTCTAATTACCCTTTCGTCTTTTTGGATGAGACCTATAACCGAGGTCCCGTCTGCCCTCTCATGTTGATGTAAAAGATCATGATGCGGAGATGCCGGTGTTGGACTGGGGTGGACAAAATTGAGAGGTCGCACAACACCAGGTTATAGTCCAACAGTTTTATTTGAAATCACAAGCTTTCGGAGCTATCGATTGCCCCTTCCTCAGGTGAAGTAAGGGGCACCTGAGGAAGGGGCAATCGATAGCTCCGAAAGCTTGTGATTTCAAATAAAACTGTTGGACTATAACCTGGTGTTGTGCGATGTAAAAGATCCCAGGGCACTATTTGATGATGGGAAGGGGAGCTCCCCTGGTGCCTTGGCCAATATTTAGCTCTCAACCGGCATCATTTAAAAAAAACCCAGAGATTATCTGGTCAAATATGTCAGTGCTATTTGTGGGAACTTGCTGTGTGCAAAATAGCTACTGAAAAAATAGTCCCCAGGATGTCTCAAAGAGCTTTACAAATGATGGATTACTTTTGAAGCACAATCACTGTTGGTTTGTAGGCAAATGTGGCCAATTTGCTCACAATGTGGCCCCACAAGCCGCAAATGAATGAATGAATGACCAGATAATGTTTTTTGGTGGTGGTAGTTGAGGAAAGAATATTAGCCAAGACACTGGTAGAACTCCCTGCTGTTCTTTGAATCGTGCCACGAGGTCACCTGTGTTAACCTGAGCAAGCAGGCTTGATTTTACAACTTGTCCAAAAGACAGCACCTCTGGCAGTGCTGCACTCTCAGGACTGCACTGATGTGTCAGCCTAGATTATGTGTTCAAATCCTTATTGTGGTTTGAACCTCAAACTTTCTGACTCAGAGGTGAGATTAATCTTTCCTATGTGAATGCTGGAGAGTTACTAGGCACATTCAAGAATTTTGTTTCTGTTTCTTTCCAGTGTTAAAGCACTTTGACCCTGATTTTAAAGAGGGTGGGAGGGGTGGGGCCGTAACGCTGGGAAACATGGAAATTCGGGTAATGTAGCGGTTCTGCCAAATTTAACGGAAAGACCTAATTTTAATTTTTTTTCTCCATTTCCCAGCCGACAGCTAGATTGAGAGGCTAGCTGGCTGTCGGGCGGGAAGGCCTAGGCTGGAAGGCAGGGGGCGGGGAGACATCGCTGGTCAGGGGAAGATTGCAGGGGGTGGGGGTGGCGGCGGATCACTGGGAGGCCAATCACGGGGAGCAAAGCAGGTTAGCTTGGGGGGGGGGGCTGGGGGAGAAGTGCTCCTGCTGGTCCACAAGCAGTACTGGAAAGGCACTTACCTACTGGATCCGGTCCCTTCTCACCTCCCTTCAGCTACTGGGTTTCCCGAGCCCTGGGAAATCTGACCCTCAGCCATTAAATCTAAATGGCTGCTAAAATCTGAGGCATGCAGCCTCATTAACATATTTAAATAATTGACCTGCCTCTCGAGAGTTGGGGTTGGGTTTCAGATTTTAAAAATTTTAACACCCCACGATCCTTTCCTGTCCGTCGTGGGGAGGTTAAAATTCCTCCCATCATCTGCATTTTTTCAGGTTTTTTTTATTAATTAAAGTTGTTGACTAATTTTTTTTTTTATTCGTTTGTGGGATGTGGGCGTCGCTGGCAAGGCCAGCATTTATTGCCCATCCCTAATTGCCCTTGAGAAGGTGGTGGTGAGCCGCCTTGAACCGCTGCAGTCCGTGTGGTGAAGGTGCTCCCACAGTGCTGTTAGGTAGGGAGGTCCAGGATTTTGATCCAGCGCTGATGAAGGATCGGCGATATTCTTCTAAGTCAGGATGGTGTGTGATTTGGAGGGGTACTTGGAGGTGGTGGTGGTCCCATGCGCCTGCTGCCCTTGTCCTTCTAGCTGGAAGAGGTGGAGAGTATTCCATCACACTCCTTACTTGTGCCTTGTAGATGGTGGAAAGGCTTTGGGGAGTTAGGAGGTGAGACACTCGCTGCAGAATACCTAGCCTCTGACCTGCTCTTGTTGCCATAGTATTTATGTGGCTGGTCCAGTTAAGTTTCTGGTCAATGGTGACCCCCAGGATGTTGATGGTGGGGGATTCGGCGATGGTAATGCTGTTGAATGTCAAGGGGAGGTGGTTAGACTCTCGCTTGTTGGAGATAGTCATTGCCTGGCACTTCTGTGGTGCGAATGTTATCTGCCACTTACCAGCCCAAGCCTGAATGTTGTCCAGGTCTGTTGCATGGGGGCATGGTCTTGGCGGATGCCCAGTTTGGGTTCCATGAGCAGGTTTTTGGTGAGTAAGTGCTGCTTGATAGCACTGTCGATGACACCTTCCATCACTTTGCTGATGATTGAGAGTGGACTGATGGGGCGGTAATTGGTCGGGTTGGATTTGTTCTGCTTTTTGTGGACAGGGCATAGCTAGGCAGTTTTCCACATTGTTGGATAGATGCCAGTGTTGTAGCTGTACTGGAACGTCATTGCTGAGCTATTTGCTTATGCGACCTTTATTCATGCAAGTGCCTTGACAGGAAGTGTTGGTGTGCTATTTAATTATGATGAGAATTACAGCTAAGCTTGATCCTGCCCTCACCTTCGAGCAACTTGCACTGACCTTGAACCTTGGCTTTTTTTTATCCAGTTCTAATTCCGGGGGTCTGAAGACAATTCTCGTGCCCTTACCATTGTTTTGGCTGAACTGAGCTCACTGACCACAGACTAGGGATTGAATCTGGGACCTTCCTGATTTAATATGGCTCAGCTACTCAGTGCACAAACTCAGTGAGCCATTGTAAGGCCTATTCTTCAGTTCAATACAATTGTCTCAATCAGTCACCATTGAAATGTTTCCCATTACATGTTACTAGGATAGGGAGATACAAAATCAAGGAAGAAAATATATCTCAGGAAAATGGGGAAAAGCAGCCGCTCCCAATTCCCTACCCCGTGAGAATAACAAGGTGACAATCCAAAGAGGCCCTACACAAAACCTATCTACACCTAATTAAGAACATATGGTAGTCCCATGGATACTTTTGCAAAAGAATTCCCATTGCTGACATTTAAATAAAAAATGAAATGCCAACATATAACGCATTAACCTTGACCCCCCTCGTCACACAGGCATGCACATGTAACCTAGGAGGCTTGCAAGTGCCCATCAGCTTCACTGAAACCTAGGGAATGGTTGATGACATTGAGCTACACCGCAGTAAATACTGAAATAAGGTCGAGAACCAATTCATCATGTAGTGGCCGGAATGCGCGAAAACCCAGAACTTGCGATCTGTCAAGTTTCAGCTTGACAGATCATCCGCATCCCCGGGAAATGGACATTCGCTGGCGGAGAGTTGGGCTATGTGCCCAACTGCTGCCCACCGAATGCCCGTGAAACTCTTAAGCCTGGTAAAAGCAGGCGTAGGGCCTTCTATCCTTCCCCTCCAAATCTCTACTCCAAACAACAATATTGAGCTAGTGTAACCTGCTGGACATGTTTCCGGTTGTGTCTGACACCGACTTTTCTTTTAATACCTTGAATGCTGAATGCCACCTTCAGCCTTCAGAATATACATTGTGTTCTGTCAAATAACATTTGCGTAGGGCCTTCTTTTACCAGCATAAGAGTTTAAATAAATATTAAAAAATAAAAAATAAATATTTAAACATTCAAATTAGTTAAGTTAATTTTAGCCCCTTTAAAACGTTTAAATTTATTTTTCAAAATTAAATTTTTGTTTCAAATGTTTAATTGTATTTTAATTAATTTTGAACATGTAATGATTACTTTTTATTTAACTGGTGTGTAATTGTGTTTTTTAGGGGATTCCTATTCATGCTTATGGGGATTCCGTACCTGAATGGAATCCCCGTACACATAATGGGGATCCCCCTTTTTGATTGGCTGAGCTGGCCCACGTGATCCCGGGGGATGCTTGCGAACCGTGTGCGTCCCTGGGGTACGTGGGCCTTTACGCAGGCCTACGTGTAGAGTCCCAGGAGCGCGAGTCTACGAACCTCCGGGATCATCGGGTCGGTTCGTACTTTTCTTGCGGTTCGGAGGCATTTGCCCGCGGGAAGCCTCCGACCGCAAATTCAGGCCCAATGTTTTTATTCCTATGTGAGTTGATTTAAGTAATTTTTGATATTGTAAAAGTGGTTTATTATTAGTGAGTATTAATTTCAGGTGCACCAGTTGCTGGAGGAGGGACGTTTGGAGTTTATCATTGGAGGCCAGGTGATGCATGATGAAGCAGTAACAGAACTTAGTTCCCAGATCTTACAGCTCACAGGTTAGTATCCTTCCCCTCCAAATCTCTACTCCAAACAACAATATTGAGCTCGTGTAAGCTGCTGGACATGTCATTTTATGTTTCTGGTTGTGTCTAACACCGACTTCGTTTAATACCTTTAATGCTGAATGCCACCTTCAGCCTTCAGAATATACATTTGTGTTCTGTCAAATAACATTTGATTTCCTGCACAATACTTAGGGTGACTATTTTCAACTGCAATTGGAGAAACGTACAATAAACTATAAGACACAGACCTTATTGGGTCAAACACAATTCCAGCATATCGATCATTAGGACGCATTGGTTGAAAGGTCATTTTCAGCATGTCCTTTTGGTTCTGATGAAGTGTACGCACCCACAACGTCAAGAACCTGTTTCTTTCGCTTTACAGATGCTGATTGATTGAATTTCCTGTTGTTGTTGCGGTGTATCTTTGTCTTTTTTAGTCTTCTCTATCGCGAGTACTAAGTTTATTAAAAATGTAATCTTTAAAACAAACTGGCGCTCCACCCATGTTAAATTGGAAACATCACTGATACCAGACAATCATAGTTGTCTCATGTTCATATGTACAATTGTAATTTTTATGAAGTTATTTTTATGATCTTGATTTTGAGACATTTATGAAGATGTTTTGATGACACCATATGTCTTTGCAGAAGGACACGGTTTCCTGTATGAAACATTTGGAACAAGGCCTCAGTTTTCATGGCACGTGGATCCCTTTGGCGCATCAGCCACCACCCCCACAGTGTTTGCTTTGGCCGGTTTTAATGCTCATCTCATCTCCCGTATTGACTATGATGAAAAGGACATGATGCAGAAAAATAAGGTGAAACAGAGGAGGGAGAAATCCAAGGAACAATCTAACTGTTCACATCATCCAAATCTAGACCCCTGTCAGTCTTATTGTATATGTATGTCCTGGTGGAATATGTTCATGTTCCCGCATTCAGGTTTCCCTCAGGTGAGGCGCTGTGCTGTGCCTCTGATGTATCCAATCTAGCAATACTGTTTAGAATTTCTAAACCTTGTCACAAATGTGGTGGAAGGATTGATGTGTCAGTCTGTGTTCTAACCAGTCTCTGTAATCACAGTTATAGTGTTGTGAAGTGAGCATCGCAAAGTTGCTCAATCTACCCTGCAATTTTTATCACACAATGTTAGAATGAGCTTGGACCTTCTCCTCCGACAAATGCACCAAGAATTGTTAGCATCAGATATGAGCTGTTAGAAATTTCCCTCTAATTTTTATCCCTGTATCACAACTCACCTGGGATCTGAAGGACATTGCTAAATGACCTTCCGGATTTATAGAACAGGAAGGTGCACAAGAACAGTTAAATGTGGCTCCCTGAGAATTGTTCTCTCAACCTTGTGGAATCCACTGAGTACCTCCTACGACAGAATATGTATCTTGCACAATTCGCTGTCACCAGAGTAGTGAAGGTTAAGGGTATTTTTAATGAGCCGTTTTCTTTTTCAAGATCTTACTGTACTTCCTGTAAGCAGAGCTCCCATCACCTACGCACCAGAAGTTGCAGCCTCTTGACTTTCTGTTCCTGCAGAAATCTTGTATCCTTTACAACTCGCACAAGCCTTGCTCGCTAGAGTCCTCTGCACTTTACTACTCTTCCAAGTCCCTCATAAAGACAGTAAGATCAGCACACCACACTGAAGCTAGGCTCAGGTTCTGAATTGACTAACTGGATTTATTTACATAAATTAAGACACGTGAAAAACAATATACGTTTTAGTATAGTGACAGCAGTAAATTTTAAAGTTACACTCTGCCCAAACAGCATTGAATGTAGAGAGTCTCTTTTACCACTAGTATGTAACTATCTCCAGTGCAAGTTTTTTAGTCCTGTTCAATTCAGGACCATCTTTTGTTTCCACACTCTCAAGGTTCACTCTCACATGCCAGACAAAAGTGATTCATTTACATTTGATTTCCTGGCGTTCACAGAAAATTCTGGTTAGATATAAAATAATAAATATTGATGTTACAGGCTAAATAGTTCAATAGTTGTTCTGAAAGACACATTTCCATTTTTATTACATGGGATTTCTTTTTAAAGCAGGATCACATTCTGCTAGTTTGTCCAGTGGGCTTCCCTCTAACATACAAAGAGACTGTTACTCCTATTCAGCCATGGCTCAGTGGTAGCACTCTTGCCTCTGAGTCAGAAGGTTGTGGGTTCAGGTCCCACTCCAGGGACTTGAGCACAAAATCTCAGCTGACACTGCAGTGCAGTGCTGAGGGAGTGCTGCACTGTTGGAGGTGCCGTCTTTCGAATGAGACATTAAACCGAGACCCTGCCTGCCCTCTCAGGTGAATGTTAAAGCTCCCACAGGACTATTTTGAAGAAGAGCAGGGAGTTCTCCCCGGTATCCTGGCCAATATTTATCCCTCAACCAACGTCACTAAAACAGATTATCTGGTCATTATCACATCGTTGTTTGTGGGAGCTTGCTGTGCGCAAATTGTCTGCCACGTTTCCTACATTCCAACAGTGACTCCACTTCAAAAGTACTTCATTGGCTGTAAAGCACTTTGGGACGTCCTGAGGTCATGAAAGGCGCTATATAAATGCAAGTCTTCCTTTATTTCATTTCTTTATTTGTTTGCCGTGACTGAATAAGTCAAATTAATTTTCTATTCTGAGGACTTTTTTTTTTACTCGTTGTTTGGGATAACATTCCACAGTTCCATTTATTTTCAACAGCAAACTAATAGCTACAAGTCAAATCATATGACCTTGTATTTCCATGCATACTATTGTGCTGCCAGGAGATCGCAATTTTACTATAAATAGGTGGTGTAGAAAACAAGCAGCAATATGATGCAATGGTAGTGAGAGAACATGGGTTTAATCGCTCCTCTCCTCTCCCACTCCCCCATTGTTAATTTACTGATCTAAGTTGTATTGTGGGGAAATAAAGATGATGGGGGAGGGAGGGTGGGTGGTGCCTCAGAAGGGGGAGGGGAAATCAAAGTGCGACTTGTCCCGGGCCAGTGTCATGTATCTCTTCACCGCTGCTCAAGAATTGTATTGGGACAGGCTTGGGAGCAGGTCACTAGAGGTTATTACCCGACAGTCATTTCAGAAATGGGGAGCATTGCCCACAATCCATTGTCCCTGTTGATTCTGTTACTGGGCAGAACTTCTTGATGCCTCAGGAGGGTGCGGGGGCGGGGCTGGGGACACTTCGGACACACACATCTGCTCCGGGTTATCCCTGACCAGTCCTGAAGCTGAAGGCAGAGCAGCATGAAGTATTGCGGTGAGAGAATGAATAATTACACAGATATCTATCTCGCTTTTTGTAACATTTTGGATCATGAGGCAATTCAGGAGAATACACACCGTCTTGAGAAGAATGAAATGTTCCTTTTTCTGAAGGGGTTCCTGTATCTTGATGAGCTGAATTATTTTTTCTCTCTCCCTCCCCCATACAGAAGCTCCAGTTTGTGTGGCGAGGATCCTCCTCTTTGGCCCAGCAACAAGAAATCTTCACTCATACCATGGACCAGTACAGTTACTGCGTCCCTTCTTCTCTGCCATTCTCCAACAGGTAATACAGTTTTCACTTTAGTAACCCAAATAAGGAAGTGTTGGGTGGGTGCTCAACACTTAGGGCTGGATTTTGCGAACCTCGGCGGGTCCATGCCGGGTGATGTCGGTGGCGGGTCCCGGCCCCGCTGCTGTCTCCATCCCGGCCTCAGAAATGAGTTGCCCCTGATTGGGCTTGTTAAGCCCGCCCAGCGCGTTTCCCGGGCCAGTTAGAGGAAGCGGGTCTGGTGACGTCATTTGATGACGCGTCATCAGCTTCCTTAAAGGGACCGTGGCTGACTTTCTTTTGACAGTTGTGCTGTCAGTGTACTACTACGTTGAGGTGCTGCAAACACCGACAAGCGCTGCACAGAGATGCAGGGCTGCACCCAGGCTCTCCCATGACTCCCTCCATATGCTTATGGAGGGAGTCCCAGCACACAGGGAGGTCCTCTTCCCTTCCCATGGGCGGAAGAGACCTCCCCAGGAGATCAACGCAGCCTGGTTGCACATTGCAGAGGAGGGCACAAGCAGGGATGTCATCAGGAGGACCTGGGTGCAGTGCCGCAAACCTTTCAATGATCATGAAACGTTAGTACAAAGCCACACTCAACCTCCTCCTGCTGTGTCTCTCATCACATCCCCATCACTCTGCCTTCCCTACCCTACTCCTGCACATCCTTACTCACACCAACTTACCTTGCACCTCCACCCATCCCTCTCTGTCTACATTATCACATCCCCATCTCACTAGCCACCCCTTACACTCACCCTCATCCTAGTGCAAGCATAACAACTAACAACACACAAGGGTAGGCACTTGGGTGTTTTAGCCAATGTTCATGTAAAGTTTCTGTTACTGTGTTGTCAAACATTGAATTCTTTATTTTCAACACTTTGCGCTCTTAGACAGATCTGTGTGCACCTTTGGAAGTGACTTAGTGAGTTCCAGTGAATGGTGAGACATAACGGTACCCCCCGCAATGGTGATGAGTGTGAAAGGAATGGCGCATCATGTGGCAGCCAGGGTGTACAGCGTCAAGTGAAATAAATCTGGCCATGGTGAGGCCATCTCTGGCCTCCCGGGCAGCAATGTGCTCGGGTGCTGATGTCCTGTGCAGCATCAGTTGATTGCGGAGAAGGTTGGTGTTGTTGCTGTTGGTGCTGCTGGTGTGCCTGGTGATGCTGGTGTTGGGGCTGATCGTGGTGGGATTCTGAGGACCGAGGTGGGAGAGTTTCAAGGACACCCATGCTGATGGAATAGATGGCAGGTGAAGTAAAGATGACAGAAGCGATCTGTCAATGGTGGGAGAGGTAATGCGGTCAGACTGGATGGAGACTTGTGTAAAGACTTGCAGCATTCTGAATCTGTAGTGGAAATGCAGTTTAGAGAAGTTAGTGGTTAAGGGAACATTTCTCAATCAGCTGGGAGCTTTGACTTGACATTTGGAGCTTTCAACTCATCAGCTGATTCAATGGCCACTGACCTCCCACCTCAGCTTCACTGACGAGGTCTAGGCACAGCGGGAAACCGGTGGGCGACCTGTCAAATTCAAAAAGCTGGGGAAAAAACCATTGATAACTGGCTGTAAACAAGATACTAATGATTTTAATTGCCTCCCCCGCCGCTGCGTGTCGGGTCTGCTCAGCGCTGACAGACCCGACATTTGGTAAAGGCGCATGGCGGCGGCTTCACAGCGGGGGGAAAAAACATTTTCCCACCTGACCCGCCACCGATCACGCCCGCTGACCCCCCGCAAAATCCAGTCCTTAGTATCTGATTAAATGTTGCATTCTGTTATGAAATGATATTGCTTGTGTGGTGCATCGGCATGCAAGTCAGAGTGGTGCAACATAGGGTTGGCTTTTGTTTTTCTTCACAGTGCTTACGCGGAGGCACTGAGCAGATGCCATGTATCCACAGAACTGTTGTAGATGGGTACAACAGCCCAGCCATGTCTATGTGGGTTCCTAAAAAAACCAGAATGCACAGCTAATGGCACTGAGGCAGCACAATGGCCCTTGATCTTTGACTTACTTGCCACAACCCTGTCAGTCCAAATAATACAAAATGTTGTTATTACTTTATTTCTTCCATTGAGTGTAAATTAGGTAATAAGACTTAAAGACAACATAAATAGTGTGCTGCAGAAGGAATAAAATCAATACTCAGCTGTCTTGTTATAACATTTTATCAGGGAGATCAAGCAGAGGGTTTGTAGTAGTGGTGCCTCTTTCATTGTTAAATCCCTGTAATGGATGGGGCACTGCTGCTGGGATCAAAGGAAAGATGAGAAAAATCAGAAGCATGATGATAATGTAGCAGCACTGATGGATGAAATATTGCAATGCACTGGTAGATCAAAGTAACTACTACTGTAAGCAGAAACAGTATTGAGGGAACCTTTCCCTACATCTGAACCGTGCGACACCGGAGTAGGGAGTTGTGGATGCTGACATGAAAAATGTTTACTGTTGCTGTCAACTTAAGGAAAATCTATTTCTGTTCACAAGATAATTCCAGATGAAGGAGAACATTCAGCCCATCTTTGTTCATCCATGCAGAACATTCCTAAAGTTCCCCACTACATCCAATTGGTTCTTAAATGATTCAGTGGTATTTTCCTCCACTTCTCTATCTGGAGATCAATTCCAAGTTTTGGTCGCTTTTAGTGAAGCAGAACTTCCTAATATAACATCTAAATTTGCCTTCTACTAATTTGAGCCTGGTTCCCCTTGTTCTACTCTTGCAATTTAGTTTCAAGTAATTTTCCAGATTTACCTTTTGCATACCATTTACAATCATTGGGCTAAAAATTGAGTAGCCCCCCCCCCCCGGAAAAATTAGCCCCCCCCCCCACGCCGGAAATTGAGTGGTTGCGCCCCAAGAGCGAAGCGGGGTGCTGCTGGAAGCGCCCCGCATCCCTCTTGGGGCGCTTCGAGTCAATATCGCAGCGCGCGGTATTGCAGGCTTTCCTCCCCTTTTTAAAGGGGAGGGGCCTTGCGCAGCGCGACCCTGGGCCCCCGGGGATCGGGAGTGCCGGCAGAAGAGCCCGGCACTCAAGAGAAGTGCGGGCTCTTGGAGCGCAGCCGGCACTCGGCGGGGAGTGGGGGGGGGGGGGATGGGAGCGTCAGGAGGCCGGGGACGGGAGTGCAGGCAGGTGCTGGCAGGTGGCCAGCAACAAAAATGGCCGCCCCGCACTTCGCCTTTAAATAGCGCCTCTCCAGCCGCAGGTAGGCCCCCCCCTGACCCCGTTGGACATAGCGTCCGCCGGTAAGTCAGGGGGCGCTCCCGAAGATCGCGGCCGGGGCGTGAGCGGGGCGCTGAGCACGGCGATGATGTCATCGCCGGCGGCGCAGCGCCGCGGGGCGCTACCGGTTAGCACCGCCACTAACCTCCCGCTGAATTTCGCGGGAGGCGTGGGTGGTGACGCGCTTGGGCGCTAGTTGCTTAGTGCTCTCTTAGGGCGCTAACTGGAGGCGCAAAGCAACCCAATTTTCCCCCCATTATCTCTACAGGATTATCTCTCGGATGCATCCCTTCAAGGCTGAAAAGCCCACTTTTCTCTTGTCTTTTCTCATAACTCAGAATTCTAAGGCTATGGATCAGTCTTGTGGCTCTTTGCACTGCTTCCAACAATTGAATGTCTCCCTTGTGTCTTGGTAACCAGAATGAGATGTAGCACTCAGAGCGGTGTACAGTTTGATCGTGACTCCCCCTGACTTGTATTCTACTGTTTTGACGTTCGAATTCAACATTCTATTGGCTTTGTTGATTGCTGCTCTCCATTGGTTGGACACGTTTGAGTGTTGAGTTTGCTAAGATTCCTAGATCTCTTCAGCTTCGTCCTTCGATATTTCAACTCCATTCATAAAATGCCTGTGCCACCCCTTTTTCTTTCTGATGTACAGTACTCTACACTTGTCTTTATTTTTTATCTGCCACTGCTCTGTCCATTTCTCATTCTCATTCTCTAATTTCTGAGTTGCCTCCTTCAATTCCATTGCTCTTCCTAAATAAGTGCCGTCTGAAAATTTGACTAATTTGCGTTGAGTTTCTGAGTCCAAGTCATTGATACAAATTAAAAACGGTGTGGGCCCAACATCCACTCAGTACTTCTCCCAATCCCGATGTAACATTTTTAACAAGTACTTATTGCTTTCTAACAATTGTTGTCAAATATTTTTGTCTTCTAATACTCCTGTGAAGCGCCTTGGGATGTTTTACTACGTTAAAGGCGCGATATAAATGCAAGATGTTGTTACCCTTCACTTAATTTCATATCTTTTCCCAAGACTTCCACTGAATTCCCACACTTTTGAGCTTAACGAATAGACATTTTACAAAGTTCCACATGAAAGGCTATCTGGAAATCTAATTACTAGTAAGGTTTTCCACAGTTCACTTGGTATATAATTTCTTCAGAAAAGTCAAGGAGGTTGGTTAGGCATCATCTTCACCTTCTAAATTTATGTTGACTACTGCTTACTAAATTATTGTACTTCTAATCTTTTAAGTTAACATCTAATAATTGAGTCCATTATTCTACATGGTAATAATGTTGCCTGTTTTTGATATGTTGCCATTTTTTGGATATGGGCACCATGTTGGCCTGCTTCCAATCTACTGCTGTGTCCCCTGCTGGTTCACACTGGCTGCACTAGCAATAGCATCCTTTTTAGGCTGAACTTGGTCCGAGCGTCAAACTATTGGTTTCTCCAAAATTAGGAGCTAATAATGCTTTTTTGACATTCATGCAGTGCAGAAAAAACAGGATTCCACCAACACCATACATACAATATAACTGAGGTGCGATATTCATTGGTTCTGCGATATAACTTGGGTGAAATATTGAGTGGCCATGTTAGTATCTTAAGGAAAAATAGTCTTTGAACAGTGGACACTTGTAAAGCGGGGGGAAGAAGAAAAAATATTTTACTGTTGATCAAATCAGATTCAAGGATATATAATCATCTCTTTGAATGTTGTTTAGATCTGGCTTTTTTTGGAATGGAGTTGCCGTTTTTCCTGACCCACCAAAAGATGGAATTTACCCTAATATGAGTCTCCCAGTGACCAAGGAAACAATCCGTGCCTATGCAGAGACCATGGTATCAAACATTAAAGAGCGAGCAGCCTGGTTCAGATCTGGTCATGTTCTGTGGCCATGGGTAAGAGCTGCAACAGATACACAAGATTTTTGTTGTTTCAAAATGTTGAATGATTCGCATGTGTTTGGTATGCAGTAATGTGCATTATGACTCATTCATGGAATTGGATTGGAATGTTTAAAATATAAATCAACAAGTTGTAACAAGTAAAAAGTTGTATTCATTTCATATATATATTTCATGTATGAACGTGCCAATCCTTTGTTCCAAGTAAAATTCTCCCAGGTTCCATCCCACACTGGTTACTTTGCCCCTATTTACTTTCTACTTGCTTTTTGATTTCAGCTTCTGACACAGTCATTCTCATGTAAAGGTTATGTTGACATTATCAACTTTGAATCACTGAGTTGTTAAATCAGTGCCTGACATTAAGACCTGATGAGTCGTAACTTCCTCGAGCTAAATGTCAGAAAAACTGAAGTAATCCGCTTTGATTCCTGTAATCTCCTTTATGCATCCAGCATTGACTCCCTTTGATCAGCCTGGCTGTCACCTCCAGTTAAAGCCCAGAGGTGTGGAACCTTGGTGTACGGTGTGGCCCAATCTCAGTTTCCTTCCCCATACTAAGACCACTTCCATGACCGAAACATTTCCCACCTCTGCCTGTACCTCTCTTTCTTCTCTACCAAAACATTTATTACCCCAAAGTTCACTTTCTACAATGCTTTCTGTTCTGGCCGGCCTGGATTCACCCATTACAAGCTACAACTAATCTATAATACCCTGACCCATATCCACATGCACACAGAAGACCGTACCTCCATCACCCATCGTTGCCAATCTCCACTGGCTCCCCATGCCCTAGTAAATTGACTTTAAGATCATTGTTCTCGCCTTCAAATCCTTCCATGGCCCTATCTTAATCTCCTGCAGCTATATGTCCTCACATGCACTTCCAGTCCTCTGACACTGGCTTCATTCTTTTCTGTTACTTCCGCCATTACGGCCTCACCTCTGAAACTGCCCCTCCCCAAACACCTTTGTCTTCCCACCCCCTTCCCAACTTTCAAAAGCTTTCTGTAGACCTTTCCTTCAACTGTGTTTTAGCTCCTCACCGCCCGCTTACTTCTCTTTTCCCTTTCTTCCTCATACGCAGTGTCCACTCTTTGTTCAGTGACCTGTAACGCATTCTCAGATGTCTCTCTGTATGTGAGGAGCACGAGAGAAATATAAGTTGTTGTTTCATTAAAATAGTGTTGTCAGTTTGTGTGTAATCTATTTTCCCCTTTTATTTTTACCTCTTTATTATTTTTGCCCGCAGGGCTGTGACAAGCAGTTCTTCAATGCCTCTGTGCAGTTTGAGAACATGGATCCATTGATGGATTATATCAACCAACATAGAGATGAATTTGGAATTACAGTGCAATATGCTACATTAAGTGAATATATGCAGGCTGTGCACAATGCAAACCTGACATGGGACATCCGAGAGAACCAGGACTTTCTCCCTTACTCCTCAGGTAATGAAAGGCAAACATTGTTTTAATTTTGGAGGCAACAGGCCACTTTTGTGTCCTTTAGTAAAAACTCTTTTGCTATTGTTGCGGGTCCAAAAAAATATTGAATCTTCTAACGAGCTAATGGAGGGTTCTTTGCAATTGGTTTTAGTGGTATAGATGGGAGGACGAGAGGTGTCTTAAGTTATATGTTGTTACCCTGCATCAATGGGCACTGGTCTCTCGACATAGAATCATAGAATCAAAGAAGATAGGAGCAGGAGTAGCCATTCGGCCCCTCTAGCCTGCTCCGCCATTCAATGCGATCATGGCTGATCATCCAAATTCAGTACCCTGTCCCTGCTTTCTCCCCATATCCCATAGAATCATAGACATTCAAACTTCTCAATGATGACCGTTTAAAAATTATCTGTGGGTGAACACTGCCGATGTTCCCTTTAAGCTGCACAGCGGTCTGGAGCTTCCGCGCAGGCCGCTCGGCGACTTTTGAACTGGAATAACCGCGCATGTGCGAAAATTTGAATGGGCTGCGTAGCCACTTAAAGGGGCCGCGCACCCAAAAAAATTTACAGGGAACATTGCCCCCACCCCCACTGCTAGCATGCGGTACCTATGTTTACAGGTGGCAAAATTCATTTGCAGTGACCGGATGGGTCCATTTGCAATTTTGTGCAACAACACATTTTAAAAGTTAAAACTGCCACTCCAATTTTTTTTATATAAAGTGTCTGCTTTTGAACTAATTTAATGTTCTAAAATGCTTGAGAAAATGATGTATGAACAGCAAATTATTTTAGTTGTTTCAAATCCATCTTAATATTTTTCAAAAAACTTTAAAAGGCCTTTTTTAGAGGTATTATTAAGTGTGTATCCATTATACTTTCTTTTGTAGAGAGCTTACAAAATATTCTGTATATTGAGCAAAATCTCTGTCCTAAATAGTCATGTGTTTGGGAAAAATACTCGAGGCAGCGACGTGGGTCATTTGTTATTCAGGGATTTGTGTCCGTGGATCAATGCAGTAGCTTTTTCAACCAGAAAAAAAACCTCTGCTGATCTATTATCTGTAAACACTTGCAAGGAGACCAGGATAGAAAGAGCCAGTCCCAGTATCTCCTGCTGCTGAGTGTGATGTCAGTGCTGTACCTTGCCAGTTCCTGCGGAGGGAGCTATTGTGTGCTTTATGCATCAGCAGTTTGTAATAATACGGTCAGAATTTTAAAAATTGTTCTGATTACTGCTCCATAATTGGAGATACTCGTAGATAAGTAGGTTCTTCAAGCACATTGCAAAACTAAACCAGTGGCTGTAGTACAATTTTAATGTATAACTCTAATGGGAAGTAATCGGCAACCTTACAAAATTTGTACGGGTTGTAATTTGAAGAGAGCTGTTCTCGGTATCTGTGAAGTGGAGGAGTGGCTGCGTTGCTCAGCAATGGCATTGTACTGAAATAGGAGAGAGCGCTGTTGTCATCTCGGTAAGGAACTGATTGGCCTGGAACTTGCGGTCAGCGGCAAAGCAAAGGCGTTCGCCGCTTGGCCCCGAAGTAAACTTCGCACAAAGATCTCGCGATCTTGCTGGCGAGAAGTTCGGGGTTTTTCCCCGGTTCGAATCACCGGAGGATAGTGGGGATCCCCTAGTGCGAGCTGATGTGATGTCAACTGGCTGTCTGAGCAGCCAATCAAAACGCAGAACTCTCACAGACACCCAACAAGGAAGTGAGTAAGCTCTTAAAATTCTAACTTTTTGAAAATGTTCGAGAGCAAAACAAAGATTGGGGCTCCCACATGGGGAAAAGGCAAACTTGAAATAAAGATGAACAAAGTTTCTTAAAAATTTACATTTTTTAAAAAATGGATAAATTTCACACTGCACAAAATTACAAGTAGTTATTCAGGGCCATAACCTTTGTTTAGCAGTCAATACACTGTTAAAACCCCAGTTACACCTAATCCCTCTGGGTCTAACTTTTAGTGTAATTGCTGCGGAAGAACCAAAGTTTTTGTCAGTTTCCCTGATTTGAGTGATTTCACTGATTTGAGTGATTTCACTGATTGCCCGCTCTGTGGGGGTGGGAGGCACGGCGCAGCCTGTGTCAGACCAGTGAACGACCGGCCGCAACTTCAGGATTTCCGCTTGCGCCTGCACATGTGCCAAATCCCGAAGTTGCGGTCAGTTTGAAAGGCGGAATGACGGCGAACGCTGCCAGTTCGCCGCCATCAGGACCGCGAATTCCGGGCCATTATTGTGTTGGTATCGGGTGTGCAGAGCACTCGAGGGTGGCGTGGGGGGCTGAATTAACGTGCATAGTTTAAACATTTGGGTTAATGACTCTTGATGATTCCTGATTCATCACACTATTGAGCTCGGTACTAACTTCCTCAATGAGGTCAGTGGAACTCGCTGTTCAAATGTTTAATCTGATAATAAATTGCAAAAAAAAATATCTTTTCAGTTTTTTTTAAGAAGGATATTGATGGTGATGCTCACATTTGAAATATTCAGGCTGCTTGTGGTAGTGGGCTTTCAGGGTATTTTGAAGATTTGAGTGTGTCGTGCTCTAATCCCAGAAAGGTTAGTACCCAAATTTGAGGCCTGATTTCAGGCCTTTTGCTACCCCATTTCACCAATAGCAAGTCAAATTGTCCAGCTTAATCAGTTACGGATTCCCCAGCTTAATCCGTTACGGATTCCCTTAACAATGTGGTATTTCTCCTTTTTTGAAATGGTAATGTTCTTACTCACTACGAGTTTGTTGATCGAGTTCCCATTGTCGTCTGTGTAACTCAGGGGGTGCAGAGTGAAAGCCAGATGCTTGCTCATAAGGAGGGAGCGAGAATCATTAGGAACACTGTCACTCACACATGGTGCAATTTTTTTTTTTTTAAATGCACTACGTCGAACTAATGTGCAAGCTCTAGGATAGAGGAAGAATCCTTTCTTCTCTCTTAGGCAGTCCCTCGGAACCGAGGATGACTTGCTTCCACATTAAAAATGAGTTCTCAGGTGACTGATGAGCCCAATGCGGGACCTACAGTCTCTGTCACATGTGGGGCAGACGGTGGTTGAAGGGGCGGGTGGGTGAGGTGCTTGGGTTGACGTGTGCTCCTTCCGCTGTTTGCGCTTGGCTTCCGCTTGCTCCCGGCGAAGAGACTCGAGGTATTCGGCGCCTTCCCGGATGCTTCTCCTCCACTTTGTGCAGTCTTGGGCCAGGGATTCCCAGGTGTCGGTGGGGATGTTACACTTTTTCAAGGAGGCTTTGAGGGTGTCCTTGAAGCGTTTCCTCTGCCTACCTGGGGCTCTCTTGCTGTGCCGGAGCTCCGAGTAGAGCGCTTGTTTTGGGAGTCTCGTATCGGGCATGTGGACAATGTGACCCGTCCATCGGAGCTGATCGAGCGTGGTCAAAGCTTCGATGCTGGGAATGTTGGCCTGAGCAAGAACATGGACATTAGTGCGCCTACCCTGCCAATGGATTTGCAGGATCTTGCGGAGGAGCAGGAGGAAGAATAACAGGTGGATGAAACTATTGCTATGCTGGTCATTGATTTTTTTTTGTTGCTTAGAAACATAGAAGATAGGAGCAGGAGTAGGCCATTCGGCCCCTCGAGCCTGCTCCGCCATTTAATGAGATCATGGCTGATCATCCAAATTCAGTACCCTGTCCCTGCTTTCTCCTCATATCCCTTGATCCCTTTAGCCTTAAGAAATATATCTATCTCCTTCTTGAATATATTTAATGAATTGGCCTCAACTGCCTTCTGTGGTAGAGAATTCCACAGGTTCACCACTCTCTGGGTGAAGAAATTCCTCTTCATCTCAGTCCTAAATGGCTTACCCCTTATCCTTAGACTGTGACCTCTGGTTCTGGACTCCCCCGCCATCAGGAACATCCTTCCTGCATCTAGTCTGTCTAGTCCTGTTAGAATTTTATAAGTTTCAATGAGATCCCCTCTCATTCTTCTAAACTCTAGCGAATATAAGCCTAATCGACCCAATCTCTCTTCATACGTCATTCCTGCCATCCCAGGTATCAGTCTGCTGAATCTTCGCTGCACTCTCTCCATGGCAAGAACATCCTTCCTCAGATAAGGCGACCAAAACTGCACACAATACTCAAGGTGTGGTCTCACCAAGACCTTGTACAACTGCAGCAAGACATCCTTGCTCCTGTACTCGAATCCTCTCGCTATGAAGGCCAACATACCATTTGCCTTCTTAACCGCCTGCTGCACCTGCATGCTTGCCTTCAGCAACTGGTGCACAAGGGCTCCCAGATCTCGTTGCACTTCCCCTTTTCCCAAGCTATTGCCGTTCAGATAATAATCTGTCTTCCAGCTTTTGCCACCAAAGTGGATAACCTCGCATTTAGCCACATTATACTGCATCTGCCCAATCACCCAACCTGTCCAAATCATACTGGAGTTTCTCTGCATCCTCCTCACAGCACACATGCCCACCCAGCTTTGTGTCGTCTGCAAACTTAGAGATATTACATCTAGTTCCCTCGTCTAGATCATTAGCACAGCACTGACCTGGGAAAAAGAGCTCTTTGCTTAATCCTATGACCAGGTATACCATGTGAGCAAAGCTGCAGCCAGACTGGAGTTGTCCCCTCTATCCCTCGTTATAAATTTGCAGGGCTACGGGGGGGAAAGGGCAGGGGAGTGGGACCAGCTGAGAGTCTGCACAGGCTCGACGGGCCGAATCCTTCTTGCGTGCTGTAACCATTCTATGATTCTATAAATGATTATGGAATGAAAAGACCAACAGATTTGGCTTGAGTCAAGCCACCATCACCAACTAGGCAACAACGGAATTGTAAACCAATTGACAACAATGCTCCAGCTTGTAAAACACATGAATTTTATCTTGAGTTAAACATGATGCATATTATTTTCCATCTCTCTCTTTGTTCCTGTGATTAACTACGTGGTTTCCACTCACTGATGCCACATGATATAACTGAGATCAGGACCTTTTTGCTTAACACAGTACTATTCATATTCATTTTATAATTACAGATTTTGTTCTTTTAAAAAAAACTGTCAACAGTACGAACCCTTATCTTTATTGCTGAACTCCTTTGTATGTTTTAAATTACAACTATACAGAAGAAAGGAAACTTAAATTCTTTCTTGGCAACAGATGATGTTGTTTATATTTTACCTGTCTAATTCCAGAGCCATTTCAAGCCTGGACTGGATTTTATGCCTCTCGGAATATACTGAAAGGAATGGCCCGGAGAGCAAATTCTTTCCTCTATGCCTGTGAATCCCTTTTCACGTTGTACCTCTTGAGATACCCATCAGGATCTACAGACAGACTTTGGGCTCTGCAACAAATTCAGCAGCTGAGATGGGCAGTATCGGAGGTGAGGACTTTCAGGCACCTTGCTGATCAGCTAGATTTTCTAGTGAGGTATAAAGTGAAGAAATATTCCAAATTGTACTCGTGTACTTTTTTTGTTGTTGAAAGGGCTGGTCAAAATAATGATAAATTGTATTATTTTTTCCTCAGTTGCTACCCAAAAGGAGCAATAGTGGGCGTTCAGTAATGGTGTCAGCTGTGGGTCAGTGGGCAGCACTCTCGCCTCTGAGTCAGAAGGTTGTGGGTTCAAATCCCACTCCAGAGACTTGAGCACATTAAATCTAGGCTGACGCTCCAGTGCAGTGCTGAGGGAGCGCTGCACTGTCGGAGGTGCTGTCTTTCGGATGAGACGTTAAACCGAGGCCCCGTCTGCTCTCTCAGGTGGACGTAAAAGATCCCATGGCACTATTTTGAAGAAGAGCAGGGGAGTTATCCCCGCTGTCCTGGCCAATATTTATCCCTCAATCAAAATAACAAAAACAGATTATCTGGTCATTATCACATTGCTGTTTGTGGGAGCTTGCTGTGCGCAAATTGACTGCCACGTTTCCTGCATTACGACAGTGACAACACTTCAAAAATGCTTTGGCTGTAAAGGCCTTTGGGACGTCCGGTGGTCGTGAAAGGCGCTATATAAATGCAGGTCTTTCTTTACAAATAGTTTGGGGGAAAGGGACACTGCAAAATTAACCAGACAATGCAGAGCACTCCATACAATATGTCTGTACTCCCAAGAAGTACCTCTATGGAATAATACAGTACAAATTGTGTTTTGATGCCACATAGCTGATACAGTAGCCTGTTTTCACAAGACTACTGTTATTATCTAGTACAGATGCAGTCAAATGATAGCAGAGAAGATACTGTGGCCCTGTTTGCCATGGAGGGAGTGCAGCGAAGATTCACCAGACTGATACCTGGGATGGCAGGAATGACGTTTGAGGAGAGATTGGGTCAATTAGGCTTATATTCGCTAGAGTTTAGAAGAATGAGAGGGGATCTCATTGAAACTTATAAAATTCTAACAGGACTAGACAGACTAGATGCAGGAAGGATGTTCCTGATGGCGGGGGAGTCCAGAACCAGGGGTCACAGTCTAAGGATAAGGAGTAAGCCATTTAGGACAGAGATGAGGAGGAATTTCTTCACCCAGAGAGTGGTGAACCTGTGGAATTCTCTACCACAGAAGGCAGTTGAGTCCAATTCATTAAATATATTCAAGAAGGAGTTAGATACATTTCTTAAAGCTAAAGGGATATGGAGAGAAGCAGGGACAGGGTACTGAATTTGGATGATCAGCCATGATCTCATTAAATGGCGGAGCAGGCTCGAGGGGCCTGAATGGCCTACTCCTGCTCCTATCTTCTATGTTTCTATGTACCTAGTTAATTACTAGGTGCTAATTGAACTGAGATTCAAATGACTTGTCATGTGTATACTTACAGGATTGTGTTTCCATCCTTTTTAATCGTGCATTTCCAGAAAATGCACTAACTTGTATGCGTGTATTTTTTAAGTGAGCAACAGTGAAGTTAAGACTCTCAGGCTTTGGCTTGCAAGGGCAATCCAAAAAACGAATCGCTGCATTTGTTGTCCTGGCTATTTAGTACTCAAGTGTTTATTGAACATGATAAGTTAATGCAGCAGCTGGGTACTCCATTATAAAAACTGAGACTAATTTCATATTGGAGCATTTGGAAAAAAATAACCACTCAGTAACTAAAGAAACGCTAAGGGAATTTTAAAAGTTAGCACTCCCAGTGAAAGCTTTGCATGAGTGGAGCACATGTCAGGAATTTGGCCACGAGGGTTATGGTGCCGATTCTCAGTGCAAAGATTTGCCATCCAATGGACAGAGAATCATGCGGGTCGTGCAATGCTCTGCACTGGGAGTGCTGAATGGGAGCGTTTACTCCACTGAACATCATGAAATAGAAAATTGTGATAGTTTCAATTCATATTCTTTTTAAAAAAAAAAGCAAATACAAGCCTTTACACTTTGCATTTCTGTTTTATCTTTATGGAAATGTCAACATTTATATATTAGGTACAACATCATGATGCTGTAACTGGGACAGAGTCTCCCAAAGTGAGAGATATGTACATGGATCACCTACTACGAGGGATGTGGGCTGTGAAGTCAGTAATGGCCGCCATATTTCAAGAAACCCTGAATACTGGAAAGGATAAATTTGATTTTCTTCTTCCCTACAGTCAAGACACCAGAAGTACAGGTACAGATAGTTTCTTAAACAAGGTGCAGAGTTTTCTTGAATGTTAACTGGGCAGAACGCATGAACAGGTGCACCAAGTAAGTTGACAATAAAAGCAGTCATTATTTTTGATTCAAATTCGTGGGCACAAGGAGGCAAGTGTACATTGAAAATCTTTTATTATGACCTAGTCATGAGCAGGGCTATTGGAAAATAGTGAAAGATTGTGACAAAAAATTGCAGTGATTTCCTTGTTCTTGTAGAGAGATTCTGGCCTTTAGTAGGTATGTAGTGGGTCTCTGTCTTACTAATTCTAATTGTTACATAGTTTTATTGCATGTTAAATTGTTTTAAAATGATTTATTTATCCTCCCTCTATTCCCAGTTCATAGTGACTCTTCAACAGCCCCCTCCCTTTTGCACTGTCCATGGTGACACTCCCCCAACCCACTGGCATTCTTCTCTTAAATCACAGGATCATGTTCTCGACTATAAAGTGAAGCACAGTTTAATCCCTTGGAGTAGCAGCAGCATAGGTAGGAGCGGAGGTGAGAGGTGAGCCAGAGAGTGCAGCACAGTGACTTTGTCAGGTTGGGGCATGGTATTCTGTGTTAAAACGTAACATTGATATTTCAGTGGTAATGACTAGTGAATAGAATTTGCATGAGAGACATGTACTAGCAAATCTGCATCTAAATATAGGTTTTCATCTTTTTGAAAATCGTTGCTTGACAACAAGAAGCTGCCCATAAGAGCAATTGTAGGTAAGATTTTAAGATCTCATGGTAGATTCACAAAGGTGGCCTATTTATGTCTGAAACTTGATGAAATACTACAAAATTAAACTGAATCCTGGTTAAATCAGTTCACCCTTTTTTTTAAAAAACAACCCAACTCTTTGGTGAATAAAATGGCTGTGGAGAAGTCTGCAACTTGAAACCTATTGCCTTGTTGACTGAATTCAAAAAATTAAAGGGACTCAACAATTTGGGACTGAAAGAAGCCAAATTGGTGAAAAAATATAAACAGTAAATGTAACAAAAATAAAAGAAAAATTGAATTCAATTAAGTACTGAAGGAATGGTTTGTGGGTGCATGTACAAACGCAAGCTTAAACTAAAAGTCAATATTTTAATTGCATTGTAATAGCTTTCCAAATAAACTACTTGTGCTGATGTTTTTATCTTTAAAAGATATGGGGACAGTACTTCCAAGGTTTGAAATCCTGTTTGGAGAGAGCTGTCAGTGCACTTTGTTCAACTGTAAAATGACCCATTGCAACGAGTTACAGCCATCTGAGAGCAATAAAACTAGTAGAGATAAAAACAAAAAAACCCACACATGCTGGAAACAAAACAGAAAAGGTTTGGAAGCATACAGCAGATCAATCAGCATCTTTGAAGAGAAGTGATAGGTTGGCGTTTCGAGCAGGACCCTCCAAACAGGGTAGATGCAGGGAGGATGTTTTCCCTCGTGGGGGAATCTAGAACTAGGGGGCATAATTTCAGAATAAGGGGGCACCCTTTTAAATTGGAAATGAGGAGGAATTTCTTCTCTCAGAGGTTATGAATCTTTGGAATTCTCTTCCCCAGAGAGCTGTGGAGGCTGGGTCATTGAATATATTTAAGGTGGAGATAGACTGATTTTTGAACGATAAGGGAGTCAAGGGTTATGGGGAGCGAGCAGGGAAGTGGAGTTGAGGCCAAGATCACATCAGCCATGATCTTATTGAATGGCGGAGCAGGCTCGAGGGGCCAAATGACCTACTCCTGCTCCTACGTCTTATGTAACCTCTGAAGAAGGGAGGCTGTGCCCAGAACGTTAACCTGTCTTTTCTCTCTGGACGTTGACAGACTTGTTGCTTGTTTAGAAGAATTTTCTGTTTTGTTTAAACTCGCCGATGGAAATCTTTCAGTGCCCTCCTTAGCCATGTGACTTGACTTAAATGATTAGTACAGTCATGAATTGATGAGCCATTATTTATTGATCCCTAATGTCAGCAAAGCATACTGTTAAGTTTTGCTTTTGGAGTACACATTTGAAAGCTTAGCAAAAACATTTTTGTAAATTTTTACTCAAATAGGTTTAGAGCGACACTTTCAATGCACTGAACCTTTCTTGTCATCATTTTTAGGTGACTGATTCCATGCTTTTCTTTGTGGAATGAACCTATTGTGAACATGATAACTTTATAATTTTCACTTGCGTTTCTTTTGATAATTTTGTAAATTTATGTAATTAATTGTTGATCATATCACATTTCATCAATACAGAACAGCATGTGTAAATATGCATGTTCACACTTGTCTCGAATGTCAGACTGTTTCTATTTTTTCCTCTTTGAAAGAGGATGACTCTTTACAGATCACTGTGTACAACCCTCTTGGATGGAACATCACGACCGTTATTAATGTCTCTGTTGCCTATTCAGTAGTCAGTGTGTATGACGATGCAGGAAACGCTGTACCATCACAGGTATCTGTCTTGTGTTTTTGTTGAGAATATTGACAAAGGAAGCTGACAGGTAATGTTTTAATTATGCCAAGTCTATGATAAAATTGGTTCACATTTTTTGCAGTGTAAAACCTGAAAAGATTCTGCACCAGAAATTGTTTTTTAAAAGGTATTGCATCATAGACTACATTTTTCCCTCGTTATGATCCCAGAAAGCACCTTCTTTGTTGTATCATTCATGTCGTGCAAAAAAGTTTCCTGTATCGGCCTTGACTCAGTGATAGCACTCTCTCCGCTGAGTCAGAAGATTGTGTGTTCAAGCCCCACTCCAAGGCTTAAGCACATAATCTAGGCTGAGGGAGTACTGCGTTGTCAGAGGTACCGTCTTTTGAATGAGATGTTAAACTGAGGCGATCTGCGTGCTTAATTAGACGTAAAAGATCACATAGCACGATTTGAAGAAGATCAGGGGCGCTCTCCCAGTGTCCTGGCCAATATTTAGCTCTCAGAAAACAGATAAACTGGTCGTTTGTTTCATTGCTGTTAATAGGAGCTTGCTGTGTGCACATTGAAAGACTTGCATTTATATAGCGCCTTTCACAACCACCGGACGTCCCAAAGCGCTTTACAGCCATTGAAGTACTTTTTTTTTGAAGTGTAGTCACTGTTGTAATATAGGAAACGCTGCAGCCAATTTGTTCACAGCAAGCTCCCACAAACGGCAATGTGATAATGACTAGATAATCTGTTTTTGCGATGTTGATTGAGGGATAACTCCCCTGCTTTCTTTGAAATAGTGCCATGGGATTTTTACGTCCACCTGAGAGAGCAGACGGGGCCTCTGTTTAACATCTCATCCAAAAGACAGCACCTCTGACAGTGCAGCACTCGCTCAGTACTGCACTGGAGCATCAGCCTTGATTTTTATGCTCAAGTCTCTGGAGTGGGACTTGAACCCACAACCTTCTGACTCAGAAGGCTGCGTGTTTGCCTACAAAACAATAACTACACTTCAAAAGTAATTAATTGGCTGTAAGGTGCTTTGGGATGTCATGTGGATATGAAAGGTGCCATATAAATGCAAGCTCGTTCTTTGCTCCATTAACATTTTACCTTCATTATAACATCTTGGGATCAGATCTTGGGATCTGAGCACATTTTGTTATAAGGTGCATAAAGTACATCAGGAAAAGGTTGAGAGCTGATATTGATTGGCTTACTGTCTTAGAACACAAGCCAATACGAAGGTAACAAGTGTTTGGTGGAAAAATAGTGAAGATGTCTGTGTGATCCAGCAGGATTTGGTTGTTTTCTAATAACAATGAAAATATCGGTGCAGGTTATTGGCTTTTAGGACTATTTAAAAAAAAAAAGGCTTCTATCTTTAGTATCTGTTTCTGTGTCCCACTATTGCTTTGTAGCTCTGTCATCCATCCTGGTAGATATTAATAGTGCTTCACATTCTGTAATCATCATCAAGTCTTCAATTCCGGGGCATGCTGTCCATGATTTTCCTATTGCTGATTTAAATGGTGCTCTGCGCACATTCCCCTGGGAGCATGGATTATTCCTGTGGTGTATACATGAAACTAAAAAATCTAACGTCTAGAAAACTAGAACAACTCATGTCTTCCACAAACATTGTTTAGCAACTGGTTTCCAAGAGATGTCTATCAATTTTATTGTGTAAACTAAGTGTTGGCTAAACCACATTATAAGAACATAAGAAATAGTAGCAGGAGTAGGCCATTTGGCCCTTTGAGCCTGCTCCGCCATTCAATAAGATCATGGCTGATCTTCTACCTCATCTCCACTTTCCTGAACTATCCCCATATCCCTTGATTCTCTTAATATCCAAAAATCTATCGATCTCTATCTTGAATATACTCAACGACTGAGCCTCCACAGCCCTCTGGGGTAGAGAATTCCAAAGATTCACCACCCTCCTGAGTGAAGAAATTTCTCCTCATCTCAGTCCTAAATGGCTGACCCCTTATTCTGAGACTGTGACCCCTGGTTCTAGACTCCCCAGCTAAGGGAAACATCCTCCCTCCATCTACTCTGTCAAGCCCTGTAAGAATTTTGTATGTTTCAATGAGATCACCTCTCATTCTTCTAAACTCTAGAGAATATAGGCCTAGTCTACTCAATCTGTCCTCATAGGACAATTCCCCCCCCATCCCAGGAACCAGTCTGGTGAACCTTTGTTGCACTCCCTCTATGGCAAGTATATCCTTCCTTAGGTAAGGAAACCAAAACTGTACACAGTACTCCAGGTGTGGTCTCACCAAGGCCCCATATAATTGCACTATTCCATCCCTTTGCTTAATTCAGTAAACTAGTTTACAGTCTGCTGCTTTCTGCATGCTAACTTTCTGTAAGTGGACTCATTGACCTAGAAATTGGTCTGTACATTTTCGGGCGCTGTTTGGATTACTAAGGGCCCAATATGGGGGGCAGGATGCGTGAGCACATTTCCGTCTGGAAGTGCGTCCCCCTCCTATTGGGTAAGGACAAACCAGAGACGTCCGTTACCCACACCTGAAGCAGGCGTTGGGCCTTTGCATGTGCAAATAAGGGGCTGAACGCCTGTTTGAGGCCCACTTTTGTAAAATTGGTTTGCCCTGATGCAGCCGGCTGCACTCGGGGAAAGCAGCCCTCAGGATCGTCTGCAACAAAAAAGGTAAGTAACTTAGCTGAATGATGAGCCAGGAGGAGAAGGAGTGCTCCTCCCAGCCCCACATTAAAGAAGCTGCTCAGCCTCCATGACCCCCGTGATCCAGGACACTGACCCCTGACCCAGGGCTCGATCCTTGACCCTTGATCCCATCCCAATCCCAGGCTCAGATCCCCAACAACACGCACCTGAGGACCGCATGATCATAACAGCGGCCCAAACCTGGAGTCTTCTCCACCGGCCGGCTTTGAAATGTGACCCGAGGCCCAATATTAGGTCCCCCTCCACACCCAAAAATGGTCGCCGCCCAATTTCTCGGCCATTGTATGTCTCTGCTTCATTCAGTTCTGAGTCAAGCTGAGTGTGTGAAAAGGAAAAATCAGAAGGGAGAGTCCTATCTGGTAGTCCTGGAAGCTGGGTATAGGGCACATGGAGCTAGCCTGGGAGCATGCTATGTACTTGTCCTCTCAGCACCAGAGCTGCTAAGGTCAGGCAGCCTGAATATGGGAGATAAATTACAAGCAGTAAAGCTTCTTGGCAGGTAAATATATTTTTCAGTTCCAGTAAAAATAATAATTCCTTCCGGTGAATCAGTGAGAAATTTTCTCGTTCAGCTGTAATTAAAATTAATATTCTTATGTTCAGTGTACATGCAATAATATTAAAGCAATACAATTTTCATTTTCTGTTGTAGATCCAGAAATCTGCAGATTCTAACAGCACTTTTGACCTGTATGTCCTCGTAAGGCTAAATGCACTCAGCTACCGTAGGTACCTAGTAAAAACAAAAAAATCAACTTGCACCAAGGAACCAGATGGTCACTGCTCAAAAAATCAACCCTCGTATAGAGGGAGAGTGATTACTTTTGACAGAAAGCTAGTGAGCAAATCGAAAAATCGAGGGCATAGACTACTTCCATTGATGAATGACTGCTATTTATTGATGCTGAATGAGGACACTAACTTACTGCACAGCATCACTGACAGGTGAGAATCGTGGTAAATGGCTCCTATACAAACCAAGCTTAAGAGAAAAAACCCAGCTTGTTTCATTTAAACTCCAGTAAGCTTCAGAATAGCAACATAATTCAGAATCCGATTTGGCAAGTGATGGAATTTTTTTTTTTTTAAACGTTCTAGATTCTTTTAAAATGGGATAATATCAAAGACAGTTAATATAGATTTTTCTTGGACACTTGTAAATCTGGCTTGTGTAATTGATTACGGTAGAGCTGTTGCACAATTGGTAGTTTACATTCGGTATCGGGAATAACTTCTGTAGCACAATTTCAAGTGCAAAATGCAAAACCTATTTCCAGGATGCATTTTTCAAAGTAATACAGTTCTCCACAAAAATTGTGACTCATTAGCCAGTTATAAAAACTCTTTTTTCTGTTCCTTTTTCTGTCAACTTTTCTCTATGCCCTCCTTTTGTGGGGGGCTGTGGACCCCTTACTGCGGCAGGTGTCCTCCCAGGATCTTATGCAAGTGACCATTCTCCACAAAGTCAGTGCCCTTTACTGCTGGTCTGGCTGAGACCAGCTAACTCAGCACAGATCAAATATTAAGCATAGTGCCTTCCTGGTCTATATGGTTCAGCTACTCCCTACCTTAACCAACCCAACTGCAGAAACAGTCTTGGTCACAGTTTTGTGCAGCTTTTCCTTTACTAATGTATGTCTTTAAAGTGAATTCTCTAGATAAACAAATGGCATTTTGTGGAAAATAAGCTACTTGCTTAGGAGGGATTAACACTAAAACTGTCACGATGACCCTTTCTGATTATACTGAAACTGGCTTGCGTGTAGTTCATTTCTCAATGGAGAAACCCACATATAAACACGTTAAAATATGTCCTTAGTTCATGTTGACCGTTGAGGGTCAATTTTGATCTTGTCACTTTGTGCCTTGCTCTTGTGAAATGCATGATTTTAAACCTTCTTCAGAAATGAACCATTAGGAATTGGGAAATTCTTGTTGTATTCGACCACCCAGTTGTCATAATAATAGTTGCTCTCTGTTGTAAATGGCAGATCCTCCAAGAAGACTGTCAAGATAAAGCAGGAATTCTTGGAGTACCACGCTAATGGAGACATTGGACAGGGCCCAATCTCCGATAATTACATATTCACACCAAATGGCTCAGCGATTCTGGTGTCTAAGTCTATCGGTATGGAAATAGTTACAGGAAAACTAGTAACTGAAATCAGGCAGTACTTTTACAGGTAATGTATCTCAAAATGTAACATGTTAAGCACCTTATGTACTGATTTCCCAGTAAAATTGGGATGACGTTGTATGAAAAAGTAAAAAAGAAAGGAAAAACAAACTTGCCTTTGTTTACAAATAATCTGTTTTTTAATGTTACGATAGCAAAATACTGCGGATGCTGGAAATCCGAAATAACAACAGAAAACGCTGGAAAAACTCAGCAGGCCAGGCAGCAACCGTGGAGAGAGAAACAGAGTTAACGTTTCAGGTCGAAGACCTTTCGTCAGAACTGGAAAAAAGCAGGAAATGAAATAGATTTAAACTGGCAGCTGTCCTTAATTCTGCCAGCCCAGTTCACACTTCATCATGCCTTATAACCTGTCACATTAACACCTCCTCTTGCCTTGATTATCTCTTTATGTCTCTTAATCTCTCCTGCTTTCTATCCCACCACTGACCTTGCCTTTTGTTCTTTCATCCCTTCCCCCTTTTCCCAGCATTATACTTGCTTTAAATCTATTTCATTTCCTACTTTTTTCCAGTTCTGACGAAAGGTCTTCGACCTGAAACGTTAACTCTGTTTCTCTCTCCACGGATGCTGCCTGGCCTGCTGAGTTTTTCCAGCGTTTTCTGTTTTTGTTTTTTAATGTTGTTTGTTGGCAGGATAAGTGTTGGCTAGGACACAAGGAGAACTCTCCTGCTCCTCTTCAGATAGTACCACGGGATCTTTTATACCCACCTGAGAAGGCAGACTGGCCTCGGTTTAATGTCTCATCCAAATGAGAGCATTTCCAATAATACAGCATCCTCTTAGTTCTGCACTGAAGTGTTAGCTTGGATTCTGTACTCCAGTCCTGGAATGGGGCTTGAACTCAACATTCTGACTCCGAGGCGAAAATGCTACCCCTGAGCCAAGGCTGACACTCAAGCCAAAATCCCAATGGAAGTATTTATTTTATGTGAGATGGGCTATTGACACAGCGCATTGATGCTCTGTCCTAGGATGGTAGGATAAAGTATCTCCTTGCAAGCCCCCTAATGAGGATGAGTTCCTAACCTAGAACATGCCAGGAAGGTCCATCCTCTGAGCAAGAGAGGGAAAATCAGATCGATTAATTTGCATCACTCTTGCATACTTTCTTGCAATTCGCTTTTATTTTAAATTTAAAAACTGGTGGTGTCAGTGGTCTAGGACTAAGACACAGGCTTGCTACTGCAGTTGGAGAATTGGGCACAGCATAGAGTCACATAGATGGACAAGCAAATGTAGCTTACAAAATGAAGAGAGGAATAATTTGTTTTTATTAGTCAATAAAGGTTAAGCCACAGCCTCAGGAACAAAATGGCTTAATATTCAATAATATTTCATGATAGTTAGGTATTTAGTGCTTCCCCTGTTCCACAATCCCATCCCTGACACCAATTTCATCATTTAAAAAAAAAAAACTCTTGCTTTTTGGTGTGAGAAAAACTGATTGCAATGTCGTGCGTCTTTTTTCATTAGTACTGCTGTTCATGGGCTTTTCTATATTTGTAAATTCCCACTTTGCAGCAGCAGTAATTTTGTGTAGGTTGGCAGTCAGATAAAGATCTGCTCAGAATGGAACTCAAGTTATTGTACGTACTATTAAGCACCAGTGATTTTTCTTTTTAAACAGCAATATTTCTGCCGTTGCAAATGATTACCGATATGCGATATTCACAAGGATCTATAGTGTACCTAATGGGTATGACGGATCAATGATCTGCAATAGAATTGAGCAGGAGTATACCGTTGGCCCACTGGACCTGAACAGGGAAGCGATCTTAAGGATGACTACAGATCTGAAAACTGACAGGACCATTTACACTGACAATAATGGTTACCAGATGATGAAGAGACTGTACAAGTCCCGCACCAACAATACTCTGGCTCGAGTAGGTACACCATGTTATGTTGCACTTGTGCTCAGGGTGAGGGGGGCGGGGGAAGGAGAGTCTGAATTCTTAAAATTTTTAGAAAATTATAGCAGAAGCCCTTTGTTGATTTTGTTCATTGTTTCTCTGGGGAAAGTATTGAAGATGAAATCATTTCTTCTTTCAGCTTTGAAGGTGGATAGGTCAGATAGGTGTCGGTTCCATTGTACTTTTTTCCTCTTGTGGTTCTCCCTCTCCCCAAGTATTACTATTTAGATTCTGTACTGAAATGCTCAGAATGCACCACTGCTATTCCATGTGACATTTGCCTTTCTCCACATGCAAACACCAGCTTTCTTGTTGTTGATGGCCCTACATTTGATTGCATTTTGTGCTGTAGACTGTTACATTTGTTGAGATTGATGATCTTTCTATTGCCTGGAAACCGTTAACACCTATTCTTGGATTCAGTTCCTGATCTGGCTTTAATGAGGCAGTGGGCTAATATTCCAGCAATGCTGTAATCAAACAACACTTCTTTTCTTACCTGAATCCCCTCACTTTTCCCTGTGTATAGCTTTCTTTGTAATATGGTGCACTTTAGTCGATAGAAATAGCAACCTTGAAGGACCAGTTTGGTTATAAATTCATTTTGAGAGTATATGGTTGTGGCATGAAGCTGCTAATCTCATTAAACCTCAGTAAAAAAAAAATATAGACACACACTGTGACCTCAGTGCGGCAGGATTTCCAACTGCATTTAAAGATTCTATTACATTTCCATAATGGGCAAGGAACTAGCTTTCGAATCCCTGCATGGAAAGCCATCTGTCCATAGCACTTTGCTGTAATTCAGTTCTCAGTGAAACCTTGTGAATTATCTCCTCGACTTGTTTTGATCGCCTGAGGGGGCTCGGAGAGGAATTTTCATGGGTATTTTTTCCCTTATTAGCTCTGGGTTTTTTCTGGGGGGTTTTTTGGGTCTCTCCCAGGAGATTACATGGGGCGGAGGGGGGAGGGAGGGAGGGAGTGTTTAGTCACGATGCTCCAACCATCATTGTGTGCGGCAGGCCTGATGGACTAGCTGGTCTTTTCCTGTCCGTCAAGTTCATATGTTCATAAAGCAATTGCAGAAACGCAATGATTTTAAAAGAAGTACTGGAACTATATGAAATCAAAACCAAGAATGCTTGAAAGACCTAGCAGCTCAATCAGAATCTCGAGACAGGTTGAGGTGGGGCTCTACATCAGAACTGATGAGTTTCTACCGAAAGGCCCCACCCAAAACGTTAACCTCTATTTCGGATGCTGTCTGACCTGCTGTATATTTCCAGCATTTCTGTTTTTACTGAGGAAGAAATACGTATTCAGCCATGCTTAATTTCATAATGAGTCAAACAATTCTTCGGCTTTGCAGTGCTACAGATTGGATTGTGTGTTGCCATAGTGCTGATGCAAATGGCCCAAGTAAAATGTAACTTGAAAACTGTGGCACCCTGCTGTGCTGGATGCTGCCATAAGATGATCTGACGTGACCTTGGGATTATTATTCAAAGTTGCATTGTATTTTGTTGATCTGACGCGGGTTTTTTTTTACATGTCAATCGAATTTAAGTGCATTTTGAAAAACCAAGTTGTTCAGAGGTGAACAATTTTAAAACTTTATGATGTTGGGGGTTATTTTGGTGAAAACAGGCGCTAAATGGGTGCTGTGCTAATAAGACATGCCTATTTGAAAGGCTGAATTTAGCATGTAATTTTGGTCCTAATTGCTGATTACCATAATTTGAATTTACCTGGAGGCGCTAAAACAAGACACCTGCAGGTTTAGCACTCGAGCGCTGATTAGACGCAATTTTCGTGGAGCAGCATATGTGGGCTCCTCGCACCCACAGATGGGTCTGTAGGAGGAGTGGGAGGAGGACATGAGGCCAGGCAGAGCAGCACCAGCTGCTGCAGGAGAGAGGGACAGGAGGGCGAGGTGGACTCCTTCCTCCTCTCCGGGTACAGGACATCCCTCCTCCTCTGGACTTCCTCCACTAGGACCTCCAGTGCCACGTCAGAGAACCTGTGCGCCCTCTCACTCGGTCTCTAGCAAGATGCTGGTGACCAAGCACTCCCTTTCTCCTGGTGACTCCTGGATAAGGTGAAACAATAACGTAGTGCAGCACAGCACTTTTTTTTAGGTGAAGTCCTCAGAGGATTTCAGAATAAATGTTGATAGAGTGTTGGTGGAGTATTGACAAAGTGTCCCAGAAAGTCTCCTGATGTGTTTCAAAAGCCCACTTCAAACCTCAGCAGCAAGTCAACAGTAAGCGGTGATATACCTTTTAAGTAGCACTCAAAATCTCTGCAATGACTTGTTTACTCCCAACCAGCTTGTCGCTGTTGGGAAAGACGTTCGTTCAAGTGCTAGCCACCAAAATGCTGTGCATCATCCTTAATGAGCGCTAGCAGGCAATTTAAGTGGCAATCAGTCCCCTAACGATCCTCCGGGCGGTCGTTCCTAGCACAAGCTTCAACTCCTTTACCAAGATGGCGTCCATCGCTAAACGCGAGCTAAACCGTCATTTCAGCTTAAGACCTCATCTTGGTCACCTCGACGGCTCTTTAGCGCCTAAAGTTTCTGCTGGAAATCGCCCCTGTTCATTCTTTAATAAACTATGTCTAGCCTATATTTTTAATATAAATATCAGCTGCTTTCTCTGGAGCATTGCGGTCAGGATGAAAATATTATCAGGACGTTTTCTCCTTGTGCTTTTCAGAACTACTACCCTCTTGTAAGGACCGCTTATATTGAGGAAAGTGGCACAAGGCTTGTCATATTATCCGAGAGAGCACATGGCATTTCCAGCCAAGCTGATGGGCAGGTGGAGGTGAGAAGCTTTCCCAGCTTAAAGGAATTTTTTTTTGTTATTACCTGTTTTTATGAATGACATGATAATTCAGTATTCGTAGCTCACTATAATCATATTGTATAATTGAAACACCCTGTAAAGAGGAAGGGCTGGATTTTCTCAATGGAGACGAGTTGGAGGCGGGACTGCTGCTTGTCGTGTCAATGTCCCACCTCCATCCTTGTCTGATCAACCAGAGGGATTTTCCCCTGATTGACCTTGTCAAGCCCACCCTGCGGGCTCAGCAGGCCAATTAGGGAGGAAGTCACTGACCGAGCACATCAACGTCAGACGTGCTATCTGTCAAGACTTCTTGGAAGAAGAAATGTCAGCGTTTGACAGCTCTGTGAAGCTGTCAAACACTGACATTCTCTGTAGTATGATGAGTCCTTGAGTTCAGGACTCATCAAACTTTCAACTTTGTCGATTTCAGATGGCTGTTGGTTCGGAGGATCCAACAGCCAGTCTGTGAAATCGACAACGAGGATGTCGGGTTTCCTGATCCAGAGGGGATGACGGCTGTAGGAAGAAAACAAGGTAAGTGAACATTTTTTTTTTACACTTATCACTCACCTTACATACTTACCACTCCACACTTGCACCCATCACTCACCTCTACATCTTACTTCCAGGTGCCTCTGACCGCCGCAGACCTCCTTCACATCTCCTCCAACTCGGCGGGATTCTCGGAGGCTGGGAAGCCTTCACCTGTGAAGGTAAAATGGCACTAATCCTTTTTTCTGCCTGTTAACTACCTGTTAACAGGCAGTTAAAAGCATTTAATGCCTTTCCCGCCTCCAGGAGACGGGACCCAAAGCAGCACATCTTCCCACCTCCTGGCAAAAGGGCACAGAGGCAGGATGGGGGCGGGTTTGCCATCTGCCCCCACTTTCTGCTACTTTACCAGCAGTCCCGCCTCCATGCCCGCCTCCTCGGGGCTTGGAAAATCCAGCCCGAAGTCTCACCGTGATCAGGACCCATGTTGAAACATCAGTTAGTTAAAATGAATTGAATCAATTTAGAGCTTGCTTTTGGTTTTAAATTCTTTGTTTAAACATTAAGTGCATCACCAGGCAAAGTATCTAGGAGAAGTTCGGCTGAAGAAATGAAAGAACTGAATTTATATTCAGTCGAAGCACCCCATGTTAATGATACAAGTTAATTGTCATTCAGCTCCCTCATGTTGTTGAAGTCAGTAAGCTGTTGAAACCAGGACTTGCCAGTTTAACAACATTCCAAAAATTTAACAGATAAAATAAAGTGTTATGGTTATTGGTAATTCGATATAACGAATCAATATTTAAACAGGTATCCTGATGGTTTTTAGTATAAATTGGTATGGATGAACAATGCATTAGTGAGTCCTTGCAAGCTAAGCTGTGATAACGTTGATAGAAATATGCTTCAGGTCTTGCAGAGAGAGTTTGGCACTAGATTGTAAGCAAGACCTCGAGGGTGATGATCATCAGATTAAGGAGCTGAGGTTTAGGAAGGTCAACACATGGCTGCTGGGCTCTTGCAGGAGGGAAGGGGTCACGTTTTCGGAGCATTCGAGTGAGTTCTGGAACAAGGGAAGACTATGCCAAAGGGCTGGCCTTCACCTGAACAGACATAACATCAGTGTCCTTGCAGAGATGTTCAATAGTGCAGTGTGGGAGAATTTAAACTAATGTGGCAGAGGGGTAGGCAAAGTGTAGGTTTGAGACTAGAGAGGAAGATCAGAATTAATAAAAACTGTTGGGGGGGGGGGTGCGGAAGCAGAAGGCTTAGTTGAGAATCGAGTTTAATGATTATACAGAGAAATTAAAACTAAAACTGAACTAAAACGTAAAGGGGAAGCTTATAACACAAAATAAAACAAAGAATATGGAAAGTACACGAGAGTGGTGAAGAGAGATTAGAGGGACTAAAAGGGAAAATGGGGACAAAAAGGCTAGCAGATAATATAAAAAGTAATAGTAAGGGCTTTTATTAGCTCATTAAAAGTAAAACTAGTTCGAGGCTAGGTCTGCTCCGGGATGATGGAGAGAGTCTCATTGTAGAGGATAAAGGAATAGTGGCGATATTAAATAGTATTCATCAAACTTTAAAAATGATGGTGAAAGTGAGAATGTATGTGTACAAGAGAAGGATATGGAGCGATTGTTGGCGATAACTGTAGAAGAGCAACTGGCACTAAAAAGGGAAATGAGCAGAGCTGGAGGTGGTTAAGTCACGAGGCCCTGATGACCTGCACCCAGGACTGTTGAAGGAAGTCAGAAAGGAGACTTAACTGATTAAAATTTGTAACTAAAGTTACAAATTGGTGATCAATGAAAAATATCTATTGTGGGGTGTACAAATCTCATTCTATGAAAGTTACATTTGTAAGACAAGGTAACCCTTCACCTGAATTTTTTTCATGTTGTTTATTTGCATGGCTATCTCCCACAGACCTTTTTCCCCTTGATAATGAAGCCAAACCGTCAGTTGCACTGAAATTTCCAGTGGAAAATATTTGTTTTAGTGGTTAATCAATAATATCTTTGTGTCTCTTTCTCCACCCCATGATTGTGTAATTTTGAGAGTTTGCTTATCCCATAATGATACTGTTGCAGATGATGCTTCATCGAAGATTATGGAACAACAAAGAATGGAATCTGGGCTACAACCTTACACTGAATGACACCTCTGTGGTACGACCACTTTTCTGGCTAATGTTGGGGTCAAAATCCACAACTTCATCCTTGTATCAGAGCGGGATGGCGCTCGAGTTCAGGCCGGTTGTTGTGTATGGCTCTGTCTCAGGTATGTGCTGCTGAGCCTATAGGCAGGGGCCAAGGTTGAAAATTTGTTTTGAGGGCTGTTGGTGGTGTTGTGGGATTTCTCTCTGCCCAAAGCAGACGGAGACGAGCGTGTACTGGCTCCAAGCGATCTTTATTCAAACACGTGCAGGGAGAGGCCCTCTCAGTCTGAGCTGAGACGGGAGTCTAAATTTTACATTCGAGCAGTTGGCTAAAATACAATCTTACATCTGGTTTCCTTCACATCTTCGGGACTTGGCCAATTAATTGTCCAAGTCACGTACACTTCATCACATCTCCACAAAACACACCTTGTTTATCTCATTTGCCCTGTTTCCACATCTGCCATTGTTCTATCCAATTTACGTACGCTTAACCACATCTTCGCAAATCACATCTTGGCGGCCCATTGTTCAATGTATGGCCTCCTTGCCGCCTTTTACTCCCCTAATCATCATGTAATATGCTTTTTTCCAACTGTCTTTGTTCTGCCAGACTTCTCCTTTATTACATCAGCCAGCTAGTCAGTTAAGCCGCTAATCTAACTTTGAACCCTTTCAGTGGCAATGGGTTAGGCTAATCAGTTGTCGTTGTATTACTGCAGTGCTCCACTTCTGCCAGCGGACAGGGCAGCATTATTTCGAGAACTCACACCCTGTCACCTGCAGCAGAATGGTGGGAGTGGTGGAGGAAATTCAGGTACTCTGTGTTACGGAAGCAGTGCAAGGACTGCCAGAATTGATAGGAAAGGCGGCGGGGGGGGCAACGATCAGAACTGGGAGCAGGAAAGGTAACAGCACTCGTACATTTGAGTTAATATGAAAGTGACACACGAGCAGGGGAAACCGCGCAACATTGCTGCATTAGCACAGAAACTTGCTTTAAAAGTCTTCTGTGCCAGTGTGGCTGCCCCTCCTGCTCTTGCTGCTAGCAGCAAATGGTCAGGGCATTCACAACTCTGCTGGGCGGTAGTTGCGCCTGTGGTAAACCGCACAGACCAGAAAGGTCCCAGATTCAATCCCTACTCCATCTTGAGTTAGGTAGCAGTTGCAGGGCTGCAGTTGGCCTTTATGTTCAGATCCTAATGAAGGGGAAAATGAGCCTTGCTGCTTCTGAGCACGATGTGCTGGAAATTACACACAAGTATTGAATGAACACGGGATCAAACTCCGCCATAACGCCCTCTACATTTGAATAGCCTGTTGGCACTCATGTAACTGCACCCTGGCATATCCGTGCCTGCAGGAGAGGAAGGGAGATAAGGAAAGAAAATTTTGAAGGAAGGAGATAGGGAAGAAACCCATTACACAAAGATTTGTGTATTGCAGCAATATAATCGGATTCCATGCTGGTCCAGTGCCTGGTATTGACTGTCTTCCCATAAATCTGCGGTGACAATTTCCGATTCTCTAATGCATCAAGTGAGGCAACGGAACTGCAGCCGCGTAAATGTTACCCTTGTATCTTTCCTTGCACTCGTATGTTAAAAAGCAAGTAGACATTTTTTTAAATATAATCTAAGTGTTCTACGCCACTCATGCTGTAATGCATCTGATATCCAGCATACCAGAGGAGGATTTTAATTTGAAATGCTAGCTGCGGCCTTATAAGATCCGTTTTTGTCCTTTACCTGACATTGCGCAATTATTGTGGTTTTATGATAACAGATGCCTGTAAAGTCGGCCATGATCTGTAGCACTGCAAGTAGTATTTTTCTCTTTGGTAATCAGCTGTCATAAAATTGTCTCTCTTTATGTATTTGTTTGTCTCTTTAAGCCACCTGCTTAAATTCACCAGTTGTGACTTTTTTTTATTTATTTATACAACTAGCTTAATTTGTTGTAAGTGTTGTGGCAACTGTTTTCAAGCTTATACCCACCATGATGGCTGATCTTTTGATGATATGTTGTTATGTTATGCTGTATTGTTATATAGTGAAGTTATGCTAAACTTGTATCGAACCTTGGTTTGACCACACCTGGAGTACTGCGTACAATTCTGGTCACCATATTATATAAAGGATATAGAGGCACTGGAGAGGGTGCAGAGAAGATTTACAAGGATGATACCAGAAATGCGAGGGTACACCTATCAGGAAAGGATGAACAGGCTGGGTCTCTTTTCGCTTGAAAAAAGATGGCTGAGGGGTGACCTGATAGAGGTCTTTAAAATTATGAAAAGTTTTGATAGAGTGGATACAGAGAGAATGTTTCCACTTGTGGGGAAGAGCATAACTAGAGGCCATCAATATAAGATAATCACCAAGAAATCCAATAGGGAATTCAGAAGAAACATCTTTACCCAGAGAGTGGTGAGAATGTGGAACTCGCTACCACAGGGAGTGGTTGAAGCGAATAGTATGGATGCATTTAAGGGGAGGCTGGACAAGCATATGAGGGAGAAGGGAATAGAGGGTTATGCTGATAGATTTAGATGAGGAAAGACGGGAGGAGGCTCGTGTGGAGCATAAACACCGGCATGGACTGGTTGGGCCGAATGACCTGTTTCTGTGCCGTATATCCTATGTTGTATGTTACAGCGATTGATGCTGGCATAGTCCATTAATGGAAAACGAGAACATTTCCCTGATTTTAGTCTTGGAAAACCAAACAGGCTTATTTAGGACTCATAAAATGTTAGCAATTCTATTCGCATTGTCCAGCATTGAATCATACAAGCTGTAGTATTTAAGGTATAATGGTTGAGGTTTTCTCCTTGTGCACTTGCCAGCCTCTGATTTTTTTTTCGTCCATTAAAATCAGTGGGGGGTAAAATCACGGACTGCTACCGGTGCACAAGCAGAAAACCCCATGTCAATGTAGCTGCAATTTTATACTGATAACGATTCTTGTTATGATGTGTATTCCACAGGAAATGAGGCACTTGTTCCATCACACAATTACCATGGTGACACTGCAGCGAATTCCATCTTTCTCCCACCTAACCTTCATCTCCTAACACTTTGCTTGCCCGGTTGGCGATATAATTCAAACCACTCCGAACATGTGCAAAATATAGTTCGAGGTAAGCATGCATTACAAATTTGAACTGTATTGATGTATTCTTGGCCGTATACGTTCACTGAGTTTATAAAGAGTGTTAGAATCTGAATTCACTGGCCACTTAAATATTTGACTGAAGTGTTTATAAAAGTTCTGCACCAAGTTTCTCATCCTTCTGTTTCCCACCACCCGCTGTTTGCTAACTACAATGAATTTGCAAACTGTAATGAATAAAGCTGATGCCTGCACAGACAGCTGGGGAAAGAATTGATGGGGTTACTGTCTACTGCTCAAGCAGTTCTATCGCACTTGTTTTTTATTGAATAGCCATTTTAAAAAAAAGTTGCAGCAGTTAGATGGTGCGATATTTAGCAACCTGGAATTGCAACATACTGAACCCTGCTTGTTGAATACCTTGATCTTGGCTATCTTTCGGATGAGATGTTAAATTCTCTCGGGTGGAGGTAAAAGATCCCATGGCACTCTTTCGCAGAAGAGCAGGGGAGTTATCCCCGTTGTCCTGGCCGATATTAATCCCTCAACGAACAGAACAAAAACAGATTATCTGGTCATTATCACATTGCTGTTTGTGGGAGCTTGCTGTGTGCAAATTGGCTGCCGCGTTGCCCACATTACAACAGTGACTGCACTTCAAAAAGTACTTCATTGGCTGTAAAGCGCTTTGAGACGTCTGGTGGTCGTGAAAGGCGCTAAGTAAATTCAAGTCTTTCTTTTAAGTCAAAAGGAACACTGTGAGCTGAAGCCTGGTGATTATCTTCAGGCAGGGGTAACCCTGGGCTGCGATTGCGTACTTTCTAGGTGGTCGGTCACAAAGCGCCCTTGACCTGGGAGCAGGTCGCTTGCCCGCTCTCTTGCTTGTGTATGACATGTTGGCATGGGAGAAAATAATGAAATAACTGCAACAAGTGCCTGCTATTGGGAAAGGGGATGATGTGTAAAGAATTAGCTCTGTCAAAGCTGTTTTTGCGTTCATTTAATTTAACATTACACTCCTTGATTGTTGTATTCTACGAAGATATTTCTACCCATTCATTTCTCCATTTAATAGCTCAAGTGATTGCAAATTCAGCTCCAGAGCAGCCTGTGTTGCAATTTTGGTCCTCTCCCATCTCTCATTATTTGTGTTTGTAGTAAAACACAGTGGGGGTGGTTTTGCCAATGGGGAGCTTTTGGAGGCGGGACTCCCACTTGTCGGGTTTTAGTCCCACCTCCATCGACTTCTGGCCAACCCACGCTATTTTCCCTTGATTGACCTTGTTAGGCCTGCCCAGCGGGCTTAGCAGGCCAATTAAAGGAAAGCCGGTTGCAGAGAACGTCAACGTACGACGTTTCATCTGTCAAAAATTTTTACAGATGAATTGTCATCATTTGACAGCTCTGTGAAGCTGTCAAACAGTGACATTCTCTGTAGTTTGATGAGGTCTTGAATTCAAGACCTCATCAAACCTCTTTCTTTTGCAGAAATTAGATGGTTGCTGCATTGGAGAATGCAACGGCCACCTGTCATCTCTACTGCGGAGGTGCGAGACTCTCCGCATATCCACCGACTGAGGCCTGCAGGAAGAAACAAAGGTAAGTACACTTCTTCTAACACTTTCCACTCACCTCACATACTCACCTCTACACACTTGCACCCATCACTTACCTTCACAGCGCACTTTTGCACCTCTCTGACCCCCGCAGACCCACTACTCACCTCGGTGACCCTGGCAGGGTTCGGAACCTTCAGGAAGCCTGTACTTGTGTGGGCAAAATGGTGATAAACCTATTTTCTGCCTGTTAACTACCTGTTAACAGGCAGTTAAGTGGCTGTAATCCCTTCCCGCCTCCAAGGAGACGGGACCTGGTGCGGGACGGCTACCCGCCTCCTGGCAAGATGGCACGGAGGCGGGTTGGGGGCTGGTTGGGCACCCGCCCCCAGATTCTGCCATTTTCCTGGCAGTCCCGCCTCCATACCCGCCTCCCCAGGGCTGGCAAGATCGCGCCCAGTGTTGCACTGTTGGAGGTGCCTTTTGAACCGACTCGGGGGCACAAAAGATCCTATGGCACTATTTGTAGAAGAGCAGGGGAGTTTTCCCAGTGCCCTGGCCAACATTTATCCCTCAACCGACATCCTTAAAGGAAGGGAGGCCGCGACTCACGTCGTGGATCCCGGAGCATGAAGTTTTTGGAAATGTTTTGACTCACTTGGTTGGGCCCCTTTTGTCTTTCACGCCAGCTGCCGACCCGCCTCAGCCTGGTGGGAAAGCCATGGCTGCTTCCCTGCTTAGGCCTGGTTAAAATGCCACTGGGGTCCTGCTGACATTAAAAAAAATATCCAATTTTGCATAAATTCATGAGGCTTCTGCCTGCTTCCACCATTTTATTGGCAAAAATTAGAGCGCATGGAATTGGAGGTAGCCTTTTAACTTGGGTTGGAATTTGGTTGGGAGTCGGCGACAGAGAGTGGGGATAGGGGGTATATACTCGTATTGGCAGGATGTGTGATAAGTCGTGTTTCCCAGCAATCTGTTCTGGGGCCTCAAATTTTCACCATATTTATTAATGACTTGGATGAAGGAATCGAGAGTTGTATATCCAAGTTTGCAGATTACACTAAATTAGAAGGGACAGTAAGTAGTGCAGATGGGAGCAGGATGTTGCAAAGGGACACAGACAGATTAAGTGAGTCGTGTGGTTTCTTAATTTGCGGTCGAATGGTTCGAGACTGACACCAATACGGTTTATAATGGCTATTTTATTGCCAACAAGTAAAAGATCAATATGTGCAAATATTTAAGCGGTAGTTAACAGAATAGGTCAAGAATTGATATTAGCCGCTCCTATTCTGGGTAGGACCTACTGCCTTGTTCGCCAGTCGCCCGTCAAGCTGTGCCTTCTCCCTTTGCCTTGACTCTGCACTCCTTCGGCGTGACTTCTACTGTTGACCCTACAACTTAAACTGCAAACTTGGCTCTGCTTTTAAACCACACCTCAGGAAGGATATATTGGCCTTGGAGAATGTGCAGTGCATATTCACCAGTGTGATACTGGGGGTTAGAGGGTTAAATTGAGGGAAAGTTGCTTAAACTTGGCTTGTATTCCCTTGAGAATAGAAGATTGAGGGTTGATCTGATTGAGGTGTTTAAAATGTTAAAAGGATTTGATTGCGTAGATAGAGAGAAACTATTCCCTCTGATGGTGGAATCAAGAACCAGGTGACATAATCTTAAAATGAGAGCTAGGCCAATCAGGAGGGATCTCGGGAAGCACCTTTTCACACAATGGGTAGTAGAAATCTCTCCCCAAAGGGCTGTGGTTGCTGGGAGAATTGGAGCTTAACATAAGAACATAAGAAATAGGAGCAGGAGTAGGCCAATTGGCCCCTCGAGCCTGCTCCGCCATTCAATAAGATCATGGCTGATCTGATCCTAACCGCCAATCTACTATCTATCACAGAACCATCTCCTGCATCTAACAGAATTGCACACACAAAATAGGAGCAGAATCAGGCTACACAGTCCCTGGGCCCGCTCCACTACCCACAGGGCCATGACCGATCCGAACCTAGACTCATGTCCAAATTCCTGCCCGCTCCCCGTAACCCTTAATGCCCTTTACTTCTAGGAAACTGTCTATTTCTGTTTTAAATTTAATTAATGTTGTAGCTTCTACAGCTTTTTGTGGCAGCATATTCCATGGACCTACCACCCTCTGAGTGAAGTAGTTCCTCCTCATCTCAGTTTTGAAAGAGCAGCCCCTTATTCTAAGACTATGTCCCCTAGTTCTCGTCTCACCCGTCATCGGGAACATCCTCCCCGCATCCACCCGATCCAACCCCTTCACAATCTTATATGTTTCAATAAGATCGCCTCTCATTCTTCTGAACTCCAATGAGTAGAGTCCCAATCTACCCAACCTCTCCTCATATGACCACCCCCTCATCCCCGGGATTAACCGAGTGAACCTTTTTTGCACTGCCTCGAGAGCAAGGATGTCTTTCCTTAAGTAAGGACACCAAAACTGTATGCAGTATTCCAGGTGCGGTCTCACCAATACCTTGTACAACTGAAGCAATACCTCCCTATTTTTATATTCTATCCCCCTAGCAATGAAAGCCAACATTCCATTTGCCTTCTTAATCACTTGCTGCACCTGCATACTAACCTTTTGAGTTTTGTGCACCAGGACCCCCAGATCCCTTTGCACTTCAGTACTCTCCAGTTTCTTGCCATTAAGATAATAAATTGCTCTAGGATTTTTCCTGCCAAAGTGCATCACCTCACACTTTCCAGTGTTGTATTCCATCTGCCAAATCTCTGCCCACTTACTTAGCCTGTCTATGTCCCCTTGCAGGTTTTTTATGTCCTCCTCACTCACTACTTTCCCTCCCATCTTAGTATCATCTGCAAATTTTGATATGTTACACTTGGTCCCTTCCTCCAAATCGTTAATATAGATTGTAAAGAGTTGGGGACCCAGCACTGACCCCTGTGGAACACCACTAGTTACTGATTGCCAGTCTGAGAATGAACCATTTATCCCAACTCTTTGCTTTCTGTTAGATAGCCAATCCTCTATCCATGCCAGAATATTACCCCCAATCCCGTGATTTTTTACCTTAAGCAATAATCTTTTGTGTGGCACCTTGTCAAATGCCTTTTGGAAGTCTAAATACACTACGTCCACTGGTTCCCCTTTATCCACTCTATATGTTACTTCCTCAAAGAACTCCAGCAAATTTGTCAAACATGACTTCCCCTTCGTAAAACCATGCTGACTTTGTCCTATTAAATTATGATTATCCAAATGTCCTGTTACTGTTTCCTTAATAATGGACTCCAAAATTTTACCTACCACAGATGTTAGGCTAACCGGTCTATAGTTACCAGCCTTCTGTCTACTGCCCTTTTTAAATAAGGGTGTTACATTAGCAGTTTTCCAGTCTGCCGGGACCTTAGCGGAATCCAGGGAGTTTTGAAAAATTATTACCAATGCATCTACAATCCCTACCGCCACTTCCTTCAAAACTCTAGGATGTAAGCCATCAGGTCCAGGTGATTTATCCGCCTTGAGTCCCATTATTTTACCGAGTACCACTTCCTTAGTGATTTTGATCGTGTTTAGCTCCTCTCCCCCTATAGCCCCCTGTTTGTCCAGTGTTGGGATATTCTTAGTGTCCTCTACTGTAAAGACTGATACAAAATATTCATTCAGTGTTTTTGCCATCTCCATATTTCCCACCATTAATTTCCCGGTCTCATCCTCTAAGGGACCAACATTTACTTTAGCCACCCTTTTTCTTTTTATATAACTATAAAAACTCTTACTATCTGTTTTTATATTTTTTGCTAATTTACTTTCATAATCTATCTTCCCTTTCTTAATCAATCTTTTTGTTATTTTTTGCTGCCTTTTAAAGTTTTCCCAATCCTCCGTCCTCCCACTAGATTTCGCTACCTTATATGCCCTTGTTTTTAGTCGAATACTATCCTTAATTTCTTTACTTAGCCACGGATGACTGTCCTTTCTTTTACACCCTTTTCTTTTCAGTGGAATATATTTTTTTTGGAAGTTGTAAAATAACTCCTTGAATGTACACCACTGATCATGTGTCGTCTTACCCTTTAATCTATTTTCCCAATCCACTCTACTCAATTCCGCTCGCATACCTTCATAGTCTCCTTTATTCAAGCTTAGCACGCTTGTTTGAGATCCAACCTTCTCACCCTCTAATTGAATATGGAATTCAACCATGTTATGGTCACTCATTCCAAGGGGATCCTTTACTAGGACATTTTTAATTAATCCTGTCTCGTTACACAGGACCAGATCTAAGGTTGCTTGCCCCCTGGTCGGTTCAGTTACATACTGCTCAAGAAACCCATCCCTAATACACTCAATGAACTCATCCTCAAGGCAGCCCTGCCCCATTTGATTTGTCCAATTAATATGATAGTTAAAATCCCCCATAATTATAGATGTTCCCTTATTACATGCCTCAACTATTTCCTGATTGATACTCCGTCCAACAGAGTTGCAACTGTTCGGAGGCCTATAGACTACGCCCACTAGTGTTTTTTTCCCCTTATTATTCCTTATCTCCACCCAAACTGTTTCATTATCATGATTTTTTGAGATTGATAGAATTTTGTTCGGTAAGGGTATCAAGGGATATGGAGCAAAGATGGGTAAATTAAGTTGAGGTACAGATCAGCCATGATCTAACTGAATGGCGGAGCAGGCTCGAGGGGCTGAACGGCCTACTCCTGCTCCTATGTTCCTGCAGGTTAATATCGGAGATGGCAGGAAAGGGTCAAGTTCCAAGCGGGGTAAGTACCTTGCTCACTTTTAACTGTCCACCTGCCCAGTTTCTGCTGAAGGTAGGGTTAAAATCGACCCCCTTATTTTGTATTTGCTTTCATTTGCAGAAACTATTACTTTTTGGAAGTGCAGAGATTAAATAAAATAGACGCAGTCTATTTATATGCTTCTTCAATGTTTTTCATATCCATTTCAATTTCAGTTTCATTATCTTTTAGACTGTAGCTAATGCAGGCGTGTCTGGTTTTGTTTTCCTATTGTAGACAAATCAACTTGAGCAATACTGAATAAAAAGCTTCTATTGTGCTTAATGAAATCTTGCATATATTGTGAGGCACCCCACTTATTTAAGAGTGGCTTTGCATTCTGACAATTGACTAATAATATTCTATTTGTTTTATATCTCTACTTCAGAGTAGCTAATGTAGCTTTCTCCTTTTTCAAGGTAAATCTAAACAGTCTGACCCAGACTTCCATCGGGTTCTACTGAGAATTATGCATTTGTACGAAGTGGGAGAAGACCCCGTCCTGTCCCAACCTGTGACAGTCAACTTGAAGGTCTGTCGGTCATTCCTCTTTTTGGCAGTATTATAGGGAAATGTATACAGCAGTCCTGCATATTATAAAGCTCCTCCTCCCTTCCCACCTTCCAGGGCCCCAATCCCTCCTTCCAGGTGAAACAGCGATTTACTTGTACTTCTTTCAATTTAGTATACTGTATTCGCTGCTCACGATGGTCTCCTCTACATTGGAGAGACCAAACGCAGATTGGGTGACTGCTTTGCGGAACTCCTCCGTTCAGTCCGTAAGGGTGACCCCGAGCTTCCGGTCGCCTGTCACTTTAATTCTCCGCTCCATTCCCACTCTGACCTCTCCGTCCTTGGCCTCTTACACTGTTCCAATGAAGCTCAACGTAAGCTCAAGGAACAGCACCTCATCTTTCGATTAGGCACTTTACAGCCTTCTGGACTCAACATTGAGTTCAACAATTTCAGACCATAACCTCTGCTCCTATCTTTTTTTCTCTCTCACATGGCAGCTGTTGATCATCCTGCCATTACCATTTACAATTCATCTAGAGTCATCTTTTGTTTCTTAACTTGTCCCATTATCATCTCCTTTTGCCTTGCACCATCATCCCTTTTGTCTCTTAATCTCTCCTGCCTTCCATCCTATCACACACCTTCCCTTTTGTTCTTTCCTCCCCTCCCCTCTCTCCCTGCCCCTATACTTGCTTAAAAACCTGTCACATCTCCAACTTTTTCCAGTTCTGACGAAGGGTCATCAATCTGAAACGTTAACTCTGTTTCTCTCTCTACAGATGCTGCCTGACCTGATGAGTATTTCCAGCATTTTCTGTTTTTATTTCAGATTTCCAGCATCCGCAGTATTTTGCTTTATATTATCATATTATAAAGCAGGCTTAAGGGGCTGAATGGCCTACTCCTGTTCCTATGTTCCTGCTGGTTACTATCCGAGATGGCAGGAAAGGGTCATTTTCCGAGTGTTCCCAGACAGTGAGAACCTGTTATTACACTGTGGGATACTAGTGTATGAACACAACACATTTGTGTGAAATTCTTTCCTTTTCATTCCTTTCTTTTCCTTCTTTTATTTATTTTCTTCTTTCCCCTCTTTCTTTCCTTCTTTCTGTGTGTGTGTGCGTGCTTGTCCGGTAAACTACAGTGGTGGAGAGAGGGATTTTAAGCAAGGCATAATTTACGGGCTGTAATAATTTATGATGGTTTTCAGACTTGAACATATTTTTGAAGGAATGTACAGGCTTTGCTTTATTCCTGAGCATCACTCTGATCTTCAGATGATGCATTTTGACTTTAGATACATACGTAAATGATAAAAATGTTATTTGTTCAAATTTAGCATTGTTTTTAACCAATGCAAAATCATCTGAGCTATAGTTTGTATTTCTTCAGTGACAATACGCAGCTGTTTGGCTTGCAACACAACCATAATAAGTGCACTGTGTTGTGGAGTGTAGAATGGCCATTTAGCCCTATAATTTTCTTAGCCTGATAAATTTGCGATCTCATCTGGTTTGTCTTGGGCCTATTGAGCAAAGTTGAGATGCTTTCCCAGACAGTGATTTAACCCCTGCCGCTCGCAATTAGATCATTGGGGGCGATTTTGCCAGCCCTGGGGAGGCGGGTATGGAGGCGGGACTGCTGGCACCCGCCCCCAACCTGCCTCCATGCCATCTTCCCAGGAGGCGGGTAGCCATCCCGCGCCGGGTCCCATCTCCTTGGAGGCGGGAAGGGATTTAATCCTATTAAATAGGATTATCCCCTTTTTGCCCTCAAGTGCGGGCTTCCCGAAGGCTCCAAAACCCGCTCAGGCGAGTAGGGGGTCGGAGGGGTCCAAAAGTGTGCTGTGGAGGTGAGTGATGGGTGCAAGTGTGGAGAGGTGAGTATCTGAGGTAAGTGCAAAGTGTTAGTAAAAGTGTACTTACCTTTGTTTCTTCCTGCAGGCTTCAGTCGGTGTGTATGCGGAGAGTCTCGGACCTCCGTGTTGGAGATGACAGATGGCCGTTGCATTCTCCAATGCAACAACCATCTAATTTCTGCAAAAGAAAGATGTTTGATGTGGTCTTGAATTCAAGACCTCCTCAAACGACAGAGAATGTCACTGTTTGACAGCTTCACAGAGCTGTCAAACGATGACAATTCATCTGCCAAAAATGGGTTGGCCACAAGTCGATGGAGTCGGGACTAAAACCCGACAAGTGGGAGTCCCGCCTCCAAAAGCTCCCCATTGAGAAAATCCAGCCCCATGTGACCAACCACCAGCACAGCAAGTGGGGAATGCATGGCCTTGAATTTCCTGTGTGGATGTATCCCGTAAGTTAGGCCTGAAAATGTGTCCATTCCCCCGATCTCCTGATATGCCGGAATTACTTGCCAATCTAATTAGAGTAGGCCCAAACGTAAAATTGGGCGAAAATCAGCGTAAACAATCGGGGCCCCAAAAAAGCGGCGAACACGCACCATATATTCCTTCTTTAGGTATGAAAATTAAAGTTTCAACTCATTCAACCATCATTCATGCACATTAGGCACAGCATGTTTTAAGAACCTACAATTGGGGAAGCTTTTCAATTTTTAATGTGGCTTATGCCATTGTTTCCTGCTGCGCCCGATTACCTGGTCATCATTTTAAGAGAGCCTCTGAACAAGTGCAATTTCAGTCCGCTCGTCTATAAGGCTCTGTAATTGGGGGCGTGGCCAGTATTATGGGCCAAAATGTGTTCGGGGGAGGGATCGATAAATGGCTGTAAAACATCGAGGAGATATGGGTGCATTCTAGCTATGCGCGTAATTCACTTATGCCCCAAACTCCGCGATCCTTTAAGCCATGCAATTGACTGGGAGACGTGTGTGTCTGGGTGCAAATGCAAAAGAAATTCAATGCCCATAATAGGAAAACATCACCAACTGCTGACACGAAACTATGTAGAAAACCAATTTGTGTCATAAATAATGTTTTTAAGTTTTTCCCAAAAAAAACGCTCCAGTGGTTTTACTACCCATCATTAAATTCTCCTCCACCCCTACCTCTAATAATACAGCGCCTCATGAATTTGAGAGTGGTCAGCTGGGTGTGAAAAAATGTTTACATCAGGTAGGAAATGAAAAACAAGCTGCTTATGGTGCGGTAATTGTGGTCCACTCAGTAGGCGTTCCTCTCTTCCCTCCACCTCCCTCGCCAACTACTAAGTTGAAGAACAAAAATATGAGCTCTTGTAACTTCTTACAGATCACGATTGAAATGTTTGTTTTTCTCTTTCACAAGATAGCAAAATCGATACAGATTAGGAAGGCTATTCACCCCACTTCAAAACCCAACAGTTCATCCCCCTTCAGGGTATCCAACTATTTCTTAAAGATTCTTAACATTTTGACGCTACTACCCTCCCCAGATGTTCACTCCACATATTGATAACTCTGTGTGAAGAAGCACTTCTTGACATCAGTCCTAAATTTGTTTTTATACTAGTTTGAATCTGTGTCTCTTTTCTATACCATTTACTGTCTTGTATCCCTCTAAGAAGCTTAAAAAACTGAAAGTTAATTTACTCATTCCTTATAAATCAGTCCTTTTACACAAGGGATGAGTGTCATGGCTCTGCTCTGAACTGCCTTCATGGCCTGAGTGGCTCCCCTGTGTCTCAGTGACCAGAACTGGACGCAGCACTAAAGATGTGATCTGACCAGAGCATATTGCATCGAATCTACAGCACAGAAACAGACCATTCAGACCAGCTGGTCTATGCTGATGTTTATGCTCCACACAAGCCTATTCCTACCCCTCTTCACCCACCTCTCTTCATCTAACCCGATCAACATATCTTTCTATTTCTTTCTCCCTCATGTGTTTATCTAGCTTCCCCTTAAATTCATCTATGCTATTCGCCTCAACTACACTTTGTGGTAGCGAGTTCCACATTCTCACCACTCTTTGGATAAAGAAGTTTCTCCTGAATTCCCTATTGGATTTATTGGTGACTATCTTATATTTATGGCCCTTGTTTTGGTTTCCTCCACAAAAGGAAACATCTTCTCTACGTCTACCCTATCAAATCCCATCATAATTTTAATCTAGAGAAAAGAGCCTCCGCTTGATCAGCCTTTCCTGATAAGTGTATCCCCTCAGTTCTGGTATCATCCTCGTGAATCTATTTTACACCTTCTCCAGTGCCTCTATATCCTTTTTATAATATGGAGACCAGAACTGTGCACCATACTCTAAGTATGGTCTGTAGCACTACAGGGTTTAAGCATGACGTCCTCTGACTTGTACTTTACTGTTTTGGCTTTATCGGTCAGCATTCTATATGGTTTGTTATGTGCTGATCTGCGTTATTTGGGCGTGTTGAGTCTACTAAAACCCTTGGGTATCTTTAAACGTCATCCTTGGCTATTTCAGCACTTTTCATGGACTGCTTTTGTTGCCCTTTCTGCTTTCTGCTTGAATTAAATTAAATTTGCCAGCGTTCTGCCGATTTAGATACTGTTTTATAGTTCCCAAACTGCCTGCTTGGATACAACTTGCCCTCCTAACTTGATATTGTCTGCCAATTTGACCAGTTTGTGCTTCTGAATCCAAGTAATTTTGTAAATTGGAAACAGTAGGTGCCCAAACACTGATTACTGCGATGCTCCATTCAGTTTATTTCCCCCCACTCCTTCACCTTGACATAATTCCTTTAACAATTACTCACAGATTCCATTTTTTAATGCATTACCAGGTTTTACCCTGAGCTCCCACCCCTATGAACTTAAATAGATTTTTGTCAAAAGCTTTTTAGGAAGTCTAGATACCACCATCTGGTAGGACTTCCCACAGTCCATTTGGAATGTCACTTCTTCCAAAAAAAGGAGATTGTTTAGGCAGTATCTTCTTAATCCATAATGACTGCTGTTTTACGAGGTTGTTATTGTACAAACATAATCAACTTTACTCCTGATAACAACAACAGCAACAACTTGTGTGTGTGTTTGTGTTTGTGTGAATGTGTGTGTAGCACCTTTTAATGTAGTAAAACGTCCTAAGGCGCTTCACAGGAGCATTATCAAACAAAATTTGACACTGAGCCACATAAGGAGATATTAGGACAGATGACCAAAAGCTTGGTTAAAGAGGTATTAAGGAGTGTCTTAAAGGAGGAAAGAGAGGTAGCGAGGCGGAGAGATTTAGGGAGGGAATTCCAGTACTTGGGGCTTTAGCAGCTGAAGGCACGACCGCCAATGGTGGAGCGATTAAAATTGGGGATCTCAAGAGGGCAGAATTGGAGGAACGCAGATATCTCTGAAGGTTGTAGGGCTGGAGGAGATTACAGAGATAAGGAGGGGCGAGGCCATGAAGGGATTTTAAAAACAAGGATGATAATTTTAAAATCGAGGCGTTGCTTAACTGGAAGCCAATGTAGGTCAGCGAGCACAGGGGAGATGGGTGAACGGGACTTGGTGCGAGTTAGGACACGGGCAGCAGATTTTTGGATGACCTCAAGTTTACGGAGGGTAGAAAATGGGAGGCCGGCCAGGAGTGCGTTGGAATAGTGAAGTCTAGAGGTAACAAAGGCATGGATGAGGGTTTCAGCAGCAGATGAGCTGAGGCAGGGGCTTAGTCATACGATGTTATGGAGGTGGAAATAGGCGGTCTTCGTGATGGCACGATATGTGGTCGGAAGCTCATCTTGGGGTCAAATATGACACCAAGATTGCGAGCAGTCTGGTTCAGCCTCAGACAGTTGCCAAGGAGAGGGATGGAGTCGGTGGCTAGGGTACGGGGTTTGTGGCGGGGACCGAAGACAATGGCTTCCGTCTTCCCAATATTTAGTTAGAGGAAATTTCTGCTCATCTGGTACTAGATATCAGACAGCAGTCTGACAATTTAGAGACATTGGAGAGGTTGAGAGAGATAGTGGTGAGGTAGAGCTGGGTGTCATCAGCATACATGCGGAAACTGACACTGTCTTCAGATGATTTCGCCGAGGGGCAGCATGTAGATGAGAAATAGGAGGGGGCCATGGATAGATTCTTGGGGGACACCAGAGATAATGGTGCAGGAGCAGGAAGAGAAGCCATTGCAGGTGATTCTCTGGCTATGACTGGATGGATAAGAATGGAACCAGGCGAGTGCAGTCCCACACAGCTGGACGACGGTGGAGAGACGTTGGCGAAGGATGGAGTGGACAACCGTGTCAAAGGCTGCAGACATGTCGAGAAGGATGAGGAGGGATAGTTTACCTTTGTCACAGTCACAAAGGATATCATTTGTGACTTTGATAAGAGCCGTTTCGATACTGTGGCAGGAAAGGAAACCTGATTAGAGGGATTCGAACATGGAGTTCCGGGAAAGATGGGCACGGATTTGGGAGGCGACAGCATGTTCAAGGACTTTGGAGAGGAAAAGGAGGTTTGAGCAGTAGTTTGCAAGGATGGAGTGGTCAAGGGTTGTTTTTTTGAGGAGAGGGGTGATGGCGGTAGATTTGAAGCAGAGGAACCAAACTGCGTTTCAAAATCTGTCTTATTTTTAGTAATCAGTGACTTTTTATTTGCAAACCAGTTACATAATGTTCGAGTCCCCCATCAATTAAATAACATCTAAATTCTCTTTCTACATGAAAACTCTTGACAGGACCTGTTGAAGGTGCTGGGAACAGTGGTGTCTGTTGAAGAGCGCTCACTCACAGGAATCTGGAACATTAACACGCTCAAACGCTGGAAGTGGAGAACAGCACAGCAACAGGATATGGGTGAGTTACTTCAGTTTACTGTTTTTAAAATTAATTTTTGAGATTTTCAAAGTAAGGGGCACCAAATTCCTGTGAATGGAACCTTTCTTTTGCTTGCGACGCCCAATATCCGCATTAAAGCACTCCCAGATCAGTTATGGCTGCTTGTGTACTTGTGCTTGTTTGGGTCGGAGGTCAGTATCCATGAGCCAGCTCTCTGTATTTACACTACTTTTTAATTCTAAATACCATCTACTTCTTGTCACCACTTTTTTGCCTCTTTTTTTCAAACTGCAACTTTCACACCTGTCTCAGACGTTCTAGGAAGTGGTTTTCATTCAAATCGCCGAGCAGACTGCAACTTTCACACCTATTTACCTAATTTAAAGGTTCTGAAATATTTTTTTTTAAGAGGCTGTTGACCACAATCCTGTCCAGAGTGTCCTCTCCCTTCCCTCCCCTCAACTTTAACACAGCAATTGTCTGAATATTTCTTAACTAATGTAACTTCCCTGTGTTATCAATAGTCTTATTTAGTGCATTGGTACCAATCTGCATTGATACCGAAATCATACTTAGATGAATATATTTTAATGAACAAAAAACCCCCCAGAATATTACAGAAGCTGGAAATCAAGTCTGGAGCAAGAAAGCACCATGCAGACCGTCAAGACTGCTCCATCCAGTGACTGTATGACTATTTTATCATAGACTACCTGCCCAACACTTACCTGTTGATCCCTGTAATTTAAGGAATGCCAAATTCCTTCCCCACCACTCCTGGAAAAAATAGAGCAATGCTGTTTAATATCTCCAATTTGATGGTGTTACTTGACTACAAACTAACCGTCTCTTTGGGGAATCTGTTCTACATGTTTACTATCCTGCGGAGAAAAAGATTTTTTTTTTTCAAATCCCCACCCTTGCTCAAAACTTGTGAAATTTCTACTTTTCTTGCGAAAATAATTTTTCATGAAGTCGCTGCTGCTTTTTGCAGTTGCGTGCATGTAGAAACAGGAACTGGGTGGGTAGAGCTGTGTTTGTGAGGTACGTATTTGAATATCTGTACATACCTTTTATATATTAAAATCTTACTATAGTGTGCACTTCCTGTGTGCTTTTTATAACAACATTTACAATGGAGACTGCCTGTATAAACATTTATAATGGGTTCCTGTTTGTAAACATTTTTTAATGGGAAAACTATATGGAAACATATCGCCGTTTCAGTTTGTTGGTGAGCTAATCCAATCACTTCAAATGCTTTTTGAAAAATCTTTTATCCAGCATATTTTCTAATAGCCAAAATAAGATTTTAAGCAAAATAAAAATTGTGAAAACTTACAAATTTCCCAATAAAATGTTTGAATGTACCCATTCTGAGGCATCGACAAATTTGGGGAAATGATTCAGGGGTTTGGTGCTCGACTGAAGATTTGAGTGATCGGTATTATTTAAAAAAAAAAAGTAAGCAAGCAAGAAAGACTTGCATTTATATAGCGCCTTTGATGACTTCAGGACTTCAGGACTTTCCAGCCAATGAAGTGCCCTTGAAGTGTAGTCAGTGTTGTAGTGTAGGAAACGCAGCAGCCAATTTGCGCCCAGCAAGGTAATACATGTAGAGTGTTGTGACAATTGCCCTGTGTAGTTTCCTGACTTAGCATGGAAGTTTTCATTGTCGCGAGTTCTCCTCATCCCCTCCAGCACTCACTCTCTCCTTCTCCCTCTCCTGCCAGACCCCCCACCTCTCTCCTTCCCTTCAATGAATATAATACATATTTTAATATATTGTTTAAAAATAATGCAACTGTGAGGCTTTCCTGTCGGTCATATCACACTTCAGCCATCATGTGTCTACATGCATGGGTGGCCTTATGGATCTTCTGTGACATCGCTCATGATGAGTTGGAGGATAGGCTCTTTTTTTTTTCTCTGACCTGTGTCTGTTGTCTCTGTGTCATAGAGAGCCGGGTACATCGATGTTTGTGCTCTTTCCCTTCTGTCTCTGTCGTATTTCTCTCTCCTTTTTTTGGTTTACTGTTTGTATGCTGTTCTGTTTTTCTCCAGTTCTCCACTTATGTGTTTGTACATCTTGTGTCTGCTTTTCTCTGTCTCTCTCCTCCTCTTGTTTCGTATATGCAGTGACAAAGGTGGGATATGGCGAGTGCTCCAGGCTGGCATCAGGGAGTGGAGGGGATCTGACCAGGGAAGGGAGGAGCAGTGGGAGGGCCTTTGGCTAGGGCCAAAAAACTAAAGTCAGGTGGGTAGCATTATGGAGTGTAATGCCTTTTACTTGGAGGTCTCCGAGGTAATTATATATAGTAAATAAATTTAACATTTAAAAAAAAAAAAAAAATCATTCTCGGGGATGTGGGCGTCACTGATAAGGTCGACATTTATTGCCCATTCCCAAAACTGAGTGGTTTGCTTGGCCACTTCAGAGGACAATTAATAGTCAACCACATTGGTGTGGGATTGGAGTCACATATAGGCCAAACTGGGTAATGGCGCTTGGTTTCCTTCGTTAAGGACGTTGGGTTTTCACAACAATCCAACTTTTGAAGTCCAAAAATCCATGGTGCCAGCTTTTTATTTCCGGAACTTTTTTTTTACCTAAATTCAGATTTTCAGACTGCAATGGTGGGATTTGAACTATTGCTTGATGATTAGTCAAGGCCACTGGATTACTAGTCTAGTAACATAAACAGTACACTACTGTTACTTCATGACACACATTATGAAAAGACAAGACATGACATAAAAGTGTTACAGGAGATCCACGCTGTACACAAAACAAATAGCTCGGGGGTAGGAGGGGAAGGAAGAGGAAGAGAGGGAGGGAGGAAGTATTTCGTCCTGATGCTCCAGCCATCATGGTGTGGGGCAGGCTTGATGGATCAGCTGGTCTTTTTCCTGCTCTTCAATTTTGTCTGTTCATACTAACAAATCTCCCATTGCATTGTCCAGGGTGAACTTGAAATTTTTAGAAGATGTTATTGTGCTCAACTAGTATCATCATGGACACTGATCTATCAACATGGGGAACAGTTCTGGAATGTAGGTGCCCACTTGGGTGCCATTTCTCAGTAGTAGTGGCTAGGCTTTGATCAAGCCACATAAACCAACATACCTGATCTGTTTGCAGTGCCCACTTGGAATTTCAGGGCTCTTGTGCCCTTCCCCCGCCCTGATTTTATGTCTGTGGCGGTAGTAGTGGTCAGGTCTTGAGCCTACCACTTCCAGCCTCATGTCCCCAACCTTTCAATCCCAATTTCCAAACTTCCAACTTCCAACTCCTGACCTTCCCTCCCCCGCCCCCACCACACCCACAGAGCCCTATGCAAACATTGTCTCTTTAAATATTTTTGCAAACAAAGTCTATTTTCACCTCGGTGCTCTTAAATAGGCTTGTAATTTTTTTTTACTTAACCCTTCATATTGGTATATATGACGCAACAAAATCCACCACAAACAGACTATATTTAAACATGCAGATTATTTGGTCATTTATCTCATTGCTGTTTGTGGGACCTTGCTGTGCACAAATTATCTGCCACGTTGCTCTACATTGCAACAGTGACCACACCTCAAAATAATTCATTGGATGTGAAGAACTTTGGGACATCCTGGGCGTGATCTTGCCAGCCCTGGGGAGGCGGGACTGCTGGGAAAATGGCAGAATCTGGGGGCGGGTGCCCGGCTGGGCGGACTTAACAAGGTCAATCAAGGGAAAATAGCGTGGGTTGGCCACAAGCCGATGGAGGCGGGACTAAAACCCGACAAGTGGTAGTCCCACCTCCAAAAGCTCCCCATTGGCAAAATCCAGCACCCTGAGTTTGTGAAAGGTGCAATAGAAATGCAAGTTTTTTTCTTTTTTTTAAATACTATACAAATATTTAAGACATTCATCTTTAGTTGCTTTGGCAAAATAAAAGCCTGAACCTAACTTCATGAAATCTGCCATCTTCTCTATCCGATCTGCGTGAAGTTATGTCTGCACCTCCGCCTTCCACAATCACCAACACAGGTCTGGCACCTTGGATCATCTGGTACCTCAGGCCATCTGCCCAGAATGTCTACCTTGCCCCTGCCCGTTTCAGTTGCTGGTCTGCCCACCCTGTTCCCCACTGCTGATGCTCTTAAGGGCCTTGGCCACTCACATCTTGGGGCCCACCATCGTGGGCTTCAAGCCTTGCTCATCCGGCCTCTGTCCGTCTTTTGCCACCATCATCTACCTCTGGTCTTTCCTCTTGCTGATGAAATTCCTCCCGCCCCTGTCATCACTATTGTGGTCTTGGTCATCAGGCCTTGAATCGCACAACGCACCCCTGCTGCCTCTGCCATCTGTTTATACATTATAAACCCTTTTAAGTTCTTTAAAAAAAAAATGAAAATCCTCTTTCACAGCTCAGTGGAAAAGGTGAATGAATCAAATCGTGCAAAATATTTTTTGAAAATGTTTTCAGCCTCTGTATTGAATCTCCTGTAAACTGAGAACTTATTACTGAAAATAAGGTTTGTAATGCAATGTAAAAGATAACAATTTACAAGAAAATGATTGAATTTATCACTACAATATAATTTTTCTGTTAGAAAGCATTATTAAAAGCATTTCTATCAGATGCCTGTGCCTATGTGAGAAGCTCGAGTCCGAAGTTCATGCAGGTTCCTGAACCATGGCTGTTAGCTGAAGGGATTGAAGACAGTAGCGTACAGTTTTCAGCAGGCACTTGTGCCTACATTTTCTTGAAGTGATTACGAGTGACGGCCATTCACAGTGTGTCCTTGAGATGTATGATCTGTCAGTGTTATTTGTTCATCAGTCAGAAAGATCCACAAGCTTCTGGTGGCAATCCATACCATTTCCAGTGTGTACCTCTTCAGTAAAAAGATTCATTGTTGACCCCGCAGCCAGCTATGACAGATTACTGTGTGCGCAAGATCACATTTTGCTTCATAGGGAAAGTGGGCTTGCCTGTTTAAGCAGACCTTTGATTTGGGAACAAGTATCTGGGGTGCACCTAGATCATCATCATTGCCTTTTGAGCAATTATTTTCTCACATGGATTGGTCTTTATTATCCCAAATGGAGATGGTAAGGACAGAACTAAAAGGGAAAATAACATTTTTATATTGATGAAATATGAGAAGGGATTAATCAATGCCCCTGGGCTTGGGAGGGAACAACCAGCCAGGCTTCCTGCTCCAGATTGCTGTCCGGTGATTCCTGATGGAACGTGCTTGTGTGTGATAGCTAAATGAAGGCAGGATTGAGCTCAACTGTGATGATTTTTGAAAGACTCACCCAGGAGTGGACTGGCCATCTGGAAAATCGGGAGATTTCCCGAGTTCCCCCGTGAATGGTTCCATAACGCTGTATCTCATAATGGTGCCCCATTATTCTTTGAGAAGGACCATCATTATCTAAGTATGGCAAGAGCCCTGATTAAAAGGTTCTGCTTAAATCCAAGTGCTATTGGGGAAAATATTTAAAAGAAGAAAAGATACAGATAAGAAAATATTGGACTAAAGTTCTTGGCCTTTGCTATAAAAAAACATACTCTGAAAAGATGGGCAATAAAGGCAAAACGCTGCTCCTCTGTATTGCACACAGAGGTTTACTTGGGAAAGGTGTGGTATGCGAGGCAACAAATTTATTTTTATCTCTGCAGTTGGCAAGGAAAATACTATTTTTATTTTCCATGAACCGATCAGGTGATCTCTTTTTAAAAAAAAACCTCTTTACAAATTCTTTTTGTGAAAATATGTACCCCTCTTCCACTGCACCCCCTGCCTTGTTGCAACAGTGTTACCTCTGACTCACTGTGAGCAATGCCACCGAGTTCTACTAATAGTCAAAAATATTTTTACAAATATTTTTTGTGATGGCATTAAAACTGCTGACTAAAAGCAGTCAAGTGCTGTGTTCTGATCCCAAATCCCGTCTTCTTTCATAGATCTTAAAAATGACGCAAGATGGCTAACTGAAGACTTCACTGTCACCATTCAACCCAAGGAGATGAGAACATTCTTTGTACATTTTCAACAGTAAGAAAACTATGAAGGGAATGTGAAGTCTGAAAATTTTCACCGAACACTATATTGCACTGTTCCTGTGTCAAGTTGCACCTTGTTTTCATTGTGTAAAACATCAACAGGTGTGTTTGTCAATGTTGGGAGAAGAAAAACTAGCCTATTGGATAGCAATACTACTTAAGTAGGAGGAATATTGAAAATATTTTTCTACTGCAGGTACAAGCAAAGGGGATGTGAATATGCAAATCAACCTTAAATTAAACCTCCTATTGTTCATGAATGGGAATTAAAGAAAACGCATCAGGATGGAACACTGTGCAGGCTTTATCTGAAGGGTACCATTGAAAATCCTAATGCTGACCAATTTAGTTTTTATACAATCTACAAATCCAATAGTTTCTGTGACCATATGAAACATTGCTTTTTCTTCCAGCAACTGAAACATCAAACACCAGGGTCCATTAATCATTTTTACATGCCTGGAGTTTCTAGAATTTTCCTGTTGGCGAGAGGCTGGCGCATCATAAGCATCATCATCATAAGCTGACATTGAAACAACAGTCTCGCCTCATGTTCATCAGTTTTCAAAGCTGCTAAGATGCCCCAGCCCATGTTGTCTGATGTTATTATGAAGCATGGTTGCAATAATCTTTGAAGATTCCTCTAGATGGTGATTCTTTTATTTGTTTATCAGTGGATATATGATTTTTTTTTTTACATTATTTCTAGTATTACTGTGTAGCGTATTGGATCATAATCATCCTTTATTACCTGTTGGACACATTTTGTTAAAACACTGGTTCCTGACGAAGCTCTACAACCCTGTCTCTACTGTCCCTTATTTTCAGTTGGTTTCAGTGCTGGAGTGGGAATCTAATGTTATCAACCTTTACTGTAGTATTGAGGACGTTGGGTATACATACTCAACACATCATTAATGAATTTTATTAATACAATCCTATTTATAACACACTTCTCATCTACCTGAGTTTGAATCCTATTTTTAATTGGCACACATCTTCTGGCATCCACCAAAGGACATGACTTTTCAATCTTAACTATGTTATCTGTGGGATGGAAAACTGGAGTGACATAGAATTGCCCTTTCTGTCAGTTTGACTAAGTTGGTCGCTGTAACATTTTGGGATTTTTGATCATTTTTCCACAAAAGTGATTTAGTTGCGTTTAAATGGTGTATTTTAATTTAAGGTGGGTTTGCAAAGGTTTAAACTTCTTATAACCACATGTTACAGCTCCTGAAATAAAAAGGAGTTAATATGTTAATGAGCCAGGCATTGGCGATTTACTGAAGGTAATTTCTTACCTTGTTTCACATTTCCTCCACACATCCACACCTACTAGCATTGGAATAACCTTATTTGAGCCCACCATGGGATGTCTGCTGAGAATCTACTCTTGGTTGGAGGGAGATGGGGGACACGGTGGAGGAGGGAGTGTGAGCCAGTTTTATTGACAGGCCTACTGGCAGATCACTCAACATAGTCAGATGGACAGCCGCCATTGCATGTGGTCAGAAGTAGCAAAAAGAAAAAGAGGAACAGATGGGCAGTTCAGTTTGGATTTGGTAAGGGAGACCAGGGGCGGGCAGATTCCCCTATTTGAGAGATCTGCCTAGGCACAGAGCAGGTTAAATACATTGATAAGGTTGCCCAGAAAACGTTAGGTGAGCTCGCGAATAGTGCTAGTGTGTCATATTTCATTTTTTATTTTGCTGCAAGGAATGATACAGAATCAGGTCATGGTGGAGTGAAAATTATCAATGTTTCTCTGTCCACTTCATTGCAAAATAAACTGGTTGTGAATCTGCATTTGGCCTCATCTCATTAAAGTGTGAATCGGTCTCCCTTTCAAGTGACTGGCAAAGCATATGTGACGCATGTGAAAGATGTGGGGGTCTAAATTAGCAACGTTGCACCCATTTTATGGGCCTAAAACGGGCTCAACGACAACCAATTTGGCCTGAGCCCGATCGGCACGAGCATTCGCACCACTGCTAAAATTGGTTGAGGCCTTTTTTTTAGCTGACCATGGCTACCTCCTGATATGAGCACAGGCTTTATTTCAGTATTGAGATGAAGTTGTTGCTCTCATTTCAGACTTCTAAATTTGTTTGCTCTATTCAGAGCTTGCAGTGTGCTGGGTCTTGAGCAGCTTAACCTGCAGTCCTTAAAGAGGCTGCTCAAAAAAAAAAAAAGCCCCAAAATGTGGGAAAAAATTAGGATTTTGTGGTTTCGGAAGGAGCAGGAGTGTTCCTCCTGGCTTCACAAATCAACTGTGGGCCGTTGCCAACCCACCCATCCTCTCTAGCCTTTCCCACCCACCCCGGACTTATCACTAGGCCTTGGACAAAATTGGTATGGTCTCAACGGGGGGCTAATTACCGCTCGCAACTCACCTGCTTTATTCTTTTGAGGCCCGAGGATGAATTTACTTCAGTCCTCGGGCCTTTCTGTTCCAGCGCATCGTCGCTGGATACTGCCAGAATCGCTTCAAGATTGGGACACTAAAGAATTTACATCCTATGATGTCCAATTCATGTTCAACCCTGGGGCTGTGCTATCATCTGACTAGATATTAGGCAGTATGGGCACACTCCTGTACATAAGATGCAAGGATCGCTTACAGAAGTGACCAGCACTGCTAAATCTCCAAGAATATCTGAGGCGGATCTGAAATTTGTAACAGTAGCACTGTCATCTAAGTCTGAAAGTTGTGGATTCAAGCTCTATTCCAGACCTGAAGGGAGTGCTATATTATTGGAGGTGCTGTCTTTCAACAAGACATTAAACCGAGTCCCTGCCTACCTCATCAGATGGACGTAAAGGATCCCACAACAACATTCAAAGAAGAACAGTGAGTTCTCCCAGTACCACAGTCAATATTCATCTCTCAATCTGCAGCACCAAAACTCTTTAACTGACCATTAATCTTATCCTGTGTGTGCGGAACCCTGCTGTGTGCAAACCGCTGTCCTGTTTGCCTACATAACAAAGGGGGCGCTTTTCAAAAAAGTAATTCATTGGCTGTGAATTGCTTTGGAATGTCTTGAGGACAAGAAAGGCAATATATTAATGTAAGTCGGGCTGTTCTCTCTCTTTATCTCTCTTTTTGTTTGACAACAATTTGCATTTATTTAGCAACTTTAACATAGAAAAACATCCCAATATGCTTCAGATACGGAAGGAAAATAGACACTGAGCCAAAGAATGAGAGGTTATGAAGGGTGACCAAAAGCTTGGTCAAAAAGGTGGCGTTTAAGGAGAAGAAGGAGGTGGAAAGGCAAAAATGTTTAGGGAGGAAATTCTAGAGTGGGAGCGAGGCTTGGAAGCCAATAGTGGGGTAAAGGGAGAGTTGGATGCACAAGAGGCCAGAGTCTGAAGAATGGATAATATGGGTGTTTACCACTGGAGGAGATTACAGCGATTAAAAGGGATGAGGCCCTGGAGTGATTTAAACACAAGGATGAGAATTTTAAATGTGAGGCGTTGGGGACTGAGAGCCAATGTTGGTCAGTGATGATGGAGTGATGAGCGAACAGGACTTGGTGCAGGTAAGATACGGGCAGCAGAGGTTTTGATGAGCTAAAGTTTATGGAGGGTGGAGAATGGTTAGGAGAGCATTGGAATAGTCGAGTCTGGAAGTGACAAAGGCGCGAATGAAGGTTTCAGTGGGAGATGGGATAGAGGTAGATGATGATACAGAGCTGGAAGAATGTCATCTTTGAGATGGAGACGTTATGAGGTCAGCTGCTCAGCTCGTGGTTGAACAGGATGCTCAGGTTGCAAACAGTTTGAGACAGTGGCCAGGGACAGGCATGGAATTGATGCCGAGGGTACGGAATTTGTGTCTTAGGCCAGAGGTAATGGTTCTGACTTTCCCCATGTTTAGCTGAAGGAAATTGCAACTCCTCTAAGACCGAATATCAGGCAAGCACTCTGACAGCACAGAGGTAATGGAGAAATCAAGCACGGTGATGGATAGATGGAACTGGGTGTCATCCCCATATATTTGGAAGCTGATCCAATGTCTGGATGATGTTACCAAGGAGCAGCATGTTAATGAGAAGAAAACGAGACCAATGATGGATTCTTAGGGGCCTCTGGAGGTGATGGTGTGGGGTAGGAAGAGAATCCATTGGTAGAGTTGAACTGGCTGCAATCAGACAGGTACAGAGTGGAACCAAGCAAGGGCAGTCCCATGGAGCTGGAAACAGAGAAGAGGTGTTGGAGGAGGATTATGTGATCAACTATGTTGAAAATGGAAGAAAAACAAGGAGAGAAAATGCACCACAGTCACAGTCACAGTCGCAGCTTTGGTTTGGGGCCTTTCAGTGGTGTGGGAAGGGCGGAAACCTGATTGGAAGAATTCAAATTAGGAGTTGCGTGAGAGGTGGATGTGGAGGTTAGATCATGTTGGATAGTGGGGTTGAGGGTGAGTTTTTTGAGGAGGGAGTGATAACAGTGCCTAAAGAGAGGGAACCATTTACAATACCAACTAAAATTAGGGCCAGAAAGGAAGTTGGGCAATCTGGAGTTTAGTGGGAATGGGGCCAAAGGAATAGGAGGTAGATGTCATGAGCTTGGATAGGACGGGGTGGGGGGGACAGGGGTGGTGGGGTTTGACAGGGGTGGGGGTGGGGGAGACCAGGGGGGGTGACGGGGTGACGGGGTGGGGGGTACGGGGTCGGGGCAGATGAGGGAAATACTAGGGAGTGATGAGGGTTCATGGCTAAAGTGGGGAGTGGAATCAAGCATAGCTCAGTGGACAAGAGGAAGGGAGAAGCAGCTGAATAGACGGTCTCTCTTGGAGACAAAAAAATCTATGACCTCCTTGCATTTATTAAAGGCAAAGGTGCAGGAAGCAGGGGAGAGGGTTTTAAGGAAATATTTGATCGTAGAGAAAAAGAGCCCGTGGTTATCTTTGCTCCAGGATAATCCTGGTGTAATGGGCTGTTATGGTAGTTTGCACCCCTTGGAATTGAGGGAGTGAAGATGGGATCCATACCAGAGGAATGACAAAGTGAAGATAGTAAAGGGTTTTCTGGAGACTAAGGCATCAAAAGTGGAGCTTAAATTCAAAAATTTAAAGAAAAATGCACCCAACCCCTCCAGAAAGGTGCTTTGTATTCACCTGGACAGTGCCTGGCCTTTGAGGAAGTGATGCTTCATCTTCTCACCAATCAGCGGCAGCGGGCTTGATGAGGACCCGCATGACACGATCTCAACTCCAGGACTGAAAAGGCCAATCCAAAGATGCAATTTGCGGTTGCTTGGAGTTGGAAGCAACAGAGGAAGAACTATCACTATGGAATCAGGATGCTCAAAGGCTGTGCCCCGCCTTAATGACACCTCTCTTGATGTGCTTCTGGGGACAGTGAGGAGTCGGAGAGAGGTTCTATTCCCCAGCAACGGGAGGAATAAGCCCACCAAGAAGGCATGCCTGGAGGTGGCACAGGAGGTCAGCAGCAGGAACGAAGTGCCACGCTCATGGATGCAGAGCAGGAAGCATTTTAATGACCTAAAGGTGAGTACAGTGGCACATTCAACTACATCCTGCTGCACACATCACCCCAACCCCTCACTCTGCCTTCTCAAGCCTACTCCATCACATCACTCCACACACCCACTTACCTTGCACACCCACCCATCCTGCGCTTTCTATGTACTTCCTCACATCCCCATCTATCCAGCCACCACTCCCACTCACCCTCGTTCTTATACAATTTAATGCCTCTCCATCCATCGGCTGAACACATGCCATTACGTGAACTCATAGGTCAGTTCTTTCTCGTTGCAGGAGAAGAGAGCACAGAACACCAGGGAGAGGCAGAGAACTGGAGGTGGCCCTCCACGCATTCACTTGGACAGGGCGTAGCCTTTGAGGAAGTGGTGCTTCAGCTCACTGTTTCATTTTAGATACCTTTGTTGAAATCATTTGTAGAATTGCATTGGTTTTGATTGTATATCATTGATTTTTCCCTGCTTTTGAAAGTTAGTGAACTGTACAAGATGATAGTTGTACAAATTAATCCCATCCTAAAATTATTGTGTTTGAAACTGAGTTTCAAAGTTTGTACAAGCCAGAAGTTCGCAACAGTCTAGTTCAAGTTGAAATGGTGGTTGGCTACAACCTACACAAAATGATTGAGGGTTAAATGCTGACATTTTCTGGGTAATTTCCAACTTCAAGCTTCTGGTAGGGAGTTCAGTTTTTGATATTGTGCCAAAAGTCATACCAGCCTCTCTTTAAAAGATAAAGTTAGTTTGATTTTCCCTTTTCCAAGATAAAAAAACAGATTTTTAAAAAGTCACTAAAATTCAGTGTTATTGCAAATACATCAAATTACTTCAGTTCTTTTTTGCATCTGACAATTTGGGCCGCATATACGACTTTAAACTTTAAAAGCGTTCTCCAGAATGTCACCAAGTTCTAATCAGATCTTCTGATATCTAATTTCTTCTGAAGTTCATTATCAATCTGACATTTTGTTTTCCTGCCACCGTGCAATCTAGATCAAGTTTATCCACAAGCATATATGAACAGACTCATGACAAAAAAGGCTGATTTTTATTTTTTATATATTCTGTTCATATTAGGGGCTGATGGAGTTAGATGAGGAAAGACGGGAGGAGGCTCGAGTGGAGCATAAACGCCGGCATGGACTGGTTGGGTCGAATGGCCTGTTTCTGTGCCACATTTCCTATGTAAGGTAAAAGGCAATTTTAAAGGAAATTGGTCCTGAGAATGAGCAGAATTCTGCAGTTTATTCCAACATTTGCTTATTTTCATTGATGTGGCAAGATAGCATTTCAAGACTATCAGAGCTTCAGTAAGTTTACCTACTAAACTATCTTCAAAAATTAAATTCCACGAAAATATTGACAGCCATACTTTTTTTAAGAAACATTATTTACTAATGATTTTAATTTCCTTTCCTGAAAATGTGGCTCACGTATGTATTGGTTCCACAATCAATAACAGTCCTCCCAGACCTCACCTTAATGGCCATTCCACACATGTGAACATGTACATTGAGTCTCTTATGGTCCGTGATCCCAGGAACCACCAGCTCGAGGCTTCACAAATGGTAATAAAGTTGAGATCCTGTTCCCCGATAGCTTTAGCCCTCGCTCATTCACTCCGCACTAATCACTACACAACCTATTCTTAGCGATACCCTGGCCTAAGTAGTTATTTTGTAAGATTTCAACTAGCTTTTAAGGGAGATTTTCCTGATATCATACTGATTTATGCTTGATTTGTTTGCTTAATTTGTTTGCTTATTTCTATCCTTAGCTTTCTAAAGCTGGTGGAGTTAAAAATAACATTTCAATGCAGCACGTGGTAATGTTGCTTGTAGCAAAAAGCGATTAAGGGGAGATTGTGGTAGCAGGAACTGAATCCCTGATAAAGTGGTTTATCTTAGCTTTATCAGCTATCTCGTCTCCTCAAACAGTATTTTACCAGAATTAAAAGCCCATAATACAGACTGCAGTCTATTTGTAGTGTCTACAACAATTTATGCATGCATGGTACAAATTATATTTATACACTTTTGCGATATAATAATTTGTCACTATTGCATGAGGATCATTGGGATAACATGGTGAAATTACTTGAAGCCCGGTGATGAAGTACAGAACAAAATAAAATAATTCAAATCTCTAAATATTAAAGCGTCACATTGTAAAATCTGGCTGATGCAATGGGTTAGGCACTTTCCTTTCACCATTGGGACTTGGACTAAAATGCAGCCCAGACTGGTGGTGTGAAAGTCTCCTCCTTCTGCTGGCTGTAGAGTCTTACGCAAAGTGAATTTGGACAGTCTCTGCCCAGGTGAGCGCAGATCCAGAGTACAAACAACTTTACACAAATTTGGAAACCTCACTCAGGCTATCAGGGCGGCTGGTGTGGAGAAAGAGTGTTCTGGTGATGTTGAGGTTAAGCGTATTGTTGGAGTCGAGTAGAGGGAACTTTATTCTGCTTGTGCTAAATCTAACCTGGGAGCGCTTGATCACAAAATCATATTATAATTTGGCTCCTATCAGTTTATCCATCCAGAGAAATCCTCATGTCACCCCGTAGTACCATCGAGTGTTCCTTAAATTATTTCAGGGTTTTTTCCTCCATTACTCTATCTGGAAGTTTATTCCACATGTTGGTCACTCTTTGTGTGAAGAAGAATTTCCTGATACCTCTCTCGTACCCTTCTCTAGATTGAACCTGTGTCCTCCAGTTGTACTGCCATAGTTCAATTGAAAGTATTATTTTGGGCTAACTTTTTCCATACCCTTAATAATCTCATATACCTTTGTAAGATCATCTGTCAGTCATTTCCTTTCCCGATTGAAAAACCCAAGTTTCTCCAGTCTTTCCTCTTACTTCAGACCCCTGATATTGGGGAATCAGTCTTTTGATTCTTCTCTTCACTGCTTCTCGTACTTAAATATCTGTTTTTGTTTCTTGGTGACCAGAACCGGACACAGTATGCAAGGTGCAATCTGATTAGATATCTCTAAACTTTGATTGCTACCCTCTCTGACTTGTATTCTACTGCTTTAGGTATGTTGTTCCACATAGAATTAAAAATAAAAGAGAGCTTTAGTAAATAGGGGCTTTAAACTCTGGACCCGAGGGGTTACACACTACAGTGAAGATCCTGCATTGAGATCACCACCAAACCCCAACAAGAAAGAGAAAAAAAAAACACCATCAAAACGTGGATGAAGCCCACGGATCTCCACGCACGGAGAATACAGAGCACCTGCAACAAAAAAAAATCCAACAGTGAAACATTTCTATGAGCAGTCAGGCCAAGAGTGAAAGCTGGACAAAGCTGGTAGATGCATCACTTTTTTGACTGCTGCTCAAAAAATTCCAAGTTCTTGGCTTCATTTTCTTTACTCCATTTCCCCTCAATTACACATATCCCATTGTTTTATGACTGAGCGGATCTCCTCCCAAGCCTCTATCCTGCTCTGTAAAACACTGCTGGGAGATTTGAGAGAATAGTATTAGTCGTGTCTTGCTCTGCAGACTTTCTGTTGCTTTCCCACAGTGTAGCATCAGGCCTTTCATTGAGAGACTTACCGTGAGTGTGGCGATCCTCAAAGAAGTCCTATTCAGTGCATTGACATAACAAACTCCTAAGTGATTGAGCTACCCTACATAAAAGTATTTTCATTTTCACAAATATATTTTGAATCACAAATATATTTCCAATCAACTCTTCTACTTCTGACAAGTCTGTTTTTGTAAAACACTTGTTTTGGAACTGTGACAGCATACTGTTGGTGCAGTTAACAAAAATAGAAATAGGTTATCAACCCACAAACTTTGGTGTCTCTTTTTTATCGCAAAGTAGGCATGGAGGTGTGAAGGTATTTCATTGTTAACTGGTATTGTGGTGCAGTTTACTCACACACAGCTTGCCAGATCATGCACGGATGATTGTCATACTGAATAGTGAAGAACGGTCTGAAACATTTTTTTAAAACTTATTGCCTATAGCAGTCTTCAACCAAGGTTTTTCAGTCAGGGGTGAGGCAGAGTAGTTAATTCCTCTGTCAACAGCCCGAATCTTTGTACAATAGTAAATCATTTTACTCACTAGAAGTGAAGTCTTTTTCTACTGTGGGAAGAATAACAAATAGGTCAGTCGGTATATCTGGTCAATATAATGAAATTAAAATGCTGCTTTGATATTTGTACAGGCTGCTGAGTCTTCAGAACAAGTGTCTACCTGTCAATTACTGCCAGCAAAGCTCATTAAGCTGAAAAGAATCTGCTTGACCAAAAGTACCAATGCAAGGATTATGAAAAAATATCCTGTCGTGTGTGTTCAAATTCAAGATGGCAGCAGGCGCCTGCCTTGTACCATTGAAGCCATTCTTTGTTCAGTGTGGGAACTAGGAATTTGGTTTGAGTTGCTAGCTAATGCCAGAAACAGTAATTCCAGGTTTCTAAGAAGCTAGGGGCAACACGGTGGCATAGTGGTTAGCACTGGTGCCTCACAGCGCCAGAGACCCGGGTTCGAATCTGACCTCGGGTGACTGTCTGTGTGGAGTTTGCACATTCTCCCCGTGTCTGCGTGGGTTTCCTCCGGGTGCTCCGGTTTCCTCCCACTGTCCAAAAATGTGCGGGTTAGGTTGATTTGGCTATGATAAATTGACCCTTAGTGTTAGGTGGGGATTAAATATGTGGGGTTATGGGGATAGGATGGGATATGTTAGGGGGAATTAAATACGTGGGGTTACGGGGGTCGGGTGGGATATGTGTACTGTGGGGATTAAAGCAGGGACAGGGTACTGGATTTGAATGATCAGCCATGATCGTATTGAATGGTGGTGCAGGCTCGACGGGCCGAATGGCCTACTCCTGCTCCTAGATTCTATGTTTCTATGTTTCTATATTTGCTGATATTGTGTACAAATGCTGATACATAATCAATAAATGAAGGTGGATGGGACTGTTTGTCCTGGATCACAGCTGAACAAACAATTGGGTACTCCTGCTGTTTGGATCCTGAAATTGCTTTTCAAGAACTACATCAACACACAATGGGCCAGATTTTGCAGTCAAAATAATGGTGAGGCTAATGGCACTCTCTGTAATTTATGCGTAAATGGTAGAGCAACTTCAGGTGAGGGGTAGATGCGCGGTTAAATGCCAATATCCAAAAGTTCCTGTCCTAGTTGCGCCGCTCCGCTGTTAGCTTCGCAAAAACGGCATTTCGCTGTCTGCCTCATCTTTGACATGCATTGAATATCGTGAAGGTGCTGATTTGCATGGTAGTTACAAACTAAACCTGCCACAGATATTTAGGGCTAGTAATTACAAGCGTAATACCCTTTTAACGACGTGATCAGTGTTAATGACTGCCAATCAACCTCTTTGGCATCAAAAATTAACTATTATAAATGTGGAGTCTCATTCCTTCAGGTTGTGAATTGTTTTAGGAGATTTTTAAAAATGTCAAATTTAAAATGTTTACATTTTTTTCTTACTTTTCCTTTCTGTCTCTTTTTCTCTCTCTCTCTTAATCCAAACTTTCTTTCCCTCTTTATTTCTCTTTCTGTACCTGATTTGACATTGAATTCACCCATTCTAATTCATCCTCCTTCTCAGTCCTTCCGCTGTTTATTTTCCAATCCTTAAATCTCATTTGTTAAGGAGATATCCTGTTGTTTGCCCTGTTCACTCAGATCCCAGATGCCCCCTTTCCCTTGTTGCACCATTATCTGCTCACACTTTCAGCAACTAAGTGGGCAAAAATTTTTGAGCTGAAAGGTGCAGAGGCAAATCTAACTCACAGCAGATTGCCTTGTTACAGCAAAATCTGTCTGGCCCATTGTCTTTTTGTGATATTACATTTACATCATCTGATGTAATATTTGGAAAGATGTGGATCATTTTTCGAGGTCAAATTGTCATCCCTACCTCGTATCTTTAATATGCATTTAGTGTTTGAAAATTCTGACAGCAAATGAAATTTGAGTTTAAGACCAAGTCATTTGACGACAGTTGAATAGTTCAGCCCTAGCATTGCTCCCACTTTTGCACAGGACAGGATCTGAATGCTGTGCCTTCACCACTTGGAAGAGCCTTGCTCAGGGAAATAGGTCTGAGAGCACAGGCCCAGCTGCAGATAGAAACATAGACTGATGCAGCACAGAAGGAGGCCATTCAGCCCAACGTGCCTGTGCCAGCTCTTTGGTAGAGTTATCCAATTAAGCCCACTCCCCTGCTCTTTCCCCATAGCCCTGTAAATGACAAACCATTCCTGCAGCTCAAAATTTACTTCCACATGCTTAGGTTACGATACCTTGCTATCTCAGTTCCTGTGCATTAGACGAAATACTCAAAGGTGACTGTGTGTGCTACCTAAATTAATTAATGAGAACGTGAATTTAAGCTTTATACATGGCCATGTGACTACATGATACAAATCTATGTGGCCCAAAAAGATAAAAGCTTGCTCTATAGCAATGTATATTTGTGGAAAAGCCTACGAGGGAGACAGTGGAAGTGGAGGAAGTTGTAAACCTCAAGAGGGTTTTGGATAAAATTTGGTAATTGAAGGGTATGAAAGATGAAGTGGGTGAGACAATGTGTGACCTTAGAATAGAAATAGTCTTTTCTGGTCCTGTACAGTGCTATGTTCCTAAGTATACGGGACATATAGATGGGGTTAGTTTAAGTATGTCTAATATGTGTCATTTGTAAGCAGGGTCTACTAGAGCAGGGAGGAATTTTCCAAAGTTTTTACTGAAATTAGCTGCAGGTTAATTTTCTCTCTTTTTTTAAACCCTCTCCTCGGAGTTAGCAATGTTCTTACAGATTTTCAAGCATTCAGCCATATTCAGTTCCTCGAACAGTCTTGTTTAAAATTTTAAGTTGCAAGCTGCCATATTGTCTACTATGTTAGCTTTGAATAGCAGCAGTGTAAACTTTAGATAAGCATTAACAGATTTTTATTTATTTTTTACATTAAAATAATTTCTTGGAACCCATGTGCTTGTCAATGCAGTATGATGATTGGGGAAGCATACTCCTCTATGTTTTACATAACATGTTACAAACCAACAAAGCCAAGATATTAACATAGTAGGCTGTTCAGGTCATTCACGAAACAAACTCTTTGGCCCCGATATTAACTGGGAGATGTGCTGGGAATGGCGGGGCCCGATATTGCATGGGGAAACCCGGAAGTATGTTCGACGCATCTGTCTGTGGCTTTTTAATGCAGCCACCTCATTGCCATTTAACGTCCGGGTTTCCCACCCAATCAGCGGCAGCGGGCTTGGTGAGGACCCGCATGACGCGATCTCAACTCCAGGACTTAAAAGGCCAATCCAAAGATGCAATTTGCGGTTGCTTGGAGTTGGAAGCAACAGAGGAAGAACTATCACTATGGAATCAGGATGCTCAAAGGCTGTGCCCCGCCTTAATGACACCTCTCTTGATGTGCTTCTGGGGACAGTGAGGAGTCGGAGAGAGGTTCTATTCCCCAGCAACGGGAGGAACAAGCCCACCATGAAGGCATGCCTGGAGGTGGCACAGGAGGTCAGCAGCAGGAACGAAGTGCCACGCTCATGGATGCAGAGCAGGAAGCGTTTTAATGACCTAAACCGGTCAGGAAAGGTGAGTGCAGTGGCACATTCAACTACATCCTGCTGCACACATCACCCCAACCCCTCACTCTGCCTTCTCAAGCCTACTCCATCACATCACTCCACACACCCACTTACCTTGCACACCCACCCATCCTGCGCTTTCTATGTACTTCCTCACATCCCCATCTATCCAGCCACCACTCCCACTCACCCTCGTTCTTATACAATTTAATGCCTCTCCATCCATCGGCTGAACACATGCCATTACGTGAACTCATAGGTCAGTTCTTTCCCTCGTTGCAGGAGAGGAGAGCACAGAACACCAGGGAGAGGCAGAGAACTGGAGGTGGCCCTCCACGCATTTCCCAACTTACAAGCACAGAGGAGGAGGCGCTGGGAATCAGTGGCGTCTTGGCGTGCCTGGCCGTCGGAGATGGGGAACTCCCAGCTACCTGGTGACACAATTAAATATCAGTCACCCACATGTCAGACGGCACTCAGTCATGTTGACTTGATTTCAACAGCAAGTGAAATATGATCATCTTCATAATGATAACTTGCAACATTCTTACCTTGCCAGGACTCATTCATGTATTTTATCTCCCACAGGGCCTTCTCGGGTGCAGCAGAAGTCAGTGGAGGTCATGAATGACGATTCCTCAGAGGAGCTGACTCCATCAGAGGGGATGCACTGTCACACGACTCATGTATACCATGCACCAGCTCAGATACTCGCAGTTCGGTGGGACCAGTAAGAGAGAGAGTTGGGTTTCCCCCTGATGACTCACACTTCACAAGTGACCAAGAGCAGATGGTGGTGGCGGGGACAGCGGTGGAGAGTCCCTGTCGGAGAGAGCAGCCTTCTCCAACCTCTGCTCAGCTGGGCACATGCTGGACACAAGGGAATAATCATTGAGCAGCATCAGAGAATGTGCGATGTACTGACAGGCCTTCCGAGCACACTGACCATGATTGCAGAGAGAGTGGAGGAGTGCACCTCAAGCATGAGTGACATGATGTCACATGGCACTGCGATGATGTCTTCTTCCACGGAGCGACTGGCCAACTGCATGGAACATCAAAGGGCAATCTCACGAGTCCATGCAGGCCTTGAGCAAGGGCTTGCCGTCGCTGGATACCACCTTAAATAGGATGACAAATACCCTAGCCCGGGCCTTGCAGCACCCCACTGATCTGCAGCAAGCACAGTGGTAGCAGGGAAGTGCAGCTGGGCCATGAGAGGGATGATGGTGAAAGAGGACATGGAAGTGGGGACTCCACTCAAAGCGCTACCACGTCTCACCCGTTGCCCCCCTCAGTCAGTACCTGACATGCTGCCTCGTGTCCTGATGGCCGAGTCTGCCCCTGCACAGGTGTAGTGGAGCAGTCTCTTTGGCGGGGCCCTCACGGGCTCCAAAACCCAGAGGGCGTCGACCAAGAGCATCTCAACAGTCAGAGCAGCGATCTGAGCAGCCTGGCTCTACCTCTGCTCAAACCACAGGGGTTGCACCACGTGGAAAAGGAAGATTAAAGATTTGTAGTTGCACAAGGGCATGCACATGGGTGTCTTAGACATTGTTATGTTGTTAAGTTTCTGTTCTTTACTTGAAGCACATAAATATTATTATTTTGCACCACTTCCCCGTGTTGCCCATTCTTGGGTGCTGGCTGGCAAGAGTCCTTTTAAGTTGTTTGATGATAAATGGGAAGACATGAATTGACAGCGACCAATGCGGGGATGTGAAAGTGGTGGTTGGTTGTTTGCAGGACTGTTTTGTGTGCGTGGCATTGGTGGGATGGCGGAAAAGTAGCTGTTGCATGTGGTTGTGAGATGGGTCCACTGGTGGAACCTAAGTGAACCTCGCAAAAATAATCAGGGCATTCCTGGCATCCCGGGCGGCAATGTACGCAGCTAGTGGTGCATTGCCCTAATCACCTTCCTCCTTGTCTTCATTCTCTTCCTCGTCTTCCTCCTCCTCCTCAGAATCTTCCAAAGAGGATCTGCGTTCTGTGCCTTGGTCCTCCTGCAGGTCCAAACCTTGCTGCTGTGCAATGTTGTGCAGAGCGCAGCACACCACGACCATTTTGGACACACTGGCTGGTGCGTACTGAAGGGCGCCTCCAGATCTGTCCAGCCACCTGAAGCACAGCTTCAACATGCCAATGGCTTGTTCGATGACACATCTGGTGGTCATATGGCCTTCATTCTATCGCCCCTGTGCCTTATTCCTCAGGTTTCTGAGAGGTTTCATCAGCCACTCTTTAAGTGGATATCCCTTGTCTCTGAGCAGCCAGCTGGTATCTCTGCTTCCAGGTGCGAAGACGTTTGGGAGGGTGGACTGCCACAGGACAAAAGCATCATGGCAGCTGCCCGGGAAGCTGGTGCACACCTGCATAAAGATCTTTTTGTGGTTGCACACTGGCTGCACATTGATGGAGTGGAAGCCCTTGCAATTGACAAACACTCCTGGGTGATCTATGGGTACCTTAATTGCCACATGTGTGCAGTCGATGATGCCCTGCACCTGTGGGAAGCCAGCCAGAGCTGCAAACCCGAGCGCCAGCTCATTCTGAGATAATTTGCAGCCCTGGCAAAGAAGGGGGATGTTTGCTGATGACTGCACAGTGTTCAGCGCCATTCACAACTCCTCAGATAATGAAGCAGTCCATGCCCGCATGCATCAAGACCTGGACGGCGTTCAGGCTTGGGCTGATGAGTGGCAGGTAACAGTCACGCCACAGAAGTGCCAGGCAATGACTATCTCCAACAAGCGAGAGTCTAACCACCTCCCCTTGACATTCAACGGCATTACCATCACCGAATCCCCCACTATCAACATCCTGGGGGGGGTCACCATTGATCAGAAACTTAACTGGACCAGCCACATAAATACTGTGGCAACAAGAGCAGGTCAGAGGCTGGGTATTCTGCGGCGAGTGTCTCACCTCCTGACTCCCCAAAGCCTTTCCACCATCTACAAGGCACAAGTAAGGTGTGTGATGGAATACTCTCCACTTGCCTGGATGAGTGCAGCTCCAACAACACTCCAGAAGCTCGACACCATCCAGGACAAAGCAGCCCGCTTGACTGGCACCCCATCCACCACCTTAAACATTCACTCCCTCCACCACCGGCGTACCGTGGCTGCAGTGTGTACCATCTACAAGATGTACTGCAGCAACTCGCCAAGGCTTCTTCAGCAGCACCTCCCAAACCCGCAACCTCTTCCACATAGAAGGACAAGGGCAGCAGGCGCATGGGAACACCACCACCTCCAAGTCCCCCTCCAAGTCACACACCATCCTGACTTGGAAGTATATCGCCGATCCTTCATCGTTGCTGGGTCAAAATCCTGGAACTCCCTCCCTAACAGCACTGTTGGAGTACCTTCACCACACGGACTGCAGCGGTTCAAGAAGGCAGCTCACCACCACCTTCTCAAGGGCAATTAGGGATGGGCAATAAATGCGGGCCTTGCCAGCGATGCCCACATCCCATAAAAACGAATTTTAAAAAATCACTTGTCTTTTGTATTTGTGTGCCACCGACTGCGAGATTCTGCAAACGTCTCCGGCAGAGCCCTGCAAGGATGCAGAGGCAAAAAAGTTGAGGGCGATGGTGACTTTGACAGCCACTGGCAAAGCGCGGCCACCAGGTCCAATTGGCAAGAGGTCTTGTTCCAGAAGGCTGCAAATGTCTCCCACCACTTGACGCAACACCCTGAGCCCCCTGAGACGTTCCGAAATGTCGAGGAAGCTTATGCTCTGACTGTCGACTCTGTGTGGCGGGTATGGCCTCCTGCTGCGGGCTGCACCTCTCTGTGGCTCCCCTCTCTGTTGCTCCCCTTTTCTGTGCAGCTACAGATCTGTGATGAGCAGGCTGATACTGCTGCTGGTGCTGTTGTTGGTCATCTTGGTTCTCATCTGAGGTCTAATCTAAGGCAGTGTAAGCGGCACTCATGCTGATCTGATAGATCAAACCTCCAAATTGTAGGAAGTCAACTCTCAGCAAAAGTACTGTGAACACCCTTTCCCACTAGCAGGTAAGAAAGCAGCTGGGAGTACTGTGTATGTAGTGCCATATTTCCCTGAGATTGATTGACCCCCTCAATTGCCGCGGTGTTCTCGCTTTGCTTTCACTGGCGAGTTTCAGGGAGCCCGAGAAACCCGTGGATCACACGTTAAACTTAAAAATCAGTGTCAAATATCACTCTAATTGGGCGATTAACCTATGTCAATTGCCAACTCGCCTCTCCTGAGGGGGTTGCGCGCGCGCAGTCTAACACGCTGGAGTGAAACCCAGAAGTCGCCAGGTTGGAGCCGGTTTCCCAACACGCTGTCAATTTCGCCATCATTAACCGCCCTCCCCCACCCCATCCGCACCCGCTCTCAAACCCACGTGTTCCTCCATGTTAAAATTCCCCCCTTTGTCATTGTGCCAATTTGCATATTTGTTCTGGAACACATGAAGAATAAGACACTCACCTGAGTGTGTCATGACCTTGAATATATTTGAGGCTTTGTAAAAATTCAACTTTACTGCAGGGGTACGGTAGCATAGTGGTTACGTTGCTGGACCAGTAATCCAGCTGGGGATTTAAAAGCAGTTAATTCAATAAATCTGAAATTAAACAGCTGGTATCAGTAACTGGATTGTCGTAAAAACCCAACTGGTTCACTAATGTCCTTCAGGGAAGGAAACCTGCCATCCTTACCCAGTCTGGCCTATATGTGACTCCAGACCACACAGCAGTGGCCTCTGAAATGGCCTAGCAAGCCATTCAGTACCGCAGCGCCAAAGTCAGCACTGTGGGAGTAATTTCACCCGAAGGACTGCAGCGGTTCAAAAAGGCGATTCACCACCACCTTCTCAAGGGCAGCGACGGCCACATGCCATGAACAAATACATTTTTTTAAAAATTCTCCCAGTTGGTAACAAAGTATTTCGCTGTGACTCTACTCCCTCAACAACTCAGTTAAGATGAGAAAGCATTGTGTTAAACCTATGTTGCACAACTCTGTGACACAGCATATTCACTCGTGCATGTTGTGTCTTTCACCCTTACATTAATGTACAAAAGAATGCACACTCAGAATTGGCACTCTGAACAAGAGATGCTGATTTGCATAAACTGTCATTGATGTTAAAGGGGCAGTGAATCCTGCTGTACTTTATTATGCAGTGTACTGTGCCATGGGGCTTCTTTTGATCTTGATGAAGTTTTGTTCAAAGAGAGGGACTTCAGCATTGGGGAATGGGAAATCATCTATTAGCCTCAAGAATAGCTCTTACTACACCAATATGATGATTTCATTTCCTAAATCACACATTGTGTGCCTGAGAGCAGATTGCCAATCAGTGTCAAATTGAAGGTCATTTTGTGCTGTGGTCCCACCCCCACTAGAACTGGCTAGAGACTTCACCATCTCATTTCAGTTAGGACGTTTGTAACAATCAGTGAAGATGCTTGCAATCCACTAGTCGGAGCTGGATTTAAATCCAGGTCAAAGAAGTCAAACAGCTGTGTGCTAACCAGTTCTGCGTGCTGCCTTCATTATTTTTTTGATTTTCAAATCTTTTGCCTCCCGCTCCATTGGTAAGATTTCTCATTTAAAGTTTTGCCATTCAATTTTGTATTATCTGTTACCGCTGATTATTATCTTTACTTATAGGCACAGAAATTCGCCTCTCCGGCTTGCCGCGGGGGTAAGGATCGCGCGCGCACTTACCTACCGCGTCTGCCGTTCTGCTTCTGGCTCACGGGGACTTCAGCTCCTGGGCCTGCTCCAAGAGCCGGCGCGCAGTGCTTGCGTGTCCCGGGGGCGTAGTTAGTGCGATGCGTCCCCTGGGATCACGTGGGCCATGGAGAGCCAATGGCAGCAGACCATCTTTCATTCATAGATTTGACAGGAAGACCTGTCAAATCTATGAATTGAAATCGGCCCCAAAAGAACAGCTAAACTTAAAATAATTTTTAAGAAAAACCATCACATTTTTAAAATAACTATAAGTTAAATAAATTAACTACTTTAAATAAAAATTTAAATTTTTGAAAAAATTAAAATACTTTTTAACAGTGCTAAAAATAAACTTACCTTTCTTTAAAGTATCTAAAAAAGATAAACCTGTTGAAAAATTTTTAAATTATAATTAATTAACCACTTACCTTGTTGAAAACGGGTCTGCGCCTCCTTTTTGAAAAGCGCAGGTTCTTCAATACTTACCCTCCCGGAGAAACCTGAAAAAAAACCCTAAGTTTGCTGCGTGCGCGCAGCCTCTACCGCGCACGCGGTTCACCTCTGAACCGCTCCCTTCACGAGACCAGAAGTTCCGGTTTCCCGCGCATGCGCAGTGCATGCAGGAAACCAGCACTTCAGGAGGCCTTGCGGGTGTGTACTCACCCGGCAAGTGCCGAATTTTTGGCCCATCATATTTCCACTGAACTTTGCTCTGTGTCAGACGGTCATGGATTCAAGTCCCACTCCAGAGACTTGAGCACATATTCCAGGCTGACACCTCAGTGCAGTACTGAGGGAACACTGCACCGTCGATTGTGCCGTCTTTCAGAAGAGAGATTAAACTGAGGCCCCATCTGCCCTCTCAGGTGGATGTAAAAGATCCAATGGCAGTATTTGAAGAAGAGCAGGGAGTTCTCCCAGTGTCCTGGCCAACATTTCTCCCTCAGCCTGCATCACTAAAAACAGATTATCTGGTCATTTATCTCATTGCTGTTTGTGGGAGCTTGCTGTGCGCAAATTGGCTGCCGCAATACCCGACATTACAACAGTGGCTGTAAAGCACTTTGAGACACCCTGAGGTTGTGAAAGGCGCTATATAAATTCAAGTCTTTTGCTTTCCTTTCCTTTTCATGTGGCAAGATTACAGTGCAAAAGCTTGTTGACAGGAAGAGAATGTTTGGCTGAAAAAGCTTACACAGTTTTGTATTAGATTTGGAAACTTTTCTATGTACGAGGAGTTTTTGTTGCAGATATGTATTTAAAATTAATGGTACAGGAAACTTTCGTTTATCCGGCATCGACGGGACCGGCGTGGTGCCGGTTTATCGAAAGTACCGGATAACAGAGAGTTATATCTACCGAGGCTATTTTTAACAAAGAGACTCCAAGCAGCACGGGAGAATCAACTCCTGCTACTGCAATGTTTCGGACTTGCGACAGCGCCAGGAGGCCGAGTAGTGGCACTTTTGAAAAGTACCCCTACTGACTAAATCGGCGTTCGCGGACTCGGACTCGGACTCGGGATCGGCAACATTGCCGGTTATTTGAGAGGATTTTTCGGAGCACTCGGCGTTCGCAGAGACTCGACTGCAACTCGGCAACATTGCCGGTTATTTGAGAGGAGTTTTCGGAGGATGATTTTTGCCGGTTAAGCGAGAATTCCGGATATTTGGGTGCCGGATAAACGAAAGTTTCCTGTACTTGGAGATTCTGTGTGTGTATTTCTTTTTAATTATGTGAACAAGTAACTCACTTTTTATTGAGACTCTTTCATTCTGATAAAAGGCAAGCATAGCAGCTTCTCAAGTACCTGACAGTATGAAGGATGTAGGAAAATGTCAGTTATTATTGGTACTTCTGACAAATCATCTACTTGTTGCTGGTAGGCATCATAATATTTTTATAATTTATGAGTACAATATAGCTATAAATAATTATTCTTTTCCATATGTTTTCATGAATCTCCATTTTTGTTCTGGCGAACCACTCGATTTATTTCTGTCGTAATGCCACCTTACTTTTTTCACTTATTCTGTGGCATTTCTTTGACATTACTCTGTATCGATACAGTGTGGATGCTTTGCACTTTGCACTGTACAATTTTGATCTGTTATATGTATTCACCGGCCTCAACGGGAACCTGTTGGAAACGTTCACATTTTAATCAGATTAAGCTGTAAAAATAAGTTTAACGATCAGAAAAAAATGTCTGTCTCAACTACCTTTTGGAATATTACTGCATCCTTTGAAAACACTCTCTAGATTATTTATTTTTTCTTTACCTGACGGTGGTCACAGATTGGATTGAAGTCTCTCAGTCTCCTCCAGAAATAAAGGTCTTTGAGGGAGACTTTATCAACATACACTGCTCTTGGGAAGAGGACCAAGTGATTGAAAGCATCAGGGTCGATTGGACCAAAGACTCAAGCCCGGTCATCAATGCAACCTTTTTCACTGCTGCTGTAAATCCAGCTTACATCAACAAACTCTCTTATGCCATTAACAAAACAAATGCAAAGCTGACAATTGAAAATATCGTTCAGGATGATGCGGGATTGTACCTCTGTAAAGTATTTATTGAAATACCACCGCCAGTTCGAAGAGGCCGTGGGAATGGAACCAAATTAACTGTGCAAGGTAAGTGCCAACTAAAATTATAAAAGCTATAAATGTTGGTATTTATAATTTATATATTAAGTTGAGAAAAAATGATTAGTCCAAATTAAAACAATTTGATGAATAAGCAGTATTTTTTCAACAATTAATTCTTATAACCAGTTTATTTGTGGACAATCAATGCCTTTATGGCTTGCTGATATTTCAGACAAAAGGCATAAGTTTACCCTACATTAATGGTATCTTGTGCAATCTGAATAAACAAAAAAGAAATGATAATTTTCAAATGAATTCAGAACAACGCCACAACATAATGAACTAATTGTTGACATATCAACACTGAACAGATCTCTGAGAAAAGTGACCAATAGGTAATGGGCCAGAAATTCGGGTCTCCACGGGTGAGTACGCGCTGGGTACTCACCCGTAGACCCAACGAAAGTGACGGTTTCGCGCATGCACTGCGCATGTGCTGGAAACCGGAACTTCCGTTCCCCTGAAGGAAGGGGTTCAGAGGTCGAACGCGTGCGCCGGAGAGGCAGCACGTAGATCTCGAATTTCGGGGTTTTTTCAGGTTTCTCTGAGGGTAAGTACGGAGAAGCTGCGCGGGGAAAAAGGAGGCGCAAGGCCTGCTTTTAACAAGGTAAGTGGTGAATTAAGTACAATTTAAAAAATTTTTCAACAGGTTTATCTTTTTTACATACTTTAAAGAAAGGTAAGTTTATTTTTAGCACCGTTAAAAAGTGTAATTAATTTTTTCAAAAATTTAATTTTTTGTTTAATGTAGTTAATTTATGTAATTTATAGTTATTTTAAAAATGTGACTTTAAAAAAAAAATTATTTGAAGTTTTAGTGAGGTTTTGGGGCCGATCTCTATTCATAGATTTGACAGGTCTTCCTGTCAAATCTATGAATGAAGATTCCCTGCTCCGATTGGCTCTCCATGGCCCACGTGATCCCAGGGGACGCTTCGAACTAACTGCGCCCCTGGGATGCGCAAGCACTGCGCTCCGGCAGCTGCAGGAGGCCCAGGAGCCGAATTCCACGCAGGCCCGAAGCACAACTCATGTGTTATATAGTGTATATTCTGTGATTTGTGTTTATCTAAAGGCGCCGTAAGGGTAACAGCGAGGTCATTTTGATAAAGTGCCCCATGGACTGCACTTTGTGTTATCTCATTTTTCTCTTGTGTGTGAAATGTAAATTTTATTCTCTTTGAAGTGAAAACAAAATATTTCATGCAGTGGAAATTCCAACCACAGCTAATGAATAGATTGTGCATTAACCATCAAATACCGAAGAACATTTTGAAGGGACGTTTTCTTTATTTTTTGTGTGTTTAGGGAAGGTGTGATTTTCAAAACAATGGTGCTACAGTAGGACTTGACCATTTAACTTGCAATTCTGTTTGTACTTTCAAGCATTGGTGGACATATCTATGCGTTTGGCTGCTGCTTCCAGGATACTAATTTTTGGGATAGTAATTTTCATGATATTCATTGTTACGAGGCATTGTGCGTTAAGATCCCAGAATCGACCAGCAGAAGGTAAGTGATGAGGCAGATCAATACTATTCTATACCCAAGTATTTGTCACTGTAACAATGTAGTGTTTAAGCATTTATGTAGTGTAATGATTATAAAGTGTGTAAGGTTTTTTAAAGTTTGCCAACAGATTTAAAGTATTGATTTACAAATCGCTTTACAAGAAACCTTATTTTCTAAATTGGAGTTTGATATACTGAATTGTGAAAAATATTTTTACTCAGCAATTCACAAAGCTTCACGTTTAAGCCTGTTTTTAAAAAAAAATCATTCATATTCACTAAAATAAATGTCTCCAGTCAAATTAGCAAAAAAGATAATTTCCCATTTGAAATATTAAAATGCAAAGTGTGTTTTCAACTATATGCTATTTATTTATGTGCTTCCCACACTTCCACCTGGCATTTGGAGTATTATTATAGTGTAGATTGGAAATCAGAGCCGATATTTCCGTAAAGAGCAGAACCAAGAAAGGACAGCCTCACTGAGCTGGCAACAAAAGAGATGTGTTGGAGGAGGATCTGGTCAAATGTGTCACTGGCTGCAGAGAGGTCGAGGAGGATGAGGAGAGATAATGCACGATGATCACAGCCAACGAGAATGTCATTTGTGACTTTAGTTAGGGATTCGAACCTGCACTTTGACAAGAGATGGGCATAGATCTGGAAGGTGACAAAACATTCAAGGACTTTGGAGAAGAAAGGAAGGTTGGAGAAGGGGCAGTGGTTTGCAAGGACAGGGGGTTGAGTGTGTGTTTTTCGAGGAGAGGGGTTTATGATGACAGTTTTAAAGGGAAGGACAGTACCTGAGGAGAGTGAACCATTTACAATGTCAACTAGCATGGAGGCCTGGAAGAGAAGTTGGTGAGGTTATGCTGAGAGAGGACCAGAAGTTAGTCATGGGCTTACTCAAGGGCGATTCAAGCCTGAGATGGCAGCAAGAGAGTAGGAAGGCAGATGAGTAGTGATGGTTTGAGTAGGTAGGGGGCACAGTATCTGAGAGGGGAGAAATGAAAGGTAGTGTAACCGGATGACAAGAAGGATGGAGAGAGGAGAGAAAAGCCCAAGAGAGACTGAGAAAAAAAAGATAGAAGTAATGGGCTTGAATCCAGAATGGCAGGAAAAATGTGTTCGCAATTGAACACAAAGGGAATTTGAGTTACATAGACATGGCAGAGATTAAAAAGGAAAGAAAGACTTGCATTTATTTAGCGCCTTGCACATCCTCAGGATGTCCCAAAGCGCTTTACAGTCATTGGAGTGCATTTAAAGTGTAGTCACAATTGTAATATCGGCAAAGTGGCAGCCAATTTGCGCAAAGCAAGCTCCCACAAACAGTCATGTGATAATGCCCAGATAAAGGGCACGAAATTGGGCTCGGTAGCACCGTTGTTTTGAGCACTACAGGTGCCATTCGGGGACCAAAATGGCGTCCGATGAGCACATAGAAACATAGAAACATAGAATCTAGGAGCAGGAGTAGGCCATTCGGCCCGTCGAGCCTGCTCCACCATTCAATACGATCATGGCTGATCATTCAAATCCAGTACCCTGTCCCTGCTTTAATCCCCACAGTACACATATCCCACCCTACCTCCGTAACCCCACGTATTTAATTCCCCCTAACATATCCCATCCTATCCCCATAACCCCACATATTTAATCCCCCCCTAACACTAAGGGTCAATTTATCATAGCCAAATCAACCTAACCCGCACACACTTCTGCCGCAAATTGCGCCGGACGCCATATTTAACACAAGTGGTGCCATTTTGGTGCTCCAGCCGACATTCTCTCTTAACCTCACACAGCTGAACGTGCGTTAAGCAGCAGGAAGGACCCCCCACCAACGCTATTTAAAGGGATCAACTACTGACAGGTTAGTTGCTGGTTGATTTCTTCTGGCTGTTGCTACGATTCTACAAGTGTTTGGCGTTTCCCATCGGTCTTTCAAGTTGCAAAAGTCTACAGGGAGTGGTGCGGCAGGTGCTGAAGGATTACTGCTGACTTCAAGGCTTCTGCACAATCCAGTGGCTCCCAGACATGGCTGCACTAGCAGGCATTTCCCTTGGACTACAGCATGACTGGGAGAATGAGCAGAGGCCACCCAGAGCAGAGAAGCTGCTCGAAGAGGGAGGAGGAGGAGGGGGAGAAGGCCTCTCAGCAGGAGGCCATTTCTGCCCAGGGTGTTCAGGGAACAATTCTCCAACCTGAACCTCAGCGAGGAACAATGTGTGAGACGTCTGCGCTTCACTAAGGACGTCCTCACTGAAATCTGCCACCTGCTGCAACCACAACTGCAACCTCCGAGCAGGGCAAGGACTGCATTGCCAGCGGCTGTGAAGGTGACCGTGGCAATGAACTTTTATGCGTCGGGCTCCTTCCAGGCTGGAGCTTGAGATATTTGCAACATCTCGCAATTTGCCATCCACTGTTGCATAAGGGAGATCACTGAGGCCCTTTATTCAAAGAGAGCTGACTACAGTTCATTCTCTCTGGCCAGAGACAAGCAGGCGGAGCGAGCACACGGCTTCGCTAGGATTGCAGGCGTCCCCATAGAGCAGAGTATCATTGACTGCACGCACATCGCTTTGCGGGCGCCGCATGTCAACTCTGCCATATACCGGAACTGAAACGGATTCCACTCCCTTAACGTCCAGCTGGTGTGTGACCACAGGCAGCGAATCATGCAGGTCAATGCCCGGTATCCTGGCAGCTGTCATGATGCCTTCAGTCTGCGGCAGTCAGCTGTGCCATCTGCATTTGAGCCACCATGGCAAACCAAAGGGTGGCTACTGGGCGACAAGGGCTATCCACTGATGACATGGCTCAAGTGCATAGCATGCATACAGTGAAAGCCATGCTACCACACGAAATGTGATAGAGCAGACCATTGGTGTGACGAAACAACACATTTGCTGCCCTGTAGTACTTGGCAGAGCAGGTGGTCTGCTGCATGCTGTACAACCTCGCCATCATGAGGGGACATCCCTTGCCACCAGGTATACGTTGACCAGTGAGGAGCCGGAGCATGAGGAGCAGGAAGAGAAGGAGGAAGAAGAGGAAGAGGTGGAAGAGGAAGGGAGGAGGCAACCAAGTCAGCCCCTTTCCGCCCGGCCTGTCCGAGAAGAACTAATTCGAGTGCGATACCAGTAACTAATGTTCCTGTTTAGCTGGGCGGCCGCGCAGTTGCAAAGCTGTCTGAAGCTCCCGCGCAGGCCGCTTGCCGGTTTCTCAATGGAAAAACCGTGCATGTGCGGAAGTTTGAATGGGCTGCGTAGCCCCTTAAAGGGGCCGCGCACCCAAAAGAAAAATTACAGGGAACATTGCCAGTAACCGCAACCCCAATTCCCCCTTCACCAACAGTCCCACGCCTTACCTTTGTCACTGATCATCACAGCGTCCGCTTGACCACAATGTAAAAATAAAAACCACCACAAAATAAACATTCCAACCCAAATTTAGAAATGAAATCATACCATATTGCATGGGTTCTGAACCGGGGATGGGGGGATGTGGGGCGGTCTATGGCCCCCCGAGGGGACGGTGAGAAGATTTTAATGGGTCCACCAAAATAAGTCTTAGATGATAGCAGGCAGAGCCGTGCTGCTCCCTGCTGTTAATCCAGGGGTTCCCAGTGGCAGGTCAGTTTTCCTCTTGTGACGGGCAGCGCGGGCCGATCTGTGAGTGACGGTAAGAAACAGGATAATTTCCCAGGTTACGGGGTCACGCTCTGTTACTGAGTGAACGCCGCTCTATTCAGGACACGGCCTTGACAGCGCGGGTGTTCAGCTCGAATATTTTATATCAAACAGGGAGCGACTATAAAGTGTCACAGAAACTCAGCAGAGAGCGGGACGGAGCTCTGCAGGGCGGAGATTGGAGCCTTCTGTCCATTTAATGTTCAGTCATCGGCCCTATTTTACCATCTATGATCCTGTTCCAGGCTCTGCAATCATTTACTTTCAGTTTCATGGGAGGCCGTTTAGTTTATTAAACCGGGACTGACAGGAACACAAAGGGCAGATTGCTGTCAGCATCAGATCCCGGGGAATGTGTGGAACCGGGTCATAATACAGGGGATGGGCCGGGATATAAACCCCAGGAGAGTGTACTGAACTGGGTCATAATACAGGGGATGGTTCAGGATATATGTAAAACAAAAATAATTATAAATATATATGTTTAATTGTATAACTAATTTTTATACAGAAAAATACTTGTGTTGTTTTACAGGGGGAATTTTTATAACACGAAATAGGGGCCTCAGAAGCAAAAAGGTTGAGAACCCCTGCAATATTGCATACAAACATAAACTAATCACCCTTGTGCATCCACTTAATGCCTGTCTTCCGTGTACCTTTGCCTGTCCGAGGGCTCCTACGCAGTGCTACCCCAGTGGCTGCAGCATGGCTGGTGGAAGGCTGCTGACTTTCAATGAAGGAGACTGCAGATGGCCTTGGATGATGACCTCAAGCAGCTCTGGTCCTAGAAGGCTCAGCTGCACCATCTCGGCATGTGCTGCAGCAATCTGGGTTGGCTGGCTGGCAGACAACAGAAAGGGCACTGGCGGAGCGGCAGAGGTGGGAGGTCGGCTACTGTCATCCTGGGAGGGGACAGCATCGAGTCATAGAGTCATAACGGCACAGAAGGAGGCCATTCGGCCCATCGAGTCTGTAGAGCAATCCAGTCAGTCCCATTCCCCTGCTCTATTCCCGTAGCCCTGCAAGTTTATTTCCCTCAAGTGCCTATCCAGTGAAAACATTGAGTGTCTCCGCTTCCACCACTTCCGTCGGGAGCGAGTTCCAGGTCCTCACCACTCGCTGCATAAAAAAGTTTTTCCTCACGGCCCCCCTGTATCTCTTGCCCAAAACCTTAAATCTGTGTCCCCTAGTCTTTGTACCATCAATTAGTGGGAACAGCCTTTCCCCGTCTAGCATATCCAAACCCGTCATAATCCTGTACACCTCTATCAAATCACCCCTCAACCTCCTTTGCTCTAATGAAAACAAATCCAGCTTCTCCAACCTGTCCTTGTAGCTAAGATCCCCCATCCCTGGAACCATTCTGGTAAATCTCCTCTGTACCCTCTCAAGTGCCTTCACATCCTTCCTAAAGTGTGGTGACCAGAACTGGACATGATACTCCAGTTGGGGCCTAACCAGCGCTTTATAAAGGTTCAGCATAACTTCTCTACTTTTGTACTCAATACCTCTATTTATGATGCCCAAGATCCCATATGCTTTGCTAACCACGCTCTCAATATGTCCTGCCACCTTCCAGGATCAATGCACATGAACTCCCAGGTCCCTCTGTCCCTGCACACTCTTTAAAACTGTGCCGTTAAGTGTATATTGCCTTTCCCTGTTCCTTCTGCCAAAATGCATCACCTCACACTTCTCTGTATTAAATTCCATCTGCCACTTGTCTGCCCATTCTGCTAGCCTTTCTATGTCCTGTTGCAGTCAATTGATATCATCCTCACTGTTTGCCACACCCCCAAGTTTGGTGTCATCGGCAAATTTAGAAATTCTACTCTGTATTCCAATATCCAGGTCATTTATATATATATCAGAAAAAAAGCAGTGGCCCCAGCATTGACCCGTGGGGAACACCACTGTCTGCCATCCTCCAGTCTGAAAAACAGCCATTTACCACAACTCGCTATTTTCTGTCCTTAAGCCAATTCCTTATCCAAGCTGCCACTGACCCACCTATTTCAAGAGCCTCAATTTTGTTAACCAGCCTTCTATGTGGTACTTTGTCAAACGCCTTCCTAAAATCCATGTAGACAACATCCATTGCATTCACTTCATCAATCCTCCCTGTTACTTCATCAAAAAATTCAATTAGATTAGTCAAACACGATCTGCCTTTTACAAATCCATGTTGGCTCTCCTTAATTAGCTTAAACCTCTCCAAGTGCCCATTAATTTTTTCCTTGATTATTGTTTCTAAAACTTTACCCACCACTGATGTTAAACTGACCGGCCTGTAGTTACTAGGATTGTCCTTACACCCTTTCTTGAGCAATGGTGTCACATTTGTCACTTTCCAATCCTTAGGCACCTCCCCGCATCTAGGGAAGATTGGAAAATTATGACAAGCCCTTCTGCTATCTCCTCCCCCAATTCCCTTAGCAACCTGGGATGCAAGCCATCTGAACCAGGCGACTTATTCATTCTAAGCATACCCAGTCTTTCTGGTACATCCTGTCTATCAATTTTCACCCCTTCCATTGCTTCTACCTTTTCCACTTCTACCGATATTTTGTCAGCATCCACCTCCTTAGTAAACACTGATACAATGTACTCATTGAGTATTCTAGCCTTGCCCTGCGCCTCTAAGCATATATCAACTTCTTTGTCCCTAATAGGCCCCACCCCACCTCTTACTACCCGCTTACTGTTTACATGCCGGTAGAAGATTTTTGGGTTTTCTTTTATGTTAACCGCCATTCTACTCTCATATTCTCTCTTTGCCAATCTTATTTTCATCTTCACTTCCCCTCTCAACTTATTGTATTTGGTCTGGTTCTCCCTTGAAGAATTCATCTGACATGCATCATACACCCTCTTTTTTTGTTTCATCATCTTCTCAATCTCCTTCGTCATCCAAGGAGCCCTTGCTTTGGTTCCCCTACCCTTCCCTGTTGTTGGAATGTACCTAGCCTGTACTTGGAACATCTCCTCCTTAAAGATCACCCATTGTTCCGTTACAGTTTTTCCTGTCAGTCTTTGGTTCCATTTTTCCTGGCTAGATCCTTTTGCATCCCATTGAAGTTAGCCCTATTCCAGTTTAGAAGTTCCACTCAAGATTGTTCCTTGCTCCTCTCCATTGCTAATCTAAATCTTATGATACGATGATCACTCATACCCAAGTGTTCTCCCACAGACACTTGGTCGACCTGGCCCACCTCATTCCCCAGCACTAGATCCAGCAATGCCTCCTTCCTAGTTGGGCCAAGAACATACTGGTCAAGGAAATTCTCCTGAACACATTTCAGAAATTCCTCCCCCTCCTTTCCCTTTACTCTAGCATTATCCCAATCGATATTTGTGTAATTAAAGTCCCCCAATATCACCACTCTATAGCTCTTGCATATCTCTGCGATTTCCCTGCAGATTTGCTCCTCTACCTCCCAATCACTGGCCTAGAAATTCGGGTGGCCGGCTTGCCGCGGGGGTAAGGATCGCACGCGCTCTTACCCACCGCGCCTGCCGTTGTGTTTCGGGCCCACAGGAACTTCGGGTCCCGGGCCTCTCCCAAGTGCCGGCATGCAGTGCTTGCGTGTTCCAGGGGCGCAGTTAGTGCGATGCGACCCCTGGGATCACGTGGGCCATGGAGAGCCAATGGCAGCAGACCATCTTTCATTCATAGATTTAGACCTGTCAAATCTGTGAATTGAAATCCGCCCCAAAAGAACAGCTAAACCTCAAATAAATTTTTTTTAAAACCATCACATTAATAAAATAACTATAGTTAAATAAATTAAACACTTTAAACAAAAATTTAAATTTTTGAAAAAATTAAAATACTTTTTAAAAGTTATAAAAATAAACTTACCTTTCTTTAAAGTCTCTAAAAAAGATAAACCTGTTGAAAAAAATTTAAAATTATACTTAATTAACTACTTACCTTGTTCAAAAGGGGTCTTACGCCTCCTTTTTACTAGCGTAGAATCTTCAATACTTACCCTCGCGTTGAAACCTGAAAAAAAACCTAAGTGTGCTGCGTGCGCGCAGCCTCTAGTTATCACGCGGTTCACCTAGGAACCGCCCCCTTCGCCATACCGGAAGTGACGGTTTCCCGCGCATGCGCAGTGCATGCAGGAAACCAGCACTTCGGGAATGAATACGAGTGAGTACACAGTCCGTACTCACCCGAGAACGGCCGAATTTTTGGGCCACTATTTGGAGGCCTATAGAATACCCCCAATAGTGTGATCATACCCTTTTTGCTCCCCAGCTCTAACCAAATGGATTCTGTCCTTGTCCCCTCAAGAACATCCTCCCTTTCCAACACTACAATGTCTTCCTTAATCAGCACTGCCACCCCACCTCCCTTTTTTCCTTCCCTATCTTTTCTGAACACCTTGTACCCTTGAATATTAAGTGCCCAGTCCTCACCGTTTTTAAGCCATGTTTCCGTTATTGCCACAACATCATATTGCCTAACGGCTAATTGTGCTTGTAGCTCACCAACCTTATTCACCACACTTTGTGCGTTTACGTACATGCATTCTAAACCCAGTTTTTAATTTTTCGTAGTTTTTCTTAGCCTGCTCCTATCTAATATGGTACTACTTCCACCTCCAGCACTACCTTCCCCTCCAGTACCATCCAACACACTCACTCTTCCATGCACCCCATTCCTCCCCTCCATTCCTACATGCTGGTGCCTATCCCCCTGCTCCATAGAGCCACTGCCACTCCCCCGGGACGGCACCTCAGCAATCCTAGTAATCTGTTGGAGGACAGATTGCTGGACTCCTGTGACACCCTACAAGCCCCTTTGAACATTGGAATCCACAGCCATGATGGCAGCAGTCTGAGCTTACATGGCAGCAAGCGGACCTTGCATGACAGCTGTCTGAGCTTCCACTGCAGCACTCAGATGTTGGGTGGCTGCTGTTTGTTCTGCAATCGAAGTTGTGACATCGGGCATCAGACACGGCATCATAGTTGGGTCCACAAGTGTGCTAATGGAGTTGGCCACCACTTCCATGCTGGAAAGGATGGGCTCCAAGCTCTGTGCAAAGCCCTGTGTCAAGTTGGTGTGGGACTCCTCCATGCTCCTTGACATTGCACGCAGGCTTTCTGGCAGGCCTGCCAATGCACCAAGCATTTCATTGTACATATCCATCAGCATTCTTCTGTAGGCTGCCCCATCGAAGTCCTCATCTGAGTCCTCTGCAGCGGAACCCGTGTGCGACCTCGCCCTCTGGCGAGCTGGCACTTGCGCTATCCTTGCCCCCTGTGCTATCCTTGCCCCCTGCCCTGGCTGCAGTGCACCTGTGCCTGGTGTCTCACCACATGCAGATCCCGCCTCTAATCTATCCTGTAAGATACGTGCAGTGTCAATATCTGAGCTGGTGGCTGCAAGTGTGAAATCAAGTGATGGTGCTGTGTCGACATCATCACTCTCTTCTTGCTGTTCCACCATTACCTGACCAGGTTGCATCTCTTGGGTATCTGAAAGAAAAAAGGCACAAGGGTAAGGTTGTTGTGAGGGGGAAACTAAAAGGTGCATGCTTACACCATCTGCAGCTTGTAAATCAGAAGAGATTGTGGAATGAGGGGGAAGTGGGATGTGGGATGGTGGATTAGGTATGAGGATACCGCCATCTTCGATGGTTTTAGCCCCGCCGCTGGCCACAGCATCAGCAATGGCATTCCAATAATGACCAGCACCGTCTCCTCCATACGGGTTAGGACATGCAGGCGCGCCTGTCCCACGCCGGTTAGCTCCTGCTGCCTCCGGTTGTGCGCCACCTTGTCCTGCAAGAGAGAGGGAAGTGTGTCAGTGAGTGTTGTGCAATCTGTTTGGGTGATGTGACTATCATGTTGCATAGCTGGCAGTGTGTGCAAGCTGTGAGATGTGGGTGTGAGACTTGCAGCAGTGCCATGTGTGTGAGGGTGAGAGAAGCATATGAATGTGAGGTATGAGTCCTGATTGATAGAGATTGTTGGTAAGTGAGTGATGTGGGTGTGGTGAATTGAGCAGTGGCTGAAGGTAGTGGTGCAGTTGGTAGGCTACGGCATTCGAAAATGCATTCAATGACCTTGACCACTTGTGTGAGGTCAATGAACTTCTTGCGGCACTGCATCCCGGTCCTCGGGGCTTGACTCCTGGCATTGACCTCCACGACTACTTGCTCCCACTGCCTTTTGAACGTGTGTCTAGAGGGTCTCCTGACCCACTGTGGATACAGCATATCTCTCCCCCTTTTCCACCTCCTTCGCCAAGACCTCCAGTGCAGCATCTGAAAACATTGGAGCCCGCTCTCTCCCATGTTGTGCCATCCCTCACTGTTTACCAGGACAGATTCACTTCCTGCACAACTCCCAACACCTGGTCCAACCACAATGCACCTTCCCTTTAAGAGGTGCAGGCTAGCTTTAAGCAATGCAGCTAGCTTTAAGTGGTACTAGGAAGTTATGATTCTGGGTGCCCCTGCTGAATAGTGCAGCCAATCAACAGCACGGCTAGCACTGGCTGAACACATAAATCATTATAATTTCAATCAATAGACACGGGTTAATCGCACATCGTGATTCCCACGCCCATTCTCGGGGCTATCCAATTTAAACCTCAATCTGTTTTAAGTGTTGGTTGAAGGATAAATTTGGCCAGGTCACTGAGGAGATGTACCCTGCTCTTCTTCGAAATAGTGCCATGGGATCTTTTACATCTAACAGAGAGGGCGGAAAGGACCGAAAAATGACACTTCTAACAGTGCAGCTCTCCCTCAGTACCGCACTGAGGTGTCAGCCTGGATTATAGGCACAAGTCTCTGGAGTGGAACTTGAGCCCACGACCTTCTGACTCAGAGGCGAGAGTGCTACCCACTGAGCCACGCTGACACCTTAAATTGAGCAAGACAAGTTGTGGTTATAAGCAGAGAACAGGGAGGTGACAAAATTAAACAGTCTGACGTTAACGTCTGAGACCCTGTGGTGAGAGGAAGTTAACTTGTAAACAACAGGGAGTCAATTTCGAGTGTCCAGAAAGCAAAGAAAAGGAACTCAGTTGGGAACTGCCAATCTGAGAGCTATGTCAGCTATTAGGCGACTTCAATTCATTGAGATTCCCATTAAGAGTCTCCTCCATCAGTATTTCACACTGGCAGTCAGCAATTTTAAGGTGTGTCCACTTGTCAGCATTTACTGATAAAATCAGCGCAGGATGCAGAATACCTGCATTGGGTGCTTGCTTGACTGAGGTCACCAGAGAATGCTGCAGAAAGCTGTTCTGCACAGACACACACACATAGCCACAGATTAGTAGCTGGTCACCATGCTGTCTGCTGATAAAATGGCACCTGGCAGTGTATAAGTACTTCAATCCTTCGGGGGAGATATACTGCACAAATTGATCATGTAATCTGTGCTGGAGAGTCTAAATGATGTAATATTTAACAAGGGAAAGTATTTTTTTTTAATTCGTTTATGGGATGTGGGCGTCGCTGGCAACACCAGCATTTATTGCCCATCCCTAGTTGCCCTTGAGAAGGTGGTGGTGAGTCACTTTCTTGAACCGCTGCAGTCCATGTGGTGAAGGTGCTCCCACAGTGCTGTTAGGGAGGAAGTTCCAGGATTTTGACCCAGCGACGATGAAGGATCAGCGATATACTTCCAAGTCAGGATGGTGTGTGACTTGGAGGGGAACTTGGAGGTGGTGTTGTTCCCATGCGCCTGCTGCCCTTGTCCTTCTAGGTGGAAGAGGTCGCGGGTTTGGAAGGTGCTGCTGAAGAAGCCTTGGCGAGTTGCTGCAGTGCATCTTGTAGATGGTACACACTGCAGCCACGGTACGCTGGTGGTGGAGGGAGTGAATGTTTAAGGTGGTGGATAGGGTGCCAATCAAGTGGGCTGCTTTGTCCTGGATGGTGTCGAGCTTCTTGAGTGTTGTTGGAGCTGCACTCATCCAGGCAAGTGGAGAGTATTCCATCACACTCCTTACTTGTGCCTTGTAGATGGTGGAAAGGCTTTGGTGGAGTCAGGAGGTATGCAGTAGAAACTGATGGAGAGGGTGATATAAAATATGTAATTACAAGAGAGGGTGATACATGTCATCCATCAGAGCTTGACTACTGTTGTAGGTGAAAGGGTGGGGAATGGCAATGGTGTTGAAGAACAGTGCCAGGAGTCATTGATTTACCTTGGAGCTGCCTCTTCTGAGGCTGGTGAGTAAGATTCTGTTTGAGGCATGCACACGTTTGTATTCCAGGTTGTGGTTTCTATCCACAAGAAGGGGGATCTGAATGACTCCAAAACCTAATCTCGCAGATATCAATGGCTCTTAAGGTGGTTCTTTGGATTGTCACGGCAGACATATTAGATGCTTTGGAGGCCCTGAGAGCAATCAGAAAGGAACAGGCTGGATTTTGCTCACATGAGGAATATATAGGCCAGATTTAGGCTTTATACAAAATCGTGGAGTATTGTAAGGCTAAGGGAAATCAACTTATCTTCTTCTTTTCCAATTTCATAAGGTTTTTGATCTAGTGCCTCATGCACTCCTCATGAAGAAGCTGGAAAGTATTGGAGTAAATAGCCAAATGTTAGATTTTATCTGGAATATGAACTCCAGCTCCAAGACCTGTGTAAGGCTATATGTATAAATACTGTTCCAGTACAGCTAGGTGTCGTCGACAGTGCTATCAAGCGGCAATTACTCCCCAATAACCTGCTCACTGATTTTCAGTTTCGGTTCCGCCAGGATCTCTCGGCTCCAGATCGCATTACAACCTTGGTCCAAACATGGACTGGACAAAGTGCTGAATTTCAGAGGTGAGGTGAGAGAGACTGCCCTTGACATCAAGGCAGCATTTGACCGAGTGTGGCACCAAGGGACCCTGGTAAAACTGAAGTCACTGAGGATCAGGGGAAAACTCTCCATTGGCTGGAGTCATACCTAGCACAAAGGAAGATGGTTGTGTTTGTTGGAGGCCAATTATCTCAGCCCCACGACATAGCTGCAGGAGTCCCTCAGGGCAGTGTCTTCAGTGCAGTGTCCTAGGCCCAATCATCTTCAGCTGCTTCATCAATGAACTCCCCTCCATCATAAAGTCAGAAGTGGGGTTGCACGTTGATGATTGCACAGTGTTCAGTTCCATTCGCAACTCCTCAGATAATGAAACAGTCCGTGCCCGCATGCAGCGAGAGCTGGACAACATCCAGGATTGGGCTAAGAAGTGGCAAGTAATATTTGTGGTGCACAAATGCCAGGCAATGACAATCTCCAACAAGAGAGAGTCTAACCACGTCCCCATGACATTCAATGGCATTACCATCGTTGAATCTACTACTATCAACACCCTGGGGGTCACCATTGACCAGAAACTTAACTAGACCAGCCACATAAATACTGTGACTACAAGAGCAAGTCAGAGGTTGGGTATTCTACGTAGAATGTCTCACCTTTGATTCCCCAAAGCGTTTCCACCATCTACAAGGCACAAGTCAGGAGTGTGATAGAATACTCTCCACTTGATTGGATGGGTGCAGCTCCAACAACACTCAAGAATCTTGACACAATCCAGGACAAAGCAGCCCGCTTGATCAGCACCCCATCCACCACCTTAGTTGTTCATTTCCTCCACCAGCGGCGCAACATGGCTGCAGTGTGTACCATCTTCAAGGTGCATTGCACCAACTCGTCAAGGCTTCTTCAGCTGCACCTCCCAAACCCGCGACCTCTTCCACCTCGAAGGACAAGGGCAGCAGGCGCATGGGAACACCACCACCTCCAAGTTCCCCTCCAAGTCCCACACCATCCTGTCTTCGACATATATCGCCATTCCTCATCATCACTGGGTCAAAATGTTGGCACTCCCTAGCTAACAGCACTGAGGGAGTACCTTCACCACACGAATTGCAGTGGTTCAAGAAGGCAGCTCACCACCACCACTTGAAGGGCAACTAGGGATCAGTAATAAATGCTGGCCTTGCCAACGACGCCCACATCCCGTGAATTATTTAATTTTTTTAAAAATGGGAGAGTTTACTTAAAAGAGGAAAAAGACAAGGTTGTCCACTGTCACTCATCTTATTTGATAATGATATCAATTATGTGTTAGATGGCCTTGCAGTGTTGATTTCAGGCATTTCTGCAAGAATTCTAGTTCTGCATTTTGCAGTTGATATTGTATTATTGGCAGATTCACCTGGGGATCTAATACATGCTATGCACTATCTTGAACAATAGGCTAGCCAGAGGAATATGGCTATGGATGTTCCCATGTATGATATTATGATGATATGAGGGGATCTCAAGGTTCTGATTGGAAGATACAACGGCCATCTATCCAATTTGCTGATTCATATGAGATCTTGTGGATTAACAGATGCCAACTTCCGTCTCTTAGGACTGCACTGAGAAGATGGAAATGGCAATTGTATCTTTCCCAACTTTCTTCACTGACAGCAAAGTCCCAATGCAAATTAACTTTGTGGTATTTAAGGCTTTGGGGCTACAATTGCTCCAGATTCTCAGTGCTCATTTAAAACAGGCGCTTCAAATTGAATGACTTATGCTGGGGCTGTGGAACTAGAAGCTAACCTCGCCCCATAATGCAAAGTCAGCTAATTGAAATATTTAGATGCTATTTCCAGTACTGTACATAGCACATGGCACGTTGGGAGACCTTTGAGATTCTGGCGGCAGGTTATTGGGTGCCAGCAGCTGTTAAAGGGCTGCTGTCTGTCCTTCAATCTGTATCTGTTTTTTTTAATAAGGGTTGCCAGAGTGAGCATTAGAAGTCATGCAGATAAAGTCCTACAGCAAAGGGTCACCCAGAAATAAACAGTTGAATTTTCCCTTTGGAATGTGCATTTTATCTGCTGACATAAAGCCTATAAAAGCAGTTCTCCTTAGACATTCCCAGGTTGCTGTTCCTCAGTCTATCGGCATGGCTGTGTGGTTAATGGTGGGTAAAGGCAGTCTGCCTCTGGTACAGTCAAATCTACCCCTCATCTCTCTTTTCATGCTTTTCCTCCAAATAGCAAAAAAAGAGAGGACTACCCACTGGAATTCTCATGTCCAGAATTCTGATTGTAGCAATGATAAATCTTGTTGGCAAAAAATTAGGGCACGAACCTCCAAAACTAACAAACAGCCCAAAAAAAAACCTAACAAATATTGAACTATTCAGCTGAGACAACCCCAAAGTTAAAGTTCACTTTCATAAATCCTTCCCACCAATGTCACCACCAGTGATGCCACCAGTACTTCCACTTAGTGTTATTTGGAGCAAAGTGTTCTCTCTGGATACAAGTAAAGGTTTATATATAATTTTTAGGTACTATTGGTGTTTTCCACACTTCAATTAGATGTAGTCTGAAAATTTCACACCTCTGCCGTTTGGTGTGAAGCAAACTCATTGGTCGGAATTTTCCAGGTTCCGTGCGGGCGCAATCGGAGGCGGGTTGGGTGGGAAAGTTTAAATTTCTTGCAGCGGGTCGGGAACCCGTCGTCATCCCGCCCCCACGCGCCTTTCCCTCGGGCACGTCTGTCAGCGCAGCAGCGACCTGACCAGCAGAGGCGGGCGACCCAATTTAAAGGATTATTAGCTTGTTGTCAGACCCTTAAGAGTCTTTTTAACCTTACCTTTTCAATTTAATTGGATGCCCATGGGACTCACGCTGCTCGGGGACCACATCTGTCAACCTGAGGCGGGAGTTGAGTGGCCATTGATCCAGCTGATTAGTTGACAGCATAAAATGTAGTATAAAAGCTCCCACCTGACAGCTGATCACTTTCCTCAGGCAGAAGCTGTTGCTCACTACATTGCCAGCACAGATTGAGCTTTCTGCAGGCTGCAAGTCTTTCCAGCAAAGTCTCCATCCAGTGTCACCTCATTGGAAGAACCTCTCTCACCATTGACAGATAGCTTCTGTCATTTCAACTTCACCTGCCATGTATCCCATCAACATGGGTGCCGTTTATACTCGCTCACCTTGGTCCTCAGAATCTGACCACGATGAGCCTCAACACTCACAACACCAGGCACACCAGCAGCACCAACAACAACAACACCAACCTTGTCCGCAATCACCTAATGTTGCACAGGACAGAGCGCATCAGCACCCGAGCACATTGCTGCCTGTGAGGACAGGGATGGCCTCATCATGGCCAGATTTACTTAACTTTATGCTGTACACCTGATGCACCAGGTTGGCATCACCCAACACCAACACCATAAAGCATCCCTAAAATGACCAAGCCATTCCTTTCACACTCATCACCATTTCTGGAGATACCGTTCTGTCTCACCATTCACTGCAACTTACTAAGCCACTTCCAAAGGTGCACACAAATCTGTCCAAGACCGGAAAGTGTTGAAAATAAAGATTTTTATGTTTGACAGCACATTAACGGAAACTTTACATAAACATTGAATAAAACATCCAAGTGGCTACCCTTGTAAATCTACTTGTGTGTCATCTTTCTCTTCTGCGTGCTTCTACAAGGTGCTACCCCTGTGGCTTCAGCAGAGGTAGAGGCAGCCTGCTCACTTTCCTGTTGCCAAGGAGCTGGAGAGCACCTTGCTGCACATCAGTGGGGCCATGAGGACCCACATCTACGCTGACATCCCTCCTAGAGAGGAGGTCTATGAGCCTCTGCCATCTATCCTCCATTGATCGCCATCTATTCTCCATAGAGACCATGTGCTCCTGTGAGTGGCGCATTAGCTGCTCCATGTAGGTGGCCATGCTATCTATGGAAGAGCTTACAGTCACCATCGCCTGCGACACGGTGGTGCTCATGTTGGAGATGGACTCCTCCATTCTCTACACATTTGCAGATATCGCGCTCACAAAACCTGTCAAAGCCCCCTGCACTTCTTCCTGCACCTCCAGGAACGCCCTCTTTCTGGATGGCCCCTGAGGCTCAGCGTCTGCATGCAGCTGAGCAGAGCTGGGAGCGTCCGGCGCCCTCCGGTGAGGACACTCCACTGCTGTCCCTGTCTCCACCATCTGCTCTTGTTCACTTGTGAGTTGTGAGACACCAGGTGACAACACTACTCTATGTCGTGTGGGACCTACCCAGGTGTGCGTATCTGCGCTGGTGCTGGGTGTGCTTATGTCTGGTGACGGTGCGCCCTCAGAGGCTGGAGGCTCCTCTGAGGAGTCGTCTTCCTCTTCCTCCTGGACAGTCGGGTGGTGGCGGGGGGAAGAGGCTCTTGATGGACCTGTGGGAGAGTAAAGAGATGAGTTAGATATGTCATATGAAGAATGGCTACAGATACCATTATGCACAAGATGACCATTCAATGGCTGCTGACATCAGTCCCCATATGAGTGACTGATGTATACCATGTAGCTGTATGATATGTAATTCTGTCACCAGGTTGCTGAGATGTCCCCCTCTGTCCGTCTCCCACCTCCAGCTGCTCGGCGACTCCAGATACATCTAACACAACCACCTCTGCTGTTGTAAGGTTTGCAAATGATGGAGGACCATCGCCAGTTCTCTCCCTCTCCCTCTTATTTTGGGCTCTGATTTCCTGCAAAGAGGGAAAGAAGAGAAGGTTGAGTGAGAGTGATGGAATGAGTGTAAGGAATGGATGGGTTACATCTGTAGAGCCTGACTATGATGGAGTGGGGTGCCAAAGCCAAGTGGCCTCCTTGTGTGTTGTTAGTTGGTATGGTTGCATTAGGATGAGGGTGAGTGTGAGGAGTGGTTAGTCAGATGGGGATGTGATAATGTAGATAGAGAGAGAGGGATGGGTGGACATGCAAGGTATGTTGGTGTGTGTAAGGATGTGCAGGAGTAGGGTTGGGAAGGCAGAGTGATGGGGATGTGATGAGAGGTACAGCAGGATGAAGTTGAGTGTGGCTTTGCACTTACGTTTCCTGATCGAATGAGATAATTGAAACGTTTGCGGCACTGCACCTAGGTCCTCCTGACCACATCCCTGCTGTTTACCTCCTCTGTAATCTCCAACCAAGCTGTTTCGGTCTCCTGGGGAGGTGTCTTCCACCTATTGGAAGGGAAGAGGACCTCCTTGCGTGCTCTGACTCCCTCCACAAGCATATGGATGAGTCATCGGAGAACCTGGGTGCAGCCCTCTGCCTCTGTGCAGTCATTGTCATTGTTTGCAGCACTCCAATGCTGTAGTGCACTGACTGCACTATTTTAGATTAACCTTCAAATGTAATGTGGCCATGGCCCCTTTAAATATCCCGGCTGAAAACGCGTCATGGATGACGTCAGCAGACCCGCACCATTTAATTGGACTAGGTAACGCGCTGGGCGGGCTTAATAAGGCCCTATTGATGTAAAGTCATTTTGTGCAGCGTGATGGAGCCAGCAACGGGTTCGCGATCCACCATGGCCACCGCCCGCACCGGATCCGCCCAGGTGGGGAAAATTCGGTCATTGTTTTCTTAACATAATGAGTAAAATTCCCACACATAAGCCTGTCTATTCTGCATTTTTCACACATCTCTGCATAATTTGGACAGCTAAAACATGTTGGCTTGCTATTTGACCAATATGTAACAAGAAGGAAGTAGCAGTGAACAAGCAGCATTGCCACCAATGTTACTGGTGGCCATTCTGGAAGCAGCAGGCAAGTTGTATGGCAAATGTGAAATTCTGATCTAGACTTATGGCCACTTTTATTAGAATAGAGGGGGTAAAGTGTGATTCGATAGGCTTGTTTTAAAAAATATTATAACATCTACTTTATTACCTTGGACTATCAGATAGAAAGTTTCAACCTGGCCTTGGGTGTCCAGTTGGTCTCTCAATTTTTATTTGCCATTTGAGAATTTGCTTTCCTAAATAAAAATGAAATCTTGAAAAACTTATTATTTTGAACTTCTTTTCCCTGGTAAAAGCAGATAATTTATTTGAGGCAAGAAGAAATTATAATTTTTAAAACACTAATTAACAAAATCCCTAATATCGAGGAATTTGAAACCTTGGCCTCAGGCGAACAATCAGATTGCAATCAACCAGAACATTTTTTACTAAATTTAAATTAAACTAATTATTTTTCTAGTTTTAGGACTTCTTTTCCTGAGTGACAGTAGATGGTGTATTGCTGGAGAAAAGTTTTATATAATTAAAAAGCAAATGAAAGTTTGTTTTTTAAACATGTATTATTTCTTTAAGTCCTTCAATCTCACAAAGAGAATTTGAATCCTAGTCTTGAGTGATCAGCAGAGTTCAAACTCCTTTTTGCATCTGAGGATTTTAACCCTAAATAGCAATGGAACCTTTTGTAACACTATAACAGCCCAGATTTTGGGCCGGCGAAGTGACCCCGCTCGCCTCTGACCTCGAAGAAAGCTGCCCACAAAGATCAGCCGATCTCTGTGGTGTGAATTTCGCCTCTCCCAACGTTAATTTGATTCAGGTGCCAAGTCTAGGGGATCTCCAGCATCCAGCAACAGTGATATCATCAAGCAGGCTAAGCAGCCAATCACATTGAAGAATTCTCACTGACAGCAAACCAGGAAGTAAAAAGCACCGATTATCCTTCAATTTTAGAAATTTTACAGAGAGCGAAATAGAGATTGGGACATACACATTGGATTAAAGTAGAGGCGGATATATCATAAACAAATTTAAAAAATAATAATTTTTATTATATTAAAAGACATGGAATTTTTAATGTAAACATTTGACATTCCACAAATATAAAATTATTTTTTTCAGGGCCAGCGAGGTTGTTCAGCAGTAATTTTGATTTAGTGTGCTGTTAAAAACCCAGTTATACCGCATAACTTTTTCGGGGGTATTTAACAGCAATATTACAGTGTAAAAAGGGGAAGTTCTCATCAATTCAGTGATTTCTCAAAGATTGCCATCAGCGGGGACTTCAACAGCGCACTCTTTGGAGAAGCAGGGAATCATTGACAGCAAGTTCTGGATTTCCGCATTTAACTGCGCATGTGCATGTTCCACGCTTAACTGCGGATGCCAGAAGTTGCTGTCAGTTTCACAGGGTAATGACGGCGAATGCTAACAGTTTCACCATCATTACAACCGCTAAATGCGGGTCAACATGCTTTTAAAGTGCCAACTTTGCTGATGTAGCATCTCACCTCCAGGACTTGAGCACGTCATCTAAGCTGGCATTTTAGTACTGATGGTGTTTGTCAGAGGTGCCATCTTTCAGATGATACATTGAACTGAGGCTACCATCTTCCTGTCAGGTGGATGTAAAAGATCCCATGGCACTATTCGAAGAGAAGCAGGGGAGTTCTCCCAGTGTCTTGGCAAACATTTATCCATCAACGAACAGCACCTAAAGCAGATTAACTGGTCATTTATCACATTGCTCCTTGTGGGACCTTGCTGTGCTCAAATAGGCTGCTGTGTTTGCCTACATAACAATTACACTTCAAAAGTAGTGTATTGGCTGTGAAGGACGTTAGATAAATGTAAATTCATTCCATTTTAAAATTTAGTTCCCAGAGCTTTAAAAATGAATGCCTGAAATATCCATAAAGGTCCTCTGATGGGAGATCAGTATAACTCCTGTAGAAATAGCGTGAATGCCTAAGAGTGACTGTTTGCGCATAACCCCAGAGTTTCTGGCAATCTTTCGCCAAAGTTACAGTGGGAGATTGGGAAAACCCCTCAGGAATTCAGGACCTACATGTTTCAATGTTTAAATTTAAACAAAAATCACTTAATAATAGAATGAGGTATTCAAACCCTCACTCAAACAGTCCTCTGTGCTCATTTCTCTATTTGCCATTATAGGATCTTGGGGCCTGAGGGGCAGGTGCACAGGACACCAAACACCATGGAGACTCAGGATTAGGTGAAGGGGACAGAGAAAGTGGGAATGAGATGATGACTTTGTGGTCGACTTAAAACACAAGTAACTGTTTGAATTTGGGGTGGAAATCGACATTTGTGTGGGTCAGAAAATGAGACTGAGAAGACTGAGGATCCCCCTTGGGGCCTTTTTCTTCTACAAGTTGCCTACACAACATTTCAAGATGTACGTACAATGTTCTTCTTCTTCTTCTCTTCTTAGGCAGTCCCTCGGAACCGAGGATGACTTGCTTCCACACTAAAAATGAGTTCTCAGGTGACTGATGAGTCCAATACGGGACCTACAGTCTCTGTCACAGGTGGAGCAGAGCAGTACGGCATTCCGGTCTGTCGCTGTTGGGGTTGTCCATGAGGGTCCTGACGTTCCAGGTCCCAAACTTCATTTTAAAGGGTGGAAGATGCCTGTGCATGAATTCTTTTAACGTAGGGTGGCCGTTGCACACCAGCTACCACACGGGCTTGACAGAGCAAGGTCTTGGTCCAATGGCAAGGGGATCCAAGACGATTGGAGATCAGGCTCTGCTACGTCGGCCTAGCACACACACACAAACATACTCCTACTGTCCTCCTCCCTCCTTCCCGCAGGTCCTCTCGGAAGTAAAATATACTTCAACCAGGGGGTTGGACAATTTTTTTCTTTTCCTGTATTTTAGGTGACATAACAAGACACAATTGGAGACAACTATAACAGACGGCTCTCACAAGTATGACCCGTGATGATTGCTGGGGAGTTTGACCAGAACACAGTATTCCAATTTCCAGTAACCTAAATTTATGCTTCATATTGAGTAAATTCTCTTGTATCTTCCTGCCTATATACTTCCCCATTAAAAAAAATCCAAATACAATTTCACACTGTTTTCTTTCGCATAATTTGTGTAGGGACATCATTGGGGAAATCTGTTGGACAATGGGATGCCCTTTGATGAACAGTAAAGCAACACAAATAAAGATGGTCATTGCGTTTGTTCAGAATCTTGGCTGAAATAAAGAATTGCTTGCAATGTCATTTGGATAAAAGTTTACAACATGAAATAAAGCCATTTTTATAAATATTTTTAAAAAGGCAGCAAAGTGTTAGAAGAGCAATATGAAGCATACGTCAGGCCTCAGTTGATACACTGCCTGTCAGTGAATAGCACGGACAGAGCTGCCATCGTTTGTGTTTTAAAATGCATTTGAGTGCAATGGAAAAGTCACGTTTTCATCAGTACACAAGTATAATTAACAGAACTTAATCATTTTAGTTACTGATTTTAATCATGATCTAGATTTGAATTTAATTCAAAATACTACAATGCAATTTGGCAAAGTAACTTTTTATTGCAATGGTGCAGTTTTGTGCATTATTAGATATGTTCCAGTAAATATAGCAGTGTTCGGTCAAGTAGGCAGAGTGCTCACAGCCTTGTGGTTGGCTCTGGTAAGTGATAAATGCGTGGCCCCTCACACCTGCTATTTTGAGTTGCTACAGCCTCCCCATTACCATTAGTGGAAGGCACTGAGCAAAGGCTACACTTGGTGGCAAGGATGGAAAAAAAGGGTGCAATTTTCTCTTCAAAGAGTGCAGGTTTCGCTCAGCAAAAACATGCACAGGTCAAAAGGTCTAAGCTGATCCACATCCAGCCAGCCCTCGGTTTCTATTGTAATGCTTTAATTAAGAATTATATTCGTACTGTATTGATGATACTAACTTTTGTAGCACCACCTGGTGCAAGCAACACATTTTGTTTCGACTTCCTTGAATAGATAACCATAAAAAAAAACAGCTCCCTTTCTCCCACTGCTTAGCCAACAAGTCATCAATTGTATTAAGGAGTGTAATCATTACTCAGGCAGCCATTAGAAGGGGAGGCAGGAAAGACACATATGATGGGAGGCGTTTGTGATGGCCCACACGCCATCTCTTCCAACTGGAAAGGAGGAGGGGGTGTACAAAATAAACATGGTTGAAGGGGGGGGCCCCGAGGAGAAATTATGGAAAATGGCTTTACCTTCACTAATTCAGGTTAAAATACTAACAACTCGCATTTATATAGTGCATTTAACCTAGTAAAACTTCCCAAGGCACTTCACAAACAAAATTTGACACCGAGCCACATAAGGAGTTATTAGGACAGGTGACCAAAAAGCTTGGTCAAAGAGCTAGGTTTTAAGGAGAGTCTCAAAGGAAGAGGGAGAGGTAGCGAGGCGGAGAGGTTTAGGGAAGGAATTCCAGAGCTTAGGGCCTAGGCAGCTGAAGGCATGGCGATGGTGGAGCGAAGAAAATCAGGGATGCTCAAGAGGCCAGAATTGGAGGAGCGCAGAAATCTCGGGGGGTTGTAGGACTGGAGGAGGTTACAGAGTTAGGGAGGGGCGAGGTCATGGAGGGATTTGAAAACAAGGCTGAGAATTTTAAAATGCAGGCGTTGCCAGACCTGAAGCCAACATAGGTCAGCGAGCACAGGGGTGATGGGGCTTGGTGCGAGTTAGGATACGGGCCGCAGTTTTGGATGAGCTCAAGTTTACGGAGGGTGCAAGGTAAGAGGCCTCCCTCCATTGTTAAATGGTGCAATGGTAATATAGTATTAATGGGGATGGCGATGTTTATTTGGTACATTATTAAAACAAAAAAATTGTTTTTAAAACATCCCTAAAATAGAAGGGATTGAAACCTTGGCCTTAGTTGGCCAATCAGTTTCCAATCCACTGGAAGATTTTTACGAAATATCAATAGAACTGAATATCAGGCGCTGCGTATAACAGGCGGCCGATCCGATACCGCCCGTTTTTCGCCACCACCCGAGATGAATTTCTAGCCCAAATTGCACTAATTGGGAGACAAGCAAATCACTAAAAGATACTTGGAAACAACACTGATGCTTTTTGCATGAAAGAGGGTGTATCTGTTGTGTTCAGACAATGAATTACAAATCTCGTGGTAAACCTTGCTCATAAACATGGGCGTCTGGAATTTCCGTGGGCGATCGGCGGAATTCCTGGAGAAACGGCTGATTCGTCCGTTTACGCCATTTCTCCAGGGTGTCCACTCAAGTTACGGTAGGAGATTAGGAGAACCCTGAGGAAATATCAGGTCCAGTATGAGGGGAGCTAGTCAACTGAGGCAACCGTGGCACATTTCTACATGCTCGATTATAAGAACATAAGAAATAGGAGCAGGAGTAGGCCATTTGGCCCCTCGAGCCTGCTCCGCCATTCAATAAGATCATGGCTGATCTTCTACCTCAACTCCACTTTCCTGAACTATCCCCATATCCCTTGATTCCCTTAATATCCAAAAATCTATTGATCTCTGTCTTGAATATACTCAACGACTGAGCCTCCAAAGCCCTCTGGGGTAGAGAATTCCAAAGATTCACCACCCTCTGAGTGAAGAAATTTCTCTTCTTCTCAGTCCTAAATGGCCGACCCCTTATTCTGAGACTGTGACCCCTGGTTCTAACTCCCCAGCCAGGGGAAACTTCCTCCCTGCATCTACCCTGTCAAGTCCTGTAAGAATTTTGTATGTTTCAATGAGATCACCTCTCATTCTTCTAAACTCTAGAGAATATAGGCCTAGTCTACTTAATCTCCTCTCATAGGACAATCCCCCCATCCCAGGAATCAGTCTGGTGAACCTTCGTTGCACTCCCTCTATGGCAAGTATATCCTTCCTTAGGTAAGGAGACCAAAACTGTGCACAATACTCCAGGTGTGGTCTTACCAGGGCCTTATATAATTGCAGTAAGATGTCTTTACTCTTCTACTCAAATCCTCTTGTAATAAAGGCCAACATACCATTTGCTTTCCTAATTGCTTGCTGTACCTGCATGTTAACTTTCAGTGATTCGTGCACAAGGACACCCAGGTCCTTCTGAACACCAACATTTCCCAATCTCACCATTTAAAAAATACTCTGCTTTTCTATTTTTCCTACCAATGTGGATAACTTCACATTTCTCCACATTATATTCCATTTGCCATGTTCTTGCCCACTCACTTAGCCTGTCTATATCCCCTTGAAGGCTGCTTGCATCCTCCTCACAACTTACATTCCCACCCAACTTTGTATCAACAGCAAACTTGGATATATTACATTTGGTCCCCTCATCCAAATCATTGATGTAGATTGTGAATATCTGAGGCCCAAGCACTGATCCTTGTGGTACCCCACTAGTGATAGCCTGCCAACCCGAAAATGACCTGTTTATTCCTACTCTCTGTTTTCTGTCTGTTATCCAATTCTCAATCCATGCTAGTATATTACCCCCAATCCCATGAGCCCTAATTTTGTTTAATAACCTCTTGTGTGGCACCTTATCGAATGCATTCTGAAAATCCGAATACGCAACATCCACTGGTTCTCCCTTATCTATTCTGCTAGTTACAACCTCAAAAAACTCTAACAGATTCGTCAAACACGATTTCCCTTTCATAAATCCGTGTTGACTCTGCCCAATCATATTATTATTTTCTAAGTGCCCTGTTACCATGTCCTTAATAATAAAGGCTAGCATTTTCCCTACTACTGATGTTATAGAGGCCTCTGGCACCACTCCAGATTCTGGTCTCTGGTTTGTGTTCTCAGGTGAGAAAGGTACATCTCAAGTGGAGAATGTAGACAATGAAAAGAGAAGAGACACAACTATCAAAGAATATTTGACATATCTGTTTGTGCTCAAACAGAGCACAATTATGGAGTCCTCTGTCAAATGAATATATTGATATAAATACTACAAACCGTGTCACAGTATAATTAGTGAATATGTGCCTTTTTTTTGCAGCATCTCTGAGACAAGCGAATGTGCAAGAGACAGTGCTTAACTGGTCATCAGAAGAGAATTCAGATTGATTTTAATTGAAATGCAAGCTGGAAGAATGCTGGTACTGGCAAGTGTACTGAAAGTCCATATGTTAGGGTAACCTTATCAAATGATAAAAAAGAACTGCAAATGTTGGAAATATGAAAACGAAAACAGAAAAATTGGAAATACACAGCAGGTCCCTTTTATATTGGTTTTAAGGGAGGTGTTCGGACCACCAGTTTCTAACATCTGGCTCACCTGCAGTTGACAGCCACCCCAGAACAAACTTGAAAGATCTGCTAAGGCCGGTCACCAGCAAAACCTAGTAACAGAACAGTTTTCCCAGCCGCCGGCCTTAGCAAATCTGACAAACTTACTCTGGGGTTGCTGCTGGCTGCACAAGACCCGTGTGTCAGGTGGCTCTAATACTCCATTAAGACTAAATACAGCTTTTGTCAGAAGCTTGCTGTGAATGTTGCTGTTCCTTCAGGATAAACAGCACGGTCAATGCATTCAATCTGTTACCATTAATGAGGTCTGAAATTCTCCACTGCCAGGCTGCTCCTGGCCATCTGTCTGGATTCATAATAGTGCTCAGAACTATTTGCTACAAATAAAAAGACTCTCAACAACTTGCTGAACTGTACAACACAATGCTCTGGTTGAAAAAGTTCTTGGTTTCTGTGATTGTGGCCTGTGGGATGGTAGTTCTTCTTAGAGGTTGTACCCGTAGTTATTCACTTCCCTCGGAGAGATAAAATGGGTTGGGTGGAATCTGTGTAGGGTCTATTGAATGGACTTGGTGAGCTCAATATCCTTTTCTTATTTCATACTTTTGTAACATACTCGCGATGGTGACGACTTTAATTGTAGTTCACGCCAATATATTTAGTTTTACAATTTTACAACCTTTATATGGAGAAATAATAGCTACATTGTGGCTTTCTCAACGACTCAGCTAGTTTTTTTTAATTCATCATGGGATGTGGATGTCACTAGCAAGGCCAGCATTTATTGCCCATTCCTAATTGCCCTTGAGAAGGTGGTGGTGAGCCTCCTTCTTGAACCGCTGCAGTCCGTGTGGTGAAGGCACTCCTGCAGTGCTGTTAGGTAGGGAGTTACAGGATTTTGACCCAGCGATGATGAAGGAACGGCAATATATTTCCAAGTCAGGATGGTGTGTGACTTGAAGGGGAACTTGGAGGTGGTGGTGTTCCCATGCATCTGCTGCCCTTGTCCTTCTACGTGGTAGAGGTTGCAGGTTTGGGAGGTGCTGCCGAAGAAGCCTTGGCAAATTGGTGCAGTGCAGCTTGAAGATGGTACACGCTGCAGCCACGGTACGCTGGTGGTGGAGGGAGTGAATGTTTAAGGTGGTGGATGGGGTGCCAATCAAGTGGGCTGCTTTGTCCTGGATGGTGTCGAGCTTCTTGATCATTGTTGGAGCTGCACTCATCCAGGCCAGTGGAGAGTATTCTATCACACTCCTGACTTGTGCCTTGTAGGTGGTGGAAAGGCTTTGGGGAGACAGGAGGTGTGTCACTCGCCACTGAATAGTCAGCCTCTGACCTGCTCTTGTTGCCACAGTATTTATGTGGCTGGTCCAGTTCAGTTTCTGGTCAATGGAGACCCCCAGGATGTTGATGGTGGGTGATTCGATTATGGTAATGCCATTGAATGTCAAGGAGAGGTGATTAGACTCTCTCTTGTTGGAGATAGTCATTGCCTAGCACTTGTGCGGTGTGAATGTTATTTGCCACTTATCAGCCCAAGCTTGAATGTTGTCCAGGTCTTGCTGCATGCGGGCATGAACCGCTTCATTATTTGAGGAAATGTGAATGGAACTGAATACTGTGCAATCATCAACAAACATTCCCACTTCTGACCTTATGATGGGGGGAAGGTCATTGATGATGCAGCTGAAGATAGTTGGGCCTAGGACACTGCCCTGAGGAACTCCTGCAGCGATGTCCTGGGGCTGAGATGATTGGCCTCCAACAAACACAACCATCCTCCTTTGTGTTAGGTATGACACCAGGCAGTGGAAAGTTTTCCACCTGATCCCCATTAACTCAATTTTACTAGGGGTCCTTGATGCCACACTCGGTCAAATGCTGCCTTGATATCAAGGGCAGTCACTCTCACCTAACCTCTGGAATTCAGCTCTTTTGTCCATGTTTGGACCAAGGCTGTAATGAGGTCTGGAGCTGAGTGATCCTGGTGGAACCCAAACTGGTCATTGGTTAGCAGGTTATTGGTGAGTAAGTGCCGCTTGATAGCACTGTTGACAACCCCTTCCATCACTTTGATGATGATTGAGAATAAGCCAATGGGGCGGTAATTGGCCAGATTGGATTTGTCCTGCTTTTTGTGGACAGGACATACCTGGGCAATTTTCCACTTTGTCGGGTAGATGCCAGTGTTGTAGCTGTACTGGAACAGCATGGCTAGAGGCGCGGCTAGTTCTGGAGCACAAGTCTTCAGCACTGCAGCCAGGATGTTGTCGGGGCCCATAGCCTTTGTTGTATCCAGTGCGCTCAGCTGTTTCCTGATATCAAGTGGAGTGAATCGAATCGGCTGAAGACTGGCATCTGTGATGGTGGGGACCTCAGGAGGAGACGGAGATGGATCACCCACTCGGTACTTCTAGCTGAAGATGGCTGCGAACACTTCAGCCTTGTCTTTTGCACTCACATGCTGGACTCCGCCATCATTGAGGATGGGGATGTTCATGAAACCTTCTCATTCTGTTAGTTGTTTAATTGTCCACCACCATTCACAACTGGATGCATCTGCGACAGGTAGATTGGTTTATGTCCTTCGCCCAGCTTGACCCCAAAGAGACCCCCATTAGCACCCCACTGCCCACACCCCACGCCCTAATATAATCTCTAATTGATAATAAAACAAATGAGTTATATCGAGCAAGCTTACTGGTCAGTTTATCATTCGAAGTGGTGCAGTGGTTCTGTGCGAGTTTATGTAAATAATCATCAGAATTAAACATTTTTGTTCTCTTTTTGTTCACATTCACCTGGAAGTTCCTTGGGGGTTTTCCAGGGAGAGATTCTCGGATATAACCGAGAATCAACATAAACGGCTAGAAATGGCCTCTGAAGTCATGTGGGGATCAGGAATTCAGGGCCAGTCTATTTCTTTCATACCAATGGTCCTTTCAAGTGGAAAATCAACAGCAATGCATATTTTAAAATATGACTTCGAGATACGACAAAGGTCTGACGCACTTCTAATGCAGCACCTGAAAAACAGTTTGACCTTAAGCAAGCAGTGGTCACAACAGGAAACCTGCATTGCTTGAACATGCATTCATTCACGTACCCACAACACTGACCCAATTCAAAGTCCAAGTGTAGATGTTTTCTCAGTTTGACGTCCCTTTTCATTTCAGAACTACACATATTAGCTCCAATTTAATTGGATTCCTTTGCTGACACAAAGGATTTGAGCACGACTGTTTAAACATTTCTATGACATCATCATCCAGAATAAGGTCCGAGGCTATCTCGCTGAGAACTGGTCATTTTTGCTGATGATGAATTTCAGGTTCTATTGCAGGAGCAGATTTTCATCTCTGCCGCCTGGGCGGTGCGCGGGGAGGAAAATTGGAGGATTGCACACACGTGTTACGGAGCCCGCCTGACTTTTCATCCGTTCATTTAAATAGAACCCAGCTCTACCCCATCAACATATCTCGCAACCCTTTCATCGGATTTCTGGAAATGAGGCACGAGGCTCAACTTGGAGCCGATGCCTTCAGGAGTGCGTTCCCAGTCCATCGTGCACTTCTCGGCCGATATGCCTCAAAACAGGAAAGGCTGGGTAACACCTTCGACGGCTGCTGACAGAGGATTCACATCTATAAACCACCCAGGCAGAACCTTGCGTATATATTTTTCCTCGCCATAATGATATTGCTTGCAAGCAACGTCTATTGTGTAGAAATCAAAGCATTGAAACACTGCGTAATGATTTGGGGTTGGAGTGCATATCGGCTGAGCATCGGACTATCTGCCTGTCTGCAGGAATTAAGAACATGCACATAATGACAGGAAAAGACCCTCTGGTCCATCCAGCCTGTCCCACACAATTGTGATGCCTTGTGCATCACAGTATTTACACTCCTCACCCAAAACCATGTGATCTTCAAGGAGAGGCGAAAAATCCGATAAAAACCCAGGCCAATTTGGGGGTGGGGGTGGGGGGGGGGGTGGAAATTCTGGGAAATTCCTCTCTGATCCCCTTAGGCAACCAAAAATAGTCCAGGAGATCACTCTGGACCTGATAATGCTATGCAGTACCTACCTTTTGTACAAGATGATCCCTGCTCCAGCCAGAAACAGGTCCAGCTCTCGCTTGAAGGAATTCAGCAAATTGGTGTCCGCCACACGAGCATGTAGCCTGTTCCAGAGGGCCACTATTATCTGGGAAAAAACCCACCTCCTGACATCTAACCTAGATCTGACCTTATACAACTTAAAATTGTGACCTCTGGTTCTCCCTAACTTAATCTATTCCTTTCATCACCTTATAAACCTCAATCAAATCACCCCTAAGTCTATGCTTCTCTAAAGTGTAGAGTTACACCTCTTTTAGCCTCTTGATAACTAAGATGCTTCACACTGGGAATTAATCTCGTGGACCTCCTCTGTACCCTTTCCAAAGCCTCAATATCACCCACCATGTGAGGAGACCAAAACTGGACATAGTATTCTAACAGAGGCCTGAACAAGGTCCTGTACAAGGACAAAATAGTGTGCTTTGTCTTATAGTAAATTGTCTTATAAATGCACCTAACACCCTATTCGCTCTAGCTATCACTTTACGGCATTGCTCATGAACCTTTAGAGTGTGAAATATTAGATGAAATAAACATAGTGAGAGAGGAAGTATTAAGGGGCTTAGCAGCTTTGAAAGTGGATAAATCCCCAGGCTTGGATGAAATGTATCCCAGGCTCTTAAGAGAAGCAAAAGAGGAAATAGCACAGGCTCTGACCATCATTTTCCAATCCTCTCTGGCTACAGGTGTGGTGCCAGTGGACTGGAGGTCTGCTAACGTGGTACTTTGTTTAAAAAGGGAGAAAGGGATCGACCGAGTAATTACAGGCCAGTCAGCCTAACCTCGGTGGTGGGAAAATTATTGGAAAAAGTTCTGACGGACAGGATAAATCTTCATTTAGAAAGACACGGTTTAATCAAAGACAGTCAGCATGGATTTGTTAAGGGAAAGTCGTGTCTGACTAACTTGATTGAATTTTTTGAGGAGGTAACAAGGAGGGTCGATGAGGGTAGTGCCTTTGATGTAGTCTATATGGATTTTAGCAAGGCTTTTGATAAGGTCCCGCATGGCAGACTGGTCACGAAAGTAAAAGCCCATGGGATCCAAGGCAAAGTGGCAAGTTGGATCCAAAATTGGCTCAGAGGCAGGAAACAAAGGGTAATGGTCGATGGGTATTTTTGTGACTGGAAGGCTGTTTCCAGTGGGGTTCTGCAGTACTGGGTCCTCTGCTTTTTGTGGTATATATCAATGATTTGGACTTGAATGTAGGAAGTATGATTAAGAAGTTTGCAGATGATACACAAATTGGCCGTGTGGTTGATAATGAAGAAGAAAGCTACAGACTGCAGGAAAATATCAATGGACTAGTCAGGTGGGCAGAACAGTGGCAAATAGAATTCAATCTGGAGAAGTGTGAGGTAATGCATTTAGGGAGGGCTAACAAGGAAAGGGAATACACTATAAATGGTAGGACACTGAGAAGTGCAGAAGATCAGAGGGACCTTGGAGTGCATGTCCACAGATTCCTGAAGGTAGGACAGGTAGATAAGGTGGTTAAGAAGGCATACAGAATACTTGCCTTTATTAGCCGAGGCATGGAATACAAGAACAAGGGGGTTATGCTTGAACTGTATAAACCACTAGTTAGGCCACAGCTAGAATACTGCGAGCAGTTCTGGTCACCACATTACAGGCAAGATGTGATTGCACTAGAGGGGATGCAGAGGAGATTTGTGAGGATGTTGCCTGGGCTGGGGAATTTTAGCTATGAGGAAAGATTGGATAGGCTGGGGTTGTTTTCTTTGGAACAGAGGCGGCTGAGGGGAGACCTGATTGAGGCGTATAAAATTATGAGGGGCCTAGATAGAGTGGATAGGAAGGACCTATTTCCCTTAACAGAAGGGTCAATAGCCAGGGGGCATAGATTTAAAGTAATTGGTCAGAGGTTTAGAGGGGAGTTGAGGAGAAATGTTTTCACCCAGAGGGTGGTGGGGGTCTGGAACTCATTGCCTGAAAGGGTGGTAGAGGCAGAAACACATCGATACACATAAACATTCACCCACTCTGCACACAGATCTGGAGGTTATATCCCTTGCCAGCTGGACCCACACAGCCTTGGTTTCTTTGGGAGGCCTCTTCCTCCTGCTCCTACTTCTTGTGTTCTTTAGATTTGAGGTGAGGATCAGATCAGCCATGATCTTATTGAATGGCGGAGCAGGCTCGAAGGGCCGATTGGCCTACTCCTGCTCCTATTTCTTATGTTCTTATGTTCTTATGAGTGGAAGAGCACCTCCCTGCAAGCTGTCACCCCCTCAACCAACATTTGCAGTGCCTCATCCGAGAACCTCGGGGAGGCCCTTGCTTTCGAATTGGACATAGTGGTTTCTCAGAATATGTTGCAGGTGGTGCAGCATCGGCAGAAATCCAGTGGAATGGTCCAAGGCAGCAAGCAGCCCTAAAATCAGGCTGGAAAAGTGATGTCAGCAGAGGTGAGTTTCAGTCCCAAAACACCCACTTAATTCAGTTAGTGTGTAGGTAGCTAAATTGGAAGTACAAGAGTATTGCTCCCTGGAGGCAATCAGGTATCGTAAGATTGACTGCTTGAAATTGAGCAAGGGTAACCCACATTTCTGAAATCAAGTGGCCAATCGCAGGGGAAAATCGCAATTTTTTCAAAACTATCAGTGGAGGCGGGTTTCAAACCCACCCAAACTGAAACCCGCCTCCATCCCGCCTCCAGTGGGAAAATCGCCCCCTATGATTCTATGAACACTGAAAGCCCTCCCGTGTTAAAGAACACACTGACATTTCTTTCATAATTTAAATCCTCCTTTTGAGGGCTGGAGAAACAAGCAACAAATGGTCAATTCAAAATTGTTTTTAAGATTTTATCAGCTTGGTGTTATTGGCAAGAGCTCAGTGTGATCAGGGTACTAAAAACTTTTTTCAGGGAGTAATTGAAGATATTTCCATGTACCTTACCCAAACTGTACTAGGCATCCGTCAGTTCAGCTCTGAGAATCTGTAATAAGAGGTATGAATAATCAGCACAGATGTGGTACAGGAGGATCAAGATCTTATCATTCCTAGCTCACAACTATCATGGAAGATCTGTGCCGTTCTGACTCAAAGATGCTGATTGATTTAGTTTCTATAATATGTCAGTTAGTGTTTCAGTGGATCTGAGTAAGAAAATGTCAGCATACCAAATGTCCATGAACACTATTTCAAGCAGTCAATCTTACGATACCTGATTGCCTCCAGGGAGCAATACTCTTGTACTTCCAATTTAGCTACCTACACACTAACTGAATTACGTGGGTGATTAAATCAAAGGAAGTTGTAACTTACTGGCCTTGTGTAAAATCTAAGTCCATTCACACAATTAGGTTTAACTTGTGCACTTGGTGACTGCATAGTTAAGATATTCACACTGCTGAACTCGTCTCACGAATTCTCCTGACTCTTTTAAAAGAAGGTTGCACTGAAAATCTTGAAATGTGCTCACATTGCATTGGTGACATCCTTTGCACATTACGTGATGATGTTGTTAATGCGAGGTTTGCGCATCTTGGGACTGAACTTTCACATGAAGATCAGGGAGAATTTAGATTTCTTAATGGGAAAACCGGGAGAAAATAGTGGGGAGGGGGACATGAATTGGACCTCATTGTGCCCGTCCTTCGGGCGCAAAATGCGGGCAAACAGGTCCAATATTAAGGGGCTACGTCCCGCCTTTTTGGCTCAGGCGATATTCTGGCATACCTGGCGAGCACCTTAAACAGGCTTCAGGCTCCTTGCATATGCTAATAAGGTGCTTACCACCTGTTCAAGGACACCTCCCGGAAATTCCTCTGCACTGAGGGTCACAGCCGGCCGAAATTGGTTCTCTCCTAAGTGGCGAGGTGCCTCTGAATGCCTGATTGGCCTCCGCAGCTCATCGGAAATATTCATGATGCCCGACGCCCAACTTCAGATGCGTCGCCTATTTCGGGTCTGATAAACAGCGCAAGCCAATTTCCAGGATATAGGGGGGAATTTTAACCTAAAAGAAAGGGGTGGGCTTGGAGCGTGGGGGTAATTAAATTGTTAAAAATCAGATTCCCAACCTGAACCCGACTCCAACCCGCCCATTTCCAGTTTTAATGGAGGCGGGAAAGGGGCAGGGCGGGGGTGGGCAGCCAACCCGCTCCCAGGAGGCGGGACGTCAATTTAAATATTATAATGAGGCTGGAGTGGTGGTCTTTTTTACCCACCATTTTGTTTTTAACTGCATGTGGATGGGTTTTACACAATTCGTAAAACCCGGCAGTTACAGCAAGGCGGAGACTGCTGGACCCAGAAGGCAAGTGCCTTTATACCTACCTCCTGGATCCAGGGTCCCTACCTAACCCACCCAGCGCGATTGGAGACCCTCTCACAAGGCCTCCAATCGCCCCCCAGGCCTCCCCCTACCGATGATGCTGAGGCCAGCCACGATCCTCTGGTGGCCGGCCCAGATCTTCTCTCCCCCCACTCCGATCCTCCCGTGGCCGGCCACGATCTCCCCTTCACCCACTTCGATCATCCGGCCCCAATCCTCTCTCCCCCACCCCCAATCCTTTTAACAGCTCGGCCCAACTCCCAATCATCTGCCCGACCCCCACCCACGCCCCCACCGATTTTCTTAACGGCCCGCCCACCCTCGATCATCTGCCCGAACCCCCCCACCCGATCCTTTTAAAGGACCGGTCCCCACGTAAACCCTCCCTCCCTCCTCTGTGCGGCCTAGTGCCACAGGCCTACCCGCCCACAGCCAGCCAGCTTCTCAACCTGGCTGGCTGCAGGTGGGAAACCGAGGCCTCGCATGCAAATCAGGCCCGGCCGTTAAAGTCGGGTTTCCTGACCGCCCCGGAGGCCCCCCCCCCACCCAAACCCGTCCTCCTCCTTAAAATCCAGCCCATAGTGTTTAACATCCACCAACATGAAAAAATCTAGCTTTTCACGATGGAAATTGATAAAAGCCGATTTTAATCATTTTTAAGAGTAAGTCAATACTTTCAGGAAAAGAGGGGGCGAAAGTGAAGGGAGGTATTTTTTTGGAAAGAAAACAACTGCAGAAATGTCACTCGTGGTATAATCAGCACGGTTCAGTGAACATCCTAGTTTACTAACTTAGCTTTGCGATTTAATTCAGACATACAACCTTAATATCTTATTACTGAGCAGGCCTTGTCATTAGCTTGAAACTTGAATGTCAGTTTTGTGCTTTGTAGAGATTTGTTGGAAAATTTGGAACTTTTAAAAGGTTAGTAACTTTGAGGCAATGACAGATACCAATCAGACATGGTTTTGACATAGAAACGGAAATGGTGTAGCACAGCCTGCCTTTATAATTGACTCAACAAAAGGTTTGCTGTGAGCAGATGCATTCGATTCTCAGCTGCCGCCAAGATGAATCTTAATCATGATTACTTACAGTTAATACTGACACTGCAGTGCATTCATATATTGGTTCAAGTAACTGCCGGTAAGTTGTAAGCATTACTTTTTCTGAAATAAAATAGGTCTAGCTACATTTCTGATCTGCTACTTATAATTGGGATATTACTTACATTAAGTGTGTTTGGGTAAGTACTGTAATAAATGTCTTCCTTATATTCAAACAAACTCTTTCAATGTTATTCTTGCAGGTAGTGAATTTATCTTCTTTACATTCTGTGACAAAAGCAGTTGATTAACATAAATTAATAATTTCTTTCCCTTGACGGCAGTCACAGATTGGATTGAAGTCTCTCAGTCTCCTCCAGAAATAGAGGCCGTTGAGGGAGACTCTATCAACATGCACTGCTCTTGTGAAGAGGACCAAGTGATTGAAAGCATCAGGGTCGATTGGACCAAAGACTCAAACTCGATCCTCAATGCAACCAATACCAATTCTACTGTACATCCAGCTTACATCAACAGACTCTCTCATGCCATTAACAAAACAAAAGCAAAGCTGACAATTGAAAATATCGTTCAGGATGATGCGGGATTGTACCTCTGTGAAGCGTTTATTGAAATACCACCGCCAGTTCGAAGAGGCCTTGGGAATGGAACCAAATTAACTGTGCAAGGTAAATGCTCACTAAAATTAATAAAGCTATAAATGTTGGTATGTAATCTTACATGAAATTCTTCAAGTATCTTCAAGCAGATATTTAGAATCTAAACGGTGTCACTGATTTTTGAAAATAAAAGAGCTGTCAATAATTGATTTGAAACAATAAAATCAATACTATAATGTTTATATTATTATCCAATATGAAAAATGGTAGCAGTGAGACTCCGGGTCCTGTTAAAGTCTTCAAGAACAATAAACTTCTTGGTTCCGATTTCACAATTTTATGTGATTAACTTAGTTTGGGAAATCACGCACAACTGTGTGATGGAGATGGCGTAAAGTATATAGGACACACTGATAGGACATCATTATCAGGTCCCAGACTCACTCTATAATAATAGGTGTCACACAAAGGAAATAAAAACTGCAAATGCTGTAAATAAAAAGGAAGATACTCAGCAGGGAAAGACAGGTTTAAGTTTGAGTGAATACCCTTTGAGTATTTCCAGCAATTCCTGTTGTTATCTACTTTTTACTTATGGGTACAGTAGCATAAAACTTTCAAATGTTGGTGTTCAGAGAGAATTGGGTGTCCTCGTGCAAGAAACATAGAAAGCTAGCATGCAAGTACAGCAAGCAATAAGGAAGGCAAATGGCATGTTGGCCTTTATTGCAAGGGGGTTGGAGTATAAGAGTAAGGAAGTCTTGCTACAATTGTACAGGGCCTTGGTGAGACTACACCTGGAGTACTGTGCACAGTTTTGGTCTCCTTATCTAAGGAAGGATATACTTGCCTTGGAGGCGGTGCAATGAAGGTTCACTAGATTGATTCCTGGGATGAGAGGGTTGTCCTATGATGAGATATTGTGTAGAATGGGCCTATACTCTCTGGAGTTTAGAAGAATGAGAGGTGATCTCATTGAAACATACAAGATTCTGAAGAGGATTGACAGGGTAGATGCTGAGAGGTTGTTTCCCCTGGCTGGAGTGTCTAGAACTAGGGGGCATAGTCTCAGGATAAGGGGTAGGCCATTTAAGACTGAGATGAGAAGGAATTTCTTCACTCAGAGGGTTGTGTATCTTTGGAATTCTCTGCCCCAGAGGGCTGTGAATGTTGAGTCTTTGAGTATATTCAAGGCTGAGATAGATAGATTTTTGGACTCTAGGGGAATCAAGGGATATGGAGATTGGGCGGGAAAGTGGAGTTGAGGTCGATGATCTTATTGAATGGCAGAGCAGGCTCGAGGGGCCATATGGCCTACTCCTGCTCTTACTTCTTATGTTATGTTCTTATGCTCCCATAGTGGTTGTATTACTGGATTAGTAATCCAAAGGCCCGGACTAACTGATCTGGAGTCATGAGTTCAAATTCTGCCACGGTAGCTGTGGAATTTAAATTCAATTAATTAAATAAATCTGGAATAAAAAGCTAGTATCAGTAATGGTGACCAGGAAACTACCAGATTGTTGTAAAAACCCATCTGGTTCACCAATGTCCTTTAGGGAAGGAAATCTGCTGTCCTTACCTGGTCTGGCCCATATGTGACCCCAGTCCCTCTGAAATGGCCTAGCAAGCCACTCAGTTGTACCAAACCCTTATAAAGAAGTACTTCAGCGGTTCAAGAAGGCGGCTCACCACCACCTTCTCAAGGGCAAGTAGGGATGGGCAATAAATGCTGGCCTTGCCAGCGACGCCCACATCCCATGAACGAATATTTAAAAAATTTAGATTTCACCGATAAAGTGAATGCACTGAACAGTTAATTTCTTAAAACAAAAATCTCACATGCCAATTATTGCCAATGTTTTCATTTTAAAAAACAGTAAAGGAACCTGATTGAAAGTACTTGAAATATCTAATATCCCAGTTGAAGAACCAGTAAGGATCTTGCCAGGGCAAAGGTATTGACAAGCGCAGACAACAAATACAATGATGCGGAGATGCCGGTGTTGGACTGGGGTGGACAAAAGTGAGAAGTCGCACAACACCAGGTTATAGTCCAACAGCTTTATTTGAAATCACAAGCTTTCGGAGCGCTGCTTGACGAAGGAGCAGCGCTCCGAAAGCTTGTGATTTCAAATAAAGCTGTTGGACTATAACCTGGTGTTGAACAAATACAATGAAAGAGGAAGGTTTCCTGAAATTAATTCACATGCTTCATTTCTATAATGTAAATATTTAGAACTGTTAAATATATTACAGATTATGCAAATGCTTAACACAGCACCTGTGTTAAAATAGGAGACATTAAATTCATAGGAACGAGTTAAGTATTTGTACACAGCTATTCACTCAATGTACTATTATTAGAACATGGTCTGCTTTACGACAAATGGCTATAGAGGTAGAGACTATAACATCATTCAAAAGCAATTAGGTAAGTATTTAAAATGGAAGAATATAAAAGGATATGGGAAGAAGACAGGGAATGGCATTAGAGTACATACTCTAGTTGAAGAGCCAGCGTTGACACAGGCATAGGGTCCAATGGCCTCCTTCTGTGCTGTCATTTTTATGATTTTAGAATTGTGCTTGGAAGATGTTTTCAAAGGAAGAGTCAAATATATTTCTTTGAGTGAGAGACGGTTCATTAAATTAAACTTTGCTCATATTGCTCAGACATTTCCATTGCATCATCTGATCAACATTTGTCATTTTATTATGCCTATAGAGAAATCCTGGGAATCTGGTGAAATCTAATTCAATATATATATTAATATATAATATACACACGAAAGGAATCTTCTGAAGGTAGTACCTTTAAGGTGTCTGGTCTGAGAAGTGATCCTGCATAGAGTAATGTGGAGACAGCAGATTGGAGTTATACAGGTGATTTTATGTTAGACTGTGGCTAGGAAAAGTGCAACTGACCAACTGGAAAGATTTTAAAGTTCATTTTGCAAAAGGCACAGTTATACTGCAACCAGTGGAAAACCAGAGTAAGACTACATGCACGAGGTAAACACACATTCCTTGGTAGAATTCAAATTGTTCAGTTGAATTCCTGAGTTATAATATAGTTTGCCTCAATCCGAAGATGAAATTGCTTTGCACCAATGCAAATTGTAGCTTAGCTGGTCTGTCATGGCAGAGTGGCCTGGCATACCAAACTGCAGTGTGCACCTAAACTTATTCGAGGGAATCACTGAAGGAGAGACAGATGATTCCTATTAGGGAGAGAGAGAGGGACAGGAAATTACCAGACAAGAAATGCTCACATTCACAAATTTTCCACCTGCCCACCTTTCCTGTATGACTGTGCTTTATAGATATAATAAGTTAGGTTAAATGTCATGTGTACTCTTAACTTTAAGATCATCAACAAAATGACAAAGGGAGAGGTTAGGAGAAACTTCTTCATGTAGAGGGTTGTTAAGACATGGCATGCCCTACAAGAAATGGTGAGAGAAGTTGAATCCACTGTAGTTCTTAAAAGGAAAGGGAAGTGGATAATTATTTGAAACAAAAAACTTTAACCCCTTTGATGATTCTTGCTTTGAGCAGTTCTTTTGAGATTATAAGTGTTGTTTTTGTTCGACGGTCCATTCAACAACTGTACTGATGACACTGTACCATCCCTAGCCCTGTTGTGAAAATCAATCAAGGCTTGGCATACATCTTGGCCTTTTGCATTCTGCAGCAATTTTTTTTGCAATTTGAACAGTTTGCAAAGATTTTTCGTTGGATTGCTGGTCCTTTTTTGATGAGGTTGTGCGTTTGAATCTGTAGATGTTGCTAATTGTCTGAACTCCAAACTGAGGTCCTTTATCTGAATCTACTCTGTCAGATATTCCATCTAGCAAGCTGCTTCTTGCACTGTGCCGTCACATTTGAATGCTTGGTATTCAAAAATTCAAAAGTAGCCCTTATTAATTATTGATTTGAAATGAAGTCCAATACATCAGTCGCAACTTTCTGCGACAGTCTGCTGGAATGTTAAGTACTTTTATTGGCTCTTTGTACACTTTATTTCTATATGTATTGCATTTCAGACATTGGCCAACCATGTCTGCAATTTGTGGCAACAGACCAGAACAAGTCAACCATTGCTAAGGTTTTGGATTTTTCAATCTCTTGGTTTCGATGTTATTCCTCAGGCTGGTAGGCAGAAGAACTTTGTAACTTTTAAAGAACCGTTGACCTTATGGTAATATGGCCCGGTCCGCAAAATGGCTCGAATATCCTTTTGTGTCCAGAAATCCTTCCGGGATCAAGTTTCGTAATGACTGGTCTTTCTCAGTTTCAGTTATCATCGCACCTAGTCTTGCTTGTAACATCGGGAGACAGGCTACCATGCATACAATCATGGGATCATCTTTGTCATTTTTGCCATTGGTTTCAGGGAGGAAATTTTGATTCATTGCATCTGCCACACTCAGTTCTGTACCTTTTGTAAGATAGACTAATAGAACGTCCCATACATTATGTAAAAAGCATTGCATGTGGAATGTTAATTTGCAATCTATACTAGTTAAAAGGTATCAGTTGAATCTTTCTCCCCTTTTCTAATGCAAGCACATAGGAAAATTGGATTGGAGTCCACCATTCATCTGCAAGGTTTATCAGATGGCTAAATTAGCTCATCTGTGAATTGTCTCACATAACCCAATACAAAATATATCAATAGTCACCCAATACAACAGGACAATGGCGCAATACTAAGAGAATTAAATTAACCTTTACTTACCAGAGTCATCAAAGATGAATCCGGACACAGAAATGCATTAACTATCGTGACTTTATTTGATAACCTCTATGATAAAACCATCACAAGTTTTAACATGAACCTTTTATAAAGTACTTGGATATATACTATTAATTCACAGTGTTTAAATCATCATAGGTACAATAGTAATTTAAATACAGAACAATCTCGGCATTAGCTGGAATTTGCTTAATACTGTAATAGTCTAACGGGATAAGGTCAATGTGCAAGATTACAGTATGTCTTAGCGAGGTTAAGTTTACAGTCCATATTTAAATTTCCAATATCAAGGCTGACCTTCTGTGACATGAGCTTAAGATATATAAGTATTTCCTTGTAATAGGTTGGTTGCTGTGGCATTGGTGGTTTATGCCTTCCTCTAAGATGCTCGGGTTTCACATTTGGGCAATTGAGGGTAATTTTAACCTAACCATGGGGGCCGGAAATCGGCTGAAATGTAAAATCAGGTGGGGTGGAAAAATCAACACTGCACCCGATCCCATCAGTTTCCTGAAGGGCGGGTTAGGTTAAAATTGCCCCCATTGCTTAGTTTCTTTGCTTATCTTCTCATCTGAGCTTAAGTAACCTTGCATGCACATTACTTCCCTATTATATTATTACTTTATTCTTTATGCTCAAAGATTTAAACTATTAACTAACAATTGTGACACACTTTACAAGGATACTTTTCTTCAATTACACACTTCACCTTTCTTAGCCTTCCACCTTTCACTCTCCACATTTTTTCAGCCTTTGAAGAGCAGCTTCAAAAGCTTTATACAACTTCCTTTACCGTTTAACTAGCCGAGAATCTTTCTTCTTAGCCGCCCTGAAACCTTCTAATTTAAGTCGCCACAGCATAACCTTAAATATCTTTAATAAAAAATAAAAACAGAAAATGCTGGAAATACTCAGCAGGTCAGGCAGCATCTGTGGAGAGAGAAACAGAGTTAACGTTTCAGCTCGATGGCTCTGTTTCTCTCTCTACAGATGCTGCCTGACCTGCTGAGTATTTCCAGCATTTTCTGTTTTTATTTCAGATTTCCAGCATCCGCAGTATTTTGCTTTTGTATTAGTCTTAAATATCTTTATTTTTACTAAGGAAATACCATTTAAGTGAACATAGCCACCAATACCCAATCAATATGTTCACTTCCATCACATGGATCCTTTTTCAAGGTGTCAATCAATTAAACAGGCATGTATCAGAAGCTTAAATTGCTCGATTTTAATAACCGTAACAAGGAACAGATTTCTAATTGAATGTTATGCTTCTTTTTGCTGTCCCTCAGCTAAGAAAGAAAAAGAAAGAACGTACAATAGTATGGCGCCTTTAACATCTTCAGTAAATCCAAAAGCACTTCACAGCCAATTAATTACTTTTGAAGCGTAGTCACTTCTTTTGTGGGCAAGTGCAGCAGTCAACTTGAGTTCAGCAATGTCCCGCAAACAGGAATGTGATAATTGATCAGTTAATCTGTGTCGGTGATGTTGTTTGAGGTGATCTATGTTGGCCAGGACACTGGGAGTATGTCCATGCTCTTCTTCCAAAAGTACCATGGGATTGTTTAATCATAATAAGACATCTTTTCTGATGTTACAGTTTCTCAAGGTTTTTACTAGCTCATTAGCCTTATCTATTCGAGTCATGTTTCAGGACTTTTTGATCATTTTTCCACATAAAGGACTTGGAAAAAACTTACTTTTAATGCATTTTTTTTTTAAAGCGATTTGTATTTTCGCAAGATTAAATAAAAGCCACCCAAATGAAGGGTGGTTAATATGCGAAACGAAGTTGTTTTTCCAGAGTCTAAACAATAAATGGTTCATTAGATAGTCTGAGTAATTGGTAAACTCCTCTCACTCATTAGCTGGCATTTTCACATTGCAGAGCGTGCGGGTTTGGGAGCGGGTCGGCGGTTAAAAGCGCTGAAATTGACAGCGCGTCGGGAACCCGCTGTTATCCCGCCGACTTCTGCCTTTCACTGGGACGTGTTTCGAGGCGCACCATGGATCTACTCGGGAGAGGCAGCAACCTCTTTGAGGTTGTTAACTGCTCGTTTAGAGACCCTTAGCAACCTTTTTAATGTCAGGTTTCAACTTTAACTGATTGCTCATGGGATTCGGGAACCTCGCCTGTGAAGGGGAGGCGGAGGCTTAGTGGGCATTGTGCTAATTCATTAAGTGACAGCTGGAAAAAGCACATAAATACACACACCTTACACCTGCTCTTTTGCTGAAGGGAAAGGCTCTTGCTGACACCATTTTGTGCAGAGATTTAGCTGTCAGGAGTTTATAGGTGAATTCTGCAACCTCAGAAGCCACTCTCACCACCTTGCTAGTCACTCTCAGTACATTGTGCCTCTGATCTTCACTTTACCTGGCATCTATTAGATCAGCATGGGTGCCGCTTATGCTGTCTCACCTTGGACCTCAGATTCGGACTAAGATGAGCTCCAGCACCAACAATACCAGCCACACCAACAACACCAGCCACACCAACAACACCAGCCACACCAACAACACCAGCCACACCAACAACACCAGCCACACCAACAACACCAGCCACACCAGCAGCAGCAGCAACCACACCAGAAGTCTTCTCCTCAGTGACCTGATGCTCCACAGGAGAGAGGGGATCAGCATAGGGCTGAACCGCGCTGGAGGCGATACCCCCAACACAGGGTATACAGGTGGAGGCTGAGCTTCCTGGACATGACTGAACAGCAGTGCTTCAGGAGGTCCAGGTTATCGCTCCAGGTCGTCGCAGACATTTGCAGCTTGCTGGAAGAAGACCTGCTGCCCAAAGGACCTGGTGGACACTCCTTACCAGTGGCTGTCAAAGTCACCACCGCCCTCAACTTCTTCACCTCAGGCTCCTTCCAGGGATCTGCAGCAGACATTTGCAAGATCTCACAGTCGACCGCCCACAGATGCATCACCCAGGTGACCAATGCCATGTTTCACAAGTCAGCCAATTATATAAACTTTGCCACTGATGAAGCCAGTGTTACTGAGCGGGCGCTTGGCTTTGCGACTCTGACTGGCTTCCTACAGGTGCAGGGCATCATCGACTGCACACATGTGGCCATCAAGGCACCCCCATCATCACCCAGGAGTGTTTGTGAACCGCAAGGGCTTCCACTCCCTCAGTGTGCAGCTTGTCTGTAACCATAAAAAGATCATCATGTCAGATTCCCTGGCAGCTGTCATGACTCTTTTGCCCTGCACCAGTCCACCCTCCCTCAGCTCTTCGCACCTCCAAACAGACTTACCGGCTGGCTGCTTGGAGACAAAAACTATCCACTGGAGACATGGCTGATGACACCGTTGAGGAGGTCAAGCAATGAGACCAAGGAGTGCTATACTGATAGCTACATGTCCAGCAGATGTGTCATAGAGCAAGCAATCGGCATGCTGAAGATGCGCTTTAGATGCCTTGACAGATCTGGAGGAGCCCTTCAGTACGCATCAGCCAGGGTCTCCAGAATCATCGTCATCACAACATAGCGCAGCAGCGAGGATTGGAGCTGCAAGAGGAGCAACGCGCAGAGCGCAGAGCGCACAGCTCTTCAGGAGGAGGAGGAACCTGAGGTGGAGATGGCACCAGCAGTGGCGCATATTGCTGCCCAGGAGGCTCAGGATGGCCTCATAATGGCCCGATTTACTTAACTTGCACCAGTGCACCCATATGGCTCCCAGATGCTGTACCAACTACCCCCCCGCCCCGCGCCCCCGCCACAACAACACCATAAAGCAGTCCTAAAATGACCAAGCTATTCCTGTCACCCAAACCCCCATTGCTCGAGGTTAAGTAATGTCTCACCATACAGTCCAAATGCCAAGGCCGCGTCCCAGGTAGCAGGCAAAAATGGACAAGACAGGAAAGTGGTGCAAATAAATAACTTTATGTGCGTCATAAATAGAACTGAAACTTAACACTAACATTTTGGCAAACACCCATGTGCATACCTTTGTGCATCTACGGTTGTCTTTTTTCTTTTCAGCATGCTTCTACGAGGTGCAACCCCTGTGGATTCAGCAAAGGTAGAGGTAGGCTGCTCACTTCCCTGCTGCGACTGCTTTGACACTTTTGGCAGAAGTCTTCTGGGTTTTAGGGCCCATGAGGGCCCCCACTAAAGACTGCTCCTCCTGCAACTGTGCAGGGACAGACTCGGCCATCGGGATCTGAGGCAGCACGTGGGGCTCTGACTGAGGGGGAGGCAATGGGGGAGAAATGGGAATGCTTTGAGAAGAGTGCCCACTTCCATGTGCCCTCTCAGCATCATCCCTCTCATGGGCTAGCAAGGAGCTGGAAAAGCTTCCAGAGCCTCGCGCATTTTGTTGCTGCTCCTCCAAGATCAACCTCGTTGTCGATGGCCCTCGAGGTTCAGCATCTGCATCCAGCTGAGCAAAGCTGGGAGCGTCCTGCGCCCTCCGGTGAGAACTCTCCACTGCTGTCCCTGTCTCCACCATCTGCTCTTGCTCAGTGTAAGAATGTAAAGGGTTAATACACTATAAGCTTTTGCAGACCTCAGCTATTTTGTCAAATAAGCCCTTATGGCAGAAGTAAGCGTTAAACCGGCAGCTACATCCCGTTATCGATTAAAGCTGCTGTGACGCCTATGTCACAGACAGGTTAAAAGCTACAAACGGCGGGGGACTGGAGCATGGTTGTTCAAGATGGTGGACGAAATGAGGAAGTGTCTACGTGCGCTGGACTTAAGATGTGCAGACTTGCTTGTCAAGCAAAAAAAACAATAGTTTAAACGTATGTGGACAAAAACAATTGGACTTATTTAGTTAGATGATCGGAACTTTGAAGAATAAAAGAAGAGGGATTGTGAACATTTAAACACAGGAGTAGAAGACCCAAGAAGGATGTCGAGCTTGTGTAGGTGGACGTAAATGCTGGCTGGAGCCTGAAACCTACCTAGCTAAAGAACAAGACGACGCACGCTACTCTGTCCAGTGACTAAACGAGTAATAACCATTCAGGAACTGTAAATTACTGCCGTGAGATACGAAATCTATTGATCTCTGCTGTGTACGAATAAAAGATTTACTGTAGCCAATTGGTATCAAGTCCGAATCCTTACAGCACTTGTGATCTGTGAGACACCAGGTGACAACACTACTCTATGTCTCGCTGGACCCACCGAGGTGTGTGTATCTGCACTGGTGCTGGGTGCGCTTGGGTCTGCTGGCGGTGCACCCCCAGAGGCTGGAGCTTCCTCTGAGGAGTCGCCTTCATCCTCCGACTGGACAATGGTGGGGCGCGGGGTGGTGGCGGGGGGGGCACTTGATGGACCTGTGGGAGAGTAAAGACATGAATTAGAATTGTGATGATAAGAATGTGCAACGCTACCATTATCCACATGATGACATTTCACTGGCTGCTGACGTCAAGTCACCATGAGTGACTGTTGTATGCCATGTGGCTGTATATCTAACCCTGTCACCAGGTTGCTGGGAGGTCCCCCTCTCTCTGTCTCCCACCACCAGCAGCTCTGCAACTCGACTGATTTGCAGCATCTCCTCCTCTGCTGGAGTCAAGTTGGTGTAAATTGGAGGGCCACCTCCGGTTCGTTGCCTCTCCCAGATGCTCCTGCAAGTTGGGAAAGAAGAGAACTTTGAGTGAGAGTGGTGGAATGAGTGTAAGGAATGGATGGGCTACATCTGTAGAGGGTGACTTGAGGGAGTGGCGTGACATTGCCGAATGGCCTCCTTCTGTGGTGTTATTTCCTATGATTGCATTAGGATGAGGGTGAATGTCAGTGGTGGTTAGTCAGATGGGGATGTGAGTAGGTGCATAGAGAGTGAGGGATGGGTGCACCTTGCAAGGTAGGTTGGTCTGAGGAGTGATGTGCAGGAGTAGGCTTGGGAAGGCAGAGTGAGGGGGTTGGGATCACACGCGCATCAGGATGTAGTTGAATGTGGCATTGCACTCACCTTTCCTGACTTCATGACATCATTAAGTCTTTTGCGGTACTGGATTCAAGACCGCCTGACTACACCCCTGCTGCTGACCACCTCCGCGATCTCCAACCAGGTCCTCTTGGTCTCACTGGAAGGTCTCTTGCGCCCATCCCCAGGGAACAGGATGTCCCTGCATGCTCAAACTCCCGAGAGCAGGACTTCTAGGAGGAGTTGGAGAATCTGGGCGCTGCCTTCTGCCGTTGAGACTGCATGGCTCCCTCAAGCCTCAGAGTGAAAATATTTAGCTTCTCAGCAACCACACCTCTCCCAAAGAACTGTGATCCTCCTCCAACAACTTTCAAATGTGATGTGTGGCAGGCCCCTTTAAATATCTGAGCTCAAGGTCAGTCATCGATGACGACATCAGACCCACTCCATTTAATTGGCCGGGAAACCCGCAGGCCTAACTCAATTGATCTAATTGAGTTATAAAGACAAAGTGGACAGCGTGCTGCCGTGTGCTGCATGAGGCTGACCCTCTACGCAGACACCCCACACCCAATTCGCCTCACAGGTAAAAATTCTGGCCATTGTGTTGGAAAACACTTTTCTCTCTGCTATAATATCTCTGTTGATGTATAAAGCGGGTTAAGAAGAGTGGGGTACGGGGGGGGTCTTAACCCCCAAAAATTGTCAGGTTGAGGTCGGGTCAGATGTTAACATTTTTAAATCTCAAACCTGGCTCCAACCTGTCTCCAACCCGCCCATTTCCGGGTTTAACGGAGGTGGGATAAGGGCAGGCAGCCAACCCGCTCCCAGGAGGCGGTTGGCAATTTAAATATTTTAATGAGGCTGGCAGCCTCTCATTTAACCTGCTTTGCAGGTTTAACAATGGTCGGCTGGGTTTACGAAGCCTCGGGAAACCCGACAGCTGAAGGGAGGTGAGGACAGCTTCGGGGAGAGGTAAGTGCCTTTATGACATTGCTTGTGGGTCAGGAGGAGTAGGAGTGCTTCCCCAAGCCCATAAAGCTCCCCCTCCACCATCAAGCCACCTCCTCCCCCATACAAAGACCCCCGGGTTCAGGGATCGGACCGCCCCCCCCGAAATCAGACACCCCCTGGGATCGGAGCGCCCACCGGGGTTGGGAATCGGACCCCCACCTGGATCCCAGTAGCAGCTGCAGGCTTCCTGTCTGCTCCTAGGGCCTGCTCTGGAGTCCTCCCCGCCCAACTGGAAGCCAAGCCTCTCAAGGAGAAAAGTCGCAAGCTGGAACTCCACAGCATGCGGGGAAACCCAGAAATCCAGGTTTCCTGTCCGGAACTTCATCCCCCACACCCCACCCTCCACCCCCGCCTACGCAACCCACCTAAGTCAATATTAGAGCCACAGGCATCAAAAAGTCAGTCTGTTTATTGAACACAAGGTACTGCACAGGCAGTCAAGCAAAAATAAAACTGTAAAAGACAACAAATTGCAAGAAGGTGGTGCTTTGTCCTGACCTGTAGGATAGAATGAAGAGCGGTTATTCTATTTAAGTTTTTTTTTTATTCGTTCCTGGGATGTGGGCGTCGCTGGCAAGGCCAGCATTTATTGCCCATCCCTGGTTGTCCTTGAGAAGGTGGTGGTGAGCTGCCTTCTTGAACCACTGCAGTCCATGTGGTGAAGGTATTCCCACAGTGCTGTTAGCCAGGGAGATCCAGGATTTTGACTGCAGCGACGATGAAGAGGAATGGCAATATATTTACAAGTCAAGATGGTGTGTAACTTGGAGGTGATGGTGTTCCCATGCGCCTGCTGCCCTTGTCCTTCTAGGTGGTAGAGGTCGCGGGTTTGGGAGGTGCTGTCGAAGAAGCCTTGGCGAGTTGCTGCAGTGCATCTTGTAGATGGTACACACTGCAGCCACGGTACGCCGGTGGTGGAGGGAGTGAATGTTTAAGGTGGTGGATGGGGTGCCGATCAAGTGGGCTGCTTTGTCCTGGATGGTGTCGAGCTTCTTGAGTGTTGTTGGAGCTGCACTCATCCAGGCAAGTGGAGAGTATTCCATCACACTCCTGAGTTGTGCCTTGTAGATGGTGGAAAGGCTTTGGGGAGTCAGGAGGTGAGACACTCGCCACAGAATACCCAGCCTCTGACCTGCTCTTGTAACCACAGTATTTATTTAGCTGGTCCAGTTAAGTTTCTGGTCAATGGTGACCCCCCAGGATGTTGATGGTGGGGGATTCGACGATGGTAATGCCATTTAATGTCAAAGGGCGGTAGTTAAATCCTCTCTTGTTGGAGATAATCATTGCCTGGCACTTGTGTGGCGCGAATGTTACTTGCCACTTATCAGTCCAAGCCTGAATGTTATCCAGGCCTTGCTGCATGCTGGCATGGACTGCTTCATTATCTGGGGAGTTGCGAATGGAACTGAACACTTTGCAGTCATCAGCGAACATCCCCACTTCTGACCTTATGATGGAGGGAAGGTCATTGATGAAGCAGCTGAAGATGATTGGGCCTAGCACACTGCCCAGAGGAACTCCTGCAGCGATGTCCTGGGGCTGAGATGATTGACCTCCAACAACCACAACCATCTTCCTTTGTGCTAGGTATGACTCCAGCCAGTAGAGAGTTATCCCCCTGATTCCCATTGACTTAAATTTTACTCGGGCTCCTTGATGCCACACTTGGTCAAATGCTGCCTTGATGTCAAGGGCAGTCACTCTCACCTCACCTCTTGAAATCAACTCTTTTGTCCATGTTTGGACCAAGGCTGTGATGAGGTCTGGAGCAGAGTGGTCCTGGCGGAATCCAAACTGAGCATCGGTGAGCAGGTGCCGCTTGATAGCACTGTCGACAACACCTTCCATCACTTTGCTGATGATTGAGAGTAGACTGATGGGCGATAATTGGCTGGATTGAATTTGTTCTGCTTTTTGTGGACAGGACATACCTGGGCAGTTTTCCACATTGTCGGATAGATGCCAGTGTTGTAGCTGTACTGGAACAGCTTGACTAGAGGCGCGGCTAGTTCTGGAGCACAAGTCTTCAGCAAGATAGCCGGGATGTTGTCGGGGCCCATAGCCTTTGCTGTATCCAGTGCGCTTAGCCATTTCTTGATATAACGTGGCGTGAATCAAATTGGCTGAAGTTGGTTCCGTTGCCCATGCTTGAGCTGAAGCCATGAGACTTCATGGGGTCCGGAGTCAATATTGAGGACTCCCAGGGCCACTGTATATCCACCTCTGGTGGGTATGTCCTGTCCCACCGGCAGGACAGGACATACCCAGGGATGGTGATGGAGGAATCTGGGACATTGGCTGAAAGGTATGATTCTGTGAGTATGACTACGTCAGGCTGTTGCTTGTCTATTCTGTTTGTCAACTCTCCCAATTTTGACACAAGTCCCCAGAGCAGGACTTTGCAGGGTTGACTGAGCTGGGTGTGCCGTTGTCGCGTCCAAAGTCGATTGCCGGGTGATCTGTCCGGTTTTATTCTTATTATTTTTTTCGGTAGCGGTTTGTTGCAACTGAATGGTTTGCTTGGCCATTTCAGAGGTCATTAAGAATCAACCACATTGCTGTGGGTCTGGAGTCACATATAGGCCAGACCAGGTAAGGATGGCAGATTTCCTTCCCTAAAGGACATTAGTGAACCAGAAGGGTTTTCATTCCAGATTTATTTAATTAACTGAATTTAAATTCTCCAGCTGCTGTGGTGATTTGAACTCAGTTGCGGGATCATTAGGCCAGACATTTAGATTACTAACCCAGTAACATAACCACTATGCTACCATTCCCAGTAAGTAAAAACAGCAGAGTGGGATAATGCCACACATTTATGCAAAGATAGGTTTTACCAATTGAACTAAATGATTCTGATAACATCTGTCGCTCTGTATGTTCATCTTACTGTAGAATAATTGAATAAGATTCAAGAAATACACAGGTGAGAGACACGGAGATGCAGTTTAGGTCACAAGGAGTTTCATAAGGGTCCTGCTATCATCTAAGTAGATATAGCGCAGTATGACTCAACTCCCATAGAAATAAAATGCTCAGGCCACGTATGGGAACAACTGACGCCACTGAATCCCAGAACGTATCTACGGCAGCCATGAATTCGTAATAAGGCCCACAACATATTAGTCAGCCTATCGGTATATGGTTTTGCTCGGACCTTAGTTGATACAAGGGTATATGAATCCTTTGAGGCACAGATTTCCCAACATGCAAGAAGTAACCCTTTTAGTTTTGCCAGAATGCCTGCAGTATGACCACAATAACTAGCTTTCCTACAAATGTGTCCAGAATGCTCTAGTTTTCCTAAACCTACTTGTATTCTACTGTCAAACTGTACTTTTGCAACTTAAATAATATGTTCTGTAGTTTTGACGGGTTTCCTCTGGAGGCTTTTTCATACTTCTCTCAAAAGGTTCATGATCACTTTCCCCGCAACATTTCTTGCATGCCGATATTGATGGAACTTTCAACACGCAAATATTACAGCTGCAAGTTATTTTAGTGTTTGGGAATCGCTGAATTGAATTGGTGTAAAGGCTTGTATGGCATACACTATGGATATCATTCCTGAATGGTCACAGTGTAATATTTTATCACTGGGGTTTCCATCACCAGGCATTGCAGCTCTTGAAAACTTTCATGTGATTGATTGATTCCATCTTTTTCCATTGGCCTTAAGTTCTTACTGCTGCGAGTGTCTATCCCATGTAACTGACTCCCTATTTAAAACCAGCCCACCCAGTGGAAACGAGGTGGTCGTGGCCCTAAAATAGCTCTGCTGCATGTATTGCCCCGTTCTCGCTCGGATTCCGCCTGCCGCCATATGTCCCAGGACCTTCTGCTGGGCGGTCCAGGTGCCTGTCTGATTCAGGCAGAACTCTCGTTGCTGCAGGCAAATCGGAGTCTCAAGACCTCGGTGCAATTTTGAGGGACAACTGGGTGGAGCGTGTGCCTTGCATGATCTGCCTTGTTGTACCAGACGGTGTAGCAGAAAAGATCCTAAAAGGTAAGACCAGAATTATTTTTATAGGGCCAGGAGCAGAAGCAGCAGACAGTGCTCCTCCGGACACCACAAGAATACAGGGAGCCACTGCTGCCCTAGGCTCCCTCCCACTTGTGATTGGTTCCCCCCTTCGGACCGACCTGCCTGATGGCCAGCTTGACATCTGGGCCGCTTAATATTGCACAGTCCTGGGGCCAGTGCAATACACTGAGATGCCCGCTTGCGGCATCCTGCACGCCAGCGGCAGGCTAATGAGGCCTGGCCCGCTAAATGGTTCGGGCTTCCCTGGTCTGCTGCATCTGGCCCTACAAAAATAATTCTGTTCTTACCTTTTCGGACCTTTTCTGCAACACCGTCTGGTACAACTAGACAGATCATGCATGGCGCACACTCCACCCAGTTGGCAGGATATGGTGAGCATGCTGCCCGCTGTCCGCCCATTCCATGCCTGGAGCTAAAATCTATCCCCTTGCATTTTGAACTTGTACTTATTTATATTCAATTTGATATTGTAATCTCTTACTCATTATAGGGATTTTTCCACATTCCACATAATGACCCTGAATATCCATGGAGGTTGTCCAATCTTTGGTGGGTGATCAGCGGAACATTCGGAGAAATGGTGTAGCTAGCAGTTCATGCCATTTCTCCAGTGGTTCTGCCAATGTCCTGTCGAAGTTATGGCAGGTGATTGGGGCAATCCCCATGGGAATTCAGGGTTACCATCTTTACAAACTTCCACTTCTTCAGTGTTACCTAGTATCTGTGATGTCATGTGATGGAATATTTCTGAAGGTGAGGTGATTTCAAAGGGCACTCTGGTAAACAAGTATCTGCCAAAAGGACTATGAAAAGCTATACAGCTTTGATGAGTCTTCATCCAATTGTATTGACCAGCTGCTTCAAGTATGCTAAAGGTTTTGCCATTTGATAATTGTGACACTACTTCCACCATGATTTACATTTAAAAATGTTCTCTTTATATGGCTTTATTTATATCTGTAGGGTCAAGGCATATTCTTACTCATTCATTGCTTGGCTTAACTACTGTCACCATTATTATTGACCCACTGTCTTGGTACTTTGACTTTCTTTCTTGTACCAAGTTTTTCCATTCTACTGAGCTCATCACAAACTTTATAATGAAATATGACTAGCACTTTCCTCAATGGATGTATGGCTATTTAAGCATCTGGCTTTAGCATATGCTCTGCTTTCCTACTATGCATCCTAAGCTTTTAAAAAGGGATCAATCACATTAATAGGGGTAATCTACAGACCACCGGATAGTGGAAGGGAAGTGAAGGAAGAAATATGTCGGCAAATTTATGAAATGATTAAAAGATATAGAATAATAATAATGGGTGATTTCAACTACCCCCAAATAAACTGGCAAGAAGCACAGGGAAAGGGGAAAAGGAAATGGAGTTTTTACAGTGTGTTCAGGACTCCTTTCTAACCCGGTATGTAAGAAGCCCAACAAGAGAGAAATCATGACTGGATCTAGTAATGGGAAATGACTAGATAGAGCAGAGCAGATAAGAGAAGTAAGCGTAGGGGAACACCTAGGCAATAGCGATCATCACATAATAAAGTTTAGAATAATAATTGAGAAAGACATAAGTAAGACAAAGACCAAAGTAATAGATTGGGAAAAAGTACATTTTATGGGGACGAGAATGGATCTAGAGAAGGTAAACTGGAAAATAAATTGACAGACAAAGAGAAGAACAACAGTGGGAAATATTTAAAGCGATGATCAATAGAGTTCAGGAAATATATATTCCGCTAAAACACAAGAACAAACAAGCCAATAATGAAACACCATGGATGAATAAAGAGATAAGGGTAAAATTTAGACTAAAGAGAAGGGCATACACTGAGTACAGAGACAATAAAGGAAAGGATGACAAAAATGGGATTACGAAGAGGTTAGGAAAGAAGTTAAAAAAATTAGGGAAGCAAAAAGGAACTACAAAATTAAATTATTGAGGAATATAAAAAGAAATAGTAAAGTATTCTACAGACACATAAATAACAAAAGACAAATCAGGATAGAGATAGGGCCACTAAAGGATGCACAAGATAAACTCATAGGTAATAACAGTGAAATGGCAGAAATATTGAATAGTTACTTTGCCTCAGTACTTATCAGGGAAACAAACAAGGTGGACATGACATTAGAAGAAAAGATCAAAAATGACACAAAGATATTTAAGATAGAAAGGGGGAGATAATTGATAAACTAATCAAACTTAGAGAGGATAAAACCCCTGGACCAGATGGATTGCATCCACGCATATTAAAAGAAGTTAGGGACAAGACAGCAGAGGTACTATTACACATATATAACAATTCATTAGAAAAGGGAATAGTGCCTGAGGACTAGCGAACAGCTAATGTTATTCCTATATTTAAAAAGAGAAATAGAACAAGTCCCAGAAACTATAGACCAGTTAGCTTAATGTCAGTGATAGGACAGATAATGGGATCTTTACTCAAAGATGTGATAGAAAAACATCTAGAAACCAAAAGTATAATAAAGAGTAGTCAGCACGGAATTCAAAAGGGAAGGTCATGCTTGACAAACCTTATTGAATTCTTTGAAGAAGTGCCAGAAAGAGTAGACAAGGGTATTGTATTAGATGCAATATATATGGATTTTCAAAAGGCCTTCAATAAGGTACAGCACAGTAAACTCATGACTAAGGTGAGAACATGTGGAGTCAGGGGACAAGTAGCAGAATGGATAACAAGTTGGCTACAAAACAGACAACAGAGAGTAGGGGTTAAAGGTAGTTACTCAGACTGGTAAAAGGTGGGAAGTGGTGTTCCACAGGGATCGGTGCTGGGACCACTGTTATTTACAATTTACAGTTATGATTTGGACTCGGGAATTTCAAAATTTGTGGATGACACCAAATTGGCAGGGGTGGGGGGGCGGTGCAGTTAATATAAAGGAAGAATGTGACAAAATACAGGAAGACATTAATAAGCTTGCAGAATGGGCATGTAATTGGCAAATTTATTTCATTACAGATAAGTGTGAGGTGGTGCATTTTGGTAGGAAGAATAAGAAGGCCACATACTGCTTAGATAATAAGAGTCTGAATAGGGTAGAGGAGCAAAGGGATCTAGGGGTACAGATACACAAATCACTAAAAGTAGTGACGCAGGTTAATAAGGCCATTAAAAAGCACTGGAGTTCATTTCTAGAGGGATAGAACTGAAAAGCAGAGAAGTTATGTTAAACTTATATGGAACCTTGGTTCGACCACACTTGGAGTACTGTGCACAGTTCTGGTCTCCATATTATAAAAAGGTAATAGAGACATTAGAGAAAGTGCCAAAAACGATTCACAAGGATGATACCAGAACTGAGAGGATATACTTATCACGAAAGGCTGAACAGGCTGGGGCTCTGTTCCAAAGAAAAGAGAAGGCTGAGGGGTGACCTGAGAGAGGTCATTAAGATAATGAAAGGGTTTGATAGGTTGGACGTAGAGAAACTGCTTCCACTTGTCGGGAACCCAAAACTAGAGGTTATAAATATAAGATAGTCACTAATAAATCCAATGGGGAATTCAGGAGAAACTTCTTCACCCCAAAGAGTGGTCGGAATATGGAAGGCAGTACCACAAGGAGTAGTTGAGGCAAATACCATCGATGCATTTAAGGAGAAGCTAGATAAGCACATGAGGGAGAAAGGAACAGAGGGATACGCTGATAGGGTTAGATGAAGTAGGGTGGGAGGAGGCTCATGTAGAGAATAAACGCTGAATGGCCTGTTTCTGTGCTGTATGCTTGATGTAACTCGATGTGAATATATCAGCATTCTTCTCGGTCACTTTTAAGTATTTATTGTTAGTGATTTTATCAATAGTTTTGAGAATTCCTAACTAATCCCTAATTTTCAGAGAGGCTGTACTCAATGTTTAAAAATTTGAATTTTTAGACTTTGATATTTGTCTTTATATTCATTCACCACTTTACATTTTCCTATCAAATTGATCTTTTAGACACAGTACATCACCAACTTTGTATTAGATTTGTTCAATATTGTACTTAGCTTCTTTAACCTGACTGTGATATGACACTACATTGAGTTCCTGTGTCTAATGTAAAATGAACAATTCTGTTCTTTGCCTTGAGGTCAACTGCCAATTCAGTGTAATCACATGGCTGAATTGCATCCATAAAAATATCATTCTCACTCTCAGACTGCTCTTTCACTCTATGAACTTTCTTTTTAATTCTTTGATCATCTGATGAGGATGGTTCTGGTTAGGTTTTGCAGTCAGTGTGGTGTAGTTAGTCATCTCATGCCCACTCAGAAAGCTGTGCATTCAAACCCACCTCCAGGACTTGAGTACAGAATTTAGGCTGACACTTCATTTAAGTACTGAATCCGCGAATATAATGGAGGAGGCGGGATGGTGGCGGGAGAGCTGGTTTCCTGGTTCCGGTCCCGCTCCCAGCTGCAGCCACTCTGTAAACGTGATTTTTCCTTGATTGGTCTTGTTAAGCCCACCCTGCAGGCTTCCCGGCCAATTAACAGGAAGCGGGTCTGATGACGTAATTTGATGATGCGTCATCAGCTGATTTCCTTAAAGGGACCACGCCCACATGGAGTTTGACAGTTGTTCTGTCGGTGTTTGACAGCATTGAGGTGCTGCAAACACTGACAAGCACTGCACAAAGGTGAACGCTTGCACCCAGGCTCTCCAGTGACACCCTCCAAATGCTTATGGAGAGAGTCACAGCACGCAGGGAGGTTCTCTTCCCTTCCAAGGGCGGAAGAGACCTCCCCAGGACACCAAGGCAGCCTGGTTGCACATTGCACAGGAGGGCAAAAGCAGGGATGTCATCAGGGGTCCCTGGCTGCAGTGGCGCCAACCTTTCAATGATCTCAGTGGATCACGAAACGTTACTGCAAAGCCACACTCAAACTCACCCTGCTGTGCCATTCATCACATCCCCAACACTCTGCCTTCCATACCCTTCTCCTGCACATCCTTACTCACACCAACTTACCTTGCACCTCCACCCAACCCTCTCTATCTACTTTATCACTTCCCCATCTCACTAGCCACCCCTCACACTCACCCACATCCTACTGCAAGCATACCAACTAACAACACACAAGGGTAGGCACTTGAGAGGTTTAGCCAATGTCCATGTGAAGTTTCTGGTAATGTGTTGTCATACAGTGAAATGTATTTTTCCAACACTGCCCCTTATTGGACAGATCTGTGCGCACCTTGAGAAGTGTCTTACTGAGTTCCAGTGAATGTTGAGACATAACGCCCCCCCCCCTGCCCCCCACCAGCCCGCTATAGTGATGTGTGTGCATGGAAGGGCTTGGACATTAAAGGGATGCTTCACGGTGCTGGTGTGGGATGGTGTCAACCTGGCGCATCATGTGGCAGCCAGGGTTTACAGTGTCAAGTGAAGTAAATCTGGCCATGGTGATGCCATCGCTGGCCTCCCAGGGCAGCAATGTTGTCGGGGACTGATGCCCTGTGTCCAGTGCAGCATCAGGTGATGGCGGAGAAGGTTGGTGATGTTGGTGTTGGAGCTGATCGTGGAAGGATTCGGAGATCCAAGGTTTAATTTTTTCAAGGGTTGCTGCAATAGATGGCAGCTGCAGGTGCGATGACAGAAGCGATCTGTCAGTGGTGAGAGAGGTTCTCCCAATGAGGTGGCACTGGACATACAGTTGGATCTAAAAACTTGTAAGCTAAAGAAATCTCTATATGTATAAAAAATGAAGTAACCAACATTTTCTGCGCTCTGAAACTCACAATCTGCGACATGGCATCCTTTACACCACTTCCGCAGCTGTCAGCTTATCAGAAACATCAGAGCAGACTCAAAACACACCAGGGTGAGCTGGCATGTTCCCTGAACAGTGGGTAACCCGTGGGGGAGAACGTAAAATTTGAAGGAAGCCTCAAAATAGTCTTAAATTGGCTCTTAACAAGCCATTTAACAAGCTGAATTGTCTCTCCCGCCGCTTGGTGTCAGGTCAGTTCTCCGCTGACAGACCCGACACCTGGGAGAGGCGGGTTGACGGCGGGTTTCCCACCGTCAATCTTTGCTATTTCGACAGCGGACCCGCCTCCAAACCCGCCCTCTGAGCACTATTAAACTCACTGCCTAAGAGTGCAGCCATTTGGATGAGACGTTAAACTCAGTTGGCTTGTTCAGGTGGAAATTAAAGATCCGATGGCACTATTCAAAGGAGAGCAGGGGTCCTGGCCAAAATTTAGCCCTCCCTATTAGGTTAGATAGGTGGTCTAAGCAAAGGGGTATAAAGGGATATGGGAACAAGGTTGTATTTGGTCTACCGCTTGTGTGGAAGATAAATGCCAACACAGACTGTTTGGACCAAATTTCCGTGTTGTAATTTCTGATGTCATTCTACTTTAATAGTCATCTTTTTCCTATCGTGTGATTTACCACAATATTTACAATTCATGACCCGTTTGATCTGATTTCTTTCCATTGAATGTGTGACACTGTGCTGCACTCACGCTATCTACAGCACTGCAAATATTCGATAAATGCTGTAGCTATATTTATTTGGCTTCTGTTGGCCTGCTTTTGTAGATCTAGACATTTTTCTTTGAGTAATCTGGTTCTGGCGTGTTCTTAAGGTCTATCAACTACAACACGGTGTGGCTCATTGGTGGGGGGACGGGGGCAGTCAGCTGGTGGGGTCTTGGTGTGCAGAAGTTGCACTGTGACAGTATAGGACAAGCTTGATGGACCGGCTGGTCTTTTTCTGACCTTTGTTTTTGTAAGTCTGTCTGTTTGTAATTCTTTCTTTAACAAGCCTGTGTACAAGGCCAGCCTTTGTTTGCAAGTCTATTACAAATAGACAGTGTTTTTTCCTTGAACTTGAAACCTGTTATTAAACACGTCTTTTGTATATATATCGTAACCTAACCCGCCTCTAAATTAAAGTCGAGCGGAGAGTAAAACGGGCGGACGATCTGATCCCATCAGTTTCCCACAGGGCGGGTTAAGTTAAAATTATTCCCCAATATTCTTCAGTGGTGTAAAATATTCCTCAACCTTATCCAGTAACATCGTTAGTTTCCATTTATTCTCTCCATCACCACATGTAAACATACGATACACCTCTGTCGCTTCCTCATCTATCACATGCTGCCTTTAATTAATTTATTTTGACTCCTACGCATTGCTGTTGCAAACACTTCAAATTCGGTTTCCATCTTCTCTATGCTTCTGTGACATTTTTAATGTCTCAAATGGTCTGGGTGTTTAAACCTTCCACTTCCATCCCCGTTCTGACATCATGCAATGGTTTGTAGTCTATTTGTAATAAGAGTCAGGATACTAGCTGCAGAGTGCCCTCTGTGCTTCCTCTCCACACATTTACATTTCACATCCCATCTTCTCCTCCTTCCGCACCTCTTCCATTTCTCTCTGACCTCCTGGCATTTCCTCTTGTGTTCCATTCCACAACCTTAATCCTATGCTCCACTACTCCTATGTCCACTACACTTTTAAAGAAAGCCCACTCCTCAGTAAACACTCTAGTGATCTCAGTTTTGAAAATTTTAATTGACCCCCCAGCTTCAACAGCATTTTAGGGGAGAGAGTTCTAGATTTCCACTACCCTTTTTGTGAAGAAGTACTGTCTGACATCACCCCTGAATGGCCTAGCTCTAATTTTAAGGTTAAGCCCCCTTGTTCTGGACTCCCCCACCAGAGGAAATAGTTTCTCTTGATCTACCCTATCAACTACTTTAATCATCTTAAACACCCCTCAATCTTCTCTTCTCAAAGGGAATACATGCCTAGTCTCTGCAACCTGTCCTCATAATTTAACCCTTTTTAGCCCCAACTAGGTCCCTCTCTGACACCTTTGAAAGCTAAAGAGCTGAAGTTTATATTGTACATAATAAAGGAAAAGCAAAATAATTATGCCTATATAACATGTCAGTCAGTGTAACTTTTCAAATGTAATTGTATTACACCTATTGATGGAACCAGTTACAGAGCTCAATAATACGGGAGGCCTAAATTACTATCAGTAGAAATACAATCATTAACCTAGGGTGCTTCTGCTTCAGCTGTATGTTAATTCAGCTCTTTCAGACTATTCGGCTCAAGAACTCTAATGCCAGTTTCTCCAATAATGTCAATATTCACATTTTAACAAGAATGAATGTATTTTAAATCATCACAAATTCAGAATGATCAAAAGGATCTTAAAGTTAATTGTAATTCTTTGGAACGGTTCCATTTAAAAAAAATGTAAAAATACTCTTGAAATGTCACAAGATGCGTTCACACGGCTGGTAATTAAAAATTAATTTTATTCCTTTTGATAGATGGGACCAATAGTTTAGAAGCCTTTCATTTTATTTGATCATTTTGAAAAACAGGGTAGGTTGGATGACCACAGGAAGGTACTGTATTGCATTATCTGCAAATCCAGGGACTAATGTGTTTTCTTTTGTACTAATGTCCAGGAAATGTCAACTCTTATTTAATATTCCGTCAATTAATTATTCTATTCAAAATGTCAATCCAGACATCCTATTCAAATTTCAAACCTGTGTTTGCTTCCAATAAAGCATTATTTTCTCTTCAATTTTTTTTTATAGCAAATTCCCATAGGAATTACTGGCCTGAACTGGGGGCAGTGGTACTATTGGTGATATTGGTTGCTGCGATTTTATATTATAAGAAACGACAGAAAAGTCAGAGAAATGCAAGAGTGCAAGGTATGTAACTGATAAACATTTGTTAAAACAAAATATGAATTTCAAACTGAAAAATGGCTGAACTGATGGATCAGAATTGTATTCAGATTTGCAGCACAGATGAGGGCACCTAATCTTCCCTTGCCCCCTATTTGTCACAACATGTTCCTTTTACCACAAATGAAGGTGTTGAGTCTGCAGTGGGGGAAGTGCTGACAATGGTACTTTGCTATTTGAATGCAGTGTACATTCTATACCTAGTGCCAAAATGTTCTACAGAGAAGTACTTGCACAATCTATAAATGATAATTTCTTTAATTTCAAAAACTTGTACCAAACTGTGGATGTCCAGTGAGGGCATGATGTAGCTCACTACTTTGGAGCATTTCATTGGCCCAGAAATTGATCTCGCTCTGTTCCCACGGGGGTAAGCCTTCCCCGCGATGTCTCACCTCGCTTATGCTTTTTCTGATCCAGCTCGCACGAACTTGATGTTCCAGACATCAGCTGTGCTGGGCTTGCGTATCCCAGCGGCGTAGTGAATTCGTGCGAGCTGTGGGATCACGTGACTCAGTTAGAGCCAATGGCAGCACACCATCTTCCATTCATAAGTCTCACAGCATGGCTGTGAGACTTATGAATCTTACACCCCCCCAAAATAACAGCTAAACCTCAATTAAATTTAAAAAAAAACCCATCACATTAATAAAATAAGTATAGTTAATTAAATTAACCATTTTAAATAAAAAATTAAATTTTTGAAAAAATTTAAAATCTTTTAAAAAGTTATAAAAATAAACTTACCTGTCTTTAAAGTCTATAAAAAAGATATACCTGTAAAAAAAAATTCAAAAAAATACTTAATTCACTACTTACCTTCTTAAAAGCGGGTCTTACTCCTCCTTTTTACATTTCCAAAATCTTCCCTACTTACCTGCGCGTCCAAAGCATGAAGTGCACAGCGTGCGCGCAGCCTGTAGCGCGCACGCGATGCACCCAGGCCCCGCCCCCTTTTCGGAAGAGCAATTGCCGGTTTTCAGCGCATGCGCAGGGCATGCAGAAAACCGGCAATTGGAGTGGGAATACGCGAGAGTACGCAGTGCGTACTCTCGCGTCCCGGGATCAATTTTCGGCCCATCGTGTTCTCACTCAGCTCAAGCTGCTGTCCTCTGTTCATTCACATAATACCAAGTCATTGGCTGCGAATTTCCACGGAGCTGCTCTTGCTCCTCCGCCGCGGTAACTTTGGCGGAAGTGCGGCAGAAACCTCGATTACACGTGTAAGTCGGGTTTCCGCCACACTTCCGGCAAAGTAACGGCGGTGGAGCGGGTAAAGGTCTGAGGAAATACCCGTCCATTGTCAGTAAAGTAGTGCCTTTTTTAAAGTGCTGTATCTACTCCCGAAAAATGTTGCAAATGCTAACTTTTTGAAGTTTATTAACTATTATTAAAATTGGCTCCAGTCCAGGACACACTACCAATGTGAATGGTTCAATGTTCTTCTGTTTTGTATGAATTTAATTCCAGTATTTACCTTCTTTCTTAACTGTGTTTTCCCAGGACTCATAATCCTGCTGGCTTGGCTTAAATAGTGTTGCCTATTAATATTTTAGTTATCATAATTAAACAGTTTATATTTTTTTTATTTTGGGTCTGAAATGCTATGAATTCATCAAAAAGTTAAATGGTCAAACGCATCAGAGTTTTGATCTACAAACAATTTCTTCGTAGTCCTAAGATTTCCGTATCGGAGATGAATTTCCAAGGGGCTTCCCTTGTTCCACTGCCATAACTTCCAGCAAAGTTACTGTAGGAGAGCCCGAGAAGCCCTGAGGAAATTCACCCTCAAAGTCTTTATTTGATATAAATTTCCCATTTTTCTTTCTTTTTAATATTTTTCTGTTACTCAGTGCCACGAAGTCTGCTTCAGATAATGTAATGTGGGCTCCAATCTTTCCTACAGTCAGTGCCATTGCTACTCAGTAACTGGTGGCCGGATGTGCACTTACATCTGGACTACGTTCCCCTGTGGCGTAACTATCTGGCGAGTGCCCTGGCTGAGGATTCACAAACAGCCATGTTTGTGTTTGCAGTAACAAAGACCAAAATGTTATCAAACACATCATTAATCTTATCTGGACATTTATGTCTATGTTAATTTAATATAATGAATAAAAATAACATTTATTCCACATCCATTTCAATCCTCATTAGTAAAGAACATCTTCAATTATTATTTGTTCCCATCCTATTTTTGAATAGTTTAAAAAGAATTTGAGATAGCGTAAAAATAAGTGACAATAATGCTGTTTACATTGAACATGTCATCAACCGGAAGATATTAACACAGGCTGGTGGAATACCATGGATTTTTATTTTTAGGTGTTTCAGATTGCATTATAATTAGGAATTAATGTATAATTTAATAATGTTTAGCACATCTAATGGTTATCTTTCAGGTGTGTTCATTAGAGTCCATCTTCTCTATGATTTACAAAGAATCTGTGAATAGAAAACTTTGATCTTTGCAGAATATGATGTGCCAGATAGGCCTATATATGACTCCCTAGAATCTCACAGTAGAACACTGAATAATTAGAGCCTTGCACCATTTAACTTGTTGACTGTTTAGTGTAGTGCATGAGAGTTGGAATATCCTATGTTTTCCTTTGTCCCCTTTTAAGTGGCAGTTGATGTTGTGAGAGAAGCGATCCATGAAGAAAACCATGAGAATGAAGGAAATGAGGAAAACTCATCTTCAAGAGGCTCAGCTCAATGGGTACGTTACAGAACTGAGAGTCAATTCAATTACATTTAGCAATTTCCTCGGGTCAGGTGGGTCCTGTAAGAATGCTATGGTTGGTAAACCCATAAACCTTACAAGGTTGATTAGCTAAAAAAAAGGACAAAATGGACCCTTAACTCATTCACCTTAACTCCTTATCAAAATGTTATCTGAAGATTTACTGTCCACATCTAGGGGATTATTAGATGTCTAGATTTTGCTTTCTTGAACTGTTTTACGTTAACCAGTCAAAATTATACTAATATTTACACAACCAACCACACTTCAGGGGACCAGTGTACTATTGACTGAATGAGTAAATCTCTTCCCTCCAAAGTCATCAAAGAAATCAAACAACAAAATCACGAATTAACATTTCTTTATTAATGCTTCAGATAATCCATTAGTAGCATTTTGGTTTTAAACATTAAAGGGTACACAAGGTGTTGAATCATATGTTATTAACTGATGGAATCAATAAACTTAAGGTTGCAAGGTTTAAGTATATATCACCATTACTCAGCATCATTGGGGGCCTACTTAGTACAAGCTAGTATTAAGCTCAATATCCAAAACTAGCACGAAGTTGACAGGGTTAGTTTACAGTTAGACACAAGTTAACAGATTTGAATCACAAGTCTGTTGGATATGTTAAAAAATATGGTTAGTTCAGCTTATTATTGATGAGCTCTGAACATTTTAGCAATGATTCTTGGATAATGAATCTCGCCCTTCTGAGTCAGCGTAGTAGAGCTGGTTGTCTCGCCTCCCTTTGAGATGTTCATGTTAGTCTCCCGAGACAGCATGGTGACTCTACATTTGTCATTGGGGTATCCATTCCCTCTTGGGCCATCTGTCTAGTCTGGGCAGTTCTACCTTACATTTTGGTAGCTATATTTGGCAAGAGCGAGTTCAAATTTCACTTCCGTTATTCTTAGGAAAACTTCACTTTCATACAAGTTACACACTTAAACAATTGCCTATATTTGAGTAGGCTTCTAAACGTTTCTTCAGATCTATCAAATATTCTCTGGCCTGTAACCTCTGTTTCTCAGAGACTTGCTATCGGTCTGAAAGTGTCTGAAACTGTCTGCCTTAATTAGGGATAGAGACAGGCTAAGTGAGTGGGCAAACATTTGGCAGATGGAGTATAATGTGGGAAAGTGCAATGTTATCCACTTTGGCAGGAAAAATAAAAAAGCAAATTATTATTTAAATGGAGAGAGATTACAAAATGCTACAGTTCAGAGAGACCTGGGGTCCTTGTGATGAAACACAAAAAGTTAGCATGCAGGTGCAGCAAGTAATCAAAAAGACAAATGGAATGTTGGCCTTTATTGCAAGGGGGTTGGAGTATAAAAGCAGGGAAGTCCTGCTACAACTGTACAGGGTATTGGTGAGACCACACCTTGAGTACTGCGTACAGTTTTGGTCTCCTTATTTAAGGAAGGATATACTTGCATTGGAGGCAGTTCAGAAACGATTCACTAGGTTAATTCCAGAGATGAGGGGGTTGACTTATGAGGAAAGGTTGAGCAGGTTGGGCATATACTCATTGGAATTTAGAAGAATGAGAGGTGATCTTATTGAAACATATAAGATACTGAGGGGGCTCGACAAGGTAGATGCAGAGAGGATGTTTCCCCTCCTGGGGAAATCTAGAACTCGGGGGCATAGTTTCAGAATAAAGGGTCGCCCTTTTAGAACTGAGATGAGAAGGAATTTCTTCTCTCAGAGGGTCATAAATCTGTGGAATTCTCTGCCCCAGAGAGCTGTGGAGGCTGGGTCATTAAATACATTAAAGGTGGAGATAGGCAGATTTTTGCAAGATAAGGGAGTGAAGTGTTATGGGGAATGGGCAGGGAAGTGGCTTTGAGCCCAAGATCAGCCATGATCTTATTGAATGGCGGAGCAGGCTCGAGGGGCCAAGTGACCTATTCCTGCTCCTATTTCTTATGTTCTTATTCCTCTTTTTTTTTTAAACACCAATTTAATTTTCACAAAGTAAACTGCTTCTCCCACCTTCCACACAATTAGCTAATCTGAGTAATATATTTTATTGAAAGGACTCTCCTTTTAGTAGTCAATCACCTTCAACAGACATCTGTCTAGGACTTTTAATTAACCAATTTTAATTACAAAACTAAGACCAGACATACTAGTGGCTGGTAACTCTATGTAATTCCTTGGCCTTCAATAACAAGAAACTCAAACGACGCCAGATAAAAGTGCCATTTTACTGAGTCATTCCCAGAACATGTTATCTGTATGTTTGTCACCTTGGTAACCTAGGTCTACTGACTATGGGTGTGAAAAATCCTTGTGTGCACAATGCTGTCGTGATGTATCCATCATTTTTAACATTAACTGTTTCTCTTTGCCCAGCATTCAGCAGGTTTGCTGAAAATTCTTTCGGGCACTTTTACTTTTGCCCATCATAAATGGAGTCCATCATCACATGGGGCACATAGTTCTTCACACATAAAATGAGTCAGCAAGTCACACAAATGTATATTCTATATGGACAATTGTGTTACCTCTGTGTTGCATTACATTTTCTTTTAAGTTGAAAGATGCATTAATTATAATACTTTCTGCTTTACCTTATAAGAGAATATGTGCTACAGAATAGAAGTATAGTAATATAACATGTTTGATTCAAGATGCCAAAACATGACGAACTCGACTCGATGGGCCAAATGGCCTCCTTCTGTGCCGTTATGACTCTATGGGCTGGATTTTGTCAATGGGGGCCCGTCGGGGGCGGGACTGTTGGTTGTCGGGTTTCAGTCCCGCCCCCAACGACATCCGGCCAACCTACGCTATTTTCCCTTGATTGACCTTGTTAAGCCCGCCCTGCGGGCTTAGCCGGCCAATTAAGGGAAAGCCGGTGACAGATGACAGATGCTTTGAGAAGCTGTCAAACACTGACAATCTCTGTTCTAAGGTGAACCCTTGTACTGAGGACTCACCAAACCTCTTTCCTGAGCAGAAATCAGATAGCTGTTGCATTGGAGAATGCAGCAGCCATTCTGTCATCTCTGCCATTGAGATGAGGAGCCTCCGGATCCCCAAGGGTTGAAGCCTGCAGGAAGAAAAAAGGTAAGTAAACTTTTTCTAACACTTTACACTCACCCTTCATACTTACTCTCCACACTTGCACCCATCACTCACCTCTACAGCGCACTTTTCGATCCCTCTCACCCCCACAGACTCACTGCTCGCCTCGCTGACCCTGGCGAGGTTCGCAGCCGTCGGGAAGCCTGCACTTGCAGGGGTAAAATGGGGATAAGTCTCTTAACTGCCTGTTAACTACCTGTTAACAGGCAGTTAATTGGCTGTGATCCCCTTCCCGCCTCGAGGAGACGGGTCCCTGCGCGACTTGGGGACCCGCCTCCCGGGAAGATGGCACGGAGATGGGTTGGGAGCGGGTTCGGTACCCACTCCCAGTTTCTGCCATTTTCCCGGCAGTCCCGCCTCCATACCCACTTCCCCAGGGCTGGCAAAATTCCCCCCGATGACATCCATAAATTGACTGGCAGGGTGGCATAGCACTTCGGTAAATTGCCCTGCCATTCCATGGAGTGGCAAGACGTCACATTTCTCCCATAATTCACTGTACAATTAGTTATTGAATTTTCCCAGATTGTTTAGGAAAAGCAGCAAATTAAGCAAGAAAAAAATTGGAAGATGATTCATCCCCAGCCCTCACATCCGACTCCCATTTCAAAATCCCATCTCATTTCAAAAGTGCCACTGATAGAGGCCTCAGATTATGGGGTGGATTTTAACTGTCCGAGGGTTTCTGGTGGGAAATTGCGCTGGTGAGTTAATTTCCTGCCTGCCCAGGGCAGCCAGTGGCCACAGTAATTTTAACTGCCAGGCCTTATTACTATGCTGCCAGTCCACTTCCTGCCCATTCCAGCAAGAAGCAGCTGCTGGACTGCAGAAAATAGGCTGCCTGCCATTTAGGTGTGGGGAAGGGGGTTCCAGGTCGGTCTTGTGGGAGGAAAAGGGAGGAGTCTGGGCCAGGGGAGGCCTAAACGTTCCTTACGGGGCCAGGAGGAGCAAAGAAAAGTAGAAGAAACTTCCTTTCAGAGCTTCTTCACGTCCCACTCCGCTTCTGACCGGCTTGAGCCTGGCAGGAAAGCCACAGTGGGAGCCTGACGATGTCATCGGAACCCAATCTGCATCTTTAAAAAAGGACCCCATCGGCTTCAGGCGGGCGCCTTTGCCACCTCCTCAGAAGTGCAGGTTAAAATTAGGATCAGTGTGACCCAGGTGGGCAAGTCACCCAGGGCATTTTAACTAGTTTATGATTAGGGATTGGTAATGATAATGGAACCCATTACTGGTTCCACAGACCAATCCAGAATTTTTCTGGAGGTTTAAATGAAACAAAGGATAGACAATGAGTGGTACACAAATGAATAGCATACTACAGGGCAACTGTGGTAGCGAGTAGTGGACAGCAATAGCAGTAAATTTAATAGGTGAACACCATTGGAGAAGATTTCCTGTGTTTCCTTTTTGTAAGCTTAAAATCCACTACAAATAGTGCTCAGAGGCAGTATCGCCCTATATTTTTCCAAGGCACAAGATGGTCTGTTGGGCTTTATTCATTTTCATTCACAGGGCATATCCCACACTAATGTCTCACAGTTGTCTGCTTCTACCATAGCTAATTGGGGGTTTTAAAACAGAATTTTATATTTTTTTGTAAGGGACATCATTTTCTTCACATTTCCCAACTCTAGGTGCCCTAACTCTAAACTCAGAAGAGCACCACTACTGTATTTCTCACATTAGCTATCTTTGTGATTTTTTGAAATTCAATTGATAAGTTAGTAACAATTAGCGTTGAATTATGGGTGGCTTCATGCTGTGAAAGGGCAACTACTAGGAACTGGTTTGAGATTGCCCCAAACCTATCCAACAGGAAGAGAATACTTTCATCCCATCATTCTTGGACTTGAAACCATGTCCCAGGTAATGAAAGGGCAGTGTGGTGGCACTGTCCAGTCCACTCAATTCTTGATTTTTAACTTTGTTGATGCAAGGTGAACAATTCAATGTGTTATGCAAACTGGGATTGCCATTTACCTTCATAATTTAAAGGGTTCATGCCATGTTCTAAATTTCATGGAAAATTACAACACATTTTAGAAGGGCTCGAGATTCCAAAGGCTTGAAATTGTAAACATGGAATCACCTTAGGTGGAATTCCCTCCCATTGATTAGGAATGAGGATGAATTCCAACATTTCTTGTTTCCTGAGCAATACATTGAAAAAAGATTGTGATTAGTCACATGATTATTACACAGAGCTCCATTCAACTAACAAATAACTCTCTGGCTTTTCAGATGGCCTCATCGTTGTATGAATCTGTTGACTACTTTGCAATCAAAGGAGATAAAAATGAAGAAACCAGTTGCACAGTCTCGAACCGTTGATTTTTCCACGTCCTGTATTTATATGAAAGAAGAAAAGTATTTTCAAAGTAGACTTTAATTTCAGAAAGACTGAGAGTCAAGGTTTCACTCTCACTGGAAGCTTTGCCGGTGCCATGTATAGTGTTGGGGGGGAAAAAATCTGCCGTGTGTTAACAGAAGCTGTTATCAGGTGGCACAGTCTGCTGGAGCACCAATGTTAAATGCCATGGGTCAGAGAGACAAAGAGTTGATCCCCCACTCTGCTGCTTTTTCTGCTGTCTGCTGTTTTATGGAGTGAGGCACCAAATGGTGCGGAACCACCATCCCAGGAGGAGTTTGGTACCGGCGTGGGTGCAGGCTCTCAGCTGTGGAAGGCCTGTAGACTGGGGATACTTGTGAGGGAGAAAATCAGGAGGAGAAAAATGGTTGATGCAGTCATTGGAGGTTAACATACCCTCACAAAAGAACAGGTTCAGTGATTTTGTAAAAAGAGTGCCTATCACCATTTTTTTTTTGCCTGTTATAGTTTGGGCTTTATTCAAACATGATCACAGAATCTAGCTGATGCAGTGGTGTGATGTTTGAGCAGTAATGCAATATCATGTTTCTGCATGGTGGCGCACCCCCACCCCCACCCCCACCCCACCCCCCAGCAGAGGCTGAGAATCTCCCCATGAGGAGGAATGAAAATCATTCAGAAACTTTCAACATTGTGTTCTTATGCATGTCCTAGCAACTGGCCAATAGTAGCATTAAAAGTGACCTTGGAGCATGTCACTTATCCTACTTTCTTGTATGTGCTATGTGGCTCATGATAGTTTCCATCTTTACGTTGCATCTGAGGGTTGCAAACAGAAGCACATTTGATGCATGACTGACCTAGGCATTCATTGCCAGATCTAACCCAACCATGTTAAACTCTGCTGTGTGTCACTCTCCTCAGCCAAATACTCCTATTACTCCAGGATTACCCTGGAAGAAGGAAAGGACAATCTATGGCTCCTTTTCTCAACAATGAGTTGTCTTCTCAAAACCCTTTACCTGCCCCTTCCATCTCCATGTCCACCATCAAGTACAAAGATCTCTGGACCGTACCAGAGGAGCTTTGTGGTACACCGCTGAGCGGGTATCCAGATTTGTCATTGTCTGCTGCATGTTCCACAACTTTGCCATCATGAAGAACCAGCCCTTATCCCCACCTGGGAAGCAACAAGTACAGGAGGAAGAGGAGGAGCAGAAGCCCGAGTTCATCGAGGAGTACTTCAACTAAATCAGCCCTCCCATTCACAATCTTCTAACAACTACCATCAGATTGCCTTCCTCCACTCCAAACTTATTGGTCTTGCCCTCACTTCAGTACAAAGACAAATGCCAACACCAAATCCAGATCAAAAAGCAAATTTAACAAACAAATCATGTTAGCATTGACAAAAAAATTGCTAATCACCCTTGTGCAAGCCCTTAGTGCCTTGTGTCTTGTGTGCTTGTTTCCCTATTCTAGTGCTCCTATGAGATACTTCTCCAATGGCTACAGCGTGGGCTTTGGAGGATAATGTTGAGCAACTCTGATTCTAGAGGGTCCGGCTGCAGACTGCAGCATCTCGTCCCGGGCTCCAGTAGTCTGCGCCGGCTGGCTGAGTGGCACCAGCAAGGGTACTGGCAGAGAGTCTGGCGAGGGAGCAGGCATGCTGTCATCCTGAGAGAGGACAGCAAGTGCCTCTCCCATGGAAACAAAGACACTCTCCTGGGGTAGCACCTCTGTAATCCTAGGACTTTGCTGGAGAATAAAGTGCAGATGTGATGCCCTCGGAAGTCCCTTTCAATAGTTGCCCCCAAAGCCAAGATAGCAGCTGTCTGAGCTTCCATGGCAGCAGTGTGTTCTGCTATGGAAGCTGTCAAAAGTTGTACGTATACCCAAACTGAAGTGATTCAATCAGTGAAGTACCAAGGCTTAACTGTCAGGCTCAGGAAATGTTCCCAGTCAGCACTGTTGGTGATAGTATCAGCACTTGACATTTAAACAGACAGAAAGAAGAATGCAAAAATGCTAATTGTGATTTTTTTTTTGTAATACGTTATTTATATTATAGAAAAGGAAACCTTGTGCAGGATTAATAAAATCACACATTTTACCTCGATCCCAATCTATCACCACATCACGTCTTCCGTTTGTGACTCTCCACACCAGATACCCTCTAAAAATAAATCATTAGCCTGGAAGCAGAAATTAAATGCAACACGCCAAAGCTTACAGAAAGCTAACTGTTCGCAACATAAAGGGACAAAAATACAGAGTGGCAATGGCCAAGAGTTTGCTAAAGCAAGGGCACAGTTGGTTAGACTTTTTCCCTCGCCCTTCGGTTTGAAAGTTTGTTGCGCCTCAAATTGCTGGAAATGCGAGCTGATAACGGGGGAAACGGGGCATCTGGGACCTTGGTGAACGATGGGACCAACAGTCTCTCTCCTTAACCAATGAGGTTTAAGGATTGAGAAAGAAACAGAGGAACGATGGAGAAGGAAATAGGGTGAATTAGAGTCAAATCAGGTACAGAAATAAAGAGAAGGAAAGAAAGGGTTGAAGTAAAAGAGAGAAAAAAAGAGACAGAAAGGAAAAGGAAGAAAAAAATTAACATTACATTTTAAAAATCTCTAAGAACAATTTACGACCTGCAGGAGTGAGACTTCACGGTTTAAATTGCTCCCATTAAGGGCCAGAGAGGTTAAATGGCATTGCAGGAAAATAAATCTTGTGTCCTATTATCACATCTGGAGTGCCAAACCTACTGCTGATCGTTATGAACTAATTGCAGGTAATCGTGTTTTAATGGTTCTATGTGACTGGAGAGTTTTTAAAAAAAATTCCCATTTACTGTTTTTGGTTGCTTTTGTGATTGAGTCTGAAAAGTAAATTTTGTGATGCACCATTCCTAGCTCAAAGCCTCATGCAATGAGAACATGGATTTTGAGAAGCAGATAGTCTGGATTTTACAGTGATTCAGATTAAAATGATCAGAAAAGGTGGTCAACACTAGATCTTTTGCAGAAGGAAGCAAAAACTAGTTGAATATCCTTGCATTAAGGGGGAAAAGACAAAATGGGAAATGTAAATATTTTCTAAGTTTATAAACATAAATCAAAAATTAAACTGCCATTACATTTTGCGGGAAGGGAGCCTTCCTGGTTTCCTATTAATGTAATTAACAAGAGAGCCCAGCACAAGCACTGTGTAGTTCTGGTAAACTTGGTTTGAAGTTGTATAAAGAGAAAAGTAATTTGAGATGTAGTGCCAATATTAGTGAAGTAGCTTGATGGCACCAAAGTGTAAATTATAAGAAAATTTATTGATACAATAGGAATAGTCTTATTGGGGCTACTGTTATATGTGAGTAAAACTAATTAGTGTAAACGTTATTCATTTAAAACAGACAGCACAAACCCACACGCAGGTCTACAACAGGAAATGGAACATTTTAAAGTTCTGTATCAGGAAATCAGTTGACATATTGTGCAGACCAGCTGGAAGAATTGTGGTTTCTGGCACATTGTTTAATAATTTAGATCTTTGAAATCAGAAACAGTAACTTATTTTTTCAAAAATATGTCGCAATAAAGATTCTGATAATATTAAACAACATGCAAAAAAATACAGAATTTTTACTATTGATCTTTCTCTTTCCTTAATAAAGGGAATGATGTTGGATCTTGAAGTGTCTATGTGGCTTTCTTGAAAATGTTTGATTCAATTAATAGTTTTAATGTATTTTTAATAGCTCACTGCACTCGGGATTGGTGGATTGGTTCCTATAGACTGGAAGGAAGCTAATGTAGTCGTCATCTTTCAAAAAGGTGACAAGACAGACCTGGGTAACTATAGAACAAAAAGAAAATACTGCAGATGCTGGAAATCTGAAATAAAAACAGAAAATGCTGGAGATACTCAGCAGGTCAGGCAGCATCTGTGAAGAGAGAAACAGAGTTAATGTTTCAGGTCGATGACCTTTCGTCAGAACTGGAAAAAGCAGGAAATGAAACAGATTTTTAAGCAAGTGTAGGGGCTGGGAAAGGGGGGAGGGGATGAAAGAACAAAAGGGAAGGTCTGTGATAGGATAGAAGGCAGGAGAGGTTAAGAGACATGAAGAGATATTCAAGGCAAAAGGAGATGGTAATGGGACAGGTTAAGAAACAAAGGATGGCTCTAGATGAAGTGTAAATTGCGTTGGCAGAATGAAAGACAGCTGCCATGTGGGAGAGAAGAAAAAAAGACACAAGCAAAAAGTGTGGATAAAAAATATATATATGATAGGGGCCGAGGTTACGATCTGAAATTGTTGAACTCGATGTTGAGTCCAGAAGGCTGTAAAGTACCTAATCGAAAGATGAGGTGCTGTTCCTCGAGCTTACGCTGAGCTTCAGTGGAACAATGCAAGAGGCCGAGGACAGAGAGGTCTGAGTGGGAAATAACAACAGAAAACGCTGGAAAAACTCAGCAGGCCAGGCAACATCCGTGGAGAGAGAAACAGAGTTAACGTTTCAGGTCGAAACCCTTCGTCGGAACTGAGAACAGAGCAGGAAATTAAACAGATAAAAAAGCAAGGGGGAGGCTGGGGGGAGGATAACTATGGTAAGTAGAGACATTAAGAGATGCTCAAGGCAAGACGAGATGGTAATAGGACAGGTTAAGAAACAAAAGGTGAGGTGTGAAATGCTGGCAGAATGAGAGACAGCTGCCGTAGGGGGAGAGAGAGAAAAAAAAAGGAGAAAGGAGAAAGGCACAGACCAAAAGGGTGGATAAAATGTATATATGTGTGGTAGGGGCCGGGGTTATGATCTGAAATTGTTGAACTCGATAGTGAGTCCGAAAGGCTGTAAAGTGCCGAAACGAAAGATGAGGTGCTGTTCCTCGAGCTTACGCTGAGCTTCCGTGGAACAATGCACGAGGCCGAGGACAGTGAGGTCAGAGTGGACGTGGAGGGGTGAATTAAAATGACAAGCGACCGGAACCTCGGGGTTACCCTTACAGACTGAACGGAGGTGTTCCGCAAAGCGGTCACCCAATCTGCGTTTGGTCTCCCCAATGTAGAGGAGACCACATTGTGAGCAGCGAATACAGTATACTAGATTGCAAGAAGTACAAGTAAATCGCTGTTTCACCTGGAAGGGGTGTTTGGGGCCCTGGAGAGTGGGAAGGGGGGATGTATAAGGGCAGGTGTTGCATCTCCTGCGCTTGCACGGGAAGGTGCTGGGCGAAGGGGAAGGGGTGCTGGGGGTGGTAGAGGAGTGGACTAGGGTGTCTCGGAGGGAGCGGTCCCTACGGAATGCTGAAAGGGGAGGTGAGGGGAAGATACGTTTGGTGGTGGGATCACGTTGGAGGTGGTGGAAATGGCGGAGGATGATCCGTTGAATGTGGAGGCTGGTGGGGTGAAAGGTGAGGACAAGGGGAACTCTATCGTGGTTCCGGGAGGGAGGGGCAGGGGTGAGGGCAGAAGTGCGGGAGATAGAACGGACAAGGTCGAGGGCCGTGTCAACCACTGTAGAGGGGAATCCTCGGTTGAGGAAAAAGGAAGACATGTCGGAAGCACTGGTATGGAAGGTGGCATCGTCGGAGCAGATGCGGTGGAGACGGAGAAACTGGGAGAAGGGAATAGAGTCCTTACAGGAGGTGGGGTGGGAGGAAGTGTAGTCCAGGTAGCTGTGGGAGTCAGTGGGCTTGTCGTGAATGTTTGTCAATAACCTATCCCCAGAGATGGAGACGGAGAAACATAGAAACATAGAAACATAGAAAATAGGTACAGGAGTAGACCATTCGGTCCTTCGAGCCTGCACCGCCATTCAATGCGTTCATGGCTGAACATGCTACCTCAGTACCCCATTCCTGCTTTCTCGCCATACCCCTTGATCCCCCTAGTTGTGAGTGTTATATCTAACTCCCTTTTGAATATATTTAGCGAACTGGCCTCAACAACCTTCTGTGGAAGAGAATTCCATAGATTCACCACTCTCTGGGTGAAGAAGTTCCTCCTCAGCTCAGTCCTAAATGGCTTCCCCTTAATCCTTAGACTGTGACCCCTGGTTCTAGTTTTCCCTACCATTGGGAACATTCTGCCCGCATCTAATTTGTCTAAACCAGTCAGGATTTTAAATGTCTCTATAAGATCCCCCCTCATTCTTCTGAACTCCAGAGGATACAAGTTCAGTTGACCCAATCTTTCTTGATATGTCAGTCCGGCCATCCCAGGAATCAATCTAGTGAACCTTCGCTGCACTCCCTCAATAGCAAGAATGTCCTTCCTTAAGTTAGGAGACCAAAACTGCGCACAATACTCCAGGTGTGGCCTCACCAAGGCCCTGTACAACTGCAGCATCACCTCCCTACTCCTGTACTCAAATCCCCTTACTATGAAGGCCATCATTCCGTTTGCTTTCTTGACTGCCTGCTGCACTTGCATTCCCACCTTCAATGACTGATGTACCATGATGCCCAGGTCTCGTTGCACCTCCCCTTTCCCTAATCTGCCACCATTCAGGTAATAGTCCGCCTCTCTATTTTTACCACCAAAGTGGATAACCTCACATTTATCCACATTGTACTTCATCTGCCATACATTTTCCCATTCACCCAACCTGTCCAAGTCACTCTGTAGCCTCCTAGCATCCTCCTCATTGTTCGCACTGCCTCCCAATTTAGTGTCATCCGCAAATTTGGAGATATTACATTTAATCCCTTCGTCCAAATCATTAATATATAATGTAAACAGCTGGGGTCCCAGCACCGAACCCTGCGGTACCCCGCTGGTCACTGCCTGCCATTCTGAAAAGTACCCATTTACTCCTACTCTTTGTTTCCTGTGTGCCAACCAGTTCTCAATCCACGTCAACACATTACCCCCAATCCCATGTGCTTTAACTTTGCTAACCAATCTCTTGTGTGGAACCTTGTCGAAGGCCTTCTGAAAGTCCAAATACACCACATCTACTGGTTCACCCCTGTCCACCCTATTGGAAACATCCTCAAAAAATTCCAGAAGATTTGTCAAGCATGATTTCCCTTTCACAAATCCATGCTGACTTGGACCTATCATGTCGCCACTTTCCAAATGGTCTGTTATGACATCTTTAATAATTGCTTCCATCATTTTACCCACGACCGATGTCAGGCTGACCGGTCTATAATTCCCTGCTTTCTCCCTCCCTCCTTTTTTAAAAAGAGGGGTTACATTGGCCACCCTCCACTCCATCGGAACTGTTCCAGAGTCTAAGGAATGTTGGAAAATGATCGTCAATGCATCCACTATTTCCAAGGCCACCTCCTTAAGTACTCTGGGATGCAGACCATCAGGCCCCGGGGATTTTTCAGCCTTCAGTCCCATCAATTTCCCCAATACCTTTTCCCGACTAATAAGGATTTTCCTCAGCTCCTCCCTCTTACCAGATCCTCTGACCCCTTTTATTTCCGGCAGGTTGTGTGTGTCCTCCACAGTAAACACCGAACCAAAGTACTTGTTCAATTGATCTGCCATTTCCTTGTTCCCCATTAAGACTTCCCCTGTTTCCGACTGCAGGGGACCTACGTTTGTTTTTACTAACCTCTTTCTTTTTACATATTTATAGAAGCTTTTGCTGTCCATTTTAATGTTCTCTGCAAGCTTCCTTTCATATTTTATTTTCCCTGCCCTAATCAAACCTTTCGTCCTCCTCTGCTGAGTTTTGAAGTTCTCCCAGTCCCCGGGTTTGCTGCGACTTCTGGCCAATTTGTATGCAACTTCCTTGGTTTTAATACTATCCCTGATTTCCCTTGTTAGCCATGGTTGAGCCACCTTCCCTTTTTTATTTTTACGCCAGACCGGGATGTACAATTGTTGTAGTTCATCCATGCGATCTCTAAATGTCTGCCATTGCCCTTCCACTGATAGCCCCTTAAATACCGCTTGCCAATTTAACCTCGCCAATTCACGCCTCATACCCTCAAAGTTGCCCTTATTTAAGTTCTGGACCATGGTCTCTGAATTGACTGTTTCCTTCTCCATCCTAATGTAGAACTCCACCATACTATGGTCACTCTTCCCCAGGGGGCCTCGTACCACAAGATTGCTGATTAGTCCTTCCTCATTACACAACACCCAGTCCAGGATGGCCTCCCCTCGAGTTGGTTCCTCAACATATTGGTTTAGGAAACCATCCCTTAAACACTCCAGGAAATCCTCCTCCACCGTATTGCTTCCAGTTTGAGTAGCCCAATCTATATGCATATTAAAGTCACCCATGATAACTGCCGTGCCTTTTTTGCATGCACCTCTGATTTCGAGTCGACTTTGAAGTCGAGGAAGGGGAGGGAAGAGTCGGAGATGGACCATGTGAAGGTGAGGAAAGGGTGGAAATTGGAGGCAAAGTGAATGAAATTGTCTAGTTCGGGGCGAGAGCAGGAAACGGCACCGATACAGTCGTCAATGTAGCGGAAAAAGAGGTGAGGGAGGGGACCTGAGTAGGACTGGAACAAAGCGTGTTCCACATATCCCACGAAAAGGCAGGCATAGCTAGGACCCATGCGGGTACCCATAGCAACACCTTTGATTTGGTGGAAATGAGTGGAGTCAAAGGAGAAGTTGTTCAATGTGAGAACAAGTTCAGCCAGGCGGAGGAGGGTGGCGGTGGATGGGGACTGGTTGGGCCTCTGTTCAAGAAAGAAGCGGAGCGCCCTCAGGCCATCCTGGTGGGGGATGGAGGTGTAGAGGGATTGTACGTCCATGGTGAAAAGGAGGCGGTTGGGGCCAGGAAACTGGAAACTGTTAAAGTGGCGGAGGGCGTCAGAGGAATCGCGGATGTAGGTGGGAAGGGACTGGACAAGGGGAGAAAAAATAGAGTCGAGATAGGAAGAGATAAGTTCCGTGGGGCAAGAGCAGGCTGAAACGATGGGTCTACCAGGGCAGTCCTGTTTATGGATCTTGGGAAGGAGGTAGAAGCGGGCTGTGCGGGGTTGGGGAACTATGAGGTTGGCGGCTGTGGGGGGAAGATCTCCAGAGGAAATGAGGTCAGTGACAGTCTTGGAAACGGTGACTTGATGTTCGGTAGTGGGGTCATGGTCCAGGTGGAGGTAGGAAGAGGTGTCGGAGAGTTGGCGTTCAACTTCCGCTAGGTAGAGGTCGGTTCGCCAAACAACAACAGCACCACCCTTGTCAGCAGGTTTAATGACAATGTCGGGGTTGGATCTGAGAGAATGGAGTGCTGCAAGTTCAGAGGGAGGTAGGTTGGAGTGAGTGAGGGGAGCAGAGAAATTGAGATGGCCGATGTCACGGCGGCAGTTAGCAATGAAAAGATCTAGAGAGGGTAAGAGGCCAGAGGGAGGGGTCCAGGTGGAACGAGAATTCTGAAAGCGGGAGAAAGGGTCAGCCGTGCGGGGGGGAAGACTCCTGGCCAGAGAAGTGGGCATGGAGACGAAGGCGGCGGAAAAAGAGCTCAGCATCGTGCCGAGCTCGAAATTTATTGAGGTGGGGGCGTAAGGGGATGAAGCTCAGGCCTTTGCTGAGGACTGATCGTTCGGGGTCAGAGAGGGGAAGGTCAGAGGGGATAGTGAAAACGCGGCAGGGGGTGAGATTGGGAGAAGGGGGGTCAGAGGAAAGTGAAGGGGAAGAAGGTTCCGGAGGGGCGTTAGTGTCCAAGTGTTGTTGAAGCTTGCGATCCTTGACATCGGAAAGGAAGAAGAAAAGTTTTTTGTTGAAGCGTCAGATGAGTCTAAGGATGAAATGGAACTGTGGACCCGGACAGCTTTGAGATAGAGTGCGTCGGTGCTGCTGAAGAGAGAGGTCGAGAGTGTTCATGTGGCGCCGCATGGCGTTGAGCGTGGATCTCAAGATGCGGCGAGAGCAGTAGTTCGAGGAACGATGAATATCTTGGAGATATTTGTAATCCTGGGTTGATCCGAAACACGAAGGGTGGAAGTTTAGTTGGAATCCACGTGGGATAAGTCGGAACCGGAGACAGTTGCTGAGGAAAATGATGTGGCTGTGAAACCAAGTCTTGGCAGATACCTGATCAAACACGAGAAGGGAAACTGAGTGGGAGTGGAGCGGAGAATTAAAGTGACCAGAAGCTCGGGGTCCCCTTTACGGACTGAAGAGAAGTGTTCCGCAAAGCGGTCACCCAATCTGCGTTTGGTCTCCACAATGTAGAGGAGACCGCATCGTGAGCAGCGAATACAGTATATTATCAAGAAGTACAAGTAAATCGCTGTTTCACCTGGAAGGGGTGTTTGGGGCCCTGGACAGTGGGAAGGGGGGAGGTATAAGGGCATGTGTTGCATCTCCTGCGCTTGCACGGGAAGGTGCCGGGCGAAGGGGAAGGGGTGTTGGGGGTGATAGAGGAGTGGACCAGGGTGTCGCGGAGGGAGCGATCCCTTCGGAATGCTGAAAGGGGAGGTGAGGGGAAGATGTGTTTGGTGGTGGGATGACGCTGGAGGTGGCGGAAATGGCGGAGGATGATCCGTTGAATGTGGAGGCTGGTGGGGTGAAAGGTGAGGACAAGGGGAACTCTATCATGGTTCCGGGAGGGAGGGGCAGGGGTGAGGGCAGAAGTGGGGGAGATAGAACGGACAAGGTCAAGGGCCGTGTCAACCACTGTAGAGGGGAATCCTCAGTTGAGGAAAAAGGAAGACATGTCAGAAGCACTGGTATGGAAGGTGGCATCGTCAGAGCAGATGCGGCGGAGATGGAGAAACTGGGAGAATGGAATAGAGTCCTTACAGGAGGCGGGGTGGGAGGAAGTGTAGTCCAGGTAGCTGTGGGAGTCAGTGGGCTTGTAGTGAATGTTTGTCAATAACCTATCCCCAGAGATGGAGACGGAGAAGTCGAGGAAGGGAAGGGAAGAGTCGGAGATGGACCATGTGAAGGTGAGGAAAGGGTGGAATATTGGAAGGAAAGTGAATGAAATTATCTAGTTCAGGGCGAGAGCAGGAAACGACACCGATACAGTCATCAATGTAGCGGAAAAAGAGGTGAGGGAGGGGACCTGAGTAGGACTGGAACAAAGAGTGTTCCACATATCCCACGAAAAGGCAGGCATAGCTAGGACCCATGCAGGTCCCCATAGCAACACTATAGGCCCATTAGTTTAACATCAGTAATAGGTAAGATGCTTGAGTAAAACATTAGGGATGCAATATATGACTACTTGAATAGAGAGGGACATATTAGGGACACCCAACATGGCTTCATAAAAAGGAGGTCATGTTTTCCAAATCTAATTGTATTTTTTGAAGAAGTCTAAAGTTGGTGGATGAGGGAAGTCCAGTAGACATTGTCTACTTAATACTTCCAAAAAGCTTTTGATAAGGTACCGCGCAAGAGGCTTCTCTATAAGATCGAAGCCTTTGGTATTAGTGGTAATATATTGAGCTGGATTGAGAACTGGCTGGCAGGACATAGGCAAAAAGTAGTTAAAGATGGATTTGGATCTGTTTGGAGACCAGTCACCAGTGGTGTCCCGCAGGGATCAGTGTTGAGATCGTTGCACTTTACTATTTTTATTAATTATCTGGATGTAGGTGTTGGGGGCACGATCTGCAAATTTGCAGATGATACCAAGATCTGTGTGAGTATTAGGACTGTAGACAATGCTCGTCTGCTTCAAGCTGATCTTAATGTGTTGGGATATTGGGCTCATGACTGGAAAATGATGTATAACTTAGATAAGTGCAGTGTAATGCATATGGGCAGGGCAAATACTCAACATTCATACACCCTTCAGGGAAAAGCATTAAACGTGAAGATAGAAAGAGATTTGGGCATTCTAGTGCATACATCCTTAAAGGTACATGAGCAATGCCATGAAGCGATAGCTAGAGCAATTAGGGTGTTGGGGTGTATCCATAGGACAATTGAGTATAAGATGAGGCATACTATTTTGTCCTTGTACAAGATCTTAGTCAGGCTGCACTTGGAATACTGTGTCCAGTTTTGGTCTCCACACATGGTAGGTGATATTGAGGCTTTGGAGAGGCTAATTCCAAGTCTAAAGCATCTGAGTTATCAAGATAGGCTAAAAGAGTTGAGACTCTACACTTTAGAGAAGCGTAGACTTTGAGGTTTATAAGATAAGGAAGGGAATAGACTGTGCTCCAGTTGACAGTTTTTTCCAATTAAACAGGTTAGGGAGGACAAGGGGTCATAAATTTAAGTTGTATAAGGCCAGATCTAGGTTCGATGTCAGGAGGTGGTTCTTTTCCCAGAGAATAGTGGCCCTTGGGAACAGGCTGCCGTCTTGTGCGGTGGATGCTGATTCGCTGAATTCTTTCAAGCGAGAGCTGGACCTGTTTCTGACTGCGGCAGAGATCACATCTTACAGAAGGTCGGTACTGCAGGGAATTCAAGGCCAGAGTGGTGATCTGGACTAGTTTTGATCATCTAGATGGGTCGGAGAGGAATTTCCCAGATTTTTTCCCCAAATTGGCCTGGGTTTTTTTATCTGTTTTTTTGCCTCTCCCAGGAGATCACATGGTTTTGGGTGGGGTGGAGTGTATATATTGTGATACACAAGGTATCGCAATTGTGAGGGACAGGCTCGATGGACCAGAGGGTCTTTACCTGTCCATCATTGTTCGTATTCGTACAATTCATCCTGGGATTGGGCTGACATAGGAAGAGGAGTAGGCCATTCAGCCCCTCGAGCCTGCTCTGCTATTCAATTAGATGATGGCTGATCTGTACCTCAACTCCATTTACCCACCTTAGCTCCACATCCCTTGATACCCTTACGTAACAAACAATTATCGATTTCAGTTTTAAGAGCTCCAATTGTCCCAGCAACCACAGCCTTTTGGGGGAGAGAATTCCAGATTTCTACGACCTTTGTGTGGAAAAACTGCTTCCTGATTTCCTTCCTAAATGGCCTGGCTCTAGTTTTATGATTATGCTCCCTCTTTCTTGATTCCCCTATCAGAGGAAATAGTTTCTCTGTATCAACCCTATCAAATACATTTAACATTTTAAACACCTTGATCAGATCACCCCTCAATCTTCTATACTCAAGGGAATGCAAACCACGTTTACACAACTTGTCCTCATAATTTAATCGTCTAAACCCCACGATCATTCTGGTGAATCTGCACTATACCACCTCCAAGGCCAAGGGCTGAATGACTGCTTTGAGAAACTGAATACTGTATATTGACAGAATTTTCCAGCCAAGTGCAGCCAGGGTCACTTCACAGTAAATGGGAGAAGCACCAAAACGTTTTTGAGCAGTTCAGTGCTAAACAGAGGATAACAAACTTGGATCTGTTCAAATTGTTACCTCAATTTCTAGCCTTGAAATTCTAAGGAGGAGGGAGGGGGTTCACCTTGTCTCCCACTTTGTCTTTTGTGGGAGACTGGTGGAGCTCCCAGGGAAATTACAAGAAACCAGGTCTTCACTATTTCCCTTGGGCGTCTGCCAATCTCCTGCCAGAGTTATGGTGGGAGACTTGGAACCCCAGGTGGAGTTCAAGGGCTCTTGTCTTTTGTCTGATGGACTGCTGGAAGACATTCACGGATGATGAAGAGAGTTCCATCTTGGGAGAGAATAAAACTCATACAGCTTACTACAGTTATACAGGGCCTTGGTGAGACCACACCTGGAGTACTGGGTGCAGTTTTGGTCTCCTTACCTTGCCATAGAGGGAGTGCAGCGAAGGTTCACCAGACTGATTCCTGGGATGGCAGGACTGTCGTATGAGGAGAGATTGGGTCGACTAGGCCTGTATTCACTAGAGTTTAGAAGAATGAAAGGGGATCTCATTGAAACGTATAAAATTCTGACAGGGCTAGACAGACTGGATGCAGGGAGGATGTATCCCCTGGCTGGGGGGTCTAGAACGAGGGGTCACAGTCTCAGGATACGGGGTAGGACATTTAGGACTGAGATGAGGAGAAATTTCTTCACTCAGAGGGTGGTGAATCTGTGGAATTCTCTACCACAGAAGGCTGTGGAGGCCAAGTCACTGAATATATTTAAGAAGGATATAGATAGATTTCTAGACACAAAAGGCATCAAGGGGTATGGGGAGAAAGGGGGAATATGGTATTGAGATAGAGGATCAGCCATGATCGTGTTGAATGGCGGAGCAGGCTCGAAGGGCCGAATGGCCTACTCCTGCTCCTATTTTTCTATGTTGAGAAAATTATACCCAGAGTTAGATAATGGCCCAAAATTTGCGGTCGGATGCCGCCGACCTGCAAAAAATCTACGAATTTACCTGGTGGTCTGGGAGGTACGGAGAATCGCGCTCCTAGGCCTCTCCGGGTATGCGCGATTAGCGGTTTGCAAGCGTCCTTGGGGTCACATGGGCCGGCCCAACCAATGAAAGACGGGGATCCCCATTCATACTTATGGGGATTCCGTGCGTACGGAGCTCCCATAAGTATGAATGGGTATCACTTAAAAAATACACAAACACATGAAATAAGTTTTTTTTTAATTACATATTTAAAATTAATTAAAATGCCATTTAATTTTTTGAATTTTTTTTAATATGTTTTAACAGGGCTAAATATAAACTTACCTTATTGGACAGGGTTTTTAATGTATAAATGAGTGATAAAATTTTATTTTTCTATTTTATAAAACTTACGCCTGACAGATCGCAAGTTCCAGGTTTTAGCGCATGCCTAAATCTGGAACTTGCGCGGCCCCCACGGGCACGTGCGCACCTCGTACGCGCCCGTAGGGGTCGCAAATTACGGCCCAATGAGTTTGCAGCATTAGCATCACAGCAGTCATGCAGATGTCTGCAGCTCAGATTATTCCAGCCACTCAGGAGTGTAGCAAATTCAAGGCAAAGGGGGAAAAAAAAATATCTTCCAAGCAATCAGGTCTTTATGGGTTCAGAGGCTCTGTCTTCTATGGTGGTCCTTAGAATACATGAATAGTATGCACTTTAATACTTGACCAATTCATTGCTCTTTTTAATTCCTAAAAATGCTGACTCTTTCTGGGGTATGATTCTATGGGCACTTGTAACCCTTCAGTACCTCACCCAAGTAGCCATTCTATATGCATGAGCCTAGGCCAAAATTGTCGCCAGGTTATTCATTTGGGGGGTTAGGGGAGGGACATCAATGCCTTTTCCAATGTCCAAATTTGTGCTGTCCAGTAGGACTCACTAGATGGCAATCAGAAAGAAGATAGACTTGCATTTATATAGCACCTTTCAGGATGTCCCAAAGCGCTTTACAGCCAATGAAGTACTTTTGAAGTGCAGTCACTGTTGTAATGTAGGAAATGCAGCAGCCAATTTGCGCACAGCAAGGTCAAACAAACAGCAATGTGATAATGACCAGATAATCTGTTTTTGTTATGTTGATTGAGGGATAAATATTGGCCAGGACAGCAGGGATAACTCCCCTGCTCTTCTTCGAAATAGTGCCATGGGATCTTTTACATCCACCGGAGAGCGCAGACGGGGCCTCGGTTTAATGTCTCATCCGAAAGACAACACCTCCGACAGTGCAGTACTCCCTCAGCGCTGCACTGGAGAGTCAGCTTAGATTTGTGTGCTCGAGTCTCTGGGGTGGGACTCGAACCCACAACTTTCTGACTCAGAGGTGAGAGTGCTACCAACTGGGCCACGGCTGACATCAGGAGTCATTACCCTCCCTAGTCCAGAGGCACTAAGACCAATTGTAACATTTCAAATGCCACCCTGCCCAAGATCAACTATCTCAGCAGTGACCAAGGATCAAATCAGTGTGGCTCAATTCCATGATGGGCAGTAAATTTACCAACTTACGCAACAGAGATTTTAGCCTATTGAACAGCTTGGGTCTAATGTCTAATTGAAATGTCAGTTTTCTGCTAGACTATGTCTAATACTGGGCCCCTGAATCTCTCAATGGCTGGAAATGTATCTGAGTTTCTGTTCGGGTTATTTTTCCATGCATCTTGTGTACGTGCATTAATTGTTTTATTCGACGTACTGGCGCAGGTTGCAAAAGAATATAGTAACAAAGATAATAAATCAGCATGTCTAGTTCTATTTTAAGGTAATAATAATGACTAGTTCCCAGGTAGCTGAATCAGTGGACAAGCACAGCATGTGCATGCTTCCAATAACAAACGACGAGCTTGCGAAAAGGCAGTAAAAATACCTCTTGCCCTGGGCAGGATTAGTTCTGCACTCCACCTGCTCTCCTGTTATTCTGTTCAGAGGTTAAAGCGCTACTTCACGCATTTTGAGTATATTCAAGGCCGAGATCGATAGATTTTTGGACTCTAGGGGAATCAAGGGATATGGAGATCGGGCAGGAAAGTGGAGTTGAGGTCGAAGATCAGCCGTGATCTCATTGAATGGTGGAGCAGGCTCGAGGGGCCGTATGGCCTACTCCTGCTCCTATTTCTTATGTTCTTATTTGCCAACATAGCTGAACTGTAGCTACGTAGCTTGCAGATAGAAACCATCAACACTCTCGGGGGATAAACTGAAGCTGCAACATAAAATGATTGTTCCACTGCACACTGCTATTGGGGCAAACTGTTGAAAGACTTGGTTGCATTACGCTCTAAAGCACTCCTGTTGTTACTCCCCCTTTGCAATGGCTTACTCCCACTTTTGTGCCAAGACTCGTACCTTTTGCAAACATGTGATTATTTTTCTTCTGAGCAGCAATGCTCATTGCCCAGACAGGGTGATTCACCCTGGCAGAATGACTCATACCCACGGTATCATTGTAGTTTTATATGGTTTGCAATTCAGAAATAAACTAAAGCTTCTATTACCTAATTGGCAATGCATAACATTGCATAGATTACAATGTTTAAAATCATGATGTAACGAGTCATCTTTAGGTGGCCAAAAACTCATGAGACTGACCCACTTATTGAACGAAATATGTTCCCCTCCAGAATGCTGTTCTGTGATCTATTGTCTTTTAATTAGAGATCCTAATAATCGAATTTGTCACCATTTACAACCTGCTGTTGGTGAGGATAATTTACTGAATTTGAACGGATAGTTCAACTTAGATGCGTGGGTTTAACCAACACCGACCTTTAATCCTAAAATAGAACAAAAGTGACCAATCGAAGATTTCACTCACCTTCAGTAGTAGGATTTGAGCGCCCTCTGCTGGCGCGGCTGCAGAAACAGAATTGATTGACTGATGTTCTGAATGGAGAGGTACAAATGAGAATGTCCACCTGAAAACAAACACATTTAATCTAACATCTGCAGATGTAACGTCGGTACTTGTTCTACCACTCCCATTTCTTCCTGTCAAGTGAAAACCATTTAATCTAGATTACACATTTTACTATGTTTTTATAGCCCAAATTGCCCAACAACTTTATTTCAAAAATCAAGTGAATCATAGCACATTAGAATTCAATAATATTTTGAACAGTTTATTTTGGGACGTGCAAGAGATTAGCAACAGAAAATGAGAACTAATAAATTTGAGATTACTGAAAAAAATACGACAGAAATCAGTTTATTCACTCAGTTATGAACTGATTATAGTTCGACTTGCTGTGCCTTTACATGGTGCTTACTTTGACTTTAAACTTTGTTGGGTGCTTTCATGAAAACGCCAATGGCACCAACATGAGAATTGATCGTTGTTTCGCTTCTCTTAATTGCCTTATTTTGCAGAGTATGAAGAATCAAAATGCAGCTGGAGAACTGATGAAGAATTCAATGGAACTGATAACTCACAAATTGATTTCTAAGACCTTATCATTCTGGTGGCTGCACTCACCTCCACCTGCCACAATTACTTTATCAAAAATAATTGACTGGAATCTGAATAAACAATACAAATTACAAATGTAATTGTAACACTGTTTTTCGAAGAAGTAATGTTATTTCAGGTCTATAACAAAATACTGAAAGAAGCAGAAAGCAATTTATCCTTTCCAACCCCGCACAGCCTGCTTCTACTGCCTTCCCAAAATCCACAAACAGGGCTGCCCTGGTAGCCCCGTCGTTTCAGCCTGTTCTTGCCCCACAGAACTTATTTTTTCCTATCTCAACTCTATTTTTCTTCCCTTGTCCAGTCTCTTCTGAACAACATCCGCGACTCTTCCGACGCCCTCCGCCACTTTAACAGTTCCCTGGCCCTGACTGCTCCCTCCACGATACCCTGGTCCACTCTTCAATCACCCCCAACACCCGCTCCCCTTCTCACGACACCTCCTGTGCAAGCGCAGGAGATGCAACGCCTGCCCTTTCACCTTCACCCTTCCCACCGTCCATGGCCCCCAAACACTCCTTCCAGGTGAAACAGCGATTTACTTGTACTTCTTGCAATTTAGTATACTGTATTCGCTGCTCACGATGCGGTCTCCTCTACACTGGGGAGACCAAACGCAGATTGGGTGACCTCCATTCAGTCTGTAAGCGTGACCCTGAGCTTCTGGTCGCTTATCATTTTAATTCTCCATCCTACTGGGACCTCTCTGTCCTCGGCCTCCTACACTGTTCCAATGAAACTCAATGGAAGCTCGAGGAACAGCACCTCATCTTTCAGTTAGGCACTTCCGGACTAAACACTGAGTTCAACAATTTCAGATCATAACCTCTGCTCCCATTTTTTCGTACAGCAGGTGCTGATAATGATTGTGCTGTTGCCATTACACCTCCTCCAGACCCATCTTTTGTTTCCCCCTTTTTGCCTTGGCCCATCATCCCTTTTGTCATTTATTCACACCTGCCTTCCACCCCATCACAGACCTTTCCTTTTGTTCTTTCCGACGCTCCCACCCCTTCCCTGCACTAGTACTTGCTGGGAAATCTGTTACATCTGCAACATTTTCCAGTTCTGACGAAAGGTCATTGACCTGAAACGTGAACTCTGTTTCTCTCTCCACAGATGTTGCCTGACCTGCTGAGTATTTCCAGCATTTTTTGTTTATATTTCAGATTTCTAGCATCCGCAGTATTTAGCCTTTGTTTTGTGTTCAATGACTTTAGTCACCGCTCCCATTTTCCCGGACAGTGAGTGCTGGTAATAGTTCTGCTGTAACCATTTACACCACCTCTGATTTGAAGCCATCTTTTGTTTCCTTTCTTGTCCCATTACCACCCACTTTTGTCTTGCCCCATCATCCCTTTTGTCATTTAATCACTCCTACCCTCCACCCTTTGTTCTTTCCTGCACAGCCCCCGCCCTCACCCTCACCCCGCCCCTTTTCCCTGGCTCTGTACTTTCGTATAAGCTGTTAAATCTCTGACTTCTTCTAGTTCTGACGAAAGGTCATCGACCTGAAACGTTAGCTGTGTTTTCGCTCTCCACAGATGCTGCCTGACCTGCTGAGTATTTCCAGCATTTTCTGTTTTTATTTCAAGTTGTTTCGGGCCTCATTAGCATGCGGCCAGAAAGCTGCGAGTGCCGAGCGGGTGCTCCAAGGCAGCTCACTGCTCGGGGAGGGCAGGAGACCGACCGGTTCCCGCGTTGGGCCAGCCGAGCGGCAGACTTGGGTGTGGAGGCAATCCCACGGGAGGCAGGCCGGGACTGGCAGAGAGCCCGAGTATTTTTGTGGAGCCCAGAGGAACACTGCTTTTTAAAAAATTAATTTCCCAGCTTAAATGGGGTGGGAGGCCGATGAAAGTCGGCCCCTTGATATTCTCCCAGGCCTCTGCCACTAGGTCTCGGATGACTTGTCTTCTTTTTGTCACTTCCCTGTAAGTGGGTCAGGGGGAGTGCCTGGGGTTCAGCTTGCCTGGTAGGACAGCTGAAGTCAGAAACTTGCTACTGTTGAAAAGTGTAACAGTCTGAAATCACTGGTGATTATTAGACTTCTAAGTGGATGCTTGCATTTATGTTTTTGTATGCAAAGGCCCTTTGAAAACCCAAATTGTAAAGCCAAAGATTTCCCTCTCTTGCCAGTACATCGATTATATAAAGGTATATATATGCAAAAAAGAAACGGTCGTAACAGCTGGGGAAGGCAATACTGTAGTTTAAGAACTTAAGTTGGCAGAAATTAGAAAATGCAGGTTCAGGCCATTCCACTCATTACCATTTAGGTCCTCATTTGGGATCCACACAGACCATTTTCATTTCTGTTCCATCCTGCCTGAGACTCCATGTTCCTCTACTCCCTGTTCAATCAGAATCATAGAAGAGAACCATAGAATTATACAGCACAGGAGGCCGCCATTTGGCCCATTGAGTCTGCGCTGGCTCTTTCGAAGAGCTTTCCAGTTAGTCCCATTCCCCAACTCTTTCCTCAAATCCCTGAAATTCTTTTCTCTCGTCATTTATCTTTTCCAATGCTTCAACTAAGTCTACATTCACTGTGTTAGGTGGCAGGCTGTTCCAAAAGTTAGCAGCTGTAAAGGAACCTCACTTCTCCAGTTGACTAAAGGTCAGTATTATTTACAGAGCAGATTTTAACAGGAGACTGGAAACCTTGCTGGATATATGGGGGCAGATTTTCACCTTTACTGCCTGTTACATTAAGCATCATCTGGGTGGAGTGCAGAAAGGAAAACTGGGGGGCGGGGGCGTGGTGGAATGGCATACCTTTTACAGAACCTTTCTTTATTTTAAATGGAAGGAAAATCAGGCGGGTTCTGTTAGGGACATGCAATCCTCCCTGCTAGATTTTCCTCTCCACATGTCACCCAGGGAGTGATTAATGCCTATGAAGTTAAGATGAAAATCTACCACTATATGTCCATATACATGTACTTGCCAGCAGGGGGCAGCGGATAGTTTGGAGGAGTGAGATGTGTGAACAATATTCACCTCTAACCAAGGGGCACTGAGTTTAAATGTAATATCCATAGGGTGATATCAGCTAACTCAGCACAAACTGGGGATTGCACTTAGGACCTTGCTGGACTCAGTTATTCACCGGATGAATTCACTGAGCCATGGGAAGTATCCCCATTCTACAACTTCATCTTCCAACTCCGATGTCCTCCCTCATTTGGAATAGTGTGGTCGATCAAAGCAAGCCGTCGTCTTGTCGATATGTAAATATTCGACCAAGAGGTGAACTTTCCACATACCTTATTGCTTGTCCCTTACATGAGATGCTTTCCCAATATGAGATGTGATACCGAGTAACCCAGTGGAAAAACTAACTTTTTTTTTTACAGTGTGGTAGATATAAAGATGAACTCATTCAGACAACAACAGCCTTATTTGTCAGTTCTAGCGTAGCTGGTAACTGTTGGACTGCTTTCTTGTTCCTCATACTTCACAAAACCAGTATGAGAGCGGAGACATCATACTGTACGATTCCAGTAAGAGCTGTCGCTCAGTGGCTCACTCTCATCTCTTATACCATTCTTTACCTTTGATCACATTCCATGCATACCACCAATAAATCATATTACATCAAAGATGCATATAAATGACAACAGATTAACAACATAAACCCAACAAACACGCACTTAACTCTTCTCAATCGCTCCGAATTATTTTATTACCATATGATCTCCGACCAGATAGGAACAGCAGTTCAGCCCTCTGATCTGTGGAGATACAGTTGCCTTAAATGCCTTTATACAATTTACAACACATGCTCAGCAGAAAACTGTTTTAACTCGTCGTGTGCTGATCCCACTGACTGCCCAGAAAGAACATTGAGGTACTCAGGTAGTGTAAACCCTCGTTCCCACAGTAACCACAGCCCTGAAGTAAGTAAACGTTTACTGTTAAACAATAAAGGTTAGCAATTCCTGCGGAGGCCACTTGGAGGGGGATCTGTGTTGGGATGGAGCTTCAGCCTGCCCTTTGCCTGGGACTCTAATCCCAGCCCATATACTAGGACCTGGTGCCTTTGCATATTTAGGGCGGGCACCTGCACCATTCACAGCAATGCTGGGGCACCTGCCTTAGGTGTGGCAGAGGGATTTTGCAGCAGCATAAGCAGGTCCAGGGGACTATGCTGGCAAAGTGAAGAAAGCAGATAGTTTCTCATTCGGCTGGTTTTCAGAATTGATCATTCAGCGATCGATTGCATTGCCAAAACTGGCATAATAAAATTGAAATCCCTCGAAGCCCACAGCAGTGCTGGATGGCAGGGATGCAAGGGTATCCCTTGCACCCAGGGTTGCTAGGATGCAAATGATGGAAAATACACTGTATGATGTATTATGCCTTATTTGTATGTCATCATAATATGCCCGTCCAGACGTGGGCAGGCGTATTACGTGCCCACCCCCACTTCCAGCAGAACTTTTACGGTCGCTTAACCCTGCCCCAAATCCTGCCCTCACCCACACAAATTACAGCTTTTTTGCACAAGTACACCCCTGGAATTTCAGTGCTCAATACTTTTGCATGTCAGGTTGAAGCAGACCTAATAGTTTGGCAGAGTGCATGATACGGTACGTGGAGAGTAGGCTTGATGGGGCATTGGCCTTTTCTGGTTTCACACTTTCTTCTGTTATGACCATGATACTGTAAACATTTTAACCCTTTCAGTTCTGCAGTGACAAAAACAATCTAACTAGCCTGGTCCCACTCCGCTGCCGTAACTTCACCGCAACTGTGGTGGAAGCGCCTGTTACGCCCGTAAACAGGGTTTCAGCCACATTTCTGGTGAGGCTATGGCGCCAGAGGGGGGAACCAGTTCTGAGGATATTCCTGGCACCAGATCACAGTATTCTTGATTATTGCATGAATATTGTGTACCGAGAATTCAATTTTGTAATATGCCGCGTTAGAAATTTATATAAATCCATTTTTGCAGAAGGTACTATATATGGAAGGACCATGAGGTGAGGCGCACTGATTGTTATTTTTAGCACTCATTTTTAAAGTTGGCTGATAGAAATGTTAATGCTTACTTTTTCTCTAAGTTGTTGAAAAACAAAAACCGCTACCAAATAAACCAATGATTAGGTGCAAGCCCTCTAATTAAGAATGACACGACTCACTGTCGACACTCTAAGTGATGATGTCACAATTGCTAACTATATATCACCAGGAACATTAGAGTTCTCTGTTGTAAGAGGATCAAAGATTAATAACGTAAGATTAGCACCTTGATTTTTATTAATATCTATAAGATGAACCATATTGTTAGGACTATAAATAAGGTGTTTCAATCCATCCATCACTGAATAAATGTGGAAAAACTCAGACGAAAGTAAAAAGTAAAAAAGCACCCACTATTCCTTTTATAGAAATAAAAAGAAAACTGCGAATGCTGGAAATCCAAAACAGAATGAGAAAATTAGAAAGAGAAAGACAGGTTTAGGTTTTGAGTGGTACCATTCATACAAGTTTTGCTGTCCCTATGTCACTTTTTTGTGTTGTGAGTCACATGGAGTATCCTGGCTCTTTGGATAATGGATAAATTAATATGATGAGTTGCTTAACCAGTGAGGAAAACTCCAATGACATTATTAATTTAAATCAGATGATTACAGGCAATGTCAGGAAGATTATTCATTTCAAAAATAGAAAATTATTGCCAATTATAATTAATTGTTTTCTTAATGTAAGTTAAGAAAAAAAATCAGCCTCGTCCTTTGAGATCAAGAGATCTTCCATTCCACAGCATAACTAAGTTCTTAGTCCCCTAAATTAATTGATGTAAAGAACATTACATTAGACAAGATTGAAGATCGTTTGATAACACCACTTAGATCTTGTTGCAGTAATTCAATGCTCGGATCAAATTACATCACGCTCATAGTTCACCATTTAAGAATCAGGCTTCAAAAATAGACCATTCCATCAAGTCTCTCAACTGGGACCTGACAGAACTCATCCATAGAAATTAACCATGATGTACGAACATTAGAATTGTGCATTACTCTGCCTTCATAAATATTTGTCTTCAATTAACTTAGTTCAATAAAATTTAATCTTACAATCATGTTTAAGAGTTCAAGGTCCCGAATTTACTTGGGTCCCAATCTTGGCATAATTGTCCGAATCGTGCCCAATGGTGGCCTCCAACGTTAACCCTATCGGAGTTTGCAGGTTTACTGAGAGGTCACACAATCTGCACAGTTCACTTGTGCTTGCACCCACCTGAAGTACTTGTGTCAGCTGTGGCTCAGTGGGTAGCACACTTGCCTCTGAGTCTAGAAGGTTGTGCGTTCATAGTCCCACTGCCAGGGACTTGAACACATAAAACTAGGCTGACACTCCAGTGCAGTGCTGAGGGAGTGCTGCACTGTCAGAGGTGCCGTCTTTCGGATGAGACGTTAAACCAAGGCCCTGTCTGCTCTCTCAGGTGGACGTCATGGCACTATTTCGAAGAGGAGCAGGGGAGTTATCTCTGGTGTCCTGGCCAATATTTATCCCTCAATTAACAGAACAAAAACAGATTATCTGGTCATTATCACATTGCTATTTGTGGGACCTTGCTGTGCACAACTTGGCTGCTGCGTTTCCCACATTACAACAGTGACTGTACTTCATTGGCTGCAAAGCGCTTTGAGATGTTCAGTGGTTGTGAAAGGTGTTATATAAATGCATGTCTTTCTTTACTTCAGGCACATCTCTAGTGCCCACCTGCCTCATGCTGCCAGATACTCTGGCCTAATTCCACCCTGGGGGAGGGAGGTTGCTCAGATTCCTCCTGGGCTCCAATCAGTCCCCAAGAAAGAGCGCCAAGCCATGAATTATTTTAAAGTAGGAATACTTAACAAGTATTTAATTTCAGTGTTCACAAAAGAAAAGGATACTGGAGAGGAGGTAAATCCTGAATTGGTTAAAAGCCAGGTGACAGATTAATTACAAAAAAGGAAATTATTAGAGAAGTTAGTTAAACTAAAGAAGGATAAAGTGTTTTGACCTGACAGGACATAACCAAGAATCCTGAGGGAAATGGAGGAAGAAATAGCGGAGGCCCTAGAAATTATATTATTGACAGTGTATATGTGCTGCAGGACTGGAGAATGGCCAATGTAATAGCCATTTTCAAAAAGGGAGGCAGAGCTAACCCAGGTAATTACAGGCCAGTTTGTTTAACATCTGTGGTAGTGAACATTTTAGAAGCAGCCAACATGTATTTGAGAAGGAAGATCAGTCTTGACAAACGTGATAGGGTTCTTCGTGGAGGTGATGATATGATAGATAGGGAAATGCAGTGGATGTGGTGTACATAAGAAAGCCTTTGGCAAGGTACCACACAGGAGGCTATTGAAGAAGATTAAGGGGTATGGAACTCAGGGAGGAATGGAAATTGGATTAAAAAGTTGTAAATAAAGTAGGAGTAAGGACAATTGTGGTTGGAAGCAGATAGCGGTATCCCACAGAGATCTGTTCTGGGACTGCTTCTGTTCATTGTGTACATTAGTGATTTGGATATAGGGTTAGAGGGAGTGCTGTCTAAATTTGCAGAGGATACTAAAATAGGAGGCATAGTAAATATGTCTGAAGAAACTCAAAGGAAGCTGTAGGGGGATATTGATAATATGATAGAATGAGTAAAAAAGTAGCAAATGGAATCCAATGACAGTAAGTGTGAGGTGGTACATTTTGGTAAAAAAATATATGCAACAATTATACATTGTCTGGTTGATTGATATGGAAGAGCAGAGGGATTTGAGGGTTACGGTTCACAAGACATTAAAAGCAGCACCTGAAGTGGATAAGACCATAAAAAGCTAATGGAATACTGGGTGTTATGGAAAAGATCTGGAATGCAACAGTCGAGATGTAATAAAAACAGAAAATGCTGGAAATACTCAGCAGGTCAGGCAGCATCTGTGGAGAGAGAGAGTTAACGTTTCAGGTCGATGACCTTTCATCAGAGTTCTGACAAAATGTGATCGACCTGAAACGTTAACTCTGTTTCTCTCTCCACAGATGCTGCCTGACCTGCTGAGTGTTTCCAGCATTTTCTGTTCTTATTTCAGATTTCCAGCATCCGCAGCATTTTGCTTTTGTTGCAGTCAAGATGTAAAGGTGAATCCATTTAAAACCTTAGTAAGACCACCATTTAAGTACTGTGCGCAGTTTTGGGGTTCACACTATGGGAGAAATATTGAGACGATATAAAGGGCACAGTGCAGATTCACTAGGATGCTGCCTGGTATGAGTAAATACAAATACAAGTAAATAAAGAGCGCGGTCAAAGAGGGGCCCAAACTCACTGTAAGCAGCGGAGGCGGAGCGGACCTAACCGGGGACCGGAACAAAGGCAAGTAAATAAAGAGCATAGGTGGAGAGGGGCCCAAACTCACTGTGAGCAACGGAGGTGGAGCAGACCATATCCGGGGACCGGAGTAAAGGCAGGTAAATAAAGAGCATAGGTGGAGAGGAGCCCAAACTCACTGTGAGCAGCGGAGGCGGAGCAGACCTAACCTTGGACTGGAGCGGAGAGAGAGAAAAAAAAAAATCAAGGAGTGATGTCACAGGACAGCAGGTAGGTGATTGGTTGATGAGTATTACAGCGTTTATTTCGTCTCTAAGCTAATGCAATGTTTTAAACTAAGAGCTGGGGAACAATAACTAATATTTTATTAAATTAATAACAACTAGATAAACTAATTAATTAATATAATGCTAAATAATCACTTGATTGAAAACTTAAAAAATTTAAATAAGCATATAAATAAAATATTCTAGAGATGGCAGGCTATGTATCGGGACTGAAGTATGTGGGAGTTTGTGGTAGGGTTGCGAAGGGGTGGAAAGTTTCCACGGGAAGTTTAGCTTAGGAATTTTGGGAATTTTGCCCAAAAAAGCACATGCTAGCATAATATTGTTTTTTTTCTGTATTTCTTTCTTTTTTTCACAGGTCCTCTCTTAAAATTACTAACAGAGATGGAATCTTAATTATTAAGGAATTTCTTAATCAATATATGTTTATCTTCTTACTTGGCTTGTTTTAATAATTACAAGTTTTGTGTGTGACTGTGAACAAATGTGTCCTGATTGGTTGGATGAGTGGATGAGTGATTAGCTCCCTCTATTGGCGATGTAGCGTCGTGCATGCACAGGTCATGCTTCCATCACATGGAGCATCAGGAAAAATCTACTCACCCTGTTGCAATCAAGCTGATCGACCGCAGTTCGACACAGAGACGAATGCCCTTTATTTCTCTGCATAGAACAATGCCACGTTTACCGTCGGATGTGTGGAAGCATTTTACCCCAGGCATTAAAGATGGAAAGACTGTGTACATGTGCAAGCACTGTACAAAGCCATATGTAAAGAATGCCACAAAGATGCAGCAGCATTTATCCAAATGTAACAACTTCACTCAAAGCTCACAGCAGTCAGCCCAGAGTTCCTCTGCTTCCATTCAAGAATGTGAGAAGTCGCACAACACCAGGTTATAGTCCAACAGCTTTATTTGAAATCACAAGCTTTCGGAGCGCTGCTCCTTCGTCAGGTCACTTCACCTGATGAAGGAGCAGCGCTACGAAAGCTTGTGATTTCAAATAAAGCTGTTGGACTATAACCTGGTGTTGTGCGACTTCTCACATTTGTCCACCCCAGTCCAACACCGGCATCTCCCATCATGGCTTCCATTCAAGAAGATGATTGTTCACATTCAGCATCAGGCTCCTTATCATCAGCAACTCCTGTCCCACTTGGAAGGTTCTTTGAAACAATGGATAACCATAGCCAGAAGAATGCAGATGAGTGCCTTGCTCGAGCTGTATATGCGACAGGCTCACCCCTCATGCTCACAGCCAATGTGTACTGGAAGAGATTTTTCAATGTTATTCGCCCTGCATACTGTCCTCCCACCAGACATGCTTTGTCTAGTTATTTGCTGGAGGCTGAGTATAACAGAGTCCAAGGAAAGCTCAAAGAAACGATAGAGATGGCGGACTGTGTTGGATGGGTGGTCAAATGTACAAGGGGAGGGCATCATAAACTACATTGTCTCCACTCCTCTCCCAGTGTTCTTCAAGAGCACAGACACGAAGGACAACAGACACACAGGCACATACATTGCTGATGAGCTGAAAGCGGTCATCAACGATCTTGGATAACAAAAGGTCTTTGCAGTAGTTACTGACAATGCTGCGAATATGAAGGCTGCTTGGGCTCAAGTGGAGGAGGCCTACCCTCATATTACGTCTATTGGGTGCGCAGCTCATGAGCTCAACCTGCTCCTCAAGGACATCATGGGTTTGAGAACCATGGAAACACTGTACAAGAGAGCCAAGCAAGTTGTTAAGTATGTCAGGGGAAAACAGGTAGTTGCAGCAACCTACAACTCCAAGCAAATGACAAAGAACAAGAACACCACACTGAAGCTGCCCAGCAACCCTAGATGGGGTGGCGTTGTCATAATGTACAACAGCCTTCTGGAGGGTAAGGAGTCGCTGCAAGAAATGGCAATATCCCAGTCTGGGGATATGGAAACCACCATCAAGAAAATACTGCTGGACGATGTGTTTTGGGAGAGAGTGGTTAGCAGCCTTAAACTACTCTCACCAGTAGCATCTGCAATTGCTCAGATTGAAGGAGATGACGCTGTCTTGTCAGATGTTCTCTGGCTTTTTGCTGATTTAAAAGAACAAATCAGCATTGCCCTACCCACATCCCTGCTGCTCAAAGCAGAGGAGAAGGCAATTGTTCAATTCATACAGACGCGTCAAGAATTTTGTGTCAAGCCGATTCATGCTGCAGCATACATGCTGGACCCAAAGCATGTTGGGAGACCAATACTTTCTGGAGAACAGATCAACAGCGCTTACAGTGTGATTTCTACCCTCTCACGCCACCTCAATCTGGACGTGGGCAAAGTTCTGGGAAGTCTGGCAAAGTTCTCTACCAAATAAGGTCTTTGGAATGGGGACGGGATATGGGAATCATGCAAGCATATCAGTTCACATACCTGGTGGAAGGGACTTTGTGCATCTGAGGCCCTGTCACCCATTGTATCGGTGATACTCCAAATCCCACCTTCATCAGCGGCCTCTGAACGAAACTGGTCACTTTTTGGGAATACGCATACAAAGGTGCGCAACAGGCTGACTAACAAGAGAGTGGAGAAACTGGTGGCTATCCGGGCGAACCTACAACTTATTGAGCCAGATATAGAAGTGTCCACCACACAGCTAGACAGTGACACAGAGGAGGAAATGGACACGTCAGAGCCAGAGTCAGAGAATCAGGAGGAGCAATGATTAGTAGAAGACTCAGAAGACTCATGAGTAGAAGACTCAAAGGGACAAAATAAGGACAAATTACAGGCTAAATAAGCTGACGCTCTTTTTATTTTATTTTAGATGGGTCTTTTTTGTGGTTCAATAAAGTTCAAAATTATAACCTAAATAAAGTTTTGAAAGCCTGTTTTTATTTGTATGGAACAGTATGTCTATTTTGATGACAAAGATAATATAAGGGTCAGAGACAAAAACCATCAGTGTGCAAAAAAACTCAAAATTCTATTAAATTCCCCAAATTCCCATAAATTCCCGAAAATTCCCATGGAAAGTTTCCTCTTTTAAAAATTCCCGGAATTTTGCAACCCTAGTTTGTGGACAGCGAGACTGTCCCAGGTTCCCACATCTTCACGAAATGTCTCTGCCTTCAGTCACTCCGGCTCAGAATCATTGAGCTGGAGTGCGAGTTAGAGACACTCTGAAACATAAGGGAGGGGGAGGAATTTCTGGACAGTTTTATCCAGAATACAGTCACACCCCAGAGGAAAGCACAGTTTGAGGAAGGGGAGGGTGTGTCCGCTAGGGAGATGGAGAGCGGGGACTTAGGAGAGGTTGAGAAGGAAGTCCTGCAGATACTGGTCCTGTCCAACAGGTACGATGTACTCACTACCTGTGAGGGCAAAGAGAAAGACTGCGGGGAGGACAGCCACAATGCAGACCAAGGCACCGTGGCTCAGAAGGCTGTCCAAGGCGGGGGGGGCGGGAGGGGGGTGGCGCAGAATAGAAATGTGGTAGTAATAGGGGATTCTATAATTAGGGGGATAAATAGCATCCTCTGCAGCCAAGAATGAGAATCCCGAAGGGTGTGTTGCCTAGGTTAAGGGATATCTCAAGACGGCTGGAGAGGAATTTGGAAAGGGAGGGGGTAAATCCAGTTGTGGTCCAAGTCGGAACAAACAACATAGGTAAGAACAGGGAGGAGGTCCTGCTGAAGGAGTATCAGAAGTTAGGAGCTAAATTAAAAAGCAGGACCTCAAGGGTAATAATCTCTGGATTATTGACAGAGCCACATGTAAATTGACATAGAAGCAGTCAGATCAGGAGAATTAACACGTGGCTAAACGGCTGGTGTGGGAAAGAGGGGTTCCTTTTCATGGGACACTGGCACCAGTACTGGGACAGGAAAGGTGGAGCAGCTGTACTTATTAGGGATAACATAATGGTAGTAGAAAAAAGTGACGCAGCTATCAGCAAGACAGAAATAGAATCCATGTAGATAGAGATAAAATATAATAAAGGATTAATCACACTAATAGGGGTAGTCCACAGGCCACCTAATAGTGGAAGGGAGGTGGAGGAAGAAATATGCAAACAAATTAGGGAAATGAGTAAAAAAACATAGAATAATAATCATGGGGGATTTCAACTACCCTGATATTAATTGGACAGAAGGGGTAGGTAAAGGGGATAAGGGAATGGAGTTCCTACAATGTGTACAGGACTCCTTTCTAGCCCAATATGTAACAAGCACAACAAGAGAGGATACACTATTGGATCTAGTAATGGGGAATGAACCAGAGCAGATAAGAGAAGTAAAAGTAGGGGAACATCTAGGCAATAGTGACAATGGGCCGTATATTCCGATCCCTATGGGTGGGTACGCGCTGTGTACACACCCGTAGGGACATCGGAAATGCCGGTTTCAGGCATGCCAAGCGCATGCGCTGAAAACCGGCATTTCCGATCTGTCAAGAATGCTCTTGACAAATCGGACGCCTGCCCTAGAGAAGGGCCTCTGCGGGTGGATAGTTCTGCTTTCTGGAGAACCTCCGCCCACAGAAAACCCTTAGAAATCTTACACCTGGTAAAAGCAGGCGTAAGGCCTGCTTTTACCAGCATAAGATTTGAAAAAAGTAAAAAAAAAATGTTTCACTCATTTATCATTTAAAAATACTTTTAAAAAAGGTAAGTTTATTTTTAGCCCCGTAAAAAACTTTAATTATTTTTTTCAAAAAATTAAATTTTTGTTTAAAATATTTAATTTATTGTAATTTCAACTCATTTTAAAAATGTGATTTAAAAAAAAATTATTTAATGTTTTACGGTGTTTTTGGGGTAATCTCCATTCATATATTTGACAGGTCTATCTGTCAAGTGTATGAAAGGAGATTCCCTTCTCCTATTGGCTCCCCATGGCCCATGTGATCCCAGGGACGCTTGCGAATTGCATGCGCCTCTGGGATACGTGGGCCCTGTGCATTTCGAGTTGGAGAGGCCCAGGAATGGAAGTATATGCACCTCGAGAGCCCTCAGGTAAGTCTGTAGATTTTTTCCAGATCGGAGGCCTCTGCACGCAGGAAGCCTCCGATCGGAAAATACGGCCTAATATAATACGCTTTAAAATAATAATTGAGAAGGACATAAGTATGACGAAGACCAGGATAATAGATTGGAGAAAAGCTGATTTTGAAGGGCTGAGAATAGAACTTGCAAAAATAAAATGGTCAACAATATTGGCAAACAATGACATAGAACAGCAATGGGAAATATTTAAAACGGCATTCAACAGAGTCCAAGAAAAATATATTCTGTTAAAAAACAAGAACAAGCTAAACACTAATGAGACACCATGGATGAATAAAGCCATAAGGGAAAAAACTGAGGGCAAGGAAAGCGGCATACATTAAGTACATGGACAGCAGGGGAGAGCATAATAAGGGAAAATACAAAGAGATTAGGAGAGAAGTCAAAAAAACAATTAGGAAGGCAAAGAGGAACTATGAAATTAAATTATCAAGGAACATAAAACAAAATAGTTAAATATTTTACAGGCACATCAATAAAAAAAATGAAGGTCAGGATGGGAACAGGGCCACTAAGAAGGGACAGGATAATACCACAGGCAGTGATGGGGAGATGGAAGAAATATTCAATAATTACTTTGCCTCAGTATTTACCAGGGAGATAGAACAGATGGACATGACATTGGATCATGAGATTAGTAATGAAATAACTGCATTTAAAATAAAAAGAGGAGATATATTAAATAAACTTATCAAACTCAAAGAGGAAAAAAACTCTGGTCCGGATGGATTACATCTGCGCATTTTAAAAGAATCTAGGGAAGAGATTGCAGAGCGATTACTACACATATTTAATAATTCATTAGAAAAAGGTGTAGTGCCAGAGAAGTGGTGGATAGCTAACATAATACCTATATTTAAGAAGGGAGATAGAACATTTCCAGGGAAGTCATAGAGTCATAGAGTTATACAGCACAGAAAGAGGCCCTTCGGCCCATTGTGTCCGTGCCGGCCATCAAGCCCTGTCTATTCCAGCACTTGTATGCTATGACGTTTCAAGTGCTCATCTAAATGCTTCTTGAATGTTGTGAGGGTTCCTGCCTCTACCACCCTTTCAGGCAGTGAGTTCCAGATTCCAACCACCATCTGGGTGAAACAGTTTTTCCTCAAATCCCCTCTAAACCTTCTGCCCCTTACCTTGAAACTATGCCCCCTGGTTATTGACCCCTCTACTAAGGGGAAAAGTTCATTTCTATCTACCCTATCTATGCCCCTCATAATTTTGTACACCTCAATCAGGTCCCCCCTCAGCCTTCTCTGCTCTAAGGAAAACAACCCCAGCCTGTCCAGTCTCTCTTCATAGCTGAAGCGCTGCAGCCCAGGTAACATCCTGGTGAATCTCCTCTGCACCCTCTCCAATGCAATCACATCCCTCCTATAGTGTGGCGACCAGAACTGCACACAGTATTCCAGCTGAGGCCTAACTAACGTTTTGTACAGCTCCATCATAACCTCCCTGCTCTTATATTCTATGCCTCGGCTAATGAAGGCAAGTATCCCATATGCCTTTTTAACCACCTTATCTACCTGTCCTGCTGCCTTCAGGGATCTATGTACATGCACACCAAGGTCCCTCTGATCCTCTGTCCTTCCTAGGGTCCTACCATTCATTGTGTATTCCCTTGCCTTGTTAGTCCTCCCAAAATGCATCACCTCACACTTTTCAGGGTTAAATTCCATTTGCCACTGTTCTGCCCATCTAACCAACCCGTCTATATCGTCCTGTAGCCTAAGGCTTCCCTCCTCGCTACTTACCACTCCACCAATTTTTGTGTCATCTGCAAACTTACTGATCATACCTCCTACATTCATATCTAAATCATTAATGTACACTACAAACAGCAAAGGACCCAGCACCGATCCCTGCGGTACACCACTGGACACAGGCTTCCAGTCACAAAAACAACCTTCGACCATCACCCTCTGCCTCCTGCCACTAAGCCAATTTTGGATCCAATGTGCCAAATTGCCCTGGCTCCCATGGGCTCTTACCTTCTTGACCAGTCTCCCATGTGGGACTTTGTCAAAAGCCTTACTGAAATCCATGTAGACTACATCAACTGCACTACCCTCATCCACACACCTAGTCACCCCCTCTAAAAAATCAATCAAATTGGTTAGACATGATCTCCCCCTGACAAAGCCATGCTTTGGAACTATATACCAGTCAGCTTAACATCGGTGATAGAAAAAATAATGGAATCCCTACTAAAGGAGAAAATAGAATAACATTTAGAAGCCAAAAATATAATAATGAATAGTCAGCATGGATTTCAGAAGGGAAAGTCTTGCTTGACCAACCTCATTGAATTTTTTGAAAAGGTAACAGAGAGAATAGACAAGGGTAATGTAGTAGATGTAATTTATCTAGATTTTCAAAAGGCCTTTGATAAGGTACCCCATAATAGAAAAATGAATAAGGTCAGTGAACGCAGAGTCAGGGGACAAGTCGCAGAAAGGATAGCTAGCTGGCTCCAAGACAGAAAGCAGAGAGTAAAGGGTAAGTATTCGTAGTGGCAGAAGGTGGGTAGTGGTGTTCCACAAGGATCAGTGCTGGGACCACTGTTGTTCACAATTTATATTAACAATTTAGACTTTGGAATCAAAAATACAATTTCTAAATTTGCAGATGACACCAGATTGGGGGGGATAGTCAATACTGAGGAGGACTGCAACAAATTACAGGAAGACATTAATAAACTTGCAGAATGGGCATATAATTGGCAAATGAAATTCAATACAGATAAATGTGAGGTATTACATTTTGGTAGGAAGAATAGGGAGGTCACTTATTATTTGGAGGGTGCGAGTCTGAGTGGGGTAGAGGAGCAAAGGGATCTCAGAGTACAAATACACAAATCACTAAAAGTAGTGACAAGTTAACAAGGCCAAAAAAAAAGCAAACCAGGCACGAGGGTTTATTTCTAGAGGGATAGAATTGAAAAGTAATGAAGTTATGCTAAACTTGTATCGAACTTTGGTTAGACCACACTTGGAGTACTGCGTACAATTCTGGTCGCCATATTATAAAAAGGAAATAGAGGCACTGGAGAGGGTGCAGAGAAGATTTACAAGGATGATACCAGAAATGCGAGGGTATGCCTATCAGGAAAGGATGAACAGGCTGGATCTCTTTTCTCTTGAAAAAAAGGCTGATGGGTGACCTAACTGAGGTCTTTAAAATTATGAACGGTTTTGATAGAGTAGATACAGAGAGAATGTTTCCACTTGTGGGGAAGAGCAGAACTAGAGGCCTTCAATATAAGATAGTCACCAAGCAATCCAATAGGGAATTCAGAAGAAACTTCTTTACCCAAAGAGTGGTGAGAATGTGGAACTCGCTACCACAGGGAGTGGTTGAAGCGAATAGTATAGATGCATTTAAGGGGAGGCTAGATAAGCATATGAGGGAGAAGGGAATAGAGGGTTATGCTGACAGAATTGGATGAGGAAAGACAGGAGGAAGCTTGAGTGGAGCATAAACGCCGGCATGGACTGGTTGGACCGAATGGCCTGTTTCTGTGCCGTATATCCTATGTAAAGAAAGACTTGAAATGTTGGTGCTGTTTTCATTAGAACAAAGGTGAATACAAGGTGATTAGATAGAGGTGTTAATTCTTATTGATGTTTTCACAGCGGAATCTGATCTGTGTTTAACCTGAAGAATAGAGGTCTGAGCTTAATGGGTACCATCTTTTATCAAAAGATGTTTGGCAAATCTTTTTTTCTTTGCAAAAACAATTCATCATAATACTTGCACAAGATCTGATCATGACACAAACAACAGATAGCTCCTCTGGGTCTTCTACTTCCCCAGACAGCAAAATTACTAGATTTTATCATGAAGACAGAGCCCTTTTTAAATCTGTGATGCGGAGATACCGGTGTTGGACTGGGGTGGACAAAAGTGAGAAGTCGCACAACACCAGGTTATAGTCCAACAGCTTTATTTGAAATCACAAGCTTTCGGAGCGCTGCTCCTTCGTCAGGTGAAGTGAAGAAATACATATGGGCACAGCATATATAGTCAGAGAGCACTGCCAGATGACTACAGTTAATCCAAATAAAGGGCAGTTAGAAAGATTAACTGTAGTCGTCTGGCAGTGCTCTCTGACTATATATGCTGTGCCCATATGTATTTCTTCACTTCACCTGACGAAGGAGCAGCGCTCCGAAAGCTTGTGATTTCAAATAAAGCTGTTGGACTATAACCTGGTCTTTTTAAATCTGTACCAGAACCTGGTGATGGAAGTCATTTTTAATTAATCCTTTTTTTTCCCTCCTAGAAGCTGGCAGCTGTCCTTCATTCTGCCAGTGCATTTCACACTTCTTTCAGCCTTAACCTGTCACATTAACACCACCTCTTGCCTTGAATATCTCTTAATGTCTCTTAATCTCTCCTTTTGTTCTTTCATCCCCTCCCCCTTTTCCCAGCTTTATCCTTGCCTTAAATCTATTTGATTTCCTGCTGTCTCCAGTTCTGATGAAAGGTCTCGACCTGAAACATTAACTCTGTTTCTCTCTCCACGGATGCTGCCTCGCCTGCTGAGTTTTTCCAGCGTTTTCTGTTGTTATTTCGGATTTCCAGCATCTGCAGTATTTTGCGATCATTTTTAATTAATATCTGTTAATATATACAAATAAAATTATTTCTGGCACTTTCACTCTTGCACCCAGCAGACAGAAGTAATCAACGTAGAATTATCCCTAGTTGAAAGTATTGACATACCCTTCAAATAAAATATGAAGATTCCTTATGACAACGTTATATTTAAATATAAAGTTGATTTTTGTTTGAAAGACGCCAACTTATTATATGAATACATAAAAGATGGAATCACACCAGTTTATTAATGCAAAAGTATTGTATATGCATTCCAATTTTCTGAAACTTAAGAAAATCCACTCCCTGAAGTAAAAGCAATCTTCACAGAGGGTGGTAACAAGAAGCCAGTGACAACTTCTACGGGTTGGCTTTCAGTAGCTAATTATATCTCGTCTGACTGACAGTAGTTGGCAGCACATACTGTAATTAAAATGACATTTTAATTACGCTCGTGTGATGAGAATGCCTTAAATATTTAAACCAGACATTGACAGAATTCCAGAAATAGGACTGGGATTTCTACAAGTAATTATCTGCTTGTAAATAGTGCATTTGTCCTCTGTCGAAAATAGCATAGCATGGGAGGGTCAAAGGTACAGTTGCATCACGTAATTAAACCACATTCCTTAAGAGATACTTTGTAAAGAAGAAGGTGCAAATGTTTGTTGCATTAGCAAGCTACAACAGAGTGGTAAAAATGGGTTATTGCTGGCAATGACATTCCTCTGTCTGTTATTTTAATAGAAACATTAACCTGTTTATTTTAAATGAGTTAATGCCTCATTTTAAATGGGTTAATGCTTCCACTATCATTTCACAGATATGATAGTGGAGGCAGAGGGTATGGCTGAGGTACTAAGTGAGTACTTTGCATCTGTCTTCACCAAGGAAGAGGATGCTGCTATATACATAGTAAAAGAGGAGGTAGAGGAGATACTGGATGGGATAAGGATTGATAAAGACGAGGTACGAGAAAGGCTGGCTGTACTTAAAGTAGATAAGTCACCAGGACCGGATGGGATGCATCCTAGGATGCTGAGGGAAGTGAAGGAAGAAATCGCGGAGGTACTGGCCATAATCTTCCAATCCTCCTTCGAAATGGGGGTGGTGCCAGAGGACTGGAGAATTGCAAATGTGCACCCTTGTTCAAAAAAGGGTGTAAAGATAAACCCAGCAACTACAGGCCTGTCAGTTTAACCTCGGTAGTGGGGAAGCTTTTAGAAACAATAATCAGGGACAAAATTAACAGTCACTTGGACTGTTAAGGAAAGCCAGCATGGATTTGTTAATGGCAAATCGTGTTTAACCAACTTGATCGAGTTTTTTTGATGAGGTAACAGAGAGGGTTGATGAGGGCAATGCGGTTGATGTAGTGTACATGGATTTCCAAAAGGCATTCGACAAAGTGCCACATAATAGGCTTGCCAGCAAAGTTGAAGCCCATGGAATAAAGGGGACAGCGGCAGCATGAATACGAAATTGGCTAAGTGACAGGAAGCAGAGGTGAACGGTTGTTTTTCGGACTGGAGGAAGGTATACAGTGGTGTTCCCCAGGGGTTGGTACTAGGACCATTGCTTTTCTTGATGTATATTAATGACTTGGATGTGGGTGTACAGGGCAAAATTTCAATATTTGCAGATGACACAAAACTTGGAAGTATAGTGAACAGTTAGGAGGATAGTGATAGACTTCAAGAGGTGATAGACAGGTTGGTGGAATGGGCAGACACATGGCAGATGAAATTTAATGCAGAAAAGTGTGAATGATACATTTTGGAAGAAAGAATGAGGAGAGGAAATATAAACTAAAGGGTACAATCCTAAAGTGGGTGCATGAACAGAGAGACATGGGGGTGTATGTGCACAAATCGTTGAAAGTGGCAGGGCAGGTTGAGAAAGCAGTTAAAAAAGCTTACGGGATCCTGGGCTTCATGAATAGAGGTATAGAGTACAAAAGCGTAGAAATTATGATGAACCTGTATAAAACACTGGTTCATCCTCAACTGGAGTATTGTGTCCAATTCTGGGCACTGCACTTTAGGAAGGATGTGAAGGCCTTGGAGAGGGTGCAGAAAAGATTTACGAGAATGATTCCAGGGATGAGGGACTTCAGTTACGTGGATAGACTGGAGAAGCTGGGGTTGTTCTCCTTAGAGCAGAGAAGCTTGAGAGGAGATTTGATAGAGGTGTTCAAAATCATGAAGGGTCTGGACAGAGTAGATAGAGAGAAACTGTTCCCATTGGCTGAAGGGTCGAGAACCAGAGGACACAGATTTAAGGTGATTGGCAAAAGAACCAAAGGCGACATAAGAAAAAACTTTTTACTCAGCGAGTCATTAAGACCTGGAATGCACTGCCTGAAAGGGTGGTGGAGGCAGAGTCAATCACGGCTTTCAAAAGGGAGTTGGATAAGTACCTGAAAGAAAAACATTTGCAGGGCTACAGGAAAAGGGCAGGGGAGTGGGACTAGCTGAGGTGCTCTTGCAGCGAGCTGGCACGGGCTCGATGGGCTGAATGGCCTTCTTCTGTGCTGTAACCATTCTATGATTCTATAACTATTTCACAGGTTAAAGTAGTGAATAAAGGAATGTGAAATAAACATGATGCTAATATTGTTAACAGTAATTTTTGGTTTAAGTGAGTTCATAATCTTGCCTGTAATGACAGTGGAGGGTCTTGAGTGGAAGAGGGAATTTTCCCCAGGGAGTGAAGGGAATGATGTGAAGTCATCTTAAAATTGCATTGGTAGGAGGCTTTGAAGCAATTTACTTCAAAGTGGGAATGCTGTTTAAAAAAAGGAGACTTGAGAAGAAGAGGAAATAAAAATAAAAATTGGGCTAACATCATCGACTCAGATTTTGCATTAAGAATAATGGTGAGACTATCAGCGCTTACTGTTATTATGGAGTAAACTTCTGGCATCTGCACATGCGCAGTTAAATGCCAAAATCAGGAAGTTGCTGTTCGATTTGTCCTGCTCCTCCACAAGCTTCGCTATACTGGTATCTTGCCGAGAGACTCGGCATTGAAATCCATATAAGGGCATGAATTTGTGGCACTTACCCACTAAACACGGCAGAAAAAGTTAGGGCTGGTGCATTCAAATGTAAGTGAATTTTTAATGGCGTGATAAGTCTTAATTACAGCCAAACAACCTCTCTGGCACTGAAAATTTAATTTTACAAGTGTGGAGTCTTATTCCCTCTGAATTTAATTATTGTTGGAGATTTTTTTTTAATTAAAAAAACATTTTTTTTTAACTTTTTCTTTTTGTCTGTTTTATATATCTCCCACTCATTCCCATCTTTCTTTCCTCTCTTTATTTTGCTTTCTGTACATGATTTTATAATTAATTAAATATTCTAATTCATACTTCCTGTTTTAGACTTTGTACGTCTCAGTGAGATTCTTCAATCTGATTGGTTGAAGAGATATGCTGTTGCTTGTCCTGCTCGCACACGCCACAGATCCCCTATAGAGGGTGCCCCGCTGACAATTATCTCCAGGAACCATACGTTGCTGCTCAAAAGCCCGCAAAAAGTCTGTGGGCAGCTGTAAGCGTGAATGGCAAGCGCTGTTCATTCGCCACTGACTGCAAAATCCAGGCCATAATGTCTGCTACATCGAGATGTGTACATATGTGCACAGGATGACATCACTTCCAACACCACCAAATTATTTCAATTTATCTAAACTGGTTCAGTCTAGTTTGAGGAAAGACCTATAACCAGCACAAAATGTTTATGCTAGCTCTGTCACTAACTGTGGTAGAAAGATCTTACAGGTTTATTGGCAATCATGGCTGGGGGTTGCGGGGGGGGGGGCGGGGGGAGTTGGTAATTTTAAACTTTGCTGTCTGGGCAGTAACCTGTCAGAGCGAATTGCCCATTCGTTATAGAACCTGCCTGATTTTCATCCCATTGAAGACAATTATCCACATGCTTTCTTAATGACGAAGGGTCATCGACCTGAAACGTTAACTCTCTCCACAGATGCTGCTTGACCTGCTGAGTATTTCCAGCATTTTCTGTTTTTTTTTAACTGGAGCACCCATTTGGAAAGTAGCTGAACAGTTGTCACAATCTATGCATTTCCCTCTGAGATTCTTCACCAAGCTTAGAGTGAAGTGCTACTAACATGCAATGTAAGGTAGAACTGTAAAATGAATGACATCCGCTGTTCATCATTTAACCACAACCACTCTCACTGATGATTCCACTCTATATTCAACTTCCTTCAAAGTTGTATAGCTACCACCTCTTAACTTGGCCATGATCAAATCTTCTGCTAATTTTTTTTTAAATAATTGAGCAGCCAAGCTGAAGGAACAAGTCCTATAGCGCAGAACATTATGAAAAGAATAAAGAAGATAAGTTAAAAACTAGTGATTAGGTGATACCAAGTTTGAGTTTTAAAATTTTGAAAACAATAGCAGGAAGCACAGACTGAGGGAGGCGAAGATATCCAGTTTTGAAATCCTGGGAAATAATTATTTGGAGTAGGAGACTATATAAGACTTAATTCTAAAATGGTGATTGCTGATAGCTAAAAGAAAGACTTGCATTTATACAGCGCCTTTCATGACCACCGGATGTCTCAAAGCGTTTTACAACCCATGAAGTACTTTTGGAGTGTAGTCACTGTTGTAATGTGGGAAACGCAGTAGCCAAGTTGCGCACAGCAAGCTCCCACAACAGCAATGTGATAATGACCAGATAATCTGTTCTTGTTATGTTGATTGAGGAATAAATATTGGCCAGGACACTGGGGATAACTTCCCTGCTCTTCTTCGAAATAATGCCTTGGGATCTTTTATGTCCACTTGAAAGAGCAGACAGGGCCTCGGTTTAACATCTCATCCGAAAGATGGCACCTCTGACAGTGTCAGCCTAGATTTTTGTGCTCAAGTCCCTGGAGTAAGACTTGAACCCACAACCTTCTGACTCAGAGGCGAGAGTGCTACCCATTGAGCCACAGCAGACACTCTGAAGAAGGACTAAAGGTGGAACCAACAAAGTTAAGAGGTGGTAACTGTTAGGTGAATTTGAGCGACATGAAGAAAGAACGTCTTTGAGAAAAAAAAACAAGGTTTACATTGCCGGGTTTAAGTGCATGGGGGGGAAGATTAGCGAGGTGGTGATTCAGCTATTGCACTATGATAGGTCTGGAAGCTGTGAGCAACGAGAGTGTGCTGTTTGAAGGAAGTTGAATTTAGAGTGAAATCGTCAGTGAGAGTGGTTGTGGTTGAATGATGAACAGCAAAATTCATTGATTTGTAGAAGGAACAGACTAGAGCGAGGACAGAACCTTGAAGAACTTCTGACGCAATAGAAAAAGCCAGAGCCATCAACCACAGCACAGATGGAGCTTGATTTGAAAGGAAACAGGATGGCTATGAAAAAAGTTTTGGTGGAAGTCACGTGATAGTAACTTGTTTGGAAATGCACAGTGCCAGACACAGGCCAATGACTTTGGAGATATCCAAGGCAGTGACAGATGATTCATCAAAACATTCAAGAGCAGAGTTCCATTGGCAACAACATAGTTAAGTGACGTAGGCATAAAGATTATTCACAAGTGGAAACATCATGCTGAGAACTACACTGGTGAGTATTGATTTGGCCAGAACCTCAATGCGATGGAGAATGTGAGAGTTAACTGGAGCTTCTATAATTTTACAAAGTACCAACAAAAGGATGAGAGGGATCAATTTTCTCAAAAGAAATTTCCAAGGAGAAGGAAAGGTGGTTTGGGAATAAGAGATTAAAGGAGACATTTTAGGACCGGGATAACAGTGGGGGATGCCATCAGGATCAGAGCTCTGGGGCTGGCTATCCATCCTCGTAATGGAAGGTTGGGGGTAATTATCTACACAGGGTGGGCTCCCTGCTACAAAGACTTGAACCCACAGCCTGCCACTGTTAAAGAGGAAAATGTGGGCAGCTGGAGAGAGGAGGCACTTAAAAGAAGGCAGGAACCCTGAAGGTATGTTGAATTAAAACATTTTTAGGTCTCAGACTGAGAGAAGAGAAGGAGAGCTGGCCACTACTGGGCCATCTCTCTCCAAAAGGAGCACCAGCGGCTCTTCTGACAATGCCCCAGGGAATACTGCTACCCCTCTCCTGGGAGTCCTTGGGGTCAGCAGAAGACAGGGAAATCTGCTGAGTTGCCAGGCCCCGCTGTCATTTACATACAGCAATGGAGGGGATGGGCGGCCTTTCCTACTGGAGCAGTGGGAGATAAATCCAGGTTGGGGTCAGGTTGTAGCGGTCGGCCTCCCCAGCCAAATTCTCTTGATTTTCCTCGGTTTACATAGTGGAGGAAAATCCAGCTCCTAATCTCACACATGAGAAATGGGCATTTGGGCAGGATACCAGATAACAACCGGTGCCAATGGAACTGCAACTCAGCATAACTCAGAGAGGAAGGGAGGACTGCAGTCGAACTATGCGTAGTGGGAAGCCAGAGCAGAGTGAGACTAGTGTCTCAGGATGGTCTCACATTACTTCTGCTAAACTGAATCCAGGCTAAATCCAACAAATTGTACTGCAGATTCTGCAACTTTCAAGTTAAGTTGATGCAATATGTGCAGTATAACCAGCTTGTAAATATTCTGGCGAGCCTTGATGGTGACATTCCACCTTTAAATACTCAAATACAATGACTTACTTTTTACGTATTGGAGATTCATTATAAGAACCTAAGAAATAGGAGCAGGAGGAGGCCATTTGGCCCCTCGAGCCTGCTCCGCCATTCGATAAGATCATGGCTGATCTTCTACCTCATCTCCACTTTCCTGCATTATCCCCATATCCCTTGATTCCCTTAATATCCAAAAATCTATTGATCTCTGTCTTGAATATACTCAACGACTGAGCCTCCACAGCCCTCTGGGGTAGAGAATTCCAAAGATTCACCACCCGCTGAGTGAAGAAATTTCTCCTAATCTCAGTCCTAAATGGCCGACCCCTTATTCTGAGACTGTGACCCCTAGTTCTAGACTCCCCAGCCAGTGGAAACATCCTCCCTGCAACTACCCTGTCAAGCCCTGTAAGAATTTGGTATATTTCAATGAGATCACCTCTTCTAAACTCTAGAGAATATAGGCCTAGTCTACTCAATCTCTCCTCATAGGACAATCCCCCCGATCCCAGGAACCAGTCTGGTGAATCTTTGTTGCACTCCCTCTATGGCAAGTATATCCTTCCTTAGGTAAGGAAACCAAAACTGTACACAATACTCCAGGTGTGGTCTCACCAGAGCCCTATATAATTGCAGTAAGACGCCTTTACTCTTATCCTCAAATCCTCTTGTAATAAAGGCCAGCATACCATTTGCTTTCCTAATTGCTTGCTGTACCTGCATATTAACTTTCAGTCCCATTAATTTCTCTAGTACTTTTTTTACTAATACTAATTTCTTTCAGTTCCTCATTCTCACTAGACCCTTGGTTCTCCACTATTTCTGGGAAGTTTTTTGCATCTTCTTCCGTGAAGACGCAAAGTATTTGCTTAATTTCTCTTGCCATTTCCTTATTCCCCATTATAATTTCTCCTGTCTCAGCCTGTAAGGGGCCCACATTTACTTTCGTTAATCTTTTCCTTTTACATATCTATAGAAGCTTTTACTGTCTGTTTTTATGTCTCTCGCTAGTTTACTCTCATATTCTATTTTCCCTTTCTTTGTCAATATCTTGGTCCTCCTTTGCTGAATTCTAAATTCCTCCCTATCCCCAGGCTTACTACTCTTTTTGGCAACATTATAAGCCTCTTCCTTTAATCTAATATTATCTTTAATTTCTCTTGTTAGCCACGGTTGGACCATTTTTCCCGTGGTGGTTTTATTCCTTAAGGGAATGTACGTTCGTTGCGAATTATGAATTATTTCTTTAAATGTTTGCCATTGCTTTTCTACCGTCATGTCTTTTAATCTAGTTTCCCAACCTACCTTAGCCAACTCGCCTCTCATACCTACGTAGTTTGCTTTGTTCAGGTTTATGACCCTAGTTTCGGACTTAACTGAATCACACTCAAACGCAACATAAAATTCTCTCATATTATGATCACTGCTCCCCAGAGGCTCCTTTACTACAAGGTTATTAATTAACCCTGTCTCATTGCACAGTACTCGATCTAAAATAGCCAATTCCCTCGTAGGTTCCTTGACATACTGATCTAGAAAACTATCGAATGCATTCCATGAACTCTTCCTCTGCACTATTTCTGCAAATTTGGTTTGCCCATTCTATATGAAAGTTAAAGTCCCCCATAATTACTGTAATACCCTTGTTACATGCATCTCTAATTTCCTGACTTATACTCTGCCCGACACTACAACCACTATTAGGGGCCCTATAGACTACTCCCATTAGTGTTTTCTGCCCCTTGTTTCTTAGCTCCACCCAAACTGATTCCACATTTTGTTTTCCAAGCCAAGATCCCTTCCTTTATTATCAGGGCTACTCCTCCTTTTCCATTCTGCCCGTCTCTTCTAAAAGTCAAATATCCTGGAATATTTAGTTCCCAACCTTGGTCACTCTACAACCACATCTCTGTAATGGCTATTAAATCAAACCCATTTATTTCTATCTGCGCTATTAATTCATCTATTTTGTTGTGAATGCTTCGTGCATTCAGATATAGCACCTTTAACTTTAACTTTTTTCTATTTTTCCCCTGATGTCACTTATACCCCATTAATAATCTTTCTGTCCCTTCCTGACCCACTCTGCTTATCTTTACCCAAATCACTACTCTGCTCTACAGACTTGACATTTCTCTTGCTGCTTTTGAATTTACCCTTTCCTGAATCCTCCACCCCCGCTTCAGTAGTTTAAAGCCCTATCTACCGCCCTAGTTATTCGATTCGCCAGGACACTGGTCCCAGCCTGGTTTAAGTGGAGCCCGTCCCGATGGAACAGCTCCCTCTTTCTCCAGTACTGGTGCCAGTGCCCCATGAATTGAAACCCCTGCGTCCCACACTACTCTCTGAGCCACGCATTTAACTCTCTGATCTGTCTGTCCCTATGCCAATTTGCGCATGGCTCAGGTAACAATCCAGAGTGAAGTTCTGGGTTTTAATTTCGACCCTAGCTCCTCAAACTCTCTCAGCAGAACCTCATTCCTAGTTCTACCTATGTCATTGATTCCTACATGGACCACGACAACTGGATCCTCCCCCTCCCACTCCAAGTTCTTCTCCAGCTGTGAGGAGACATCCTTTACTCTGGCACCAGGCAGGCAACACAACCTTCAGAACTCCCGGTCGCGGCTGCAGAGGACAGTATCTATCCCTCTGACTATACTGTCACCTACCACTACCACATTCCTTTTCACTCCCCCCCACTTGAATGGCCTCCTACACCATGGTGCCATGGTCAGTTTGCTCATCCACCTGGCAGTCCTTGTTCTCATCCCCACAGGTAGCAAGTATCTCATCCCTGTTGGTCAAAGTCAAGGGCCGAGGCTCCTCCATCACTACATCCTGGGTCCCCATACCTTCCTGACTCGCAGTCATTGACGAACTCTAAAGTACTACTTAATCTAAGGGATGTGACTGCCTCCCGAAACAAAGTGTCCAGGTAACTCTCCCCCTCCCTGATGCCCTGTAACGTCTGCACCTCAGACTCCAGCTCAACAACTCTGAGCTGAAGTTCCTCGAGCTGCAGGCACTTACCGCAGATGTGGTTGCTTGGGATCTCGCTGGTCTCCACAAACTCCCACATGCTGCAGTTACGGCACATCACCTGCCCTGCCATGTCTATCTAACCTTATTTATTTTATTAGTTAATTAATTATTATTTTTTCAATTATTTTAGTTTTATTAATTAATTGGTTTATCTAGTTCAAGTTACTAACTTACTAGTCTTAATAAAAAATATTTTTCAAAACGTTTTTTTCCCTCTATTTTGTAGCGTTTCCCATCTGAAACAGTTGTCATCTATTCCTGTGAAATGTTTTTCTCTAGATTTAATTAAATTGGTGAATAATTCATCCCTGTAAAATCTGTTGTGAAACAAAAGTAAATGTTAATTGATTGTAATGACAGGCAGAGTCTGGAATGACATGTTCATGACAACATTCACTGCATGAGATTATGTACTGTGCTTCTTGTTTCAACTCCACAAATCAACACGAAAGCGCAAGATGCATTTTGAGGGTTATTTTAACCGAACCAGCCCGGATTGGGGGGTCGGCCGCTCATTTTACACCCCGCCTGATTTTACTTTCCATTAATCCCAATTTTATTTTCTAATGTGATGCATTTGGCCAGGACCAGTCTTTGCTGTATTTAATATGTGCATATAAATCTGCAATTTTCCCTCATTGATTCAATCGGAAAGAAACCTCCCCCCCGCCACCCTCAATATGTTCAAATAGCATTAGCATTAAGGGGGCCGGGAGGGGAGGAGGTGTCATGGAAACGAATTTGATTTGAAGCAACTCAGTCCCCATTTTCTATACATATGGACTTGACTTCATCCCAGTGTTTATTGCATACGGTTTAGCCGCTTTTTGACCAAAACACTTCTGGGTGATCAATTGAATTTGATGCTCGGTAGTTCACTGCTTATGGTAATCAGCTACTGTCCACCTAGAGAAACACCAAAGCACTCTCTCAGATATGGTCCTATCTTTCATGATATCCTTAATGCGATGTCGACACACTATATAATATAGCATATACATTATACATGTCAAAGTGGATACAAGTACTCTATACATTTTGCACAATGTGTCACATTTTTCCATTTCTAGGAACATTTCTATTAATATAGTGAAATTTATAACACAGTCAATCCACCTCCGTGTAAGTGAGAATGGATTTGTAAACAGTTAAACTCGCTAAACTTTGATACCATACCGAAAATATGATGTATTAACATAGAATAATCTGTTCACGTGAAATGTGAAATCAAGAACAATAGAAAATGTGAACAGGTGCTTCTTCTATCAATATCTAACAAAACTAAACCAATCCAAAAACATTTTATTTTCCTAAGCCTTTTCTTATGGGTTCATAATTAGCTGTTCATCCTAACAATACTTCAACCAGCTGTTTTCAGTTAATTACTGTGCATCCAGGAGTGGGTAAAATTGAATTTGATTCTCGGGTATAACTACATAAAATGTCTAATTACTGAATTGCTGTTAACTACACTCTAACTCATCATAGCAAGATTAGAGTCTAAACTGATTAGTATTGCAACATGGAGCAAGCTTCTGTTTACTATGATAACACAGAACAATGTGATCATACATCGCGTCAGATGCCACAGCAAATAAAAGGTTTACTCCCATTCATTGCATGATTAGATTTTCACCACCTTGGTAGCAGTAACCCAGGGCTTATGTGGGAGGAATGGGACCAGTTAGGAAGGAGCCCTCTTTGTACTGGACTCCCTGATTCTTCTGCCAAAATGGTGCAAATAAAACCAACCCAGAGCCTTTGTTAATGCAATGCAAAGCACAATAATTGTTGAAAAGACTGTGGACTCGTGTCCTTGATATGATGAACAGTTTAGGTGGGAAATGTTGTTTAGGCTGGTTTTGCTGTTAACAGCCCTTTGCTGGCCTCTTGATGTCCAATTTTCCTCTACACTCAGCTGACTCCAACCTGCGGAGAATGTTTCTGCACAACATTGAAGTTTGAATAACACAATTTTTGTACCTGACCACAACTAGTTTCTATGATCTTAGTCGTAGCTCCACTGCTTCGAACAGTTATAAAATTGTGCCCTAAATTTTTAGCGAGTTGCTGTGTTGGCTGTTTCTTTACAATAGAACTTTTGTTCTCAAAGAATTTTGTTGTCAAAATGAAGCACATAAATGTATAATTTCATTAAAAGAACTGCCACAGCTTTATTGGTTATATAAAAACATCAACAGAAGTAAAATTCAAATTCAAAAAATTATTTTCAGCCCATTCGTGCATTAATGTACACTGTCAAAGAACAGCAAGAAATAAAAATAGGAACTGCTGGAAATGCACAGGAGGTTGGTCAACATCTGAAAGCAAACAACATTTTTTGTGCAACCCTTCATAACATATGGCGGGGGAGGGGGCGGTGGGCATGGATTTTAACTCTACCCGCATGCCAGGAACTAGGCTGGTGGGGAGTTAATATGCCCAGTGTTCCTTGCCCGCCAGAAAGTTGCATGGATCTTGCCTTTTCCGATTTTAACGGATACTGCTTAGACAGGCGTCTAAGCCGCCCGCCCGAAGCCAGCGGGGTCCTAATTCACACATGCTAATCATTGTCTGGCAGCAATTTTAACTTCACCGTGGTTTTCCCACCAGGTGAAGGCCAGCGTGAAGGGGATCGGGAAACTGAAGAGGTCTTTCCGGTCTATTTTTTACTTTTCTTTCTAGAGCCAGGAGGAGCAGCAGTGCGCCGACATGTGCAGAGGTCAACCATTCATCGAGGGCAGGTGGGGGGGGGGGAAATAATGTGCATTTAAAAGGGGAACATGAAGGTAGATTTTCAGCTTCGATCACCCCAAAAATAAATAGAATTGGGATTGAGACGTGACCAGACATTTGTTACACTAGATCTCTGCCCATAATGTGCTCTTTCAGTTGAGTTTACAGCAGGCGGGAGATTCATTATGATGATATGGTGGAAGTGACGCCATGTAGATGTTGATGCTATTTTCTGGCCTTTATGCCAGAAGTGGCACAAAGAGCTAGCACAGGCACGATGGGCTGGATGGCCTTCATATGTGTTGTACGATTCTATGAAGTACACTCCCTCATAATTTTGCCTGTATAAATTGGGAGGTGAATTTCTGCAGGAGTTCTCTCGTTCATCCGGCATAACTTTGGCAGCAGAGTCACAGAAACCTTGGAAAAATGGCGTCAACAGTGTTCACGCCATTTATCTGGGTTTCCACGGCTCTTCTGCCAAAGTTATGTGAACAAGCAGGATAACCCCCGCAGAAAGTCACACCCTGGATGCCCAGGGTTACCGGGCTTGTGCTCTTGGAAAGTTATCTAAAGTGTAGCATGCGTGCTTTCCAATTGATTTTTCAGCTATTTTTGTGGTGGCACAGGTTTTAGGTCATCCCTTTTTTTTGTTTCACACCTACAATGAGCTTCCCTATTGGAATGCCTCTGTACCAACGGCTAGTATTCTGACGGTCGTTATCAAAAAATGGGTCCAGCCCGCCTGTTTCCCATGCATTTTTCAGTGAATGGGGCCAGTGGCAGTAGAAGTGCCCACCTCAAACAGGTGAGGGTGTGGGGGGCCTTCATTTAAATATTAATTTGTGGGTATGTCAGTCCTGCATGCTATTTATGTCGTTCTGACATTGCAGGACCTTGGATGTAAACAGGTATCCGTGGGTTGCTAGGTGGCAGTAAATATCCTGGACATCACGGAAGACAGTAATATAAAATTGAGTGTATTTTAGCAATATTTTTTCTTTTTTTGTGTTTTTAGGATCTCATGAGCATTTGTACCAATTTTCCTCCAGCGTCATTACTGGCACCAGTGGGTTTCTCAAGGGGAATCTCCCTATCTGACTTATTTGGAAGAGGAGGAGGGTGTGCAGAAGGAAATCAGGCAGGCCAGGCTGCATGAGAGATGCTTTCTGCCCACTCGCCAATATCCACATCTGTAGACAGAGGCAAACATGCCTCACTTTGCAGAAGATTAGTGCTGATGGAGGTTATTCTTCCCAAAAGAAACTAGAACAGCAAACCAATTGGCATCATCGAGATATGTCAATGCCTGGCTAATTAGTGTTGAGCACCAATGTTCCCTGTAAGCTGCACGGGTGTGCGGCCACACAGCAATCTGTGAAGGTACCACGCAGGCTGCTCACAAGCTGTCCTGTTGAAGATACTACACTGCAAATTTAAAGGAAACATGCATTTAAATAAACAGGCCGCCCACCCACGGTAATATTTAGAGGGAGCATTGTTGGGCACTTCTTTGAAAGCACCCCAATCACAATATATCATCATGTTTCCCACATTACAACAGTGACTACACTTCCAAAAGTACTTCATTGGCTGTAAAGCACTTTGAGACATCCGGTGGTCGGGAAAGGCGCTACATAAATGTAAGTCTTTTTTTCTTTCTTTTTCATCTGCTGCTGAAACTCTCATCCACGCTTTTTCTACCTCTAGACTTGATGATTCCAATGCTCTCCTGGCCGGCCTCCCATCTTCCACCCTCCATAAACAGGAGTTCATCTAAAACTCTACTGCCCGTATCCTAACTCGCACCAAGTCCCACTCACCCATCACCCCTGTGCTTGCTAACCTAAATTGGCTCCCCGTCCACCAGCGCCTCAATTTTAAAATTCTCATCCTCATGTTCAAATCCCTGCATGGCCTTGCACCTCCCCAGCTCTGTGACCTCCTCCAGCCCTACAACCCTCCCAAGAACTCTGCATTCCTTCAATTCTGGTCTTTTGGCATTCCTCCACTTCCTTCGCCCCACTAGTGGCGGCCGTGCCTTCGGCCATCTAGGCCCTAAGCTCTGGAATTCCCTCCCCAAACTTAATTGCCTCTCCACCAATGTTCCCTCTAACCTGCGGCCTAAGTGCACAGTCCATTTAAGTTTGCTGCGCGGTATCTTCCAGTGGCAGGAGCTGGTGAGCGCCCACGCACCTTAGGAGGAACATTGCTCTCTACCTCTCTCTCCTCCTTTAAGACACTGCTTAAAACCTACCTCTTTGACCAAGCGATTGGTCACCTGTCCTAATGTCTTCTTCTTTGGCTCGGTGTTAATTTTTCTCCAATTACACTCCTGTGAAGTAGCTTGAGGCGTTTTACTACGTTAAAAGCGCTACATAAATGCAAGTTGTTGTTTTAGTAGTACAGTATTGCATGCAAGAAGACAAAAACTAGCACTGGTAATTGGCTATGCTTGTTATGATGCCAACCATGCCCTGGAACATCTACCTGGCAATAACTAGGGGAACTCTCTTATCATCTAGGCCAGTAAAGAAGCAGATGCACTACTGTGTCATCTTCTGCATGGGCACCTTCAGCTATCGTGCAGCAAACAGCTGACTCATTCAGTGACAATCAGCTGTGGTGTGGAACTTGTAGGCATGTTGCAATGTTGGCCTGTGGGGATAGTGCCATGAAGTGGCACAGAGGGCACCCCTCCGTTGCAACCACCTAGTGCATTACCCCTCCACTTCAGCAGCATCAAACAGGAGGTTGGGCTGCTTTGTTACTTGGCTGCAGAATCATGCCTGCACCTTAGGTTTCCTTTCCCTTCATTTTTGTCTGCCTGCTAATCCCTTGACCAACCTGCCTTGGGAAAGGCCATTAATGGATTGGGCTGTCTTTTGAGGCTTTCCAAGGTTTTTGACAATTTCTGTTTTGATTTTTGCGACACTCCCCTTTAATTGTCCCCATCCCTTTAAATTTGACGCACCCAATTTTTCACTCCTGCCACTAGTGTTCTCCCAACACCGGAACTTGCATGTGAAAAGCTATGCTAATTATCTAACATCAGGAATTTGAGTACAAAGAACACACTTCCATTTGAGACAGTCTAAAATGCAAAAGCAACAATTCTGGCATAAATAATGCCAATATCAGGACACCTAGGCTGTAGTGTCACTTAGAACAGTGTATTTAACATTGTCTAGATTGCCTATTGCTCAAGAGGAGATAAAACAAACTGCACAGCAGAAGAGATAGAACTTCCCCAGCAACAGTGAGAGAACTTCCCCAGCAACACAAATGGCAATTTTTTTGACATCACTCATCGACCTGGGAGACTGTTATTCAGGGGTGTCATCTACTTGTCACCCTCAAAGACACACATTATTCCAGCTGAAACAACCCACTGGCATTACAGTTGGCTGAATCTTTCCAAAGTACAATTAATAGTGTTATGCTCAACAGCAACATAGCATTTTTGCCACAAATTGAATTCAACCATTTCAAAGTATATGGTAAAACACTTCCCACATAAATATAGCTGCAATCTTTGCAAACGCTAACACCCCTCTATTGCAGAGTAATCCATTTCTTGCAGTACTGACTTTTGACTCAAGTTAAAGAGTGAGGGCTACTTCACTTGGCTATTCACCTGACTTCACAGGGTACCAATGCCTCTGCACAACAAACTCCTGAATGTAGGCAGGACTGATCAAGACTGCCTGTGAACACAAGAGTCTTTTTCAGCCTTTGAAATGACCAGATTACCTGATTTGTTACAAGTGAACTGTTTATGAGTGAGGTCTCTTGGCAGAGCAGTTATCATGCTATAGTCCAGAATGAATCTCCACGAATAGCTCACGGACCCCAAGAAAGTTTGCACCTGTCTGTTAGTTTTAGGACAAAGCTATTGCATGATCACCTCTATCTTGGCCTTATCCAGTTACTGCTTCTCTTTCATCGCCGCCCCCCCCACCCCCCGACAAAAAACGTGTTCCAGGTACAGCACCTCATTCCTGCCAACGTGGCATTTTTCACATTTGATGAATAAACCTTTTCCTAAATGGGTTACAGCAATAACAACTTGCATTTATATACCACCTTTAACAAAAAAAAATGGACGCAAAGCCAAATAAGATATTAGGAGATAAAAAACAGAAAATGCTGGAAATACTCTGCAGGTCAGGCAGCATCTGTGGAGAGAGAGAAACAGAGTTAACGTTTCAGGTCGATGACTCTTCGTCAGAACTGGAAAAAGCTGGAGATGGAACAGGTTTTTAAGCAAGTGTAGGGGCAGGGAAAGGGGGGAGGGGAGGAAAGAACAAAAGGGAAGGTTTGTGATAGGATGGAAGGCGGGAGAGATGATGGTGCAAGGCAAAAGGAGATAGTAATATAACAAGTTAAGAAACAAAAGATGGCTCTAGATGAAGTGTAAATGGCGATGGCAGAATGAAAGACAGCTGCCATGTGAGAGAAAGAAAAATGGAGAAAAAGATAAGGGCAGAGGTTATGGTCTGAAATTGTTGAACTCGATGTTGAGTCCAGAAGGCTGTGAAGTGCCTAATCGAAAGATGAGGTGCTGTTCCTCAAGCTTAGGCTGAGCTTCAGTGGAACAGTGCAAGAGGCCGAGGATGGTGAGGTCTGAGTGGGAGCAGAGCGGAGAATTAAAGTGACAAGCGACTGGAAGCTTGGGGTCACGCTTACGGACTGAGCGGACTAAGATATTAGGAGAGGTGGCCAAAAGTTTTATCAAAAGAGGTGAGTTTTCAGAAGGATCTTAAAGGAGGAGAGGGAGCTGGAGGGCTTTAGGGAGGGAATTTCAGAATGCAGGGCCAAGGCAGCTGAAGGCACGGCTGCCAATAGTGGGGCAAAGGGAGGGATGGATGCATAAGAGGCCAGAGTCAGAGGAATGGAGAGTTTGAGGTGCTGGAAGGGGTTTAAACAGAAGTATGAAAATCTTAAATTTGAGGTATTGGGGAACGAGGAGCCAATGTAAGACAGTGAGGAAGGGCTGATCGTTCCCAATTCGCGAATATAATCAGATAGACTCTGCCATCATTTCGAACGTGGCTCACGGCAGGCCCGTAAATTCAGATAGTCCTATAGGTATAATAAATATGGAGTCCCTTTGGGTCTTAATGCTTTACAAGACCTGCCTCCATGTGCAGCCCAAGATACACATCACCTACTGTCAGTGTATTTAGTTTTCATTAGTGTACACAGAATCATGCAATCTTGTCATTTTTGGTATAAACACCAAGGGCAATGCCCATAGGCTATTCAAAAGAAGTATTATATAACATATTTTGCACTTCATCTCATCTGCTGCTGAAACCCTCATCCATGCCTTTGTTACCTCGAGACTTGAATATTCCAACGCACTCCTGGCTGGCCACCCCCGTTCTACCCTACGTAAACTTGAGGTCATCCAAAACTCGACTGCCTGTGTTCCGTTCATTCTTCACCCCTGTGCTCGCTGACCTACGTTGGCTCCCAGTTAAGCAATGCCTCGATTTTAAAATTCTCATCCTTGTTTTCAAATCCCTCCGAGGCCTGATCCCTCCCTAGCTCTGTAATCTCCTCCAGCCCCACAACCCCCATCGAGATATCTACGCTCCTCTAATTCTGGTCTCTTGAGCATCCCTGATTTTAATCGCTCAACCATTGGCGGCCGTGCCTTCAGCTGCACAGGCCCCAAGCTCTGGAATTCCCTCCCTAAACCTCTCCTCCTCTCTTTCCTCCTTTAAGACGTGCTTCTTCAAAACCTACCTCTTTGACCAAGCTTTTGGTCATTAGCCCTAATTTCTCCTATGTGGTTCAGTGTCAAATTTTGTTTTATAACAGACCCGTGAAGTGCCTTGGGACTTTTTACTACGTTAAAGGCGCGATATAAATACATGTAGTTGTTGTTCTTATTCAATGTATTCCCTAACACTATAGAGTGCTGGATAACTGGATATGGGCAATACTTAACTGCAGTGAACCGGTGTTCACTTCATAGAAAGCCGCTCTGAGTACCCTATTTGCCAGGCAAACAGTGGCTGCAAGTGTTGCAACAACTTGGCAGCCTACAATGGCTGCTTCAGGAACTGAGTATCTACATCAAACTTACCTCCCAGAAACTAAGGATTCCCTGAGCTACCTCCTCAAAGTGGGTAAGAGGACTGAGCTTGAGAAGTGATTCTCTAATTCTTGCCTAGGCTTTTCCTCCAAGTAGAGTCGAAGAGGTGAGAGATTGAATTTGCCAGAACATATAAAGATATCCATGTATTAGCAAGCAGCAAATAATAGATGTGATTAAATTAACATGCAGATACATTAAGTGGAAGGATTTGTCAAGGGAAAAAGCATTTAGGGATGTGAAGAAAGTGGCACTCACAGGGGAAGTGTGTTGCTGCAAAGTCTACTCTATGGCATAATGACATTCATAGTACTGTAACATTGTGTGAGTGGAAGGTAACTCGCGGTGCCATACATGCTTATTAGACTACAGTAATAATAAGGTTCTGATGGGCTATCCGGTCTTGGTAAACCTTTGAGGTCATGAAACATTTTTATGGAACTGCGCTAGGCCCACTGAATGGTGCAGTGGGAATTGATGTTTAATGCCAGGCACCCTGAGCAGCTGGACCTGAGACTCGCCATCCACCAGTCTTCTGCAATAAGATATTTGAAGCACCAATCACAAATTGGGGCATCGTGTGGATGCAATAATTTGACAAAGACATCCTTTTAAGTTACTATAACTTGATGATTTTTGCTTGCTGCCAGAAACAGCTATGCTTCTTTAATTGGCCTGCAGATTCCAGTCAATTATTGACCAAATTCCCAATGAGGTGTTATTGACAACGGGAGCCTACACACAAAATGTAAATTAAGTTGACCCTGGAATCATAGTTAGGGTTAGCACACTAATACTGTAATGCGCTGTCTGACATCAGCTCAGAAAGAGGCCCCAGCTGCAAAATCATGTCGATAATAATCTCTTGTTGACTCTGAGTAAATAGATCACGGCATGGTACAGACGTTCAGGAAGGTCTTCGGTTTAATTCCGAGACAATGCTGAGTTAGCTGATCTTAGACATGGCAGCAATAGAGCAGCTACAACAGGCCTCAGTGTTTTACGCCAAAGGAGGAAGAAAAAAAACCAGCCAGTGCTCCTACTTCTGATCACTATCCAGTGATCCCTGATGGAAATACACATCGGGACATCAGATGAGGATTAGATTACACATGGTGACCATCATGGTACGACAGCTTGAGGATATTTATTGCTCTGGCTTACACATCAACAACATCTACCTGGGCAAGTGCCATAAAACTGATAATACCAGGAGAAGTGTATTCCATTTTAAGTCACCAGCTTCAACAGGAAGGGCAGAAGGGTGGTTTGAAAAAAAAAAGGGAAAAGAAGAAAATGCACAAGTTTCCAAATTACATAGTTACCATCAACAAGAAAACAGAAAAGATTTAATCTGCCCACTAAAAATTCCATAAGGCATTCACTGGATGTTTATCCAGTGAGGCTAATGAAATTATAATGGCCCGGATTTTGCAATAGGAGTAAGGGCGAGGCTATTATTCATTATGGAATAAATCGGACTGCAACTTCCCGCATCCGCGCGTGCAGTTAAACATGGAAATCAGGAAGTTGTTGTCCGATTTGCCTTGCTCCTCAACAAGCTTTGCTACACAGTACATAGAAACATAGAAACATAGAATCTAGGAGCAGGAGTAGGCCATTCGGCCCGTCGAGCCTGCTCCGCCATTCAATACGATCATGGCTGATCATCCAAATCCAGTACCCTGTCCCTGCTTTAATCCCCACAGTACTCATATCCCACCCTACCCCCGTAACCCCATGTATTTAATTCCCCCTAACATATCCCATCCTATCCCCATAACCCCACATATTTAATCCCCCCTAACACTAAGGGTCAATTTATCATAGCCAAATCAACCTAACCCACACATTTTTGGACCTCGCCGAGAGACTCGGCATTGGAATACATGCAAGAGTGTGAAGCTGCGATACTTACCCACTAGTTACCGACCGTTAGGGCTGGTGCATTCAGGCGTAATTGAATTTTTAACTGTGTTAAACAATGTTTCCCTTTACGCTGTGCGGCCGCACTGCGTTCTGCAGCTCCCGCGCAGCCGGCTCACCGGCTTTCAAATAGGAAAAACCGTGCATGCGCGGTATTTTGAATGGGTCGCGCAGCCCCTTAAAGGGAACATTGGTGATAAGTTTTAATTACTGCCAAACAACCTCTCTGGCCCATAAAATTTATTGTTACAATTGTTGAATCTCATTCCTTCAGAATTTAATTATTGTTGGAGATTTAAAAAAAAATTATTTTCCCCCTTTTTTTCTCTCTCAAGCCCATATTTCTTTTCCTCACTTTATTTTTCATTCGGTACAGGATTTTACATTGAATTAAATATTCTAATTTATACTCCCTGGTTTAGACTCTGCGTGTCTCAGTGAGGATTCTTCAACCTGATTGGTTGAAGAGACATGTTGTTGCTTTCCCTGCTCACACAAGCCACAGATCCCCTGTAGAGGGCACCCCTCTGAAAAGGATATCGTAAGTTGCCACGCAAAAAGCCCAGGAAATGTCTGTGGGCAGCTGTAAGCCTAATAAACGGCGAGCGCCGTTCCTTCGCAGCTAACCGCAAAATCCTGGCCATAACTTTCATTTGTGCAGTAAAATACAGCTGGATCAATTATTGCGTTCGACCAAAGTGCATGGCTATTTTCAACAAACATATGTAGCAGCTATACATGCACAAAGTATCATTCTAATTCTTAGAATCGTACAATTATACAGCACAGAAGGAGGCCATTTGGCCTATCAACTCTTTGCAAGAACCATCCAATTAGTCCCACACCCCTGCTCTTTGCCCATAGCCCTGCTAATTTTTCTCTTTTGAAGTATATATCCAATTCCCTTTTGAAAGTTACTATTGAATGCTTCCACCACCCTTTCAGACAGTGCATTCCATATCATAGCTCACTGTGTAAAAACATTTCTCCTCATTTCCCCTGTGATTCTTTTACTTTTACTCTATCAAAACCCTTCATAATTTTGAAAGCCTTTATTAAATCTCTCCTTAACCTTCTCTGCTCTAAGGAGAGCAATCAGAGCGTCTCTAGTTTCTCCACATAACTGGTCCATCATCCCTGTTACCATTCTAGTGAATCTCCACTGCACCCTCTCAAAGGCCTTGACGTCCTTCCTAAATTGTGGTGCCCAGAATTGGACACAATACTCCAGCTAAGGCCTAACCAGTGATTTATGAAGGTTTAGCATAACTCCCTTGCTTTTGTACTCTATGCCTCTATTTATAAGCTAGGATGCTATATGGTTTTTTAACAATCTTATTAACTTGTCCTGCCACCTTCATTTGTGTATATGAACCCCCAGGCCTCTGTTCCTGCAACCCCTTTAAAATTGTACCATTTTGTTTATATTGCCTCTCCTCATTCTTCCTTCCAAAATACATCACTTCACACCTCTTCATTAAATTTCATCTGCCATGTGCCTGCCCATTTCACCAGTCTATGTCCTCCTGAAGTTAACTACATTTCCAAGTTTTGTGTCATCCGCAAACTTTGAAATTATGCCCCCTATACCCAAGTCCAGGTCATTAATATATATCAAAAAGAGCAGTGGTTCTAATACCGACCCCTGGGGAACACCAATGTATACTTCCCTCAAGTCTGAAAACAACCATTCACCACTACTCTCTGCTTTCTGTCTCTTAGCCAATTTTGTATCCACGCTGCCACTTCCCCTTTAATCCCATGGACTTCAATTTTGCTAACAAGTCTATTATGTGGTACGTTATCAAACACCTTTTGAAAGTCCATATACATAATATCAACTGCACTGCCCTCCGTTTCTTCATTAAATAACTCAATCAAGTTTGTCAGACATGATTTGCCTTTAACAAATCCATGCTGGTTCCAATTTATTAACACAGATTTTTCTACATGACAATTAATTTTGTTCTAGATTATGGTCTCTAGATGTTTCACTGATGTTAGGCTGACTGGCCTATAGTTACCGGGTTTATCCCTCTCTTTTTTGAACAGGAGTATAATTCTTAGTGCGTACAATTACCTAAGGCTTTGTAACTGATCTCATTTATAGACACACACACACAAATTGTTCTAAATCAGCTCTATTACAAAGATGATTCTCATAAAAAGGAGCAAGAACATCACATTAGTTCTCATTAAGAATGGCAGTAGAGAGAGATTTGTGGTGCTCATTGTAGCATAATCCCTAATGGATCACCTGCTCACCCTTTTATGTGGTTATTAAATCCCTTGGGTTGCTGAACTGCTTGAAGAAAGGGATTAAAAAGGTTACTGTGAATCTGCCATCTGTTAGGTATATTTCCTAATTATCAGTAGCATAATGTGACAAACATTTGCATTTTGAAATATGAATGACTGATGCATCTGGAGTTGTTAAAATCATACAACATTCTATAATAATCTACACTTTTTTGTACAATTATTAATAATGGCACATTTGCAAATATTTATGCCTCAAATTGGACTCCTGTTAACTTAAAAGATTTCTCCGAGTAACAATTTGGCCTATAATGTCTCCTTATATATGGAGTCTTAATCATTGGATTCGGGTGGGTTAGAAAAAAATTAGAAGTAATTTAGAGATAAGCTTATATATGATGTTCAATCAGAAGGTGCCAAACTCTTCATGTAATGTTCACTTGATGACACGAACATCGTCTTCTGAAACAGTGCGACAGGCATCCAATTTGAAACTAGATTTAGAGATGATTAAGCAGAAAAATGACAAATTATGTTTTATTTAATTCATTGTGATTTTGGGAGGTACAGTAATTAGCACAGTGCCTTGCATTTTGGGATGCTCTTTTGTATCCATGATTCTCTAAATGGTGAATATTGTTATCTCAGCTGTGCCATCAGATGGAAGTGCTGAATGGAGGCCAATTTCTTCCCTGCACGGAGGGGAAATCAGGGAGCCAATTACTTGGGATCACCCTCCCATATATCAGGTAGCTGGACATCTTACATCCGGTTACATTGGTGTGCGCAGATTTCCACCCCATTCTCTTGGGCCGAGGCTGATGTGTTCCACACACTGTTCAGAAAAGCAGAAAAAACCCCAAATAAATGCTTTATCCCAATTTCTTTTATAATTGTAAATACGCATGTGATAAGTATTATAATGTAATATACTTAAATTTAAAAGAAAATTCCATATAACAAGCACATTAACTTTACTTCCTGTGTCACAACCTTTCAGTCACACATTTATGTCATGCCTGTCTATGTTAATCAATTGGTCAACGGTCACACATTTTATAAATATGCAGGCCGACCAAAACGAGATGGCGGTACTGCATCTGCCAATCACATCACCTAGATCTGCCACCATTTTGTTTTTCTAACTTGCTCCCACCACCAGACTTTGCGGTTTACCCTGTCCACCACCCAACCCTACCCCCTCTGCCTGCCTGCGGCCACTCGATTTCAATTGTGGGCCAGACCCTACTCGCTCTCTGCCCACTCTGTTTCCTGCCCTCAGTTGTAGTGCCCAGGCCTCAAACATAGCACTTTGGGCCTACCTGTCCAAACTCTTTGTAGCCACCTGATTCTGATTTCAGGATTTGGCCTGTCTGCCCAGTTTCTTGTCCTTGGTATTATTGTTTCTCAGTTCAATGTTCAGAAATAGGTTTTTAGATTTTTTTTTAAAAAAAACGTTGCTGCACACAGGTGGTACAACAAAGTTCACTATGGTTGAACTGTGGGCATGCTCACAGGGCAAAACAGTGCACCACTAACTCAGTGTGAGCAACTCCACAGGAGATCTGATAGTAATACATTAAAAGTCTTACCTGCTTCCTGTGTCACATTTACTTCCTGTAACACTGTCCCCATGACACTTTGTTGCGATCACCCCTATTATAATAGAACAATTTACCCTCCAACTCACCATGACCAATGCCACAGTAGATCTGATGAATCAAAGTTTTGAGAACTGTACACATGGCCGAGTACTCAAGCTACAAAGAATGATACCCAAAAAAGTTGTACTTATGTTAAAACTCTAATGAGCATCAGCTAAAACCAGAATACATATCAATTTCAGTTAAACAGTTCTGATTAAATATTATCTAGGACTCTTTTATAATACAGATGCTAGACACACTCAAAAGCCATAACAAATTTGCATCATGTAATAAATTTGGAGCTGTAATTACAAAGATTTTGGCTGGGATTTTGCACCATGGTGGAATTCTGCCGCAACTTGAGGAGTTTTGCCTGCCCTGGAGACTCGCCTCTGATCTGACATTTTCCAGAGTCAGGGCAATTTAAATATTGTCATGGGCACCTGGCAGGATTTCCGCCTTCATCAGGAGCCTACCTGACAGGGTCACAAAATGGACGCAGCAGGCCTCGGGCACCTGCAGCAGGGTAGTGTACCCAGTCATCTCCGGAGCTGGCCACGTATTTGCATTTTTTTTTTAACATTGCCATAAATTAATTCAATCTATGCAAATGGCTGCCCTTTGCATGTGATTAGAGTACATCCACCCATATTAGGGCAGGCATATTTTACATCCTCTCACTTCTGATGAAAAATCAGACTTCAGAATTTCCAGACCATGCCAGCTGGAGTTATGCCAGAAAGCCAGTGCATCTCGTGGAAAATCATGCCCTTTAGGTATAACACTTGGTTGAAACCTTAAATGTTTTAATGGGATAAATGAGATGACGCACAGTTTTTTTTTTAATTACCTAAAATTTAATGATAAATGACAACAAAAAACTTTCCTCAAGAAGATTTATACAATACAATATTCAATGAAAAATACATACACACACATACAAAATCATATGGAAAATGTTGGTATAGAGGCAAGCACCATTATAGATATATCTATTGTGAGGGGCTCAGTTAGGAAAGAGCAATTGGTGAAGCACAGAGCTTGAGTGAATGGAGGTGCCTACTAACAGCACAGAGGTACCTCCATTCCTAGGGGCAGACACTGACATCCAGCAGCCATTTATCTTCGTTCTTTCTTGTGCTGCGAGACTGCTCATTCAAAAACCAGTTGGATGACTCTTAATTTCTTCCAACTCAACAGAGAAGCCATTGTTTTTGGCCCCTGCCACAAACCCCACTCCCTTGGCACTGATTTCATCCCTCTCCCTGGCCATTCTCTCAGGTTGAACCAGGCAGTTTACAACTGCAGTATCCTGTTCATCCCCAATATTCTCTCCATCACAAAGGGCATTTGCTTCCATTTCCACAACATCAAAAGCCTCCAACTTTACCTCAGTCTTTCAGCCACTGAAACCCTTATATATGCCTTCATCACCTCCAAACTCAACTATGCCAATGCTTTCCTTAGGGGCCTCCAATTATTCATCTTCCACAAATACCAGTTGTCCAAAACTCTGCTGCACATATTCTGCCCTGTACTAAGTCCTGCTCGGACATCACCCCAGTCCTTGCTGACCTACATTGGCTTCTTGGCCGGTAGCACCTTAACTTTAAAATCATTTTTAAATCCCTCCATGGCCTTGCCCATCTCGTCATCATGCCCTCCTCCAGCCTTGCGTCCCTCCTAAACTCTGATCTTCTGACATCTTCCAATCTCTGTGTCCCATCATTGGTAGCAGAGCCTTCAGCTGCATGGGTCCTACTCTATGGAAATCCTTTCCTAAACATATTAAGTGTCTCCACCTCTCTTTCAAAACTTCCTCAAAACCCATCTCTTTGACCAAACTTTGTCTTTCTTCATAATTTTTTCCTTTCCCCGCACCCCCCCCACCCCCCCTGCACTCCCTCCCTTGAAGAGCCTTGGGACTTTTAAACAAAAAACCATTAAAAGCATTATATAAATGGAAGTTGTTGTTATGGATTTTTTTTAAAGCTGTTCCACTTGCAATATGGGACATCCCCTGATTTGGGTGAAAATTGGATAATTAGTGCCCAAGCATCCAAAGCACTTCTGCGTTATGTTATCAAGCTCTGTGCATATTGGGCATTCCGTATCCTCAGCATCCTGTCATGCATAGCATTGTTACGGGCACCAACTTTCCCCTTATTGGCCCCATAGTATTTTCTATTTAGTCTTTTAATAATGTTATAGATTTTGGCTTGTATTCCCCATTGATGGTATCACATGAAAGGGAATGCTACACAAGTGTCCACTCTCAGGCTGCCTCCAAAGAATAGCTCTGAAACATGAAACAGGACAACAAGAGTTGACTTGAGAAACACCATTGGGTATTTCCTTTTCTGACATTTACAATTGGGGCAGTTCAATATATTTCTCCTTCAAAGACCTGGTTTCATCCTGCTTGCTGTTGGATGTCTGCGCAATAGGGCTTTTCCCACAACACTGTTGCAAAAAAAGTAAATGCAAAGGTGGTTTAAAAAAGAGTCAGGATTATCCCCCTTTAACTGCTGCTTTTAAAATTCAAAAAATCTTAACTTATCTAGACTTTATTTTATTTTCAGAACATTTCTTTGGTATTGTGCAAACAATTGCCAGATATGCATAGTTTTGTACTATATTCATTTGCCCAGTAACAATTTTGGCTGAGATTTCAAAAACTCATTTCATTTTGGCTTCTCACAGTCAACATATGGAGGAGACCTTCAGATTTCAAGGCTGGATGTGAATCCAGGTCCCAAAGATGAAGCATTTTAATCCATGCATCAACCAATTTTCAAGTTAAAGTATGTAGAACTTTCAACAGAAATCCATTGCATGCCCCAAGGATTTAGGAAACAATAACAAGCTGATTCTTCAATGATCTTCACTAATACTTTGCCAGAGAAAACACTGATGTTTAATGATGCCATATAAATAGCCCTATTGTCTGGAACAATCAGCAACAATGACATTCAAATGACATCGCATGCATAAAGACAACTGTGCACATACACAGGACCTGAGGCAACGACACTGATATTCAGTAACTACATCACAGTGCCAATGTGTCTGCTAGCTGGAGTTAAGCGTAGGGCTTTAGTAGTAAATTAGTTTTATAAGTGTCACAAGACCACTAACAACTAATAAAGGAATACATCATCACTAACCATGACATTTAATTTATATACTCCGTAACTGAGGCTGCCTACAAATCACAGTATCAGCTACATTCAGGGGGGTTTATTTATTTAATCCCAAATGTAATATTAGCTTTAAAACAATTAGAACAAACATCACAAAATATAACAATGAAGATTATTATTCATCTGTCACCAAGACTGCTTTCTTTTGGTGAATTTGATGAGAATGGGAATTCACTGGTAAGTCGTGCGAGATGGAGACACTCCAACACTTCAGGGAGGGGGAGGAATGTCTGGATAGTTTTCTCACAGTGTACAGTCACACCTCAGAGGAATTAACAGGTGCAGGAAGGAGAGAGAGTGACTGTCCGTCAGCAGGGTAGGGGGAACCAGGACTAATGACACAGGGAAGGAAAGGGAGGAGGTTCTGCTGAGGGTGTACAAGAAGTTATGAGCTAAATTAAAGAGGAACTCAAGGGTGGTATTCTCAGCATTACTACCCAAATCACGTGCTAATTGGCATAGGGACCAACAGATCAGGAAGGTGAACACATGGCTGAAGGAGTGGATCCATTTCATGGGGCACTGGCACCAGTATTGGAACAGGACGGAGCTGTACTGCTGGGCTGCACCTGAAACCCAGCTGGGACCAAGGTCCTAGCAGAAAAGATAAATAGGGTGGTAAAAAGGACTTTAAACTAATAAATGGGGGGGGAGGGCTTAGTCAGGAACAATAGTAAAAATGATAGCTTAAAGATAAAAAAGGGATAAGAGCAGAGTTCAGGTCGGAAACAGTGATATAGAAACTCCAGGTGAAGGGAATACTAAAATAACTAATGTAGTTACAGCAGGAGTGACAAATAGGAAATGTTACGTTAAACGGTGTGAGAAAGGCAGCATCAGGGCAGAAGGACAGTTAGGGTCTCTTGCCCAAATAAGAGTTTTATATACTAACAAACGGAGTGAATTAGAGGCTCAAATACAGCTTAGAGTGTATGAGGACAAAATAACAATGGTACAAGGGAACCTAAAATTAAATCAAGGGGAGAAATTTTGTGGATTTAATACAAGTAAGAAAATGGTAATGGAGAAAACAATGAGACTTAAGATAGACAAATTTGCAGGACCTGATGGTTTGCACACCAGGTTATTAAAAGAAATAGGGGAAGAAATTGCAGATGCGTCAGTCACAATTTTCCAAAGCTCTCTAGGATTGAGGATGGATTGGAAAATTGCAAATGTCACTCCATTATTTAAGGGGGGAGGAAAGGAGAAGCCAGATATGTACAGACTTGTCAGTTTAACATCAGTTCTGGGGAAGTTATTGGAATCTATCATCAGGCACAGAGTGACTGAGCACTTGGTCAAGTATCAGCTGATCAGAGAGTCAGCATGGATTTGTGATGGGTAGGTCATGTCTCACTAATTGAATTTTCAATTATGGGGACATAATTGGCATGGTGGATAGGGCAGTGTCTATGGATGTTGTCTATATGGATTTACAGAAGGCTTTCGATAAGGTTTTACACGAGAAATTATCAAAAATTAAAGTACACAGAACTGGAGGTAACTTTGTGACATGGATTGCTAATTGGTTGGTAGGTAGGAGACAGAGAGTAGGGATAAAGGGAACATTCTCCGATTGGCAGGATGTGACAAGTGGTGTTGCCAAGGGATCTGTACATGGGCCTCAGCTTTTTACCATATATATTAATGACATGGATAAAGGACTTAGGAGTTGTATATCCAAGTTTGCTGATGTTACTAAGTTAGGAGGCATAGTAAATTGTGTGGATAGGAGCAGGAAGTTATAAGGGGACTTAGACAGGTTATGTGAGTGGGAAAAACGATGGCAGATGGAGTTTAATGCGGGGAAGTAAGAAGTCATCCACTTTGGTTCTAAGAAAGACAAATCATAATACTTTCTTCATGAGGAAAGACTAGGATCTATGGAGAAGCCAAGATATTTAGGTGTCCATGTACACAAATCACAAAGTTAGAGCACAGGTACTAAAAGCAATCAAAAAGGCTAATGGAAGGTTGCCCTTTATCTCAAGGGGGTTGGAATACAAAAGTGAGGAAGTGATGCTTCAGTTGCATGGAGCCTTGGTCAGACCCCATATGGAGTACTGCATTGTGTTGGGCACCGACCCTCAGAAAATATATATTGGTGTTGGAAGAGTGCAGTGCAGGTTCACCAGAATGATACTGGGGCTTATGAGGACAGGTTGCATAAGCTTGGTTTGTATTCCCTTGAGTTTAGAAGGTTGAGGGGTGATTTAATCAAGGTGTTTAAAATGATAAAGGGATTTGATACAGAGAAATTATTTCTGCTGGTGAGGAAAGCCAGAACAAGGGAGCATAATCTTAAAATTAGAGCTCGGCAAGTTAAGAGTGAAATTAGGAAACATTTTTGACAAAGGGTGGTGGAAATCTGGAACTCTATTCCCCAAAACGTTGTGGATTCGAGATCAATTGAAATTTTCAAGACTAAGATCGACATAGTTTTGTTAGGTTAGGGTATTACAGGACATGGAGCTAAGGCAGGTAAATGAAGTTGAGGTACAGATCAGCCATGATCTAATAGAATGGCAGAGTAAGCTCAAGGGGCTGAATGGACAATTCCTGTTCCGATGTTCGCAAAGCATAAAGTTATCCGACTGCATAATTGTATAATTTACTTTTTCAGCACTCAGCTTAAAAGAATGCAATCTAAAATCACTAATATTACAAATATACAAAAAGTAGGACATGATAAAACTGGCTGGTCCATCAAGCCTGTTCAAACAGTCAGGACATCATCACTCAGTGCACTCTCCGACTTGATGTGGTGTTATCTCCTGGAAGAGGCAAAAAAGCAATTTTTAAAAAATCAGGCCAATTCATAGAAAGCAAAATCTGGGAATTTTTTCTCCGACCCTTACAGGCAATCAAAATGAGTTCCAGGACATCACAGTACCCAATGTTCTACCTTCTTTTTGTACATAATGATATTAGCCACAGGAAAGAACTCTTCCAGCTCCTTTTTGAACTGTTACGAATCCGCACTCACCACATGAGCCTGTAACTTGTTCAAAGTGTCGATACCCTTTGCATAAAGAAAAAACTCCTGACATTTAACCTACTCCTATGCTTGCATAGCTTATACGCATGACCCTTCATTTTCCCTAATCTATCTAGTTCAAATAGTCTGTTCTGACAGATAAGAGTCTAGTCCCTAGAACAAAAGCAAAACCGTCTAGGGCCCTTCATCAATTTGAATTTTTCAATTAAATCTCCCAAAGCATACTCTTTTCTAGAGTAAAAAGACCCAGCTCTCTAAGCCTATTACAAATAAGGGCTTTTAGAAAATGGGATCATTCTAGTGGCCCTCCGATGAACGTTTTTTCTAAGGCCTCTTATATCACCAAACATGTGAGGGGACAAAAAATTAACACAATATTCCAGATGAGGCCTAACTAAAGTCTTGTACAAGGACACTATAGTTCTTTGAATGTTATACCGAATTGTCCACACTATACATCCTAGTACTCTATTTGCCTTCACAATAGATTCCTATGGACACTAGTAACTGGTCTCCATGCAGAACACTTCCATAAAAACAATCCTCTGAGAAAGCAACCAATTCCCTATTCAATCTAGTATCTACCTCACCAGACTCTAACTTAATAAAGTAATCTATTATGCGGCACCTTGTCAAAAGCTTTCTGAAAGTCCAAATAAATAATGTCAATAAAGCTACCTTCCCCCACCAACCTGGTTACCTCCTCAAAAAATTCACCCAGGTTGGTGAAACATTTGGTGACTCTCTTCCAGGTAATTCCACCATAAACATAAAATACTGACAATATATAATTAATAGATACTTTCATTATTATTTTTCAAAAAGTACAACAGTTGTTGTGCCCATTTCTGGTTCTCCTGCCAGACCCACCATCTTAAAATAACCAGAGCTTAGAAAACAATGAGTGCAAGTTTCTTTCACCTGCAGTCTGACCGAATTGCTTTGGCACAACTGCAGGTCACTACATTCAACCAAATAACAGCATGGAGAAAATAGAACCAAGTTGAGAGCATAACCAATTGTGAAAAATTTGAAATAAGAGTATCCTGAAGATTAAAAGCCTATTTAAAAACTATTTTTCTTTGCTATTCTACTTTTATTTGCAGCAGCCAATTCAGTTCAGATTATACTACAAAATTAGAAAAACTATTGAACAATTTTTTAAAAATTAGAAAAAGTCCCTTTCGGTCTTTGTTAGGAAAAATAAAAATGAGAAAAACCAAGAGGAAAGAGCTACAGTAATTTCAGTAAAAGTAATTAATTTGATTTAGTCTACTTTTCTTTTATAATACTAGATATTAAAGAGGTTTCTAGAAAATATCAAATAATGCCTATGTACAGTAACTTTCATGCTTTGAATATGAAGATATAAAGAATGCATAATGAGAAACCATGTAACACTATTTAAATTTCACAAACAGGCTGACCTGATGACTCTTTAATGTCTGAGTGCAAATTACTCATGGGTAGCATCATGCGTAGATACGGATTATGTTCAATAGTTCATCACATACTCTGTTACTACCACCGCTTAGATAAATAATTAAAATGATACAATGCAAAAGCAATATATTAATTTTAAATACAAATTGTAATGATGCACAAATTGCAGGGTGGTTTTGGTAACATCTATGATATGGCCTTCATGAAATAGTAAAAACATATCTCCCAAAGAAAACTTTATTGTAGTTATGGTACAGGAATTAAAGTTATTATTGGCAGGATTAGCAACTCAACCTTATGTGCAAATCAAAACTTTTCTGCCACTATCAAAGTCTTAAAAAGTACAATAGAAAATGCTGGAAACACCCAGCAGGCCAGGCAGCATCCGTGGAGAGAGAAACAGAGTTAACGTTTCAGGTCAAGCCAGTTACAAACACACCGAAAGGCGGGAAGGGGTTCTGGGGGTGATAGAGGAGTGGACTAGGGTGTCTCGGAGGGAGCGGTCCCTACGGAATGCTGAAAGGGGAGGTGAGGGGAAGATACGTTTGGTGGTGGGATCACGTTGGAGGTGGCGGAAATGGCGGAGGATGATCCGTTGAATGTGGAGGCTGGTGGGGTGAAAGGTGAGGACAAGGGGAACTCTATCGTGGTTCCGGGAGGGAGGGAGGGGCCGGGGTGAGGGCAGAAGTGCGGGAGATGGAACGGACACGGTCGAGGGCCGTGTCGACCACGGTAGAGGGGAATCCTCGGTTGGAAACGTTAACTCGGTTTCTCTCTCCACGGATGCTGCCTGGCCCTGCTGAGTGTTTCCAGCATTTTCTGTTGTTATTTCGGATTTCCAGCATCCGCAGTATTTTGCTATTGTTTTAAAAAGTACAATCTGGTGCAGCTGTATGTAGAAAAATATAACTATGTATTTAACTCATGTGATAAACAGCTGTCATCTCATGTATGCTGAATTTACTCCCCCCAAAGAGATAACAATTTGACAGGAACTCATTTCCCAGAAGCCACTGGCAGTTTAAAAAAACATCAGAGCCGGTGTCCACTGGCACTGAGCACCAGTGAGCTCACAGTTGCAGCCATAGCAACTCTCACCCAATAACTGCCTATTTTATAGTGCCCACTTAGCACAAGAAAAAAGACTGCCATACTGGGACAAAACTCCAGCACTAAAGGTAAGCCCATGTACACACTCGCCTGCACCACACGCCGTACGACTCGGACACTAAATAAACCGCTATCAAATATAATAGTCAGGGGTGTACCTCAAACCAGACTTGCGCCACTTATTAAGACTGGCAATCACCCGCCTTGGTTTAAAATGCCACTCTTCATAAACACAGCTTCGTGTAGTTAAACAGATTTGCAATTTTCCTCAGTCTTTGCGAGGAGTTATTCTTGACGCTTATTTTCGCGCGAGAACTCAATATGCAAATACCGTTTTTATATATATATATACATATTCAACAACTACTCTCAACTGCCTTATCCTATAGCCACAGCCTGGTAATCATTTGCATCGAAAAAATGTACGCCAGAGCCATGGGAACAAGATAGAAATGTTTTAAAACCTCCCGCTCTCTGTTTCGTGAAGATTTAATTTTATCCTCCGGATACAAAAGTGACTCACACAGAACGACTCCCTGAATACGTCCTCTAGCAACCTTTAGCCAACTCAACTCAGCGCCCCGCTAGAAGACTCCAGCTCTTCTGACGGCCGCCGCCGCCACCAACTCACCCGGACCACTGCGCAGCGGCGCGGAAGGATGGCGCGTGCGACCTACATTGTCCGCGCCCCCTTGAGTTTAACGCGCGCGCGCGCACACACACACACACGAGCGAGAGAGTGACGTGATCGGCGGAGTGATAGTCTTTTTGGTCAGAGGGGGGGCGGGGTGTGCTGCGGCCTGTCGCCTGACTACGTTCTTCCCTTGGCGACGGGGGCCTCGCGCTGTGTGGCTGCGGGCTCGCGGAGGGGGGGCGGGGAGAAGGGGGGCAGAAGAGAGACGTTAATCGAATCACAGGCGAGCGAGAAAAAAGGGAGGTCGATCCCGCCGCTGCTGCTGCTGCTGCCCAGCGCCGGACAGAGCGATCGGGGCCGCGCCTCCTCCTCCTCCTCCTTCTCCTGTTCCTCCTGCTGCGGGGAGGAATCAGGTAAGAAACATTTACTGTAATAAAAGATAATTAATAAATGGACGCGACGGCCGAGCCCGGTGATCTCTGAAGCTGCGCTTCCCCCCCCCCAAAACCCGAGTGGCGGGCGGCAGCTCTTCTCCGTGTGTGTGTGTGTGTCTCTCTCTCTCTCTTTGACGCGCTTGCCGCCGTGAGGGACGAGGGTTTGAGGAGGAGAAAGAGGGGGCGGCGGCCGTTGCTAGCCGGCCGTGCCACATTTCGGTGTTTTTGGAACCGGCTTGTCCCCGGTGCCGGGTGTGTGTGTGTGTGTTTTTTAAATGTCAGCCGGCGGCCTCGAGCTGCGTCAGAATGGGGAACGGTTTAAAAATTCAAAAAATAACAATCGTTTTGTTCAGAGTGACAGGTCCATGAGCATTTGATTTCATCTCTCCCTGTCGTTGGTTACTGGGCACCTATTATGGACGCCGCCTTCCCTTTTATATATACGTGTAAATTGTCAGTAAGTGATCTGCTTTTTGAATTAAGGGCAAGTGCGTATGTTTCATTCCCCCCCCTCCCCGCCCGGTGTTTGTCCTTAAACCGATGGGCCTCTCTGAATTAATGGCTAATTACAACCTGACTTGATACCCTTCCTAACTATTGTGACGTCGAAGGATTGACGGCGGCTTCGGCCAGTGGGAAAGTGGGCCGGGTCCGCCGGCCCTGGACGTCAGCGCGCTGATGGCGAGTTCCGACCAATGGGGGACGGACGGGGGCGGACCTTTCGTTGGTCAGGTTAGGTGGAGTGGTCACAGTGAAGAAGCGGGAGGGGTTGGGGAAGAGTCAGGTCGATTTCAATCGCTTTAATTCATTCCAAGTAGATCCCGATTAGAAGACACCTGCTCTCCTTCCCCCTATAAATGCAGCGTGTGTGAGAGCTGTATTAATAATGCGTCAGGACGGGGTTTTAAATTCTCTTTGCGGCTTGTAGAATAAGTTGAGCAAAAGGTCAAGTTCAAAAATGGGTTGAATGATTTTTTGGTACATTAATTTGTATGCATTTTTCGCGATCTGTTTGATTTTAAACGGTATTTAATAAACTGGTTTGTGTGACTTTTTTATTTAAACATCCAGTGCGTTTTCCAGCTTGTTACGTTCATTTTCTATACACAAGGATATTGCACCGGTTGGAATGACCCTTCCTATTCTGTATCTCATTTTGTTTCTGTGCCTCGGGATTATTTATTCATATATTGAGCCCAATTTGAGGCTAAGGATTACCGATAAAACCGAATTTTGTTTTCCCGGTCGATGCTTTAGGGGGTGGGCGAGGTTATTAACGTGAAGTGTCTGTCGGGTTGGATTGAGGCTGTGGTTTTGGGTCCACCTAGTTGCAGAGTCCGCTGATTTAGGTTTGTCGCCGTTCTGAAAAGAGCGAGATTTTTGTGTATTAAATAATGCGAGTTGTCCGGTGCAGAATTCAGATCCTAGTTTTTTTATCACCATTTCTCGATCAGGAACTGGTGACGAGAGTTCGTTATGATTTTTTACAATGAAATGTACGTTCTTCCATTTTTCACCTTCACATTGTCATTATTTTGACATCCCAGCTTTAAAAGTGGTCGTGAACCCCGTGTATACCAGTAAAAAGTGCCCCATCCTTATCTAGCATTTTCGGGTTTTACATGCACAACCCTGTGATTCAGGTTAAAAAGGCCAGAGCCGTGGTCATATTAGAATTTTTTTAAGCCTCCATAAATCCTATTTAATGCAGATCATGATCCTTGTTTATTTTTACACTGTAATCCCGGGAGTCCCCAGATTAATTTTATGTTGATATATCAGAATTCTCAAATAGAACGTTTAGGTTTAACTATCCAATCAGTTTGTGTTACTTAGTGTACTTTCGCGTTTCTAAAGTGATTAGATTGTTGCAAACGTCAATATAGCTGCTTTGACCTTTTGCACATTTAAAATCATGTCGTCATGGTTTGGAGGTTTAGTGGTAACCAACAATCCGAGTCTTATCTAGATAAATTGTTAATGTTCAGTCAAAAAAGATCATCTGTACAATTAGCTCGTTTTATATGCTACACATGTGTACTAGTCCATATATGAATGCTATATGGAAGTAAGCCTTACCTTATCAGTCATAGCTATAAACGTGCTTGGATATGGGGTGTGGTTGGCGGAATAATAGAAACTATGTAAAACCACTCGCTGCAGAGTGACAGAAGGCTTGTTGCTAAGTTGCAGCTACGTATCGCGAAGCGATGATGGTGACATGCCTTTTCTGTTTCGATGTGATAACACTTCTCCTTTGGCATCAGTATATTTTTATTATAAAATAATCAAGCTCAATTGTGGGAACCGAAAACATAGATATCGGAGAGCCGACAACACTTGCACTTACTTGGCGAGTATCTGGTTTTTAATTCTAAATTCTATTGAAATAAAATTTGAATATCGGTTTATGGAGTTGGTTGGAAGAATTTTTCTACCAGCTTGCCTTATTTTAAATTTTTAAATAATCCAGTATGTAAAATATTATAAATGGTCCTCCAAGGATGATTTTTCATACTGATTTTAGTTGCTATAAATTCTCCTGGATTCCGAGAATAATTTTATGATTTTTGCGGAAAAGGTAATGCAGGAAAGAACACAAAAGTAGTGACTGGAATTCATAACTGCTTGAAGTGTTGCATAATTTAGCTTCTGTATTGCAGTATTGGAGCAGAAGTTTAATTGCAGCATGAATTAAAACCTACAGTGTGGAATTGTGTTTAGCGGATGACCTATTGCACAGCATGTTTCTTCGTTTGTAATTTAGAATTTGCTGGTACTGTAATAAATGCTAGGTTTTGATTGCGCTACTTAGTTACCCAAAGTACATTTCTATATACAGCGTCATTTTGTGATCAGCACTGCAGCTGCTGGGAAGTCTGTGGGAGTCGCCAGTTATGCTGCAGAGCATGCTCTGGAATCGTTCACTTGTGAATTTTCTGGATAATTTGTTAAAATGACATTACTGGTGATCATTTAGATATACCAGTTCATAAAGTTGTATTGCTGTATATTAAGTGAACATGTTACCCACAGTCTATTTTGCCAGTTGGTTAACTTGGTGACTCCTATCTATAAAAAGCATCTGTTTCCTTTAGAAAAATAATTTAATTGGCGACAAGTATGATATTCTTTGATCACACCTGAAATCTTAGTGTATTCTTGGACTTGTGATGCAAAATGCAGAAAATATTTCCTCTTGGCTTGTGTTAGTTTACTTTGCTTTGAAGCATTCTAAGGGGGGTATTTATAATAATTTCTGTGGGGAGAAGGGAAATCAATGCTCTGATTTTTGGGGGGGAAGGGGTGGACAAGACGATTCCTTTATGGAAACATTTGTTGAGTACCAGTTTATTTCCTGCATGTTCACTGTTTGGAAACTATTGAATAAAAAAAAACTTACTGTGTATATTTCTGACCTGGAATATTTCAGTGTATTGCAATTTATTTGTAATCCTAATTTTATTAGACCTATTAAAACAACATTTTTATTTCAAACAAAATGCTAATTTGCACAATTATGATCTGCTTCCTTAATGGTCAATGGGTTGCGGGTAAAGATTAAACAATTGTAGTTTGAAGTTACAATGCAGGAATGATGTATAGATGGAGCTGATTGTCACAGTGATGTTTGACAAGGCACAATTGATCCCTAATTTGAAAATTTCAGAGTTCAAATTTAGTCTCAAACCCATTAAGGGAAGCTGAAAAGTCCATGCAGCATATTATCCTATAACAGTATATATAGGATACTCCGTCTTATTTTGATTTGAACTTTAGGCTATCTCAGTTTTTCAACATTTTATTGTATATCCAGGTGCTACATTTTATCTTATTACTGAGAGAAATCAAAATGAATGATGAAGGCCGACAGTGCAAGTCATGGCTAAAGTTGAAAGGAGTAAAAGAGAGATGAGCTAAATCAGGAAGTAGTGAATATGTGATGCCTGGCTTGAGTTTTAAAGCCTGAATATTGTAGAAGGAAGGAAAAACTCAAGGAGCTAAGTAATTCCACAGTTTTGAGGTTCTGAGAAAGAACAAGTTCAAGTAAGAGACTGTAAAATGGCAAAGAAGGGAAGGAATTTCTATAAGATATCTAGGATTTCTCTCTAGCCCAATATGTTTTTAGTTCAATGAAGGAGGTGATGCTTTATCTAGTTCTAAGAAATTAAGTGGAGCAAGTAGGTAATGCAAGAGTGGGGAAACATCGAGAAAACAGCTGCTAAAATGTAATTAGGTTTGAAATAAAAATTAAAAAGGAAAAGAAACCGATAAAGATACTTCACTGGGGGAAGCAGATTTCAATCATATAAGAAAGGAATTAACCTAGATAAATTGCAAAAAAAAGGGCAGATAAGGTGATGGACAATTAATGTGAAACTTTGAAATGGGAGATGATTAGGGTATAAGCAATACATATTCTCGCAAGAGAAAGGGATGCATCAAAAGCTGGAATTCCTTGGATAAATGGAGAAAATTGAAATGAGACTTAGAGGTATATGACATCTAGAGCTAATAAAATAGAGGAAAATCAAGTGAAGTATATGAAACTATAGAGGAAAAGCAAAAAAAAACAAAGGCAAAGTGGGGGGATGAAGAAAGACTGGCAAGGAACTGAAAAGGGAAATGGGAAATGGAAAAGAATTTTATAAACGCACATAAAGTAAAAGTTGTTAGAGAAAAGGTAGAGCTAGTTAGAAATGTAGATGAAGGAATGGTGACGATACTAGGTGAGTACATTGCTTTTTTTTTACAGACGAGTATGATGCTGGGAATGAAAGGGTACAAGAGGAGGAGATGGAACAATTAGACGGGTTAACTATAAATAAGGAAATAGTGCTGAAAATGTTAGTGGAATTCTAAGTGGAAAATCCACTGAACCTTGATCTGTATCCGAGAAAGTGGAAGGAAGTCCGAGGAAATAGCAGCGGCTCTGACCACAGTCTTTAAAGCTTTCTTAGATATGGATGTCCTGCCAAAGGATTGCAGGGTTGCCAGTGTAACACCTCGGCTAGGGAAAGGGATGCATGAGGTAACACTAGACCAGTAGGGTAAGTTTCAAGAGGCCATAATATAGGATAAAATTAATTCTCACTTAGCAAGGCATGAGTTAATTAAGGACAAACGGCACATATTTAAAAACGCAAATTGTGTCTGACAAATTTAATACAGTTCTTGCAGAAGTAATGGAGTGTGTTAATAAAGAAAATGCAGTGGATATTGTGCAAGTGGATTTTGTAAAGATGTTTGATACGGTGTTGCTTGGGAAACTTGTAAAAATTAAGGTACATCTCTCTGCATTTCCCTCCAGAATATTAATTCACTTGCATACAAGGGCCTTATTGTGGATGATTGCAATGACAGTGTGAATTTGACTGAAACGTGACTCATGGGTAGCAACATCTCTCACCTTACTGAAGCTTCTGCACCTGGCTATACTTTCCACCACTGCATACACACGAACTGCTCGGGTGGCGGTGTGGCCTTTCTCACCAAATCAAACCTTAGTTTTTCCCCCTACTCCTTTTGGCATAGTTTCCTCCTTTGAGCACCTCGCCACCTTCCACGCTCCTGACTCCTTTAAATTCCTCGTTGTGTAGTACTCCCCCCAAGGCCTATCCAAGTTTCTCCGAGATATATTCTTCCTCATTTCCTCCATTAGCTTCTGCACTGAGTGACTTTTATCCACAGTAATTTGAATCTCATCTCAGCTCCCCTTGCCGCTCTCCTGAATTCATTGCCTACTTGTCCTCCCTGAATACTCTTATTCATGTCCACTCTCTTGACCTTGCAATCTCCCATGACTCCTTGACACCCATGGTCTTGATCATTGGCAAGGCCATCTCCAACCACTTTCTTGTATCCCTCACCACCTCCACATTCCTCGACCTCCTTCCATCCCACTTCCTGCTGCATTCGTGCTTGGAAAAAAATCTTTCTCTGCACTTTCAAACTCTCAACTGCTTAGTCCATTTGCTACAATACTTCTGCAGTTGTCAATTTGCTCAACCACTTCCTCACCCCTACCTTTTGATATCCTTGTCCCCAGCAAAGTGTTTACTCTCCCATCCTGGTCATTCTCCCCTGGTACTTGACTATTCCAACACACTCCTGGCCAGCTTCCCACGTTCTACCCTCCGTAAACTTGGAAGTCATCCAAAACTCTGCCCGTGTCCTAACTCCCCTTCAATCATCCTTGTGCTTGCTGACCTACGTTGGCTCCTGGTTAAGCAACGCCTCGATTTATTAAAAAAAATTCTCATCCTTGTTTACAAATCCCTCCATGGCATCGCCCCATCTCTGTAATCTCCTCCAGCCCCACAACCCTCCGAGATATCTTCGCTCCTCTAATTATGGCCTCTTGAGCATCACCGATTTTAATCACTCCACCATTAGCGGCCGTGCCTTCAGCTGCCAAGGCCCTAAGCTCTGAAATTCCCTCCCTAAACCTCTCTGCCTCTCTTTCCTCCTGTAAGACACTCCTTAAAACCCACCTGTTTGACCAAGCTTTTTGTCATCTGCCCTAATATCTCCTTATGTAGCTCGGTGTCAAATTTTGTTTTATAACGCTCCTCTGAAGCGCCTTGGGACATTTTACTACGTGCCTTTAAATCCCTTCATGGCTATGCTGCTCCCTACCTCCGTAACCTCCTCCAGCCCATGTCAGGGCCATGAAGAGGTTACAGAAGAGATTTACTAAGGTGATGCTGGGAAGGAGCGGTGTTAGTTTTGAGGATAAATTAGAGAAACAAGGCCTGTTTTTACTAGAACAGAGAAGGAAGGTTAATAGGTGATCTGATGGCGGTGTTCAAAATTGAGGTAAATAGGAAAAGCTGTCACTACTGGTCAGTGAATTGGTGATAAAAGAGCATAAATTTAACTTCCGTACTAAAAGAATGAAGGGAAAGGTTCAGAGATTTTTCTTATGCAGAGGATTGTGAGGACATGGCATGGTCTACCAGAAGTAATAGCGTAAGTAGAAGTTTTCGTAGTTTTTTTTTAACAAAAGTGGATAAATGTTGGAAAAAGGAAAAAAATTAAAGGGGTATGGGGAAAGGAAAAAAGCCTGTGGATAGCTCTTTTGGTGTGCCAGTGCTGTGGTGATGGACTGAATGGTCTCCTTCTGTGCTCTAGAGTTCTGATTCTTGATTTCACCACGGGCATTTAGGTTGCAAGAGTGTGTGGATTAGTGTTCTTATTTGGTGTTTTGAACAACAACAACTTGCATTTATATAGCACCTTTAATGCAGGAAAACATTCTAAGGTCCTTCACAGGAGTATAATCAGACATAAATTGGCACTGAGCAAAAGGGGAAAATATTAGGAGGAGTGACTAAATGCTTTTTGTGGAGCATCTTAAAGGAGGCGAGAGAGGTGGAGAGGCTGAGACATTGAGGGAAGTAATTCCAGAGCTTGGAGCCTAGACGGATGAAGGAACAGCTGCTAATGGTGAGGCGAAGGGAGTGGGGGGATGCACAAGAGGCTGGGAGGGATTGAGAAAGTGGTGGTGAGGTAGAACCGGGTGCTGTAAGTGTACATGTGGAACCTGATGTGTTTTCGGATGATGTCGCCGCGAGGCAGCATGTCGATGAGAAATAGGAGGGGACCAAGTGTAGATCCTTGGGGGATTCCAGAGGTAATGGTATACAGGTGGGGGAAGAAACAAGAAAGGATAGTTCAGCGAAGCATTAATCAAAATAGTGTCAGCTTTGGCTCATAGGCTTAAAGAGCTGGGTCTGTATACTTTAGAGAAGCATAGACTCTGGGGTAATTTAATAGTTTAAAAAATAATGAAGGGACTAGATTGTTTTTACATGGACAAATTATTTAGGTCAGGGAGGATTAGGGGTCATTCTTACAAGTTACTTAAAGACAGAACTAGGTTAGATGTTCGGCGGTTCTTTTCCCAGAGAATAATAGACCAGTGGAACGGGTAGCTGGCTCCTGCAGTGAATGCTGATTTGCTGTGTAGCTTCAAGAAAGAGCTGGACTGGTTTGTGGCTGCGGCAGAGATCACGGCGTAATATGTCAGGGTCAATCTAGTTTCCTGGACTAGTTTTGATTGCTTTTGGGGGTTGGAGAAGAATTTTTCAGATTTTGGCCCCCTAATTGGCCTAGGTTTTTAATATTTTTTTTGTCATTCATGGGGGATTTCATGGTTTCGGGTGGGAGTGTCTGTATTGTATCAATGGTATGGGACAAGTTAGATAGGTTAGTTTTTTTTTTCTGTCAGATATTTTCTTGTCTGAGTCAGAAGGTTGTGTATTCAAGCCCCACTCCAGAGACTTGAGCACATAATCTAGCCTGACACTTCAGTGCAGTACTTGAGGGAATGCTTCATTGTCAGAGGTGCCACCTTTCGGATGAAGCATAAACCAAAGCCTTGTCTGCCTTCTCGGCTAGATGTTAAAGATGCAATGGTGCTATTCAAAGAAGAGTAGGAAGTTCTACTGGTGTCCTGGCCAAAATATATCCCTCAACTGATATCTCAAAAACAGATTATATGGTTATTTGTCTCATTGTTTTCTGTGGAACCTGGCCGTGCGCAAATTAGCTGCTGCATTTGCCTACATTACAATAGTGACAACACTTCAAAAGTACATAGTTGGTAGTGAAGTGTTTTGGTTCATATTGAGGACATGAAAGGGGCTATATAAAAGCAAGTTCTTGTCTATGATAAAATGTTCCATCACTCATGTGCCTATAGGGCAGAAGACATCAGTAGGGCATGGGAGAATGTCTGCAGGTCGATAAAATGAAATCATGAATGAGAAACTGCTATTTATCCTTTGCACTAAAACTGCACCAATTAAACCACTTTCTCTTTACAAACACTTGCATTTATTCAGAAGCTATTATAAAGCTACCAATCATCATTTGGCAACTACCACAAAAGCAACAGAATAAATTGCTCATTTTTTTCCTCGACCTTTTCTTGACCAGCTACTTTGCTTCCTTGTATACCTAAAATGTTTATACCATAACAAACATACATAATGTAAATAATTTGCAACAAATATTCTTTCAATTTACTCACTGAATTGCCCATCTTTTAAAAATTGCCCAATATATTTTGTTCACAGGCCTGCTGATTCAGGTTTGATTCTTGAGTTTTGCTTATTTTCTTTAATTTGCTTCTTCTCATCTTTCCTTCCGAATATGTTTCAGTATTCAGCAGGTGTGTAAGCTGAGCACCCAGCGATCTCTGTGGGCCATCCAGATTCTAAATAAATGTATTACCTGTGTGTATTTCACTCTTAAAGTGGTGCTAGGAACCTGTTTGCCAGTTATTTGTCCCATCCAGATGTAGGTGCGTGATGTGTGTAAAAACTGCCTGTTAACCAATTCCACTCAACTGCTTGAGTGTCGACAACAACATAAGAGGAACCCAGTCCCCCCACACGTGTATATACACACACACACACACACACACACACACACACACACACACACACACACACACACACACTCCAAGCAAACTGATCTGCTCAGTTCTTTAAAAACTTCAACTTTCAGTTTGTTCCCTTTAATCTCGGACACCCCAGTCTGGCCTTTGTTTCTTTTTGCTTGGAGATGCTGTTCAGTGGCAATCCTTTTAAGATGCAGGATTCAGCCCCATTTGTTAAGTTATGTTTGTCAAGAGTCTATTTGATGCACTGTGTCCAGTTTTGGTCCCCTCACATGGTGGGTGATATTAAAGCTTTGGAGAGGGTGCAGAGGAGGGCCACTAGACTAATTCCCAGTCTAAAGCATTTTAGTTATCAAGATACGCTAAAAGAGTTGGGATTGTACAATTTAAAGAAGCGTAGACTTTGAGGTTTATAAGATAATGAAGGGAATAGATTGTGTTCCAGTTGACGGTTTGTTTCAAATAAATAGGTTAGGGAGTACAAGGGGTCACAAATTTAAGTTGTATAAGGCCAGATCTAGGTTCGATGTCAGGAGGTGGTTCTTTTCCCAGAGAATAGTGGCCCTTGGGAACAGGCTGCCGTCTTGTGCGGTGGATGCTGATTCGCTGAATTCTTTCAAGCGAGAGCTGGACCTGTTTCTGACTGGGGCAGAGATCACATCTTACAGAAGGTCGGTACTGCAGGGAATTCAAGGCCAGAGTGGTGATCTGGACTAGTTTTGATCGCCTAGATGGGTCAGAGAGGAATTTCCCAGATTTTTTCCCCAAATTGGCCTGGATTTTAAATTTTTTTTGCCTCTTCCAGGAGATCACATGGTTTCGGGTGGGGTGAAGTGCATATATTGTGATACACAATGGAAAGGAGGGGGAGGAATTTCTGAAATGTGTTCAGGAGAATTTCCATGACCAGTATGTTCTTGGTTCAACTAGGAAGGAGGCATTGCTGGATCTGGTGCTGGGGAATGAGGTGGGCCAGGCCTGTGGGAGAACACTTGGGTACGTCTAATCATTGTATCATAAGATGTAGATTAGCAATGGAGAGGAGCAAGGAACAATCTAGAGTGGAACTTCTAAACTGGAATAGGGCTAACTTCAATGGGATGCGACAGGATCTAGCCAGGGTAAAATGGAACCAAAGACTGACAGGAAAAACTGTAATGGAACAATGGGTGATCTTTAAGGAGGAGATTTTCCAAGTACAGGCTAGGTACATTCCAACAAGAGGAAAGGGTAAGGGAACCAAAGCAAGGGCTCCTTTGATGACGAGGAGATAGAGAAGATGATGAAACAAAAAAAAGAGGGTGTATGATGCATGTCAGGTGAATTCTTCAAGTGAGAACCAGACCAAATACAATAAGTGAGAGGGGAAGTGAAGATGAAAATAAGATTGGCAAAGAGAGAATATGAGGGTAGAATGGCAGTTAACATAAAAGGGAACCCAAAAATCTTCTACCGGCATGTAAACAGTAAGCGGGTAGTAAGAGGTGGGGTGGGGCCTATTAGGGACAAAGAAGGTGATATATGCTTAGAGGCGCAGGGCAAGGCTAGAATACTCAATGAGTACTTTGTATCGGTGTTTACGAAGGAGGTGGATGCTGACAAAATATTGGTGGAAGTGGAAAAGGTTGAAGCAATAGAAGGGGTGAAAATTGATAAGACAGGATGTACTAGAAAGGCTGGGTATGCTTAGAGTGGACAAGTCGCCTGGTCCAGATGGTTTGCATCCCAGGTTGCTAAGAGAATTGGGGAGGAGATAGCGGAATGGCTTGTCATAATTTTCCAATCTTCCCTAGATGCAGGGGAGGTGCCCTGAGTATTGGAAAGTGGCAAATGTGACACCATTGTTCAAGAAAGGGTGCAAGGACAATCCTAGTAACTACAGGCTGGTCAGTTTAACATCAGTGGTGGGTAAAGTTTTAGAAACAATAATCAAGGAAAAAATTAACGGGCACTTGGAGAGGTTTAAGCTAATTAAGGCGAGCCAACACGGATTTGTAAAAGGCAGATCGTGTTTGACTAATCTAATTTAATTTTTTGATGAAGTAACAGGGAGGATTGATGAAGGGAATGCAATGGATGTTGTCTACATGGATTTTTGGAAGGCGTTTGACAAAGTACCACATAGAAGGCTGGTTAACAAAATTGAGGCTCATGGAATAGGTGGGTCAGTGGCAGCTTGGATAAGGAATTGGCTTAAGGACAGAAAACAGCGAGTTGTGGTAAATGGCTGTTTTTCAGACTGGAGGATGGTAGACAGTGGTATTCCCCAAGGGTCAGTGCTGGGGCCACTGCTTTTTTTGATATATATAAATGACCTGGATATTGGAATACAGAGTAGAATTTCTAAATTTGCCGATGACACCAAACTTGGGGGTGTGGTATACAGTGAGGATGATACCAATCGACTGCAACAGGACATAGAAAGGCTAGCAGAATGGGCAGACAAGTGGCAGATGGAATTTAATACAGAGAAGTGTGAGGTGATGCATTTTGGCAGAAGGAACAGGGAGAGGCAATATACACTTAATGGCACAGTTTTAAAGAGTGTGCAGGGACAGAGGGACCTGGGAGTTAATGTGCATAGGTCCCTGAAGGTGGCGGGACATATTGAGAGAGTGGTTAGCAAAGCATATGGGATCTTGGGCTTCATAAATAGGGGTATTGAGTACAAAGGTAGAGAAGTTATGCTGAACCTTTATAAAGCGCTGGTTAGGCCACAACTGGAGTATTGCGTCCAGTTCTGGTCACCACACTTTAGGAAGGATGTGAAGGCCCTTGAGAGGGTGCAGAGGAGATTTACCAGAATGGTTCCGGGGATGAGGGATCTTAGCTACAAGGACAAGTTGGAGAAGCTGGATTTGTTTTCATTGGAGCAAAGGAGGTTGAGGGGGTGATTTGATAGAGGTGTACAAGATTATGATGGGTTTGGATAGGCTAGATGGGAAAAGGCTGTTCCCACTAGTTGGTGCAAGGAGTAGGGGACACAGATTTAAGGTTTCGGGCAAGAGATACAGTGGGGATGTGAGGAAAAAGTTTTTCACGCAGTGAGTGGCGAGGACCTGGAATTCGCTGCCGACGGAAGTGGTGGAAGCGGAGACACTCAATATTTTCAAGGGGAGACTGGATAGGCACTTGAGGGAAATAAACTTGCAAGGCTACGGGGATAGCCAGGGAAATGGGACTGACTGGATTGCTCGACAGAGAGCCGGCATGGACTCAATGGGCCAAATGGCCTCCTTCTGTGCCGTATGACTCTATGACAAGGTGTCGGAATTGTTTGGGACAGGCTCGATGGACCAGAGGGTCTCTACCTGTCTGTCATTGTTCGTAGTTTGTAGAAAATACCGTACTAATGTGCTGCTCAGGAAAAGATTCATCTTCAGTCTCCAGTCAAAGATTATTCACCTTTTTCAAATCATTTCAATTGTATAGTATGGAATTCAGTATGCAACATTGTAGTCAATGAGCGAAGTAAAATTTATGATCAAGACTTGGCTCCACCCCACAAGAAGGTTTCTCTGTCTGAATTTAGTGGCAGCATTCCTGGAATTTCATGAATATCCTTGCATTTCACAAATTATATGATTTTCAAACTCAACTTTCTCTCTCTAGGGTCTGATAATGGGGCTTTTCTAGTCAAATACATATCCCTATTTTTTTTTAGTAACCTGAGAGAGCATCTATATTATAACATAGGTTGTGTGTTACCTGATATAATACTCCTGTCATTATAATAGTGTAGCCTCTGTATCAATATCACAGCAACCTCACAGGAGATCCACTAATACTAAAGACGAGAAAGGTTGTGATGGGAAGAGAGAGAGATCTTGGAGGATGTAGCTAAGAGAGGGATTTCCATTTCGATGACCTGTTGGTAGAGTTCCTTCTCCCAATCTATAATATATTAAATAAAGTATGTATGTCATGTGCTCCCTATTTGGACATCCCCATTCTGTGTCACAGCCACGCTGGCAGCTATGCATTTCTACCGCTAGGCAGAGCTTCAGAAGCTGCAGATCCCCATATATATAGCATTACTAATGCATTCTGCGGGAAATTTTCTTAGTCCAGCTTTCCAATGGGAGCATGAGAGTAATACTTAGTCTTGAATGGTAGGTAGGCTTTAGAGAGAGTTAAGACATTTTGATGGAAAAACAACCTTGTTGACACAAAATATGAAGCAGAGCTTATTGGAGGCAGGTTTATCAATTGTAGATGTTAAGATTTTATATCTTTAAAAAAAAAAGCTGTAATTAAATCTTAGTCCCACCCGGATCTAGACTTGCACGGTGCTGGAATGTAAAAATGCCACTTCTGCAGCAGAGACCAGTGCCCGCTTGCCATCTGGCTAGAGCCCCATCTGGGCTCTCGGTGACGATGGAGTGCTAGGATCACTCTTACTATTCTCTTCCATGAACACTGCAGAGGAAACTCACTATGTAGAAGAATGTCATTGCTTTGTTGGAGGTGGACTCCAACTAGTAGCTGGAAGTCAATGAGGTGAGGTTGGGGAACAACTAAGGAACCAGGAGAAGTTGATGTCTATGTTTTGTCTGAAGTTAGTGTGACCTGGTGCTGAAAATAGAATAATTCATTATCTGAGAGGCAACTGTAAATGCGGAATAATTATGTAGCTTTGACTGATTGTGTGGAAGATGTACATAGAGAGTGTGAAAGATACAGAGAGCAAGTATGGACGACTTGAAGGAGATAGAGAAAAGAGACTTGCATAGAGAGGGATTGATGAAAAGTGAGAGTTACAGTGAAACACAATGATGAATGTGTGAGCTATGCAGAGAAAGAGCAAGACAACTAATTAGAAGGGAGATGAGTAGACAGTTTAGAGAAACCTTTTTTACTTTTTTTTGTTCATGAGCAACAATATGGGAGTTGAATATATTTTAATAATTGTGTTTTATGTGTCCATTGGAATGCATGTAATAGTCCTTCTTGACATGTCTTCAGCCTTTGACATGGTTGACCACTCCATCCTTCTCCAACACCTCTCCACCGTCGTCCAGCTGGGTGGGACTGCACTCTCCTGGTTCCATTCATTTTTATCTAATCGTAGCCAGAGAATCACCTGCAATGGCTTCTCTTCCTGCTCCCGCATCGTTACCTCGAGTGTCCCCCGAGGATCTATCCTTGGCCCCCTCCTATTTCTCATCTACATGTTGCCCCTTGGCGACATCATCCGAAAACACAGCGTCAGTTTCCACATGTACGTTGACGACACCCAGCTCGACCTCACCACCACTTCACTGGACGCCTCGACGGTCTCTAAATTGTCAGACTGCTTGTCCGACATCCAGTTCTGGATGAGCAGAAATTTTCTCCATTTTAAATATTGGGAAGACCGAAGCTATTGTTTTCCATCCCCGCCACAAACTCCATTCCCTAGCCACTGACTTCATCCCTCTTGCTAACATCTGTCTGAGGCTGAACCACACCTTGGTGTCATATTTGACCCTGAAATGAGCTTCCGACCACATATCTGCAGCAAAACTAAGACGGCCTATTTCCAGCTCGATAACATCACCCATCTCCTCCCTTGCCTCAGCTCATCCGCTGCTGAAACCCTCATTCATGCCTTTGTTACCTCTCTAGCCTTGACTATTCCAACGCACTCCTGGCTGGCCTCCCACATTCTACCCTACGTAAACTTGAGGTGATCCAAAACTCGGCTGCCGGTGTCCTAACTCGCATCAAGCCCGTTCACCCATCACCCCTGTGCTCGCTGACCTACATTGGTTCCCGGTTAAGCCACGCCTTGATTTCAAAATTCTCATCTTTGTTTTCTAATCCCTCCATGGCCTCGCCCCTTCCTATCTCTGTAATCTCCTTAACCCCCCGAGATATCTGCGCTCCTCTAATGCTGCCCTCTTGAGCATCCCTGATTATAATCGCTCAACCATTGGTGGCCGTGCATTCTGTTGCCTAGGCCCTAAACTCTGGAATTCCCTGCCTAAACCTCTCCACCTCTCTACATCTCCTCTCTTTCCTCCTTTTCAGACGCTCCTTAAAACCTACCTCTTTGACATAGCTTTTGGTCACCTGCCCTAATTTCTCCTTGTGCGGCTCGGTGTCAAATTTTTTGTTTTATGATACTCCTGTGAAGCGCCTTGGGATGATTTACTACATTAAAGGTGCTATATAAATACAGGTTGTTGTTGTAGTCCAGAATGCATTCAATAATCCAGCATTGGACCACTCCTGCTATCATTTGAAATTTGTTAAATTTTGTAGTTGTAGTTTAGCATATACTTCTACTGTTGCTTTGTTTATAAAAAAAAAAATCAGTTGAACATGATAGTGTATTGTACTTTCTGGGTGTGATTGATCATTTCTCCGTCCAGAGTATTTATTTTATACTAAAGTAATACTTTGTCCACCTGTTTGTAGTGTGTGGAATGTATTGGAAAATTAACTGGCTGAAAACAAAATATCCTGTGATGATGAGCTCCAGTAACATTTTGTAGGTAATTTGGTATTGACATACCTCACTTGCATCTATTGGTCAAACATGTGAAACAGCTATCTTAATCTATTGTTGAATCAAGGCTTAAGAAACTTGTGATTTTTAAAATTAGTTTATGGGATGTGGGCGTCGCTGGCAAAGCCAACATTTATTGCCCATCCGTAATTACCCTTGAGAAGGTGGTGGTGAGCTGCCTTCTTGAACTGGCGCAGTCCGTGTGGTGAAGGTACTCCCACAGTGCTGTTAGGGAGGGAGTTCCAGGATTTTGACCCAGCGACGATGAAGGATCGGCGATATACTTCTAAGCCAGGATGGTGTGTGACTTGGAGGTGGTGGTGTTCCCATGCGCCTGCTGTCCTTGTTCTTCTAGGTGGAAGAGATCGCGGGTTTGGGAGGTGCTGCCGAAGAAGCCTTGGCGAGTTGCTGCAGTGCATCTTGTAGATGGCACACACTGCAGCCATGGTACGCAGGTGGTGGATGGGGTGCCAATCAAGCGGGCTGCTTTGTCCTGGATGGTGTCGAGCTTCTGGAGTGTTGTTGGAGCTGCACTCATCCAGGCAAGTGGAGAGTATTCCATCACACTCCTTACTTGTGCCTTGTAGATGGTGGAAAGGCTTTGGGGAGTCAGGAGGTGAGACACTCGCCGCAGAATACCCAGCCTCTGACCTGCTCTTGTTGCCACAGTATTTATGTGGCTGGTCCAGTTAAGTTTCTGATCAATGGTGACCCCCCCCCCCCCCCAGGATGTTGATGGTGGGGGCTTTGGTGATAGTAATACTGTTGAATGTCAAGAGGAGGTGGTTAGACTCTCACTTGTTGGAGATAGTCATTGCCTGGCACTTGTGTGGCGCGAATGTTACCTGCCACTTATCAGCCCAAGCCTGAACATCGTCCAGGTCTTGTTGCATGCGGGCATGGACTGCTTCATTATCTGAGGAGTTGTGAATGGCACTGAACACTGTGCAGTCATCAGCGAACATCCCCATTTCTGACCTTATGTTGGAGGGAAGGCCATTGATGAAGCAGCTGAAGATGGTTGGGTCTAGGACACTGCCCTGAGAAACTCCTGCAGCGATGTCCTGGGGCTGTGATGATTGACCTTCAACCACCACAACCATCTTCCTTTGTGCTAGGTATGACTCCAGCCAGTGGAGCGTTTTCCCCCCCGATTCCCATTGACTTCAGTTTTACTAGGGCTCCTTGATGCCACACTCGGTCAAATGCTGCCTTGATGTCAAGGGCAGTCACTCAGCTCACCTCTGGAATTCAGCTCCTTTGTCCATGTTTGGTCCAAGGCTGTAATGATGTCGGGAGCCGAGTGGTCTTGGCGGAACCCAAACTGGGCATCAGTGAGCAGGTTATTGGTGAGTAAGTGCCGCTTGATAGCACTGTCGATGACCCCTTCCATCACTTTGCTGATGATTGAGAGTAGACTGATGGGGCGGTAATTGGCCGGGTTGAATTTGTCCTGCTTTTTGTGGACAGGACATACCTGGGCAGTTTTCCACATTGTCGGATAGATGCCAGTGTTGTAGCTGTACTGGAACAGCTTGGCTAGAGGTGCGGCTAGTTCTGGAGCACAAGTCTTCAGCACGATAACCGGGATGTTGTCGGGGCCTATAGCCTTTGCTGTATCCAGTGCGCTCAGCCGTTTCTTGATATCACGTGGAGTGAATCGAATTGGCTGAAGACTGGCTTCTGTGATGGTGGGGACCTCAGGAGTAGGCCGATATGTATCATCCACTCGGCACTTCTGGCTGAAGATGGTTGCAAACGCTTCAGCCTTGTCTTTTGCGCTCACGTGCTGGGCTCCACCATCATTGAGGATGGGGATATTCATGGAGCCTCCTCCATCCTGTTAGTTGTTTAGTGGTCCACCACCATTCACGATTAACTGGTGACACGTGTCCTGGTGAAACCTGCATTGCATAGAATTATCATCTTGATCATCTAAAACTGTCGCATCAGAGTTGAATTAATATTGTGATTGTTAACAAGAATCCTGTTTTTCATATACTGAGCTCACTGTTACGAATACATGTGTAATTGTAATGGTTCATTCAATAAATTAGTCAGTTCACTTTAATGCTACCATGTTCTTATAAACACGATACGGCCTAAAAGTTGTGTTAATTCACAAAATAAATGGGAGTCTGGGTGTTGCGGTGTATTTGGGCAATTAACTTTCAACTCTGGAGCCTGGTTCTGTATTTAGCTTGGAAGGAATAAATCTAAGTCTCCTCTCTGCACCAGTTATAATCTGTGTGAAATTAGTTTGTGCAGTCTTCATCTCAGTTCTAGTGGCTGTGGAGCCCAGAGCATAAAACTATACAGGTTCTCAATCTTGATTGAGATACAAGGATGCCTGGTGTGGGAAATGGAAACAGATTTATCCTGGTGCAGTAAGGAGTTTTCTTCAGAACTTGGACTGAGGCACCTTGTTAAGGTAGAGTAAAGAAAACGTTACATCTGGTTCTCCTGTACCCCATGGTTGGTGTCAGTTTCACGTGCCAAAAATGGAAAACTTCCACTTTCCCAACATGGACATTTCTCTCCTTGTTTAGCATTAGTACCACTCAAAACAAGTTATAAATTCACAAAATTGCAACAGAAAAGCAGGTTTCCACAGATATGGTTCTTGCCCTAAATGTTGCTCTTGGATGATACTTTAATTCCTAATTTACATTAGTGACTTAGATTCAGAAACTCTAAGCAGATTGGTCAGATTTGCAGTGGTGAATGGGGCTGCAAGGTTGCTGTAGTGCAGTTAAACTGTGGCAGGACAAGGGGGCAAAGTCAGGAATGGTGGGAAATTCTTATAAGCGTGATCCACATTTGGAATGGACTGGGTAGCGTACTGGAGGCAAAAAGTTTGTAATTATTTGAGCCAATTGGATGCTGTGATGGGTGACTAGGTTTTTTTGGATGGATGAGCAAAAATGGGCTAAATATCTTCCACTCCCTTATTTATCTTGTGATCTAGAATATTGGTGTGTGGTCTGCTGGCAATGTCTGTTAATGCGTATTTAAACTTGCATTCCTAAAATGGCCTTTGCCATAGTGTGAAAGGAAGTTTTTAATTGCAATATTAAAAGAACAGATTTCAAAATTGTGTATAATGGCTATACTGAATTTTTAGCAAGTTCTAAAGAGAGAATGGTCATCTAAATGTGATGCCAATGAAGGCAACAGTCTTGGCTTAAGAATGTGGATTGTAAATTAGATAGATATTCTGGAGCTTGGTGTCGTTTACCTTTTTGGGAGAGTAACTTTGGAAACGGTCAATGATAAAGTGAATTGTAAATAATTTGTGAAAGGTACAAGCTTATTGGACAAATGGCCTTTTCTGTTTCCATGTGTTGTGTTACAATGTAAGGTGGCTGTGCCTTGTGGTCAAATTGGGTTTTTATTACTATTCTGCATAAAGCATGCTGCAGCATTCATTACAAATTTCATATAACCATAAAGAAATATGGCAAGTAATTTGACCATAAATAATTTTTAAAATGTCTATAATTTAAATGTTGGCTGTTCTATTCATATTTTACATAGTTTCATCACTCTTGTCCACGTGGTAGTAGTTTACCATACTTCGTACAATTAGGTCTACGTTGTCACAGTGATTGCCACGAGCATCATCGGACAACTGTTTTTGAAGGTGAGCATATGGTCAAGATATATATTTGATTGCACTGACCACCGTAAGACTAGACGTACATGCGCTGGGTCTAAAGACTACTGATAATTCAAAGTTGTTTCTTTGCACAAAAAATGAATTATCCAGTAATTTGAATTAAGCAACATAAATAGCACAACAAAGTGGAAATTTAGTACTAAAAACAACTTTATAATTCAAAGTTGCTTCATTCAAATGATCTTAAGAGGAGGAGGTTACATCGGAAGATTTGCCATCAACAGAGTACATTCACAGGACTAATAATACACAAATTTGCTCATTTTTCTGCATATGGCATCCTAAAGAGACACTAAACCACATTCTTATCAGGAAAAATTACATAAGGGCTAACCTCCCTTTTAAAATATTTTGTTACATATTCTCTTCTCTTCCCTCTCACACGCCGGTAACTCTGGAGTCCCCCAAGGATCTATCCTTGGCCCCCTTCTATTTCTCATCTACATGCTGCCTCTCGGCGACATCATACGAAAACACAACGTCGGGTTCCATATGTACGTGGCTGATACTCTGCTCTGTCTCCTCACCACCTCTCATGACCCCTCCACTGTCTCTTTGTCACACTGCTTATCCGACATTCAGTATTAGATGAGCAGAAATTTCTCCAACTAAATATTGGGAAGACCGAAGCCATTGTCTTTGATCTCCACCATAAACTCTGTTCCCTTGCCACCAATTCTATCCCTCTCCCCATGTCTGAAGCTGAGCCAGACCGTTCGCAACCTTGGTGTTGTGTTTTACCCTGAGCTGAGCTGCCGACCATGACCGCCTACTTCCACCTCCGACGACGCCCGACTCGGACCCTTCCTCAGCCCATCTGCTGCTGAAACCCTCATCTATGCCTTTGTTACCTCTCGACTTGACTATTCCAATGCTTTCCTGGCCAGACTCCCATCTTCCACCTTACATAAACTTGTGGTCATACAAAACTCTGCTGTCTGTATCTTAACTCGCACCGAGTCCCATTCACCCATCATCCTGTGCTTGACGACCTACATTAGTTCCCAGTCCGGTAACTCCTCAATTTTAAAATTCTCATCCTTGTTTTCAAATCCCTCCATGGTCTCGCCCCTCCCTATTTCTGAAATCTCCTCCAGCCCTACAAGCCTTTGAGATCTCTGCGCTTCTTCAATTCTGGCATCTTGTGCATCCCTGATTTTAATTGCTCCACCATTGGCGGCCATACTTTCAGCTGCCTTGGCCCTAAGCTCTGGAATTCTCTCCCTAAACCTCTCTGCCTTTCTACCTCTCTCTCCTTTTAAGAAGCTCCTTAAAACCTTCTTCTTTGACCAAGCTTTTGGTCATCGATCCCGATATCTTCTTCAGTGCCTTGGTGTCAAATTTTGATTGATTGATGCTCTTTTGAAGCACCTTGGGAACTTTTACTAAGTTAAAGATGCTATATAAATACAAGTTGTTGTTTTTGTACAACATTGTTCCAGAGAGGTTTCATTTTGACCAGCACAATTGTGTGAAAGGTCCTAGAGTGTCAGTTCATTTTTACCAGCTTTGAGTTACTGTTTGCTTGAATGAAAGTACTTCCCAAAGACTCTTATGGGATCTACCCTTAAAATTTCTTGACTATGCTGGATGTTGAAAAAAATTCTTCCTATTCAAGGTTTCTGCCATTTCGATTTGGTTTGAAAATCTTCTGTTACAACCACCATCTCCATCAGTTTTAAACACTGCAATGTAGTCAAAGTACTGTGCGGGATGGCCACTACCGTAACCGAAGATACTTGTGAAGTATGACACCACAGCTACGACATTTTGGGCATTTCCGCTCACCAGATGGTGCTGGTTCCATAAGCTACAGCACGTAACTCATTACAAGTCCCATCCAATGCAACTGACACCAACCAGTTCTGATCTATACCACGGTGAGCCACCTCAGTCAATCTACCGCTGATGCTTCTTCACCGACTGACTGTTGAATGGTTGAGCCTCAACTGGAGTATTATGTCCAATTCTGGGCACTGCACTTTAGGAAGGATGTGAAGGCCTTCGAGAGGGTGCAGAAAAGATTTACGAGAATGATTCCAGGGATGAAGGACTTCAGTTACATGGATAGACTGGAGAAGCTGGGGTTGTTCTCCTTAGAGCAGAGAAGATTAAGAGAGATTTGGTAGAGGTGTTCAAAATCATGAGGGGCCTGGACAGAGTAGATAGAGAGAAACTGTTCCCATTGGCAGAAGGGTCGAGAACCAGAGGACCCAGATTTAAGGTGATTGGCAAAAGAAGCAAAGGCGACATAAGAAAAAACTTTTTTACGCAGCGAGTGGTTAGGATCTGGAATGCACTGCCTGAAGGGGTGGTGGAGGCAGACTCAATCATGGCTTTCAAAAGGGAATTGGATAAGTACCTGAAAGAAAAGAATTTGCAGGGCTACAGGGAAAGGTCAGGGGAGTGGGACAAGCCGAGGTGCTCTTCCAAGGAGCCGGCATAGGCTGAATGGCCTTCCGTACTGTAACCATTCTATGATTCTAATTGGTGCCCTAGATAAAGACAACACCAACTCCAGAGATACAGGCGGGCTCCTTTATAGCATGCATTACCTCGTACTAATTGTTCCAGCTGTAGACCCATAAAAGGAATGCTAGCGGTCATCATTCTGGTACCCCAATTCTTCAAGTAATGAACATCATAAGAGGTCAAAGACGAGAAGAAGTTTGAAGCTCTCTGGTACTCCAACTAGACCAACATTATCTTAAATGGCTGCAATGTCTTTGAATCTGCTACTTTACTTGGTATCACGCTCTTAAGTAAAGAATTCTTTACTCATTACCTTAAACTTGTGTCCTTTGGCTCTACTGGCCTCATTTACCTTGAAGTAGTATTCGAGGTTCACAGTATCTATAATATTTAATTCTTTATAAACCTTGCTATTCTCTTCCCCCAACCTCACCTTTACCAACAAAAGCTGCAACAGGTGTGTGTGATCAGTACAACTGCCATTTTCCTCTTAGCTGGGCACACGTGCACAGAACACACACAGCCTCTGTTTTGAAAAACATTCACTGTAAATTTTACCAAACTTGCAATTCAAATTGTGGCTTTTTTTTCCCCAAATTATTTTGAAAAATAACCAAATAGATTTTGTTAAAGAGTGAGAGTAGCATTCTCATTTGGTTAGCTGAAATGCTACTGATGCAGTCTAGGAAATTATATACATGATTTGACTGGAGGATTCCCCTTTTCTTACACTGTCACTGCTCTGGACAAAAGTCCAAATCCCAGGCTTTTGGGAGAGTAAGCGAGCTTCAAATAAAAACTTTAACGATGGTAGTAAAAGGCAAAAAATATAATTCAGTGGATAAATGCAACCATGTTATTGTGAAATATGTAATTTTTTGTATTTTTGTTTGAAACCTTATTTTGGACAAAGAATTTTCAGTTACTGAGGGGGAAAAAAACTGGGGGGGGGGGATAAATTTCAGAAAGCATTTTGAGTGATTTGATTAATCAAACTGATGGTGAAATATTTCCATAATTATGTAAAGTTTTGCTATTACAAATGTTCACTTATGGATTTTCAATGTTAAACGTTGATATAAAAATAGTGACAAAATTGTGACACAGAAAGAAAGGAAGGTTTGCAGACAAAGTGTGCACCACAAACAAGAATTTTAATGGTCTTTTAGAGATAAATCTTGTTGACCTACACCTGAGATCCAGATCCCAAGGTGCTTCACAGGAGTATTATAAGCCAAAAAAATTGAAACTGAGCCACAAAAGGAGAAATTAGGGCAGGTGACCAAAAGCTTGGTCAAAGAGGTAGGTTTTAAGGAGTGCCTTAAAGGAGGAAAGAGATGTAGAGAGGTTAAGGCAGGGAATTCCAGAGCTTAGGGCCTAGGCAACAGAATGCACGGCCACCAATGGTTGAGCGATTCTAATCAGGGATGCTTCAGAGGACAGAATTAGAGGAGTGCAGATATCTCGGGTAGTGGGGGGAGCTGAAGGAGATTACAGAAATAGGGTGGAGCAAGACCATGGATTGATTTGAAAACAAGCATGAGAATTTTGAAATAGAGGCGTTGCTTAACTGGGAGCCAATGTAGGCCAGTGAGCACAGAGGTGATGGGTGAACGGGACTTGGTGCGAGTTAGGACACGGGCAGCCGAGTTTTGGATCACCTCAAGTTTACGTAGGGTAGAATGTGGGAAGATGGCCAGGAGTGTGTTGGAATAGTCAAGTCTCGAAGTAACAAAGGCATGATTGAGGGGCTCACCAGCGGATGAGCTGAGGCAAGGGTGGAGATGGGCGATGTTACGGAGGTGGAAATAGGCCGTCTTAGTTATGGTGCTGATATGTGGTCGGAAGCTCATTTCAGGGTCAAATATGACACCAAGGTTGCGAACAGTGTGGTTCAGCCTCAGACAGATGTTTGGGAGAGGGATGGAGTCACTGGCGGGAGTCAAACGGAGTTTGTGGCGGGGATGGAAAACAATGGCTTTGGTCTTCACAATATTTAATTGGAGAAAATTTCTGCTCATCCAGAACTGAATGTCGGACAAGCAGTCTGACAATTTAGAGACCATGGAGTGGTCGAGAGAAGTGGTAGTGAGATAGAGCTGGGTGTCATCAGCGTACATGTGGAAACTGATGCTGTGTTTTCGGATGATGTCGCCAATGGGGCAACATGTAAATGAGAAATAGGAGGGGGCCAAGGATAGATCCTTGGGGGACACCAGAGGTAATGATGCACGAGTGGGAAGAGAAGCCATTGCAGGTGATTCTCTGGCTACGATTGGATAGATAAGAATGGAACCAGGCGAGTGCAGTCCCATCCAGCTGGACAACGGTGGAGAGGCGTTGGAGAAGGATGGAGTGGTCAACCGTGTCAAAGGCTGCAGACAAGTCAAGAAGGATGAGGAGGGAGAGATCCAGCTCTATTCATCTTTATATGGTTACCTTTCAAACCTTTCATGATCATTTAGCAGAACATCCTTTGGTGTTGGACAATAAAATTTACCCCCCCTTTCGAATTTCTTAATCTGTGTTCTCAAAGACTGGCCTTTTGCTGCAGTGAGATCCAAGCACAAGTCTAGTCATCAAGCAGCCTGGCCTGATTTGGTATACTGATTAGAACACACCAGGGTAAACCCACAATGGTTGTCATCCATTTTATTTAAGTAAAGAAATTGTGACCTTTTCCTTACATTTTCTCTCTCTCTCTCTCTCCTCTTTTCTCTTTTCTCCCCCCCCCTTCTCTCCCTTCCCCCCCCTTTTCTATGTCTCTCAATTAGAAAGGTGACTGCACTTTGTATAAGTCCATAGGGCTCTGGCATGATGCGTAGTTAGACAGTATTTTGGTACTGTCACTTAAGCTATTTGTTCTATATGCTTCTATGATAACAAACAGTAATTTGTAGGGGGCTTGTGGTGCATTTTTGCCAATTAGCTGGAGCATCCACTGTAGCAGATTAATGGAGTAATCCACACACTTTTACCAGACACTACTGTTTGGACTAGGCAACCATGAAAAATATTTTATATGGCAGAACTGTCCTACCATGGAGTCTCTATTCCCCAATAAGGACCTCTGTCTTCTTCATCCTGAGGCAGGAGTAATGAAAAATAAGAGCTTATTAAATTGCCTGTATAGCGATTTATACAGTGCATCAGCATCAAAACGGGGGAATTGGAGGGAGTAATTAGAACAAAAATAACCGTGCGTTTATTTAGCACCTTTAACATAGTAAAACGTCCCAAGACACTTCACAGGAATGTAATCCAACAAAAAAAAATTGACACCGAGCCAAAGAAGAAGGCATTAGGACAGGTAACCAAATGGTTTTAAGGAGCGAGAGGCGGAGGTTGAGGGAGGGAATTCTAGATAGCTGAAAGGAGGGCCGCGAATGTAAGTTTGGGGTGTTGGTGGACCGGGAGCTAATGTAGGCCAGCGAGCACAGGGGTAATTGGTGAACGGGACTTGGTGCGAGTTAGATACAGGCAGCAGAGTTTTGGATCAGCTCAAGTTATGGAGGGTGGAAGAGGGTGGAGACTGGCTAGGAGAGCATTGGAATTGACGAGTCTGGAGGTAACAAGAGTATGGATGATAGTTTTAGCAGCAGATGGGCTGAGGCAGGGATGGAGGCGGGTAATATTAGAGGTGGAAGTAGCAGGTCTTGGTGAAGGAGAGGATATGGGGCCGGAAGCTCCACTCGGTCCAATACGTTGCTAAGGTTGCGAACAGTTTGGTTCAGCCTCGGGCAGTGGCCAGGGAGGGGGATGTAATCGGTGGCTAGGGAATGGAGCCAATGGAATGTCTCTGGTCTTCCCAATGTTTAATTGGAAGAAATTTCTGCTCATCCAATACTGGATGTCTGTGTTGTCAGGCTGCTTGTCCGACATTTGAGGGGGTCAAGAGAGGTGCTGGTGAAGTAGAGCTGCGTGTCGTCTGCATACATGTGGAAATTGATGGTGGTTTTGGATGATGTCGCTGAGGGGCAGCATATAGATGAGAAATAGGAGGAGGCCAAGGATAGATCCTTCTCCAGAAGTAACGGAGCAGGAAGAGAAGCCATTGCAGTAGATTCTCTGGATAGATAAGAATGGAACCAGGCGAGGGCAGCCCCACTCAGCTGGATAACGGAGGAGAGGCGTTGGAGAAGGGTGATGTGGTCAACTGTGCCAAAGGCTGCAGACAGGTCAAGAAGGTTGGGAAGAGATGGTGTACCATGGTCACTGTCACATAGGATGTCATTTGTGACTTGTGTTTGGGTCATTTCAGTGCTGTGGCAGGAGTGGAAATCTGACTGGAGAGGTTCAAGCTTGGAGTTGTGGGAAAGATGGGTATTGATTTGGGAGGCAACAATATGTTCAAGGACTTTGGACAGCAAAGTGAGGTTGGAGATGGGGTGTCGGTATTCAAGGACAAGAGTGGTCAACGGTGGTTTTTTGAAATGCAGAAACAGATGTAATAGGGATAACGGAAACGTGGTTCAAGTGTGTGCAGGATTGGCAGTTAAATATTACAGGCTATGATGTATTTAAAAAAAGATAGAGAAGGAAGAGGTAGTAGTGGGGTAGCTGTGTTAATCAGAAATAACATCATGGCAGTAGCAAGAAAGGACATAACTAACTAAGAGAAGAGATAGAAACAGAATCCATATGGATTGAGATAAAGGATAGGAAGGGATTGGTCAAACTATTAGGATATACTACAGACCACCAAATGGTGGAAAGGAAGTGGAGGGAGAAATATGTCGGCAAATCGATGAAATAAGTGAACAACACAGAATCATAATCATGGGGGATTTCAACTACCTCAAAATAAACTGGCAGTGAGAAGGAGTGAAAGGGGGAGCATGGGATGGAGTTTTTACAGTGTGTACAAGACTCCTTTCTGACCCAGTGCTCAACAAGGTAGGAAGTACTGCTAGACCTAGTAATGGGAACTGAACAGGATCAGATAAGTGAAGTAAGCTTGGGAAACATCTGGGGAGTAGTGATCTCAATATACTAAGTTTTACGATAATGATTGAGAGATCTAGATAGTACAGAGACCAAAGTAATAGATTTGGGGGGAAAAAAGCCAACTCTGAGGGAATGAGGGGGGAGGTAAACCGGAGAAAAATATTAAGAGGCGGAACAACAGTATACAATAATTAAAGGAGAGATAGATAGAGTTCAGGAGACATTTATTTAATTCAAAATAAGTGTAAACTGACCAAGAATGAGATGCCATGGATAAATAAAATGATCAAATTGAATTTGAAGAAAAAGGCACTACGCAAGTACATAAACAATAAAGGAGAGGGTGGCAAAAGGGAATATGATGAGCTTCGGAAAGAGGTACAAAAAACAAATAGGAAGATTAAGAGGAAATATGAAATGAAAATATCCAAGAATGTAAAAGAAATTGTAAAGTATTCTATCCCTGCTCGTCTAGGCATACAGTAACAAATAGCTAAAAGTAGCAACGCAAGTTGATAAAGCCATAAAGATTGCAAACAAAGTACTGGGGTTCTAGGGCAATAGAATACGAAAGCAGGAAGTTGACGTTAAATTTATATAAAACCAGAAAAGATTTACAAGGATGTTACCAGAATTGAGAGGATGAAACTATCACGAAAGATTGAGCAGGCTGGTGGGGCTCTTTTCTCATGACAGCATACAAAGGTCTTTAAAATTATGACTGGGTTCGATAGGGTAGTTGTGGAGAAACTGTTGCCACATGTGGGTGAGTCTAGAACAAGGGGACATAAATATAAGATAACCACTAACAGATCAAATGAAGAAATTGGGAGGAATTTCTTCACACATTGGTGAAAATGTGGAATTTGCTGTCACGTGGAGTAATGCAGATAGCATTGGCACATATAAGGGGAGGCTTGATGCATACATGAGGGAGAAGGGAGTTGAGCGATATGGGGGCTAAGTTGGAAGAGGCTCGCATGGAGTATAAACACTGGCATAGATTAGTTGGGCCAAATGGCCTGTTTCTGTGCTGTAGATTCTATGTAAGATTTCAGCCATCTAAACCCTACGCTCTGGAATGCCCTCCCTAAACCTGTTTGCCTTTCCACCTCTCTCCTTTTAAGACCTGCCTTTCAACCCATCTTTGACCATACTTTTTGGTCGCCCATCCTAATATCTCCTATGGCTCAATATTGCTTTTTGTCTGATTTAAGCTTCTGCAAAGCATTTTGGGATATTTTTCTTCATTTAAAGGAACTGTATAAATGCAAGTTGTTGAGATTCATTTTGTGCCCCTGAAGGAGGACATTATGGACAGTATATCAAGGAAAACAACAAATACTGGGACACATGGTTAGGTTTGATGAGGGGAGACAACTAATAAAGAAGGTATTATACAGTTCTGTTCTGGACATCCAAAGATGGGCCAGACTTTTACTTCAGTGTATTTCGGAGCACCATCTTATTGTTTAGTGATGCCACAAGATTGCAGTGATATGAGGAAGTTGTGAAAATTTATAGAACCTACATTCAGCTTGGACTTGGTACCACCAAAAGTTATTTGGGGGCTGAAATAACTGACAGAAAGAAAGGCAAACAGCAATGTTTCTTCACCTAACTCTTTCTGACCCAGAAGTTTTCAGAATTTCTTACATTTAATGAGAATGTATTGATTTGGGTCAGAAAAGTTTTTATACTTTACAAACAATTACAAATTGTATTTGTTTACCTGTTGTTTCTTAAACAAAGACTGAAAAGTGCCACCTTTAGTTTTATCTAATTCATGTTACAACAATAATTTAACTGAATAAATAATGTTTGGTTTAAATTTAAGTCTTCCAGCAGTACTAGTAATTTTAATGCTGGCAATTGTGATCTTGTAGGTTGGCTTATTTAAATGTGTGTTTATACTGCAAGTTTATCATTTAATGCTAAATGATTTCAGCTTCACGCTGATGGTAAACTGGCAGCATAATCTGGAGTCGAGGGCGAATCTAATTCCAGAGGGATGTGGAGGAAAACTCTCTGGAAAGGGCAGTGTTGCACTGATTTGGTTTAACACCACATGGAGTGTAAATCCAGTGCGGCATCAAATCTGGTTTGCAAAGTCCTTTGGGCTGGGGCTGTTGGACCTCCTGGACACTTTGTAAACTACAAGAACAGTCTGATTGTGTTTATAAGTAAACTCCTTAAGTTTGACCATCAAACAAAATTGGTGTGGGTTTTGGACTATTTATTAAAGTATTTGATCTTGTGCAGTCAAAATTTAATCAAACAGTCACACAACTAATTCCTAAAAACACCTTTTGTTAATGATAGCTGGCCCATAGTCTCTGTAATCATTACTAGTGACCCACATATCCTTAAATGCTGTCAAGCTAGTTAAAATTGAAGCACCCATCCAAACAGAATAATTCCTGTTTGGTGGTGCAATGACTTTGACTGGTAATCCACTGGGAACTTGGAACTTAATCTCCTTCAGCAATCTTTCTTCCAGACCTAGGAATAGAGTGGAACCACCAGATAGTAATATGTTGCTAAATAGATCTTTCCTCAAGCTTCTATCACATTTTAAAATACTGTTGTAGATCAATTTATGAATTCCAGGTTCCTCCAAACCTACGTTGGTTGTTGTGAAGAGTAGTTCTGGCGCTTTGTAGAGTTCCTTTTGGATTGTGATCAGACTCCCATCAGGGAGTGTATACTCCTGTTGAATGTCGTCCGTATGAGTTTTGTTCTCCAGCTTAGGATCGAGAGCAACATAGCACAATGTTTCCTTGATGTTCTCAAAGGTCTCCTTATTGATTGTATTTGGGATATTGTGTCCACTTTCCATTAGGAGTCTCCTGATATTTTCAGTGATATCATTGCCAGCCAATTTAAGTCTTTTGACAGCATCGGGCAGGTAGTAGCCTTCATAGATGGGTACAGCGTCAGTTAATCCAAAGCCACTGTCTAGGACTATTCCCCTGGTGCGTCCTGATGCATAGAGCGCCAAAGTTGCAGGAATAGCCACATACATAGCTGGCACATTAAAACATTCAAACATGATTTCTGCCATCTTTTCTCTGTTCATGAAAGAAGTCAGTGGAGCAGCAGTTATCAGAACTGGCCTCTCTTTTGATTTGATATGTAGTTCAGATGCATAAACGTGCTTCCAGAGCTTCTCCAAATGCTCCCACGAGGTTACTATGCCACGTTCAATAGGGTACTTTAAGGACACACTGCCTCTTTTAGCTTGAGCCTTTTTTCCAAAATAAATTTCTGTTTGGGATGCTTCACGCATGTTCCCCTTGACTTTGAAGGTACCTACAATTGATGGTATTACTGATGTTGGAAAGCTGTCACCAACTAACCCGGATTTGCAGAGCCCAGAACCATTATCTATGATTACATCGGTAATGTCCATCATTTGATGTGCAGCAAATCTTCACTTTGAACAACAAGTCTTACAGTGGATAACTTGCCTCTTCTGGACAAGCAAACACACACTGTAATTGCAGCTAGAGCCGAGGACCTTTGGCAGTGTAGATCATTGCCATCAGATGACTCGACAATAGGTAGCTATGTGACCAGTGAAAAGAGCCACTTCATAATAACTGACCTTTCAGTGACCTATGACTCATTGCTACATCTATCAAGACAGATTAGCAGTTTTCATTTGATTATTATAAGAAGAAAAAAAAGTATATGTAAGCTGATTCTGATGGAGATGGATGTTGCGGAAGCATCATGAATTTTCAGGTTAAGTTGAAAATCATCAGTCTTTAGCTAGAAACTAGGTAGCTTAGTGGATCAGATCACTGCCCTTCCATTTGGGACTCGGATTTGAATTCAACCCCGGAGGCAAAATGGGCAGTCTAATTTCAGTTCATAATGCAGCACATTTGCAGCATAAAACTTACAGTATTTATCAGAGAACCTGTAATATAATCGGGGAAATGAAACTGTTACAATGATGTGGTGGACTGAGGTTTTAGATTTTAAGGCTTATTGTATTATAGATAGTGTAAATGGAGCTTGTAATATGTCAATCAAACAAAGCTGTAACTGGTTTTATCCTCTCGAATTTATTTTGAATTTAACTTGTATTACAGTCATCATTCACTCGTAGTACTTCAGAAGTAGTTACTCATAGATTGAAGTATATGCTAGAGTTAGAAACACAAAGTTAAGTTGTAGAAAAGCAGGATGATTTGCAATTAGAACATTATATATGATTCTACAACATGACTGCTGCTTCCTTTCTCTTCTAGTTTATACATTTTACTGCCTACCTTTTAGGACTTTGTAAGTAAAATATTAAAAAGAAGCCAGTAACACAGTATGTATAAACTGCAGCTGATATAGGAAAACTGTTGATGGTGTTATGAACGTAAAAGTACGAACTGCATAAATCTCAGTAGGAAGGAAACTAAGGGATGAACTCCGCTAGTCCTTTGCAATCTCTAAGAAATTGCAAAGGAATCTATTGAAAAGAGACAGCGATACAAAAAAAAATTATTCCCCCTTTTCTTGTAAAAAATCTTCCCCTCTTCAGTAAGGCATTAACTCCTTGCTGGAATACAATTCCACTGCTACTGGTCACTTGTCCACGTAGGCTTTATTCATGTGTAATAGTGAGTGATTTGACTTTGGGGCATCAGGCAAGGCTGATCCTGTCCTTGCCTTTTGTCCACGTGCACTTCCAGCAGGGGTCAATAGATAGTCATTGGGATCAGAAACCATAGCTGATTTTCTTCCCTTCGCCCAGAGGCCCTAAGGTCATTTATAGTGGGGCCACCTCTGCTCAAATCAGCTAACTTGGCATAAACTAAAAATTGAAGTAAGGACCTGTTGATTGATCTATGTTGCTCAGCAACATACTACTAATTGAACCATTATGAGAGCCTCCACTTGTCAACATTAAAGACTGGTATGTATAAATTAGTTAATTATTAACCCACGGAGCATTGTGGATGAGTTACTTTTCTAGGTTATTGTCAGGTGTTAGATAATGTCAAGTTAGATTTGCTTATTAGTATGTTGTGCCAAGTATAGGTGAGAATAAAGTGGTGATACTTGCCTGGATCTGCAATTTATATATTTCAAGAACAACTGGTTATGATCTTTCCTCTTGCTTGGATTTTGACACCAAATGTTAAAGTTACAATTCCATAATAAAATATTTCACTCAAGACATCAATCCCAAAATAGTTTTATACAGATTGGGAATTATTTATTTTAAACTTGAGTGGAGTCTTGAACTGTATTACGAACAAAGAAAAGTTGATATTGCACACTTTGTAAACGTGTATTGAAATTATATTTGTGCTTGGATTTAATATGTATAACAAAAAAAAACCTTCTCTCCCCACCCCATTCTGTTCTACGGTTTCTTTTGAAGTATAGGTGTCTGCCATATGGAGAATTTCATTATTGGGCCGTAATGTGCGACCCCTACAGGTGCGTACGAGCCTATAGGGGCTGCGCAAGTTCCGGGTTTAGGCATGCGAATCGCTTGCACTGAAACCCGGAACCTGCGATCTGTCAAGAATCTTCTTGACAGTTCATCTGCATCCCCGGGAAAAGGGCCTCTGCGGGTGGAGAGTTGCACTATTTGCCCAACTTCTGCCCAGCGAACGTAAGGCCTGCTTTTACCAGTGTAAGAGTTTTAACAAAAAATAAAAATAAAATTTTATCACTCATTTATACATTAAAAACCCTGTCCAATAAGGTAAATTTATTTTTAGCCCCATTGAAACATTAAAAAAAATTAAAATTAAATTTTTGTTTAAAATATTTAATTAAATGCCATTTTAATTAATTTTGAATGTAATTTTAAAAAAACTTTTTTCATGTGTTTGTGTATTTTTTAAGTGATCCCCATTCATACTTATGGGAGTTACGTACGTACGGAATCCCCATAAGTATGAATGGGGATCCCCTTCTTTCATTGGTTGGGCCGGCCCATGTGATCCCAGGGTCGCTTGCGAGCCACATGCGCCCCTGGGATACGTAGGCCTCCACCCGCGGGTACCCAGAGAAGCCCAGGAGCACGAGTCTCTGTACCTCCCGGACCACCAGGTAAATTCGTAGATTTTTTCAGGTCGGAGGCATCCACCCGCGGGAAGTCTCCGACCGCAAATTTTGGGCCATTCTCTTTAAGAGTTTCCAAACCAAGATACTGAGACATAATCACGCATAGTGTTTCTGTTTGTCCGATATGAAATGCACACTCTTTCTGCAGGGGGATACAAAGCACAAGTTGGCAGAGCCATGGTTTAGGATCCCCATCAAGTGTGTGCAGCTAGGACGACCCTCCCTGGTTGCAGGGTTATTTGGAGGGAGTGGGAAGAATCTCAGTCCATAGAGACTGATCTACCCATCCCGTTAATGAATTAATCAACAGTGCCCTGGAAAACTGTGGACTTGCCTGGCTCAGCTATCACGTTACTGAGCGTACTAAGGGTTGACTTGGTTTCAAACTTCTATTGCCAGGCATGTCATTTTGGAGTCACCTTGACCCCAAAGCTAAATGGAACATAGGAACAGAAGTGGGCCATTCTACTCCTTGAGCCCACTTACCTCCCCCCACCCCCTCGCAATGGCATTTCATTCATTATAGACCAAAAATCAATCTAGAAATTAAATGACTTGGATCCAGCATGCATTTGTACTTCATGGGAAAATTGTCCATCACACTTGCACTTGATTGGCTGGCTCAAATTTCCATCACCTGTTAATATTGATTTCTCAAATGCCGTGAAGTAATGATCAAATTGCTCACATTTTTTTCTAAGCTGCTAATCAGGAACTAGCAACTCACAAAATGAGCCAATAAAATGGCTCAAACTATTTTTTCAGGTTTCTTCAGCAGTCATGGTAGGGTAAAAAATTATAATATTTTATAATGCACATAAAAACTTAAATAATTTACAAAAAAATATTTAAACGTACCCATAAAATTGTCCAAGAACTGTCAGATATCCATTCAATAAGTTTAACATGTGTGACTTCCTTCCCCTCTTCCTCCAAATTATGTTTGACCCACTGCAGAGGTACAGATTCTTCCCCCTATTTCCCAAGAAATGGGGTGGCCAAACTTGAATTGTGCTTACTCCTGTCCAGCACCTCTCGCTCGCTCCCCATGTTTAAAAATGTCTTTTTAGCTTTTTTATTGTGTCTTCTTGGTATTTCTACTTGGTTCCTGCTGCTTCTTGGCATTCCTTGCTGCTACCCCATGCTGCATCAGTGCTCCTTTCCTGCTCCTAACCATCCCTGATACTCAACCTGTGTTCCTTATTTAGTGGTAAGCAGTACTAGACCTGTATTTGAGACCAGGTCTGTGTCTTGGATAGCTTTAAGTTCCACACCCCAGCGTCTTCCAGTCCTCATTTTCCCTTTGCTTCAAGACCTCCCCAGTGCTTCAAGACCTATCAATGCACCCATGAGCACCCAGCCTTCTTTTCTCCCCACATTGCATAAGACCCCTTCACTGTTCTCACTATCCATTCACCCGCTACTCCCAGTCCTACCCACCCCACCCCTCTCATGTCCAGCTGCATTTCATTGCCAGTGCTCTCATACCTCAGTGACACGCCAGTACTCCTTGCTCCAGTACCCAACCACTTCCCTTTGCCCCTCCCAGTCTTCGGTCCTCGCAGTCTCAATGCCCATGGTTCCAGTGCTTACACCTTACCCAGTGAATACGCTCACACTTTTGACTGCATTCCCTATGGTTCGACATCCCTTCTGTCAGCTTGCCAAGCCCAACTCAACTCCTGCTTTCTCCTGACCTCAACTTCCGGATAGTTCTGTCTTACCTGCACATATTGCAACACTGTCCAGACAGCCTCTTCCCACCCAATCAGAGAGATAGACACTGCAGCGATAGCCATACAGAGAAAGAAAGGCAATAAAACACAGACCTAGAAGAGAGAAGCCTGAGGGGTGACCTAATAGAGGTCTTTAAAATTATGAACAGGTTTGATAGGGAAGGCATAGAGAAGATGTTTCCATTTGTGGGGGAAACCAAAACTAGGCGCCATAAATATAAGATAGTCGCCAATAAATCCAATAAGGAATTCAGGAGAAACTTCTTTACAAAGAGAGTGGTTAGAACATGAAACTTGGAGTAGTTGGGACGAATAGCATAGATGCATTTAAAGGGAAGCTAGATAAGCACATGAGGGAGAAAGGAATAGAAGGATATGCTGATAGGGTTGGATGAAGAGGCGTGAAAGTAGGTTCATGTGGAGCATAAACGTATAGACTGGGCCGAATGGCCTGTTTCTGTACTGTAAATTTTATGTATGTAAATACAATTTTTGTTTATTTTGTGAACAGTGCCACAGGAGATTAAATATATTATGCATTGTATAATGCTCCTGTCATCACAAAATGGTATATCCTACAACTGTGAGCGCAGTGGCATGGGAGGCCTTCGAGTATTTGATTAAAACATTTAATTATTCTTGGGCTGCATAGAGAGAAGAAGGCAGTAGATCCTCACTTGGTCTCCTAATTGATCCCTTTAATCCGTTTGCTTTCCTGGGTTAACAGGTACTGAAGGTGAGGTAAGAGTTTAATATATATGTAGCATTAGTACTTGACAACTGCTTTAGGCTTTATAGTTGGTAAGTATTGGGTGGGAGGCAGTTTAAGAAGAATTAAGTCAGGCTTCCCACTCGCACACCTCTCTTTGCTGCTTCAATTGCGAAGATTAATTATGTCACAGTCTCCTGTAGTGCCTCAAATGCAAATTTTTGAAACATCCATCTCCGAATATTCTTTTGTGTGTACACCCTGAATCAGTATTGTGATGAAAGTGGAAGTAAACCATTGGGGCATTGTTCCTTTAAGAGATTGGCGCCAGTTTAGTCTCAGTCCCTGTTGTACATAGAGCCTAATTCTGAAAGTATACTTCAGTTTTTTTTCTTTTGTCAGCCGCCATTCGTTCTGCTGTCAGAATTTTAGAAAAAAGTCTTCACTGTTCTGCCATTCTTTTTCAGTTTATTTTCATGTTGTTAATTATTGTTTTTTTGGTTAAGTTTGAATACATGCATGTTTTTGTTGAGTTTTAACTTCTGTAAAGCCACTAGTATTAACTTCTAGTCTAAAAATATTCTTTGAATTGTTGATCGAGACTTCTGTTAACTATATTGTTGCATTGGTTGATTTGCTTTTCTGGTCAATTTCACCTTGATTTTTGGTTGATGCCAGAGCCCAGTTTAAAATTTTTATATATACAATGTCTGGCTTCAAAAAAACATTTGCATTGTCTTCTGAAACTGCCTGATTTCCAGAGGTGTGTAGTCTGTTCCAGATCAAACAGAGCTTGTTCTGAGTAGTTTATTCCCTGGAAGGAAATGTTCACTGGCAGTTGGTGTTCCACACATTTGCTTATCTCCGGGGAATATAACTCGAGTTTACCCAGTCTCTTATAGAAATGTCAGCTGTGCCTCAGTTGGTAGGACTCTCACCTCTGAGTCAGAAGGTTGTGGGTTTAAATCCCATTCCAGAGAGAGCACTAAAATCCAGGCTGACGTTCCAGTGCAGTACTGAGGGGAGGTGCTGTCTTTCAGCTGAGACATTAAACCAAGGCCCCGACTGCTCTCAGGTAGACGTAAAAGATCCCATGACATTATTTTGAAGAGGCTCGGGAGTGTGTCCTGGCCAATGTTTATTCCTCAATCAACAACAACTTGTATTCATATATAAAAACAGATTATCTGGTCATTATCACTGCTGTTTGTGGGAGCTTGCTGTGTGAAAATTGGCTGCCGAGTTTCCAACATTACAACAGTGACTACACTTCAAAAGTACTTCATTGGCTGGAAAGCGCTTTGGGAAGTCCTAAGGTCGTGAAAGGCACTATATAAATGCAAGTCTTTTTTTATAACTTAGTCAATTAATTTCCAGGTATCATCCTGCTGGTTTGTGCCTGGACTTTCTCCAAGTTCAATATATCTTTCCCAAGCTGGGGTATCCAAAACTGTTCATAGTATTCCAAATGAGGTCTGATCAGTGCTCTGTATAACTGCAGAAACTAGCTTTTATATATCTATTACGATAGCAAAATACTGCAGATGCTGGAAATCCGAAAGAACAACAGAAAACGCTGGAAAAACTCAGCAGGCCAGGCAGCATCCGTGGAGAGAGAAAGAGAGTTGACGTTTCAGGTCGATGACCTTTCATCAGAACTGGGAAGAGCTGGAAATCAAATAGATTTAAGGCCAGGGTAAAGCTGGGAAAAGGGGGAGGGGATAAAGGAACAAAGGAGGAGATGAAGAGACATTAAGAGATATGCAAGGCTAGAGGTGGTGTTAATGTGACAGATTAAGGCTGAATGAAGTGTGAAATCTACTGGCAGAATGAAGGACAGCTGCCAGCTTCTAGGAGGAAAAAAAAGGTGGGGGGGACAAATAAAAGGGTGGATAAAATAAAATATAAATGTGATTGGAGCTGAGGTTATGATTTTATTTTATCCACCCTTTTATTTGTCCCCCCCACCTTTTTTTTCCTCCTAGAAGCTGGCAGCTGTCCTTCATTCTGCCAGTAGATTTCACACTTCATTCAGCCTTAATCTGTCACATTAACACCACCTCTAGCCTTGCATATCTCTTAATGTCTCTTAATGTCTCTTCATCTCCTCCTTTGTTCCTTTATCCCCTCCCCCTTTTCCCAGCTTTACCCTGGCCTTAAATCTATTTGATTTCCAGCTCTTCCCAGTTCTGATGAAAGGTCATCGACCTGAAACGTCAACTCTCTTTCTCTCTCCACGGATGCTGCCTGGCCTGCTGAGTTTTTCCAGCGTTTTCTGTTGTTATTTTATATATCTATACTGCTTATGCTGAAGGCTAGCATCCCATTAGCCTGTTTGATGTTACGGAAGTTTCAACATGAAAACAGGCCATTTAGCCCAACAATCCATGTTGGTGTTTATCCTTCACACAAGCAAATAGTTCTAATCACATTTACCCACACTGTTCCTGTATCCCTTCAACCATTTTTCCTTCATCCACCTATCCAATCTAATCTTGAATGTTGTTTGCCTCAACCACTAGCCCTGGAAGTGATTTCCACCGCCACACAACGCTTTATGTAAAGAAGTTTATTTTTTCCTTTGTTGAAAATCTCTTGCATTTAACACTGTAATTTGATGGTTTTTTACACCTTAGCTAGTTTTTAATGACTTGCGTACCTGAATCCTTAAATTCCTTTGTTTATCTATCCCGCCATGTGCTTCCCCATTTAGATTGTACTCCCATCTGCCATTCTTCTGTCCAAAGTGTACTACTTCACACTACATTGTACTAAATTGCATCAGCCATTGTTCTGTCCACTTAGTTAACCTATCTATGTCCTTGTGCAATTTTCTGCACTGCTTCACATTTCACTGAATCTCCTAGTAAACTTGCATAACCTCCCCTCTACTCCATAATCATAAAATGAAAAGCTGGGACCCCAGCACCAATTCCTGTTATTGTGAATTGATCCAAGGATCCCTGTATTACAATTCTGTGCTTCTACCCATGCTACAAGATTGGCTCTAATTCTGTGCACCTCTATTGTAGCTGACAATCTTCTGTGGAACCATATCAAATGACTTTCGAAGATCCATGTTTATGACATCCCATGATTCTGACTCACAGAGCTCTATTAGGTTAGCTAGACATATATTTTGCCCCAAACCACAGTAACGTTCCATTTATTTTCTAGATGCTTTATTGTATCTCTGATTCTGCCCGCCCCCCCCCCCCCCCCCCCCCCACCACTAATGTTAAACTCACTAGTCTGTAGTTACTTAGTTTGCCCCTTCCATCCTTCTTGTATAAGAATGTAACATTTATTACTTTCTAATCTTCTGGCACAATCCCCAAATCCAGAGAGTTTTGGATGGTCATGACTAGGGCTCCAAGGGTTAAATTATGAGGCGAGATTATATGAACTAGGCTTGTATTCCCTGGAATATCAAAGGTTAAGGGATGATTGATTGAGGATTAATTTAAGATTTTGAAAGGAATTGATAGGGTAGATAGAGAGAAACTTTTTCTGCTGGTGAGGGAGTCTAGGACAAGGGGGCATAACTTTAAAAAGAAGTTGGGAAACACTTTTTCACACAAAGGGTGGTAGAAGTGTGGAACTCTCTCCCACAAAAAGCAGTAGATGCTAGCTCAATTAATTTTAAATCTGAGATCGATAGATTTTTACTAGCCAAGGGTATTGAGGGAGTGGAGCCAAGACTGGTAAATGGAGTTAGGATACAGATCAGCCATGATCTAATTGAATGGTGGAACAGACTTGAGATGCTGCTTGGCCTTCTGTTCCTATGTTCCTATGACTAATGCATTCCCAATTTCCTCATCTATTTCTTTTAATACCCTTGGGTAGAAAGTGTTAGTCTTGGCGATTTATCCAGATTTAGTCAATGTATTTTATTTATTACAAATCTGAGATTAATTTCTCAGAACAAATTGTTATGTTGAAATTTTATTTTCAGCTACTTGATTCCTTGTTATAAAAGTATAATTTTATTGATTATAAAGCTTCAACATTTTATGTGAAAGGAGTCAAAGACAATTGGCAAACTAAGCATTTGCTTGTTTCATTTGACAACAAAAAAAAGATAAAACCAGCACAAAATAGTGTTCAGTTAAAGGACAGTGCGACGTATCTTCCGTTGCTTAAGAAATTTTAAAGCACAGTAGTTCTAATCTAGCCACATCGCGTCTCAATGTACACTGTTTCCTTTGATACTGTTGATGAGGCAGCTATGTGGAACAACTTGCATGATTTTGCACAGTATTACTGTCTCAATTTGGCAACTCACACCAGCAAGTGCTTTGGGGTCACACTCAACCTGATAAGTGCTTTTGGGTTGCTTGCTGGCTAGATCATAGAGTGTACTGTGTATAATTGCATGTGAGACCAGAAATTTGGATCATCTTATACACGAGCCATTGTGATGGATGATACTGTAGCTCATTCTGTAAGAGTGCACTTGCCTGCTCTTGGTCTGATCCTGTTCTCCTATCTTGGAGTGCCCCGCTTCTCTCTGACTCCTGCTTACTTCTTTCCCTTCTCTCTGGTCTCCCACGCCCATATCAGTGCACAGTGGTAGCACTGCATCGAACATTAAGTGCCATTTAAAGTATAATCTCTCTGTGCAGCAGCAGTGACTAAGGCATTTTGTCTGTGGACCATTGAAGGACAGCCAGTCTGAATTTGTAAAAAGCAAGTTGTGTATGTCAAATTTTATAGTTATTTGAGGAAATAAAATAATTGATGATGGAATTTTCAAAAGTAATTTTAAAAGGTGCCATATATGAAGCTTGTTGATAAAATTAAGACAGTGTTGGGACAAGTGGCCTGCTCAAAATGATCTGGACTTGGGTTAAGGGTCACATTATCAATATTTACAGATGACACAAAAATAGGGAGCATAGTTAGCAGTGAAGAGGACTGTATGTGACTTCAGGAGAATATAGACAGGCCAGCAAACTGGGCAGATAGATGTCAGATGATAATTAATGCAGAGAAATGCGAGCTGATGCATCTTGGGAGGAAGAATACGGAGAGCAAATATTCAGTGAATGGGGCAGGAAGTACAAAAGCAAAGAGGCAATGCTAAACCTTTAGAAATCATGGGTTAAGCCAAGTCTGGAATATTGTATCTGGTTTGGCACACCCTACTTGAGAACGGATGCCAAGACTATGGAGAGGGAACAAAAGAGATTTACTAAGGATGAGAGGTTTTCGTTATGAAGAGAGACAGTAGAAACTGATGCTCCTCCCATTAGAGCTGAGAAGGTTATGAGAAGATCTGACTGGTGTGTTCAAAACTATGAGCGGTTGTGGTAAAGTAAATGGGGGGAAAACTATTTTCCTTGATCACTCAGTGCATAACTAGCAGGCATAAATTTAAGATAATCATCAAAAGAAGAGGTTTTGACTGTTGGGAAATGGAATGGCCAACCAGAAACTGTGACGGAAACAACATTTGTAAGGGACATTTAAAAAGGAAGTGGGTAAATATTAGAAAAATAAAAATTTGAAAGGACATGGGGAAGGGGTAGGGGAATGGAACAAAGTGGATTGCGTTTTCGCAGAACTGGCCCAGGCATGTGGGCCAAATGGCCTCCTTCTGTACCAATGATTATATATGAAGGTTAAATTAATAAGGAGGTATGTTAGAATACCTGTTGCCAATACAATTTATTTTTCTCAGAATGTAATGAAACACTTCAACCCACCATCTCAGCTGGTGTACTTGTAGTTTCTTTGTCAGCTCAGTTATTTTACAACTGTCTACTTTCAAAAGAGCTGAGTTATAATTCCAGAAAGAAATGCTCTACAGTGGAGGTGAGGAAACACCAATATTGCTCCTCTATGAAGTTCAACTTCTGCAGTGGAGTATTGTCATAGTGTATTCTATGAAGCTGAAAGTAATTGTTCCTAAATTGCAAGCCAGTTAGCACGCAGCAAGGTCCCTCAAATAGCAATCAGATAAATAATTATTTAATTTTTTTTCTTGTTGTTGATTGAAGGATAATTGTTGGCTAGGACACAAGGAGAACTCCCCTTCTTGTTTGCCAATTATGCCATGGGAGCCTTTATCTGAACAGGCAGATTGGGGCCTTGATTTAACAACTCATCCAGAAGGCGACACTTAATCTAGGCCTACACTTCAGTCTAGTACTATGTGAAGTACCTGGAGTAGGGCTTTCACGTATGACCTTCTGACTCTGAGGCAAGAGTGCTACCACCAAGATTATTGTTGTTGCTAAGATTTGCTAAGTGTCTGACATTTTCACACTGTTAACTTGAACTGTGGAAACATTTAGCAGTAAAACTATAGATTTTGAGTTGTATAACACTCTGCTTTATTCCTGGTGATTATGGATCAGACTGATGCTGTTGGTGACAGTGGTGGTAGCAGTTTGAGGTGATGAAATCTGTTGTAGAAGGAGCATATTGACACAAGATTAAAGTGTATTAGCTGAAGTGTGATTTCTCTTAAATAGCATATTGGTACTGTAACTAGCTATAGTGTCAACACTGAAGTTGTATTACTTCGCCATCTCTTGAATTTTTTGGGGAATCTGGAAATTATTGCAATACTGAAAATTTGTATTGAAAATGGACAATAGAAGAACAGCTTGAGACATAAAACTGAAATGAAGAAAGTGTGATCTATTTGTCAAGAACAGATTCTGAAGGAAATACAATGAAAAGACATTTCTGAGTGACAATTTATCAGAATTAATTTAGTTGTGCTATGCTGAGGAAATTATGGACCTCTAGCAGTGAGTTTATGATATTCTGAAAAAAGCAGTTGGATGTAGAGAGGGAATGTTTTTGGATGAGATGTACTAAGTATTCCTAGTGACTGGTTTATGAATGAGAAGTCGCACAACACCAGGTTATAGTCCAACAGATTTATTTAATTTTACAAGCTTTCGGAGCTGTCGCTCCTTCCTCAGGTAAGTTAGCAGTGAGAGAATCTCCCAGAATTCACAATTTAAACACAGACAAAATCTATTCAAATATTTCCCTACATCAAAGACACACTATTAAATTGTGAATTCTGGGAGATTCTCTCACTGCTAACTTACCTGAGGAATGAGCGACAGCTCCGAAAGCTTGTAAAATTAAATAAATCTGTTGGACTATAACCTGGTGTTGTGCGACTTCTCATTTTTGTCCACCCCAGTCCAACGCCGGCATCTCCACATCATGGTTTATGAATGACATTGTAGAAACTTGGAGCAAGTTACCTGCTCACCCTTTCAAGGGAAATGGTGTATGGCGCACTTATACTAACATCAATCTTTGAAAAATGTAATGTTCCTTTGACAAAAATGAGACCAAAACTGGGGGCCATAAATATGTTAGTCACTAATAAAACCAATAGGGAATTCAGGAGAAAATTCTTTTACCCAGAAAGTGGTTCGAATGTGGAACTCGCTACCACAAGGAGTATTTCAGGCAAATAGCATAGATGCATTTAAGGGAAAGCTAGATAAACACAAGATGGAGAATCATACAATCATAGAATGGTTACAGCACAGAGGAGGCCACTTGGCCCGTTGAGCCCATGCCGGCTCTCTGCAAGAGCATTTCAGCTAGTCCCACTCCCCCGCAGCCCTGTAATTTTTTTTCCTTCAAGTTCTAGATAAAGTGGATAGAAAGGACCTATTTCCCTTAGCAGAGGGGTCAAAAACCAGGGGGCACAGATTTAAAGTAATTGGTGGAAGGTTTAGAGGGGATTTGAGGGGAAATGTCTTCACCCAGAGGGTTGTGGGGGTCTGGAACTGACTGCCTGAAAGGGTGGTAGAGGCAGAAACCCTAACCACATTTAAAAAGTACTTGGATGTGCACTTGGGATGCTGTAACCTGCAGGGCTACGGACCAAGAGCTGGGAAGTGGGGTTAGGCTGGATAGCCCTTTGTTGGCCGGCGCGGACACGATGGGCCGAAATGGCCTCCTTCCGTGCTGTAACTTTCTATGATTCTTATCCAATTCCCTTTTAAAAGCCACGCTTTAATCTGCCTCCACCACCCTTTCAGGCAGTGCATTCCAGATCCTTACCACTCGCTGCATAAATTTTTTTTCCCTCATGTCGCCTTTCGTTCTTCTGCCAATCACCTTAAATCTGTGTCCTCTGGTTCTCGATCCTTCTGCCAATGGGAACAATTTCTCTCTATCTACTCTGTCTAGACCCCTCAAGATTTTGAACACCTCTATCAAATCTTCTCTCAACCTTCTCTGCTCTTAGGAGAACAACCCCAGCTTATTCAGTCTATCCACATAACAGAAGTCCCTCATCCCTGGAACCATTCTTGTAAATCTTTCCTGCACCCTCTCTAAGACCTTCACATCCTTCCTAAAGTGTGGTGCCCAGAATTGGACACAATACTCCAGTTGAGACCGAACTATTGTTTTATAAAGGTTCATCATAACTTCCTTGCTTTTGTACTCTATGCCTCTACTTCTCTATTTATAAAGCCCAGGATCTCGTATGCTTTTTTTTTTAACCGCTTTCTCAACCTGCCCTGCCACCTTCAATGATTTGTGCACATGTACCCTTTATTAAAATATTAGTGGGCTGTTTATTAAAGATAATTTCCACACATTGAATTTATAAATGGCAATTATTTTGCTAAAAATGACTGTCGTTGAAAAAAAAATATGCGTTTATATAGCACCTTTCACATCCTCCAGACGTCCACAAGTGCTTTACACCTAATTAAGTATTTTGGTTGTAGGTGAACGCAACAGTCAATTTGTGCACAGCAAGGTGCCACAAACAACAATGAGATAAATGAGGAGATAATCTGATTTGGTGGTGTTGGTTACTCCAACGTTCATTGCCCCACCATTAGTGGCCGTGGCTTCAGCTGCCTAGGCCCCAAGCTCTGGAATTCCCTCTCTAAACCTCTCCGCCTCTTTATCTCTCTCTCTTCTTCAAGACGCTCCTTAGAACTTACCTCTTTGACCAAGCTTTTAGTTCCCCTCCTAATATGTCCTCCTCTGAATCGGTGTCAATTTTTCTATTATCATGCTCTTGTGAAGCACCTTTGGGATGTTTTACTGTGTTAAAGGTGCTATATAAATGCAAGTTGTTGTTCATTGTGTGATAAATGTTGAGTGAGAAAAGAATAGAAGGTTATACTGATGGGGTTAGATGAAGAAGGTTAGGAGGAGGCTCGTGTGGAGCATAAACACCGGCATGGACCATTTGGGCCGAATGGCCTGTTTCTGTGCTGCACATTCTATGTAAAAAACCTTAGATTAATTCAAGAAACAGTTGGATGGTGTGTTGGGGGCTGTTTTTCCCCCCTGGATGGATGGGCTAAGATGGACCGGATGGCCTTGCTCATCTGTATTCATCTTGTGACTTTGAATATATTCGCAAACATTAGGTAAGAAGTTATAAAGCCTCATATTTCACTTTTTTTAAATTGTGGTTATAAAATCACAAGATAATTGACTAGGAGGAAGCTCATTCAGCCCATCTTAGTTCATCCATCCAGAATAACGGTACAGTTCCCCCCTCCTCACGTCATCCAATTGTTTCTTAAATAATTCCAGAATTTTCACTTCTTCGACTCTATCCAGAAGTCCTTTCCATGTATTGTTGATGCTTTGTGTGAAAAAGAATTTCTTGATATCAATCCTAAATTTACCTGCCGCTACTTTGAACTTGTGTCCCCTTGTCTTACTCTTGACCCCAAGCTGAGCCAACATTTTCCCCATCACAAAGACTACCTACTTTCACCTTTAACATTGTCTGACTCCACCCATACTTCAGCTCATCTGCAGCTGAAACCCTCATATGCCTTTGTCACCTCCTGACTTGATTACTCCAAGGCTCTTGGCTAGCCTCCCAAGCTCCACCCTCCATAAGCTTCAGCTCATTCAACAGCATGACCTTCAGCTTACTTTACAAACCAGCCATGGATGATTTTTTTCAAATTTCAAATAAAAATGAATGCATTGCTCCTATACGAACACTGTCCTGCTCCTGCAAAGTGCGCGTCAGACTAGCAACTGATCAGCTTAAATATTATACTCAAAGCAGTAACAAGTCACAAGCAGGTGCGGAACCTGGTAAGCAAGAATAATACTACCAATCATAAATTATTGCCAGAAAACAGGCAATTAATAAAGAAGGAGAACCAAAAAAAATCACTAATTTTTTTTTTTGAATTTCAGGTGCCAACTTGGCTCGTCAGGAAGCCGAGAGCATAAATTACACATGAAAAAATACATAATTTAGAACAAAATCATTGAGTGTACCCACGCAGTTGTGTTTTCTATGTTTGAAATCTCTCCAATAACATTTTCCTCTGGAGTCTTATCCCTCTTTCAGTCACCTGAGGCTTAAGTTCTGCTTCTTGCCACTTCTATCATTGTACATGGGGCTTAACCAAAGAGCAAAGTACAACTCCAGAATGCACCAGTGTCGCACTGCCTGACAACTGTTGAAATGCAGCTTCAACTTGCCTTACTTCTCAATCTAATGACTATCACTATATTTTGGTTCAGCAAAGTTCACATACCACATTGTAGGTTGCATTATGTGGTAGATACAGACAAAGTACATCTCATCACCATTAAGTACTGTAGGTTGACTAGGTTTATGTTTTTCCTTGATGGATGGGGGCTTGGGTCAGATAAGGAGGGTGATTTTAGATTACTTGATGGGCATTGGGAGCTAGCACAGTTTGGATAGTGTGTGATCACTTAGTGTGCTGATGTGGGCAGTAGGAGCTGGGGTCTCCCTGATCAACTAATGGTTTCAACAGAAGAAGGGCACTCTGGTTGTTTAAGCAGCACAATGGTTCATCCTACTCAGGTCAAATGTTTTAGTGTCCAGTCGCAGAAAGTGGTTAAACACAGAATGTCGTGGCTGCCTTTAGGGAAGGTCTGACTTTTCTCTACAAGAGAAAGTTATCACACTTGTATAGATAAACTAAAACAGTTGATGTCATTTCAACACCCCAAGAACTAGTCACATTCTTCCCTAAATATGTGGGAAAAATGAATATCTTCATTTTTAGAATTAATTGTTATAAATGTGTAATTACTGATTTTAGAATGGAGGAACTACAGTTCATTGACCAGAGTGATGAAACAGACCACTTCTGTATCGAGTGCACTTGGTACTCTTAAAAATAAATATCTAATGCTATATAGCAAAGCAGTGATGTTGTATTGCTATGAGAACAATGATATAGGAGATGGGTATAAATAGTTTACAAAAGATCAAGTGGCATCAGACATTGTAAATCATCAGTGTCTGTTGTACCCATGAATTGTATAATGTTACTAATTTGTGAGGACTACCGCCATAAATGATATATTTTCTATCTACTGTCAGCTACCTAGCTTGTGCTGCATTTTTTTACACACATGCACTGAGACTTTCTTAACTAGCTTTGCATAGAGTTGTCATACCTAGCAGAGAGTTACCATCTAGTAATCTGAATTCAGATCCCAGTGATGACAGATTGTGTTTTTTGCCATCCCATCTCCACATTTTAATAAGTCAAGTAGTACCTGGCTGGTCCATGAATATTTGAACCATGCTGCAGTAAATGGGTTAAATAAAAAACAACCAAGTCGTGCATAGTCTATTTCAACCTTTTCTACTGAAAGCAGCAAAATTACCTGAATTCTGCTTGAAAAGATTGGAAATTCTTAAACTTCAAGGTTCCAATCTCTAACATTGCTCAGATCTGGGTACCTATGGTTTTATTTTGTCTGTCACAATAGCATAACCTAAAAGTAGATCAGCTAAAGTTCAGATCAGTTTTGTTGAATTGTGGATAGTGCACTGTCAGATTGTATCATCATTGTTTCTATATTATTAGTAGTCCAGAATTTTGGATTTTTAAGAGTAATGCTTGCAAACCTTTATTTTATTTTTCAGGCTCTACCACAAGTAGTCCTATTGTAACAACACCATGGAAGGCATCTGAAAGTTTGCAAGCACAGGCGAGTGTTTTGCTAGTTGAGATCGTAATTCGCTGTCTGTCATGCCAATAGAGTGAAACTTCCATCTATTGACTACTTGCAACCAGTATAAATGGTAGTCCAAGCAGTTGGTCTTCCATTACACCTGGAGTGAGCACCTCCAGATAATTATTCAATACCAGTCAGAAAAATGCTGCAAGATTTAAGAATGCCTACGACTTAGCTTCATGCATCCAACCTGTGCAGTTGTTGTGGAAGGCCCACCATCTGAGGGATCCCCAAGCTCTTGCCAAGGCCCCACATCTGCTCCTGAAATGTCTCTCTTTCAAGCTTTAGGTCCAGTGCAGACCTGGCTAGGGCAAGAGTTGGAGAAATGTGGGATCGATGCCATGATCTACACTCGATATGTCCTCAGTCTTCTGCTTCATGACAGTTATGACTACGACTTGCAGGAACAGGTATGCAGTGTAATTTTACCTATAAATACAAAATTAATAACTTTTATTTTAGGATTGCGAGCAAGTTGTTTAGAGCTCCCTTGATCGTGAAATTTAAAAAAAGCTTCCACGATTTAACATTCTGTTTTCTGTGCTATGATATTACATTTGTTTAATAAAATTGTAGTTGTTTTCTAAACTAAATATTTTTCACAGGTTTATTTTTCCTGTAACATCTCTTCAACAAAATTGAAGCAAATTGCTTGTGTTAATTTATTGATTGGTTTCTTTATTGCTGGCCGCAGTACGCACAGGGCTAACGATGGTTTCTGTTGGCTGTTTCTGCAATGTCTGGAAGCACTTCTTCGCACAAAGGGTAGTGGAAAACTGGAACTCTCTCTCCCAAAAAGCTGTTGAGGCTAGATCAATTGAAAATTTCAAAACTGAGATCGATAGATTTTTGTTCGGCAAGGCTATTAAGGGTTACAGAACCAAGGCGGGTAGATGGAGTTAAAGTACAGATCAGCCATGATCCTATTGAATGGTGGAACAGGGCTGAAAGGCCTAACCCTGATCCTTAGTTCCTAAGGTCTAGGAATATGCCTTATAACCTGGCATGCCAAAGGCATTAATGTATGTCTGACTTTTGGTTCCTGTTAAACAAATGGAAGTTCATTATGGTAATGTTGATTGAATGCAGAGTTATGGGTGGTACTTTTTCAAATAGTATCCTTGATAGTTTTCTGGATAATGTGTTTATTACCAGCCATTGTAGGTAATTCAAAATACTTTGCAGAGATCAATGAATCAAGCCATTCCATTCAATTCCAAACATTTTGATCATGGTTTTCATCGGCAGCTCTGGGATGAAGACAAGGATCAGGCAGGGAGATGGGCAGGGCAAATTATTAATTTATAGTCTCTTTGAAGGACAGCTCTGGCCTCGAGCTTCCAAATATGGGCTTTAAGAATCCATAAGAAAGAAACATTGGGCTAATTTTGTTTTATGGGTAATGTTTTTGCACTTAAAAAATGAGTGACCATGTTTCAAGGTTCAGTTTTATGTTGAAGGATACCTGTTATTTTAACATATGAAGGATAGCAAAGTTTATAATTTACTGAAATAAAAACAGAAAATGCTGGAAATACTCAGCAGGTCAGGCAGCATCTGTGGAGAGAGAAACAGAGTTAACGTTTCAGATAGATGACATTTCATCAGAACTGGAAAAAGTTAGAGATGTAACAACCAAGTACGGAGGCAGGGAAAGAGGGGAGGGAGGAAAGAACAAAAGGGAAGGTCTTTGCTGAGTGAATGGCAGGAGTGATTAACTGACAAAAGGGACAATAGTACAAGGCAAAAGGAGATGGTAATGGAGCAACTAACGAAACAAACGATGGGTCTAGAGGAGGTGTAAATGGGAATATCAGAATCATCAGCAACAACTGCCGTCCGAAAAAATGGGGGCAGAGATTATGATCTGAAATTGTTGTACTCAATGTTGAGTCTGGAAGGCTGTAAAGTGCCTAATAGAAAGATGAGGTGCTGTTCCTCAAGCTTACATTGAGCTTCATTGGAACAATGTAGGAGGCCGAAGACAGTGCGGTCAGAGTGGGAGTGGTGCGGAGAATTAAAATGACAGGCGGCCGGAAGTTCAGGGTCATGCTTGCGGACTGAACAGAGGTGTTCCACAAAGCACTCACCCAATCTGCCTTTTGGTCTTGTCGAGGAGACCGCATCGTGAGCAGCGAATACAGTATACTAAATTGAAAGAAGTGCAGGATACTAAATTGAAAGAAGTATAAGTAATTTGTTTGGAGCCCTGGATGATGGGAAGGGAGGAGGTGAAAGGGCAGGTGTTGCAATCTCAAACGCTTGCACAGGAAGGTGCTGTGGGAAGGGGAGTGGGTGTTGGGGGTGATAGAGGAGTGGACCAGGGTGTCGTGGAGGGAATGGTCTCTTTGGAATGCTGAAAGGAGAGGGACGGGGAGGGGAAGATGTGTTTGGTTTTGGGATCATGTTAGAGGTGGCAGAAATGGCGGAGGATGATCCTTTGAATGTGGAGGCTGGTGGGTTGAAAGGTAAGGACAAGGGAAACCCTATCGTGGTTCTGGGAGGGAGGGGAAGGGTGAGAGCAGAAGTGCGGGAAATGGAACGAACACGGTCAAAGGCCCTGTTAACCACAGTGGAGGGGAATCCTTGGTTGAGGAAACAGGAAGATATATAGGAAGCACTGGTATGGAATGTGGCATCGTCGGAACAGATACGACGGAGAAATTGGGAGAATGGAATAGAGTCCTTACAGGAAGCGAGGTGGGAGGAAGTGTAGTCAAGGTAGCTGTGTGAGTCATTGGGCTTATAGTGGATATTGGTCGATTATCACGCCTGTTGCGCAGCTTGGCGACGTAAAATCCGGAAGTCAAAATTAATTGGTACAATTGTGTTGAGATCGCAGATTCCGACCCGCTCAATTGACTTCCGGGTTTCCCCATGCAATCCCACCCCCACTTTAGGAAGGATGTCAAGGAGGGTGTAAAGGAAATTTACGAGAATGGTACCAGGGTTGAGGGACTTGAGTTATGTGGAGAAGCTGGGATTGTTCTTCTTAGAGCAAAGAATGTTATGGGGAGATTTAATTGAGGTGTTTAAAATTTATTAAGGGTTATGATAGAGTAGATGGGGAGAAACGGTTTCCAGCGGCAGGAGGGTCAATAACCAGAGAACACAGATTTAAGATAATTGGCAAAAGAACCAAAGGGGAAATCATCACCAATACTAGTGACAATGACAAACCTGTAATAATTAGTGCTTCACCTCAGCTCAAATATATTGCTCCCAATACAGAATTTCTAAATTGTACTGCTGGGTGTTTTTCACAGTTCAAGTCGACCCTAAAAGGAAACATTTCAGGTGCCCACCGTTGTGCTTCACTAAAATCTTTTGTGATACTGGCCTCTTTTTCAGACATGCATCTTGTTGTATTTTGAGCATATTTGTACTATCTACTTCAATAGCTTCCCTATAACTTGCATGTGGTATTATGCAACCCCAATAACCCATAATTCTGTCCATGTTTAGTGGTTTTTGTTGATGTGTAAAGTTATTTGTATTTTATTTAATCCAATATTCATTAAGCGGCACTTTGAATTGTGATATGATAGATTTTCTATATACTAATTGTCCCACTCCAATTTTATGAAACAGGAAAATGACATCTTCTTGGGCTGGGAGAAAGGAACCACCAAGAAATGGGGAAAAGGAAAAAAGAAGTGTTCAGATCTGAGTCTTGAGGAAATGAAGAAACAGGCTGCTGTTCAGTGTCTGCGTTCTGCCTCTGATGAAGTAAGTAGCATTGCAAATCTGAATTAAACTTCTGAAAGTTGTGTGTGAGAACCTGCTAATTGGAGTTCTATCCATTTGTGCTTTTTTTCCCACTGCTTGTAAATTTCTAAAAGAGCATAAGTTTATTAAGTTAATGCCAACACAGCTGGAACTATAACCTCACAATTTGATGGAGGTTTTTTGTCTCTATCTTTTGCTACCTTAACCAGTATATATTTTTTTCTTCTTTGTTCTCTGCTGATGCTGGTGAGGGCCACTTCAATGGGTATCAAGAGTCAACCACAGGAATCTGGTTGGAATACATCAATGATCCAATTAGATCTTTATGACAATCCAGCAGCTAGCCCACAAATTACCAGATTTATTGAGTTCAGTTTCACAACTTGCCATGATGGGATGCCAGTTTGGGTTGCGAGTCCAGTTGTATAACCCCCTGTGTATTTGCTATGCTTTTTACTACTTATTGAACAATCTTGCAAAAGCTTCCACTCTACTAGTATAAATTTTACTTCACGACTTTTACTATCTTTCTGAAATGTGTTTGATGCAGAAATTGTTCATTTTCTACCTTATTAAGCTTTTGACGTGCCTGATGGAAAACATGTTAATTCGGTGTAATCTTGTGGAAATTAGTGTAATGCAATACACTTCATGAATATGAGGTTTCTAGGAATGAGTTTGGTATTACTTTTGGCATGCTTGTTTGAATAACTGCACAGTTGTATTAACTTGGTTCTTGGTTATTTTCTGCTTTTCAGTAATATAATCTGCGATGATACAAACATAAACTGTATTGAAGCTTTATGAAACATTTAAAAAGCAGGGTTCTGATACATGATTTTGTTTGAAATGTTCTGCCTTTTTATTATTGTGCACTCTGGTAATTTTCATTACATCATCTGTGGAAAGGGTAAGCTTAGGTGACAAATGGGAAGTAGCATGAAATTGGGATTTGTGTGGAATGGAAAGGTCATTTGAGCAATGTCCCAATGTTGTGATCCCACCAATGCTGATCTTTTGACTGGTTGCTTAACAGGGGCATGATGTTTTCATAATCGCAGCAGCTCAAGAACTATTACATTCCAGAGTATGTGATCATCCCCATCTATACTTGTTATATTGTGGTCGTAATCCGATATTCAAAAAAGGTGGTAGAGAGAAAACGGGGAATTAGCTTGACATGGGTAGTGGGGAAAATGCTCGAGTCCATTATAAAATATGTAATAGCAGAGCACTTGGAAAACAGTGACAGGATCGGACAAAGTCAACATGGATTTACAAAAGGTAAATCGTGCTTGACTAATCTACTGGAATTTTTTGAGGATGTAACTGGTAAAATAAATAAGGGAGAACCAGTGGATGTGGTGTATTTGGACTTTCAGAAGGCTTTCGATAAGGTCCCGCATAAGAGATTAGCGTGTAAAGTTAAGGCACATGGGATTGGGGGCAAGGTATTGACTTGGATAGAGAACTGGTTGGCAGACAGAAAGCAGAGTGTTGCAATAAATGGGTCTTTTTCCGATTGGCAGGCATTGACTAGTGGAGTACCGCAGGGATCGGTCCTAGGACCCCAGCTATTCACAATATATATTAATGATCTAGACGAGGGAATTGGATGTAATATCTCCAAGTTTGCAGACGACACAAAGCTGGGTGGGAGTGTGTGCCGTGAGGAGGATGCCGAGAAACTCCAGTATGATTTGAACAGGTTGGGTGATTGGGCAGAAGCATGGCAGATGCAATATAATGTGGATAAATGCGAGGTTATCCACTTTGGTGTCAAAAACAGGAAGGCAGATTATTATCTGAATGGCAATAGATTGGGAGAAGGGGAAGTGCAACGAGACCTGGGTGTCCTTGTGCACCAGTCGCTGAAGGTAAGCATGCAGGTGCAGCAGGCGGTTAAGAAGGCAAATGGTATGTTGGCCTTCGTAGTGAAAGGGTTCGAGTACAGGAACAAGGATGTCTTGCTGCAGTTGTACAGGGCCTTGGTGAGACCACACCTTGAGTATTGTGTGCAGTTTTGGTCGCCTTATCTGAGGAAGGATGTTCTTTCCATGGAGGGAGTGCAGCGAAGATTCACCAGACTGATACCTGGGATGGCAGGAATGACATATGAGGAGAGATTGGGTCGATTGGGCTTATACTCGCTGGAGTTTAGAAGAATGAGAGGGGATCTCATTGAAACTTATAAAATTCTAACAGGACTAGACAGACTAGATGCAGGAAGGATGTTCTCGATGGCCGGGGAGTCCAGAACCAGGGGTCACAGTCTAAGGATAAGGGGTAAGCCATTTAGGACTGAGACGAGGAGGATGTAGTGGTGAACCTGTGGAATTCTCTACCACAGAAGGCAGTAGAGGCCAATTCATTAAATATATTCAAGAAGGAGTTCAATATATTTCTTAAAGCTAAAGGGATCAAGGGATATGGGGAGAAGGCAGGGACAGGGTACTGAATTTGGATGATCAGCCATAATCTCATTAAATGGCGGAGCAGGCTCGAGGGGCTGAATGGCCTGCTCCTGCTCCTATCTTCTATGTTTCTATATTCTGTATAGTCCTTTTTTAAACTGAATTCAATAACAAAATATTAACTTGGAATTGTGTTACACACATCCACTATTACGTGGGAAAAACATTTTTTCTTTTGATCTCAAGTCTTGATTTAATCTGATTTTTAATGGTGTTCTTCTGTCCTGTACTTCTAGGCCCACAGTTCAAACAAATTAGCCAGTTTGTGTCTGTAGGGCTCATTCGTCTATAATAAAAACCGAAAATGCTGGAAATACTCAGCAGGTCAGGCAGCCTCCATGGAAAGAGAAACCGTGTTAACGTTTCAGGTCCATGACCTTTCGTCAGAACTGAGTTTCTCTGTTTCTCTCTCCACGGATGCGGCCCGACCGGCTGCATATTTCCGGCATTTTCTGTTTTTATTTCAGATTTCCAGCATCCGCAGTCTTTTGCTTTGTGCTCAGTCGTTTGTTGGCCGCTTCCAGCACAGAATGGCGCTCACAAGAAGTGCTGGCTGGGAGATCGTGGGTCGCAGTGCTTGATTTTAAATCCATTAATTAAAGTGAATGGAAAATGTGACACTGCATGTCCACAATTTTCCAGCCAGCCTTCCCTACAGGCGCCTGGAATGCCTGACCTTGGAATTACCACTTGTGTTGCTTCTAAATATTTTCCTACTTTCTCCAATGAAAACATCATTGTAGGTTGACGTAAGAAAGCTACTAGGCACTTGGTCTAAGCGTTAAACAAAGCTTTAATCAACTGTTTTTCAACATGGAGATCTAGTTGTGTCCTTCACTAGTTCCTGTTGAGGAATGTCCTAAGCAAGCTGGGCCCATGCCCGAGTATTTATACTCTCCCTGGACAGCGCCACCAGCAGGCTGCCCAGTATTACATCATACATGAATGACAAGATTCATGTCATAGGTTTTCTCCAAACCCCTGTTTTTGAATGTTGTAATGCCCAAAATTGCATGCAGTATTTCAAATGTGGCCTGTACCGATTTGGTCTGTACAAGGTAGGAATAACTTATCGAATGCCTGCAAAATGCATTCTGGCACTTAATTAGCGCTGTTGTTAACGGCTTCATGTTGACTGGATGTTTTCAGTGAACAGCTAGCCAATAATACGTGCATGGATCCTTTCCTTTCGCCGAAAAATACCTCTATGCCTCGGTGTTTCATGTTTCTGTTCCCATCTCACACTTTTCCTCGCACTCCCCTACCTCCCTCTCGTGCTCCCCGCTCGTACTCCCATATCTCCCCTACTGTCGCGCTCCCCACCTCTCTCTCGCTCTTCCCTCCCCTCTCATGCTCTCACCATCTCCTCCTATTAATCCTTAAATAATTCGTCTTAATTCATCCCATGAGCAAAGCTACAACAGGTCTACAAAACACTAATAATTCCTGAATGTCGTGCAATAAAAGCAAATTTTGAAGATCACTGGCCTGATGATGCACTGTGCATAACATAGCATAAAGCCCCAGTTATTATAGAATAGTGTATCCTTCAACTCACTGTTAGCCATGCTGTGGACAATCTGCTAGTTTTATTGTTAAAATGATTGGCCTACCTCCGCTGTGTTTTTATTACTGGTAGCTGACTGAGCATGTGAATAATTAAAACTGCCTGCTTAGATCAGTTGAAAATATGTTGCAGTGTACAGAATTCACTCAAGTGCTTAAAGTATGTGGTTTAGAGAAATCAGAATGGTGTTATCCTTTCAACACCTCAGCTTTGCACAAATAAAAGTACCCTTTTTCTACAGAACACGTCCTGGGCTATGATACAAAACCACATCCAACAACAGCTTCATGATCTCTGTTACTGAAATGCGAAGAGTCACATCAAATGACTTATTTTCCTCCTCCTCCTCCCCTTTTAGTAGCTGATATTTCGAAGTGAACAAAAAGAACATACTGTACATCTATAAAGAACCTTTCACATCCTCAGGACATCCCAAAGCACTTCACAGCCAATTAAGTACTTCTGAAATGTAGTTACTGTTGTAATGTAAGGAAATGTGGCAGCCAGTTTGTGTACAGCAAGGTCCCACAAACAGCAATGAGGAAAATGACCAGATAATTTGATTTACTCCTCTGCTCTTCGAATAGTGCCATGGGATCTTTACGACCACCTAATAGAGCAGACGAGACCTCGATTAAGCGTCTCATCTGAAAGTCGACGCCTCCAACAGTGCATCTCTGCCTCAGTACTCCACTGAAGTGTCAGCCTAGATCAGGTGTTTCCAAACTGTGGGGAGTGTGCGACAAAGATATCGGGGATGCGAGGAGCATAGGCTGGCTGAGAAACAGAGCTAACGATGCAACCGCACATAACCAGAGGAGATGCATCAAAAGTCTGAATGTCGTGAAATTTGAAAGAAACGGAGCAAATTTAAGTTTAAATTCAAAGAAGCAGACTGATTTGCATTTGAAACTCTAATATCAAACCAAGATTCCCCAAATTATGTGCTAGCAAACAGGCTCATCCTACTCACTTAGATAAAGGCGAGTCATCAAGTGTTCTTTTATGTTCAAGTTTATTCAGTTGTATAGTTCTAGTACTGTACTATTTATGTTGCTTTCTGTCTTAAGCAATGTTTTATCTTAGCCAAGAAAATAAAATTCTCTTGTTCTGTGCAAAAATACAAGAGGTAGCTTCATCCCTGCTTCTGCTGTGTACACTCGCCAGTGTTTTGTTCCCTCTCCCACCACGTGCAACATTTTGGGCTCTTGCCCTTCCTACTGAGCAAGGCAATAAATCTGTGCACCCTACCTCCCTCACATGCACTGATCAGGAAAATTGTTGCTGGACGACTGTTAAACTCCCTCCTTCATGGAAAGGAAAAACAACCTTGGTGCACTCTAATACTATCTTTCCCACTGGGCAAGGAAATCATCCCTGGTCCATTGCCCCCTACTCCAGAAAGCATTAAAATCGGCCCTGGTAAACTGTTCCCATCTCCAGCACTAATCATCCAAACATTCTCCACCCCCTCCTCACAAGGATCCTCGTCCTCCTCCTGTTCCTTCTCTCTCTCCTCCCTGTCCCCTCTTCGATCTCCCTCATTCTCCACCTTCTCCTGCCCACCACCTCCATCTCAGTCAGTGCTGCACTCCCTCAGTGCTGCACTGAAGTGTTAGCCTGGATTATGAGCTTAAGTCTGTGGAGTGGGGCTTGAAACCATGACCTTATTACTCAGAGGTGAGAGTGCTACCACTGAACCAAGGCGGACACTTTAAACTGAGAGGTATTAAAAAGAGACTAGAGTTTTTGCAGATGGAATGCAGGTTGTTCAACATTTTTGTCATCTTGATTTGCACAGGGACATACCAAGGAGCGTGGGTGCCATATATAAAGTTTAATTCCATGTTCCTGTCAAATTGTTGAGACTAATCAATCTCGCTGTCTTGATTTAGGACTCCTCTCAATGAGATAACTGTGCTAATAAGAATACCTTTTTCAATTGCCCAGGCTCACAAAATTCTAACAGCATAAACCAGCAAATAGAAAAGCTAAGTGCAAACAATAGAGTTGCTTGGGCTTCACAAAACTATTTTTAGGGCTCAAGCAAGATTTTAGGCCATCTCACCCGCCACCCCATAAACAAGATTTCAACCTCTTCCCCACCCCCGCCCCGCCAGCGAAATTTCCTCTTTCAATGCACGTGCCACAGGATGCCAATTACTTCCACCCCCGGCTGCATGTGTCCCCCTAAGGCTGCTCTTGCGCCACTTAAATTTCCCTTTTTACAGTATTTCCCACCCACAGCCACAAATGGCTGTATTTCTCTTCCCGATGGCTGGCTGTTTCATTCCTCCTACCCCTGCTGATCTGAATTCCCTTACCTCAGCACTCCTTTCTCCCCTTCCTTTTTCCAGTGTTTCGTATGATAGTAATCTAACTTCCCAAAAATGAAGTGCTGCTCACAGCCCACTATTACCTTTTTGTAATAATTTGGATATAATTTCATGATGTCACAGTCGGAAAGAACTATAGAAAATGTCTGATCCTCGAGTTCCACTAACAAATCACTTTACAGTTTTTCCTCTGTATTAACTTTTTCTTTTCACATAAAATTAAATTCAAAAGCATGGCAACGTGGGAATATTTCAGCTTCTAACGTGTCTGCAAAGTTATTGGTGTGTTGAATTTTACTGTAGCTGGATTTGCTATGATCAAACACTCCTATGGTATCCTTGTCATTTCAGTGCTGTTATCTAAGCAGTGTTAATAAGTTTATTCAGAAAAATTGCAGTAAAAATATTGAGAGCTAGGGGCTTCTAGATTCAATAGAAGCAGCAGTCACCGCGAACCATACTGCTTTAAGTTACTTCACGTGGATGGGCAGCTGATCTCTACAACAGCTGTTTAATCCTCCTCTGACATTTTTCACGCTCGAGAAACTGATCTGTCATGCTGCACGAGTACTATCTCTGACCAAGGGCAACACTGCTTGCAGTGAAGCACAAAAATGTAACACACAGCAGTCAGACTTTTCCAACACCCAGAAATTATGCCTGGTTAAAGGAGGTAAGTTTTATTATATCAATAATCTCTTTTATTCAGAAAACTAATAAACTGAAACCTGTAATATCGTGCCTCCTAAAAGAATGTTAATATATAGTGAACGCAAAGTTGTCTATTTCAATGATCCCTATATAGATGGTAGATTAGTTGTTTTCCTTCAGCTCACTTACATACATACACACCAGGTTTACCTAACTTTTATATGCACTAGGTTGCAAATATTTCAATTCTTGCATTCACCTTCAATGGTAACCACTGACTTTTCAACCCGTTCAGTGTCTGATGGATTTTTTTCTGGCTTGGTATTATACCGTGTTTTGCTGTGTCCTTTTGTTTAAGCTTTACTCCATACTCCAGTGAGGTAGATTGTTATGGCCGCTTTGTTTTGGGATCGGTGTTTGCCACGATACTTGTATTTTATTTTAAAATGCAGCGCAACAGTCGATGATAGTGTTGCAGGCTTTTATTTAGATGGGTGAATGTCATTTCTGTGGGAATTTCACTTCAAAATTTCCCAACAGGAAAGCCATGGCTGCTATATGGGGTGTAAATATGTATTACAATCTGGCACCTATAGTGCAGTTTACTTTAATTTGCCTATTCACTCTGAAAGAGATTCTCTTCGAGGCAGACCTCCCATCCTTTCCCTCATTAGAGGAAACACCATATCATTCTTCAAATCTCCAAAAGCACCAAATCTCTTGGTCTTGAACTCTTTCTCAAGGGTCAAGAGTCACTCACTCTGTGAGGAAGTTAAGTCATCTGGAGACTCACAAGCTTTACTGTGCTTTCCTTTTCCTTGAGGAGGTAGTTGTCACCTTGTTCAGCATATTTCCCTTACAGCCTACTCCCTGCTGGTTCCCTTTTCTCTGCTTTTCTTTTCGGACAGCAGCTGTATACCAGAATTAAGGCCTCTCAGGAGAACATTACTGTCAACATCAGCATTGAAGAGAATGAAACTAGTAGTTTTGAAGTTACTGAGAGGTGAGAATTCCATGTTGAAACCAGCCTTCCCTTGTAACTGTGACATGGCTGGGAATCATGTCCATTATTTTTCATCTGTAAGCATAGTCAATGGCAATTACTAATCCAGCAACTTCAACATTCTCATACCTTCACTTCAACAATCCCCATGGAGGATATATTTTCGTTCCATGTTTATCCTCGAAGGTCACTGACTCTACTGAAACTGAATATTAAATAGAAAGGGAAATCCTGTGCACTTTTTTGGAATGGTTCCCAATATTTCTATTGAACTGGATTGTACATGATAGCTCAGGAGGTTTCTACATACAGATGTTACTATTTTTAAATGCAGTTTGCGCAGGAATGTTCTCTTTATACCTACTACCAAGATCTGCCAATGTCCCACACACAGACTATTAGAAAGACTTGCATTTATATAGCGCCTTTTGCGACCACAGGTCTTCCCAAAGCACTTTACAGCCAATGAAGTACTTTTGAAGTGTTGTCACTGTTGCAATACTAGCATTTAGCAGCCTCTGCATAACTAATAACGTGATTAATATATTGTTTCCCAGCCCCAGACTGGATTGTATTCTAATAATTCTCAATGATTGGATATGACTGACAAGCAAAAGGTGTCCTTTAGAAGATACATTTGTATGGTTATAACTTTTGAGACAAAGTTCAATGGCTAACAACACTAAATGTGCAAACCTCGGGGGAGAGATTTAGTGTTATGTTTGACCCAGAACCAAGTTTCAAATCCTTCCACGTCCTTGCCTCATCCTATCTCTGCAAACTCCTTCAGCCCTTTCCTGCAACCATCAGTCCTCTGTCTCTGGCCTTCTGTGCACTTTTCCCTCTTAGCCCCAGAATGTCAGATGCCTAGGCTCCACTCTCAGGAATTCGCTCCCGAAATCTCTTTAATCTATCCACTTCTGTCTCCCTCTTTTAAAAGAATTCTGAAAATCCATCTTTTTGATTAGGCTTTTGGTCAACCCTCCTGCCCTCTCATTCCATGGATTACTATCTATTTCCATTTGTGAAGCACCTTACATTAAAGGTGTTAAATAAATGCTTGTTAGTAATGACAATGTTATTGATTCGCTGCTTCGGGAAATTGATTTTTAGTTGGCCACAAATCATGGGCTGGGACTGCAGGGTTTCCTGATGTGTGCACTCATCAAGTGCTGGGAATGCCAAAGGCAAACATCTTCTCTTGTGATTCACAGGTAATTAGAACTTTAACCATAACAAAGTTTACAGACTTAGGTGTGTGGTGAAGGTTTTGAAATTGTCACCATGCATTTTGGGCAGCAGGTGATGTGATGTTAACTGGTGCTAGTGGGTTGTATTTCCAAAATTATCTGAGATTTTTTTTTTCCAATTGCAATTTCAGATCAATTTCCCAAATAGTTTTCTGATTGCATTGCAGAATTTGACTTTGGATTGTTTTCAGATGAACAGCAGCATAATGCTATCAGAATGCAATTTTCTGTTTTAATAAATAGCTTTGATCAGGAATGTAGGTGGAAGCCAGACTCTGTGTGGAGGCTTTTCCCCACCCCCAGAAATTATGATTCCCATGTACAACCTTTAGATGTATCTACTCATTGGCTATCTCTCAATTGGAATATTACAGTCTCAAAAAAGTTTTGCTTCTCTAATTTCCATGTACTGTTTTTTGCCTCCTCCAACCCCCATATCCCTGATCATGGATGTCCTCTTAGAGGGTTTGGGGAAACTCATTTAGTGTGCTAAATAGCCAGCAAAATGTGGACCTGAGTTGCCAACCACCTTCCAGCTCCACTTTGCTCCCTTCTTCTCATCAACACTTCTCCATCTCACTACAGCATACCCTTTTGGTCCCTCAACCCACTCACTGCTACTCCTCTGTTGACCTTTTTTTGTCACCAAGGATTGAGTTCCTCCTGGATGGACCTATGGCTTGTTTCGCTCTGTTCTCTTTGACATCCACTTCATCATCAACTTGTATTGCTATAGTCCGTCTATCGGCACAACCGCAGCTCACCTCCCTCTTTGGGAGCTCATCTGTCTAACCTCCTCCATGTTCCTGTCATCTCCAACAGCCCCCCGCCCCCCCCAAACCTCTCCAGGTCTCATGCAACACTCGGCAAAACACCCTTGCAAATAAACTGCAACCATTCTGAATCAGTATTAACATCCCGGGTCAAAGTCATGTGAGATTTTGTCAAAAGTCTCCTGAAGGGCCAAAAAAAGTATATCATAGGGCATTCACTATCTATCGATCAAATTTGTAATGTCCTCAAGGAAGTCGAGATGATTTCTGGAGCAGTTTTTCCCCTTCCAAATCAATGCTAATTTGTTACTTACTAAGCTATTACAATACAGGTGCTCCTTTAATTTACTCCTAACAGTAGTTTAAATTATTTTATCCAATATTGATGTCTGGTTAGTGGGCAATCAATCATACCGCCAATATTACATTTTCAAAAAAAAAGCTACTGCCCAAATCATTGACTTACTACAGGTGGAAAACTTGCTAAAGCCAGCGTAACCCAAATACAGTGCAAGACGGCAGATTGTTTTTCATTTTTCAGTGTTTTTATTTTTCTAGAGGAGAACAAAAAAAATGCAACTAAAATTCATTCAGTCAGTTAGTTATTTGCTGGTTAGGTAACATTTGGTTCAGATCATGTACACTAGTTTAAAAAAATATTTTAGACTATATGTATTTCCCATTGCGCTGCTACATAGGTTAGAGGTATTGCGTTATTTAATGACGTTCATGTGGCGCGGTGTGGTCTATGAAAAGGTATGCTGTTTGATAGGGGATGCTGGTTTTGTGATGATAGGGGGCTGCTGTGGAAGTTATTTTAGAGAGGAAAACATTTGAGAGGATAAGGGTAGCTGCGGTAGATTACAAGTCGGGAAGGGTAGTGAGTAGTTGGGATAGGGAATACTGTGGATAATGAGTAATTGGGGTCGTGAGTATTGGGTTGAACGGTCTGGTTAAGTAAGGAGTTGGTTGGTGGGAGTGAGTAAATGTGGAGGAAGTAGTTAGTATTTTGGGGAAGGGTAGTGTGTATGGGTGCAGGGCCAAGATGAGCAGCCAGAGGCAGAGCCAAACAACAAGCCAGAGCTGGAAGAGGAGTGGGGCCAGAAGACTGGGTCAGGTAAACATTCAAATAAAATTAATGGCAGCGGTGTGCCGGGAGGCAGTCAGGAGAGGAATCTAAGAAGAGAGAAACATTTTTTTGATAGCACAAGGCTTTTGAAGGAACAGGACTGGAAGCTGAGCCTAGGGCGGGGGGCCGGTGGCAATTTGTGAAAAAGTTGTCGTCGAGTTGGCCCAGAGGCAGAGCTTGGAGCAGACTGGAGGCCAAGCCAGGAGAGAAGTAGAGTCAGACAGTTCTTCAAAAATTTCTAGCCAGCAGAGACCAGAGGAGCTGAGAGAGGCGCAGGGTCAGAGATTTCTTCAGGAGAGAAGCGAGGAGATGAGCAGGGCCAGGGACTCGCCCACAGCCAGAACCAGATGAGGAACTGGGCCTGACATTTCTTTTCAGGGGAGGTTTCCTGTAAGCAGACTGGAGCACCGCAGCGATAGTCAATTTTTTCAGGAGTGGAGTGTGGAGGGAAGTGAAGTTGGAGCTGAACTGTGACTGGAGCAGGGCCAGAGGCTGAAAAGTGGTTTACTGAACGTTTAAAAACATTTAAGCAATCCAGAAAAAGGGAATTTTCTATTTAAAAAGTGGCTTACGTTTGTTACTAGAGGGTGAATTTCTGCAAGGATTCTCCCAGTCGCCCACCATAACTTTGGAAAAGTCATATAAACCCTGGCAAAACAGTATAAACGTTTTCTTATTTTTCTGGGGTTTGCACGGCTCATCCGATGAAGTTATGGCAGACAATCTGGAGAACGTCCACTGAAATTCATCCCCCAGTGCTTTGGTCAAGCAACTGAGGAGATTCTTTTCCCTTGGGAGAAGCAAAGGATATGGGAAAGGGGTGAAACAGTACCACCTACTGCCTGGAGGCCTTCAAAAACAGTTTTAAAGAAGTGTGTTGGCCAAATCTTGACCTAGGGCCTCCCGTTATAAAAATGTTGACATGCGGTTTTCCCATTATAAATGTCGATATAGAATGCCTGATGCAAAATGTGACACAGGAAGTGGGTTAATGTGGATAGGAAAAGCATAGCATATACAGGACTTTATTATTTATATTAACAGATCTCCTTTGGTGGTGTTCATGGTCAGTCAGACGATACTCCAATTTCATAATAATGAAGGCAATTTGCCATTTCGGCAATAGTCAAATTTCATTTTTATTAAATGGGATTTTTGCTGGTGCTTTGGGGATCAAATCCCACAACTCAGTCCATTATTCTGTTAAAACCATAAACGAGTATCCTTTATTTTATAGATATTCATTTGCCTCTATATTTAATTTATCCTTTACCAGTTTTATAAGTTGAGAATACACAGGAAGATGGTATGCAAGATGTACTGATTGGAGTTGGATATCGGGAGCATTCTACCGTGAGTCCTGACTTTGAGCAGGACTTCATCCCTTCTTCAGGTTGTCATGATGCGGAGATGCCGGTGTTGGACTGGGGTGGACAAAAATGAGAAGTCGTACAACACCAGGTTATAGTCCAACAGTTTTATTTAAAATTACGAGCTTTCGGAGCTGTTGCCCCTTCATCAGGTAAAGGTACAATGAGGGAATCTATTGCACAGTATATATACACAGAGAGCAATGTGTCTGCAGAGATACAATCTTTTAGGGAGGCATTACATCAAAGACACATCAGAGTACAGCTAAGACAATGAGATGGGTCACAGGGGGTCCAACGTGTCAAATCCTGCCGTCTGCAGTTGAGCTTTTAACTTTTTTGGGGTTTTTTTGTGTTTTTTTTTTAAAAACTGGAAAGACAGACAACGATGTAGAGTCACGTTCTGTAGCGTGACATGAACCCGAGATCCCTATTGAGGCCGTCCTCATGGGTGCGGAACTTGGCTATCAGTTTCTGCTCGATGATTTTGCGTTGTCGTGTGTCTCGAAGGCCGCCTTGGAGAACGCTAACCCGCAGATCCGAGGCTGAATGTCCTTGACTGCTCAATAGGAATCTCGGGTTCATGTCACGCTACAGAACGTGACTCGACATTGTTGTCTGTCTTTCCAGTTTTAAAAAAAAACAACCAAAACCCCCCCCCAAAAAAAGTTAAAAGCTCAACTGCAGACGGCAGGATTTGACACGTTGGACCCCCTGTGACCCATCTCATTGTTTTAGCTGTACTCTGATGTGTCTTTGATGTAATGCCTCCCTAAAAGATTGTATCTCTGCAGACAAATTGCTCTCTGTGTATATATACTGTGCAATAGATTCCCTCATTGTACCTTTACCTGACGAAGGGGCAACAGCTCCGAAAGCTCGTAATTTTAAATAAAACTGTTGGACTATAACCTGGTGTTGTGCGACTTCTCATTTTTCTTCAGGTTGTGGCATTGACCCCGCCATAAATTGTGGGGTTAGCTAATTTAACTATTCAGAGGTTGTGTAAAAACAGCCTGCAATGCCTCGGATATGCTTGGAGGGCATAAAACTGTACTACAGGCAGTAGATAGGCCCAAAAAGAAGGGGGTCAGATAATATCTAGCGGAGAGGCCGAGACTTGGTGCAGCAGGATATAAAAGCTGCAGCTGCTTAAAGGAGCAGCAGGTCAAATAAATGAACAGCAAACTTCAGAGACCTGCATGCTCATAGCAGAGATATAGAGCAGAAAGTATGGTCTGTTTGAAGTTTGAGGCCAGTTACCTGCCAATAATGTGGTACATACTTTGTGAAGGGTGGTGGCTGTGGCTGTGAAAACAATAACCAAACCAGTAAGTTATGACTCTGCAAAATGTTTTAATCAACATGGCAACAAATCTACACAGCAGTATATGCAGAGGGTCAGAAGTGTTTTAACATCTGAATAAGCAGTAAGACTTCACCTACTGTTATCGAGAAGTGGAATAACTGGTCCTTTGAGGCTTGGCATTCTGTACTGTGGTCTATTTTTGACAGAACTGGCTGTACTGGATTGCTGTGACTCAGTATGCAGCTTGTCAGCTGATAGTGATACTGTGATGTAAGAGGAAATGCAGTGCACAGAACACCCAAACTTTTACCTGCTAAAGCAGGATGGTAAGGTGTTGGAATTCTCTCTTTGTCTGTCTCTGTCTCTCTCATTGGTAATAGTCTGTCAGCTTCTCCTTGCTTCATTAGTCTGTTGTAAATGGGTACATAATGCGATCACTTGAAATGATGTTGACAAAGTTCTGGATGGCTTGAAGTCAAAAGGCCTTCAAAGTAAGCACACTACAGATATTCGCAGTAAGGCTGTAAAGAACAGTAGATGTTTTTCAATTAGCTCAGCTGCTTAAAATAGAAACCAGGGCAGTATTTCTTTGGTATTTTTTTTACACGCATGTGTTGAGCGAGTACAAAAGAAATTCTATAGAAGGATATATGCTTACAAAGGGTATTGAAAGTGAATGTTTGGCCTGCCAGTTAAAATTTAATCTTTATAATAATTTTTATGTCTCTTTTTATTGCTTAGAGTTACTTAATTACATTTAACACTGCACTACATTTAACACTACATAACATTTTCCCTTTCATTTAGGATTCTAGGGATTTTGGATTGCTAAAAACTTTTGCGATCTGAACAGCTGGACAAGTAAATGGCATGCTTTGTGTAATTATGTCCTACACATGTCTTCCAGTTAGATGGAGGCTACTTGGTTTCATTAATTATTTTCCTGCCACTCTGAATGTTTGAAATACATGTTTAATATCTCTGATGTATTTATTTTGGGTGATCTCTGATTGCATGTTGCTTTGCATTTGGGTTTTGGCATTCAAACCACATTACGAAATGCTTAAATATTCAGTCAAGTAACTAAAGTTTTGTAGGAACAATAATTACGGGCTTTGTATATTTGTACATTCCATACAATTTTTCTTTTAAATGTGTGAAATATGAGGGCACACATGTAGGTATCAGTTACAGAAGTCAGGTATGGTTGACACCTGTTACTTTCACTTTGCCAGGCATAAAAATGCTGGCTTCAGCTTTCATATGTAATGCAGTTCCTCCCCTGAGAAATGAGCAAAATGAATCATTTTGTAATAAAATAACTTATTCAGCTTTTACGTTGTTTGGTTTATAGAGATTTTGATTCTACTTGTAAAGAACCACCTTGCCACTGATATCAGTGAGATTCCTCAGTAGCGCTTTGGTCTTTCTTTTCTTCAATGACAACAAAGGTTGTGGCTTTTAAGACATGTGTCCAAGCAGTTTTCTTTCACAGTTCTGAACTCCTTAGCAGGCAATGGTAGGGCTTCCTCCAGACCATGTGCAAAATCCAGGACCAAGCGTGAGGTTGATTTCTGGCAAAAAGGAGAAACAGATGCAACGTAAAGAGGACTCTGGCATAAACCAACCTGCCACTGAGTACTCTTGATAAGCCTGGGTTTATTGCTTTCCAGGATGATCCTGGAGTGAGGAGTGTGTGGCCCGATAATGCTTGATGTGGTTCAGCCAGATGTGGTGATGGATGGCTAAACCAATTGTGCACCACATGCGCTCAGATCTACCCCCCTTGGACTTGGAGCAAAGAGATCTCATGGTAACTCCTGTCCTAACTTCCAAAAGACAATGTCAGGTACCCAAAGAGAAATAATATGCTAACAAATAATATGCTAACAAGTGAACAGATAGAAAAATCCAATCACTCTATGGACTCCATAGCATTCTGGATTCCCAATTTGAACACTTATGCATTCGGTAAAGCCATTACTAAAAAGATTAGTGAAGTGTATCTTCTACTGATTCCTGTGGAGCTTGATTCATCCAGGAAAGCTTATGTAGTACCTTATCATGACTCTGGAAAACGTCACAGGCAATGTTTGAAATGCAGGCAATGTTTGAAATGCAGGCAATGTTTGAAATGCAGCCAGTGTTGATCGTGCAGCCAATTTGCAGGTAGCGAGATTCTTCAAACAACATTGAGATAATTAACCATGTAATCTGATTTTGGGGATGCTGATTCAGAGAAGAATTTGATCCAGGACACCGGGAGAACTCTCTGCTCAAAGGGTGCAATTAAATTTTTAATGTCTACTAGGACAGACATATTGGGCCTTGGTTTCACATCTCATTTCAGAGGTGGCACCTCGGATAATGCAGCAGTCACATATTCCTGTACTGAATGTCAGCCTAGTTTACGTGCTCAAGGCCTGGGGTGAAAGCTGAATGCACAACCTTCTGAATCTCCGAGGAGATTGCTACCAACTGAGCCAAGCTGATGACTGTACTTGTGCAATAGCCATTTCTTGGGTCAATGTTGAGGAATTCTGTTGAGAAATATGCAAAGCCACGGTCAAGAGTGGTATGCATGCTTTCACCAAGCCAATTTAACAGTTTTTATGTGCCTTTGTTGCATAATCTGTTTCATTCTTGTAAAGAATTCAACTTCCCTTCTGATTTGACATGGCTGCTTTACTGTTGTCTGCATTATGTTTCTTCACTCTTGTGTTGGAAGTTTCTGCTACCTTTTCCAGTCAACCAGCAAAGAGTTTTGTCCAGAACAAGTGCCTGACCATATTGGGTGTGAATCCCTTGTAGGGAAAAATGTCCTCGGGTATTTTTTTCAGCCTGTTTGTATGTGGAAATTGAAGAATGAGGAATTTTACAATGATGGTAGGTAACCTAACATTCTACAAAATCAGGTTATATAGTAGTTAAGTATGCTATCATTTCTGAAGTATATATTAAATTTGACCACATCTTGAATGAAAAAGCGTCTGCTTTGAGCTATATTCCTTTTGCGAATGAACGTTTCAAGCTAAACAGAATTGGAATTTCATTTGACTAAAATCAGCTGTTGTACCACATACATTAAATGCTATCAGTTGTTACCTCAGTACTTATGAGGAAATAATGCTCCATAAATCACTAAGAGCAGTTTCAAATGTACAGTAGGGTTTTATCATTGTATTTTTCTTTTTCTCTTAGAGTTCTGGAATTGAGACCTTAGTTGAGGAGCTTTGCTCCAAATTGAAAGAACTGCAGAATAAGCAAAAAGGTATGTTTGTTTCAAATTTAATGTGAACATAAAAGTGTGTTTTTTGAGTACTCACCATTGCAGCTGTTAGAAAACTGCAAGAAGGGACAACAAAGGTCTGAATCCAAAATGTCACATGGCAAACCTACTTTTGGGAGAGTGCCAGAATACTTGTAAAACCATTAGAGTCCACTGTAAAACTATCTGTTTCCATGTTAGTTACGTTCACATGTTCATTTATTCACAAAAGTGGGAAAAAAAGACATTTATTGAAGTATTATCATAAACCTGTTTGGCTGTCCTTAAAATACTAATTTGATTTTCAAAAAACATTCAAATGCAAACTTTATATATTGGCCCAGAAATTGATCCCGCGACGCGAGAGTACGCACTGCGTACTCTCGCGTATTCCCACTCCAATTGCTGGTTTTCTGCATGCCCTGCGCATGCGCTGAAAACCGGCAATTGCTCTTTTGAAAAGGGGGCGGTTCCTCGGTGCATCGCGTGCGCGCTACAGGCTGCGCGCACGCTGTGCACTTCATGCTTTGGATGCGCAGGTAAGTACTGAAGATTTTGGAAATGTAAAAAGGAGGAGTAAGACCCACTTTTAAGAAGGTAAGTAGTGAATTGAGTTTTTTGAATTTTTTTTAACAGGTATATCTTTTTTAGAGACTTTAAAGACAGGTAAGTTTATTTTTATAACTTTTTTTAAAAGATTTTAAATTTTTTCAAAAATTAAATTTTTTATTTAAAATGGTTAATTTAATTAACTATACTTATTTTATTAATGTGATGGGTTTTTTTTTAAATTTAATTGAGGTTTAGCTGTTATTTTGGGGGGGTGTAAGATTCATAGATTTCACAGCATGTATGTGAAACTTATGAATGGAAGATGGTGTGCTGCCATTGGCTCTAACTGAGTCACGTGATCCCACAGCTCGCACGAATTCACTACGCCGCTGGGATACGCAAGCCCAGCACAGCTGATGTCTGGAACATCAAGTTCGTGCGAGCTGGATCTGAAAAAGCACAAGCGAGGTGAGAGATCGCGGGGAAGCCTTACCCCCGCGGGAACAGAGCGAGATCAATTTCTGGGCCATTATATAAAACAATTAGACATGTGTTCTTATTGGTTAAAATGGTGTTGTAATGATGATTCTCTGTCGATTTAGTTTTGTAAAATCTAGTTAATCTCCATTTGTGTTGCTCAGAAAAATGCTAGTTTGGAGTATTTTGGCACTATTGCTCTTCAGATTTACAGGAAAGGCATGCACGTGACTCTATGGAATTATTATTTCCAATGGTTGGTTGGCTGTCAATGGAGCCTAATGAGCTTGTTAGAAGATAGTTCTCTGCCAATTAATTAGCTAGATCAAAACCGACCAGTCTCTCTTAATTCTATGGATGGATGAGCTGAAAAATGCTGCCTATGGTACAATAAGGATTAAGTGACAGTTCAGTGGGATACTCTTCCTCCTTGTCATGTTTCAGGAGTTGTGCCCCATTTCTCCACAGAAAGGATTTGGAAATGAATTACATTTACAACTTTAAAGCAAAATGTATTTGTACAAATTTTTAAAAAGCACGGAGACAAAAGATGTTTGATTAAGAGCTACGCATTGAAATTGTTTCCCCAAAGACTGAAAAAAGTAAACAATTGTTAGCCTACCTCAGTAACTGATAAATACTTTGCATCCATTGTGTTGGGAAGTCTCTGATCCTGAATGATTGGTAGGGGTTGGCTGTAATAGGGCCCTCCATTTTGGTTGTGAACACAGATTAAATTGGGATAGAAGCAAACACTAACGGTCAGGATTTTAGACAACTGCTAAGGGCAGGCTTTGGCCAGACTCAGAAGGTTAGGTGACAAGACAGTAGATTTTTTTCTAGTTTCAGTCAAGCATGATGACTCACTGATGTGGGAATGCATGTCATGTTCATTATTTTGTATTGTTACAGAAAGGCAAGTTATACTGGTGGAATTAATTGAGTTTGATTAACTGTTGGTCAATATGTTTACTTGCTGTTTGCGAAATAAAACTGCTTAATGTTTCATTCTGGCCTCATCTCACTGAAATGTAAGCGTAAGAAATAGGAGCAGGAGTAGGCCATTCAGCCCTTTGAGCCTGCTCCGCCATTCAATAAGATCATGGCTGATCATCTACCTCAACTCCACCTCCCCACCCTATCCCCATATCCCTTGGTTCCCTTAGTATCTAAAAATCTATCGATCCCTGTGTTGAATATACTCAACGACTGAGCATCCACAGCTCTCTGGGGTAGAGAATTCCAATATGCACAACCCTTTGAGTGAAGAAATTTCTCTTCATCTTAGTCCTAAATGTCCGAAACAATTTGCTTACTGAAAGATTGGAGTACACGCAAAAGACACAATATGTCAAGGGTGCTGCATTTGTTACATCCCCTGGGTTACACTATTGCATAAATAGATATCAGGCAGTGGTGAGTCAACTCTGGTACACAAGAAATGTGGGATCATCTTGTGGGAACAACTGACCCCACTGAACTTGAAAAGGTATCTATAGCAGACCTGAATTTGTAGCACTCCTTTTAAGAAACTGCAGTTAAATTATAGAAAATACATCTGATGATCCAAAATGTCTCTTTGTGGCATAATAATGCTGTTAAGTGGTGATTTTAGAAGTGCTTTGATGCTCATTGAGCTGCATAGTGATGTTGTAAATACACGCCATCAAAAGTGGTGGAGCATGGGTTCAATGCACAATCCCACACACTGAGATTTTCTCAATTTTGAGCATATGGAGCATGTCTAGCAGAAGGCAGGATTGGAAAAAAAATAGCAATACCAGACAACGCTGAAACTTTTTTTCTTGGTGATTGGTGTTTTTCTATTATTTAAAACTTCTCTACCCTAATCTTTAAAACCAGAAAGAAGTCTGAATTGCAAGACTAAAATGGTTGGTTGTTTTAAATGGAAAAACTCTCAGAACAATAAAAGCACAGGGAAGTATGAAACAAAATCCGGCCATTTGGCCCTTCAAGCCTTTTACAATTAGTCCCACAATCTTTACTCAACCCACTCAATCCCCTGCTGGAGGAAACTAACCACAGGTAATACATACGAACAAGTAGATTAAAACCCTGAAATTTATCCCCAGAACCAAAACCAAGCAAAGTTTAACCTAACCTTGATAAGTCTAATCAATTAAATTCCAAATTTTACAGTTATGGTCCCAGCAGTATACCTCCCTGATCTATGTATATTTTTAACCTTGTTAACTGAAAAAACAGGTATTAATCAACAGCTTTAATCAATAGTGTTTTTCTTGGTAATGTGTTCCATGTAGCCACTATTAAAAATAAATTATCTCATATCACTTGACGCTTATGAATTCTGCACCGACATCCTCTTATTCTGTGATCTGCTAATCACTGCTTATTTCTGTCTGCATCATCCATAATTTTTTAAATTTCAAAATATATTAATCGTGCCCCCTCAGTCTTTTTTACAACAGAAATGAGTTCAGTTCTATGAGTCTTTTTTTTCTAAATTAAAAGCTCTAAGTCCTGAAATCATCACTTGATTCTGATCTTTATTTCTTACCCATACATGCTGTGTAATTAGCACTGCTCTCTCTTCCATGTTTATTAAATTGACCTGGGTATAATTATCCTACTCTCTCACCGACCTTCCCACCCAGTGTACCCACTGCGCGCTAATCTTGTCAACCTCCTTCCCATCCCACGAACCTCTTCCACCGCTGACCTCGTGGACTCTGCAGCGGATAAGGAATTATAGTCCCTCTTGGCATCTCCCTCCAGAACGTCTGTTCACTTGTGAACAAGGTTTTTGCCATCCATGACCTTATTGTGGATGATTACATTGACATCATGGGCCTGACGGAAACAGGTGATGTCACCTTCCCCCTTACTGCCTACTGCCCACACCAAGTTTCTCACTGATATATCCTCACTGCTTTCCTCCCTCAGCCTGTGCACCGAGCGACTTCTCATCCCCGGTGATTTCAGCTGCCATCTTAACTTACCTTGCCCTCTCCTATGAGTTCACTGCCCTCCTGTCTTCTCTTAACCTCTCCCTTCATATAAACTCATCTAGCCATATTCACTGCCACCCCCTCGACCTTGCCATTTCACGTGGCCTCTCTATTTGTATTATCTAAATCACAGACGGGGCCATCTCTAATCACTTCCTTGTATCCCTCACCACTCGTATCTCCCTTCTCCTTTCCAACACCACCTCCTTCTGCATCTGGCTCTGGAAAAAACTCTCCTCCTCCTCCCTCCTCCCCCCCCTATCACTTGCGCTTTCAAACTCCCAACTGTCTAGCCTTTGGCTCTCCTTCACGATACTTCTGCAGCTACCAATCTGCTCCATCACACCCGCACCTCTACCTTCTGATGCCCTTGTCTCCAGTATGGCCCCATCTTTGCTCCTATAAGTCCAAGAGATGCAGATTTGATTATTTATGGCGCACAACTGGTTTAGTCATTCATCGCCAGATCTGGCTGGACCATTGGCGCAGGCCTAGTATTTTGTGCTTACACCAATTTTGACATTTTAAAACACAAATTAAATAAAAATGCCAGAAAATCACAGAATTTAGTGAAACTGGAAAGAAATTATGAAAAGTAAACTCCAGAATGCTTAAATACAACAGTTCGTTGAGCCCTTTCTCTGTCCCCATCTCAAGGATTTTAAAAAAAGTTTTCCCCAGACATTTTTGATTGTGGCCCACTGTGCTGTTTGGGCAGATTTCACTTTACTGTTCTCACTCTTCTAGAATTTGAACAGCTCAAAAAAAGGAGAAAATATCAATTGAATTACAATATAAAACTTTTGCATCACAAACACCGAAGAATGCAAATATTACATAAAAATATACTTAAATAAGTACTGTAGCTTCTGAAACACCGTCTGCTAAGAGAACATTAAGCAGCTGAATCACGATGCAACTTTGGTATTCCCGTGTGGCACCATGCACTAGTATAAGAAGGTCTGCTACTTCATATTTTTCTTCCTTCACAGTTGTCAAAAGTTTGAACAAATTTCCATTAGTCATTTTACCAAAGAAAATATGAGCCCTGGTGTAATGATATTTAAACTACTTGTGGACTTGATTAGACATAACATATACTATTTTCATTTCTGTGTTGGGCTTGATCCATTTAGTTACAATTCTTGAGTTCAGAATCCATGTGGTATCTATTCTATAAGTTAGAGTGAATTCACAGGCACTCAAGAAGATGCGATGGCTCTTCCTCTTAAAGTTTTGAGTATTAATCAAAATTTGAACATCTCTCCATCTGCTCCCATTTCTTTCTACTGACCCATCTCATATATTTCCCCTTAATGCAGGGAAAGTAATGAAGAAAATAGCGATTATCTATATCTATGAAGAGCAACTTTAATTTATTTTTCTGTTCTCTTTCCTCTTCCCAAATTTCAGAAGAGAAGCAAGGTAGTAAGAAAGCAGAAGGATCTCAATCTCCTGAAATTATAGGATCTCCTTCCGCCAAGGATCAGGTAGAAATGTAAGTATTTAATATATTCCGTTTTAGGAAATGGTTGACATTTTGAGGCACATTCTGACTTTCCATTTATTGATAGAAGCACTAAATGCATTGAAAGAAAACTAACTCCTACAATCTTGGTTATTTTGTAAAGTAAATAAATGTGTACATTGTATAGATCTGTTATCATTGATGCATGTATATTTGTATCTATTTCAGCAAAAACTACTAGAATGTTTTTTAAAAAACAAAGAAATGATTCACATGATAATTGAATTCAAACTTAACAAAAATGTAAAATAAATGACATTTGTCAATAATTCAAATATATGTATATCATCTGGGTTATTATTAAACTCATTTGTGTGGTTTTTTTTTAGGTATTATGAAGCATTTCCACCTCTTTCTGAGAAGCCAATCTGTCTGCAAGAGATCATGACCGTGTGGAATAAGGCCAAAGCTTGTTCATTTTCTGGTTCTTCTTCTTCATCTGCTGCTCCACAAACAAGCACTGATACGTCCTCTCCAAAAGATTGCAACAGTGAAGGTGAAGGTACTAGAGAGCGAACAAATGAGGCCTCCATCACTACAAGCAGTAGTCGTATGTTCAGAAGAAGTAAAAAGGAGAAAGAAAATAGGCACAATAACAGCTTGCCAGAAGAGAAACCCACTACAGGAAAGAAGCAGATCAGACACAGGTCAGAAGGAAAGATCCGCCCTCGTTCATGGTCCTCTGGCTCCAGTGAAGCAGGCTCAAGCTCAAGTGGGAACCAGTATGAGTTAAAAGGTCCCACAAAAGCTGTCAAAATCAGACACAAGATGAGAGAAACTGCTAGGAACAAGAAGGGGCGAAATGGACAAGTTAGGCTATCTTTGAAGTCTGTTGACAAAGATGATCGAAGAAGCACCTGTGGGAGCAGCAGCAGCGGACTTACCAAACAGCTGTGCAAAAAAGGAAAAAGGTTTATGAAAGAAACGAGAAGGAAAATAAATGGCAACAGTGATGCAAAAGATCTTGGCAATGAAAGTGGAAGGGAACAAGAATTCAAAGAAGAACCATTGTGGTACACTGAACCAATCACAGAGTACTGGTTCCCTCCGAGTAGAAAAAGTAAGCTAGAAACTGCATACCGGAATAGTGTAGCTGCTAATGATAGTGAATCTTTGACTTTGGAAGAGCTTTCGGAGACAATGCAGGGTCTTTGTATTAGTAACAATAATTTCCAAACATACCTCGCAGCAGGTGCTTTCGTCGATGGTCACTTTGTTGAAATGCCTGCATTATTAGATGAGGCTAATGACCTCACTGGGACCTCAAGCTGTTCTAATCCCAAGGACGGTGATATTTTAGATGATATGCATCTGTCAGAATTTACTCACTTCTATGAAGTGGATATTCATCAATCCATATTGGATCCTAGTGCCTCAAATTCATTGCAAGGAGAGAGTCGAATTTTAAGCATGATTCGACGGAAAAGTACAGAGCAAACTGATTTTGAGGCAGACTGTTGTATAGTGTTAGATGGACTACAGTTGACGAGGGAAAGTGCAATATGGACAGATTCACAAGCTTCTCTTGGTGCAGAAGGATTGTTCTTACATGATCTTGCAAATATAGCTCAATTTTGGGAGTGCTCTAGCTCTGATGAAGCAGAGGGGGAAAGCTTTGCTGGGGATTCCCCCATTACTCTTTCTCCTATTGTGGATAATACAGTGTGTGATGCAAGTAGCAGTACTGGCAATCAAGAAGAACTCTTTTCAGAAGCAAATGAAGGGTCTGGTTTAAACTCCACTTGTTTTTCTCTGTTTGAAGTGCAATATGATAACTCTACTTCACCATTCTGTTTTGACGGACTTAGCCTGGGAAATCAGAATAGTGATATTGGAGGCTGGGCAGATTTGCCTGGGAAAACACAGTCTCGTTTGCTTATATGGACCAAAAATAGTGCCTTTGATGAAAATGACCACTGCTCAAATCTTTCAACACGAACCTGCAGCCCATGGTCACATTCTGAAGAAACACGTTCGGATAATGAAACCTCCTTTGGTATTCAGATTGAGGAGTCCACTAAATTTAATGCAGATGAGATTGATTGCATAGTCCCTGGCATTTCGTCCAGCCTTCTTGATGAAGACCTTTTAGATTTATTGCATGAGGAGACTCATTCACAAACGGATGGAGCTTTACGAAATATTACAAACATGACTTTCAAACAGAAATCTAAACTGGAGTCAGTGTGTGGAATTCAGTTGGAAGAAGAGGAAAATAAGGAATATGAAACAACTGTGGAAATTTTTGCAGAACAGATGGCCAGTCGTGGGGATAGCTATGGCTCAGAAGTTATAAAAGACATTTGGACAGCCATAGCAGAAAACAATGCTGTAACAACACTAGAGGGAGAACGGTCAGAAGAGGATTTCTTTCCTGGTGAGGTGAATGGTTGCCATTGTTGTTGTTTGGATATGGCAACTAAACAGGACATCCTGCAAGAGCCTCATGAAAAGGCAGTGCAGAGGTCTGAATATCACTTATGGGAGTGCCAGAAGGAAAACTTGGAGGCCCAAGCCGTTGCAACTGGGGAACTTGCAGAGATAGATGTAGGTGATTACACTGCACCCTCTAAACCTTGGGATATTGGTGCCGACAAAGAAAGTGCTTTCATCCTTGGTGGAGTCTATGGAGAACTGAAAACCTTCGACAGTTGTGGAGACTGGGGAGTAGTTCCACCTGATCCTGCAAAAGGTACTTTATTGCAGTGTGCAGCTTCAGATGTAGTGACCATAGCAGGTACCGATGTCTTCATGACTCCGGGTAGCAACTTTGCTCCTGGCCATAGACCATTGTGGAGATCTTGCGCTTCATTCACACAGTGTGACCAGTCAAGAAAAGGAGAGGACAGGTTAAATACTGAGTTCTCTTTCATCTTCCATGAAGATTTATTAGGGAATTGCAGTAATTATCAGAGTCAAGAGCCTGGTGTTGAGTATTCATTTTCCTCCTTTGACCTGAACAATCCTTTTTCACAAGTACTTCACGTGGAATGTTCATTTGAACCTGAAAGGCTTGCAACATTCAGTCCAAGCTTTAAGCCCAAATCTATACTGTGTTCAGACTCAGAAAGTGAAACGTTTCATCCTAAAATATATAGTATTGACAAAACACAGTATAGGGCTATTCGAATCTCACCACGGACTCATTTCCGACCTATATCTGCCTCTGAGCTTTCACCAGGTGGAGGAAGTGAGTCAGAATTTGAGTCAGAAAAAGAGGAAGTTACTATACCTGTCCTCTCCCAGACAGATTTGTTTGAGGATCCACAGGCAGATTTAAAGCCATTGGAAGAAGATGCTGAGCGAGAAGGACATTACTATGGAAAGTCAGAGCTGGAATCCGGAAAATTCCTGCCTAGATTAAAAAAAGCTGGAATGGAAAAGAGTGCTCAGACTTCACTGGATTCTCATGAAGGATCTGGTGGCCTTTTACAGACAGAACAGCAGTGCCCAGAATGTCATTTACAGGCATCAATGGGATGCACCAGTGTGAATAGTTGTGAAATAGATTTCAAGTTGAAGGTACCATGTGATAAATTGGAAGTGTTCCAGAATCATACAGTAAGCAGGAGCTTTTCTGGGTTCAGTGAGGGAACTTGTGTTACAGCAGCATCACTACAAGAGGTAAGCACCACTGTCGCTTTGTACACTTACAATTTGTGATTTATTTTACATTGCAGAGAATAATCTGCCAACACTGTTGCAAGTTACTTTTTGGTACTTTACCAATTATTACAGAGAGGTTATCATGAAAGAATATTCCGTACAGTCATTGTTAACAATAATTATTCCATTGGTCAGGCTAACCAGGCTACGTTTTAAGACTCAATGAATCAAGGTTACACAGTCATTGGGCCGAAATTTGCAGTCGGAGGCGTGCCTCCGGCGAACCTTGACAGATCGCAAGCTCCAGGTTTTCACGCATGCGGAAACCCGGAACTTGCGGGGCCATTCTGAAGGCTTATGCTTATGCAGTCATCAGCCCTGCAAAATCCGGGCCATTATTTTATGCAAGTGGATCTCTTGTTGAATTGGTCACAGCAAGTCAAAGGTTACACTGTTGCAAAGTGGTACTGGGCCGTAGGAGTAAGGAGAGGGTGCGTATTACCACTGAGAGGATTTGGAAAGAAGCTTCTAAGAGTTCTGCTTAGATAGTGAAGTAATTTGTTTTGATTGGTTCCTGGAAAATGGTGTTTGCCTATCCACTGCAGATGAATATAGATAAATAATTTGTTATCCCCACAGTCATGTGAATAAATCTCTGTACATCTCACAAGGGCAACTAACTCTCTATGTATGATAGTAAATGGCCAGTCACTCTGTCCGGTTTAGTTAGGGTGTTGGTTTTTATAGTGAGGGTCTAGAAATATAAGACTCGTCTCCACTGTTATTGGAAAGCAATTCTGAATTAATTGTTCTTGCGATGTGGGCAATGCCAACAAGGCTGCATTTATTACCCATTGTTTTTTGCACCAAGGTGGTGGACTGCCGTCTAGCAAATGTCTTTCTTTATACAACTGAGGCTTTCTAGGATGGTAGAAGTGAACTATATGGGATGGGCAATAAATGCTGGCCTTGCCAGCGATGCCCAGATCCCATGAACAAATAAAAAAAAAAGAGACTAGAGGTAAATGTAGGCTAGAGCAGAAAGGAAAAGCAGGTTCCCTATCCTGAAGGTCATGTGTGAATCAGATAGGTTTTAATGACAATCTAGCAGCGTTCATGGTTATTTATTTATTTTCTCTGGTGTTAGCACGCCAATTCCCAGAGTTATTGAATTCATTTTCACAACTTGCCATGGTGGGATTTGAACTCACAACCTTTGCCAGTCCAGTAACATTAGCACAACACTACCAGACCATTATGTAGCTAGAGGAAATAGACACTGTTGGCTTAGGGTTGAGTTTTTCAGAGTAGATCTCTGCGCTGACATCCCAACATGATATCAGCTCCAGAAGCATCAAGAAAAATACCAGATGGCCCACAGACCTCACATCCTGGGGTTCCAAGACTTGTGACTTTAGTTTTGAGCATCATAACTATGTGATTCTGGATAAGCCATCTTCCCACTGCAAACACCCAGTACATTTTTTGTGTTCGTGCAGAATAGATCAGAAGCAAACACCTTTCCTCAGTACTGAAGGATGTCAGGCTTGTGTCATCAACTGTGCTTGTTGATAGATCATCACAGATTATTATTAGTCATACAAATTAATTGGTGCATATGACTATCAAAGTCGTCATTTTTGGCATCCTTCATATGACTTGGATCCTATTTTTGAACATTCATTGTTGTCGTCTTCACTAAATACTTTCCCTGTTTAGAATTCCATATCCTTGGATGTCCATTCTATGGAAGTTTCAGTTATTATCTGTGGCTATTTCACCTGCATGAAATTAAACTCCTCCGATGAAGGTGGTTTTTGTCTAGTTTTTTAGCAGTTAAAGAGCTGGCAGGGTTATGAACTGCCTTTCTGCAATGTCCCTGGAACCTAAGTTCTTTTCTAGGAGTCTGAAACAAAAGTTTTTATTGTCTTATGTTTTGACACTATCTTGCAAGTTAGACCCCTCCCCTGAGGACTGAGATGAAGAAGAGAATGGTCTTCTGGACCATCCCATGTCTGAATGAGATCTTTCACAGAAGTCAATTCAAAATAAAGGTAGCCGTGGGCTGATGGTACTGCCCTTTGAGGTCCCTATCAAATAATATCATTCAGTGCTTTGTGCCTTCCAAAAGCCAATGCTGCTACCCGTTTCTGAATTTCCTATATTAACTAATCTGTGGTTTGCAACTCAGGAATAATTTATCCTTCACCAAGTACTCTACTTCTCAGAGGCAGTTCAAAAACTTGCAGGCTAAACCCTTGATTGATTCTTCAGTAGCCTGCTAGTGCATTATGATGTTTGAGAAGTCATCATTCTGAGGTGAGAACTTTGTATGATGGAGACACAGCACTGTCCTGTTTCATATTATAAAAGCCCTGTATATTTTTTCATGAATATTTAAGAAGGAAAATATATTGTGAGGAATAAATGTAACTATTATCTGCTCTCTGAAGGATTTACATTGCTTTGTGGCCTGGGGGGTCGAGTAAATATACAGTGCTGTTTAGGAGCAGTTGGTAGTACTACTGTGTGTGATAGCTCAGCTGACATGCTAACATATTAACTGCATCAGATCAAGATTGGCTAAATGTTTCAGGCTTTTGAAATGCTGCACACCAACTGACTGAGGAGGCAGACAAAGATTAATTGTTATGATTCACTTTTGCTCCAGATACTTTTTCCTTGTGCCCACCATAAGTACATTTCTGTAGGCAGGCTCCCTATGAACTAAAATGTGGCTTTATGTATGAATAATCTGGGATACTGTGCCCCCTACCAAATAATGAATGTTTCCATTGCTGTCATATAGTAGGTCGGAATTCCACTACATCTTGTGTCACTTTCAAAAGGCAGATAATGGGCCGGATATTCCAATCCCTATGGGTGGGTACGTGCTGTGCACCCACCCGTAGGGACATCGGAAATGCCGGTTTCGGGCATGCGCTGAAAACCGGCATTTCCGATCTGTCAAGAATCCTCTTGACAGATCCTCCGGCTGCCCTGGAGAAGGTCCTCTGCGGGCGGATAGTTCCGCTTTTTGGAGACCCTCCGCCCGCAGAAAACCCTTACAATTCTTACGCCTGGTAAAAGCAGGCGTAAGGCTTGCTTTTACCAGGATAAGAGTAGAAAAAAGTTTTTTTTAAAAATGTTTTCACTGATTTATCATTTAAAAATACTTTAAAAAAAGGTAAGTTTATTTTTAGCCCTGTAAAATATTTCAATTATTTTTTTCAAAAAATTACATTTTTGTTTATTGCAATTTCAAGTCATTTTAAAAATGTGATTTCTTTTTTAAAATTTATTTAAAGTTTCACTTTTTTCATTGATCTCCGTTCATATATTTGACAGGTCTTCCTGTCAAATGTATGAAGGGAGATTCCCTTCTGTGATTGGCCCCCCATGGCCCACGTGATCCCAGGGACGCTGCGAACTACCTGCGCCTCTGGGATACGTGGGCCCTGCACACTGGCAGTTTGGTGAGGCCCAGCATCGGAACTGTGCGCATCCCGGGAGCCCTCGGGTAAGGGCGCAGATTTTTCCAGATCACAGGCCTCCGCCCGCGGGAGGCCTGCGATCGGAAAATACGGGCCAATATTAACCACACAAAACATTCTTCATAAAAGACAAAACTATTAAATGTTTATTCATGGATAGAGTTATTTACAGAAGCAACAGTTTAATACTACAGTCAGCAGCCAGTTCACAGGGTTAAACAGACAAACCAGTCAGATCCTTTAAAAACTTCCTTTCAGAACTTGGGATAAAATAATTAAATAGAAAGATTGCAGTCCAATCCCTTAACAGCCCCATGGAATGCTCTACAGGATTTACATAGGCCCATGCCCATACAGCGATGTTCCATTGTTGTGCCTTGTAGTCAAATAAAATCAAACTAAGTAATAGCTGGAAGTCGTGTGACATTTATGTCCAGGAATCCTCCTTGATCTAACAGTTTCCTTTATTTACTTCTCAGCAGTCCATCTTGATGAGACTTGCAAGGCAAACACACTATTACACAACAGCCCAACAAGGTAACGAGCTAACAGTCTAGCAGATAACAATCATTCAAATAATAATCAGGAAGTATTCTGGTGCAACGTGACACAAATTTGCAATTAAAATATTAGCCTGTTAGGGATACTTTGTCCTTTCAGAGAGTTACCATAGTAGCCAACAATGCAAGCAGATAGGCTGATTTCCAATGAGGTGTAACTTTCATTTTGAGTGTATTTTTAAAACTGATATAAAATAGGTTTTTTTGAAGTAGTAACCATGCACAAAACATTCCAATTTTGTTTACACAAAAGATTGTTATCTGAAAAAGCTAGCCTATGAAAGCAACTCTTGAAAGGAAGACAGTTGCCTCCAATTTAAGCCGTGATATGTGAGACTTTGTTTCAGGCCTGACCCAGTAGCCATCTCTCCAGACAGTGATGGGGGTCTTAAAGCATCTGCTCAGAATTTAGAGTCTCAGTGGCATACAAACAGGGGAGAACTGAGGACTAATTGTTCTGTACTTCTATAACTGATGGATGGACAACAGTAGTCCCATTTCATCAACAAGTGTGAAGACGTTGTTCTCACTTCTAACAATGTGTTCTAGATTAGTTACTAGTGCTGGGACTACCTATTACCAGTATTGGCCTGACATTTCCATGATCCCAGTGGCTCGGGAATCAGCATGATCCATAGAGGAACTTTATCATCTCAATCTATGATCCACAATCCTATTCCAGGCCAGATATTTATTCATCTTTTTTTAATGTTACGAGAAACACAACTATTTTGCTCTGTGGAAAATGTCCTAGTCTCTTATCTTGCTGGAGGTTTGTAAATTGTGTCCCGATATGCTCTAGTTTACTGTTCATGGTCTAAGTTAAGTAATTTACTTAACATTGTATATGCCTCTAAGCATTTTAAAGGCCTGGAACATATCTGCATGAATTTTCTTCTAAGAACAAGTGGAAATTAGTTCTAAGAGTCTCTCATCTTCCCCACACTCTCACATGTTCTCCCACCTCTGCTGAAATTGGTACTACCGGTGCATACTGTTATACAGTTCTGTGAGCACTGGTAACATGTGAGTACCTTCGCCTCAGGATGCTGAGATTAATTATGTCGCTACAACTAAGAGCAACTAGTCCAGCGTAGATTGAGATCAAACATGCGAGCGTCTTGGCCAGTTACTCACTGACTCATTGGAGAAGTTGCCTCCAGTTTCTGGAGGGATCGTAGAAGAGTAATACCAACAGATGACCCATTAATAATCATATGGGAAATAACAACAGAAAATGCTGGTAACACTCAGCAGGTCAGGCAGCATCCGTATGGGACCTGAATTTTTGCCCTTCACAAGCTCTGCAGCAGCCTTTTGACCAGTTTCATTTGTAACATTTAAATGCTCATTGCCTCTACCCCGAGTATCCAGCAGTAATGCTATTCTTCCATCTCCAATCATTCATAGCTCAGCAGAGGACTATTATAACAGATACATGGATCCGCGAGACAATGGAACACTTTTTTCAAATTGCAAGTGTTTAAAAACCCAGTGTTTTACAAAAAATAAGTGGGTCTAAAGTGTTGCTTCATTTGGAAAACCCCAAACTCAGGGATTCTTCTGACCAAGTAACAAGGCATCAAAATACGAGGATTGTATTCCCATTATTTCATAAACACCAAGAGGGCGTGGACATGGCCAATGCTGGAATTGCAATTTGTACTATCTGCTCATAGTTCAAGCTGGTCACTTTGCTTCACTTATATTTAGGCAATTTTTCAAGGAGATTGGTAGCTTGCAATCCGTGTTCAAGGAAAGAACTGTCAATACAATGGGCCAGAATCTGCTGTCAAAATAATGGTGAGGCTAGTGGCACTTGCCATTATTTATACATAAATGGTGCAGCAACTTCAGGAAAGGGGCAGATGCATGGTTAAATGCTGTCCGAGTTGCACCGCTCTGCCATTAGCTTTGTGAAAATCGCATTTCGCTGACTGCCTCACCATTGATATGCATTGAATATTATGAAGTTGCTGTATTTGCATGATAGATACAAACTAAACCTGCTGCAGATATTTAGGGCTAGTGATTAGCGTAAGTACCCTTTTGATGACGTGACAATCAACCTCTCTGACACTGAAAATGAACTATTAAAAGTGTGGAGTCTCATTCCTTCAGGTTTTGAATTTTTCGGGAGATTTTTTTCTTATTTTTCCTTTCTGTCTCTTTTTCTCTCTCTCTCTCAATCCCTCTATTCTCTTTCTGTACCTGATTAGACATTGAATTGACCCCTTCAATTCACCCTTCTGAGTCCTTCTGTTGTTTTATTTCAAAATTCTTAAATCACATTGGTTAAGGAGATACCCTGTAAGATGCAATAATTGATGACTATAAAAGGAAGTTAGTGGTTAAGCCTGACATTAAAATGAGTGTTGTCTAGAAATAATGCCCAAAGTTTGTCAAAAAGATGATGATTGCTTCCCTGAATTGCTAACTGCTGTCAACAAGCTTTAGTGTCATTTACCTAATTGGCAAATTGATGTTTTCACCGTAACAAGGGTCCAGGGGTTGTAGAATTAACTTGTGTTTGACATAAGTACATGAAGCAGTAAATGGCTTGTGTTGATTAAATGCCCAGGGTGGAAGTAGTCATAAGTTAATACTGATAATGCAATATTTTGGTAGAAATTAGTAAGAGAAATGAACCTATATAGTAACTTATGAAGCTTTATTCTCTCATTTTTCTCACTACCATTTTCATGACATTAATAACTTCTCAAAAAGATTGTACACTGTGTATGAGCACTGATTTGTAAAGAATAATCAAAATTCTGAAGTATGTTAAATCCCTTCTGAACTTCAATATAGGTGAAAAATAATGATATTTCAAAACATTGTACTGATTGATTTATTTTATAATGACAGGTTCCCTCTTCAGACTTGAACCAGCAAGAGAAGAGTGACTGCAAGGAGGAACCAGGCTGGTGGCGAGAAACACTGTACCCACAAACATTTTCTGGGATCGAGTGTGCAGGCAAGTCAATAATAAAAAGCAGTTATAAAGTAAGATTTAAAAACTGGAAAAGAGGAAACAGCATTGTAGGAACCAAAGGAAAAAAGATGGATTCTTTCACCCAATACACCATTCCCTTGTAGAAAGGACAGGCAGTTGAACTGTTTCCAGACCTGTAACAACCTTATGTCTTGAGTGGCAATTCAGAGGCCTGAGGTCATTGCCTGGCTGCCCTGTCTTAGAGATGGTCTGTGGTTCAGAGGAACTTAAAATGAGAAGGAACAAAATTAATGCAAAATTAATTTAACAAATCTCTTCCAGTCCACCCCATTTCATGCAAAATTACTTAATTCCTTCTTAAGTGTTCAGAATTTTTTTGTAGTGTTCCTTTAACACTGAATAACCATGATCCCTATGTTGCAGAGATCATGGCCCCGACATTGACGGGGACAGTTTTAACCCCACAGCGTACCTCTTTTGTCCTTGACCGATTCCCCACTGGAGGTCCGCCTGATTGACGATCCCCGACCCTGGGGGCATCTGATCCTGGACCTGGGGGGGTGGGTCCAATCCCTGACCCCTGGTGTCTGTGGCGGGGGGGGGTGGGAGGGGGGGGAGGAGGAGGAGGAGGAGGAGAAGAGTCTGATGGGGGTGGAGCTTGGGCTGGGAGGAAGCACTCCTGCTCCTCCTAGCCCATAAGCAGCGCTATAAAGGCACTTCCCTTCCTCCTGAAGCTGTACTCGCCTCCCATCAGCTGCCAGGTTTCCAGAGGCCCGGGAAAGCTGGCCGGCCAGAGTTAAACCTGCAAAGCAGGTTAAATCAGAGGCTGCCAGCCTCATTAAAATATTTAAATTACCAACCCACCTCCTGAGAGCAGGTTGGTTGCCCGCCCCTTGTTCCACCTCCGTTAAACCCGGAAGTGGGCGGGTTGGGTTTGAGATTTTAAAAATCTTAACATCTCACCCGACCCCCCAACCCACCCATGTTTGGGGGTTAAAATTCATCCCCATGTCTATTTGAATGAAATAAATCAAATACATAAATCTTCCACTGACTGCGAACTTACTATCAAAGAAGGTTAAGATACTTGATTTTTTGCCCTCGCACTCCTCATGTACTGCAGGAATTGATCCCTAGTTGCAACTAGAAAATAAATCATAAACAACAACATTCTATTAAGATGTTTTACTCTCGATCTCTCATTCATGTGACCGTTCCCTTGCTGTGCCGCACAAAGATGCCTTCCTTGGGCAGAATCTACATTCATGACGTGGATGAAGGGACCAAGTGTAATGCAGCCAAGTTTGCGGATGATACAAAGATGGGTGGGAAAGCAAGTTGTGCAGAGGACTCAAAGAACCTGCAAAGGGATATAGACAGGCTAAGTGAGTGGGCAAACATTTGGCAGATGGAGTATAATGTGGGAAAGTGCGAGGTTATCCACTTTGGAAGGAAAAATAAAAAAGCAAATTATTATTTAAATGGGGAGAGATTACAAAATGCTACAGTTCAGGGGGACCTGGGGGTCCTTGTGCATGAAACACAAAAAGTTAGCATGCAGGTACAGCAAGTAATCAAAAAGGCAAATGGAATGTTGGCCTTTATTTCAAAGGGAATGGAGTATAAAAGCAGGGAAGTCCTGCTACAACTGTACAGGGTATTGGTGAGACCACACCTCGAGTACTGCGTACAGTTTTGGTCTCCTTATTTAAGGAAGGATATACTTGCATTGGAGGCAGTTCAGAGACTATTCACTAGGTTAATTCCAGAGATGAAGGGGGTTGACTTATGAGGAAAGGTTGAGCAGGCTGGGCCTATACTCATTGGAATTTAGAAGAATGAGAGGTGATCTTATTGAAACATATAAGATACTGAGGGGGCTCGACAAGGTAGATGCAGAGAGGATGTTTCCCCTCGTGGGGAAATCTAGAACATGGGGACACAGTTTTAGAATAAAGGGTCGCCCTTTTAGAACTGAGATGAGGAGGAATTTCTTCTGAGGGTTGTAAATCTGTGGAATTCTCTGCCCCAGAGAGCTGTGGAGGCTGGATCATTAAATACATTTAAGGTGGAGATAGACAAATTTTTGCAAGATAAGGGAGTGAAAGGTTATGGGGAGCGGGCAGGGAAGTGGCTTTGAGCCCAAGATCAGCCATGATCTTATTGAATGGCGGAGCAGGCTCGAGGGGCCAAGTGGCCTATTCCTGCTCCTATTTCTTATGTTCTTATGAATGTTGAGATTGATTTCCTGCTGAAAATAAGAAATGCTGTCATTCGGATGTCAAAAATACATAGAAGTCAAAGAATTTGTTTTTGCTTCATTGTATTTCCTCTGTTAATGTCTGTAACTGTCCTTGCTGTGGGAACTTCTTGGAGGCAGTGGTGACTGTGGGGCTAAGTATTGGGTCTGGATTCCTGGCCTCTTTATTTACACTCTCTGCGGTGACATTGGTACCAGTCTTAGGGGTACGGTAGCATAGTGGTTATGTTACTAGTAATCCAGAGGTCTGGACTAGTAAACCAGAGACACGAGTTCAAATCCCACCATGGCAGTTTGAATTTGAATTCAGTTAATTCAATAAATCTGGAATAAAAAGCTGGTATCAGTAATGGTGACCATGAAGCTATCGGATTGTCGTAAAAACCCAACCCAACTTTCCTTTAGGGAAGGAAACTTGCCATCCTTACCCGCTCTGGTCCACAGCAATGTTGGAAACTCTTAACTGCCCTCTGAAATGGCCCACTCAGTTGCTATAAAAAAGCATAATAAGAATAAAACCGGATGGACCACCCGCATCAACCTAGGCAGCGGATTCTTACTCATTATTCATCGTCGCCGGGTCATAATCCTGGAACTCCCTACCTAACAGCACTGTGGTAGGAGCTTCACCACACGGACTGCAGTGGTTCAAGAAGACAGCTCACCACCAATTGGGGATGGGCAATAAATTTTGGCCTTGCCAGCGACACAAAAAAAAGTTTGATTCGGGTGAGGTCTGTCCCATCTGTACAGCTTCCTCCTGCCCAGTGTCTTCCCTCTATTACTGTATTTTGAGGAGGAGGAGGAGAAGGAAAATGGAGGACAGTAGACTAGAGGCTCTTCGAGCGAGCCATCACAGAAGATGTTTGTTTCCTACACGTAAATTACCATCATCCGAGTTTATAATCCAAGAAGAGTTCACTTGGATTTCTCAGCACATCACTGCATCTGAAGTCTGTGCTCCCTCCCACCCCCCAGCCTCTTGGGGAGATATGTCAACTGCCAGCTGAAGACCTGCAGCCCACTTCCACCAGGAGAATAACATTGTCTGTACTAGCTATGATGATTCAGAGCCATGTTTCAGGATGGTTGATTGGTAATCAGGTCTATCCACTGCAGTCATGTTTATGACTCCAATAAAGCTTCCACAGGCCTTGAAATACAGCCCAGCAAGAATATATTGTAAGGCTGCTGCTTCTGGAATCTGAAGTGGATGATATAGGGGTGGGACCTCTATCCCCACAACATGAGGAAGGTGCACAAGGAGGAGAGGATGTGGAATGTGATAGCCAGCAGCCTGAGAAAGGAGGACACAATGTTTAGTCAAGTACTTTAAATAAATAAAAGTTGACACCAAATAAAGTCACAACACCTGCCTGTTCTCCCACCCTACACACACTCATAAATTCCTTTTGCCTTCATGGGACAGAAATTTGCATTTTCCCTCCCATCATCCAACTGCGAAAGTTGCAAGCTTTCACACAATTGAACTAAGAACTATGTGGTCAAGCAATATTTACTTTTTCAGAACAAAATTCACTCAAACGTACAAAAAAATCCGTTCGCTCTATCTATAAGTAACTAAGTAAACCAAAATGAGAAGTCGCACAACACCAGGTTATAGTCCAACAGATTTATTTAATTTTACAAGCTTTCGGAGCTGTCGCTCCTTCGTCAGGTAAGTTAGCAATGAGAATCTCCCAGAATTCACAATTTAAACCCAGACAAAATCTATTCACATTATTCGCTACAACAAAGAGCACAGCCAAGACAATGAGATGTGTCCCAGGGGGTCCAACGTGTCAAACCACCTGCTGGCTGCATATCCTGTCAATTTGTGTTCTTGTGTTAGCCTTTTAAAAAAAAAACCAAAAAAAAAACAACCAAAAAAAACACCTGGGAAGACCGGCCATGATGTCAAGTCACGTTCTGTATCGTGACATGAACCCGATATCGCGATTGAGGCCATCCTCATGAGTGCGGAACTTGGCTATCAGTTTCTGCTCTATGATTTTGCGCTGTCGTGTATCTCGAAGGCCGCCTTGGAGAACGCTTACCCGCAGATCCGAGGCTGAATGCCCCTGGCTGCTGAAGTGTTCCCCGACTGGGAGGCAACCCTCCTGCCTGGCGATTGTTGCGCGGTGTCCGTTCATACGTTGTCTCAGTGTCTGCATGGTCTCGCCGATGTACCATGCTCTGGAGCATCCTTTACTGCAACATATCAGGTAGACAACGTTGGCCGAGTCACATGAGTATGTACCGTGTACCTGGTGGGTAGTGTCCTCACGTGTAATGATGGTATCTGTGTCCATGATTTGGCATGTCTTGCAGAGGTTGCCGTGGCAGGGTTGTGTGGTGTCTTGGTTGCTGTTCTCCTGAAAGATGGGTAATCTGCTGCGAACGATGGTACTTTTGAGGTTAGGCGGCTGCTTGAAGGCGAGTAGTGGAGGCGTGGGGATGGCCTTAGCAAGGTGTTCGTCGTCATCGATGACATGTTGAAGGCTGCGAAGAACATGGCGTAGTTTTTCCGCTCCGGGGAAGTACTGGACGACGTAGGGTACTCTGTTGGTTGTGTCCCGTGTTCGTCTTCTGAGGAGGTCTATGCGGTTTTTCGCTGTGGCCCGTCGGAACTGTCGATCGACGAGTCGAGCGTCATATCCCGTTCTTACGAGAGCATCTTTCAGTGTCCGTAGGTGTCCATCGCGTTCCTCCTCGTCTGAGCAGATCCTGTGTATTCGCAGGGCTTGTCCATAGGGGATGGCTTCTTTAACGTGGTTAGGGTGGAAGCTGGAGAAGTGGAGCATCGTGAGGTTGTCCGTGGGCTTGCGGTAGAGTGAAGTGCTGAGGCGTCCGTCTTTGATGGAGATTCGTGTGTCCAAGAATGAAACCGATTCTGAGGAGTAGTCCATGGTGAGTTTGATGGTGGATGGAACCTGTTGATGCTATCGTGTAGTCCTTTCAGTGATCTTTCGCCGTGGGTCCAAAGGAAGAAGATGTCGTCGATGTATCTGGTGTACAGCGTTGGTTGGAGGTCCTGCATCGAAGAAGTCTTGCTCGAACTTGTGCATGAAGATGTTGGCGTATTGGGGTGCGAATTTGGTCCCCATGGCTGTTCCGTGTGTTTGGGTGAAAAAATGGTTGTCGAAGGTGAAGACATTGTGGTCAAGGATGAAGCGGATGAGTTGTAAGATGGCGTCCGGAGATTGGCTGTTGTTGGTGTTGAGTACTGAGGCTGTCGCAGCGATGCCGTCATTGTGGGGGATATTGGTGTAGAGTGCCGATACGTCCATTGTGACGAGGAGTGTTCCTGGTTCAACTGGTCCATGGGTGCTGAGTTTCTGCAAGAAGTCTGTAGTGTCGCGACAGAAGCTGGGGGTTCCCTGTACGATGGGTTTCAGGATGCCCTCGACGTACCCAGAGAGGTTCTCACACAGGGTTCCGTTGCCTGATACGATAGGACGTCCGGGTGTGTTGGCTTTGTGTATCTTTGGGAGGCAGTAAAAGTCTCCTACGCGGGGAGTACGTGGGATGAGAGCGCGTAGGATGTTTTGAAGGTCTGGATCGAAGGTCTTGATCAGTCTATTGAGTTGGCGGGTGTGTTCTTTGGTCGGATCTGCGGGTAGCTGTCTGTAGTGTTCCTGGTTGTCCAGTTGTCGGTATGCTTCTTTGCAATAGTCCGTTCTGTTCTGTATGACGATGGCTCCTCCTTTGTCCGCTGGTTTGATGACGATGTTGCGGTTGGTCTTGAGTGCGTGGATGGCGTTGCGTTGTGCTCGGGTGACATTCTGGACTGTCTTGTGAGTACGGCTGATGAATCTGGCGTTGATGCATTTCCTGACAGCTTGAGCATACATGTCAAGCTTAGTGTGCATACATGTTAAACCAAGTGTGAGAGTGTCATGCTGAAGCTGCATAGTGGTCTGGTCCGGCACACCTTGAGTGCTGTATTCAATTTGTGTTACCGAGGCAAAAGGGAAATATTGAAATTCTGGAAGGAGTGCAGAAAAGTTATAAAGAAAGGTGAGGAAAATTCAGACTTTCAAAAGAAGGCAATTGGGAGGGGACCATATAGAGGCACATAAGGTAGAGAACATGAATATGATGCACTTCAAAGTTAAACCACAACACTAGGACAAGGTACAAACTTATAAAAGGCAATTTCAAGACTGATGTCAAGAAGTACCATATCACACCGAGTAATGCATGGATTGGCCTTAAAGGTAGATTAATGGAGGCAGAAACTTAGGAATCATTCAAGAGGTGATAGGGGAATTGTAGGGTTCTATGGAAGGAAGAACTGGATGGGCAGAATGGCTTCCCTGATCTGTACTTATTTTTGTAATCTGAGCCTCTTTACACACCTGATAGATGATTCAGCTGTCATTCATCTACTGTAAGGAATAGCTCTTTAAGGCTTTCGTAGGTGAGTTAGAGCTATTTGTGTTTCTGCTGCAATAGCTGAAATTTTGTAACACTTTGTATGTAACAACGAAGGCAGATTTTAATCTGATAATAGATGGGAGGAATTATGGTTGCATGACAGCAAGTGTATCCAGACAAAAACAAAATTCTGTGCCAGCAATTAAAAGGTCATTCTTCAGGCACTTCAGTTCATATGCAATCTGTTTTAAAGACTTAATTCTACAATTTAGTTTATCCATTTATGCATGATTTCTGTCTATCACCACGTACAAATTAAAATATATGGTTCAGTTTTCTAACTTTGTTTTATTTTAAATCTAAGATGAGTGTGTTTTGTAAAAAAAAAATCTAAAAAGTTACTTTTACTTAACATGTTTGTGTTATTTTTTTAGAATGCTACACTGATGCCAGGGAAAAGGATGGAACTGAGTGTCCAATTTTAAGAGGACATTCACACAATGGAGATTGTCTTCTCCAGTTAGACCTGGTAAGTTAACCAAGTATTAAAGATCTGTTTCCAAAGATATGTGTTTCAATTTTATACTGAATCAGAAATCCCTTATCATTAAATGATAGTTACAGTGTTTGCTTTAAGCTGTTTTTCTTGAGAACTGAATGTTCAGTATCCGGTAAAGTTAACTTAGAAGAGAAGTACAAGACCGATTGCATTACTAAAGTTTTGCACAGATAAAGTCTGAGTATAATTCATATCTATGGTTGTGCATTGCTGAAATTACTTCCCTTTCTTAATCTAGACTTGCATCTGCTAAAAGCATACCACTTTTTCTGTATTATTTTTAAGCCCTATATCAGTGCTCACTCTTATTTTGTATTTCTTTATGTTGTGCTGCTTAGCTATAATTTTAAGAGAGCCGTGCATGCCCTCCCTACTTTCGCTATCCCAAGCACATTAGGTCTAAAGCCTTTGCACAAAATTTACTAGGACCATTCATGTCCACATAAACATTAATGCTTCCCCACATCCAATGGCCCAGAATTTGCAGTCAGGGGCGAAGCAGCAGCACCTAATTCTGAGGTTGGTGTACATTGCTAGAGTAGAGAAGGGGGAACATTATTCTGTGCCTGACCCACACTAAACGGCAGTGTTTGACATAGCTATTCAGTGCCAGAAGAGAAAACATGTTCTAGTCTCACCCCCCCACCCCAAGTACTACACCTTAAGAAGTACAAATAAAATTAAATATAGAACTTACAACCAGGTAACTTGTTAGTATTATTATTTTAACCTGTTATGAGTATAATGTACTGCAGTAAGTATTAACTAGAAGTCTGACCAAAGAGAACTTTAACTACATAATTTTCTCAGTACAATCAATAAATGATTTAACCTATTTACTTTGTACTTTTTCATAACAGTACTTTGTTCTGTGTATTTAAATAGCTTTAGCAGATTTTAAAACTACAATGATGTTATTTCTCACACTAAATGAAAGAAGCTTTGATTTCATTCTGATACATGTGTACATATAAACTGCGCTCAAACTTAATGGAACATTTGTATGTAGACTCTTTGGCCGGAATTTTGCCAGTCTTCAGAGTGCGGGATTGGAGACGGAACCGCTGTCAAAATTGCAAAGATTGACCGGGTAGGAAACCCGCTGTCAACCCGCCTCCAACCAATCTTCCCAAGTCCCCGATTTGCGCATGGACCCTGACACCTAGCGGCGGGAAGAGAATTATAGCCACTTACCTGGCTGTTAACAGATACTTGATAACAGCACCTCAATGCTGTCAAACACTGAGAAATGATCTGTCCAAGAAAAATTGTGCGTGGTCCCTTTAAGAAAACCGGCAGATGATGCATCATCAAATGACGTCATCTGACCGGCTTCCTCTTAATTGGCCGGCAAGCCCGCAGGGCGGGCTTAACGAGGCCAATCGACGTAAAATCACGTCCGTTGGCCAGATGCAGTTGGGGGCGGGACTGGAACCCAGAAACCAGCTGACCCGCTCCCAAGCCGCATCCATTTGCAAAACCGCGGCCTTTGTGACTGCAAAGCAAATATTTTTTTAATTGTAGTATGGTCAGCGATTGGTGCGTTAATATATGGCGCCTGTGTGTAAAATTGTTAACTCATAGAAAGTTGTTTTAAAGCTCTAAAATCCTGCAATTTATATTCTTTCAGGTCTGTTGATGATCAATTTCTGAAAAAGGTGTTTTAAAACATGCATTTAAAAAAATCAAATCTTCTGCCTTTTGTTTAGGGCTTCAACGGTCATATAATTGCAACAATCAAGAAACCTTAAGTGTACTGGGTACCTGCATAAATATAGCTGACAAAATTTATATTTTATATTTGACTCAGAAACCCTGGTTCAATGCAAACTCCTATTAGTTTTTTAATTCAAATATTAAATATTTTCATTTTAGTAAATAATTCAGTGAAGAGTAAAAATATTAACTGTGTAGCTCTACATCGTGGAAATTTAAAGAGTTGTAACATTTTTCTATCTCAGCAGACTACAGCAGCCTGTGAGGTGAACTGCAGAGTAGAGCATGACACTAGAGGGAGGTCAGCTGTCATCCGCAGGAAGCTTTTCTCCAGTGACTGTTCAAGCTCAGATGAAACTGCTTCAGAAGGCGGAAGTGACTGGGATGACCCTCCAGATGAAGAGCTTTTTTCTCGCACACATCTTTAATTCTGCTCAGCTGTTTCCAGCTAGAAAGCAACTACCCTTTTAATAAGTTCACAACTCTCTTGTTGAGAACTTATTGCTCTTTAAAAAAACAACTTTAGTTTTCTTTTCATTTAACTGCTTTAGATAGGTATTTATCTTTCTCCTCTTGTAGGTTTCACTGTTAGGCATTGAATGCAATCCCATGACAGAAAAACTAATTAACGATGATAGTTTATCGAAACCTTGGCTTTTTCAACTAGTATAGGTTGTGTTTGTCAAAGAATGATTGTGCATGTGCCTATCTTACTAGCATCAATGCTTATTTTGCTGATTAATTACTACCGCTTTCATTACTACTGTAGGACTACCATTGTCACTAGGACTACTATGTCTACTACAACTTCTGCTATTCAGAGGCTCTTAGCATATGGCACAGTATAATGCTTTGTTGTAAAAGAATTGGGAGATAAATACTACAAGCTATACTTTTCACATAACTAGATCAGTGCCTTTCTGAATGCAGGAGAACAGCATGGATGAATAGACTTCAATCATCTAATTGAAACCTGTTATCTCACTTCAAAGTAGGAATGACAAGGTTGTGCTTTAGAGCCAGAATAAGTATAAATACCTTTTTTCCTGAATGATTCTAAATGCGTTTTCATAAAATTGAGATAAGTTTAGTGAGTATGGCTTGTGAAATGCTAACTGTGAAAGCCCAGGATTTTACCAAGTAGTGGGAAAGGTTTCAGTGTGAAGGTTTGGGTTGATCAAACAGAATGAGACTAAATTTACACAGAGCTTAGGCATCAGTATTAAACAGGAGGGTGGTAAAATCGTGTATTCTAGTTGTGTGAGAAATCCTGAGCCAGTTGCAGTTAGTCCATGTTGTGGCTGTGATTTTGTAGATCTTAGCAGAATTCATTTTGTGTTTTGGAGGGGTGTGAGGAACCATTCTGGCATTTTACTTGTGCTGACTACAAGAACCAAGTGTAGACTTAAAACTTAAGAATCTCATTTACATGTGTGACTGCAGTAGTGATTGTTGCTTCATGTGGCTTGCTTTGAGGTTTTTTTTTCCTTATTTTGTAACACTGGTGTCATAAACATCACTTTGACATCATAATGTAATTGTTGAATATCTGTCACACCCTTGTGCTTTGAATCTGCAAAATGAAAAGCCAAGGGGAAACAATATTCTGGTCACCAGGTGCAACTAGTCATGAGTGCTTTCAACTTCATGGCTGGCTATCTGGATCCCATGACAGTAATCGCTGGTTACGACAGAGATCAAAAATTCAAGTCAAGTTTTCCTGAACTTGAATTTATATTAGGAACAGAGTAACCACAGAACTTATCATGGTGATAATTGATATAATAAGAAAGTAGAAGGATTGAGTTGAAATAGCTTTGGGATAAATTCAGCATCCAGAACTGTTTTAAGCTGCAGCATTTTTTTTGTTGGCATGTATAAGCCAGGCGTAAAATATGGAATAATAGTTTGCACATAAGTTTGTCAGAGATGGCTATTAAGCTCTGTGCAATAAAATAGTCAGCAGTTTTAAGCATTAAAATTTTAAACTTTACGAAAGATTTATCAGGGCTTTTTCTGTAGACTAATTTTTGATTGGGGGTTATTTTATTTGAAACGCAGCTTATGTAAACTAGCAAAAACAAATGCTGCAGCTTTAAGAAATTCATAACCATTATTTTAAGTAGGGTTATAGAATTTTTTTAAATGGCTATGGATGTTAACAAGAACAGAGGATTGAAAGCCTTCTCTAAATCATATTTGCTTAAGTTATGATTTCTTTTTAGAGCTGCTTATACAGACGAGGAAGGACTTCATGTCAGGTGATGCATGAGCCTGGCAAAAAGAGTAATATAATGTTGTATCATCTTGGGAAAGAAGAAAAGGCTTGAGAAGTGGGTTAGGGAATAATGAAACGTTTACACATGTCACCTGTACTAGTTTCCATATTTACATGATTCAAAAAACTTAAAAGCAGCATTCAATTGGGATAGTTTGAGAAATGTGATTTCAAGTTTCTTATGGTCAGGTTTTCAACTGAGTGGTTTATTGAGGAATTGCAGGGGAGGGGAGTTGTCATCTATTACAAGCAGGTTGAAAAAAGAACGTAGAACACACTGTAGAATAGTGTATACCATAGCACTGAAACCTGAGTTCCCCATTTCTCAGTTGTTAGCCTTTTTCTAATTTTTGCTTAAAGTGGTTGTATTGTTCTCTGATTTCATGTACACCAGAGTAACTGATTTTGTTTCATTGTGGAATTACTTTACACCTAAATAAAGACTCGAAAGTAAAATCCAATTGAGCAGTATTTTGGTTTATTTATCCTGATCTCTTTTTTTATGGTATTTAAATGAATATTATGCAATGCTGTAATGTCAGAGGCATTTACTAACACTTATTTGTTGAGACATAATCCTGAGCGGTGACTTACTCGAGGGACATAAAGCAAATCCGCCTCCTTAATATTTATAAAAAATCTCTCACTCATAATACAATATTAGCAGGCTCTGAATTCAAACACATGCAGCAGCTGGTTTCTGAGGGTTAAAGTCAAACCACAAACGGTCCCAGATGTATTGCGAGTACCACTATTATTTTCCCCCCCAATTTCACTCTTTTCCTCTTCTCCCCTCCCCCATACCCTAAAAATGCTGACCCATGTTGGGTTACCATTCCATGGGTGTCTGCACTCGTCGCGTATTTCACAAAAGTAGCCATTGTTTGTGAGCGTGTCAGCAGAGTGACTCCTGTCATGTGGGGCATCAGAGCCAACATTGATCCAGTTCCTCATCCAATATGTGTAATTTCCAGCACTACACACAAAATGACCACTATCTCTGTCTGCAGATTAGGTTTTTTTAATTGTTAACTGCCTTTACTATCTGCTGAGAAACCTAAAACTAGGATCTATTTTCTAAATTAAAATGAGCTTTTTTAGAAAATGTATGTTTAGAATGGTTTTTATTAGTAGACGTCACTTTAAATCCTCTGAAAACTAGACATATGGGATCTTCCCAATGAATGAAACTGCATAGTCATTCTTCCCTGAGAGTACTTTTTTTAATCCTACGTATATGATACGTAGAACACCCCTCTGATGTTTAGTCAGTAGCATCAACTGCTTCGTCTATACCATTAAAAACAATTTACCTGGTAACAAATGTTAACTATTGAAAAGATTTTGGCCCCAATATCGGCAGGAAGAGTGCAGGAGAGACCGGTAGAGGGCGAAGAATCCAGCAAAGCTGGGGATGTGAAGGTCCTGCCAAAAGATTGGGGCTGCAATCGGGGCTGGGGAGGCGGAAGGCTTTGTGAGGCCTGGGGGTGAGCACTCCTGCTCTTCCTGGCCCACAAGGAGTGCTACAAGGAGCTGATCTTCAGCACCTCCCAAACCCGTAACCTCTACCACCTAGGACAAGGGCAGCTGGCATATGGGAACGCCACCACCTGCAAGTTCCCCTCCAAGTCACACACCATCCTGACTTGGAAGTATATTGCCGTTCCTTCATCGTCACTGGGTCGAAATCCTGGAACTCCCTTCCTAATAGCACTGTGGGAGTACCTTCACCTCATGGAATGCAGCGGTTCAAGGCGGCGGCTCACCACTTCCTTCTCGAGGGCAATTAGAGATGAACAATAAATGCTGGCATTGCCAGTGACACCCACATCCCATGAATGAATTTTTATAAAATTACTTTAGTCGGTGCCTCCCACCTTGGATCTGCTGCTGGTCAGCCGACAGCGCAGGCGTTCCTCTGACATAAAGTTAAGTTTAAGTCGCGGCGCCAATGATGTTATCGGGTAGTAACATTTGAATGTTAATTTGGCCCCTGCCTGCCTTTTGCGAGAGCCTCGTCGATGGCCTGATTTGGGTTTGTAAAAATTTAAATGGCCAGGTAGTCAGCAGGTTGGAGCCACAAGGTAGAATTTTAAAATGTTATACCCTCTCGCCCACCATTCCTAATATCGTTTAATATCGGGGTTTTTGTGTCTCATCACTAGATATAGTCCTTCATACTACAGGCTGAAATGTGTTGGAAATTAGAAAATGAAAGTTTACGTTTGCTCTTGTTAAAATGTTGAACATCCTGTATTCTGTTGAAATAAAAACTCCCAGATTTATTTATATATAATTAATTACAATTTTGTCCATAAAGAGTTGAAGTTCTATGTGGTGCAGTAGGTCAAGACACTACCTTCACTCCTGGGACCTGGGTTTAAATCAAGTGTAAACTAGGGAGATGAAGGTTTCTCTCAGCTGGTTGCAAAAATCCTTTGTGAAGTGAACGAGATGCTGTTCCGTGAAAATGATAAGGTGGTTCTGGAATGATGAAATCAAATGGGCTGAAGAGCCTTCATTCTTGTGATTATTACAAGATTCTGAGATTTGAACCAAAATGGAAGTGCTTCAGCAGAGACTCAATCAGAACTTTTGTTTTAAAAGACAGATGCTGCAGTGGAGCTAGTTTTCAATCCTTTCATGAAGGCCCCAAAGGACATTGAGAAGTAATCAGTTGAGCAGGTGGATCGGTAGAAATTGAATCTCCTCATTTTGCATTATAAAGGGCTTTAAGGTTTTTTTAAATTGAGGTCTTTTTGATGAATACCGACAGAAAAACCTGCATGATAGTTGATATCACTCAATAATCACACTATCAGAAACCCATGATTTAATAAATGCGGAAGATTTTGTTTTCCTGTCACCAAATGGCTCTGGTTGAGCTATTGCTAAAAAAAAATCTACTTGTGCTTGTAAAATGTGCATATTTTCTTTAGAATCACTTGATTTATTGGTAAAGGTAGGAAGCAATGTGGAAGATCTTAGTACATGGCAGTGAGAAAGTATTTGCAACGTGCAAACCGAGTTGTGTTTTCAGATCCTTGGAAGAGAGTAACTCTCCACGAGGGTGAAGAGTTCTGTATCTGCAAGAACACTCAACTGTTGAGAGACCATGAAGGAAAATGAATTTCTTGGGTGCTGTTGAGATTCACTAAGATGTTGCCATTGCCTGGCCAAATCACTGACTGTGGATATGTTCCTCTGCAGGGCCTAATAAAGAAACCACATTGAGGGCGTGCACAATGCCTTATAATTTGATGTTCCTTGTTTGTTGAAGTCGAATATGGTTGTACTTGCTGAGGAACAAATATTGCTGATACTTTCCCATCATTCTAACTAGTGTTGGCAAATGTGGTCCACCAAAATGCAATGGGCTAGATACGCTTTATACTTTGCCAGTGGTGTGTTGTCCCAGAGTCTGGTAGCTCCTCGTCTGGTCAGTCGTTCTGACTCCTGTTAAAATGAATGCAGCTCCTCCCTGTTAGGAAGGTCACTTGAATAGCCTGGGCGGGGAAAGAAAATCCAAAATTGGTATCGAGGAAAGACGTTTTTTAAAATCAAAGAATATTTTCTGAATATGTATTTTTAGATGTTGAGGGAGTATTTGCAGCAAAATTTCCTTTCCTCTAGCATTTCTTCAGACTCTTTGGTAACAATGCTCTTGAGCCAATCCAAACATTGAGAAAAATTGCACTCTGCTCCCAAGGTGTGAGATACAGCAGCTGATTTTGTGACTTGTTAAGCCAAGTGAAAATAGCTCATTTTGAAAGGATTTTCCTTTGAATGTAAATCAGAGGAATTGTCTCACTTCTTCATCATAGAAATCTATGGACAGCAATTGACCTACTTCCACACCTTGATTATACCAAAATGGATTGTCTGGAATTTGTCCTTGCAGACAGGCTTGTTGCAATGTCTCTCTCAAAATAAAAATGGCCCCTCCCCTGACCCAGAAAACTTAATTATCAGAAAATAGAGAATGGCTTTACTCACTCATTTTGGTGTTTAAAAGAATTCACAGATTTAATAAATGATCTGGATAAAATTTAATGGAGCTTCTCCATTTTAAATTCTCAACAATGCAGGATCATTCTCGGGAGGTACTGTAACTATGCCATATAGTTTCTAGAACCCAGGAAACTGAAGTGATGGCTGCTATTAAATATGTTGAGCATTCTTACCTGTAAGGTTTGTAGTGCCAAACTAGTGGGGGCAAATGTCTAATGAAAGACCATGTGGAATTTGAATGCCCAGGTTTAACAAGCAAATACTGTGGCCTATGGAATGATGAATAAAAGGGTTGGAGTTTCAAAGATTATGGGGGCAATTTTCACCGAATATTTGAAGCGCTATAGAGGTAAAGAGGTGGCCAAGATGGGGTTTTAAGCTGAAACGCCAGTTTAAAAACATAAGAAATAAGAGCAGGAGTCGGCCATACAGCCCCTCGAGCCTGCTCCGCCATTCAATAAGATCATGGCTGATCATCGACCTCAACTCCACTTTCCCGCCCGATCTCCATATCCCTTGATTCCCCTAGAGTCCAAAAATCTATCTATCTCAGCCTTGAATATACTCAAAGACTCAGCATTCACAGTCCTCTGGGGCAGAGAATTCCAAAGATTCACAACCCTCTGAGTGAAGAAATTCCTCCTCATCTCAGTCTTAAATGGCCTACCCCTTATCTTGAGACTATGCCCCTTAGTTCTAGACACTCCAGCCAGGGGAAACAACCTCTCAGCATCTACCCTGTCAATCCTCTTCAGAATCTTGTATGTTTCAATGAGATCACCTCTCATTCTTCTAAACTCCAGAGAGTATAGGCCCTTTCTACACAATCTCTCATCATAGGACAGCCCTCTCATCCCAGGAATCAATCTAGTGAACCTTCGTTGCACCGCCTCCAAGGCAAGTATATCCTTCCTTAGATAAGGAGACTGAAACTGTGTACAGCACTCCAGGTGTGGTCTCCCCAAGGCCCTGTACAATTGTAGCAAGATTTCCTTACTCTTATACTCCAACATGCCATTTGCCTTCCTTATTGCTTGCTGTACCTGCATGCTAGCTTTCTGTGTTTCTTGCACGAGGACACCCAAATCTTTCTGAACACCAACATTTGAAAGTTTCTCACCATTTAAAAAAATATTCTGTTTTTCTATTCTTCCTACCAAAGTGAATAACCTCACATTTCCCTACATTATACTCCATCTGCTACCTCACTGCCCACTCACTTAGTCTATCTATATCCCTTTGCAGACTCTTTGTGTTCACCTCACAGCTTACTGTCCCACCTAGCTTTGTATCATTAGCAAACTTGGATACATTACACGCGGTCCCTTCATCTAGGTCATTAATATAGATTGTAAATAACTGAGGCCCCATCACTGATCCTTGCGGCACCCCACTAGTTTCAGCCTGCCAACCTGAAAAAGATCCGTTTATCCCTACTCTCTGTTTTCTGTCCATTAACCAATCCATGCTACTATATTACCCCCAACCCCACGAGCCCTAATCTTGTGTAATAACCTTTTATGTGGCACCTTTTGGAAATCCAAATATACTACATCCACTGGTTCCCCTTTATCTACCCTGCTAGTTACATCCTCAAAAAACTCTAATAAATTTGTCAAACACGATTTCCCTTTCATAAAACCATGTTGACTCTGCCTAATCATGTTATGATTTTCTAAGTGACTTGATACCACTTCCTTAACAATGGATTCCAGCATTTTCCCGACGACTGATATCAGGCTAACTGGCTTGTAGTTCCCTGTTTTTTCACTCCCTCCTTTCTTGAATAGTGGTGTTACATTTGCAACCTTCCAATCCACTGGGACCATTCCAGAATCTAGGGAATTTTGGAAGATCAAAACCAATGCATCCACTATCTCTTCAACCACCTCTTTTAGAACCCTAGGATGTAGGCTGTCGGGTCCAGGGGATTTGTCGGCTTTTAGTCCCATTAGTTTCTCTAGTACTTTTTCTCTATTTATATTAATTACATTAAGTTCCTCACCCTCATTAGACCCTTGGTTCCCCACCATTTTTGGTATGCTTTTTGTATCTTCTACTGTGAAGACAGATACAGAATATTTTTTTAATGTTTCTGCCATTTACTTATTCCCCATAATATCTCCTGTTTCAGCCTCTAAGGGACCAACGTTTACTTTTGCTACTCTTTTCCTTTTTACATACTTGTAGAAACTCTTACAATCTGCTTTTATATTTCTTGCTAGTTTTCTCTCATTCTATTTTTTCCCTTTTTATCAATTTTTTGGTCAACTTTTGCTGGTTTCTGAAACTCTCCCAATCCTCAGGTTTACTATTATTCTTTTTAACATTATAAGCTGCTTCTTTCCATCTAATGCTATCCTTAACTTCTTTAGTTAGCCACGGTTGGATCACTTTTCCCGTGGAGTTTTTGTTTCTCAATGGAATGTATTTCTGTTGAGAATTATGAAATATTATGCTTATTATGCTTATTTACTGCCATACCTTTTAATCTATTTTTCCAATCTACCTTAGCCAACAACCTCTCATACCTATGTAATTGGCTTTATTTAAGTTTAAGACTCTAGTTTCGGACTTAGGCAAGTCACTCTCGAAATTAATGTGAAATTCTATCATATTATGATCACTCTGCCCCAGAGGATCCTTGACGATAAGATTGCTAATTAACCCTGTCTCATTACACAATACAAGATCTAAAATAGCCTGTTCCATGACACATTGTTCTAGAAAACTGTCCCGAATGCATTCCATGAACTCGTCCTCCAGACTACCTTTGCCAATTTGATTTGTCCAGTCTATATGAAGATTAAAGTCCCCCAAGATTATTGCATTACCTTTGTTGCAAGCTCCTCCTATTTCTTGATTAATATTCTGTCCAACGGTATAGCTACTGTTAGGGGGCCTATATATTACTCCTACCAGTGTTTTCTGCCCCTTGTTATTCCTTATCTCCACCCGTACTGATTCTACTTCCTGATCTTCCGAGCCGAGATCCTTTCCCGTTACTGTCCTTATGTCATCCTTTATTATTAGGGCTACTCCCCCTCCTTTTCCATTCTGCCTGTCTTTTCAAAACGTCAAGTACCCTGGAACATTTAGTTCCCAACCTTGGCCACCTTGCAACCATGTCTCTGTAATGACAATTAGATGAAACCCATTTATCTCTATTTGTGCCACTAGTTCATCTATCTTGTTACGAATGCTTCATGCATTCAGATAACCTTTAATTAAAAAATTTTACCATTATACCTTCTTTGACCTTATTCTCTGCTGCACTGCTACCATTAAACTCTCTGTCCCTTCCTGTCACACTCTGCTTATTTTTACCCAAATCGCTCCACTGCTCTATTGCCTTGACCTTTCCCTTTAGATTTCTAAATTTCCCCTCACCTGACCCCTTCCCCCCCCCCCTCTTTTGTTTAGTTTAAAGCCCTATCTACAGCCCCAGTTATTTGATTTGCCAGGACGCTGGTCCCAGCTCGGTTTAAGTGGAGCCCGTCCCAACGGAACAGCTCCCTCTTTCCCAAGTATTGGTGCCAGTGCCCCATGAATTGAAACCCCTTTTTCCCACACCACTCTTTAAGCCACGCATTTAACTCTCTGATCTGCTTCATCCTATACCAATTTGCACGTGGCTCAGGTAGTAATCCAGAGATTATTACCCTTGTGGTTCTGCTTATTAATTTAGACCCTAGCTCCTCAAACTCCCTCAGCAGAACCTCATTCTTAGTTCTACCTATGTCGTTGGTTCCTACATGGACCATGATAACTGGATCCTCCCCCTCCCACTCCAAGTTTTTCTCCAGCCGTGAGGAGATATCCTTAACCCTGGCACCGGGCAGGCAACACAGCCTTCGGGACTCTCTTTCGCAGCTGCAGAGAACAGTATCTATCCCCCTGACTATAATGTCTCCTACCACTACCAAATCCTTCCTTCTCCCCCCACTTGGATGGCCCCCTGTACCACAGTGCCATGGTCAGTTTGCCCATCCTCCCTGCAGTCCTTTTCCTCATCCATACAGGTAGCAAGTACCTCGTACCTGTTGGACAAGGTCCAGGGATGAGGCTCCTCCATCACTACATCCTGGGTCCCCGCACCTTCCTGACTCGCAGTCACACCCTCCTGTCCCTGACCACTGACAAACTCTAAAGTATTACTTAACCTAAAGGGTGTGAGTACCTCCTGGACCAAAGTGTCCAGGTAACTCTCCCCCTCCCTGATGCATCACAATGTCTGCAGCTCGTACTCCAGCTCAACAAGTCTGAGCCGAAGTTCCTCGAGTTGCAGACGCTTACTGCAGATGTGGTTGCTCGGGATCGCGATGCTCTCCACAGACTCCCACATGCTGCAGTTACGACACACAACCTGCCCTGCCATCTCTAACTTTGTTTTATTTATTAATTAATTAGTTAGATTTTATTCAATTGATATTTTAGGTTTTTGATTATTTTATTTAGTTTGTTATTAATTTAATAAGTACTAGCAAGTTAGTTTCTCAGCTCTTAATTTAACCCCCTTCCCTAACTTAGAGAGCAAAAAAGAGCTGTAATACTCACCAACCAATCACCTACCTGCTCTCCTGTAATGTCACTCTTTGCTTTAATTCATGTCCGCTCTCGGGCCGCTCTTTATCCTCTCGCCGCTGCTGCTGCTTTAATTCAGGTCCGCTCTCGGGCTGCTCTTTATCCTCTCGCCGCTGCCGCTGCTTTAATTCAGGTCCGCTCTCGGGCCGCTCTTTATCCTCTCGCAGCTGCTGCTGTTTTAATTCAGGTCCGCTCTCGGGCCGCTCTTTATCCTCTCGCCGCTGCCGCTGCTTTAATTCAGGTCCGCTCTCGGGCCGCTCTTTATCCTCTCGCCGCTGCCGCTGCTTTAATTCAGCTCCGCTCTCGGGCCGCTCTTTATCCTCTCGCCACTGCCACTGTTTAGCCCACATTTAGCACAAGACACCACCTTCGTAAAGGAGTTGAAACCCTAAGGCTTGTTAAACAGCTGAGCCTGCTCGCGCTCATGAAAGAGGCTGCACGGCACTTTGATGGCTAGCACTTCAACCGATGCCCTCTCCTAACAGCGACCAGCTGTTTGGGAGTAAACAAGGCGTTGTTGTCGATTTCAAGCGCTACTTAAAGGGATACTCACCATTTCATGGTCATTGCTGTTGGAGCTGTGAAGAGGACCTCAAACACATTCTGGGACACTTTGTCAAGACTTCACCAACACCAGAACATTTATTCCGGAATTCTCTGAAGTCTTTACCTAAAAAAAGCAATTGCTGTGCTACTCCACCTTATTGGACACCTTATGGGAGTCACCAGGAGAAAGGGGGTGCTTGGTCATCGGCATCGTGCTAGGGGTCCCCCTTGGTCTGGAAGAGGAATGGGAGGAGGATATGAGGCCAGGCAGAGCAGCACCAGATGCTGCAGGAGAGAGGGACAGGAGGGTGAGGTGGCGTCCTTCCCCCTGCCCCCTTGTGGGTACAGGACATCCCTCGTCCTTTGGACCTCCTCCGCATCCAAGAATCTGTGCGCCCTCTCCCTGCAACGTGCCATTGTGTGCCAACCAGAGCATCTTCAGTGGAAGTGGATGCGAGGAGCCCACCTATACTGCGCCCCGAAAATTGTGTCTAAACAACACTTGAGTGCTGAACCTGCAGGTGTCTGATTAGCACCTCCAGGCAAATTCAAATTATGGTAATCAGCAATTAGGACCAAAATTGTGTGCTAAATCCAGACTATCAAACGGGCGTGTCTTATCAGTACTGCAGCCACTTCGTGTCTGTTTTCACCATTTCGCCAAAATAACCCCCTTAATGTCTTAAGAAAACCACAACAACAAAAATAACACTAACAACTGGAAACAACAACAACTTGTATTTATATAGTACCGTTAATGTAGTAAAATGTCCCAAGGCGCTGCACAGGAGTATTTTAAGACACAAAATTTGACACCGATCCACATAAGGATAAATTAGGGCAGGTGACCAAAAGCTTGGTCAAAGAGGTAGGTTTTAAGGAGCATCTTAAAGGAGGAAAGAGAGGTAGCGAGGCGGAGAGGTTTAGGCAGGGAATTCCAGAGCTTAGGGCCTAGACAACAGAAGGCACGGCCACCAATGGTTGAGCGATTATAATCAGGGATGCTCCAGAGGGCAGAATTAGAGGAGCGCAGATATCTCCGGGGCGGGGGTTGTGGGGCTGAAAGAGATTACAGAGATAGGAAGGGGCGAGGCCATGGAGGGATTTGAAAACAAGGATGAGAATTTTGAAATCGAGGCGCTGTTTAACCGGGAGCCAATGTAGGTCAGTGAGCACAGGGGTGATGGGTGAACGGGACTTGGTGCGAGTTAGGACACGGGCAGCCGAGTTTTGGATGACCTCAAGTTTACATAGGGTGGAATATGGGAGGCCAGCCAGGAGTGCATTGGAATAGTCAAGTCTAGAGGTAACAAAGGCATGGATGAGGGTTTCAGCAGCGGATGAGCTGAGGCAAGGGGCGGAGACGGGCGATGTTACGGAGGCGGAAACAGGCCGTCTTAGTTATGCTGCGGATATGTGCTCGGAAAATCATTTCAGGGTCAAATATGACACCAAGGTTGCGAACAGTGTGGTTCAGCCTCAGACAGATGTTTGGGAGAGGGATGGATTCAGTGGCGAGGGAATGGAGTTTGTGGCGGGGACCGAAAACAATGGCTTCGGTCTTCCCAATATTTAATTGGAGAAAATTTTTGCTCATCCAAAACTGTATGTTGGACAAGCAGTCTGACAATTTAGAGACCGTGAAGGGAGCGAGAGAAGTGGTGGTGAGGTAGAGCTGGGTGTCATCAGCGTACATATGGAAACTGACACTGTGTTTTCGGATGATGTTGCCAAGGGGCAACATGTAGATGAGAAATAGGAGGGGGCCGAGGATAGATCCTTGGGGGACACCAGAGGTAACGATGCGGGAGCGGGAAGAGAAGCCATTGCAGGTGATTCTCTGGTTACGATTAGATAGATAAGAATGGAACCAGGCGAGTGCAGTCCTACCCAGCTGGACAACGGTGGAGAGGCGTTGGAGAAGGATGGAGTGGTCAACCAGGTCAAAGGTTGCAGACAAGTCAAGAAGGACGAGGAGGGATAGCTTACCTTTGTCACAGTCACAAAGGATGTCATTTGTGACTTTGATGAGAGCCGTTTCGGTACTGTGGCAATGGTGGAAACCTGATTTTAGGGATTCAAACATGGAATTGCGGGAATGATGGGCACGGATTTGGGAGGCGACAACACGTTCAAGGACTTTGGAGAGGAAAGGGAGGTTGGAGATGGGGCGGTAGTTTGCAAGGACGGAGGCATCGAGATTTGTTTTTTGAGGAGAGGGTGATGACGGCAGATTTGAGGGAGAGGGGGACAGTACCTGAGGAGAGAGAACTGTTAACAATATCAGCTAACATGGGAGCCAGAAAAGGAAGTTGGGTGGTCAGCAGTTTGGTGGGAATAGGGTCGAGGGAGCAGGAGGTGGGTCTCATGGACAAGGTGAGCACAGAGAGGTCATAAGGGGAGATCGGAGAGAAACTGGAGAAAGGTGTGAATTCAGGGCTAGGGCAGGGGGGAGCCTTAGAGGAGGTTTGGCCCGGTGGGCTAGGGGAAGGAAGGCAAGTGGTAGAGGCAGCTGAACGGATGGTCTCAATCTTAGAGACAAAGAGGTCCATGAGCTCCTCGCACTTGTTATCGGAGGTGAGGGTGGAGGAGAGAGGGATTTAAGAAGCTGGTTAGCAGTAGAGAATAGGAGCCGGGGTTTATCTTTGCATTCCAGAAAGATTCTGGAATAGTGAGCAATTTTGGCAGACAAGAGCAGGGCCCGATAGTGTTTTATGTGGTCCAGCCAGATCTGGCGGTGAATGGCTAAACCAGTTATCCGCCATATCCATTTGTGTCTGCGTCCCTTGGACTTAAGGGAGCGAAGATGAGGGCCGTACCGGGGGAACAGCCAGGGTGATGGAGCATAATTGTTTTAGGAGGGACAAGGGCATCAAAGATAGTGGTGAGGGTGTGGTTGAGCAGATCGGTAGCTGCAGAAATGTCATGGTGAATGAAGGGCCAGAGGCTGGACAGTTGGGATTTCATAAGTGCAGTTGTAAGAGAGTTGGGAGAAAGTTTTTTCCTGGGGCAGACACAGAAGGAAGTAGGGTTGAGGCGGGTGGGTGGAAGGGGGATGTGGGTTGAGAACGATACGAGGAAATGGTCAGAGATAGCCTTATCTGCAATTGATATTATGGGAGTAGCAAGGTCGAGGGGGTGGCCATGAATATGGGTTGGGGAGTTTACATGGAGGGAGAGATTAAGGGAGGATAGGAGACTAGGGAAGTCAGAGGAGAGAGAGCAGGATGAATTGAGATGGAGGTTGAAATCACCGAGGATGAGAAGTCGTTCGGTGCAGAGGCTGAGGGAGGAGAACAGTGAAGATATCTCAGTAATAAAATGTTTATGGTACTTAGGTGGGCGGTAGAGAACAAGAATTTTAAATGAGAGGTGAGAGGGGTGGAATAAGGTGAGATGCTCAAAGGAGGAGAAACTGCCGGAGGAATGGGGGACAGACCAAGGTGTGATTTGGTGATGAGAGCCACACCACCACCGTGGCGGTCTGAGCGGGGCAAGTGGTGGAAGGTATAGCCAGGCGCGGAGGCTTCATATAAGGGTATGGTGTCATCACCTCTCAACCAAGTTTCCGTCAGGGCCATGATATCGATGCAGTCATCCACGATAAGCTCATGGATGGCAAGGGCCTTGTTCGCAAGTGAACGGACATGCGGAGAGGGTTGGTGATGGCTGCCCTACTGCCAGCATCCACAGGGTCAGCGCTGGGGGGAATGAGTTGGATGGGGAGGAGATTGGCAAGATTTGCCCCCAGTGGGCGCGCTGGGCGGGAAGGTCGGCGAGAGAGTAGGATGGGACAGCTGGGGTTGCTGCTCGTAAGGCAGCAGCGACGAGTGCCTCGATGGGCCTTTCGTAGGATGCCAAGAGAGGCACAGAGGGAAGCTGTGGGCTTATCTAAGAGGGAGTCAAGCCTGGGACGGCAGCAGGAGAGTAGGAAGGTCAAAGAGTAATGAAGGGTTGGTGTAGGGATTTGGGAGGGCAGAGTATCCGAGAAAGGAGAGATGAAAGGAGGCATGACGACAGGAGAGTGTGGTCAGGGAGGGATAGAGAGAAAAGGCAAATAGGGGAAAAAGTGGAATGGCTCGGGTCCGGAGCGGCAGCCAAAGTGTGCACGCGAATGGACACGGGAAAAGCTCAGGTTACATAGGCCTGTTTAAATGTAATAATTAATGGAATACATATTTCCTGGTAGCAGGGAATAGGTTGGGGACAACAGTAGGAAGACCAGGGTCAGAGTCAGAGGTCCCATGGAAGGACAAAGCCGACGGAAGCAGGATGGGGCCAGTACGGATCATCGACGAACTGCTGTCCAAAGCAGGTGAGTGAAGTCCAGAAGCTATTTGAAGGGTAGAGAGTTCAAGGATGGAGGTTGTTGCTGTAGGAATGAGAGTCGGCAGCGATGCAGAAAGAGGATGACTAAATTGACGCAAGTTGGAGGTCACCGTAGATCAAAGCGGCGGAGAAAAAGGTTAAGAACAACTACACAGAGCCAGATTTCAACACTGCATTTTACAGATATAACATTTAGATAAATAAATAATTGTCAGGAACACACTTGCTCGATATTTCAAAAACATATTTAAATTGTATAAATATTAACAGTCTCTATTTGTCGCTCAGCTTTTCTATCGGCTTGGGAGACCAGCTACTGCTTTTGGTGGAATACTGAGTGGGCTCTAGGCTGTCTACTTATGAGCATTCACACTAACTGGGCCTCTCACTAAAGATGTCAACAGTTTCTCCTCGGCCTGTAGGAGGCTGCCTCATTCCTTCCAAAAACCTTGACCTCTTCATTTATCGAGGGGGTAATTCTAAACCCCCAAAACGGGTGGGTTGGGGTCAGGCGAGATGTAAAAAATGTTTTCAATCTCAAACCTGACCCCAACCCGCCCATTTCCGGGTTTAATGGAGGCAGGACAGGGGCCGGGCAGCCATCCCACTCCCAGGAGGCAGGTTGTCCATTTAAATATAATGAAGCTGGGAGCCTCACATTTAACCTCCCCCACAGGTTTAACCCTTTGCCAGCTGGGTTTCCCAGGTCTCAGGAAACCTAGCAACTAAAGGGAGGAGAGGACAGCTTCGGGGAAAAGGTAAGTGCCTTTACAGCACTGCTTGTGGGCCATGAGGAGCAGGAGTGCTCCCCCGCCCACTGGCCCACCAAGCTTACCTTCTTCCCTGCCATCAAACCAACCCCCCCCCCCCCCCCCCCGGCATTAGACCCCCCAGGGATCGGGGATCGGACCCCCTTCCCACCGGGAGCCAAGCCTGTCAATCAGGCTGACTTCTGGGTGGGGAACCTGGGCTTCTGGGTTTCCTGACCTAAACTCCTCCCCCCACCCCCCACCAGGAAATATTGGGGCCCAAGTCTTTCTCATTCCACCATCATCACTTCTCTTGTCTCACTCATGCTCATCCCATCACCATTTTCTAACCTCCCCACTGCCATTCTTTTTTCTAATCTCCTTCCTGGTTCTCCATCACTCTGTCACCTCTTTTGTGCCTTTCACTATGACTTCCCTAAGGTATCTCATTCTGCCTGTCCTCGATTGAAAACCCCTCTAATTTAATCTTCAAATGCCTCGGTCATTCATTTACATTTTTTTGTGAAATACCCATGACTACGTTTGCTCTGCTGGTGTGATAAAATCAACTATGGTCATGGAGGTAGGTTGGTGAAGTTGCCATTCAATGAAAGTAATTGCAGCATGGTGTTTCCATCTGTGGAGTACTTAATTGGCAACGTCCAAACTAGGTGGATTACTTGTTAACATACGAACATAAGAAATAGGAGCAGGAGTAGGCCATTTGGCCCCTCGAGCCTGCTCCGCCATTCAATAAGATCATGGCTGATCATTTACCTCATCTCCACTTTCCTGCACTATCCCCATATCCCTTGATTCCCTTAATATTCAAAAATCTATCGATCTCTGTCTTGAATATACTCAACAACTTAGCCTCCACAGCCCTCTGGGGTAGAGAATTCCAAAGATTCACCACCCTCTTGAGTGAAGAAATTTCTCCTCATCTCAGTCCTAAATGGCCAACCCCTTATTCTGAGACTATGACTCCTGGTTCTAGACTCTCCAGCCAGGGGAAACATCCTCCCTGCATCTGCCCTGTCAAGCCCTGTAAGAATTTTGTATATTTCAATGAGATCACCTCTCATTCTTCTAAACTCTAGAGAATATAAGCCTAGTCTACTCAATCTCTCCTCCGAGGACAATCCCCCCCCATCCCAGGAACCAGTCTGGTGAACCTTCGTTGCACTCCCTCTATGGTAAGCATATCCTTCCTTAGGTAAGGAGACCAAAACTGTACACAATACTCCAGGCGTGGTCTCACCAGGGCCCTATATAATTGCAGTAAGACATCTTGGGGGGAAAAATTCAGTATCGCCCCATTTGGGGCGCAATTATCGGCCAGGCGCAAAGATTAGCGCCTGGCGCTAATTATCGCCTCCAACTGCAAACTTGGCTTTTATCGCCCCTGGAGTTGATTGGAGCGCTAAATCAGGCGCTTCACACCTGTCTTAAGGCACAAAGGCCGAGGAGCGAGGCGCTACCTCAGAGCGCTGGCGAAGCTCATGTGATGTCAGTCAGAAATGGAACACACACACAATGGCGCCGGCCAGTTCTTAAAGGGGAGGGTTGATCTTGCTCTCCATCCACATCCTGCTCATTGCAGCCTTGAATCTCGGCCTGGAGAGACCTGTACATCAAATCTGCTGGAAAGAACAATGGAGAGAACCAGGGAAAGAGCTCAGAGTGCAGCCCCCACAGTCTCTTCTAAATAGATGCAAGGAAGGGCAAATCAAAATGAACCTGCAAAGTGCTGCTCAATACCCAAAACTCCTTCACACAGCGTTGAATCTCCCCAGAAGTCTCTCTCTCTCAGAATGCGTGGTGCAAAAATGTCACCAACAAAAAAAGGCAGGAAGCGTTTGCCTTTAAATAGCGCTCCCCCAGTCCCTTCCTGACTGCAAAACGCTCCCCTCAACCTGTCGTTGCTAGCGGCAGGCGGTAAGGCTAGGGGCGCCACTCAATATCCGCTCCGGGGTGCTACCGGGGCGTTGCGCACTCGACTGACGTCACGATCTGCTGGCGCAGGAGATTGTGGCGGTAGTGTTTAGCGCCGCCGCAAAATGTCTGGTCAATTTCGCGAGAGGCGCAGATATCGCCGTGCCCGGGCGCTAGTTGCTTTGCGCCCCATTTACGCCCTCTTAAGGCGCTAACGGGAGGCGCAAACCAACTGAATTTTTCCCCCCTTTACTCTTATACTCAAATCCTCTTGTAATAAATGCCAACTTACCATTTGATTTCCTAATTGCTTGCTGTACCTGCATGTTAACTTTCAGTGATTCGTGCACAAGGACACCCAGGTCCCTCTGAACACCAACATTTCCCAATCTCTCACCATTTAAAAATACTCTGCTTTTCTATTTTTCCCACCAAAGTGGATAACTTCACATTTCTCCACAGTATATTCCATTTGCCATGTTCTTGCCCACTCACTTAGCTTGTCTATATCCCCTTGAAGCCTCTTTGCATCCTCCTCACAACTTACATTCCCACCCAGCTTTTTATCATCAGCAAACTTGGACATATTACATTTGGTCCCCTCATCCAAATCATTGATGTAGATTGTGAATAGCTGAGGCCCAAGCACTGATCCTTGCGGTACCCCACTAGTTATAGCCTGCCAACCCGAAAATCATAGAATCATAGAATCATAGAAGATAGGAGCAGGAGTAGGCCTTTCGGCCCCTCTAGCCTGCTCCGCCATTCAATGCGATCATGGCTGATCATTCAAATTCAGTACCCTGTCCCTGCTTTCTCCCCATATTCCTTGATCCCTTTAGCCTTAAGAAATATATCCAACTCCTTCTTGAATATATTTAATGAATTGGCCTCTACTGCCTTCTGTGGTAGAGAATTCCACAGGTTCACCACTCTCTGGGTGAAGAAATTCCTCCTCATTTCTGTCCTAAATGGCTTACCCCTTATCCTTAGACTGTGACCCCTGGTTCTGGACTCCCCGACCATCGGGAACATCCTTCCTGCATCTAGTTTGTCCTGTCCTGTCAGAATTTTATAGGTTTCAATGAGCCGTTTATGCCTACTCTCTGTTTTCTGTCCGTTAACCAATCCTCAATCCATGCGAGTATATTACCCCCAATCCCATGAGCCCTAATTTTGTTTAATAACCTCTTGCTTTGTTTAATAACCTCTTGTGGGCTACATTGTAGACAAACAACAGTGAAGGATGTGAAAAGCACCAGTGAGCCTGGATGCTACTTAGCAGTATTCTCTAGTACTATAAAGTGGCACCAGTGATAGCTGCCGATCCGAAGTGAAAGAGCAATAATCTGCACCAATGATGTGCTTTTTATTGAAAAAGAACATTTGAAAGGTATGAAATGGCTACATGAATACATGTTGCACGTGTCTTTGGTGGGGGCAGGAGGAAGAGCTGTTGTGGTACTGACATGAGCCTCACTTGCTGACTCCAGTGCTTCCTCTGGTCTGGATTATATTATCTGTAAATTTGGGTTGGGAATAGAGGATCCGATGTCTTGCAAAATTGTCAGTACTAAATGTTGGTATTGTGTCACCACTGCCAGTTTGTGTTAGCCTCCATTTCTTAACCCTGCTATTTCAAGTCATTACATACTGATCCCTCCCTCAGCAGAACAGCATGCATTCAGACACTGGGTAATAAGTGTCCACACCTTAGAAGGAACTTTATTTACCAGTATTAAAAAGTTTCTCCTTCTCATGATGCCAAAATCTCAGCCTGCTCATTGTGGAAATAAGCCTCCCTTCCACAATAAGGCTTACTTGTATTGAGCTGTTTCCACAATAATTTTTCGGAAGTCATAATTTACATGGTCAAGGCTGATCCTTTATAACGCTATGTGCCTAAGGATGTTTGAATCTATTTTGTCTCCGTTTAATTATCTCTGACGTAATTGACTGATAAACGCGAGCTTCAGCATAATGTGACCCAGGTAGTAGAATAGCAAAAGTGCACCATGACACACAATTGCAAAATGCACTACACTTTAACACATCTAAAGGGAATAGGAATATTATCCTGTGCGGAAGCTGTAGTTTACTGTGCTACGAGTCAGGTGATTCCATACACCTTGTGTACTTGGACCACAACATCACCACTGCATTTTCCATGTTTGTTATGTAATTCGTTTTCAAATGAATCACAGATGGGAACTGCAGCGGTAGAATGAATTGGAACAACACGTGTTATGGATGTAGGTCCGCCATGCCACCGTCGCTCCAAAATTTGGTTGTGGTGTTGTGAGGACGACAGAAATTAGGATCATCTCCATGAGAGAGATGGAAAGTTGTTCACAAGCCAAAAGGGCATTGGCAGTGGTGTTGGAGCAGGAGGTGGATGCTGCAACTCGGAGGGTAGGATATGAGTCTTCACTGACCATTCCCCACATGGTTATTTGCAGATGTCAGCTAGGCACGTGAAAGGCAGAAAATGACTGTGTACAGCCTGAGGTCCTAGGAGCAAGTGAAAGCACAGTATTGACTGCCTGGGAGCAGGTCTCCAGTCTGTCCTCTAGGCCAAGTATTATGGCCCAGAAATTGATCTCGCTCTGTTCCCGCGGGGGTAAGCCTTCCCCGCGATGTCTCACCTCGCTTATGCTTTTTCAGATCCAGCTCGCACGAACTTGATGTTCCAGACATCAGCTGTGCTGGGCTTGCGTATCCCAGTGGCGTAGTGAATTCGTGCGAGCTGTGGGATCACGTGACTCAGTTAGAGCCAATGGCAGCACACCATCTTCCATTCATAAGTCTCACAGCATGGCTGTGAAATCTATGAATCTTACACCCCCCCAAAATAACAGCTAAACCTCAATTAAATTTTAAAAAAAACCATCACATTAATAAAATAAGTATAGTTAATTAAATTAACCATTTTAAATAAAAAATAAAATTTTTGAAAAAATTTAAAATCTTTTAAAAAGTTATAAAAATAAACTTACCTGTCTTTAAAGTCTATAAAAAAGATATACCTGTAAAAAAAAATTCAAAAAAATACTTAATTCACTACTTACCTTCTTAAAAGCGGGTCTTACTCCTCCTTTTTACATTTCCAAAATCTTCCCTACTTACCTGCGCGTCCAAAGCATGAAGTGCACAGCGTGCGCGCAGCCTGTAGCGCGCACGCGATGCACCGAGGACCCGCCCCCTTTTCAGAAGAGCAATTGCCGGTTTTCAGCGCATGCGCAGGACATGCAGAAAACCGGCAATTGGAGTGGGAATACGCGAGAGTACGCAGCGCGTACTCTCGCGTCCCGGGATCAATTTTCGGCCCATTGTCTAAAATAGAAAGATTTCATGGGGCTGGGGGGGGGGGGGGCAATAGCATTTTTAAAAAATGACACCTGTAATTAGCACCAAGACAAGTAAAACAATAAAGTGTTGTCTATTTTGCTAACGTCAAGTCTCTGAAGGAATTTCCTTTACTAAATATGCAGCTATCGAGATCTCCTTCCACCACCTGCAGCAAGAGTTAACCATATTTTGTGTGTTAGCAACATCAAGTGGTAAAAGATTGTTACTGCAACATTTTCCTTTTCTAAATCGGTTTACAGCTTCAGATTTTGTTCTTGAAGTTAAATTTTAAGCAACCTTCATTTCAAGATGATATAAATGTACCGTAAATGATTTACCAATGGGTACTTTCGAACTTCACCCGTAGTCACAAATGACATCCTTTGTGACTGTGACAAAGGTAAACTATCCCTCCTCGTCCTTCTCGACCTGTCTTCAGACTTCACACGGTTGACCACTTCATCCTTCTCCAACGCCTCTCCACCGTCGTCCAGCTGGGTGGGACTGCACTCACCTGCTTCCATTCTTATCTATCTAATCGTAGTCAGAGAATCACCTGGAATGGCTTCTCTTCCCGCTCCCGCATCGTTACCTCTGGGATCCCCCAAGGATCTATCCTTGGCCCCCTCCTATTTCTCATCTACATGCTGCCCTCGGCGACATCATCCAAAAACACAGCGTCAGTTTCCACATGTACGCTGATGACACCCAGCTCTACCTCACCACCACTTCTCTCGCCCCCTCCACTATCTCTAAATTGTCAGACTCTTTGTCTGACATCCAGTACTGGATGAGCAGAAATTTCCTCCAACTAAATATTGGGAAGACCGAAGCCATTGTTTTCGGTCCCCGCCACAAACTCCGTTCCCAGCCACCGACTCCATCCCCCTCCCCGGCAACTGTCTGAAGCTGATCCAGACTCTTCGCAGCCTTGGTGTCGTATTTGACTCGAAATGAGCTTCCGATCACATATCCACGTCATAACTAAGACTGCCTATTGCTACCTCCGTAATATCACCCGTCTCTACCCTTGCCTCAGCTCACCTGCTGCTGAAACCCTCATCCATGCCTTTGTTACCTCTAGACTTGACTATTCCAACGCACTCCTGGCTGGCCTCCCACATTCTACCCTACGTAAACTTGAGGTGATCCAAAACTCTGCTGCCCGTGTCCTAACTCACACCAAGTCCCGTTCACCCATCTCCCCTGTGCTCGCTGACCTACATTGGCTCCTGGCTAAGCAATGCCTCGATTTCAAAATTCTCATCCTTGTTTTCAAATCACTCCATGGCCTCGCCCCTCCCCATCTCTGTAACCTCCTCCAGCCCCACAACCCCTACCGAGATATCTGCCCTCCTCTAATTCTGGCCTCTTGAGCATCCCTGATTTTCTTTGCTCCACCTTGGCGGCTGTGCCTTCTGTTGCCTGGGCCCTAAGCACTGGAATTCCCTGCCTAAACCTCTCCGCCTCTCTACCTCTCTTTCCTCCTTTAAGATGCTCCTTAAAACCTACCTCTTTGACCAAACATTTGTTCATCTGCCTTAATTTCTCCTTTCTCTTTTTGATAAAACCAATTAAATATCTGTAACTCAGTAAAACTTTAAAGGAAACTTAACAAATCAAATTAAAATTTGGTAGTCCGGGGTGACGATGCACTCCAGTCCCCGCGGCGCCCACCGGTCGCGGAAAAACTCAAGCGTGCCGGCGGACACCGCGTGCTCCATCTCCAGGGCCACCCGGGCGCGAACATGGCCGCGGAAGAGAGGCAGGCAATCGGGCCGAACGACCCCCTCGACCGCCCGCTGCCTGGACCAATTAATGGCTTTCTTAGCCAGGCCCAGGAGCAGTCCCACGAGGAGGTCCTCCGACCTGCCCGCTCCCCTCCGCACCGGGTGACCGTAGATCAGGAGCGTGGGGCTGAAGTGCAACCAGAAATTGAGGAGCAGCCCCTTCAAGTAATGAAAGAGGGGCTGCAACCTCTCACACTCTACGTATATGTGAAAAGCGGACTCCTCCAGGCCGCAGAAATGGCAAGCGGCCTGGGAGTCCATAAACCTATTTAACAATCTATTGCACGGGACTGCTCCGTGCAACACCCTCCAGGCCAAGTCCCCAATAGAACAAGGGAAGACTCCCGCGTAGAGAGCCCTCCATTGGGGACCTTCGCCTCCGCTGGACGGCAAGATGGTACGCCAAGGCGTGTCCGGACGGCAGACGAAGATGGCAAAGTGGAGAGTGTGCAGGAGCAGCCCGTACAGGAAATGCCTCCGTGCGGATTGAAAGGGCACGGAGGGCATTTCTCTGAGAAGGCTCAAGTGGTGAGGCGGCGGCTCCCGAGGGAGGATTCGGGGCCGGGCGCCGATAAGGAATTCCGTCCGAATGGGGGTCAGCTCGGACGGGATCGCCCCACGTGCTTGAGCCTCCTCGATACACTAGTGGAGTCGGGGCCCAGTGCCACTTTTAGCGACTCGATGGCTTTGACCGCGAGCCGGACGTTGATCCAAGACATGCGCCTCGCCAACTCCTCCGGCGCCATCCAGCCCGCTCCTCCGCCATCGAGCAGGTCCCTGACTCTAGTCACCTTACCGGGCACAGCCCTGCCCTCCGCCAGCCGACCGAACCCGCGGTCGTGGAGGTGCGGATTCCTGAGCAGCGGCTCCCAAAGGACGGCCGCCGCTCCTGACGGGGGAGAACTGCGCCTGGAGGCGACGCTGTTCCAAACCCATAGCAGTTCCTGGTAGAAGACAGGCAGCTCCCGCAGGCTGGCACGTGTGCCGCCCACTCTCACAAACAGGAGCTGCGTGTCGTAATTGAGGCCGTGCAGCTGGCGGAAGAAATACGTCGCCAGCGCACGCCACCTAGGAGGATTCTCCACGTACAGGTATCTCTGCAGCGTCTGAAGATGGAAAGTCGCCGCCTGGGTGCGAAGGCACACCAGCGCCTGACCGCCCTCCCTAAGCGGGAGACTCAGAACCGCAGCAGAGACCTAGTGCTTCCTTTTGTCCCAGAAGAAGTCAACGAGCTTCTTCTGCATCTTGGCGACAAACGCAGGGGGAGGGATCAAAGTGACCAACCGGTACCACAACATGGCGGCCACAAGCTGGTTTATGACCAGCGCTCGACCCCTGTAGGACAACACTCGGAGCAGTCCTGTCCAGCGCCCTAGGCGAGCGGTGACTTTGGCCTCCAGCTCTTGCCAGTTCGCCGGCCAGGCGTCCTCGGCCGGGCTGAGGTAGACTCCCAGGTAGAGGAGGTGCGTTGTGCTCCAGGCGAAGGGCCTGAACTCCTCCGGCAGGGAGTCCACCTGCCATGGGCCCACCAGGAGTCCAGAACATTTCTCCCAGTTGATCTTGGCGGAGGATGCGTCCGAGTAAATCTGCTGGCATTCTCGCATCCTCCGCAAGTCGACGGGATCCGTGACCGCGAGGAGCACGTCATCGGCGTAAGCCGAGAGGACCACCTCCACGCCCGGCCCTTGCAGAGCCAGTCCCGTCAACCTCTTCCGCAAGAGGCGCAGGAAAGGCTCCACGCAAACGGCGTATAACTGACCGGACATGGGGCATCCCTGACGCACCCCCCTCCCGAAGCGAAGGGGCGCCGTCAAAGACCCGTTAACTTTAATCAGACACTCCGCGGCGGCGTACAGAAGTCGGATCCGGGCGACGAAATGCGTCCCGAACCCGAAAGCGCGCAGAGTCCCGAAAAGATACTCGTGATCCACCCTGTCGAACGCCTTCTCCTGATCCAGGGAAAGGAAGGCGACCGACAGACCAGCCCTCTGGGAATGGTGGACCAGGTCCCGGACCAGGTGGATGTTGTCGTGGATTGACTGGCCCGGGACCGTGTAGGACTGGTCGGGGTGGATCATGTGGGCCAGCACGGTGCCAAGGCGAACAGACATAGCCCTGGCGAAAATTTTGTAGTCCGTGCTGAGGAGGGAGACCGGGCGGCAGTTCTTATGAAGGCGGAGATCGCCCTTCTTGGGCAGCAGGACGATGACCGCCCTGCGCCAAGAGAGGGGCATCTCCCCGGTCGCCAGACTTTCCCCCAGGACCCGCGCGTAGTCGTCCCCCAAGACGTCCCAGAATGCCCTGTGGAACTCCACGGTCAGCCCGTCCAGCCCCGGGGACTTGCCCCTCGAGAGCTGGCGCAGGGCGCCGGTCAGCTCCGCCAGGCTTAGCGGAGCTTCTAAATTCTCGGCGCCCTCCGGGCCGACCTTCGGCAGGTCCTCCCACAAAACTCTGCGCGCATCCTCGCTGGACAGATCCGAAGAGAACAGAGCCCCGTAATAGGCCCGGGCCTCCGCGCTGATGCCCTCCGGATCCGAGACCAGAGATCCATCGTCGGCCAGCAGCCCCAAGAGCTGCTTACGGACCCCCCGTCTTTTTTCCAGCGAGTAGAAGAAGGGGGAGCCGCAGTCCAGGTCCCGCAGGAACTGGATCCGCGACCTCACGTACGCGCCTCGGGACCCGACCAGCTGCAGGTCCTTCAGCGCGCCCTTCTTCTCTTCGTACACCTTCCGCAGGGCCGGGTCTTCGACGACTTGACCGAGACGGGACTCCAGGTCGAGCACTTCTTTCTCCAATCGCCCGACCCGGGCCTCCCGCCTCTTGGTCGACCCCTTCGCGTACTCCTGACAGAAGAGGCGGACGTGAGCCTTGCCCACGTCCCACCATAGCCTCAAGGAGGGGAAGCCTCCCCGCTTCCTTCTCCAGTCGGCCCAGAACCGGCGAAACGAATCCCGGAACCGCGCGTCCTCCAGCAGCAGGTTGTTAAAATGCCAGTAATCGGACCTCCCCCGCGCGCGCAACGGAGCGAGCTCCACCCACACCAGGTGGTGGTCCGTGCACGGCACCAGCCGCATGGAAGCCGCCGGAACGCAGGAGACGTACGCCCGGGAAATGTAAAGGCGGTCGATTCTGGACCTTCCTCCTCCAGACCTCACGCTCGTGAAGGCGCTGGAGTCGGGATGGAGATTTCGCCAGACGTCCACCAAGTCGAAGGACCCGACCAGGTCCTGCAACTTCTCCATCGCCGCCGGGCTTCGCGGGGGACCCGACCGGTCCCGCGCCTTGAGGGTACAATTGAAATCCCCCCCGAGGATGACGCATTCGCCCACGTCGATGGAGCCCAGAAGAGCGGACACTTCTCCGAAGAAGCGCACTTGCTGCGCACCGGTCTGGGGGGCGTACACGTTCACTAAATGGAGCGGCACGCCTCCCAGGCGAACAGTGACCTGGAGCAAGCGGCCCGGCACGTGCTCCTTGACCCTCAAGATCTCCGGCTGAAAATGTGGGGCCAGCAAGACGGCCACCCCGCAGGAATTGTTGGAGAGCTTAATTTCTCCTTATGTGGCTCGGTGTCAAATTTTGTTTTATAATACTCTGTTGAGGCTGCCGCGAAACACGAATGGAGGCTGAATCCATGTGTGGAAAACAAGAAAACTTTAATTCACTGCATGGCACACAAAATGGCTGAGAGAGCTGCTCCCAGAATTCTCTGCTAAAAACTCCCAGAATTCTCTGGGTAAAACCTGAGGCCCCGCCCCCTTCTGCCTTAAAGGTAATGTGCCTTAAAGGGGAAGGTGCTGGAAGTTTGTCCACAGACGGAAGAGTGGATTATGCCCGTTTTAGGTGGCGATCCGCCACACAGCTCCCCCCAGAATCCGCTTAGGAGGTGTGGATGAGACGGTGCGGTGGTCTGATGGGCCTGCCGGAGCGGCTCTTGTAGGCCGCCGGTGGACGTGGAACGGCCGGGCGTGGAGCAGCCGGGTGAACCGGCTTGAGGGCAGGTCGGCCGCGTGGAGGTGGACGAGCTACAGGGACCTGCTCCCCGGGCTCTGAGTGTGCTGGCTTGAGTCGGTCCACCGACACTTTTTCGGTCCTGTCGCCCACTTGCAGGGTGAAAAATTTGTCCCCAGCCTGTAGCACCTTGTAGGGCCCGTCGTACGGGGGTTGAAGGGGTCCGCGGTGGGCGTCGTGCCGGACGAAAACAAACCGTGCCTGGTGCAGGCTTAGTGGGACGTGTGAGGTGGATTCGCCGTGTCGGGCAATGGGCACCGGCGCGAACTGCAGCGCCGGTGAGGCGAAGTCGTGGCGTTGCTGGTCGGCTGACCAGGGTGTCGTGGCGGTGGGCAGGAACTCGCCGGGTACGCGCAGCGGCTGACCGTACACGAGCTCTGCTGCCGATGCGTGGAGGTCTTCTTTAACTGCGGTGCGCAGGCCGAGGAGGACCCACGGAAGTCGGTCGGTCCAGGCGGCGTCTTGGAGGCTGGCTCGAAGAGATGCCTTCAAGGATCTGTGGAACCGCTCACACAGTCCGTTGGCTTGGGGGTGGTACGCTGTGGTGCGGTGAATGGTCACCCCGAGATTGCGTGCGACGGCGGTCCAGAGTTCAGAGGTAAATTGCGGACCTCTGTCCGACGTCATGTCGGAGGGGACGCCGAACCGTGCGACCCAGGTGCTGACGAAGGCTCTGGCGATGTCGGCGGTGGTGGTAGAGGTCAGTGGAATTGCCTCAGGCCAGCGTGTGGTGCGGTCAACGATGGTCAGCAAGTGCGTGTGGCCTTGCGACGGCGGCAGGGGCCCGACGATGTCCACGTAGATGTGGTCGAATCTCCGCGAGGGGACGGTAAACTCCTCGAGGGGTGCTTTCGTGTGTTGCTGTACCTTGGCCCGTTGGCAGGCTAGGCAGGAGTTGGCCCAAGTACGCACATCCTTGCGAAGGCAGCGCCAGACAAAGCGGTTGGCTACCAATTTGATGGATGCGCGGACGCCGGGGTGGGAGAGGTTGTGGAGAATGTCGAATACCTGGCGGCGCCAGGACGCTAGGACGACGGGCCGAGGTTGACATAGGGATATGTCGCACTTGACCGTGACTGCGGTCGGGCCACAGGCGACATTGGCCAGGCGTAGCCCTGGTAGGTTGGTGGGTGCGGAGAGCAGATCAGGGTCGGTGATCTGGTCTGCTGCGAGTTGAGCGTAGTCGACTGCTAGGTGTGCGGCGTGGATGGCGGGGCGGGAGAGGCAGTCGGCTACCACATTGTCTCGGCCGGAGACGTGTTGGATGTCCGTGATGAACTCGGACACTGCCGCGAGCTGGCGCTGCTGCCTGGCGGAACAGGGGTCGGTTGTCTTTGCCATTGCGAATGTCAGGGGCTTGTGGTCGACAAACGCAGTGAAGGGGTGGCCCTCAAGCAAAAACCGGAAATGGCGGACCGCCAGGAACAGCGCGAGGAGCTCGCGGTCGAAGGTGCTGTACTTGACCTCCGGGGGGCGTAGTTGGCGGCTGAAGAAGGCAAGTGGTTGCCAGGCGCTGTCGACCCACTGCTCATACACGGCGCCGACTGCGTGGTCGGAGGCGTCCGTGGTGAGCGCTACCCTGGCATTGGGCCGTGGGTGCGCGAGCAGGGTGGCGTTGGCGAGCGCGGTCTTGGTGGAATCGAAGGCGGCGGACGCGTCTGCCGTCCATTCGACTGCCATCTTGCCGCTCCTGCCCCGCAGGACTTCATACAGGGGCCTCATGAGGGACGCCGCTGTGCGGATGAAGCGGTTATAGAAATTCACCATCCCGAGGAACTCCTGGAGGCCTTTGATGGTGGTGGGGCGGGGAAATTGTTGGACGGCCTGCACCTTGGTGGGCAGGGGAATGGCCCCAGCATGGGTGATGTGGTGGCCGAGGAAGTCGATATTGTCCAGGCCGAACTGGCATTTGGCTGGGCTGAGGATGAGCCCGTGGTCGCTGAGGCGCCCGAACAGGATGCGAAGGTGTTCGAGGTGTTCCTGCTTGGAGGAACTGGCTACCAGGATGTCGTCCAGGTTGACGAACAGGAACTTCAGGTCCCGAAGGACCGAGTCCATGAGCCGTTGGAATGCCTGGGCCGCGTTTTTGAGGCTGAAGGGCATCCGCAGGAACTCGAACAGGCCGAAGGGGGTGATTACGGCCGTCTTGGGGACGTCCGCGGGGTGGACGGGGACTTGGTGGTAGCCGCGCACCAGGTCGACCTTGGAAAAAACTGAGCGGCCGGCCAATCTAGCCGAGAAGTCCTGAATGTGAGGCACGGAGTACCGATCAGGGGTGGTGGCGTCATTGAGGCGGCGGTAATCCCCGCAGGGGCGCCAACCTCCGCCTGGTTTGGGGGCGATGTAGAGTGGGGAGGCCCAGGGACTGTTGGAGCGGCGGATGATGCCGAGCTGTTCCATGGTGGCAAACTCGGTCCGCGCGATCTCCAGTTTGGCCGGGTCCAGCCTGCGGGCGTGGGCGTACACTGGGGGGCCTGTGGTGGGGATGAAGTGTTCCACCCCGTGTTTGGTGGCCTCCGCGGAGAAGGTCGGATTGGTAAGGGCCGGGAATTCGGCCAGGAGTGCCGAGTAGTCATCCGTGGCCCGGGCGTGGCACTGTGACGCCATGTCGGCGGGTTGACGGGGGGCCATGGCGCCCAGGATGGGGGACATGGTGTTCATGTCCATGAGGCGGTGACGAGGGATGTCTACCAGTAAGCCGTGGGCACACAGGAAATCTGCGCCGATGAGGGGGGAGAGCACCTTGGCAGTGATGAACTCCCATCGGTAGCGGTGACCAGCGAGGTCGAGGGTGACTGTCCGGGTGCCATACGTCCGGATTTCCGAGCTGTTAGCAGCAGCCAGCGCCGGTCCTCGTTCGCCCTTTTGGATGTCGAGGGAGGAGGCCGGGATGATGCTGTGCTGAGCCCCAGTGTCGCACAGGAACCAGCGGCCGGTTTTGTCATCCGTGACGAACAGCAGGGAGCCCACGTGGCCCACGGCCATCGCGGGGGCTGGAACGGGGGCGGACTTGAAAGAGCAGGGAGGTGTGCACCGTTGTGCCCTGGTGCCGAACCGTGCGTGGCAGTAACAGTGGCCCGGGTTAGTGGGGCGTGAAGGCCCCGTGGGCCTGGTGACAGGCCCTTGTGGCCGTGTGCTGGATGGTGAGGGGCGCGCCCAGGCATTGGCTGCTAGGTCCGGAGTGACGTCGCGGCTGGAGTGAGCGGACAGCAGCTTGTCGGCCTCATCGGCCAGGGCTTCCAGGTTCGTGAGGCCGGACGCCACGATCGCTGGGCGGATGCTGAGAGGGAGCTGGCGGATGAACAGCATGCGGAAGAGGGATCCGGGTGGGCTCTCGTCGGTGAGGGAGAGCATGTGGGAGAGGAGGTCTGACGGTGAGGCATCACCGAGGCCTGGAAGGTCGAGGAGGTGGCAGTTTCGCTGATATGCCGAGGCCGTAAATTTTTTAAGGAGCGCTGTTCTGAGATGTGCGTACTTGCCTTCCTCTGGTGGGTTCTGCAGCGTTGTCCAAACCTTGGAAACTGCGGCGCTACTGAGTGATGTGACGAGATAGTCGTACTTCGTCCCATCTGTGGTGATATTTCGCAGCCGGAAGCGAGATTCAGCTTGGAGAAACCAGGCTTCGGGCTCGTTTTCCCAAAACTCCGGCAGTTTCACGGAAACTGCGTTCGTGTCCGCCATTGCAGTGCTCGGAATACATTCTGAGCGTCGGGGTCACCAATGTTGAGGCTGCCACGAAACACAAATGGAGGCTGAATCCATGTGTGGAAAACAAGAAAACTTTAATTCACTGCATGGCACACAAAATGGCTGAGAGAGCTGCTCCCAGAATTCTCTGCTAAAAACTCCCAGAATTCTCTGGGTAAAACCTGAGGCCCCGCCCCCTTCTGCCTTAAAGGTAATGTGCCTTAAAGGGGAAGGTGCTGGAAGTTTGTCCACAGACGGAAGAGTGGATTATGCCCGTTTTAGGTGGCGATCCGCCACAACTCCTGTGAAGCGCCTTGGGATGTTTTACTACATTAAAGGCGCTATATAAATACAAGTTGTTGTAGGTACACAGAAAACCAATTGGATTATTTTAAGCATATAGAAAAGCTGATAAAAAGATTGGAAATGAGGCACTTTGCAAATTTGCTGTTTAGCACCAAATAGGTTACAGCCTATCCTCTCAAAATCACATGTATATTGAACGGTGAAATCAAGACATGATGCTCTGAATGATATGATTGTCCTAACTAACAGCTGAGGCTGAGAAGAGCTCAGTAAACGTTAAGTAGAGACAGGAAATCACTAGAATGTTATGTAATGAAGATGTAAAGATTGATTTGCAGGTTACACAGAAGTCTGTTTGCAGACCTTCCTACTTTAGAGAACATTTAATCTTGGGATTCACTCAGAAAGAAACACCACTTGGGACTATGACACCACCTCAAGGAAATTTTGTCCACCCTACGTACAAAACTTTAGAGTCGCTTCGTCAGTCTGTGTTGCTGCTTCTACTGCGCCTCTCATTTGTACAACCCAATCGAAACTGCTCTGCTGGTGACAATAGACACTTTACCTGACGAAGGAGCAGTGCTCCGAAAGCTTGTGATTTCAAATAAAACTGTTGGACTTTCACCTGGTGTTGTGCGACTTCTCACATTTGTCCACCCCAGTCCAACACTGGCATCTCCACATCATGGTGACAATAGAGGTGGAGAGTGCTATTTCTACAGTTAACTGATAACAGCAGCAATCTTCAATACAAGTAGCTCGGCATGTTGACAGTTCCGACTTTTTTTAAAGACAGGCAAGTCAGGCAGTGCACTTGAGGGTTCAGGAATTGACGGTTTAAGTATCACAGTAAGTTACAAATACAGCACCTTCAACAACAACACACCCATCTAACTGAACAATGAATGGAATTCCCTCCCTAAACCTCTCCACCTCTCTACCTCTCTTTCCTCCTTAAAACCTACCTCTTTGACCAAGCTTTTGGTCATCTGTCCTAATTTCTCCATATGTGGCTCGGTGTCAAAGTTTTTGTCTTATAATACTCCTGTGAAGCGCCTTGGGACGTTTTACTACGTTAAAGGCGCTATATAAATACAAGTTGTTGTTGAACACATTTATATGCACAAACTGTGTATTTGCATATCATTGTCCTTCAGTATGATCTCTACCCTTTTCTGCTCTTCTAATACTTTATTTGCTTTGGAGTTTGCAGTAAAATATTCATTCATAATTGTTTTGCGCAATTTCTAGCTTTCTTTTAATTATAATGGAGGATTGCCCAACATGTAGTCTTTTCTGCTATTACTAATGCACCAAGCAGTCCCGTCCGGCCTTTTTCTGAACTACTTCTCAGACAGGATCCCAGAATGTGCTTTTTCCAGGATAAAAATGCAATAAAATTAAGTGATAATTGAGGTTCTGTTATTTGTTGCTGCGATCTTTTGTGCTGTTATTTTACAGTCCTTTGGAAATAGTGAACCAAGTACTGGAAGTTAAATGGATGCTACTCACTCACTCACTCACTCTTTGGGAAAGCATCACAGCTGAGCCGAATCCGCCCTCGTTCAATGCCCAAACAGGCAAACTTTAACATGCAAAAAGGGTAACAAAAGACTCGGTTCCCCCTTCAAGCTCACCTCATCCAGTAGACAGCATCAAGCCAGCTCCCACTAAAGGCCCATAGCACACAACTGCCTCTATTTTGGCTCTCGTGGTTACAAAAACAGGCATTCTCAATAAAATAAGGAGCTGAAGATCTATTTGAGAGTACTTGATGCTGAAGATCTATTTGGGAGTACTTGATGCTGAAGATCTATTTGGGAGTACTTGATGCTGAAACCTGGTACATGAAATGAGAATGTTTCATTTCCCAGGATTAGCATTCCTTACCCGAATGAATACCAAAACAACAAAAAAGTCTCTTGTCCTGGCATTACGCAATTCTGGGACTGGTCGTGTCCAAACCAAGACTCGGACAGTCAGATTACTGTCTGTAAAAAAAAAGCAGTAAACCTTGGATTCATTCAGATTCAGGAACTTTCATTATTTTGCTATTGTGAAGTTATGAGAACAACCAAGAGAAAATGGGAAGAAGTTAATTTTCTCATTCAAATAAAAAAAAATGGAAGAAAGAATGAACACAATATGCTGAAACACTTCCTGGTGTTCTGAAATATATTTTTTTCATTCATTTTTACCCAGGCATTTTTGGCCTGTGAATATTAGCACTAGAAAGTAATCTACAAGGGCAACGGTTTCTCTCCAAGTTATTCTATTGACTGCTTGTTGTGTAAAATAATTTTGAAAGACAGATCCTGCCATCGAGATCCATGACAGATTAAACAATGACATTTTCTCCAAACTTGTTTTTTATTCTACTTAGAATTCAGTCATTTTTTAAAACAAAACTGTTTAAAAATCCTATTCATAAAGCAATATTGGACTTATAAACTTTAATTTGAAATATTTTGTTGAACCAGTAACTTCTCTTAAGCAGGCAAACATTTTACTACAATTACCTATGTTATTTTATGAACAAAATAAAATTTCGATAACATAATGTGGCCACTGCTCCCTGCTGGCATCTGGAGCTAAAAATTAACACATAATAAATATAGAAGGATTGAATTATCTGATATCAATTCATGGTAAGAGACAAGCAAAAAGGTCAGATGTAATTAAATATTGTCTGTTTCTACTTCATTACAAGTCAATGTATAAATTTGTGCTCACAAGAGTTTCTCATTTGGAACTTCATTTTAAGCAGTGGTTGCAATTTGCAACTAAATGGTTTCAACATTAATAACTCTGTATCATTGGACCAGATTTTTTTGTAGCAGGGCATTTAACGCCGTCAACCATTAACTAGACTTGCTCCTTCAACGACTGATCTGCAAATTAGCCTAACTCAATGTTTTAGTTTAAGCCGAGTCCAATTGCTGTGGAAGCTACCCTGTTTACATTGTGGAGCAGATTCTAATGCAGCTAGAAGTATACACAGTTGTTTATAAATTATAATTTACAACTGTTTCTGGACATTGCATCATTCTCAATAGCGGAGAGGATTCCCATCCTGCCAACTGATAACAATGCTGACTATGTTCAATCAACCATTTCATGAATCGGTAGTTTGATATTACAGTACACAGTCGATGGGGTTTGTGGCTAGACAGTCTTACTGATGGGATTTTTCCAGACATAACCCCAGTTTGGAGGACAACATTTAGAATTGTACTGCAGAGTGCTTCACAGTCCAAGTGGACAATGTAGAAAAGTTTTACATGCTGACTGTTACACTTTGCTAAAATCCTCATGAGAATGCGGCTCAATGGTCCTGTTTGCCACATGTATGCCACATTTCACAGGCAACACACTCTGAAGTAGCAAAAAATGGTCTGTTTTTAAAGAGATTGTTCAAAAGTGGGCAGCCACAAATCTCAGGTCTTGCTTTGGCCTCCAGCAAAGATTTCTTGTAGCTAATGTTGAAACCTAACTCTGAAGTGAAAGACAGAGGCCACTGCAAACTTGACTCTCAACAGGTTTTCTAATTGTCTAAAACCAGAGAGATGTCAGCACTGCAACTATAGATGGGTTGCAATGAAACAAGGGTCAGTCTGGGAGCAGATGTGAGGCTGAAGGAAAGAATATTGGGCCAGATTTTGCTGTAGCAGGGCATCTAATGGCATCTGCCATTAGTTAGACTTGCCCCTGCACCCTTCAGCTCAAAAACATTTTGTCCACTAAGTTGCTGAAAGTGTGAGGTGTAACAGCGCACTGAGGGAAACAGGGCATCAGGGAGCTGAGTGAACAGGGCAACCAACATCTCCTTAAACAATGAGATTTAAGAATTGGGAAATAAACAGCAGAAGGACTGAGAAGGAGTTTGAATTAAAAGGGGTGAATTTAATCTCAAATCATGTACGGAAAGAGAAATAAAGAGAGGAAAGAAAGATTTGATGAAGAAAGAGCAAGAAAAAAAGAGACAGAAAGGATAAGTAAGAATTTTTTTTTGTTGACATTTTAAAAATCTCCTAAAACAATTCACAACCTGAAGGAATGAGACTCCAAACTTATAATAGTTAATTTTCAGTGCCAGAAAGGTTGATTGGCAGTCATTAACCCTTATCATGTCAAAAGGGTACTTGTGTTGTAATTACTAGCCCTAAATATCTGAGCCAGATGAAATTCGTAGCTACCACGCAAATACAGCAACTTCACAAGATTCAATGTATGTCTATGGTGAGGCAAACAGCGAAATGTCATTTTAGCGATGCTAATGGCAGAGTGGCGCAACTCGGACAGCAATTTTTGGGTGTTGACATTTAACCGTGCATCTGCCCCTTGCCTGAAGTTGCTGTACCATTTGCGCATAAATAATGGCAAGAGCCATTAGCCTCACCGTTATTTTGACAGCAAAATCAGGTCCTATGTTTCTGCAATAAAAATTCATTAAGCATTGTGGCACAAAAATAAAACCCTTTAGAACAAAAAAAAATTATACCTCTAAATTATTGCAATTATAGGTATAAATCTATGAGCAAAATATATTAATGCAAGAAACAAATCTGATTTAATATCAACTCAAACTGTAACTGCTGAATAATTTGTGGAAGGGGAATTAATAAACTTTCCTTGAATGCCTTTAGATTGGATTTCAGGACAAATCCAACCTCTTTTTACCATTGTGAATGTTGTATGTAAGTGACGTGAAAAAGTTTGGACTCGGTTTAAACTTCAGTTTCAAATAACACAGTATAAGGTCTCTGAAGAACTAAATATTATTCTTATTTTGTGCAGCAGAGTAATGCCTAATGTTGAAGTTGTATCTTTGCACTGGCAAATATAAAATAGTAACATGAACATTACAACATGCCACCCTGAATATCCACGTAAAGCACCATAAACAGTGTTGATAATGATGTGGTATTGCAACAAGTAAGGTACTATTAAAACAAACAATGCCCATTTGATTGCCAAATATTCTAATGTCTAAACAGTGTACTTCTTTTGGAAACAGATTCTAGCATAAACAACAATAAATAACTCGCATAAACAACTGGGTACTCACTGCTATTTCTAATTTGATTCTGTTTCCAGTATAAATTGATGCTCACAATTAAGGTTTAAAGGAACAAAATTGTCACACAATGTTTCCTTTAGATTTTTAGATGCAATTACACAATGCAAAGGTCCAAAACACCTTACATCCATGTAATATTTTTAATCTCTGTAGAGAAAGATTTCCTCTGTGTGCTTGATGTGGCAAAATCATAAACATGTTTATGAAGACACAATCATGATTTTGGTACACCTAATACACAGAGGAAATTTTCCTCCTGAATGGAACTGCCATTGTTGCAAAGTGGGGACTGAACCTCCGATAATACTTTTCGAGGACTTAGAAAAATTGCACTTGCTTCATAGTTATGGAGCACAGATTTTTTTTAATTCCCTTTTATTTGTATTTGAAGCTGCACGAGGCTAAAGGGGTTAAATTATGAGGACAGGTTGCATAGACTAGGCTTGCATTCCTTTGAATATAGAAAATTAAGGGGTGATCTAATTTAACATAAAAGGGAACCCAAAAATCTTCTACCTGCATGTAAATAGTAAGCTGGTAGTAAGAGGCGGGGCGGGGCCTATTAGGGACAAAGAAGGTGATATATGCTTAGAGGCACAGGGCAAGGCTAGAATACTCAATGAGTACTTTGTATCGGTGTTTACTAAGGAAGAAATATCAGTCGAAGCGGTGATAGTAGAGGTAATGGAAGGGGTGAAAATTGATAGGCAGGGTGTACTGGAAAGGCTGGATATGCTTAGAGTGGATAAGTCGCCTGGTCCGGATGGCTTGCATCCCAGGTTGCTAAGGGAAGTGGGGGAGGAGATAGCGGAAGGGCTTGCCATAATCTTCCAATCTTCCCTAGATACAGGGGAGGGGCCAGAGGATTGGAAAGTGGCAAATGTGACACCATTGTTCAAGAAAGGGTGTAAGGACAATCCTAGTAACTACAGGCCGGTCAGTTTAACATCAGTGGTGGGTAAGGTTTTAGAATCAATAATCAGGGAAAAAATTAACGGGCACTTGGAAGAGGTTTAAGTTAATTAAGGAGAGCCAGCATGGATATGTAAAAGGCAGATCGTGTTTGACGAATCTAATTGAATTTTTTGATGAAGTAACAGAGAAGGTTGATGAAGGGAATGCAGTGGATGTTGACTATATGGATTTTAAGAAAGCGTTTGACAAAGTACCACATAAAAGGCTAGTTAACAAAATTGAGGCTCATGGAATAGGAGGATCAGTGTCAGCTTGGATAAGAAATTGGCTTAAGGACAGAAAACAGCGAGTCGTGGTAAATGGTTCTTTTTCAGACTGGAGGATGGTAGACAGTGGTGTTCCCCAAGGGTCAGTGCTAGGACCACTGCTTTTTTTGATATATATATATATATATATAAATGACTTGGATATTGGAATACAGAGCAAAATTTCAAAATTTGCCTATGATACCAAACTTGGAGGTATGGCAAACAGTGAGGAGGATACCAATCGACTGCAACAGGACATAGATAGGCTAGCAGAATGGGCAGACAAGTGGCAGATGGAATACAGAGACGTGTGAGGTGATGCATTTTGGCAGAAGGGATAGGGAGAGGCAATATAGACTTAATGGCACATTTCTAAAGAGTGTGCAGGGACAGAGGGACCTGGGGGTTCATGAGCATAGATCTTTGAAGGTGGCAGGACATATTGAGAAAGTAGTTAGCAAAACATATGGGGGTAAAAATTCAGTTGGTTGCGCCTCCCGTTAGCGCCTTAAGAGGGCGCTAATGGGGCGCAAAGCCGCTAACGCCCGGGCGCAGCGATGTTTGCGCCGCTCGGGAACTTAACTAGAGATTGTGCGGCGGCGCTAAAACTTACCGCTGCGACCACCTGCGCGCGCAGATTGTGACGTCATTCCATGGTGCAACGCCCTTGTGGCGCCCCGGAGCGGAAATTGAGTGGCGCCCCCTGCCTTACCGCCTGGCGCTTCCAACGACCGGAAGACTGGAACGCTATCAATCGCTGTGGGGCTGGGGGGGGCGCTATTTAAAGGGGGCCTCTTCCTGTCTTTTTCTGTGGTCGACATTTTTGCACCACTCGTTCTGAGAGAGAGAGAGAGATTCGGAGAGAGAGAAAGAGAGACTTCTACATTGACTCAACGCTTTGTGAGGTAGTTTTGCCTATTGATCCTAACTTCGCTGGTACTTTAGTTGCTGTCCTTCATTACTTTGCTTGCAAAGAGAATATGGGGGCTGCACTGATTGGGGGCGTCGTCCTGCTCCAGCTGAATCGGAGGATACAGAGACGCAGAGAGAGAGTGGCAATGATGGCCAGACGGAGGAGGGCCATCAGGCGTATGTACAGGAGAGCTTACCCTCCCAGGGTATATCGTGAACAGCTCTCCTACATCCATATGTCCGAGGAGCTGTGTTTGCGAAGGCTGCGATTCAGCAAGGAGGTGGTCACTGAGCTCTGCCACCTGCTGCAGCCAGATCTGCAGCCTCAACTGAGGTCCAGGACGTCTCTGTCGGTGGCAGTGAAGGTCACAGTGGCTTTGAACTTTTATGCTACTGGCTCATTTCAAGCTGCTGCTGGGGACCTCGCCAATATCTCCCAGTTCGTGGTGCATTGCTGCATCCGGCAGGTCACAAATGCCCTCTTCAAAAGGAGACGAGAGTTCATCTCTTTCCCCATGACACCAGACAAGCAGCGTGACCGCGCTCTGGGCTTTGCGAGGGTAGCGGGCTTCCCCATGGTGCAGGGCGCCATTGACTGCACGCATGTGGCTTTGCGTGCTCCGCATGAGAATGCCGAGGAATTCAGGAACAGAAAGGGGTTCCATTCCTTGAATGTCCAGTTGGTCTGTGACCACAGACAGCTGATACTCGCTGTCAATGCCCAGTATCCTGGCAGCTGCCATGATGCTTTTATCCTGCGCCAGACTACTGTGGCAGAACTTTTCGAGGCACCGCATCAGCCAGTTGGTTGGCTTCTCGGGGACAAGGGGTATGCATTGAGCACCTGGCTGATGACACCGCTCCGTACGCCCAACACCCCTGCTGAGCTGCGGTACAATGAGAGCCATCAAGCTACCAGGAACATTATTGAGCGCACAATCGGCGTGCTGAAGCAACGGTTCCGCTGTCTGGACCATTCCGGAGGAGCCCTGCAGTACTCGCCTGAGCGAGTATCGAACTTCGTAGTCGTGTGCTGCATGTTGCATAACATGGCAATCCTCAGGACCCAGCCAATGCCACCAGGCCTTGGAGCACCACCAGAGGAGGAGGAGGAAGAGGAGGAAGAGGACGAGGACGATGATCATCAGCAGCACCAAGGCGGGAGGGCGGCCCACAATGGTCAAACTGCAAGGGCCGTCCGTCAACGGCTAATAGCAAGCCGCTTCTAGGGCCCCTACCATTGCTAACAACATTAATGAACCCAGCACGCAACCCCTAAGCCGGCCAAGGCACCAATAATTCCAACCACCAACCATGTATATTTTGAATACAGAAACTTATTTATTTTACAAACTCTGTGTGTGTCAATTCCTCATGACAAACTCATAGAAATAAACACAAAAAAACAGTCAATAACATAACTGGTTCTCACAACCTGGAGATAATGTCCAAAACACTAAACAAAAGTTGGACCATGAACCTCGACCTTTAATAAAAAAATGACCAGCATTTTGTCACACCTCCTACTTTTTGCCCTTCGAGGGTGATCTCCTTCCCTTGCGCACTTCCCCCGTTCTAACCCTACTGCTCCTCCGTAATGGGACCTCAGTGGCTGCAGCAAGGCTGGTGGAAGGCTGCTGCTCGTCAGACCCTGACACTGCAGATGCCCCTGAAGGACGGCCTCGACCAGTTCTGGGCCTGGAGGGCCCGGCTGCAGACTGCACCAACTCTGCATGGGCGGCAGCAGTCTGTCCTACAGGCGGTGGCAAGTGCAGTGGAGAAGTGACAATGTTGGCAGCAGGAATGCTGTCATCGTGAGAGAGGACAGCAACTCCCTGCTCGCCCGACACACTGGCACTCCCACGGGGCAGCACTTCAGCATCCGGAGCAATCTGCCGGAGAACAGATTGCTGGCCTGCTGCGGCGCGGTGACAGCCCCGGGGACATGTGCACGAACCATCGAGGTTGGCAGCAGTCTGTGCTCGCGTGGCCTCAATCTGAGTCTGTATGAGAGCAGTCAGAGATGGGATCACGGCAGCCAGTGACTGAATTGCAGCACTAAGCGTTAGTGTGGCATCCGCCTGTGCTACAGCGAAGTGCTCCACACTCCTTGCCAGTGACTCAATGCATTCGGGCACCCTTCCCACTGCACCCATGAGCTCAGTGTGCATGCCCACCGCCTGGGTGTTCATTTCTGCGATCAGCCGCTCCTCCTCTGCGTCCATTGCAGTAGGAGTGTCTGGCATACTCTCCCTCTGGGGAGAAGGCCCCCGTTCTTCCCTACCCCCCCCATGGCGTTGCTGCAGCCCGCTGGGTCCTGGAGCTTCACCCTCATCAGACCCTTCCCCCCTGCTCCCCTCCAGGGAAGGCGTGTTCCCAGTGTGGGCATGGGCTTCCTCGGGAGAGGGTGGCACTGATGCTCCGGCTTCCTCTTCCTCCTCAGCTGCAGCATCACTCCCAGTGGCAGCTTCAGGGCCCGTCTCCTCAGCTGGTGAATCACCATCTGAAAGCAGGGAGGTACAAGAGTGGCTTTAGCGTGAGGACAGGGTGGCAGTAAGGGAGGAATAAGTGCAGCGAGTTAGCAAGTTGGATTGAAAGTGTCAAAGGCTGGTGTTGTGAGGGACAAGTGGAAGGACAGAGGACAAAAAGGTGATGACCTTACCATTGCTGTCCAGAACGGGGTCGGCGTCTCCAGTGGCGACGGGACCGATCACCCGGCTTGCCACAATCCTGTGGACGCGCTCCTCAAGATCGCTGAGGGGTTGCAGCTGAGGCCGCCCTCCACCTGTCCGTTGCTGCTGTCTCCGATTATGCGCCAGCTTGGCCTGTAAGAAAAAGGACAGCATCTGAGTAAATATACAGCCATGGTCTTGCCTGATGTGCCTCCCATAGGTGAATAGCCCTTACTGTATACAGCCATGGTCTTGCCTGATGTGCCTCCTATAGGTGAATAGCCCTTACTGTATACAGCCATGGTGTTGCCTGATGTGCCTCCCATAGGTGAATAGCCCTTACTGTATACAAAGTGTGGAATGTGTGTGTGTGTTTGATGAAAGGGCCATAGGTGTTGGATGAGTGTTGTGCATTGGGGTTTTAAGACCCTCTGGCCATAGAGTGAGGTTGAGATGGAGGGATGGAGAGGTATTGAGAAAAAGCCACTCACCCTGACGACCCGAGTGAGGTCGTTGAACTTTTTGCGGCATTGAGTATGGGTCCTGGGCACCATGCTCCTGGAGGAGACGCTCTGAGCCACCTCCCTCCACACTCTTCTGAACTCGCGTGGCAAAGGCCTCCTGCCACTCTCAGGGAAGAGCATACATCTTCTGCGCTCCACCGCGCCAACCAGAGCAACCAAGGCCCGCTCGGTGAAGCGATGAGCGCGTTCTCTCACCCTCTCCATGCTTGGCAGCAAAATGGATTCACAGGTCTCTCCAGGCCGAGATTCAAGGCTGCAATGAGCAGGGTGTGGCTGGGGAGCAAGTTGGCCCCCCCCGCTTTAAGAAGTGGCCGGCGCCAGTGTGTCTGTATTCCCTCGCTAACTGGCAGCAGCTGCGCTGCGCTCGCGCGCTGAGTTAGCGCCTCACTCCTTGGCCTTTGCGCCTTAAGACAGGTGTGCAGCGCCTGATTTAGCGCTCCACTCACCTCCCGGGGTGGTAAAAGTGAAGTTTCCAGTCAGTGCCGATAATTAGCGCCAGGCGCTAATATTTGCGTCCAGACGATATTTGCGCCCCAAATGGGGCACGACCTAATTTCTACCCCATTGAGTACAAAAGCAGGGAAGTTATACTGAACCTTTATAAAGTGCTGGTTAGGCCACAACTAGAGTATTGCATCCAGTTCTGGTCACCACACTTTAGGAAGGATGTGAAATCCCTTGAGAGGGTGCAGAGGAGATTTACCAGAATGGTTCCAGGGATGAGGGATTTTAGCTACAAGGTTAGGTTGGAGAAGCTAGGGTTGTTCTCCTTGGAGCAAAGGAGGTTGAGGGGAGATTTGGTAGAGGTGTACAAGATTATGACGGGTTTGGATAATGTAGACAGAGAAGGGCTGTTCCCATTAGCTGATGGTACAAGGACTAGGGGACACAGATTTAAAGTTTTGGGCAAGAGATACAGAGGGGATGTGAGGAAAAACTTTTTTATGCAGTGAGTGGTAATGACCTGGACCTCGCTGCCGACGAGGGTGGTGGAAGCGGAGACGATCAATGGTTTCAAAAGGAAATTGGATAGGCACTTGAGGGAAATAAACTTGCAGGGCTATGGGGATAGAGCGGAGGAATGGGACTGACTGGATTGCTCTACAGAGAGCCGGCATGGACGTGATGGCCCGAGTGGCCTCCTTCTGTGCCATAATGACTCTGGCATGATTTTCTCATCGGTGTCGGGATGGGGGTGAGTCAGCTGGTTTCTGGGTTCCAGTCCCGCCCCCAGCTGCCTCCGCTCTACAGACGTGATTTTCCCTTGATTGGCCTTGTTAAGCCCGCCCCACCGGCCAATTAACAGGAAGTGGGTCTGATGACGTCATTTGATGACATGTCATCTGCCGGTTTCCTTAAAGGGACCATGCACAATTTTATTTTGACAGTTGATTTTTCAGTGTTTGACAGCATTGAGGTGCTGAAAACACTGACAATCACTGCACAAAGGTGAACTCTTGCACCCAGGCTCTCCAATAACTCCCTCTATATGCTTATGGAGGGAGTCACAGTATGCAGGGAGGTTCTCTTCCTTCCAAGGGTGGAAGAGACCTTCCCAGGACACCAACTTACCTTGCACCTCCACCAACCCTCTCTATCTAATTTATCACTTCCCCATCTCACTAGCCACCCCACACACTCACCCTCATCCTACTGCAAGCATACCAACTAACAACACACAAGGGTGCGTACTTGAGAGGTTTAGCCAATGTCCATGTGAAGTTTCTGGTAATGTGTTGTCATACAGTGAAATCTCTTTTTCAAAAAGTGCCTCTTATTAGACAGATCTGAGCGGAGCTTGAGAAGTGTCTTACTGAGTTCCAGTGATTGTTCAGTCATAACTCACCCCCCCACCCTGCTATAGTGATGAGTGTGAATGGAATGGCTTGGACATTAAAGGGATGCTTCACGGTGCTGGTGTGGGATGGTGTCAACCTGGTGCATCATGTGGCAGCCAGGGTTTACAGCGTCAAGTGAAGAAACTCTGGCCATGGTGATGCCATCGCTGGCGTCCCAGACAGCAATTTTGTCAGGGGCTGACGCCCTGTGTCCAGTGCAGCATCAGGTGATAGCGGCGAAGGTTGGTGATGAGGTTGGTGATGTTGGTATTGGGGCTGGATTCGGAGGACCAAGGTCTGATTGTTTCATTGGCTCCGATGTTGCTGGAATAGATGGCAGCTGCAGGTGAGATGACAGAAGCGATCTGTCACTGGTGAGAGAGGTTCTCCCAATGAGGTGGCACTGGACATATAGTTCGATTAAAAACTTTTAAGCTAAAGAAATCTGTAAATGTTTTAAAAATGCAGTAACCAACATTTTCTTTGCTCTGAAACTCACCATGTGCAACATTGCATCCTTGACACCACTTCTGCAGCTGTCGTCTTTTCACAAACATCAGACCAGACTCACAACACGCCACACTTACCTGGCATGTTGTCTGGACGTCGTAAAACCCGACCCAGAAGCTGGAAAATGGAAACAGACCCTAAAAACTGCTCACAAGTACCTGATAATAGGCAGTTAATTGCCTTTAATCCGTTTCCCGCCGCTAGGTGTCGGGTCCATTCACAAATCGGCGACCCGACACTTGGGAAGGTTGCGTAGAGGCGGGATGACGGCGGGTTCGGAACCCGCCATCAATCAAAACGACCTTAACCTCTGACCTGCCTCCAAACCCGCCCTCTGAGCGCTGGCAAAATCACGGCCTATGACTCTATGAGGTGTTTCAGATGATTAAAGATTTGATAGGGTAGATAAAGAGAAACTATTTCCTCTGGTGAGAGAGTCCAGAACAAGGGGGGCATAAGCTTAAAATTAGAGCTTGGCCATTCAGCAGTGATGTCAGACAGCACTTCTTCACACAAAGGGTGGTGGAAATCTGGAACTCTCTCCACCAAAAAGCTGTTGAGGCTAGGCCAATTGAAAATGTCAAAACGGAGATTGATAAGAGTTTTGTTAGGCAGTGGTATTAAGGGTTATGGAACCAAGGCAGGTAGATGGAGTCAAGATACAGATCAGCCATGATCTAATTGAATGGCGAAACAAGCTCAAGGGGCTGAATGGCCTATTCCTGTTCCTATGATCCCACTACCGAGGATGCAACTTTGATATCTAGTTTGCTTCTTATCTAAATTTATTCTGATTAATAGTCAAAACTTCTTGTAATTGTTCGGCCATTAAACATGGACGGTTCTGGTGTACCTTCTAAGATGTGAATAATAAGTCAGTGGCACAAAAGATTTAATATCCCCCTAATACTCAATTCATTAGGTTCTGATATGTGGCTGGGAACCCATGGGGATCAACTGCATCACTGTAAAGTAACAAACACTCCAAGATGCAGAAAAGCCAATATAATTCACAGTTCTTTGGTACAGGAATCTGCTAGTAACCCTTCCACAAGTCCAAATTATCACCATTGTGTGCCTTATCCACCCAATGCACAAATTTATCAATTCTACGTAACGAGCAAGAATTGCAATTGAATGCCTGATTTAGCTGACAGAAACTAATATTAAATATGTAGTTCTGTCCTTCTTTGGTAGTAACACCACAGGAGAAAACACTCACTATAAGAGTGCTCATAGTCTTAGACACAGCATTTCCTGTTCCACTTTCTCCACCAGAAGTTCAGAAAGGTGGTAGGGCCGCCATCTCACTGGAGTTGTTTCTTTCAAAATTGTTTGAAGTTGTATACCAAATGTGTAGCTTCACTCTGGGATTGGTTTGTGCCACATGTGAGCAGGTGGGAAATGTTGATCCAGCGCAAACTGTCACAAGATCAGGAAGCAAAAGAGGAAATAGCAGAGGCCCTGACCATCATTTTCCAATCCTCTCTGGCTTCAGGTGTGGTGCCAGAGGACTGGAGGACTGCTAATGTGGTACCCTTGTTTAAAAAGGGAGAAAAGGATCGACCGAGTAATTTACAGGCCAGTCAGCTGAACCTCGGTGGTGGGAAAATTATTGGAAAGAATTCTGAAGGACAGGATAAATCTTCATTTAGAAAGACACGGATTAATCAAGGATAGTCAGCACGGATTTGTTACGGGAAGGTCGTGTCTGACAAACTTGATTGAATTTTTTGAGGAGGTAACAAGGAGGGTAGATGAGGGTAGTGCGTTTGATGTAGTGTATATGGACTTTAGCAAGGCTTTTGATAAGGTTCCACATGGCAGACTGGTCACGAAGCTAAAAGCCCATGGGATCCAGGGCAAAGTGTCAAGTTGGATTCAAAACTGGCTCGGAGGCAGGAAGCAGAGGGTAATGGTTGATGGGTGTTTTTGTGTGGGGTTCCGCAGGACTTAGTACTAGGTCCCTTGCATTTTGTGGTATATATCAATGATCTAGACTTGAATATAGGGGGTATGATTAAGAAGTTTGCAGATGATACTAAAATCGGCTGTGTGGTTGATACTGAAGAAGGAAGCTGTAGACTGCAGAAAGATATCAATAAATTGGTCAGGTGGGCAGAACAGTGGCAAATGGAATTCAATCCGGAGAAGTGTGAGGTAATGCATTTGGGGAGGGCTAACAAGGAAAGGGAATACACATTAAATGGTATGACACTGAGTAGTGTAGAGGAACAAAGGGACCTTGGAGTGCATGTCTACAGATCCCTGATGGTAGCAGGCCAGGTACATAAGGTGGTTAAGAAGGCATACGGAATGCTTGCCTTTATTAGCCGTGGCATAGAATACAAGAGCAGGGGGGTTATGCTTCAACTGTATAAAACACTAGTTAGGCCTCAGCTAAAGTACTGCGTGCAGTTCTGGTCACCACATTACAGGAAAGATGTGGTTGCACTACAGGGGGTACAGAGGAGATTTGCAAGTATGTTGCCGGGAGTAGAGAATCTTAGCTATGAGGAAACACTGGATAGGCTGGGTTTGTTTTCCTTGGAACAGAGGAGGCTGAGGGGAGACCTTATTGAGGTGTTTAAAATTATGAGGGGCCTAGATAAAGTGGATAGAAAGGACCTATTTCCCTTAGCAGAGGGGTCAAAAACCAGGGGGCACAGATTTAAAGTAATTGGTGGAAGGTTTAGAGGGGATTTGAGGGGAAATGTCTTCACCCAGAGGGTTGTGGGGGTCTGGAACTCACTGCCTGAAAGGATGGTAGAGGCAGAAACCCTAACCACATTTAAAAAGTACTTGGATGTGCACTTGGGATGCTGTAACCTGCAGGGCTACGGACCTAGAGCTGGGAAGTGGGATTAGGCTGGATAGCTCTTTGTTGGCCGGCGCGGACACGATGGGCTGAAATGGCCTCCTTCCGTGCTGTAACTTTCCATGATTCTATGATTCTCACCAGTCACATGCAGCAGAGAGTCCACATCCAAAGTGAAGCAGCTGCCTCAGGTGGAAGCCAGGACTGGCAAGGGGATCAGGGAGCAGAACCGAGGAGGCCATTGGGTCCTAAGACTAGCAACAAGGAAACATCAGGGAGTCACGTCTGTCAGCAAGGAGGCTTCAGGAAGCTGGGATCAGTCGAGAGCAGCAGTGGTGGCAACCCCAACAATACAGCAAGTGCTTGAGACTTCCGGGTTGAACAGGTCTTTTTCCGAGTGGCAGGCAGTGACTAGTGGGGTACCGCAGGGATCGGTGCTAGGACCCCAGTTATTCACAATATATATTAATGATCTAGACGAGGGAACTAGATGTAATATCTCCAAGTTTGCAGACGGCACAAAGCTGGGTGGGCGTGTGTTGTGAGGAGGATGCAGAGAAACTCCAGTATGATTTGGACAGGTTGGGTGATTGGGCAGAAGCATGGCAGATGCAATATAACGTGGATAAATGCGAGGTTATCCACTTTGGTGGCAAAAACAGGAAGGCAGATTATTATCTGAACGGCAATAGATTGGGAAAAGGGGAAGTGCAACGAGACCTGGGAGTCCTTGTGCACCAGTCGTTGAAGGTAAGCATGCAGGTGCAGCAGGCGGTTAAGAAGGCAAATGGTATGTTGGCCTTCATAGCGAGAGGATTCGAGTACAGGAGCAAGGATGTCTTGCTGCAGTTGTACAGGGCCTTGGTGAGACCACACCTTGAGTATTGTGTGCAGTTTTGGTCGCCTTATCTGAGGAAGGATGTTCTTGCCGTGGAGGGAGTGCAGCGAAGATTCACCAGACTGATACCTGGGATGGCAGGAATGACGTATGAAGAGAGATTGGAACGATTGGGCTTGTATTCGCTCGAGTTTAGAAGAATGAGAGGGGATCTCATTGAAACTTATAAAATTCTAACAGGACTAGACAGACTAGATGCAGGAAGGATGTTCTCGATGGCGTGGGAGTCCAGAACCAGGGGTCACAGTCTAAGGATAAGGGGACTGAGATGAGGAGGAATTTCTTCACCCAGAGAGTGGTGAACCTGTGGAATTCTCTACCACAGAAGGCAGTTGAGGCCAATTCATTAAATATATTCAAGAAGGAGTTAGATATATTTCTTAAGGCTAAAGGGATCAAGGGATATGGGGAGAAAGCAGGGACAGGGTACTGAGTTTGGATGATCAGCCATGATCTCATTAAATGGCAGAGCAGGCTCGAGGGGCCGAATGGCCTACTCCTGCTCCTATCTTCTATGTTTCAATGTAACACCACTGTTGGGTCAATCAGAACCTTCTCAGAATTCTTTCAATGGTCTTTTGTTTCCTGATACTAACTTATAATCAGATATAATGAGCCAATGTCATCCCTGTCTCTCACAGGTTCTTGAACTATAACAATTTCACATCTTCTAAGACTTCTGAATCAATCCATAGACAAGATTTTATTGTGCATCTCTAATTTTTATTAGTAACAAGCATTTTGGGTTTTACCGTAATACATGAAACTTGGGAGTAGTCTAGGGCTAAATTAGCATCATCACGCTGTACCAGTGCAATGTAAGCAGGAGCCAAGGATAGCATACAAGACAAAAATTAAAGTTATTCCAAGAAACCCATTGGATAGAAATGAGGTTAAGGTACAGACTGAAACCAGTTCCGTATGATAAGAGAAAAAAATGTTCGACCTTTATCTGTATGTGATGGGTATGCTCTGACTCAGGGCTAAGGAACCCTCTCTCCTTCTATAGATTTTTATGTTATGCTGTCAGAACTGCATGTGAAAGACATCCCAATTAGTAGACCAAGTAAAAGCCAACCTGACGAAAAAGGTTGCTATCAAAATAGAATTGTAACAGTGTATGGTAGTTTGTCAGGAAAGAGAGAATTCCAGGAACGAAGGTCTAAAGTAGCTGAAGCATGGAAGTCCAATGTAATTTCCATAATAACATCATTGATCTTTGAAACTGTTCAAAATTGTCATCACGAAAAATAAAGCATAACTTATTGGAATTTTCATTACCATTACCTCCATGAACCTGTCCTGTACTGCATTAACAGACATTCTTGATAACTTACCTTTAAAATTAATCTTACCAGCATTGTGTATATAGCTACTAACCCAGCTTTGAATATAATTAAATAAATAACTTGCATTTATATAGTACCTTTCATGTCTCAGGACGTCCCAAAGTGCTTACAGCCAATAAAGTACTTTTGAAGTGTTGTCACTGTGTACTGTCATAAATGTGGCAGCCAATTTGTGCACAGCAAGGTCCCTCAAACTGCAATGAAAAAGTGACCAGATAATTTGTTTCAGGTGTTGGTTGAAAGATAAATATTGGCCAGGACACCAGGAAAACTCTCCTGCTCTTCTTCGAATAGTGCCATGGGTTCTGTTCGTCCACCTGAGAGGGCAGACGGGGCTTCAGGTTAACATCTCATCCAAAAGACACGCCTCCGACAGTGCAGCACTCCCTCAGTATTGCACTGAAGTACCCGTCTAGATTATGTGCTCAGGTCTCTGAGTGGGGCCTGAACTCCACAACCTTCTGACTCAGTGATGAGAGTGTTACCACTGAGCCAAGGCTTGACACCTTGAAAAATGAAAATGAAACAATAAAAAATAAACATATAATACTGGGGATTCATTCAGACCATCTTCATTCCTCTGCTGATTTAGTGCATGTTCAAACCCTGTACTCCCTGTTCATAGAATCATAGAAAGTTACAGCACGGAAGGAGGCCATTTGAATTGGGAAATTGTCCATTTTCTATTTCATGTCCTTCAACATTTGAATAAATATGTATTCCATAACTTAACAGCTCTAAGTGTGAAGAACTATACATTTAAATTGTTAGGTATGTATAGCAATTAACTGTTTTGCAAGACTGAAGACATGGCTGATGAAAGATCTCTCTGTCAGTAAAGACTTGCTATCAAAGATAGAGAAATAAGAATATTAAACGTTTTTTATACATCCAGTCACCAAACTGGATATAATACTGAAACTGTCATCTCACATTATAGATTGCCAATTTTACCTTGTGGACTTTTAGATCCTAATGTTTTATTCACCTTCGGAAACACTCAATATTTGACCAACTATTACACAAAAGTCTTACTCCCGTCGTACCTTATTTAGTGAAGTCATTTTCATTGTGTCTATTGAAGCTGGGATGAGGAGAGAGATGTTCAAGCAACATATGTTCTAGAGTGGTTTGTACGGGTGGTTTTACTTTGCTTATTTGCAGTTGGTGCCACCTGTGTATTTCTCCTACCATCAACAGTACCCAACAATATAAAGGAAGTAAACTGCACACTTCAGATGACATTCAGGATCTGAATTTTCAGGTGGCCTGAAAGTTCATCACAGGCAATTGAAAGTGTAGGCATCCATTCTACTGGACCCCAAACAGGCCCAATAGGGACCAGTGGTATCTTCTTAAGTGGGTAAAGTAATGCTTGGGTTCCTAGAGTTAGGGTCTCCTCCACATGAGTGTTTTTCTCTTGGAAATCTTTCATCAACATAAAATGAGTTAAATCCTTGAAATTCTGGTTTCCAGACCTCCCCAATGGCTAGGTGAGTAAATGTATCTTGTGGTGTGGTGAAACAACAACAGCAACTTTGCATTTATATAGCGCCTTTAACATAGTAAAACGTCCCAAGGCTCATCAATCATACAAAAATAAAAACCGAGCCAAAGAAAGAGACATTAGGACAGGTGACCAAAAGCTTGGTCAAAGAGGTAGGTTTTAAGGAGCACTAAGGTGCCAAATGCTATCTCTGATCTGGGCTGAGTTAGTTGAGTTCAGCTGGGCAGCTGTTCAGATACCTATAATTGGCCTCAGCACCTTCAGGAGAGGGTGAGGGGGAAGGGGGTCGGGGTCGGGGGGAAATTGGAAAAATAGTTTGCATTGAATATGGAAATTTAAATTTTAAAATTGAGATCGTTGGACAGTTTCCAAAGTGTATGTTGTTTCAAATGGGTTTATTTAATTATTCTTCTCGAAAGTGTCTAAAAATATTTTCACTGCGTAAAGAATTGGAATGTTTTAACACTGTAGTGATTCATGTGAAGTGCTTTGGGAGATTTCTGAGCTCCACGATACAAGGTTAAGCTCTGCAGACCTTTCTTTAGTCAGATGTTTTGCTTGCTTTGCACACACACACAACACATACACACTGACATAACGTTCTACCCTTGAAGTGCAACAAGTTCAGGGGAACTCCAATCTCCCTGGGCTGAGCGGTACTGTTTCTTTCTGTTGTATTGTGCACGAGCTAAAAATGAACACTAATAAGTAATAAATCTACTCAAAAATCAAGAATAGCTTTATTACTATAATATTAACCCTAAACAATGAATTCGAAACCGAAACACAACTTTATATAAAAACATTAAACCTGTGCTAGCCGCATCATTCATATTTTCCTTCTATTCCTCTATGTCCTTTTTTAAATTGTAATTTTACTTTATCTATTCCAATCTCTCTGTGCTATTTATTTTAAAACCTTAAAACTAGCCGGTCTCCTGAAGTGTTGGTCACGTATAGTCTGGAGCATGTTTAGCTGCTAACCCTGTCCATTTAACTCCTGCTCAGGTACCTCCTTTTGGGAAAATAAGCACATCCTGAGACTGGTTACCTCTGCTGTTGGAAAAGGAAATTCTTAGGAACACAGGCACAGGAGTAGGCCATTCAGCGCTTCCAAGCCTTTTCCGCCATTCAGTTATATCATGGCTGATCTGTACCTTAACTCCATCTATCCGCCTTGATTCCGTATCCTTAATACTCTTGCCTAACAAAACTCTTATCAATCTCAGTTTTGACACTTTCAATTGATCTAGCCTCAAACGCTTTTTGGGGGAAGACAGTTCCAGATTTCCACTACTCTTTGTGTCAAGAAGTGCTTCCTGACGTCACACTGAACAGCCTAGCTCTGATTTTAAGTTTATACCCCCTTGCTCTGGACTCATCTACCAGAGGAAATAGTTTCTGTCTAGCTACCCCATCAACTCCTTCAAATCATCTTAAACGCCTCGAAGAGATCACCCCTTAATCTTCTATACTCAAGGGAATACAAGCATAATCTATACAAACTGTTCTCATAATTTAACCCTTTTAGCCCCGGTATCATTCTGGTGAATCTGTGCTGCACCCCCTCCAAGGCCAATATATCCTTCCTGAGGTGTGGTGCCCAGAACTGAACACAGTGCTCCAGATGGGGTCCAACCAGAGCTTTGTACAGCTGTAACACAACTTCCACCCCTTTGTATTCCAGCCCCTTTGGGATAAGGGCCAACATTCCATTAGCTTTTTAATTATTTTTTGTACCTGTCCACCAGCTTTTAATGATTTCTGTACTTGGATCCCTAAATCTCTCTGCTCCTCCACAGTTCCTAGCTTCTCACCATTTAGAAAATGCTCTGATCTATCTTTCTTAGGTCCAAAGTGGATAACCTCACGCTATTCCACATTGAATTCCATCTGTCACAGTTTTGCCCACTCACTTCATCTATCAATGACCCTTTGCAACTTTCTGCTCCCATCTACATTATTGACTGTGCCACCCAACGTGGTGTTGTCAGCAAACTTGGATGTATGGCTCTTTATTCCTTCATCCAGAACAAGGGGGCATAAATATGATAGCCACTAACAAATCAAATAAAGGATTTAGGCGGAATTTCTTTACGCAGAGTGATGAGAATGTGGAACTCGCTACCACATGAAGTGGTTGAAGCAAATAGTGTTGACACACTTAAGGGAGGACTGATACATAAAGAAAGACTTGCATTTATATAGAGCCTTTCACGACCACTGGATGTCTCAAAACGCTTTACAGCCAATTAAGTACTTTTTGAAGTGTTGTCACTGTTGTATTGTAGGAAACGTGGCAGCCAATTTGCACACAGCAAGCTCCCACAAACAGCAATGAGATATTGATCAGATAATCTGTTTTTTGTTATGTTGATTGAGGGATAAATATTGGCCAGGAGACAGGGGATAACTCCTCTGCTCTTCTTCGAAATAATGCCATGGGATCTTTTACATCCACCTGAGAGGGCAGACTGGGCCTCGGTTTAACGTCTCATCCGAAAGAGGGCACCTCCGACAGTGGAGCGCTCGAGCACTTCCTCAGTACTGCACTGGAGTGCGTGAGGGGGAAGGGAATAAAGGGATATTGGGGGCTGAGAGAGAAAGAAGTAATTAGAGTGAGACAAAAGCAAAATACTGCGGATGCTGAAAATCTGAAATAAAAACAGAAAATGCTGGAAATACTCAGCAGGTCAGGCAGCATCTGTGGAGAGAGAAACAGAGTTAACGTTTCAGGTCGATGATAACTCTGTTTCTCTCTCCACAGATGCTGCCTGACCTGCTGAGTATTTTCTGTATTTAGAATAGGAGGAGGCTGCTCTGGTCAATAAACACTGGCATAGACCAGTTGGGTTGAATGGCCTGTTTCTGTGCTGTCGATTCGGTGTATCACTGACAGGGCCTCCACAAGCAATGAGCGCATGCGCCACGTCCGTCCGCCCTCTCGATTGCTTCGGTCTGAATCGATCGATCGATCGATCAACAGCGTTTCAAGTGATCGATTAATTGTCCTCTCGGCGTGACGTCAACAGGTTTCAAAATGGCGGCGGCAGTGAACGAAAGAAACTTCCGGCAAGCGGCCGGGAGCTGAGCGGAGCGCGAGCCGCCGGACCGCAGCCGCCAGACCTATGGAAGGTGGGTCCCAGGACCAGCCGGGACCCGAGGAGAGAAGAAGCGGCGCCGCCGTCCCCCCGGCCGAGCCCAGCCACCCGCCGCGCAACTTAATGGCGACCCGAGCGCCGCTCCGGGCCCGTCCCCCTCCCGCAGAGTCCGGGTCCCGGCCAAGTCCCGAGCAGGTGAGAGCGGAGCGGCCCGCCATCGCCACCGCGATTTACTGGAGTCAGTGCGCCGCGTATCTGAAGCCCGAGTCTCTCTTTCCCCCACCCCCGCCTCCCCTTCTCCATCTTCACCCGCCCCCGCCCCCTTTCATAGAAATTTACGGCACAGAAGGAGGCCATTCTGCCCCTGGTGTCTGTGCCGGCCGAAAAAGAGCTATCCAGCCTAATCCCACACTGTAGCGCTTGGTCCTTGGGGCACTTCAAGTGGATATCCAACTACTTTTTAAATGTGATGAGGGTTTCTGCCTCAACCACCCTTTCAGGCCGTGAGTTCCAGATCCCCACCACCCTCTGGGTGAAAAACGTTCTCCTCAACTCACCTCTAATCCTTCGACCAATTACTTTAAATCTATGCCCCCTGGTGTCCTGGCCAATATTTATCCCTCAATCAACATAGCAAAAACAGATTTGCTGATCATTATCGGGTTGCTGTTTGTGGGAGCTTACTGCGTGCATATTGACTGATGCATTTCCAACATTACAATAGTGATTACACTTCAAAAGTACTTCATTGGCTGTAAAGCGCTTTGGGACGTACGGTGGTTGTGAAAGGCGCTATATAAATGCAAGTCTTTTTATTATTGACCTCACTGCTAGGGGAAATAGGTCCTTCCTATCCACCCTATCTAGGCCCCTCATAATTTTGTACACCTCAATTAAATCTCCCCTCCGCCTCATGTTCCAAAGAAAATAACCCCAGCCTATCCAATCTTTCGTCATAGCTAAAATTCTCCTGTCCTGGCAACATCCTCGTAAATCTCCTTTGTACGCTGTCTAGTGCAATCACATCATTCCTGTAATGTGACCAGAACTGTACGCAGTACTCTAGCTGTGGCCTAATTAGTGTTTTATACAGTTCAAGCATAACCTCCCTGCTCTTATATTCTATGCCTGAGCTAATAAAGAAAGTATCCCGTATGCCTTCTTAGCCACCTTATTTACTTGTCCTACCTTCAGGGGTCTGTGGACATGCAGTCCAAGGTACCTCTGTTTTTCTACACTTCCCAGTATCCTACCATTTATTGTGTATTCCCTTGCCTTGTTAACCCTCCCCAAATGCATTAACTCACCTTCTATGGATTTAATTCCATTTGCCACTTTTCTGCCCACCTGACCAGTCCATTGTTATCTTCCTGCAGTCTCGCTGCCTCCGCCTGCCAGTTATACTGGCTTTCTTGCTTACTGATTAGAGTAGTGGTTCTCAAACTGGGGTCCGCAGACCCCTGAGGGTCTATAGAGACTTTCCAGGGGATCCGTGAACTAATGTTAACGAGGAAATAAATGTGCCAGATTCCTGCTGCAGTCAGAGGCACAGGGAATGCACTAAACACCATTGATCGTTGGATAGCAGGACTCACACATAATAAGGATAACAGTTACAAAAGGTTTGTTGAATTCATAGCTGGATAGAGACTCACCAGGAACACTGATAGCAGTGAAGAGGGGATAGTAAATATTGTTTGAAGAACTATGGGGAAGAACAGGAAATGTGAAAGTGCTGATGTGAAGTGAGAGCAGCTTCATTCACAGATTGCAGCTTATTTCTGTGCTCCCGGTTAAGGTTGCAATTTCACAGAATTTGTATCCACTCCTGAATTCATTAATTAAATCATTAACACACACATTGCAGCTAAACCGCATTAAACTTTAAACTACAAAACCAACATTTAATCCCATATCACGGAGGTTCCCAAACTGTGGGGGATGAGACGAGGTGATCAGATTCTGCAGTGAGAAGCAGGCACACCCATCTCTCTCATATCTGTAAGTCAATACCTGTTTTCTTAAAAGCATTATTAAAACACTCTTTACATGCAGCACTTTCATATTATGAGTATTATGTAGTATTATAACTTAGTGGGGGGAGGGGTCTGATTACTAATCTATTTGGACAGTGGTCCTTCAACCAAAATAGTTTGAGAACCACTGGATTAGAGCAAGTCTTACTGAGAAAAGGAATGTTTGTGAGAACTTGGTGTGCCTTTTCAGAGATATTAAGCAACATTTTTAGAGCTGCATTAATAAATTGGTAGTAACAATCCAAAAATATGAATTGCATTTCAATGCATCATGTTTGCATAATAGCATTGTTATAAAAATAATTTTGCTTCCTTCCGTCCCCAACTTCTGCCCAAGAAGCTTTTTTTTTTAAGAGTTCCCCTTTCAGGCATACCATATTGTAAATTGTGTGATGGAGTCGGAATAGTTAATTTTCGTATGTTCCGAAAGCAAGTGTTTTAAATTAGAAGCTTATTTTTTAATAAAACCATGACTTTATCTAATGAGTCATATGGCACAGAAGGAGGCCGTTCAGCCCATCGAGTCCATGCCGGCACTCTGTAGCGCAATCCAGTCAGTCCCATTCCCCCGCTCTATCCCCGTAACCCTGCAAGTTTATTTCCCTCAAGTGCCTACCCGGTCTCCCCTTGAAAACATTGAGTGTCTCCGCTTCCACCACTTCTGTCGGCAGCAAATTCCAGATCCTCCCCACGCGTTGCGTAAAAAAACTTTTTCCTCACAGCCCCCGTATCTCTTGCCCAAAACCTTAAATCTGTGTCTCCCAGTCCTTGTACCATCAACTAGTGGGAACAGCCTTTCCCTGTCTAGCCTATCCAAACCCATCATAATCTTGTACACCTCTATCAAATCATCCCTCAATCCAGCTTCTCCAACCTGTCCTTGTAGCTAAGATCCCCCATCCCTGGAACCATTCTGGTAAATCTCCTCTGCACCCTCAAGTGCCTTCACATCCTTCCTCAAGTGCCTTCACATCCTTCCTAAAGTGTGGTGACCAGAACTGGACGCAATACTCCAGTTGTGGCCTAACCAGCGCTTTATAAAGGTTCAGCATAACTTCTCTACCTTTGTACTCAATACCCCTATTTATGAAGCCCAAGATCCCATATGCTTTGCTAACCACTCTCTCAATATGTCCTGCCACCTTCAGGGACCTATGCACATTAACTCCCAGGTCCTTCTGTCCCTGCACACTCTTTAAAACTGTGCCATTAAGTGTATATTGCCTCTCCCTGTTCCTTCTGCCAAAATGCATCACCTCACACTTCTCTGTATTAAATTCCATCTGCCACTTGTCTGCCCATTCTGCCTTTCTATGCCCTGTTGCAGTCGATTGGTATCATCCTCACTGTTTGCCGCACCCCCAAGTTTGGTGTCATTGGCAAATTTAGAAATTCTACTCTGTATTCCAATATCCAGGTCATAAAAAGCAGTGGCCCCAGCACTGACCCTTGGGGAATACCACTGTCTACCATCCTCCAGTCTGAAAAACAGCCATATACCACAACTTGCTGTTTTCTGTCCTTAAGTCAATTCCTTATCCAAGCTGCCGCTGACCCACCTATTCCATGAGCCTCAATTTTGTTAACCAGCCTTCTATGTGGTACTTTGTCAAACACCTTCTGAAAATCCATGTAGACAACATCCATTGCATTCCCTTCATCAATCCTCTCTTTCTTCATCAAAAAATTCAATTAGATTAGTTAAACACGATCTGCCTTTTACAAATCCATGTTGGCTCTCCTTAATTAGCTTAAACCTCTCCAAGTGCCTGTTAATTTTTTCCTTGATTATTGTTTCTAAAACTTTACCCACCACTGATAAACTGACCGCCATCCTGTCGATCAATTTTCACCCCTTCCATTGCTTCTACCTTTTCCACTTCTACCGATATTTTGTCAGCATCCACCTCCTTAGTAAACACCGATACAAAGTACTCATTGAGTATTCTAGCCTTGCCCTGCGCCTTTAAGCATTTTGTCACCACCTTTGTCTCCAATAGGCCCCACCCCGCCTCTTACTACCCGCTTACTGTTTACATGCCAGTAGAAGATTTTTGAGTTCCCTTTTATGTTAACTACTCTCATATTCTCTCTTTGCCAATCTTATTTTCATCTTCACTTCCCCTCTCAACTTTTTGTATTTGGTCTGGTTCTCCCTTGAAGAATTCACCTGACATGCATCATACACCCTCTTTTTTTTGTTTCATCATCTTCTCTATTTCCCTCGTCATCCAAGGAGCCCTTGCTTTGGTTCCCCTACCTGTCCCTCTTATTGGAATTTACCTAGCCTTTACTTGTAACATCTCCTCAAAAGATAACCCATTGTTTCGTTACAGTTTTTTCTGTCAGTCTTTGGTTCCATTTTACCCTGGCTAGATCCTTTCGCATCCCATTGAAGTTAGCCCTATTCCAGTTTCGAAGTTCCACTCTAGAAGTTCCACTCTAGATTGTTCCTTGCTCCTCTCCATTGCTAATCTAAATCTTAGGATACGATGATCACTCGTACCCAAGTGTTCTCCCACAGACATTTGGGTCGACCTGGCCCACTTCATTCCTCAGCACCAGATCCAGCAATGGTTGGGAGTTGGGCCAAGAACATACTGGTCAAGGAAATTCTCCTGAACACATTTCAGAAATTCCTCTGCCTCCTTTCCCTTTACCCTAGCATTATCCCAATTGATATTTGGGTAATTAATGTCCCCCAATATCACCACTCTATAGCTCTTGCGATTTCCCTGCAGATTTGCTCCTCTACCTCCCTCTCGCTATTTGGAGGCCTATAGAATACCCCCAATAGCGTGATCATACCCATTTTGCTCCTCAGCTCTAACCAAATGGATTCTGTCCTTGTCCCCTCAAGAACATCCTCCCTTTCCAACACTACAATGTCTTACTTAATCAGCACTGCCACCCCACCTCCCTTTCTTCTTCCCTATCTTTTCTGAACACCTTGTACCCTTGATTATTAAGTGTGCAGTCCTCACCATTTTTAAGCCATGTTTCTGTTATTGCCACAACATCATATTGCCACACGGCTAATTGTTCTTGTAGCTCACCAACCTTATTCACAACACTGTGTGTTTACGTACATGTATTCTAAACCCATTTTTTAATTTTTCTTAGTCTGCTCCTATCTAATATGGTACTCCTTCTGCCTCTAGTGCTATTTTCTTCTCTAGTACTATCCAACACACTCACTCTTTTATGCACCATATTCCTCTTTTCTACTCCTTTCTGCTGGTGCCCATCCCCCTGCCAAGCTAGTTTAAACCCTCTCCAACAGCACGAGCAAACCTCCCCGCGAGAATATTGGTCCCGGCTCTGTTGAGGTGTAACTTGTCCGGCTTGTACAGGTCCCACCTTCCCCAGAAACGGTCCCAATGCCTCAGGAATCTAAAGCCCTCCCTCCTGCACCATCTCTCCAGCCACGCATTCATCTGTTCTATCCTCCTATTCCTGTACTCACTAGCACATGGCACCGGGAGTAATCCAGAGATTACTACCTTTTGAGGTCCTGCTTTTTAATCTCTTTCCTAGCTCCTTGTAGTCTGCCTGCAGAGCCTCATCCCTCTTTCTGCCTATGTCGTTGATACTGATATGGACAAGAACCTCTGGCTGTTCACCCTCCCCTCTGAGTGTCCTGCAGCCGCTCAGTGACATCCTTGACCCTGGCACTAGGGAGGCAACATACCATCCTGGAGTCACGTCTGCGGCCGCAGAAGCGCCTGTCTGCTCCCCTAACTGTCGAATCCCCGACCACTATTGCTCTTCCACTCTCTTTCCTCCCCGCCCCCTGTGCAGCTGAGCCACCCGTGGTACTGTGGACTTGACTCTGGCTGCACTCCCCAGAGGAACCAGGGCGATGGTTCCTCTGGGGAGTGCAGCCAGAGTACTCATGAGTAGCTGAACCATGCGTACCAAAGAGATTCCCGGTTTGATTTTGGTCTAACCTGAATAAATTGATGTTAGCCAGGCAGTGGTAGGGCCTCAGTAGGTTTGGAAGGGAGGGAAATTAGGCTGGGTCTCACTCTTGCTCACAATCTGGCAATTTGTACTGGAATTGCATGTGAGCTTTGATTGAGGACCATGTTTGGTGTCAGCCATGGCTCAGTGGGGAGCACCCTTGCCTCCTGAGTCAGATAGCTATGTGTTCATGTCTCACTCCAGGGACTTGAGTACATAATCCATACTGACACTCCAGTACAGGACTGAGGGAGTGCTGCACTGTCGGCAGTCTTTTGGTTGAGATGTTAAACCGAGGCCCTGTCTGACCTCTGTGCCCGAGATCTTTTACGTCCACCTATCTCGATGAAGAGCAGGGGAGTTCTCCCCAATGTCCTGGCCAATGTTTATTTCTCAACTAACATCACTAAAACAGATTATCTGATCATTATCTCATTGCTGTTTGTTTTACCTTGCTGTGTGAAAATTGGCTGCAGTGTTTCCTACATTACAGCAGTGACCATGCTTCAAAAGTACTTAATTGGCTGGAAAGTGCTTTGGGACATCCTGAGGTCATGAAAGGTGCTATACAAAAGCATCTTCAGGCTCTTCAGTCTGTGATTGTCTTGTTTCTCTCCCCAGTCCAGTAGCCTCCTGGCGATCACTGTCAAGGTTCATTTGTGGATAATGGTGACTTGGCTGAGGTAATGGAAGGTGCTCGTCACGTCATCTATAAAACCATATCCCAGCAAAGTTGCTTCAGGAGAGGAGGAGACGCATTGGCATGTAATGTTGATATGCAATTTGAACTTTAGACCCCCTCACCCAATTCCAAAAAGAACCTTGTGTTTGAACAAATGGTTATTTGATGAACTGATGGATTTTTTTCAGAATGTGGCTGTTGAATTCATGTAATATAGATACAAAGTCTATACGCTGGCTTTTCATGTGGCTGATGAATTAACGTGAGGTATATAAAACTTTTTTGTTTTAAAAAAAAAATTGGTTTTGGGTATCCTAAGTGGAGAAGATGGTTTCGGTATTTGATTACTGAGAAAACTGTAAACTAATTGGTATGTTGTCTCTGCTATGGTATGTGTGAGTGGTGAAACTGTTATGTTGTGGTTTTTTAATACAGTTAAACCTTGTTTTTTATTCTCAACCTAGTGATACTTTCACTTCCTCTTTTTACAGTTTCACCCCAACCAACCTTTAGTTAATAAATTTGCTACCTTGCACATTTAGATGCACACATGAAAGCGGCAGTGACAAATCTACCATCTAATTTGTCTGAAGAACTTAAATTAATTTCCACATCGGCATAGAATCCCTGGAAGATGGAGTCTTGCTCTGCTTCAGAGTTAGTGTAGGTCTTAACACTCCATTTACACCATGCAAGTTGAGTGTTGGTGCAGCGCCAGCATCACTTTGCACTGACACTAAACTTGTAGTATAAATGCTTCCCAAGAAACCTCTGAGATCTCCTATCCTACTGTTCTTCAGTATAGTGAGTCAGCATATGTTTTCAACATTTTATAATGCAACTTTTAAAAATAGTTCTTCATGCCCTACTTATTGAAATGTTTCCTTTTTAAACTTTTACTGATTATTCCAAAAAAGCTTTGTCAAATAATAAATTTCAAAGGACCATAACAAAATTAGCAAAATTGAAGCCCATGGGATTGAAGGGGCAGTGGCTGCATGGATACGAAATAGGCGGAGACAGAAAGCAGAGCAAACTACTGAGTGGTTGGTTGTTTTTCAGACTGGAGGGAAGTGTAGATTGGTGTCCCCCAGAAGTTGGTATCGCGACCACTGCTCTTTGGGCTGTGAGGTAAAATGCTGGGAGAGAGCGGGCCATGAGGAAAAATGCTCCGGGGGGTGGGGTGCGGAAAAGAAGCTTCTGGTTCCAAATTAATGCGCAGTACGCTTCTGCACAGCTTCCGGCCGTTGGCAGGAGTCACGCCGATTATGGACTTGGGTGCAGGGGCATCATTTTGAAGTTTGTGGATGAGACAAAGCTTGGAAAATAAGTAAACAATGAGGTGGATAGCCGCAGACTTCAGGAGGACATAGACAGACTGGTGAAATGAACAGACGCATGGCAAATTAAATTTAGTGCAGAGGTGTGAAGTGATTCATTTTGGAAGGAACAATGAGGACAGGCAGTATAACCTAAAAGTTCAAATTTTAAAGGGGGTACAGGAACAGAGACACCTGTGAGTTCGTGTACACACATCTTTGAATGTGGCAGGACAAGTTGAAGATTTTTTTTAAATATGGGATCCTTGGCTTTATAAATAGAGGCATAGAGTATAAAAGCAAGGAAGTTATGGTAAACCTTTATAAATCACTGGTTAGATCTCAGCTAGAGTATTGTCCAATTCTAGGCACCACACTTTAGAAAGGATGCCAAGTCCTTGGAGAGGGTACAGAGGAGATTTACCAGAATGGTGTCAGGGATGAGGAAATTCAGTTATGTGGAGAGACTAGAGAAGCTAGGGCTGTTCTCCTTTGAGCAAAGAAGATTGAGAGATTTAACAGAGGTGTTCAAAATTATAAGGGGTTTAGATAGAGTAGATGGGGCAAAACTTTCCACTTGCAGGAGGGCCGTTAACCAGAGGACACAGATTTAAGATAAGTGGCAAAAAGCCAGGGAGAAGATGAGGATTTTTTAAAATCTGAGTTGTGATGATCTGGAATGCACTGCCTGAAAGGGTGCTGGGAGCAGATTCAAAGTAACTTTGAAAAGAGAATCGGATATATACTTGAAAAGTAAACATTTGGAGAGCTATGGGGAAAGAGCAAGGGAGTGGGACTAATTGGTAGCTCTTTCAGAGAGCTGGCACAGGCTGTATCATTCTACGATTACAACTTGAATCAGATTTGTGTTTCAAAACCAAATTTGAAAATTGGGGTTTGCCTACAAGAATATAACCAGTTTCTAATCCACCCCAGGGTATGCCCTCAAATCTTACAGGACTCTATCTTATAAATTAGCCTTTTATGTGGGACCTTTTAAAAGCTTTTTGAAAATCCATGTGTACTATGTTAATTGGGCTACCTTCATTCACTAACCTAGTAACCGCTTCAAAAAATGTAACTAGGTTGGTGAGCCGTGACCTTCTCTTCCAGAAGCTCTGCTAAGAGTTTCTAATGACCCTTTCTTTGTCTAGGTGGTCATAGCGAGTATCTCTAGTTTTCCTTTCTAGCAGCTTTCATGACCAAAGTCAAGTTTATGGACCTGTAATTTCCCAGTTCTGACTTGCTGCCATTTTTGAATATTGGTACAACATTAGCATCCCACCAGTCTATGGAAACAAGCCCTGACTCTGCTGAGCTGTTAAATATGTAAGCAAGGAGCTCACTTAGCACCCTGCCCATCTCTGTGAGCACCCTTGGGTGATTGCTGTCGGGACTAGCAGCCCTCTCTAATTTGAGACCCCCTTATTCTTTCTGAGATTAAAGCTGAATCCACTTTTGACATTTCCAACTTTGTCTACTGTATATTGAGTTCATGGAAACTAAGCACAGTCTCAGTGAGTGAAGACTGATGCAAAGGTAGCTATTTAAAACAGGAAGCCAGCACAGTTTCCTGTACTTGAGGTCCAAGTCTTGTTTAGCATGGGGGAGGGAAGGGAAATGATAGTCACAGGATTAACTTCCTCATTGATGGATGTGATAATGGAGGAAGTAGTTTGCAATTGAGACTTACAGCACAGGGTAAGAGAAATGGCCTGGAGTAGTAAAAGAATGTTTCGAAAACAAAGGCATTTCTGTATGTTTAGCAATGTTTTTGAAGTTAACTGAACATTCCAGTGGCTGAGTCTATTGAAGGTTGACGCTGATGAGCAAGAGCTAGTATTGTTATTTATATGCCACTCATGAACAAAAATGTATCATGTTTGGTATCAATTCTCTGTTTAAGATCAACTCTTGAAAACAAATGCTTTTGGTACATTATTATGCTCGAGGTGAGGCATGTCTTTGCCGGGGAAATAGAACACCTTTTTACTTTCGGCACCCAGTCTCCGAATTGAGCATTCTCTCATTAGATATAGCTTAGCCAGATGCAAAATATAGCTGCCTTTTAGTCTGCCCAGACAATGTGCCTGAATTTGTTACAATACTAGTGTGAATTTTCTTTGTTTTCCACACTGGTCCTTTATCAACCTCACTTAAATTTTTGACAATTTTGTGTTGAGGATACATCTAGTAACAAATGCGTTGAGACTTTTCCAATTTGCTTCATGTATCGTTATGATCATAGAAAATACTTTTGTCCCATCAATCTCGGTTGAATTTGAAAGAGCTAACACATTCTGTGCTAACATGCTATGTTGCTCAGCCCACTTATTTGTGTTTTTCCTCCTGATGATAAATGCAATTTCTTTCTCTTTCTGCATCTTGCATTTTAATAGCTTTCAAAAATGTCTGTGCATAGTACTGTCAGCACAAATGGGAATCCCATACTGATCTGTAATTAGTATCAAGGTGAATATATGTTGTCATTTTTGATATTGGTGTTGAAATTTGTTTGGTTCTAACCAAAGAGCTAATTTATTCTCTGTTGAAGGAAATATGTCAAACATTTTTGCAGTTTGGCAGTACGACTCCAAAACAGATTTGTTCCAATAGTTATATTTTTCAATTTGGTATGAAAAGCTGTTTTTACAGTCTTGGTTTTTAAGGTTACCTGAGTTGTTAATTGTAAACAATTTTCTCATAGCTTTTAATCCTTTTTACACTTTGTACCTGAGATTCAACTTTCTATTTCAAAATGTTGATTTTTTTGTGTTTTTTTTAGGTACATATAGCAACCCACCTAAGATAATGGAGGGCAGAATTTGCACCAACTTCATGACTCCTGCTGGACAGTGTGTTGACAGTTGTGAAGTTGTGAATTTTCAAAACTGTGAAGTAAAGACAATGTGGTCTTTGTCTGTACCAAAATACAAGCACAATTTGCACTGCTCTAGGTATGAAGACAGTAATAGCCTTAATTCTGAGGACTCAGGCATTCCCACACTGGAAATTGGAAATCCAGAGCCCATCCATTGTGGTGTATTAAATGTCAGAACGAACAATGTTGATCCATCCCAGACTACTGGATTTTCGCACGACAAACTTGGACAAGGTTCAGGTAGTCTCCCACCTGGCATGTGCTCACCAGCTATACGTCTCGAGACTGACAATGCATTGCGAAAATCCTCAACGTTCCCGCGATCTGGTTATGATAATGTGAAGCTTTACAGTCCATCCAGCAGAGGAGTAAACAAGGCTGATGATATATCTGTAAGCAGTATTTCAAGCCTGAGCACAGAACTGTCCACAACCCTGTCTGTTAGCAATGAGGATATTCTAGATAGTCTGGTCACCAGTGACTCGAGTGCAATTGTAAATCTGGAAACTGATGAGGCACAGTTCACTGACATCAGTCTAAATTCCTCCAGAGACACCTACAATCAAGCGGACAGTCCTTCAGAACAAGAGACCAAATACAAAAAACTGGGCACACTTGCCAGCTTTTTTACCAGGTATAGTCCACTCCAATTAATCGTGTGTTTTTTAAACCTTTACTACTGCTCTGCTGGAAGCAGAGAAGGAGGGGAGGGGATGGTATGTTTGCTGTGAATCTTTTTCTGAATGTTAACTTGTCTTACTTGCACTGAGAAGGTGGTGCTGGGCTGCTGCCTTCGTGTCGTGAAGGTGTGCTCACAAAAGCTGTTATGTAGAGAGTTCCAGGATTTTGACCTAGCGATGATGAAGGAGCAGCGATGCATGTCCAAGTCAGAATGGTGTGTGGTGTTCCCATTTCCTTCTAGGTGGTGGAGGTTGTGGGTTTTGGAGGTGCTACTGAAGAAGCCATGGCGAGTTGCGGCGGTACATCCTATAGTTAGTATACACTGCAGTCACAGTATGCTGGTGGTGGAGGACATTTAAACTAGTGGATGAGGTGCTGATCACACAGACTGCTTTGTCATGGATGGTGTCGATCTTCTTGAGTATTGTTGCAGCTGCGCCCATCCAACCAAGTGGAGCGTATTCCATCGCACTCCTGACTTGTGCCTTGTAGATGGTGGGGAGTTCGGAGGTGAATCAAATTGGCTGAATCTGTAATGGTGGGTACCTTTTTAGAAGGAGGCAGCGAAGGATCGGATTGTCCATTTGGCACTTCTGGTTGAAGATGGTTGCAAACATTTCAGCACTTTTGCACTCGAGTGCTGGACTCCTCCATTATTCCAGACATACTGGACCAGGAAGTGGGTGGGGAGTAGCCCTGATAATTAAGGATGACAAGGACAGTAGTGATAAAGGATCTTGACTCAGAAGATAAAGTAGTAGAATCAGTACAGGTGGAGATAAGAAATAAACAAGGGGCAGAAAACCGTGGTGGGAGTAGTTTATAGGCTTCCTAACGGTAGCTATACCATTGGACAGAGTATTAATTAAGAAATAATAGGAGCTTATAACAAAGGTAATACAATAATCGTGGGGGACTTCAATATGCATATAAATTGGGCAAATCAAATTGGCAAGGGTAGTCTGGAGGACGAGATCATGGAATGTGTTCGAAGCTCTTTATCTGAATTCACGCAGCATTCGTAACAAGATAGATGAGTTGACGGCACAAATAGAAATACAGTAAACTCTTGTTTAAACGGCACTTTATCATCCGGAATACTTTAATAACTGGCAAAATAGATATATCTCAATACAAAACAACACCTCAATAACCGGTAATCTTGCCGATTCTACCATACATTTGACGGAACATTCTGTAGGTGAGTACCCAATTATACAGTACATTTCTTGATTTTTTAATTTTTGTTTGTTTAAAAATGGCCTTGGTAGGTATACCTCCTCTGTTATCCAGACTTTTTCATCAACCAGCACCATCCTGCTCCCATAGGTGCCGGATAAGAAAGAGTTTACTGTAAATGGGCATGATCTGATAGCCATTACAGTGACGTGGTTGAAAGGTGACCAAGGCTGGGAACTGAATATTCAGGGGTATATGACATTTTGGAAGGATAGGCAGAAAGGGAAAGGAGGTGGGGTAGCTCTGTTAATAAATGATGAGATCAGTGCAGTCGTGAGAAATGATATTGGCTCAGAAGACCAAGATGTAGAATCAGTTTGGGTGGAGATAAAAAATAATAAGGGAAAGAAGTCACTGCTGGGTGTAGTCTATAGGCCCCCTAACAGTAGCTACACTGTAGGACAGAGTATAAATCAAGAAATAATGGAGGCTTGTAAGAAAGGTACTGCAATAATCATGGGTGATTTTAATCTTTATTTAGATTGGACAAATCAAATTGGCAAAGGTAGCCTTGAGGAAGAGTTCATAGTGTATTCGGGATCGTTTCTTAGAACAATATGTTGTGGAACCAACCAGGGAGCAGGCTATTTTAGATCTGGTAATATGTAATGAGATAGGATTAATTAATCTCATAGTAAAGGATCCTCCAGGGAAGAGTGATCATAGCATGTTGGAATTTCAAATTCAGTTTGAGGGTGAGAAACTTGGGTCTCAAACTAGTGTCCAGAACTTAAATAAAGGCAATTACAAAGGTATGAAGATAGATTTGGCTAAAGTGGACTGGGAAAATAGATTGAAGGGCAAGACCATAGATAAGCAGTGGCAGACATTTTAAGGAGATATTTCATAACTCTCAGCAAAGATATATTCCAGAGAGAAAGAAAGAAAGACTGACTGAGAAGAATGAACCATCTGTGGCTAACTAAGGATGGTATCAAATTGAAAACAAATGATATGATGTGAAGATTAGTGGTGGGCCAGAGGATTGGGAAATCTTTAGAAACCTGCAAAGGATAACTAACAAAAACAATAGAGAGAAGATAGATTGAGAGTAAACTAGCAAGAAATATAAAAACAGACAGTAAGAGCTTCTACAGGTATATAAAAAGGAAGAGAGTAACTAAAGTAATCGTTGGTCCCTTAAAGGATAAGACTGGGGAATTAATAATGGGGAAACAGGGAAATGGCAGAGACTTTGAACAAATATTTTGTCGGTCTTCGCAGTAGAAGACATTAAAAGCATCCCAATAATAATTGATAATCAAGGGGCTATAGGGAGGGGGGAACTTAAAACAATCACTATCACTAGAGAAAAAGTACAAAGCAAACTTATGGGACTAAAGGTGGACAAGTCCCCTGGACCTGATGGCCTGCATCCTAGGGTCTTAAAAGAAGTGGCTGCAGAGAAAGTGGATGCATTGGTTGTAATCTACCAAAATTCCCTGGATTCTGGAGAGATCCCAGCAGATTGGAAAACCGCAAATGTAACACCCCTATTCAAGAAAGGAGGGACACAGAAAGCAGGAAACTATAGACCAGTTAGCCTAACATCTGTCATTGGGGAAAATGCTGGAATCCATTATTAAGGAAGTGGTAGCAGGAAATTTTTAAAATCATGATCCAGTCAAGCAGAGTTAGAGTTTTATGAAAGGGAAATCATGTTTGACAAATTTTCTCGAGTTCTTTGAGGATGTAATGAGCAGGGTGGATAAAGGGGAACCAGTAGATGTAGTGTATTTGGATTTCCAGAAGGCATTCGATAAGGTGCCACATAAAAGGTTACTGCACAAGATAAGAGCTCAAGGGGTTGGGGGTAATATATTAGCATGGATAGAGGATTGGCTAACAGGAAACAGTCAGGATAAATGGGTCACTTTCAGGTTGGCAAACTGTAACTAGTGGGGTGCCGCAGGGATCAGTGCTGGAGCCTCAGCTGTTTACAATCTATATTAATGACTTGGATGAAGGGACTGAGTGCAATGTAGCCAAATTTGCTGCTGATACAAAGGTAGGTGGGAAAGCAAGTTGTGAAGAGGATGCACACAATCTGCAAAGGGATATAGATAGGTTAAGTGAGTGGGCAAAAATTTGGCAGATGGAGTATAATGTGCGAAAATGTGAGGTTATCCACATTGGTGGGAAAAATAAAAAAGCAAATTATTATTTAAATGGAGCGCGACTACAAAATGTTGCGGTACAGAGGGATCTGGGGGTCCTTGTACATGAAACACACAAAGTTAGCATGCAGGTACAGCAAGTAATTAGGAAGGCAAATAGAATGTTGGCCTTTATTGCAAGGGGGATGGAGTTTTAAAGTAGGGTAGTCTTGCTACAACTGTACAAGGTGTTGGTGAGACCACACCTGGAGTACTGCATACAGTTTTGGTCTCCTTATTTAAGGAAGGATATACTTGTATTGGAGGCAGTTCAGAGAAGGTTCACTAGGTTGATTCTATACTCATTGGAGTTTAGAAGAATGAGAGGTGATCTTATTGAAACGTATAAGATTCTGAGGGGGCTTGACAGGGTAGATGCAGAGAGGATGTTTCCCCTCGTGAGGATATCTACAACTAGGGGGCATAATTTCAGAATAAGGGGTCGCCAGTTAAAACGGAGATGAGGAAGAATTTCTTCTGAGGGTTGTGAATCTTTGAAATTCTCTACCCCAGAGAGCTGTGGAGGCTGGGTCGCTGAATATATTTAAGGTGGAGACAGACAGATTTTTGAACGATAAGGGAGTCCAGGATTATGGGGAGCCGGTAGGGAAGTGGAGTTGAGGCCAAGACCAGATCAACCATGATCTTGGTGAATGGTGGAGCAGGCTCGAGGGGCAAAATGGTCTACTCCTGCTCCTATTTCTTATGTTCTTATGAAACAGTTTCCTAGAACAATAACTCATGGAACCAACCAGGGAACAGGCTATTTTAGATCTTGTTTTGTGTAATGAGACAGGATTAATTAGTCATCTTATAGTAAAGAATCCTCTAGGGAAGAGTGATCATAATATGATAGAATTTCACATTGAATTTGAAAGTGACATTCTTAAATCTGACACTGGAGTCTTAAACTTAAAGCCAATTACATAGGTATGAGGGGTGAGTTGGCTATGGTAGATTGGGAAATTAGATTAAAAGGTATGACAGTAGATAAACAGTGGCAATCATTTAAAGAACTATTCTAAAATTCTCTCAATGTACATTCCATTGAGGAATAAAAACTCCACGGGAAAATTGATCCATCCGTAGTTAACTAAAGTTCAGGGTAGTATTGGATTAAAAGAAGAGGCTTATAATGTTGCAAAGAATAGTAGTAAGCCTGAGGATTGGGAGAGCTTTAGAAACCAGCAAAGATGACCAAAAAATTGATGAGGGAGAAAATAGAATGAGTAAATTAGCAAGAAATATAAAAACAGATTTTAAGAGCTCTACAAGTATGTAAAAAGGAAGAGCGTAGCAAAAGTAAGCATTGGTCCCTTAGAGGCTGAGACATGAGAAATTAAATATTAGTTTCCTTATCTCCTTATTTAAGGAAGCATATACTTGCCTTAGAGGCGGTGCAATGAAGGTTCACTAGATTGATTCCTGGGATGAGAGGGTTGTCCTATGAGAAGAGATTGAGTAGATTGGGCCTATACTCTCTGGAGTTTAGAAGCATGAGAGGTGATCTCATTGAAACATATAAGAGTCTGAGGAGGATTGACAGGATAAATGCTGAGAGATTGTTTACCCTGGCTGGAGAGTCTAGAACTAAGGGGCATCGTCTCAGGATATGGTGCCAGTCTTTTAAGACTGAGATAAGGAGAAATTTCTTCAGAGGTTTGTGAATCTTTGGAATTCTCTACCCCCAAAGTGCTGTGGATACTGAGGCGTTGAGTATATTCAAGGCTGAGATCGATAGATTTTTGGACTCCAGATGAATCAAGGGATATGGGGATAGGGCAGGAAAGTGGAGTTGAGGTCGAAGATCAGCCATGATCTGTTGAATGGCGATGTTCATGGAGCCTCCTCCTCTTGTTAGTTGCTTAATTGTCCACAACCATTCACAACATGGTGTGGTAGGTCTGCAGAGCTTTGACCTGATCTGTTGGTTGTGGGATCACTTAGCTCTGTCTATAGTATGCTGCTTTTGTTCTTTATCGTGAATGTACCCCTTTGTCGTCGTCTTAGACTTGTGATTAGGTATGCCGTTGTTTCAGTGCTGGCTGTTAGGCAATACCAGTATTCAGAGGAATAGCATTAATGCAATGTGCTCCTCAGCAGTAACTTTGGACTTGCTAAGTGTCTGCATGGCTCAGTTGGTAGCACTCTCGCCTCCTGATTCATACTACTGTGGTAATGCTGCGTTATCTGAGGTGCCGTCTTGAATAAGGTCTTAAACTGAAGTACCATCTGGATATTGTGGTTAAAGTGGACATTAAAGTTCCATTATATTATTTGAATACCTGGGAGTGTTCTTGGTATCCTGGTCAACATTCCTCTCGCAACACATGCAGTTAATCCAGTCATTGCATTAGTGTTTGTGGGCCTTTGCACAAAATGGCTGCCGTGTCAAACCACAGAGCAATAACTGCACGATGCAATGAAGTACTTTGGGACATTTACAAGAGGTGTGATAAGGCAGTATATAAGTGCAAAGTTCTTTCTAATGGCAGCTGCAATTGATGCTTTTTTCCCTCCCAAGGGTCAAGTCTGTCAGTAATTTTTCATACGAGGATTATATTTTTTCCTGCGAACTGGTTGAGGGACATTTTATTTATTGTGCATCCAAATTGCATGACATAACTGGTCATCTAAAAACTGCTACATATTGAGTAGTATATTTGCCAATGTATGCTTTGTGTGAAATGATGTCAATTCTGGACTTTGCTCTTGGAGCAAAGAAGGTCTTGAGTGCAGCCAGAGGGCTTGTTGAAGAATCCTTTGGTAGTGGTATGTTCTGGTGCTATCCCAATTGGCAGCAGTGTAAGTAGTATAAACTGAAGTTTACGAAGAATCCCCATGACTATCATTGCATTGCACTTGGGCTGCAGACTTGCTTTATTTCAGGCTGGAATTCTAATAGTTCCATTCCAGCAACAGCACTATGAACATATTTGTCCGGCTGCTTTTACATAAACTATACTGGCATATATCTATACACTGCAAAACTTAGCATATTTGCTGAACTGTCTTGAGCTTGTTATCTTTGTGCTACAGTTTCCTATTTCACAGAATCTGGACAGCACTCATGCACAATGAGATATCCCCTCTAGTGTTTTCTGTACTGTCAAATGCAAATATCGTTGGATTTGCACTTGGAGTTCTGAGGTTGTTTTGATGATCTTTTGGATGTCACCAAACAGTGTTCGTAGTAATTATTTCCTCCATTGTTTTTCTCCCCTTCCCACTGTATCCACCAAGCACCAGAACTTGTATTGGACAAACTTATCTGTTTCATTTAAATTTAAAATATTAGATTTGACAGTAGAACCTGTGTGTGTGCACTTGCTTTGATGAAGTATGACTTTAGAAAGCTGCAGTCTTTTTTCCTGTCTATATAAAGCTCCACCACCCCACCCCAAATAAAAACCCAGGCTTACTTTTGCTATATACCATTTCTTATTGGGGTGCCTACCCAACCTTCTTCAGTTGGACAATTTTATACTTTGTTTTCTAACCCCATCTGAGAAGTATGGCTGAATTGTCTGATCATCTACAAGTTAATGGCAAGATACCACTATGGTAGTTGCTAGTGCTTCAGTCAGCCCTCGCTGTGTACCTTAACTCGCTGTGTACCTTAACTTTCTCAACCATCTTCATCTGCTTCATCAAAGACAAATGAGATGTAAACAAAAATGTTTCTGCAATCTAAAGTCATCTGCTACTCGACTAAACCAAGATCGGCATCAGGAACAGCGAAAGAAAACTAAAGCTGCCATTGGATCACCTAAAAGGATAATGGAAAAGAAAGTCAAAGAAAATTGTGGAAGTAATGGGAAAAGCTTTACAGTTATATGAAGAGTCAGAGGACTGTATTGGGCCATTGAAGTATACTTGAGGACCGGTAATTAAGGACTCGTGGGATATGGCGAAATTATTGAGTTCTATGCATCAGTCTTCATTCTTGATGCTTGACTGTCAGAATTCCATGATGTTGCTAATAAAACTATTAATATTAACATAGATGAGCAGATTGTTTTAGACAGAATTAAGAACCTTAAAATCGATAGGGCAGCTGGTCCAGATGATATCTGCACGAGGGTCCTTGGAGATGGGACAGGTGCTGTGTGAGCTCCTTGCCTGTATCTTTAATAGCTTGTTGAATTCTGTGATGTTTCCCTTAGACTGGAAGGAGGCTATAGTACTCTCCATCTTTAAAAAAGGAGATAAGACTGATCTGGATAACCTATAGGCCCACTAGTTTGCTGTCAATAATAGGGAAGATGCTTGAGGAAATCATTAGGGTTGCAATATATGACTACTTGGACAGAGAAGGACAGATCAGTGACATCCAAAATGGCTTCAAAAAAAGGTCATGTCTTAAAAAATTTATTGTATTTTTTTCAAGAAGTCACCGAGATAGTGGATGAGGGAAACCCAGTAGACATTGTCAAATAGACGTCCAAAAAGATTTTGACAAGTTACCGTACAAGAGGCTTCTCTACAAAACAGTTGGCTCAACTGACCCCTCAAAGCCTCTGCACCATCTACAAGGCTCAAGCCAGGATTGTGATTGAATACTCACCTGGATGGGTGCAGCAACAGCAATGCTCGAAGCCCAACGTCAACCAGGACACAGAAGTTCATTTGATCGGTACCCCAGCCACTGGGCTCTATTCACCCCCTCTACCACTGTGGCTGCAGTATGTACAATCTATCTACATTAAGCTGCACTTGCATGTTAAAAAATATTTTTGTCTGACAAATTTACGAGTAACAGGCAAAGTGATAGCTTTTGAGTTTGCTGCATTACATTATAATTGGCTTTGCAAACCTTCTAAATGTTTTTACTTGCATCATTACAGCTATTGGGGGGCAGAGAAGGTGAAAGATTGAGGGGACAAAAATGCGTAGTAACAACATGCCAAGGTTACTTTGACACCACTTCTTTCCCCGACAGTCTACCACCAAAAAGGACATGAGCAGCACGCCATCCTAACTTGGACATGTAATGTTGTTCCATTATTGTCTCTGGATTCGAATCCTGGAATTCCCTACCTAATACCTTTTGTGGAAATACCATCATCACAGGCTGCAGTAGTTCTAGGAGAAAGCCCACTGCCATCTTCAGGATAATTGGGTATGGGCAATAAATGTGACCTTGCCAGCGGGTACCCAGATCCAGTGAATAAATGCAAGAAAAAACTAGTAAGCTCTGAATACCAGCAGGAAAGCTTCATACATCTCTTACACCTTTGAAACGTTGTCTGGATCTTTTCCCCGTCTCTGCAGAAATTAAAATGCGCACACCTTGGTTATGCAAGCGTGCATTCAGGCTATGGGAAATCTGGGATTTTCCTGTTATATTTGTACAATATTTTTAAGTCTTTGGTTCAGGAAACCATCAGAATCAAATTTGAGAAACATTGGTACTTGATGGTCTGCAGTGGAAGCTCAGCTGATTGTGATGTCATTGGGAGTTGAATTTTCTCTGCCTTTTATCCATGATCTCACATCTGTGCTATTTTAACAAGTTGTTAAGCAGTTTATTTTAAATGGCTTAACAGCTGTTTTAAAAAAAAATGCAGATAGCAATTTAATACAAACATGTTGAACAGTGCACAGTGGAAATTAAATCCCTCCAATATAAAAGAAAATATGTAATATAAAATGTCATACTGCTTGTCCAACATCAATATTGAATGAGCAGAAATTTCCTCCAACTAAATATTGGGAAGACTGAAGCCATTGTCTTTGGTCCCTGCCACAAACTCCGTTCCCTGACCACCGTTTTTCATCTCTGGCAACTGTCTGAAGTTGAGCCAGGTCATTTGCAACCTTGGTGGTGTTTGACCCCAAGATGAGTTTTCGACCACACATCCGTTCAATCACCAAGACTGCCTACTTCCACCTCTAACGTTGTTCGACTGTGACCCTGCCTCTGCTCATCTGCTGCAACCACGCCTTTGTTACTTCTAGACTTGACTATTCCAATGCTCTCCTGGCCGGCCTCCCACCTTCCACCCTACACAAACTTGTGTTCATCCAAAACTCTGCTGCTTATATCTTAACTCCCACCAAGTCTGGTTCACCCATCACCTCTGCACTGAACTACATTGGCTCCCAGTCCGACAACATCTCAATTTTAAAATCCTCATTATTGTTTTCAAATCCCTCCATGGCTTCTCCCCATCCCATCTCTGTCACCTCCTCCAGCCCTACAAGCGCTCCTCCAATTCTGGCCTCTTGTGCATCCCTAATTTTAATTGTTCCACCATTGGCGACAGTGCTTTCAGCTGCCTTGGCCCGAAGCTCTGGAATTCTCTCCCTAAAGCTCTCCACCTCTCTACTGCGCTCTCTGCCTCTCTACTGCACTCTCCTTTTAAGATGATCCTTAAAACTTAATTCTTTGACCAAGCTTTTGGTCATCTGTCCTAATATCTCCTTATGTGACTTGGTGTCAAAAATGTTTTTTATTGATGACGCTCTGCGCCTTGGGACATTTTGCTATGTTAAAGGCGCTATATAAATGCAAGTTGTTGAAAAAGCTTACCCACTTTTTTTAAACAAAACTACTCTGAAAACAGCCACAAGAGGGTGCAGAAATACTTCAAGGTGGCTCACCTACTGTTTGATTGCACCCTCTTCCCTAACTATAGAGCCTCCTTTCAGCACAAGTGTGATCAGGAATTTGCTAAAGAAATCATGGATAAAAGCCTATGCTCTAACATTGGGGAAATATAGTATTCCTTAAATACTGCGCCTGGAATTTTTTTCCTGATTTTTCATTTTTAGGTCATTTTCTTTGTCCCCTCAATCTTCCACCTTCTCTACCCCCCCCCATAGCTATAGTGATGCAAGTAAAACTACTGTTACAAGCCTTGCAAAGTCAGTTCTAATGTTATGCAGCATATGCAAAAGTTATCACTTTAACTGTTGCTAGTAACTGTCAGACAACAATTTTTTTTACATGTAGTTACAGCTTAATTTTATAAACTGCCAAGATTTGCCAGCTTTGAATATGAAGTATTGAATATTTGAACGCTGCACTTGATATTTTTAGACATGAAGGCTTGTGGGACAATTGGGGGATTTCTTTGTACTTTCATCAAATTGTGTCCTATGGTTATAAAACAAGATGGTAGCTAATACTGCATCTATAAATAGAAGATAGTTAATACTAGCTCTAGTAACTTTCTGTAACTCATGGGAGCATTCTATTTGTTTTAAGATTAACAATGTAAAGGTTGTTCATTAACCTTGGAATATTTTGAGAAGTGCTCCTATTTAAAGGGTTGAAGGGCAAAAATATTTTTTAATTTCTGCCCTAGCAATCTCATTTGCATTAGCTTGAGATGAAGATCCATTTACATTCTTAAGGTGAAACTCATTTGATTATGACTTAAGTGCAACTGGTGGTTAAAAGTACCCTTTTCCCTGTCTCCCCTACACTTGGAAATCGAAAGGACCTGATATTCTTTCCAGTGACAGCAGGAACCCACATTTTTCCAGGAGTCATTTGAGCTGCCACCAAATCCACGCACTGTGAAACCAGTTTGACACCAAATGAACATAATGTCACCTCTGAACAGTGAAAATGCTGAGAGCAAAAGGGGTCATAATGATCTCATCACATTGTATGCTCAGAGTCTGTATTTGCAAACAGGATTTTAGAGAGTAAACTGGGTGAGAAAATAAGTAAGAGGTTTGTGTAGCACTACGCTCCGAAACTAGATTTTATTATATTCGCAAAATCAAAGGACAGCTAGTTGGAATGGCTGTTTTGCTTTAAGACCCCAGATACGAGCAAGTTACAACCCCCACTGTCTGTTACTAAGTAACCATGACTTTGATGCTAAAGTGAGAGTAGCTGTTTAAGCTATTGCAATTTCAGTGTCATTTTGACAGCAATATAGATTCTTATTTTGAGAGCTTGCTGGGTGGAAGTGTATGTTGCTGTATTGTAGTTTCCACTATAATTCTTTGTAAATTGAATGGGAATCCATACCCAAATTATTTCACATTAGTATAAATGACAGTTACCATGAACGCTTGGTGAATTGTCAATGCACTGATACAGTATCTTAAATACATTGCTAGATTTTTTTTTAGGCCATCAGTGTATCTGATGAGCAAAGAGTAATGAGGCTTACGTAACAAAACACGCACACAAGTTCCTCCCAGACAACTGCTGCCATCTCTTTCTCTTTCTCCATCCCCTGTCCCCCGCATTCAGTGTTCATCTAAATGTCATTTCTGGTTACAGATTACAAGCCTCCAAGATCCCTGGCCCAAGCCACTGTAGCAGATCTGTTCAAAGACTTACAAAGCACAAAATGTTAACTATAAAGTTAATTTAACTGCTTTGGCAATGATTTTCAAGAATTTAGAGATTTGCCTGGAATGATCTGTGAGCAAAATCGCATTTTTCGTCGTCATTAAAAGCCAGCATAAGAAAATAACCGGCCTGCCTGTTCTTATGGACATAAGATTTCATTGCCCTAGAGGAGCAGGGCATACTTGTGTCCATTCCTCATCCAACATAATGATAAAAAGGCACATCCACTTCTTTGCTGTTTACAGGTTCTTGCTGTGCAGAATTGTTGTGATTGCACTTCAAAAGTTATTCAGTCATGTGCAGCACTTTGAGATGTCCTGAGGACATGATTTCTGATGCCAGTTAATTCTCCTGTTTGAGGAGGTAGGTGCTCCCAGACAAAGGCTTGGGATCACTTAACTCTTCTCTTGGTTGAGGATTGATAATTTCTGTGCGTCATACAAATCTAAGACATGAACCAGGCATTCAGTCTGTGATGGCATTTACCATCCACCTGAGTAAATAGGTCTAATATTTGTCTATCCTGTTCCCATATCCTTTTTATCCCCTTTCCTTCATCACCAAGCCAATCTAATCTTGAATGTTGACATAGGTTCTGCCTCAACCACTAACCCTGGAAATGAATTCCACAGCCTCAAGTCTCTTGAAGTTTCTCTTGCTCTCTGTACTAAATCTCTTGCATTAATCTTGTATCTACAACCCCACATTCTAGACCCCTGAACTCCTGGAAACAGTCTACCTAGCTACCCTGTCTCGTCCTTTAATAATTTTAAACACTTCTATCGTATCGCCCTGTAATCTGCATTGTTCTAAGAAAAAAAGACCAATTTTTTTCGAGTCTTTCTTCGTATTTATATTTTCTCATACCAGATATTGGGAGGTGGAGGCAGCCCTTTCAAAGGTGAGATTCATTTCTAGGGTTAGTGGTTGAGGTAGAACCTATGTCAACATTCAAGATTAGATTGGCTAGGTGTATAAAAATGGCTAAAAGTAAAGATACTGCAGATGCTGGATTCTGAAACCAAAACGAAACATCTGGAATCGCAATCAGTATTTACAGAGAGAACCGTCTGGTTTTTAGGCATGTTTTCTTTATGACTGCTGTGGGGCTGTGGTTAGCAACCTAGGCCTGGAATTTGTGGTCAGTGGCGAAGCAAAGGCCCCGAAGAAAGCTGCCCACAAAGATCTCGCGATCTCTGTGGCGAGAAGTTTGCTTTTTTCGACATGCAATTGAGATCCATGTAGTGTAGTATAGTGGGAATCCCATAGCACGATCTGCTGTGACGTAAACAAGCTGTCTAAGCAGCCAACAGCAATGCAGAATTCTCAGACAGGGAATCGGGAAGTGAAGGAGTTGCTTTTATCCCCACTTTTTAAAAACGTTCGAGAGCAAAATAAAGATTGGGGCTCTCTCATGGGGAAAAGGTACACCTGAAATAAATATGAACAAACTTGTTAAATATATAATTTTTTTAAAATTTATTTAAAAATTGTAACTTTCATCGTTATGGAGAAATTTGACACTACACAATTAAAATTCGTTTTTCAGGGTGGTAGCGTTTGCTTAGCAGTCAATACACTGTTAAAACCTCAGTTACACCTAATCCAACAAGGCCAAACTTTTAATGGGGTATTGAACAGCGATGTTACCGGGGAAAAGCCAAAGTTTTAGTCAGTTTCTCTGATTTCCCCTGATTACACCGATTGCCGACAGTGGGATGGGGGTGCGGGGGCGGGGGGGGGGGCGCACGGCGCAGCCAGTGTTGGAGCAGTGAATGACTGACTGCGACTTCAGGATTTCTGCGTTAGGATGTACATGCACTGCATCCTGAAGTTGCCGTCAATTTCAAAGGGGTAATGACGGCGAACGCAGTTTGTTTGCTGTTATTACCCACCACATATTCCGGGCCCCAGTGTTCATGAATGAACTACTGTACATGTAAGTCATTAAAAATGACTTATTTGTGCCTTGTTTGGATCAGCTGCTCTTTTAGGGAAGTTGACTACTCTTTGAATCTTAACTCTGTATTTGTATAACTGCAGTGTTAACAGGAAGATAATTTAATGTGGAACTTCCTTATTCAGCAGTCATGCAGGGTTTGTTTTGGCAGCTATTAACTTGCCTAATTTTTATTTCCATGTGTTTGGGAGCATTTAATTTTTGGCACGTAGTAAATCCAAACTTCCCTATATCGGGTATCTGAACACACATTCAAGAATGCCTCCTTTCTCCGAGGTTAGTGGTGAAGGATTTACGATGACTGCAAAATCCCTGCTTGTAACCTGATACCTGTGAACTGATTTCATTTAAAAATGTTTCAGTGGGCAGGTCGTCTTATTGCAGTCAGCCCCTCCCTAAGGTATTGTGTAAATGTTCAGGCCTCCTCTCTAACGTTAATATTGTACCGGATTGCTGCCGAGGCACTGACCTGGATTTCCGTGAAGCTTAATATTTATTTTAAACTGATTTCATAAATTCACTGTGATAAAGTAGCAATGGACTGAGATTCTGTGCTCTTCTACTGTTTCTGACTTGAGAATATTCAGAAGAATGCCTGAATTATGAACTGGATCCAACACTTGGAGGAGTTGTTGGCTTTAGTGATTTCACTAAAGTGAGTTTGACTTGTCATTTTCAGCAACATGGCTGCGCCTTCTCTATTACTGATAGACAGGTATGGAGCTTCTGTGGATATATAATGCACTGTAAATGGTAATGTTTGCCTATATGTGTGTTAATGCATAACACAAATTGCACCATTGAATCTGATGTGAGCGCAATAGGTATGGTGTTGGTAAAGAACTATGTGATAATTGGACTAGTGTTTGCATATTCTGGAGTTGTTTCTCCAAACTAATTTTCTTGTATTTGGCATTTTCTTGTATTTGGCATTGCATCGGTGGGACGAAAGAAGATAAGTATTAAGGGCAAGGTAGTTTTGCTGAAAATTCAGATTACACAGAAGCTGTAAGTGCTGTTGAACGGCATGTCAAGTTTGATGAATACAATTCCTGTCAAAGACAATTACTGTTGAAAGTTACTAATTCCATAGTGTACTGTGTACAGCCTGAGCAAATTTTAACCTGATGTGTGGAAATTGTACAATAGTTATTTCTAGTTTCTAGACCAGATATGCACTTAGTTTTTATAGCAATGATGGCAGAACCGTGCACTCAGTTTGGCCTTGAGCTGTAAGTTGTTTATGCACGTAAGCTCTGCTGATTGCTCAACTGATTAGGGTGGTGAGTAGCTGAGGCATGCAGACGAGGAAGGTTTTTGATTCTATTTCCAGTCTGTGCTGAGTTATTTGACTGATCAGTGGTGCTGCAGATCAGCATCCCTGGATTATTAAGAGGAGAAATTGCCCAGGATTCCAGCTTTTGATTGCTCGCCAGCAACAAATAGAAGTGTGTCTCTCTGGATCATGGGTGAGGACAGGGTTAGCTTTGAATGAGATGCCACTGTGGTCACGTAGCTATGCTTGTTATTTAGGCTTATACATGAACAATGGTCACTTGTGCAAGGTACTGAAGTGTGACCAGGGCCTGTGGAAACATAGCACAGCAAGAGGTAACTGCTCGAAGAGGGGGAGGATGTATGCCCTGCTAAAACCTATTAGATTTTTGCCAGTTTGCTTCCAAGTACTCCTCACACTTACTGGTTTTTAATCTAAGGGGATTTTTCAGTTTTTGGCAATCTGTATAAATAGTTCTTTGTAACAGTCACTGCATTTCACAGTAATTTCATTGTGTCAGTGAGATGTGATGCGACACTATGCAAATGCAAGTCTCTCTCTACTTACTCACGAATGCATTCAGGAAGTCCATATGTTTTCCTGGATTATCAGAATGCAGGGCTGTCATTTTGTTAAGGCTTCAGTGAAGTTGGGACGTTTTACTATGTTGAAGGCGCTATATAAATGCAAGTTGTTTTTCTAGTTAATAGATTCTTAAATCTTAAGTTTTTTTAAGACAAAGGGCTATTAAAAGAATTCTCAAGGAACCACTAAGTTAACCCTGCTATGAGTAATGCTATTATAGAGCCTTATCCACAATGGTGGTTAGATTTTCCTTGTGCTCCACTCAATGTATAGGTCATTACAGTATCTTAAATCATATAGGATAAAGTGTGTGCAGTGGGTTACTGAAAAATCACTGGTTCTGGAAACTGTCCCGACTCTCATCATTTAAAATAAAAGCAGAAAATGCTAACAATCCAGAAGTATATCAGAATCTGTAAAGAGAGAGTATTTAGTGTCGACCTGACCAAAAGTTGCATTTGATTTAATTCCCTTTTATTTCATTTTTCAAATTTAGCTTTTTTAACTTCAGTATCTAATATTTTTAATCACCTTTGTATAATGTTGTTCAGGCTTTTTCAGGAGCCTTTATAGATTCCAAAACTATAATTTGTAGAACAAATTGTGTTAGCAGGTAGATAAAGCTATAAAAAAGGTCAATAGCATTTTGGATTTTATTAATAGGGGCCAAGAGCAAAGAGATAGCTTGTCAGTCTTGGCTCAATGGTATCTCTCTCACTTGAGCATAGGTGTGGGTTCAAGCCCCACTCCAGTTACTTTGAACGGTATGGAGGGAATGGTGTCATGTTGGAGGCGCTATCTCTTTTGGATGAGACGTTAAACTGAGGTCCCCTCAGGTGTACATAAAAGATCCCTTTTTAAGAATAAGTAACTTCTGCCAGTGTCGTGGCCAACCTGTATTCGAGCAACATCAGCAAAAAACAGATTATCTGGTCATATCTCTCATTGCTGTTTTGGGAGCTTGCTGTGAAATTTGGCTGCTGCGTTCCCCTTCATTACAACAGTGACTACACTTCAAACGTGCTTCATTGGCTATGAAGAGCTTTGGGTATCTTGCGATTGTGAAAGGTGCTATATAAATGCAAGTTATTTTCTAGTTGGCGTAATGTGTGCAGTTTTGGGTGCCCCATCCTAGAAAGGACATTAAAGCCATAGGGGTAGAAATTCAACATTGTTGCACATGTTCTACAGGCATAAAACAGGTACAACGATGGAAACAATAGCAGTGGGGAAGGGCCACTCCCGATCTACGCATTCGTCAGGGCCAGTGCTAAATTTGGCAGGGCCTCCGTTTTTTTTAAGGTGGCAATGGCAATTGCGTGAAATGAGCGTAGGTCTTGTTTCAATATTAATGAGACTCCTGTGCCCATTTCCATACCCTTTGGTGAAATTGGTTAAATGTTGCCACAAGCTCTGAATACTCTTTCAGGCTCTACAGCGGCCTAGTTTGTGGACTTTAAAGGAACCGTTGGAGGCCTTGGAAGGAGCCTGTAGGTAAGCTAGCCTCAATGTAGAGCTAGGAGGAGTAGGGGTGTTTCTCTAGTCTTTGACATTAACAGTGCATCCGCCGCCAGCCTGAGCTCACCCCCCTTGGCTGGTGTCTTAGCTGGCTGAAATTGGTCAGATACTTGCGGTGCCCAATTAGTGCCCATAGATTGGTGAAATTTTGATGAGCATAAGGACCAATTTAGGACAGTCCTTGAACTTTTTTGTTCTGGCGTGCCTTGATTATGTGCTGCTCGTATTACATACGCTAATGAATTTAGACCCTATAGATTCTCCATGTTGATAAACTATTAATTGAGAGAAGTTAAATGTTGGAACTATTTCCATTGGAGCAGAGAAGGCTAAGAGAAGATTTAATGTTAGTTATTAAAATTGTGTACGGTTTTATTAAGTGAATAGGGAGAAACTGATCATTTCTACAGGGATTCTTCTGATCTCCCATTGTAATTTTGGCAGGGGATCGGCAGAACCTCTTGAGAAATAGCATAAACAGTCATTTTATTACCTATTTCTGTAATTTCTCTGGGACTTAAACTGATCACTCTCCAAAATTACAGTGGGAGATCGGCAGAACACCTGCAGAAATTCAAGGCTATTATTTTGTCTGGTAGGAGAATCAATGATGGGCCATCACTTCAAAATTTCAGAGGGAGGAGAGGGGTGAGGAAAGATTTCTTTGTGCAGAGCAGTTGGAGCATGGCATGCTTTTCCACAAGAAGTAGTTGAGGCAGAGACCATGGGCTGGATTTTGAATGACCCATGGAGTCGGGTTTGGAGGCGTGCGGGGGGTTAAATTTGCGGGGTCGGGGTTTCCGACTCCATCCCGCCTCCACGCAATTTTGACAATCAGTCGTGGGGTTCCCGACTCCGTCCCGCCTCCAAGAGGCGGGAGAGGCTAGTAAGCCCTTAACAAGCCCTAAATTGGGTCTGTAATGCTATTTTGAAACGTTGCAGCTAGTTTAACCCTTTTCTGACGTGAAGCACGCCTGGTGTGAAACACTCCAGTGAAACCTGGCGGGAGCACAAATGGATAGCTGACTATCGGCTGCAAGTCCACTATTAGTAGTAGTATTAGGTGTGAAAGTCGCCTCTGATACTGCTACATTCAATGTCATGGCATTTGGTGTAAGAGGACTTGGATGCAAAAAACTCTCTGTCTCTCTCTGTCTCTGTGTGTCTCTCTGTGTGTCTCTCTGTGTGTCTCTCTGTGTGTCTCTCTGTGTGTCTCTCTGTGTGTCTCTGTGTCTCCTGTGTGTCTCTCTGTTGTGTCTCTCTGTGGTGGTCTCTCTGTGTGTCTCTCTGGTGTCTCTCTGTGTGTCTTCTCTGTGTGTCCTCTCTGTGTCTCGTTCCTCTCTGTGTGTCCTCTCTGTGTGTCTCTCTGTGTGGTCCTCATCTGTTGTGTCTCTCTGTGTGTCTCTCTGTGTGTCTCTCTTGTTGTCTCTGTGCTCTCTGTGTGTCTCTCTGTGTGTCTCTCTGTGTGTCTCTCTGTGTGTCTCTCTGTGTGTCTCTCTGTGTGTCTCTCTGTGTGTCTCTCTGTGTGTCTCTCTGTGTGTCTCTCTGTGTGTCTCTCTGTGTGTCTCTCTGTGTCTCTCTGTGTGTCTCTCTGTGTGTCTCTCTGTGTGTCTCTCTGTGTGTCTCTCTGTGTGTCTCTCTGTGTGTCTCTCTGTGTGTCTCTCTGTGTGTCTCTCTGTGTGTCTCTCTGTGTGTCTCTCTGTGTGTCTCTCTGTGTGTCTCTCTGTGTGTCTCTCTGTGTGTCTCTCTGTGTGTCTCTCTGTGTGTCTCTCTGTGTGTCTCTCTGTGTGTCTCTCTGTGTGTCTCTCTGTGTGTCTCTCTGTGTGTCTCTCTGTGTGTCTCTCTGTGTGTCTCTCTGTGTGTCTCTCTGTGTGTCTCTCTGTGTGTCTCTCTGTGTGTCTCTCTGTGTGTCTCTCTGTGTGTCTCTCTGTGTGTCTCTCTGTGTGTCTCTCTGTGTGTCTCTCTGTGTGTCTCTCTGTGTGTCTCTCTGTGTGTCTCTCTGTGTGTCTCTCTGTGTGTCTCTCTGTGTGTCTCTCTGTGTGTCTCTCTGTGTGTCTCTCTGTGTGTCTCTCTGTGTGTCTCTCTGTGTGTCTCTCTGTGTGTCTCTCTGTGTGTCTCTCTGTGTGTCTCTCTGTGTGTCTCTCTGTGTGTCTCTCTGTGTGTCTCTCTGTGTGTCTCTCTGTGTGTCTCTCTGTGTGTCTCTCTGTGTGTCTCTCTGTGTGTCTCTCTGTGTGTCTCTCTGTGTGTCTCTCTGTGTGTCTCTCTGTGTGTCTCTCTGTGTGTCTCTCTGTGTGTCTCTCTGTGTGTCTCTCTGTGTGTCTCTCTGTGTGTCTCTCTGTGTGTCTCTCTGTGTGTCTCTCTGTGTGTCTCTCTGTGTGTCTCTCTGTGTGTCTCTCTGTGTGTCTCTCTGTGTGTCTCTCTGTGTGTCTCTCTGTGTGTCTCTCTGTGTGTCTCTCTGTGTGTCTCTCTGTGTGTCTCTCTGTGTGTCTCTCTGTGTGTCTCTCTGTGTGTCTCTCTGTGTGTCTCTCTGTGTGTCTCTCTGTGTGTCTCTCTGTGTGTCTCTCTGTGTGTCTCTCTGTGTGTCTCTCTGTGTGTCTCTCTGTGTGTCTCTCTGTGTGTCTCTCTGTGTGTCTCTCTGTGTGTCTCTCTGTGTGTCTCTCTGTGTGTCTCTCTGTGTGTCTCTCTGTGTGTCTCTCTGTGTGTCTCTCTGTGTGTCTCTCTGTGTGTCTCTCTGTGTGTCTCTCTGTGTGTCTCTCTGTGTGTCTCTCTGTGTGTCTCTCTGTGTGTCTCTCTGTGTGTCTCTCTGTGTGTCTCTCTGTGTGTCTCTCTGTGTGTCTCTCTGTGTGTCTCTCTGTGTGTCTCTCTGTGTGTCTCTCTGTGTGTCTCTCTGTGTGTCTCTCTGTGTGTCTCTCTGTGTGTCTCTCTGTGTGTCTTGTCTCTCTGTGTGTCTCTCTGTGTGTCTCTCTGTGTGTCTCTCTGTGTGTCTCTCTGTGTGTCTCTCTGTGTGTCTCTCTGTGTGTCTCTCTGTGTGTCTCTCTGTGTGTCTCTCTGTGTGTCTCTCTGTGTGTCTCTCTGTGTGTCTCTCTGTGTGTCTCTCTGTGTGTCTCTCTGTGTGTCTCTCTGTGTGTCTCTCTGTGTGTCTCTCTGTGTGTCTCTCTGTGTGTCTCTCTGTGTGTCTCTCTGTGTGTCTCTCTGTGTGTCTCTCTGTGTGTCTCTCTGTGTGTCTCTCTGTGTGTCTCTCTGTGTGTCTCTCTGTGTGTCTCTCTGTGTGTCTCTCTGTGTGTCTCTCTGTGTGTCTCTCTGTGTGTCTCTCTGTGTGTCTCTCTGTGTGTCTCTCTGTGTGTCTCTCTGTGTGTCTCTCTGTGTGTCTCTCTGTGTGTCTCTCTGTGTGTCTCTCTGTGTGTCTCTCTGTGTGTCTCTCTGTGTGTCCTCTCTGTGTGTCTCTCCTGTGTGTCTCTCTGTGTGTCTCTCTGTGTGTCTCTCTGTGTGTCTCTCTGTGTGTCTCTCTGTGTGTCTCTCTGTGTGTCTCTCTGTGTGTCTCTCTGTGTGTCTCTCTGTGTGTCTCTCTGTGTGTCTCTCTGTGTGTCTCTCTGTGTGTCTCTCTGTGTGTCTCTCTGTGTGTCTCTCTGTGTGTCTCTCTGTGTGTCTCTCTGTGTGTCTCTCTGTGTGTCTCTCTGTGTGTCTCTCTGTGTGTCTCTCTGTGTGTCTCTCTGTGTGTCTCTCTGTGTGTCTCTCTGTGTGTCTCTCTGTGTGTCTCTCTGTGTGTCTCTCTGTGTGTCTCTCTGTGTGTCTCTCTGTGTGTCCTCTCTGTGTGCTCTCTGTGTGTCCTCTGTGTGTCTCTCTGTGTGTCTCTCTGTGTGTCTCTCTGTGTGTCTCTCTGTGTGTCTCTCTGTGTGTCTCTCTGTGTGTCTCCTCTGTGTGTCTCTCTGTGTGTCTCTCTGTGTGTCTCTCTGTGTGTCTCTCTGTGTGTCTCTCTGTGTGTCTCTCTGTGTGTCTCTCTGTGTGTCTCTCTGTGTGTCTCTCTGTGTGTCTCTCTGTGTGTCTCTCTGTGTGTCTCTCTGTGTGTCTCTCTGTGTGTCTCTCTGTGTGTCTCTCTGTGTGTCTCTCTGTGTGTCTCTCTGTGTGTCTCTCTGTGTGTCTCTCTGTGTGTCTCTCTGTGTGTCTCTCTGGTGTGTCTCTCTGTGTGTCTCTCTGTGTGTCTCTCTGTGTGTCTCTCTGTGTGTCTCTCTGTGTGTCTCTCTGTGTGTCTCTCTGTGTGTCTCTCTGTGTGTCTCTCTGTGTGTCTCTTCTGTGTGTCTCCTCTGTGTGTCTCTCTGTGTGTCTCTCTGTGTGTCTCTCTGTGTGTCTCTCTGTGTGTCTCTCTGTGTGTCTCTCTGTGTGTCTCTCTGTGTGTCTCTCTGTGTGTCTCTCTGTGTGTCTCTCTGTGTGTCTCTCTGTGTGTCTCTCTGTGTGTCTCTCTGTGTTCTCTGTTGTCTCTCTGTGTGTCTCTCTGTGTGTCTCTCTGTGTGTCTCTCTGTGCTAGTCTCTCTGTGTGTCTCTCTGTGTGTCTCTCTGTGTGTCTCTCTGCTGTGTCTCTCTGTGTGTCTCTCTGTGTGCTCTCTGTGTGTCTCTCTGTGTGTCTCTCTGTGTGGTCTCTCTGTGTGTCTCTCCTGTGTGTCTCTCTGTGCTGCTCTTCTCTGTGTGTCTCTCTGTGTTGTCTCTCTGTCGTGTCTCCTCTGTGTGTCTCTCTGTGTGTCTCTCTGTGTGTCTCTCTGTGTGTCTCTCTGTGTGTCTCTCTGTGTGTCTCTCTGTAGTGTCTCTCTACCGTGAGATCTCTCTGTGTGTCTCTCTGTGTGTCTCTCTGTGTGTCTCTCTGTGTGTCTCTCTTGTGCAGTCTCCTCTGTGTGTCTCTCTGTGTGTCTCTCTGAGTGTCTCTCTGTGTGTCTCTCTGTGTGTCCTCTCTGTGTGTCTCTTGTGTGCTCTCTGTGTGTCTCCTCTGTGTGTTCTCTCTGTGTGTCTCCTCTGTGTGTCTCTCTGTGTGTCGTCTCTGGTGTCTCTCTGTGTGTCTCTCTGTGTGTCTCTCTGTGTGTCTCTGTGTGTGTCTCTGTGTGTGTCTCTGTGTGTGTCTCTGTGTGTGTCTCTGTGTGTGTCTCTCTGTGTGTGTCTCTCTGTGTGTGTCTCTCTGTGTGTGTCTCTCTGTGTGTGTCTCTCTGTGTGTGTCTCTCTGTGTGTGTCTCTCTGTGTGTCTCTCTGTGTGTGTCTCTCTGTGTGTGTCTCTCTGTGTGTGTCTCTCTGTGTGTGTCTCTCTGTGTGTGTCTCTCTGTGTGTGTCTCTCTGTGTGTGTCTCTCTGTGTGTGTCTCTCTGTGTGTGTCTCTCTGTGTGTGTCTCTCTGTGTGTGTCTCTCTGTGTGTGTCTCTCTGTGTGTGTCTCTCTGTGTGTGTCTCTCTGTGTGTGTCTCTCTGTGTGTGTCTCTCTGTGTGTGTCTCTCTGTGTGTGTCTCTCTGTGTGTGTCTCTCTGTGTGTGTCTCTCTCTGTGTGTCTCTCTCTGTGTGTCTCTCTCTGTGTGTCTCTCTCTGTGTGTCTCTCTCTGATCCAGGTCCACTCACATCAGAAGCAATGCAGAAAGGTCCTCTCACCAGTAGCCAGACAATCTCTGAGAGCAGGCAGTCAGCAATGATGACATCATCAGAGGTGGGTTTCAGACTGAAACCACTAATTAGTTCATGGGTTCCCACATGCTGCAACTCAATTGCCCAATTAAGTGAAAATTGCATCAGGCATCCACATTAATCTGGAGTCAGGGGGGAAACACGAAATGCAGATTACACGACCCCAAGACAAAATCCAGCCCAATGTATCTTAAGGGAAGAGTAGGTAAATGTTTCAAGCCAAGGAAAATACAGGACTATGGGGAGAGAGCTGGAAAGTGGGATTAGTTGTGGGTTGCAGTAGGAACCCCACCTGAATGGCCACCTCCTGACTAAACATCTATGGAACATAGGAACAGGAGTAGGCCATTCAGCCCCTCGAGCCTGTTCCGCCATTCAATGAGATCATGGCTGATCTGTGACCTAACTCCTTATACCCGCCTTTGGCCCATATCCCTTAATACCTTTGGTTAACAAAAAGCTATCAATCTCCGATTTTAAAATTAACAATTGATCTAGCATCAATTGCCGTTTGTGGAAGAGAGTTCCAAACTTCTACCACTCTAGAAGTGTTTACTAATTTCACTCCTGAAAGGTCTGAAATTACCGTTTTGCACATGTGAACCTAGACGGTATCATAAATTGGATTTTGGAGGTGTCGTAACTAACACTGAACTTTTTCTTGGCCAGTGTCCACATTACACTACTGATTATAACCTTGCCAAATAATGCTGCTTTAACCCTATTGAGGTCTGTAAACCCAAAAACTGCCTTTATATCGGTGTATAACCATTGGCTCCAAGTGCCCAGGTGAACTGGCCGTGATCTCAAAATTGGTAGATTAGCTAAAACCATCAAACAGTAGGACCTTGGTTCTTTACCTAAGGGTTGCTGCTGATTATGCAAGAATAGCTCATTGGAGGCTGAACAACCCTAGCACCACTAAATTGAACATAAAAGCAGATTAAAATCAAAATATATTCCAAAAATTGTTATTTGACTGTGTCTGAACATACTGTAATCTCAAGTCCAGGAGAGTTTACAGCACTTTTGTTAAGGATGCAATGTTTCTTTTCATGCAATGAGACTAACTTGTGCAATGTGTGAATGCATACTCCAGGAGAGTCACTTGAATGAGAGATTGAACTTCTAAATTTAATGGCAGTTTTGCCATTATTGTCAATCAGGAATTGGGGTGAGACTTCTTGAACTGAATAAGGCCCTTCGAGGTGACCGAGACAGATCACTTCCATCCCCTCAGTCTGGGCTGGATTTGAGCCTAGTACACCAGTCGGTTCCCCAAAATACTTCAGATTAAAAATTATTCTATCAGGGCACTTTGTGTTCATAGTTCCCCTCCTGGTGAACTCTTGAGAGGGGGTGGAGAGGAGGATGGTCATTGATGTAGATAAAGGCAACTAAAGTCAAAATATATACCAAATGTATTATTTGAGCAACGTTCTGTGCGGTTCTGATTTAAAACCAAAATGAAAGAGCTGTATGTTTTGAAAACTGTACATTTTAATTATTCCAAGTTGAGACTGAAATGTGTCAAGGAATACAGGGGAAGGCAGTTAATTACAGCTGACACAAGCTGTAGGAAAAAAATCAATCAAGTCCGAGTTCCTGGAATTGATTCAGTTCCCAAAATTTGAGATGTCATTAAAAATAGTACATTTCCAAGGAGTGCTTATTGTCAAAAATGATGCCAGACCTAATGATGGAATACTTGTTGAGTTTGTCACCCGCCCCTCAAAAAAAAAAACACTTTTTCCTGTTCTGGCCCAACTACAGACAATACTACAGCTTGGGTGGGAAATAATGCACTTCTTGATTTGCCATCAAGGCAGTGGACACAAGTGGACCTCTTGCCGAGTATCTAGATTCCGCTTGTGTTTTTTTAAATTCATTCTTGGGATGTGGGCATCGCTGCAAGACCAGCATTTATTGCCCATCCCGAATTTCCCTTGAGACGGTGAGGGTGAGCTGCCGCCTTGAACCACTGCAGTCTGTGTGGTGAAGGTACTCCCATAGTGCTGTTAGGGAGGGAGTTCCAGGATTCCAGTGACGATGGAGTGGCAATATATTTCTAAATCAGGATGGTGTGTGACATGGGGAACTTTGGAGGTGGTGGCGTTCCCATGCGCCTGCTGCCTTTGTCCTTCTAGGTGGTAAAGGTCGTGAGTTTGGGAGGTGCTGACTAAGAAGCCTTGGCGAGTTGCTGCAGTGCATCTTGTCGATGGTACACACTGCAGCCACGGTGTGTCGGTGGTGGAGGGAGTGAATGTTTAAGGTGGTGGATGGAGTCCTATCAAGCCGGCTGCTTTGTCCTGGATGGTGTTGAGCTGCTTGAGTGTTTTTGAAGCTGCACTCATCCAGGCAAGTAGAGAGTATTCCATCACATTCCTGACTTGTGCCTTGTAGATGGTGTAAACACTTTGGGGAGTCAGGAGGTGAGTCACTCGCCACAGAATACCCAATTTCTGACCACCTCTTCCAGCCACACACATACTGTGGCTATACCAGTTGAGTTTCTGGTCAATGGTAACCCCCCAGGATGTTGATGGTGGGAGATTTGGTGATTAATGCCAATGAATGTCAAGGGGATGTGGCTGGACTTTCTCTTGGAGGTGACTGTTACTTGCCACTTTTCAGCCCAAGAATGAATGTTGTCCAGGTCTTGCTGCATGTGGGTGCGGATGGCTTTATTATCTGACGAGTTGTGAATGGAACTGAACACTGCAATCATCAGCAAACATCACCACTTCTGACATGATGGAGGGAAGGTCATTGATGAAGCAGCTGAAAATGGTTGGGCCTAGGACACTGCTCTGAGGAACTCCTGCAGCAATATCCTGGGGCTGAGATGATTGGCTTCCAACAACCACAATCATCTTCCTTTGTGCTAGGTACTGGAGAGTTTTCCCTTGATTCCCATTGACTTCAGTTTTACTAGGGCTCCTTGATGCCACACTCGGTCAAATGCTTCCTTGATGTCAAGGGCAGTCACTCTCGCCTGACCTCTGGAATTCCGCTATTTTGACCATGTTTGGACCAAGGCTGTAATGAGGTCTGGAGCCCTGATAGCAGCTGATCATTTTAAATGTCAGCTGTAATGGCCTGTTGTAAGATTTAAATACTAAAAAATGCTCTTTGAACCAGGTAGCCCAAAAACTAGTTTGATGTCGATATCAAAACAGAAAACCAGTGTATCAATAGAATTCTGTGGAAATTCAATAGACGTAGATTTCCACTAACCTGAAATAATGTTTGTTTATACACTAATTCAAATTTGCATGGACTTTGGGTGAAGACTAGATCACATTATGTTGTGATGGCATCCACACAAGAGTGGTCACTTAGAAAATTATGCAGCATGTTTTTTAGTTGATATTAATTCATAGTTTTTTTTGTGCACTGCTCATATCCTTCTAGCACACCAAAATGAGGATATAATTCCAGCACAAAAGTTGTATATCTATTGGATTCAGGTCACCAATTACTCAGCTTGTTTAGTAGCCAAAAGGTTTGCTACTTATGTAAGCAAGAATTGTGACAATCCCATTTTGTAAGTTAAGTCTGTGTACTTAAGTATAAGCTGATTTACTTTGGAAATTACAGGCCTCAAAATATATCTCCTTTTTTTGACATGGTTAGTAGTATATCCTCATTTGATTGAAATGTTGCTTCACTTTTAAAAAAAAAACCTGGGATTGTAGTGTTGTTTGGGTGAATTCTGAAGCAAGTAAAATGTAAGCAAATGTGACTTTGGATAATTCTCTCAATGAGTCTCTAATGTCTTATCTGTCTCTGTGCAATCATCAGTACAACAGCCAGATCCCACCTGGGCACTCTTGGATGCTGCTGCTCTTGTTACTCATTGAGATCTGTTCACGGCAAAATCTCATTTGTAATTGAGTAATCAAACTTTTTTTTATCTTGGCAAGCCGTCTGTGCTCTTAGTCAAATGGGGCAGAATTTGCGGTCAGTATGACTGCGTACTCGGTACGGCATCATACCGCCTTTGAAATTGACCATAAGTTTGGGATTTCCACATGGGCTAAATCCCGAACTTGCGATCTGTCAAGTTCCGACTAGACAGATCATCTACTGCGACTGTCAAATCCTCATTGCTGGCGAGAAGTTGGGCTAATTGCCCACCAACTGTGCAGCAAGGGACTGCCTAAGGCACAAGAATTACACTGGAAAATTTTACAGCACAGGAGACTGTTTGCTCAGCGTAAGGGGAGGGGGGGGGGATGAGAAAAATGTATAAATAATTTAAAAAACCAACACAAAAGTGCCGTGTATCAACCTACCAGGCAGCTGTAAAGGCTCAGTTTGAGGATGAGGTGTTTTAATTTTTTTTAATCTTGTAGTCTTCCAGTAAATAACTGTACTTACTCCAAAGTATTTCTTGTGCTTTTTAAAGCCAAGTACTATACTACACTTGTCAAATAAATATTCACAGTTTGATGTCTGGCATCGGAGATTTCTGTTTCCTGTTTGGTTATTGTGGGATGGTACTCCTTTCATGATTCCAGGTATGCTTGCGCCCCATGGATCCGTGGGCCACTGCACACAACTCTGCAGCATTTCAGAGCAAGTTTTCATTTGGGCTCGCACCAGATAAGTGCGGATTTCATTCGGAGGTCGGCAGTGTACTCATTAGCTATGCTGCCGACTGCAAATTCAGGGCCAAAGTTATTCATGTGTACCGTAGTAAAGGAATCTCCATAATTTTTGTGTAAAGATGGAAAAGTTGTTTTACTGTGCAATCTACAGCAATTAAAATAAAACAGGAGAAGGGAAACCAATGAAATCACTCAATTATTTTACAGCTGCCATTTTGGTTTGTCTGAAACTGCAAGATATAGTGCTGAAAATAAATTTCTAACAAATGCAAGTTATTAAGAGCAAAATAATTAAACTGCCACCATCTCATCAAAGTGGGAGAGAATTGTTTATAAAGTTGTGATGTGCTTTGCGAATGTTTAATCTTGTTGTCCAACATAAACATTCTAGTGCTCAGAAGGCGCATTTAGGTTGTCTGACAACAAAATATTTTTCTCCCCGATAGGATTGGAAATAGGTACCAATTGGTAAGCCTGGTATTACAGTGGATTAATGGGCAATGTTTTATCTACTAACTTGAGTCCTTTTGGAACTTTCTGGTTAGTAACTAATGGAGATTGTACATAACTAGATGCTGCACTATATGGAATAAAAGTGTCTTTCACTAATCAGTTATGAGGTGCTTTAAAATAGTTACTTAGAGGAAAACTGTAATAAATCCCTATTTCTCACCCGTTTTTAATAATTTTGTATTGTCCCATTGCCTGTGATCCGCTCCCTCCTAGGAATGGGAACATGCTACATATTAGTGCTCTGTTCCACACTTCAGATTATTTGCTAGCATTGCCGCATGAGATTTGTTTGTGTCTATATTTAAAATACATATTTATTTTTTCCCCTCTCGTAGAAATCTAATTGAAGGCATTTAACATGCTAAATGTGTACATTTTTATGGTTGCCAAACATTTCAGTCTTGAAATTTATATGCTTAAGATTAATGGGCCAATTGTTGATTCACTTGTGATGCTACAAAGAGTTGAGTATACAGTGAAATGATTCCACAGGCTCAAGTCCTCTGGTGCTTCACACAAGTAGGCATTCTTGTATAAACTGCACTGTGGCAAGGTAATGACTGTTGTGGGGTGAGGAGGGAGAAGTTTTCGTCCATTTGCAATGTCAAATGTGCACTTTCAGCAAAAATCGCAGATAGAGGTGGGGACCCTGCCCAATGGTTGTTTTCCTCATAGCCTGGCAAGTGAGGCCAGCATAGATCTGGATTGAACCTGGGACCACCTTGATATGATGATGTTTTTACCTTGAGTGCTATTGATAGCAACATTTAAATTAAAGGCCCCAACCTGACCAAATTGCATCAAGAATCCAAATTTTGTTGGTCCTGAAAACTGCTGATGGATTCCATGCCTCTTGTATGGAGTCAGCTGTGGCTCAGTGATGGCACTCGCCTCTGAGTCAGAAGATTGTGGGTTCAAGTCCCACTCCAGAGACTTGAGCACAAAATCTAGGGTGACACTCCAGTGTAATATTCGGAGTGCTTTAATGTCTGAGGGCCCCATCTGCCCTCGGGTGGACTTTGAGATCCCATGGTGCGATTCAAAGAGGAGCAGGGGCGTTCTCCCTGGTGTCCTGGCCAATATTTATCCATCAACCAACATCACAAACAAATTATCTGCTTATTGTCATGTTGTTTGTGGGACCTTGCTGTGCACAAATTGTCTGCTGCGTTTCCTACATTATAACACTTCAAAAAAGAAAGTACCTCATTGACTGTAAAGCACTTGAGGTTGTGAAAGGAGCTTGCATATATTTGTCTGGAACGTTAGCGTAGTGGTTATATTACTGGACGAGTAATCCAGATGCCTGGACTAATGATCCAGAGACATGAGTTCAAATCCCACCACAGCAGCTGTGGAATTTAAAAGCAGTTCAATAAATCTGGAATTTAAAAAAAGCTAGTGGTGGTCATGAAACTACCGGATTGTTGTAAAAACCCATCTAGTTCACTAATGTCCTTTTTTAGGGAAGGAAATCTACCACCATTACCTGGTCTGGCCTATGTGACTCCAGACCCACAGCAATGTGGTTGACTCTTAACTGCCCTCTGAAACAGCCTAGCAAGCCACTCAGTTGTATCAAACCTCGAGGAAAAACTACAGCGGTTCAAAAAGGCAGCTCACCAACTTCTCGAGGGCAATTAGGGATGGGCAATAAATGCTGGCCTTGCCAGTGATGCCTGCATCCCATGAATGAATAAAAAAAATATATAAATACAAGTGTTTCTTCCTGTATCTACTTTTAAATATGTGCTGTGTTGGTTTATAGGCCTACCCTTTGTACATGTTGGGCATCATGGCATCAAGCACGCACTCGTGCACAGCCATGAAAATCTAGAGCCTCTCTTTCGAAAGCAGTCTCCAATTGGTTGACAAGTATGACAGTAGATAACTAGGTGAATCGGGTAGCAGCATATAGAAACCACAGGTCTCCATTTGAGTACTGCTTTCATTGCACCTAAACAATACAGCTCAGATTGACGGTGCATTTACAATTTTTCTTAACTATTGTGTTCCTTTATTATCAATATAATAGCAGCTACGATCAAAAAACAGTGCTCAATGGCAAAAGAAGAAAATCTGTTTGCAACCTTTCAGACCACCTAGCATTTTAATTGAATTGTTTTTTTTAAATGGTAATATCAGGCTACTTTTCTTTAAATGGCAAGATGTATCGTTCAACTATCTTTGCATACACTGATAGTCATCAAATAGAGTTCACAAAGCTTTCTAATAAAATACATGAAATTTCACTGAGCTGTGAAAAGGTTATTGCGATCAAAAGTAAAAGTGTGCATAAATCATTTTAAGCCTCATTATAAAGTAAAAGCAGTTCTGTAGTAAATTGAAGCACAATGTTTTGGAATCCACTCCATTTACTTTTGTGGGGTACATTCCAGACCCCTGGCAGCAGTGGGCAACTGTGCATGCACGAGTTTATGTATGAATGGTTGATGCTTGTAAATTCACCTGTCATTTCTGGCTCAAACTTTCCTGGTGTCTGGCAAGGGTTTGTACCAGCCAGAAAACAGACATAGCTGGTACAGGCAAGCTGGACTGCTCTGTCTACCCACAACCTGAACAAGTAAACCATAGCCGATATCACCAGGAGCAGCTCGTAGAATTTTATCAATTGCAGTTTTATTTTCTTATGTATACTGTTTGATTCACTACCACTTCATGAATACCAACCTTGGAGTTCTGTTTCTCTCTGTGGTGTGATTTTAATCTGTCTTTTTTTCAGATGCTGGTGAACCTGCTGTGCATTTCTAGCATGTTCTGATTTTATTCTCATTTTCAGCATTCACAGTTTTGTTATTTGCTGTATTTATATTTGTTGCCTTCAGAGAAGCCTGGCCAACTGCTTTCTGAAGTGGTTTTCCGCTGCTCCAAAGGCAGCAGTGCCATCTCGTTTAACTTGCAACACTGCTGTTACAGGTAGTTGTACTGCAAAGAGGCATTTTTCTTTACTGTACAAAGGAAGTACCAATGTTGGTGTTAATGTGCTGGTCATCTAATTACATACTGACTAAATTCTAGCTAATAGCTGTCTGCTCCCATTTTGCAGGAGTTTGTTTGCTAAGAAGCTCAAAGATTCCGTACCATTAGAACAGAATGCTCAAGGCTGGAAATTGTTTGGGAGGATACCTGCCAAGGAAAGCCCTCAGAAAGATTCCAAGAAGGTTCAGCAGGTACTTAGTGGTAATATGCAGAACCAAGCTGCATGCCTCTTTAAAATAAATTGTATGTATAAATATTCTCATAGCCACGGATAAGAAAGTTTAGTTTCATGTTTATATATCCTTTTAGAAAAGCAGTTATGATTGAAGCATATGCTGACCTGTGTTGTCTGTGATCATTGCATAGCATCAGCTGACTTGTAAGGGCGATGTGTATTCTGCAATGTGCGGAGATGAAAAGATTAACTTTTTATTCTACGACATACAAACGATGACTGACAGGTAAAGACCCTCTGGTCCATCGAGCTTGTCCCACACAATTGGAATACCTTGTGTATCTCAATATATACACTCTCTATCCCACCCAAAACCATGTGATCTCCTGGGAGAGGCAAATAAACAGATTAAAAAAAAAATACCCAGGCCAATTTGGGAGGGAAGAAATCTCTAACGAACCAACCACAAAATTTGCCTGTCTTCCAGGACCCTATTTTGTGATAAGTAAATGTCAAAAGACAGAAAAAGGAGCTGATTACAGCACAACTAGTTGCAATGCTGGATTTCTTCTGTACTATGAAACCCGAGTGAAGGTGATCCAATTATTTTGCTGTACTTCATAAAGTTTTTTTAAAAACTTGCCTGTGTTAACACAGTTTAGTAAATTCTGATACAATAGCAAAATACTGCGGATGGTAGAAATCTGAAATAACAACAGAAAATGCTAGAAGCACTCAGCAGGCCAGGCAGCCACTGTGGAGAGAGACCACGGATGCTGCCTGGCCTACTGAGTGCTTCCAGCATTTTCTGTTTTAGTAAATTCTGATATTGCCTGAATGCTTGGAGTAGAAACTACTCAGTCTTTCAAAGTTATATTCCTTTACAATTTTTAGACTTCAAATCAACACTATTCAGCAATTGTGTGTGTGTGTGTGTGTGGCTTAAAAATAATTGAATACGGTAGTCAGCTAAGTAGTATAAGCCATTACAAGCTTGTGCACTTGGACAAATCAAAATCAGTGACGCTCTGCCAATTTCTACCAGGTTTTTCCTAAAATCTGCACCAGTATAATTGCCGTGGATTTTTGAATCTGTTTTGTAAATGCAGAATGGATTTTTAATCTGAAGGGGATAGTCTAGATTCTGAAACTAAGCCATCATGTTCTGTATTCATAGCTGTTTGACACCTGAGATTGAAGATGTGCAGGTTGAAAGTCTGTTGCTGAGGTATATCATTGGGGGAAGCCTGTTGTAACTGATTCAAGCTTGACAGATTTTGATCTAGGTATTATGGAGCTTGATACTGCTACTTTTCCATGTCCATATATTTAGATGTAATGTCCAATATTTGTTTTGTAGTCTGTTTACGGACCTTGAACAGCTAATAAACACCTTTGCAATTGTGTAGCTATTAAAACATATTAATCCTCAAGTCTGATAACTTGCATTTGTTTTGTTGCGTAATGTCACTATCTCTGTTCCCCCACTGAAGATGTGCAGTTTGCTCTTCTCTTGGAGGTGAAAAAGGAGAAACAATAGTTAAATTTACACACAACACTTAAATTACTATTGTAGCTACTTTCTCGATAGGGGGTCACTAACAAACTTTAACCTTTTTATTGTGTTAAAAAGAAAACAATTGTATAGAGCCTCAAATTTGTATCCATAACTGCATGTTTTGTGCACTTATTTTTTTTGTTTAAATATTTTTCTTAATGGGATTATTTTCACATAAAATGTTCTGGAACTGTGAGGAGGCAATTTTGCTGGGTTTCTCTCACCCCCTCCCCCCCCCACCCCATAACCTTCATACATACAGTAAAGTATGAGTTTGTGTCCTGGGGAGTTGGGAACTTGGGGTAAAAATTCCACTCTGCTATTCCTGCCAGAAGCAGTTATTGCTAAATTGCAGACTCCAGCTCAATCCTTTCTAAATAAAGCTCTCTTTTTATAAACTTGTGTTTATTTGTATATTGAAAACGGCACCTATGTTGAGCTCAGAAATTGTATCTGACGGAACTCTTCAATATGCCTGAGATATTATGCAGGAATGAGGAGGAGGGCTAAGTAAGCATGTACCTTCTGTTTTATGTCACGGGTGTTGGAGTTGATAGTTTGTCATGGAGAACAAAATGAACTTTAAACACTGCAGAGGAATGTTTATGCTTGGGGAAGGGAGGGATCAGAGTTCGAGTGTAGATTATTACATTGACCCAATAGAATTATGTCTCCTGTTTGTTGGTAGAGTCCCTTGGCGAAATGTTCTCTGACTGTGTTGGGATGAGTCACTAGGAAAATTACTGGTCAAAGACTAGCAGAAGTTGAGGTTGCCAGCCACTGAACTGCCAGCATTCAGTTTTGCAGAATGTTATTTACACAGGAGACTGCAACTGGCTGCACTCTGTTCAAAGGAAAGTTACACAGTGACATTTGAAGTATTTTTTTTAACAAAGCTAGGTAAATGGTGCACTGAGGGGATCAAACTTGCATTCCCCCACTCCATGCTTCAATGTTGAAATTATATAAGTATACTTTTTGGTTTTCATCCCAAGAGAGGGAGAATCGCTAAGCAGTTGTCATGTTCGTCAAACTTTTAAAATTCACACTTTTTCATAAAGAATAGTTCCCCTTAGTAAAATACTCAATTATTTTTTTAAATCAGTGAGGGGCTTTGGTGCTGAAAATTGGAACATTTAACTTAAGCTTTCCCAGATGAGGTGTAGCGCAGCCAGATGTAAACTGTCTCTCAGCCAACCCCAACTGTGTTTAAATGCTCGTACTTCAGTAATGAAAGGACAGAGTGGGGGGGGTGAGTGCTGGCCAGTGGGGCGACTGTTTGCGCAGGTGGTGTGATGGCGGTGGTGTCTGTGAGCAGGGACCGCTAACACTGAGGGTACGTTAATGCGCGGAGTGGAAGGGTTTTAGTGTCGTCTCTAACTCGGCAGGCAGGGTTCGGTACCTCCGTCTCACTCAGTCCTATGAGAACAGTGCCTGTCTGAGGCTAAACATGGCTCGGTGTGTCTGTGATTATAGAAGGGGAAGTCTTTATGCCTGAGGATAGCGGAACTGCTGCACGCTATTTGGTCATCCCCATCTGTTGAAGACAGGAGGGCCCTTTTACCTCACTGTGCCAGGGTGATCCCCTCCCCACTAAGCTTTTCTTGAAACGTGGAGGTAGCACAGCAATCATTAATAAATCTGTGAAACATAAATGACTTGGGCAGCGATGTGAAGAGATTTTCTGAATAGGCCGTGGTTACGAAAAACTGACGTTCCTGAACAGTGTTCTTGTATTATTTATAACTGGTGTCTGAATGCGCTTCAATGGTGTGACATCACATCTGCAATAATAATGTGCACATTTATTTTGCATTTGTAGTGTATATGTGCAACTGTTAAAATATAGGCTGCTAAAAAAAATTTCTTTGCTACGCTGCGCAACCTACATTTTCTGTCCTGGCTGTGCTTTGCTGTGCTCCCACCCTGTGTGTCCCTGGATTTGGTTTAGAAAATATGGTCACCTATCCTAAAGGATAAAAGCCTTGATCTGGAACTATGAGATGAGATAAGTATGGCGACTGGTAAAGGACCAGCTATAGTAGTTGGCGATTTCAACTTACCAGAAATTGACTGGGACAATAATACCCCTATTGTTGAGACACAGAAGGGATTTCTACAGTTAATAGAAGACTGTTTTATGACTCAGTTTGTAAAAGACCCAATAAGGGGAGAAAGCATCCTAGATTTAATTGAGTAATGGGGATGATCAAATCTACAAAAAGATCAATGAGGCCTTAAGTACCAGTGATCATAATGTGCTCACATTTGACACAAGAATTGGAGAAGTTGCTATTAATGAAAATGTACCAATAAACTCCTGTGGTGAATACCTACTAACTTCCTCTTTTCACTTCCTGTGATGGGGCTTGTTTTGGTGTTTGTGTATTTTTAAACAAAGTCACACAAAATATTCAAAAAATTTCCAATAAAAGTATTCAGATTTAATATACAGATAAAGCACCACCAGAATATTTCCGCAGACTCAAAATAAATGTGCTTCACAGGGGGAAGAATTCAGCCTCTGCACCACATTGAAAGCTCCCAATCTTCTCTTAAACCTCTGATCCTGGTGTTGTTTCTCTTCCTCCAGCCGCACATCTCTCAAAGTCCATCTGCCTCAGGCGCACAACCTAACAGGAATTGCTTGGTCACAATCATCTGATTTGGAAACATCATTCTGATGTTTGAATCTTTGGTAGTGCTTCCAGCTCCTCTGCAGATATTATGGCAAATAGTAATCTGGACAAAATACTTTTTTAAACCCTCCTCTTTCTCTCTCCTCCTTCCCACCCATTCTCTCATCCCTGAACAACATAGACTCTTGCCAAAACTGCTGTAATAGTTCATTGAATGAAACCTCCATCTTCAGTCAAATGCTACACATGTTCAAAAGAGAGATATGTATTTCACCTCCATTTTTACAAAATAAGGTGAAACTGGCCTGTAGGAGTACCTAAGCAGGATGTGGAAAAGTCGTATGGCGATATGACTTTGTCACCAAGCTCGGGGGGTATGCATCCCAGAATACAGAAGGAGATGGATGAGGCACTAATCCAAAAGTCTTCAGAAAGTAGAATTGTACAAAGAATTAGAGGGTGTCAAATGTTCGACTCCTGTTCAAGAAAGGGGAAAGGAATAAGTTAGAACATAATAGACCAGTTGTTGGTAAATTTCTCGAACCAATAATATGGGTTGAAATTAGTGATTACTTAGAAAGGCATGGACTAATTGGGGACTGTCAGTATGGGTTTGTAAAGGGAAAACTTAGAGCATCACAACTTCAGACCTTGTTTTATCACTTACTGAAGACTAGAGAAACCCTATTGAGGTTTAGGGTAATTTCAGTAGTTAAAAGTGATGAAGAAACTCTCTAAAGCCTAGGGAGTTGTGACTTGCCTGGGAGTGATCTAAAATTCAAAAGCCAAACAAATCTAGACTTGGAGAGGGTAGAAATGTGCCAGTTTAAAATATAAAAGCAAGGAGCTGATGCTGAATTTGTGCAAGATTTTGATTGGGTCACAGCTGGATTACTGCGCACAATTATGGGCCTCCTATTGTAGGAGCATTATTGGAGCCTTGGAAAAGGCTTCAGTTTCAGGAGAATGATGCTCAAAATTAGAGGTTGCAGTTATCAAGAGAGTTAAAAATTGGGTCTTTTTCAATGGAATAGAGAAGATATTGAGAGTGTTAATGATTGTATCTAATACAAAAGCAAAATACTGCAGATGCTGGAAATCTGAAATAAATAAAAATGATATCTGTTGATTAGTGAATCCGTAACAAGGGATTATTACTAGTGGAATGGAGAAAATTAGAAGAATTTTCTTTTCACAAGATTATTGCTAGAACATGGATTGCAAGTGACTTTTGATCGAGCAGCTATAATTTCATTTAAAAAGGAAAATTTTTAAAGATTGCAGGGAAATGAGATTAGGAGATAGTTCCGAATTGAAGGACTAGTATAGAGATGGATGCAGTGGGTTGAATGGCGGCGGCCTCCTGTACTGTAATTTCTATGATTCTATACTCTGTTGCTGCTACTGTACCTAAGAATTTGTTACTTGGTGATTGCTGTAGGCATGTTACAGTTTGTGATGCATTTGATACAGATGCTTTTGACAAGTGTAGCTGTAATAAATGTTATACATATGTTATTGTGCCCAAATGTTTAATAATGTGGCATGAACAGAATTTTTTTTGAATTCCCACACTCTATCGTATGCTTCTTTTTTTTAAAAAAAAGTTGTCAGTTTTATTTTGCCAAACATTCTTTTTTAATGATCTTAAAAATCTGATAGCTCTGGCTTAATCTATTTATTTAATTTTACTGTTTTGTAAAAGGGTAATTTCAAAGGTAACTTGGCGTATTCTGAAATGTGTTGTGGCAACATCCAAATATTCTTTTAAAATCTATCCAGTGGATGTCATTGCTACTTACTGAATGGCATCGATGATAGAATGACATTGTGTCGATCATAGTCATAGAAATTTACAGCACAGAATGAGGCCATCCGGCCCATCTTGTCAGCGCCGGCCGACAAGAGCTATCCACCCTAATCCCACTTTCCAGCACTTGGCCTGTAGCCTTGTAGGTTATGGCACTTCAAGTGCGTATCCAAGTACTTTTTAAATGTGATGAGGGTCTCTGCCTCTACCACTCTTTCAGGCAGTGAGTTGCAGACCCTCACCACCCTCTGGGTGAAAACATTTCTCCTCATCCCCTCTTAACCTCCGACCAATTATTTTAAATCTATGGCCCCTGGTTATTGACCCTTCTGCTAAGGGAAATAGGTCCTTCCTAGCCACTCTATCTAGGCCCCTCATAATTTTATACACCTCAATTAGGTCTCCCCTCAGCCTCCTCTGTTCCAAAGAAAACAACCCCAGCCTATCCAATATTTCCTCATAACTAAAATTTCCCAGCCCAGGCAACATCCTCATAAATCTCCTCTGCATCCCCTCTAGTGCAATCACATCCTTCCTGTAATGTGGTGACCAGAACTGTACGCAGGACTCTAGCTGTGGCCTAACTAGTGTTTTATACAGTTCAAGCATAACCTCCCTGCTCTTATATTCTATGCCTCGGCTAATAAAGGCAAGTATCCTTTATGCCTTCTTAACCACCTTGTCTTCCTGTCCTGCTTCCTTCAGGGATCTGTGGACATTCACTCCAAGATCTTCTGCACTACCATTTATAGTGTATTCCCTTGCCTTGTTAGCCCTCCCCAAAAGCATTACCTCACACTTCTCCAGATTGAATTCCATTTGCCACTGTTCTGCCCACCTGACCAATTTATTGATATCTTCCTGCAGTCTGCAGCCGCCTTCTTCATTATCAACCACACGGACAATTTTTGTATCATCTGCAAACTTCTTAATCATACTTCCTACATTCAAGTCCAAATCATTGATATATACCACAAAAAGCAGAGGAACCAGTACTGAGCCCTGCGGAACCCCACTGGAAAAAGCCTTCCAGTCACAAAAACACCCTTCGACCATTACCCTTTGTTTCACAGAATCACAGAATCCCCACAGTGCAGATAGAGGCCATTTCGGCCCATCGAGCCTGCACCGACACATATCCCACCCTGTCCCCGTAACCCCACGTATTTAATCCCCCTAACACTAAGGGTCAGTTTATCATAGCCAAATCAACCTAACCCGCACATCTTTGGACTGTGGGAGGAAACCGGAGCACCCGGAGGAAACCCACGCAGACACGGGGAGAATGTGTGTGGAGTTTGCACAGTCACCCGAGGCCGGATTCGAACCCGGGTCCCTGGCGCTGTGAGGCAACAGTGCTAACCACTAGTCACCGTGTTGCCCGTGTTTCCTGCCTCTTGAGCCAATTTTGGATCCAACTTGCCACTTTGCCTTGGACCCCATGGGCTTTTATACTTTCGTGACCAGTCTGCCATGCGGGACCTTATCAAAAGCCTTGCTAAAATCCATATAGACTACATCAAACACACTACCCTCATTGACCCTCCTTGTTGCCTCCTCAAAAAATTCAATCAAGTTAGTCAGACACGACCTTCCCTTGACAAATACATGCTGACTGTTCCTGATTAATCCGTGTCTTTCTAAATGACGATTTATCCTGTCCCTCAGAATTTTTTCCAATAATTTTCCCACCACCGAGGTTAGGCTGACTGGCCTGTAATTACTCGGTCTATCTGTTTCTCCCTTTTTAAACAACAATCTGTTCTGCCTCTGCTATATAATGTATCTATTTTGATTCAAAATTCTATAGTAATGATATTTCCCAGCCACAGACCATAAGCTACCCACCATAATATAATTTTACCTAGATGCTCTGCAGAAAAGCAGCACAGATGGTGGTATGTAGACCTGTAAGTCTACTGTAAATACATTGTAGGATTCTGAGACAATTACTTGTTCCTGCTCTCTTCTCCCCCCCCCCCCCCCCCCCCCCCAAAAAAAAGGACTGAAGAAAAATCATATTCTGATCCTCTGAAAAATCAACATGGATGCGAAGTACCTGAGCAATTTTTGGGCAAGCGATTTAAACTGTTTTATGCCATCAATTAACTGAAAGCCCCTTCAAGGGGCTAAACCTTTCTTGAAGAAACACACTTTTTCTTTTTCTCCTTCATATGGCACCTTTCTGTTGAAAGGCAATCATAGTATAATACAAAAAAACAAGAAACTGCAAATGCTGGAAATCCAATTTTAATTCATTTTATTACTTGCTTTCTTGTTTCGATGTTAAAACCAAATTCAGTTAAAGAAATTACTAGTCTGGCTGATGGACATTACTGCTGTGGATTTGAACTTGTGTCTCTGGATCATTGGTCCAGGCCTCTGGATTACTAGCCCAGTAACATTACCACTATGCTACTGTTCTCAATAAAGACAGAGACAAAATGTTACTATAGTTCAGGCAAGCCTAAATATTTGAATGGTTGCATTCTTGTGAGGAAATGCCCCTCAATTCATTGAAAAGGTTTGAAATCCAGGATTCAAATATAAAGATCTTGTATGTTTGGTAACTCTGAGTTTGAGGTACATTTATATAAAAAAAAAAAAAAAAAATTTTAAAAAAAATTCCGGTCAAAGTATAGATCTTGAGGAATCCTCAGTGATCAGAAAGCCAAAAGGGCTTCGCAGAGGGTGAGCAGCAAACTTGTATACAAGTTTATGGATGTTTAAGGTCCAGTTTTAATTTTAGTGCAGGAGATGTGACTTTTTTTTACACAGCTGAGGAGGTATCTCTTTGTATAAGTCAGCTGTTCATCTTTGGTATTGATAACTTATCTATTCTATTCTGTTTGGTGCTTGGGCTTGCTACTGTCACTTCAATACTGGGTGTGTAAAGGCAGACTCCAGTGCAAAAGAAACAGCTCTCTCTTAAAGGTGCAGATGTTTGGTGCTGAATCTAAGAGAAATATTTGAGGTAAAAGTACAAAAGGTGACAACTATCCCCCCCCAATTTATTTTCCTTCTCCCTGCCTCCAACCAATGGGTTGAGATTTGGTCCGCAGCTGGTTGCCAGTAGTCTTCACTTGTCTGTCTTTATCTTCATTATGTTAACATTCAGGGAGCCGACTAGCTTTTTATGATCTATGAAATACATTGTATAAATCTATGCACTCAGTTAAAGGCTTAAAATTGTTCAGAAAATTACTTGTATACAGACACTCAATTCAGAATTTTGCTTGATGTAGGGAAAGTTTGGGAGCTTTGTTTTTTTTTAAATCAATTATAACATTTACATTTTTTCAAGACCCTTTAATCTGGTTGTTTGACTAAATGGTTTCCTCTATATATCTATTTTTCTCTCTTATACATCTAATAATGCCACTGTAGTGGGGATTTTAGCTTAATCCTCTGCTGTGCTGCAATGGTACATCAGTAATTGTATATAAACCTAGGAGGCCATGTCTAATTTATTTGAACATGAGCTCTTCCCTAGCTGTATCAGTGATACAAGGCAAAGAAGGCATTACAGGAGGAATCTGAGAGAACTGATTGGACGCTTCCTCTCTGCAGATGATTAATATGGCTGCAGCCCTTTTCCTCACTGACGGTGGTTAACTGCAGACCTCGGTGATTTTATGCCTGCAGTCGTATAAACTTGGAGAGAGAGGGAGAGAAGGTCACAACAGATGAGTTAGCTAGCTTGACATGCTGTAGTGTCCTTTACAGAAAAAGCAGTTTGAGCTTTAAGGCACATAATGAAGGCTTTTCATTCTTGCTCTCCCTTGGATTGTTGCGAGGCCAGCTTTCATGGTAAGTACACACCTTAAAGCTGTAATATTAGAGTGCTCGTTGTTGATGCAAGACTCCTTTCGGTTCTGCTTTAATTACAGTCTGTGTTTCTAATCTGTTTGATACCCAAGCATATTTTTTGATGCAGCTTTTCTTCCTGTTGTGCACAATCCACATTGTGAACAATGATAATGAATCATGTTGTAGCTGGCACTCTGCTTTCAGCTTTATTTCATAAAGATCTGTATTTTAATCTGCTCTTCCGACTTCCATGGGGAGGGAGCCTTTGTGATGCTGAAAGAAATGACACTGGGTGAATGTGTGGAGAAAAAGTCGTGAGCTCTAGGATTACTTTATCAAATTTTATAGGCCTTTAATTATTCAATTCTACTGTTTTCAGTAGGGTACCTTATGCATTTTCTTTTGTATTGAACTTGGTAGCCAATGATCAAGTGCATGTGTTGCCTTACCATATGAAAGTCATTTTGTACCATATTTCGGTCAAATTAAATTCACATTTTTCCTTCTCCACATTGCTGTGAAAAATATAAAATTTACCAGTTGGTTTGTACACCTATGTGCATATAGCTAACCTGTGTAATGACCATCATTTAACAGTTTAAGTTTTTATTTCCATGCTTCAGTAGGTGAAAGAAGGTTGCTGTCCTGTTGAAAAGGGAAATCTGGCAGATTTGATGGTGTTGGCATAGATTGTTTACTTCAATGGTGTGCGGTTTCGTGTATGTGGGAAGGTAAAGGGAGACGATGCAACGGGATACAGTCAGTATATGGAAAGGAGTCTGCTTTAAATGCAGTTTGAGAACCACATTTGTAGAATGGAGATGTCCGTTAACCAGATGTCATTTTACCTAGTGAAGAACAGTTCTATCTGTGACAGGTGTGTGAATGCATTTATTTTTAGTTACATATGCAGGTTTTGCACGTATAGTGAAAATAAATTTTTTGTCTTGAAACTGCTCGGCTGTAAGAAAAATATTGAACACTGTGCAGCCAGTAATAAAGTACACTAGGCTTAATATTTGTGTGAATTTTTTTATGTAAAGCAGAATGTTGAGATTAAATTGATAAATTGATATACAAAATATTTGGACAATTCTGATTTTAAAATGCATTATTTGATTAGTATAGATTTTCATTGAGGCTATAGCGTATTTTAATTATGCTGAGTAGGTAACTTTGGAATGATTTAATGTTTTGCAACCTGTCAAGGATAATTTCAGCTTTTAAAAATGATTGGCTATGGTCATTAGATTTTGTCAAAACGACTCGGTCGGTCTCATGGGAACAATTTTATAAATGAAAAGTGGATTGTGCCCAAGCAGATTAGCCATGAACAGAAAGGTATCTTAAGATTAGGATAGGAAAATAGAACTTGGCTATATCTATTGATTTTAAAATAAAGTATTTGGGTATCATTGCTGAGAACCCCAAGCTTCAGTACCAGGACCACTGCTGTTTTTGATATACATTAATGACTTGGACTTGGGGGTACAGGGCACAATTTTGAAATCTGCAGATGACACGAAACTTGAAGTGTAGTAAGCAGTGAGGAAGATAGTAATAGACTTCAAGAAGACATAGACAGGCTGGTGGAATGGGTGGACACGTGGCAGATGAAATTCCACACACAAGTGTGAGGTGATACATTTTGGTAGGAAGAATGAGGAGACACCATACACACTAAATGGTATAATTTTAAAGTGTGTGCAAGAACAGAGACCGGGGATGCTTGTACACAAATCTTTGAAAGTGGCAGGACAGATTAATAAAGCATTTGACATCCTGGACTTTATAAATGGAGGCATAGAGTACAAAACCAGGAAGTTGGTCTAAACCTAAATAAAACACTAGTTCGGCCTCAGTTGGAGTATTGTGTCCAATTCTGGGCACCACACTTTAGGAAGGACCTGAAGGCTTTAGAAAGGGTACAGAAGAGATTTACAAGAATGGTTCCAGGGATGAGGGAATACAGTTAAGTGGATAGACTGGAGAAGCTGGAGTTGTTCTCCTTGGAGCAGAGAAGGCTAAGAGGGGATTTGATAGAGGTGTTTAAAACCATGACTGAATTAGATAGAGTAAGTAAAGAGAACATGGTTCCAATGGCTGAAGGGTCCATATGAAAAGGCAAAAGAACCGGAGGCAACATGAGAAGAAATGTTTTTACGCAAGGGGTGGTTAGGATTTGGAATGCACTGCCTGATCGGTTAGTGGATACAGATTCAATACTAGCCTTCAAAAGGGAATTGGATAAATACTTGAAGAAAAATTGCAGGGATATCAGGAAAGAGCGGGGGAGTGGGGCTAAATGGATTGCTCTTCAAAAGAGCAGGCGTAGACTCGATGGGCCAAATTACCACCTCCTGTGCTGTACTCTTCTATGATTCTATGTGCAATGTTGAAGCTAGTGAGGGAACTGTGGTCACTACAGGCAATTTTCTTTGTGTGTTTCTTTGCTTTAGGTAATAAGGCTGTAGAATGGGAGGTTGTCTGCCAGAAGGATACTTGCAGCTCTGTGCTCCAATCGCATGAAGTCTGTAGGTTTCTGCTTATAGTCTTGTTGAAGTAATAGGAGAGATACAACTCCTACAGCCATTAAGGTTTCACAGTCCAGCTCCCTAAATGGCTGTATGTAGGTGCACCATGTGATAAGGCATACAGAAACAGAGGTTCCAGGTTCCTGTGCTTGGCCAGGCAATAATGGTGGTGCAATTGGCTTTAGTATCACCTGAATTGGAGAGGAAGACAATTCAATTTGGGGTTCTGCTCCTGATTGATTCCCTATGATCTGTGCTGGAAACTATGTTTGTGGGTATTTAAAGAAAAAGATCAAGCTCTATTTTGCCTCTGGTTCTTATCAAGAAGTCAGAAGCTGTATTCCCAAACAAAAATACTTTATTTAGACGATCTTTTGGTTTTGGCACTGCTTTCTCAATAAATATAAATAGATGTAAGTAATTGCTCAGCATGCAGACCAGATGGTGCCGTTCTAGGAATTTGTCTAATTTGTAAGACCGTAAACAGCTTTAGTATAGGATTTCACCTTGCTACATCCTTTTTTTATTCAAATTAACCATGTACTTCAGAGATTCAGCATGACCAGATGGAATCCTTGTGCATAGCATGAATACCAATCCTGTGCTCTTTTTAGCTTCGTGAATCGATAAACATTTCAAATGAAATCTTCAGATGTAAATTGTGGACAATTATCTGGAAAATTGATAACCATTCCATGCTGTCTAACTTTGCCAATGTTGTCCAAGTAGTCAGTTTCCCAGTAACTTGAATAGTAATCAGTGATCAAATAGTCATTACCATCTAAAAATAATTGGTTCCATTTTCTGACTGCAGTCAATCATGCATTTCATGGCAGATCAGCATCTTTTGCTGTTCAGTTCTGAATTGAACATCACATTTCTTCTACTTTCACTCTTGGCTGTAGACATGTTTGTGTTCATCTCCAGCAATCATCATCTATTCCAGTGTGAGATGGATGCAATGAAGTGCATCCTTTCTCAATGTCTTCAGGGTAGTTTCTCATTATCTTGGAAATAGGATAGCATTCTGGATACTGAATTAATCTCTTAGATAAAGGAATGGATTGATTAGTGATATGAACGCTGCAGGAGGACATAGATAAAATAATCAAATAATTGTCTTTACTAAAGAGGAGGAGAGCGGAGAGAAGAATCCTGAAGTGGCCTTCAGCGAGATGAGCGATATTGTGATGAATGAAAGAATTTTAGATAAGTTAGTTCATCTAAGGGAAGGCAAGACAACAGGGCCTGATGATCTACATCCTAGGATCCTGAAACAGTTGTTGGAGGGAATTGCAAAGGTCGTAGAAATTTTATTTCGGGGCTCTATTGAGTGTAGATGTGTGCCAGGTGACTGGGAAGTGGCCAATGTTGTACCCATTTTTTAAAAAGGGAGAGCCAATCCAGATAATTATAGGCCAGTTAGCTCAATGTCATTAATCGGGAAAATTTTAGAGACTTTAAGGATGAAATTACCACATATCTAGATAAAGAGAAAACAGTTAGAAGTAGCCAGCACGAACTTCAAAATGGACAATCCTGCTTGACAAACCTAATCGAATTTCATATGGAGGTCACAGACATGGTAGATGGGGTAAATGCACTGGATGTAGTGTACGTGGACCTGAGGAAAGCCTTTGACAAGGTATCCCCTACAAGATTGCTAGGGAAGATTTAAGGTGTATTGAATTAAGGGAGGATAGCAAACTGGATTTAAAAATTGGTTAGAATGAAGAAAACAGTAGAAGTTAAGGGTGGTTTTTCTAAAGTGGTTAGAAGGGGGAAAGTGGTGTCCCTCACGGCTCAATTCTGGGCCACTTCTGTTCACTGTATAGATCATTGATTTGGATGCAGGCCTGGTGTCAAAATTTGCAAATTATACCAAAATACGAGGTATAGTTAATTCAGAAAACCGAAGGAAACTGCAAGGCAATATTGATAAGATGGAGGAAATGGGCTAAAAAGTGGCAGATGGAATTTAATGTCTAAGTGTAAGGTGATGCATTTTGGTAAAAGAAGTAACAGCAGTAATATTTTAGATAGAAGTGGGCTTGGTGCTGTGAAAGAGCATAGGTACTTCGGGGGACAGGTTCACAGAATATTGAGCATCTTGAGTTGATGAGGCTGTAAAAAAAAAAAAACCTAAGAGTTCTACTTTGTATCTCAAAGTATAGAATATAAAAGTCAAGAGGTAGTAATGAGCCTATATGGAAACCGTAAGACCTCGGAATACTGTGTATAATATTGGGCTCCACACTTTGGAAGGATATTGAGGCTTTAGAGAGGGTGCAATACAGATTTGCTGGGGTGCTGCCTAGTATGAGGAAATACGAAAAAAGACTTGAAAAATTAGATTTTTGTTAGAACAACGCAGATTACAGGCCGGTATAACACAAGTTTTTAAAATTATGAAAGGATGGGTCAGGGTTGATTGAAGCGGACTGTTTCTAATAGTTGAGTGGTCACGAACGAGAGGCCATAGATACAAGATTGAATGGAAGAGATTTGGAACAGATGTGGGACAGGTTGGGTAACTATGATTAGGGCTATTTGGACTGTAAATGCCAACATGAATTGGTTGAGCTGAATGGCCTGTTTCCTTGCTGTAACTTGTATGCTGATCGGCGAGGATAATTGAATGGCAGCAGATACAATTAAATACAGAAAAATGTTAAGTAATATATTTTCAATGTCAGAATTGAGAAAGGAGTATCGAACAGTGAGATCTTGGTTTGGAGATGAAGAGGTCATTCAAGGTGGTAGCATAAGTAGATAAAGTTGTAAAAAGGCTAACTAAATTCCTAGTTTTATGTCTAGAGAAATTGAATAAAAAAGTAAGGAGGTAATGAACTTGTATAAGATCTCATTTAGGCTGCATTTCGAGCATTGTGTACAGCTTTGGGCAACCCATTATCTGAGCAATATAAGTGATTTGAAAGGCGCAGCATGAGTTTGCCAGGACGTTACCAAGGATTAGAGGTTACAGTTATGAAGAGAAGCTTGAAGTTGGGGCTTTTTTCACTGGAGGTAAGCAGGTTAAGGGGTGAACAATTTGAGACTTTCATGAAAGGTCATGATGGGGTAAATAGTGATAGATTGTTTCATTGGTCATCAAAATAGCGCACAAATTTAAGATCATTACAAAAAGAGAGAGAGGGGTTAGAAAAAAGTTCTTTACACGAGTGATTGGAATGTGGAATTCAAAGCTAGAAATCTTCAAGCAGTGTCGATAAATTCTCTTGGTCATTAGCTAGCTGCTTGATATGCAAGGGTATTGTAGTGAACAGGAAAGTGGGATTAAACTAGGTGGGTCACATAGAAAATACTGGTGCAGGCTTGATGGACTGAATGGCCTGTTTTTGTGCTGCAGCATTTTATAATTTTGTGGTGTCATAGGTGAGGATAGAGGGCATAGGAGAGGGAGATAGGAGCAGGCAGTTTGTGGTTGACAAGAATTGGGGTTGTACTTGTTCCAGGATGATCCTGCAGTTCTGGAAGACTTTGGCGGCAGAGCAAGAGTGGTGATAATGCTCGAAGAGATCAAGCTAGATCAGATAGTGGCTGGTGAGGGATACCATGATCTCTGCACATTTGAATTCATGTTTGTGTAGGTGATTGTTGTACCAAAGGGGATTGTTGAAGATGGGGCAAGTATGTTGAAAACTGAGGCTAAGCAGTGTTGAACATGTCAAGAGGCGCTGATATGATGGATGATGGGCCAGAGGAGAAGAGATTGAAAGTTAGAGAACATGTTGAGGAACTGCTGGTAGTTTTTTCCATGGGCAGCAGGTGAGTGTTGGAGGGCAAAATTGAATGGGGACAAGAGAATAAAGTTTAGAGGAAAATGGGCAAGGTCTGTTTTAGTGCAGCTTGGTCACCAAGGATAAAGAGTCACTCTGTGCAGAGATGAGATTTTGGCAAACAAATTGCCAGAGCTAGTACAAGATGAGGACCTTGATGAGAAAATGGAAAGAATGGTTGAGAATGAGGTGCTCAACCACGTAGAAATGTCAGAAGGAGGCGGGAGGACAGGCCAAGATAAGACCTGGTTTGCAGACTGCACTTGAGATCTATTTAAATATGTACTCCTGTGTTGGTGTCCTAATGTTGAGTATATTCTGAGCTGAGAAATGCATGGTATTATTAGGCAGCTTTATGGGCAGATCTGAAATTTGACACTGAGCCAGTTCTGTGTGTGCACTTGGATGCTCGTTATGATTCAAGCATAGTATTTCACAGAGCAACTTTGTGAGCTTAGCTGGCAAGGGTGAGAGGTGGCTAATCATCTGGCGAAACACTGCGGAAACGATTGATCTCCAGTGCTGCACCAGTTACATTTACACGTCCTGCTGATGTTAGGAGAATTGCATGTTTGCAGTCATTTTTTTTCCCCTCATGGTGAAGGTAAAGCTGCATTTATTGCCCATCCCTATGACTCCTCTGCCCCTACCTGGCCTGGCCTCACTGTACCTTGCTCTATCACACCATACTTTTCAATCCTAAATTTTGCTTCTCCTGTTACACAGATCCAGTCACCACCCAGATCCTTGCACAAGCTACAGTATCATCTTTAACTACTTCTGCATTCCACTTCCTCCTACGTATGATAATTGGCAGTAACCAAACTTGCAACATTTATACTTTTGGCACATGGCAAGTTTTTTTTAATTTGTTTATGGGATCTGGATGTCGCTGGCAAGGCCAGCATTTATTGCCCATCCCTAGTTGCCCTTGAGAAGGTGGTGGTGAGCTGCCTTCTTGAACCGCTGCAGTCCGTGTGGTGATGGTACTCCCACAGTGCTGTTAGGTAGGGAGTTCCAGGATTTTGACCCAGCGACGATGAAGGATCGGCGATATACTTGTAAGTCAGGATGGTGTGTGACTTGGAGGGGATCTTGGAGGTGGTGGTGTTCCCATGTGCCTGCTGCCCTTGTCCTTCTAGGTGGTGGAGGTTGCGGGTTTGGGAGGTGCTGCTGAAGAAGCCTTGGCGAGTTGCTGCAGTGCATCTTGTAGATGGTACACACTGCAGCCGGGTACACCGGTGGTGGAGTGAATGTTTAAGGTGGTGGATGGGGTGCCAATCAAGTTGGCTGCTTTGTCCTGGATAGTGTCGAGATTCTTGTGTTGTTGGAGCTGCACTCATCCAGGCAAGTGGAGAGTATTCCATCACACTCCTTGTAGATGGTGGAAAGGCTTTGGGGAGTCGGGAGGTGGGACACTTGCTGCAGAATACCTAGCCTCTGACCTGCTCTTGTTGCCACAGTATTTGTGGCTGGTCCAGTTAAGTTTCTGGTTAAAGGTGACCCCCAGGATGATGATAGTGGGGGATTCGGAGATGGTAATGCCTTTGAATATCAAGGGGAGATGGTTAGACTCTCGCTTGTTGAAGATAGTCATTGCCTGGCACTTCTGTGACGCGAATGTTACCTGCCACTTATCAGCCCAAGCCTGAATGTCGTCCAGGTCTTGTTGCAAGTCTCTCATGTCCTATGAGAGCCGTGTAAGCCAGGAATCTTGTCATTCCTAATTACTTCCTCCAGTAAATCTGGGAGCAACATCAAGGTAAACTTGCCAGATATTTTAAGACTGGTATCCCAGAAGACAATTTTTAACCAGGCTAACCCTGACTATTCTTCCTGGGGCTTCTAAACATGGGTAGAGTTCCTGCTTTGGGCGGAGTCGGCGATTCCGGGGCACACTGCGCTCGTTTTGAAAAACGTTTTTTCCCCTTCCTCCCCAACCCAGAGTTTCCACTCATTTGCATATCACCGAATGCAAAATCTGCCATGAACCAGCGCAATCCGGTAGCACTTTAAAATGTAATTTTAAAAAAAAAATTGCTTTAAAAAATATTCCTTGATATATTGTGAGTGGTAACTTGGTAAAGTTTGATTAATACAGCTGAAAATGGGTTTATCACAAAAAAATAAGCATTTTTAATCCATGTCAATCCACCACCTGTGAGTAACCAATTTCAAATTACTGAAAGTGACAGTTGAAAAGAGTTTTGCATATTTTTTTGTTGGATTGGGTTACAGTAGTCAGTTCCACAGTTTTTTTTTTTTAATTCAAAAGCTTTTAAAATGCACCTAATATTGTCCTTGCACCCAAAAGATCCAGCTTAATTTTTGGAGCATCCTCAAAGGCCTGGAAACTCCCAATGGTGATTAATTCTACCTGGGGGTGTGGCCAGTTTTGTGGGAGGGGCCTGCTTCGAGTGCAGTGTTTTTAAAACCAGCGCAAAAGACCTGCGGAAAATCTATTTGCGCTGAGTTCAATTTGTGCTTAAAATTCCACGATCTTTTGTGCCATTTTTGCCAATTTTGGACGAATTGCGCCGAAAAAACCAGCTCAATCGAGCGGAAACTCCTGCCCGCTGTTCCATTACATGTTTTAGTAGTGATGCCAGGATAATAATGCATGCACATGGATAGTGACATCTTGATCCACTTTATATCTCCAAACCTTTCCATGGTTTTACAGTGGTATATTGTATATGGCTATCAAAGTTCTTAACTGTTCCTTGGCTATTAAATTTATTTCTCTAATATAGAGTCTTGCACTGGGTTTCTTGCTCTTCTGTGGTTCAAACATAATTTTCCTATCCATTCACCTTCTCCGACCAGCCATACAATCTTATCTTTGTGGCGTTAGAATCCTGGAATTTTCAGCACATCAGAAAGCTATTCACCCTGTCAGGTGCTGCTGCTCCTACAGTATTACCTAAACCCATTTCCCTTTACTTTCTCTGTCCCTTTTAATGTTTTTCTTCAAATGTTTAATTCCCTCTTGTGATTGACTCATCTTCAGCAGTTACTTGTAATAAAGTATAGGCAGAATAGCATGAGACAGGCAAATGTGTGGCTAGCAACATCTGTTATGGAGAGAAGGATTTTAATTCTTGGAACAGTCAGGTGAGTTCTGAAATGGGAGGTTGTGCAAACAGGGTGGTCGTCACCTTAACTGTACTGGAGCCAATATATTGGTGGAGAGGGTAAATAGAACAGTGGGGATTGATTTAAACTAGTGTGGCAAGAAAGGGACATTTCAAGATCTGGAAACAAACAGCATAGAATTGAACTATATTGGGAGTATGTTGAAAGTAGGGCATTTAGATCTGTCTCAGAATGAGTATTTGACTAATGGAGGAGTGGAAACACTGGAGGGCTGCATCAAAGAGTGGAGGCAAGTGTCTTAATGTTCCTTGCATTTGTGTACATTATTTTAAGAATAAACTTTGTTGTCTGGAGCTCTGTGATTGTGGTGAGGATAGAGAGGATAGGCCAGGAGGTGATGGTGCATTTTATGTAAAAGGGAAGTGGAATAATTCAACCTGGATTCAAAACAAACAAGTTAGAGGGGTTATGGATTAAGATGAGGGGAAGAAGCTAGTTGTTGGGATCTGTTGGAGGTCACTGAGTCTGAGTGAGGCTATGAATGCTGAACTATGCAAACAGATTAGGGGGCTATATTATAAATATAAAGATGTCCAAATAAAGATGCAGAGTGGGCGATCTATCGAAGTATCTAGATTGTTGACAAGTGATGAGACTAAGGAAGGAGAATAAACATTGGAGCAATGGACTAAATGATGCAGGTGTACAAAATACAATGCAGGCAAATGACTTGCGGTGGGGGGGGGGTGGGTGCTACTCGATCATTGAAATGGTCTGCACAGTTGTGTGGTCGTGGTAAATAAGGCAAATAGAATCTTGGATTGCATTGCACATGGAATAGATTACAAATTACATTGGCCCAGAAATTCCGTTCGCAGCCGCTGCGATTCAGAAAAATCTGCGCCTGGACCGGAGGGCTCCCGGGAGGCGCAGAATTCCGTTGCTGTGCCTCTTCAAACTGCCGGTGTGCAGGGCACACGTATCCCAGGGGCGCAGCTAGTTCGCAGCGTCCCTGGGATCACGTGGGCCATGGGGAGCCAATCAGAGCAGGGAATCTCCATTCATAGATTTGACAGGAAGACCTGTCAAATCTATGAATAGAGATCAGCCCCAAAACATAAGTAAAACTTCAAATATATATTTTTTTTAAATGACTATAAACTACATATTAACTATTTTAAACAAAAATTTAAATTTTTGGAAAAAATAATTAGTTTTTAACGGGGCTAAATCAGTGGGGAAATTTTTTTTAATTTTTTTACTTAAACTATTAGCCTGCTAAAAGCAGGCCTTGCGCCTGCTTTTCTAGGCGCAGCTGTTCCTGACTTACCTGGTCTCAAGCCAGTGTGGAAAAAAATGGAAGTTTCCAACGTACGTTTGACCTGGGAAGCCCTTTCTGCTGAGAACGGTAGTGCTGGTTTCCAGTGCATGCTTAAAACCGGCACTTCCGTTGGCCCTATGGGTGAGTACACAGCGAGTACACACCCGTAGGGAACGGAATTTCTAGGCCATTATGTGTTACTGAAGCTACACAGTGCATTGGTTCATCCTCATCTGGAGTACTGTGTGCAGTTCTGGTCCCATTGCTACAGGAAGGGCATCATGGCACTAGAAAAGGTGCAATAAAGAGCTACCCATCTAATATCTGGCATCAGACACCATAGCCACAAGGAAAGAATTCAGAAGCTGAGTTTATCTACACTAGAGAAGACTGAAAGGGGATCTTAGTAAGGTATCGACCAGTTGAATCCTGAGAAACTGTTCAGCCTTTCTCCGAGGGCAGTAGCGAGGGGGCTCAGGAGGAAAGGTGAGTGGACTGATCAGATTAAGCTATTTCACATACTGGGTGGTAAATGTTTGAAATGGATTGCCCAGAAATGTAATTAAGGCTAATCAATGGTACTCATTTTTAAGATGGAGCTGGACAAGCATTTTGGTGAGAATAGGGATATAGGTAGTGAACTGTCTGTTTTTCATCTCTAGCCAGCTAGATGGACCAAAATCGTCATTTCTGGGTGTTGTATATTCCTGTGTTGCTGTTTGATATTCTAATGATGCTTTACCCAAAAAGAAACCTTCCAATTTTCCCCTTTATACTTCGACATCAGCAACAACTTGCATTTAGATAGCGCCTTTAACATACTAAAACGTCCCCAGGTGTTACCGAGCCGCATAAGGAGATTTTAGGACACGTGACCAAAAGCTTGGTCAAAGTTTTAAGCAGTGTCTTAAAGGAGGAGAGAGATGTGAAGAGGTTTAGGGAGGGAATTCCAGAGCTTAGGAGTTAGGCAGCTGAAGGCACGGCCGCCAATGGTGCAGTAATGAAAATCAGGGATGCACAAGAGTCTAGAATTGGAGGAGCTCAGATCTCGGAGGGTTGTAGGGCTGGAGGAGGTTACAAAGATGGGAAGGGGTGAGGCCATAGAAGGATTTGAAAACAAGGATGAGAATTTTAAAATCGAATCATTGCCAGACTAGGAGCCAATGTAGGTCAGCGAGCACAAGGGCAATGGGTGAACGGGACTTGGTGCGAGTTAGGATATGGGCAGCAGAGTTTTGGATGAGCTCAAGTTTACGGAGGGTGCAAGGTGGGAGGCCAGCCATGATGTAACCGTGAGTTTTTGCATTCTTGCTACCGATTCACCACTGACTAGTGGAAAGAATTTTTTATTTACTCAAACCCTTTCATAATTTTGAATACTTGTCAGATTGCCTTTATACTTCTCTGCTCTAGTGAGTCCAACTTGACTTTGTCTCTTGTAACTATATCCTCTTATCCCATATCAACTATCAAATATATGTTGCAACATTTCCATGACTCTGAAATCTTTTCTATAATAGGATTCCCAAAATTGTACATAGTACTTCAATTGTGTCTTCAACAATATCTTGTACAAATTCCTTACTTGTGTATTCAATGGCATAAATGTAAAATCCTGAATTCCACTGTACGCTTTCTATTGCTTTAAAGGATTTGTGCATGGGTAAGTGTAGCTTGCTTGGGAGGAACAGGTGACTTGGGACTTATGGTTCCCAAAGCTCTCCACCACTGGGTTTTTCCTCGTGTCGTATTCGGGTCTGTTGTAGACCAATTGATAGAGATCGATTGGTAGTATTTACTTGAAGGTAGTATTTGCTTTATGGCTGATTAAACCCTTAGAATTAGTTAGTAGTAGTCTTGGCGATACAAGTAAATTATTTATTTTGTACAGGAATATGAAGAAAGATCTAGGAGAGCCCAGAAGTCCCCCTCTCCTAATCAGAGTGTGAGGAAAAACCTAGACTTCGAGCCTCTCTCCACAACAGCACTTATCCTTGAGGACAGGCCAGCGTAAGTATTAAATAACTGTACTTTCTTATTCCCTAACCTTTTCTCTCATAACAAGAAGATTGTACACCCTAAAGTACTTTGTTCTCCTGTGAAGAACAATATATGAAATAAAACTAGATAAGAGTTAAAATCAGATGATGATGGGCTTGTATTTTTCTGACTACAATGCTAAATTGGCTTGTTGGTAGATCCTCCTATTTGAATAATACCAATGTGTGTGAAGACCCTAAAGATGAAATGTAGGATTGATCTGTCAATTTGTTCTAGCTTTTTTTTGGAGGCTGGAGGATGTTGAGTTCCTTAAAGTTTAATTGTTTATCTGTTATACTATATGGAATATTGGAGACAGATGCATGCAAAACTGTAGTGGCAAAGCTCTAACTCTAATTTACTATATCCTACATCGTGATTATTGAGAATGAGTTGATGGATCCACTTTGCAAAAACCAAATGGTTATAATAACCCAAAACTTTTAGATTTTAATTACCCAGTGTGTGGCTGTTGTGGTGGACAAAAATGGGTTTGGCTGTGATGCCCCCATGGTTAAATTGTCTGAATGCATTCATCGTCTAAGCTAACACATGAAGGATAACCAATTTGTTTGAGACTGACTGGCTTCCATGAGGAGTCAATACCATCAGTAGAAGTGGTGAGAAGAAATGCATTTAATAACCACGGCAAACCAATTCTATATCATGTTATTCTAAATAGCTCCATGGGTAAACCGCTACTCGGTGTGGTACTGAGCCATACAGACCTAGAACAATGCAAATTTGATGCCTGGAGTGTGCAGAGTTAGCTAACCTTTGGTGGGTGACAGTTGGGACACGACAATTGGCTTCAACATCTTCAATTTAGATGAGAGGCGATAAACATCAACCAGGATTGCTGCTACTCCTCATTGTCTTTGCGTAGACACTGGTTGAGGTTGAGCTTGGCTGTGATTCCCTAATGTCAAATAACCTGCTGACGCACTCTGTTCATGCTCACATGTAAAGGATGCTATGTGGTTCCAGTGGTGCTTCTGCCCTCTATGGCAACATGCCCCAGTGTGCGTAATGCCTTTGGGAAGAGGTGGGATAGTAGGAAGGAAAGTGAAGGTAGACTGTTTGGAAATTGCATTGATGGAACTTTTAAATCATTTGTTTCTTGCATCCAGCCTTATTAGGGCAAAGTCAACACGTGTGCAACACTCTGGTGTTGAGGCAGCATTGTTTCTAATCATTTGAATAGGAAGCTGCTGAATGCTCTCCATGAAAGGTGCCATAGAAAGTATTTGCAACATAAATGTTTAGTGGAACTGAGCAACATGTACCACCTGCTTCTCTCTTTCAACTCTTTCTTCCCCCCCCCCCCCCCCCCCCCCCCCCCACAAAAAATACTCAACTCAAATTAAGGTTCTTCGATTTTTATTTTTTTTTAATAATCCAAAGCTTTTGTTAAATTACTCGTGCAGAATCAGATCTCGAGGGGAGCAGATGAAAATGACTGACATATGAGACACTTGAACTTCTTGCCTGCTGATTCTAATGCAGTGCAATAGCTGAAAAGGCTTCAGCCTAATTCTACAATGGTTTCAGTTTAAATTTGGGAAGGATTTGACAGTTAGGTGGGTGGGAAAATGAGTTGTGGGGATAGTGAGGATTGGTCGGAGTGGCGCGGGGGGTGTGGGTGGAGGGAAGAAGAGTTGGTCTCTGAATAAGTGGGTTGAAGCCCCACTCCAAAAGTTGAGCACATAATTTAGGTTGATATTTCTGCACATGACTGAAGGAGTGCTGCATTGTTAGATTGATTTTGAATGTGATGTTAAAATGACCCCATCCACCTGCTCAGGTGGATTTAAAAGATCCCATGGCACTATTGGAAGAACAAGGGACTTGTGCTGTCCTGCTCAACCAACACCAACCACCAAATTGGTCATTATCTCATTTCTTCATGGACATTGTGAGCAACCTTTGCCTACATAAGTGATTGCACTTCAAAAGTAAGTCATTGGCTGTGAAGTACTTTGGCGATGAAATGAACTGTTCAAATCTTACTTACTTACTTACAGTACAGTAGTGAAGAGAGGGGTTGAGGGGTTAGAGCAAGTAATGAGGTAGTGAGCATTTGTTTTTTTTCTTTCTTGATTCCCTCCTCTCCTGTGTCAAGGGGCCATCTCGTGCTTGGTATGGTTCATTGGGTGATAGCAGCATGCTACTATCTCACTGAAGTGTTTCATTAATTCTGTGAGCATTCCTCCTCCATCTGTGCCAAGTTATTGAGCTTCCTAACCTGCTAATGTATAAAATTCATTTCTTGACTGTTTTATAACTTTTAGTACTACCCAATTACTTTTGATTCCCTGTAGTATGTTCTATAGAACTTGTGCTTAAGGTTAATACAGGAGTATCAGTTAAAAAAGAAATTTGTTTGCTATACCATATTCAAATGTGTGTCAATTGCTGAATTAGTTGTACCTTTGCTGGAGCTGTATTGCATATCTTGGACCCAAAATGCTTCATTGTGTCTGACTATTTTCTATTCTGAGCTGTAGCAATAGTTAGTAAGTTAACAAGCACTGAGTAACTGATCCTTTTATTTCTCTTTAGGAATCTCCCTGCAAAACCTGCAGAAGAAGCTCAGAAACACAGACAACAGTACGAGGAGATGGTGGCTCAAGTAAAAAAACGAGGTTAAATGCTGGTCTTCTCCATTTGTTGTATTGCTATATTTTTTGTGGCAGGTTTCAGGGAGATGGGCTGAATTTTCAACTTGGTGCTATGAAGCAGTGCTCTTAATGCAGGTTTCATTTCAAAATTGGTCAATGGGGTAATTTTAACCTGAACTGCCTGGTGGGAAACTGATGGGATCGGATCCGTTTTACACCCCGCGCCATTTTACTTTCCATTGACTTCTTCAATGGAAAATATAATCGGGTGGGTGCAAAATGGGCAGCCGCTCCGATCCAGTCAGTTTTCAGCCTGGCAGGTTAGGTTAAAATTACTTCTAAGATCTTGCATTGCATGCTCATTTTCTGTAGTTAATGATTTATTCATAGCTGGCAGTGTTTATGAATGAAAAACGTATCAAGGTTCTGGGCATCTTGTTGATCAGAAGTTTGTGCAGCTGATCCCGAAGAGTGCTGGCACAGTACTGTATCTTTTTCTGCTGAATTGTTTTCAGCCAAAGCGAGTTTTGGGGGTGGGGGGTGGGGGAGGAGATACTATTCTGGAATGCCACTGTTCTCGTGGTGTCTTTGGGGTGTTTGTATAGAAAGTCGCCTTCAAATTGCAGAATTTTATATTTAAATTTATGGTGTTTGTTCCATGCAGAGCAAAAAGATGCTCAGAGGCGAAGAAAGCTGCTCGAAGACAGGTGTAAACTGGAAGAAACCATTGGTAATGCTGTGGTGACCTGGAACAATGAAATCCTACCCAACTGGGAGGCTATGTGAGTGGGAGAGAAACTATTGTAATATGAAGACGATTTGTATGAATACTTGCTAGATTAAACCACTGTTGCATTGGACTAATGTAATACATAATGGCCATAGAATTTTCTTCAAAGTATTCGCTATCTTGCAATAATTATGACAGGAGGTGATTAAAGCGCTGAAATTTCTCCCAACCTCATAACACACACTTAAATCGCTGACCAGTTACATTTCCTACGTGACTTAACTGTGATTTCAGCAGTACATGAATCAGAGTATTCATTTTTTTTCCCTGAATTTTCTCTCCTCCTTTCCTGAAGGAACTAACCTCCTGCCAGGGTAGAGTTTCACAGCCACGCTTGGGTGTGTTCTGCATGTGTGAGCCTACAAAATCTGTGGTGTTTGGCTATTTGGGCAAGGGGGGAGGGCATCAGAGTGAGTCACAGCTTGCCTCCATCCAACTGGCCACAATGCACTTTCCAGCAAGGATCCCTTTAAGAAGCTGCATGTTCTGATGACCTTCCCCAGTTCTGCCATTTGTGAGGCCTAAGCCAATGTTCCTGGTTCTTTTTTGTCCCATTAATTTGGTATGGAACCATTTGAAAGAAGACTGAATGAGGGAGAATATTGGAAGATTTCAACTGTAGGAGACCATTCTTTGAAGTTCAGCCTCCAGATGTACAGCTCCTTCTCCGCTTATCATCTATTTCTTCCCCTTACCTAGGCTTAGAGATATTTTATCTCTTGCAGATGTCTCTGCTTTTTCTGTTATTTGGTCTCAATGCTGCCTCTTCTGGTCCAAGAACTGAGAGCGCAGTCCAAATGGAAACCTTATTATACAAGAGTGGGAAAGGATCCTGCAAAATGCAAATTTTCTTGTGTCCCTGGAGATTTCCCTGAATGTGATGGTTTGTCTGTTGAGGTTGAAATTCTTTCATCGAATGTTTGTCATAGGTAATCTGAACTGCTTAATACCAGGATTTTTTCTGTCTATGTGACATTGATTTTAATTTATTTAAAATATGAACTTTATTCTAGTGAATTTTTTTTTAAATCAATTACTTTGTATCTTGTATGTATATTTATAGTAACATACCTTTTTATTAGCCATAATTGAAATTGCTTTTTTTTAAAACCCCGAAGGTGTCATTCTCGTAAAGTTCGTGATCTCTGGTGGCAAGGGATTCCTCCAAGCGTAAGAGGGAAGGTGTGGAGCTTGGCAATGGGCAATGACTTAAACATTACTCATGGTGAGTGTTGCACAGCTAACTAGCTATAATTATATTGATAAATTAGAAATATTACCTGCAGTGATTTCTAGAAAATTTATACAAGGACATTGCAGAGAATCTCTCTGCTTTGACTTTAGAGAAGCCAGTAATTTATGTTTTACTATGGTTTAATAGGGCTGATGAGGGGACAAATTGTAGAAGGACATATTAGGATGCTGGATGGGGTGAGGAGGGCGATAAGTTTATATTTGATCTGGTGAGGTAATTATAGTCAAATCCAAGAGAGCTACTGTCCTCTTTTCCTTTTCTCTCTTCACACCCTTCCTTTACACGCGTGTTCTATAACAATCCCGTATATTTTTCTTGCCTGTTTGCAGTACTTTTACCATCTTCCTGTTGCTTATATTTCCTAGGTTCTCTGTCTCAATCACTGGATTATATTTCTGTCTCCTGGCTTGGGTTAAAAGTTGAGGTCTGCTGTTGAAAAACCTTCCAGTGCTACAATCGGGCCAGATTAAAACTATAGAAGGCACATACAACTAGCCAGTTATGATGCAGTTCTGGTTATTTTGAGATAACATGGGTTTTTTTCTATTATCCTATTAATTGTGATGTTTCTCTCATTCTTCTTCCCTACCCCATTACAAAATTTGTTATCGGGTTTATGCACTGGTTTCACAGAATATCCCACCTGTGAAATTGCATTGTTCAACTACAGTATCAATCTAGCTTGCAAACAGAAATCTAGATTTATGCTGCTTAGATTACAGTTATTAAATCTTTAACAAAGGGTTGTGATAGTGAAAAGCATTAACATGGATTTGACTTTTTTGTTGATATGTACATCCTTTGCAGACTACACTGGTTTCTCCTCGTGGAGAACTTTCAGTACTCGCAATATGTTGTTTATGTTTTTCTATTCTGTTGAGAGCCATGCTTTGTGGTAGCAAGCTTCTCTGAGGTGCGCAGTTACGCAGCAACTAAAATCTGATCAGTTTGGTTCTAAAGCACATCGTAATAAATATTTCTGTTGGTCTGGGTTTTTTTTTTTGCAATGTCCCTGAAATTGGCATGCTATATTCATCTTCTACCATGCTATAAAACTCTGCTTCACTTCAAAAAAAAAGTCTTTCAATTTAAATTGAATTAATTTTAATGCTTGAATTTCTTCTACAGAAGTATTATAAATTCACTTTTTTAAAATAATTTTGTCTTTCAGAACTGTATGATATTTGCTTAACACGGGCTAAAGACAAATGTAGATCTCTCAGTACAGCGCACTCCGATGTAGACCATGAAGGTATTTGTTTTGAGTTTAGCTGGGGGCTCACGGAAGGGTTTGAATAGAACTAACACATTTTCCTTTTGCATCTGTTAACATTTCCAAGTATTGTATTTCTGTAAGCAGTTAATATTGACATCTATTAAACATCTGGCTGTGCAGGTTCAGTGCCAATGTTAATAAGAAAGGGTTGACTCTTGGGCTTGTTTGGAGGTCTTCACACTGAATGGGAGGGGGTGGGGGTGGGGGTGGAAGAGAATAGATTTAAATGATTAGATCGTTAACATGCAGACTGCAACATACAACCAGTGCTCAATAATGCTGCATCTGAAACTCAATCTTTATTTAATGTCAGTTAACTATCTTATATTGAGGTTCTTTTTTTATATAATTTCTCACCCTAACATCTTCCTCTTGGTATGAGAACAGGATGGTCAGAGCTGTGAACTGATTCTTCCCCCCCACCCCCCCCACCCATGCCCAACTTCTTTGTGGAATTCCACCGAGTAGCCTGCGTAACAACTACTGAAACTCTCCCACTCGTGGTGGGGTGGCCCAAGAGACTGAATTTATGGCCTGCAGGTTTGATTTGATTAGATATCCAGTCGCCTTCATTGCTGGACAGTATTTTAAACATGACCCTATCTTCAATGTCTACTGAGAATGCACCTATTCAATCCCTTCATTGTCAACAAACATAAATCAAATTGGTTATTGTAAAATTGAAATACTCCCTTTTTTTTCTATTGGGGAAATATAGTAGAAAATGATATTTGCTATTCTTTTAAAATAACAGGTACTATGGAGTCAGTGACTGGTTTGTAGAAAAAATAAGTCCTTTCTGGTATTGCAATGGTTCGATACTTGGTTGCTCATTGAGAATTCTCATTTTGCAGCATCACAAACTAAACTACCCAGCAAAGTATTATGTGGTACAGAATAATGTATATGTTGCTTCTTTCCAGACTTGGGATTATCTGCAGCAGACAGGGAAGCCAGCCTGGAGCTCATAAAGTTGGACATTTCTCGCACATTTCCTAACCTTTGTATATTCCAGCAGGTAAATGTTTTCAACCTTTTGATCTGTGAAACTGAGGTATATTTTGTCCACAATAGGCTAGAAGTCCAATGGAATGTGCGCACACACATCTATATATGGATATAAAAGTTGTGCGTGTCCATTTAGCAGATTGATTAGGGAAGTATCTGTACTTATCACTGCAGTGTCCAAACTATTGTCCAGTTATAAAATGTACTGAAACTTGAGCTAAGTTTTAACTTGTTGAATATTTGACATCTCAATCTCTTAGCCCCCTTTCACCTGGTGATTTCCAAAGATGACTCTGGGGATTGAGACAAAAACATTCTCAATTTGCTATCGACATAGTTCCCTAAATATATCTCGTTGTGGTGATGAAGATGTGATTGAAATTCTATCATCTCAGAATTATATAAATGTAAAAACTTAATAAAATGCAGGTTATTATTATGCAGCTTGTATCGAATTATATTTAGTCTTCCAGATATGCAGGCTTTCCAATCATACTGTGATAAACTGAGAAGCTTAACAAGTTTAGCACCATTGCCCAGTTCTTTCCAAGATCATTGATACAAGAACCACTTTCTAAAGATACTTTTGTCCAGCATTGTGCTGTTTTTAAGCGGGCTCCATTTCTAAAACGGCATGCTCTAGAAACTTCACGAACACCATACTGCTTTCCACTTCAAGTTAGTCCTGTTACAGCAGCATTCAATTAAAATTATATTTATAGTGCCCTCTTCTCTATATGAGCATGAAGTATTTTGAAATGCCTCTTATTTATACTGGAATAAAACAATCTACTTATTTTCACAGGGAGGTCCTTATTATGATGTACTACACAGCATTCTAGGTGCATACACCTGTTACAGACCTGATGTAGGATATGTAAGTCTCTTGCACATATGCAAAGCAGCCATGCCTCCGCCTCTCTACCGCTCTCCCTTCCTTTAAGGTGCTCCTTAGCACCTAGCTCTTTGACCAAGCTTTTGGTCACCTGTCCTAATATATCCTTATGTGGCTCGGTGTCAAGTTTTGTTTGATAACACTCCTGTGAATGCGCATTGGGACATTTACTACGCTAACGGCGCTTTATAAATGCAAGTTGTTTTAAAAAATTTAATGAATTACAGTGCTTAATAGATTTCTTTTTGTTGTTTTAAGTCTATAATAATGAGCTTGGAAATATCCACGCTACTTCTAGAGGAAGGATGAGGGTGCTTTCCCATAATTACAACAGTTGAGTTCCTGGTTTAATCCGAGGCAATCTAGGACAAAGGAAATTGAGCAGAGAGCCAGTCGATCAGCATAATTCCTTCATACTTCCTTGTAACATTGGCAGAGCTCTGGGTACAGGTTACCTTATTGGTCACACTTTGGGGAGGATCATGGAGAACCTTGAAGGAAGCAACTGGAAAAATGAGGAGAGTAGAGAGAGACATAATGTTGCAGATTTTAAAAAGCTGCAAATGCTGGAAATCTGAAATAAAACCCAACAATGCTGAAAATTCACAGAAGGTTTGTCGACAAGACAAAGGATAGATTAACATTTTGGTGTGGATCCTTTGTCAGAACTGACGCCAGGTTCACTAGAAATCTTTACAGGTGCTACAGTAATGCATCTTTTTCTTGTATCCCAAATTGTGGTGGTTAAAATTTTTATGCCCTCGTTACATTAGGAACACCAATATGAGTGAAAGGGATTAAGCCTTGTCATTTCACTTGTACTGACCAATGGGTCAGTGGTGTGCTGGTATACTCCAAATCAGCTTTTCTTTGCATACATAGGTTTATAGGAGCAACACAAATGCTCCTGTGAAGTGCAGTGGGACATTTACTATGCTAACAGCGCTTTATAAATGCAAGTTGTTTTAAAAATTAAATAAATTAGTTGTTTTAAATCTTTAAAGTGAGGCACTCCCCACTTTTCATCGAGGGAATTGGAGCATCCGTTGCATGTACCCTGCTTCACCTAGCTGTATAGACTTTACAATGTGAATTAACTAGTCCAAGAGGGTCAGACTTGTGCCAGTAAGTAGGGCAATTTCATGACTGCATATCATGACATGGATTGGTTTCTTGACCATAATGCTAGCTCCAGCTTGTTATACTGGAGTTAGTCTGTGGTACTCCATTATTAGCTACTTGGGTAGTCTCACTAAAGACTGAGTAGTTGGTGCAAAAGTGTGGTTTAGCTGCTCTAATAGAATCTGCATTCTGCTAACGAGGGCTTTTAAGAGTAATTTTATGTTGCCTGGCATGGGGTTAAGAAAAACTGTCTCAATACTATACTGTACGTTAGTTTGAAGTTAAAATATAGAACAATATTCTTTCAAAAAATAAATCTTTGAACAATGTTACCAGTGAAGTGCAAGGTACCAATAAAGACCTCTGCACCTGGAGAGTGATATCATAAATTCTGTACAGAAGGCACTGAGGTATTCTATGGGAGTTGGTTGTGCGTGAGGGCTTGGAGTGCAATTAGCAACTTGGTGTTCAATTGAAGAAAGTATGCAATTTTTTTGGGGGGGTGGGTGGTGGTGGGGAGATGAAATGTTTGGAAATGACTTGTGTGTGGTAAATGCTTTAAGACATTAAAGTCCATTACAGCTGAACAATAAATTTAGTTTTGCACCAAATCAAAATGAAGAAGAATCTGCTTTCTGTTAATGTTGGGTAGCAACATGCAATATGTTTGACATTGAAGGGGAAAAAAAAAACTCAACACTATCTACACCAATCATTAATATGAAATCAATAATGTACTTGAGTCAATTAAAGACAGTAATTCAATCAAGATTATGATCTTAAAATATTTGAACCTTGCTCTCGTTTTGTAATCAGTCCTCTGATTTAGTGTATAACTTGTCATTCTCTTCCAGATATAATTATTCAGTCAACTAAATTATAGCCACTACATGTTCACTCTGAAATTTTTCTCTCAAAAGGTGCAAGGAATGTCATTCATTGCTGCTGTGCTGATTCTAAACCTGGATACTGCAGATGCCTTCATTGCCTTTGCTAACTTATTGAACAAGCCATGTCAAATGGCATTTTTCCGTGTGGACCATGGCCTTGTGAGTATTTCAGTGCCTTAGTCTTGTCATTTGAAAGTTCCTTGGTATAGGCCAGTTCTCTGAGGAAAGTTGAAAAGCGTATGTAATTTTAAATTGTGTAATTAAATGGTGGGACTAGATTTTAAATGATATTCTGCCCAAAGGGTGAGTTTTACTAATTTCTCAGCTAGACTTTTTAAATTAAGGGTGGGAAGGTAGGGGAAAAGGACAGAGCTAGACACACGAGAGCAAAAACAAGGTTTTGTCATGAAGGTTTGCCTGCAAGGCAGAGCAGTATTAATGAATAGAGATCATGTGTATGATATGCTTTCAGATTGCTTTTATTTCTGCAATTTTGTAGTACTAGTTTGTGCCATGATGGAGAAACTAATTGGCAGGTTCCAGTAACTTTTTAGTAGTAAGGCTTAATATAGAAATGGTGATATTGCATAGAGAAATTTTAATGTCTTTAAAAATATTACCGAATGGTTTGGTTTTTTGGAAAAAAAGTTGCTTTAACAAGGTAGAATATTAACAGTTGTTCACAGCACGGAAAAGTCCCTGCTTATTGTACTGAATTGCCGCATTAAGACCTGTGCCATAAACCCCAACTGAGAGGATCAGTACGTTAGTGCATCTCTGCAGCCAATCTCTAGAAGGTGCAAAAGAGCAGCCCTGAATGCGTGTGTATTGGGTGGGGTGGGGGGAGAGTCAGAAGAGTAGAGATTATCTTCCTGTACTCACTGCCTCTAGTTTCAACTCCTTAGTGCTGTACAGTGAACTTCTAGCATAGGAACCTTGGACTATTTTCCCTCCCAAACCCATGAGTGCTCAGGCCAGTTAGTAGCAGTGGCCCAAGATCATTTAATTTAGCATGTATTAGAGATTGGACCTGAGCTGCTCCTTGTATATAAGGCTCTTCTATTCACTGGATAAACTTACTGACATTGGAGTAATTCTAGAAATTGCTTTAAGCTAAAAAATATGCACTTATTCTGTTAAGCATTTTTCATACAAATCTTAACACAAATTTTGTATATAAAGTTCAGACTGATATTTTAAAACCAGTCTTCATTATTAATATAAATGCCTTACTTGTTTGCTGACTTTACATAATGCTGTCTCCACGACGTAAACATCCACAGTTAAATCAGGCAGTTGATTACATTGGCCAAGAAACAATCATTATCCATTTGCATTAGGATCAATTTCAAAGTTGCCGCTAACAGCATGTTACGTACTCTATTTTCGTTTTTTTTTAAAAACGTGCTTACTCACTAGTTCGTCCCTTGGAGGGGAGGGAAGAAGATAGGGAGAAAAAAATAGTTTATTTCAGTCTGGTAGCTACAAAGGTAGGGTCTGGGCACTGTGTTAAAGAACTTGGTTTGCCAAGCTAAAAACACCAGCATGGGTGGACCAATTGGGCCAAATGGCCTGTTTCTGTGCTGTACATTCTATGCATGTATGTAAATATGTTGGGGACAGAGATAATTTCTAAGTGTGCAGTAGGAAAATGTTTCAGGTGAATTTTAGAGACTTTGAGGGGGAGGGAGGAAAAGAACACCAGAACATTTTCCATCAATTTCCATCAAACATTCTGTTGGTGAATATTAAAACATTCACTTATATGGTGGTGCAAATGATTACACTCTTGACCCTGATAACACTGAAATTATGGCGACAGTGCTGATAGTAATCTCTAGATGAAAGCCAAAAGTATTCAGAAGACCTAAATTCACTGAATGCAAACAGGAACTTTTGGCAAAAGTATTAATGGGTAGAAGGTCTACAATTTGGTATAGCGGGCAAATCACGTTCACATCAACGTGCCTGGTATAAGCGGTGAGGACTGCATAGTGTTTTTATATGAAGAATTTTATTTTAAAAGCCTTAACTAGTTAGGGAAATTTTCAATAACTACTTGATGGTGAACTGGAATTGTGACATTAAATCTTGGTTGGCTAAGTATTCTTTTAACTGAATATTGCTTATTCTAATCAACAGGACTAAGGATTAGTTTCTTGTCATTGTAACCGCTTGATGCGCACTTTTTTTCCCATACAGATGTTGAAATATTTTGCAGCCTTTGAGGTGTTCTTTGAGGAAAACCTACCACGGTTGTTTGCACATTTCAAGAAAAACAACCTTACCCCAGATATTTATTTAATTGACTGGTAAGCAGTGTTTTCTCAACTGTCTGAAACTTTTAGTTAACCACTCTGACTGCAATTCAAGACTAAATGAATGCATTCCTTGATTTTTTTTTTTAAACTTACCATTGCTTTTTCCTTCAGACTGTTTTATCTTCTTTGATTTCTCATACTATCTAATTCTTATTTTGCATGCATTCTTTATTAAAATATTTTTTTCTCCTCTCAAAATAGCATTAGCTGTTATTTTCAATTAGATGTTTAGTGTTTACAATGCTTCTCTGTAATGTCCTTTATCCAGAATTTGAAGTCCACATGATATGGTTTTGAAACCATTTGTTCTGTGATTTTTTATGTGCTGTTTCTCATTCTGTGGCTCTCAACCTTTTGCCACCGTTCTTCAGAATGAGACTCATCTGTTATGAGAATGTGTATCTCAAACTGGGATCCACTGACCCCTGGGGGTCCGTAGAGACTTTCCAGGGTGTCGGTGGCCGGAGGTAATTTCAAGCCTGCTCCTCTTTATAAAACCGACATTGATTCAGTTTTTGCCAATTAGTCTCAATGGCTGGGCCTGCCTCCTCGGAGGTCCACAGCTCTCACTCACTTTGCAATGAGCACTCCCTGCCGGTCGAGCTGATTCCTCTCCCTGGTGTTGCAACCATGTGCCATCCTCAGAGTGCCTGCGGGGCCCTTCAAACGCGTGCCTGAACGTGTTCACGCAAACACATACAATCCTACAGTGCAGCTGTTACAGAACGTGCCAGTGGGACAGTATGGCGGTGAGACATGCTTCCAGCAGCATCCCAGCATGTTCATGGGTGCTCATGCCCTCACTCACCTTGGCCAGCCTACTGACGGCTTTAAAAATTGTCCAGTACTAAGTGGCTAATAGTGGCCATCTGTTGCTGTGGAGTACCTAGAATTGGTGTGAGAAGCAGGCACACCCTGCTTCAGTAAGTATTTATTTACGGATATCTGTAAGTAGATATCTGTTTTCTTAAAAGCATGATTAAAACACACTTTACATGCCGCACTCTCATGAGTATTGTATAGTCTAATTTAGATTTGGGGGGCGGGGTACGGGAGGTCTGTGATTACAAATCGATTTGAAAAGGGGTCCTTCGGGGGTCCGTGATTATTAAATCGATTTGAAAAGGGGTCCTTCAACCAAAAAAGTTTGAGAACCCCTGTGTTCTGGGACTGGTAGCAGAGTGCTTCCGTAAATTACACACTGTTTCAGAAGCGATTTAAAAATTATGTAAGCTTCCTGTAATATACCTATGATTGAACTGTAATCAGCTCTCGACTAGTTTCTTACAGCTTTCGGTCACCCCTCTAACCTTCCCTACCGGCTTGGCATCCGTTTTCCTTATTTGTTTGCAATGTGTCTTGGTACATTTCTTGCATTAAAGGTGCTATATAAATGCAAGTTTCTGTTGGTGTCTCTTCTGGTCTCGACAGTAGTCAAGCACTCCAAAAACTGGCAGACTGGGTGTTAACTGCACTGAAGTTTAAACTATTTTTAGAGGTGCACTTTCATATTCTGAGATTTAAAAAAAAAAAATAAGCAGCTCCTTGAAATGTTGAATGCTTTAGTGCCAGGAATCAATTAATCCAGTTCTCATGTACACATGGTGCCAAAAAGCTTGTGGCTTTTATGCAGTTTACACAAGGATAGTCTTGAAGATGATTACCACTAATGTGCTTACATGCTGTGTTGGAAGGTTGAGGTATAATTGAATCCCTTCCCAAGAGAGAGTGAACCTCCATGGTGGTATACTCCCTCATAGTGAGTGGGGAAACCTAAAAAAGATGGGGGAAGCAAAATTTTCAAAAGCCAGAGAGGAGTAATTTGAAGTTCATCTATTTAAATCAATGGGGCTTCTAGTTCATTATTTAGCACCCTTGGAATTATTTTTTTCCCCATGGGTTGGAAATGCTTGGTAAATACACCAGCTTTCCCAGTTATAAGATTACGAGTCAATCTCCTGTGACATTGCACACAGGCTGTTAAGGTCAAGTGTCGTCTTCAGGTGAAGTGGCGTTAGAAAATGGGGAAAATTAGATTACTGCACACAGGCATAATTGAGTCCCCATTTTAAAGTTATACATTCTGTCCTTATTTTTAGATTGCCTTAATTCCAATGTCCACATTTAATATGGAAACTGCCTGTACAGTCCTCATCAGTTGCACCGTCCATGCTTGGCACAGCCAGCCGCCTATATCCGGCAAATGGTGCTAACAATTTTCTTTTACCCTAGGAGTCAATTACAAAGGTGCTGCTTATAATGTATTAAGCGTGGCGACTATTTCGGGCAGTTCAATAAGTACTGACCCTGTACTTGCCAATTTTTAAAAGGCTGTGTTGATTTCAGCCAAAGCTTGGTCTTCATGCAGTTTCAATCAGCTGTTCACACCTCGTAAAAGTGCGATTACTTTAGTGCTGAGATTCTGGATGCAACTGCTAACAATTAAGAGGGGCAGTTGCTGAGAGATTTCCTGTGTTTTAAAAAAAAATATATATATATACACTTTTTTGCTTTTACCATCCACCATGTATAGTAGGCAAATCGTGTTGACACCAATGCGCAAGCTATAAACGGTGGAGACTAAGTTTGTTATACTATAATTGCACCCTCTGGAAAGTGATGACACTGCAGCACCTCCACTAGTGGGAGGGTGTAATTACAGCATAACAAATTTACTATCGGCAATTTCCATTATAAATACGGACATTGGCAGTTATTATGGAAAAGGTTGATGGGTAGTGCACACAGATGTAACATTTTTAGTATATTGTACCTATTGCTTCACAGCTTTCATGTATTTTGTGCTGTTATTGAACATTTGTAATAAGTTTATTTTATCATGGCTTTACAAAGGGTGAAAGTATTGACAAGGAGGACAAATGGCTTCCTTCTTCTCGCTTTTTGCCTCCTTTGGCTTGAGCCCTGGTAATATGAATGGCACGCTTGTATTTCAGCAGATTTTTAAAAGAAAAGCAAGTTACATTTCCTCAACCTATCCTATACCTTTTCCTACAAATTGTACAGATAGTCCCACTGGACAAATAATGAACTGGAATTATACCATGTTAGTCTAAGACCTTGTGCAGGAATGGGGCTTCCTTCAAGCATCAAGTAGGCATTTGTTATCCAAAGAAATGTTTTTAAACTAGCCTGAATTTGGTACACAAATAGGAAAAGCCCTATCTGGAGTGACTTGAACAGCACCGTTTCATTGGTAAAACATTGCTCCTGCAACTTGAATTTTTAAAAGAACATAGCTGCCAAGTGCCCACTGTCTATTCTTTAGTAATTTTTTAAGTAAATATTTGAATTATAAATGTTACAAGTAATAAATTTTATTGGAGGCATAATGTTGTGTTTAATTCCCTTCAGGATCTTTACTCTGTACAGTAAATCTTTCCCTCTGGACCTTGCATGTCGTGTCTGGGATGTATTCTGCCGTGATGGAGAGGAGTTTCTTTTCAGAACTGCTCTGGGGATTTTAAAGATCTATGAGGATATTTTGACCCAAATGGATTTTATCCACATGGCACAGTTCCTGACCAAGCTCCCTGAAGATATGTCATCTGAGGATCTGTTTGGAGCCATTGCAGCCATTCAGATGCAGAGTAGAAATAAAAAGTGGGCTCAGGTAAGAGTGAAGTAAAGTTCTTTACCATAAGGGAGAAAAAATTGCAATACAATAATGCCAAGCGATTTTTCTTTTTTCTGTTTAAGATATTTAAATTGAAATATTACAAAGGAACTCACTTATAGCTTTTTCATAAGTAGAATATGTGGCATTTGGTATAAATTATAGATCTATTGTTAATCGATTCAATCAGTTCTGTGCTTGATTTGTTTTCTTGTTTAACTGTTATGTTGATGCTAGACGAGAAAATTCCATTACATGTCTACTTCATGATCCTGGGAATGCAGTAACTGTTAGTTTACAGACTCTTGCTGTCATGGTCTTTTTCCCCTGTTAAAACATCAATATTGATGATGGTGGGAATAAAGAGACGTGAAAGACTAGCATTTATGTAGCTCCTTATCACATCTGAGATTTGTACACACCAAATCACTTTGCTATGCAGTGATCCCTGTAGAGTGACAGAAGTTGCAGCACAGGAGGCCATTCAGCCCATCATGTCTATGCTGATAACCTCAACTGGAGCTGTCTGCTATAATGCCATTTTCTGCCCTTTTCCCTTATCCTTTTTGTATTATTTTTCAAATACTTAACTAATTACCTTTTAAACAATAATCTCTGCCTCAATGTTATGTTGGTGATGGGCAAGCAAGATCCCACAAACAGTGAGATGAGTTACTACTTGATCTGTTTGTGATGATGGTTAAGGGAGGGATGCTAGCCAGGCATTGGGAGAGCTTCCGGTTCTTCTGGGATCTTAACATCCATCTGAATCACTAGAACAAGCAGACAGGGTCTTGGTTTAATATTTCATCCAAATGATGGCAATGCAGTAGTCCCTTAGTGCTGCCTAGATTATATGCTTGGGTCGTGCAATGGGCTTGAAGCAAAGTACCATTATCTGAGCCAAGATTATGCCTTAGCTCAAGAATGTTCTGTCAATGGACTGTGAGCAAGACAAAGACCTTGTGTTCAGTGCTGTAATTTAATCCCTTTGTCATAGATCATCCTGTTGTCTTCTACAAAAATGGATGTGCAAAATGCTCCACCAAGGAGTCTTGGTGAATGAAATTCTAAACAAAAGCAACACTGGCATTGAACTGATGTGGAGGTACATATACATTCTTTGGCCTTGTGCTAAAGTTTTCATTAAATTGGAAATCTCACTCATTGGGCAGTAAAAGACAGGTGGTGTGGAAACTAGAAAAATTAAATCCATGAGTGCATTGGGAGGAAGATGAGAAATAGAGCAATGCTTGTCAGAGTTTGGGGTTAAAGCATAGTGGTTCTATTACTGGACTAGTAATCCAGAGGCCTGGACTAATAATCCAGAGACATGAGTTCAAATCCCACCGTGGCAGCTAGGGGAATTTAAATTCAGTTAATTAAATAACTGGAATTTTTTTTTTTAAAGCTATTATCAGTAATGGTAACCGTGAAACTACCGGATTGCTGTAAAAACCCAACTGGTTCACTAATGACCCTCAGGGAAGGAAACCTGCAGTCCTTACCTGGTCTGGCCTATATGTGACTCCAGACCCACAGCAGTGTGGTTGACTCTTAACTGCCCTCTGAAATGGCCTAGCAAGCCACCCAGTTATACCAAACCGCTACGACAAAGTCAGCACTGTGGGAGTACCATCACCACAAGGACTGCAGCGGTTCAAGAAGGCAGCTCATCACCACCTTCTCGAGGGTAATTGGGATGGCCGATAAATGCTGGCCTTGCCAGCGACGCCCACATCCCATGAACGAATACATTTTTTAAAAAATGTTGGTGCAAAGCAGATGGAACCTCTCTGTGCATGATGCTGAGTGCCAGGAATGAAGAAGTTTCTGAAGATTGGCACTTTTTTTAATGGGGTGTCTTTGTAGCTTGAGATTTGGAGGCTCTTAAGCATGATGGGGGGTTTTCATTTGCCAGACACCTGGTTGGTTATGTGGTGATAGCCCATATGGCAAAAACATCTGGTAACGTTCACTGTTGCGGCACTCAAGGTACTGAGAAAACTGCTCAGAGTGGTCAATCTTTAATCGCTCCACTGTTGGAGATGTACCCTACCTAGGCTTGTTCCAAAAGTGATTTCTCATTAACCTGTGTTTGCAAATCATGGAGACCTCTGTTCTGCTGTGCCAATCTTCCCACATGGAATACACTACAATTGGTCACTTCACTCCTGTAATGAAGGTGCGCATGAAACACCTTCCTGCAGAAATTCTCTCCATTCATACTTGAACTCACGTTCAGATTGATGGGGAAATCAACTTTTGTTCATTCCACCCCCCCCCCCCCAATTCTCTCGCCCTTCCTCTCTTCTTGTATGTACATAGACAGGGAATGTCAGCACACTATTTGGCCTGCTTGCACCTGGGTTTTTTGTGGTCTGTAGGCCCAGTTTGACTCTGAACATTGCAATTACCCACTGGCGCACTCGTGCTTCCAAATTGAGTTTTCAATTTAATTTTTCATATTGCAACATATTTATCTCTTCTGCAACCCTATTTATCAAGACCCAACCCCGATAGATAATCTGAAGTGCTGCACTGGTTTCATGAGTGATCAGTCCTTTTTTTTTTTAATTTTCCACTCAGGTACTGTCAGCACTGCAAAAAGATACGAGAGAGCTGGATAAAGGAAGCCCTGCTCTGAAACGATGACCTGCATATTTGAAGCCATGTTGCAGTACATTATGACCATTCGATTCAAAAATGCAAACCAGACTTTGTGAATCAACTATCCTCGAGTTATCTGATACTAACACTGGAGTTAGCCTTAAAAGAATATACTTACATAATTGAAATCATGGATGCAGCCTTAAGTATCTTGAACAGCCTCATCTCCTATCTATCACTTTTTATTTAAACTATTTTAAATCCCATTAATATAGTGCAATCGAAGTATTTGCTTCGGGTCTCAATTGTTTGATCAACTATACATAAAGCAGTTTAAGTGGATGACACATACTATACTGTCAGCAAAGTCACAAATTTGATCAACATGTGATATGTAAATCACTCGTGTCCACTTTCAAAGAACATGTATTGGAATGGGTTCAGTATATTTGGCAGTATAGTTTTCCTTTCATCGCCGCTGTCCTCATTTCATGCCACTTGTGTCAGGAGATCTAGGTAATGTCAAACTTAAACGATAAATTTGTGTTTCCAACTATTTGACTACCTTTTTATAGCTGGTAGCATCTAACTTCAGCCCAGTTTCAAAAATGTTCATACTTCACCTTCCCCCTGTTTACAGCAAATTACATCTTTTATAATATATGACTATATTTGCATTCCTAGTAATTTGACCTAAATCTAATCTCCCCTCGAGTTAAATTAGAAGACCGAACTCTGGCTGCATCCATTCAGCATAAACTGTTTAGAATCATACCACTAAATCTTTTCATAAGCTTTACTTGTCATTTTGTTGCTGCTTGTCCAAACAAATACCAGGGTAATGTTAAAAAATAATGAATAATGTACAAAAATATGATTTTCAGTAGCAAAGTAAGTGTTTCTTTTTGCAGGCAACATGACAATGCAGTTTCTACATCAGCATCATCTTTATAAAACTTTCACGTTGACTGTGGCCATTGCTACAATCAATCTATCCATTGTAATTAGCAAAAAAAACTAAACAGTTAGCATATGTATGTCAGAGTTTAACGCTATCTTTACAGTACATTAAGGAGCCATTGCTGTGGAGTGGCAGAGGACAGTGCTCCATGCTTGCGCACTTGATGTATGTGTGGCATGTACCTTGCCAATCTCCAACTCAGGGCAGTTTTCTCTGATTGAGAAATTGATAAGTGGCTTGCTGTACCTCCAGAAGTTTAAACGGAACGTTTAAAAAGCAGACTTACTTTTTAACGGCTGCTGGAACTATTGGAGATGAACTCATCTGTATCGTTACTAGCAGCTTCATATTATCCTTTTGGCATTGACTTACTGAAAATATCAATGTGGCATAAAACATGTGAATTTTGGAGTTCTGGTTACATTCATAATTCATTCACTCGTACTCCTCCAATGGCCCAGTTTGTAAAGTCACTGGTAACTGACCCATAATGACCAATAGCGCTTGGGTCTGATTCTCGGACTGTACTTAGTTAGCAGCTCTTAGCCAGAATAGCAGGACCTCTGGGCTAAGGAGGATTTTTTTAAAAATCAGCCAGCATCCCAGCTCCTGATTGCTATACAATGGTCCCTATTGGAAAGTTCACACGTGTGGACATCAGGTTAGAAAAGGATTGAGCTCATCTGTGAGGCAGCGCAGTATCAGAGTGCCTGTGATGCCATATTTGTTCACCCCTTCAGGAGAGTTGAGGAAATAAAACCTTTAAGAAAAGACAGTGACTCCAGTTTGGAGTTCTGGGCATATTCGTAAATCAGTCACTCACTCTTGATGTTGGAACTGTTGAATTAAATTATCATTTTGTAATTCAAATGATCTATCTATTCCAAATATATTTTAATCTAAAATAGTACAGAACATGGTTAAATGTACTTCAACATTGTATACACATTAATATTTCTGATCTTTTCCCACCCTTCTTTCCCAGAAATGATTTTTCTCTGTTCTGCTGAAGGCAGTAACTCTTGTGTGGGTAGACTTGCAATGTACCGCACCCAAGTGACCACTCTCTTCATTTTGAGCCTAAACAGTGATGGTTGGGCAGGCTTTTCTACCACTGGGGCATCACTGTCGTTCAGCCCTGCCCCCTCCATCCAATGTGCATGTTCCAGCAGGGCTCATTCAATATCGAGCAGGAGCATGAGCCAATTTTCTTCATCAACCGTTATCCCATGATTTCGGTATCTAACTGTAGCAGTCCACCACTAGTATGCAGAGATCAGCTGACTCCGCACAAACCAGTGATCGAACCTGCAACTTTGGAGGCTGTTGAGCATAAACACTAAGGTACCTCTGACAATAAGATACTTTGACATCAAAAGGAATCTAGTCCAGTTCTGAATTCAGTCCTCATTCTGTTAAACTTTGTTGTTTTGTATTGAAATTTGTTACTACTGATGCATGTTGGGATGAGTTACTGAATTGGTGGTAATGTGCAATATGTCTGTCAGGACAGTTGCTGATTAACACTTTGTCCAGTAACATCCTGGCCTGATGGAGCTAGCACCAAAAGTTTAAACTGGAAACATCTAATTGCATGGCTGGATTTTGTTCCATGCTGTCAGGTTAACATGTTTGCAGGGTTAGCGGGTCAACTTCTGCTAAAATGCTTCCAAAATATTGCATTCCCAATTAACCTCAAACACTGATACTATGTTCCAATTTTCCCATGCTTTATGATCAATGTACAATCAACGGTTACATGTGTTTGAATGGCCATCTCATAATTTACACTTCTGAAGATGGGAGAACTCGGGTTTATGAACACAAAGATGCAATGACCTTCGAGTCTTGGTGATATTTTGGTTTGTGTGCATGTGACCTGAAATTTCTTTAAGAGGAGTGGACTGCCCACAATACCGAAATAGATAGCCTCACCATCAAACGGTGTTGTAAGCTTTTCCATGCTTGTGTGATCATTGTGCAAATTCCTCAGTGAGTTGATATGTCGTAGGACTTTAATCAGCGGAGACTAGGCTGTACAGAATCAGTGTCCCATCTGGGATGAATCATCCCCAAATTTAAGAGGGTGGGAGGAACGCACAGCACTGTTACTATATTTGGAAACCTGATTTGAAACCAAATGCAACAAGAGATTCTATATTTTCCAGATTTAAAATTTGAATTAAGTGAAGCAAAAAGCATGTAACATTACACAAAGGCCAGGGATGTGTTTTATTCTGGGCAAAATCAACAGTTAGGTCAAGTCAACAATTGTGCATCTGGGTTATGCAAAACATTGTGGCCAAAAGTGAAAAAGTATAGTACTGTATCCAGGGTCACTATCCCAATGAAGGATATAAACAGTGAACTATAAACCAAGCCACTCCTTTCCCACTGACTTCTGTAGGAGATATGAATAATGATATTAGAGGCCTGTTAGCAGGGAGCGACCTATTTGCACTTGGTATTATGTCTGTACAACCAGTACTTGTTAGGCTACTTTTTTTTCCAGTTGTTTGTGTGCAGTACTTTTATCATTCAATGCTTTTTGTAGATGTGAGTCGTCATACAGATGAAGATTTATTGTGGTAGTGTGAAGAGTTAAATGCTGCAATAATTGAATATTTGCACAGTTTCTTTGAGAGAATTTATCATGAAATATTCCCCCATCTGGGGTGTAGTTAATTTAAGGACTTTTTTCTTTAATTTGATTAGGTTTGAGGTACTTAGTGACAAACAATGCAATTATGATGTGTATATAAGTCTCAATTGAATTAGGTTATTTCAAGTTGTACAGATTGAAATGTTTAAAGACTATGTTTATATCGGTTTTGGAGGACCATCCACAGTACCATTTCATTTTGACTGCAGTGTGATTTATTTCTTGCATTCGATTTTTATTTTTTGAGACGCGTGTTGCCGTTTTCACTCCTGGTTTCTGGATTTTGTGAAGTTTCTGCTGTTTCGGCACTGGAAGTGATTTTCTCACACTTTAAATATGCTTCATTAATTGTACAATCACTGGAATGCAATTGACACAGTTTCAACTTTATGAAGTAATATTTTAAAAAGCACGCCTCCGGTTTTAATAATGGTACACACCCTATTAATCTTTGTAGTCTGTTTCTGTCTTGGCTGTTAATGCTTTAAACTGAGCAAAGCTGGGAAGTGTTTATTCAGCCGATTGTGAAAGAAGCTGTATTAAATACAGAATATAAGAATTCCCTTCAAATGTAAATAAGATGTTTTCCTAAAAGAAAGATCTCTGAATAAAGGCACACCTCGTGAAATGTTTGGTTTTTGTGAGTTTTTTTTATAGGGTCCTGCAGCTCCACAACAGTGACCCCCTTTTTTGTTAAGTTCAGATGGAGTTCTGGAGACTAATTTAAACCAAAGCAGTTAATTGAGACACTAAAGGTCATTAATACAGTAGGCCAAACCAGAGTATACCTTTCCAACTTTCAAAATATGGCATCGGATGTTAAGATAATGGCTTCAGGGAGATTTTGGCAACTTGGACTTCAGAGCACACAGCACCACCATATCACTAGTGAAACACACGCACAGCACTTTTTTCGAACTCCTAATAAATCCTGAACTTGTACTGAATTTTTGTAGCATTGCTTCAATATTTTGTTTAAAATATTGCTGCACAAAAATACATGTTAAACTTCTTAAATTTTGAAGAGATTGTTGAATGCATGTAAAAATCTGAAGCTTGCAGCCTATTAAATGCCCATCTGGTGGTGGTAAAATTGCTAGTTATATTCTACATTGGCACTCAGTTTTCTATTTCTGATAAATTAAACATTTACATAGAACAATCAAGTGGCATTCAATAATGAACAATCAATCTGCCTGCTAATTTGTGTCTTCTGTCTCCCTGCAATGCACAGCAATCTGTGTAGCAGTACAACTGATTTTTCTTTCTACCGATATTTCTTAACCTTATTGAGCCTGCTGCCATCATCTCTGAGGCCTCGAAAGAAGAGGTAGATGGCTGGAGTAACTGATCTCTTTAAGATGGAACTTGCGCTATAACCTCAGCTCTGCATTCAAGCTGATCAGAGGAATGACTTCCCAAAGTGAGTGACGGTATGATACAGCTTTCAGGTGATGGTGCTGGTCTGTCCTCCAGATGTTACTTTAGGGCAATCTCAAATTAACTAGGGCTCTGTTTCTACTTTTATGCCTTTGCTCCAATAATAAAAACTGAAATAATAGCCAATTTCTGTTCTTTAAATGGATAAAGGTTATGCTACAAGAAGTAAATTTAATTTCTGTCCTTCATTTTGCTGCTTTTATTTCCAGGAAAAACACAGTACCTGCTTTAATGACCTGGTGCCAGTGAAAGCAGGATGACTTCTAATAACTAGCTTTGCATCATTCTGACTCGAAGATGGTGATCGTAAAATTGTGAATTCTGCCTTTAGGTGGCCTATTAATGTCAGCTCAATGTATGTGCACTCATCTCGAAGTCAGAAATTTGTGGGTTCAAGTCTCACTCCAGCATGTGAGCATTTGATTTAGACTGATTTCAATGCAGAACTGAGAAAGTGGTGCACTGTCAGATGTGCTGTCTTTTGGATGCAACATTAAGCTAAGGCCCTACCTGCTTGTCCAGGTGGACAAAAAAGATCCGACAACACTTCAAAGAATAGTAGGAGTGTTCTCCCCAGATCATGGCCAACATTTATCACTCAACCAATGCCACCATCATCTGGTCATTAATCTCATTGCTGTGCGGTGGATGTTACAGTACACAAATTGGCTGCTGAGTTTGCTTACAAAATACAAGTGACTACATTTCAAAAGTGTTTAAGTAGCTATGAAGCACTGGTGTCCTAAGAACATGAAAGATGCTTATATAAATGTAAGTTCTGGGCAAATGGATGCCCCTATGACAATCTGTATTTGCTTGGAGAAGTGAAGGGATGTACTGCAGGTGAGATTGCAGCACAATGATGGCTGCCTTCAAAACCACATATATAGGCAAAGGCAGACTTACCTGGACTTGGCCAAGAGCAGTGTATGCATAGGCTTGGATTCACTGGAGAGGCTTTGACTTGAGTTGCGCTACATGCTGCAGTCTGGCCTATAGGACAGACTTAGCAGTGGCATGTTGGGACTTGTGCAGCTCTGAAAACTTATGCCTCCAATTAATTTCTAACCATGTGAGTGGCCTCTATTACATCAGCCTTTGTACAGGTAAATAATCCCTTTCTTCCCCAGTCAAAGCAACTTCATCACTTTTTCCATGGGCAACTGGCAACAGTTTGAGTAAGCTGTACTTTTCAAATAGGATTGCCTAAAGTCTGGAGCATCATTGATGGCAGTGGTACGGCCTTATGCTTCTCATAATAGGTGTGCAATCATGCACCACAAGGACTTTTACCCCATCAATGAGTAACTTCTCTGTGACTGTCTGCACTGGAGCATGTGATGAATACCTGGTTCCAAGGCATAGATCTTGATGTGGTTATTATAATGCAATCTACCATGCCCCTGTTTTTATCGCAGATAAAGGCTACCTTCAGCCCTAGCCAGTGACACTTCTATGACTGCAGTGTATACTGTCTAAGCTCAGGTACATTGGGTGCATGTATCTGCCAGAGATATGATATAGAGCACACCATAGGCATGACAAAGGAGTGCTTTGGATGTCTAAACAGGGCATACACGTATACAGACTCGCCAAAATCTTTTGCATCTTGTCGGGTTTATGCCTCACGAATTTGCCATCCAGCAAGACAAAGTTGTGGAGCTCATGGAAAACTAATGCAATCAGGCAGACAACCTAGATGAGCAGAAGGAGGCTAAAGATGCTGCTGCTGAAGTACCTTCGCTAGATGCTAGACCTATTTGCCAGGTTCTCCTAAGTATCTCATTAACCAATTGCATTAACAGTCTTTGCTACATCTTCATTATAACCTCAACAAACAGGGCTCTGGTGAGACCACTCCTGGAGCACTGTGCAGAGTTTTGGCATCCTTTATCTGAGGAAGGATATACTTGCCTTAGTCGGTGAAACGAAGGTTCACTAGATTGATTCCTGGGATGAGAGGGTTGTCCTATGAGAAGAGATTGAGTAGATTGGGCCTATACTCTCGAGTTTAGAAGAATGAGATGATCTCATTGAAACATAGAAGATTCTGAGGAGGATTGACAGGGTAAATGCTGAGAGATTGTTTACCCTGGCTGGAGAGTCTAGAACTAGGGGGCATAGTCTCAGGAAAAGGGGTCAGCCATTCAAGACTGAGATGAGGAGGTATTTCTTCACTTGAGGGTTGTGAATCTTTGGCATTCTCTACATCAAAGTGCTGTGGAAGCTGAGTCGTTGAGTATATTCAAGGCTGAGATCGATAGATTTTTGGACTCTAGGGGAACCAAGGGATATGGGGATCACGCGGGAAAGTGGAGTTGAGGTCGAAGATCAGCCATGATCTTATTGAATGGCAGAGCAGGCTTGAAGGGCCATATGGCCTCCTACTCCTTTTTCCCCAAGCTCTTCTACCTTCACTTCCTACGGGATGCCAAAGCTACTATTTCTGCAACCTGCTGATACATTATGCAACACCATAATGAGGTGAGTGCTAGGATGAACTGAGTAGAGATAGAGGAGAATTCCAGCATAAATTGCAGGGGAAGAGAGAGATGAGTTTATGGCAGTGTCACCATGTTTGAAATGGTGAATCAGATGTTGCTAGTTTTTCTAGGTTGGCATGGATGCTGCCAATACCTGATCTTGCTTCTGCATTTTGGAACTTCACCCAGTGCTGCAAGTGGGAATTCTTACATGTCGCAGTCAGATTGGGAATTCCCCCTGCGGAACAAAGTTCAATCGGTAATGAAGCAGCGACACCAGGTAGATGCTGCAGCTAGCTTTGGCAGTCAGCAATTGTCACTTTTTGTTCCTTTTTTTTAATTAAACGTCTATAAAGTTTTTTTTTTAAGTTTTCAAAAATGCAGCATGTTTAGTGTAAAATAAAAGACATTAAAAATGTCCAGACTACTCTACAAATGTGTGGGCGTGAGGCAGCATTTAGAAAAGTTTGTACAATTTGAAATTATATCCAACGGCCATGGAGGACCACATCTTGCACTGGGCAGAATTTAGAGCCTATTAGGCTTGTCACAAATCTTGTTTTAAGGCAGCATTGCTGATCTCCTCCTTTATTTTTCTCTGCAGTAACTGTTCCCAACCTCCCAGAGCACCAGCTGCATTATGATAAACAACGTGGAAATCTGACTGTCAGGAAAACAAGGTGGTTCTGCAGACGAGTCAGGGGAGTAAGAACAGCCATAACTAATTTACATGTCACGATATCCCTAAATTTGAAACACTGCAGTCAGCTGAAAGTTTTGGTCCTTTTATCAGGATAAATGTAATACTCAGAAGGAAGGACTTTGCAGTTCTGCTGCCCCCCCAACCACATGCATGGACCTCACTACACTTCTGAGATGGGCATTAAGACACATTGTTGTGACATGGTCCTGATAATCTGTGGGCTGCCATCCCAGCATTTACACTGGAATTGTGCCCGCCGGTGCCCTCCAGCGCTGACTCTGCTGGAGTAGGCAGGGCAGTGGGAGGTCTCCTCATTTGCAAGGGGTCGGCAGGTGCCTGCACTTCTAGAGGTGTATCTCGGGTGCCTCCACCCCCATGCTCCTGAAAACTCTGGCACCTGACCATTATCAGGGGACCTGCCCGGGCTGCTCACCCCTCCGCTGGAGAAAGCTTTTCCATGCCCTTTGGCCACCTTAACAAGGCACCCAATTTGGCCCACAACACACTATATTCCACACTCCCATTTCTCAGTCCCTGATTACAATCCTTGTTCTATTTGTTGAATTTGACTCCCTATCCTTTGCATTCATTCCTATTCCAGGTAACACTTTTTTACTCTATTCAAAGTCCTCAGTTTACATTACTCCTTTTTCTGATTTAGTGAGCTGAACTTTTAGCTGTTTTACATTATGCTTTCATGTTCATTTTCTTCTGTTTTAAGTTCTGCCTTTTAACTTTCCTCAGCCTCTTTCAGATCACATTCTAGCTGTTTACTAGTTCCTTCTAACTCCTTTTATTTTTCTCAGACTTCCAATGGCTTTGCAATCAGCATCTCCTCCCACTGTCTGGATAAGTATTTTTACATTTGTAATCAGACATGTATATTCCTCTCACTTTGAACTGTTAAGAGTATTGGGCCTGGAATTTCTGCAGGGATTCTCCAGCGGGAAATCAGCAGATCCCCTGGAGCAAACAGTCTAAATAGGTAAACATCGCTAGGGTAGATACAGAAAAATTATTTCCTTTGGTGGGGGAAATTAAGAATGAGCAGGCCTTAATCTTAAAATTAGAGCTAGACCATTTAAGAGGGAAATCAGGGAGCAATTTTCATACAAGGTTGTCGAAATCTGGAATTCTCCCCCCAAACATCTGTCGATGCTGGGTCAATTGGAGCTTTCGAGACTGCGATCGATGGATTTTTGTTAGGTAAGGGTATCAAGGGATATCGAGCTAAGGCGGATAAATGGAGTTGAGGTACAGATCAGCCATGATCTAATTGAATGGCGGAGCAGGCTCGAGGGGCTAAATGGCCTAATCCTGTACCGATGTTCCTATAGAACCTCTGACAAAAATAATGGCAAAACTGCACTGAAGAGTCTGCCTAGATCATGTGCTCAACCCCTGGAGTGGGTATTAACCTATAACCTTTGATTCAGAGGCGAGAGTGCTGCAACTGAGCCACGCAGTATATGCGGTATTGTAATTGTATGTTAAGTGCAAAACACCATATTGTGTATTAAAGTGCAAAATGAGTAAGAAACTTTGATTTAACACATAATAGGGCACGACGGAAAAAGAACAAATATAGCCAGTTGGTTCGTATCTGTTGGCTTCCAACTAGAGGTCACTCTTCCTTTCCATCGCACAATTGCTGATTGAGTATGACTGATCTCCAGGTCAGAGGTCATTTTACACCATTAGTTTCTTTTTCGAAACATTACATTAGCACTCACTTTCAGTATGGAACATTATATTAGACTACAGTTTGCACCCATGGTTTTAAAAAAAAAAAAAAGTTTTATTTTCATAAAGCTAATGCAATTTCCAAAAGGACTGGCCACTAAGCAGAAAGTAGTCACCTGGAGAGGCTGGTAATGGAGCTGTGTGGAATGCTGTAGCACAGTAAGTGAGGAGACAATTAAGAGAGAAAATCTGTCAGACACTTTTTGCTTCATGGTTCAATTATGTTATGTCAATGTTGCCAGTTTTGATCAATATGTAAACTATTATAGTGTAGTCTATGCTCTGAATTAAGGAGATAATCTTACAGTAGTCTATCGTTACAATAATTGTTTTAGTTGTGAACTCTGCATAATCAGGGAGTGACATTCTACCCAGTGCAGTTTGTGACCTTCAAGCACAATGCCAATGTTTAGGAAAACCATTTATGCAAGAAAAACTTAAACAGAAATGGTAAACTTTAATCTTGGAATTTACTCAAATAATTCACTGTTACTGGGGCAGGTTCACCAATCCAATTTTTTTTTGTCAACTTTCTCTGGAATATATTCTTCTAAAGAGCCCTTGATGAAAATCTTACACTATTTACCTTAAAATGTTACAATATACAAACAAACTTGCATTTATATAGCGCCTTTCATGTCTTCGGGATGTCCCAAAGTGCTTTACAGCCAATGAATTACTGTTGAAGTTCAGTCACTGTTAAGGAGGCAAACGTCGCAGCCAATTTGAACACGGCAAGATCCCACAAACAGTAACAAGATACCAGGAGAGCTCCACTAGTGCTATTGGATCTTTCACATTCACTTGAAAAGGCAGGCAGGGCCTCGGTTTAACATCTCATCCAATCTACGGCCCCTACAACAGCACAGTGCTCCCTCGGTACTGCACTAAAGTGTGCTTAAGTCCTGGAGTGGAGCTTAAACCTATGACCTTCTAATTCAGAGGCAAAAGTGCTACCACTGAGCCAAGGCTAACACTAATAAGCTGCTTATAGTACACTAATCTAAGCATACCTGATTTATCTTGTTTACCTGGCATCCATTGTAACCAGATAAATGAGGTGGTATCATGGAAGCAGAAATTAAAGTCTCTTCTAAATTGAATTTTGCCTTTCATCCTGTTGGTCTTTGCTTATATTTTATAGTTCTAATTAGAAAACTGCAATTATTTCTGAAGATTTTTGGATGAATAAACTGATGTTTAAAAGGATTTAAAGGGATTTTAAAGGGCACATAAATTATGAAAAGCTAGCTTGCAGGTGCAAAAAGCAATCACAAAGGCGAATGGAATAATGAGCTTTATCGTAAGGTGTAGAATATAAAACCAAGGAATTACTGCTGTAGTTGGACAGAGTGCTAGTCAGACCTCACTTGAAATATTGTTGGTGCTCTACCTTATAAAGGAGACACTGACCTTGGAGAAAATTAATTGACAATTCACCAGGTTAGTGCTTGGGACGAAGAGGTGTAGCTATGATGAAAGAGTTGTTAATATTCCCTGGAGATGAGGTTACGGTGTTCTGATTGGTGTTTAAAACAATGAAGGGAATTGAATGTATTGATATGAAACTGCTGTTCCTTCCAATAGGGGAATCCAAAACAAATGGACATAATCTTAGAATTCAGACTAACCTGATTAAATGTGAATCCAGAGAGAGAGGAAAAAAAAACAAATCTTCATATAAATTTGCAAGGATCTGGATTGCACTGCCACAGAAGGCTATGGATGCAGAATTAATTGAGATGTTTAAAGCTGATGGCACATTGCCTAGCTAAGCCTCTGCTCAACAGCCTTCCCCGAACCAGCATTTTTATGCTGTCCTGATCCTTCGGATCAGCTTTGCTCAGTGGTAGTGCTCTTCTCTCTGAGTTAGAAGACTGTGGGCTCAAGCCTCACTCCACATACTTCTACACATAATCCAGGCTGACACTTCAGTGTAGTACTGAGGGAGTGCTGCGTTGCTGGAGGTGCCGTTTTTTGGATGAGCTATTAAACCGGCCCCATCAAACCTCTTCAGTTGGGTACTGAAGATCCCATGATGCTATTCGAAGAAGAGCAGAAAAGTTCTCCCAGGGTCCTGATCAATGCCACCAAAACATATTAATTGGTCATTTATCTCCTTGCTGTTTGTGGGATCTTGCTGTTCACAAATTGGTTGCCATGCTTTCGATAGAATAATAGTGACTACACTTCAAAATAATTCAGTGGCTGTGAAGTGCTTTGGGATGTCCTGAGGATGTGAAAGGCGCTATATAAGTACACGGTCTTCCTTACTTCCTTCCTTTTGGTGATTTCTAAGTTCCAGTGGGTCAGAGGTTACAACACTTCTACAATCGAGCAACTTTTTTCTTCAATTTTTTTTAAGCTTTACTGTCATGCCCAGGTGAGCCTTTGATCCCCAACCCTATCAGCCTCACAATAACCTGTACGAACATCCCTAGCCAGTGCTGCTGGTTCAGAGGTCATGCAGTAACAAACTGATAATCCTGTCCAGACAAACCAAAGAAAAATACACACTTAATGCGTTTGATGTAGCCAGTCGCATTTCGGTCAATTTACTGGATTATCCAGAGAAATCACACTCACTGTAAGTGGAGTAGACGGTGTTACGAAAAATGTTTCACTTCCCCTCTCTTTTTTCAAACCGTTCCACTCAAATACGTCATGAAGTGAATAGTTAATGGAAGGGGCATCTGCCTGAAACTGGGCTCATGACATTGTGAGTGAAACATTTCATTGAGAATAGGAGCAACAATCTAAATTACGCAATAAAATAAAAATTGTAGATTCTTAATTGTAATAAAGAATCATTTTTCTTGACAGCAATTTTTACTAAAAGCAACTGAGGTTGTTGTATTTGCTTTAAGAAGGAAGAATTTACAGTGTGAGGGAGTGAATGCCCTTGTGTTGTTCAGTAACTTGAAACCTGTGATATTGGAGACAGGCTTAGAGACAAACAGGAAAAAAAACGGAGCATTATTAAAACATTTAAATGCTAGGGTAATTCAGTTGAAACTCTACTCTGCAAGTTTGTTGGAGCTGTTACAGTTGTTGTAAGAAAGTAATACAACGATTTTTCCAAAGAAGAAAGAGGACCATTCAGAGAGTACAGTAATGCTGCCTGGCACGCAAGGGTTTTTAAATCTATCCAGATTTTGCTTGGAGTAAGCAGTCGTCGTCAGAGATATGAGGGCAGGGGAAATTTCATCTGTGTGCTACTTGTGGTGAAGTTATAAATGTGAGTATAAAATGCATGTTTATGATTTCACTACAAATAGCAAACAGGAAATCCTCTGAAGGCACTAACGTAGTGTGGAGCAGTTATTTTAAAGTCACTTATGGTTTTAACAATTTGAATATAGCCCACTGGAGTTTTAAGAAAAAATGTAAAACAAATGTTACCTGCGTTATTTTAGTTATTTTCTGCATTTTAACCCATTCTGCAGCTGTGAGAGTGAACTGGTAATCTGACCCATGGCCTATGTGCTATAACTAGCTCTTAGGAGATGAGCGAGGGCACCTCAGGGTGTCTCACTTGCAGATTTATTTACTTATTTCCAGGTAGAAGTGCCTCTTTCCCCTCTAATGACCCAGCCACGGGGAAGATTTCCTCTGTTCACTATTTGTGGTGTAATCATAAATGTAAGCACCAGGAACCCAGTTATGTTTTCTCTACTGAGAGCAAACAGAGGAAACCCCCTCAGTAAGCAAAAACAGGAGCACAAAGCTGCCTCCTGCTATATAGTGACAGAGAGTGCTGATAAACCAACCCATTGCACCAGCAGGTCACCTGTAACTATTGGAATTTTTGTTTTCCAATCTCTTTCTTTCTTGAAACTTACTGATTCATGGTGGGGTTTGTTTCCACAGGAATAAACCATCCTTTGCTACTTCACCCAGGTGGTTATTGTTTTTCTGTGATCCCAGGTATGGAGAGGCAACAGGCTACTTGACAATATGGAGCGTCACAGCCAATCCCCATCCTCTTATCTACTGCTGACACACACTTCCAGCAGAAATCACTGGATAGTCATCAGGAGTGCGAACCCTGGCTGATTCTTTCTCTCTCAGTCCATTGGCGTTAAGTCTAATTGTAGTGACCATGCAGCCACTTAGGCTGAGATCAGTTGACTCAGCACAGACTATGGTTCAGATCTATACTGGGCTAAGAACTTATTAAATTAACATGTTATTTAGATAAATGAACCTTAGGGTTAGGAGTCTTGAATACATAAAGGAGACATGGGGCAGTTGAAGGGTTTTAATAATATAATGTTTTGTGCACGAGAAGACACATTCTAGTCTACTTTTCCAGTCTTCCCATTGAGTTCCTCACTGTGATTCTGGAATTTATAATTCCTGTATCCAATTTACTCCCAGAAATTCAACCAATCTTTTCCTAAAACCTCCCCGCCGCCTGCTTCCACAATTCTATCACCCTCTTACTAAAAATGTTGCCTAAATTCCTATTTTCATTTGACACCTTTATTTTTTAAACTGTCTTTTAGTCCTTGAATCCTTTGCCCAAAAGAAGAACTTTCCCTGGATCAAAATTCTCTCTGCCTGTGAAAATGTTCAAGCCCTTTACTAAGTGTCCGTACATACACGTATACACACACACACACACTCTGCTCTAGAGAGTAAAGTCTCAGAGTAAACAGTCTTTTCTCATAACTTAGCCCTCTAAGTTCAGCACTGAAATTTCCTCAGACCATCCCGAGTCTAGTTCATATTATGGAACCCATACCTCGAGTGTAAAAATTCAGTTATATTTGTATCTGAATGTACAAGATGTTATTTTACAGAAAGTAATGCGATGTGACTGTAGTCCTGAATGTAAAGCCAATGGGACATTGTGTACTTTTATGACTGTGGTTTATTTATGTTGCATTGTTGCAGAGAAAAATTGGGTATAACGCTTATAAAATATGAACAAGATTTTGGTGTGACTAACTTTGTCTGATTTCTTCCACTGAATGGGTCACGCCCATTTTGCTTACAGCCTATCTGCAGACATGGATTTATAGAACGTGATTGCTTGGTGATCCTTTGCCATTCAATTTGGAAAAGCCAACACAAGAAAGAAAGAAGGATTTGCATTTGTAAAGTGCTTTTCACAACTTCAGGACATTCTAAAGTACTTCACAACCAATTAAATTCTTTGGAAGTGTAGTCACTGTTGTAATATAGGAAACGCGGCCGCCAAACTGCATACAGCAAGGTTTCGCAAACAACAATGTGATAATGGCCAGATAATCTGTTTTAGGTGCTGATAGAGGGATAAATGTTGGCCAGGACGCCAGGGAGAACTCACCTACTCTTCTCTGAGTAATGCCCTGGGATCTTTTGCGTCTACCTGAGAGGGCACCTCAGTTTAACGTCTCATCCAAAAGGCAGCACCTCCCACAGTGCAGCACTCCCTCAGTAGACTGTCAGCTTAGATTATGTACTACAAGTCTCTGGAGCGCGACTTGAACTCACAACCTTCTGACTGAGAGGCGAGAGTGCTACCAGCTGAGGCACAGCTGACACAGACGGTAAAGCTGGTTATGGATGGTGATCCCACAGCACGCCGGCAGAGATGGCCTGTGCTCAGGTACACCCTAAGGTATCAGATTTTGTTGCATATAATAATGGTATTACTATTCATAGTAATCATTTGCTAACTTCCTTTGAGTTTAAGGTAGTCAAAAGCAGGAAGATTATTTTTATTACCTGTACAATTGCTGGAGCTTTACAAACCTCTTCACTAGAGCACTTATTAAGTTAAAGTTTAGTAAGAAATTTTCCATCTTCCAGAAGCATAGTCCTGAATAAGCAAGCTACAGTCCAGAGTCCAAATTTTTGCACTTACAGTTGGACTTTGTTCTATGAAACTAGACCAAGCTTAACTGATGGCAATGATGTAGCTAAGAAACCATCGTATAATTAGGCTGCATTTCAGGTCAGCTCATCATTGCCAACAATTCCAAATTTATGGACAGTTGGAACACTTGTGATGTCTATGTTCTAGTTTCACCAAAACCAATCAAAACATTGTATGCACAGGAGGCCAACAGATCATTGAATGAGAAACAATGCCTATGGAGAGTAGTTTTGGAATGAAGTATTTACTTCATTTATGTAGGTTTGTTTTTAAAATTGAGCGATATATCTTCTGCCTGGTAGCAAGTATCTTTAGTGTAGTAAAAGTAATTTCTGACCGAGAAAGACTTGCCTGGGTTTCCACTTGCATCTTAAGCTGCCCCAATTACCTGGTTTTCAGGGCAACCCGCGTATGCCATGGAGGAGCTGTGTACTCGGGCACTGCCAACCTCTGCTTGCTTGTTGCCACCACATTGGCATCCAAGTCAGTCTGAAATGCTGACTTCACTCTTAGCGAATGGAGACACTCTGGCAAATGCATGTAACCCAGCATCAGTGGAATGGCTCCAGGTGCCTGGACATGTATCCTTGGGAGGAAGGCAAGTGTGGGACTTTAGAGCACTGGTTAGTGGTCAGGAGTCTATACTTTCCATGAGCAATCACCAGAAGTTTTTTTTTTCTCATGCGTTAGTGTCTCACAATCAGTCACAAAATGCATCAAATATGTGATGTCAATACTATTAGTCATCTGGGCAAGTAACGAAAACTAAAATATCCCCAGTGGCATTTGAAGTTTAACTGCAGCCATGATTCATCTGTGAACTGATCCATCAACTAACTCTTTGGAAATGGAATAAATATCTCTTCACCCTCCAAGCTCTAGTTTCAAACTCAGTGAAAATACACGTGGATTCTCATCAAAAGCAAAATACTGCGGATGCTGGAAATCTGAAATAAAAACAGAACATATTGGGAATACGCAGCAGGTCAGGCAGCATCTGTGGATTGAGAAACAGAGTTAACGTTTCAGGTTGATGACCTTTCGTCAGAACTGGACAAAGTTAGAGATGTAACAGATTTTAAGCAAGTGCAGGGGCAGGGAAAGGGGGGAAGGTCGGTGATAGGATGGAAGGCAGGAGAGATTAAATGACAAACGGATGATTTTACAAAGCAACAGGAGATGGTAATGGGACAAGTAAAGAAACAAAAGATGGGTCTCGAAGAGGTGTAAATGGGTATAGCAGATTCATCAACAGCTGCCATCTGAAAAAATAGGGGCAGAGGTGATGGTCTGAAATTGTTGAACTCAATGTTGAATCCAGAAGGCTGTAAAGTGCCTAATAGAAAGATGAGGTGCTGTTCCTTGAGCTTACATTGAGCTTCGTTGGAACAGTGTAAGAGGCCGAGGACAGAGAGGGAGTAGAGCGGAGAATTAAAGTGACAGGCGATCCAAAGCTCGGGGTCAGGCGATCAAAGCTCGGGTCACATATTGTGGATCCTCATCGGCTGACTTTGTAATCACTCTCTGAACAGAATGGTAAATGGGCTGACAAACATTATTTTAAACTATGTTAAAAATGTGTAGTTACTTTACGAATAGCTCAGTGGCTAACAGCACCTCGTGGTGTGTCACCGGGCCATATAGACTAGGAAGATTCCCAATTTGAACCGTGGTCCAAAACTCTGCTGCCCATATCCTATCTCGCACCAATTCCCGTTCATCCATCACCCCTGTACTCGCTGACCTACATGGGCTCCCAGTTAAGCAACGCCTCGATTTTAAAATTCTCATCCTTGTTTTCAAATTCCTCCATGGCCTCGCCCCTCCCTATCTCTGTAACCTCCTCCAGCCCTACAACCCTCCGAGATATCTGCGCTCCTCTAATTCTGGCCTCTTGAGGATCCCTGATTTTATTCGCTCCACCATTGGTGGCCGTGCCTTCAGCTGCCGAAGACCTAAGCTCTGGAATTCCCTCCCTAAACCTCTCCACCTCTCTACCTTTCTTTCCTCCTTTAAGACGCTCCTTAAAACCTACCTCTTTGACCAAATTTTTGGTCACCTGCCCTAATATCTCCTTATGTGGCTTGGTGTCAAATTTTGTTTGATAACGCTCCTGTGAAGCGCCTTGGGATGTTTTATTATGTTAAAAGCGCTATATAAATGCAAGTTGTTATTTTTATGTTGTTGTCTATGCTGTGGTAGCTGATCTCTGGCATGAGTTACTGACTTTAGGAGAGGAGGAGTAAAAGAAGAAATCGGAGCAAAAAATCTGTTAGGTACTATATTTGTATGATGTAAATAGAAAGGTGATGTATGGAAAATACATTGGGGAAAAATTCAGTACCTTAGCGCCACCCGTTAGCACCATCAGATGGCGATAATGGGGCACTGATGCAGCAGCGCCGGGGTGAGGAGAATCCAGCGCCGCATGACAAATCCCCCCGTTGTGCCGCCAGTACGAGGTACCGCCAGGGACTTCAACGCCAGGCAGATCGTGATGTCAGTGGGCGTGCAATGCTCACTGGCCACCCGATCTGTGAAATTGATTGCCGCCACCTACCTTAGCACCTTGACCAAACAGCGACAGGGAGAGCTGGCGTGAAGCAGCTGGTAGCCGGATCCAGGGATGTTATTTAAAGGGATCATGAGTAATGAGTCGGAGCTGTAGGTTAGTGGAGTTTCAGTGCTTTCTTGTCAGTTTCACATTGGGCAACAGTTTAATTCAGTAATTTATAGGTTATTTTATATCAGGAGTGTTGTGGGAACTAAAAAGTAGCTACATTTATTCTTAAATCAAACCGCTACACTTGGCTTACATTAATGGGAGCTGTACTGGCAGTCAATATGACCCTCCAGGATCTACGGCGGAGGCAGCGAGAAAGACTGGAACATGTGTCCAGAGGGAGGAGGTGGGCCATTAGGGTTCTCAACAGGAGGCCTTATCCTCCGAGGGTATTCCGAGAGCACTTCTCCCATCTCCAAGTAAACAAGGAGCAGTGTATTAGAAGGCTCTGCTTCACCAAGGAGCTGGTCAAAGAACTCTGCTATCTTCTGCAACCAGACCTCGAGCCTCAAATCAGGGTGACCACAGCTCTCTCAGTGGCAGTCAAGGTCACCGTCGCCCTCAATTTCTTCGCCAGCGGATTCTTCCAGTCTGCAACAGGAGACATGGCTAACATTTTGCAGTTCGCTGTCCATCGCTGCATCCGGGAGGTCACAGAGGCTCTCTACAGTAGGAGAAGGGACTACATTTCCTTCCCCATCACCAGAGAGAAGCAGGATGAGCGTGCATGTGGCTTTGCCAGGATAGTGGAATTCCCCATGGTGCAGGGCGCCATTGACTGCACCTATGTGGCTTTGCGGGCACCTTGTAACAATCCTGACATCTTCCGTAACCGCAAAGGCTACTACTCAATGTGCAGTTGGTGTGTGACCACAGACAGCGAATCCTCAGTCTGAATGCCTGCTATCCTGGCAGCAGCCACAATGCTTTTATTCTGCGCCAGCACTCTTCCAGCTACCATGTCAAGCTCACGGCTGGCTGCTCAGACAGGGCTATCCGCTCTCCACCTGGCTCATGACACCCCTCTGCAACCCCAACACTCCTGCCCAGCACTCATATAATGAGAGCCATGCTGCCACCAGGAACACCATCGGCCTGCTCAAGCAACAGTTCCACTGCCTTGACCACTCGGGAGGAGCCCTCCAGTACTCGGCTGAGCGGGTGTCCCATTTTGTGGTGGTCTGCTGCATGCTGCACAACTTGGTCATCATGAGGGCCCAGCCCTTGCCACCAGGGACTGTGGGACCACCTCAGGAGGAGGAAGAGGGAGAGGAGGTGAAGGAGAATGACGAGGAGGAAGAGGAACAGGAGGGAGGGAGGAGGCAGCCACTCAATTGGCCTTCGGGCCTCATCAAACTGCAGTTCAAATGAAGTAAACCCCAGATCCCTGTTGCTCACCACATCCCTATCATTCCATCCCTGTTGCAGGCCATCCTGTTGTGAGCCACCTTGGCCTGCAAGAGAAAGGAAAGTGTGTTTGAGTGATGTGCCTTCCATAGTTGAATAGCTGTGATTATGTTCAAGGTGTGAGATGTGGGGACATCCAGTGGCTCTGATGCATAAAGCAGCATAAAGCAGCCTGAATCGGGATGAGCTCCGCCCATCATTCCTCTTGTGGCTTGCTGTGGCCATTGTGTGTCTGTGTCGATGAATTTTTTGCAAGGACGAAGACAACTGTTTGCAACTCACTGCTAGTTTCAAACTGGAGTGACATGAGTACAAAAGAGTCTGCTGATGACATGGCTTTGTGTTTTAGAGATCTTAATATTGCTGTGCCTATTCCTCCGGGGCAGAAGGTGACGGTTACAAGTTCTGATATATTTAGCACCTGGAGGTAGTTACGTCAAATTTTCATTTGCTTTGTGCGCTGCTGCGGAGAAGGAGATAATAAATTGAAAAATAAAAATTCTGTCAATATTTCTGCTTAATGCTGACACAGAATGTCTGCTATGATTGCCTAAATAAAGACAGTCACTGCACCAATAATTAATTCACGGTGAATCATTTTGAGACTTGTCAACAACGTGATAAGGGATAAATAAATGCAAGCTGTCTTTCATTTCCACGGCACACTTCTGTACTATTAACGCAGTGAACACATCTCAACACAAAATTAAATGTGAACCGTTTGTGAGTTGGCACTTCACAAGATAAAGAGAGATCTGGAAGACCATTTGGCCCATCTTAACTGATCTATCCAGAAAAACCGACTGTAACCCTATCACCCCATCCAGGTGTCTCCTAAACGATTCCAATAATTTTGGCCCCTTTACCCTACTTGGATGTATGTTCCAAACTGATCAGTCTTTGTGCAAAGAATTTCCTGACACCAGTCCTAAATTTGCCTGTTGCCAGTTTGAGCCTATGTCCCTTTTTCCTGCTGTCATAGCTTAACTAAAGTAATGTTCAGGATTTTTTTTTATTCGTTCCTGGGATGTGGGCGTCGCTGGCAAGGCCAGCATTTATTGTCCATCCCTAGTTGCCCTTGAGAAGGTGGTGGTGATCCGCCTTCTTGAACCGCTGCAGTCCTTGTGGTGAAGGTACTCCCACAGTGCTGTTAGGGAGGGAGTTCCAGGATTTTGACCCAGCGACGATGAAGGAACGACGATATATTTCCAAGTCAGGATAATGTGTAACTTGGAGCGGAACTTGAAGGTGATGGTGTACCCATGCATCTGCTGCCCTTGTCCTTCTAGGTGGGAGGTGCTGCCGAAGAAGCCTTGGCGAGTTGGTGCAATGCATCTTGTAGATGGTACACACTGCAACCACGGTGCGCTGGTGGTGCAGGAAATAAATGTTTAAGCTGGTGGATGGGGTGCCAATCAAGCGGGCTGCTTTGTCCTGAATGGTGTTGAGCTTCTTGAGTGTTGTTGGAGCTACACTCATCCAGGCAAATGAGAGTATTCCATCACATTCCTTACTTGTGCCTTGTAGATGGTGAAAAGACTTTGGGGAGTCAGGAGGTGAGACACCTGCCACAGAATACCCAGCCTCTGATCTGCTCTTGTTGCCACAGTATTTATGTGGCTGGTCCAGTTAAGTTTCTGGTCAATGGTGACACCCCAGGATGTTGATGGTGAGGGATTCGGCGATGGTAATGCCATTGAATGTCATGGGGCGGTGATTAGACTCTTGCTTGTTGGAGATAGTCATTGCCTGGCACTTGCGTGGCGTGAATGTTACTTGCCACTTATCAGCCCAAGCCTGAATGTCATCCAGGTCTTGCTGCATTCGTGCATGGACTGCTTCATTATCTGAGGAGTTGCGAATGGAACTGGACACTGTGCAATCATCAGCGAACATCCCCATTTCTGATCTTACGATGGAGGGAAGGTCATTGATGAAGCAGCTGAAGATGGTTGGGCCTAGGACACTGCCCTGAGGAACTCCTGCAGCGGTGTCCTGGGGCTGAGATGATTGACCTCCAACCACCACAACCATCTTCCTTTGTGCTAGGTATGACTCCAGCCAGTTGAGAGTTTTCCCCCTGATTCCCATTGACTTCAATTTTCCTAGAGCTCCTTGATGCCACACTCGGTCAAATGCTGCCTTGATGTCAAGGGCAGTCACTCTCAGCTCACCTCTGGAATTCAGCTCTTTGGTCCATGTTTGGACCAAGGCTGTAATGAGGTCTGGAGCCGAGTGGTCCTGGCGGAATCCAAACTGAGCATCGGTGAGCAGGTTATTGGTGAGTAAGTGCCGCTTGATAGCACTGTCGATGACACCTTCCATCACTTTGCTGATGATTGAGAGTAGGCTGATGGAGCGGTAATTGGTCGGATTGAATTTGTCCTGCTTTTTGTGGACAGGACATACCTGGGCAGTGTCCCACATTGTCGGGTAGATGCCAGTGTTGTAGCTGTACTAGAACAGCTTGGCTAGAGGTGCGGCTAGTTCTGGAGCACAAGTCTTCAGCACGACAGCCGGGATGTTGTCAGGGCCCATAGCCTTTGCTGCATCTGGTGCGCTCAGCCATTTCTTGATATCACGTGGAGTGAATCGAATTGGCTGAAGACTAGCTTCTGTGATGGTGGGGACCTCAGGGGGAGGCCGATATGGATCATCCACTCGGCACTTCTGGCTGAAGATGATTGCAAACGCTTCAGCCTTGTCTTTTGCACTCATGTGCTGGGCTCCTTCATCATTGAGGATTGGGATATTCCTGGAGCCTCCTCCTCCTGTTAGTTGTTTAATGATCCACCACCATTCACGACTGGATGTGGCAGGACTGCAAAGCTTTGATCTGGTCCATTGATTGTGTGATCGCTTAGCTCTGTCTATAGCATGCTGCTTCCGCTGTTTAGCATGCATGTAGTCCTGTGTTGCAGCTTCCCCAGGTTGGCACCTCATTTCTAGGTACGTCTGGTGCTGCTCCTGGCATGCTCTTCTGCCCTCCTCATTGAACCAGGGTTGGTTCCCTGGCTTGATGATAATGGTAGAGTGAGGGATATGTCAGGCCATGAGGTTACAGATTGTGGTGGAATATAATTCTGCTGCTGCTGATGGCCCACAGCGCCTCATGGATGCCCAGTTTTGAGCTGCTAGATCTGTTCTGAATCTGTCCCATTTAGCACAGGTGGTAGTGCCACACAACACGATGGAGGGTGTTCTCAGTGAAGACGAGATTTCATCTCCACAATGACTGTACGGTGGTCACTGCTGCCAATACTGTCATGGACAGATGCATCTGCGACAGGTAGATTGGTGAGGACGAGGTCAAGTAGGTTTTTCCCTCGTGTTGGTTCTCTCATCACCTGCTGCAGTCCTAGTCTGGCAGCTATGTCCTTCAGGACTCGGCCAGTTCGGTCAGTAGTGGTGCTACCGAGCCACTCTTGGTGATGGACATTGAAGTCCCCAACCCAGAGTACATTCTGTGCCCTTGCTACCCTCAGTGCTTCTTCCAAGTGGTGTTCAACATGGAGGAGTACTGATTCATCAGCTGAGGGAGGGCGGTAGGTGGTAATCAGCAGGGGATTTCCTTGCAAGTGCTTGACCTGAAGCCATGAGACTTCATGGGGTCCGGAGTCAATGTTGAGTACTCTCAGGGCCACTCCCTCCCGACTGTATACCACTGTGCCGCCACCCCTGGTGGGTCTGTCCTGTCGGTGGGACAGGACATACCCAGGGATGGTGATGGAGGAATCTGGGACATTTGGCTGAAAAGTATGATTCTGTGAGTATGATTATGTCAGGCTGTTGCTTGACTAGTCTGTGGGACAACTCTCCCAATTTTGGCACAAGTCCCCAGATGTTAGTGAGGAGGACTTCGCAGGGTCGACTGGGCTGGGTGTGGCATTGTCATGTCCGATGCCGGTGCCGAGGTCGAAGCTGGGTGGTCCATCCGGTTTTATTCTTATTATTGTTTTTCATAGTGGTTTATTACAACTGAGTTGCTTGCTAGGCTATTTCAGAGGGCAGTTAAGAGCCAACCACATTGTTGTGGGTCTGGAGTCACATATAGGCCAGACCAGGTAAGGACGGCAGATTTCTTTCTCGAAAGGATATTCGGATGCACCTTTTCTATGCCATTTCCTATCCTGCACACCTGTATGAGATCCTGTCTTCGTCACCCCTTTTTAAGGCTGAATAGCCCAGGTCTTCACATAATGCAGTCCTGTGATGCTTGGGATCAGTCTTGCAGTTTTTCTCCACACTGCCTCCAGGCCTTGAATGTCACCCTTGTGTCTCAGGGACCAAAACTAGACAAGATACTAAAGATGAAGTCTCATCAAAGCATCAAAACAGTTTAAGAATGACTTCCTCAAATCTGTACTTCACTGGTTTGGTTATATAATTCTGTATTCTATTAGCTTTATTCATTGCTACTCCTCCACAGTTAAATGTCAAGTCTACTAATTCCCTTGGATCTAGGAACATAGGAACAGGAGGAGGCCATTTAGCCCCTCAAGTCAGTTCCACCATTCAATGAGATCATGGCTGATCTGTGACCTAACTCCATATACCCCGCCTTTGCCCCATATCCCTTAATACCTTTGGTTAACAAAAACCTATCAATCTCAGACTTAAAATTAACAATTGACCTCGCATCAACTGCCATTTGCGGAAGAGAGTTCCAAACTTCTACCACCCTTTGTGTGTAGAAGTGTTTCCTAACTTCACTCCTGAAATGCCTGGATCTAATTTTTAGTCTATGTCCTCTAGTTCTATACTTCCTAACCAGCAGAAATAGTTTCTCTCTGTCTACCCTATCAGTTCCCCTTAATTTCCTGAAAACTTCGATCAAATCATTCAACTTCCTGCACTCCAACAGTGACTACACTTCAAAACGTACTTCATTGGCTGCAAAGTGCTTTGGAAAGTCCAGAGATCGTGAAGGCGCTATATAAATTCAAGTTGTTTCTTTCTTCTTTCAGTTTAACCATTCATAGAGTTAAGAAAGAAAGAACTGTAACTTTGGAAACACGGCAGCCAATTTGCGCACAGCAAGGTCCCACAAACAGCAATGGGATACTGACCAGGTAATCAGTTTTTGTTTAGTGATGTTGATTGAGGGATAAATATTGGCCAGGACATCAAGGAGAACTCCCCTGCTCTTCTTCAAATTTGTGCCATGGAATCTTTTACATCCACCTCAGAGTGCAGACGGGGACCTCGGTTTGACATCACATCTGAAAAATAGCACCTCCGACAGTGTAGCACTCCTTCAGTACTGCACTGGAGTGTCAGCCTGGATTTTGTACTCAAGTCTCTGAAGTGGTACTTGAACCCACAACCTTCTGAGGGGAGACTGCTACCACTGAACCAAGGCTGACACCAGGTTGTAGGCGGTAGAGAGGCTTTGGGGGGTCAGGGCCAATGTTCCCTTTAAGATGCGCGGCTGCGTGGCCACGCAGTGCTCTGCAGGTCTCGTGCAGCTGGTGAGCCGGCTTTTAAATAGAAAAACCGCGCATGCGCAGAATTTTGAATGGCCTGCACATTATCTGAGGAATTACGAATAAAACTGAATGCTGTGAAATCATCAGCAAACATCCCCACTTCTGATCTTATGTTAGAGGGAAGGTTATTGATGAACGGTATGTGAATGAGAGTTAATTTAATGAGTGATCTCAATCAACCACCCATAAATTGGGAAAGCCCAAGTGATCTGGAGTCAGAGTTGGTAAATGTAATGCACGACTGCTTCATGACTCAGTACGTCAGAGTAACCACAACATGCAGAGCTCATCTTGGTCTGGTATTCGTAAATGATCCAGGCAACATACAGGAAATGGAAGTCGTAGCACCGCTGGGGGACAGTGACCACAGAATGATCATGTTGAACATAAACTGGGACCCAATTAAACCGAAGACCACATGCAAAGTTTATGGGGGAGAAATTCAGTATCGCCCCATTTGGGGAGCAATTATCGGCGGGGCGCAAAGATTAGCGCCTGGCGCTAATTATCGCCACCGACTGCAAACTTGACCTTTATCGCCCCTGGAGGTGATTGGAGCGCTAAATCAGGCGCTTCACACCTGTCTTAAGGCGCAAAGGCCGAGGAGCGAGGCGCTACCTCAGAGCGCTGGCGAAGCTCATGTAATGTCAGTCAGCAATGGAACACACACACAATGGCATAGGCCAGTTCTTAAAGGGGATGGTTAATCTTGCTTTCCATCCACATCCTGCTCATTACAGCCTTGAATCTCGGCCTGGAGAGATCTGCACATCAAATCTGCTGGAAAGAACAATGGAGAATACCAGGCAAAGAGCTCAGAGTGCAGCCCCCACAGTCTCTTCTAAATCGATACAAGGAATGGCAAATCAAAATGAACCTGCAAAGTGCTGCTCAGTACACAAAACTCCTTCACACAACGTTGAATCTCTCCAGAAGTCTCTCTCTCTCTCTCTCTCAGAATGCGTAGTTCAAAAATGGCACCAACAATAAAAGGCAGGAAGCGGTCACCTTTAAATAGCGCTCCCCCTTTCCCTTCATGACTGCAGAACGCTCCCCTCAACCTGTCGTTGCTAGCGTCAGGCGGTAAGGCAGGGGGCGCCACTCAATATCCGCTCCGGGGCGATACCGGGGCGTTGCGCACTCGACTGACGTCACGATCTGCCGGCGCAGGAGATCGTGGTGGTAGTGTTTAGCGCCGCCGCAAAATGTCTAGTTAATTTCGCGAGCGGCGCAAACTTCACCGCGCCTGGGCGCTGGATGCTTTGCGCCCCATTAGCGCCCTCTTAAGGCGCTAACGGGAGGCGCAACCAACTGAATTTTTCCCCCTATAACTTTAGAAGAGCGAGATTCAAAGAGATGAGGGAAGACTTAAAACAAGTGGATTGGATAGTTAACAACACTTCAGTAGAAGACAAGTGGAACACCTTTAAAGGAATAATGTTGGCCATGCAGGACAAATACATACCGAAGATTAGCACGTTTAGACTAAACAACCGTGATTCGAAATGGATTAACAAACAATTTAAAAGTGAAATAAAGAGGGAAAATTAACTCTACAGATCTTACAGGGAGAAAGGAGAAGGGGCTCACTAAGATGTATATAAGATTAAGCAAAAACAAGTTAAAGGGGTGATCAGAGAGATAAAGAGAGACCTAGAAAAAACATAGCTGCAGAAGCAAGGGCCCCGATATTTGTGGGGAGGGAATGGTGCGGGGGGGGTTGTTGTCGCAGCCGGGAAACCTGTAAATGCGGATAATGCGGAGGACCTGCCGAATTTAATGGCAGGATCTTGTTTGAATTTTTTTTCTCTGTTTCCCAGCCGGCAGCCAGCCAAATGAAGAGGCTAGCTGACTGTCGGGCAGGAAGGCTTATGGCACAAGTCCGCAGCCAGGGGAGCGCAGAGGAGGGAGGGAGAAATCGCGGGAGGAGAGAAGAGATCACGGGTCGGGGCTTCAGATCGCAGGTCAGGGGGCTTCAGATCACGGGTCAGGGGGCTCCAGATTGTGGGTTGGGGGGCTTCAGATCGTGGGTCGGAGGGCTCCAGATCGTGGGTCGGAGGGCTCCAGATCGTGGGTTGGGGGCTCCAGATCGTGGGTCGGGGGGCTCCAGATCGTGGGTCGGGGGGCTCCAGATCGTGGGTCGGAGGGCTCCAGATCGTGGGTTTGGGGGGCTTCAGATCACGGGTTTGGGGGGCTTCAGATCACGGGTTTGGGGGGCTCCAGATCGTGGGTTTGGGGGGGCTTCAGATCACGGGTCGGGGGGGCTTCATATCGTGGGCTGGGGGGCTTCAGATCGCGGGTTTGGGGGGGGCTTGAACACTATTTTAAAATAAACAACGAGACACAAGTTCTAAGTGGTAACAGGTAACTTTAGGACTGATCATCAGGAATGATCAACAGTTGGAATGAACTTCTGGGCAGAGTGGTGGAGTTAAAAGCCCTGGAATAATTTCAGAATCAATGAGTTGCTGCAATGGGGAAGTGTAGGTAGTTCTTGATGGATGAATTAAGATGGACGGAATGGCCTTCCTCATCTGCAAGTATGTTGTGATCTTGTGAAATTACTAGTTGGAAATAATTAGTCCTTCTGAGGTAGAGAGTGGCCTGACTTCAAGTATCATGTTAGGAGAGCCAAGTTCTAATGGAAGAATAATAGTCAGCAAAGGCCACCATGAGTTCCTACATTGAGTCCACACACAGAGAGGAGAGGGTACCACAGAACAGGTTGTTTTTTCCAACTTGACTGTTATTGAAAGTCATGATGTGGAGTTGGACTGGGGTGGACAAATGTGAGTAGTCGCACAACACCAGGTTATAGTCCAACAGTTTTATTTGAAATCACAAGCTTTCGGAGCTGCTGCCCCTTCGTCGGGTGAAGGAACAGCGCTCCGAAAGCTTGTGATTTCAAATAAAACTGTTATTGAAAGTGTTCAGTTTAAATTCTCCAGGCTACCAATGCATTTGACTTCAATTCAGCTGGTGAGCGTGGCTGCTATCTTTCCCATGGTGAGCTACATATCAACTTTAATGTAAAGGAAACCATTAAATTACTTTGTCTAGTTTTCAGCCAATAATTAATGATTTCCTTTACATTACGGTTGACATGTACCTCACCATGGGAAAGGAGTCAGGCAAAACTTTTGTAGGCAACGCGTAATAGCTGGATACTCTTAAACGCCCTCGTAAGAACGGGATATGACGCTCGACTCATCGATCGACAGTTCCGACGGGCCACAGCGAAAAATCGCATAGACCTCCTCAGAAGGCAAACACGGGACACAACCAACAGGGTACCCTACGTCGTCCAGTACTTCCCCGGAGCGGAGAAACTACGCCATGTTCTTCGCAGCCTTCAACATGTCATCGATGACGACAAACACCTCGCTAAGGCCATCCCCACGCCTCCACTACTTGCCTTCAAACAGCCGCCTAACCTCAGAAGTACCATCGTTCGCAGCAAATTACCCAGCTTTCAGGATAACAGCGACCACGACACCACACAACCCTGCCATGGCAAACTCTGCAAGACATGCCAGATCATCAACACAGATACCACCATCACACGTGAGGACACTACCCACCAGGTACATGGTACATACTCATGTGACTCGGCCAACGTTGTCTACCTCATACGTTGCAGGAAAGAATGCACCGCGGCATGGTACATCGGCGAGACCATGCAGACACTGAGACAACGTATGAACGAGCACCGCGCAACAAGCGCCAGGCAGGATTGTTACCTCCCAGTCGGGGAACACTTCAGCAGTCAAGGACATTCAGCCTCGGATCTGCGGGTAAGCGTTCTCCAAGGCAACCTTAGAAACACACGACAACGCAAAATCATCGAGCAGAAACTGATAGCCAAGTTCCGCACTCATGAAGACGGTCTCAACCGGGATCTTGGGTTTATGTCACGATACATGACGTGATCCGGACTCGAGTCGTCGTTGGCTTGTTCACAGATGTGATTCCCAGTAAAAAAGTAAAAATTTTTCCAGTAAAAAAGTAAAAATTTTAAAGCTTTTCGTTTTACATACAGACGGCAGCTTTTGACACGTTAGAACCCCTGCGACTACACCTCATTGTCTCAGTTGTATCTTGCTATGTCTTTGATGTGGTACCTTCCTGGCTGACTTGATTAACTTTATCACAGCTCGGCAGATAGTCAGGATGATTTAATTTAGTGGTCTGCAATTGTAAGGTACACATGCTTTGTTCTCTATCTATATATGCTTTGGCGATTCTGTATCTAATTTACTTCACCTGAGGAAGGAGCAATCGATAGCTCCGAAAGCTTGTGATTTCAAATAAAACTGTTGGACTATAACCTGGTGTTGTGCGACCTCTCAATTTTACTCTTAAGTTACCAGGGAAGGTTATTTAAGTGGACAGAATAACGGTGAAATTTTTCAGGCCAACCCCATTGAATTTGAAAATGCTGGTGCTATTTGTATATTGTTGGGAACTTGAAAAGTCCAGGACCTGATTAGTATTTCTGGTCTTCCCGCTTGACAATAATTATATGTGCTGAGGTCGAAGCTCCAGAAGCCGTGCTCCACTACCAGAAGGGAGGTAGGCAGGGACTTCCATCTGCCCATTTGCTCTCGCCTCAACCCATCCCAAATCTTGGGGTTGGGACCATTTGAATATTCAGGATGGGTGCCTGCACCAGTAATAGTACCAATGGGGCGCTCAGCCTGCAGAGCCAGCAGAATTCTTGAGCAGCATCTTGCTGTTCAATGCAACGGTGAGTGAATGCAGGGCAGACTACCCTATGTATCCAGAGGAGCCAGTTTTAAGTGGTTGCTGCTCCCCTCATGTGTTGCTGATAACCTAACGGTAATCAATCTCTCTTGGATCAATTGTCATTAGGATACGGCATTGTGAGGTGCACTTGGAACCCTTGCACAGTCAATGGCCGGAATTTTCCCATAAACAACCGGGTGGGTTTGGAGCGTGGGGGCAGTTAAATTGTTATAAATGAGATTCCCGACCTGATCCCACCTCCAACCCGCCCACTTCCGGTTTTGCCGGAGACGGGACTGGGGCGGGACGGGGGACGGTCGACCAAGCCGCTCCCGGGGGCGGTACCTTAATGTAAATATTGTAATGAGGCTGGAAGCCTGTATTCTCCCCTCCATTTTATTTTAACTGCCTGTGGACGGGTTTCACACAATTTGTGAAACCCGGCAGTTAAACCGAGGCAGGGACTGCTGCATCCAGGAGGTAAGTGGATTTATATCTACCTCCTCGATCCAGGCTCCCTGCCTAACCCACCCACTGTGATCGGAAACCCCCCTGCCCCCCCCCCCCCCCATGAGGCCTCCTGATCGCCTCCCCCAGTCCTCCCACCCCCTACGATGATGATGAGGCCGGCCCCAATCCTCCGGCCCCCCTGCCGATCCTCCGCTCCCCCCCCATCCCTGGATGACCCCCCCCCGCGATCCCGGATCCCCCCTGCGATCATCGATCCCCCTGATCCCTGATAACCCCCCCCCGCTTGCCTGCCAATCCCCGACCTCCCCGATCCCCGACCACACCCCATTGTCTGCCGATCCCCCTGCGCGATCCTCCCCGCAATCACTGATTCCCTCCCGCGATCCCCGATTTCCCCCACCCCCCCCGCGCGATCCTGGATCCCCCCTGCGATCATCGATCCCCCTGCGATCATCGATCCCCCCGATCCCCGATCCCACCCCCCGCGATCCCCGTTTGCCTGTCGATCCCTGACCTCCCCGATCCCCGGCCGATCCTGCAACCCCCCCCCCCAACCAATCCCCTCTCCCCCTTCCCGATTGCCGATCCCCCTCTCGCCAATTGCCGAGCCTCCCCCCGCCGATGCTCTCTCCCCACTCCCGATCCCCCGCCGATTGCTGACCCCCCTCCCGCGATCCCTCCCCCGGACCGACCCCTTGCAACTGAGGCCTACCCGCCCGCAGCCAGCCAGCCTCTCAAGCTAGCTGGCTGCAGGCGGGAAACCGAGGCCTCACATTCAAATTAGGCTCTGCCGGTAGAGTCGGCAGGGCCTGCGGGAAATCCGGCCTCCCAGGTTTCCCGCCCGCCTCGGAGGCCCCTCGCCCCAACCCGTCTGCCCGAAGAAAATTCCGGCCAATATGCCTGCTTCATGCAAGGTTTTCTTACCACTGGCCATACAATAGGTGGAACTGGCAAGATGTTTGCAGGAGCTTGACATTCTACAACCAAATATGAAGTCATGACAGGGAGGCAGGAATACACCAGGGAAGCACCTGTGCCTCCTCCATCAGAATATTTTATCGCTGCCTTAAAGTGTTGGAAATCCTGCTGTAATTATCTCCTTGAGACCCAGGAATATTGGAGCTTTTCTTTCTAATGTATGCATAAACCTAGACTGAAAAACCAAGCTGGGGTATTTTGATCTCGACACACATTTGCAGCATTGCAAAATCAAAGGCCAACACTGCGTAGGAATGGTTTTTTTTAAGTTTCAGGAGTAAATTTGTAATAACAACCAAGGTCTCAGATATGATATTCTGTGCACTGTGTAAATGTCATATTTTTCTCTGAAAGCTTCAATTTCTCCATTTTTTCCTAAGAATTGTTATTACGATATATATAGTTGCACTTCTCAAAATAACAAGGTGCTTCGAGTATATGGTAAATTTGGTTGTAATTGCAGTATTAGATAACCACCATCACTAAAATGTCTCCTGTTCTCAGTATCCAGTTCTTCTGTACTGAATAAACTGTCTTTACCCTAGAGTCCATTCAGACTCATAATGAACATATTGGAAAAGCCACTGGCGTAATCGATGTTGAAGGGAATGAACCTTGCAAAGTTGACTTTAATTCCATGAGGGACCATTCCCACAGTCAGTGCTATAACCTGGCGAATCCCGGGTGCTGATTGATGCAATTGCTTTTTACCTTATCAAGGATAATGGATGCTAAATTACAAATAATTTGTCTTGATTTGACAAGTCACATGTTTTTAACTGATGGAACCCAACCAACGTTAAGTACAATAGTGTCTCAGTGCCAAAAATGATTAGATAACCTGACATTGATCGGTCATGATCTATGCGTACACTCCGGAGACTTGGCATGTGTAAGTAGTTATTAGTTGGTCTGTTTTGTAGTATTTGTATAAAATGAATTCCTGTGGCTCAATTTGTTATAATCCTTCAGTAACGTGTATATAATGAGGTTGTCATGTTTCTGTATTTCTTTCACCATTTTTCCACAGAAAAGATTTAGAAAAAGAATTGCTTTTAATGCTAAGTTTTTGAAAGCAATTTATTCTCAAAAGTTTTTGAAAAGGGGGCACCCAGACCAGGGCTAGTTATTAGGCTAAGGAGAAGTTTTTTTTTTCTAAGATACTACACAATAAATGATCCCAGTTCTAACGAAAGGTCATTGACTTGAAATGTTATCTCTGTTTCTCTTTCTCTCCATAGATGCTGCCTGACCTGCTGAGTATTTCCAGCATTTTTTGATTTTATTTCAGATTTCCAGCGTCTGCAGTATTTTGCTTTTGTTTTAATGGCCCGGAATTTGCGGTCAGCGGCGAAGTGACGGCGAAGCGACAGCAATCGCCGTTGACCTCGCAGAAATCTGCCCACAAAGATCTTGCAATCTCTGTGACGAAAACTTAAGCTTTCTCGACATTAAATTGATTGTAGCACTGTTAAAAGGGGATCCCCAACATACATTAGCAGTGATGTCATCAAGCTGTAAAAGCAGCCAATCACATTGCCGAATTCTCAGCAAACCAGTAAATAAAAAGACGATAGCAAAATACTGCGGATGCTGGAAAATTGAAACAACAACAGAAAACGCTGGAAAAACTCAGCAGGCCAGGCAACATCCGTGGAGAGAGAAACAGAGTTAACGTTTCAGGTCGAAGACCTTTCGTCAGAACTGAGAAAAAAGCAGGAAATGAAACAGATAAAAAAGCAAGTGGGAGGCTGGGGGGAGGAATAAAAGAACAAAAGGGGTGGTCTATGGTAAGTAGAGACATTAAGAGATGCTCAAGGCAAGACGAGATGGTAATAGGACAGGTTAAGAAACAAAAGATGGCTCAGAAGTGTGAAATGTGAAATGCTGGCAGAATGAAAGACAGCTGCTGTGGGGGAGAGAGAGAAAAGGGAAAAGGCACAAACCATAAGGGTGGATAAAATATATATATATATATATATATGTGGTAGGGGCCGAGGTTATGATCTGAAATTGTTGAACTCGATATTGAGTCCGGAAGGCTGTAAAGTGCCTCATCGGAAGATGAGGTGCTGTTCCTCGAGTAAATAAAAAGCATTGATTATCATTCACTTTTTAAAAATTTTACAAAGAGCAAAATAAAGATTGGGACATATACATGGAGTTAAGGTAGAAGCTGAAATATCATAAACAAACTGTAAAAAAAACTATATTTTTTATTATTTCAAAATTCTAGTCATTTTTATCATAATGGAGAAATTTGACATTTCACAAACATTAGTTTTTCGGGGCCAGAACGGTTGTTCAGCAGTCAATATGCCATTAAAACTCCAGTTAGACCTATTTCAACAAGGCTTAACTTTTTATGGGGTGTTTAACAGCGATATTAGTGTGGAAAAGGGAAAGTTTTCGTCAGTTCAATTGATTTCACTGATTGCCGGCTAGGAGGAGTTCCACAGCGCAGCCTGTGGTGGAGCAGGGAATGATTGACTGCAACTCCAGGATTTCCGCGTTTATCTGTGCAAGCGCTTAATCCTGAAGTTACGGTCAGTTTCAGAGGGGTAGTGACGGTGAACGCTGACAGTTTTGCTGTCATTACCACCGCAAAATCCGGGCCAATGATTCTTTAGCTTGTTTGGGTAATTGGAAAACATCTTTCACCCATTGTGTGGGAAAACCTTTTGATCTGTCTGTGAGGTGGGAGTTAAGAATTGAGACACAGAAACCGAAAGCTCAGTCGAGTTTTATGAAACAGGGTAACGCACAGGCATTCAGACAGCAGGAGGTAGGCTCAGTCAAAGACAGGAGATGGCAGGGAGCAGATGTTGTTCCCTGGGCTGTAAGACAGAATGCAGAGAAGTTAGTTTGTTTAAGTCAAGCAAGGTGACCCACTGAAGTGGGAGAGATATCGGGCTGGATTTTACCAACCTCGGTGGGACCGTGGCGGGCGATGTCAGGTGACGGGTGCCAGCCTCGCTGCCAGCTCCAACCAGCTCTGTAGAACGATTTCCCCCTGATTGGGCTTGTTAAGCCCGCCCAGCATCTTTGCAGGCCAATTGAATGAAGCGGATCTGATGATGTCATTTGATAACGCGTCATCAGCCGGTTTCCTTAAAGGGACCATGTACAAATTTATTTTGACATTTGTCCTGTCAGTGTTCTACAGCATTGAGGTGCTACAAACACTGACTAGCACAGCACAAAGGTGCAGGGCTGCAGCCAGGTTCTCCCATGACTCCCTCCATATGCTTATGGAGGGTGTCACAGCACGCAGGGAGGCTCTCTTCCCTTCCCATGGGCAGAAGGGACCTCCCCAGGAGACCAACGCAGCCTGGTTGCACACTGCACAGGAAGACACAAGCAGGCGTGTCGTCAGGAGGGACCAGGCTGCAGTGGCGCAAACCTTTCAATGATCTCAATAGATCATGAAACATTACTGCAAAGCCACACTCAACCTCATCCTGCTGTGCCACTCATCACATCCCCATCACTCTGCCTTCCCTACCCTACTCCTGCACATCCTTACTCACACCAACTTACCTTGCACCTCCACCCATCCCTCTCTATCTACATTATCGCTTCCCCATCTCACTAGCCACCTCATCCTAGTCCAATCATATCAACTAACAACACACAAGGGTAGGCACTTGGGTGTTTTATGCAATGTTCATGTAAAGTTTCTGTGAATGGTAGTGTCAAACATTGAAACCTTTATTTTCAACACTTTGCGTTCTTGGACAGATTTGTGTGCAGCTTTGTAAGTGGCTTAGTGAGTTGCCGTGAATGGTGAGACATAACAGTACCCCCCGCAATGGTGATGAATATGAAAGGAATGGCTTGGGCATTGTAGGGATGCTTTACGGTGTTAGTGTGGGGTGGTGCCAACCTGGCACATCATGTGGCAGCCAGGGTGTACAGCATCAAGTGAAGTAAATCTGGCCATGGTGAGGCCATCCCTGGCCTCCCAGGCAGCAATGTGCTCGGGTGCTGATGCCCTGTGTCCTGTGCAGCATCAGGTGATTGAGGAGAAGGTTGGTGTTATTGTTGGTGATGCTGGTGTACCTGGTGCTGCTGGTGTTGGGGCTGATCATAGTGGGATTCTGAGGACAAGATGAAAGAGAGTTTCAAGGGCACCGATGCTGATGGAATAGATGGCAGGTGAAGTTGAGATGACAGAAGTGATCTGTCAATGGTGGGAGAGGTAATGAGGTCAGGCTGGATGGAGACTTGTGTAAAGATTTGCAGCTTTCTGAATCTGTAGTGGAAATGCAGTTTAGAGAAGCTAGTGCCTAAGGGAAGATATCTGACTCAGCTGGGAGCTTTGACCTGACATTTGAAGCTGTCAACTCATCAGCTGAAACAATGGCAAGTGACCTCCCGCCTCAGCTTCACTGACGAGGTCTCGGCACAGTGGGAAACCGGTGGCGAGCTGTCAAAATCAAAAAGCTGGGAAAAAACCATTGTTAAGTGGCTGTAAACAAGCCACTAATGATTTTAATTGCTTCCCCCGCCGCTGCGTGTCGGGTCTGCTCAGCGCTGGCAGACCCGACATTTGGTAAAGACACGTGGTGGCGGGTTCACAGCGGGGTACCGGCCCGCTGTCAAAAAAAAACATTTTCCCACCCGGCCCGCAACCGATCGCGCCCGCTGACCCCCCCCACAAAATTCCCCCCATCGTGTTCATTATAGTTATGTTAATGCATAGAGATAAGTCATATCAATTGAACCAAGTGAATCTGATCATACCTATTGCTCTGTACGATCACCTTGCTGTGGAATAAAGCAGTTTCACAGGTGTAATGGCTCATGTGATACTTGTATTTGTGACTGAATTGACAGCTCCTACTTAGACTGTATAAAGCCTAACACAATCAGCAAAGACTTGAGTGGGCTGCAAAAGTAGTGAACATGAGAAAGGTGTAAAATGAGAAACAACCATTCAGCCCACCAGACTTAGTCCCTCTGGTACCCTAACTCACTCAGTCTAGCACTCAATGTTTGAATGCTCTTAATGTTTTCATCTGTACTACTTTGCTTGGCAGATTATTTCAGACATTTATTATCCTTTGTGTAAAGACTTTTTTTCTGATATCTATTTTAAATTTAGTTTACGTTAATTTAAACTCATGTCTTCTTGTCCTAATAGCCTGACCTACTTTGAAATAATATTCTAGGTTTATGTAAATCATTTAATATTTTATATGTCACCTCGAGGCACCCCTCAATCATTATTTCTCTAAACTACAGAAATTAATTACTAATCTTTCCTCATAGCTCATCCTCTTGCACTTGGGATCATTTTTTGCTCTTCCCTGCGCCTTTTTAATGCATGCATATCCTTTTGTAGCCGTATGAGCAGAATTGTACTCCACGTCTGATCTGACCAGTGCTTTATACAGCCTCAGCAGACTTGTGTTCCAGTGTTCTGGCCATACCAGTATTTATTAGCTTTTTTTAATTGCCTTGTAATATTGTCTAGATATTGAAAATAATAAGCCTGTAATTACTCACAAGCCTCTTTTTTAATTGTCTGTGGTAAATCTATTCCACTCATTTTGGGGTTTTTTCATTAGTGCAGACTACACATTCTAAGACCCTGGGACCTGCCTGCAGCAATTAAGAGTCTTGGCTCTAGGCCATAGACTTTCAAACTGGAGGGATGCGACGAGGTTATCGGGGACACATGGATTTTGTCCCTCAAATCCCAATATTATAAGTTTCGTTGACCAATGTGCTCACACTACGTCAGCGCCCCCTAGCGCCTGCACGTTATATAACTGACGTGAGTGTGATGTTTGGTGTTCTTTTATGTTCGAGTTTATTCAGTAGTGTAGTAGTGATACTATGCTACTGAATAAATTTGAACATAAAAGAACATTTGGTGACTCACGTTTGCCGCAGTGGGTAGAACGGGCCTGTTTGCTAGTATTGTGCTATTTATGTTTTCTGTCTTAAGCAACATGTTATGTTAGCCAAGAAAATAAAATCCTCCATGCAAAAATACCATTTCTTGTAAAGAGGGTGTGGGGTGTGGTGCACATGGGATATGAATCTCTTAAGGGGGCACAGCAAAAACAGTTTGGGAAACTCTGCTCTAGGCAAAAGTATCAAGTCCAAGGCCAGGCTTTTGAGAGAGACTGAGGCACATATTTTGATTATTATGACTTAGGGGTTTACCTAGGGGTTTGTGTTTTTTTTTATTTGTTCATGGGATGTGGGCGTCTCTGGCAAGGCCAGCATTTATTGCCCATCCCTAGTTGCCCTTGAGAAGGTGGTGGTGAGCCTTCTTCTTGAACCGCTGCAGTCCGTGTGGTGAAGGTACTCCCACAGTGCTGTTAGGGAGGGAGTTCCAGGATTTTGACCCAGCGACGATGAAGGAACGGCGATATACTTCCAAGTCTTCAGGAGTAGAGGATGTAGTGATCGCAAATCACAATTGTGTTCATTAAACTCAGAGGGCAGTGCATGCTGGGGGGTTTCCCCATAAACCGCTTGCACACGGTCACATTGGTCATGTTGGATCTGCAATCTGCTGCCTTGTTGAGGTTTGCTTTGAGCTGACAGAGTGATAGCTCTGGGAAGTCCTTTGAACTCAAACCTCAGGTTTCACACGTTTCCGTATAGAACATTTTGTCAGAGACATTTCAAACACAGAACATGTGATTCTATCGACATGGTTAATCTTTACTTGATTTAAAAAAATCTTTATTATGCAAACCTGATTTCCAATAGTAAATCCTCAGGGAAACAATAATGGCCACTGCAAGGATTTTCATCAAATATTTGGATAGATTTTATTGCCCTCCCCTTTGTTTCATTGGTAGAGCTTGTTGATGTTTGATTCTTTGCATTCATATGTCAGCAGTAGTTCCTCATTGGTAGTTTTTCTAGCCTTTTTCCTGCTTTTAGATCTGTATGTTCCCTCCTTTTGAGTTCTAGTGTGTTGCTGTTTTATAACTATGAAATTTGAGACAATCAGCTGGAAGACATTTGCATAATGCTGAAAGTATGACATGGGAAGTGTGATGTGACAAACAAAACACATGCTAGATGCTATACATATATATTATATATATATGAGAGAAACAAAAATTTAAGCTGGACTGAACAAAAGTACTCCTCCTACACTTTCTTTCCCTTTAAAGGTTTAAGGAACCATTGGCAAGGTAGCTAGTTGAGGTAGCAACGAGATTGGCAATAAAATTCAGAAATCATTAAGGGGGAATGGCTTTGGGTGCGACAGTGATCAGTCTCTGTTCTGGGCCACTCTGTTGTTTATACCGTCCATTAGCCGAATGGAAAAGAGCATTCTTGTGATATAAACTATGCTGTTGATGCAATACTACGTGAGCAGGTGATGAATATAGAAGGGCTGCTGGGATTCAAAATGACACGCACCAATTAGTCGATGGGTTTAGGAATGGCAGATGGCTTTTAATGTGGATAAATTTACAATTATGTACATTAAACATTGGTAGATGAAAGGGGCTGTCCATTAGCAAAGGTAGGATTTTAGTGCTCAACAATCCGTGAGATAATCTCACTGAGCCATCAAGGGAGTTGAAGTTAATTTTTCTGTAAACCGAAATCAAATACGGAAATAGTCACATGACGTTACATGCAGTTTACTTGTCACTCTTTAATTAGAGGTAAAGTACAAGTCGTAACATAGGAATAAGAGTAGGCCATTTAGCCCCTCGAGTCTGATCTGCCATTCAATTAGATCATGATTCATTTGTACCTAATTCAGCACAGATTGAAACTTGGACTTTGTGTTCTGTATTGCTTGGTAGCATACTGGACTGTGCATGCACTAGCTGAGCACCACTGCAGTGCAGTCCTTATCATGTGCTACGTTATCAGAGTTGTTGTTCTTTGAAAGAGATGTTAAACCGAGGCTTTGTCTGCCTGTTCTGATGCTTCAGACTAAACATTTCATGGCACTATTTGAAGAATAGTCGGTATTTTTTCTCGGGTCCTGGACAACATTCATCTTTCAATCAACGGCACCAAAAACAGATCAACTGGTCATCCACCACCCAGATGTTTGTGGGATCTTGCTGTGCACAACATGGCTCCTTGAGTTTGTTTACATAACAACAGTCGCTACACTTCAAAGTAGTTCATTATATATGAAAAATTTTTAAAGTTCTGATAAACTGCTAGATAAATGCAAGTCTCTTTATTTCTTTGATTTTTATTTCCCAGGTAGTTTCTTTGCTGGGGAGATGCCTGAGGCTGATCTAAACTTTCTAACCCAACTCATTCATGACTGGATAGAAGTGTCCACAGCAGCTTCTATGCAAACCAGGTTTATAGATTTTACCTCATCTTTCAATTAGGCACTTTACAGCTTTCCAGACTCAACATTGAGTTCGACAATTTCAGATCCTAACCTCTGCCCCATTTTTTTGGACGGCAGCTGTTGGTAATGATTCTGCTATTCCCAGTTATGCCTCCCCTAGACTCATCTTTTGTCCTTTACTTGTCCCATTACTATCTCCTTTTGCCTTGCACTATCATCCCTTTTGTCATTTAATTTCTACTACCTTCCACCCTGTCACAGACCTTCCCTTTTGTTCTTCCCCCCCCCCCCCACCCCACTTTCCCTGCCTCTGTACTTGCTTAAAATCTGTTACATCTCTAACTTTTTCCAGTTCTGATGAAGGGTCATTGATCTGAAACGTTAACTCTGTTTCTCTCTCCACAGATGCTGCCTGACCTGCTGAGTATTTCCAGCATTTTCTGTTTTTATTTTAGATTTTACTGTTCACTGTTACACTGCCATGTAACCTGATGGGAGATCCCATGGAGTTATTGCCAAGTGGAGGATATGGTCAGGAGAGTCTGAGTATTGATGAGACTGAATGGAAATTCAAATCAGAGAAAGTAGGTATTTATAGGAACAATATTCTTTAGCCTGAACATAAACATATTAATAATTATAAAAGACCATTAGGCCCAAGTCCAACAATTTTTTTTCAAAAGTGGACCTCTGCTAACTTGCATTCTCATCTTATCCCTCAATCTCTCTGTCCAGAAACACATCTTGTTGCCTTTTGAACCAGCTGGATTTAAGTTAGATGCACAATTTCTTCTTTCTTTTCAATTGTCTTCCTTTGAACATTACAATGTCAACCATATTTTGATCCTTTTAAATTATATATATTACCATTGGGTAAATGATGAACCTGATTGAACTAGAAAGGTCAACATTAAGTTGCAAGGGCTACTGATGAACCACCATCGGATGCAGTTAAGAAAGGCTTGATAGTATATAGCAAGGAAGAGGATCTAGTAGTATTGTGAAGAGGAACAGGGCTCGTTAAAGGAGGAATCTGAAAGGGAGAATTTTCAGTGAAGGCTGATGAGAAAAACAGATCTTCCTGAGGACGCTGTGCATTAACCCATTAAGGAGCTGAGTCATTAGATGATAAGGGTCTGATTTCCAGTCTTTGCTGAGTTAACTAACGTTAGCTGGCTCACCTCCTGACTCCCCAAAACCTCCCCACTGACAAGGCACAAGTCTGGAGTGTGATGGAATACTCTCTACTTGCCTGGATGAGTGCAGCTCCAACAACACTCAAGAAGCTCGAGACCATCCAGCACAAAGCAGTCCGCTCAATTGCCACCCCATCCAGCACCTTATACATCCACTCCCTTCACCACCGGCGCATGGTGGCTGCAGTATGTACTATCCACAGGATGCACTGCAGAAACTCGTCAAGGCTTCTTCAATAGCACTTCCCAAACCCGAGACCTCCACCATCTGGAAGGACAAGAACAGCAGGTCCATGGGAACACCATCACCTCCAAATTCCCCTCCAAGTCACACACCATCCCGACTTGGACATATATCGCCGTTCGCTGGGTCAAATTCCTGGAACTCCCTACCCAACAGCACTGTGGGAGTACCTTCACCACACAGACTGCAGCGGTTCAAGAAGAAGGGGCTCACCACCACCTTCTCAAGGACGACTAAGGATGGACAATAAATGCTGGCTTTGCCAGCGATGCCCTTATCCCAAGAGTGAATTTTTTAAAATACAAAAATACAGCAAGATGTCAACACAATCTATAATATATTAAAAATCTTACATCTGCATGCATTTCCTGTCTACAAAACCTTCTTGTTGTCAAGTTTTTTGTCACACCTTTGTGTCAACATTTCCCGTTTTAAATTCTTATGTCCACATTTACAGTGGAAATTGCCTTTGTAAATTTGTCCCTCTGTAATTACACCCTCCTCCCAATAGTCGTGCTGTAGCACCTCAACCTGTACTGCAGAGAAACATTTATACTTCAACCCACTCTACTTCACTTCTTCCCAAATTGACCTAAGGTTTACTATTTAATGGTAAATAATACTATAAAATCAAAATAATACACAAAGTAAGGAAAGACTTTAAAATGGGGATTGAAATACTTCAGCGTGCTATTGTTCTGAATCCTCTAACTCTCTGCTTCACCTGATATCTACACTTGGGCTGTACTTCCTCTGTGCAACGCCATGGGAAATTGACTAATACTTAAAAAGAAGAAAAAGAATCAGTCTACAAGGGGTTAATATTACACGTCATAGAAAATATTTATGATAAGCAGCGGGACTTTTGGATAAAGCTGTCAGGTTTATTAGGAGATCTTCCAGATGAGATGTTGTATGTGGACGATGCAAATCCCACATCCACAGAGTTCAGATCTACTGCCAAAACTGAAGCTGAGCAACCAGAGCTGTGATTTATACTATGAGACATTTTTCACAGTAGAGCCTTTCCTTCATGACAGACTGAGAGTTTTCCAGATCTCACATCTTGTGAGGCTAGTTGTTAATATCTGAATCCTCGCTGCTCTCTTGATATATTTCCCTTAAAGCTCAGCAGTGAGAGAGATTAGAATAGTCTATTCCACTATCTGTCATCCATATATGTTAGTATTTGAAACAAGCTGTTCCAGCCATCAAGTAATTTTTGACTTTATTGGTTTTATCACAACACTTGCCTACCCACTTTTCAGTGGAGGTTCTTCATGGGTGCCACCACATGTCACTTGTGAGGACTGGAACTGTGCCTGTTGCTCCTTCATTTTATTCATTTTATTCCTGTACATTGTATGGCAGGGGATGTGGGCATTACTTGGTTGGCATTGCATCACATATGCCTGCCCTTTGGGCAAACCGCCTCACACATTCAGGTCTCCCCAGGACAGTGCTAAAGGTTTTGCAGTGACTCTGTAGCCTTCAGTCTCTGTCGATCGCTCTTTAACTAGAACAATTCCCCCCCACCAAAGAACTGTCAGCCACTGCACTATTTGTGTGACTGCCCTGTACCCTCACCTTGAGCCAGAAAACACATAAAGCTACCTTGTCACCGATGAGCTGTGGTTTTGACCCATTATTAGCCCATCATATGAAACTGCCCTGCTGAACTGATAACATGGCCTTAGGATAAAATGACCTTGCAGTCTGTGCTGTCTGCCTACTTCCATGTGATCAACTACAAGAAATTTGCATGTAAAGAAGTGTGAATGGCAAAACTATGCTGATCTATTTCTAATAATTAATAAATAACATCTCGTAATGCTTCAAGTCCAGATTATATTTAGTGTACTGTGATAGTATTGTGCATTTTAAAATGATTCTCACATTGATTTGTGAATAGATCATTGGTTTTTGAAAGTACAGGAAAATCTCGTTTAAACGGCACCTAAATATCCGGAATTCTCTATTAACTGGCAAAATTCATACTCCGAAAACAACACCTCAATAACCGTTTTGTTTTACTGTTAAGTAATTAAAGAGTTATGGATTACCCTCAACTGGCAGTACTGTATTTAATCAAGCATCTTCCACCATCCATTTAACACAACATTCTGTAGGTGAGTACCCAATTACTGTATACTGCACATTTCTTGATTTTTTAATTTTTGTTTGTTAAAAATAGCCTCGGTAGATAACCCTCTCCGTCATCCGGAATTTTTAATCAACCGGCACCATCCCGGTCCCGTCGGTGCCGGATACCAAAGAGTTTCCTGTATGATGGGCCGTATTTTGCGACCCTATGGGTGCGTACAAGGTGTGTACGGCCCGTAGGGGGCGCGCAAGTGCCGGGTTTAGACATGCGAAGCGCATGCGGTACTTGCGTTCTGTCAAGAATTCCCAAGAAAAGTGCCTCTGCGGGTGGAGAGTTGCGCTTTTTGCACAACTTCCGCCCGCTGAAAGCCTGTCAAATTCTTACACCTGGTGAAAGTAGGCGTAAGGCCTGCTTTTACCAGCATAAGAGTTTTAAAGAATAGAAAAATAAAATGTTATCACTCATTTATAAATTAAAAATATTCTTCAAAAAGGTACGTTTATTTTTAGCCCCGTAAAAACATTAAATTTTTTTTCAAAAAATTAAATTTTTGTTTAAAATATTTAATTAAATGGCATTTTAATTAATTTTAAATACGTAATTTTAAAAAATTATTTCATGTGTTGGTGTATTTTTTAAGTGATCCCCATTCATACTTTTGACAGTTCTGTACGTAATTCTTTTATTGGTTGGGCCGGCCCACATGATCCCAGGAGCTCCTACGAACCGCCTGCGCCCCTGGGACAAGTGGGGCTCTGCCCACGCGGACCCGGAGGGGCCCAGGAGCGCAAGCCGCCATTCTTTCCAGGCCACCAGGTACTTTCATAGAAATTTTGCAGGTCGGAGGCGTCCGCCCACGGGAAGCCTCCGATCGCAAATGTTGGCCCATTGTTTCCGTAAATAGTAGCAGTTGTAACACACGCTGTAGTTTAGACTTTACAAATCATGTATGAGGCAGATTTTAAAATATTGTTCTCACCAATTGTTCTCCCCTTTCCCTTCTCTCCTGAAGGTGTTGCTTTCTTGCTGGGGTGCTGTTTCTACAGGCAGTAGGCAGCCTTCCAATTCACCCAAGTGGCCATTATTCATTGACAGTCAGCAGGCTATTAGACTACAGGGATATCACAGCTGACTCTAGTTCTGTTCATTCACATGCACACAATTCATGTTGGGGTGTCTGAAATAAAAACAGAAAATGCTGAATACACTCAGCAGGTCAGGCAGCATCTGTGGAGAGTGAAACAGAGTTAACGTTTCAGGTCAATGACCTTTCATCAGAACTGGAAGATGCTAGAGATGAGCTGCATTTAAGCAAGTACAGAGCCTGGGAAAGGGGGAAGGGGGAGAGAGAACAAAAGGTAGGTCTGTGATCGGGCGGAGGGCAGGAGCGATTAAATGACAAAAGGGATGGTGATGCAAGGCAAAAAGGAGGTAATAATGAGATGAATATAGAAACGAAAGATGGGTCCAGATGAGGTGTGAATGGTTACAGCAGAATAGCAGAAGGGGTGGAGGGGGGGAGTCCAGTAGGGGGTAACATAGAATCATAGAAATTTACGGCACAGAAGGAGGCCATTCGGCACATTGTGTCTGTGCCGGCCGAAAAAGAGCTATCCACCCTAATCCCACTTTCCAGCTCTTGGTCCGTAGCCTTGTAAGTTACGGCGCTTCAAGTGCATATCCAAGTGCTTTTTAAATGTAATGAGAGTCTCTGCCTCTATCACCCTTTCAGGCAGTGAGTTCCAGACCCTCACTACACTCTGGGAGAAAAAGTTCTCCTCAACTCCCCTCTGATCCTTCTACCAATTACTTTAAATTTATGCCCCCTGGTTATTGACCTCTCTGCTAGGGGAAATATGTCCTTTCTATCCACTCTATCTAGGTCCCTCATAATTTTATACACGCCAATTAAGTCTTCACCTCAGTCTCATCTGTCCCTAAGAAAACAAACCCAGTCTATCTATTCTTTCCTCATAGCTAAAATTCTCCAGTCCTGGCAACATCCTTGTAAATCTCCTCTGTACCCTCTCCAGTGCAATCACATCTTTCCTGTAATGTGGTGACCAGAACTGTACGCAGGACTCTAGCTGTGGCCTAACTAGTGTTTTATACAGTTCAAGCATAACCTCCCTGCTCTTATATTCTATGCCTCGGCTAATAAAGGAAAGTATCCCGTACGCCTTCTTAACCACCTTATCTACCTGTCCGCTACCTTCAGGGGTCTGTGGACATGCACTCCAAGGTTTCTCTGTTTCTCTACACTTCTCAGTATCCTAACATTTATTGTGTATTCCCTTGCCTTGTTAGCCCCACCAATATGCATTACCTCACACTTCTCCGGATTGAATGCCATTTGCCACTTTTCTGCCCACCTGACCAGTCTATTGATATCTTCCTGCAGGCTACAGCTTTCTTCCTCACTATCAACCACACGGCCAATTTTTGTATCATCTGCAAACTTCTTAATCATACCCCCCACATTGAAGTCTAAATCATTGATATATACCATAAAAAAGTAACATTAGAGTTTGATTTTCTCCTCCAAAGTCCAGAGGCACTGAGATCAATTGTACCACCCATATCACTGCCCTGAATGAGATCAACAGAACTCAACAGATCTGGAGATCGAACTGTGGACCTTCCATTTCTGTTTGGCTCGGATACCAACTGGATAAACTCAATGAACGTCAGAGGAGATTCGTGTAAATGAAATTTTCAGGACAAACTTTATTAGGAAAAAGTTACCCTGTAGGCAATCTTTTACAGGCATATATTTGGAAATCTGTTGATACCTTTCTAAGTCTCTGTTTCTTTACCTCCCTTAACAGCAAGGCCACTATTGGGAACTCCGTAAGGGGGTGCAAACCCACATTCCTCTGTTTCATGGACCAGGACTTTGAAGCACCAACGTAATGCTGTGTCGGTGGCCTGCCAATTTTAAGTTAAATTATTATATAGCGACAGTGGCTCAGGTGCCCCATTAATGCTGGCCTTCCAACTCCATAATGGCACACTGCCAACTGCTAATGAAGAATTCAGTGCATCATCACAATTGTACGCTGTTTCAAGGACAGCAGAATCTAGTCCACTGAGTCATGGATATTTGTATGCTCTGTTCTTCTGGTCATATATACACTGCACCACAAATGATTTATTTGCTTTCCTTTGAAATGACAAATCTTGTTTTTTTTAAACACATTTTTTATCTTGTACTTCTGGTGCAATTCCAAAAGCTCACAGTGACAGAGATATATCGACAAACATGCTACTTCTTTACTTATTGTATGTCATACATATCTGACATATGTATCTGACAAGCACAGATCACCGACAACAAAATACATTGTACAGGAACTTTAAAAATCAAGAATTTGTAAAAGAAAACCTGTTCTATTTCCACGGTCTAACCACAATGTCACTAAACAACACCACCATCTAGGGGTGAGGAATGAGACATTCAGATGTTTATTAATGTGCTTGTTTCTGTTACTGTTCTAGAAGAGATTTTGCTTTAACAATGGAAACATTTACATACACCAGAGTAGGTAAACGGTACCACACCAAAGACCAAAGACTTCAATTATAGTTTAGAAACTCCTTCAGAGGGACAGGAACAGCGACTTGTGTTCTGTAGTGGTCTATTATGGGTAGTTTGCTTGCTATTTGCCCTGGGGCCAAAATTCCACAGCCCCAACATACCAATGTAAATATTGCAATGCACCTGATAAGAGGTCTCCAGTGCCTACTCCGTCAACTTTTGGAGGGTCAGGGAGAGGTCCCTTAATTTAAATAAAGTAGGTGCATGCCAACACTATTAGGGATGCGTCTCAGGCACCCGCCTGCCTGAGGAGGCCGCAAACTGCTGGTTTCGGAACTCCATGCCCGCATCCCACAGAAACACGTCCGCCTTTGCCCCATTGTTCTCCTTTATAAGGGAGCTGAAAATTTTGCTTAATATTTTTTTTATTTCTTTGGAGGCCCAGGCCTTGATCCAGGCCTGGACCTCTAGGTCGGCCCCATATCCACCATTCAGCAGCCTAGTAGGCGTGCTTAAATTCGGCATACTGGCCCATTGATCTTCGGCCAGTGCTGGGGACGTAGGAACTGCTTGCTTGGGCGTTCCCGTCCTCTGGACAAGCCCTCTCCTACACTGCTGACCTTATTTGAAGCTGACAGAGGCTCCACCTCTAACAAGGCTCCGTGTAAACTGCCAGGCAAAGCTGAGACCTGACGTATCTAGGCCCTGGTCTAATTTGTGGCTCTGCCACTGGACTCCTGCAAAGTTAGGCAGGAATGCATGGAAAGGGCTACGGATTTTTGGCCCCACTGTTTCTAAGCAACATTAGGAGGGTACTTATAGTGTAATATATAGTATAAAATTTGCCAATGACCAGAAGGAATGTGGTTGGTAGACAACTGTAAGGAATTGAAAGCATTTACAGCAATCCAGACAAATTAAAACAATACAAAAAGAAAATACTGCAGATGCTGGAAATCTGAAATAAAAACAGAAAATGCTGGAGATACTCAGCAGGTCAGGCAGCATCTGTGAAGAGAGAAACAGAGTTAACGTTTCAGGTCGATGACCTTTCGTCAGAGCTGGAAAAAAGCAGGAAATGGAACAGATTTTTAAGCAAGTGTAGGGGCTGGGAAATGGGGGAGGGGATGAAAGAACAAAAGGGAAGGTCTGTGATAGGATAGAAATCAGGAGAGGTTAAGAGACATTAAGAGATATTCAAGGCAAAAGGAGGTGGTAATGGGACAGGTTGAGGAACAAAGGATGGCTCTAGATGAAGTGTAAATTGCGCTGGCAGAATGAAAGACAGCTGCCATGTGGGAGAGAAGAACAGAAGGCACAAACAAAAGGTGTGGATAAAAAATATATATATGATAGGGGCCGAGGTTATGATCTGAAATTGTTGAACTCTATGTTGAGTCCAGAAGGCTGTAAAGTACCTAATCGAAAGATGAGGTGCTGTTCCTTGAGCTTACGCTGAGCTTCCGTGGAACAATGCAAGAGGCCGAGGATGATGAGGTCTGAGTGGGAATGGAGCGGTGAATTAAAGTGACAGGTGACCGGAAGCTCGGGGTCCCCCTTACGGACTGAACGGAGGTGTTCCACAAAGCAGTCACCCAATCTGCGTTTGGTCTCCCCAATAATTAAAACAATACATTACAACAATGACTGCACTTCAAAAAGTACTTAATTGGCTGTGAAGTGCTTTGGGCCGTCCTGAGGTCATGAAAGTTGCTGTATAAATGCAAGTTAATTTGTTCTTTCTTTCCTTTTTTTCTCACAAGATAAAATGAGCATCTGTAAATTTGATAGATCCTATTTTAAAATGGGCCATTAATTGTGGGATTGGACAAAGCGACGGGCCTCCAACAGCAAGTGTGCCTTACAGGGAGCTCCGTTAACAAAGACGGAAACAAAATTGGATTTGGGTGTGATTAACGACCATTCACCTAAAGTTTCCAATCAAGTGAAGCTGTTATGCATGATAATCACATGCTGGGATAGATTTTGAGGGTGTTTGAGTATGTCACCGGGGTTATTTTAAATAGTCTCATTCATTGGTCATGCCATGTTCAGAATGTTGGGCACGCTATCTTCAAACGAGCATTAGAGAAGAGCAGCAAGGATGATTCGATGATTTAAATCTTTAAATTCTAAAGAAAGACTCTTAAATTAAACTAGTTTTCACTGCAGGAAAGAAACTCAAGCAAGGACATGGTCCAGGTATGTAAAGCAATTAAAGGCACCTGTAAACAGGTTATTTAATTTGAACTGTGATCACAGGGTTAGAGAACATGAGTATAAAACTAATGATCTCAAATGGGATTAGAATAAATTTTTCCTCCACTGGGTAGTAGATATATGGAATATACGCTGAACAAAAACATTATGCTGGGTTGATTATCCTCTTTATAAAAGAGCTGGATAAATATGTGCTTCAGAGTATGTTTGAAGCTTACAAGTATAGCAGAGATGATCAAATGTCATGTGGAATATAGTGGTTCTTTGCTGCTGAAAATGTCATCTGTGCAAAGGAACTGAGCGAGTGTTGAATAACGTAGGTTGTAATATAGCTTCATTGGAATCCTAGAGATGCAGGAAATAACCTTAGGGAACATTTTCTTCCTCAGATCATCAAGTAAGCTGGGTGGAGCCCATGTAGCCCTCGGGGCTCCTGCCAATGAGCCAGCAGCCTTCATCAGCCATAGATGCTTCCACACCCTTAATATTTAGCTTGTGAGTGATCACCACCAGTGCATCATGCAGCTTTCCAGATAGCTGTCATGCCGCCTTCATACTGCGTCAGTCCTCCAACGCCCCCCCCCCCCCCCCCCACTCTTTGACCCATCACAGCAAGTAGCTGCTCGGGGACAAGAGCTATCCTTTTTACACCTGGCTCAAGACACCGCTCCAAAACCCATGCTTGTGGCTGATCTGAGATACAACCTGAACCGTGGGTCCACTAGCGCCATTATCGAGCAGACCATTGGATTGCTCACACAACAAGCTTCCGCTGCCTTGGACAGGTCTGGTGTCTCTCTGCAATACAGCTCAAAGAGTGTGTCCCAGATTGTTGCCATCTGCTGCATTCTGCACAACTTTGCTCTGCAACAGAGATACCAAATAGAGCCAGGACTGGAAGATGATCTTCTGCCACCTGATGAGGAAGACCCCGATGACAGAGAGAACGGTGCAGAAACGGGAGTGCACCGGCACAGTCTGCAGCCAGAGTTCTTTGGCAGCAGCTAAGTGACCACCCCCTCAGCTAAACTAGTCCTAACCCCGCACCACCGCTCCTAGCAGATGGCCAGACCAACATCTATGCCAGTCCTTTCACCCTGCAATAAAGTACTTCCGACCGCAGACCAGCATTGATATGCATGACATCTGACATTGCAAGGTTAGTCACTATGACAGAAAAACTTTGCAGGCCAATTAATAATCTCAAACTCCTGTACGTTTTAATGGCTTACACAAATACCGCAAAACAAAATTATCGCCCAGGCATTAGATCATAGTCCCTTTCTTAAGTGATCTCTTTGCTAATCTACATCCCTGACATGGTGCTCACCCAATGGCTTCAGCTTGGGAGGTAAACAATGCTGGTGCTCAAATGAGGGCCCTTGAGATGCTTGTGGTTGGCGACTTCTAGGACCTTGACCTGAGAGGACCTAGTTGCAGACTGCAACAACTTGACTGCTGCTGGGGTAGTCTTGCCTGGGGTAGGCTTTCTGGCACCAGGGTGGGCATCAGTTGAGGGGGTGGCGAGGGAGCTGACATGCTGTCAGCCTGAGAGAGGGCAACATGTGCCACTCCCACTGTTCGTGAGCTCTGACTCAGCACTCCCACTAATCTGCATGAGAGCAGACTGCAGGAGATCTGTGACATGGGTTTTGCCCCTTTCTATTCCGTCTCCCAGCCTGTTCCAGGGGGAAATGGTGGAGCCGAAGACTGCATGGTGCCAGTATGAGCATCTCTGAGAGTTGCTTCTACTGGTTACACAGTCTCCTAGAAAGAGAGCCCAGCTGCAGCATCATAGAGGTGACCACATGCTCCATGGGTAGTCTGCTTTGCACCAGAACAAGCTGATCTTTCTTTTAAAGGCTGCACCCCTGAAATCTGCATTTGTGACCTCTTGAGCAGAACTCAGGCCTGAGCTTGCCCTCTTGCTGTCCTTTCCACTAGCACCTACTTCTGTTCACTTGTGCACTGTGAATTGCCCAGTGCAAACCCCTCGAACTCACTATCTAGCCCGACTTTCTGTGCTGGTGCTTGGCAAGGTAATCGCAATTTCCGGTGCATCATCTGGAGGGTTGTACCCTTTCATTTGTGTGGCTGCAGATGCTGAGTCATTGGATGGACCGAGAAAAGGGGACAGGGCCAAGGGTCAGCGCGTCAGGCGAAGGGTAAGCAGCAGCAGATGTGCGGCAGCACAATGCAGCACCAGGTCGCTACTTTGTCTGTATGTGTGATTGTTCGAGGAAAGAGAAAAGGTAATGGAAATAGCGGAACACCTTGCTGCACTTGGCCTCCAACCTCACCATCTCCAATGCCTTGCATCTTCCCTGTGCCAACAATGGCCCAGGACTGGCTGCAATACAGGTTCAATGACCTAACCAGAACAGCTAAGGTGAGAATTTTATTTTTATCTGTCATTTTCTCTGAATGAAGCCTGAGCAATTTTTCATTTTTATTTGTCAGATAATGCCCCTGTGAAGTGCCTTGGGATGTTTTACTACGTTAAAGACACTATATTAGTGCAAGTTGTTGTCGTTAGTATTATTGGCACCATTGGAGCAAGGGCTTGGATGTTTGCTGGACCTGCCCCTGGTTCTGGTCCTCTCCTTTCTTTGCTCACCAGCTTGTCCTGCGAGAAGAGTGGGAGTGGGTTTGTGTTTGGCCCTGGAAAGGGTTGCACAGATTGGTGGTGCAGTTTCACACAGTGTGCATGCTGAGAAGGAGAAGCAGCAAGTTGTGAGCAGCAGGGCGAGGTGGCTGAGTGCAAGAAAGTGGATCCGCTGTGGAAGCAGTTCATAGAACAGTGAAACGCATTCCATTTGTAACCGGATGGCTGCAGTGTTACTTGTGCCAGTTCTGAGGGCAGGAGCAGGTGCTGAGTGTGGGATAGTAAGCAGAAAGAAATGCGGGGCAGTGTCACGTTGTGATTGGAAGAGAAGCACGTGCAGTGGGGGAAGGAAGGATTAGCAGTGCTGAGAGGAAAGTGTGGCATTGCAACAGAAACAACAATAACAACAACCCGCACATCTTTAACATCCCAAGGCGCTTCACAGGAACGTAATCAGACAAAATAAATGACAAATGTCAGAGAGACAGACAGACAAAGATAAAATTCTTCCCTTGATCCTGGTCAAATCGTTGAACCTTTTCCTACATTGCAGCCAGGCCTGGGCGTGATGTTGCAGGCATTGTCCAGCTCTGCAGCCTCTCTCCATACTGGATGACTGGGTTGCCTGGGTACCTGTCTGCCATCAGGAAGTAAGAGGAACTCCGTGTGGCCCTCACCTGCACCAGCAACACCGCCACAGAACCCTGGAAGGCGACGTTCTTCTGAGCAAGTGTTTAAAAATTGCAACTGCCACAAACCACCAGCGCAAATGCAGTTTCCCCTTTAAGGGGCACAAGCTTTCTCTAAATGAGTGTCAGGCAGGCCCGGGTATCACGCCCTCCCAAACGGCGAGCTGCCCATCAGCGCTCAAAACGCGCAAAAAGCTCGTCAAGAGAATGCCAATGAGGCCCAACCATCAGAGAGTATTGAGCCTCTTGCCAACGACATGGGCAGATGTCCCAATCAGTCCATCCTGTTCGATATCTGGCGAAAACAAATTATCAGCCCCGATAAAAGTTGTAGTTTGAATTTTTGATTACTGCTTACAATTTATGCCAATCTAGGCACAAAAGTGGTTTTCAGAGACTTTACCAAAACAGGAAAAACATAACATCGTGCCTATAAACTCCTGCCAGAAATTATTTGGCTTTGTAAAAATAGCGAAAAGCCTAATTTGGCAATTATCTGATCAGTATTGGCCAAGGCATCGATTATATGATCCTGTAGTTAAACTGCATGTTCTGTGTTGCTGCAAAAGCAGTTTCTGATCTGCAGAGATGCAGGAAACAGATTGTAACTGTGGCTGAACTGGCAGCGGTCCAGCATTTGAGTTGAGTGTGTGATCACCAGGAGGAGGTAGTTGGGCTTCAAATCAGCTACAATATCTTTGCAACTGGTGCATAGTGAATTTTCTAAACCTTAAAATTAAGATTTCAAAAAGTCCTGCAATCAGTTGGGCTCCATTTAAGTTGCTAACATTAGAAATGTTGCCATTAGATATTCCAGTGGCAGTCACACATTGGTGAGTAGAATTCTGCGGATGCATTTAAGTGCAGGCGCACGAAACTCTGCTTTCTGTGACTAGACAGTAGTGTGAATCAAACGCTAAGGCAAGATCACCAGCGGGGAAGTCTTGTCACGAGCCAGTACAGAATGAAGCAACGCTCAACGTGACACAGCTTCATTGGTCGGCCATACAGTTCAGAGGCCAGACAGTAAAGTTCTGAAGCAAATACCGATAAAATGGGAAGCGCTCCTTCCGTGGGCAGTGGAAGCAGTAAAAGACACTGTGACAATGAACCCCAAGGCATGTAACATCCCCACTGATGACTGGAGGACATGGCATCAGGTGGTGCACTGCCCTACATGCTGGAGTCTCTTACTTTGAAAACAAATGCCTGTCTAATGTGAGCAAATAGCAAGAATATCACAAAAACCAAGCAGTGGCTGTAGAACTCACTGGGGCCTAAAGCCGATAGTGCCCGATAACGAGCGCAACATGATTGCTGGGCTCACGCACCAGAAGAGAGAGGCCAGTCCTAAATTTGTACTCGGGCCTCATTGGAATAAAGCTTGCAGGTGCCAATCTGAGCCGTCCCATGGATAATTCGGGTCGTCGGGGGGGGATAGCGAATGATCGAGGAGCAAGCACCTCCCGCTGCAGTTTGAATGTGGAGGCAGGAGGAGCACACCGAATGATGTCATCGAACACTGACTTTTGATATTAATGAGGCCCTCGCCTGCCTATCCTGGGATGAGCGGCTCCGGCGCCTCCCGAAAACCAGGGGTTAAAGTGGCGCTGGGCAGGTGTACGGCGTGAATGTGGAGGTCAGTACTCGGGCCTATCTTAAGCCCCCGCACGTTCTCACCGGGCACAGTGGGTTAAAATCGGGATTTCCAGTTCAAAAATCATTTATTGGCTGTGAAGTCCTTTGGGATGTCCTGAGGATTTGAAATGCGCTACATAAGTGCAAGTTCTCCTTTCTTAAATCTTAAGACAAAACTGCTTCAGTCGTGACTTGTTCGATCCCAATGGCTGATGATATCACTATAATTGCAGATCTTTAGGCAGTGGTAGGAACAGGAAGATTCTGTGCCAGAACGATTTGGATTGTTCTTAGATCCCAGCAGCTTTAACATGCTGAGGTTTCACTCATCATTGCTTCCTTTTAGTGTCTATGTCTGAGAAAGAAGTGCATAATGATGTGATTGCAGTTGTGCAGAGTGGATTGGACATATACTGCAGCATGTTACATCAAGGAGACTGTAGTGTTGCAGTCAGATAAAGTGACGGGGGATGAACCTTGGAGCTATCATGCAGTGCAGTGGATTTAAAAGTGTACTGTTTTCAGGAGGAAACTCCCAATTCTAGACAACAAGAAGCAAAAGTCAGTGTCCCTGATGGTGCAGGCTGTGCATCTGCCACATTCTTTATGTAAAGCTAGATTTTTAAGAACTTTAAACTGCATGATTTTCAAAACAGAACAGACGACACTGATATAGTTATCATTGGCAAGGGAGAAAATCTGCAGCGAGGTAGCTGACTTTGTCGACATAGCGACCAGTGTCCCGTCGGGGCTGTGGAGAGAGCGGGCAGGGTGGTGGTGGGGGGGGGCGGGGTGGGGTGGTGGTGGAGGGGAGGATTTCCGGACAGGAAACCCGGAAGTAAGGGTTTCCCGGACATCATGCAGAATTTAACTGCAGGACGTCTTTTACATTTTTTCAGCAGCTTTCCTACCCGACAGCCAGCCTGATCGACGGGCTAGCTGGCCGTCGGGCGGGAAAGCAACCGAGGAGCGGATGCGAGGTAAGTAGGAGATCGCGGGAGGAGGAAGTTCATGGGGGGGGTTGCGTGTGGTCGGAGATCACGGTGGTTGTTGGGGCAGTAGGAGATCGTGGGGGAGTGGGGGATGTCAGAAAATACGGGGGAGTGAGGGGAGTCGGAGATTGCTGGGGTTGGGGGGAGTCGGAGATTGGGGTAGTGGGATTTGGAGATGGGGGTGGGAAAGTCGGAGATCGGGATTGGGGAGTCGGAGATCGGGATGGGGGAGCCGGAGATCGCAGGGGGGAAGAGTCGTAGATTGGGATGGGGGAGTCAGAGATCGGGATTGGGGAGTCGGAGATCGCGGGGGGGGGGGGGGAGAGTCATAGATCGGGATGGGGGAGTCGGAGATCGCGGGGGGGAGAGTCGTAGATCGGGATGGGGGAGCCGGAGATCGGGATTGGGGAGTCGGAGATCGGGATTGGGGAGTCGGAGATCGGGATGGGGGAGCTGGAGATCGGGATGGGGGAGCCGGAGATCGGGATTGGGGAGTCGGAGATCGCAGGGGGGGAGAGTCGTAGATCGGGATGGGGGAGTCAGAGATCGGGATGGGGGAGCTGGAGATCGGGATGGGGGAGTCAGAGATCAGGATTGGGGAGTCGGAGATCGCGGGGGGGAGAGTCGTAGATTGGGATGGGGGAGTCGGAGATCGGGATGGGGGAGCTGGAGATCGGGATGGGGGAGTCGGAGATCGAGATGGGGGAGTCGGAGATCGGGATTGGGGAGTCGGAGATCGCAGGGGGGGAGAGTCGTAGATTGGGATGGGGGAGTCAGAGATCGGGATGGGGGAGTCGGAGATCGCGGGGGGGAGAGTCGTAGATTGGGATGGGGGAGTCGGAGATCGGGATGGGGGAGCTGGAGATCGAGATGGGGGAGTCGGCGATTGGGATGGTGGAAGGAGGTCGGCCAATTGGGTGCGTAAAGAGGTTAGCTTGTTGGGCTTGGAGGAAACACTCCTGCTCCTCCCGGCCCACAAGCAGTGCTGTAAATGCACCTACATCATGGATCCTCCCCTTCTCGCCTCTTTTTAACTGCCGGTATTCCAGAGCCCCGGGAATCCTGGCCTCCATGGGTTAAAAATAAAAATCCTGTTAAAACGGAGGCCGCAGTCTCTTTAAAAGCTTTTACTGACCGATCCGCCTTTTGAGAGTGGATTGGTCGCCCACCCATCGTCCCGCCTCCGTTCAAACCAGATGTGGGTGGGGTAGAGTCGGGTTGGGGTCGGGTTTGAGATTTAAATTTTTTTTATCTCCCACCTGCCCCCAACCCACCCGTCCATGGGGATCAAAAGTGTCCCCACCCCCCTGATGTGTGCCAACTAGTCAGCAATGAGTATTATCTGTTCAAGATCACTGAGTGACCAACAGAAGGAGCTCTGCATTTAAAGCATAAAAACTGTCAGTGAAGGTCATGCTGAGTTGATGCTGTGGCTGATTTAATATCTTGCAGCCATATTTAATAAGTATCAAGCTTGCTGGCAGAAGATGTGAGATCCAACATAAAAGCTGCTGCAACGTTATTATTTAGGGAGATTACGTTTCTGTGGATACTTTGTGTTTTGTGGAAATAGCATGTTTTCGAGATTAGAAACACGATAAAATAATTATATGCAGACAGGTACAAAAGAAAATATAAAGGCAATTATAATGGAGCAGTTAATAACTACAACTTGGCAACATCAGCCTGGCATTCTAATGCTTGCCAGAAGGAATGCAGTCCTCACTCCATAACAGAAGCTAAAAATAACCAAATATGGAAAACTATTCAGGAATTCAGCTTTCATTCCAAGACGTTGCCTTATCAGAGTCATGGTATTTGCTCTGTCCTTATTCCTATATAAATGTCCGATATTAATGCTGCTGTTTAAGATGTAAAATCATTGTGACTAACCAGGTACAATTCCTTCATCTTGCTGTGGACAGTAATCAGTTATGGAGCTGCAGCGAGTGTCGTATTCATTTCAAAATAGGCTACGTTACTTTGTATGGTTTTGAGGTTTGGGGAAAAATAATGATTATAATTCTTTTAAATTGGTGGCAATTGTCAAAAGGTGTTTCAGAACTTGTTTCTGTAATACATATTTGTACTAATGAGCTGTAAGAGAGCACAGAAGCGTGTAAGTTGAACTCTCCACATGTAAGATGCCCCGATCTTTTACAGGCTGTCACTGGGAGACACTAAGCAGATTGCTGAGGTGCTTTTCGGCAGGGTGGAATGCAAGTTGTAAGGGGAAGTTAACCTAAATCTCTGTCATGCCATATACTTCCTTGTATCAGCTTAGCATGTTTGGTAGTTGCTCTCATCTCTGAGCCAGAAGATCAAAGATTCAAGCCCACTGTTAGACGTCAGCGCATAATCTCGGCTGACACCTCAGTGCGGTATTGAGGGAGTGCTACATTGTCAGTGCTGCATTTGAGTGACACTTTAAATTAAGGACACATCCGCCTGTTCTGATGGTTCAAGTGGACAATAAAGATCCCATGACACTATTTAAAAAAGGAGTAGGCAGATCTGCCAGTATCTTGGCTCAACATTATTCTCTCACTCAACACCGCCAAAAACAGGTTGGCTGCTCATTCACCTCATTTTTTATTACATTAAAGGTGCTATATAAACGCGAGTCGTTGTTATTTCTGTTTGTGAGATCTGGCTGCATACAAAGGTGCGACTGTGTTTGCCTGCATAACGACACTCACTGCACGCCAAAGTAATTTGCTTTATTGAGAAATGCTTTGAGACATTTCTAAGAGACATGAAAAGGTAATGGCCCAGATATTCCGATGGCAGGCCTCCCGCGGGCGGAGGACTGCGATCTGGAAAAATCTGCGCCCTTACCTGAGGACTCCCGGGAGGCGCACAGTTCCGATGCTGGGCCTCTCCAAACTGCCGGTGCGCAGGGCCCACGTATCCCAGAGGCACAGGTAGTTCGCAGCGTCCCTGGGATCACGTTGGCCATGGGGAGCCAATCAAAGAAGGGAATCTCCCTTCATACATTTGACAGGAAGACCTGTCAAATATATGAATGGAGATCACCCCCAAAACATAGTAAAACTTCAAATAAATTTTTTTTTAAATCACATTTTTAAAATGATTTGAAAGTACAAATAAATTAACTATTTTAAACAAAACTTTAAATTTTTGAAAAAAATAATTCAAGTTTTTTACGGGGCTAAAAATAAACTTACCTTTTTTTTAAAGTATTTTTAAATGATAAATCAGTGGAAAAATATTTTTTTTTTACTTTTTTCAACTCTTATCCTGGTAAAAGCAGGCCTTACGCTTGCTTTTACCAGGCACAAGAATTGTAAGGGTTTTCTGCGGGCGGAGGGTCTCCAAAAAGCGGAACTGTCCTCCCGCAGAGGCCCTTCTCCAGGGCAGCCGGAGGATCTGTCAAGAGGATTCTTGACAGATCGGAAATGCCGGTTTCCAGCGCATGCGCTGTGCATGCCTGACACCGGCATTTCCGATGTCCCTACGGGTGGGTACACAGCGCGTACCCACCCGTAGGGATCGGAATATCCGGCCCAATATAAAAATGGAAGTCTTCATTTTCTCTTTCTAGTGGCTAATTACGGAGCAGCACTGGCAGAGGCCCGAGAGCTGGTCAGCCAGGATAGGCTGAAAGAAAGAAAAAAAATCTGCCGTTATTTAGCATCTTAGCATGTCTAGGAGTTCTGACCCCACCACTTTCTGACCCACAGGCAAGAGTGCTACCAACTGAGCCACGTTGACATTAAAATGCAAAGGGAAAAATGTAGAAGGACAATAATATTAAGAAAATAAACAAAATATACTTTGGCATTATTTGTTTGTTCGGTGCCTTAGCTTAAACTGTCCTCACTGTCTCAGGTTTTCCTTCATAGTATCAAACTATGTCAGCTTGAGATAACTCTCATAATGAGCCAATTTTTTGGATGGATTAACCCCATCAGTTGCCCTTTATCTCACCCAAACTATTACCCTGGTGTAAATTTTAACAAAACCGTCTTCCAGTGACAAACAGATTGATATAATGGACAGCCCCCAGACTTGAACCTACACCATCTGTTTGACTAGGCCTCTTGGGAGTCTACTAACCGTATCACTCACTACTGCTGCACCTTAATGGTGTTATTACCATCCCCTCTACCAACAGGGTTTCATTTAGTTAAACATAAGAACATAAGAAATAGGAGCAGGAGTAGGCCATTCGGCCCTTCGAGCCTGCTCTGCCATTCAATGAGATCATGGCTGATCTTCTGCCTCAACTCCATTCACCGGCCCTATCGCCATATCCCTTGATGCCCTTACTAGTCAGAAATCTATCGACTTCTGTTTTGAATATACCCAATGATTGAGCCTCCACCACCCTCTGGGGTAGAGAATTCCAAAGATTCACCACCCTCTGTGTGAAGAAATTTCTTCTCATCTCAGTCCTGAATGGCCTACCCTTTATCCTGAGGCTGTGGCCCCTGGTTCTAGACTCCCCAGCCAAGGGAAACATTCTCCCAGCATCCATCCTGTCAAGCCCTGTAATAATTTTGTATGCTTCAATGAGATCCCCTCTCATTCTTCTGAATTCAAGAGAATACAGGCCTAGTTTACTCAACCTAGCATTGTAATAAACTTCAGAAGTTTCACAAGCAGCTAGTTCGCAATCCGCACAGTCCATAAAACGTGGTGAAGCAGCCATTGCAATACTGTTGTGATGTAGATCAATTACGTTGGCATCCCTGATTAATTTCAATTCAAAGTAATAGATGGCATTGAGGCAACAACAACAACTTGTATTTATATAGCACCTTTAACGTAGTAAAACGTCCCAAGGCGCTGCACAGGAGTATTGTAAGACAAAAAATTTGACACCGAGCCACACAAGGAGAAATTAGGGCAGGTGACCAAAAGCTTGGTCAAAGAGGTAGGTTTTAAGGAGCGTCTTAAAGGAGGAAAGACAGGTAGCGAGGCGGAGAGGTTTAGGCAGGGAATTCCAGAGCTTAGGGCCTAGGCAGCTGAAGGCACGGCAACAGTTTTTCATCTTTTATCATTTTTATTATAAAACTTATCATGGGTTCAGTTTGAGTAAATCAATCACCGTTGGTAACAGAGTATTTTGAGAGTAGCATGTTTTGCTCCTGTAATGAAAACTCCAAATGTGTTACCTATGGGTAAGTCACTGGACATATACCTCTGTAAATGAGTGTTTGTACTGCCTGCAAGGGAAGGTTTACTATATTTGTTGGAGTGGATCTCGTTTGCAGGACAATTGTAAGTTTTTCTACCCGTTGGTTGAAATTTCTGACGAGCCCGATGTTAGGAACATAGGAACAGGAGGAGGCCATTTAACCCCTCGAGCCTGTTCCGCCGATCAATGAGATCACGGCTGATCTGCGCCCTAACTCCATGTACCCGGCTTTGCCCCATATCCCTTAATACCTTTGGTTAACAAAAATCTATCAATCTCAGATTTAAAATGAACAAATGATTAGAAAGGCTGAAGTGAACTGTTGATGAACTGCAGCTAATGTGTTGTTCAATTTTCTCAATAACAAGAACTTGCATTTATATATAGCACCTTTAACATAGTAAAACGTCCCAAGGCACTTCACAGGAGCGTTATCAGACATAATTTGACACCGAGCCACGTACAGAGATATTAGGACAGGTGAGGTAGGTTTTAAGGAGCGTCTTAAAGGAAGAAAGAGAGGTAGAGAGGCAGAGAGGTTTAGGGAGGGACCTAGTGAAGATACGGGCAAGGTGACTCACAGAGCACCGGTCCCATCTCTTTTTAAGTAGCGGCTGCTCCACTGGACTTCCCATCCTTCCAATTGCGAGCTGCCTATAGGCTGCGTGCTTCATGCTGGCAGCACGGTGGCATAGTGGTTAGCACTGGTGCCTCACAGCGCCAGGGACCCGGGTTCGAATCTGACCTCGGGTGACTGTCTGTGTGGAGTTTGCACATTCTCCCCGTGTCTGCGTGGGTTTCCTCCCACAGTCCAAAAATGTGCGGGTTAGGTTGATTTGGCTATGATAAATTGACCCTTAGTGTTAGGGGGGATTAAATATGTGGGGTTATGGGGATAGGATGGGATATGTTAGGGGGAATTAAATACGTGGGGTTACGGGGGTAGGGTGGGATATGTGTACTGTGGGGATTAAAGCAGGGACAGGGTACTGGATTTGAATGATCAGCCATGATCGTATTGAATGGTGGAGCAGGCTCGACGGGATGAATGGCCTACTCCTGCTCCTAGATTCTATGTTTCTATAGCTCATCGCTTTAATTCGAAATGAGTCCGGACCACAAAAAAGGAACGGTCTCCGTGCCGATTCCTTTAGGTGAGTACAGCGCATGCCCCCCGCCCGTTCGATTTACACTGGAGATACAGATACCCCCCCACCCCCCCGCTCCCTCATCGTGAGGGAGAACTGTTATCACTTTATTTATTTTACAAGCTCTGATGACAACCTTAGCTATTGGAAGCAACCCAGTGAATAAATGGGCGCTTAGAATGAGCTGAGGAAGTAGTGTTTGTTACTATAAAAACCACTGCAACTAGAAAATGGTAATATTATTATTTTTGGTCGAAAGCATGTAAAACACTCGATTAGCATTTTCATTAACTGATGAATTATTCAGTTCAAAAATTATATAGTTGGTATGGATCATCCTTATTATAATTCATCTTTGATTGACAATTTGTTTTTCACCCCTCCTATTATGAAGAATAAAAATAAAAGATATTTCGATGAAGCACCGTTACAGTCTTTTAGCACCAACACACATGGAGAGTGTTGATGACCTGCTAGATTGGACCTAAATAAGGACTGGCTCTCATGATTAATAACAGTTTGACACTCACTTTATGTCCTAGCTTGCTGTGCTTCTGCTAAAAGTGTTGGTGAAACGTCCTCACGCACTGTGCTTGTACTAGCTATAAAACAGCAGGCTCACTCAAGCATCTTTCCACTGCAGCAAATGGAATACCAGCAGAGTCAGCTTTTCTCGTACATTCCAAAGGGTTCAGGTGACAACATGGCAGATACACACTGAACCTCGCCAGCCCTTAGCCAAGAGCGTAAGGTTGGTTGTGTTTCTGTGATAGGGGGAAACCTCATCAGTTATTCTGTCCCCACTGTTGCCCTGCTCCTTCCCCACACACCCCCCCGTAAAAAAATAGAGCATCCTGTCGTAAAGAGGTGTTCAAACTAGCAGGCTGTCCAAGAACTGATTAAGCTGGCTCCTAGCAGCCGCAGACAGCTCAGGGATTCCAGTCCATGACAATCCTGTAGGGAGGCAGTTATAAAAGCCTGGCATTTTTTTTTCTTCTTATTTAAAGCAGCAGACTTGATTTTCAACCAGATCACTTCAGTGTAAACACTCCTGTATCAGAGATACTCACTTGCAGATTGAATATGGAGGAACAAGGAGATACAAATTACAAATAAAATCTCATGGGGGTAATTTTCTAACTTTGTGCTCCTGGTAGAGAGCCTTACTGACCAGGAGCATACATCAGAGATTTAGGCATGTACTGCGCTCAATTTTTCAACTGTTACTTTCATGCCTGGACAGTAAAGTTGGAAAAATGACCCCTATGGTATTGGCTCCCCTGATGGTTTAGTTAGTAAATTCATCATATAGTGTACTACAAACCAGGAGGGCTATAATTGACCTGAATGCCCCAGTGATAGGGAGGGAGGGGGAAAATCAGTAGCGTTCCCATTGCTGATCACTATCCAGTGACTCCTGCTGGAGAGTTAGCATGTTTGTACATCAGGCAAGGACAGGAATAGTTGAAAAAAGAAAGATTTGCATTTATATAGCGCCATTCACGACATCCCAAAGCGCTTTACAGCCAGCGAAGTACTCTTTTTTTGAAGTGGAGTCACTGTTGTAATGTGGGAAACGCGGCAGCCAATTTGCGCACAGCAAGCTCCCACAAACAGCAATGTGCTAATGATCAGATAGTCTGTTTTTGTTATGTTGATTGAGGGGTAAATATTGGCCAGGACACCGGGGATAACTCCCCTGCGCTTCTTCAAAATAGTGCCCTGGGGTCTTTTACATCCACCTGAGGGAGCAGGCGGGACCTCGGCTTAACGCCTCATCTGAAAGGTGGCACTAGTCTCAGTGGTGCACTGGAGTGTCAGACTAGAATTTTGTGTTCAAGTGTATGGAGTGGGACTAGAACCCACAACCTTCTGACACAGAGGCAAGGGTGCTACCCACTGAGCCACATCTGACGCAGTTGAGGCTACAATGGCCCTCATGGTTGAATAGTCTGCTAACACTCACCTATGAACAATGGTCACTTAAGCAAGAGCTGTTGGCACTTGCGAGACTGTACCTCAGGGTCAGTCAGCATCTTCAGAAGCGGGCAGATTTGAGTTTAAACTTACACTAGGATAAAGGCACAGCATCAACACTGATGTACATTGTGGTAGCAGTGCAGGGGAACTGATGCCACAGAAGGTTTTTGCAGCAGCTACGAAGCGTGATTTGTTATTGTTGCAGCTGCTGCTGTTTGACTGTTTCTTTCAACTGCCAACGATTTGTGAGAAAACACTTCTGCCTGTATCTGGAATGGGTTCCAAATCCCATACCTATGATAAGATCATTGTCAAATGAAGTTTCTTCAGAGGAACAGAAAATTAAGATTACATTTTGTACCTGGCCTTTCTACATTAGTCGCTATTTGCATACTTACTCCAAATAGATCTTTGGACCTTGATAATGCCTTACAGATCAATCAGTTGATCTAATGCGATGTGTCCTTTTACCTTTAACATCCAGTAAAAGAAAATATTCAATATCATTGCAGTTCATATTATTATTTCAGTTGGTAGCACTCTCATCTCTGAGTCAGGAAGTTGTGAGTTCAAGGCCTACTCTTGGATTTTTAATCTAGGCTGATCCTTCCTTGTCAGAGGTGCTGTGCTTTGGACAAGGCCCCGTGACTGGAGATAAGAGTTGGAAAGAAGAACAGCAAATTGCCCTGGTTATCATTCCACGTTCAAGCAACAACACAATAAAAACATATTAACTGGCCATTCATCTCAATTGTTGCCTGCGGGATCTTGCTGTGCGCAATTGAGTGCCACGTTTGCCTACCTAACAAGAAATGCCTATATGTCAAAGAAATTCGTTGGCTAGGAAGTGCTTTGGGATATCCGGAGGACGTGACAGTGCAAGTTCTTTCAAACCAATTGTAAAAGGTGGATCAATGTTATTCTTGGTCACTAACAGTCGGCCTGTCACAATCATTATATAAAAGGTGCATACTGTAAGAACACAATTTGATTTATTTTCAAAAATTGGGTGCTTTATAAAAAAAACGATTTTGAATGATATGTTGGAAAACCATAACACACTGAGCATCAGCTGAACCAGTTTTACAACACAGCTAATGCAATGTGTGCTATTACCTGTAACATTCAGTAAAATAAATCCTCAATATCATTACAGGTCAAATTAACTGTGTAATAGCTCTTCAACTCAACTCATGTGATTTAATTGCAGGAGCCTGCTATCTGTCACACACTCTATGTTGGAAAAATAACCATTTGCAAAAATGGAATAAAAGTGCCCTCATAAACTACTGTACACCCATATATTTTAGTACAGTATAGAGTTTCTTACATCCATTGATCTGAATGTTTTTTATTTTCTTGTATGTTATAAAAAAGAAAAGAAAGACTTGCATTTATACAGCACCTTTCATGACTACCGGACGTCCCAAAGTGCTTTACAGCCAATGAAGTACTGTTGTAATGTGGGAAACGCAGCAGCCAATTTGCGCACAGCAAGCTCCCACAAACAGCAATGTGATAATGACCAGATAATCTGTTTTTGTTATGTTGATTGAGGGATAAATATTGGCCAGGACACCGGGGATAACTCCCCTGCTCTTCTTCAAAATAGTGCCATGGGATCTTTTATGTCTACCTGAGAGAGCAGACGAGGCCTCGGTTTAACGTCTCATCCGAAAGACGGCACCTCCGACAGTGCAGCACTCCCTCAGCACTGCACTGGAGTGTTAGCCTAGATCTATGTGCTCAAGTCCCTGGAGTGGGACTTGAACCCACAACCTTCTGACTCAGAGGTGAGTGTGCTACCCTTTCTTTTTAATATATTATTTATTGAACATTAAAAACATTTACAACATCATGATCATTCCATTGTATCATACAAATCCATTCCGCCGTTCTGCACAGCCATTCCTCCACCACATATTAACATCAAAACCTGAAGTTTAATTTGTCTCCTATAACATATACTAATCTATTGTACTTTAAAATTGATCAGTCATCATGGCTCCGCATAAGGGAAGTGTGCCTGATAATCCCCCCATCATTTAATCTCCAGCCCTTCCCTCCTCTCATGCTCTTTCCCAACTTTTCGGGCAGCTGTTGCTTTCTCCTGCAGCCTCCGGCTCTTTTTCACCTCCTGTTTGAACCTTCCCTGCAGTTTCAACCTCTTCCTTATATTAGGTTTGGGCCGAGGAGCTGCCCCTTCTCCCTCCTTCTGCCCTGCACTAACCTTTCCCTTTCCACACAATGCCACCCCACCCCCCACTTCCATGTCTCTGTCCCCCTCTGACTCCTCACTCTCGAACTCTTCTGTAACCTCCCATCCCTGCTCCCCATCAGATATATAATCTCCCTTAGAAAGTCTTCCTGCTATCACGGTTTCTCCAACAGTGCCACTCCCTTCAGCCTCATCTCCACCGCTGACCCTTGCTCCCCATTTCTTCTCTCTCTGGGACAATGGCGCATCTGCACCTATCTCGCTCCCTTCTGGCGTCTTTGTCTCCCCGCTCCTGTCCTGCTGCCCCTTTAATGCTCCTGCCTCTTGCACTCTCTCTTTGTCTTGCCCCCTCCTGCTCCCCGAGATGTCCGACTCCCCGTCTTTCTTTGGAGTACTTACACTTACCCCGCTACTGCCTCCTCTCCCACCGCGGACACCAGATTCTTTAGAGAGAGGCGAGCCGTATTATGGCTCAACTCGCCCTCGACCCGTGCTGCCCGCCGCTGTCTTTGTCTTTTCCACCTGTACTTTGTGTGTTTTCCACCATCTCCATCCTGTTCTGTGCTCCGCAATTTTCTGCCTCTTCCTGCGCCTTTTTCTCCTTCCATTCACCAGCTGTGTACTCCGCCTGCTCCGCTCCTCCAGCCGCTCCACTCACACCTCCTGCTCCTTCTCCCATCTCCTCATCACTCAAGGGGCTTCCTTCTGCCTCACACTCACAGCGGGTGGGACCTTTGTGACACACCCCACAGCTCTCCACCTTGCAGCTCCGAGCGATGTGTCCAGACTCGCCGCAGTTATAACAGTACAAGTTTGGACAGCTTCTTACAGGATGGTCGTGTCCAAGACAATAATAACAAACCTTCACCTGGTTATCATGCAGTACCCGGAAGTACTGCACTCCTTCCATTGTCTCGAATTTCATACTATACGGCAATGACTTCACCCCCTCTGGGAGCCACACCTTTACATAACGGCTTCCATCTGCTACCTGCGTTCCTGATAGTATCTCCTCTTTATTGCCGAGCAAATTTTAATGTCCCACGACTTCAACTTTTTTATTAGCACATCGTCCTCAATATAAACCAGCAGGTTTAAGAATGAGACCACCACCTCTTCAGAATATAGCAGGGATACCTCTAAGAACTTATCTCCAACCTTCAAACTCAGTCAAAGTCTTTCCACCTTCTCTCGGCCACTGGCCATCACCTCGAACCCAACATTCGGCTTTGGTCGGCAGGCAAAGCAGCTTCCCTCACAGCAGTCCTCATGTACCGCCTGGATAATATCCCAAGCTCGTATCTCCTTATCCTCACACTGAACCACCACCGTGTTTTCTTTTCCAAACCTCCTGGGGTCTTTGGGTCTTTTTTTCTCCCTGCCCCCAACATTTTCTCCCCTGATTAAATTCATCCTGTGAACATCTGGCTGCTGTTTATGGACCAAAAAGGCCCTAAAACCTGAAAAAAAAACCACCACCAACATTTTACAAACTCACTCCAACTCCCTGCAGTAATCAGTCACCAAGCAGCGCCTGCTCACTCCTAGCCCCTCCCAGCTAGAGAGTGCTACCCAGCTGACACTGTTATTGTGAATACTAGTGCGATGCGCAGCTTGGTGTCACCTGGCAGCGAAACCATGGTTACATTTAGTCGTGCAAAATGCTGTTTCATACCCCCTGAATTAAGAAGTACAGTATTGTATACATGGTTTCATGTTGAGGTGAGGGAATTTTCCCTACGATACCAGGGAACAAATGGCTTCACACACTGTAAGAAGTTTAAAGGAAAATGAAACTGTAGAGCGTAGCATTTTCAGTCTGTGCAGCTATTTTGTGAAAAAAAGTTTAAAAATCCCCTGCGTAAATGCAGTGTTGTGGCTGCCGTGAGCTGCCACTTTGCTGATCTCAGGTGTACTGTTTTTGGGGAGACACAGAGTTGAAGTCAGGCACTTCTCTACAGAGGGGAGGGACAGTAAGGTGTTGCTTGGCTGCTCTCTCAGACCTCCTAGATGTTAGTTCAAGGGCAACATTGGCTTAAGCCCCGGATCATCCACTAGGTCTCTCAACAGTATTAGATGGCTCCAAGGGAATCCTAAACAAGTTTAACAAAAAGAGGGATACATACTCGCACAGAAGGAAAACACTTAAGATATGCCTAATTAATTACTGTCATTTCAGCATCTTTCAATCAACATAATAAGCCAGCCTGGATGCTAACATCGGGGACTCCCGATTATCTCGAGCTAGTACTAAATGGGAAAGGGGAGGAACGAAACACAATATTTTCTTCTTCACAACTTTATCTTCTCCTCCTCTCTTTAAGTTGCTGGCATCCTTTGGTCACCCTCCATTAGCATGGCCAAGTGGTTTTTACTTTTCTCTGTTCTTCAACAATGAGCGTCAGCGGCCTATTCAACTGCTTAAAACATCATGGCTGAGCCTGCTCCTGTCCTTACTCCGATATCCACAAATGTGGACTTCCAGCGGGGATGGTCAGATATTGATCGGGAGCGGGAACACTATCTGATTTTCCTTCCACAGTCCAGGCATGCTGAGGTCAATTGTAGTGTTTGAACAATTGAGGTAAGCTGAGATAAGCCATCAGCATCGATTGGGGATAAAATCTGGAACCCTCCCTGTTCCCTATGGCTCAGCTGTTCATTGCTTTAACCAGGTGAGCCATGGGGGACGAAACAACGCCCGATTTAAGTGCTACCCAGTTGTGTAGGTGTTGCTTGGTTGTGCCCACAGCAAAAGTAATAGGGGGTAATTTTGACTTTGTGTGATAGTGTAAAACCTGAGATATCGTTATACATCTCTCCTGATTTTCATTTCCACTGAAGTTAAAATTACCAGCATAGAATCTAACCCAAGGTGTATTGAAGCTTATGGGTTCTGTTCCTCATGTCATACTTGCGCTGTGCTGCAAATAATTCGTTTTCTTTAATCTTTTGAAACTTTCTTTTTTATCCCTATTTGACCACTCCCTCTTGCCGTTTTGTCCCCATTTTTTCTGTTGCCAACATACAGCCTTTTCCAGCTGTGATAGTGAGATACAGTCCGTATAGTTGACAGCCCTGCAATTACTCTTAATGCCACTCACTGACTTTGACTGGAGTTAAACCAATTAGGCCAGTTACAGTACTTCCTTTCTTTCCTTTCAATTTGGAGTGCTCAGCCGCAGTGAGGTGCTCAATCTTGGCAGATGAGCAAGAAGGACAGGTAGCCCCAGGACTCAAATACATGGCCATCTGGTTAGGAGGTGGGAGTTCTATTATCTGTGATATCATGTCACCTGGGGAATGATTTCTGAAATCTGCTCCATCAATACAGTTTTTAACATGATTATGCTTTCAGGGGAAAAAATCTTTTGGTTTTATTATGTTCTTTTTGTAAGGTAGCCTTCATTTCAATCATTTTCTTTTAATCCTTTGAGAATTGCATGGGATTTTTGCATCAAAATTTCACGAATGCTAATTATGAAATTTTAAATATTTATTACAGCTCCTTCAATGGCTGATTAGTAAATGGTTTCAAACTCAGCCATACAGGCTAGGAGGGTCCCAGGTTTGATCTTTGGCTTTTGCTGAGCGAGCTGATCTCAGGGGTTGGGAGGCCTGGGGCCCAGACGAACCCGGCAAGGACCTTATTTAAATAAAACTGAGCAGAGTCCCGCCAGACTACCCATATTGACTACCTGACCGGCGGGCGGGAGTGAGCCATTGGTGGCAGGAGGCTGCAGCCGGGGACCCATGTGAACGGCAGCTAGTGGGGGAGATAAAGCTTGTGGAACGATTGGGACACAGAGGGTAAGGCTGTCGGCAGGGATTGTGGGGGTGAAGAAGACTCTGGGCAGATCAGGAGGGTGGGAAAAGCCTCTGGCCACGATCGGGAGGGGGTCAAGCGTGTGGGAGGGATCGGGAGGTGGGAGAAGCCTGTGGGAAAGATCGGGAGGGATAGGGGGGTAGGATCTGGCCATGTGCACCAAGGGAGGCCCAAGGCTTCCTTGTGAGGCCCAGAGGAGCACTACTGCCCCTCCTGGCACACAAGGAAACAAACAAAACCCCAAACTTTTAAACATAACCTTTTGGGCCTATTCTGACAGATTTTGCCTGACGGGAGATCCAGCACTGCCCGCCTGCTCAGGCCTCGGCTTTAAATTGCAGAATTAGTGCTGATGACATCATCAGACCCGAGCTGCATATTTAAAATAGGACCCCGCTACCTTCCTGCGGGTGTCTCGCTCGCCTGCTCAAAAGAGCAGGTTAATATCGAGACAGGGCGGGAAGGCAGCGGGATCAGAGCGGGTAAGTGACTCGCCTTATTTTAACGGCCAGGCGGGGGCAGTTAAAATCGGGGCAATGTTTCAGATCAGAGGCAAACCTTCAGAGAGGAGAGCCAGAGGTCTGGGATAAGTGTATTTTTTGTCTTTTTGAACCCAAAGCAATAAATGTGCGCAGTGGAGCGCTGAACTGCCTTTAGTTGACTAGGTTGAATTGATTTTGAGAACACAAAGGGGTGCTACAAGTGCTGGTCATCCTGACCACAGTACCCACATAAAGAAGTTTCTTCTGAATTCCCTATTGGATTTCTTGGTGACTATCTTATATTGATAGCCTCTAGTTATGCTCCTCCCCCACAAGTGGAAACATTCTCTCTGTATCCACTCTGTCAAAAACCTTTCATAATTTTAAAGACCGCTATTAGGTCACCCCTCAGCCTTCTTTTTTCAAGAGAAAAGAGACCCAGCCTGTTCATCCTTTCCTGATATGTATACCCTCCCATTTCTGGTGTCATCCTTGTAAATCTTGAGCACAAAATTTAGGCTGACACTTCAGTGCAGTACTGAGGGAGTGTTGCACTATTCAAAGGTGCTGTCTTTCATGTGAGATGTGAAACCTGTCCTCTCAGCTGGATGTAAAAGTTCCCATGGCACTATTTTGAAGAAGAGCAGGGGAGTTATCCCCAATATTTATTCCTCACCCAACATCACTAAAACAGATTATTTGGTCATTATCACATTGCTGTTTGTGGGAGTTTGCTGTGCGCAAATTGGCTGCTGCGTTTCCTACATTACAACAGTTATTATATTTCAAAAGTGCTCAATTGGCTGTAAAGCGCTTTGGGACATCCTGAGCTCTGGAAAGGTGCTATATAAGTGCAAGTCTTTCTTACTTTTCTTTCTAAGCAGCCACCAGAGTCAAATTCATGAGGCATATGACCTCATTACAGTATTCTTTGGCTGCACCCAGTGCTATCATGTATCTGATAGTTTTTTTTTAAATAAAGCACACACAAACATGCCATATTAACAATTTGAACCATCCTGCTTTGATCATTAGCTACAACATTAGAATGATTAAGTCCTTACAAGGAAAGCTGAGTCTGAATCTCCATTCTCAACTAACAATCATACTTGGGCTTCCCTCTAGGTGGCGAGTTGCACCAGATTTGGTCAGATTAAAACTGAATTTCACTTTAACGTCTGTTTTTCCCACTCTTACCTTCAGGAGACGTTGTATTACACAATTCAAATATTAAAATATACAATCATGGGATGTAACATCACTAGAGGATTTCCTTACAATAACTGAGCCAAGGTGTAAATTAATCCCCATGCTATATAGCATTCCTTCTGTGTACCTGGCAACCAATGCATGGCAACCAATGCACTACACCCACAAACATTAAGGGACACAGATATAGGCAAGCCTGGATGTGGCCAAGACATCCATCTGCAACAAGGCTAAGAAGAGTCAATTCGGAAATATAGAGCAGAGCTATTACAGAGAACAGATTGATTAGAATGGATATGTGACAGTCAACAACAACAACAACTTGTATTTATATAGCGCATTAACGTAGTAAAATGTCCCAAGGCGCTTCACAGGAGCGTTATAAAACAAAATTTGACACCAAGCCACATAAGGAGATATTAGGGCAGATGGCCAAAAGCTTGGTCAAAGAGGTAGGTTTTAAGGAGTGTCTCAAAGGAGGAAAGAGAGGTAGAGAGGCGGAGAGGTTGAGGGAGGGAATTCCAGAGTTTAGGGCCTAGGCAGCTGAAGGTATGGCCACCAATGGTTGAGTGGTTAAAATCGGGGATGCTCAAGAGGCCAGAATTAGAGAAGCACAGATATCTCGGAGGGTTTTGGGGCTGGAGGAGATTACAGAGATAGGGACGGGCAAGACCATGGAGGGATATGAAAACAAGGATGTGAATTTTAAAATTGAGGCATTGCTTAACCGGGAGCCAATGTAGGTCAGCGAGCACAGGGGTGATGGGTGAACGGGACTTGGTGCGAGTTAGGACACGGGCAGCAGAGTTTTGGATGACCTCAAGTTTACGAAGGCTAGAACGTGGGAAGCCAGCCAGGACTACGTTGGAATAGTCAAGCCTAGAGGTAACAAAGGCAAGGATGAGGGTTTCAGCAGCAGATGAGCTGAGGCACTGGCAGGAGTCGGGTGATGTCAAACACTTAATTATGCATGAGTACAATAAGTGTGATGTGTTATTACATATCTTCTAACAATGTACAGTTATCTAGAATTTCTGGACACAAATCTTTTTGATAGCCCATCAAGTATGATTTCCAGACAGAACTTGCCTATTGTGTCTCGGCTGTCCCAGTGGAGGGTATAACAAATCAAAATGTATTGAAAAATCAGTTGTTGATAGCCAAAAAGTTCATTTGCAATAGGCTGGTTTAACTATCTATAGTCCTTATGTAACTCTAGCTTCCACTAGATGACATTACTGCAAAAAGCAAGGCTATATTCGTTACAGCTTTCTCAGGATCTCGACTTTAAGATCCGCTGGTCCCAACCCCTATACATATGGCCAGGGAAATAATAAAACTTGATAATCCACGTGATTATGGGCTTGCGGTTTTCATGTTCTGTTATGATATAAAATAAACATTGATAGCTTGTGTTTCCAATCCCTTATCTGACCTGCCTACTCACTGTAACCTCCCTACTCCAGTCTCACAAACTGTGAGACTCTTGTCTTTGATCAGAATCTCTCCTACAAGCTAACTTCCTGTCACTCTCAGAGAAAGAAAGAGGGCTAGGTGATATTCGCCCGAATTTATGGTTGTAATGATGGCAAAACTGTCAGCGTTTGCCATCATTACTCTGTAAAACTGACAGCAACTTCTGGAGTCTGCACGTGCGCAGTTAAATGTAGAAATCCAGAAGTTGTTGTCAGTGATACCCTGTTCCTCCATGATTGAGCTGTTGCAGTCCTCACAGATGCAATCAGCACAGAATCAGTGAATTGACGTGAACTTCATCTTTTTACGCTCTATTCTCACTGTAAAAACCCTTAAAAAAGTTAAACCTTGTTGAATGAGGTATAACTGATTTTTTTAATGGCGTACTAAGTCATAATTATTGCTGAACAACCTCTCTGGCTCTGAAAAACTAATTTTTTATGTGGAGTCTAATTTCCGACATTACATGATAAAAATTCCACGATAAAAATTCCATGATTTTTAAAATAATTTTTTTTTAAAGTTTGTTTATGATATTTCAGCTTCTAACTTAATCCCATGTGTATGTCCCAATCTTTATTTCGTTTTCTGTAAAATTATTAAAAAGTGAATGATAAACCTGCTTTTTACTTCCCAGTTTGCGGTCTGTGAGAATTCTTCAATCTGATTGGCTGCTTAGCCTGCTTGATGACGTCACTGTTGCTGGATGCCAGAGATCCCCTATAAGGGACGCCAGAATGAAATTAATATAGGGAAAGGTGAAATCCACGCCACAGAGATCACTAGATCTTTGTGGGCAACTTTCTTTGAGGTCAACGGCGAGCGCCGTCACTTCGCCGCTAACCGTAGAATCTGGGCCATTGGGCCATGCAAGTTTGGACTATCTCAGTCTCCATAAGAATTGTCTTTTAATCCCCGATATATGGAAAGGATAATGCAATATTTGGGAAGTACATTACGATTTTCGGTACCCTGGTGCAGCTGCAGATTGTGCAACAACGCGCTACATTATGGGTAACTGAAGCCTACTCAGTGCCTGGTGCACATGGTGTGCCATAATGCAACCTGGAATTGCCCGTGGCATTGAGAGCCTGGACATCTGTCTTGCGCTAGGCTCATTAAGGTCTCAAAAACATGCAAATTAGGGCTGGCCTACTATGTGATCTGAGCATTGAAGACCACTCCAGATGCATAGCATCCATATAAAATTCCTTATGTTGGGTCTTTGTTCTTAAAGTAGACTCATTCTTTTGGACTTGTTGAGCATGGCTGTTGCAAATTTATCCCACCGATTTCACTGCTTTTTAGCTGATTAGTTGTTTTTCCAGAACCAAACTTACTGATAACTTCTTAAAGCTGCACCCCCATCTGCTAGCTGTGCTTGTTTCCACAGGGAACTGTCGTCATGTGCTGCCTATTTGGAGCAATGGCTATGGCTCTGGGTGTCCTTGTTTATTTGTAGGTTTTGGAGGAGGAGGAGGAGGATCACAGGAACCATGCAAGACAGTTACATTTGCACCTTAGGCGATCAACAAAGAACTTCCTTGATGCCAGCACTTACAGGGCCAGGCAATCATACCTCGAGATTTCTAAAGAGCCTGCCTGTGGATATTATGATCCCCAAGGAGGCTGCGACAAACTCTTGGAAACCATTTCTAGAACAGGGATGGCTCTGTCAAGGCAACCACTGCCTCAAATTACTTCACTACTGGGTCCTTACAAGCAATAGCGGAAAATAACTGTCAAGTCTCCTAACCTGCAGTGCCCGGTTGCAACATACAGATATCATGTTTGGCCTGGCCAATAAATTCATTCATTACCCCATGGAAAAAAAGGCAACAAACCCAAACAAGTCCTGCAGTTTAATCATCTGGTTGGAATCTTTAAAGTGTAGAGCATTATCGATGTGTGGCCATAGTGACTCCTATCCCCTATGCGGCTGCCTTCATGAACAGAAAGGGGTTCCAGAATAATACACATTAATGCCTGATAAACTGGCTTTTGCCAACATTCCTTTATTTTATGCCAACCTGCAATGCCACCATTATTTCAAGGGCCAGGAAAACTGGATTGATTGACTTTCTGAGCCTATTCACCTCAGCCATGGCTGCTTATTCCATTGAAGTGAAAAGCAATATAATGAGGTGCACGCTGATCCCAAGGTCTTGGTGGAACAGACCATTGGCATCTTGAAACAAAGATTTGGGTTCCTGGATTGATAGGAGGAGTGCTGGAGTACAACCTGGCCAAGGTGTCTAAAATGACTGTTGCATGCTGCCTCATAAAATGCTAAAGAGTTTGCTTGGCAGTCGCATCAAGTAGCTGAATGTTCACCCAACAACCTCATTGTTATTTCATGGTCTTCTTGTGTCTCACTGCTGCAGGTGTTCAAACCTTTCTTAAAGCTGCATCCGAGCTGCCATCTGTGGGTGTTAGTTCAGAGAACTGGAATTGCACTCTGCCTAACTAGGACCTATGAGTATCCTGTTGACCATCTTTCTCTATCTGCTGGATTTGGAGGAGGAAGAGCAGAATCGGAGTAGGCAAGCACTATGGGCCAGCCGAGATATCCAAGATGATTGCAAAACCCTTGAACTGCAAAGGGCCATTGCTATGGTACAGAGAAGATGAGAAACCGCCTCAATTAGGGACAAAAGATAAACCTGGCCATCAGACACCAGATGCGAGTCTGTAAAAATGTAACATGCAGGTACCTATTGTTTGCGCCTTGCCACAGAGCATACAGAGTGCAATGCAAAAACATGCGCTCACCTATATATTTGGAAAGTAGATGAGAAGTTGTTGGAGTGCTTTGCGTTTCTCTCTCTGAAGTTCCAGCATGTTTGCAGTGAAGTGATGTCGTCTCTCAAGATTTTTTGACCACTTTTTTTCCCCACAGACAGTTGTTGTTTTTAAGGTAGGATTTTAGCAGCAATGTGTATTCTCACAAGTTTTAAAAAGGGCAGCCAGACAAAAGGTGGTTAATATGCTAAATGGAAGTTGGTTTCTCCAGAGACTAAACAATAAGCAATTGGATAACAACTACAACTTGTATTTATATAGCGCCTTTAACGTAGTAAAATGTCCCAAGGCGCTTCACAGGAGTGTTATAAGACAAAAAATTTGACACCGAGACACATAAGAAGAAATTAGGGCAGGAAGAGTTGGTTTTACCGAGTGTCTTAAAGGAGGAAAGAGAGGTAGAGAGGCGGAGAGGTTTAAGCAGGGAATTCCAGAGCTTAGGGCCTAGGCAACAGAATGCACGGCCACCAATGGTTGAACGATTATAATCAGGGATGCTCAAGAGGGCAGAATTAGAGGAGCGCAGATATCTCGGCGGGGGGGGGTGGTGGTTCTGGGGCTGGAGGAGATTACAGAGATAGGGAGGGGCCATGGAGGGATTTGAAAACAAGGATGAGAATTTTAAAATCGAGGAGTTGCTTAACCGGGAGCCAATGTAGGTCAGCGAGCACAGGGGTGATGGGTGAACGGGACTTGGTGCGAGTTAGGACACGGGCAGCCGAGTTTTGGATCACCTCAAGTTTACATCGTGTAGAATGTGGAAGGCCAACCAGGAGTGCGTTGGAATAGTCAAGTCTAGAGGTAACAAAGGCACGGATGAGGGTTTCAGCAGTGGATGAGCTGAGACAAGGGTGGAGACGGGCGATGTTAAGGAGGTGGAAATAGGCGGTCTTAGTTAGGCCACGAATATGTGGTCGGAAGCTCATTTCAGGGTCAAATATGACACCAAGGTTGCGAACAGTTTGGTTCAGCCTCAGACAGATGTTAGGGAGAGGGATGGAGTCAGTGGCTAGGGAATGGAGTTTGTGGCGGGGAATGAAAACAATGGCTTCGGTCTTCCCAATATTTAGTTGGAGAAAATTTCGGCTCATCCAGAACTGGATGTCGGACAAGCAGTCTGACAATTTAGAGACTGTGGAGGGGTCGAGAGAAGTGGTAGTGAGATAGAGCTGGGTGTCGTCAGCGTACATGTGGAAACTGACTGTGTTTTCGGATGATGTCGCCAAGGGGCAGCATGTAGATGAGAAATAGGAGGGGGCCAAGGACAGCTCCTCGGGGGACACCAGAGGTAACGATGCGGGAGCGGGAAGAGAAGCTGCTTTATTCTATTGTAATGTGAACATGCAGAGTAACAGTTATAATCAAATTCCTTTAGTTCCCTTGGTAAAACTTATCTTCATGTAACAATATAAAAATAATGCACCTGCTATGCTTAGTGGGTTGCCTTACTTAAATTAAACAGAATAACTCCTCGGGGGCATTCTGCCTCAGCTGCAGCTTCTGTTGCCAAAGCAAGACTCTTTTTAGGTGTCTGACATTCTGCTTTATTTCCTAACTTTTCACGGCCAGAAAGAGGTCAAAAACCTTCCAACACAATGGCTGTGAAGTGGTTAACCATTGTGGAGACAAAACACTAAATTGCTTATTATTTATGGTCTACAAGGAAACAACATCAAAGCTAGCTCATTTGTGGCTTAACCACCTAAAGTCTTAGACTCTTTTAACTTGCAGTAATCCATTATGCTTTTAAAACATAAAAAATAACTTTCTTTTCCAAGTCATTTCTGTGGAACATGGTCAAAAAATCCTGAAATTTGCCAAGCAGCTGCGTGTTAAATAACTACTTCTTGAAGGGTTGGGCATCAACGATATGTTATCCATCACTGAGCACATGTCATGTGTGTCTTTGTTAATTTGACGTTAATGAAACAGAAGTTCGGTTTAAGGGGCTAAAAATCCATTAAATCACCTTGGATGAATTATACCTCAAAGTGCTTAGAGCGGCAAGGGAGGAGATTTGTGAAACATTACAGCTATTTTGTGGTTAATCAATGAATACCAGGGCGGTTCCAACAAATGGGAAACAGGCAAATATAGTTTTAAAAAGATGACAGAATCATACCTGGCAACTACAAACCCATTAGCCAGACGTCTATCATCAGAAACAAATTAGAAGAGTGCCTGTATGAAAATAGCTTATTAAGTGACAAACAACATGGCTTTAGAAGCGTAGATGTTGCCAGACCAACATCGTAAACTCTTTTGAGGAGGTGACATCCAGGATTAATGGCTATGATGCCATATGATGTGATGCACCTAGACTTCTTAAAGGCCTTTGATTAAACACCATATGAGAGACTCCTTCACAAAATAAGGTCAGTGGGTATCATGGATAAAATATGAATATGAATTCTCAACTGCCTACAAGGAAGGAAGCAGAGGGTAGTCATAAAGGGTCCTGGATCACAATGAGGGGAGGTATGGAGCCCATGATAGGTCCTGTGCTGGTCCTAGTATACATAAATGATCTGGAATTGCATTCTCAATTAAAAGTAAATGCACTGGTGGCACCAACCTGATGGGAACTGTGAACTTAGAGAAGGCAGCTGAGATCTTACAAGGAGAGCTCAACAGGATTTGCACCTGTACAAAAAGAAAATACTGCAGATGCTGGAAATCTGAAATAAGAACAGAAAATGCTGGAGAAACTCAGCAGGCCCCACAGCATCTGTGAAGAGAGAAACAGAGTTAACGTTTCAGGTCGATGACCTTTCGTCGGTACTGGAAAAAAGCAGAAAATGGAACAGATTTTTAAGCAAGTGTAGGGGCTGGGAAAGGGGGGAGGGGATGAAAGAACAAAAGGGAAGGTCTGTGATAGGATAGAAGGTGGAAGAGGTTAAGAGACATGAAGAGATATTCAAGGCAAAAGGAGATGGTAATGGGACAGGTTAAGGAACAAAGGATGGCTCCAGATAAAGTGTAAATTGCGCTGGCAGAATGAAAGACAGCTGCCATGTGGGAGAGAAGAAAAAAAGACAGACAAAGAGTGTCGATAAAAATATATATATATATGATAGGGGCTGAGGTTATGATCTGAAATTGTTGAACTCTATGTTGAGTCCAGAAGGCTGTAAAGTGCCTAATCGAAAGATTTGCACCTGGGCAGATTAGTAGCAAATGAAGTTCCGTGGCAAATGCAAGGTAATGCAAACTGAAAGTAAGCTTGGGAGGCACTTGTTACTCTGCAGCGTCAATTATATGAACGTATGCTATGGGTGGTGGAGCCTCTTATGTGGGAGTGTATATTAGAGATAATTACGATCTGGCACTCCCAATGAGGATTAGCACTCACAAGGAGCAGTCCTTGGGAAATTGTTGGTGCTCAACCTATGATTTTTCATCCATTAATCTTGGATAAAACATAATGGATTATGTGACCGTAATTTCCCGAGAATCACTTCCTGCAATCACTACTGCCTGCTGGGAGTGCTGGATTGCAAAATAGTCTTTATTGGGAAATCACAGACATACTCTCTATGATTTTCTGTTCATTACATTTAGAAAAGAAGGCTATGGAGTGTGCCAAGGATTGGGTGGAGCTTTGCCTTAGAGTTCTAATGCAGCCTCTGAGCTGCCAGTGAAACTGAGAGTTGCTTTGTTTAAATTTAAAACCTATGATCAATAGCCTGAACAATCCATCTCTCTGCTCGCCATTGCACAGGCTTGATAAAAATTGAAGTGCCCCCTCTGCCGCCATAGCAACACTGGACACTAGGGACTAATAGGTGCCCCTTGCACCCGTCAAATGAAGGGAAATATATCAAAGGAAGGAGCGGAAAATAGATGGAGATGTGGCAGAACCTGACCCCAAGCAATTTTTCACCCCCACCTACCCTAGTTCCACTGAAAAATTGGCAGAGGAAAGGTGGGAAATACAAGTCAAGATGTTCTGCTACCTGCTAAGATTCCTGAGTGCGTATGAATAATACACGGAGGGAAGAAAACACAGGAATGATGGGTACTAACATGGAGCTGTGGGTTGACCACCTACATTACCTTCTCCAATGGGCTGCATTGACTGGCAGTCCACTATCAACAGGATCATTTGCTCCAGGCAGATTGGAAACTTCAGGTTAGAGTGCGGCAACCCATTGGCGTCTTTCTTGGCCCTAATTTTTCTGATATCTTTGCATCATCACTGAAAGGTATGCTTGGAATTTGTAAGGTGTGTCATGCATGAATATGGGCTGCTTTGTAATTGTTTGAAAAAGGCGAAAGGGTTCCCAAATGATTAACATGCACCTAATGTAAGGATGCAGCAGGTTGAGATGCAAGTGTGTGTTGTCATACCATAGCACTGGAAACTTATGCATTCAGCACTTAACTTGACAAATTTCTCCAATGTATTAAATCTCTGTGTCTGAGCTGAGGACGTCCTGACTGCAAAAAGTGCATAGACCTGCTCCACCGCCTCTTTCCCTGCAGCCCGGACACCTGTTTTCTGAGGAGGGTGCCTCTCCAAGCCAAAGGTGGCAATCTTCCTTTGCTTCGCCTCTTGATACACTAGGCTCATCTAAATAAAGACTTGCATTTATATAGCGCCTTTCACAACCTCAGGATGTCCCAAAGCCCTTTACAACCAATGAAGTGCTTTTGAAGTGTAGTCACTGTTGTAATGTAGGAAATGCAGCTGCTAATTTGTGCACAGCAAGGTCCCACAAACAGCAATGAAATAAATGACCAGATTATCTGCTTTAGGTGTTGATGACGGGATAAATGTTGGTCAGGATACCAGGAAAACTCCCCTGCTCTTCTCCAAATAGAGCTGTGGGATCTTTAACCTCCAACTGAGCAAGCAGACGGGGCCTCGGTTTAACGTCTCATCCGAAAGATGGCTCCTCTAACAGTGCAACACTCCCTCAGTACTGCACTGAAATGCCAGCCTGGATTATGTGCCCAAGTCTCTGGAGTGAGACTTGAACCCACAATCTGCTGACTTAGAGGCGAGTGTGCTACCACTGAGCAATGGCAGACGTCTGTAAAGGAAACAGTCATCCCTCCTCCCTGGGCCTTTGCACTCTTCCCTGCTATCTTTAATACAGCCAGCAAAAAACAATTTGAAATCATTGCACTTATAAAGTATAGAAGTCCAGCTGTCCCTTTAAGGCACAACAGCACAACTTTTCTCTGCTGCTTCACAAAATAAACAAATGTCATGTTCAACAACTTCTTTTGTAGTATCCATTATTTAAATTATACGTCCATTTGTCCATTGGCAGACTTGTCAGCAGTTGTTTATTCCCAGTAGCTTCTTTTCTGCTTCCTCTGTTTTTCTCCCAGTTCGAGCCTCTTAATGTGATGATGTGTACATTTTTGTGTATTTTCCTCTCTCAATCCATTCTTTCTGTTCAACACCCTCCTCAAACCCTCCCCATTTATCTGCTCTAGGTTCCTGCCTCATCATGTCGCCATTGTCATGCCTCGGCTTATTGCTCATTAAGCTGTCTGTCATTTTGGCTATTCTTGTGGGTTTTTTTTGCCTCCTGTACTACCTTGCACTCTGTCTCTAACCTTTGCTTCTCACTTCTCTCTTGTGACTTCTTCTTCTTTCATTTGCTGTAAAGCTCTCCCCATCTGTGCATCGTAGGATTACCAAATTTAAACAATCAAGTTCCAGTTCTATTTCGTTGAGCGTCAGGGTCATTCCCTGCATTCTCATGCAGCTGCATAGACCGAGAGAGTGCCAAGTATTCTAACCATAACAAGTATAGTGCACCACAGAATGGCATTTGATATTAAGCCACCAACCAACTGCACAACTATAATATAATCCAGTATGAAAAGTGAACCTTTATTTCAATTTTTATTGTAAAGCGTTGCAGACTTGTACGGAATGGTTCAGAATGATTGACTCCTGTTTCAGTTGCAGTTCCCAGTACCTGAGACAATCCTTTGGTGCCTTTCCTTTGGCTGACATGTTATCCTATCCTCCCAAATCTTATGACAATAGGCTTTCACTTTTTGCTCTTTCTTTATTTACCTACTACCATAGATGCATTTAAGGGGAAGCTAGATAAACACATGAGGGAGAAGGGAATAGAGGGATGTGTTGATGAGGTGAGATGAAGAAGAGTGGGAGGGGGCTCATGTGGAGCATAAACACCGGCATGGACCTGTTGGGCCAAATGGTCTGTTTCTTTGCTGTAAATACTATGTAATACAATCTGGTAATGATGCTCTTGATAAGACGGCAAGACAAATAGTCATCATTTCATCATTTGGAGCAGTTTTTAATTCCACTACCACAGAACCTTAAAAAACTCTGAGTGGGTACAATATAATGTTATTATTTCATCTCAAACTGACTGTACACAGTCACATTAAATACACATTTAATACCATAAACAAAAATGTCTATATGTAAACCCATTGATATGTATAAGGCAACACATTGCACAGGTTATAAATTAAACTGAGTACAAGTTTTTCCTTCATAACTTTTACTCATCCATCAAAACAGGACCTTGAGAAGATTTAACTATATTGCCATCAACTGCCAGACAACATGATCTTGGGGCCACAGGTGACATGCCACCTCATTACTCTGGACCTGCTGACATGTTGCTTTATGCTCCTGGACATTTTGACATGTGGCCTCACCAGCCTGGATCTGTGGACATACCTCCTGTCTTCCTGGACCGGTCACCTTGCAGTTTCATCATCCTGGATTTGTTGGCATGCGCCCTGTCAACTTGGACCTGCAAGAATGCTGCCTCATCATCCATGACCTTTCAACATGCAGCCTTATCATCCTGGACTTGCCCATGAGCAATCTAATCATCCAGGACCTGTTGACATGTGGCCTTATTATTCTGGACCTGCTGACATGTGGTCTAATTATCCAGGATCTGTCAACATTTGGCCTTGTAACCGTGCAGCTGGACCTGCCGACATGCTTTCTAATCATCCTGACCCCACCAACATGCTGCTTCATTATCTTGCAACTGTTGACATGCAGCCATGTCATCCTGGACCTGTTGACGTAGGACCTCATCATCCTGGACCTGTCAACATGTTGGTCTTATCACTGTTAACATGCTGGTTCCTCATCTTGGATCTATCAAGTCTGAGCTGATCATGCTGGACCCATTGACTTTCTTCCTCATCATCCTGCATCTATTGACGTGGCCTTATTATTCAAGATCTGTCAACATGCTGACTCAACATCTTGGACATGCAATATGCTGCCTCATCATCCAAGATCTGCGAACATGTGGCTTCCTCATCCTGGACCTGTCAATACGCGGCTTCCTCACCCTGGACCTGTTGACATTCTGCTTCCTCATCCTGGACCTGTCAATATGTTGCTTCCTCATCCTGGATCTGTTGACATAGGACCTCATTGTCCTAGACCTTTGACACGCTCCCTCCTGAACCTGAACCTGGACCTGTTAACATTCTGCTTCATTATTCTGGACCCGTCGACTCCTGTCTGATCCGACTGGATCTGTCAACATACTGCCTTATCATTCTGGACTTGTGGCTAGTGCCTCATTATCCTGGACCTCCTGACATGCTGCCTCATCATCCTGGGCCTGGACTTGTTGGCTATCGCCTGGGCTTGTCAATATTATTGATAGTGGAACTCTAGACTTTCCCTTCCAGACTGGCATCAGGAGACTCTACTGGTCTCTGACTGGCAACACCCTTGAACAGCACTGAAAAGGGTGATTACATACAGACTACAGTAGCCCTTCCTAGTTATATTGTGCATCCTCACAGCTGCTTGTTTTCATATAGGGACAGATCCTTTCTCTGAATCTTTTGGTTTGCTTTCATTCTGCTCCTTAGACAAGATGAAATAGCAATTTGTTAGGATATAGGTGAAGCTGTAATGTGACTTAGGACTTTGTACTGTGTATTACCAGAAGAAGATATTTCTGAACCCTAGTTGCTTTATAAACTAATGGGAATGCAGAAAAATCAGGCAGCGAACAGAACATATGTGTTACAATATATAATATAAAAGTGATATTGTATTACTGACATCCACATTACAGTATATAATCAGTGAATGATGTCATAAATTAACATAATCCATAAAATCAGTGGATGTGATGTCCAGCTCTCTAATGAGAGGGCAGTTGGAGTCTCAGTTGAACATTTCACCTGTAAGACAACACCTCCAACACTGCAACACTCTCTCAGTATTACACTAAAGTGTCAGCCTAGATGTGGTGCCAAGGTCCTAGAGAGAGAGGTGGGCTTGAACCCACAAACTTCATACTCAGAGGCAAGAGTGTTACCACTAAGTCAAGCTGACAAGCAGCATGCTACCAAAAATTATCAAGTATAAGAAAAATTGAATGCTTCGTACTTCCTATATTATTAAGTCTGTATTTTTCTACATTGTGTCATGTTGAATAACAATTGTGTCTTTACCTATAGCTAACATGGGGCCCAATGTAAGCGGACAGTGAGGGCTGAATTTTGCCGGCGCTCAGAGTGCGGGTTTGGAGGCAGGTCCGCTGTCAAAATCACAAAGATTGACAACGAGTTGGTATCCCGCTGTAAACCCGCCTCCTTGTCAGTTTCCCAAGTGTCGGGTCTGTCATCCCTGAACAGACCCGACACCAAGTGGCGGTTCAGCCAATTTAGATAGTTAAAAGCTTATTAAAAGGTAGTTAAAAACCATTTTCCCATGTACTTAACATTTTACCAGGTTTTCAACGAGGTTCCCGGAGAGCGGCTATCACGTTAGGTAAGTATGTCGGGTTCTCAATGACTGTGGATTGCTGTGAATAGGTGAAAGCTGCGAAAGTGGTCTAAAACCTACCATTTCACAGCTGTTCACTTCCCAATCTTAGAAGCTGGAGCATTAATGATTTGGGACCCAATTTTGAGCTTTATGCACTTTTGAAGTGTTTGGAGTAATCTCTCTATCCACTGTCACCTCCTTGGAACAACCTATCTCAACATTGACAGATTACGTCTGTCATCTTAACCTCACCTGTCATCTATTCCATCAGCATTGGTGTCCTTGAAAAAATCTCACCGTGGTCCTCAGAATCCCAACACGATCAGCCCCAACACCAGTAGCACCAACATCCACACTAACCTTCTCCGCAATCAACTGATGCTGCACAGGACACAGGGCATCATCACCCGTGCACAGTGCTGCCCGGGACGCCAGTGATGGCCTCACCATGTCCAGATTTACTTCACTTAACACTGTACACCCTGGCTGCCACATGATGCACCAGGTTGGCACCACCCCACACCAGCACCGTAAAGCATCCCTACAATGTCCAAGCCATTCCTTTCACACTCATCACCATTGGGGGGGACAGGGACATTATGTCTTACCATTCACTGCAACTCACTAACACACTTTCAAAGGTGCACACAAATCTGTCCAAGAAGCCAAAGTGGTGACAATAAGGATTTCAATGCATGAAAACACATTAACAGAAAGTTTACATGAACATTGGCTAAAACACCCAAGTGCCTACCCTTGTGTGTTGTTAGTTGGTATGATTGGACAAGGATGAGGGTGATTGTGAGGGGTGGCTAATGAGATGGGGATGTGATAATGTAGGTAGAGAGGGATGGGTGGAGGTGCAAGGTAAGTTGGTGTAAGTAAGGATGTGCAGGAGTAGGATAGGGAAGGCAGAGTGATGGGGATGTGATGAGTGGCATAGCAGGATGAGGTTCAGTGTGGCTTTGCAGTAATGTTTCGTGATCTACTGAGATCATTGAAAGGTTTGCACCACTGCAGCCTGGTCCTCCTGACGACAGCTCTGCTTTATGCCCTCCTGTGCAATGTGCAACCAGGCTGTGTTGGTGTCCTGGGGATGTGTCTTCCACCCATTGGAAGGGAAGAGAACCTCCCTACATGCATATGGAGGGAGTCATGGGAGAGCCTGGGTGCAGCCGTGCATCTTTGTGCAGTGATTGTTAGTGTTTGCAGCACCTCAATGCACAACTGTCAAAATCATTTTGGATATGGCCCCTTAAAGGAAACCGGCTGATGACGCGTCATCAAATGAAGTCATCAGACCTGCTTCCTATTAATTGGCCGGGAACCTCACAGAGCGGGCTTAACAAGCCCTATTTACGTAAAATCTTGTTGGAGGCCGGGATCGAGACAAATGCGGGGTCCCCACACGCCACGGACGTCGCCCGTCACGGACCTGCCGAAGTTGGAAAAATCCAGCCCTGAATGTCTGTTTACCAGCATTAACATTTTTTAATCTCATCAACCTCACGGGTTTTTATTATAACTATTTTTTTCTATGGCAGCTATCAGTGAATGCATACTTGGTGCAATAGTAGCTGCTATAAATACAGCAAAATCGAAGCAAAATTTAGAGATTTTTTTTAAAGTACAATGCCTGGGTAATCATCAGCCACCTGTGGGAAAATGTTTGCAGCATGTTATAAAAGAACGCACTTTGATAGCATGCATCTTAAATTTTATGATGAGACACCAACAGGGAGTGCTTTGTTGACTGGGCTGATCTTGCAGGTTTATGACTTTCTGAAATGTTGTGAGCCAAATGAAAAGGCTGTGAGGTCCAGGTTGTATTAGGCACAGATACTAGCCTCATTGATTTAGATGATCTTAAATGTGTCTACGTACAAGATATAATACATGCTATATTACAACAGCGACTACACTTCAAAAGTACTTAACTGGCTGTAAAGCACTTTGGGACATCCTTAGGTCGTGAAAGGCACTCTCTAAATGCAAGCTTTTCTTTTTTCCTTTTGTAAATATACCGAGAGATTCCATGGGCCCTAAAAATGGACTTCGATAAAAGATTTTGAATCACTAAGTTAATAAATGTGACAGGTAGTATTGTGAGAATTCTTAAAGAAAGAAAGACTTGCATTTATATAGCGCCTTTCACGACCACCGGACATCTCAAAGCGCTTTACAGCCAATGATATACTTTTGGAGTGGAGTCACTGTTGTAATGTGGGAAATGCGGCAGCCAATTTGCACTCAGCAAGCTCCCACAAACAGCAATGTGATAATGACCAGATAATCTGTTTTTGTTATGTTGATTGAGGGATAAATATTGGCCAGGACACCGGGGATAACTCCCCTGCTCTTCTTCAAAATAATGCCATGGGATCTTTTACGTCCATCTGAGAGAGCAGACGGGGCCTCGGTTTAACATCTCATCCAAAAGACGGCACCTCCGACAGCGCAGCACTCCCTCAGCACTGCACTGGAGGGTCAACCTAGATTTATATGCTCAAGTCCCTGGAGTGGGACTTTGAACCCACAACCTTCTGACTCAGAGGCGAGTGTGCTACCAACTGAGCCACAGCTGACACTTCCTTCTAGGCACATGTTAATTTTTTTTTTTAGAAGTACAGCTTCTGATAGTGTTGCTCATTTGCCTAAATATAAATGCACATTCATGAAACTGGAAATGCTGTTCCTGTGCAGCATAGTGACACCAGTGCTAAAGTTTTTCAGAAAGGACATGGCTCGAATCACATCTTTTACAATGCAGTATATTAAATTATGTCCCCTGGGAGTTGATGGAGCGGATTATCTTAATAAAATTTCAAAATTAAAAAAAATGAAAATGACATAGTATTAACCTGCTTATGATATCAAATGTGTGCACTTACAGTCAAAAATTAATATTGTGTGATCTCTAAAATTGAATATTAATAGAATTGTTTATGATGCTGACCTTGCCAACCTATTTTAGCTCAATTGAGAATTCTGCTGATTATTAATCAAGTCCCATTTTAGACCTTGGATGAATTTCAAAATGCATGTTATTTGTGGTGCTGTGTAAACTCATTCGCTGTGTCTATGCTTCAGTAGAATGAGCCATCGTGTTTTTGAACCTGCAGAGCTCATCAGGGAAAGAAGAAAGAACTTGCATTTACATAGTGCCTTAGCACATCCTCAAAAGATCCCAAACCATTTTGCAATGTTTGAAGTGCAGTCACTCTTGGCACGTCAATTTGTAAAATGTTCCAGTAATCGCAAATGAATGAAGGAACAGATAATCTAAGAGAAAGTAATTTATTTTACTTTTTTTGAAAATATTAGAATTTTATGAATAGAATATTTAATTTCTAGTAAAACATGAGACTTATAAACATTGAAAAGTTTTTTAAAAATGCATTTAGTATCAATATCCCTAAATTGTACACGGCCAGATAGAAAAAAGTAGACTTGCAAATGGAAATAGCCATGATTCCTGTGCTGGAAGGAATTTATGTCAAAGGTTACAGACACCAACTTAGTTCTTAGTAGCCGGTGTTGGACTGGGGTGGACAAAAGTGAGAAGTCGCACAACACCAGGTTATAGTCCAACAGTTTTATTTGAAATCACAAGCTTTCGGAGCGCTGTTCCTTCACCTGACGAAGGGGCAGCAGCTCCGAAAGCTTGTGATTTCAAATAAAACTGTTGGACTATAACCTGGTGTTGTGCGACTTCTCACTTTAGTTCTTAGTAAGACAACCTTACACAAACCTTTGATAAGTTAAATCGTCCTGTCAACATTACTAATGCATTTAAACACCACCTATTATATGTACTATTATATGTACATCTACCGTAAATGAGGTGTTATTTATGTTTTGTCTGTCCCTTATTTACTTCTACTAACAGATGCAGATTGCTTCAAATGACTTGCAATCTCCTCTGATCTGGAGCCACACCTTTTCATGGCTTTCCAGTTTCAGAGCCAGGGAAAGACATTGGGGAGAATTTCAACACAGCCCGTTAAAATTGGGCGAGTATACTTACCACTCTGAGACAGCTCCACCCAAGCGGACTTTCCATGTGGCAGAAGTTGTTCCTGCTACAGGCAGGTGGGAGCTCATGTAAATTGGGTTCCTATGATGCAAGTAGAAACCTGATGTGATTTTAACCCGAAAAAATGGAAGTCCCATTGCCTGGTCAATTTGATGAAAGTTAGCATACAAGACACTCGTTGTGGGCTGTAGTCCACTTGTCTGGAAACTCCACACCGCCCCCCCCCGGTGGGAACAGCAGCTCATTCCTCAGGTGGACCGCCTCCACCAGGACCCCTACTGCAGTATCTGAGAACCTGGAGGCTCTCACGGTAGCTGTTTCAGGCGTGTCTGAAGTGTCCATGGCAGATTCCAGTTTTTAACTGCCAACGTGCGCCTCCCCTTTAAGAGGTGCAGGCTACCTTTAAATAGCATTATGGAGACGTCATTGTCAGGACCCCTATTAGGTGAGCTGCCAATGAACAGGGCAAATAGAGCTGGCAGCCTGCCTATTCAATGTTAATAAGGCACAGGGACCAATTTCACTACTAAACAGCGCTCACGTGTTCAGGTGCGGGCTGCGTGTGCAGCACCAATTCAGCACCTGAAAATGGGCACAGATGAATTTCTAGCCCTCACTATCTAAACAGCTTGTATAATGCCACTTATAAGTAGAGTAGAACCCAGATTATCTATAGTCATCAGGATTTCAGATCGAATTATGTCTTTCAACTGCTGGGATGAAACTTCAGGTTGTGTCTTAGCATATGCTTCAAAGACAGTCCCATGCATACTTTCGATTAGACTGTGTCTTATGTTAGTCCATACAAAATCCACTCAGAATAAAGTACACTGCACAAAATCATCCATGTCAGAGCAGGTCAGGGATTCGGGTCAGGATGTACTGTGTTTTTTGCTTGGCTTCTTTTTGCTGCAGACATGTCATCTCAGGTCAGGTCAAGGACTCTGGTTGGGTCTTGATTATCAACAACAACAACAACAACAACAACTTGTATTCATATAGCGTCTTTAACATGGTAAGATATCCCAAGGCGCTTCACGGGAGCATTATAAAACAAAATTTTACACCGATCACATAAGGAGATATTAGGGCAGATGAGCTAGGTTTTAAGGAGCGTCTTAAAGGAGGAGAGAGAGGTAGCGAGTCAGAGAGGTTTATGGAGGGAATTCCAGAGCTTAGGGCCTTGGCAGCCGAAGGCACGGCCGCCAATGGTGGAGCAATTGAAATCGGGGATGCTCAAGAGGCCAGAATTAGAGGAGCGTAGATATCTCGGAAGGTTGTGGGGCTGCAGGAGATTACAGAGATTGGGAGGGGCGAGGCCATGGAGGGATGTGAAAACAAGGATGAGAATTTTAAATCGAGGCGTTGCTTATCCACTAATTTCAACTATGCACTGGGGAGGAAGGATTCTCTCCATATGAAGAATAATCAATTGTACATATAATTGGATCTCATATTATATTGGCACCCTAAAATCACCCCAATATGGATACATATAGGCCTGAAATCGGCATTTCCAATGTCCCTACGGGCGTGTACACAGCCCATACACACCCATAGGCATCGGAAAATACGGGCCATAATGCGCTATGCTGTAATAAAGGGAAAGCCAAGTACCATCCAATCCCCTGTAATGCTATTTTTATATAACACACTTATTTGGTATGTGGGCCATGTGTTTCTTTGAAAACTCCTTGTAAGTACCCGCAGTACCTGTTACTCCTGTAAATGGTGCTCTAATAGGTATTTTTAATGTTAAAGGTATCATACTGTGGACATACAATAGCTGCTATTTTACAATGAGACTATATCACCCTGTGATTGCACATTCTGCTACTGGGTTCCCATAAATCACTCAAAACACTTGCTGAATATTTTTGCCAACCAACATTTTTTTCCTCAGTAATTGATATTTCTAATCTCCAAAATAAGGGTTTAAACAAAAAAATTAAAAAAATTAAAAAAGTACATATTTTATAATAACATGATTAAATGTATCCATTGAATTGTCTTTTGTGTCTTTTAACTTCTAGTACTTTTTGCCCAGTAGCTTTTCTTCAAAGAATTTTTTAAAACAGGAGGACAATTTTCAAGAGGACAATTTCAATCTTCACCTGATGCATACACATGTACACTTTTCAGCAGAAGTCCCTGGACAGAAATCAGAAATGGAACCCTGGCTAATTTGTTTCTCCTAACCTAGCTCAGGGCCAACCACTATCCTAGATAAGATTAGCTAACTCAGCACAGACCAAGAATCAAAACTGGGAACTTACTTTTCTGTATGGCTTGGTATCACACCACGTGATGCATGGGACATGGGAGGAAATTAGATCTGAGATGAGTAACAATTCCAGGTCAAAATGTTTAGGGATGTGACTGCGTTACATCTGTTGGCATGAGAGAGGATCAATGTGAGTCAAAGAGCCATGAGGTTAATTGTGAAGGAAAATCCCCATTTCCTCCCCAATCATACTTTCTTCCTTCAAAGAACAATCTATATCTTACTCCCCTAACTTTAATGCCTCCAGAAGAGTGGGCCATGATAGTCAACGGTCAGCCTCTGTTTTACTACCTCTGTTTTACGAGTAAAGCCAATTGCTAGCAAACAAAGATGTAATCTAATCAGGAATTAGACAAACACAAGTAAAAACTTGTCCTGTACATCACACGCTGATCAACTATGTTTTTTGAATGCGAGTGGCATCACCGTCCAACATCATGATTACATTTTTAGGTATGTCACACATTTTCTCTCCTTCTACAAACATATGTGCAAACGCACCAAGAAAAGAGTACAGCAATAATGAACTCTTTTCATCTTTTCTTGGTGTGTTCTCAGTCAGTGTATAAAGGAAAATTTTCAATCCTAGTTTGTACTGCAACATTTAACTTACTGTTATTCTCTCTTTACTTCTGCTCTGTTGTTCTTTGATTCAGTGATCGGGAGCATGAGCTCTGGTTGATTTTTTTCGCTCCCTTTTGCTCAGGGGTGCTGGGGCCAGTTGGAGTGTCGCTACTGCCACTCCAGGAGAGACCAGCCAATTCAGCACCGACTAGGGATTGAACCTCGAGCCTTCTGTACGCAATTAGTTCCGCACTTGCCAGTGCCTAAGTCAAATGGGCCATTGGGGGAGTACAACAGCACCATTCTTTAAAGATAAAGTACAGCTCCATCCAAACCCAGTGGGGCTGATTTTAACTTTCGGCAGTGACTTCAATGGAAAGGAAAATTGGGTGAAGCGTAAAACAGGTGGCTGCTCCACTACTGCCGCCACCACCGAAAGTGAAAATCAGCCCTAATGTATTTAATGTGTGGAATATAATGTGGAGAAATGTGAAGTTATCCACTTTGGTAGGAAAAATAGAAAAGCAGAGTATTTTTTAAATGGTGAGAGACTGGGAAATGTTGGTGTTCAGAGGGACCTGGGTGTCTTTGTACACAAATCACTGAAAGTTAATATGCAGGTACAGCAAGCAATTAGGAAAGCAAATGGTATGTTGGCCTTTATTACAAGAGGATTTAAGTATAAGAGTAAAGACGTCTTACTGCAATTATATAGGGCCCTGGTGAGACCACACCTGGAGTATTGTGTACAGTTTTGGTCTCCTTGCCTAAGGAAGGATATACTTGCCATAGAGGGAGTGCAACGAAGGTTCACCAGACTGGTTTCTGGGATGGCGGGATTGTCCTATGAGGAGAGATTGAGTAGACTAGGCCTATATTCTCTAGAGTTTAGAAGAATGAGAGGTGATCTCATTGAAACATACAAAATTCTTACAGGGCTTGACAGGGTAGATGCAGGGAGGATGTTTCCCTGGCTGGGGAGTCTAGAACCAGGGGTCACAGTCTCAGAATAAGGGGTCAGCTATTTAGGACTGAGATGAGGAGAAATTTCTTCACAGAGGGTGGTGAATCTTTGGAATTCTCTCCCCAGAGGGCTGTGGAGGCTCAGTCTTTGAATATATTCAAGACAGAGATCGATAGATTTTTGAATATTAAGGGAATTAAGGGATATAGGGATAGTGCAGGAAAGTGGAGATGAGGTAGAAGATCAGCCATGATCTTATTGAATGACGGAGCAGGCTCGAAGGGCCAAATGGCCTACTCATGCTCCTATTTCTTATGTTCTTATGTTTAAATAGAGCGAGATTTGCATGTTCAGGAAATTAGCTAGACAGTGCCAATTCAAATCAATTCACATTTTGGATTCTTAGACAGCTGATGTTGAGGTCATGCCTTAAAAAGTAGTCAGATCGAGCACTATGAAGGACATTTGAGCAGACTGCTGAATCAGATAGTTAATCTCATGAGAAAATGTTCAGTTCTAACATGTCAAAATACTTCTATAGCTTAGAACAAATAATATGAGACTTCCCATTGTTTTCCATCTCAGCAGCTCTGTTGCGTTATTCACCTGTCTACTTTGCTCATGACTCATTACAGTGCAAGACCTTAGCCTGGGTCTGGCAACGACAGATGACACATTGATGACTGCCAACAACTCTATTGCTTCTTTCAAACAGATTTGAGATCCATGTGCAATCACCACCTGCTGTAAGTCCGGGAGAATCTGTTCACATTGCTGACAATGGTTGAAAGTTTGGCTTGTGGTCAACAGATCATTATACTGCTCTGGGCCAGATTCTGTCTTTTTTGGACATCTTCTTGTGCATGACTTCCTCTGCTCCTCCAGCAGCATAACTATGTAGCCTGTAGCCACTCTTCAGTAATGTGCTCAGACATATTCACATTTTAACAGTTGGCTCATCGTGAAATTCAGCCGTCAGCTGAATTCTATTTGTTCCGAGAAAAAGAAAATACCATAAAATAGTACTTTGCACATGTTGCTTAGATATGGCCACCCTTGTTAATGTATTCACATGCAAAAATAGCACATGAAGGCTTCAGACCATGAGAAAGTTGTGAGGAGAAAAAAAACTGTGCAACAAAAGCTGAAGAAAATTTACGCACCTGAAAATAAGTTTGCGCTGTCAGAAGTCACATTTTAGTTCTGCACAAGGGGTGGCTCATGATCAGAGTTTGTGTTGTAACATAATAATGATATGAGATGTGGCTGCACTTTAGAAATGTCAAGTCACTGTAAACAGCTGCCCTCAAATCATCAGTGCCAGTAAGCTAACCTTTTGATCATTTTTTCCTGAATCTCTCCACATTTGTTCTTTATTTTATCCTCCTCTTTATGTTCCCCAATTAAGAAAGCTGGCAAGCAACCTGTTAGGCCTCTAATAGTATCACTTTGCAACTGGTCAGTTTTACTTCTAGGGTTGCCATCTATCTGGTTTTGGAGCAGAGTTTTTGAAATGTAAACTGGATACTAAAAGTCTGATTTTTAATATTAGCGCCTTTTTTTCACTTACATATATGTAGCATTATGTGGAGGCTTCTCTTCCCGCTCCCGCATCGTCACCTCTGGTGTCCCCCAAGGATCTATCCTTGGCCCCTCTTATTTCTCATCTACATGTTGCCCCTTGGCGACATCCCATCTGAAAACACAGCATCAGTTTCCACATGAACGCTGTCGACACCCAGCTCTACCTCACTACCACTTCTCTCAACCTCCACGGTCTCTAAATTGTCAGACTGCTTGTCCGACATATAGTTCTGGATGAACAAAAATGTTCTTCAATTAAATATTGGGAAGACCAAAGCCATTGTTTTCGGTCCCCGCCACAAACTCCGTTCCCTAGCCACTGACTCCATCCTTATCCCTAACACCTGTCTGAGGCTGAACCACACTGTACGCAACCTTGGTGTCATATTTGACACTGAAATTAGCTTCCGACCACATATCCGCAGCATAACTAAGACGGCCTGTTTCCACCTCCGTAACATCGCCCATCTCCGCCCTTTCCTCAGCTCATCCACGGCTGAAACCCTCATCCATGCCTTTGTTACCGCTAGACTTGACTATGCCAATGCGCTCCTGGCTAGCCTCCCACATTCCACCCTACGTAAACTTGAGGTCATCCAAAACTCGGCTGTACGTGTCCTAACTCGCACCAAGTCCTGTACACCCATCTCCCCTGTGCTCGCTGACCTACATTGGCTCCCGGTTAAGCAGCGCCTCGATTTCAAAATTTTCATCCTTGTTTTCAAATCTCTCCATGGCCTCGCCCTTCCCTATCTCTGTAATCTCCTCCAGCCCCACAACCCCCCCGAGATATCTGCGCTCCTCTAATTCTGCCCTCTTCAGCATCCCTGATTATAATCGCTCAACCATTGGTGGCCGTGCCTTCTGTTGCCTCGGCCCTAAGCTCCGGAATTCCCTGCCTAAACCTGTCCACCTCGCTACCTCTCTTTCCTCCTTTAAGACACTCCTTAAAACCTACCTCTTTGACCAAGCTTTTGGTCACCTGCCCTAATTTATCCTTATGTGGATCGGTGTCAAATTTTTTGTCTTAAAATACTCCTGTGCAGCGCCTTGGGACATTTTACTACGTTAAAGGCGCTATATAAATACAAGTTGTTGTTGTTGTTTGGAGACTAACGTTAAGGTTTTTCCCTCCCTAGTTACGCAATCCTCCGGGAGAGGCAAAAAAAACAAAGATAAAATCTTTTGCCAATTTAGAAAACAAATTCCAGGGAATTCCTCTCTGACCTTTAAGGCAATTAAGCAAGCTTTCAGGAGACTGCAGTAACAGATATCATTAGTCACAGCTAACCCACCTGCCTTCTATAACTCAAGATGTCTTACACTCGCAGAAACTCGCCCCGCTATCCTTGGAAGACGTAGAAAATCGCTACTCAGCATACGTCTGGCAATCTATTCCAGACGTTGATGACTCTCTGCGAAAAGAAGTACTCTGTGGGTGTCTATAGCCCTGATTTTAACTCTTCACTGCTTAGCGGAAACCAGGCAGGGATGACGAGAGTTAAAATAAGGGCAGCGACTTACCCCATGTAAGACCACTGCCTTCCTGCCGGGTCCCGATATTAACGTACCCTTTTGAGCAGATGAGCAGGACACCTGCAGGAAGGCAGTGGGGTCTTGTGTTATATATGCAGATTAGGGCCCCGACTACAATTTTGGTCTGAGGCCTGTGAGGGGGAGCAGTGAGGGCTTTCCCGTCAGGCCAACCCTGCCGGGATCTGGATCGTGAGCCAGAAGAGTCCCAGGCAGGTGTTTCTATATCATTTTTTTTAGGCTTCCTTGTGGGCCAGGAGGAGCAGGAATGCTCCCCCGCCCTCTCAAGGAAGGCTTCGGCCTCCCTTCTACCAATCGTGGCCTTTCTCAAGCCCCTGTCACGATCAGCGATCTCCCCCCCACCCTAACCCCGATCTGTAGCCTGCTCCCCTCCCGTGATTACGGCCGACCCACCAACACCCCTTCCCTAGCCCCAATCTGCAGCCTGCCCACCTCCCGTTTGCTGGGGAGTGTTTCTTCCAGCATGAAGAAACAACACAATCAGTGACTGTTCGAAAAATCACCTAACAGTTAGAGGCAAAGAAAACCAGTTATCCCAACACCTGGCATTTGTGCAGGACATATGATTTGGAATGCACTGCCTGAAAGGGTGTTGGAAGCCGATTCAATAGCAACTTTCGAAAGGGAATTGGATAAATACTTGAAGAGGAAAATTTTGCAGGGCTATGGGGAAAGTGCAGGGGAATGGGATTAATTGGATAGCTCTTTGAAAGAGGCACAGGCACGATGGGCCAAATGTCCTTCTTCTGAGCTGTAACATTCTATGATTCTGTGATGGGTCCCAGCCGCTGAAGTCTTTCACACTGAATGTAGATCGAGGTGTTTTATTGTATCACAGAGTCCAATGGCATGAAACAGCACTGCACAGTCAATCGGGATCAGCCGCAAATCCTGAAAATGAAGTGTTTCCACAGATCGCACTGAGGCCTGAGTCAGTCCTTTATTCTGAGACTCAGACAGAGAGTGCAATGTTTTTCAGGAGGTCCCTTGTACCAGTTTCACTCTCCATGTTTCCAATCTATCACCCAATCTTCTCCTTCACCCAGTCAATCACGCAGCAGGTGGCTATTTTTTCCGCCCAGCATCCGGTGGGCCTGTCAATTTAGCCGGCTGCCGGGCAGGAAACAGAAGAGAAAAATTAGAATGAGGTCCTGCATTAAATTCGGCAGGACCTCCACGTCCCCAGCCTTGCCGGGTTCTTCGGCCGCTTTGGGCCTACCCCAATCGCCTCCCCAGAAATATCGGGGCCATTGTTTCTATACATTTTGCACGCACTTAATGGCACCTCCAAAATGGCATTAAGAAAATTAAATTCTTAAAATGGTGGTGATTACTGAAATTCCAATCCTCCTTGGATATGGGGGTGGTGCCAGATGACTGGAGGATTGCAAATGTTACACCCCTGATCAAAAAAGGGGAGAGGGATAAACCCGGCAACTACAGACCAGTCAGCCTAACGTCAGTGGTGGGGAAACTTTTAGAGACAATAATCCAGGACAAAATGAATTGGCATTTGGAAAAGTATGGGTTAATAAATGAAAGTCAGCACGGATTTGTTAAAGGCAAATCTTGCTTGACTAACTTGATTGAGTTCTTTGATGAAGTAATGGAGAGGGTTGATGAGGGTAGTGTGGTTGATGTTGTGTACATGGACTTTCAAAAGGCGTTTGACAAAGTACCACATAATAGACCTGTTAGCAAAATTAAAGCACATGGGATTAAAGGGACAGTGGCAGCGTGGATACAAAATTGGCTAAGACAGAAAACAGAAAGTGGTGGTGAAGAGTTGTTTTTCAGACTGGAAGAAAGTATACAGTGGTGTAACCCGGGATCGTTATTAGGACCACTGTTCTTTTTCATATATATTAATAACCTGGACTTGGGTATACAGGGCATAATTTCAAAGTTTGCAGATATACGAAACTCAGAAATGTAGTAAACAATGAGGAGGATAGTAACAGACTTCAGGAGGACATAGACAGACTGGTGAAATGGGCAGACACATGACAGATGGAATTTAATGCAGAGAAGTGTGAAGTGATACATTTTGGTAGGAAGAATGAGGAGAGGCAATATGAACTATTAAATTTTAAAGGGGGTGCAGAAGCAGAGAGACCTGGCAGTGTATGCACACAAATCTTTGAAGGTAGCAGGACAAGTTGAGAAGGCTGTTAAAATGCATATGGGATCCTTGGCTTTATTAATAGAGGAATAGAGTACTAAAGCAAGGAGGTTATGCTAAACCTTTATAAAACACTGGTTAGGCCTCAGCTGGAGTATTGTATTTAATTCTGTGCCCGCACTTTAGGAAGGATGTCAAGGCCTTAGAGAGGGTGCAAAAGAGATTTACTAGAATGGTACCAGGGATGAGGGACTTCAGTTATGTGGAGAGACTGGAGAAGTTGGGGTTGTTCTCCTTAGAGCAGAGAAGGTTAAGAGCAGATTTGATAGAGGTGTTCAAAATTATGAGGGGTTTTGATCGAGTAAATAAGGAGAAACCGTTTCCAGTGGCAGAAGGGTTGGTAATCAAAGGACACAGATTTAAGATGATTGGCAAAAGAACCAGAGGCAACATGTGAAAACATTTTTTTTAACCAAATGAGCTGTTATGATCTGGAATGCACTGCCTGAAAGGGTGGTGGAAGCAAATTCAAAGTAATATTCAAAAGAAAATTGGATAAATACTTGAACAGCAAAAATTTACAGGGCAATGGAGAAAGAGCAGGGGAGTGGGACTAATTGGATAGCTCTACCAAAGAGCCGGCACAGACACGATGGGCCGAATGACCTTCTTCTGTGCTGAGCAGTAATTCTAGAAATGTATGCAAAGCAGATCGCTGGCATGAAGTAGCAATATGCTAAAAAAAATTGTGGCAGCAGCATAAGACTTTCAGTTGGCTTCAGGGTTTGATAGAAGTTAATGGGGCAGATCTTGAGTTCTACAGAAGTCAATGGAGATCAAAATCGGGAGAGGTGTAAAACAGGCTGCCGACTCGCTATCACCCATTTTACGCTATCGCACAAAGTCAAGATCTAACCCAATCAGTTTGTACGAGTGTTTGTCTTTAACTGGCAGCTGCACTAAGCTGTATAAATGGAGTTTGCTGAGCTTTTGTTGTTGTGTGGTTAGTTAAAGTGTTGAGTTGTTCTCTGATGAACGGTTCACCTTTTTAAGCTAGTGCAGTTAAATCTTCTTGAAATACTTAAGGGCCGATTTTAACCCAGCCCACCCAGTGAGAACAGGGGTGGGGGAGGGGTTAAAATTACGTCTGGGGGCTTCCCGAACATGAGCCAGCCCATGGAACTCACACTGTTACCTTCTTATAAGAGGACTCCACAAACAGGCCAAGTCCCAGGACTCCCAGTGACCTAATGTATTATGGGCTGGGTGCAAGCTTTTGGTGAAGCTTCACCCAAAGTCACGAGGTTTAACATGTGACGCCGTTTTAAGAATTATATACGATGCAAATGAGACTCCCACACACCTGTGCCCTCTGAAACTGCATGCCACAAGATGCAGCACGCAACAAAACGGACACGTGAGCTTGTCTGCCTGATAATATGTGCTGCACTTATCACCAGCGAGGCTCGATGTAATAGTTACCTTATGTATCAGAGGGGAATTGAACCCAGAACCTCCTAACTTAGAGGTGAAGGTACTGCCAACTTAGCCGAGCTACCATGCTTTTTCTTTACACCTATCAGTTGTAAAAAATAAATTATAAACGTTACCTACAATGACAAAAAATGTTAATGAAACGGAAGGTGAAATTGCCGTGGCTGTGAATGATGTACTGCGTAACGATGTCGGATAAGCCATCAGGAATTGCAGCTGTACTCGTGGCTGTGATTGGAATGACTAGTTTAAGTGGGTTGGTTTTGTGATTTGTGCGTTGGTTGGTTGCTGAGGGATTGCTTCTTGTTTAATGTATGATTTGCTATAACACGTGAATTAGCAGGAAACTGATGTTTTCCGTTTTAAAGTTCAGTGCATTCTGAGGTGCCTGTGTATAAGTGAAGAAAATAGTCTAGTTAAAATAATTCATGACAGGTGTTATCTGAACTGTGCCACTTATAGTATAAATATTGAGTTCTTCCCACCAGAGAAGTCTTCTGAGCCCAGGGATTTGTGAAGGAAACCAAAGAATCCACTCAGAGTTGTCAAGTTATTAGATGTACAATTCCATTAAAAAGATATCTGATTCATAATGTTTTAGGGCTGTTGCCTGCAAGCTGAACATATCTTCAACAGAATTGTATATGAGTAAAATGCAGGTAAAACTACTTTATATCTAATGATAGAATTATTTTGTAACAGTAATCAGATTTCATAAAGACTTGAAATGCCGCTTCCCTCACCTTAACTCTCAGCTTTGTCTACCTTAAGTAAAACAACACTACTGTGCTTCCCCAGTGCTTAATTGGTAAACGTACTGCTGAGTATGGCACAGGATCATGTTAACCAGAAAGATTCCAAGTTTGATCACTGGACTGTGCTGTTCGCAGCAATAGGGATATTACAATTGGTCTCGGTGCTCAGAGCTAAGGAGGTGAAAAATTAGCCAGGGTTCCTGTTTGCTATCCAATGATCCGCTGGAGAGTACATGCTTACGGACATCAGGTGAAGAAAGGCTCAGACTTGGCTGTGATGTATCTCATTGCCAAAAAGACTGCCATAAGCACTCAAATAAAGAATGGCCACTTGGGTGAGCTATCAGAAGGCTGCCAGCATCTGTGGAATCATGTCCTACAAGATTTAGAGAGGAGAAAAGAAAGAAAATGGGGAAAGAGCCGGGGAGTGGGACTAACTGGATTGCTCTTTGAAAGAGCCGGCGCAGACTCGATGGGCCGAATGGCCTCCTTCTGTGCGGTACTATTCGATGATTCTATGAAATTGCCCTGTAAGCAAAAAAATCTTCACTAAACTTTGTGAACCACTTTAATTCATTGTGACATTAGAGCAGTGATACTATGAAGTCAGGTTCCTAGCAGGGAACTTCACCTGCTAGGAACATATATCGGGAATCAGGGTGTGCATCCCCATGGTTTTCCAGCCATTAATTTTAATGGGATCAGTCACAAAAATGGGCTCAATAATTAATACACTAGAGTGAGTCTCCTATGATATTGCTCACGGTAAGTCAAGGGATGCATTGTTTATTACTATAGAGCGTACAAAGTTACAACAGAAAACTGCACCTGTACAGTCCTTGGCACTGACCTGTAGGAGATCCTTTCACAGTTGGCTTGATGCTTTTCTCTGCAGTGTGCCTTCGCATGGGTTCCATGGGGTTTCTGTGCAGCTATACACACATTACTGTTAGAGGCCAAGGCAGTCACTGAACTATGAAAGATCACACCAGTGCGATCACTGTCATCTCTGAATCCCTGGCTAATGGTTGTCCCAATTGTGTCTCCAGGCATCTTGAGGACAGCTTTTATTGCACCTTGGATTGGGAACCTCCATACTTCCACATCAGTTGGCGCATTCTGAAATTTGCTCCTACTGTGTTTGCCATTAGCAAGCCTGAGGTGTCTCCTGCAGATGCCATAGATATCCCTTGCTGTTTAATGGCAGACTTTCAAAGTAGATGCATAAATGTGTGGCAGACTCTTTGATACTATCCAGGCCAAGCTTGTATTTTTCAAAAAGGAAGTGACTTATTCAAACATTGCTACTCATACAGCATCTTCCGTTTCAAAAGTGTCTCTGCGAGGACATAATCATGAAACACTTCAGTCTGGACAGTCTGAATTCTGTACCCCTACCCAGCAGCAGACGATTCTCCAAACCATCAACGCTTCTTCTTTCTCACTCCTCATGACTGATTCGTCCTATATTCCCTCCTCAAACTCACTAACATCCACTAAAGTATGTAAATCTGGCTTGGTGCCTGCTTCCAATCATGTAGGTTAGTCAAAGTGCCTTCAGATTTGTAAGCCTGAGGAAGTGGATTCCTCCTCTAGGTATTGGGACATTTCTGCGAAAAAGGAGGATGGCATATAATGAGTACGTGGACGGACAATGTTGCGCATATTGCTGCATCTCTATAGTACAGGCAATGATTTGCAGTGGAGTGCTATCACTATTTTTGGCCAGCTGAGTGTGAATTTATTGTCACAGCTAATATACATAACCATAATCGTACAAACCAGGAGCTTGGTTGTCCCTTCTGCGTCATTCAGGCCCTCTATGGTCTTCTACCCTATGATCTCCAAGGTGGCCTGGTAAGGAGTTTGATTTGCTGTGAACAGCAGGTGCTGTAATATACTGTAAGCTACCTCCTTCTGCAAAGAGAACAGTATACATTGAACGATAGGCAGTTGTGCACTGAGAGATAAGACGGCAACACAGTCTACATCAGGGGTGTCAATACTCAATTTACATGGTGGGCCTGGTATGGCATCCTGGCACTTGGCATGGGCCACATTCAGCAGAAGTTATTTGGACACATTGGGGTAGAAATTAGTATATATTTTGTCCATTTTTTGGGCGTAAAATGAGCACAATGTATACCAATTTCTGGGCGCGAGGTTCTGTACCTAACTTGCGCAGCGGCATAATAAATACCATTTGTACAAAAACCTATTGGTCCTCGCTGTTTTTAGGCAGACCTGGCAACTGCCTGAAAACAGTACTGAATCAATTTAAATATGCAAAGAAGGGTCCTGCATCTGTTTCAGGACCCTTTTGCAAAATACATGAAAAACTCGGTGGAGCAAGCACTGTGCAAGTTCCAACTAATTTTCCAATTCTGGAGGCTGCTGAAGTAATGGTAGGGAAAGTTTTATTTTACTTCCCCTTCTGTGGAGCTTGGAGTTGCAGGTGGAGCGTGGAGGAGCAGCAGTTCTCCTCGCAGCTCCACAGCACAGCTCAGCCCACCTGCAACTCACTCCTTCACGTATTGGGGCTAGTGATGTAAAATCAGGGCATGCAGCTCCCCATGCGCAGGGAGAATCCTCAGTTCCCGTCCACCAGTGGTAACAATCTTTCACTATTTACCCAGAGTAAAGTTCGCAGCATTCACTCACCCGTTTATTGGCTGCTCCTCTCTCAGCATCGCTCCGACTCACCTTGTTGCTGCTGCTGGCACCGACTCTGCAGGAAATGCTGGGCCCACTCCCCTACCGCATTCCACAGTCCTCTCTCCCCGCCACCCAAACCCCAATTGCCCATACGCCCAATCCCCCATTTCCCCCTCTACATCCGTCTGAGCCTCAATCGCCCGACAACCATTCCCTAGTCTCCCTCTCCGCGCCCGAGCCCCAATCTCCCGATCCCTATTCTTGAGTCTCTCTCCTTCCCTGAGCCCCCATCTCCGACCCCCAATCGCTGTAACCCTCTTCCCTGACCCCAAGTCCCTGTCGCCCTTTCAATAATCCCCAGACCCGTTACTCTCTCCATGACCCCTATTCTTTGTCACCCATTCCATGACTCCCAGTCCTGTTACTTTCTCCCCTGACCCCCAGTCCGTCACTCTTTCGACAACCCCCCCGCCCTCCAATCCCGATCTGGCCCATATGTTTGACACTTCTTGTCTACATGGTTTTATGTATAGCATATTATTTTAATTGCCTTGCTAACTAAATTTCAAATAATGTAACTAACTATATTATTACCAATTCTTATTCTGCAGAATGATAGTTAGGCATTACAACAACAAAAACATGCATTATATACAGTAGTGCCTTTAACGTAGTAAAATGTCCCACGGCGTTTTCCAGGAGCGTTATCAAATAAAATTTGATACCAAGCTACATATGGAGATATTAGGACAGATGACCAAAAGCTTGGTTTTAAGGATCATCTTAAAGGAGGAGAGAGAGGTAGAGAAGTGGAACGGTTTAGGGAGGGAATTCCAGAGCTTAGGGCCTAGGCAGCTGACAGCACAGTCGCCAATGATGGAGCGATTAAAATAGGCAATGCACAAGAGGCCAGAATTGGAGGAGCGCAGAGATCTCGGAGGGTTGGAGGAGATAACAGAAATGGGGATGGGCGGGGCCATGGAGGGATTTGAAAACAAAAATGAGAATTTTAAAATTGAGGCGTTGCCGGACTGGGAGGCAAAGTAGATCAGCGAGCACAGGGGTATTGGGTGAACAGGACTTGGTGTGAGTTAGGATATGGGCAGCAGAGTTTTGGATGAGCTCAAGTTTATGGAGGGTGGAAGATGGAAGGCCGGCCAGGAGAGCATTGGAATCGTCAAGTCTAGAGGTAACAAAGGCATGGATGAGGGTTTTAGCAGCAGATGAACTGAGGCAGGGGCGGAGTCGGGTGATGCTACGTAGGTGGAAATAGGTGGTCTTGGTGATCACGCGGATATGTAGTCGGAAGCTCTTTTCAGGGTCAAATATGACACCAAAGTTGCGAGCGGTCTGGTTCAGTCTCAGACAGTTGCCAGTGAGAGGGATGGAGTTGGTGGCTAGGGAAAGCAGTTTGTGGCAGGGAACAAAGACAATGGCTTCAGTCTTCCCAATATTTAGTTGGAGGAAATTTCTGCTCATCCAACACTTGAGCAGTCTGACAATTTAGAGACAATGAGGGGTTGAGAGAGGTGGTGGTGAGGTAGAGCTTGGTGTCGTCAGCGCACTTGCCATTATCATCTCAAGACTTGACTTCCCCAACATTGTTCTAGTTGGCTTCTGCACACGAATAAATTACAATTGATTCAAAATTCAAGAGCCTACATCTTCACCTGTACAAAGATCCTCACTCACATCATTCCCATCCTTGCCGAGCTCCACTGACTCCCTGTATCTCAGCAAACTGACTTCAAGATCTCTATCCACACTTTCAAATCCCTCAATGGCCTCATGCCACTCTACATCACTGATTGCCTCCAGCCATACATCCTATGTGCATCTTTAGTTCCTCTGTCACTTAATCCTTGTTCCTTGCTCTCCACACTCCACCATCCGTAGCCACTCTTTCAGTCACTACACCGCTGGAACTCCCTTACTTAAATCCCTCTGCCTTGTCACCAATGTTCCCTTTAAGCTGCGCGGCTGCGTTCTAGGGGTCCCGTGCAGCTGGTGAGCTGGCATTTAAATTGAAAAAACCGCACATGCGCGGAATTTTGAATGGGCCGCGCAGCCTGTTAAAGGGGCCGCGCGGTCCAAAAAAAATTACTGGGAACATCGCTTGTCACTTCCTTCTCAGCTTTCTTTCAACTATGCCTTCAACCCTCCTTGCCTAGCTTTTCCACTTTCCATTATCTTCACCTGTGAAGTACTATACTTTAAGCCATCTTTCGGCACATGAAGAGTGCTGTAGAGATATAAGTTGTTTCTGTTCTCACCTGCAACTTCATGCTCCACTTGCACCACGGTACTTGACAAACGTATGGGAAAAATACTTTTTATAAAACTACTGAAGCAAACTTATTTGCCACTGCAGCTTTCTTGTATGGCAATTTCAAATACTCAATACCACCTTGCCACTTTTCTTCATACCAAGTATCTTATAGTACACAATTTTTCATGTGCATCAGGTGGGAAGTACTGCATTCATTCTTTGTGTGATCACTACCCACACTCTCTGTTTGTGTATTCATTGGCATTCTGCCCACAAAGGGCACTTTGCTGAGCCCTCATACTGTCCAGTTTTCCCTGATAAAGACTCAAAATTGTACACCCCATAGTTGGATTGTCTATATTGGTTAGGTAGCTACTTGGATGATTTACAAATAACTCAGTGGCATTATTGGAAGTTTCTTCTGTTTGGCTCTTGTGCAGTAGTTGACATGCATAATATCCTGTGATAATTACCCCCACTAAAATTGTGCTTTCTACACATGCAGCAGGAAACAAAGGTGAACTCTTATTTAATGCATTCTCGGTACGCTAAAGTACTTTCACCGCCATGGTGTAGCACCAAACCATGTGAACCAAGACAGTCAGATTTGATTCCTGGTCTGTGCTGAGTTAGCTGAACCCAGTTGGGTCTTGTGTCCTCCAGATCAGGGAGAGAAAAAAATCAACCAGAGTACAAGCTTCTGGTCACTATCCACGGACTATTGGCGGGAAGTGCGGTTGTGTATTTACATGGCATTAGTATGCCACTTCCAATAAGATACTGAGGGTGTGATGATTATGGCTGTGTTACAGAAGATAGAACTCAACAAGAAAGTCCATAATTCTGAATAATGACATTTTTTATATGTACGAGTGGATCACCCATGACATTACTCATGGTAAGTTGGTTAACATGTTGTTTGTGAAGGACAGGAGCAAAATGCACAATGTATTATTCCGGTGTTAAGGTTGCTTTAATCTTTAATTGCTGTTGAACAAACACTGAGTAAGTTCAGAGTTTAATTGCTGTTCAAGTTGCAGGTCAGTGACCTAGCTTTCTTGCATTTTATTGTTATGTTTGAAAGGTAAGGACAGTTAGGGCTACATTCTGGCTTCCATGTCAATTAAGGCGTTTTCAATTGCTGGGGGACTTTGTACATTACAAATGACTGGCTGTGTGACAAAGAAGAGTGACGGACATGAAATGCATTTTTGACCGACCATTTTTATTATATTACGAGTTGATCTCCTGTGGCATTGCTCATGGTAAGTCAGAGGATACGGTACTATTGGGGAGGAGGGAAATCTTGGTGTTGGACAGTACTGGAAAGGGGAGATCTTAGTGTTTGACTACATTGGGGAGGAGCAGATGTTGACATTCCATCCCAAAGAGGACATTTGGTGGCACTGGGATTGGGTTTGGCAGCAGTGTAAGCGGGAAGATGTTGAGATTTTAGAGTATGGGGAGGAGAAGATCCTGGGTTTGGCAGCACTGGTGGAGGAAGGAGATCTTGGCGTTTGACAATGCTGCGAATGGGGAAGATCTTGCTGGGCCCAGCAACACATAGAGAGGAAAAGTTTGAACGTTAGGTATTGTGAAATAGGTAGCACAACTGCATTATTAAATCTTATTGTTTCGGAATTCTAAATATAAACAAAAGAAAGCATCATTGCTGTAAAATTTCTGCCTTTGTCTGTCTCTCTGAAATAAAAAAAAGTTGAATAGTTTTGATGTCAAACTTTTAGTTATTAAAGCTTCTTCAATTTCAAGTTGTTTTGAACTCATTTGGAAAGACAAACTGTTATGACTTAATCAAAGACACAATTCAAAATTTATACTAAGAAAAATAAATACATTTTTTGTAATAGTTTTACTGTTTCTCAATATAGAGAGAAGAGAACAACAGCAACAACTTGTACTTATATAGCGCCTTTAATGTAGTAAAACGTCCCAAGGTGCTTCACAGGAGTGTTATAAGACAAAATCATTTTTTGACACCGAGCCACCTAAGGAGAAATTAGGGCAGGTGACCAAAAGCTTGGTCAAAGAGGTAGGTTTTAAGGAGCGTCTTAAAGGAGGAAAAAGACTAGAGAGGCGGAGAGGTTTAGGCAGGGAATTCCAGAGCTTAGGGCCTAGGCAACAGAAGGCACGGCCACCAATGGTTGAGTGATTATAATCAGGGATGCTCAAGAGAGCAGAATTAGAGGAGCGCAGATATCTCGGGGGGTTCATAGAATCATAGAAAGTTACAGCATGGAAGGAGGCCATTTCGGCCCATCGTGTCTGCGCCGGCCAACAAAGAGCTATCCAGCCTAATCCCACTTCCCAGCTCTTGGTCCGTAGCTCTGCAGGTTGGAGCATCCCAAGTGCACATCCAAGTACTTTTTAAATGTGGTTAGGGTTCCTGCCTCTACCACCCTTTCAGGCAGTGAGTTCCAGACCCCCACAACCCTCTGAGTGAAGAAATTTCCCCTCAAATCCCCTCTAAACCTTCCCCCAATTACTTTAAATCTGTGCCCCCTGGTTTTTGACCCCTCTGCTAAGGGAAATAGGTCCTTTCTATCCACTTTATCTATGCCCCTCATAATTTTATACACCTCAATAAGGTCTCCCCTCAGCCTCCTCTGTTCCAAGGAAAACAGACCCAGCCTATCCAGTCTTTCCTCATAGCTAAGATTCTCTACTCCCGGCAACATCCTTGTAAATCTCCTCTGTACCCTCTCTAGTGCAATCACATCTTTCCTGTAATGTGGTGACCAGAACTGTACGCAGTACTCTAGCTGAGGCCTAACTAGTGTTTTATACAGTTGAAGCATAACCCCCCTGCTCTTGTATTCTATGCCACGGCTAATAAATGTGAGAAGTCGCACAACACCAGGTTATAGTCCAACAGTTTTATTTGAAATCACAAGCTTTCAGAGCGCTGCTCCTTCGTCAGACTTCACCTGACGAAGGAGCAGCGCTCCGAAAGCTTGTGATTTCAAATAAAACTGTTGGACTATAACCTGGTGTTGTGCGACTTCTCACATTTGTCCACCCCAGTACCGGCATCTCCACATCACGGCTAATAAAGGCAAGCATTCCGTATGCCTTATTAACCACCTTATCTACTTGGCCTGCTACCTTCAGGACTTGGCCTGCTACCTTCAGGACTTGGCCTGCTACCTTCAGGTTGTAGGACTGAAGGAGGTTACAGAGATCTGGAGGGGCAAGGCCATGGAGGGATTTGAAAACAAGGATGAGAATTTTGATGCCTCGAGGTGTTGCTTAACTGGGAGCCAATTTTTCACTCAGAGGGTGGTAGGTCCATGGAATATGCTGCCCCAAAAAGCTGTAGAAGCTACATCATTACATTAATTTAAAACAGAAATAGACAGTTTCCTAGAAGTAAAGGGAATTAAGGGTTACGGGGAGCGGGCAGGAATTTGGACATGAGTCTAGGTTCGGATTGGTCATGGCCCTGTGGGTAGCGCAGCGGGCCCAGGGGCCGTGTAGCCTGATCCTGCTCCTATTTCATGTGTCCAATTCTGTTGGGTTCAGGAGATGGTTCTGTGATAGTAGATTGGCAGTTAGGATCAGATCAGCCATGATCTTATTGAATGGCGGAGCAGGCTCGAGGGGCCAATTGGCCTACTCCTGCTCCTATTTCTTATGTTCTTATGTCAGCGAGCAGGGGTGATGGGTGAATGGGACTTGGTGCGAGTTAGGACATGGGCAGCCGAGTTTTGGATGACCTCAAGTTTACGTAGTGTAGAACGTGGGAGGCCAGCCAGGAGTGCGTTGGAATAGTCAAGTCTAGAGGTAACAAAGGCATGGATGTAAGTTTCAGCAGCAGATGAGCTGAGGCAGGGGCGGAGACGGGCGATGTTACAGAGGTGGAAATAGGTGGTCTTAGTAATGTCGCGGATATGTGTAATCACTTTCTCATTATCAACTAAAATTTCTCTCTCCAGTAAAAATGAAGCATTTGATAGTTTAAATCTAAAATTTTACCTGAAAGAAGATTTTAAATTTAATTCTCCATTTTGTTTGAAATTATTTGGAAAAAGCAAAGAAACTCAGGAATCCTGTTACAGCACAAGGAAAGGTACACCCCATCTGCAGATTCCACATTTATGCTGGCGACACCCAGCTTGGCCTCTCAAACCCCTCTCTCGACCCCTCCACAGCATGTGTTGTCAGACTTCTTGTCCAACATCCAGTCTAGGATGAGCTGCAATTTCCTACAGTTAAACATTGGTAAGGCTGAAGCTTTTGTGTTCTGCCACAAACTCCATACCCTCGACACAGATTCCATCCGCTTCCCCAGACACTGTCTCAGGCCGTATCTGACTGTTCACAACTTTGGTGTTCTATTTGACCCCGAATCGAGCTTCCACCCCCATATCCTCTTCAACACAAAAACTGCCAACTTCCACGTCTGTAACATAGTACTATACAGCACAAACGGAGGCCATTCAGCCCATCGTGCCTGTGCCGACTCTTTGAAAGGGCTATCCAATTGGTCCCACTCCCCTGCTCTTTCCCCATAGCCCTGCATTGAACCTTTATCTACGCCAGGCTCGACTATTCCAATGCTCTCCTCACCAGCCTCCCATCCTCTACCCTCCATATACTTCAGCGCCCGTATCCTATCCTGCACCAAGTCCCACTCACCTAACACTCCTGTCCCCGCTGACCTACGTTGGCTCCTGATCGCCATAGCTTCAGATTCTTATTGTTGTGTTTAGATTCCTTGATGGTCTCACCCTTCCCTATCTCTGTAACCTCCTCCAACCCTACAACCCTCCCTCCTCCCACGAACTTTCCATTTCTCTGACTCTGGGCCTCTTGTGCATCTCCCATTCCCTTCGCCCCCAACATTAGCAGCCGTGCCTTCAGCTGCATAGACCTCATGCTCTGGAATCCCCTCCCTAAGTACCTCTGCCTTTCCACCTCCCTGTACTCCTGTACGGCCCCCTTAAAATTCACCTCTTCAAACAAGCTTTTTGCCACCCCTCCTAATAGCTCCATCTTTGGCTCGGAATTCATTTCTACATAGGCCTCTATGAAACACCTTGGGACGTTTATCCTTCATTGATGGGAATATATAAATGCAAGTAGATTTTGAAAAAAAATGATACAAACGCGTCCCGAGAAGTTCTCTATGCTGAACACGCTCCGATTGCAGCGTCTTGGGAATTGTAGGTACAAGCATATTTGTTAACTCCCTTCAGATAACAGAATAATGGCACTGGATAAACAAAATGAATTGTAAGCTCAGGCTTTTGAGGGTGCCTGAGGTATCCAAGTAGAAACATTAATGAAGGTACTCAAAGCCACAAATTTTATAGGTAAATGTAATCATGTTACTGTGAAATATGTAACTTTTAAAATGTTTTTATCATGTTAACAAACTTACTTTGAGCCTATAGTTGGTAGGTGAGTAATTTAATTGGGTCACCGTCTCTTTTATGTGTTGGCAGGTTGTCCTCATGGGTCATTCAGGATTGGTTGCTTGTATGTCTTTAGTAGCTTCTCATTGATATTTTTCTAGCTAGTTTCCTCACTTTTGATAGGTTACAGATACATTTCACTGTAGAAAAATGTGAAGTTTTTTTTTGAATTAACAATAGGGAAAGTATATAAACCTTGCATTATAACATTTTAAATGGAGTAGAGAAGCAAAGGGACCTTGCACAGATCACTGAAGGTGGCATCGCAAGTAGATAAGGCTATAAATAGGGCAAACATTAATTTCAGCTTTCTATTTTTCTTTCTGTCTATTTGGAGGCATAGAATACAAAAGCAAGGAGGTAATGTTGAACCTGTACAAACCCATAGTTAATTTGCAGTTAGAGTATTGTGTACAATTTTGAGCACCCCATTGTAGGAATGATATAAAGAGAGTATAAAAGCAATGCAAAAGGTGCAACATAGATTCACTAGGATGTTACCAAGGATGAAGGGTTATGATATAATTAAGAAGAGAGACTTGAGAAGTTAGGGCTTTTGTTTTATGGGAGCTGGGAAAGCTAAGGGGTGATCTGATAGTGGTCTTCAAGATTATGAAGAATAAGATTAGATAAATAGTGACAGATTGTTTCCATTGGTCAGTGAAGTGATAATGAGGGCAAAAGTTTAAGATAACCACACAAATAATTAAAGGGGAGGTTAGGAAAACTTTCTTTACATAGAGGGTGGTCAGAATTTGGAATTCTGTGCCACAAACTGTTGGTGAAGCAGAAACTATATATACTTTTAAAAGCTAATTAGATAGCTGCTTAAAAAGAGGAATATTAAAGTGTGGGTGACAAGCAAGATCGTGGAATTAGATTACAACAGTGACTACACTTCAAAAGTACTTCATTGGCTGTAAAGCGCTTTGGGATGTCCTGAGGTTGTGAAAGGCGCTACATAAATGCAAGTTTTTCTTTCTTAAGTGGTTCATGTGATGAAAAACACCAGCAAAGACTGGAATATCTTGCTTCTGTGCTTTAATATTCTATGTTCCCTTCCCACTGTTCATATATGTTGATATTCTACTTTGAGAAAATCAACAAAGTGTGGTGCCAAAGTGTGACTGGCAGCAAGTGCCTGCAATTATACTGATTTTTTTTGATAATATAGATATGAAATATATTATTTTGGAATGCATTCAAGGCAGCAACACATTCTGGAATTTGGCTAATGTTCATAAACGTAAACTTCATTCTTGCAATTTGATGCATACAAACCCCCTTGAGTATTGTACTTTCTTGTAGCCTACTTCATGTCAGCTGTGGCTCAGTTGGTAGCACGCTAGCCTCTGTTGTTTGTTCAAGTACCACTCCAGAGACTTGAGCACATAATCGAGGTACTGAGGGAGTGCTGCACTGTTGGAAGTGCTGTTTTTCAAATGAGCTGTTAAACCGAGGCCATGTCTGCTCTCTCAGGTGGATGCAAAAGATCACCTGGCACTATTTGAAGAAGAGCAGGCGAGTTCTCCCTGATGTCCCGCCCAATATTTATCCCTCAACCAACATCACTAAAACAGATTATCTAGTCACTATTACAATGCTGTTTGTGGGACCTTGCTGTGGGTAAACTGGCTGCCAGTTTTCCTACATTACAACAGTGACTGTACTTCATTGGCTGTAAAACGCTTTGAGACGTCGTGAAAGGCGCTAAATCTAGGCTGACACTCCAGTGCAGTACTGAAGGAGTGCTGCACTGTCAGAGGTGCCATCTTTCGGATGAGACATTAAACTGAGGCCCCGTCCGCTCTCTCAGGTGGACGCAAAAGCCCTATTTCGAAGAAGAGCAGGGGAGTTATCCCTGGTGTCCTGGCCAATACTTATCCCTCAGTCAACATCACAAAATATCTAGTCATTATCACATTACTGTTTGTGGGACCTTGCTGTGCGCAAATTGGCTGCCGCGTTTCCTACATTACAACAGTGACTACACTTCAAAAAAAAAACAATTCATTGGCTGTAAAGCGCATTGGGACATCCTGAGGTCATGAAAGGCGCTATATAAATGCGAGCCTTTCTCATTAAATGCAAGTTCTTTCTTCTTTATTGCTTATTTTCTATATAATTGTGACTTTAATTTTTAAATTACCCTCCCTCTTCAGTGTATTTTCAAATTTGGCTGTTAAACAAGGCACCAAGCTTGAGAGGGTTTTTTTTGGAAAACGAAAGCTAGATGGCAAAGGAGGCTCACTGTAATTCTGTTGACAAAACATGAAAGTGCTCCCTCGTCTGGCAGCAACCATAGACTAGCAGAAAGAGAAGACAGAATCCTTCCTTCACCCAACCAACTCCACCATAAGGACCAACGTCAGTCACTGCATATGTGAAAGAGGGAGCGAGAAAGAGAGATAGAGGGAGCCACAATCTGCTACTGCAGCTGCTTCAACTCCACATTCAAAAAAATCTTCAACCATTTCTATCCAGTCTCACCTCAACAGACCAGCTTTAAAGCAAAAAACAAAACAAACACACACAAAAAAATTACAGCAGGTACTGTCCTCTTTCAATACTTTTAAGCGTTTGGGCTCGTTTTTTTTTGGGGGGGGGGAGGGATTATTGCAAAGGAAAGAAAAGCAGGAGGACGATGGGGAGTACAGTGAGGGAAGGGAGAAGACCCGATGTTTAAAAAAAATGTCAAGCTTTTGATGCCTTTTTCCGTTGTTGGCCGACTTTCGGCTGCAAGGGTTTTTTTTTTAAGTTCAGCAATTTGATCCCGAAGGTCGCTGATGATGGAAATAATATAGTACGTCATTAATATGGCGCCAAAAGCTTGTGTGTTGCGAGTGAGTGAGAGCGCAATGGGGGAAAAAAAAAGGGGGGGAGGTGAGTGAGGAAGCGTTTGTTTTTTTTTTGCAAAGTTACGGGGCGAAAGAAGGTGGGGCGGGGGCGAAAAGCTGTGTCCCGGAGCTGCAATGTTTAATATGCATTAAAAAAAAATTTGCAACCAGGTTATTTTTCTGCGCTTTTTGTGAAAAAAAATTTGAAGCGTGTGCAGCGAGTTGCTTGCGGAGTCCCGACTGGGCTGTGTGTGTGTGTGCACACTTCGAACGCTCTGTATATATTTGGCAACTGCTGTTGCCAGGCGGCGTGGAACGTGACGGAGGATTTAGAACGGTCCCGGATCCGGGATCCGGGCCCCGGGCAGCGGCTCGCGCTCACTCGGCACCCTCGCCGGCGTGCAACCTGCAGAGCAGAACCGAGCAAAAGCTTCATCTCTATGCTCGCGGGGAAGAGAGTTATTTATATATTTAATGCAGTTATTTATTTATATCTTTTAAAAAAAAATGCATTTATTTAAATTGCAAAAATCACATCCTACCGGAAGTGTTTGTGGATTAAAAAGTAATGGCACTCACCATTTATTGCACAAACACACACACACACAGCATACATTTAAAAAAAGGGGGGGAAGGGTAGCAATAAAAGTGTGTGTGTGCAGCGTATTATTTTGGGGACGGGTGGGGGCACGACACAACGCAGACTTGGCGTTTTAACCAACACATGTTGCGCAGATAAAAGCAGTTGAGGACAATAAATAAGGTGTATTGGCAGCGGGACCTTTAAGCACACCGCCTGTAAGTGATTGAAACGACGTTGTTTTAAATCGGGAATATGTTGACTCAAGATGATGGGCTCTTCAGTTTTTTTTGGGTGGACGTGTGCACAGCAAGCAGTACGGCGTCAACTTTCTTCAGTCCGTGCCATATGCGGTTACTATTGTTTATGCAGCGTATCACTCAACCGGTATTTGTTTCCCCCCCCTCCCCCTCCATTTAAAAAAAAATTCCTCTTTAACAGAATTTTAGAACTGTGAAATTATTAATGGGTTTTGTTTCTTGAATTTAGCGTAGCTTCTATCTTTATTTTTTGCGGGGGAAAAATGCACTTACTTCAGGAATGCTTACTGCAAACACAGCTGCTGCCATTCACCACAGAGAAACAGTTTGAAAAGTGAGGCAAAATGAGTTATGTTGGGACGCAGCTTCATACCTGGAGGCCAAATGTATCCCCAGCACTGTACTCACAGTACGCTGGCATAGCTAGTACATCGATAAAGGTTATCTTTTTTATCAAACTGCAGCATTAAGAGGGAGGGCACACTCCTCGTGATTTCATTAGACTTTGGTGATCCCACTTTTTATAGTTTTTGTTGCAAAGTTTATTGACTTGAGGTTTTTGAAGAATAAACTGCTTTGATCAATCAATGTGTCTGGGCAAAGCTGGTCTTTTTATTAGCTTTGATTAACCTATATTAATGTATTGCTGTTTGTGACATTTGGTCGGGGTGTATAATTTTATCTGTTCCATAATATCTTGTATTTTTGCTTCAATGTGGCTGATACAATAATAGCAAATCTGAGTAGGAGCTAATGACATCTGTGTACTGAAATGTTGTACTTGGTGTTAAGTGACACTGTTGCTCAGTAAAATTACCTTTTAAGCAAATACTGCTTTATCCATGGAGATTGATTTTAAAAATTGTATTGGTATGTGGTGTAAAAACTGTCTGCACAAAATTAACTGGCTTACTAGACCAAACCAATATGTTTATTGGCATATGAGTGTTATGGAGCTGGACTGATGGAAGTATCAAATTCATTCACTGATCTGGCTGCAGGAAGTTTCCAGTAGAGTTTTTTTTACAAATTGTCTCATACTCACACCTGTACAGTTTCAGTTTCTAGTATGTTAATTGGATTGGTTGTGTTTGTGTGTTTTTTTTAAATCAACTCTTGCCAACTTCTGGTACACTTTTTATGAAGTCTTTGTTTTAAGATTATCGAGATAGAGGATCAGCCATGATCATATTGAATGGCGGAGCAGGCTCGAAGGGCCGAATGGCCTACTCCTGCTCCTATTTTTCTATGTTAAGGTGAGAAAGTAAGGGGCAAACGCTCATTTTCAGAGGGAGTACAGTTGTAAAATTGTGCTTCGGATTCTGAGTGGGGGTGTTGTTCTGTTTCCTCTGCCATTTGTGGGAACATGTATATTTGCCTCGGAGGGGTTGTGCCGAAGGTAAAATAGATTGGGATTTGCATTTTGTCTCGAGGGTTTTATTGTGATGTCTAATCGTCTATATAAACTGACTCAATTTAAAAACAAAAACGAGCTGGAATTTAGAAATCAGAAGGCATGCAATACAAAATTAGATGTATCTTTTAACTTTTGGCTTTCAAAGATACCAAGGACTGAACCTGACAAAACTTCCTGAATTACCAACTACTTTATTTCATTATTTCTATCTAGGCAATGATAATATGATTGTCAATGTAATTATCACAGAAAACAAATTCAGAATTACACTCGCTGTGTTTGACTTGGCATAGTGTAATACAGTGGCAGAATTACTGTGCATCAGCTTTAGCTGGGGTAAACTTACATAGTGGAACAATGATATTCAGATTCAATGATTATTACACTATGTGCTTGTTGAAGTTGGCCATTTGAAGTTTATGCAGTAATGTAACAAGTAGCAGTATATGCTTTCTGTTTACATACATGACGTGGATGATGTAACTTCTTTGATCAGATGCCCTTTAAGATCTTTTGTCAAAACCGTTCAGTCTTCCTCTCGGTGCTCGTTCAGCCTTTCTGGACAAGTTCTCTGGTTTTCACTCTTGGTTTCTCTGCAGCCTTTTGTTCCTTCTACCCAACACCTGGCATGTACTTCTACTGTTACACTATACTTTTGCTAGCTTATACCACTGAGTCAGCTGTGTGACTACACTTGCATACATTGCTATAAACTATTCCAATAACTGTTGGACATTTCTGTATTATCCACTTCAACATTCTATCTAGCATTTTTCATACTTCTCAACATTCAATTAATGTTCTAAAATCTAAAGCATATAAAGTACCTCGGCTTATCAGAGTTAAAGCTTTATACAATCAGCCATTCTTTGTCAAGGTTAGACTTTTAATACATTATTGTTGACAGATTTGCTTCAAAGATGTGGGCACTGCCACTCACAACTGAGAGTAAGCAAAGAACAGTCTTTAAATCCTTTGCTCAACAGTCTCACTATCTAGGGACTGAAAATAAATAATTAGCTTCCAATTAAAACTGTACAAGTGCGTTTGTAAATTTTTATTTTTCTGACTTGCTGTTTATGCAGGTACTTTATACCTGCATTTATTTAATTGAAAGTTAACATGGCATTGTACATATTGTTAACAGAACTATCCCAAATCCCAATATTGTTTTTCCATGAGATAAGAAGGAAACTGTCATTTGTTTGATTTGTGCCACTTCAGTCATTACTATGCAGGGTTCAAGGTCAGTTCAAGTCCCAGTTTGCCTTCCGACACGAAAATCATGGAAAGAAGTTAAACCCACAGTGCTGGATTTGCCACAGGTTTCCCTAAAGTGCTGCACATCGTCTTGTGGCGAAAAGATCTATGTTGATCAATTTGTTAACTGCAGTGTCTCTGAAATAACTGGAGGCGGCCAAGTTGTGTCTGCCATCTCTGGCAATTAAAACTCTCTTGTTCTGGGGTGTCTTTAGCCTGTGTGAGTTTGATTCTGTTATTATTCTGGGGTGTCTTTATTTGAGTGGGCTCCATTCCCGGAACAGCCAAAAGCCACCTGAATTCTATCACTAGCGCGTGTCCATAAGGAACAGTTTGTGTTGTAGCAGCCACTGTGTCAGGTGTAGGTCAGAAGTTTTAACCTGTGTGTATTTTACTGTTATTTAAAGTCTGGTAATCCAGTAAGTTGTACAAAATATATTTATTTGCGACTTTAAGTAGCATTACTGCACAAAATGAAGTACAGTTTTCAATTTCTTCATTAACAGTTTGCGACTTTTCCGAACCTTGACAGATTTTTGTGAATATGAGCTGAAAAACTTCAGCATAGTTTGAAATCTAAAAATAATGGTACTAAATAGGTAACAATAATATCTGCCTCTAGCGGTTGATAACTCTTAAGGCCGTTAATATTTTCTTTCCAAGAGGCAGTGTTTCTTAAATTCTGTGAAAAAGCTATTTACATAATTTAAATTGCAGTGGATGGCATAGTCTAGTCGAGAGGGATTTGTCAGGAGCTGTATTGTACTGTATTTACAAAGTAAAAATCACTTACATTTTAATTGAACTTCTGAATTTGTTTTTTTAAAATTCATTTTGATTAAATGAATTCCCTACTTTTATAATCTGCAGCAGTGCTAGAAAATGTTCTGTTAACTCCCGATAATGAGTAGGATTTTATTTGATTAATTTATTACAAGTGAAGTTAGTGGAACTTTTAACCAGAGGAGTTGATTCCTGTCGAGAAACAAAACTAGTGTGAAGGTAGGGAATGGGGTAAGAAGAGCTGCAACAGCTCACCCCAACGATCTAAGATAACACAGCAATACAGACAGGGTGGCACACGATTGGGAATGGACGGCAAAGCAGTCTGTTGCACTTGGTGATCCACTCCGCCTATGCTTTAACATTTTTTTCATAGCTCTCATTAGTTGTATTTTCTTTTGGCTGTGACCTAGCCATGTCTTTGACTAATTGGGGTAGCCCTCGTCTGCTTTTTAGCAGAGGGATATGTTTTATTTGTTGCCAATTTTCTCCTCCCTGCTCCTCTCATTGAACTTTGGTGTCGAGTTCTATGAGGACAGGTTGCCAAAAGTGATTGCTGTTCACGCAAGGGCTTTGGTGAACGTTGGCAGGCTATAGACAGTGAGGGGCGCCACATTTGTGGCCGATCTTGCCTTTGCCCAGTGTCCACTTGTGACTTTACAGGTCAGGGCTCCGAGCAGACACTCTGGTGATTCCTATCCCAAAGGTCAGAGGCCAGTTGTAGCGTTCCCTAATGCCACTCCGGCCTCAGGACAGCTCACTTGGCAGAGATCATTGACTAGCCCTGGAACTACTTGCTTACCATGGCAGATGAATACTTTAAAATATGCGGAATGTATAACGTTAGAACTACAGCTGAGGATGATAAAAGTTGTTGAATGGGACTTTCCAAGTTGGTGGAGTGTAATTTATCTATGCTGGCTCAGAATCCATAGATATAGGAGGTCTGATAAAGGCTTGATTTATTTTTCTTACCAAGAGAAAGTTCAAATTTGGTCTTGATAGAAACAATTAGTCATATACCTACATGTGCTGCAGGAATTCTAGTAGGCTTTTCCTCTTTGCATACTCCTAGCAATGTAGGGATCTTGAGCCAAGAGACACAACTTATGTACTTGTAACCAGTTTAGCCCCACTTTGTGGCTCCTGTCTCTGTATTTCCAGCTGAGCTTTTAATGTTGAAGCAGAAAGAGAGTGAGTGTGTGTTGTATACAAGCGACAAAATGCGCAGATGAGGCACATCTTATTAGTTCCAGTACAGCTGAATGGTGCCAATTAGCTGCTGGAAAGCTTTTGGTTGAGGAAATCCGGAATTGTACTGACATCAGAGATATTCTCAGGAGTCCTCATAAATAAAAGATCTCTGTCTATGCTGCTGCTGATATTTTTATATAAAAACAAATAAGCCAGAAAAACCCACTTTAAATCATTACCCAGGAATAAGACGACACAGCTGACACAGTGAGATAGCACTACACATCTTTAGTCTGAGTCTAAGTAGAATTGCACTCTTGATTTAGACTGTTACATGGCTGTGAACTTCTCAGCATTCAGCGATCACTGTTTGCTTACACTTTTTTAACATTTTAAAAAAAAACCAGTCAAGCCTCTATATAATATGTGGATATGGTTGACCGCTTTCTGTGTGTCGTTAGGCAGTAAAATTAACTCACTGAAGTCAAAATTGATGCCGAGTAACTATGTAATCAGGTCAGTATGTCTCTACCTCTCCACCTGAATTGATATTTAAAGGTAAACTTTGGGAGATTCTGTTGATTTTCATTAAGGCCGGAAAATGCGGGAGTGCCACAACAGCTGTTGTTCTAATCTGTGCTCCTGTTAACTGAAACTCCATGCTGGGAGAGTCGCAAAATTTACCTGTCGGGTACAAGTGTGAGTAATTTGTGGCTCATAACCACAACAGTAATAACTTCCGGTGTAGGAGAAAATAGCGAAAGAGACCCTTTCCTCTGCTTTTTCCTGCATGAAAGCATACAATAATTTTAACTATTGTTCATAAGCTGTTTATTTCGGTTCTTATACACAGGTAAGCGTGCATATGCATGGTTACTTTGCGGTTGCTGCAGAGAGGTTTCTGCTTTGTGGTGTTAAAGTTGCAGTATTAGTCTGGAATTAGGGCTCAGCGTGAATGGGGAGGCTCCTCGGAGGGGGTGTCACACTGCTCAAGTTTGAAGCTGCATGAAGTGCAACTCTAGTGTAATTTAAATTGGGTTTAAAAAGTGGTCCCTTGAACCTCCTGGAAGCTTAATTCAAATGTTAAGATAGTGTGGGCACTGCCACCAGCACTAACCTATAGAAATCAAAGTGAGTAGAGTATGCGCAGTATTTAAAACTGAGGCTCTGTGTGCTCTTTATTAGCACATAACCAGCTTTTGGGTGTCATTGGGTGAAGGTTTGCAAGTACAAGAGGAAGCTAGATAAGCACATGAGGGAGAAAGGAATAGAAGGATATGTTGATGGGGTTAGATGAAGGGGGGTGGAAGGAGGTTCGTGTGGAGCATAAACCTCAGCATAGGCCTGTTGGGCCGAATGGCATGTTTCTGTGCTGTAAATACTATGTAATACCTGCATGCATGCACAGACTTTAGTGTTTGGTGGCTAGAGAGTAGTGCACCCTTACCTGTGTATAGGAACCGAAATAAACAGCTTATGAACAATAGTTAAAATTATTGTATGCTTTCATGCAGGAACAAACATTTTAACTCTGGTCTGTGGGGCACACACAAGTTATAAGCAGGTAGCAGAGAGGGTGTGTTTTAAGAGACTAGTGAGATGTCTTTTTTTTCCTGTTTTCCAGATCTGGAAAGTAGCTCGTGGCTAGTCAATGAGTGGAATTTTCCAGTCTTGGTCAGGACTGGCCATTTTGTTTTTCAGAGGTTGCAGAAATAGTTGGCAAACTATGAACACACGAGAATTTGATACCCTCTTATGGGGTGCAGTTTTCTAGATTGGCTGTTTTTAAAAACATATTTTGGAGCAGGGTAAATAGTTTTATATAAACTTCGGCTAGCCAGGAGTACTTTTGAGATGTGGCCCTTTCACCAGTGTAAATAGTCAAGTACTTGAAGAATGGTATAAATCTCAAATATATTCAGCTTGAAAGTAGGAGACTTGCAAACCCTTCTGATCCAGGAAAGGCCTGGCAAGGGTTAATTGAGTTATTGAGCGACAGTGAAGAAGTCTTTTTCTCTCCCCTTTCAGTAAGAGACGGCCTAGAGAATATATTGTATGGAATCCTTTGTGCCTGGTCCATTTTTTTAAAATATAAAGCTCCTTCTGATAGTCTCAGGAAATGTTATGTTGCAGTTTTTTATGGAGCTAAGTGAGCATGAGAAAGTAGTTAAAGCATGCCTGTGAGGTTGAAGGATTGCACAGATAAAAGCAATGGAGTGTATCCCTTTTCTAAATTAGCAGCTCTCCAGTGGACAGCAGTAGCTGTGCTTCAATTGCGCCCTCTATTGGGAGGGAGAAAAATTAGCCAGGGTTCCACCTGCGCAGTGAATCCCGCTATGATACGCAAACATGTAGATAAGAAAGAAAGACTTGCATTTATATAGCGCCTTTCACGACCTCTGGACGCCCCAAAGCGTTTTACAGCCACTGGGGTACTTTTTTGAAGAGTAGTCACTGTTGTAATGTAGGAAACGCGGCCACTAATTTCGTGCACAGCAAGGTTCCACAAACAGCACCGTGATAATGACCAGATCATTTGTTTAAGTGATGTTGGTTGAGGGAGAGAAGAGAAGCAAGTTTAAAAAAAAAAAATCAGAAAGTAGAGCTTCAAAGCTGAATTTTTAATATTTAAAAAAAACCAACAGAGTAAATGAACTGCCCAGTGTGTCAGTGAGCCAGACAGACCAGAAATGTCCCAGGTTCAGTTCCCAATCTGCAGCGTTTAATCTCAACTGGGGAAAAAGTGCGGACATTATATCTGGTCTCAGTGGCCACTGACTACAGAAAGAAAAAATTGGCAAGGTGTTCCAGTTCTGACTGAAGGTGTAACTCAATAAAAATATCATTTGAGAGCTTGCCCGATGGCCTAGTGGGTAAAGAAAGAAAAAAAAATAGAAAGACTTGCATTTATATAGCGCCTTTCACAACCACCGGATGTCTCAAAGCGCTTTACAGCCAATGAACCACCGGATGTCTCAAAGCGCTTTACAGCCAATGAAGTACTTTTTAAGTGTAGTCACTGTTGTAATGTAGGAAACGCAGCGGCCAATTTGCAAACAGTAATGTGATAATGACCAGATAATCTGTTTTGGTGATGTTGGTTGAGGGATAAATATTGGCCAGGACACTGGAGATAGCGCCCCTGCTCCTCTTCGAAATAGTGCCATGGGATCTTTTACGTCCACCTGAGGGAGCAGGCGGGACCTCGGTTTAACGTCTCATCTGAGAGACGGCACCTCCAACAGTGCAGCACTCCCTCCGCACTGCACTGCACTGGAGTGTCAGCCTAGATTTATGTGCTCAAGTCCCTGGAGTGGGACTTGAACCCACAACCTTCTGACTCAGAGGCGAGGGTGCTACCCACTGAGCCACAGCTGACACTCTCTTGTGTACCACAGAATAACCATACAGATGAGAAGGAGCCAGGCTTGATTCCCGGTCTATACTGATCTCGGCTGGGGCACTATACTTGTCCTCAGCGCACCTGGCTAGGGAGAAGAAAGATCTGTCCGGTTTCCCACTCCTGATCACTGTTCAGTGACTCCTGCTGGAAGGTGTGTTGTGCTAACATTAGGCAAGGATAGGATCAGCCTTAGCTGTGACTCCCATCTTGGTCAAAAAGCCTATTGACAATCATTGTCTAGGCTCACGTGTGCAGAGTGGCCGAAGCCTCTGGAGCTGTACCCCAACAAAGAGTTGAGGCTTTCGGAGGAGGGGTGGGATTTCAAAATTACAAAGAATTAATGAATTATTTTTAATGGAAGCTGAAGTGGTCTTTCATGTTTCTTGATTCAGTAATTGTTGGCTATTTGAAGGTACCAAAAGTAAGTTCTCAGCAGGATTCCTTAAATTTTGGTAGGCTTGTTTTTCTCCCAGTCTGCTGGATGGTAATTTTCTTACGGGCACTCTGTTATTGTGAATAATGATATGTCCTTTGTCTTCCTGTTGAATGTGATGCTATCGTGCAGTGGTGGTGGCGGATGTTATTCTAAGTGTTAGTGGCACTGTAAAGGAGATGCGGGTGTGGTGATCTTATGGCGAGCAACTAGTTGTTGGATACATTTGCAATTATGAACGCACGCACGCACAAAAGTCGAAGAAAATGTCTCGATTGGGGATTTTTTTTAATACCAATTTAAATTCCAACATTAATTATGAATTAAAGGAATCTTTGCCTCTGAAACCTTGGTGTTCAATCACCAAAATGATTGTTGATGCAGCATGTGTGTTTTTAAAATTTAGAATTAATCTTTCCCCTCTTTTCCTTGCCTCGAGCTGTGAGAACGGGTAACCTGCAGCAAGGAAGTGACCCTCCTTCATATTTTTGTATCTTTTAAAAAAAAATGCAAGTGTCATCTCATCCCTTTTTACTATCCTGAAAACCTAGAGAGGATCAAAGAGTTGCAGGTAGCGATTTTTCCTACTTTACAACAGTGACTACATTTCAAAAGTACTTAATTGGCTGTAAAGCACTTTTCGATGTCCTGAGGTTGTGAATGCAAGTTTTTATTTCTTCCACCGTGCTGGTACTTAAGACAGCAGGGGCCTTATTTTCCACTTTCGGGAGCAGGGTAGTTGAGATTCTTTTTTGCCTGGAGTATTTTTACGTTAATGTTCTGTGGTTAAAATCATCCTCTTGCCACTAGCACAAAGCGTCGGTCGGCCCAGTTTGGAAATGAGGCGGTTTGATGATGCTGGCTTCACACTTCTCGAGCGCCTCAATGTACTTAACTGGGAAAATCGGCAGTAAAGGGCTGCTGCTTTTGCTGCTGAGAATGGAAAACCGAGAACAGAAAGTTAGGGCTGTGGCTGGTGGACATGAACCGTGTACACCGAGATGAACTGGGCATTTGGATAAATGGGGGCCCCATCATTTAAAAGCTGGCTGATCTTTCTGGCTGAGCTGAAGACAGGTTTCAGGGGACCATGCCATACGTCTCTGTGAATATTGGCGACCAGTCAACCACTGATCCTACCGACCTCACTGGAAAGAAAGACTTGCATTTATATAGCGCCTTTTACGACCACCGGACGTCCCAAAGCGCTTTACAGCCAATGGAGTACTTTTTTTTTTAAAGTGTGGTCACTGTTGTAATGTAGGAAACTAGGTCGGAATGCGGCAGCATCTGAATTGCCACTGAAGTGCACACGCCGACCTTCAGAACAACAAGGCGTCACATTTGCAAAGTTGTCGTCCTCTTGGCAGATTCTGAAAAATGTCTGCAAAGCAATTTGCACTCACTCGTAGTGTAACAGCAACGCATGGCTAAACTGTGCTTTTCTTCCGTTGAACTTGTGACAGCGTTTTTGTTCATAAATACAAGAAATTGAAATTGGCAACTTCATCTGCCAAGTTATGTCTGTCCTCTCCACATGCGGAGTAGCTGTCCTGAAGTTATAAGTGCCAAATTATCAAAGTTATAAGTGAAATGACTGTCCCTTAAGGCAGACATTCCTTATATGGATAGGATGGAGATTAACGTTTGCATTGTACAATCGTCAACCTTCCATATAAAGCCATATTTGGGAGGTTGCTAAAAGGACAATATTTATTAGAACGCTTCACTTTCAGTGTGTTTTTATATTTGTTCCTGGGATGTGGGCGTCGCTGGCAAGGCCAGCATTTATTGTCCATCCCTAGTTGCCCTTGAAAAGGTGGCGGTGAACCGCCGCCTTAAACCGCTGCAGTCCTTGTGGTGAAGGTACTCCCACAGTGCTGTTAGGGAGGGAGTTCCAGGATTTTGACCCTTGACAATGAAGGAACAGCGATATATTTCCAAGTCAGGATGGTGTGTAACTTGGAGGGGAACTTGGAGATGGTGGTGTTCTCTTGCGCCTGCTGCCCTTGTCCTTCTAGGTGGTTGAAGTCGCGGGTTTGAGAGGTGCTGCCGAAGAAGCCTTGGCGAGTTGCTGCAGTGCATCTTATAGATGGTACACACTGCAGCCATGGTGCGCCGGTGGTGCAGGGAGTGAATGTTTAAGGTGGCGGATGGGGTGCCAATCAAGCAGGCTGCTTTGTCCTGGATGGTGTCGAGCTTCCTGAGTGTTGTTGGAGCTGCACTCATCCAGGCAAGTGGAGAGTATTCCATCACACTCCTTACTTGTGCCTTGTCGATGGTGGAAAGACTTTGTGGAGTCAGTAGGTGAGACACTCATCGTAGAATACCCAGCCTCTGACCTGCTCTTGCAGCCACAGTATTTATGTGGCTGGTCCAGTTAAGTTTCTGGTCAATGGTGACCCCCAGGATATTGATGGTGGGAAATTCGGCGATGGTAATGCCGTTGAATGTCAAGGGGCGGTGATTAGACTCTCGCTTGTTGGAGATAGTCATTGCCTGGCACTTTTGTAGCGTGAATGTTACTTGCCACTTATCAGCCCAAGCCTGAATGTCATCTAGGTCTTGATGCATTCGGGCATGGACTGCTTCATTATCTGAGGAGTTGCTAATGGCACTGAACACTGTGCAATCATCAGTGAACATCCCCACTTCTGACCTTATGATGGAGAGAAGGTCATTGATGGTTGGGCCTAGGACACCGCCCTGAGGAACTCCTGCAGCAATGTCCTGGGGCCGAGATGATCGACCTTCAACAACTGCAACCATCTTCCTTTGTACTAGGTATGACTCCAGCCAGTGGAGAGTTTTCCCCCTGATTCCCATTGACCTCAAATTTACTAGGGCTCCTTGATGCCACACTTGCTGCATTGATGTCAAGGGCAGTCACTCTCACCTCACCTCCGGAATTCAGCTCTTTTGTCCATGTTTGGACCAAGGCTGTAATGAGGTCTGAAGCCGAGTGGTCCTGGCGGAACCCAAACTGAGCAGCGGTGAGCAGGTTATTTATGAGTTATTGCCGCTTGATAGCACTGTCGACGACACCTTCCATCACTTTGCTGATGATTGACAGTAGGCTGATGGGGTGGTAATTGGCCGGATCGGATTTGTCCTGCTTTTTGTGGACAGGACATACCTGGGCAGTTTTCCACATTGTCGGGTAGATGCCAGTGTTGTAGCTGTACTGGAACAGCTTGGCTAGAGGCGCAGCTAGTTCTGGAGCGCAAGTCTTTAGCACGACAGCCGGGATGTTGTCGGGGCCCAAAGCCTTTGCTGTATCCAGTGCGCTTAGCTGTTTCTTGATACCACGTGGAGTGAATCGAATTGGCTGAAGACTGGCTTCTGTGATGGTGGGGACCTCAGGAGTAGGCCGATATGGATCATCCACTCGGCACTTCTGGCTGAAGATGGTCACAAATGCTTCAGCCTTGTCTTTTTCACTCGCGTGCTGGGCTCCGTCATCATTGAGGATTGGGATATTCCTGCAGCCTCCTCTCGTTGGTTGTTTAATTGTCCACCACCATTCATGACTGGATGTGGCAGGACTGCAGAGCTTTGATCTGATCCGTTGATTGTGGGATTGCTTAGCTCTGTCTATAGCATGCTGCTTCTGCTATTTAGCATGCATGTAGTCCTGTGTTGCAGCTTCCCCAGGTTGGCACCTCATTTTTAGGTACACCTGGTGCTGCTCCTGGCATACTCATCTGCACTCCTCTTTGAACTAGGGTTGGTCCCCTGGCTTGATGGTAATGGTAAAGTGAGGGATATGCCAGGCCATGAGGTCACAGATTGTGGTGGAATACAATTCTACTGCTGCTGATGGTGCACAGCGCCTCATGGATGCCCAGTTTTGAGCTGCTAGATCTGTTCTGAATCTATCCCATTTAGCACGGTGGTAGTGCCACACAACACAATGGAGGGTGTCCTCAGTGTGAAGACGGGACTTCATCTCCACAAGGACTGTGCAGTGTTCACTGCTACCAATGCTGTCATGGACCGATGCATCTGCGACAGATAGATTGGTGAGGACAAGGTCAAGTAGGTTTTTCCCTCGTGTTGGTTCTCTCACCACCTGTCGCAGGCCCAGACTGACATCTATGTCCTTCAGGGCTCGGTCAGTAGTGGTGCTACCGAGCCACTTTTGGTGATGGACATTGACGTCCCCCACCCAGAGTACATTCTGTGCCCTTGTTTCCCTCAGTGCTTCTTCCAAGTGGTGTTCAACATGGAGGAGTACTGGTTCATCAGCCGAGGGAGGGCGGTAGGTGGTAATCAGTAGGAGGTTTCCTTGCCCATACTTGACCTGAAGCCATGAGACTTCATTGGGTCCGGAGTCATCGTTGAGGACTCCCAGGGCCACTCCTTCCCGACTGTATACCACTGTACCGCCACCCCTGGTGGGTCCATCCTGCCGGTGGGACAGGACATACCCAGGGATGGTGATGGAGGAATCTGGGATGGCTGAAAGGTATGAATTTGTGAGGTTGCTGCTTGACTAGTCTGTGGGACAGCTCTCCCAATTTTGGCACAAGTCCCCAGATGTTAGTGAGGAGGACTTTGCAGGGTCGACTGGGCTGGGCGTGACGGTGCCGGGTTTATTGGCCCAAAAATTAGTCCCGCTACGCGAGAGTACGCACGGTGTACTCTCGCGTATTCTGTCTCCAATTGCCGGTTTTCTGCATGCGCTGAAAACCGGCACTTGGTGAATGGAAAAGGGGGCGGGTCCTAGGTGAACCGCGTGCGCGCTACAGGCTGCGCGCATGCAGTGCACTTAGTGGTTTCAACGCGCAGGTAAGTACGGAAGATTCTAGACATAAAAAAAGGAGGAGTAAGACCCACTTTTAACAAGGTAAGTAGTGAATTAAGTATTATTGAATTTTTTTTAACAGGTATATCTTTTTTAGAGACTTTAAAGACAGGTAAGTTTATTTTTATAACTTTTTAAAAGATTTTAAATTTTTTCAAAAATTTAATTTTTTATTTAAAATGGTTAATTTATTTAACTATACTTATTTTATTAATGTGATGGTTTTAAAAAAAATTTAATTGAGGTTTAGCGGTTCTTTTGGGGGGCTATAGTATTCATAGCTTTCACAGCACGTATGTGAAAGTTATGAATGGAAGATGGTGTGCTGCCATTGGCTCTAACTGAGTCACGTGATCCCACAGCTCGCACGAATTAACTACGCCGGTGGGATACGCAAGCCCAGCACAGCAGCTGTCCAGAACATCAAGTTCGTGCGAGCTGGAACTGAAAAAGCCAACGCGGAGTGAGAGATCGCGGGGAGGCCTTACCCTCGCACGAAGGCTTCCTCACGACTTTTTGGGCCATTATTATTGTTGTACGTAGTGGTTGTGTACAACTGAGTGGCTTGCTAGGCCATTTCAGAGGGAAATTAAGAGGCAACCAGAATGCTGTGGGTCTGGAGTCACATATAGGCCAGACCAGGTAAGGACGGCAGATTTCCTTCCCTAAAGGACATTAGTGAACCAGATGGGGTTTTTACGATAATCTGATAGTTTCATGGTCACCATTACTGATACTAGCTTTTATTCCAGATTTATTTAATTGAATTTAAATGGTGGGATTTGAACTCATGTTCATTAGTACAGGCATCTGGATTAATAGTCCAGTAACTTTGCCACTATGCTACCGCACCTGTAAATGTACATGATGCTCTTCAGATTTGGTGGGATTCAAGCTCGGCCAGGTTGTCAGTCTCTGTGACTGACAGGTCAGCAATACGGCGGCAGTGGTATTCCCCGACTCCTCTTCCCCCCCCTTCTGGAACCTGACGCTCATTGCTTCAGGAAGTTTTCTGCTGAAAGCGGTTCTGCTGAATGGCTAGCTCGCTCCGGTGCAGTTGCTGAGCAAGTACATCGCAGGAGTCATTTTTATTTCCCCCCCCCCAAAGAATAAAGCACTTGTCGACGTGAGGATTCATTCACAACCACTTAATTGACCTCAACCAGCAGTGGGCACAGATGGAACGCCCAGAAAACTGGTGTTTGGATCGGGTGGGAAAGCTGGATATATCGGTACTGCCTGGAGGGGAGAGTGCTGCGGCTTTACCTGAGTTAACCGCCTGTTGTAACGTATGCCTCCATTGGAAAGAATGATTGCAAGACTATCATTGATCAACCCAGGTGATGCTACATTTTTAATGTTCACTCAAATTGTGTGAGCACCAGCGGAGGCACTTATCCTGCACTATAATACGGCAAATTTCCATTTCTATAGTGAAAAGACACTGTCCCAGATCACTTGGCATGCAGCTCAGTGGAGTAAACAATTCGGTTATGGGGAAATTGCAACCTGCTTGTAGCGAAGACCTTGAGCACTAATCTTCAGTTATTTGGCTCACAGGGAGCTATGGAATACACCTCGCAGGTCGATTGAAAAATGGTGCCTCCCGTAGTCTATTGTGCTCAGCAACTGCCCTGGATTTATCCATTTGTCAGATCGTTTGGTTTTCTTTCTTTAGCAGAGAACAAACTGAAACGGGGAGTGGCGGATTCAGGGGGAATGTAGGGCATGCTGCCACTGACTTTGACAACTTGACCTGGCCTGAAGCCTGTGGAATCTGAAGCGCATCTACTACATGCGGTCATCAACGAACTAATCCCTATATATGCACTGAATCTCTTGCTTTTTAAAAAAAAATGTTCCAGTCAACAATTTTTGTTTTAAATGGGCAGTGAACTCGTAATCAGAAGGGTTTGCAAAATGTGCACTGCGTTCTAAACTGAAGGTGCCAATAATGTAGCACCTTCTTTTGAATTATTCATCCGTTGAATCACAGATGAAGATGCAGCGGTTTCTAATGGAGCTGACTAGTCGCTTTTTAAATTTACATATTTATTTCCAAATTGTGACGTTGGTAAGGGCACCCATACCTCCTGCTGCTGTGTCGGTATTTATTCACAATGCTACGGAGCGTGCAGCATGTCATGTAGTCCAGTTCCTTGAGTGGTCTGTACCCACACAAGGACGTCCAGAGTAAATATCAATTCTGAGGCTGTACAAAGTTGTAAAAAGTGAGGTTTTTTTGGGAGGTGTGTATTTGACGTAACGGTTTCTATAAAAAATATATTAAATTTAAAGAAATTCCCAACTTGCTGCATTCAGATATTACTCATGATCAGGAATAAGATATTGGTTAAAGTTAAAGTGAGTTGAGGATTATTGAATTCATGTAAAGTTAAATTCTGAAAAAGTACCGTGCTTAATGATAGATGTCTGTGGGGTACAGGATATTTAATGTTTTGAAGAAATAATATCGCATTTCTCTTCACATTTCCTCTGTGGCCTTAAGGAACACACAATGCTTTTGGTCTTCTAGCTGTAAAATGTAATGGCTCGGATAGCTGCCCACAGACTCTTTCGCGGGCTTGTCAGCGACAATTTCCTCTAATCCGACGTCTTTTCCAGCGCGACGCCCTCTACAGGGGCTCTGTGGCGTGTATGAGCAGGTCAAGCAACAGTGTGGCTCTTCAACCAATCAGGTTGACGAATCCTCACTGAGCCACGCAGATTCTAAACCAGGAAGTATAAATTAGATTTAAATCATGTACAGAAAGTGAATTAAAGATTGGGAAAGACAGATGGGATGATGAAAGAGACAGATAGAAAAAATAAAATTAAAAATCTCCAACACTAATTAACTTCTGAAGGAATGAGACTCCACATTTGTAAAATTAAATTTTCAGGGCTAGTGAGATTGTTTGGCAGTAATTATCACTTATCACGCCGTTAAAAATTCACTTACTCCTGAATGCACCAACCCTAACTTTTTCTGATGTCTTTAGTGGGGAACTAGTGGACAAGTACCCCAACTTCATGCATTGATTTCAGTGCCGATTCCATCGGCAGGGACTGTTATAGGGCACTGTGTGGAGGAGCAGGGTATCTCTGACAGCAACTTCTGGATTTCCGCGTTTAACTGCGCATGTGCGTACTCCAGAAGTTGCTGTCAGATTTCCTCCGTTATAACGGTGAGTGCTGTTAGCCTCACCGTTATTCTCATCGCGAATTCCAGGCCATTATCTCCTAAGAGAAGGTGTGAGAAGATTGGACAGTGAAAGTGTCCTTTGCGCTGATTTGAGATGAAACTCCATCATTATTTCTCTTTCTTTTGGCTTTCAGTTTAATACTAACTCGGGTGACTGACATACATTTGTACTGGTTGCAAAATGTACTCTGGAGGAGCTGAACGTCAATTAGTGCACGTCAACTGACAACTCAGCCGAGTTTTCTTGAATCTGACTGTGGTTAAATCAATTAGACTGAAATATTATTTAGAGTACCAAAACACTGCATTTGGCACAGCTGTAAAATAGAATGAAAGATGTTAAAAGTGCCCAGATGGTAGAAAGTGGAATTTTCACTCTACATTTTTTTTAATGCTTGAATTTGTTAGATGTTGTGTGCTATTTACAAAAGGTACAGGTATAATTTCAAACAATTATGGGAAAGTCAAAGTCTGAGTTTGATTATTCATAGACCGAGTTTGTCCTAAAGCAGAATGTGACCCTCAAAAAAAAACTTCTGGAAAAAAAAATAGGAGATACAGTAAAAGGGCATTTGGCCAACAATCTCCCCCCGCTCCCACCCCACTATCATTGACCTCCGTTCCATCACCCTCGTATCTTCCAGTGCTGTCTTTTTCCAGAAATGCATCTCGTGCCCGTGTATACTATTTGCTTCGCTGGCCTGCCATGGTAACTTACCCATCTGTCTATTACTCTTTTCATGTGAAATAATTGTGCTGAATTAACTCCTTATCTTCAAATTATATTCCCTAGTTTTTATAACCATTATCTGTGGAATGCATTTTAACAACCATTTTGAAAACTATTATTAGTTCACCTCAAAACCTCTTTCTTAACAGGAATATAAACTCAACATTTCTTAATGTTTCCTTGTAACTTAGATTCCCAGGACTTGACCTGCACGGCACCTTCTCAAATACTGTGATATGGAGACAGTACCACATGCGGTCTAACTAGTACTTTATAGAGTAACCAGATCACCTCTTCTTTGCATTCTGCCCCAGTGCTAATTAATCCCAGTACCCTGTTTGCCTTTTTTTAACTGCAGGCATGCACTGGGCTGATGGTAACAATTTTTACACAATAAATCCCAAGCTGTCATTTCCCTGGCTCTTGGTCAGGTCGTCAGGCTTTCCATTTTTGAATAAAAAGATGCTTGAATTGAGTTGAAGATGGAGTCCTCTGAACTAAAAATGCCTGGTTAAAAGTTATGAAATGGTGTCCTGTCTGCTGTTGCCCGATTCTGTGTCTCTGTTACTAAGTCTTTAATTTTAGCCAGGTAGATGATGTCCAGTCGCTTTTTAAATGAACTGATGGTAGTGCTGCAGTGCTTCCCTGTGGTTTCAATTCTTTTCAGATGTACAATTAACTTTGCTAACAGATTCCTACTGATATCACTCCTTCCACCCACCCCGCATACAGATTTTTCTTTTATGTTTTCTTCCTCTGACTTCCAGCTGTACCCCATCCTTTCTTAAACCTTACTCCTTGCTGCTGTGTAGTTCTAGGGTGCTGACAAATCTCCGGTACCTCGCTCAAATGGCCATTCTTCCCGAGTATTACTAGGCTGTAGGGGAAGCAGAAGCATTACAACTATACCTAATCCCCACTGGATAGCTGCACAGCATAGAGTTATTTTGAAATAAATCTGTGCAGAGGGGAAAAAAAAAAGTCACAAACGATGAGAAACTGTAGGTGTTCTTGTATGTCTGACACCTCCAGTTTCCACAGTCTGAAGAGAGTGTGATAATAAATGAACTCAATTTAACTTTTTCCCCTGAAGTTTGAAAGAGCAGAAAAATGAAGCATTGGACTCGCAGTTTGGCATCTCTATCCTGAAGTGGCATTGTGCATCAATTCACTGAGGGTACCTGTGACTTCAATTGAGTAGTTATTGCACGCTGGTAAACATTTTGTGTTATTGTTCCCATAGACTGATGTATTGTGTAGCAGGAATGAAAGTTTTTTTTTGGCGAGTATAGACTGAATTTTGTGTTGGGGGTGGGGGAAAGCCTGGTTTTATTACCTCCTGATGTTCATTAATGAGCAATAGTGAAACTAAATCTATGTTCTGATGTGGAGCCAAATGCCCTCCAGTGTTTCATTCCAACAATATAATTAAATTTGGCTCTTTTTTTAACTAATACACCACTGGAAATGATCTGATTATTGAAAATATTATTGGGCATGTTGGCGCCCTGGTCACATGGTTGAGGATTTTTGAGCGCCGCCTCAATTAAGTACGAATGTGTAGCATTCTGTTGACAAAAACACTGTCCTTTCCAATACCGGTCAAGTCAAGAATAACGGATGCTTGGGAGTGATCAAGAGTCATGAGTCAAAGCAGGAGATGGCTCGAGAGGGCGTTGTTCTGACTGCATCATAATCATAGTAGCAAAGTTCGAGTGGTTTATAATTTTATATCTGAACTCCGGAGATAAGATAGCAACAATGTAGTCCCTTCCAGATTTCCCTATTTCTTTCTTGTGGCTGTTTGTGCCATGCCATTTTAATGTCATGTGACTCTTGACACTAGGGATTGCTGATTAGTTTATTGGCGCAATCAGTGGTTTATTTACTGAGACATTATGGACCCTATACATATTATATGGATGGTTTAATTGTTGAGAAGAATAGCCTCTGTTTGTGCTTCTTCAGTGAACAAAATCTGTCTCTGGGTGTCAGTGACTGGAAGAATCAATGTTTTATGGCCGGTGAGGTGGTGGGGATGCGGGGGAAAGCATTTCATATTAAATAATCTAAGTGGGTCCCAAAGTTAGTTTGTGACCATTTAAAATAAATAAATAAATCTCTATCTGTCGACTGTTGGTGAGAGTATGTGTGCATGACTGCTGTTTTTCTCCACATGAGCCATCTAGTCTAGTACAACTCCCCATGCCCTCTAACATTCCTTTTTTTAAACAACTATCCAATTCTCTTTTAAAAGAATTTATGGACTGCTTCATAGACGATGGAGTATTTCACGTTTTAATCACCCTCTGTGCAAATATTTTTTCCAAACCTCCCCTTTAATTCTTTTTATGATTATCTTAAATTTTTGTCCTCTCATTATCATCTTGCCGACCAATGGAAACAATCTATCACTATTTAACTTTTTTTATAACCTTTCAAAATCTTGACGACTTTCCCTTTTCAAAAAAAAAAGGAGGAAAAAAATGTAACTTTGCAAGTTTCTTTTTATTCCTTCTCTCTGGCAGCATCCAAGTGAATCTACTCTGCACCTTTTCTATTGCTTTTGCGCCCTTCTATAATGTGCCTTGTAATATTTTAAAAATTAAAGCAAAATGCTGAACCAAATGCCATCCTTGTGCAGTTTCTTGAGGGTTAGGAGTGAGAGAGGTTGTTATAAAATTACAAATGGTCTAATTTTAATTCTGTCCCCCATGCTCCTATAAAATCATGAAGGAATGTTCTCTCCTACAAGTGTTTAATTTATGTGTTCCTTTTCTACACTTCAAGTGAGGGAAGCTGATCTTGCCTGGCTTTATGTTTTTGTCATGCCCTGGTGTATTTTCTCAAATTCTAGTATTGCTTTCCAGTGACCTGCTAAAACGTTCAGATGGAGACTGCACAAATTTCGCAAATGCCACTAACCAAACGTTAAAAGTTGCCAAGTGTTGGAAATCACTTCTGTAGGTGTCCTGCAAAAGTTGTGTTTTCTTTCTCAAAGTGTGTATTTCATAATGAACAACCTCATTTGACTGATGCCGCAACAGTGTGAGAGGTCTCGTACTAACAAAGCGAGGTTACGTGGCTGGTACACGCACTGGTGTGATGCCAGGCAAGAGCAGATATGCATAGTTTGCCTTTTCAGAAGTTGATTTTCTAATTCTTTACCTGATATGTCGTCTCAGTTCAGGGTCGGGGGCTGTTCTTGTCAAATCATTGTTGTGGTTCCAGCCTGCTGAACTGACTGCATATGAAAATGACACTCTTGCACCTTTACCTTGCCTGAAGGGTTTGATTGAGAATTATACTGGGACTCGGCAAGTTCTGAGAATAACTGGAACTGCTTTTGCTGTTCCTGGAATGTGAGCATTTTTATACCCTGGAATGAAAATCCAGCAGCAAGCATCTCAGAATGCATCATATACTGTGCCTTGTGTCATCATAGTTTTTTTTTTCTTAAATAATAGTAAAGCAGTAAAAGACTTCCTAGTTTAATACTGAAATTCAGTACATCAGAAGTAAAAATTGGTTAGGAGACAATATCTGACAGAACTTAAAAGTGGATTCTGAATTTTTTTTTGCCCCAGAAGGAGGCAGGTTGATAATTATATTGGAAGTTTCAAAAATATAAACGCAACGAAGATCTGATTGGTGCTAACTGACCTTTTCATGGCAGTCTTTCAACCCATTGTCTTTATGTATTGCAAACCCATAGCCAAGTTAGTGAAAAATTGTTTTCAAAACTTAGCACTATGTTCTTGACTGAAGGATCAAAGGCAGTTAATCGTTTTTTAAAAATAATACAGTTACAGAAACATTGGCAAGTATATGGAAGACTGAGCTGTTAACCAGAAAGTTGTGGTGATGGAGAAGCTCTTTGTATGCCGTGAAATGATCTTTTTGCATGTTACATTGCAGAATCACTTCTACTGCAATACAGTGGGGCTGCTGGCGTTCCGAATTTGCTTCATTTACGTTGTGGGGTAGGTCCAGAGCACTGGAGCAGCACTGGGCCCGCTGCGGATGGACAAGATTTACCCACACAGAGCAACTGCTCCTGCACAACAACTTTGAGGTTTTTGTCCGCACACCTACCCCAGTGTCAGTGGATTGTTCATACAGGTCAGTAATTTAAAAACAGCATTGCTCCTGTATGGACACATTGAAAGAGTAGTCCACTTGTAGCCAGAAAAACCAACTTGTATGGCATCTTAAATGCAGCAAAATGTCCTACGGCCTTTCACAAACAGTCTGGACACAGAGCAAAAATTAGAGGAGATGACCGAAGGAGTGGCCAATGAGAAGTTTTGAGGAGGCTTTTGAAGGTAGGCCGAGATGTAGCATGGTGGAGGGATTTATGGAGAGAATGCCAGAGTGCGGGGGCAGTATAGCTGAAGGCTCTACCACCTATAATGGTACAAAGGGAAGGGGGGGGGGGGGGGGTGGACGTACAGTAAACCAGAGTCAGAAAACTGGAAAGTGCAAGTTGTGATAATAGGACAGGAGGAGGTTGTAGTAGTAGTAGTAGAGTGAAGCGAGTCTATGGAGGGATTTGTACACAAGGACAAAGATTTAGAAATAAATGTGTTGGAGGTCAACGAGCCAATAGAAGTCAAAGGGCAGCAGTGATAGGTGAATGAGACTTATTACAGGATAAGGTGAGTTGGAGTTTGTGCAGCGTGAAGTTTTGGAGAAGATGAGCCCGGAGGTGATGAAGGTGTTGAAGAGTGTTGCAGTGGGAGTGAGGTAAAGGTAAAGACCAAGACCAAGACCAATGTTCCCTGTAAGTTGCGCTTTGTTCTGCGCGGCCTGTTTCTTTTAGCGCGCGGTCCCTTTAAATTTCCGTGCATGTGCAGTATTTGCAATGGAGAAGCCGGTGAGCGGCCTGTGCGAGACCTTTCCCATTAGTGCGCGGCTGCGCAACTTAGAGGCAACATTGATGAAGACTGGTGGTATTACTGAGGTGGAAATAGATGATCTTAATGAGGGATAGGATGAGAAGTCGAAGACTTTGCTCAGGGTCAAAATAGATGCTGGAATTCTTTGTAGGGTTCAGCCTGAATGAGCATCCAGGAAGGGCGATAGAATCAAGGGCTAATGTACAAAGTTTCTAGTGAGACTGGAACAGGATGGCTTTGGTTATTCCAGTGCTGGAGAAAGCTTTGGTTTAGTCACAACTTGATGTTGGACGGGTAGTTGGATGGTACATCAACAGTTGTGCAATTGGGAGTGGGGATATAAAGCTGAAGCTGGCGTTGTCAATGCACATATGTAAGCTGATTGATCATGTGACATGGAGGCACCATGCAGATGGACACCAAGGATGGAACCTTTGGGGTGCACCAGAAAACTGAGGGCACAGAAGGAGAAGCAATTGCAAGAGAGATGCTGCATGTTTTCGGGTGGGTAGAAATAGATGGTTCCCTGAAGGTGGTTAAAAGAATGGTGCAGGAGGATGGAATGGTCAACTGCATCGAGAGATCAAGAAGCATAAAGATGGTTAGCATACTGAGTTATGGTGGCCAGCTATGGTTTGCACCACCAAAGGCTGTCAGTTATGCTGGCTAGCTTCAGCTCTGGTGGCCAAGGCTACCTTGAGCATTACAGTTCTCTGCCTTTGTAGGCAGTTGTGCTTCCTAACTTACATGAAAGCCCTTTTTCTTACCAAACATTATAGTTCCTTATACCGCTGTTAAATTCTCTTTGGCTAACATTTGCAGAATGGTACACAGCTGTGCAATATTACTGATTGGAAGAGGAAAACTGGAGAGCAGTGTAAATACATACAAGAATTGAATTGTAGAGGGTGCAGAGAAGATTTACAAGGATGATACCAGAAATGTGAGGGTATACCTATCAGGAAAGGATTAACAGGCTGGGTCTCTTTTCTCTTGGTGGGGGGGGGAAGAAGGCTGAGGGGTGACCTAATAGAGGCCGTTAAAATTATGAAAAATTTTGATAGAGTGGATACAGAGAGAATGTTTCCACTTGTGGAGAAGAGCATAACTAGAGGCCATCAATATAAGATAGTCAAGAAATCCAACAGGGAATTCAGAAGAAACTTCTTTACCCAGAGAGTGGTGAGAATGTGGAACTCGCTACCACAGGGAGTGGTTGAAGCGAATAGTATAGATGCATTTGAGGGGAGGCTAGATAAGCATATGAGGGAGAAGGGACTAGAGCGTTATGCTGGCAGATTTAGATGAGGAAAGACGGGAGGAGGCTCGAGTGGAGCATAAATGCCGGCATAGACTGGTTGGGCCGAATGGCCTGTTTCTGTGCTGTATATCCTATGTAATCCTATGAATCTGTTGTTGGGAAGTATGTTACGAGAATGATTGCACTTTAGGAGCTCTTGAGATCTCCTGAACTGTGAGTGGTGTCCAAGCTGTTTATTCAGTCAGTTGAACCTAAAAATTGTGTTGAAAACCATAAATATGCTCCCTGCTGTCACGTTTCTTAAATGCAATAATATGTAGTTTGCATTTCCAAGCTTTGCCACTGGAGCTTGGATTTGCTGTTACTGCTGCCAATTTGCTGCTGTTCTTGTTATATTCAGATTATTTCATGCAGTCCTATATTGTAAAATATCCCCCTTTCCAATTATACAAGTCGATGAAACCAAAATAACATAATGATGGAGTCCATTGATGGGAACAGGGGTATTTTTCCTTCTTTGATTTACAGAGGGGTACGCTGTTGTATATAATACCTCATTTATTTTGTGGAACTACTTTCGATGTGCGTTCCTTTAATTCTGCCCTCTTGAGCATCCCTGATTATAATCGCTCAACCATTGGTGGCTGTGCCTTCTGTTGCCAAGGCCCTAAGCTCTGCAACTCCCTCCCTAAACCTCTCTGCCTCGCTACCTCTCTTTCCTCCTTTAAGACACTCCTTAAAACCTACCTCTTTGACCAAGCTTTTGGTCATCTGCCCTAATTTCTCCTTATGTTGCTTGGTGTCAAATTTTTTTTGTGTCTTGTAATACTCCTGTAACGTTTTACTGCGTTAAAGGTGCTATATAAATACATCGGGCCGTATTTTCCGATCGGAGACTTCCTGCGTGCGGAAGCCTCCGATCTGGAAAAAATCTACGCACTTACCTGAGGGCTCCCGAGGTGCGTGTAGTTCCGATGCTGGGCCTCTCCAACTCCAAGTGCGCAGGGCCCACGTAGCCCAGGGGCGCATGCGGTGCGCAAACGTCCCTGGGATCACGTGGGCCATGGGGAGCCAATAGGAGGAGGGAATCTCCCTTCATACACTTGACCTGTCAAATATATGAATGGAGATCAGTGAAAAAACATAGTAAAACTTTAAATAAATTTACCATCACCTTTTTAAAATTAGTTGAAATTACAATAAATTAAATATTTTGAACAAAAATTTAATTTTTTGAAAAAAGAATTGAAGTTTTTTACGGTGCTAAAAATAAACTTACCTTTTTTAAAAGTATTTTTAAATGATAAATGACTGAAATTAAAAAAAAACAACCTTTTTTCAACTCTTATCCTGGTAAAAGCAGGCCTTACGCCTGCTTTTACCAGGCGTAAGAATTCTGCGGGTGGAGGGTCTCCAGAAAGCGGAACTATCCGCCCGCAGAGGCCCTTCTCTCGGGCAGGCGTCCGATCTGTCAAGAGCATTCTTGACAGATCGGAAATGCCGGTTTTCAGCGCATGCACTGTGCACGCCTGAAACCGGCATTTCTGAATACCTTACGGGTGGGTACACAGCGCATACCCACCCGTAGGGATCGAATATCCGGGCCGCCATGTTGTTGTTGTTAAAGGCGCTATCTAAATACTTGTTGCTGTGCCGTTTTCCCGTGTTCCAGATTCCCACTGATTACTCCTCGGGTTGTTTCTGTGCACCAGCAGGACTGTCAGAACAATGTGGCAGACCTGCATGCGTACAGTTGCAAAGTAGTATTTCTGGCTGTAGGCTTTCCCCTATGTTAGGAATAGCTTCTTATAGGCAGTAATGTGAAAATTACTTTGCTGGCTTGCAGGGGAAGCTTTGCCTCAGGTGGAGGGAATGGGAACACCATGTGACTTGGTGTTGTGTGCCTCTGAAGATGTGTTTGCAGTCTCGATTATTTTATAGCATTACCTCCAACGGTAGGGCTGCAATAAAATGGTGTAAGCAGGCAGGGTGTGGTTTGTTCATCTAAAAAATGCATTTATGCCTGTGAAGAGTAGGGTTAAACGCATATGATTCTCCAGAGAGCAATTTAGGTATTGCTCACTTGTGGCCTTTTTTTTTTAACCTCTTTGGCAATGCTTCATTTCTTTTTCTGCATTATTTGTTTTTTTTTGCTGTTATCCTTCATGCATAACGGTCCATTGGAAATGTAATCGCCCTCTTGCAAGCTCAGCATGTTTCTAGGTAAGCGTCGATTTTTTTTTAACTCTTCCAGCTCATTGTGTTTATAGAGAAGCTCCCAGTGTAATGCTAAGATCTGACTGCTGTGACACTTTATTTTGAAGCTGGATTTTCTTGGGCTGAATTACATTTTTAAAAACTCGCTATTTATCATCTTTAGTCAGGGAGAGTTACCCGGTGTTAAATTGTGGACATTGTACAGCAGAAATAAGTTAGAGTGTGTGTGTGGGGGTGTGTGTGTTGGTGTTGTATTTATGTAACCCCCACAAGCAATGTAATCTATATAGAATATCGTCGATCAGGACAAAGGGAAACAAATTTCCCAGTAGTGTCACTGGAACCACTCCAAATGCCACTTTAGTTCCCATGCAAAATGAATATTTACATTTAATTACTTTAAAAAGTCAGTGCACATTACAATTAAATTTCCTAGTCTATAGGGAGCAACCCAGGATGTTGGGAACATCAGCACGCTTGGATCAGGACAGTGTTATTTGGCCCGTCGAAATGCAGTGTTTGTATGGCTCTTGGGAGATCTCATGACTAAGTTGGTCAAGTATTTGAATTTCTACCACCGACAGCTGTTTGAAGGTAGGACTGTGCTCGTCTTGTATGCAGATCGTAGATTTTTATTTCTGGGCTAGAAAGTCGGGGGAGCGGTTAGAACATAAGAACATAAGAACTAGGAGCAGGAGTAGGCCAATCGGCCCTTCGAGCCTGCTCCGCCATTCAATAAGATCATGGCTGATCTGATCCTCACCTCAAATCTAAAGAACACAAGAAGTAGGAGCAGGACCCGGCCACTCAGCCCCTGGGCCCGCTACGCCACCCACAGGGCCTCGACCGATCCGAACTCAGCCTCATGTCCAATTTCCTGCCCGCTCCCCGTAACCCCTAATTCCCTTTACTTCTAGGAAACTGTCTATTTCTGTTTTAAATTTATTTAATGATGTAGCTTCCACAGCTTCCTGGGGCAGCAAATTCCACAGACCTACTACCCTCTGAGTGAAGAAGTTTCTCCTCATCTCAGTTTTGAAAGAGCAGCCCCTTATTCTAAGATTATGCCCCCTAGTTCTAGTTTCACCCATCCTTGGGAACATCCTTACCGCATCCACCCGATCAAGCCCCTTCACAATCTTATATGTTTCAATAAGATCGCCTCTCATTCTTCTGAACTCCAATGAGTAGAGTCCCAATCTACTCAACCTCTCCTCGTATGTCCACCCCCTCATCCCGGGGATTAACCGAGTGAATCTTTGTACTGCCTCGAGAGCAAGTATGTCTTTTCTTAAGTATGGACACCAAAACTGTATGCAGTATTTCAGATGCGGTCTCACCAATACCTTATATAACTGCAGCAATACCTCCCTGTTTTTATAATCTATCCCCCTAGCAATAAAAGCCAACATTCCGTTGGCCTTCTTGATCACCTGCTGCACCTGCATACTAACTTTTTGATTTTCTTGCACTAGGACCCCCAGATCCCTTTGTACTGCAGTACTTTCCAGTTTCTCGCCATTAAGATAATAACTTGCTCTCTGATTTTTCCTGCCAAAGTGCATAACCTCACATTTTCCAATATTGTATTGCATCTGCCAAATCTCTGCCCACTCACCCAGCTTGTCTATATCCCCTTGTAGGTTTTTTATGTCCTCCTCACTTTCTACTTTCCCTCCCATCTTTGTATCATCTGCAAACTTTGATATGTTACACTCGGTCCCCTCCTCCAAATCGTTAATATAGATTGTAAAGAGTTGGGGACCCAGCACCGACCCCTGCGGAACACCACTGGCTACTGGTTGCCAGTCCGAGAATGAACCATTTATCCCAACTCTCTGCTTCCTGTTAGATAACCAATCCTCCACCCATGCCAGAATATTCCCCCCAATCCAGTGATTTTTTATCTTGAGCAATAATCTTTGATGTGGCACCTTGTCGAATGCCTTCTGGAAGTCTAAATACACTACGTCCATTGGTTCCCCTTTATCCACCCTGTACGTTATGTCCTCAAAGAACTCAAGCAAATTTGTCAGACATGATTTCCCCTTCATAAAGCCATGCTGACTTTGTCCTATCAAATTATGTTTATCTAAATGTTCCGTTACTGTCTCCTTAATAATAGACTCCAAAATTTTACCCACCACAGATGTTAGACTAACTGGTCTATAATTTCCAGCTTTCTGCCTACTACCCTTTTTAAATAAGGGTGTTACATTAGCAGTTTTCCAATCTGCCAGGACCTTTGCTGATTCCAGGGAATTTTGGAAAATTATTACCAAAGCATCCACAATCCCTATTGCCACTTCCCTCAAGACCCTAGGATGTAAGCCATCAGGTCCAGGGGATTTATCCGCCTTGAGTCCCATTATTTTACTGAGTACCAATTCCTTAGTGATTTTAATCGTATTTAGCTCCTTCCCCCCCTAGAGCCCCCTGTTTGTCCAGTGTTGGGATATTCTTAGTGTCCTCTACCATAAAGACTGAAACAAAATATTTGTTCAGCATTTTTGCCATCTCCATGTTTCCCACCATTAGTTTCCCGGTCTCATCCTCTAAGGGACCTACGTTTGCCTTAGCCACCCTTTTTCTTTTTATATAACTATAGAAACTCTTGCTATCTGTTTTTATATTTTTTGCTAATTTATTTTCATAATCTATCTTCCCTTTCTTAATCAATCCTTTAGTTACTTTTTGCTGTCTTTTGAAGACTTCCCAATCTTCTATCCTCCCACTAAGTTTGGCTACCTTATATGTCCTTGTTTTTAGTTGGATACTATCTTTAATTTCTTTACTTAGCCACGGATGGCTGTCATTTCTTTTACACCCTTTTTTCCTCAGTGGAATATATATTTTTTGAAAGTTGTAAAATAACTCCTTAAATGAACACCACTGCTCATGTACCGTCTTACCCTTTAATCTATTTTCCCAGTCCACTTTAATCAATTCCGCTCTCATACCATCATAGTCTCCTTTATTCAAGCTCAGTACGCTTGTCTGAGAACCAACCTTCTCACCCTCTAATTGGATATGGAATTCAACCATGTTATGGTCACTCATTCCAAGGGGATCCTTAACTAGGACATTATTAATTAATCCTGACTCATTACACAGGACCAGGTCCAAGGTTGCTTGCCCCCTTGTAGGATCAGTTACATACTGCTCAAGAAATCCATCCCTAATACACTCAATAAACTCTTCCTCAAGGCTGCCCTGCCCAATTTGATTTGTCCAGTTAATATGATAGTTAAAATCCCCCATAATTATAGCTGTTCCCTTATTACATGCCCCAACTATTTCCTGATTAATACTTCTTCCAGCAGAGTTGCAACTATTAGGAGGCCTATATACTACTCCCACTAGTGTTTTTTTTCCCTTTATTATTCCTTATCTCCACCCAAACTGTTTCATTATCCTGATCCTTTGACCCAATATCATTTCTCTGTAATACAGTGATTCCTTCCTTTATTAACATAGCTACCCTACCTCCTCTTCCTTCCTGTCTGTCCTTCCTGATTGTTAAATACCCTGGCATATTTAATTCCCAGACGTTGTCACCCTGCAGCCATGTTTCTGTAATGGCCACAAGATCATACCCATACGTAGTTATTTGTACCGTCAATTCGTCTATTTTGTTACGAATGCTGCGTGCATTCAGATAAAGAACTTTTAAATATGTTTTGTGACAATTTATTCCTGCTTTTACCCCTTTACTACTTTACCTTTTATCTTTATATATTCTGTCCCTTCCTGACACGCTCTGGTTTTTAATTACCCCACTGCTACTTTGCTCTATTGCCTTCTCCGCTGACATTTTTATTTTTTGCTCTCTTGAAACCTCCCCCCACTAATTAGTTTAAAGCCCTCTCTACAGCCCTAGTTATTCGATTCGCCAGGACTCTAGTCCCAGCACTGGCCAAGTGAAGTCCGTCCCAACGGAACAGCTCTCTCCTGTCCCGGTACTGGTGCCAGTGTCCCAGGTAGCAAAACCCATTTCTCCCACACCAGTCTTTGAGCCACGCATTTAACCCTCTGATTTTATTTACCCTAGCCAAATTTGCTCGTGGCTCAGGTAGTAATCCAGAGATTACTACCCTAGAGGTTCTGTTTTTTAATTTGGCCCCTAGCTGCTCATATTCCCTCAGCAGAACCTCATTCCTTGTCCTATCTATGTCATTGGTACCAACATGGACCACGACAACTGGATCTTCCCCCTCCCACTCCAAGTTTCTCTCCAGCCCAGAGGAGATGTCCTTAACCCTGGCACCGGGCAGGCAACATAGCCTTCGGGACTCTCGCTCTCGGCTGCAAAGAACCCTATCTATCCCCTTAATGATACTATCCCCTACCACTACAACATTTCTTTTTACTCCCCCCACTTGAATGGCTCCCCGTACCACAGTGCTGTGGCCAGGTTGCTCATCCTCCCTGCAGTCCCTGCTCCCGTCCTCACAGGGAGTAAGAGCCTCGAACCTGTATGTAGAAGTGTACACGGTTATGCGAAAGATTTTCCAATGAACCTGCAGTAGCGATCCCTTCAAAGAACAAAATGGACTCGTGCAAAATTTATTTGGCTACAGTAAGATTCTGAGGTGTTCCAGAAATCAGCAAAAACTGTTAAAATCTGGGCTTTGAATTCCTTAGATGTTACATATCTTGCCAGGGACCATCAGGTGTGAGTTATAAGCTAATTTGTTATGACCTAATTTTAGGGTTCAGTTGACACTTCGAAAACCAATGGAGGTTCCTTCTTCTGGTTTATGGTATGTGAAGCACTGAATGACATTATAACCTGATTACTCCTTCCCAGAAATTCACGCATGTGTGCATGCACACACCTTGCAGTTTTCTTCATCGGTGGTACATTATACTTTCAATAAATACACCAATATAAGCCCAGAATCAACTTATTTGGCTGGTGTTGGCAGTTTGTGTTTCAGTTCCTTCAATTCTGGGGTTGTGAAGATCCTAAATATTTTAGTGAAATTCTGTCATAGCATCTTCAAGCAGTGGATCCTGGGGTTGTTAACAGAGCTTTCCAGTCTTCTGCTCACTGTATTTTGGAGCTGAGGTTTTTCTAGGGTGACAATGAGGCACATGGAATGTTACACAAAGAAACAGTTTATTCATTCCATCAAGCCTGTGCCGGTGTGGAGACTTATCGGAGCTGCGCTTCATATTGTAGAGCTGAATTTTTCCTAAATCTAGTAGTTGTCCTCTGATGCTGGTTAAATATGAACTCAATTTTATTTCAAAAAGGAATCCATCAGTCTATTGCTAAGAAAAAGCGGTTTTAATTTTCCTGAGGAGAAATGGGTAACCAAACGAACATGAAATAGTAATAACTTTGCTCCACAATCTGTGAAGTATTGAAATGTATTTAATATTTCTCTGCTGAAGGAAACTAGAATTGAGAACATGGTTGTGTGTCCACGTTCCAAATAACAAGGTGCCCTCATCTATTCAATTGACAAAGTTATTGAGAAAATAAAAGGCTATTGGATGTGGAAAATACTACGTGTGCACAGTGATATCGACAGAGACAGAATAAATATGAGCGACAAGCCAGAGTCGGCCGAAATGCCAATGTAGTGCACATCAAACATGCCGCGTGATCCCAGATGAGTAGACCTGGGACATTCTATTGATTTTTTTAAAAAAAACAACACCACCAGCATCACTTAACCTGAGAAAGAAACATTTTTTTATAAACCGTTTTGAAAAGCTGTCAATAAACAACCAATCTGACACACTGAGTTTGTTAACTTCACATGGAAGTAGAATAACATTAATGCCATATAGTAAAAGGACATGAAGTGACAATAACCCGGGACAAAAGCAATGGATAGGATAAGCAGCCACAACACAAGTTCTAGAAAAGGTGTTTTTTTTTAGGTAAAAATGTATCACAGAATAATCAAAAGTTGTATCAGAGCCAGAAATGCCAGATGTAAAATCAATCCTTGTATAATCAACCACTGACAGAATAATTACACCACTGATGAGGAAAACTGCAAGATTGGAGTCCTGGAATAGGCAGCTCTGTCTTCACTAAGTTTATTGAAAAAATAGACATAAGTAAAATGTGGTGGATAAAATTTGCAATAACAGGGTTGTTGGAACTGTGGAGAGCACAACAATGAGTTCGGTTAACGTTTAACAATGAGAATTTCTTCTTTAGTGCATGTCTCACAACCCCAGGTCCCACCATCTGAAGGTGCGGAGATAGGATTTAACTGAAATAGCTCACTTCACAAATCAAAAGAAATAAAAACAAGCTGCCAGCACCAATCAGTACTTGCGTGTTTTCTTTCTCCCTTTTCTGCCAATTTTCTCTCCTCTTTTCCTCCTTTCATGCAGGCATTAACTCCTTGCTGAGATACGGTCTCACAGATGTTGCTGCTCCTCCAGCAGCTTCTTTAAGTTCCATCTTTCATGTGCGATCTTAGACAGTGATTGTCACCAGGCTTTTTGAACATCAAAGCTGAGCCCAATCGTGTTCACCCATGCGCTTTCCAGCAATGCTTACTGCATAGTGAACGAGAGTGGGCAGAATAGTTGTGATATGCTGAAGGGCAAAGAAAATTGGCAAAGAAAATTTACAAAAAAAGTCAGCACTCGACCTCAAGCTCAAACATGGCAAGTCTTATGTTGTGAATCTAAATGGGCCATCTCTTCCCTTGTGGAATGCAAATAAGTACTTCAGATCCTGACTCCAAAAGCACAAGACGGCAAATCACAAGGCAATATGGACAGCCATCTCCCAATAAAGATCATAAGGCACGATAGCAGTTACTGTAATGAAAAGCTATTTTTGTACATGATAAGCCATTATATCATGAGCGATCCATTTTGAGACTAAAGCCTAGAAATTACTGTTGCCGATATTAGTGGGCGAATGCTTAATATGTTCACGTGACATTCCTCTGTCCGATATTTCAACAGAGGTGTTAATCTGCTCAAAATAAATGGGTTAACACCTACGTTAAAGTAGAGGAATATAATAACTAAAATAAAAACAGAAAATGCTGGAAATATTTTCAGCATTTTCTATTTCAGATTTCCCGCAGAATTTTGCTTTAATATCATAACTAATATTGAGAAGTCGCACAACACCAGGTTATAGTCCAACAGTTTTATTTGAAATCACGAGCTTTCGGAGCGCTGCTCCTTCGTCGGGTGAAGTAAAGAGATACAGAATCGCCAAAGCATATATAGATAGAGAACAATGCATGTGTACCTTACAATGGTAGACGACTAAATTTAAACATCCTGACTGTTTATCTGCCGAGGTGTGACAAAAGGCAATCAGGTCAGCCAGGAAGGTATCACATCAAAGACATAGCAAGATACAACTGAGACAATGAGGTGGAGCCACAGGGGGTCTAACGTGTCAAAAGCTGCAGTCAGTATGTAAAACGATAAACTTTAAAATTTTTACTTTTTTACTGGGAATCACATCTGTGAACAAGCCAACGACGACTCGAGTCTGGATCACGTCATGTATCGTGACATAAACCCAAGATCCCGGTTGAGACCGTCCTCATGAGTGCAGAACTTGGCTATCAGTTTCTGCGCGATGATTTTGCGTTGTCGTGTGTTTCTAAGGCCGCCTTGGAGAACGCTTACCCGCAGATCCGAGGCTGAATGTCCTTGACTGCTGAAGTGTTCCCCGACTGGGAGGGAACACTCCTGCCTGGTGATTGTTGCGCGGTGTCCGTTCATACGTTGTCTCAGTGTCTGCATGGTCTCGCCGATGTACCATGCCGCGGTGCATTCTTTCCTGCAACGTATGAGGTAGACAACGTTGGCCGAGTCACATGAGTATGTACCATGTACCTGGTGGGTAGTGTCCTCACGTGTGATGATGGTATCTGTGTTGATGATCTGGCATGTCTTGCAGAGGTTGCCGTGGCAGGGTTGTGTGGTGTCGTGGTCGCTGTTATCCTGAAAGCTGGGTAATTTGCTGCGAACGATGGTACTTCTGAGGTTAGGCGGCTGTTTGAAGGCAAGTAGTGGAGGCGTGGGGATGGCCTTAGCGAGGTGTTCGTCGTCATCGATGACATGTTGAAGGCTGCGAAGAACATGGCGTAGTTTCTCCGCTCCGGGGAAGTACTGGACGACGTAGGGTACCCTGTTGGTTGTGTCCCGTGTTTGCCTTCTGAGGAGGTCTATGCGATTTTTCGCTGTGGCCCGTCGGAACTGTCGATCGATGAGTCGAGCGTCATATCCCGTTCTTACGAGGGCGTTGTCACACCTCGGCAGATAAACAGTCAGGATGATTAAATTTAGTCGTCTACCATTGTAAGGTACACATGCATTGTTCTCTATCTATATATGCTTTGGCGATTCTGTATCTCTTTACTTCACCCGACGAAGGAGCAGCGCTCTGAAAGCTCGTGATTTCAAATAAAACTGTTGGACTATAACCTGGTGTTGTGCGACTTCTCATTTTTGTCCACCCCAGTCCAACACCGGCATCTCCGCATCATGATAACTAATATTGTCAACACTAACTTCTACGTTTGAAAGAATCAGCGTTTTGGAAGAAATGAGTCAAGAAATAAGTTTATTATTTTAATAGGGTATGTTTATGATACTTTGATTCGTTTCAGTTTAGTGGGGTATATTTCTCATATGCAACAGTGTACACATCACACATATGTATGTATAAAAAGCTTACTCTAGAATGGACCAAATGAATTGTCAAATAAATCAAAATTTTCATTGGAGCATGACCCCCCAAGCCCTCCTAGTAAATAAATCCCATGCACTTCTAAAATTTGAACTATACCGCAGCATGCAACTACATTTTTAAATGGTTTGTATGTATGAATGCTTTTGTGCGCATTTAAATTAAGGTTTACCAAAAAGTCATACAAATCTTAATGTGCCTTCCTTCTAGTTTGCATTACAGGTTTTCTGCTATTGTTTTTAAACTGCAAAAACTTAACTGTTTGTCAGATGCTGATGTTGAATGGTAAGCTAGTAGCATGAAAAAAATACCGTTACAAATCTGGACTTTGAAGCATGAGCCAAATGTCACATGATTGTGTCCAGTTTTTGCAGTATAAATCTGTAGACTTCGTGTCAATGTCATTGATGCAGAGTCATATTGTGAATCCTGTACAGGTGATCTACCTGGTAGCATCTGTGCAATTAAGATGAATTCAGTATAGTCGAAAGGAATCCACAAACGATTAATGTCCGCCTCAGTGACGCTTTCTCGGACAATGAGGTGTGAAGCTGTTCTGGGAACTTTTAGTGGTTTTCCCATTTCCTAGATCATCTTCGATTGCAGCCTTGGTATTCACATTTTGCTATTAAACATGAAGCCTTTGGTCGGGATTTACAATTTCTTCAAAGCCAAGCATCTCTTTCTGCCAAAGATATGTTCTGCTAGTCTTACTAGATCTAGAATTTCACTGTCTGTCTGTCTCACTTGAACTGTCCTTTTCTGGATTGACTCCAATTTCTAGAGGGACTATTTTCAGACTGTCAGTAACTTTAATGCCTACTTGCTGCCATGCATTCCAGGCGTTAAGCCTACTTTGCGTGCTATTAATACCCAATCACATATTGTGGTGTAAGTTCAATACTATGGTAAATGCTTTACAGCAGCAGATTAGAACACAGATTGAATTGAGTTTTCTCCCCAGCTATGATCTCCACAATAATTGAACAGCCAGCTGACAGTGTCTAAGCTTGCTCATACATGAAGAAGGTAGCAGAGTGCAGCTGGTGTCTGTGGAACCTAACCCAAGCAAGAAGTGAATGCCTTGAGGGGAGGGGGAATGGAGGAAATTTGCGGGGGAAAAAAATGTAAAAATAAATAAAATTAAAAAAACACACCAATCGCGCTAAATATTGCAGGGTGGGTGCAGGTAACTAAATTCCTGCTACATATTCTGAATTTTAGGATTTATTTCCCAGTTTTTTAAGCTACGGTTGGACTTTTAGGGCTCGAATTTCCAAGCCCCGTGGAGGCGGGTTTGGAGGCGGGAGTGGTGGGAAAATTGCAGATTCGGGGGGCACGTACCCATCCCGCCCCCAAACGCCTCCATGCCAATGTCCCAGGAGGCGGGTACCCGACCTGTGCTGGGAGCCGCCTCCTCTAGGCGGGAAGGGGATTAGTGCCAATTAACTGCCTGTTAACAGGCAGTTTTCTGGCTAATCCCTATTTTTAGCCCTGAAGTGTGGGCTGCCCGACGGCTCCAAACCACGGCAAGTTAGCGAGGCGGACCGTCTGTCTGCAGAGCTTGGAGGGGTCGAGATGTCCGGTGTACAGGTGAGTGATGGGTGCATGAGTGCAGAGGTAAGTGTGTTTGGTGTGTGTAAAGTGTTTTAATAAGTTTTACTTACCTTTACTTTCTCCTCCAGGCTTCCTCCCTTCAGTTCTCGGGAGCCCCTCAGCTCACCGGTACAGAAAGCAGAATGGCCGCTGAGCTGTCAAAAGCTGCAGCCTCTGCTTTCTGGTCTGGAGAGGTCTGAGTAGAAGGACTCAAGTTAGAAGACAGATTGTCAGTGTTTGACAGCTTCACAGAGCCATCAAACGCTGATATTTCATCTGTCAAAAGCTCTTGACAGATGAAATGTCAATCGCTGACATCACCAGTATCCAGGTGTCCCTTAATTGGCCTGCTGAGCCCGCTGGGCGGGCTTAACAAGGTCAATCAATGGAAAGTAGCGTGGGTTGGCCACAAATCGATGGAGGCGGGACTACAACCCAAAAAGTGGGAGTCCCGCCTCCATCACGTCCCCATTGACAAAATCGAGCCCTTACTCTCGCCAAAAGGGACTTCATCTATTAAGGTTCAGTACAGTTAACTTCTTTGTATTGTATTATTAAGTAATTTTGAATAGGCACATTGGAGATGGACATGTTGCAACCTTTATCTGGAGGAAACAGTTTCTCCATTACAATTGGCACAAGTCCAGCCACCTTCTATGCAATGTTCCCTCTAAGCGGCCACGCAGTAGTGGGAAAGGCCCCGCACAGGCTGCTCACTGGCTTCTCTTTTGTAAATACCGCGCATGCACGGAAATTTAAAGGGACCGCGCACTAAAAGAAACAGGCTGCGCAGAACATAGCGCAGATTACAGGGAACATTGCTTCTATGTAAATATATTAATGAAGCAGGACCGATGGGATAAGAGAATATGCCATGCAAATGAACTCCAAAAAAGTAGCAGTTGCACCCAGGAGGGTGAACAAGCAGCATGCTAAGGAATTCAAATCTACACATAGACTAGGGTTGGGGGAAGAACTAGTGCGAGAGGAGAAAGGACAGCGGAGACACAACTGAGCAGAATAAACCATTTACAGGCAAAGAAAATTTGCGGTTGTATTGTAAATTCAGTAAGCATATTGGTGTGGTTGCATTCCCTTCAACCTGACGTACAATTTGTGAATACCTGTAAAAAGAAAATATGTTTAGAAATTGCGCATCTCTCTTTAATCTTTGGCATGGTACTTCTATTTAACAATGGAACAGTATGTGCAACAGGAATATAATGTGTTTTTATTTTCAATAACGGCAGATTTAGTGCATGACATTTTGACATGGTCTGTGTGGTCAAGTGATAGAACAAAGTTCTATCTTTAAGAACCCTCCACATAGTGCAGGAAACTTCAGCTGCAGAAGAACTTGCTGCTGGGCACAGAACTCGTACAGAAAGGCTTTCAGAGGGTTTGATAGAGCTTTGACTGGCACTGCCCTGACTCTGCAAGAAGATGGGAGAGTGATGAGAATCAATCTGCTACCCCCAACTGTGTACAGCCCAATCACATGCTATTGTGGAAAGTTGCGATGTCTGGGATGCTTCCTGCCTGCGCACTGCATCGATAATGCCAGTGCCCAGAGGAAGGGAGTGAATAACATTATTCAGTAGGCTCCAGAACAGTGATGGGGGTGCCGGTGAGACATATGTGCTTGATATGTCCCTTGGTCTGTTGCTGCACACCCTCTGGCTTGTATAGTGTACTCCAGAGAATGCTGTCTGGGGGATTTTATAACGAGTAAATTGTCTTCCTGCCACTTAGCACAGTATGGAAAGTGAAATTTTGTAACTCCTCCAAGATGTTTATGCCTCAGGATTGGATTCGACGGTGGAGATGGGATACTATATTGATTACTTTGGACTAACTGCAAATGCCGCAAGACAGCTGCAGATAGCAAAGGAGGAAACTTATTTAGTTTAAGTGTGCAGAGCAATGTAGATAAATTATTTTTTTCATACGATTTCATAATTTTGCAGATGAATTAAGGAAGTTATGGACAATGCTTTCAAATTACTGCTGAGGCAAGTGTTTAAGATAAACTGTCACTTATGAGACTGTCTGAATTGTTCCAAACTATTGGAAGAGTTAGACGGCACCTCCTCACTAGGCCAGCATGTCTGTTTTTTATGGCTACTTTTCTTCGCTGCAGTGTGGATTGTTGATTATCACATTCAGTTTTCATCTTTGACCACAGATCGCCACAGGAAATCTGCTAGTGTTGTTGACATAAGAATATATACTGGGAAATGTATAATTAAGTACAGAATGTATGAGTTTAAAATGGGGACTGAATTATGCTGTGCACCCTGTGCCAATTATCGTCTGCCCTCTAAACTCACTTCACCTGAAGACTACATTTGGTCAACGCAGCAGAAGATCGACTAGCAATATACTAAAAGTCTTGCATACAGTGCAAGCCATCGTGCGTAACAGTTAATTAGTTCTTCTTAGGCAGTCCCTCGGAACCGAGGATGACTTGCTTCCACATTAAAAATGAGTTCTCAGGTGACTGATCAGTCCAATGCGGGACCTACAGTCTCTATCACAGGTGGGGCAGACGGTGGTTGAAGGTGGGGGGGGTGCTTGGGTTTACGTGCGCTGCTTGCGCTTGGCTTCCGCTTGCTCCCGGTGAAGAGACTCGAGGTGTTCAGCGCCTTCCCGGATGCTTCTCCTCCACTTTGTGCGGTCTTGGGCCAGGGATTCCCAGGTGTCAGTGGGGATGTTGCACTTTTTCAAGGAGGCTTTGAGGGTGTTCAAGCGTTTCCTCTGCCCACCTGGGGCTCTCTTGCCATGTCGGAGCTCCGAGTAGAGCGCTTGTTTTGGGAGTCTCGTATTGAGCATGCAGACGATGTGACCCGTCTATCTGAGCTGATCGAGCGTGATCAAAGCTTCGATGCTGGGGATGTTGGTCTGAGCGAGAACACTGACGTTGGTGCGCCTATCCTGCCAATGGATTTGCAGGATCTTGCGGCGGCAGTGCTTTGAGGTGCCTGCTGTACATGGTCCATGTCTCTGAGGCATACAGCAGGGTGGGTATCACTGCTGCTCTGTAGAACATGAGCTTAGTGCCGGGTTTGAGGTCCTGGTCTTCAAACACTCTCTTCCTCAGGCGACTGAAAGCTGCACTGGCACACTGAAGGCGGTGTTGGACTTCGTCATCGATGTCTGCCCTTGTTGACAGTAGGCTCCCGAGGTATGGAAAGTGGTCCACGTTGTCCAAGGCCTTGTCGTGGATTTTGATAATCAGGGGGCAGTACTGTGTGGCGGGGGCAGGTTGGTAGAGGACCTTTGTCTTACGGATGTTTAGTGTAAGGCCCATGCACTCGTACGCTTTGGTGAAGGTGTTGACAATGGTTTGGAGTTCGACCTCCGAGTGAGCGCAGACGCAAGCGTCGTCTGCATAATGTAGTTCGACGACAGAGGATGGGGCGACCTTGGATTTGGACTGGAGGCGACGGAGGTTGAACAGTTTCCCGTTTGTTCTGTAAATGAGCTCCACTCCAGCGGGGAGCTTACTGAGGGTGAGATGGAGCATTGCAGCAAGGAAGATCGAGAAGAGCGTTGGTGCGATGACACAGCCTTGCTTGACTCCGGTCCGTACGTGAATTGGGTCTGTGGTGGAACCGTTGGTCAGGATCACGGCTTGCATGTTGTCGTGAAGCAGGCGGAGGATGGTGACAAACTTTTGAGGGCAGCTGAATTTGAGGAGGGACACTCCATAATCCCTCACGGTTGACAGTGTTGAAGGCCTTTGTGAGATCAAAGAAGGCCATGTACAGCGGTTGATGCTGTTCCCTGCATTTCTCTTGTAATTGACGTGCGGTGAAGATCATGCCCATTGTGCCCCTTAGTGGGCGGAATCCGCATTGCGAATCTGGGAGGAGCTCTTTGGCCACTGGGAGAAGGCGATTGAGGAGGATTCTTGCGATGACTTTCCCTGTGGCAGACAGCAGAGAAACTCCCCTGTAATTACCGCAATCGGACTTGTCACCTTTCTTGAAGATGATCACAATTACGGCGTCTCTGAGAACTTAAGTTAATTAGTTACATTTATCCTAACATAAGTAAATTTAAGAGACACGTTTATTCTGGTTCATTTGATTGGGCCATTTTTCCCATGTGATTAACTGTCAGCCCTGATTTCCACTTTCTGAACGGTTGCAACATTCCACGGCAAAATACATTAAAACAATTGAGCAGGTCCAAGGTAGGTACGAATGTAGGGGGAGATGTAGACTTTTTAAACAGTGATTCCTCCCGTTTGGGCAATTTACACTTTCTACCTCCTGCACTTGGTTCAATTTGTTAGAGATGTAAAATAATATTAAAATACTGTTTGTTTCAACTCCCCCCTCTCCCAAGTTGTACACTGCCTCCACTTCCGCTCCTGGGCCTCTCCTGGTGTGCGCGTGCACAGAGGCCCAGGTATCCCAGGGGAGCAGACAGCTCGCAAGCGTCCCTGGGATCGCGTGGGCCATGGGGAACCAATGGAAGAAGGGAATCCCCCTTCATACTTTTGACAGGTCTCTCCGCTTAGACCCGTCAAAAGTATGAATGGGGGCCACTCAAAAAACACATTAAAACATTAAATAATTTTTTAAATCACATTTAAAATTACATTAAATTAAATATTTTAAACAAATTTTAATTTTTTGGAAAAAAAAATAATGTTTTTTATGGGGTTAAAAATAAACTTTTTTTAAAAGTATTTTTAAATTATAAATGGGTGAAATTTTTTAAACTTTTTTAAACTCTTATGCTGGTAAAAGCAGGCCTTTTACCAGGCGTAAGATTTTTAAAGGTTTTCAGCGGGCGGAGGTTCTGCAGAAAGCGGAACTCTCTGCCCACGGAGGCCCTTCTCCAGGGCAGGCGGAGGATCTGTCAAGAGGATTCTTGACAGATCGGAAGTGCCGGTTTTCAGCGCATGCGCTTCGCATGCCTGAAACTGGCACTTGCGAGGCCCCTACGGGTGTGTACACAGCTCGTACACGCCCGTAGGGATCGGAAAATACGGGCCTCTATTTTACACTACATAATATTCCTGCCTTTATAAACCAGATCTTCCAACTGTGAGCAGCACCACAGGAGATAGATTTACGCAATGCGTACAGAGGGATCTGATCTCGAGGCTGTAATCTCATCACTGTAAATTTCATGCGTGGTTTTATTCCGTTTGTTTTAATGTCTGGCATTGACTTTTGTTGCTGGTTCGCAGTAGTCTCTTTGTCATTTCTGTGATGTCCTCACTGAAAGATTAACAATTGTGTGTATCATAATCGTAAATTTATGGAGAAATAACTTATTACTGGGAAATAATATGGCCGGTATATGTTATAACTGTCAGCTTGTCTCATACGGTTGTTCTTGAGTTGGAGGTTTGTGGATCCAAGCACCACTACAGACTTGAACACATAATCTAGGCTGACACTTGTGCAGTACTGAGGGAGTGCTGCATTGTCAGAAGTGCTGTCTTTTGGATGAGAAATTAAACCAAAGTACTGTCTACAGGTGGATGTAAACAATCCTATAGCGATATTCGAAGAGTTTTGCTTCACCAAACCACCATTCGTCCAGTTGGATCAGCCATCACCGACCCTCTCCGCATCTCCCTCCTGAATGTCCGTTCACTTGTGAACAAGGCCCTTGTCATCCATGAGCTTATTGTGGATGATTGCATTGACATCATGACCCTGACGGAAACTTGGTTGAGGGGTGATGACCCCTCGCCCTTAAATGAAGCCTCCATGCCTGGCTCTACCTTCCACCACTTGCCCCGCTCAGACCGCTGTGGTGGCGGTGTGGCTCTTATCACCAAATCGCACCTTGGTCTGTCCCCCTACTCCTCCGGCAGTTTCTCCTTCTTAGAGCATCTCACATTATTCCACCCCTCTCACCACTCATTTAAAATTATCGTTCTCTACTGACCACCCAAGTACCATAAAAATTTTATTACCAAGATATCTTCACTGCTTTCCTCCCTCAGCCTCTGCACCGAACGACTTCTCATCCTCGGTGATTTCAACCTCCATCTCAATTCATCATGCTCTCTCTCCTCCTGAGTTCACTAGCCTCCTATCCTCCCTTCATCTCTCCCTCCATGTAAACTCCCCAACCCATATTCACGGCCACCCCCTCAACCTTGCCATCTCTCGTGGCCTTGCTACTCCCATCGTGTCAATCGCAGATACGGCCATCTCTGACCACTTCCTCGTATCGCTGTCCACCCACATCCCCCTTCCATCCCCCCCTCCCCCCCACCCAACCCTACTTCCTTCTGTGTCTGCCCCTAGAAAAAACGTTCTCCCAACTCTCTTACAACTGCACTTATGAAATCCCAACTGTCCAGCCTTTGGCCCTCCATTCACTACAACATTTCTGTAGCTACCGATCTGCTCAACCACACCCTCCCCTCCACCTTTGATGCCCTAGTCCCTATTAAAGCAATTACTCTCTCTCACCCTGGCTATCCCCCTGATACGGTCCTCATCTTCGCTCCCTTAAGTCCAAGGGACGCAGACTTGAACGGATATGGTGGACAATTGGTTTAGCCATTCACCACCAGATCTGGCTGGACCACATACAGCACTATCGGGTCCTGCTCTCATTTGCCAAAATTGCTCACTATTCCAGAATCATTCTGGAATGCAAAGATAAACCCCGGCTGCTGTTCTCCACTGCTATAACCGTCTTCTTCAACCCCTCTCCCCTATCTCTTCTACCCTCACTTCCGACAACAAGTGTGAGGAGCTCATGGACTTCTTTGTCTCTAAGATTGAGACCATCTGTTCAGCTGCCTCTGCCACTTCCCTTCCTTCCCCATGCCCACCGGGCCAAACTTCCTCTAAGGTTCCCCCCTGCCCTAGCTCTAAACTCGCATCTTTCTTCAGTTTCTCTCAGATCTCCCCTCGTGACCTCTCCGTGCTCATCTTGTTCATGAGACCCACTTCCTGCTCCCTCAATCCTTTTCCCACCAAACTGCTGCCCACCCAACTTCCTTTTCTGGCTCCCATGTTAGCTGACATTGTTGACGGTCTCTCTCCTCAGGTACTGTCCCCCTCTCCCTCAAATCTGCTGTCATCATCCTTCTCAAAAAATCAACCCTTGACCCCTCCGTCCTTGCAAACTACCGCCCCATCTCCAACCTCCCTTTCCTCTCAAGTCCTTGAATGTGTTGTCACCTCCCAAATCCGTGCCCATCTTTCCTGCGACTCCATGTTTGAATCCCTCCAATCAATTTCCGCCCCGCCACAGTACTGAAACGGCTCTCATCAAAGTCACAAATGACATCCTTTGTGACTGTGACAAAGGTAAACTATCCCTCCTCTCGCCTTTGACACGGTTGACCTCTCCATTTTTGCCAACGCCTCTCCACCGTCGTCCAACTGGGTGGGACTGCATTCACCTGGTTCCATTCTTATCTATCTAATCATAGCCAGAGAATCAGCTGCAATGGTTTCTCTTTTGGCTCCCACAACGTTACCTCTGGTGTCCCCCAAGGATCTATCCTTGGCCCCCTCCTATTTCTCATCTGCATGCTGCCCCTTGGCGAGATCATCTGAAAACTCAGCGTCAGTTTCCACATGTACGCTGATGACACCCAGCTCGACCTCAACACCACTCCTCTCGACCCCTCCATGGTCTCTAAATTGTCAGACTGCTTGTCCAACATTCAGTTCTGGATGAGCAGAAATTTTCTCTGGTTAAATATTGGGAAGACCGAAGCCATTGTTTTCAGTCCCCGCAACAAACTCTGTTCCCTCGCCACTGACTCCATCCCTCTCCCTAACATCTGTTTGAGGCTGAACCACTCTGTTCGCAATCTTGGTGTCATATTTGACCCTGAAATGAGCTTCCGACCACACATCTGCGGTATAACTAAGACCACCTATTTCCACCACCGTAACATCACCCGTCTCCGCCCTTGCCTCAGCTCATCTGCTGCTGAAACCCTCATCCATACCTTTGTTACCTCTAGACTTGACTACTCCAACGCACTCCTGGCTGGCCTCCCACATTCTACCCTACGTAAACTTGAGGTCATCCAAAACTCGGCTGCCCGTGTCCTAACTCGCACCAAGTCCCATTCACCCATCACCCCTGTGCTCGCTGACCTACATTGGCTCCCGGTTTAAGCAATGACTCGATTTCAAAATTCTCATCCTTGTTTTCAAATCCCTCCCTATCTGTGTAATCTCCTCCAGCCCCACAACCCCCTGAGATATCTGCGCTCCTCTAATTCTGCCCTCTTGAGCATCCCTGATTATAATCGCTCAACCATTGGCGGCCGTGCCTTCTGTTGCCTAGGCCCTAAGCTCTGGAATTCCCTGCCTAAACCTCTCCACCTCGCTACCTCCCTCTCTCCTTTAAGACGCTCCTTAAAACCTATCTCTTTGACATAGCTTTTGGTCACCTGCCCTAATTTCTCTATGTGGCTCGGTGTCAATTTTTTGTTTTGTTTTGTGAAGCGTCTTGCGAAGTTTAACTATGTTAAAGGCGCGATATAAAGATAAGTTGTTGCTGTTTGTGTGACGTTGTGCACAAATTGGCTGAAAAGTTTGCCTATATAACAGCAGTGACTGCACTTCAAAAGCAATTCATTGGCTGGAAAATGCTTTGGGATGGCCTGAGGACGTGCTAGGTCCTAGATATTTATTTCTTATCACATTAAACCTCGAATATAGAAAGCTAAAAGTGCTGCAACATGTCCAGAGTTTGGATGGCCATTTTATATCGTCGACTGAACTTGCTTGAACGTGTTACACCCTTGACCACAGTTCCAACGTCCCGCGTTTTAAACTATTACCACCTCCCCACCTTTCACCATTTCCAAGCTTTCCCTATCGACTTTTGCTGCTGATACTTTGTATCTTCTATTACTTCTGCCATTATGGCAGCTGCTTTCCGATGCATGGCTTTGAATGTGAGGAGTGGCAGCCACATTATGATTGTAGATTAGGTTTATCTTGTTTTATCTGTCAGTCAGTGGAAAATATGCAGTCTTCTCATGTGATAGGAAGAGTATTTTACTGACACGTAATTCTGGTTTATTGACTTAAAATAATCAAGATCTTTAGAACCCTGTTTGTTTCTTTTCTGTCATCATGATTCTGTCAAGTTGGGATAAGCATCAGGAACAAACTCCCTACAGTAGCCCTTCTTGCAGTTTTCTTTTTAGTTCCCAGACCAGGAATAATCTGCCGGCGAGAGCAGGGCAGTAAAGACCCAGACGTAAGGGAGAATTTGGTTGATTGCGAGGCTGGGGAGCTTGGAGCACTAGAAGGATGAGTTTTGGTGGGCTGCGCGACCTTTTACCTTTTCTTAAGTTGCAGTATACTCAGTCTCTTGGTTGAACTTTCTCACTGAATGGTAGCCGGTGTTTAACCTTCCGTGTGTTCTTGTGTTTTTTTTTCTCCTGAGAGCGCATTTGGGCAACCTACTCTGGGGCTTCTGTCAAGCCCTGCGCTGGGAAGTACCTGAGAAAAGCCTGGATAACTTGCTTTCCTTTCCCTTCCTCCTTACCTGTTTGGGAAATACCTAGCCTTCACTTGCCACCTCCTTCGATCCTCTGCCTCTATTTTCCTCCCCTTGTGACATCAAAAACTACTAGGGGGAGGCAGCCACTGGTGTGAACCCACATGCAAATCATGGTGGGCCACCAATGTAATATCCTGAACTTCTCTCATTAATGGGATTCCTCGCTTATTATTAGTCCATCCTGATGCACTTTATTTGTCATTTTGCAAGCAGGGCAGCTGACCAAGTATTCTTCCCAATTAATTTTTTTCAGGTTGCAAAGGCTAGGCTTGTAGTCCCTTGAATATCGAAGATTAAGGGGTGATCTGCTTGAGGTGTTTAAGATGATTAAAGGATTTGATAGGGTAGATAGAGAGAAACTATTTCCTCTGGTGGGAGAGTTCAGAACAAGTGGGTATAACCTTAAAATTAGAGCTAGGCCGTTGGGTGATGTCAGACAGCACTTCTTCACACAAAGGATAGTGGAAATCTGGAAAGCTCTCCCCCCCCCCCACCCAAAAAAAGCTGTCGAGGCTGGGGGTCAATTGGAAGTTTCAAAACTGAGATTGGTACATTTTGGGCATTAAGGGTTCTGGAACCAAGGCAGGTAGATGGAGTTAAGATACAGATCAGCCATGCTCTAATTGAATGGCCAAACAGGCTCGAGGGACTGAATGGCTTACTTGTGTTCCTAATTCCCATTCCCCTGTGATCGTGGATTCCTTATATGGGATATCACCGAGGCAAACCTGCTGGCATTTTTTAAATCCAGTTTTCAAAGTACTTTACCATATTGCCCAAAAAATGACTCTTGCATCTTGCAATTTTGAGGATGCTGATAGAACCTGTTTTGCTGGATCAGGAGGAGATGTTGAGCGCGAAAGTTGGTTCTAGAGCCCACGCATGGTGTGATCTGAAAACAAATGAGGAAAGTGTTAAAGATGGCGATGCTGTTTGCAGAAGCTGCCACAGTAGAGCTGTAGCAGAAGATGGTAACATATCTATATGTATTTACTCAGATGAGCAATTACCACAAGCCAGCCATCACTGAAGTAGTTTTATTTTACTGTCCGTTTACTCTCCCCCCCCCTCCCCCAAACCGTGTCATTATCGGTTAAATTTCACCATATGGGCTCTCCCGATGACTCAGTTTTGCTGCCGAACCATACAGACAGTTAAGGTCCTGGGTTTCATCAACAACGTTTGCTAAATCAGCTGATCTCAGCTGGTATGGCAGTTGGGTCACAATAATTCTTGTTCCTAATCGTTCTCAAGTGATGCGGAAAATGACCACTTGGCAAGTTACAGGTGGATGGCTGGTGTCTGTGTGGAACTGCACCCGAGTGTGAGTCAGCAAGTGCCTTCAGGAGAGGAGCAGAGAAAGTTGGAGGTTCAGCATAACATAAATGATAAGCTTGCTGAGAATGAGGGGTGCAGCAAGGGTGGGCTTGACATAGTATTTGTATTGCTGGTGGATTAGAAGCTCCTTAAATTTATAAGGAGTTCCTGATGTATGTGTTTCCCACCCTCCTCTCCCCCCCCCACCCACCACCAATTAAAAACAGGCCATGCTTTTAACTGGGAGAGCTTAATGACAGGCCAGGGAACACATTAAAAAAAAATTGATTTAACAAAAAATTGGCACTGAAAAAGTTTTGCTTTTTATCTTCTATAATTCATTCACTTCAGAAAGAGACTCTTCTATTGTGGTGAGGGCAAAGAGTTAAACAAACAGCTTTTGTCACTCAACTCCAGCCAGTGGAGTGCAGTCAGCAGTGAGGCCCGTGTAGCCTTGTGATGACCTCAGCCGTCCACCTCCTGTTGTCAGGGTTTAATGGAGTGGGAGGGGTGCTACTACTGCGTCACCGCTTTATGTGGGATTTTTTTCCCTGCAGTGTAATGTCAGCAGTTGTTTCAATAACTCTGTGCCAAAAGATTTTAAAAGTTTTTTTTTCTGCAGGTTGAGATAGTACAGCTGCTTTCTTGCAACAGATGGCAGGGTCACCATACCAGTGAGTCCCAAGTACAGTCCTGGCTGACAGAAATAATTATCCTCCCTTGTAGCCATGTGTTGAAGACCATATCCTCACAAAGGATGTTGTGCGCCTGTGATTATGCTTGTGGTATGCAAAATTAGATAAGAACAAATGTCTACAGCATGTTTGGCAAAGTTATAGCGCGTGATGCAAGGCGCATCATGAGGTGACGTGTGCTGGGCTGTAATAAATCAGGGTTAGTTAATGACGGTGTGTTTCATTTCATAAAGAGCCACACGCAGACAGAAACCAAGGGTCTGAATCTGAGCAAGTTTGTACAACTGTCTGTGCTGGAATATTCAAAAGTAATCTAGAAAGTTGCCAGTGGCTGAGAGAGATATGTAAGGATCAGTGAGTGGCACATAATGGTTTATCTAGTAATGCTGTGGTTATCTGACCTCTGGATTGAAGGAGGAAAAACATGGTATTTAAAAAAAAAAGGGGTCTTTGTTCAGCGGGCTCTGCAGATAGCTGATAGCAATAAGTGGATTTTAACAGGATATTACTGTTGCATGACCCAATTTTTTAACTGGCTGATATATACTGCTATTGCTGTAAATCCAGCACCGAGTTAGCAGTATAATACTTCTCTGACTGAATTTGAACGCAGGTCCTGGAGGTGGAAGGACAGTGTTGTAACCCACTGCACCACCCAGTCCGCAATGTGGCACTGTCTAATGCTGCCTCACCCACAGAGCGCTGGCATTGCAATGCTACTGCTATACTGCAACAGTATCGAGGGACTACTGCTATATTACTGACTTAATGTGCAAGTGAGGCCTTGGGAGGTGGTGGTTGGACCAGACTGTGAATTAAAAATAATAACTTTTTATTCAGACTGGTGTCCAGATCAAGGATATTAGCTTAAAAGTGAACTGAACCCGGTCCGATAATAAGTGCACTTCAGTGGTTAATCAGAATTTGCGCCTTCTATCCAGTGTTAGTAGATGGGTGGTGAATGTGGCTTGCACCATTACATCTTCCCTTCTTTGTGGTTGCCTACAGAAAGCTTTGTGGACAGAATTCCTTGTAAAAATGGTCCCATTGGGAGACACTATTCAGAATCCTTGATTTGCAGCTGTATTTTGTGAATAAGCCGCAGACACCCTTATTTAAAAAGGGCAGTAGACAGAAGGCTGGTAACTATAGACCGGTTAGCCTAACATCTGTGGTAGGTAAAATTTTGGAGTCCATTATTAAGGAAACAGTAACAGGACATTTGGATAATCATAATTTAATAGGACAAAGTCAGCATGGTTTTACGAAGGGGAAGTCATGTTTGACGAATTTGCTGGAGTTCTTTGAGGAAGTAACATATAGAGTGGATAAAGGGGAACCAGTGGACGTAGTGTATTTAGACTTCCAAAAGGCATTTGACAAGGTGCCACACAAAAGATTATTGCTTAAGGTAAAAAATCACGGGATTGGGGGTAATATTCTGGCATGGATAGAGGATTGGCTATCTAACAGAAAGCAAAGAGTTGGGATAAATGGTTCATTCTCAGACTGGCAATCAGTAACTAGTGGTGTTCCACAGGGGTCAGTGCTGGGTCCCCAACTCTTTACAATCTATATTAACGATTTGGAGGAAGGGACCAAGTGTAACATATCAAAATTTGCAGATGATACAAAGATGGGAGGGAAAGTAGTGAGTGAGGAGGACATAAAAAACCTGCAAGGGGACATAGACAGGCTAAGTAAGTGGGCAGAGATTTGGCAGATGGAATACAACACTGGAAAGTGTGAGGTGATGCACTTTGGCAGGAAAAATCCTAGAGCAATTTATTATCTTAATGGCAAGAAACTGGAGAGTACTGAAGTGCAAAGGGATCTGGGGGTCCTGGTGCACGAAACTCAAAAGGTTAGTATGCAGGTGCAGCAAGTGATTAAGAAGGCAAATGGAATGTTGGCTTTCATTGCTAGGGGGATAGAATATAAAAATAGGGAGGTATTGCTTCAGTTGTACAAGGTATTGGTGAGACCGCACCTGGAATACTGCATACAGTTTTGGTGTCCTTACTTAAGGAAAGACATCCTTGCTCTCGAGGCAGTGCAAAAAAGGTTCACTCGGTTAATCCCGGGGATGAGGGGGTGGTCATATGAGGAGAGGTTGGGTAGATTGGGACTCTACTCATTGGAGTTCAGAAGAATGAGAGGCGATCTTATTGAAACATATAAGATTGTGAAGGGGTTGGATCGGGTGGATGCGGGGAGGATGTTCCCGATGACGGGTGAGACGAGAACTAGGGGACATAGTCTTAGAATAAGGGGCTGCTCTTTCAAAACTGAGATGAGGAGGAACTACTTCACTCAGAGGGTGGTAGGTCCATGGAATATGCTGCCACAAAAAGCTGTAGAAGCTACAACATTAATTAAATTTAAAACAGAAATAGACAGTTTCCTAGAAGTAAAGGGCATTAAGGGTTACGGGGAGCGGGCAGGAATTTGGACATGAGTCTAGGTTCGGATCGGTCATGGCCCTGTGGGTAGTGGAGCGGGCCCAGGGACTGTGTAGCCTGATTCTGCTCCTATTTCGTGTGTGTAATTCTGTTAGATGCAGGAGATGGTTCTGTGATAGATAGTAGATTGGCGGTTAGGATCAGATCAGCCATGATCTTATTGAATGGCGGAGCAGGCTCGAGGGGCCGATTGGCCTACTCCTGCTCCTATTTCTTATGTTCTTATGTTCTTAGACCATTTTTGAAATAGAGGCCAAGTTCCTTTTAACCAATTACTGTGGCCTTATGCAGCAGTAAGTGCTGATTGCTGTACTTAATCTATCAACGAGAAGCACAATTGGGTAAGCTTTTGCCTATCAAGAGATTTTATGCTAAACTTCATCAATGAGCAGCCCAGCTAAATTTCACACCTTTATCATACAATACAACCCTGCTGTTTGAGAACAGTTGGATCTCTTGCATTGGCTTCTCTTCCCACCTCACGCCATTACTTCTGGAGTCCCCTCAAGGATCTAACCTTGGCCCCCTCCTATTTCTCATCTACATGGTGCCTCTCAGCGATATCATCCGAACACATGACTTCGGGTTCCACGTGCACGCTGAAAATGCTCCGATCTACCTCACCACCACCTCTCGACCCCTTCATTGCCTCTGTGTTGTCAACCTGCTTGTCCAACATCCAGTCCTGGATGGCCTGCAGTTTCCTCCAATTAAACATTGGGAAGACCGAAGCCATCGTCTTTTTGGCTCCTGCCACAAACTTCTGTTCGCTCGCCACTGATTCTATCCCCCTCTCGGCCACTGTCTCAGGCTAAACCAGATTGTTTGCAACCATGGCATCCTGTTTGACCATGAGCTGAGGTTCCGACCCCATATCTTCTCCATCACAAAGGCCGCGATTTCGCCAGCAGAGGCGGAATCGCAGCGGGAGAGGCGATTGGCGGGTTCTGGTCCCATTCCCGGCTGCAGCCGCTCTGTAAAAAGGATTTTCCGTTAATAGGGCTTGTTAAGCCCGGCCTGCGGGGTTCCCGGCCAATTAAAAGGAGGCGGATCTGATGACGTCATTTGATGACTCGTCATCAGCTGGTTTCCTTAAAGGGACCATGGCCGCATTCATTTTGACAGTTGTGCTGTCAGTGTTCTGCAGCATTGAGGTGCTGCAAACACTGACGAGCACTGCACAGAAGTGCACGGCTGCACCCAGGCTCTCGCATGACTCATATGGAGGGAGTCACAGCACGCAGGGAGGTTCTCTTCCCTTCCAAGGGCAGAAGAGACCTCCCCAGGACACCAACGCAGCCTGGTTGCACATTGCACAGGAGGGCACAAGCAGGGATGTCGTCAGAAGTACCTGGCTGCAGTGGCGCAAACCTTTCAATGATCTCAGTAGATCACGAAACGTTACTGCAAAGCCACACTCTACCTCATCCTGCGGTGCCACTCATCACATCCCCATAACCCTGGTGTCGGGTCTGTTCTGAAATCGCAGACCCGACACTTTGGAAACTTACATGGAGGCGGGTTCGCAGCGGGGCTCCAACCCGCTGTCAATCATTTCGATTTTGACAGTAGACCCGCCTCCAAATCTGCACTTTGAGCGTCGACAAAATTCTGCCCAATGACTGTTTACTTCCACCTGTATAACATTGTCTGACCCCACCCCTGCCTCAGCTCACCTGCTGTAACCCTCATCTATGCTTTTGTTACCTCCAGACTTGACTATTCCAACGCTTTACTGGCATCGCCCATCTTCCACCCTCCATAAATCTGAGCCCATCCAAAACATGTTAAAAGGTGCTATATAAATGCAAGTTGTTGTGAATTTACTGGGTTAGAATTCATACACTTTCTTCAATCTGTCCTTTAATAAATAATGAAACAGAAACATGTTGCTTGCTGCATAGATGTTTCAAATACTGGGGCATACATCTTAGCAAAGATTTTATATTTTTATACGTTTGATCACCAATCCCCTTGCGTAGTTTGCATTGTGTGTTGTGGAGAAATTCAGCTTGTAAAACGACATTGATTTTTTACGTTCTGCTACCTTTCCTGCTAGATTTCCAAGTTAAAAACAGCCCCAGTTGGAATATATTATCCAGAGTACTTGGTTTCAAAATACTGCTGCAATTAAGCTACTTCAAAAGCGTGACCCACCTGGGATCGTTTTTACGAAGTAAACCTGGCTGCTATGAAATAAGCAGATAAAATGTTACACTCTTAAAAGTTGGAATTCTCCATAACACAGCTGCACACAGTTGATACCGTTGAGCAAAGTCCAATTTGTGGTGCATATTGAGTGTGAACTATGAAGGATGGTGAATTCACTCATAAGTCACCGTCCAGAAACAATCCAGTATCCTGTGAGGTCCTGAGTCATGGATGTGATATTCTGTTATGTTCGACATCAGCGCCCAGAGCAGCAGCATCTGAAGGAGTGGCAATGTGGGGGGGGGGGGGAATAAATACTCTCTGATAGAAAAAATATTCTGTCTGCTGTGAAAGAGGATTGGGGGCACAAGTCTTGGGACACGATTGGTCTTGGCTATAATGCCCCCCCCCCCCCCCCCCCAGTGGATGAACAGCCTTGCCAACAGTCCCTATTTAGAGTCACATAAAGAATGGCCACTTGTGTGAGACACTGGAGGGAAGAGCCATGCCTGTGGAAGGCTCCGTACCCCATTATGACTTCAAGAGAAGAAGGGAGAAAATAGGGGGAAAAAATCCCCATGGGTTTGGATTTCGTGTGAATTGCTTGAACATTTTGTTTTGGCATAGCTTTTATTTACTGTGATACTGGATATATTTGAAATTGGCTGATTGAATTTTATTTATCATGGAGTAGCATCAATGCCAGGGTAACTCCAGGATCAGGCTGCAGCAGAGCTTTAGTTGGGAACACTCGGCTACCTGTCGACCTGTACCTGCTGTTTTGACTACAAGGCAGTTTCCGTGTAAACAGGAGTGTTCCTGGCCTTACTGGCGGATGAATATTTAACATGGTTGTCTGAAATTCTTCTCTCTGCTATTTTAGCGGCGGTGTTCGCCCATTTATGCTAAAGCGTTTAATGCCATTGCTATCGTACTGGAGAAAGGAATTGCAGGCCACTGCGTTACTAAAATGAGAAGTCGCACAACACCAGGTTATAGTCCAACAGATTTATTTAATTTTAATTAAATTAAAATTAAATAAATCTGTTGGACTATAACCTGGTGTTGTGCGACTTCTCATTTTTGTCCACCCCAGTCCAACGCCGGCATCTCCACATCATGACTGCGTTACTACAGCAGTGTACTGGAATTCTATAGCATCATTTCAGGGCCCAAAAGTAACATGATTGTCATTCCTGTTTATTCATGTTCCAATTCAAAGAGGTCCAATTGTAGTCCCCCTGACAGTACCAACCATTGTGTTCTCTGCCTTATGCACAGCGATAACGTTTCCATTATGGCACTCGGCAAACCTCATTATTTATAGTGCAAGCTTTTTGTCTCTTGTTGACTTATTGAGGACTCTGTCTCTTGCTGACCTGAGGTGACAAGAAAAAGATGGGAAATGGATGTACTTTGCAGAATTTCAAAAGATACACAAACAGTCCAGTCCCTCTTTTGATATGCAGACCACTGTTGCTTAATTGACCCTTGACATTAACTGTGATCTGTTTCTTCACAGTCTTTGTGCCAGAAAGAGAGAAGACCATGAAAAGAGGCCGGCTTCCTAGCAGCAGTGATGATTCTGATGACAATGACAGTAAGTGTTTTGTTTGATTACAATGAAAGTGATCTTGCCTCCAGGTTATATCAGCCACTGTCCTTAAAACAAGTGAGACAGGAGGGAGACCATTGAGGTAATTCAACCTTTCACTGTCATCAAAGCTCCTGAATAGTTAAGACATATTAGGCTCGCATACCCTATCAATCACTGTGCCCATTCACGGATAACTCATAGGGGTAAAAATTCAGTTGGTTGCGCCTCCCGTTAGTGCCTTAAGAGGGCGCTAATGGGGCGCAAAGCCGCTAACGCCCGGGCGCAGCGATGTTTGCGCCGCTCGGGAACTTAACTTGACATTGTGCGGCGGCGCTAAAACTTACCGCTGCGACCACCTGCGCGCGCAGATTGTGACGTCATTCCATGGTGCACCGCCCTTGTGGCGCCCCGGAGCGGAAATTGAGTGGCGCCCCCTGCCTTACCGCCTGGCGCATCCAACGACCAGAAGACTGGAACGCTATCAATCGCTGTGGGGCTGGGGGGGGGCGCTATTTAAAGGGGGCCTCTTCCTGTCTTTTATCGTTGGTGGCATTTTTGAACTACGCATTCTGAGAGAGAGAGGGAGAGACTTCTGGAGAGATTCAACGTTGTGTGAAGGAGCTTTGGGTACTGAGCAGCACTTTGCAGGTTCATTTTGATTTGCCATTCCTTGTATCGATTTAGAAGAGACTGTGGGAGCTGCACTCTGAGCTCTTTGCCTGGTACTCTCCATTGTTCTTTCCAGCACATTTGATGTGCAAGTCTCTCCAGGCCGAGATTCAAGGCTGCAATGATCAGGATGTGGATGGAAAGCAAGATTAACCATCCCCTTTAAGAACTGGCCCGTGCCATTGTGTGTGTGTTCCATTGCTGACTGACATTACATGAGCTTCGCCAGCGCTCTGAGTTAGCGCCTCACTCCTCGGCCTTTGCGCCTTAAGACAGGTGTGCAGCGCCTGCTTTAGCGCTCCACTCACCTCCCGGGGCGGTAAAAGTGAAGTTTCCAGTCAGTGCCGATAATTAGCGCCAGGCGCTAATATTTGCGTCCAGACGATATTTGCGCCCCAAATGGGGCGCGACCTAATTTCTACCCCATAGAGTCATAACTGTGATGAGATCCAACAATTGAGAGACACTGCATTCACTGAAAATATTAAACGGCTCCCCCAATGGGTCAGTGGGTAAGTGGTACTGACACATGCAGAGTAGAAAGGTCATATAGATTTGATCACTATGCTCTGCTGTGTTAGCTGATTTCAGCCCAAGATAGTAATTGGGGTTCAAAAGTTGGCCTGTGTCCCTGGGCTAGGGAGGGCATTCCTAGTCTTGATTGTGGTCTGCTGGAATTCAACACATGTGGATCTTGGCTTAGCGCTGAGCTGTCTCGTCCTGGTTGAACAAATTGCTGATACTAAACTGTATAGGTTCATAAATGAAGAATAGCCACAGTTTGTGGAACCATATACACAGTCCTCAGAGAAAAGGGAAGGAAATCGGGAAAATAAATATCGTGTTACAATCATAGAATGGTTACAGCACGGAAGATGGCCATTCGGCCCGTCGAGCCCGACTCTCCAAAGGAGTGCGGGAAATGCATTTTTTGAAACCTGCATTGTAATATTGTAATCTCCCTTCCAGCCATCTATATTCATTCCTTTTATTTTTTTCTCTCTCCCTCCATATGTAGCTGTGTAATTTTATTTACATAGAAATACATGTAATATTGCTCCCTTTCTCGTATTGATATACAAGGGTCTATTTTATGAAGTTGTCCTCCTGGAGTGCAGCTTCATCTGCCGGGAGTGAAGATCAGCAGGTCCTGTAGGATTTTCCACCCTATATAAACTCACGCACTCGCTGATGATTTCTATCTAATTCCTTTCTCTTGTGTCATAATCCTCAAAATGTTAAGTATGAATCAGCTAATCTAAAATAAGAAATACTTCTAACCAAAATTCCACTCGCTGCTTGTGTTATCTGTTCAACTGAATTCAGCTGTATTTTAAATTAGTTGGCATTTCCTTTATTTGTGTAGCAAAGCCTGTGCGATCTTTGGTTTTGAGAATTCCATGTGTTGTTTGGTTACCCTTTGCCCCCACGGGAACAAAATGAAAGCAACCATTCATGTGAATGTCATATTGTTAGAAGTCTCTTCCAGTGGAGCAAACATCTAAAATAAAGACATAAGATGATTTGGCTACTTTGGGCAAAGGAGCAGATTTATTAAAATATATATATTTATAGTCTTTGCAAATCACAATGTGTTTAACAGTAGCAAAATACTGAGGATGCTGGAAATCTGAAATAACAACAGAAAATGCTGGAAACACTCAGCAGGCCAGGCAGTGTCTGTGGAGAGAGAAACAGAGTTAACGGCCCAAAAATTAGTGCCGCTACGCGAGAGTACGCACTGTACTCTCGCGTTTTCTGTCTCCAATTGCCGGTTTTCTGCATGCACTGCGCATGCGCTGAAAACCGGCACTTGGTGAATTCAAAAGGGGGCGGTTCCTAGGTGAACCGCGTGCGCGCTATAGGCTGCGCGCATGCAGTGCACTTAGTGCTTTGAACGCGCAGGTAAGCATGGAACATTTTAGACATGAAAGGAGGCGTAAGACCCTCTTTAACAAGGTAAGTAGTTAATTAAGTATTATTTTGATTTTTTTTTAACAGGTATATCTTTTTTAGAGACTTTAAAGACAGGTAAGTTTATTTTTATAACTTTTTAAAAGATTTTAAATTTTTTCAAAAATTTAATTTTTTGTTTAAAATGGTTAATTTATTTAACTATACTTATTTTATTAATGTGATGGTTTAAAAAAAAAATTTAATTGAGGTTCAGCTGTTCTTTTGGGGGGCTATAGATTCATAGCTTTCACAGCACTTATGTGAAAGCTATGAATGAAAGATGGTGTGCTGCCATTGGCTCTAACTGAGTCACGTGAATCACAAATTAACTGCGCCTGTGGGATACGAAAGCCCTGCACAGCTGCTGTCCAGAACATCAAGTTCGTGCGAGCTGGGAATAAAAAAGCCAGCGCGCAGTGAGAGATCGCAGGGAAGCCTTACCCTCGTACGAAGGCTCACTCACTAATTTTTGGGCCAACATTTCAGGTCGATGACCCTTCGTCAGAACTGGAAAATGTTGGAGATGCAACAGGTTTTTAAGCAAGTGCAGGGGCAGGGAGAGGGGGGAGGGGAGGAAAGAACAAAAGGGAAGGTCTGTGATAGGATGGAAGGCAGGAGAGATTAAAAGACAAAAGGGATGATGGTGCAAGGCAAAAGGAGATGGTAATAGGACAAGTTAAGAAACAAAAGATGACTCGAGATGAAGTGTAAATGGCAATGGCAGAATGATCGACAGCTTCCATGTGAGAGAGAGAAAAAAAGGTAGAGATTTGGAGTAGGAAAAAATCGGTAAAATGTGATCCCAGTAATTAAAAAGAGTAAAATTCCAAATTTCACTGCCCTTGACTCATTGAGAAGAACTGAAATACTAATGCTATCTGTTGAGAGAAATAGTTTTGTTCTTGACTCATACTATGTATGAATCTCTAGCTTTCCAGGCTTGTTGCAGACAGACCAGTTCATCGTCAGATCAAGTGTCAGTTCCTCTAAGTTAGTCGACTCTTGCCTCTGAGTCAGAATGTCACAGGTTCAAGTCCCACTGCTGGATTTGAGCCCACAACCTAGGCTGACATGTCACTGTGGTCTTTTGGTCGAGATGTTAAACTGAGGCCTCATCTGCCTATTTTGATGGTTCAAGTGAACATAAAAGATCCCATGAAGAAGTGCAGGGAGTTCTCCCGGTAACCTTGCTGACATTCTCTCCCCCCCCCCAACCAACACTACCGTAAACAGATGAATTGTTCATTTATCTCATTTGTTGTGTGTGGGACTTTGCTGTGTGCAAATAGACTGCTGCGTTTGCCTACGTAACAATAGTGATTGAAATTCAAGAAATAATTCATTGGCTTTTGAAGTGCTTTGGGGCATCCTCAGGATATGAGGTGGCTCAGTATAACTGCAAATTCTCTTTTATCTCCTTTTTCATGACGAGGACAAATGATCTGGCACATTCCTCAACAGATACCGTGACTTGCTGACCAGGAAGTTCTGCAGGCAGCGAAAATGCTGGTTTCTGATCAGATTCAAGTGATAACAAATCACTTGGCACAACAGATCACTTGACCTACTCATGACTGAGCAAAGTACTTCGCTTACAAGAGAACAAAACTGATGTTGATTTCTTTTTTTAGGTCATTCAACCTCCTGGTCCCAGCATTCCAAATCACAGCACAGGAGAAGCTCCACATCAAGGCACGAAGACCGAAAACCATCCGAGGTAATGTCTTGTTTTTGTTGTCTGAAATTTTCTCCCCTCCTTTCCCCTCTCCTATTCTCCTCTCCTGAAGGTGTTGGCCCTCGTATTACAGTATAGTTACACAAGTATCAGCCATCTTCCTGTCCCTTCCTCTGTGAGCTTTGGCAGTGATTGTTGATGGACTGGAGGTCATTGCAGCCGACCTTAATCCTTACCTCCGCCACAGAGACACACGCCCAACAGTGATCAGGAGTTGGAATGCCGACTGATTTTTCTCCTCCCTAGCCTAGCGCCTCGGTCAGTTGTGGCATCCATTGTTGAGATCAATCAACGTAGCACAGACTGGGGATCAACCCTTGCACCTTCCTCCTTTATATGGCTTTGAGGTAAAGTCAAGTCTCTGAGCCACATGGTCCAGGATGGTCCCATGTTCAGGCTACCTGATGGCTGAGAGGTAAAGTCACTGTCTGTTTTTTATTCGTTCACGGGATGTGGGCGTCGCTGGCAAGGCCAGCATTTATTGCCCTTGAGAAAGTGGTGGTGAGTCACCTTCTTGAACCGCTGCAGTCCATGTGGTGAAGGTACTCCCACAGTGCTGTTAGGTAGGGAGTCATAACGTAAGCCCCCAAGATTTGCTTTTAGTGAATATACCTAAAAAAAAAAATGAGGCATGAGAGTATTAGTGTTAAGTTTTCAACATTTCTAGATCTATTTTCTCTCAACAGTTTCATAGCAGTTCCTGTAAGTGGACCTTGTCCCCTGTGATTCAGGGGTTTTACTTTTTTGATAATCTGCCCTTTGCAGAGCTGTGAGACCCAATAATTATTGGCTTCCTTATTTCCATATATTTTGATATGTTTAAATGCTTTATCATATCCTTTTTCCAATTTTCAGACTCTATCCTTTCAGCTTCTGTAAAAAGAAAAGAGCAGTTTCGGACATTTCCTATAATTCAGTCATAATATTTAGTACCAGGTCAATTTTGCCTTTTGGAAAGTGATCACTGAATAGTAATCTGCATAGAATCACCTCGTCTAAGTTTTGGTTTCACCAGAAGGCATTTTAACTTGCGTCGTCTCAGCTCAAGGGAAAAAAAACCAGAACACAGTCCCAAGACAGTTAATGCAGGCCACCATTATTATTACTGTTACTGATGATCTTTTGGAGATCTGTAGTCCACCTATCCTTCTGGATTTTTGTTTAGTAAAGATTAATTCTGTCTTTAAACACTGTCTTCTGTGTATATCGTGGTATATCTACCCATCTGGATGTAGCTTGCACACCTCCAGTGATGGCTTCTCTTCCCTTACCTGCATCATCACCTCTGGAGTCCCCCAAGGATCTGCCTTTGGCCCCCTTCTTTGCTTTGTCTACACGATGCCCCTAAGTGACATCACCCACAGCCACTGGGTCAGCTTCCATATGTATACTAACCACACTCAGCTCTACTTCTCCACCACTTGTCTTGACCCCATGACCATCTCTGTGCTGTCAGACTGCCTGCCTGACTTAAATTTTTGGATGAGTCCGAACTTGCTTCAACTGAACATTGGGAAGACCGAAGCTGCTGTTCTCCGCAACTGTCAAAAGCTCCTTTTTTTTTAACACTGATTCCTTCCTCCTTCCTGGCCTCTCATGTTAAACAAGACCATGCAAAACTATGGCGTCCTGTTTGACACTGAGCTTCAAACTCCACACCCTCTCCATCATCAAGACCACCTATGTCTGCTATTTTAGCCCTTCTGTCGCTGAAACCGTTATCCCTGTTTTAGTCACCTCCAGACTTGATTACTCCAGTGCCCTCCTTGCTGCTTTTCCTTCAGCCACACTACATGAACTATTGCCTGTCCTGCTTGCCCGTCACTTTGAATCAATGTAGCTGTATAGGAATCAATATGTTAAATTTAAATGGTTTTTCCTCATTTTTCAAAATTTTCATGTCCTCCTTCCCCCCTATAATAATTAGTGGCTATTGCACTTAATCAAAAAGTATTAGCTTCCCACCACCCTTTCTGAATTTAGGATTTGGGGAATTCCTTATCATTGCTAAGCATTGACATCCTTCTGCCTATGATGTCCTTGTCTAAACATTCCAATGCTATCTCTTGTGTATTTGGATATCGCCTGGAGTTTGGTATTTTTGCCCAATTTTCCAAGGCCATAGAAAAATGTAGGAGTGAGAATAGTATCTTTTTTTTAATGGTCAATGGAGCTTTTGTGATTGTGCCTAGTTGGGAAATGGACCACTCGTGCAATACTAATCAAACAAAGGCCCCAGGTTTGCTTCATAGTCTGTGCTGATCTCAGCCAGAACAACAATTGGTGTGCTACATTTTGTCCTTGGTGCCCTTGGGCTAAGGAGGGGGTGGGTGGAGAAACTAACCAGGATTGCCAGATCTGACCACTGTCCAGTGACTTTTGCTGAAAGTGTGCCTGTGTGGATGTAGAGTGAAACGGATGTGATCAAGCTCATTTATAACATCCTCCTTGGTTGAAAAGCCTGAAGGCACTGATGGTCCAGGCTCATGTCTGAAGAATAGCCACTTGAAGGAGGGTACCAGAGGGTTTCAGATGCCAATGGAATTATGCCCCAGTGAGAATCAACAGCTTCAGGATACGAGGGGGGGGGGGGGGGGGGAAACTGGCAACAAAAAAAAATGTTGATTGTACCAGTATCTGATTGGATCGCTTATGTAAATTAAATTTTTCAAAATAGGTCAAAAATTTGCATGGACTCTCCATCCACAGTTTCGATGTTTGTGGCACAGGAGTCAAATCATTTGGAAAAATTTGCATCGGATAAAATTATTTAGTTGGAAAATTTATTTATATACAGCTTTGCAGGCGCATAGACAAATTTGTCAGGATTTGCATGCACGCACTAGAAATTGTGGTGAAATGACATCCTAGCTACATACCTTGAAAAACCATTGCCATTCTGTATGTGTTCTGAGGGGGAGGTGGTGAACAGTGTCGCACATGCTGCAGCATTAGAGTTGCTAACGTCCAGGATTTGCTCAGCGTCTCCAGAAATTAAAGATTGAGCTTCTGAACACTGCTGCGAGCAACCAGGGAGAAAAATCATGGAGCCATTAAAAACTTTTTTTTCCCCATTTTCTTGGAACACTTTGGTTTATTATTTATAAAATTATTGGAGATGGGCGGGGTGGAGGAAGAAAGGTTCAACGGTCAACAATAATCCAATCGGGAAATGAAGGGCTGGATTTTCAATGACCCGTGGAGTCGGGTTTGGAGGCGTGTGGGGGGTTAAAGTTGCAGATTCGGGGATCCCGACTCCATTCTGCCTCCACGCAATTTTGACAAAATCGGTCGCGGGGTTCCCAACTCCGTCCCGCCTCCAAGAAGCGGGAGAGGCCATTAAAGCCCTTAACAAGCCCTAAATTGGCTCTGTAATGCCATTTTGAAATGTTTTAGCTAGTTTAACCCTTTTCCAACGTGAAGTACGCCTGATATGAAACACGCCAGTGAAACCTGGCGGGAGCACAAGTGGATAGCTGACTATCAGCTGCAGGTCCACTATTACAACGGAGATGTGATGAAGGTAGTAGTAGTATTGTGATGAAGGTAGTAGTAGTATTAGGTCTGAAAGTCGCCTCTGATGCTGCTGCATTGAATGTCTTCAGAGACTGCCTGGGAGGACTTGGTTGCAAAAAAAATTCTCTCTCTCTCTCTGAGATGCTGCTCATTTTGCATCCAGGTCCTCTCACAGCAAAGGCCAGGCAGTCTCTGACCTGCAATGATGGCATCATCAGAGGCGACTTTCAGACTGAAACCACTAATTGGTTCATGGGTTCCCACATGCTGGAACTCAATTGCCCAATTAAGTGAAAATTGCATCAATCTCCCACATCCAATTGCAGGCGGGTGGATAACATGAAATGCGGATGACACGACTCCAACCCGCCCCAGTATCAAAATCCAGCCCGAAGAGTCTGTTTACTATCCAATTGATGTAGAAAGGGCTGTGAGGATGGGCGTGTTGGGTGACCAATGGCGGGATGTGTGGGTGCAGGTCGGTTAAAGGCAGGAAGTCGCGTAATGAAACCTCCAGGAGTATGTCGGACCAGAGTTGGCAACCATATACAGCTTTGGGGGAGGTGGGAGTTGTGCTTCATTTGAGTTATGTTGATCATGGACAGATCAATAGGAAGCTTTCCATTTCTAGTAGTGAGAAAAATTGCAGAGACACAAAGGCAGTGAGAAGATATGTGTGTGTAAGATAGCAAATGAAGAGAGAAAGTATTATTGAGCCAAAGACGAGGCAAACAAAGGACATTACAGAAGACAGAGCCACAATTATTTTAGCAGGAGCGATGCCATGGAAGGTCAACTAGTTTGTTTGTCTTAAAAAAAAAACACCTCAGATTTCTTACAACTCAGGGGACCACAATTTGTTCAGTCCAGAAGCAGACAGGGCATTTTTTTAAAAAATGGCTGTGAGCGCGAATGAAACAGTCATCTTGTATGTGTACAAAATGACGATGTGTGAAATGGGCAGATTTTGTGCTCTTGCATACTTTTCCTTACATGCATAATCAGACTACTTCACACATTTGTATGTAAGTTTTTACAGTCCAATGTTGGCAAAACCAGACTCTTTTTTTGCTAGTTTCTCACAATTACAAGGCAGCTGCCCCCTGAACTGGATGGTGGCCACCCTAACCCCAGTAGAGGCCTCAGTAAAAGTGAGTGCTGTCACGGTGACATGGGGATCCAAGTAGAAGGGAGGGGTAACTGAGGAAGATTCTCTTTTACTCACGACTGATGCTGGTTTTCTTTTGTGTATCTTCAACTATTTGCTTGTGCAACTTGCACTACTAAGTGACTATCAATATTAATTGTTTACATCTTGGGCTGTTGTACAAGTGAAGGGGGGGGGGGGGGTGGGGGAGGAGTCCTTACTGCTAATGGACCATCTAATCCTCTGAGATTCAACTTTATCGTGTATTCAGAAATGGCTGATGTTTTGACGGTACAGATTTCATTGGCTTGGTTGCGTTTATGTGATGATGACTGTGTGTGTTACTTTTTTTGGTACCTGGTTACCCTGGAGTTTTGGAACTATCAGCACAAATGCGTGATTTGTGCCTTTTTTATTTCAGGTCTACAGAACAGACCTGATAACTGCAATGAAGCTACATGATTCGCACCAGCTGAACTCGGATGAATATTATATCCTGGCTGATTCATGGAGACAAGAATGGGAGAAGGGAGTTCAAGTACCGGTTAGCCCCGAATCTGTGCCACAAGCAACTGTCAGGTATTTGAGGGGGAGGGGGGGGGGAAATGCCGGTTTAAAATTGAGCAGGGCTATATTGTTTAGTTTTAGATTTTTAATTCCAGCCACATAGCTCTTTTTAACCCTTTCTCACCTCAGGCTGGAAGTTGGCTTGCTGTCGGGCAGAGACCTTGATTTCATGGCTGGTTGCTGTCCTGTAGTTGGTAGGTGTGCGTGACTCAGCATCGCCAGCCTTGGTCAGCTTTCCCTCGGCACCGTATTCCACCTGGGAACCCGGCGGATACTTTGTGAGGAAAGTGGAGTGATGGGCAATCTTGAGGGATTTTAAAGGCACAATTGCTTTAGTTACCAGGCCACCGAGTGAAGTTTTTAACACCCTCACTACCAGCATATTCTGCTGGTGTAGCTGAAGGGCGAACAGGAGCGACTTGGTGGAGTCCATCAAAAACGGGATCAGTTCAATCGGAGTTTAATTGTTCAGATTTAAATAGCTGCATTGACGTACCTTAAAATCAATATAGGGTTGAGCTTACTGACGGAGTTGCATTTTATAAAAGCATTTATGGCATTTCCTAACACTAGGAGCTATATAAATTCAGAAAAAAAATACATGAAGCAGCTCAGTGGCTTCTACGTGAAGCCTTTTCAGGTGAAAAAGAGACAGGGTTAGATGTCTTGATTTGGACCTTGGTCTCCCATTGACACACCTGGTGCTTAGTAACTGATAACATGCTTGTTGCCTCTGACATTTTCTTTGTCAGCAGTGATTCCACCCAGATTAGAAAAACAATGGCACTTGTAGAGTTGAAGTGCAGCTTTTCTCTTTAACTGCAAAAATGAAAAAGTATTGACATAATTATCAGTTTAGAGGGTGAAAATTATCAGTTTAGAGGGTGAAAAATAATACATGACATGAACAGTTAGGGTTGCCAACTCTGGTTGGACATATTCCTGGAGGTTGCATCATATGACATTGCTTTCCTACTTTACAACAGTGACCAAACTTCAAAAAGTACTTAATAACAACAGAAAACGCTGGAAAAACTCAGCAGGCCAGGCAGCATCCGTGGAGAGAGAAAGAGAGTTGACGTTTCAGGTCGATGACCTTTCATCAGAACTGGGAAGAGCTGGAAATCAAATAGATTTAAGGCCAGGGTAAAGCTGGGAAAAGGGGGAGGGGATAAAGGAACAAAGGAGGAGATGAAGAGACATTAAGAGACATTAAGAGATATGCAAGGCTAGAGGTGGTGTTAATGTGACAGATTAAGGCTGAATGAAGTGTGAAATCCACTGGCAGAATGGAGGACAGCTGCCAGCTTCTAGGAGGAAAAAAAAGGTGGAAAAGTACAAAAAGTACTTCATTGGCTGTAAAGCGCTTTGGGACATCTGGTGGTCGTGAAAGGCGCTATATAAAAGCAAGTCTTTCTTTTATGACCTCCAACTGCCACACCTAGACAAACAGCCTTTTCTCTTATCTCCCATATTTTTATAACTAATAAATAATTGTTCAAAGAAAATGAAAAAGTAAAGGTTTTTTTTTAACGCCCCCGGAACTTTTTCTCCCGAGTTGCTCGCAGCAGTGTCCAGGAGATTAATCTTTATTTCCTGGAGTCTCCAGGACAGACCTGGAGGGATTGCAATCCTGTTCTTAAAGTTTGAAGTGCAAGTTTCTGATACTAGTTTTGTGAAATTTTGGAAGCTAAATTATACAGTTTCCCCCCTCCCCCTCCGCCCAGTATTTTCAGCGACAAAAACCATATCAGGAAGAGACGCAAATAACATCAAAGTTCTCCAATTGAAAACAAGTTATAGTGTGTTCCCAAAAAGTAAGTTGTCTTCTTTAAGTAATATGCTTCTGATCTTTGTTTTATGCCCCAGTATATGTGGGAAAGCATTTATCATTTATGTAGTGCCCTATCATGTTCTCTGGCTGTCCCAAAGCGCTTAACAGGCAACAAATTACTGTTGAAGCACAGTCACTTTGTTTTTGTTATTTGCTCTTCAGACATGGGTGACACTGGAATGGTCACCTTAATTGCCAATCCCTTGTTGCCTCGATCGTAATTGTTTGTACAATTCTTTGAGTGACTTACTAGATTACTTCAGAGTCAAGAGTCGTGGGGGTGGCGGGGGGCAGATTTCCTTTCCTGAAGGACATGTGTGAACCAGTTTGTTTTTACAGGAATTTGGCTATCTCACAAATTTCCGTTGTGGGATTTGAATTTGGGATCTCTGGGTTGCACGTTCAGTACACTAACCACTATATTACCCTTCGATATGTTCGACCACACCATCCTCTTTCAGTGTGTCTCCTTCGTTGTCCAGCCCAGTGGAACTGCCCTTGCTCTTGCCTATTGGATCGTAGCGAGAACATACCCAGCAATGGCTTCTCTTCTTACCTCTGCACCATTACCTCTGGAGTCCCCCAAGGATCTATCATTGGCCCCCTCCTTTTCCTCATCTACCTGCTGCCCCTTGGTGACGTCATTTGCAGATGTGGCGTCAGTTTCCACATGCATGCTAGCGATCCTCATCACCACGACCCTCGACCCCCTCCAATGCGTCTGTGATGTCTGACTGCTTCTCTGACATCCAGTCTTGTAGATTTCCTAAACTCCATACTTCCATAATTCCATCCCCCTCCCCGGCTGAGCCAGACTGTTCTCAGTCTTGGCATCGTATTCAACCTTAAACTGAGCTTCCAACCTCAAATCCTCTCCATTACTAAGACCGCCTACATCCACCTGCACTCCTGCGCCTCCCGTTCCTCCGACTGTAGCCTTGTGTGCATTCCCTCCTACTTTTGCCCCACCATTGGCAGCTGTGCCTTCAGCCGCTCTGAATTCTCTGCCTGAAACCCTTCGCCTTTTCACCTCTCTCTCCTCCTTTAAGACCCTCCTTAATTCCTACCTCTTTGACCAAGCTTTTGATCACCCCTCTTAATATATCCTTCTTTGGCTCGGCATCCACTTATTTCTGATTATGCTTCTGTGAAGTGATTGGGGACATTTTTCTTATAACTCAGAAGTGAGACCACAAGGTCAAGCTGACACTAATCAGAGTGAATAAAAATCAGCAAAGCAAAACATGGAAAAATCTAGTGGCTAAAGTGTATCGGGCCTTAAACCCAGTAAATACAAAAACCTTATTTACCCTTTAAAATGTTCAATGTTGCAACATCTCAAAATGATAGAAAATAACTTATTTAAAAAAAATAATCTTTTAAAATCCATATATTTAGCCAGACTCCACTAAGATATTTCCGTGCTGAATAACTGCACCAGAACTGATTTTTCATTCAACCAGTAAAAGTCATTTAATAGGGAATGAGCTGCCCAGAAATAAATCCAATTGTGAAAAGGTTCTAAGTACTCTATAATCCTAATCTTGCATCCAGAGTCTGCCTCCTCTTGAAGGTAGGGATATGCAGAAAATGCTCTTTTTTTCATGTTTGGAATTTAGACGTGGGAAAAATGTGCAGCTTTTATATTAAATGATTAAACCCAATTGGAAAAACTCTCATCGAGGGCGCCGGCTGAACATCCAGTTGCAGTAAGACGATTCGAAAATGTTGCGAGACAATTTATGCCAGTTAATTATAATGTGGGATGCTTGTGGTCACTGCCAATAACTGTGGAGATGATGAGACTGGCACTTTACTTCATAGACTGAGAATGCCCCGACAAATTTGGAAGAAGTGTTTGGCTTTATGCAAATTACTATTTTTTTGATGAGTGTAATATAGCAAATTCCTCAACTCAAGCACAGGTGGGCAAGACCCAGCCTCAGCCACAGACGATACTGTACCATAGAGTCATAACGGCACAGAAGGAGGCCATTTGGCCCATCGAGTCCGTGCCGGCTCTCTGTAGAGCAATCCAGTCAGTCCCATTCTCCCGCTGTATCCCCGTAGCCCTGCAAGTTTATTTCCCTCAAGTGCCTATCCAGTCTCCCCTTGAAAACATTGAGTGTCTCCGCTTCCACCACTTCCGTCGGCAGCGAATTCCAGGTCATCACCACTCGCTGCGTAAAAAGGTTTTTCCTCCCTGTATCTCTTGCCCAAAACCTTAAATCTGTGTCCCCTAGTCCTTGTACCATCAACTAGTGGGAACAGCCTTTCCCCGTCTAGCCTATCCAAACCCGTCATTATCTTGTACACTTCTATCAAATCACCCCTCAACCTCCTTTGCTCTAATGAAAACAAATCCAGCTTCTCCAACCTGTCCTTGTAGCTAGGATTCCCCCATCCCTGGAACCATTCTGGTAAATCTCCTCTGCACCCTCTCGAGGGCCTTCACATCCTTCCTAAAGTGTGGTGACCAGAACTGGACACGATACTCCAGTTGTGGCCTAACCAGCGCTTTATAAAGGTTCAGCATAACTTTCTCTACTTTTGTACTCAATACCTCTATTTATGAAGCCCAGGATCCCATATGCTTTGTTAACCACTGTCTCAGTATGTCCCGCCACCTTCGGGGACCTATGCACATTAACTCCCAGGTCCCTCTAAATTCACCCCTCAATTCCATTCACCATGGTTTTAAAAGGTGGGACTATGGACAGAACTTTCAACTTCAACGGGGGTGTAAGACGGGCGTCAGCAGACTGCCTGACTTTCCATTCCATTGACTTCATTAGAACCGGGACTGAACGGCTGCTGCTGCCCATTTTCACCCCACCCACTAGGCCGATGGTGCATATTCCGCCCTATGTTTCCTGGTGCCACTGTTCCAATCAGAGCAGGCCGAGCTTGGTTAGTTGCGGTTAATGATCCAAGACCCGGAGCTGCCTTTGTCCATTTTTCTTTTCACTAACTAATTTATTTCCCCTCTACTCCGCACCGTTCTCTAGCCAAAGAAGATGGGTGTTTTATTATGCCACTCTGGGGGTGGGGATGAGCAGGCATGTGCGTGTGAAAAATAAATTGAGCCACAGTAACTCGATCACTTCTGTTTAAAATAAAACTTCTCCCACCTGCTGGGAGAGTTGCTGCTGGCAGCTTTTCCTTTAACTCAACTGAGATCACGGTCTGGATATGTGTAAAATCACCTCCCCTTTCATTTCTTTTCCAATACTTCTATGTTTTATGCAGAAAGCTTGATACAATACTCGGCGGTGCTTTCATAGAATGCTGGTATCGCCATATTGGCCGTGCATTCTGTGGAACAGCTTGTCTGCTGTTCTATTCTGCTTCCCCGGGGAAATCACTGTAGTGCAGCGTGACTGCACTTTCAACATTTGGTCAGCAGCCCCACTCAAATGCCTTTATTAAGTTTTTTGTTTTATTGTTGAGAAATCTAGGTCAAGGCATCACCCAGGTTGCAAAAAGTAAATCAAAAACAGTCATTCAGAATGAGCGCGCAATTCTCAATATTGAGTGCCGTTTGCCAACCCTCTGTCCAATTACTAAGTCTCCAAAGATTGCTTTGAATGCTATCCCTCTATTCTGAGCATCCCATTTATCCACATTTGCATTAAAAGATACAGCGAGTTGGTGCACGCACAGTTTAAAAAAAAATTGTTTCGTCATCTTTTTAACCTATTTTTAAAATGGCTGGAAGAGAAGTCTGATTTCAAGTAAGAATGATGTAAAGCCGTTGAGGTTGAGGATAGCACTGTTGTGTCTGGTGGACTCGTGCCCTTGCTTTTTTCACCCTCCAACTACAGTTTCACTGGCACGAGTTATTCTCAGAGCCATTCGCAAACAAGTGGTGAAGTTTTCGATTAATATCCTTGTTGAGTGAATTAAACTGCCTTTGTACGATCAGTTGCCAACGTGCAGGCCTTGTGCAGCTAGCAGCACCCTAAAGAATTCTTGCCGAATTTACCACAACCAGGCCCCAGGGAGATTCGTGTTCTTGTTTACCAGGTATACTTCGAGCTTGCCGTTGGTTGCGTGAGACTCGGATACCCGTGGCACTAATTGGCACTAAGTCAATATTAAGGCTGCTTTAGGAAATCTGAGCCAGAACAATCCTTGGGGCCCCTTGCTTGTCTCAACTACCCTTGCTGGCCGACACCTCCTGTTTCTACAGCACAGAAAGAGCCCTTCGGCCCATTGTGCCTGTGCCGACTCTTTGAAAGAACTATCCAGTTAGTCCCATTCCCTTGTTCTTTTCCCATAGCCCTGCATATTTTTCTCCTTCAAGTATTTATCCAATTCTCTTTTTTGAAAGTTACTATTGAATCTGCTTCCACCATCCTTTCAGGCAGTGCAATCCAGATCATCATAACTTGCTGCGTAAAAAATGCTTTCCTCTTCTTCTTTTGTATGGTAGTAGCAAAGCAAATCAAATGTCAATATCTAAGTTGGATATCCACGCCAAAGCTTCCGGTGTAACAGCGTGGATATCTTGTAGGCTGCCTGTGAATTTTCTCTGAAGGCAGTGCTGAATGATGTGCTCCAGGGTCTGATTAGGAGCTCCACAGTGGGGGAGCACGATAGGGATGCTTTAATCTTCCATCAGTGGAGAAGGTGGCAACATCTATCATGACCGGTTCTGAGGCGGTTGATGGTTGTCCACTATTTGCGAGGAAGGTTTGATCCTTCAGGTTGTACTGTGGGGTCCTCTATAAGGAATCCATTCTGTATGTCACAGTTCTTCCAAGCATTTTGCCATTGGTTGTCAAGGCTGAGGGGAGATCGCTGAAGGGCTTCGGCGACGGTCCAAAATGGCCGCCTAGATTTGAGACGGGTTGGTGGTAGGTTGTTTAAGTCGGCCTGGATCGGCATGTCTTTGCTGGTGTAGTGGTTGTATTCTCTGGAGACTGCATATTCACAGCGTAGGTGTGGTGGTGCGATGTTTGCAAGCACGGGCAGTCAAGGTGTTGGTGTCGATAAAATGCTTTCCTCATGTTGCCATGTGTAAACTTTAACCATACGTCTCCTGTATTGATCCTTACTAAATGCTTTTTGAAAGTTAAGATATGTGGTATCATGTTACCTGTATCCACTAACTTTATTACTTCTTCAGGGAATTATAGTGAACTTGTTCACTGCCACCTGACTTTCATAAACCAGCCTCGGCTTGAAACCCTTGCTGTAACTGTTGGCAATACATCCCAGGATTTATTGCTGCACTCGCTTGAATAGTTTACTTTATAATAGGTTCGAAATCTTTCCCAGCACAAATTTCATGCTAACAGTTAATTGCTTTTGAATTTTCTTTTATCTCTAATCATATCTTTTACTTTTATAAATTCCTTTTAATAATTTTAGAAGCATTTCTGATTTTTATCCTTTTAGTTGGTTTTAACTTAAGTTACTCCAGAGAGACATAATGGGGAGAATTTTTACATGAAAAAACAGGTGGGTGGAGATTGGGGGGAGGGGGGTGGGGAAGGAGTTCAGATTTAAAAATCTAAAAGCCGACCCCAATTCGCCCATTTTCAAGTTTTACTCAGGCAGGACGAGGGGCTGGCAGCCAACCCGCTGCCAGGAGGCGGGTTGGCATTTTAAATTTTATAATGAGGCCCTGAAGCCTCTGCTTTAACCTGCTGTGCAGGTTTAACTGCGTCTGGCCGGGGATCCCGGGGCTTGGGATTCCCGGTAGCTGCAGCGAGGCGAGCACAGCCTCGGGGAGCAATCCTTGTGGGCTGGGAGGAGCAGGAGCACTTTCTCCCAGCTCCCCAAACTCACCCACCAGCGGCTCGCCCCATACAAACACCACCACTCCCCCCACACCCCCACCCTTTGACCCCGCACCTACCTGTTGGTTGCGGCCTCTCCTCCAGCGTTCCCCGCCCGACTGGGGCTGACTTCTGGGTGGGGAACCTGCCCATGATGTCGGAAACTTCAAAATTCAGCCCAGTCACTTCAGTGCAGTACTGAGGGCGTGCTGCACTGTCAGAGGTGCCCTTTTTTGGATGAGATGTTAAACCGAGGCCCCATCTGTCCTCGCAGGTGGCTGTAAAAGATCCCATGGCACTATTCAAAGAAGAGCAGGGGCGTTCTCCCTGGTGTCTGTCTGTCCATCCGTCCTTTCTTTCCTTCTAGATTTTGATATGTTGAATGTATTTCACTAGCACGATTTCCAATATATTCTTTGTTTTACCTCACTGTTTTTCTTCTTCTCCCTACCTCCTCTCCTGAAGTTGTTGATTCTTTGCTAGGACACAATTCCGCAGGCACTGTCCAGTACCTCGGCCAAGTGGCCTTTCTTCATGTATGAGCTTGGTATGTGGCAGTGGACTATTTGAGTGAGGAGCACTAAAGCTATCCTCACCCGATCTCCACACACCTGCATGTCCATCAGGAGTAGTTAGATAGGGATCAAGTGCGGGAAACCTACCCAAACCCACTGGTGCTGAGGCCATTTGTAGGGGCCATATCCCTGCCTCATCTGAGCTCAGCTGACTTAGTGCAGAACAGGAGTCGAACCTTGGACTTTGCTGGTCTGTGTGGAACAGGTACTCATTGGAGAAACTCATTGTTTACTCATGGTCACTGCTCCTTAAAAGTAATTGAAGTGTTTTGATGTGTTTTGACGAGACTAGTTGCCATATAAATGCACGTATAGTCATTCCTTTAAAATAATTTAATCTTCGCTATTGTAACACTGGCTAGAGCAGAGTACATGACTTTTTATGATGATTGGCCTCATTTGCAACATCTGAGTATTGTATTCTCTCTGGAGTCACTATTTCTGCTTCTAAATATCCACTTTTCTCGCCTGCTGTGCTGGAGGTGCTGATTCTTGCTGGGTTACAATTCTACGCCCACTGGTCTCCTCACAGTACCTTTCCTAAGTGAACAGACTTCAAGTGTGAGCGTAGATGGTAATTGTCTGTCGTCTGTGGAGGATATCACTACCCTCACCTGACCTCTAAAGACGTGGACTTTATAGCAGGGGGCTCATTGAACAGCAATGAGGAGTGGGAACTAAATGTGGGACATTGCAAACATCTGGTTGATGGCTTGCGACTAAATTTTGTTTCAAGTATGTCTCCTGGTCCCCATTTGCTGAGCCAAAGTGCAATCCTGCTCTGCCGATTGCTCATTTGGTAAACACAGCCTGCAATGGAGGCGTTGAGACCAGGAGGTCCCGGGTTAGATTTCTGGTCTGTGCTGAGTTAGCTGGTCTCGGTGGTGGTCGGAGCAAAAGCAAAAGTTGGCCTCGGTGACTCTGGATTTGATTGGGGGGGGAAATCGGTGAGAGTTCCTGCTCCTGATTTCTGTGCAATGTAGGTTAGGATAGAATCCGGATTGGTGGCAGTGCATCTCTCCTGGTTGAAAAGTCTGCAATATTTATGGAGAATGGACACAGGCAGCTGATGCCTAGAGGGGGGTTGAAGGTTACAGAAGCAGCTTTTAGAGGCAAGATAGGTCTTGACCTCTTTGCTGTTCCATGTTTGGTAAACAGTCGCACAGGACCAGTGAGTTGTAACGGTGCCATAAAATGAGCTTGTTTTTTTCCCTCCTTGTATCTGATTCACAGTACTGAAGGAGAGCCAAATTTGTTTTCTCCTAAAAATATGATTGTTATTCTGTGCAAAAGCATCGAACCACTCAAAATGTGGACATGAGCCTACACTGAACCAATTCCTACAGAATGAAGGATACTGACACACACACAAAAAACATTAGATACTAAACAGTTTATCTGGAAAGAAAAGGAGAGTGCAAATGCTGGAAGTCTGAATTTAAAAACTAATTGAATGCACAGCAGAATAATTAGAATATGAACTGCATTCTGACCATTCTCACGGAGGGTCCCAAGTGAAACATTTACCGCTCCTTCCCTTTCACATGCTGGTGACCTGCACATTGCTAGCATTTTCTGTTTTTAATTCATTATTTTGCCTAACTGCAATTTGGTGAGTTTGGTGAAAGTTGGCGTAAATCAAGTTTTCATCTTTTTCTGCATAGGCTTTCTAGGCTGTGTATTATCCTGCATTAAACTGCTGACTTTAAATTGTGTCTTACTTTGCGAGATACAGTTAAAACAAAGGATGTGCATCGATCTCCTGTCCTGTAGTTTATAACCTGTCTAAAATAGATAGCAGAAGAAAAGCAGGAAAACTGGTGAGCCCGATTTTGTCCACCAGCTATTTTCTGCCTGATTTCCGAAATGGCTGCCTAACCGTTCTAGAAACTTAAATAGTACCGTGTAATGTTCCCTCGAAATTTTTTTTTGGGAGCACGGCCCCTTTAACGGGCTACGCGGCCAATTCAAATTTCCACGCATGCGCGTTTTTTTCCATTTAAAAGCCGCTGAGCCGGCTGCGCAGGAACCACCAGACCACGGCCGCGCAGCGTCACGGGAACATTGGTACTGTGTGTTACTGCACCACCAAAGTACACTCTAAATTAATAAGGTGTTTGGAAATCAGTGAATAACACATATTTAATTAAGTTTACAGACCATCTTAAAAACATGATTAACATAGACATAGAAACATAGAATCTAGGAGCAGGAGTAGGCCATTCGGCCCGTCGAGCCTGCTCCACCATTCAATACGATCATGGCTGATCATTCAAATCCAGTACCCTGTCCCTGCTTTAATCCCCACAGTACACATATCCCACCCTACCCACGTATTTAATTCCCCCCCTAACACTAAGGGTCAATTTATCATAGATTCTTCCAGTGCTTTTAGGTGTTTTAATTTGCCATGTTGAGGGGGACCCCAATCATGATCTGGAGCAAGCTCTTTTTTTCATTCATGGGATATGGGCGTCGCTGGCAAGGCCAGCATTTATTGCCCATCCCTAGTTGCCCTTGAGAAGGTGGTGGTGAGCCGCCGCCTTGAACCGCTGCAGTCCGTGTGGTGAAGGTACTCCCACAGTGCTGTTAGGGAGGGAGTTCCAGGATTTTGACCCAGTGACGATGAAGGAGCGGCGATATACTTCCAAGTCAGGACTGTGTGTGACTTGGAGAGGAACTTGGAGGTGATGGTGTTCCCTTGCGCCTGCTGCCCTTGTCCTTCTAGGTGGTAGAGGTCGCGGGTTTGGGAAGTGCTGCCGAAGAAGCCTTGGCGAGTTGCTGCAGTGCATCCGTAGATGGTACATACTGCAGCCACAGTACGCCGGTGGTGGAGGGAGTGAATGTTTAAGGTGGTGGATGGTCTTTATCTTGGATGGTGTCGAGCTTCTTGAGTGTTGTTGGAGCTCATCCAGGCAAGTGGAGAGTATTCCATCACACTCCTGACTTGTGCCTTGTAGATGGTGGAAAGGCTTTGGGGAGTCAGGAGGTGAGACACTCGCCGCAGAATACCCAGCCTCTGACCTGCTCTTGTTGCCACAGTATTTATATGGCTGGTCCAGTTAAGTTTCTGGTCAATGGTGACCCCCCAGGATATTGATGGTGGGGGATTTGGCGATGGTAATGCTGTTGAATGTCAAGCTGTACATAAATTGACATTTTTTCCTTTGTGTTTACAGAATTACTGATGAAAAGGATAAAGCTGTGATATTTGCCAGACCAAGGAAGTATATTCACTCCTCTGGCTCTGAGCCACCAGAGCTTGGTTACGTGGACATTCGCACACTTGCGGACAGCGTGTGTCGCTATGATCTAGATGATATGGATGTGGCGTGGCTAGACCTTCTGAACGAAGAATTCAAAGGAATGGGTATGTTTTTATCCATTTACTGAATGTAAATGTGGGTTGTCACACTCATAGCAGATTTTAAGTGCTTCTTTTATTGGAGATTTATAAACAAACAAATGTCTGAACTTGTGTTTTTCACAACGTCCCCAAGTGCTTCACAGCCAATGATGTACTTTTGAAATGTAGTCACTGTTGTAATGTAGGAAACGCAAGGTCCTCCAAACAGCAATGAGATAAATGACCAAATAACCTGTTTTTACCAGTGTTGTGGGTTGAGGGATAAATGTTGTGCAGGACCCCAGGGGAAAACTCCCCTGCTCCTTTTTTTGAATAGTGCCATTGGATCTTTTCTGTCCACCTGAATTTGGGCTAATACTCCAGTGGAATAATGAGATAGTATCATACTATTGGAGGTGATGTTCCAGATAAGTCTCGTCTGTTCAGGTGGATGTTAAAGATCCTGTGCCACAATTGTAAGAAGGCGGGAAGTTGTGGCGTTTTGATTAATATTCCGCTCTCAACCAATACCACGAAAAACAAATTGACTGGTTATTTGCCTCGTGCTTAATGATCACTGCTGCCACGCAGTAAAATGTGGAATCCATGCCAGTCATTCTTAGGAAATTCAGAGACTTTCCAATTCGTGCCACATTATAAACCATTTTGTGGTGTAAATGTGTGCTGATTAGGAACAAGATTGAAATTAGTTTCGCTTAGGACTCTTAGAGGAGACTGTTGTTGCAGAGAGCATGGCGAGATTCAAACCAGGTGAGAGGCCAGTGTTCTTTTCACAGCAACACAGCACACACTGCACATTGTGGAATGAGAGTCTTGGTTTGTACCCTAGAATTTTGCCATGTCGAGTTTTCAAACACCAAGTGGGGAAGGGGGGAACCTAATCTAAGAGGAGGTTTTTTTTTGAGACAAAGAAACACCGCAAAAAGAAGATGGTGTTCTAATCCAGTGTGCCTCTCGGTCCTGTATTTGTTCATGTTGAAGTCTCACTATTGTGCACTGAGCACAGTAATGATGTTGAATTGATGTGACGTAGAGTGGGATAAATTACAGCTGATGTGTGGCATAACATGACAGATACTGTGATGTTAAAAGGCTGTTTATGCAGTCGGTCACAGGATAATTCACTATGTGTAATAGGGATTTATTTTCCAATTTGCATTCCAGCAGGGATCCCACCAGGAGTACATAGTGAAAATTTGGGCACAAAAGGATTTTCCTACCTTCAATTTGTGTGATTGGAAAATCACACACAGTGATTCCCTGATTTTTTTGATGTACATTCCCAGCAGGTGAGACTCTCCGCTGGGAGTGCAAAGTCAGAAAATTACCCCTGTAGTGTAAATGTTGCCATATGCTTGTAGAGAATTCAAAACTCCTTTCCTTTGGTTATGACAGGATAATCAATAGTGAATTTTACGGTTCTGTATGTAATACATTTTCATTTTCCACAAACTAGGCTGCTTAAAAATGCAGCAGGCTTATAGTCCTTTGTTCCAGACTGGCACAGTGGATGTTTCCTGGGTAAGAGTGGGATTTTTCTCAGTTGTTCGGGCTGGCACGGTTTAGAGTTGGTAGAAATGTCACTTTGTATAGTTTTTGTGCTGTGCAGTAGGAAAACTAACTGTGTGACATATGTGAGCTTGTTACTTTTATTAAAAAATGTTTTTAATTGCTCCACAGCTATGCTGCACAGCAGTATTTAGAGAATAAATGGCTTTGGCCCTTTACTATTGTAACATCCTCCAGAGTTGATGACCACACTCTCATTTCTGTGCTTGTAGTTCGTCTGCTAGATATACTGACCAATTGTGGGCGGAGGCTTGCCCCTTTCTTCGCCTCCCTCTTTTCTTCATTTCCCCCCCCGCCCCCAGCAAAATCTTTTTCCAAGGTCCCACACTGTAGTAGAAAAATAAATGTAAATCTCACTTGAGATTAGGAGGTAAATTCTGGCTTCCTGGTTGAGAGTCAGAACAATCCAGCATTGTTCTCATCCTAGCTAATCCAGTGCACCACTGATTGAGTGCTGACCCGTTGGAGGTGCCAATGAGAAGTTAAATCGAAGCCTTGTCTGCTCTCTCGATTGGATGCAAAAGATCCCATGGCACTATTTGAAGTAAGGGATTTCTTCCGGTGCCCTGGCCAACATTTATATCTCAACCAGCACCACCAGAAACAGATTATCTGGTCATTTATCTTGTTGCTGTACGTCAGTTGGTTGCCACACATAATCTAATGAGGATCGAAGAGTCACAGGGCAGGGATTTTTCCTACATTACAACAGTGACTACACTTCAAGAGTACATAATTGGCTGTGAGGTGCTTTGGGAAATCCTGGGGTCATGATCTGTTAGTCCTTGCTCTGGAGATGCTGAGAGGATGTCAGATGCACGCCTGCAAGAAGGGAAATTTGGGGAGGAAGTCAGAAAAACATCCCAGCAGGATGCCCTGTTGTTCACCCTCAGTATGGGGTTCAAGACTGGTGTGAGGAGACTCAGGAAGAGGGAAAGGGAGATTAAAAAAAAAATTGACAGGTCATTGCAAGCATCTTGGCACTTGTCACAGAAACGTAGTTCAATCGTAAATGCAGTTAAAAGTTCATGGGAGCTTTTCCCCTTTACTATTGCAACTTCCACACAATTGATGACCTGTTTTATGTGTTTGAAATGTTTGATGTTATATGTGTGTACTAGATTGTTACATATCTGTAACAGAACAATCTGCACCTTAATGCATTATTGTTATAGTGGTGACAGCTTTAGTTTTGAGCAACTATAGTGCAGCAACAGAATGTAGCAGACTCTGGATTATTTGTTATGAGAAATGTACCCTTCTGAGACACAAGTCATGAGCAACATGTCTATAGGCGGTTTATTTGTGAGGCTCTTTATAGACCTTTGGTGGGAAAATTTCTGAACATAGTTACTTAGCAGAAGACAAAGTTAAGATACATCAATGCAAATATGGGACCCACAACTGAAATATGAACTCATTGTTTATGCTGTGTGCAGTTGATGGTAAACCATGCTTTAAAACAATAAACTTCAAAACTACAAAGTCATAAAGTATTTTCTGAATTGCCGTAAACATTATAAGATTTCCTAAAATGTATGTTCAAAAGCTGTAAAGATTGGTGTCATTTTTTTCCTAACTACTCTTCTGGCGTATACAATAACCTCAGCAGGACATTTGAAGTATCTAAATGTTTGCTCAATTGTGTATTCTGTAGTACACAAGGTATGAAATAATTACAGGCTATTTAATAATAGATTAAAAGAAAGACGAAAATGAGATTCCTAAGGGCGACAGCCTTGAGTTTCTGCAATGTGAGGGGCCAGAGTTAAACATAAAACATAGAAACATAGAATCTAGGAGCAGGAGTAGGCCATTCGGCCCGTCGAGCCTGCTCCACCATTCAATACGATCATGGCTGATCATCCAAATCCAGTACCCTGTCCCTGCTTTAATCCCCACAGTACACATATCCCACCCTAACCCCGTAACCCCACGTATTTAATTCCCCCTAACATATCCCATCCTATCCCCATAACCCCACATATTTAATCCCCCCCTAACACTAAGGGTCAATTTATCATAGCCAAATCAACCTAACCCGCACATTTTTGGACTCCAAAGATAAGTTTTGAAGTTTAAAGTAATACAACTTGTAGATTTATTTTAAGATGTCTTTTTGTTCTGGGTCCTCTTTTGATTATTTGTACATGTGGAACAGATTTATAACAACATAATGCTATAATAAATAATAAGCCAGATCTAGTATTGGACTTAATTTTAGAATCATATAGCATCAGGTCTGTAAGTCCGGATTGGTGCAACATTAGGCTCTGCAGAGGTATTTGGTAAGTTGACAGTTCACAACCCAATTTGAGTTCTGGAATTGGTCACTGATTTTAACAACTTCAGTTTTTCCAAATCTTGTTTTTAAGCACGTCAGGAAACAAGGTTTTCGTTCAACCACAAAGCATTTTTTTTTTTATTACAGAGTCGGTGAATTTTCAAACTCAATATAATGGTTGTCAGTGCTGGGGAATTAAACTATTCTCCACTACTAGCACCCAGGGTAAACATTAAGACCTCCCAGATCAGCTACAGCACAGAATAAATGCCGATTTAGAGCTCCCTTTACACTTAAACAATGGGTATATTTGTTTCTCTGCTTGCTCTTGTAACGAAAATGTCAGTGCCTGCTTTATACTCGCGCTGACTTTTCCGCTGAGATTAGTGAACAGAGGAAAATAATATTCGAATGTATGTTGACCACCTAAGAAGACATACAGCGTCAGTGTGAATCACACACGAGCCATTCTTACAACCTATTTAATGTTGATCAGTGATGAATCGCATGTATTATGTGCTGTTGACCAAACGCAGTAACAAGTAAGCTAAACTTCCCAGAGTCATTCTTTGTAGAACTCTTACAAGCAGTAGAGAGGGGGAGAGTTTATTAGTCTGATTTGGAATTATAACCCAGGTCCTAGAGGTACATGAACAGTGTGCTAATCCACTGTGCCATTTAAATTCCCAGCTGAGTGTGTCCACCATTTCAAAAGTTGAGATATAAAGCCATTGACTTCCTTAACCCCGCCCTGCCGCGAACCTTCCGGAAAGGATCTAATATATTATCCTGAAAGTCCAGTGGGCAGGGAGAGGAGACAGCAGCATCGCAACTTGTGTTGCCACCTTCATGAAGTTTTTCTGTACCAGTGCACCAAGCCAACAGGATCCTCATAATTCTGTGCAGAAACAGCATTTTCCCACAATGGACAGCTACCCAGTTACGGGGTTTTTACTGGATTGTGGGAAATGGAGCATGGCTTTGCGATCCTGAGGTGGGAAGACACAAATTTGATCTTAGGTGTGACATTCGCCAAATGCCAGGGAATTTGGACAGCAAGATTCAATAGATTCAAAGGCGAGTGAGGACGTTACAGTATCTCAGATTAGTGAGGTATAAAGGAAGGCTTATAGTCCCTTTTTATACTAAGGATTGGTTCCGATTTCATCAACTTTGCAACTAAAAGACTCGATGCACTTGCCCTCGGAGGCAACAAAACCCCATGAATGGTGTTTTCACTCGCTACATCCATGATTTGAAAAAATTGTGCATTCTGAATCCACCCCACAGTAGAAACAAATGTGGTGCATCAAAAAGGCACAAGTACAGAAAATACTGTAATAAAAAAGATGTGTTGGAGCGCTAAATCTGTTCTCATTGGAAGAAAAGGAAATGGGAGAAGATGAAGTTACTGTTTGTGTGTAATCATGGTAGATAGATGGATGTGGAGAGGTATTTTGTTTGAAAATGAGAACAGGTTAGGAGTCATAATTGTGAGCTAAGGAAACCAGAAGCAGATGTAGCTTGTGACATAACCTCTTCAGCATTGTTAACATTATGGAACAGATTGTAGCTTAGCACACTGATTGAAATTGTCCGGGTTGTTGCAAACACTTAAAATCAGCCAAAATGGCAGATGGGATGACACAAGGCCTTCCTTTAAAGTTGTCCTCCCAACACACTTCACAGAGAGCTCTGACTTTTGCTTTAATATGATTGAGTTGCTTTTAGGATGTATATTATAGTGATGATCTCCTGACCTTTGAGACTCATGTAAGATGTACTAAGATTGTACTGCTTTCTCATGGGTATGAATAGCTTTTTAAATAAATATCCATCACTTGTCTGCTAACCCAGTTGAAGTGAACTTGATGCAGTGCCAGAAAAAGATTCGATGTCCCATATGAAGCAGTAAGCAGCCTCCTTTTGGTCAGCCGTTTTGGGAACAAAATATCTGGCCTCTGTTGAACTGGAAGTTGTTGGAAAATATCAAATGATGAACAGATGTAAACTGCAGACTGGCACAATATTAACGCAAAATGTTTTGGTTAAACTTGTCAGGGATGACTGAATTGGATGAGTTCACCATGGAGAGGGTCATGGAAGAACTGGAGCGTAGATGTTACGACAACATGAACCACGCCATTGAGACAGAAGAAGGTCTAGGAATTGAATACGATGAAGACGTGGTGTGTGACGTGTGTCAGTCTCCAGATGGTGAGGATGGCAACGAGATGGTTTTCTGTGACAAGTGCAACATCTGCGTTCATCAGGTAAGATTGCTCGCATTCATACATGTTTCATTTATTTTACTGAATGAGCCCATTCATTCAATTGGAAGATGAACCTGTGACAAATAACTGTTGAGCATTGTGCTCCTTTTATCAAGCCAAGCGTGAAAGGAATTTCTCTGTGTACAAAGCTAGCGTTTTGTTAACTACAGTCTTGCATTACAATAGTAACAGCAATGTACATTTGTACTGTGCCTTCAAGATAAGAAACCTCCTAAGGTGCTTTACAAATAGGTACATGAAAGCTGATGTCAAGCCAGAAGAGAGAGGTAGGGGAGGGAACCAAAAGCTGAGTCTTGAGCAGGTTTCTAAAGGCAGAGGGGTTTATCTCGGTAGTTCCAAAGATTAGAGCTGAAGTGGCTGAAAATTCTGCCATCAGTGGTGGGGTGCTGCACAGGTGGCTGGACTCGGAAGAACCGAGCATTTTGGAGGAGATACCGGGCTGAAGTGAATGGAAAGACATGATGTGGCAAGGACAAAGCAATTTAGAGATGAGGTCGAGATTTTAAATGTGATATGTTGGAGGATGGAGAGCCAGTGTAGGTCAGCGAGGACATGGGTGATGGGCATTGCAGAACAGGAAACAGGCAGCGGAGTTTTGGGCAAGTTGGAGTTTATTGACAGTAGAAAATGGAAGGCCAGCAGGAAGAGCATTAGCGTAGTCAAATCTGGAGGCAACAAAAGCATGGCGTGGCGTGGCTGAGGTGTGATTACAGAAGTGGAAGAAAGCAATCTTGGTGATGGATAGGATGTGGGCTTAGTTGAACAAGGGGTGTCCAGGATTATAGATGGTCTAGTTCAGTCTAGGGGACTGCTTGGGGATACTGAGCTGGAGGGAGTAATGACTCATCTAAGACTTGGGGTGGGGGGGTGGTGGCGGGTCAGGTGGGAAAGTGTTTTTTGTCGACAGTGGGTCGAGACCCCTGCTGTCAACCCATCGCCACATGCCTTTACCAAATGTCGGGTCTGTCAGCACTAAGCACACCCGACAGGCAGCGGCGGGGGAGGCAGTTCAGGTCATAATGACCTTGTTAACAGGATTAACAACAATTTTGAGCTCACCTTTAGAATTGACCAGCTCACCAACGGGGTCTGCACGCTGCTCAGGGATCACGTCTGTTGAGCTGGGCGGGAGTTGAATAGCTATCGAATCATCTCATTACTTCACAGCTTGAAATGTGCTATAAAAGCTCCCATCTCACAGCTGTTCACTTTCCAAGCTCAGAAGCTGTTGCTTACTGCATTTGGAAGACAGATTGAGCTTTATGCAGGTTGCAAGTGTTTGGAGCAAACTCTCTGTCCAGTGCCACCTCATTGGAACAACCTCTCACCACTGACGTTGCTTCTGTCACCTCAAGTTCACCTGCCATCAATTACATCAGCATGGGTATGGTTTATACTGTCTCACCTTGGTCCTCAGAATCTGACCACAATCAGTCGCAACACCAGTATCACCAGGCACACCAGCAGCACCAACAACCACACCAACCTTCTACGCAATCACCTAGATGCTGCACAGGACAGAGGGCATCAGCACCCGACCACATGCCGGGACGCCAGGGATGGCCTCACCATGGCCAGATTTACTTCATTTGACGCTGCACGCCCTGGCTGCCACATGATGCGCCAGGTTGGCACCACCCCACACCAACACCATAAAGCATCCCTACAATGCCCAAGCCATTCCTTTCACACTCCTCAGCATTGTGGGGGGTACAGTTATGTCTACCATTCACTGCAATTCACTAAGCCACTTCCAAAGGTGCACACAAATCTGTCCAAGAACGGAAAGTGTTGAAAATAAAGATTTCAATGTTTGACACCACATGAACAGAAACTTCACATGAATATTGGCTAAAACACACAAGTGCCTACCCTTGTGTGTTGTTAGTTGGTATGATTGCAATAGGATGAGGGTGATTGTGAGGGGTGGCTAGTGAGATGGGGAAGTGATAATGCAGATAGAGAGGGATGGGTGGAGGTGCAAGGTAAATTGGTGTGAGTAAGGATGTGTAGGTGTAGGGTAGGGAAGGCAGAGTGATGTGATGAGTGGCACAGCAGGATAAGGTTGAGTGTGGCTTTGTACTAACGTTTTGTGATCTACTGAAATCATTGAAAGGTTTGCACCATTGCAGCCTTATCCTCCTGACCACATCCCTGTTTGGGCCCTCCTCTGCAATGTGCAACCAGGCTGCGTTGGTCTCCTGGGGAGGTCTCTTCCGCCCATTGGAAGGGAAGAGAACCTCCCTTTGTGCTGTGACTCCATCCATAAGCATATGGAGGAAGTCATGGCAGAGCCTGGGTGCAACCGTGCACCTCTGTGCAGTGATTGTCAGTGTTTGCAGCACCTCAATACTGTAGAACACTGACAGCACAAATGTCAAACTAAATTTGGACATGGTCCCTTTAAGGAAACCGGCTGATGGCGCGTCATCAAATGACGTCATCAGACCCGCTTCCTTCAATTGGCCGTCAAACGTGCTGGGTGGGCTTAACATTCTCAATCAGGGGAAATTCATTTCAGAGGCCGGGATGGAGCCAGCAGCGGGGTCGAGACCCGCCACCGACATCACATAAACAGGCCATTCGGCCCAACAGGTCCATGCCGGTGTTTATGCTCCACACGAGCCTCCTCCCACCCCTCTTCATCTAACCCCATCAACTAGTTAAAGAAGAGGAGAGGGCCAACAAATAGACTCTTAGGAACCCTGGATGTGATGGTGCAGGGGAGGGAAGAGATTTCAATGCTGAAAATGCTCTGGTTGTGTTCAGATAGATAGGAATGGAACTAGGCGTGGAGGACAGAGAGGAGCTGTTGGAGGAGGATGGCATGGTCAATTGTATTGAATGCTGTGGAGAGGTTGAATAGGATGAGGAGGCATAAAGCACCATGGTCACAGTCACAGAGAATGTCATTTGTGAGTTTGAGCACTGTGATGAAGGTGGCAAGTGGTCATGGAGGGATTTGAATGGGATTTTGGGAGAGATGGGCATGGAGGTGGGAGACAGTGATGTGTTCCAGCACGTCAGTGAGGAAAGGGCGGTTAGGGATGGGATGGTAGGTGGAGAAGATGGATAGGTCGAGTGAGTTTTTTGTGGAGGGGTGATTGTGGCACTTTTGAAGGGCAAATCTGCTTCACCCGTCGGTCTAATTGTATCTACAGCAGGATGGGTGCAGACAAATTGTTTGGGCTGACGCCACAACAGCCTTTAAACTCAAGCCAATCAATTTCTTGGTCCTTTGGTTTGCAGCCTCCTCAGCCTAGCTAGAACCTCCACTTTATTAACATCAATGCTCTGGAGCACACACAACATGGGGGTTAGATTAAGCCACTTAGTGCCCGTTTTTCAGGCGCTACGCTGCCTTCTAAGGCCCCAAAATGGCGGGCAGGAAGCTGGCGCGCACTTTCAACTGGAAGTATACCGCCAGCCATATTGGGTAAGGACAAACAAGAGAAAACCAACCCTAAACATTGCATAAATAAAAGAAAAGGTAAGCACTTACCGCAATCACCATCGCTGGTGTTCCCGGTCCTCAAATCCCTGACCTCCAGGCCCCTCGAAGCCCCCAATCCCTCCCTAACCCTCACGACAACAGGTCCAAAGACCCCCAATCTTTCCCCGACCCCCCACGACAAGAAATCCAAAGCCCTGACGACTTGCCTTACTCTCAAACTTGGAGGGAGAAAGAAAGAAAGACTTGCATTTATATAGCGCATTTCACGACCACCGGACGTCTCAAAGCGCTTTACAGCCAATGAAGTACTATTTGAAGTGGAGTCACTGTTGTAATGTGGGAAACGCGGCAGCCAATTCTGCGCACAGCAAGGTCCCACAAACAGCAATGTGATAATGACCAGATAATCTGTTTTTGTTATGTTGGTTGAGGGATAAATATTGACCAGGACACCGGGGATGACACCCGTGCGCTTCTTCGAAATAGTGGCATGGGATCTTTTACATCCACCCTGAGAGAGCAGAGGGGGGTCTCGGTTTAATGTCTCATCCGAAAGACGGCACCTCCGACAGTGCAGCACTCCCTCAGCACTGCACTGGGAGTGTCAGCCTAGCTTTGTGCTCAAGTCCCTGGCAGTGGGACTTGAACCCACAACCTTCTGACTCAGAGGCGAGGGTGCTACCCACTGAGCCACAGCTGAATCTGGAGCAGTTACCTTGTGCTGTCTTGTCCCACCACACCGTCTTGATTGTAATGTGGCCCGAGGACTAATATCCGGGGCTCTGTGGACCTCACCATTTGTGGTAATAAACCTGTGCCGGGAATTTAACCCCCCACGTGAGTTTGATGTAGATATTAATGTCTTCCTGTAAAAAAAAAAACTCCAAAAAATAGTCACTTAGCATGTTACCTATCTCCTGTTCATCATGTTCAACTCCATTTGGATCTCTTGTTCAACTCCATTTGGATCTCTTGTTATATATTGGAAGAGTGTTTTGCAGTTATTGGGGTAATTCCATGATCCCAGCAAGACTTGTATTCCTTTGAATATAGAAGATTAAGGAGTGATCTAATTGAAGTGTTTAAGATGATTAAAGGACTTGATAGGATAGACAGAGAGAAACTATTTCCTCTGGTGGGAGAGTCCAGGTCAAGGGGGCATAACCTTAAAATTAGAGCTAGGCTGTTCAGCGGTGATGTCAGAAAGCACTTCTTCACACAATGGGTAGTGGAAATCTGGAACTTGCTCCCCAAAAAAGCTGTTGAGGCTGGAGGTCGATTGAACGTTTCAAAATTGAGATTGATAGATTTTTGTTAGGCAAGGGTTTTAAGGGTTATGAAACCAAGGTGAGCAGATGGAGTTAAGATACAGATCAAGCATGATCTAACTGAATGGTGGAACAGGCTCGAGGGGCTAATGGACTACTCCTGTTCCTAAGGAGAGAGGTACAGAGAATCAAGGCTACAACATTCAGAGCCTGTCTCCAACCCACACTCCCTATGAGCATAGGATTGCAGAATTAACCAATATTTTTTGCATCTGTTGTATCTCTTTTCATTTTTCTCTTGGCAGCCCAAATCTCTCTTTTTGATCTCCTTCGGCGTAATGTTGCTGTTGACCTAATGGTTAACCTCTCCCTTTTCCCTACCAGCTTTGTAATTTTTTTAACTGTCCAATTGATCCATTTCAGAAAATGTTTTTGATCTGTCTTTGCTGCCTTCATGTATCTACTTGTCCTGCACACGTCTCGTAATGTTTTTAATTCATAATTCGCAACGAATATACATTCCCTTAAGGAATAAAAACCCCACGGGAAAAATGGCCCAACCGTGGCTAATAAGAGAAGTTAAAGATAGTATTAGATTAAAGGAAAAGGCCTATAATGTTGCCAAAATGAGTAGTAAGCTTGAAGATTGGGAGGATTTTAGAATTCAGCAAAGGAGGACCAAGAAATTGATTAAAGGAAGAGAAAATAGGATATGAGAGTAAACTAGCAAGAGACATAAAAACAGATTGTAAAAGCTTCTATAGGTATGTAAAAAGGAAGAGATTAGTGAAAATAAACATGGGTCCCTTACAGGCAGCGACAGGAGAAATTATAATGGGCAATAAGTAAATGGCAAAGACATTAAACAAATACTTTGTATCTGTCTTCGCGGAAGAAGACACAAAAAATTCTGGAAATATTGGGTTAAACAAATACTTTGTATCTGTCTTCACGGAAGAAGACACAAAAAAAAATTCCGGAAATATTAGGAATCAAGGGTCTAGTGAGAATGAGGAACTTAAAGAAATTAGAATTAGTAAAGAAATAGTACTGGAGAAATTAATGGGTCTAAAAGCCGACAAATCCTCTGGACCTGATGGCCTATATCTTAAGGGTTTTAAAAGAGGTGGCTACAGAGACTGGTCCCCGTGGATTGGAAAGTAGCAAATTCTGCTATTCAAGAAAGGAGGGAGAGAGAAAACGGGGAACTCTGGACCAGTTAGCCTGACATCAGTAGTAGAGAAAATGCTAGAATCTATTATTAAGGTCGTGGTAACAGGGCACTTAGAAAATCATAATATGATTGGGCAGAGTCAACACTGATTTATGAAAGGAAAATCGTGTTTGACAAATCTGTTAGAGTTTTTTGAGGTTGTAACTATCAGGATAGATAAGGGGTCCAGTGGCTATAGTGTATTTGGATTTTCAGAAAGCATTCGATAAGAACATAAGAACATAAGAAATAGGAGTGGGAATAGGCCACTTGGCCCCTCGAGCCTGCTCCACCGTTCAATAAGATCATGGCTGATCTTGGGCTCAAAACCACTTCCCTGCCCGCTCCCCATAACCCTTCACTCCCTTATCTATAAGATAAGGTGCCACATAAGAGGTTATTACACAATATTAGGGTTCACGGGATTGGGGGTAATATATTAGTGTGGATTGAGGGTTGGTTAACTGACAGAAAACTAGAGAGTAGGAATAAACGGGTAATTTTCGGGTTGGCAGGCTGTAAATAGTGGGCTACCGCAAGGATCAGTGCTTGGGCCTCGGCTATTTACAGTCTATATCAATGACTTGGATGAGGGGACCGAGTATAATGTATCCAAGTTTGCTGACGATACAAAGCTAGATGGGAAAGTAAGTTGTGAGGAGGACGCAAAGAGGCAGCAAAGCCAGGTTAAGTGAGTGGGAAAGAACATGGCAGATGGAATATAATGTGGGGAAATGTGAAGTTATCCACTTTGGTAGGAAAAATAGAAAAGCAGAGTATTTTTTACATGGTGAGAGATTGGAAAATGTTGGTATTCAGAGGGACCTGCGTGTCCTTGTACACGAATCACCTGAAAGTTAACAGCAAGCAATTAGGAAAGCAAATGGTATGTTGGCATTTATTACAAAAGGATGGAAGTATAAGGGTAAAAAAGTCTTGCTGCAATTATATAGGGTCCTGGTGAGACCACACCTGGAGTACTGTGTACAGTTTTGGTCTCCTTACCTAAGGAAGGATATACTTACCTTAGATGGAATGCAACAAAGGCTCACCAGACTGATTCCTGGGATGGGGGAATTGTTCTATGAGGAGAGGTTGAGGAGACTAGGCCTATATTCCCTAGAATTTAGAAGAATGAGAGGTGATCTCATTGAAACATAAAATTCTTACAGGGCTTGAGAGGGTAGATGCTGGGAGGATGTTTCCCTTGGCTGGGGAGTCTAAAACTAGGGGGTCACTGACTCAGAATAAGGGGTCGGCCATTTAGGACTGAGATGAGGAGAAATTTCTTCACTGAAAGGGTTGTGAATCTTTGGAATTCTCTACCCCAGAGAGCTGTGGATGCTCAGTCGTTGAGTAAACTCAAGACAGGGATCGATAGATTTTTGGATATAAGGGAACCAAGGAATATGGAGATAGTGCGGGACAGAGGAGTTGAGGTAGAATATCAACCGTGATCTTATTGAATGGTGGAGCAAGCTCGAAGGGCCGAATCGTCTAGCCCTGCTCCACTTTCTTAAGAAGAATATCTAATTTATCCTCAACAGATTAATCTTTGAATAGTGCACACATCCGTGTCTGTTACAAAGTCTTGTCCTCGTATCCCTGTAGTTTGCCCACCTGAAGTTGTCCACTAGGGTTTGTTTACCTTTCTTTGCCATTTCCCAAATCAAATTGGAAGTTACTATCACCTAATAGTTCAGCTACGCATATTCCTTGCCTGTCTGGCCCACTCATTGGAACAGAGCTGTCTGTCTCGGCCTCCCCGACTCACTGAGCCGGGATGCAGTCATGCATTGTAGTCTTTCCCACTTGGGCATTCCCAGTTTATGTTGGGCTGTTTATCTTAAAACTATTAGTTATTCTAGAACGAGGCAGCTCCACATGATAGTCACTCTGTGTAACCTTTAGCAGTAATTAGATGCCAGTAATGATTATTAACTGCTGTGTCACAATAACAATAATGCTCGCATTACTTACATTTGCTCATGCTATCTTACTGGCAGTGGCACCAGTTAGAATGTTTGTTGTGAGGCTATATATATATTATGTGCGCACGCTTCTGTTGAATAAAACAAAATTAGAGCTGCTATTTTCAGAGCTGAAGAACAATGTGTTCATTTTATTTGATGCTCTCAAAATAGATTGCTGAGAGAGGTCAAATGAGGGTCGGTAGATGGTGATCAGGACTGGGTTTTGATCTTTTAACACAATGTAGCGCTCAACCGAGGGAATTAGATTCATTCTCCTGTGATTTAATATAAAGTTGCATAAATGAATTGGGAACCATTTTATAGGCTTATAAATGCATGTCATTTGCGATCAGAGCAACTGACATGTCCCCTGATGAACAACACATAGAGAAATGTTTGATAAGTGTGCTAACTTCTATCTTACATGCAATATATAGCTGATGGGTGTGATCAGGAGTCATAATTTTAAATAAGAGGCCTGAGCTTCTGACAGAATCTGTCATTTCCTGTGTGCATTCAGTTCATCTTTGTGTATTTATTACAGGCTTGTTATGGAATTCTGAAGGTTCCGGAAGGCAGCTGGTTATGTCGGACTTGTGCACTTGGTGTCCAGCCCAAATGTTTGCTTTGCCCCAAGAAAGGTGGGGCTATGAAGCCTACCCGCAGTGGGACCAAGTGGGTTCACGTTAGTTGTGCTTTATGGATCCCTGAGGTAAGGCACAAATTATTTTATTGTGTTGTCCTTGTTGGATTCTATGGTAGGCAGTCTCTTTTTTAAAAAAAAAGTATAAGTTTGTGCTCTGCTGATAAAGCAGTTAAAATGAACATATTTCAAGTTATGGTTTTGATCTAAAAATAAGATGATCACTTTTGCAATGACCAGGAGTATTTAAAAGTAATTGTGTGTGTGTGTGGAAGGAGTAATTAAGTAGTTTTTAATATGTGAAGACATTTTGAAATGTGTTGGATGTTGGACATGTTCACCGTTAAAGTTCCATTTGACTTAGAACACTAATAAAATAATACAAGAAAGGGCATTTTATTTTCATGGTAAACTTCGATTTTAATTAAAGGTGTGATGGCTCTTCATGGTTGGTTGTTCCAGAAACACCAATCACTGTGACAGTCTGAAAGGAAGTGGATTGGTCCTGTTTCTTTGTACCAATAAATATAACCTACCTCCTCTGGGTAAAGGGAATCCATGGTCCAGAATCTCCTCAGACCATCCAGACATTCATGAAGTTGTTCAATAAAGCGAAATCCTAGTGGCATGGAATAGTCCACTGGAGCAATCAACATACAACGCCGTGAAAGCGTTAGGCTGCAAATTAGTTTGAAATTCCCCTTTTAGTGAAATCCAGATATACCGCAGCTTTTGGAAAAGTTAGTGACGGAAAGAGAAATGGATGCCAGGCTTTGAGACTAAGCCACAGTGGGAAGGACTGAGCTACATTTGGAGGGCCAGTCACCCAGTACCCTCGTCCACTTCTTTGTGCCTGGCTATAGAACATCATTGCTAGGGCCTGGGAGCATGTCTAATCTACCCTATAAAGTAGGATTAAAGTGGAGAGACTCTGAAGAGGGAAAAGTAGGAACAAAGACTTGCCAAATATGTTCTCCCAAATCTAGCAATCCTCTGTTCCTTCTCCTTGTGGTGATTGGGCTCCTCCGTTTACTACAGCTTGTAATTCAAACTTCTGTGGCTCAACACAGCGAAGCTCGTGACTATTTAGGATCAAGTTGTTAGAAGATAATTTTATTAGCAGGGCATGGTCCAATTAGATTGTTGACCAGCAGCTACTGAGACCATTTGTGATTTTTAGGGATAGGTGAACTTGGAATATCACTCCCCGCAGGAACGTGACTCCACAGTTACTTCGTGAATTATGTGCCCATGTGCTACACATTAGTGTACTCTCGGTGGGACAAATACTGTCAACTTTCTGGTGAAGAGGAAGTATTTGCAACAGTGTCTGTGACATATGTAAACAGTTAAGATGCCTATGCACATACAGTATCTTCAGTATGTGCAGGAGTAATTTTGTTTCGTCTAAAGCTATTTTATCTACTCTTGTTATTTTCCTCTATGCACCAGTCCCCAGGCAAGAGAATGGCAGGCGGCACATGCCTGGGTTAACTCGCTGTCCAGTTTCCCTTTCTGTAGAGAAGCACCCAGCCCCCAAACAGCATCTCCTGGATGGTTTGATGGAGATTGAAAACTGGCTCTGTGTCTCCTCCACACCCCTTGGCTGCAACAGTACTTTTATAGTTCTTCTCTCAGCTTGTTAGTACCAGGTTGCACTACGGCAACTTAGCCTCTTTCATGCTGAGACACAGAATCCAAGTCTGAGCATTTGGAGGTACCACCTCCAGCCATTTTACAATCGGGGAGGGTGCAAAAAAATATGACTGGAGCCAGGTAGTTTGCCTGTCACTTGATGCTTTTTTTTAGTACTTACTGTGTTGCTGTTTTTAAATATAAAGGGAGTTTCTTTTTCTAAAATAAACATTTGCACATATGCCAACACTCCAATATTTGCAAAATGCTTCTTTATGGTGAAAAGACAAGCCTTAGTAGCAGCAAGAACTTGCCTCTAAAACCACTAACCAGAAGAATGGTGGTAGCGATCTTCTTGACTATCACGGACTAGGCGGTACCTTTAGTCCATTCATGATGTGTAATTCCAACTGGATTATATTCAGAATTATAGCCACAAGCTGAAGCCAAGATGGACTTTTTTTAATTTTATCTTCTGGAGATTTGGCTTAGATTTGGAACTTTTAAAGAAATATAAAGCAATGTTGATGTTGAGATAAAGCCAATGTATCCTGTGCCTGTGTATTCACTGCATTGCACTTGCAGTGATCCTTACCTGTGACATTTAAAGAAAGAAGAATCATTCTGGTTAAGTTTTACAAAGTTTTTGCTTACTTACTTAGGTTAGCATAGGCTGCCCAGAAAAGATGGAGCCCATAACCAAGGTCTCGCATGTACCTGCCAGCAGATGGGCATTAGTGTGCAGCCTATGTACTGAGAAGACTGGAGCCTGCATACAGGTTTGGAACAAAATCACAATTATTTTACAGCAGTTTTTCAAGTAACTGTGTCACATCAAATAACTTCGATGTATGAATTAATAGGAGGTAAAATCCCATTAAATGAGGAAAAAGCTATTTTGCACTGAGGCCGGAGATGAGCAGAAATAATTAAGCTGTGTAAGATAGCTAGCTGGCTGAATTAATCGGCAGTAAAATAAACAAATACTTGACTAAAATCCAGAATCAGTGTTTTATAGACGTTTTATTAAACCGGTTCACATCATCCAGTTGCTTGAGTTAAATTCGCTTCATGTAAACTCATTAAAAATGTTAGAATGAATATTGACTGATGCCATCTTGATGTGCGCACCTAGACAGTGAGTGGTAGAGGCCATCACACTGAAACTCGATCTTGTCATTGCCTGGCATCCACATATGTGTATTTCCAGCATTGGATAGCGATTTGGAGGGAAACTGGCCTAATCCAGAGTACTGAAGCAAGTTGCAGTGCCCATACCATACTGCTGAGATTGGCTAATGCTGTGCAGACTGGGGATCGAACTTGGGACCTTCCTGGGCTGAATGGTTGAGTACCACATCACAGAGCTGTGGAGGGAGCCCAGAACAAGTACTTTTTCATGGAGTGTTTATGTTACTGTCTGCATCCAGTGAGCAAAGTACAGACGTCCAAATTGATGTGTACAGTTCAACATATCTACATAGAATTACATAGAATATACATAGAATTACATAGAATATACAGCACAGAAACAGGCCATTCGGCCCAACCAGCCCATGCCGGCGTTTATGCTCCACTTGAGCCTCCTCCCATCCTTCCTCATCTAACTATCAGCATAACCCTCTATTCCCTTCTCCCTCATGTGCTTATCCAGCTTCCCCTTAAATGCATCTATACTATTTGCCTCAACTACTCCCTGTGGTTGTGAGTTCTACATTCTCACCACTCTCTGGGTAAAGAAGTTTCTTCTGAATTCCCTATTTGATTTTTTGGTGACTATCTTATATTGACGGCCTCTAGTTTTGCCCTTCCCCACAAGTGGAAACACTCTCTCTGTATCCACTCTATCCAAACCTTTCATAATTTTAAAGACCTCTGTTAGGTCACACCTCAGCCTCTCTTTTCAAGAGAAAAGAGACCCAGCCTGTTCATCCTTTCCTGATAGGTATTTCGCAGTCCTGGTATCACCTTTTGTGCACTCTCTCTAGTGCCTCTATATCCTTTTTTATAATATGGCGACCAGAACTGTACACAGTACTCCAAGTGTGGTCTAACCAAGGTTTGATACAAGTTCAGCATAACTTCCCTACTTTTCAATTCTAACCCTCTAGAAATAAACCTTAGGGCTTGGTTTGCTTTTGTTATGGCCTTATTGACCTGCGCGCAACTTTTAGTGATTTGTGCATTTGTACTCCCAGAGCCCCTTGCTACTCTACCCCATTTAGATTCTTATTTTCCAAGTAATATGTGACTTCATTTTTCTTACCAAAATGTAATACCTCACACTTAATCTATGTTGAAATTCTTTTGCCAATTATATGCCCATTCTGCAAGTTTATTACTGTTGTCTTGTAATTTGTTGCAGTCCTCCTCGGTATTGACTATTCCCCCCAATTTGGTGTTGTCTGCAAATTTAGAAATTGTGTTTTTGATTCCAAAGTCTAAATCGTTAATATAAATTGTTAATATAATATAAATGTGGTCCCAGCATTGATCCTTGTGGGACTCCACTTCCCACCTTCTGCCATTCTGAATAGCTACCCTTTACCCCATCTCTGCTTTCTGTCTTGCGGCCAGCTAGCTATCCATTCTGCTACTTGTCCCCTGACTCCGCATGCTCTGACCTTATTCATTAGTCTATTATGTGGTACCTTATTGAAGGCCTTTTGGAAATCTAGATATATTATATCTATTAAAGGGTGATCTGATCGAAGTTTTCAAGATATTAAGGAGAACAGATAGGGTAGACAGAGAGAAACTATTTCCACTGGTTGAGGGTTCTAGGACGAGGGGGCTTATTCTAAAAATTAGAGCCAGACCTTTCAGGAGTGAAATTAGGAAACACTTCTACACACAAAGGGTGGTAGAAGTTTGGAACTCTTCCGCAAATGGCAATTGATGCTAGATCAATTGTTAATTTTAATTCTGAGATTGATAGATTTTTGTTAACCAAAGGTATTAAGGGATATGGGGCAAAGGCGGGTATATGGAGTTAGGTCTCATTGAATGGCGATACAGGTTTGAGGGGCTAAATGGCCTACTCCTGTTCCTATGTTCCTTTCTGCTGCATTACCCTTGTCTACTCTCTCTGTTACCTCTTGAAAGAATTCAATGAGGTGGGTTAAGCAAGACTTTCCCTTTTGAAATCCATGTTGACTATTCATTATTATATTTTTGGTTTCTAAATGTTTTTCTATTTTCTCCTTTAGTAGGGATTCCGTTATTTTTCCTACTACCAATGTTAAGCTGATTGGTCTATAGTTCCCTGGATATGTTCTATTTCCCTTCTTAAATATAAACGTTAGCTATCCGCCAGTCCTCTAGCACTGCATCTTTTTCTAACGAATTATTAATTATATGTACAGGAAACTCTCTTTTAACCGGCACCCAAATAACCGGAAATCTCTCTCAACCGGCAAAATTCTTGAGTAGGTAACCGGGGTTTTCCTTCATCTCTCCTTTAAAAATAACTTTAAAAAAAACCCCGAGGCGTTTGCCTTGTATCGGAGCGTGTAGATTGGGAGGGGAATGTGCAGCCCGGGTAGGCAGCGGACACGACAGATCGTCAGCTGGCGGTCCCCGGGGAGACGGAGCTTCGAATGCAGGCGCATGTCAGTGTGTACGGGGCTCTCGTACGTTAGGAGATATAACTCTCCGTTATCCGGACTTTTTGATTAACCGGCACCACGCCGGTCCCGTCGGTGCCGGTTAATAAAGAGTTTCCTGTAATAGTGCCTCTGCTATCTCTTCCCTAGATTCTTTTAAAATGTGCGATGCAATCTGTCCTGACTGGGGGTTTTATCTTTTTTGAGTTCGATTAGTTTATTTAATATTTCTCCTTTTTATTTTAAATGTGGTTACATCATTTCTAATCTCATTTTCCGATGTCATGTCCATCTGATCCGTCTCCCTGGTAAATACTGAAGCAAAATAATTATTTAATATTTCTGACATTTTGCTATCGCTGCCTGTGATTATATCCTGACTGTCCCTTAGTGGCCCTATTCCCATCCCAACTTTCCTTTTTTTATTTATGTGCCTGTAGAATATTTTACTGTTTTGTTTTATGTTCCTTGATAATTTAATTTCATTGTTCCTCTTTGCCTTCCTAATTGTTTTTTTTTTACTTCTCTCCTAGCCTCTTCGTATTCTCTCTTGTCATGCTGTCCATGTACTTAGTGTATGTCTCTTTCCTTGCCCTCACTTTTTCCCTTAAGTCTTTATTCATCCATGGTGCCGAGTTAGAGTTTAGTTTGTTCTTGTTTTTTAGCTGAATATATTTTTTCCTGGGCTCTGTTGAACTCTGCTTTAAGTGTTTCCCATTGCTGTTCTACATCATTGTTTGCCAATATTGTTGTCCATTTTATTTTCCCAAGTTCTATTCTCAGCCCCATAAAATCAACTTTTCTCCAATCTATTACCCTGGTCTTTGTCATGCTTATGTCCTCAATTATTATCCTAAACCGTATTATATTATGGCCACCATTGCCTAGATGTCCCTCTACTTTTACTTCTCTTATCTGCTCTGGTTCATTTCCCATTACTAGATCCATGAGCGAATCTATAATCATAGTAGGTAATAGAGGGTCAATAGATAGATCAGAAAGAGAGAACACCGGTCAAGACCGTTTGATCAAACTGCTATCCTCTATTCCTCAGTGCAGTGCACTATTGATTGGAGTCAATTATTACTTTTCAGTCACATTTTAAGTCACCATCTTGTTTGGCCTTTTGCCCTTAATAGAAAATACTTTTTGTGATTCACGATTTGTATTGGCACTACAGCTGTGTACACAAAATCATCTTAATTAACAACCCAGCCAAAACAGTTAGTGGCCAAAGGTTGACTGAGTGGCCGTTTTTTATGCAGTCCTGGTTTGCTGCTCCAGCAGCTAGAGGATGAATATGGCTCAGATTAGGAATTCAAAGTAATAAAATGCTCCCTTTGTTTTGCTGCCCAATGAAGCAATGTTGATGTTGCGATAAAGCCAATGTATCCTGCGCCTGGGTATCTTGTTCCTAAGTTGGCTTCTCGGCGCGTTCTAGGGTTGGTTATAAGAATTTTTATGTTGTTGTTGAAAACTTGGCTCTTCAATTATTTTATAGTCCAAATACTCCCAGATAACTTAAAAATGTGACAAGCGCTTTGATTTAGGTTAGCTATATTATTAACTTGGCTACTTATGCTTAGGTCAGTGCTGGAAAAAAAAGTTAGTGTCTGGAGAATGAATGCACATTGACTGTTGCATAGCGAGGCAATTCTATAGTGGATAGCTCTGCACAGAGCTTTTTTAAAGAGCTTCTTAAAATTTAGAGGGAGGGATGAAAGTCTTCTCTGTCTGCTTCAAGGGTTCTATGCGAAGTGAGTTTGGGCAGTCTCGGACGGTTCCTAGAAGACATGGGCCATCAGCACAGAACTGTCCCTAATTCAACATTAGTTGACAATCTCACTCAGAGAGACCATAGGTTGAATATTATGGCAACTGGAAAAAAATGTCACATTGGTGGGGTGTTCTTCTGAGGTTGGAGCTGAGGCACATTGGGGCAGATTAGAGGGAGCCTTCATCTGCATCTGGCTGCACTCACCTGGGAGTGCTTGATGCTGACACCGGGTGCCTCAAATGAAAAGAGGTCCAATCTCCAGCACCAACATTCTTCACCTTGAGCACAATTTGAAAAATATAGAGGGAGGGGGCTGTATTTAAATCTTCTAATACTCTTTTGAGTAAAGAATATTAAATAAGCACAACAAGATTTTTGGATGGCTGTGGTAGTTTATCTCGTGAGTAGCTGAACCATACAGACCAGGAAGCTCATAGGTTTGATCCTGGTCTTTGGTGTTGGCTGTTCTCGGCTGGTGTGGCTATAAGGCAGTACAGTTGGCAGTTCCCGCTTCTTATCATTATCGAACAATCCTTGCTGGAGTGCAGATGTATGAAAATCAGGTGACGGCAGGGTCAGAATTAGGCTTGTCAATTGAAAAGCCTGTCGACACTCATTGCCCAGGCTCACACGGGTAGCATGGCTACTTGGATGAGGCGTTGCAGTACTGCAGCCTCGTCCCATGCTTGTGGAAGCGTACTGCGTCAACATTATCAAAAGAAGAGGAGGGGAGTGGAGACAACTGTTGAGGGCGGAGAGGCTGATGGTAAAAATGTTCTTAAAAATAAAGGAAGTAACAAATGTTTGAAGCTTGCGGACCACAAAAAAAAAACGTGCTTGGGGAGGGCGAGGAGAATAGTTAGGCAGTGTTTCAGCCAAGGGGTAGTTCACAGGTCTTCTGTTGTGAAGAGTTACCAAAAAATGATTACTCCTGCCATTGCAGTAGTATTCTTAAAGTGAAAAATGTAGGAGGGGGGCATTTAAGTATTAAAAACAAGGGGCAAATTGCAAAAAGTAAATTGCCCAGCATATATAGCAGTTTCAGCATACATAGCAGTCTGAGGATGTGAATAAGTTAGCCTAGGTACGGGGAAAGAGAGAATCTTGCAGCACAGGAGGAGGCCATTCCAACCCATTGTGCCTGTGTTAGCTCTTTGAAAGAGCTGTCCAATTCGTCCCACTTAGCTGCTCTTCCCCATAGCCCTGCAAAATGTTCCCCTTCAAGTATATATCCAACTACCTTTTGATAGTTACAATTGAATCTGCTTCCACCACCCTTTCAGACAGTGCATTCCAGATCATCACAACTTACTGCTTATTCTTTTTTCCTTTTCTCCCCTCTGCTTTTACCGATTATCTTAAATCTGTGACCTCTGGTTACCAATCCACCCGCCAGTGGAAACAGTTTCTCTTTATTTACTCTTATTAAAACTCCTCATTATTTTGAACACCTCTATTAAATCTCCCCTTAACCATCTCTTGGGAGTTGGGAACAATCTCAACTTCTCTAGTCTCTCCACATAACTGAAGTCGCTCATCCCTTGTAACATTCTCCTCTGCACTCTCTTCAAGGTCTTGACATCCTTCCTCGAAGCCTCTATTTATAAAGCCGTATCAACTTGTCCTGCCTCCTTCAAAGATTTTTGTTTGATCCAGCTCCCTAATTTAATTTTTAATTAAATTGCATACAGAAAATGACTGCTTCCAGCAATAAGCACAAGAGTGTTTCAGAGGACAGGAAAAAGACGATAGCAGATAATAGCTAATAAGTTTTGATTATATTCTTGGCGTTTCCCCCTAAGAGTAAAAGGCAAATATTTCAAAGGAATAACAAGTGCTGTAGTATTGCCTACGTGACCAGCTGAAATGAATCTAACTAGACTTTTTTTTTAATGCTTGTAGTGTTCAGTGAAAAACTGCCGAACAGCCTTTCATGTGACTTGTGCGTTTGATCGCAATTTGGAAATGAAGACCATTCTGGCGGAAAACGATGAAGTGAAGTTTAAATCCTACTGCCCGAAGCACAGCAGCAAGGAACCGGATGAGGGAAACAAAAACTATTCCACTGTGGAGATGCAGGAGAAACCTGCCATTGTGGAAAGTGCCCTGGATAGCATGGACCAGAGCCAGGAGGAGGCTCAAAGGATCAGCCTCCGCAAGCAAAAACTCCAACAACTGGAGGACGAATTTTATAACTTTGTCAGCATCTCTGAGGTGTCGCAGCAGTTGAAGTTATCCGAGGAACTTGTGGATTTTATTTACCAGTACTGGAAAGGAAAAAGGAAGAGCAATTTGAACAAGCCTCTCTTCACTCCCAAAAAGGACGAGGAGGACAATCTGGCAAAGCAGGAGCAAGATGTCTTGTTCAGACGGCTGCAGCTTTTCACCCACCTCCGGCAGGACCTAGAGAGGGTGAGTGCTGTTGCTTGGAGCTGCAATTCTGCAATTTAATACCATCCTCGCTGCAAATTTCCACTTTTTTTGTAGGAAAATGTTGTAATTTCTGAATGTTTTAACTAAGTGTTTTTATTAAGCTGACCTTTATAAAACAAACTCCAATTTTATTCAATATGTCTTTAAAAGAAATTCTCCCATTGCAAAATCTCCTCCATCTGGATGGGTGCATGTCTTCATGACCGCTACATCTGTGATCCTGTCCCAACACCAAGACTGCCCACAGTGGGAAGAGAGGTGGTTGGTGGTTAATTTTCCCCTCTCGCTCAAGGTGACGCAAATTGCTGCAACGGTGTTAATAATGGTCTACCTAAGAACTGTCTACATTCATCTTAATTAAGTACTCGAGCACAGAACAAGAATGTTTACAGACCTCGTGTTGCAATGTACCGTTTTTGCCCTTGTCAGAGAGAAAGTTCTACTGTCGCCAGCAGAAATACTTCAAGCCCTCCATCCTCACTTTTAAGTTTTCAGATTTGACTGTAGAACGAGATAAAGAAGCACTTTATTTTTTGTCACCGTATCATTTATGTAAAGCATGAATTCCCATTTGGGTTCTGGAGTTTTTTGTCTGGTGATGGCCATTGCTGCAGGTTTGAGTCTTGCTATTGGCCGCCATGTAGCAAGATTTGTCATCATCTTGTGGCAGAACATCCCACTTAAGCAAGACAACAGAATGTCGACACCAGCAGTAACTCGTTTATATCAAATTGTACAAGCAGAACTATGTAATTCCCATTGAAAAGCAAAGGAAATTCCTCAAACTTCCGGATGAGGAAGTGTTGAGCTTACTTTAGATTCTTTTTACTGGTGCTGCAAACACATCTTGCATCAACTGAGCTGAGGGCGCCCTTGTGGACGTGGGAGGGGGAGAAGAGTCTGCCACTTGTTTACTGTCCCTGCTGAAGGAGGACATGTGGGGAAAAATGTTCCACGAGAGTTCTTGTTTGCGTGGATGGCAGAAGGGTTGAAGAACTTAACGGCGTCGGTGCTATCCCATGGGTCAACTAATGACATGTACAGGACTTTTTTCTTTTATTTTTATGTGGGTGTTCAGGTAAGTTCTGCTTTTGTATTTTCACCCCTTTTATTCTTTGCCTTGTTTGAAATCTGGAGCAGGGAGGACTGGGCATGTGACCTGCACCTGCTCCCACATGACTGCCAGTGTTGCTTTAATGGGCAGCCTGGTGGCTCTCCACTGACACATTCTTCTTCCCCTTACTGTGAGTCATTGCAGCCTCTGCTCAGCGCCTCCCTGCATGACTGATCTCAGATTGGGAACTAAGAAAAGTGGATTCAAAGCTAAGTCCACCACTGCTCCATGACACTAGCACTCAGCCTTGCCATGCCGCACAGAATGTTCTGGATTTTATAAAGTTTTAGTTTGAAATCAGGCCAAATGTGTTGCAAACTGGAAAATGCATACCTCTCAGGATGTGAAAAATGTTTTCGTGGCTGCTGGTTTGTGTGGGTCTTTCATGAAGATAAATGGCATGAGAATCACAAATATGGCATCTTCTGGCATTTTTTTTTGCTGCAAGAGTTCTATGTTGCATAATTTTGCATGGAGCTCTAAATCCATCAGGCAACTTGTTTACCATTGAGGTGCTCTGTTTCCTTGAAAACTACATTTGAGCAAAATCTAGCTTTCCCTTTTTGTTCTTTTCCTTCCCCCATAACTTTGAGAGGCTTTGGTTATTAACTTGCCAAGTTAGGTTAACAAAAGGGGAGCATGTTACAGTGTACAGTGGTTTGATTCAAATTGGCTTTGATTACATTTTGCTTAAAATGAAACATTTCTGTTTTCTAAGAATGACTGTCACTAGCAAAGGATGTTTCCTTGGAGCAAAACCAATGGCAGTTAACTAGAAAATAAAATTGGGAACTTTGAATAGCAAAATGTACTGTTTTGTGTGCTGAAACAGTACATGAAATCTTTGAGCACAAAAGGAGTATTTTAACCTGGATATAAACACACCCTTCACCTCCTCAGCAGATTTTTTAAAAAAAGGTTGAGTTTCCAATTGTGGAGGTGTTTCTGTTGAGAATTCTCTAATGGGCACAACCTAGCCTAGAAGGTGAAGAAACGCAATGGTGTATAAGTCGCCGTATTGCAGATATATACCCAGAGCGCCTAAAGTGAAATGAGCATCAAATTTAGACACACATGGCCCTCCTTATTGTGTATAGGTAAAGCCTCTGGCCCTGAACATCCGTGGGGTTCTCCTCCTCACCAGCTGTAACTTTGGTGGGAGATTGGTGGAATCCCTGGAGAAACGGCATAAATGGCCATTTGCGCTGCTTCTCCGGGCGGGTGGAATCTGCAAATCTCCCACCAAAGAACCCCTGTGGAAGTTGTCTCTGAACTGTACAGTCCAGCAAAATTTCCGGCTTCATTCCTGTTCCGTGCTGAATTAGCTGGCTCAACTGGAGATTAAAGAGGATTCCTGCTTCCGAGTTGCTGTCCAATAGCCCCTGCTTGGAAGTACATGTGTGTAGATATTGAACGAGGACAGGGTTTGGCTTTGCTGTGATGTCCACTGCTACAACATTCATTGGCTAGGATCATGCATGAATAATTGCCACTTGGGCGAAGTAGTGGAAGGTGACTGCTGCCTTTGGAACCATCCCTCAGCAAGGAGTCAACAGACACACAGCTAGTATTGATGTATTTTTTTGCTAGTAATACTTGCGAAGAAACGATCGATAAGAACAACTACAACTAACACTTAGACTGCGATTTTGCCTACCTCGGCGGGTCCATGGCAGGTGTCCATCCCGGCCTCCGACATGACTTTCCCCTGATTGGGCTTGTTAAGCCCGCCCAGTGCGTTTCCTGGCCAATTGAAGGAAGCAGGTCTGATGACGTCATTTGATGACGTGTCATCAGCCGGTTTCCTTAAAGGGACCATGCGCAAATTTACTTTGACATTTGTGCTGTCAGTGTTCTACAGCATTGAGGTACGGCAAACACTGACAATCACTGCACGGAGGTGCATGGCTGCACCCAGGCTCTCCCATGGCTTCCTCCATATTCTTATGGAGGGAGTTACAGCACGCAGGGAGGTCCTCTTCCCTTCCAATGGGCGGAAGAGACCTCCCCAGGACACCAACGCAGCCTGGTTGCACATTGCACGGGAGGGCACAAGCAGGGATGTCGTCAGGAGGACCAGGCTGCAGTGGTGCAAACCTTTCAATGATCTCAGTAGATCACGAAACGTTACTGCAAAGCCACACTCTGCCTCATCCTGCTGTACCACTCATCACATCCCCATCACTCTGCCTACTCTTGCACATCCTTACTCACACCAACTTACCTTGCACCTCCACCCATCCCTTTATGTTTATGTATATATATATGTATATATATATATAAGTTATCACATCCCCATCTCACTAGCCACCCCTCACATTCACCCTCATCCTAGTCCAATCATACCAACTAACAACACACAAGGGTAGGCACTTGTGTGTTTTAGCCAATGTTCATGTGAAGTTTCTGTTAATGTGCTGTCAAACATTGAAATCTTTATTTTCAACACTTTCCGTTCTTGGACAGATTCGTATGCACCTTTGGAAGTGGCTTAGTGAGTTGTAGTGAATGGTGAGACATAACTGTACCCTACTGAGATCATTGAAACATTTGCGCCTCTGCAGCCTGGTCCTCCTGACGACATCCCTGCTTGTGCCATTAGAAGGGAAGAGAACCTCCCAGCGTGCTGTGACTCCCTCAATAAGAATATGGAGGGAGTCATGGGAGAGCCTGGGTGCAGCTCTGCAGTCATTGTCAGTGTTTGCAGCACCTCAATGCTGTAGAACACTGACAGCACAAATGTCAAAGTAAGTTTGCGCATGGTCCCTTTAAGGAAACCGTCTGATGACACGTCATCAAATCCGCTTCCTTCAATTGGCCAGGAAATTCACTGGGCGGGCTTAACAAGCCCAATCAGGGAAAAGTCATGTCGGAGGCCGGGATGGACGCCTGCCATGGACCCGCCAAGGTAGGGAAAATCGATGAGTGTGAAAGGAATGGCTTGGGCATTGTAGGGATGCTTTATGTTGTTGGTGTGGGGTGGTGTCAAGTGAAGTAAATCTGGCCATGGTGAGGCCATCCCTGGTGTCCCAGGCAGCAATGTGGTCGGGTGCTGATGCCCTCTGTCCTGTGCAGCATCAGGTGATTGTGGGGAAGGTTGGTGTTGTTTTTGGTGATGCTGGTGCTGGGGCTGATCGTGATCAGACTCTGAGGACCAAAGTGAGAGAGTATAAAGTGCACCCATGCTGATGGAATAGATGGCAGGTGAAGTAGAGATGACAAGCGATCTGTCAATGGTTGGAGAGGTAATGAGGTCAGACTGGATGGAGACTTGTGTAAAGACTTGCAGAATTCTGAATCTGTAGTGGAAATGCAGTTTAGAGAAGCTAGTGGCTAAGGGAACATATCTCAATCAGCTGGGAGCTTTGACTTGATATGTGAAGCTGTCAACTCATCAGCTGATTCAATGGCCACTGACCTCCCGCCTCAGCTTCACTGACGAGGTCTCGGCACAGCGGGAAACCAGTGGGCGACCTGTCAAATTCAAAAAGCTGGGGACAAAAAGCATTGTTAAGTGGCTGTAAACAAACCACTAATGATTTGAATTGGGTCTCCCGCCGCTGTCTGTCGGGTCTGCTCGGCGCTGGCAGACCCGACATTGAGAAATGCAGGTGTGTGCGTTTTGACAGCGGGTTCCCGACCCTCTGTCAATCATTTTAAATTTCACAGCTGACCCGCCACCCATCCCGTCCGCTGAGTGCCGGCAAAATCACGGCCGAACAATTCTGTAGGCAGAATTAGAGCAAATCTTCTCCATGATGAAGAAAGCTTAATTGGTGAATGTTCTGGTTGCAACTTTTATTTAACGTGGGAATTACCACAAAAAGTTTTGATTAAGCTCTGCGTGTTTCTCTGTAACAGTCCATGTTTAGAAGTGCTCGGAGATTTCTGCCACTATCCCTCCCTCAATCACCATATTCACAAGTCATTTGCTGTTTGTGGGATCAGGTGTGTCGGTTAGCTGCCTCGTTTGCCTACATAACAACAGTGACTGCACCTCAAACAGTAATTCTTCAGCTTTGAAGCACTTTCGGATGTCCTAAGGATGTAATAAGGCACTGCATCAGTGCAAGTTCTTTCTTTTTTAAATGTTCAATCCAATAATCCAAATGCCTGAGTAATGTTTTGATTCATACAGTTTGCATCATTCTTCATCTTCTCTGGGTTGTCTACCTTGCGCATCTTTTTTTTTCAAGATGGCTCCTGGGCTGGCAGCTCCCGAGGGAACTCCTTTGCTGTGCAACTTTACCCTTGGCCATCCGTTGCCATCCTTTGCTCTTTCTCCCCAGTCTCCTCTCTTCTGTTTAAGTTCCCCTCGGCTCTTAGTGGGTGCATTTTATTATTTTATCCCTAACTGCAAGTTCAAGCTGCAAGGTTAAAGTTACCTGAACCCACTGCCCAGCCCCCGACCATGCCTGTTCTTTTGTTTTCATCAGTGAGCACTGGCTCTTCACTTAAACTTAGTATCCAAATTCCCAGACCTCTCTGCCGCCAAGACTACGCTTCTCCACTGGACTAGTGATCTAGTGGATCGTGAGTGGAGCTCGAGGCCAGGAATCGTGAGTGGAGCTCGGGGCCAGGGATCGCGAGGCGAGCTCGGGGCCAGGGATCGCGAAAATATCAGTGCTAATTTGATCCTGTGAGAGACAACATCATTCATGTCCGAGGCCGGGACCCAGGAGCGAGGACGAGCCCAGCAGCGAGGTCAATGCCCAGGAGTGGCGCAGCGTCGACCAGCAGCGGGGTCGGGGCCCTGGGAAGGTGCAGCACGGGCCAACAGTGAGGTCGGGAGGACCATAATGCATCCTACGAAACCCAGGCAGAGAGGACCTGCGCGAAGGAGGGAGGAGGACAGTAGGAGTATGTTTGCGTGTGTGTGTGCTCGGACGTTGTAGCAGAGCCTGGTCTCCAATCGTCTTGGAGCCCCTTGCCATTGGACCAAGACCTTGCTCTGTCAAGCCCGTGTGGTAGCTGGTGTGCAACGGCCACCCCACGTTAAAAGAATTCACGCACAGGCATCTTCCACCCTTTAAAATGAAGTTCGGGACCTGGAACGTCAGGACCCTCATGGATAACCCCAACAGTGACGGCTGTACTGCTATCGTTGCCCGGGAGCTCAGACGTTTCGATATAGACATTGCCGCCCTAAGCGAGACCCGGCGGGCAGGGGAAGGCCAGCTCAAGGCGAAAGGCGGTGGTTACACCTTCTTCTGGAAAGGCAAACCTGAAGAAGAACGCCGCCTCCATGGGGTAGGCTTCACCATAAAAAATGAACTAGTTGGGCGTCTGAGACTCCCCTTGTGGTATAAACGAGCGCCTTCTGACTCTTCGGCTCACCCTAGCCCGGAACCACTGCGCTACAGTCATCATTGCGTACGCCCCAACACTGGAAGCCACAGACGAGACCAAAGAGGAATTCTACTCCAGCCTCGAACAATCTCCGTCTCGAGTCCCAACGGGCGACAAGCTGATCCTCCTTGGCGACTTTAACGCCAGAGTTGGGAAGGACACAGACCTCTGGGAGGTGTGATCGGCAGAGCGGGGTTAGGGAAAGCCAACTCCAACGGTACCCTCCTCCTGACGAAATGTTTAGAACATGGCCTTGTCATAACTCACAACTTGTTCCGTCAGAGAGACAAGTACAAGGCTTCATGGCAGCACCCTCGCTCCAAGCACTAGTATCTGCTGGACTTCGTCATCGTCCGAGCGAGGACGTCCGCATCACCTGCGCCATGACAGGAGCTGACGACTGCTGGACAGACCACCGCCTAATCTGTCATCTCCATCAATGTAGCCCCAAAACAGCGGCGGCAACGGAAACAATGCCGCAGGAAAAACAACGCTGGAGCACTCAAAGACCTGCGCCTCACAACCAACCTGACGACTCCCAGTGATGCAGAGACACATTGGGCTGGATTTTCAATGACCCGTGGAGTCGGGTTTGGAGGCGTGTGGGGGGTTAAAATAGAGAAAAGTGGCGGGCGGACCTGATCCCGACTCCATTCCGCCTCCACGCAATTTTGACAAAATCGGTCGCGGGGTTCCCGACTCCGTCCCGCCTCCAAGAGGCGGGAGAGGCCATTAAAGCCCTTAACAAGCCCTAAATTGGCTCTGTAATGCCATTTTGAAACGTTTTAGCTAGTTTAACCCTTTTCCAACGTGAAGCACGCCTGATGTGAAACACGCCAGTGAAACCTGGCGGGAGCACAAGTGGATAGCTGACTATCAGCTGCAGGTCCACTATTACAATGGAGATGTGATGAAGGTAGTAGTAGTATTAGGTGTGAAAGTCGCCTCTGATGCTGCTGCATTGAATGTCTTGAGAGACTGCCTGGAAGGACTTGGTTGCAAAAAAAATTCTGTCTCTCTGTCTCTCATATGCTGCTCCAGGTCCTCTCACAGAAAAGGCCAGGCAGTGTCTGAAAGCCTTCAATGCAGCAGCAATGATGACATCATCAGAGGCGACTTTCAGACTGAAACCACTAATTGGTTCATGGGTTCCCACATGCTGGAACTCAATTGCCCAATTAAGTAAAAATTGCATCAATCTCCCACATCCAATTGCAGACGGGTGGATAACACGAAATGCGGATGACATGACCCCAGTATCAAAATCCAGCCCAGTGTGTCCACCGCGCCTGGCCTGCACTCAAGGCCTCCATAATCAGCACCTGTGAAGAGACGCTTGGTCACTCGACCAGGAAACACCAAGACTAGTTCGACGAGAGCGTCCAGGAGCTAATAAGCCACAAGCGTAAGGCATTCCTGATCTGGAAACAGCAACACAACTCGAGAGCAAGAAAGCAGCTCTACAGACGCCTGAAGGCCGAGGTCCAACAAAAAACTCGCGACCTAAAGAACAGATGGTGGGTGGAGAAAGCGCAGGAGATCCAGCAGCTAGCCGACAACCACGACGTGCGTGGATTCTTTAGCGCAGTCAAGACCATCTATGGCCCAAGGACCCAAGGTCCTACCCCACTGCGGACCAAGAACGGAGAGGTACTCATCAAGGACAGGGAGGCAGTCAGTGCCCGCTGGAAGGAGCACTTCGAAGATCACCTTAACTGAGACTCTGTCTTCGACGTGAGTGTCCTCAACTCCATCCCGCAGCATGCTACCCGCCACCACCTCAGCACAACCCCAGCCCGGCATGAGGTTGAAAAGGCCATCCGACAACTAAAGAACAACAAGGCCTCAGGAGCAGATGGAATCCCTGCCGAGGCACTAAAGCATGGCGGAGAAGCACTACTGGCGCGAATTCATGAACTCATTTCTCTTATCTGGAAGGAGGAGAGCATGCCAGGGGATCTCAGAGATGCCGTAATTGTGACCATCTTCAAGAAAGGTGACAAGTCCGTTTGCGGTAATTACAGAGGAGTTTGCCTGCTGTCTGCCACAGGGAAAGTCATTGCAAGAATCCTCCTCAATCGCCTTCTCCCAGTGGCTGAAGAGCTCCTCCCAGAGTCACAATGAGGATTCCGCCCACTAAGGGGCACAATGGACGTGATCTTCACCGTGCGTCAATTACAAGAGAAATGCAGGGAACAGCACCAACCGCTGTACATGGCTGCCTTTGACCCCACAAAGGCCTTCGACACTGTCAACCGTGAGGGATTATGGAGTGTCCTCCTCAAATTCGGCTGCCTTCAAATGTTTGTCACCATCCTCTGCCTGTTTCACGACAACATGCAAGCCGTGATCCTGACCAACGGTTCCACCACAGACCCAATTCACGCTCGGACCGGGGTCAAGCAAGGCTGTGTCATCGCACCAATGCTCTTCTCGATCTTCCTTGCTGCAATGCTCCATCTCACCCTCAGTAAGCTCCCCGCTGGAGTGGAGCTAATTTACAGAACAAACGGGAAACTGTTCAACCTCCGTCGCCTCCAGTCCAGATCCAAGGTTGTCCCATCCTCTTGTCGAATTACAGTATGCAGACGACGCCTTGTCAACACCTTCACCGAAGCGTACAAGATCATGGGCCTTACACTAAACATCCGTAAGACAAAGGTCCTCTACCAACCTGCCCCCGCCACACAGTACTGCACTCTGATTATCAAAATCTACGATGAGGCCTTGGACAACGTGGACCACTTTCCATACCTCGGGAGCCTACTGTCAACAAGTGCAGATGTTGATGACGAAGTCCAACACCGACTTCAGTGTGCCAGTGCGGCCTTCGGTCGCCTGAAGAAGAGAGTGTTTGAAGACCAGGACCTCAAACCCAGCACCAAGCTCATGGTCTACAGAGCAGTAGTGATACCCACCCTCCTGTATGCCTCAGAGACATGGACCATGTACAGCAGGCACGACAAAGCACTGGAGAGGTACCACCAACACTGCCTCCGCAAGATCCTGCAAATCCATTGGCAGGGTAGGCGCACCAACGTCCGTGTTCTCGCTCAGGCCAACATCCCCAGCATCGAAGCTTTGACCACGCTCGATCAGCTCCGATGGACGGGTCACATCGTCCGCATGCCCGATATGAGACTCCCAAAACAAGCGCTCTACTCGGAGCTCTGACACGGCAAGAGTGCCCCAGGTGGGCAGAGGAAACGCTTCAAGGACACCCTCAAAGCCTCCTTGAAAAAGTGCAACAATCCCCACTGACACCTGGGAATCCCTGGCCCAAGACCGCACAAAGTGGAGGAGAAGCATCCGGGATGACGCCGAACACCTCGAGTCTCTTCGCCGGGAGCAAGCGGAAGCCAAGCGCAAGGAGCGCACGTCAACCCAAGCACCCCACCCACCCGCCCCTTCAACCACCGTCTGCCCCACCTGTGACAGAGACTGTAGGTCCCGCATTGGACTTATTTTTAACGTGGAAGCAAGTCATCCTCGGTTCCGAGGGACTGCCAGAGAGAGAGAGAGAGAGAGAGAGAGAGTTTCCATCTGAAAGTTGGAGAAATAACCATTGACCTGAAGCTTTAGGGTTAATTTGACACTGTAGCAATTTCACGGGCCTCTCAACCCTGGTAGTTTAGTCATCACTAGAGGGGTGGGGTGGGGGTAGAGCTTATACAAAGATGAGGAAATTGTATTGGCAACTTGCTAACGGGGAAACAAATTGGGCTCGTGACAGTTATGACTAACAAAACCATAGTAACAGCTTAAAGTCTGAGATTTAGCTCCTCAGTGTTGTACTTTCTAATTTCAATGCTCCACTAAATTTACTTAGCCTGAATTAAACCCTCCAATTTTAAAAAAAAGTCTTGCATTTATATAGCACCTTTCACGACCACTGGACGTCCCAAAGCGCTTTACAGCCAATCAAGTACTTTTTTTTTGAAGTGTAGTCACTGTTTACTTTTTAAACTAGCACTACTATATGTGTGGGTGTGTATTCATATTTTTATGTGTGTGTGTATTTATATATTTCTTTGTTTATATGTATATATTATTTGTATATGTTTATATATTTATGTACATAGCTTATTTCTTTATTTATATATATATATCCATCTCCGGGTTTGTCTGATGTTCATGCGCACATTTCTTGTGGTTTATGGTATGTGAAACCCGGCTTGGAATCTTCTACAAAGGCGTGAAATACTTTCTGGTCTTGGATAACCGGCTTTGCACTTGTGGTTTACATGATCAGCTGAAAGTGTGTTCTGCCCTTAATACCCGTTGAACGAGTTCTTTTTTTAGTGGTGGTTGCAGTCTTCAATTATATATTTTTTTGTCAACTTCCTCATTGGCGTTTTGTTGCTGGAAGCTCTTCTGCAGTGATCTGCTAATACCAGCAGCGTAACCGCTGAGGCTGTGCAGAATGAGATAGGAGATTCTGTTTCCCACGTGGACACGTTTTGTGAAGTCATTCTACGCAATCAGATTTTGGGAGATCAATATGCAGCTTGCACAGAGCCAACCGCTACACTGTGTTTTATTAGCTTTACTTATGGCATTATATATTAGCTGCTCCGTAGTCAAAACATCCTTCTCCGTACACCACAGGAAATATTAGAGCACTTTCAGTGTAGCTGCTATACATGTAGCACAGTGTTACAATGCACTTTAATTTTAACTTTAATTATGTACATTTTTGCTGTAGCCTGTGCAATAAATGCTACACAATGAGGGGGAGCCAAAGCGTTTCATTTCACTGCTATATAAGGCCATTCTAGCACAGCCAGATTTTTGCTGTGCGTAGATTGTCCGGTCTTTTTGCGGATGATTCCCATCGGTCCCCACTATGTGTCCACTGTTTATGCTGTGAATGTGTTCTCATGCCATCATCAGTTATTGATTTTGAAATGATACAAGAAGTGTTGCTGGCATTATAGGCAGCTTTGGTGTGTGTTTTGCACGTAGCCAGAAATAACTGCACTACAGTTAGCACTGCGCTATTTTTAACCTGTGGCATAAATATAGAATAATGACCAGTGAAGGATGAATTACACAAAAAAATTAGATTAGCGATCCAATCCACAGGTTCACATGGTATGAGAGTGAGATTAGATTACAACTCCGACTTGCTGTTTGGTATCAATTTTCTATCATTCATAGTTTTTTTAAAAAAATGCTAAATTGCACATTTAACTTCTTATAATTGTCCAGAGTGTAAATATAAAACTTGTGGGAGTTGAGCAGTGCAGTGAAAGAGCGGTGGGGTTAAGTGGATGGTATCTGTCCTACAAAACTATGCAGCGTTAGGGAATCATATTGCATTAGGTGAGTGACATTCTATATATGGTACATTATATAGAACACAAACTCGGTGACCCGATCATTCCCATTGTATTAAGCGGGTGTAAGGCTTTGCGATTTTGACGTTGTGTGTGTTTCTCACTGCATGTTCTGCTGTTTCTGCCCCTGTGCTCTCCCCATCCCAACCGTGTACTCTCTATGATCCTACTATATCCTGACTACATTTTGCTATTTCCTCAGTGAATTGACTGAATTAGCCATTCATTCACCAGGATGAGTAACAGGGTATAATTGGAATAAGGTGCTCACTGGTGTGGTCTGTCACTACGGTTGCCTCCACATATATGCAAATTCTGGAAGATAAAAGATTTGTTCTGCCAGATCATAATTGTTTCCTTCTACAGTATATTATTGTATTAACTTAATTTATGTGTTACTGCTTTTTTAATGCTGAATTCAGTCATATCAAAATAAATCTGTTAAACCTAGGTAGGATTTCACAGTCAATTCTATTTAAGTGGATTACACAGCTTCATGAAGAGAAGTTTTCAGCTAAGTATATAGGAATTGAAATGCAATTCATTTCCATCTGCACCCATGGTATTAATTTGTGTTAATGATTTTTTTATCTCCTGAGTTCCTGTTTAGAGCATTTTGTTTCTCAAATTACCCATTTTAGCATGTTTAAAGCAGTCACCTTCTACAGAATTGATTGCATGAAGTTGGTTATTTCTACAATGTCTCTTAACTGCAGCAAGTTAAAAATGGTAGCACCAGACATTTAGATTTCTGAAATCCTCCATTCCACAATGAAGCGTGCAAAAAAGAAGCTGTACAACTGAAATATTTTTGCGACAAAGTCTTATTCAGTGAATGCAGTTTTTTGCAGTGAGCATGGGGGTTGTGACTGTACTGGGTTTGAGGGATAAGCTCCATTGTAACACTTTGCCCAGATACATTAGGGAATGAGCTGTAGATATCTGCCACTCCGAGCACTGCCCCCATATTCTTTCCTAAGCTGTACCTGAGATCAGGTGTGTCTCTACTATTTCCTTATGGCTTTACTTTTCTTTCAAACTGTTGGCTTTTGCTTCTGTGCAATACTGAATGTACAGTATTATAACATTGATGTACTGTAATAAAATCCAATAAAAGTGGGTGCATTCTTTTATATAGTACACACTGTGTGGTTACTCTTATTTCCTGCTTTTACTATTAGTCTCTCTTTGACATCGCCTGCTACACTACAGCTGGTACAGTACTGTAGTAGTGTCTGTCATCTGTTAGTGCGGCCTCCTTTTCTGTGCGTTGCTCTGCCCCTCCGGTTGTTGTCTGTACTTGATGTGTAGACGGATAGCTCCTTATGATCAGATATATCACACACTCCTGTGTTGAAGTAATTTTTTTTCAGTGGTGTTGCAGTCAGGAAGTGGCTTGTCTGGTTGTGTTGAGGGGGGGGGGATAGTGAGCAGTTGTCTGGCACCATTCTCCGCAGTTTTGTGCGCAATTGCATTTTCTCAATTTTACTCTGAACACTCGATGGCTGCTTCTAGCTGGGCTTCAGCCAAGGTAATTGTACCAGTAAATACTTTTTGTTCTGTTAACACGCTTTCCTCATTTAAAAACAAAACTCAGATACTACCTCAAATAATTAACCGATACTAGCAGATCTTCCGTGGTATTGCCCATGGTAAGTCGAATACAGAGAGGAGTGTTATACCATGTCATGCACAGTATATTATTCTTCTGCCAAAGCTTTAAGACCACAAAGTTTAATTGCTGTAAATAAAACACAGCCTATTTTGAGTGAAGTTTGCCTCCGTCTGGGCTCCAGCATGAAGTGACTCTGCCTCTTTTACACTTTTTCGAAGTTTGAAGTCTGAAGTGTGATGGGCACATTCGAGGCTTTTATTGAATAAATTCGTTTGCTGCCACGGTTTTGAGTTCTACCGGGAAATAGTGGTAGGCTGCCTCCAAACATTTAAAAAACTGAGAGATACTTGTTGACTTGAGGTCAGCCTGCTGACGGGGTTTGGGGGTGGCGGGGGTAGGCGGGGGGGGGGGGGGGTGGGGGGGGGGGGCGAGAGAGACACATGATCATTTTGTGATCATGGCGAGTCGCAGATAGATTCGGTAAAAGTTAAAAGGAAACTGCGAATGCTGGGACTCTGAAATAAAAACAGGAACAGTTCTGATCAAGCCAAAACGTTAACCTATCTTTCTCTTTCAGGTGCTGACTGACCTACTGTGCATTCCAGCAATTTCTGTTTTTATTTTAGATAGCTCTAGTGCTAAGTTATGGGTGACTTTCTGTTTTTGTTTTTTGAAGAAGGTCACGCAGGTAAGTTTTGTCCTTTTTCTTAATATCAGGAAAGCAGCATCTGCAATAAGATGGTGAAACTCTTGGTACTTTTGAGTGTGTTTTTTTAGGGTGTAGAGCGGTTTTGCTCGTATGCACGTTAAACTGTTCTTCGAGTCTGGTGTAACAGGTTGTGATATTTCTTCACTAGGTTCGAAACCTTACTTACATGGTGACACGAAGAGAGAAGATTAAGAGGTCGATCTGTCGCGTCCAAGAGCAAATATTCCACCACCAGATGAAACTTCTCGAAGAAGAACGCATTTCTGGTAAGTGCAAAGAAATAGTTAGCTCAGCTGAAGCATTCATTTCCCTTTCCCCATTTTCCCCTTCCGCCCCCCTCCCCCCAAAAAAAATCTAATCCGAAAGTGTGTAAGCACAGGGAGTTTTTCTTAAAATCACCTAGACAATATGTCAAAGATATGACGGCAGTAGCATACCGCAATGCAAATTGTCCTTTTTTTTTGCTTGATGGCCAACGACGGAATAGAGAACCCAGTTGATAACATCGTCACTGTTGTATTGTATGGTGTTTTAAATTGGTGCCTCGGGTTTATAGTGTGGTGAGCAAAATGTCACCCACAGCACAGGCATAATTGGCGTGATTTTTCCCTTTAAGAAGAAAGCAAGCTTCTTGTCTCGGGATATTTCCACTTGCGCTGGGGATCGGTTATTGTTCCTCAATCAGCTCTACGTTGCACGCGTCAAGAATGCCGGGATACTGCTGTTAATCTTTTTGTTACACTGAGGTTGAGCAAGTTCCACCCTGATGGTGCGCAACACTGAATGCCACAGACTTTTAAAGTGTGCATGGCCAGGGAGACAATGAGTTAAGAATGGTGGAACACCAGCACAGACACGATGGGCCGAATGGCCTCCTTCTGTGCCGTAAATTTCTATGATTCATCTTGTCCCATCTGATAATATTGGATGGTGACTGTATCTACTAAACAGAGTAGGAAAATGATATTTAGAGGTTTACTAAGCCGAATACAAGCTGTAGTAGGTCATACAATACCAGATGGCTAAAGTTGGGGGATTTTAACCCTCGGGCAGTAGGCAAGAGGAACGCTCGGGCAGACATTCTTGGGGCGGGTGGGGGGTGGAGACGGGACGTGAAGCAAGAGGCTCGGTCCATTTTAACAGGCGGGCCTCATTTAAATGGAGACGGCGAGCTGCCCGCCTCAAATGGATGTCCAGAGGCAACTCGCTGGGTTAGGGCTGGTGCAATATCGGGCAGCTTGGAGGTTGCCTGACCGGCAGTGAGGTAAGTTGTCAGGGTGGGGGCGGGATTCAGGCGGGTTTCGGGATCGCGGAAGCGGGGGAATCCCAAGGCGGCAGTGGCCCAAACAATTTTTATGGGGTCCATAGGAGCCGTACAAAAATGTTTTATTTTTTTTAAACTTCCCTTAGCCGGGGGGGGCCTCCACTTCTGGTCTGACTGCTTCTACTGAGCAGAGTGTCTAGGCAGGCGCTCTGCCCAGTAGGCTGTAAAATGGCCTCGGGGCCCTATCTGCATAAATTTCGATAAATTGATCAGTCTTCTGCCTGAGTCTGGCAGGTGCCTCAGCTGCCCGGCTTTAAGATAACGGAAGAAGAGCGGTAAGTGGACCGCCTTGATTTAAATTCTTGTACCGCCTGGTTTCAGCCGGGCGGAGGGAGTTTAAAAAGTAAAGCTCCCCCCTCTTTATCCTTTAAGTTCTTAATGCCTGTGCGAGAGGATCCTCGCGAGTGTAGGCTTGGCACTGCCTCACCCTTTAATTTTCATTTTCTTTGGTCACAGTTAAGCAGCTTTGTAGTGGGTGAAGGAAGACGAGAACATTCTGAACCGGCATATTAAACTTCCGTCTGTGTTCTCTCCTAAAACTACTGCTCTAAATTTATAAACTCAGCCGCTGCCTCTTCCTGGTGCTGTTTCAAAGCACTGATGCCAGCCGCTCACTCGAAGTCTGAAGTGCACCACTTTCTGCCTACATTAACATTATTTTAACCAGCCCAACAACCGCTGCCCTCAACTCGCAGAACTTTGTAAAAATTCAAAAGCGACTTCATCGCAGCCACAACTTAATGTTAAACTGACCACTTCCTGCAGGATCCCAGCTGGCAAGTAAAGGAACTGAATGAAATCTAAAATTAAACCTCCCGTCAGCAGGGAAGATGATGCATCACTACGGTTGCGGCTTTATATTTTGCTCCCGCTTTCATATTTACAAAATAACATGTAAAGATTGAAAATGGTCTTTGTTTGAAAATGGTTAGCACTGGTCTTCAGCTTCCCAAACCTGGGACAAGCACTGATGTTGCGCTGGGCACAGGAGGCGGGTGGTACCTCTGCCGGTCCTGCATGCTGTAATATAAAGGACGCGGCACCGTCGATGGTGACCAGGACTCGACCTTTCACTGATCTTGAGAAGAGGTCAGAGGGCCAAAAAAAAAGCATTTGGTTCTCCAGCAGGGATTGGCAGCCTGCTGGTACAATAAAAGAGGAGAGTAAGGCTTGGAAATCATAGTTCGCTCTTCGAGCATCTCTGTCTTGGAACCCCAGCACTAATATAAGAATGCCTTAAGATTAGCATGGGCAGTATTTGGAATTGGAAAACTTTCTTCTTCTTGTATTGTCCTGAAAGTATAGAGCAAAAAAAAAAGTACTAAACTTGCTTTTGTGATTCTGAACCTTCCTGGCCTTTTCATATTGCTTGAAGGTTTGGCAGCGCTGAGTTATACTGTGACTGTGCATTCTTCCACATGTAGGCGAAGAGTCTTTGCGCATGGTCTGCTTAGATGCAGCTGCTCAGGATATCATTGACATTTTTAAAGTTTGTGAAGCGTTGTCAGTTATACTGCAGCAGTGCGAGACGACCTCCTTCGTTCAGTGCTTTTATCAGACTGGCAATTTTCACTCCCCAATTACACTGCCATTTTTGCAATGATGCAACAGAAAAATTTATGTTGCAACGATACAGGCATGGAAATATTAAACGGAACTAGTGATGCTGGTTTCCATCTTCTATCCTGACACCATAATGTGTCCCACCAGCACCTGCGGTTCAGATTCTGTCCTTTGTTTTTGTGTTACGGGCTTGTACTCCATTTAACACTTCCATTAATTAGTGACACCCTCTTGTGTCAGGGACTCCCTATCACTGATCTATTTACCCTCTGTGTACCTGAGTGTGCCTTTATTTGATTTTTCTTTGTTCGTGTTGGATTTCCTAAATTTATCACAGGGTGAGCTCTAAAGTCCGAAGCATCTTTATGGGATGTGGGCGTAATTAGGACTAATAATGGGCTTTACATTTCATATATATAGGTTTGGTTCAGGGAAATAAACTCCTATGTATTGATGATTTCCCCCCCCCCACCACCAAGAACATTAAATGCAGTTTTGTTTTTAATTTTGTTGGAAAGCATTGTTGGATTGAATCTGTTGCTGTGGTGAAGGCAGAGCTTAAGTACACAGAGTTGAGCAGTGCCTGCAAACTGCATGACTAAGCCCTGTTTAGTGGGTGAGGCCATGGTAACAACCTACAGGCCTGTTGTCTGCCGCTAGTCCAGTTTGTTTGCAGTAATTAATGCATGATTCAAACGCAGAATATGCATTTTCAACTCTTTTTATATTTTTTTCCCCATACACAGACTATTTTCAGAGCAGTCAACATCAAGGAGATGTTAGGAATGATCTTTATGATCAACAAGTGTGGTACAATTTGAATACTCACTTGGAACGGTGCTTTTGGTGGGACCTCCATTATTTCTGTGTTATAGAATTCTCATGATCTACAGTCCAATTATTCACTTCACTACTACAAAAGCAAAATACTGCAGATGCTGGAAATCTTGAAAAAAAAACAGAAAATGCTGGAAATACTCAGCAGGTCATGGAGCATCTGTGGAGAGAGAAACAGAGCTAACGTTTCAGGTCAATGGCCTTTCATCAGAACACAACGATGAAAGGTCACAGAGCTGAAACGTTAACTCTGATTCTCACTCCACAGATGCTGCCTGACCTGCTGAGTATGTCCAGCATTTTTTCTGTTTTTATTCACTTTCACTAATCATCTGCCAAACTTTTCACAGGACAAGGCCTCGCGCAAAATGTTGCCTCGTTGCACAATCTGCTATCGCCAATCTCTCTAGCCTCATGCAAACCAAGCTGACATCTAGGACTTATGCTGTTTTGGGGGAGGGAATGGCGCTTATTTTTTAAGCAATTTTTCGTTGGTTCCAAGTTCAAGCTTTCATGTTTCTTTCGTTTAAAAAGTCAAACTTGGAGCAAAATCAAGTGACATACAGAAACCCCAAGTGATAACCTTGCACTGTACGGCTTGGGCAAGTGAGAATTAAAACAAGGCTACAGAGCAGAGAGTCGGGGTGGGGGAGAACTTTTTGATTCTTCTGTTTAAACTGGTGTACATATTACTAGAAAACCATTAGGAAAAGATAACTCGATTTGAGAATAGAAACCTGAGTGTGACAGCATGCTTTTGTGTACTGTGCTCTTCAGGGCTTTAGTTACATTTATTTCTCAGCTCCTGTGATGTACTTGCTACAGATGTAGAGGTAGTTTGAGGAAATTAAAACAAACTCTGTCACTGAGGTCAGACGACAAGCAAATGTTATCAGCACAGAAATGGAAAGAAAAGACCGGTGCAGACTTTTCTTTGTTGTTGGAGAAACAATTCAATTATTTTTCCTGATTAATTGGTTTCACATTCTGGACGTCTGTTATTTGAAACCATGTGGAGGGGGGGCTCAGCGGTTCGAAAGGATGACACCTATGCCCTTACCCTGTTTCCAAACATCGATTCAGTGTACCTCTGAAATCAGCCACATGTTGATTAATGGTAGTTTTAAAAAAAAAAATAGTTTTTGAAAAGCCAAAAACAAATCAAGCAAGCCCTCACTATTTTATACATCATCATCTCTTTACCTCCTTAAAGTTTTTCGAAGGGGGCAGTAAATGGGTTTTATAAGTTTAAACCACGACCCTAAAAAGACCAAATTCAGCTTGATGTTTGTACTGCACTTATCTTCATTGCCATGCCCGAGTTATTGCCCTTATCATGTACAAGACCAAAATTTGGAGCCACTCGATTATCTGGCCAATGTCATCACAGTCTCCACCGCTTATAGTGGGGGTGTTGGCATCAGCGCGATTTGCCCGCTATACGCAGTGGCCAGTGTAACCAAAAAATGTAAAAGAGTACTGTACAGACGTGGGGCTCAACAAGCCGGCAAGAAGGGCTTGCAGCAGTCGCAGGAGTTTTGGAGGCCACGACGGGTGAGTGAAGGCGGGCTGCACATTCCGACTGCCTCCCCTAATTGTTAACAGTGTGAACAGCTGACTGAAGCTGCCTGCCTGTATCTGTCTGAGGGGGGTCCCATTCATTACGGCAGTCCCATTGCATTTTTAGGTGATCGATATTGAAATAGGTCACACTTTCACACTGAAATGAGTGATCGTCACTTCTGTACAGAATTGCCAGGAATTTTAGCAGATTTGTTTCTTTGGTGGTGGGGCTGGTGGGGGGCACATGGTGTAGATATAGGTGTATTCTTCAAAGAACAGAACCTCTGCTTATGCACTGTGTCTGCATGAAACTCTTGTTTAGATTCTTTGGGCTTCCTTGTGCTGTCTAATTTGTTTGGAAGTGTGTAACCAATGACTGTAACAGATTAAATATAAGGCAACGTGCTGCTATATCAATATATTTAATGACTGCTTAATTCTAATAAGTACTGTATCTTCACACCCACCTGGTATTTACTGTAGTGATCATGACTTCAAGCGAGCAGTTTTCCTTTCCTTATCTCCCCCTTCTCCGGTGATTTTCTTAATTTCTCTCCTGAAAGTGGTGACTCTTGCTGGGTAGACTCCCATGAGTATCAGCTGCCCTCCACTGTCTCGGTGAAGTGGCCATTCCTTCATGTGTGAGCCAAGCAGCAAGTGCTGGCAAGCTGTTTGACGGTGAGTGAGTGGGGCTTCACAACTGAGCCTGGTGCTGCCCATCAGTCAACATCTGCAAATACAACTTTTCCATTGGAATCAATGGATAGACTTCAGGAGCACGGACCAGTTTTGCCCCCTTCCTTCTCCGGGACGATGCTGAGGGCAACTGTAATTGGTGGGGGTAAACCTGATCTCCTTATAATGTGTATTGGAGGATCAGTGACTGGTTGTAAAGGTACAGTCAGGTTATATCTCATCATTGAGAGCAGATGGAGCTAAGGTCACCCAGTCAATGCATTTGGGACAAGTGTCCCACTCTATATTGACGCTACCACCCACTGTAACATCCAATTGATGTGTCCGTAACCTGGAGTAGTACATTGCCTTTGGCAGCTAGTCTAAACGGTAACATTCACTTGGTTATGTAATAAAAGAGTGAATGTGGCATCAGATGAAGAGCTGAGCAGATTTATTAAAGGAGCATGGTCAGCCAAATAAAATGATTCACGCATCGTTTTATTTGGTAGATGTAAACCGAGCGGTGATGACTTAATTACATGAATGGTTGTGTCTGGGGGGGGGGGGAAGTTTGAAAGTTTATTTTTAAATCTTTTTAAGGAGAGATTTCATCTGCTGCAGTGCACGAGCTTTATTGACAGCGAATGTGATGGTTCTAGAATGGAAATGTCAGAGCAGGCTATTCAGGAACTGAGGCTGCTTGAAACCTGCCCAAAAAGGGTGACTGCTGCTTTAACAAAATGATTCCAATCCTCCTTGAGGATTAGGTCCCAAAATCTCCTCAGAGTTTGTAAACAGTACTCAAGTCCCCAGTATGAGAAAGCTATGTTAATACAGATGGCCAAAGTGATATAATCCCTGGATTACTAATGGTGGGCTAATGATGGTAGTTCAAATGCTTTCAGTGTCTGGTTCATTGTTCCTTCTAAGGGAGTTACCCGAGTCAGGATGACTACTTCTTGCCCAGTCCAAAAATGTGGGTGTGGTGTCTTAGGATGATTGGCAACATCACATGAAGAATAAACCGAAGCAAACAATAAATAGATTTTTGTTCACAACAATGGTATCCAGAGCTTAAGAATGCATCATGGCTCCACTGATGGCTGTGAATAGCTGAGACATATACCAAGGCCCTGGCCCATGCTGATCTCAGTCTGGACAGCAGTAGGGGGCACTATAATTGGACTCCACCCCCTCGGTAAGGGAAGGGAGGGAAAACTCAGTCAAGATTCCCACTTCTAATTGCTTATTTTTTTATCATTCACGGGATGTGGGCGTTGCTAGCATTTATTGCCCATCCCTAGTTGCCCTTGAGAAGGTGGTGGTGAGCCACCTTCTTGAACCGCTGCAGTCCGTGTGGTGAAGGTACTCCCACAGTGCTGTTAGGGAGGGAGTTCCAGGATTTTGACCCAGCGACGATGAAGGATCGGCGATATATTTCCAAGTCAGGATGATGTGTGACTTGGAGGGGAACTTGGAGGTGGTGGTGTTCCCATGCGCCTGCTGCCCTTGTCCTTCTAGGTGGAAGAGGTTGCAGGTTTGGAAGGTGCTGTCGAACGGTACGCCGGTGGTGGAGGGAGTTAATGTTTAAGGTGGTGGATGGGGTGCCGATCAAGTGGGTTGCTTTGTCCTGGATGGTGTCGAGCTTCTTGAGTTTTGTTGGAGCTGCACCCATCTAGGCAAGTGGAGAGTATTCCATCACACTCCTGACTTGCACCTTGTAGGGGGTGGAAAAGCTTTGGAGAGTCAGGAGCAATGTTCCCCCTAAGGTGCGTGGCCGCGCACCAATCGGCAGGTCCCGCGCAGGCCACTCAACATATGCTGCCACTGGAAAAGACACCGCGCAGCAAATTTAAAGGGACCATGCACCAAAATCAAAAATTAAAGGGAACATTGGTCAGGAGGTGAGTCACTCACCACAGAATACCCAGCCTCTGACCTGCCCTTGTAGCCACAGTATTTAGGTGGCTGGTCCAGTTAAGTTTCTGATCAATGGTGACCCCCAGGATGTTGATTCAATGATGGGAATGCCATTGAATGCCAAGGAGAGGTGGTGGTTAGACTTTCTCTTGTTGGAGATGGTCCTTGCCTGGCACTTTGGTGCGACTGTTACTTGCAGCAACTCCTGCTGTTGAGTAGCCTCCTGACACTCGCTGTCAAGGTTTGCACTTGAATATTGCCCACTTGAATGAGGTCCTGGAGAATATCCAGTGTCCATGGGATTGTACCCCCAGCAAGGAGAGGAATTGAGAAAATTAGCCCGAGAATAAAGGAATCGGGAAATTAATTTTAAAAATGTGCATCACTATTTATTATTACTTGTTGAATGATTTGGCTGTTTCAAAAAATTTAAACTGCACTGTCGAAAACTGGACTTCTACTGTCCAGTTTTAAAATGGCCTGATTGCCAGGCAACCTGCCTTAAACCTGGATATCCAATGGGAAACCAGATGGGTAGCCATCAAGACTGTGTATTAAAGCAAGAATACGTCAAAGGTCATTACAGGTGGTTTCTCCCTCCCCACCCCCAGAAATACAAAGTACAAGAATGTTGAAATTATTTGGCATTCTTATTAGTCCATTCTATCTAATTTTATTATTTTTTATTCATTCATGGGATGTGGCGTCATTGGCAAGGCTAGCATTTATTGCCCATCCCTAATTGCCCTTGAGAAGGTGGCGGTGAGCCGCCTTCTTGAACCGCTGCAGTCCGTGTGGTGAGGGTACTCCCACAGTGCTGTTGGGGAGGGAGTTCCAGGATTTTGACCCAGTGACGATGAAGGATCAGCAATATACTTCCAAGTCAGGATGGTGTGTGACTTGAAGGGGAACTTGGAGGTGTTGGTGTTCCTGTGCACCTGCTGCTCTTGTTCTTCTAGGTGGTTGAGGTTGCAGGTTTGGGAGGTGCTGCCAAAGAAGCCTTGGCGCGTCACTGCAGTGCAACTTGTAGATGGTACACACTGCAGCCACGGTACGCTGGTGGTGGAGGAAGTGAATGTTTAAGGTGGTCGATGCGGTGCCAATCAAGTGGGCTGCTTTGTCCTGGATGGTGTCGAGCTTCTTGAGAGTTGTTGGAACTGCACTCATCCAGGCAAGTGGAGAGTATTCCATCACACTCCTTACTTGTGCCTTGTAGATGGTGGAAAGGCTTTGGGGAGTCAGGAGTTGAGACCCTAGCCTCTGACCTGCTCTTGTTGCCACAGTATTTATGTGGCTGGTCCAGTTAAGTTTCTGGACAATGGTGACCCCCAGGATGATGTTGATGGGGGATTCGGTGATGGTAATGCCGTTGAATGTCAAGGGGTGGTGGTTAGACTCTCGCTTGTTGGAGATAGTCATTGCCTGGCACTTGTGTGGCGCAAATGTTACCTGCCACTTATCAGCCCAAGCCTGAACGTCATCCAGGTCTTGTTGCATGCGGGCATGGACTGCTTCATTATCTGAGGAGTTGTGAATGGCACTGAACACTGTGCAGTCATCAGCGAACATCCCCATTTCTGACCTTATGTTGGAGAGAAGGCCATTGATGAAGCAGCTGAAGATGGTTGGGTCTAGGACACTGCCCTGAGGAACTCCTGCAGTGATGTCTTGGGGCTGAGATGATTGACCTCCAACCATCACAACCATCTTCTTTAGTGTTAGGTATGACTCCAGCCAGTGGAGAGTTTCCCTCCCGATTCCCATTGGCTTCAGTTTTACTAGGGCTCCTTGATGCCACACTCGGTCAAATGCTGCCTTGATGTCAAGGGCAGTCACTCAGCTCACCTCTGGAATTCAGCTACTCGTCTTCCTTTTTAAGAGAGAGTCAATAGCTGCAGTCATAATCTTTGCAAAGTGACAGCAACTGCATTAAAATTAATTTCAAATATAAACTGTTAAATAAGAATTGAATTCCTCAAACTTGAAAGAGGCACCCTGAAGATGTTAAAATAGGAAAAGAGATTTTGACAAAATGAACATCTCCATATATATATTTCTGAAAGAACAGTTTGTTTGTACGTGGGGTTACAAATAAACTACATTCAAAAATAATCATTTAAAAAAAATAATAATTGAGAAACTCCATCTATTTTAAGGCCAGGTTGTCTCTGTTCTTTTGGGTAGAGACAACTTTCATTGTCCTTTGCTGAGGAACAGTTGACTCTATGGCAACCAGCTTTCTGGAGGAGACTGCTTTGTTGCAGAGTTTAATAACATTGTGTTCTTGAAAGCACAGCATTCCCCCCCCCCCCCCCCCCCACCCACCGCAATTATAACTGTGAGTTACTCTTTCAATTTCTCAGGCTGTAGAGCTTAATGGGGGAAAAAATGGTTTTGTCGGTATTCTGTTTTAATACAGATTATACAGCCTGCTGCTTAATATTGCCCTCAGATGGACAGAAGTACTTCAGCATAGTGATTAGTTAATAAATTAAACCAATCCTAATAAGATGCATTTTCCTTCTTTGGAAATTTTCTGTGCATCTTAAAAAGTGGATGTTGCTGCCACTCTTTTTAGAACATATTGGGTTGGTGGTTTGTGGTGACCCTTTAGTTCTAACAAGTGACTTTGAATCCCTGCCTTTGCTGATGGTCTTGGCTTTTTAGTTCATCGGAAGGAACTATGGCCTAGCTGGGGGTCAGTGTTCATTCCTTTATTATATTGGGTTGGTGAAGGACTAATTAATGACATCTTTGTGCAATGAGAAAGGGTTAATTAATAACCTTGTAGTAAAAGGGCCTTTAGGGAAGAGTGACCATAATATGATAGAATTTTATATTGAGTTTGAAAGTGATTCAGTTAAGTCCGAAACTAGGGTTTTAAATCTAAACTAAGCAAACTACATAGGTATGAGGGGCGAGTTGGCTAAGGTAGATTGGGAAACCACATTAAAAGATATGACAGTTAACAAGCAATGGCTAGCATTTTAAAGAATTAATACATAATTTACAACAAATATATATTCTTTTAAGGCACAAAAACCCCAAAGGAAAAGTGGTCTAACTGTGGCTAACAAGAGAAGTTAAAGATAGTATTTGATCAAAGGAAGAGGCTTATAATTTTGCCAAAAAGAGTGGTAAGCCTGAGGATTGGGAGGATTTTAGAATTCAGCAAAGGAGGACCAAGAAATTGATAAGGAAAGAGGAAAAAGAATATGAGAGTAAATTAGCAAGAGACATAAACAGATTTTAAATGTTTCTATAGGTATGTAAATAGGAAGAGATTAGTGAAAGTAAATGTGGGCCCATTAGAGTCAGAGACAGGAGAAATTATAATGGGCAATAAGGAAATGGCAGAGACATTAAACAAATACTTTGTGTCTGTCTTCACAGTAGAAGACACAAAATACATTCCAGAAATAATGGGGAACCAAGGGTCTAGCAAGAATGAGGAACTTAAAGAAATCAGTATAAGTAAAGACATAGTACTGGAGAAATTAATGGGACTAAATGGCGGCCTGCATCCTAGGGTTTTAAAAGAGGTAGCTGCAGAGATAGTGGATGCACTGGTATTAATCTTCCAGAATTCCCTAGATTCTAGAACAGTCCCCAAGGATTGAAAGGTAACAAACATAACCCTGCTGTTTAAGAAAGGAGGAAGAGAAAAAATGGGAAATTATAGGCCAGTTAGCCTGACATCAGTAGTAGGCAAAATGCTAGAATCTATTATTAGGGACTTGGTAACAGGGCACTTAGAAAATCGTAATATGATTAGACCGAGTCAACATTGTTTTATGAAAGGGAAATCGTGTTTGACAAATCTGTTAGAGTTTTTTGAAGATGTAACTAATAGGATGGATAAGGGGGAACCAGTGGATGTAGTGTATTTGGATTTTCAAAAAGCATTCAATATTCAATATTCAAAATTAGGACTCATAGGATTGGGGGTAATATATTAGCACTGATTGAGGATTGGTTAATGGACAGAAAACAGAGAGTATGAATAAACAGGACGTTTTCGGGTTGGCAGGGTGTAACTAGCGGGTTACTGCAAGGATCAGTGCTTGGGCCTTAGCTATTTACAATCTATATTAATGACTTGGATGAAGGGACTGAGTGTAACGTATCCAAGTTTGCTGCTGATACAAAGTTAGGTGGGAAAGTAGCTGTTAGGAGGACGTAGAGAGGCTGCAGAGAGATATAGATAGGTTGACTGAGTGGGCAAGAACATGGCAAATGGAATTCAATGTGGGGAAGTATGAAGTTATCCACTTTGGTGGGAAAAACAAAAAAGTAGAATATTTTTTGAATGGTGAGAGACTGGGAAATGTTTGCATTCAGAGGGACTTGGGTGTCCTTGTACATGAATCACAGAAAGTTAACATGCAGGTACAGCAAGCAATTAAGAAAGCAAATGGTATGTTAGCTTTTGTTACAAAGGGATTAGAGTATAAGAGTAAATAAGTTTTACTACAATTATACAGGGCATAGGTGAGGCCACATCTGGAGTACTGTGTACAGTTCTGGGTTCGTTACCTAAGGAAAGATGTACTTGTCTTAGAGGGAGTGCAACGAAGGTTCACTAGACTGGTTCCTGGGATGAGGGGATTGCCCTATGAGGAGAGATTGAGTAGACTAGGCCTATATGCCCTCGAGTTTAGAAGAGAGGTGATCTAATTGAAACATATCAAATTCTTAAGGGGCTTGACAGGGTAGATGCAGGGAGGATGTTTCCCCTGGCTGGGGAGTCCAGAACCAGGGGTCTCAGTCACAGAATAAGGGTCGACCATTTAGCGCCATTTAGCTCTGAGATGAGGAGAAATTTCTTCACTCAAAGGGTTGTGAATCTTTGGAATTCTCTACCCCAGAGGGCTGTGGATGCTCAGCTGTTGAGTATATTCAAGGCAGAGATCGATAGATTTTTGGCAACTAAGGGAATTATGGGATATGGGGATAGTGCGGGAACGTGGAGTTGAGGTAGAAGATCAGCCATGATTTTGTTGAATGGCGGAGCAGGCTCAAAGGGGCAAATGGCCGACTCCAGCTCCTATTTCTTATGTTCTTGTATCTAGACCAAAGGAAGGTATTGGTTGGGAAAGGGAAAAGAGGACAAAGACTGGGAAAAATTCTAAATAAAAAAATAAAGTAAACTATGTTAGTGATATTGCTATTCATTTGGCCTCTTTCTGTAGTCTCTGAAGACTTTGAAGAAGGTATATTCATTACAATGGATTGACTTCTCTTGACATATTTGAAACAGAAATTAAAAAGAATAATCCTTAGGCTAAGGCTCTGGTATTTGCAGTGCCATAGAAACTGGTGGAGATGAGTTATGGAAATTGGATTACTGAATTCTTTTTGATATATTTTCTTTTATCACTTCTAATCTTTGAGAGAAGGGATGTAGTCGTCATGGTACTGATATTGGCTCCCCTCCAGCCTTTAGTATTGCAGTATCTAACCTTACCGCAGTTAAGCTGTACCCAAAAGAGTTGCTCTTCCTGTTTCAGAATTCAAGTGTCGTACAAGATCACATGCTTAATAAATAGAATACAGATAAGCCTCTGGAGGCTTAACATTTCCTCCTGATTCCATATGGAATTTCAGAAGACCAGGATTTGAGCTCAGGTTTTTTGAAGAAATGTTTCTGAAATCGACACACAAATGTTTTATAGAAGCCTCTAGTGGACATTGCTGATTGAACTGCAAGCTTTGTGTTGGTGCCGACACTACTTTTGATTTTAGTTCTCTTTCTGCTCAGTTAGAATGAATTGTCCAAATCCCCAAACCCCAGTATGTTAGGCTCTCCGCTCAAGCTATATTGATATTGTTGAGACCAATTGCCGTTGTCACATTGCATCACTGAGCACTGTCACTATATTTCCTTTTAAGGGATACATCACTAGGATTGATCAAGCTAAAATGTTTTATTCGTCAACATCCAAACACCAGTTCTCTTAAATAGTTAAACGTTGTATGCTGCTGCACTGCTTGACCAGAGCTGTTCTACATTGGTGCATTAGTCTTACCAAGTGAAGCGTTCCCCATTTCAATGTTCAATAAACAGGAACAGCTTGGATTTTTATTAATGTGTAATGCCTGATGAGACCAGTCAGTCACACTGGGTGTGCACTGTGTGAATGAAGCCACTCTATTTGCACTAATGCAGTAGGTTACCAAGATCTTTTTAGGTTTTATTTGTATGTGTAGATTTACTGAGCTAAATGCTGAACAATATTGAGATCACTGCTTTAATGTGAACACATTGCTTTTAAAAGTGGATCTCTGTTGAATATGCAACAGATCAGAAACATGCCTCATTCCTTGCTTTTCTGGAAATAAAATGGTTTAGTATTGTCTTTTCTGGTGATTTAAAGCAGGTCACCACAACAATTACCTCTGCTCCTCACATGTAGAAAGACATCCCAGAGTGCTTTACAACAAGGAGACTATGGTAACGGTGGGTACAGAGCATACAGAAAACTGAGAGGCTATAAAGGGGATCCAAGGCACAGTTGAAAAGGTTTTTGAAAGCAGGGAGATAGATGGCAACATGGAAGAACTAGGTAGTTCTTAACAAGTGTCTACTGATGGTGGATTGGAGAGAGTGAGGGGTGAGGAGAAGTCCAGTGTTGGAGGAACGGCGGGTGTGCGTGGGGATGTAAGGCCGGCAGACATCACTAAAGTGAGGTGGGGAGAGACTACGGAGAAATTTGGAAAAACAAGGACATGAATTTTGAAATTGATTAATTGGGCATGGGGGAGCCAGTGGAGCTTGGAGAGGATGGTGGTATGGGACTTAATGCGGTAACCATGTATTTTGGATGAATTGAAACTTGTGGTGAGTTGAGGTGGAGAGGCTGGCTAGGAGGGCATTAGAGAAGTCAAGTCTTGAGGCAATGAAGACATGGACCAGAGTTTTGGCAGCAGAAAGGGAGAGATGGGGCAATACTGCGGAGGTGGAAGAAAGCAGTTTTGATAATAGAAAAAATGCGGGGGAAGAATCTGAGCTCGGAGCTGAGCAGAACCCTAGGTTCTGCACCTCTTGACGAAGCTTGAGCTAGCAGCCGGGGTGGTTGATAAAATGGAGTCCAGAAGCACGGAGGTACGAATGGGCGCTAAAGATGATGACCTCATTCCGCTTGAGGAAGTTTTAGCTCATCCAGGTCTTGGTATCAAGCAGACAATTTGAGAGTGTGCCAGCAGCCTTTGGACTGGGGGAACAGAGGGGTGCCATTGGCGTATATCTGGAAGCTGACCCCGTGCTTCCAAATAATATTGCCAAAGGATAGCATACAGATAGCGAAGAGCAAGGGACCAAGGATGAACCCCAGGGTATAGCATGTAAGCAGAGAAGGCATTGGCAGTTCCATGCCATTGAGTAAGGTAAGAGTGGAAGCAGGAAAGGGGCGTGCCCTGGAGGTGGATTGCAAAGCAGAGAAGTTGGAGTAGCCAATGGTGTTGAAGGTGACCGAGAGATTGAGATGAGTCCACTGTAAAGATCACAGGATGTTATTTGTGACTTTGACCAGTATAGTCATTGTACTGTTGATATGATGGAAGCCAGATTGGAGAGCCTTGGACATGGAATGTTGAACGCGTACTTGTGAGTCATCAATACATTCCCAGGACTTCGAAGAGAAACGGAAGGTTAGAGATACGGCAGTCATTGGGGAGAGTGGAAGGATTTAGAGTTACATAGAAACATAGAAACTGGGAGCAGGAGTAGGCCATTCGGCCCGTCGAGCCTGCTCCACCATTCAATACGATCATGGCTGATCATCCAAATCCAGTACCCTGTCCCTGCTTTCTCACACAGAATCCCCATCGAGCCTGCACCGACACATATCCCACCCTATCCCCGTAACCCCACGTATTTAATTCCCCCTAACATATCCCATCCTATCCCCGTAACCCCACATATTTAATCCCCCCCTAACACTAAGGGTCAATTTATCATAGCCAAATCAACCTAACCCGCACATTTTTGGACTGTGGGAGGAAACTGGAGCACCCGGAGGAAACCCACGCAGACACGGGGAGAATGTGCAAACTCCACACAGACAGTCACCCGAGGCCAGATTCGAACCCGGGTCTCTGGCGCTGTGAGGCACCAGTGCTAACCACTATGCCACCGTGTTGCCGTTTATTGAGGGAGGGATTTTGAAGGAAGCGGGGACTGTGCTGGGCGAGATACACGGGTTGGTCATATTGACCAATATGTGGGTGATGTTTTGAGGTTGGTTGGTCAGGAGTTGGGTGCGAGTGGATTGAGGAAACAGCTAATAAGCTACATAGATGATCTGGGTGAGCTGAGGGGGTGAATTCAAGTGAAGCTTAAAATCCCAAGGACGAAGAATCATGTGGTGCAAAGGCTGAGGCCAGCGAGGAAGGAGATTTCCTGAGAAAGATAGCTGGTGGGAAAGAGGGTGTAATAGATGGAGAATCTTAAAGGAGAAATGGTGGAGTGTGAAGTGTTGGAGTGAGGAGAAGAGCCCAGAAGAATAGAGGTAAAGGTTGGGGTGGGATATTGATAGGGGTGCCACACCATCATTGTTACAGCTTAGGGCGAGGACTTGGTATGACATAAAGCCAAATGGATTGGCATCAGTGAGGGTAAGAAGTCGTTTGTGGTGAGCCAGGAATTGTTTCAGGGTCAGGATGTGGAAATGTTCCTCCAGGACCAGTATATGTTTGCAGATAAAGATGTTTTTCCCCTGAATCCAAAATGTTGCATTTTCAAATTTTGAATGAAAATTTCTGTCTTGAGATTATGCAGTGATTTTACTCTGAATGTTTAATGCATTCATATGAAATTCCTTGATTTGCCTGGCTATTTTAAACAGATTAACTCGCATGTTAAAATAGTAGTTAATATTTGCAGAGTGTAATTTCAGTGCTATTGTGTTCAAAGTTATGAAGGGTTTTGATGAGGTAAATAGGGAAAAACTGTTTCTGTTGATCAGTTAACGGGTAACTAGAGAGTATGAAAATAAGATCACCACCAAAAGAATAAAGAGAGAGATTAGGAGAATTTTTTTATATACACAAAGGGTTGTTTCGGATGAGACGTTAACCAGATCTGCGCGCTCAGGTGGACGTAAAAGATCCCATGGCACTATTTTGAAGAAGAGCAGGGGAGTTATCCCTGGTGTCCTTGCCAATATTTATCCCTCAATCAACATCACAAAAACAGATTATCTGGTCATTATCACATTGCTGTTTGTGGGAGCTTGCTGTGTGCAAATTGGCTGCCGCATTTCCTACTTACAACAGTGACTACACTTCAAAAGTACTTCATTGGGTGTTAAGAGCGTTGGGACTTGCTGAGGTTGTGAAAGGTGCTATATAAATCTTTGTAGGATGGTATGGCCTATTGGAAATAATAATGGAAGCAGAATCCATAAATGCTTTTAAGGAAGTGGATAAATATTTGAAAAAGAAAAATTTGAAGGGGTTATAGGGAATGAAAGAAAGAAGACTTGCATAGAATTACACAACACAGAAACAGGCCATTCCGCCCAGGCCCAACGGGTCTATGCCAGTGTTTATGCTCCACACAAGCCTCCTCCCACCTAACTTCATCTCACCCTATCAACATATCCTTCATTCCTTTCTCCCTCATGTACTTATTTAGCTTCCCATTAAATGCATCTATGCTAATCGCCTCAATCACACAATGCAAGTTTCATATTCTCATCACTCTGATTAAAATCAACTGAAGATAGCATACCTGGAGTGCTGGTCAAGATATGGCTGGTTGTGAAGTATCTCCATACAAGGCTGACCAGATAACTTGTGAGCACCATGTGAATTAGTCACCCCATGAATGGATATAGTGCTTTACACGACCTCAGGACGTCCAACGCGCTTTACAGCCAATTACGTACTTTTGAAGTGTAGTCACTGTTCTAATGTAGGGAATGTGACAGCCAATTTTGCGCACAGTAAGCTCCCACAAATAGCAGTGTGATAATGACCAGATCATCTGTTTTTAGTGATGTTGGTTGAGGGATAAATATTGGCCAGGACACCTGCTAGAACTCCCCTGATCTTTTTCAAAATAGGATCTTTAACGTCCAGCTGAGAGGGCAGGTGGGGCCTCGGTTTAACACCTTATCTGAAGGACGGCACCTCTGACAGTGCAGCACTCCCTCAGTACTGCACTGGAGTGTCAGCCTAGATTTTGTGCTCAAGTCTTTGGAGTGGGACTTGAACCCATAACCTTCTGACTCAGAGACCAGAGTGCTACCAACTGAGCCACAGCTGACACTGAATGCGAGTAAGTGGATAACTTTGTCTGTCGAGTGGCATCCTTCTGTCGTGTAAAATGTTATGATTAAGCATCACAACTCTAATCCTTTTTTTGGGTGAAGGTATTTTAAAAATGTTGTTTGGTTGCTGTATCACCCACAAAATCTGAGCCTGAACCCCAACCTCCAATGTCGTTCATTAATGGGCTTCTCCCATGGGAACGAGTTTGCCGGCTATCGGGAGGAGGGGAAGGGAGGAGAAACTAGCCATTGGAATTGTCTCTTCCTGCACCACTCAAATACGCCTCCTGGTGGGTGAACAAGAATATTGCATTGATGCATGCTGGAAATGTTTGAGGGCTGCATCTTCATTCTCTTGCCCAAGGTGCTGTCGAGCAATGACTAACTGACCACAAAGAGAAGAGGTTTTAGAAAAGCAAACTTAAATTGTTCTTTTTACTGATATTAAATAATGTCTGTTTGCCAGCTTTTATAATTGAACATCTTTTTTTAACAGGTAATGTACAGTGCTGTCTATATCGATTGCCAGTATCAATATTAGGTTCTAGATCTAAATTTTAAAAAATTGGATAAAAAGTGCTATTCGAACAACTTAGGAAAATTTGTAAAACGGGGAGGATTTCAGAAGAAACTTTAAAGAAAAATAAAGTCGATTGTGAAATATATAATAATTTCTGGTGGTCTCCAGATAATAATGTCATTATTTGTTTCTTTAGCTTGCCCAGCTGCTAGTTACATGTTTTGTTCTGTGCATATTTTAGCTGAATCTTGAAAGTTACAATCTGGGCCTTATTTTAATAAATGCAAAAGGATATCCAGGCCTGTGTGAATATGGCACGGTATGAATTATGTGTGTGCTTTGTTTGTAGGTGTGCCTTCAGCATTCCCACCAGAAGATACTTTATTCCTTGGTTGGCTGGCACACACTCATCCGGTTTCCAAACCAGGTGGTTTACAATGGAAGTCGAACAGAGAACTGGAGACGGGCCAGCCTGCTGACCACTACTCGGACAAGGTCTGGCGTGAAAAGAGCTCACACTTGAGTGGCAGAATGCAAAGCCATACCGACTCTACTAATCAGCGCTTGTTGAAGCAATCAAACCGATCCAGTGAGTGCAAAAACATAGCTAATGTGCACAGCGCCAAGGAGGACTATACCAGCGAGAGTATTCTTCCGCCGTGCGATAAGGTTCGTAGCGGGTCGCGAGCTAATGCCCGTGAGAGAAATAATGGTCTGGCTGCACCTGACCACAGGAAGAAAACTGACAGCAGTGGACGTAGTACCGCAAGTAAAGCAGAATTGCGTGAAAGAGCTTGTTCGAAACGGGACAAACCCTACGTGCCGGCAGAATTAACCCTACGGCAGTCTGAAAACAAGCGGGCTTTATGTGCGCCAGTGTGTAAAGTGCCCTCTGTTAGAATTCGGAGGTTATCTGGGGATGGCAGCCACGCACACTCCAAATGTAATGGTACCTTGGGCAAGGTAGCTTGCAATCAAACTGCTATTGCTACTGGTCGTCCTGCAGCAAAAGTGCCTACAACACCTACGAGTCCAGTGAAAAACTGGGGTGGGTTCAAGATCCCAAAGAAGGGAGAAAGGAAGCAGCACGAGGAGAGACAGGAGCCCTGCAGGCAGAACTCAGAATCCACACAATACCAGCACTTGGGAGCGCAAAGGGCCTCTTCCAAAGAGAGGGCAAAGGTGAGGTTGCTGCCGGACAATGAGAACGATGGCTATAGTCCTGATGCCGAGATGAGTGATTCAGAGACGGAGTCAACAGACAATTGCAAGCCACAACGGCTAAATTCAAACCGTGCGATGGTGAGCAGGAGGTACGGGACAGATATTATTCGAAGAAGCATTCTGGCCTCTTGATCCAGATAAGAGGGGGGCAACAAGTGCACTCGCTGCCTGGTGTCCACGTCCAATCCCAACAATATTTTAATTAAATGCCTTGTTGTGATTTAATATTTCTTCAGGCTAAGTATTTGGTACCCAGGGACATTTCCCATCATGGAATGTTTGTCAGTAAAACACTTGTGTTTAAGTTAAATGCTACAGTTTTGTAGTCTATTAATCTGCCCCATGTATAGTTAATCAATATTTCAGGTAGGCCTTTCGCAAGGTATATTGAAACAGAAAAATAACTAGACCAGAAGATGCCAGTTTTGAAGCAGGAATTTAAAGATTAAAAGCTTAAACACTAAAGAAAAAACTTTTTAAAAATAATTGCATTTGCTAAGCATCCCAGTAGTTAAGTGATTAGCACTCAGCAATTTTTTTACTGATTTATTTTTTAAAAGCATGATTTTAAAAAAAACTTTTAAAAATCAGCAGGTTGTGTGATAGTTCTGGCCGGACTTAGTCCAGTATTTTGGGCTAAAAAAAAGGACTATAAAGTAAAAGCAGCAAATTCTAAGTTCCTTGGCAAATACAAACTACAGTTTGTTTCTTAAATTGGTAAAACCCAGTGTTCACTAGTGTTAGATTTTCAGATGTGGCCATTTCAGAGTTCTTCACTTTAAAGTATTCAGCTGATCTGTAAATGTAGTCAGACAGAAGCACAGTAATTTAGGCAATGGAAAGTGAGAGGTTCAGATATACAGCAGCTGCTGGGAAGGAAGGAATCCCTTGTAGTCTATAAATTCTGGAGTTTCTGCAGTAATTTGGCAGGGATGACTGGCACCTTAACAAGAGCGAGGAGTTGCTGCAGGAAATTTTGATGTTTTTCTAAGTCGTTCCTGTACTGTTCCTTTGTGAACAACTGGAGTGAAACACTTGTTAAGTGTGCGATAATTCGTAAGACTATTAGGGCTATACCTTTCTAAAAACATCATTTGTCTGTCCCATGTATCCATTACCTTTATTTTAGATTAGTCCCATTAATGCTACTATCCCATTCCATATGTTTGAATCAGGTTTTATTTACATAGAATTTACAGCACAGAAACAGGCCGTTTGGGGGTTTGGGGGGGTGCAGAGAAAACTGCAAAAGTTTCAAGAATTTTTTCCTTTTTTTTTTGGAATCTTGGAATTCCACCAGTTGGGAAAAAATGGGAGATTTTCCAAAATGTTGAATAGAGGATGTGGAACACTATCCATTGTGGCATTCTAGCATCAAAGATGCTCTGAACTAGCGTTGCATCAGTATTAACACAAGGGGCCAGAGCAGTTCCAATTCACCAGTTTGATTTCTCCCTCCCCCAAATAATACTGACCCTGCAATGATTTTCTGAGTAAACTGCAGTAAAACAGCTGCACTACTTCAACAGTCTGCACCATTATGTTCTTTGTCAAAACTCGTGTGTGACCAGCAAAGGGATGCAACAACAGCACTAAAAGGCGATTTTTTTTTTCTCCCAGTAAATACAATCATTATTTTTAATATTCAGTCACCATTGTGATACAACTTTTATTTAAGTAACCTGGACATTCCTTTTTTGTGTTAAATTCTAGTGCGGCGTAACTGGGGTTACTCTCAGCAAGGGATGAACATAGCCAAATTTGGATGGCATTGGGGATTAGTGGGGGAAAGAAAAGAGTTCAACTTCCCAAACTTGGAGCAGACTGGCTGGTGTTCTTATTGTCAAATAAAATGTAAAACGAGTCAACCCAGTAACTTTTAAAATACTAAATGGCCATTTTTAGTAATTTACACAAAACCTGTTTAAAATTCCAAGCCTTCAGTCTCTTATAAATTTGTTGAAAATGATCTTAAGCAAGTTTTAAATCTCTCCAAAAATCTTATTACATAAAGTGTTGCATGCACTGTACTGAATTTATTTCCTGCTCATGTGTTGTAATGCAGTTGAAAATATTTCAAGTAGACACTATCAATATTGAACATGTATATTTAATTTTATTAAGTGGCCTTTTCTAATCTTTATTCAGTGCAATAGCCATGTATTATTTTTAAAAAGAATTGTAGAAAGGAAGGTATTTCGATTACATGTTTGACATGGAGTATTTATGCATCTGATATGCAAGCTAGTTTGAAATATTTGCAACATCTTAATCTTTACTGTTTTAGTGTTTAACATGGAGGTACCATCACATTGCATTGTACAGAAGGAAACCATCACTAATTGTATGCCTTGCTAAGTTTTATGCCTGCACTAAATAATCTTTTGGGTAGAAATAGGCAGTGAATTAATAGTTTGAGTACAATGGTTTGTTTAAAGAACCATAACTTAGACTGACAGTTAAAGCTTTACTTTTCCCCCTGTTGTGCTTACTTGTCGAGATCGATCTTAAATTATGATTTTTGGTATTTTATATAGACTGTAGTTGACCATTAGGCTAGTTGAGCTACTGTGTAGTTGCTACTGGCATGCAAATGCAGTTTAAAACAAAAGTGATGTAAAGGGACAATTTTCACACGCCCTGTTTTCTGATTGTTCCGTACAGACCTGCTGAACAGGCTTTGCAGTGTGGTGCTGTACAGAGGAATTCTATCACCCTGTGCCTAGTAAAGTTTAACTGGTGTCCATTTAGTTACAAAGAGCATGGAAATAAAAGCAGAAATAAAATTTATACAGAGATGACTATTTTAAATTACCTGGCTCTTTGCTGTATTTATTTTTCTTGTAAAATATTTATAAAAACTACTTTTGAGAGAGAAAATTCTGTTCTGTGAATGTTGAAAACATTTAGATGAATTGTGCCTTTTTTGTGTTTGATATTGTTGAGTTTACACTAGTATATATGATAATGGTACATCGACCTGTAAAATGTTTCTCAGAATTAAATCTCACCTGGAACCAACAGAAAGAGACGCTGGCCTTTTTTGTGGGCCTGTATAGGCCAGAATAATAAAAACAAGAGACTACAACACTGTCTTCCTTTATGCATTTGGGATTTTTCATAAACTTTGAGATATTTTAATTAAACTTTAATGATAGCAATAAACCTAATTTCTCTTTACTTTTTTTAAGCCAGTGTTATTAGAAAATACATGGAGTCACGTGATGTTGAATATGTCAAGATTTTTTTTTTTAAAAGATGGTTCTACAAACCCAGCCTATGCAAGGTAACAAAATGGGGTCTTGTACCTTGCATAAATATCCAAGTATGCTTTTTCATCAGTTATTAAAAGTCTGCTAGATGTCATTCTCCCTTTGTAGCAGCATCTGCTCTCTTGGGATGAAACGTTGCAAGTTGCCAGTTCTGCGTAGAAAACTCTACTTTTCCACAAGTAACCTTGGGAGCACTTAAATAAAACACTGTGCTTTACCAGAACATTTGTACCATTCTACTGCAATAAATGTATATGCTTGTTTCTCCCACCCCCCCCCCCCCCCCCAGTAAAGCTAAACTACAATTAAAAATCTTGAGATCTGTGTGTTTTATGAAGTTAAGATTATAGATATCCCCAATTTTCTGATTGCCAGTAAGTAACATATTAATATTAATCATGGTTAAGAACTGTTAAATTTCTAATAGATTGAGTTGAGAGGTAAAAAGGGTGAGGGGAGTGAATTTAAGTGTGTGCCGTAAGTGTAGATAAATGCAAAAGTACTTTAAAATCCAGATTTGTTAAGACTTCAGCAGACACTGGGACAACGTGGGCATGAAGGTATGTTCTAAAATTGATCAGACTGCTAAGAAATTTAAACCTAAAGCTTGCATTTTGAATTTTCCAATGGATGTACCATCTCAAGCTGAGGTTCTTGCATAGCCTCGGAACGGGTGCTAACTTGGATTGCAGTGATCATTGCATGGTTAAATTGGATATATTTAAGGATAAAAATAACAATACAGACGTGCATGACTTCAGAAGGGAACATTTTAGGATCAGGAAAAGAGCTCTTAAGAATTGAGTGTCAAATGAAATGAGTCCTGGACTGCCACTGACACCTTGGGGGGTGAGGGAAGGGGAGGGGGGGTGGGGTGGTAAATCTAACTGGCAGGGGCACAGGAGGGATGGTAGTGGATCGGCATCCCGTTATACACCCCACCCTAATATTCCTTTTCAGTGACTGAAAGAGAAAGTCAAATCAGGCAGGGTGTTTTAACGGGCTGTCGATCTGTGACTACCTGCACCCCTGTGGTAATTGTACTCCCCTAATTCTCTGAGGCACTTTCGGCTTCCAACTGCTGATCTGCAATAGATATAAATATTTGATTTGGACTCTCCAGTGAATGTTCAATTTCTTGGTTGTTTGCAAAACTGGCCTTTGACACTGGTTTTAAGACACACACAATTCTTCTAGGGACAAGTAGGATGACGATGAACAGGCAAACAGGTACGTTTTTTGTTTAAAAAAAAGCTATGTACAGTTAGGAACTAGTTTGGCTTCTCTAAGAAATAGAAACATAGAATCTAGGAGCAGGAGTAGGCCATTCGGCCCGTCGAGCCTGCTCCACCATTCAATACGATCATGGCTGATCATCCAAATCCAGTACCCTGTCCCTTCTTTAATCCCCACTGTACACATATCCCACCCTACCCCCGTAACCCCACGTATTTAATTCCCCCTAACATATCCCATCCTATCCCCATTACCCCACATATTTAATACCCCCCTAACACAAAGGGTCAATTTATCATAGCCAAATCAACCTAACCCGCACATTTTTGGACAATCTTAAACATTGAAGAGTGTAGTGAAGGCAGAGGGAATGTGTAAAGATAGAAAATGACAGGCAGAGCAGAAGTGAACTTTTAAAAACTGATTTGAAATGTTTTAAAGTCTGCATGACTGTCAACAGGTCCATGGAAAATTCACTCTCCCTGGGCTGCCCAGATTTTGCTGTAGCAGCTGCCGTTAGTTAGACTTGCCCCTGCACATTTAGGTTTTAAAATTTTTTTGCGTGGCAAGTTGCTGAAAGTGCGAGCTGATTACGTTGCAGCGAGGGAAACGGTATCCGGGAGCTGAGTGAACAGGGCAAACAACTGTGTATCTCCTTAACCAATCAGATTGAAGGATTGTGAAATAAACCGAGGAAGGACGGAAAAGGAAGTGTAAGTTAGAGTGGGTGAATTCAATGCCAAATCAGGTAAAGAAAGAGAAATAAAGAAGCAAATAAAGATTGGATTCAGAGAGCGAGGGGGGAAAAAAAGGAAAAGTAAAAGAATTTTTTTTTTTTAAATTTGCTATTTTTTAAATCTCCAACAATTAAAACCCAAAGGAATGAGGCTCAACACTTGTAATAGCTAATTTTTGATGCCAGAGGTTGATTGGCAGTAATTAACAATTATTACATTGTTAAAGGGGCACTTGTGCTTGTAATGACTACACTTAATTTTCTGCGGCGAGTTTAGTTCGTATCTGCTGTGCAAATACAGCAACTTCACGACATTCAATGCACGTCAATGGCGAGGCAGACAGCAAGATGCCATTTTCACGAAGCTAACGGCAGAGCGCCACAACTTGGACAGCAACTTTTGGATATTGCCATTTAACCGCGCATCTTCTCCTCGCCTGAAGTTGCGGTACCATTTACACGTAAATAATGGCGAGCGCCATCAGCCTCACTGTTATTTTGACAGCAAATTTTGGCCCATTATATTTTGAGCTCATTCATTGAGCTATTGAAACAAACATTAATACAATACTACAAGAGTTACTCAATTGTCAGGTTTATTTCCGTATCAATGATCCTAAGCTACAAAAACTCCCATGCAAATATTACGTCAGTAAAGCCACACCTGCCATGTTGGCAGCATTACTGCTATAAAATTAGGGGAAATATTGAAGCCTGTGAGCTTAAAAACTTTTTTTGAGGACTGTACGAGGAAGTAAAACTGTGGGGAATTGGTCTCTGGAAGTTGCCTTTCTAGACTAGAAGATGAACACAATCTGTGTGTTTTTCAAATAAATGACCTTTTCAAGGTTCTCTTTCTGTTTGCGAAGATTAAGTTCAACCTAAGGGCAACTTTCCCAGGCCTCCCACAGGTGTGTGGGTTGGAGGATAGAGTCTTGTGCCAAATATTTTCCTCCACCTGTTTTGTTTTTTCTCTTTGCGCCATTAACTGATCAGTTCAGGTGGCTTAATTCCTGCAGTGTCTTTCGTAGAATCGAATACCTCCATGTCCTGGTTTCTGAGGTGCTTTCCCACAGAGATTCTCCTGATGATCTGTTGCAACTACTTCATAACCCCTGGAGAAATGATGTAAATGTACATTGCTCCGGGATTTTGGCTGATACTCCACCGAAGTTATGGCTGGAGATTGGGAGAACTCCAGTAGGAATGACTGGCGATGGTGCCCTCCAGTACCGTGTCAAAGTGGCTCTTCTTCATGTGAGTGTCTGGAGAGTTGAGTGTTGGCAGGCTAGTTGACTGGGACATCACAGCTGAGCTCAATCCTGTTCTCACCCTAAACATCTGTATTTCAAGCAAGAGTCACTGGATAGAGCTCAGGAGCACAAACTGGGCACTTTCCCCTCCCTGGGCCAGAGACATAAAAGTCAATTGTAGCACCTGTACCACTCCTTTGAGGTCAGCTGATTCAACCTAGACCATGGGTTGAACCTACAATCTCCCCCAGCTGTACGACTCAGTTATTCACCACCATTTTAAATTTAAAAATATGTTGAAGAAAATGTAATTAAACAATAAAAAGGACAGATAAGCCTTTTGCACCAAACATTCATATGTTTGCATCACTGTTACATAAGAAAAAGGAGCAGGAGAAGGCCATTCGGCCCCTCGAGCCTGCTCTGCCATTTAATAAGATCTTGGCCTCAACTCCACTTTCCTGCCTGTTCCCCATAACCGTTGACTGCCCGGTAGCTCAAATATCTGTCTATCTCCGCCTTGAATATATATTCACTGACTCAGCCTCCACAGCTCTCTTGGGTAGAGAATTCCAAAGATTCATGACCCTCAGAGAAGCAATTCCTCCTCATCTTCGTCTTAAATGGGAGACCCCTTATCCTGAAACTATGCCCCCTAGTTCTAGATTCCCCCATGAGGAGAAACATCCTCTTAGGAACTACCCTGTCAAGCCCCCTCAGCATCTTCTATGTTTCAATAAGATCACACCTCATTCTTCTAAACTCCAATGAGTATAGGCTCAACCTTTCCTCACAAGTCAACCCTTTCATCTCAGGAATCAACCGAGTGAACCTTCTCTGAATTGCCTCCAATATTCTAACAAATTTCATCATAGAGTGGCTAATTAAAAAAATTAATTGTTCACGTGAGCAATTTTGACACGGCTGTATTTATTGTCCAGCCCTAGTTGCCCTGAAGGAGGTGGTGGTGGAGAGTTGCCTAGAACTGCTGAAGTCCTTGTGGTGATGGTGTTCCCACACTGGTGTTAGGTAGGGATTTCCACAAATTTGACCCAGCAGCAATAAAGTGATATATGTCCCAGTCAGGATGGTATGCGATTTAGTGGTGATAGTGTTCTCATGACATTGCTGTACATGGCTGGGAAGTGCAATCAAAATAAGCTTGCTGGTGAATTGCTGCAATGCATCCTGTAGATTGTACATACTGCAGGCAGAGTATGCCAGTGGTGGAAGGAGCACCAATCCATTGTCTTGGCTAGTGTCGAGCTTCTGTGCGTTATCGTGGGCCTCATCCATCCAGGCGAACAGAGCATGCCATTACACTCCTGACTTGAGCATTGTGGATGAAGAGGCAGTACGAGCTGGAGGTGAGAAAATCATGGCATCTCTTAATGTCTCTACTTACCCTAGACCACCCCTTTTGTTCTTTTATTCCTTCCCCCCCAGCCTCCCCCACTTGCTTTTTTGTGTTTCATTTCCTGCTTTTTTCTCAGTTCTGACGAAGGGTTTCGACCTGAAACGTTAACTCTGTTTCTCTCTCCACGGATGTTGCCTGGCCTGCTGAGTTTTTCCAGCGTTTTCTGTGGTTGTTTCAATTACCCAGCCTTTATCTCAGTTGAGCAATCCAGGAAATGGCAAGAACAGACAAGATGGTTTCAAGCCAGGATGAGAATGATAGGATCACTCAATCCAAAGGAGCTCTGCCACAGCAATATCTTTTTTGGCTTGGGCCTAGAAACTGGTCACCTGTCCAGTAGCCATTGAAAATTTGATAAAATTGTGATATAGGTGAAAAAAACTGAACAGGTTTGATGCCATTACAAATCCTCTCAAAACAGAACTTTTTTATATTTTAAAAAAGTATTCCTTTTGTTTATAAGTGGTTTTAATTGGCAATCCAAACTCATTTCCAGTCTGAAATAGAGCTACATACTTTTTAATATGCAAAACATTTTATTTACAAGCTATTGCCAACAATAAATAAACTGCAGCAAAAGTGTAATACAAGACTGATCTGTGTTAAAACAAAAACATAGGTAAATAGTATTTATTTTGTATACACATCACACAGCAAATAGGAACACAGGCTGATAGATGGGGTAAGATAGAATCTGTCCAAATTAAAAAAAACACTGGAAAACTAGTATTTACAAGCATATCTTCTCCAAAAAACATACATTTGAATATCAAAAGTGGTTTTGACTGCGATCAGGGGAGTTGGTGTTAATAACTTGGAATGGAGATTTAAGGCAGCAGGTAGTAACATTTCAAAGGGAGATTTGAGTTTCTAAAAATCACATGATTATTCTAATAGCCCACTGTTTAATTTCTTTGTAAGGTTATAAACAGTAAGATTTCAATTTGGTGAAATTCTGAAAGTTTTTCAAGTCACTGGAGTTTCAAGTTTTTGCAGGTATTCATATCAGATCGTTGTTGAATTGAGGTGACAAGATAGTACTGAGAGAAATAACCACATAACCGAAACCACAACACTTTGGCAGAAGCCCACGAGATTCTAAAATTTTACAAAGTAAAACATTTAAAAATAACACTTATTTACAATTTTCATTTTGTAAAAAAAATCTACTGCAAGTTAAAGCAAAGGACCAATCTCTCATGCTGAAATTCATTCACCAGCTGTTAATCCACGTTAGGAGCTTTGTTCAAGAGGTATCTCACATAAGTAAACATCTTTCAACACTTGAAATTCAGTTGATATCTTGTAATGCATCTCTGGATTTGTCACTGCATTTCCATGAACTGACATCATTGCACAAGCTGGATGTCCATTTGCATTAGGAGGCGGGGCATAGATAGAACATGATGATTTCAAGTACTCAATGGTTTAAAATGCTTTCCAGATCCAACAGTGCATCAGCTTTTCTTCGCTGTGTTGCGACTGTACTGAGCTGTAGTAAAACAAAATTGAAAGTCATAATCCAACCTGGCCAATTACCATCCTCAGACTACTCTCAATCATCAGCAAAGTGACGGAAGGAGTCATCAACAGTGCTATCAAGCAGCACTTACCAATAACCTGCTCACTGATGCTCAGTTTGGGTTCCATCAAGACCACTTAACTCTAGACCTTATTACAACCTTGGTTCAAAAAGAGACAAAAAAGCTGAATTCTAGAGGTGAGGCGAGAGTGACTGCCCTTGACATCAAGGGACCATTTGACTACGTGTGGCACCAAGGAGCACTAGTAAAACTGAAGTCAATGAGGATCAGGGGAAAACTGCAGTGGCTGGAGTCATACCTAGCACAAAGGAAGATGGTTGTGGTTGTTGGAAGTCAATCACCTCAGCCGCAGGACATTGCTGCAGGAGTTCCTTAGGGCAGTGTCCTAGGCCTAACCATCTTCAGCTGCTTCATCAGTGATCTTCCCTCCATCATGAGGTGAGAAGTGTGGCCGTCAGTTGATGATTGCACAGTGTTCATTACCATCAGCAATTGGTCAAGCAATGAAGCAGTCCATGCCTGCATGGAGCAAGACCTGGACAATATTCAGGCTTGGGCTGCTAAGTATCAAATAACACTCGCTCTGTACAAGTGCCAGGCAATGGCCATCTCCAACAAGAGAAAGTCTAACCACCTCCCATGATATTCAATGCCACTACCATTGCTGAATCCCCACCATCAACATCCTGGGGATCGCCATTGACCAGAAACTCAACTGGACCAGCCACATAAATGCCATGGCTACTAGAGCAGGTCAGAGGCTGGATATTCTGCAGTGTGTGGCTCACCTCCTGACCAATGTTCCCTCTAAGCCCCATGGCTGTGCAGCTGTCTGCTGGTCGAGAGTAGCCCGGGACCGGCTTTTCCAATGTTAAATTTCACGCATGCGCGAATCTGAATGGGCTGCGCATCCAAAAAATGAGGGGAAATATTGCTCCTGATTCCCTAAAGCCTCCAACATCTGCAAGGCACATCAGGTGTGTGGTGAGAAAGTGTGGAAGACTTTCTCTTGTTGGAGATGATCATTGCCAGGCACTTGTACAGAGCGAGTGTTATTTGATACTTAGCAGCCCAAGCCTGAATATTGTCCAGGTCTTGCTCCATGCAGGCATGGACTGCTTCGTTTTTTGACCAATTGCTGATGGTACTGAACACTGTGCAATCATCAGCTGACAGCCACAGTTCTCACCTTCTGATGGAGGGAAGGTCACTGATGAAGCAGCTGAAGATGTTTGGGTGCCGCTACAACAACAAGAAGCTCAATACCATCCAGGCTACAGCAGTCCGCTTGATCGGCAGCCCTTCCACCACCAGCACACTGGCTGCAGTGTGTACTATCTTCTACAGGATGCAATGCAGCAACTCGCCAAGACTACTTCGACAGCACCTCCCAAACCCGCAATCTCTACCACCTAGAAGGACAAGGGCAGCAGGCGCATAGTAACACCACCACCTACTTGGACACCGTTCCTTCTTCGTCGCTGGGTCGATGTCCTGGATCTCCCTACCTAGCAGCACTGGAGTACCACATAGACTGCAGCAGTTTAAGAAGGCAGCTCACCACTACCGTCAAGGATATCGACCCAGCGACGATGAAGGAACAGCAAAATATGTCCAAGTCTGGATGGTGTGTGACTTGGAGGGGAACTTGTGTAGATGGTGATGTTACCATGCGAGAGAGCATAGGCCTTACACTAAACATCCATAAGACAAAGGTCCTCCACCAACCTGCCCCCGCCACACAGTACTGCCCCCCGATTATCAAAATCCACAACAAGGCCTTGGACAACGTGGACCACTTTCCATACCTCGGGAGCCTACTATCAACAAGGGAAGACGTCGACGACGAAGTCCAACACCACCTTCAGTGTGCCAGTGCGGCCTTCGGTCGCCTGAGGAAGAGAGTGTTTGAAGACCAGGACCTCAAACCCGGCACTAAACTCATGGGCTACAGAGCAGCAGTGATACCTGCCCTGCTGTATGCCTCAGAGACATGGACCAGGTACAGCAGGCACCTCAAAGCACTGGAGAGGTACCACCAACGCTGCCTCCGCAAGATCCTGCAAATCCATTGACCGGATAGGCGCACCAACGTCAGTGTTCTTGCTCAGGCCAACATCCCCAGCATCGAAGCTTTGACCATGCTCGATCAGCTCCGATGGATGGGTCACATTGTCCGCATGCCCGATACGAGACTCCCAAAACAAGTGCTCTACTCGGCGCTCCGGCACGGCAAGAGAGCCCCAGGTGGGCAGAGGAAACGCTTCAAGGACACCCTCAAAGCCTCCTTGAAAAAGTGTAACATCCCCACCAACACCTGGGAATCCCTGGCCCAAGACCGCACAAAGTGGAGGAGAAGCATCCGGGAAGGCGCCGAACACCTCGAGTCTCTTCGCCGGGAGCAAGTGGAAGCCAAGCGCAGGCAGCGCAAGGAGCGCACATCAACCTAAGCACCCCACCCACCTGCCCCTTCAACCACCATCTGCCCCACCTGTGACAGAGACTGTAGGTCCCGCACTGGACTAATCAGTCACCTGCGAACTCATTTTTAATGTGGAAGCAAGTCATCCTCGGTTCCGAGGGACTGCCTAAGAAGAAGAAGCTGCCCTTCTCCTTCAGGGTGGTAGAGGTTGCGGGTTTGGGAGGTGCTGTCGAAGAAGCCTTGGCGAGTTGCTGCAGTGCATCCTGTAGATAGTACACACTGCAGGGATGGGCAATAAATGCTGGCCTTGCTCGCGATGCCCATATCCCAAGAATGAATACTAAAAATTTTTAATTTGGTGTGGTTCACTTTTTTCATAGCATTATGATCAAACTGGGTCAATAGAATGTTCACGTAAATTACCACGTAATGGGAAAGTAAATGAAATCTTCTGCCTGCATGCCAGTGGATCTCCAGTGTTGCTCAGTGAGTTGGAAAATGTGGTATTTCATATTATGGCTCAGCTGAGCTCTGACAGCAATCATCCCTCCTACTTACCCCAGAACCAGAGAGAATACCACCCCCCCCCCCCACCCCCATAACATTTCTTCCCATGACCTCCTGCCCAATGGGGCGTGTGTCTCTCTTTGCCCTGACTTAGTCATTTCTCTCCACTCCTCCAACAAAGTCTTTGTTTCCCTTTGTTCTTGCTCCTGTTCAGAAGTGTTTATTGTCCCCAAATTATTTCCCGCTCTGTCTCATGGTCCCAGGTATAGAATGTGATTGATCTCCCTTCTCCATCCCTGAAAAGGATCCAACTCCCTATCCCTTGCCACTCACAACAGTGTATATCTCTGCTTCTTCCTCTTCTCTCTCCATTCCCTGGGCTGCAGTACTGCTCAAATGAATAAAATCTGGAGTACATTCATCGGGGATGGACTCCTACACACATCACTTCTCTTTCCTGTCTCCTTCCTCGCTTCTCTTCTATCCTCCCCCTCAATCTGCTCACTTTATGGATGGACATTTTTAATACATGTATTGTCGGTTGTTTGGAAGATGTCGAGAACCACATCGAGAACCACATATGTGTATGAATTTTTTTTTAATGTGTTAGTTATAAATGTCATCTTTAGGGCTTTATAGGAGGGTGGGTGAGGAACTGTGTCACAAAACACGATTGGGGAGAAAATTAAAACTGGAGGAAAAGTTTTGCAGGATTGAATTTGTAAATAACAAAAGTAAAATGACTGGAAAATAACATTCAAAAAGGACAAAAAACAGACTCAACCACTGAGAAAGAATAAAAAACTGATAGGCCTAATGATCACAATAGATGGAAGAAATTTTATTATAAAATAATAAGCAAGTGGTCAAACTGTGGATACGGTATTTACACACCTCCTCCAGATTGGAAGATAAAGAATTTTCATCCTTTAGCTGTAGGTCGACATAAACTAACACCACTAGTTGATCTCCTGTGGCATTATACGGGAGTGTCAAAACCAAGTGTAGTCTTCAGATGAAATGGAGGAATAATTGGACCAGAGCATATAGATGCAACTCAGTCCCCATTTTAAAATCATACCTTCTGTCCTTATTTTTATATTTCCATTATAAATTGCAATGCCCACATTTATAATGGAAACTACCCATGCCAACTTGTCATGCTGTAATTCCACCCTCCTGCCAATAGTGGTGCTGCAGCACCTCCACTGGTGGGAGTTATACCATGACAAGTTCTCATAGGTCGTTTCTAGTATAAATGTGGAAAATGGCAATTTATAATGGGAAATATTGACAGGATATATGCGCAAGAGAAAGATTAATAATGTATTCTAGACATTAAAATGTTAGCAATCTGCCAACTAACTTCAGTATTAAGTATGTCATCATTTTTTTCTAATATTAGAATAGTAATAAATCTGAGGAATGCATTAATCTTCCAATAAAGGTCAACAGTCTTTTTCGTGATACACAAGAGCCTAGGCAAAGGGCAAAATAAAATCATTTCTAATGAGTAGACAGTTCTTACACAAATGAAGTGCTTGCTAGCTTGTTTATTATACTGAGCCTATAAAACAGCAAATGATTCCTGAAGGAAAACACCTCGTTACATTATTTGGTGCATCTTCATGTTAACCATCAAAATCCTTTATAATAATACATAAAGCTCCATTTCATAAGCCAACCAGATAATAGCAAAGGTGTGATCGTTATATAAAATAACTAACTATCGGAGGGAATCAAATATTGTAATTTTGGCTCCGGATTAGAGTGATTTTATAGACTGTCCAGTAGTTTTAGTTTTACCCCAACCTCTTAATTGGATTGCAATTTTTTAACCCCCCCCGCCACATATCCATTATTCCATTCCGCCTTTATTTCTTAAAATACAGAAGATACACAAGAGTAGATTATGAGACACAAGCCACCGGATGAGTTACATGACTTAAGTCACAAGAGGATTTACTTTCTCTAATCCACTGCTCAATCACATTGTATTTAGTTATACTGCATGTGCATTTAATGAACAGAGCTATATTTTTTGAGCTGTTAAACATGCCTCCCTTTAAAGGTTTAAAAAATACATCATATTTTAAACCAACAGTCGCCTTTGGCCAGTAAGGAGATCACAATCACAAATGTACCTAATCAGTAACTGAAAACCACTATTGGCAAATGCACATAATATTAAGAATAATTTATACCAAGTCCCATTTCAAATCTTTCATTTTCAACAGGAAACTGGCCTTTGGTTTCTTAGCTATTTTAAAATAGTTAACTTTTCTTTTCCTCATTTAAACATTTTGTCATTCTTTTCCTTTCTTGCATCTCTTTTGTTCCTTTTTGATTGCGTGATTTCCTTCTCTCTTTCACTATTTTTAAGTTGTAAATATTGTTTGTTACCAGTTACTACTTATTTTGGTTTAAAATCAGTTCTTCCGCTCCCTCCAGACTATTATCTTTTTGAGGTGAATGTGGCCAAATACAAATGCACAATATTTAGTAGGAGGAATGAGACACTTAACTGATCAGCGCTTTGCAACCAATCTTTAGAATGTGATCGTGAGTTTTGTTTAATCAAGTGATAGTACCCCCAGCCCTCTCAAAATGATCAGGGTGTGCTCTCACTGTGACCAAATCAGCAGGCTGTTGAGCCACCGCTAGGAAGTAACCTGTGCAGCCCGGTAACTATTTCTCCTCAGATTTCACCTCCTCTGTTTCCTACCCCCCCTTCCAAGGGGAAGCTTGGCACCTATACATAGTGGCATAGCTGAAATTTGCATCAAGGTGAGTTGACTACGCTGAGGAAACATTTAGTAAGGAAAAAACTGGATGTGTGATGTTACAGATGAAACACTGAAGAATATGGGGCATCAACTTAAAAAAAAAACCACATTTCCACAGAATCAAGACTAAAGCTTGGGACAAGTACATATTTTCTGGTAATCATCAATAGCCCATCCCTTTATAGACCTTGTAGTGCAACATCACAATCATTAATTCTTCATAGAGCATCACTCATCAACTCAGTGGAATATCCTGACTGATGTCTATTACTGTTGGGTGTGGGGCGGGGTGGGGAAAAGAACAAGTAAATTGTCAATTTAGTATTCGGAGGTTTACTCTTGCGGGTTATGAGATAATTTGAACCCTAAAATGAGACTTCTAACCCTTGTATCTGGCTATTATTCGCTATCTTGCTGAATCTCTCTTCAGGCTACAAAGCATTTCAATTACTAAGAGACAAACACTTTCCAACTCAAATTTTAAATAATCACTAGATCTTTAGCCAGCGCATCTAAGCGGCTGTTTACCTTTTGAGAGGCTGTAGCTGCCCTGTGTTCTGAGTGAGTCAGGCGCCGTTGAAGTCTGTTAGTTTTTTCCTGATTTTCCAACATCTGTTTTTCATACTACTCAAAATAAAAATGGAAATGTGTAAAGATGGATTCTAACAAAAAAAAACCCATGAAGCAAAAGGTTCTCCTGATACTCGGGGTTTAAACTTTGTGAATTGAGGTAATCTGCACCAAAACAAAGAGTGAAAACTACAATAGTCCCTGCAAGAGAAGAATTGGTAATTAGGAGAATATAATGGCCCAGAAATTGCTGGAAAAATAATGGCAAGTTCAAGGCGCCCGCCATTATTAGTGCATTAAAAAAAACAGCAATTTATGGCAGAGAGAGAGGCCATGCGTTCTGATTCGCCATAAATTGCTGGGCGATTTGCGCCGCTCCGCTGTTAACCTCGCCAAAACTGAAAAAATGACCATCTCACCGCGAGCCTCCCCATTGTGTGTCGTGAAATTGCTGGATTTGCGCCATTAATGCGAATTAAACTCACCGCAGCTATTTAAGGCTGGTAATTCATGTTGTAAGGACCCTGTTAATGACATGATTTATGGTCCTGACATGCCACTCAACCTTGGAGGCCCAGAAAGGGAACAATGAAACTGGAGTCTCACTCCCGCAGGTAGTAACTTGTTCCTAGAGGTTTTTTTAAATTTAATTTTTCCCCCCCCCTTTGTCTCTTTTTTTCCTCCCTCTCTTAATCCACTTTTTCTTTCCTTTTCTTTATTTCTCTTTCTGTATCTAATTTGTCTCGGATTCACCCCATTTCCTTCTCTGTTGTTCGCTCGGTTTCTTTCTCTATTCTTTTCTTTCATTGGTTAAGGAGATAGACCATTAGGCCCAACGTTCATGGAGATCCCAGATGCCCCGTTGCCCACCCCATCAATTTGCATTTCCAGCAATTGCACAAAAAAATACAATTTAAGGGCGAGGTAAAAAATCCAATCATGGCGCTCGTCGTGAGATGGGCCACTCCAGCAATTTCTGGGCCAATATATCTTTGTAGAATATTAACATTTTCCTCTCTGTACTATACACACAATTCTAGTGCATTAGAATTACTAATAGGAGCTCTCAGGAACATACAAGAACATAAGAAATAGGAGCAGGCCCTTCGAGCCTGCTCCGCCATTCAGTGAGATTATGGCTGATCATCGACCTCAACTCCACTTTCTCGCCCGATCTCCATGTCCCTTGATTCCCCTAGAGTCCAAAAATATATCTATCTCAGCCTTGAATATACTCAAAGACTGAGCAGCCACAGCCCTCTGTGGCAGAGAATTCCAAAGATTCACAACCCTATTAAGAAATTCCACCTCATCTCGGTCTTAAATGGCCTACCCCTTATCCTGAGACTATGCCCCCAAGTTCGAGACAATCCAGCCAGGGGTAACAACCTCTCAGCATCTACCCTGTCAATCCCCTTCAGAATCTGTTTCAATGAGATCACCTTTCATTCTTCTAAACTTCGGAGTATAGGCCCATTCTACACAATCTCACATCATAGGACAGCCCTCTCATCCCAGGAATTAATCTAGTGAACCTTCGTTGCATCGCCTCCAAGGTTAGTATATCCTTCCTTAGATAAGGAGACCAAAACTGTGCACAGTACTCCAGGTGTGGCCTCACCAAAGCCTTATACAATTGTAGCAAGACTTCCTTACTCTTATACTCCAACCCCCTTGCAATAAAGGCCAACATGCCATTTGCCTTCCTTAATGCTTGCTGTACACCTGCAAGCTAGCTTTCTGTGTTGTTTGCACGAGGACACCCAAATGTCTCTGAACATAAGAACATAAGAAATAGGAGTAGGAATAGGCCACTTGGCCCTTCGAGCCTGCTCCACCATTCAATAAGATCATGGCTGATCTTCTACCTCATCTCCACTTTCTTGAACTATTCCCCATATCCCTCGATTCCCTTAATATTCAAAAATGTATCGATCTCTGTCTTGAATATACTCAATGACGGAGCCGCCACAGCCCTCTGGGGTAGAGAATTCCAAAGATTCACCACCCTCTGAGTGAAGACATTTCTCCTCATCTCAATCCTAAATGGCCGACCCCTTATTCTGAGACTGTGACCCCTGGTTCTAGACTACCCAGCCAGGGGAAACATCCTCCCTGAATCTACCCTGTCAAGCCCTGTAAGAATTTTGTATATTTCAATGAGATCACCTCTCATTCTTCTAAACTCTAGAGAATATAGGCTTAGTCTACTCAATCTGTCCTCATAGGATAATCCCCCCATCCCAGGAACCAGTCTGGTGAACCTTCGTTACACTCCCTCTATGGCAAGTATATCCTTCCTTAGGTAAGGAGACCAAAACTGTACACAATACTCCAGGTGTGGTCTCACCAGGGTCCAATATAATTGCAGTAAGACGTCTTTACTCTTATACTCAAATCCTCTTGTAATAAAGGCCAACATGCCATTTGCTTTCCTAATTGCTTGCTGTACCTGCATGTTAACTTTCAGTGATTCGTGTACAAGGACACCCAGGTCCCGCTGAACTCCAACATTTCCCAATCTCTCATCATTTAAAAAATACTCTGCTTTTCTATTTTTCCTACCAAAGTGGATAACTTCACATTTCTCCACATTATATTCTATTTGCCATGTTCTTGTCCACTCACTGTGGTCTATATCCCCTTGAAGCCTCCTTGCATCCTCCTCACAACTTACATTCCCACCCAGCTTTGTATCAGCAGCAAACTTGGATATATTACATTTGGTCCCCTCATCCAAATCATTGATGTAGACTGTGAATAGCTGAGGCCCAAGCACTGATCCTTGCGGTACCCCACTAGTTACAGCCTGCCAACCTGAAAAAGACCCGTTTATTCCTACTCTGTTTTCTGTCCGTTAACCAATCCTCTATCCATGCTACTATATTACCCCAACCCCATGAGCCCTTATCTTGTGTAATAACCTTTTACATGGCACCTTATCGAATGCCTTTTGGAAATCCAAATATACTACATCCACTGGTTCCCCTTTATCTACCCTGCTAGTTACATCCTCAAAAAACTAATAAATTTGTCAAACACGATTTCCCTTTCATAAAACCATGTTGACTCTGCCTAATCATGTTATGATTTTCTAAGTGCCCTGATACCACTTCCTTTACAATGGATTCCAGCATTTTCCCGACGACTGATGTCAGGCTAACTGGCCTGTAGTTCCCCGTTTTCTCTCTCCTTCCTTTCTTAAATAGCGGTGTTGCATTTGCTACCTTCCAATCAGCTGGGACTGTTCTAGAATCTAGGTAATTTTGGAAGATCAAAACCAATGCATCCACTATCTCTGCAGCCATCTCTTTTAGAACCCTAGGATGTAGTTCGTCAGGTCCAGGGGATTTGTTGGCTTTTAGTCCCATTAGTTTCTCTAGTACCTTTTCTCTACTTATATTAATTACGTTCAGTTCCTCACCCTCATTAGACCCTTGGTTTCCCACCATTTTTAGTATGCTTTGTGTGTCTTCTACTGTGAAGAGAGATATAAAATATTTGTTTAACATTTCTGCCATTTCCTTATTCCCCATAATAATTTCTCCTGTCTCAGCCTCTAAAGGACCAACGTTTACTTTTGCTACCATCTTCCATACTCTTACAATCTGTTTTGATATTTCTTGCTAGTTTTTCCTCATTTTTTCCCCCCTTTTTTATCAATTTTTTGGTCATCCTTTGCTGGTTTCTGAAACTCTCCCAATCCTCAAGCTTACTTTATTCTTTGCAACATTATAAGCATCTTCTTTCAATCTAATGCTATCCTTAACTTCTTTAGTTAGCCACGGATGGATCACTTTTCCTGTGGAGTTTTTGTTTCTCAATGGAATGCATTTTTGTTGAGAATTATGAAATATTTATTTAAAAGCTAGCCACTGCTTATCTACCGCCATACCTTTTAATGTATTTTTCCAATCTAATGAACTGATGGTAAGTGTGTAAATTGAACCTCTATTCAGCAAATTCAATCAAGTAGCAAACTAAAATAATATTTGGAGCTCCAATTATAGACTGAAGACAAAATACTCCAAATTTTTTCACCCTCCCCCATCTCTTATTTTATTTCCTGTTGATCATTTCCATCTGCTAGAATAGCAAGTCAGTTTTCCCAATCAAAACCATTTGCGAGTTTGTTACTGAATGCCGCGTAACATCTTAAGAAACTAAAATTAAAGCCAACTGTGGATAAAATTCCAGTAAAGTGATCAGTATTTTTTTACTTAGTACTGCACTTGAAGGGAAACAAAAAAAAATTCAAAGGAGTTTGAGAAACATTAAATGTTAAAACTTCTTCCTCCACATGGAACTTCAAAGCATTAAAAATCAGATGATGAAAATCTTAATTACATCTCCAAAAATGAAAACATTCCAGTTAATGGTAAAGTTGTCATAACATTCAAAGTTCTGTTTGCATAGCAAGTCTATTACTGCTTCAGGTTAAGTAATACCAGGAAAAAAATACCTTTCAATTATTCAGAACTGGCAGTCTAAGCAAAACAAATAGATACATGAAGGGATTTAAACTGAGTTAATTACTCCGCTGCTTCTACACAAATAAATTAGAATTGTAAAACAGCAAAGATTGGACCTTTATATCTGTTTAAAATTTAAGGCTTGAAATTGAAATTAAAAGAGGAGATAACAAAAAAGGAATAAAAACAAAAGGCACAAACAAAAATTGAAAAATGTTGAAAATAACAATTGAATAGAAAAATTAACTACATTGTAGGGTTTTCCCTCATTCATTGACAGAAAGCATGCTCCACTGCAGCTAAGCCAAGCATGGATCAGGTTCTGAAGAAACTGCACGACAAGCTACTTCACATGGTGCCAACCCCCATAGTACTTGCCGTTTGCACCTTTTGCCATGAAAGCCTTGTGCACACGTTGAAGCAGCGGTTTGTTTTGACCCAAGTTATAGAATACAAATTAGCAATATGAAATCCCTGTAAGGGATGAGCGAATGGAAAGATGGGAGCTCAGTGTGAAGGATGCCTTCTATTAAGGAATGAAAGTGTGTATAAGGTATGTAATTTTTCTCCTGCCCCTTATTCAACAGCCTCCACACCCCTCTGGAAACAAACATACTAGTATTTAGGAGGACCACCTCCTTATGGAGAGGCAGGTAGCCTATTAAGCCCAAACAGCAGCATATTGCAAACATATGCCAGTTACTCCATGTCACAGTGTTACAGATATTATCAATAGACACCATTCTCAAGAATACCCAAAAAGTAGGTAGAATTATCTTTTAGGGACCCACTGGGTTTCCTCCGAGAGATAGCGGCAGTGGAGAATACATTCCACTATTCCTTTGCAAGTTGCTATTCAGAAACTTGTCATCCAAAGACTATAGGCAACAAACTGCTGTATTTGACTGAAGGACTTAGTAAAATTCATATAAAAGGCCAACAACCAATGAGTATACACAGTGGGAGCGAGGTTCAAATCAGATTTGTGAAGAGTGGATAGAGTGAAGAGATAACACGGTCTTGTTCTCATGGAAATGAGTAACAATCTTGGGCAGTACCCGCTTCCAATTTAAGATGAGAGGCTATGGAATATGACAAGGCCCTGCCAGAAGGCTGTGGGCTAAATATTTGATTGCCCTTAAAACGGGCGCGGGGAATCGCGATGCACGATCCCCCTGCGACCGTTCAAAGTAATGCTAATTATAATGATGTGGCTTGCAGCCCAGCGCTGAATGCGCTGCTGAGTGGCTGCACGTCTCAGCAGGGGTCCCAAGTTCGTGCAAGGCTAGCATCACTTAAAGCTAGCCTGCACTACTTAAAGGCAGCCTGCACCTCTTAAAAGGGAGGTTCATTCTGGCTGTAGCAGGTGATTCAACTAGCTGGGGAACAAAGTCTAAGCAAAAACAACACAGACTAATGGCACAACAGGGCAGAGAGAGTGGGCTCCAAGATTATCTGATACAGGACTAGAGGCCTTGGTGCAGGAGGAGAGAGGTCCTGTATCCACAGGGGGCCAGGAGGCCCTACAGACAAACTCTGAGAAGGCAATGGGAGCAGATAGCCATTGCGGTCAATGCCAGCAGTGTATCCCCGAGGACCTGGATGCACTGCTGCAAGAAGTATAATGGCCTCACACGAGTGGTCACGGTCAATGAATTCATCCTCAAATACCATATCCTTACAACTGTACCACTAGGCTCAGATACTGCTCAATTCACCACCCCCCCTTCATTCACCCAGCAACAATCTCTATCAACCACGACTCATACCTCACATTTATAGCTTCACCTCACCCTCACACACTTAGCACTGCTGCAAGCCTCACACTCCCATCTTACAGCTTGCGCACACTGCCAGCTATTCAATCATGACAGGCACATCACCCAAACACATTGCACCACACTCAGTGATACACTTCCCTTTCTCTTGCAGGACAAGATGGCTCATGACCGGAGGAAGCAGGGGCTACCCGCAGGGAGACAGGCGCGCCTGCATAACCTAACCCCCATGGAGGAGACTGTGTTGGTGATAATTGGAGCGGCCATTGCTGAGCCCGTGGCCAGCGACGGGACTGAAACAATCCAAGATGACGGTATCCTCATACCTAATCCTGCTTCTCACATCCCACTTCGCCCTCATCCCACAATCTCTTCTGATTTACAAGCTGCAGATGGTGCAAGCATGCACCTCTTGCTTTCCCTCCCACTCCCCTCACCGCAACCCTACCCTTGTGCCTTTCTCCTTTCAGATAGCCAAGAACTGCAATCTGGCCAGGCAGTGGTGGAGGAGCAAGAAGTGCAAGAGGAAGAAGGAAGTGATGCTGAAGACACACCGTCACTCAATTTCACACTCGCAGCCACCAACTTGGATACTAACACTCCGCGTATTTGAGAGGATAGGTCAGATGCGGGATCTGCACGTGGAGACACACCAGGCACAAGCGGCCTGCAGCCAGGGCAGGGGGAAAGGGTAGCAGAGGTGCCAGCTCCGCGGAGGGCAAGGTCGCACACGAGTTCTGCTGCACAGGACTCAGATGAGGACTTCGATGGGCCGGCCTACAGAAGATGGCTGATGGGTATGCACAATGAAATGCTTGGCGTATTGGCAGGTGTCCCAGAAAACCCTAGTGCAGTGTCATGCGCGGAGCTTGGAGCCCATCATTGTATCTATTAGGACAGAAATGAGGGGGAATTTCTTCACTCAGAGGGTGGTGAACCTGTGGAACTCATTGCCACAGAGGGCAGTGTACGCCAGCTCATTAAATATATTTAAGAGGGAATTAGATATATTTCTACAGGCGAAAGGGGTTAAGGGTTACGGAGAGAAGGCGGGGACGGGATACTGAATTGGAGGATCAGCCATGATCTCATTAAATGGCGGAGCAGGCTCGAAGGGCCGGATGGCCTACTCCTGCTCCTATCTTCTATGTATCTATGTATCATTTCCAGCATGGAAGTGATGGGCAACTCCATTAGCGCACTTGTGGACCCAACCATGATGCTGTGTCTGATATCTCAGCTTCCATTGCAGCACAAGCAGAAGCCACCCAATGTCTGTGCTGCAGTGGAAGCTCAGACTGCTCTCATGCAAGCTCAGCTTGCTGCCACGCAAGCTCAGACTGCTCTCATGCAGGCTCAGACTGCTGCCATCGTGGCTGCGGTTACCAGTGTTGAAAAGGGCTTGCAGGGTGTCACAGTAGTCCAGCAATCTGTCCTCCAACAGATTACTAGGATTGTTGAGGCGCCGCCCCAGGGGAGTGGCAGTGGCTCCATGGAACATGAACCTGCTGTCCTTTCTCAGGGTGACAGCATTCGTGCTCCCACCACTGCCACTCTGCCAATGCCCTTGCTTTTGCCCGCCAGCCAGCAAGCCCAGAGTGCTGCCGCCCATGCTGAAGTGGTGCAGTCCGAAGCCAGGCCTTCTAGGACAGAGCTGCTTGAGGTCATCCTCCAGGGCCATCTGCAGTCTATGATTAGTTGACTTTTTTAATGTAATATTGGATGGCTTGGAATGTTTGTTTTGTGGTGGCTTTTATTTGAGCATTGTGGTCAAGAGGACGCTGTGATGGCCAATGACAGAGGGAAGGCAAGATGTGGGACTATTGTTGAATGGGGAATTGGGGTTGCATTCACTGATACCGCAGTCGGATGAGTCGATCACGGACCGCCCAGCCAGAAAGGGGCTGTGTTAGTTGCCTCCTCCCTTTCTCCTCAGCTCTCCGCCCTATACATGGTGGCAAGGGCAGTGCCCTCATGATGGCGAGGTTGTGCAGCATGCAGCAGACCACAACAAATCTTGAGAAGTGCTCTGGCGAGTACTGCAGGGCACCTCCAGAGCAGTCCAGGCAGCAAAAGCATTGTTTAGGCACCCCAATGGTCTGCTCGATCATGTTCCATGTGGCAGCATAGCTTTAGTTTATGCATGCTGTCCACGTGTGCTTGGGTTGTGCACTGGAGACATGAGCCAGGTGGTCAACGGATAGCCCTTGTCGCCCATTAGCCATCCTCTGGTTTGTCATGGTGGCTCAAATGCGATGGTACAGCGGACTGCCGCAGAATGAAGGAATCAGGACTGCTGCCAGGATACCGAGCATCTACCAAAATGTATCACTTCGCACTTTTCTGCGTTAAATTTCATCTGCCACGTGTCCGCCCATTCCACCAGCCTGTCTATGTCCTGTTGAAGTCTATCACTATCCTCCTCACTGTTCACTATACTTCCAAGTTTTGTGTCATCTGCAAATTTTGAAATTGTGCCCTGTACACCCAAGTCCAAGTCATTAATATACATCAAGAAAAGCAATGGTCCTAGAACTGACCCCTGGGGAACACCACTGTATACCTTCCTCCAGTTCCAAAAACAACCGTTCACCACTACTCTCTGTTTCCTGTCACTTAGCTAATTTCGTATCCATGCTGCCACTGTCCCTTTTATTCCATGGGCTTCAACTTTGCTGACAAGCCTATTATGTGGCACTTTGTCGGACGACTTTTGGAAATCCATATACACCACGTCAACCGCATTGTCCTCATCAACCCTCTGTTACCTCATCAAAAAACTCAATCAAGTTGGTTAAACATGATTTGCCTTTAACAAATCCATGCTGGCTTTCCTTAATTAATCCACACTTGTCCAAGTGACTGTTCATTTTGTCCCTGATTATTGTTTCTAAAAGCTTCCCCACTACCGAGGTTAAACTGACCAGCCTGTAGTTGCTGGGTTTATCTTTACACCCTTTTTTGAACAAGGGTGTAACATGTGCAATTCCCAGTCCTCTGGCACCACCCCCATTTCTAAGGAGGATTGGAAGATTATGGCCAGTACCTCCGCGATTTCTTCCTTCACTTCCCTCAGCATCCTAGGATGCATCCCATCCGGTCCTGGTGACTTAACTACTTTAAGTACAGCCAGCCTTTCTAGTATCTTGTCGCCATCAATTCTTATATCCTCCTCCTCCCCCCTCTACGAGCAGCTTGTCCACCTCTGTGCTGCCTCTGCTCAATCACCCTGTCATGTTGCCGGCCAAGGGGGATACAAACTACAGCACCCATGTCTGGGAGCAACTGGTCTGAACAGAAGCCTTGAAGTAACCTGCCACACCACTCCCTGGAGACTTCAGCAACTTCAAATCAGATAATAAACCACCAAACACTTCTACAAACTCGGCAAGAGCAAGTAGAAATCAATCAGCAACTAACCTGAAAGGAGTTGATGATCCCTTTAAATAGCGCTGGTGGGTAGGGGGGGGGGGGGGGGCAGTATTCCTGCTGCTGAATGCATGTTCAGCTGTGTGTGTTTAAGAGAGGGCGTTAGCTGCAGTGTTGAGGTCGAAAATGGCAGTTCTGGCATCAAAGCAGCGTGTAACGCTGACTGACGTCACGATCTGCGTACTCTGCATACTTCCAGTGCACGCTTCCAGCACCCGCGCAAACGACCTCACCAAAATGGCGTTAGATGCGGCCCACACCAGAAGTGAGCGTGCGCACGCCACGGACAACATTTTGGACTCAAAACGGCACCCGTAGCGCCGATAAACCGGGCGCTACGGAGCCGAATTTAGTGGTATTTTTCTTGACATGAAGCTCTCATGAATAAGCAACCTAAATATGAGGTGACCTAATGTCAGCACAAATCAACATCTAAAATGATTTATAAAGATCTTGCCTCTCCACGGGACATGATTCAGGCCTGACACAACTTCAGTGGTATGTGTATGAAGCTGAATGAAGAAGATTGAAAATACAGTGGAAAGAAATGACAAATAAAAATAAAGGCAACCAGGAAAGATATAAATCCAGAATCCCACAAAGCTAGTAATTTATGCAGACATTTTATAGAACCCATTTTTCAGTTTACAAAGTGCCAAATAAAATGCTTGACAAGTTGATTAAAGCCAGCTGAAAGAATGCAAAGCTTCTTTAAAATGCCAGTAAATTTCCACAGTTGAGATGTAGATAAAAGTCTTCCACAATTAAGATATGTAAAATACTCTTGCTAACTAACCTGGGTCTATGGCACACACTAAAAGGTTTAAATATTTAGTCAAAGGATAATTTTTTTTTTAAATGTTAATTTTGCAGCCTTGGTTTATCTAATGCTTCATTTAAACATTTCACTCTCGCACTGTAATTACCCATGGAGGACTATTTTCCTTTTTCCATTCACCACAAAATGATTACCTAGTCCCACTGAAAGTGTTTTTTTTTAAAAAAAGTGACCCACCACCTGCATCCCTGCAACAAAAAGGTCATGTAAAGGAAAAGCAAGGTTTTTGTATGTGGGATGGGGAGCGGAGAGTATTTTTGATATGAAGTAACCTTCTTCAATCTAAATTACAATGCCATGTTTTACTATTTTCCTTCCTATGAAGGTCTTCCTCTCAGCAGTGAGCACAAAAGTGGCATCAGCTAATGAACCATTAGCAAGCCGTTCCATTGTGAACAATGCTGGCTGGCAATTTCTGCTGTCCTGAATGGTAATCAGATGGTGTTTGAGCAAGACAATTTAGCATCAACCAAATGAGGCACTTCCCACTCAGAGGACGCCAAAACAGCTCTATTTCCAGTGAAGATACTTGCTACTGGTTTGTAGTTGATAATGAGTGAGGGGGCAAAATTAAGTGCATTAGGAAATTAAGCTTCAACACATCAACCTTTCAGCTTGGAAGATTATATTAATGTTGATAATTTTACTGATGAATTATCTTAATTGCTTTGCGATGTCAAGTGCGTTGTGTGTAGTGAAGCAGGAAGTTACAAAAAGGTTCCCATTCCCCTTTCTGAACATATACAGTGCATGGCTTTCAGCATACCTGGTTCCAACAGGAATCAAAAGTTTGACAAGTTGCTGATCAAACATAGACATATTTTAAATGATTTAATGAGACAAATTACAGCTTGGGCCAGATGCTGAATCCCAGTGCACTCATATGACACAGCAAAGAAATTAGCTAAAGTTTAATTGGAGTTTTCACCATACGTATTATTTGATACTGCAGTGTTTAAGTGTGTGCTATTTAGCTGTTGCACAGCGGACCATTTGGTACAGGGAAGGCAGAGATGCAATTTTTCTTTGGCTCACTTCCTATTCGTTTTCATATGGACTTTCAAACTATAAAACATCACTGGAGTCTTGTCCTGGAAAGAGGCTTAATCCGATGGTCACGAGTTCTGCTTCTGTAGAATGGATACAACTAAACTTCTGAACTGATCTAGTTTCTTCGAACAGAGGCAACAGCAGCTATCAATGGAACCAGAAGGGGGAGGTGGGGGGGCAGGAAAGAGGGTGGAAGCACAGCAGAAGCTACTAGTTATCACTTTGTAGCAGATGTAAAAAATGGGCACACCACCGTGAACATGAAAATATTGCCCTGTGTTTTACAGGATAAGTGCTGCATAAGCACACACACACACAACATAAATTCTGAACGTTGCAGAAAAAGTTATTTGCAAAACGTTAATTTCATCAGACATTAAACAGAATGCAATAGTTTGTATCATAGAAATACACTGAAGTTACAATACCGAAGCAGGCTATTCGGCCCAAGCAGTCCTTACCTTCCTATTGATCAAATAGGAAGTAATTATATTTGCCCACCCTGTTCCCATATCCCTTTATTCCCTCTTCCTTCAACCACCTAACCAACCTAATCTTGAATATTGACATAGTTTCAACCTCAATCACTAACCATGAAATTTCAGTCAGAACTTTCTGTGTAAAGTAGTTTCTCCTGCTCTCTGTTCTTACTACTTGAAAATACTAGAAGCAGTCAGCTACTATCTACTCTGCCCCATCCTTCCATAATTGCAAACACTTTTATCATATTGCCCTGTAATCTGCATTGTTGTACTTTTAAAAAAAACCTTTCCTCGTATTTGTATTTCCTCATACTACGCAGCACCCTAATTAATCTGTATTGTTCCCGCTCTAAAGCCTCAATATCCTTCCTAAAGCATGCAGCCTAATACTACACACGGTACTCGGAGGTCTTAAGGATTTATATAGGCTCTTGGCTTTTATATTCTATACCTTTTGAGATAAAACATAGAATTCGATCAGCTTTTCTTTTTACAGCCATCAATCGGAGATGCTGTCTTTAATATTCTGGGAACCTGTACCCCCAAGTCCTTCTGCTTTTCCACAGCACCGAGCCTACTTCTAATCGAAATATAATTGCTGCTGTTAATTTTTTTTTAAACCAAAGTGCATCACCTCACACTCACTGACATTGAATTCCACCCGCTACCCACTTCCAACCACTCTGGAAAAACTATTAAATCCTACTCTGTTTTCTCCCATTTAATCAATTTTCAATCCTGTTTGCTGATCTTTCCCTAATTTCATATACCTTAATCTTTAATAATCTCCCATGTGGTACCTTGTCAAAGGCTTTCCCAAAGTCTCTGTACACTATAGCCACTGCATTTCCCCTATTTAGTGTCAGCTGTGGCTCAGTTGGTAGCACACTCGCCTCGGAGTCAGAAGGTTGTTGGTTCAAGTCTCACTCCAGAGACTTGAGCACAAAAAAATCTGGGCTGACACTCCAGGGCAGTACTGAAGGAGTGCTGCACTGTTGGAGATGCCGTCTTTCAGATGAGATGTTAAACCGAGGTCCTATCTGCCCTCTCAGGTGGACATAAAAGATCCCATGGCACTATTTCGAAGAAGAGCAGTGGACTTATCCCTGGTGTCCTAGCCAATATTTATCTCTCAATCAACATCACTAAAAACAAATTATCTGGTCATTATCACATTGCTGTTTGTGGGAGCTTGCTGTGCGCAAATTGGCTGCCGAGTTTCCTACATTACAACAGTGACTACACTTCAAAAAGTACTTAATTGGCTGTAAAGCGCTTTGGGACATCAGGTGGTCGTGAAAAGCGCTATAAAAATGCAAGTCTTTCTTTTTTTCCCCTTTCATTTACCATGTCTGTTACCTCCTCAAAGAAGTTCATGAGGTTTGTCGAGCACAGTCGTCCCTTTTGAAATCTGTGCTGGCTGCTTCTAACTATGTTCTCGTTATCGAGATATGTGGTAATTTCATCCTTAATTAGAGACTCTAAAATTTCCCCTACCACAGATGTTGAGCTAACTGGCCTGTAATTAACCAAATTAGATCTGCCTCCCTTTCTAAAAAAAGGTACTACATTGGCTACTCTCGGGTCCTCGGCACACATCCACAATCAATAATTTCTAGGGCCTCGTCAATTTTGCTGCCTCATCTCCCTCAGAATCCTGGCATGTATCCAGTGTGGCCCTGGCACTTTGTTTTCCTTTAGCCTAACTAACTTATCTAAAATGTTCCTTTTACCCATCATAATACCACTCATCTCACTTTCAACCACTTCAGGATTCCTCTCCTCTCCAATATTCTGCTCCTTAGTAAAGACTGCTGTGAAGTACTTATTAAATACCTCTGCCATTTTTTGATCATCATCTACAAATTGACAATGCTCTCCTCTCAGGTGTCCTACTTCACTTTTAACAATTCTCTTTTTATCACCACTCGGTGAAGCAGATTCAGGAATTAGTTTATTAAATTATGGTGCAGAAGGTCCATTTCAGGACAGTTCATCGTCATGTGCGGAAGACTAATCAACATCAGTTATTCTGTGGTGAGCTGAAGTTGTATATTTATCTTTGAAGCTCTATTTCAGCTGACCAACACTGCCCATGGTTAGGATTTAAAGTCCTACAACTCTGGTTTGGTTTTGTCCAGCCCCAATCACCACTCGCCCTCAACCGTTAGCCACCAGCAAGCTTCAAGCCTTCCCTGGCCCTAGTGATTCAGGTCTGAGGCTGAAAATATTAACTTCATTACACTCTAGCTCAAGTCTTCCCAGAAGCATCAGTTCAAAAAGTTACAATTAAAATGAATGGAAACATTCTAGTATTTTACGAATTAAGGGCAGGGTCCCTTCTGTTCTGCACAAGGAGAGAGAATCAATTTAAATAAATCTGAACATCTATGTCTACAGTAACTGGCTTAAAGTCATCTCTCAAACACTTGCATGGACAAACCATGTGAAAAAGTTTTAATTCTGATTTACACCACCAGGTTCATATCTAAGTTTCAATGTGGTATGGACTTCCATCTTGTATAAGAGTCAATCAATTAATCTATGCCATGTGGATATATGAAATGAAAATTACAACTCAGTTTCAGATCTGTGGATTTCACGTTTCTTTCATACTTTCAACTGTAGATAATCACATGGCACAAATTCAGTATTGATATCCCACCTCTATTCGCAATGCTACTCATAAACCAAGGCATGAATAGGGGTACTGTCAGTAGTTAAGGTATTTATATAACATACACTGTAAAATGGATTATAAGTGTTTCCTATGGTTTCTTATAATTAAATTAGATTTTGTAAAATAAGTTGTTCCTTTATATTCAGAGGATATTAAAACCACGTGGACAACATATATTTAAATTTACCACACAGACCGAGAGCCAATTAACCTGTACAGGCGTGGCTTTAATAAGTGGAAAGCTGAAAAGTGTAATCGCCATTTCTAACTCTTACAATACAAGTACACTAACTATAATGCAAAATAAATCTGCTACAGATTAGGCCTATGGTTGAGACCACGGAGGGCAATTATCTCACCTCTATTATTTTCTCATGTGTAATCTCCAGCTGGGAAACCAACTCCTGGGAGTGCTGTTTCTGTCGGCTTAGCTCAGTCCTGTCAGCAAAGGGGAAGAAAGACTGAAGAAGTACTTAATTTGGGAGTTATTTATTTGAGAAATGTGATTATTCCCAGCATGTTCAGACTACGATTTGGGGTTACAATGAATATTACCCACAGTACGTGAAGAGAGTCAAGTAGAATCATTTGAAATGTTCTGACTTCTCACAGACAAGAGAAAAAAAAAAAAATCGGCCATATGGCTGGGGCACCATTTTTATTTTCAGCATATGTAATTCATCATCAAGAAAGTGAAGTTCACACTTCCGGTTACTTCAGCATTTCAGTGCGTTCTTTATTTTACCATAAAGATTCAATACCAAAGATTTTTCAAACAAAAACTAAACCTTCAACTTATTTTTTTAAAAACACAGTTAAATTAAGAAAAGACATAGAAGCAATGTTTCCCAATACAATTCCATTGTAAAAAGTGCAAAAAGGAAGTTTTCTAAATTCAAGACTGAATCTCAGTTCAAAAGTGCACTTAGCAAGGGGACTGCTCGTGGCCCAGAATCGTCTGGCTGGCAGACTAAATCAGCCAGTTAATTACTCAAATTCACATTTTTAAGTAAATTTTGTAGATGTTCTGATTGCATGCTATTATATTTGACGAATAGGTGGGTGAGTGTTGTAGTACAATATTAAGGTTATATTCCACGTTGCAAGCAAGATCCTATTTAGACATAGGCAGAAAAGAATTGATATTGAAGTGTGCAAACTATACCAAATTAAGAGGCATAGCAAAGATTGAGTAAGAATGCAGAGGAGAGCCATGTTTGCAGAGTGGGTAGATAGGTGACAAATGTAGTAAATTTTAGGGAAAGGAAGTGAACAATAAGATTCTTAACAAAGTGCAGAATCAGAAAGATCTCAGAGTCCAGTTACATGGATCTTTAAAAGTGGGAGTGCAGGTGAAAAGGCCACTAAAAACAAGTGTGATTCCAGGTTTTCTATGGAGGGACACTGAATACAAAAACAAGGAAATGAATATTAAATTTGTAGAAGAAATTGGTCACGGTTGGAGCAATGCACATTTCTGGGCACCCCGTTAGAAAAAGAATATTGGAGTTGTGGAAAGAGTACAATCAGTAGAATTAAAGTTATGGCTTGAGTCCGCATCCGAGGGTGCAGCACTCTCCAAGCTCTGCTCAGCTGGACACACATGCTGTACCCTGGGAGCTGTCGATGTAAAGGATAATCATTGAGGAGCACCCGAAAATGTGCGATGCACTGACAGACCTTTCAAGCACACTGTCCACGATTGCAGAGAGAATGGAGCAGTCCACCTCAAGCATGAGTGGATTGGTGTCGCACGGCATTGTAATTATGTCTTCTTGCATGGATCGCGTGACCAACTCCGTGGAACATCAATTGCGGCAATCAAGTGAGTCCATGCACACCTTGACCACAGCCGTGCACACTCTAGATGCCAACATGTCTGGCGCCTTATATAGGATGACCTTGGCCTTACAGCACCTCACTGATCTGCACCAAGCTGCTCTCCAGCAGAGTGGCAGCAGTGAAATGCGGCTGAGCCATGAGAGGGATGATGGCAAAAGGGGACATGAATGTGGGGACTTCACTCAAAGCGCTTTCACTTCTCACCCATTGTCCGCGCGCCCCCCCCCCCACCCCCCACCCTCAGTCAGCACCCAACATGTTGCCTCGACTCCCAATGGCCGAGTCTGCCACTGCACAGGTGTAGCAGTCTAGCAGTCTATGGCGGGGCCTTCACGGGCTCCAAAACCCAGATGTCATTGGCCAACAGCATCCAAAGTAGGTGTTGCATATGGTTCTGACATCGGTCCAGTAGTGGTAACTAACTGAACCTTGCATTAATAAAGGCATCCCTGCCATCCCAGGCTGCAATGTGAGCAGCTGGTGCTTTTTTGATGGCGTCACCTTCCTCCTCCTCTAATTCGTCCGCAGACGATGTGCACTCTGCCTTGTTCATCCTGCAGCTCCATATCTCGCTGCTGTGCAATCTTGTTCAGAGCGCAGCACACCACGACCATTCTGGACACCCTGGCTGGTGCGTACTGAAGGGCGCCTCCGGATCTGTTCAGGCACCTGAAGCTCATCTTGCGCATGCCAATGGCTTGCTCAATGACACATCTGATTGTCGTGCTTTTGGGCTTCATTGGTCGGGTTTCTCACGGGTGTCATCGACCAAGTTTGAAGGGATATCCCTTGTCTCCTAGCAGCCACCACTTAAGTCTGCTTCCAGGACCAAAGACGTCAGACAGCTTGGACTGCCGCAGGATGAAACATCATGGCAGCTCCCCGGGAATCTTGCGCACACCTGCATAAATATCTTTTTGTGGTTGCACGCCAGCTGCACATTGATGGAGTGGAAGCCCTTGTGGTTTATGAATACGCCTGGTTGATCTGGTGGCGTGCGGATTGCCACTTGTGTTTAGTCGATGATGCCATGCACCTGTGGGAAGCCAGCCAGAGGCGCAAACCCAAGCGCCCGCTCATTCTGACTGGCATCATCACAGACAAGGTTTGCATAATTGCTGGCCCTGGCAAGCAACCCTACAATATATTGTACTGTATAGTGTCTGAGTGCTGGGTCAGTTTACAGATGCTGGGTCAACTTCTGGTTGCAGAGAAAGATTATTGGTGCTTGTTTAGTTGATAGATGCTGGTTTAGTTTCTGGTTGCTAGTTTAGTTTACGGGTGCTGGTTTAGTTTATAGATGTTGGGTCAGTTTATTCGTGCTGGTTTAGTTTATAGATGCTGAAGGTGAAATAAGCAGAGGGCACAGATATAAGGTGATTGGGACTTGAGAAAAAACATTTTTTTCTGCAACGACTGGTTAGGATTTAGAATGCACTACCTGTTAGGGTGGTAGATACATATTCACTAGTAGCATTCAAAAGCAAATTGAATAAATACTTGAGGGAGAGAAAATTGCAGAAAAATGGGGAAAGAGCCGGAGACTGGGAATAACTTGATTGCTCTTTGAAAATGCCGGCACAAATTCAATGGGCTGAATGGCCTCCTTTTGTGCTGTACTATTCTATAACCCACCAGTCACCTGCCTTATGTATTTGAATGCTGCTGACTGAGATCCTGAATGTCTCCGGCAGAGCCCTGTAAGGATCCGGAGGCAAAAAGGTTGAGGGCGGTGGTCACTTACACAGCCACTGGTAACGCACGGCCACCAGGTCTAGCAGGGAGCAGGCCTTCTTCGAGGAGACTGCAGATGTCCGGCACCACCTGACATGACAGCCTGAGCCTCCGGAAGTACTGCTGTTCTGACAGGTCAAGGAATCTCAGCTTCTGCTTGCACACCCTGTGTTGCGGGTAGTGCCTCCTGCGAGCTGCACCCCTCTCTGCTGTCCAGCTGCAGGTCTGTCAACAGTAGACTGGTGCTGCTGCTGATCATATTGCTCCTCGTCCGAGGTCCAATCTAAGGCAGCCAAGGCACGACCCATCTGATCTGATTCAGAAAACCTCCAAAGCGTAGAAAGTAAACTCTCAGCAAAAGTACTGGGAACAAACCCTTTCCCACTAGTAGGTAAGAAAGCAGCTGTGAGCACTGAGTATTTATTGCAGTATTTCCATTAGATTAATTCATCCCCCTCAATTGCCATTGTGTTCTCGCCTTGCTTTCACTAACAAGTTTCAGGAAGCCCGGGAAATCCGTGGATGCGCCGTTAAATTTTTAAAAGTCTGTTGAAATATCGCTCCAATTGAGTGATTAGCATATGTTAATAGGTAACCCGCCTCTCCCAATGGGGTTACGCACAATCAGTCTAATGCTCCCGAGTTAAACGCGGAAGTCGGCAGGTTGAGCCGGCTTCCCGACGTGCTCATTTTTGCTGACTTTAATCCCCCACCGCTCCTCCATGTTAAAACTTGAGACTATGGGGAGAATTTATGTTACAAAATTATTTAAAAATGTAAGTATTGAAAACTTGCAAAATAATAGTGCACAAAATGCAGATTATTAAAATGTAATAGAGATTTGTTCACATTGATTACTTAACGATAGTCACAATCCCCATTTCTGCAAGAGAGATCTCTTTTCTTAATTTACCTAAAGGCCCTAAGACAGTAGAGTTCACTTACTTCAGGTTGTTTTGTTTAGTCTCAAAGGCTTCAGTTAGTTTCCTGACTTCATCTCTCCACCGAGTGGCTGCTTTCTGCTGTGCCGTTAATAAACGTTTCAGCTCACTGGTTGAATTCCGACTGGTATCTTCCAGTTCCCTTAGCTGGATTTCAAATCCATGTTCCTTCAGGGAGAACTCATGTTCCAGGGTTGCTACCTAGATGAAACAAAATGTAGGGACTGTTAATAAGCTTTACACTAATTGTGCTTGTATGCCGATGCCTTGTGTATATATATATATATATATAAATATATATATATATATATATATAAATATATATATATAACATTTGCATAATTTTCTTTTTATATCCAGTCAGTCACGTCTTCAAAAAAAAACCTCAAACTTGTCAAACAGAACTTCCCATTAACAAATCTATGCTGACTGTCCATGGTTAACCCATGTCCATGGTTAACCCGTGCATCTCTGAAGGCTTGATAATTTTATCTCTGATGGATTCTAAGTTTGCACACAGTAACTAACTGATCTGCAGTTACCCAGTTTATCCTTCATTCCCTTCTTGAACAAGGGCACTATATCGGCTATCCTCAGTCCCATCACATAATTTGCATATTTAAGGAGAATTTAAAAATTGCAGCCAGAGCCTCTGCTATCTCCTTTCTGACTTTTCAGCAGCTTAGGTGCAAGCGAGCATGGCCCTGTGACTTATCCTCAAGTTCTGCTAATTGTTCCTCCCTAGGAGCGCTCCTGCATTCTGCAAACACATGCAGCTCTGACTGGATCTCTTTCATGCCCCGTGATAAGGGAGAAAGAGAGAGAGGGAGATAAGTTAGAGAGAAATAGAGATAGGATATAGAGACTGAGATAGGATAGAGAGTGTGAGAGAGAGAGAGAGAGAGAGAGAGAGAGAGAGAGAGTTAGGATAGAGAGACAGAGTTAGGCTGGAGAGACAGAGATAGATTATTGTACCACAGTTTCTAACGAGGGTCTATTAGAATGTGTTTTTGTAATGGCATCAAATTGCATCAGGAGATGCTGAAGGACAAAAGTCCCAGGATGGCTCAGTGTCTAACTGCACCATGAGGTGTGGTATAAAGCGTTTACAGCAGGAATGTTTCAGGTTCAATCGCTGATCTGTGCTGATTCAACCGATTTCAGCTGCAGTATTGGAGGGAAGGGGTGTTACAATTTACATGTTTCCCCAGAACAGGATGGAAAACATCCAAATCAAACATGTTTCCCCTCAAACCCCAAAGGTTACATGAAGATTGAAGTTCAATTTGATGCCTTGCAACACTTTCCCCAAATTCTGATGAAGGATATACCCGAAATGTTAACTTGTCCTTTCTCTTTGCAGATGCACACTGACCTGCTGTCTATTTGTGGAATTTTCTATTTATATTTCAGATTTCCAGCATTTGCTGTTTTTTTTTTTCTTTCCCATACCTGTTGCCTTGCTTTCCTTTGTATGTCCAGACTAACTTTCTTCAGTTCTTCCATCTCTTTACGAAGTTGCTCATTTTCTTTCTGTAATCTCAATCGTTCCTCACTGACCATGTCACAGTCTCCACGAACAGAGTCCAGAGTACTCTGCAGTTTCTGGACCATTTCTTTGCAGCGGGACATTTCCTCCTCATAACTACAAAATGAACAGAACAGAAAGTTAACCATAACAGCTATAATTATTGGTCATATTCTCTGTGGGCATCTATAGATATGGAATATAAATTATAACAGTTATATTTCATCAGTGACCATTGTTAAAACTCTACCCCCTTCTTTCCTGAGGGCACTTACTCTGCTGTGCTACTGTTCCAAAGATACCAGTACCTCACCCAAATTATCCATTCTTCAGGTGCGAGCCTAAATTGAGTCTCTGGACACTACTGAACCACAGGGGCCTCACAGTCAAAACCAATCTTATTCTCACCTGACATCCACACATGTACAGTTCAAACAGAAATCACAGGATAGTGCTCAGAAGTGGGAACCCCTGTTAATTTTGCCCTTTCTAATCTTTTTACATAGAATATACAGCACAGAAACAGGCCATTCAGCCCAACTAGTCTGTGCTGGTGTTTATACTCCACCCAAATCTCCTCCCATTCCATCTACCTCATCTCATTGAGGCACTGAAGCTAATTGTTCCATTTCTTTTTACTGCTGCAATTGAGATGAGTGAACTCAGCCCAGAGAATTGACCTGGGACCTCCCTGGTCTGTATGGCTTAGTTACAGGCTGTTTATTATTTTTTTGTAAACTAGCTGAGACATTGGAGGAAATTATTTATAATTCTGCATATTTTGTGCACTTGTTACCATAACTATTTGTAGCAAATGTTAAGTGTGCTTATGTACATCATAGATGATTTAATGAAATGTTCATATATTAATTGTGTACCGTAAATAAGTGCAATCAAAAATTTACAGAGTCTTGAATATATCAATTTTGTTGGCAGGTTTATGATCAGTGTCAGCTATGTCCAAGAGTTAATTCAGCCCGAAACATTCAAGCTGTGGTCCAAGTGTAAGTGAAAACTCATCCAATAAACTGTAGCACAGCTTAAATCCTAGGATTCTCTTTTGATAGGACAGACACAGAGCAACCTTTGAATTTAGTAACAAAGTTTTTTCTGCACCATTACCATTAAACCCAAGGATCAATAAAACTTTCACTAAATACAGTGAATTTTAAGAGGACCAAGATGTAACCAAAGACGAAACTGCTTTAGAAGCAAACGGCTGGTAATGTGTGAAGGCGGACTTTGGAGAAGCAACTTAGCCTATAATAACGTGAAAACAGCATTATCTTTTCTTGAAATAACAACAGAAAACGCTGGAAAAACTCAGCAGGCCAGGCAGCATCCGTGGAGAGAGAAAGAGAGTTAACGTTTCAGGTCGATGACCTTTCGTCTGACGAAAGGTCATCGACCTGAAACGTTAACTCTCTTTCTCTCTCCACGGATGCTGCCTGGCCTGCTGAGTTTTTCCAGCGTTTTCTGTTGTTATTTCAGATTTCCAGCATCCGCAGTATTTTGCTATCGTATTATCTTTTCTTGCTCCAGTGTGCTATACCAATGCATGGCACCATGGAGTAGTGGGCACAGGTTCGATTCCTCATGCTGCTGAGCTATTCTCAGTCATGTTGCAACACATCCCAATGGGATGAGAAAATCCACTGAGAGTTATCCCCTGAATGGCAGATTTTAGGAGGGCATTGGCAAAGACTGGGAAAGCTCTTGGATGAATTATTGGAAGTTTCTCAGTGCAAAGCCACTTCAATGAGCTAATGCTACAACTATGTATTATGTGATTGGCAGATACTTACAATACAGAGACATTAGAAACAGAGAAATGTAACAAGCCATGAAATATTGTGTTGTAACAATAATACCAAAGGAACAGACATTCTTACTTCATCTCAAGTTTCCTGATTTTGTTTTGTGCTGCTTGTAGACTAATCTGGAGGTCATCTTTTGAACGTTCTGCATTCAGACATCGCTGGTGCAGTTCATCGATTTTTCTGTGATCATCTTCAGTGCCTGTGCCGTTTCGATAAAGCTGAAACAGAATTTTTGATGTGAGAATTTTAAGTCTGCTGTTCAACTTGGGATTTGGGGGAAAAAGAGCCACAAGACTTAAAATGAAAATATTAATTGGTGAAATTAGTTCCTTCAGAAAGCAAGTGGTCAATGAATATAATGGACAGTGGTTGAAATGTTAGACCACCTACTGTTGATTGAACTTCTTTTGAAAAATATCAGAAACAGTCTAATTCCACATATAAATAATGATATTACTGTTCTTTCTACAAGGGAAAACATCTGATAAATTGTTCCTTTAAGAAAACTGGACCCTGGTTAGTGACAAAAATGATTTGACCACTGCTGAATGTTAAAGTTTGAAAGAGTGCCACATGAAGCATTATTTGCGTGTGCGTGCGGCGTGTGTATGGTCAATATAAAAATGTAATTAATTTTATCGTTTGACTTTTTTAAAAAAGCTTACAAAAAATTAGACTGAGCTCCTCAGATGTCTCAGTGAGTTTATACATTGAGTAGCTGAGCCATACAGACCAGGTACGCCTGCCGGAAATAAAAGGGGTCAGAGGATCTGGTAAGAGGGAGGAGCTGAGGGAAATCCTTATTAGTCGGGAAAAGGTATTGGGGAAATTGATGGGACTGAAGGCTGAAAAATCCCCGGGGCCTGATGGTCTGCATCCCAGAGTACTTAAGGAGGTGGCCTTGGAAATAGTGGATGCATTGACGATCATTTTCCAACATTCCTTAGACTCTGGATCAGTTCCGATGGAGTGGAGGGTGGCCAATGTAACCCCTCTTTTTAAAAAAGGAGGGAGGGAGAAAGCAGGGAATTATAGACCGGTCAGCCTGACATCGGTCGTGGGTAAAATGATGGAAGCAATTATTAAAGATGTCATAACAGACCATTTGGAAAGTGGCGACATGATAGGTCCAAGTCAGCATGGATTTGTGAAAGGGAAATCATGCTTGACAAATCTTCTGGAATTTTTTGAGGATGTTTCCAATAGGGTGGACAGGGGGGAACCAGTAGATGTGGTGTATTTGGACTTTCAGAAGGCCTTCGACAAGGTCCCACACAAGAGATTGGTGAGCAAAGTTAAAGCACATGGGATTGGGGGTAATGTGTTGACGTGGATTGAGAACTGGTTGGCACACAGGAAACAAAGAGTAGGAGTAAATGGGTACTTTTCAGAATGGCAGGCAGTGACCAGCGGGGTACCGCAGGGTTCGGTGCTGGGACCCCAGCTGTTTACATTATATATTAATGATTTGGACGAAGGGATTAAATGTAATATCTCCAAATTTGCGGATGACACTAAATTGGGAGGCAGTGTGAACAATGAGGAGGATGCTAGGAGGCTACAGAGTGACTTGGACAGGTTGGGTGAATGGGCAAATGTATGGCAGATGAAGTACAATGTGGATAAATGTGAGGTTATCCACTTTGGTGGTAAAAATAGAGAGGCGGACTATTACCTGAATGGTGGCAGATTAGGGAAAGGGGACGTGCAACGAGACCTGGGCGTCATGGTACATCAGTCACTGAAGGTGGGAATGCAAGTGCAGCAGGCAGTCAAGAAAGCAAACGGAATGATGGCCTTCATAGCAAGGGGATTTGAGTACAGGAGTAGGGAGGTGATGCTACAGTTGTACAGGGCCTTGGTGAGGCCACACCTGGAGTATTGTGCGCAGTTTTGGTCTCCTAACTTAAGGAAGGACATTCTTGCTATTGAGGGAGTGCAGCGAAGGTTCACTAGATTGATTCCTGGGATGGCCGGACTGACATATCAAGAAAGATTGGGTCAACTGAACTTGTATCCTCTGGAGTTCAGAAGAATGAGGGGGGATCTTATAGAGACATTTAAAATCCTGACTGGTTTAGACAAATTAGATGCGGGCAGAATGTTCCCAATGGTAGGGAAAACTAGAACCAGGGGTCACAGTCTAAGGATTAAGGGGAAGCCATTTAGGACTGAGCTGAGGAGGAACTTCTTCACCCAGAGAGTGGTGAATCTATGGAATTCTCTTCCACAGAAGGTTGTTGAGGCCAGTTCGCTAAATATATTCAAAAGGGAGTTAGATATAACACTCACAACTAAGGGGATCAAGGGGTATGGCGAGAAAGCAGGAATGGGGTACTGAGGTAGCATGTTCAGCCATGAACGCATTGAATGGCGGTGCAGGCTCGAAGGACCGAATGGTCTACTCCTGTACCTATTTTCTATGTTTCTATGTTTCTAATCCTTGATCTACACTGACTAACTGATCTCCGAGGTATTGGGAAGAGGTGCTACAATTGGCTTCAGTTATATGGGTTAGGGTGAGAGAAGAGGAAGAATGAACGAAAGAGCTAGGGTCCCTGCTGCGGATTGCTATCCAGTGACCCCGGGTGTGGGGGGTGTGTGCGCGGGGGAATTTGTGTGTGTGTGTGTGTGTGTGTGTGTGTGTGTGTGTATACACACATCAGACATCAGACAATGTCAGTTAGACTGAGCAGTGATGCTTTGTGGTCGAACAACTTCCAGACGTTCACCAACAAGGCTTACACATGAATAGTGGCCACTTGTGCCAAGTACTAGAGGGCGAAAGATGTCCGTGGAACCCTAGCAAGGAGTCATGGCCAAAAGGACAGTAAATAAATTGGCAAAAAAAAAGTGATATCAGTAACAGACCTGTGACTCTTTGAAGTGTTTTTCCATTAAGGGTAGAACATTTGTTACTCTTTAAACTACTTTTTTTTATGGATTTCTAGCTCTCAGGTTTATCATGTTCCTAACATTTCTTGCTGCTGGCCACATATTGATCAGCATGTGACTTAATTACTATAAGTTTTATTCTTGTCCTTTGATCTCTTACTGTCAGCTCCAGCTTGATCACTGTAGTTCTGTGTTTTCACACTAATTGCCTGTTGACAATTCTCCTTGTCCCGTGGTTTTCACCAATGGTAGCTCACTGATTGATTGAGCTTGGATTGCAAACCATGAGCATGGGACCCACAGAAGGAAACAACTGGATATGAACAGTGAGAAACCTCAGGGTCAGAATAATTAGTGTGTTAATTGTAGGAGGAAATGGAAGGGTGATAAATAAGTAAGGTTTTTTCAGGCTTGTTGCAGACCAATTAATTTAAAAATCAATTCAATTATTTAAACTTTGTGCACTGCAGAAAGTATATCAAAGAAAAACGTGCTAGCCTCCAGAAGCATTCGAAGTCTTTACTGTTGTTCATGTTCTTATCAGTGTCAATAGCATTCAAGCATTTCAAAAACAGGAAATGAGTATGCATGAATTCAATTTTGTTTTGAATCAATTTTGGTGTCTTCCTCCCAAACCTAAAATGTGACATGTTCACAGGCAATCTTAAGTTCTTGTACTGCGATTGGAGGCACTCATTTGGTTAGAAATCACTCATGCACAAATAGAAAGTTTATTGCATTCTATTTCTTTCAAACAAATTTCCAGTGAGAATAGTTATTTGTAAGTTTGTTAAAATCTAAACCTAATCTGTAGCCAGAAGTCCATATTTATGAATGCACAGGACTTAAGTGGAAAAGGCATTTTAAATAAGGCCATTAAGGTGAAAAGTTAGCACACACACACAAAATGATATCTGGTACATGGCTTGCAGCAGGGTCATAGTTCAAATCAGCTCTAAGAACAGTGAATGAAAAGCACTCATCATGTCGCAACAGCATTTCATTGCTTCAGATACAGCTCTAACATATCAGAAGATTCAAATCCCTGAGGATTTGCATAATATAACCACAAATTAAAGCCTGCAAGTCACACAAGAATTATTAGAAACCGACAAGACTCCAATCGTAAACATACACAGAACCTATCCTACAATTAGTTTCTTTTTAAATAATTTGTTCTTAGGATGTGGGCGACGCTGGCAAGGCCGCAGTTATTTCCCATCTCTGACAAGGTGGTGGTAGACCTTCTCCTGGACTCGCTGCAGTGCTTGGCTGATGCCACTCCTGCAATGGTGTTAGGTACGAAATTCCAGGATTTTGACCCAGCGACAATGAAGAAACAGTAATATATGTCTAAGTCAGAATGCTGTGCAACTTGGAGGGGAACTTGAAGGTGTTCCCATTACATTGCTGCTTCTTAGTGGCAGAGATCGGAGGGTAGGGAGGTGCTTTGAAGTAATGCTGATGAGTTGATGCAGCGCATCCTGTAGACCTTACATATTGCAGCCACAGTGTGCAGGTAAGGGAGGGGTTGGATATTGAGTCCTGTGGCAGGGGTACTGTTCAAACCAACTGCTGTGCCCTGGATGGCACTGAGCTTCTTGAGTGTTGTTGTGGCTGCACCCATCCATGAGTGGTGAGTATTCTATCACACTCCTGAAATCCATGCCTTCGTTACCTCCACTCAACTATTCCAATGCTCTCTTGGCCGGCCTTCCACCCTCTGTAAACTTGAGCTCATCTGCTGCCCGTATCCTAACTCACACCAAGTCCCATTCACCCATCACCCCTGTGCTTGCTGACCTACATTGCCTCCCGGATGGAGGGAAGGTTATTGGTAAAGTAGCTGAAGATGGGTGGGCTGAGGACGTGTCCATGAGGACGCTTCCATGAGGGACTTGTACAGCCACAACCATCCTCATTTGCATCAGGTAAGACTCTAGCTACTGGAGGATTTTACCTTCGATCCCAACTGACCTCAGTTTTTCAAGAGTTCTTTGGTGCCACACTACATCGAATGCTGCCTTGATAGCAAGGGAAGCTACACTTGCATCTCCTCTGGATTTCAGCTCTTGCAGCTATGTGTGGCTCAAGGCTGTGCTGAGATCTGGAGCCAAGTGTCTCTGGCAGAACCTGAACTGAGCATTTGTGAGCAGGTTATTGGTGAGTATGCACTGCTTAACAGCAATACTGATGACTCTTTCCAACACTTGACTGATGATTGGAAGGAACCTGATAGGACGATAATTGCTCAGGTTATATTTTTCCTGCATTTTGTGGGTAGAACACACCTGTCAGGTAGATGCCAGTGTCATAGCTGTACTGGAACAGCTTGGCTAGGTGAGCAGGTAGCTCTGGTGCACAGGTCATCAGCACTACAGATGTCAGATTTGGCTCAGTGGTAGCACTCTTTCCTCTGAGTCAGAAGGTTGTGGGTTCAAGTCCCACTCCAGAGACTTGAGCACATAATCTAGGCGGATAGTCCAGTGCAGTATTCCATGGCACTATTCGTAGAAGTGCAGTTCTCCCGGTATCCTGGCCAATATTTATCCCTCAACCAACATTACTCATACAGATTATCTGGTCATTATCTCATTGGTGTTTGTGGGAGCTTGCTGTTTGCAAATTGGCTGCCACGTTTCCTACATTACAACAGTGACTATACTTCAAAAAGTACTTAATTGGTAGTAAAGCGCTTTGGGACGTCCTGAAGTTACTACTGGGATGTCGTCAGGGCCCATAGCCTTTGCTATGTTCACTGCACTTAGCTGTTTCTTAATGTCACACGGAGTAAACCGAATTGATTGGATACTGGCACCTATCATGGCCGGGACCTTCGGAGGAGGCCTAGTAGGATCATCCACGTGATACTTTCAGCTGAAGACTCTTCCAAACACTTCAGACTTGTCTCTTGCACTCGTGCTGGGATCCACCATGGTCAAGGGGGGAGATGTTCATAAAGTCGTCTCCTCCTAATAGTTGTCCGTTTGGCTGCAAACATTCTCGATTAGACGTGATATGACTACAGAGCTTTGCTCTGATTTGTTGGTTGTGGTCCAAATACATTTCACAACAACCAATTTTAGCCGTAACAACTTGTACTGAGAAGATGGATGGAATCACACGGGCAGGGGGCGGGGGGGGTCACAGGTGCTATCAGTAGGGAATAATAATGGATACTAGAAGTGATTCTGACAGTAATTTCATGAAGGTGACACACAGTTTAATAACAGTGATCTGAAATCTGAGAAAGATAAAAAGAGAGACAGAGAGGGAGAGAGGGAAAGAGAAACACACAGATACAAAGACAACGAAAGATACCAAGACAAAGTGACGGACAGAAGGAGAGAGACGACACACAGGGGCAGAGAGGGATCACAGAAAAACACACACAAAGAGAGGGGGCCAGGATCAAGACAGAGCAACACAAGTTTGTAGAAGTTATCTTATTGCCAACACATCTTACATCAACAGTTACTGAGCTGTGGAGTTGCTGCTTAATGAGATTCACACTGAAAAATTAATGATAATAATGTGGACTGCAAATGGGAGTGATAATTCATGGCTGATAACAAGGGAATCATACAGTGAGCATATCGAGTTACATCGAGTGTACGGCACAGAAACAGGCTAGTCGGCTCAGTTGGTCTATGCTGGTATTTATGCTCCACACGAGCCTGCTCCCAACCCTACTTCATCTAACCCCATCAGCATATCCTTCTATTCCTTTCTCCCTCATGTGCTTATCTAGCTTCCCCTGAAATGCATCTATGCTATTTGCCTCAACTACTCTTTGTGGTAGCACGTTCCATATACTTACCACTCTTTGGGTGAAGAGGTTTCTCCTGAATTCCCTACTGGATTTATTAGTGACTATCTTATATTTAAGACCTCTAGTTTTGGACTCTTTCCCTCTCCCCCTCACCCCACCCCATCACCCCCAACTCTCCAAGTGGAAACATTTTCTCACCTTTCATTATCTTAAAGACCTTTATCAGGTCATCCCTCAACCTTCTTTTTTCTAGAGAAAAGAGCCCAGCCTGTTCAGCCTTTCCTGATAAGTATATCCTCTCAGTTCTGGTATCATCCTTGTGAATCTTTTTTGCACCTTCTCTAATGCCTCTATATCCATTTTATATTATGGAGACCAGAAAGATGCACAGTACTCCAGGTGTGGTCTAACCGAGGGTCGATACAAGTTGAACATCTCTGCTTTTCAAGTCTAGCCCTCTAGAAATGAACCCCAGTGCTTGGTTTGCTTTTTATTTAAAAAAAAGCCTTATTAACCTGCATCGGTACGTTTAGTGATTTGTGTATCTGTACCTCTAGATCCCCTTGCTCCTCTACCCCAATCAGACTCTTATTATCCAAGCAATATATGGCAGGTATATTACAAGAGGACATTACAGGAACACAAGATAAAAAAGAAATGCAAAAGTATTCAACATACTAGTAATCCAGAGGCCTGGACTAATGATCCAGAGATGCAAGTTCAAATCCCACCATGGCAGCTGAGGAATTTAAATTCAGTTAATTAAATAAGTCTGCAATAAAAAGGTAGCATCAGTAATGGTGGTCATGAAACTATCGGATTGTCGTAAAAACCCATCTGGTTCACTAATGTCCTTTAGGGAAGGAAATCTGCCGTCCTTACCTGGTCGTCACTCCAGACCCAGCAATGTGGTTGACTCTTAACTGCCCTCTGAAATAGCCTAGCAAGACACTCAGTTGTAACAAACCGCTACAAGAAACAATAATAAGAATAAAACCGGACGGACCACCTGGCATCAACCTCAGCACCGGCTACGGACACGACAACGGCACACCCAGCCCAGTTGACCTTGCAAAGTCCTCCTCAACAACATCTGGGGACTTGTGCCAAAATTGGGGGAGCTGTCCCAGAGACGGGTCAAGCAACAGCCTGACAGTCATACTCACAGAATCATACCTTTCAGCCAATGTCCCAAACTCCTCCATCACCATCCCTGGGTATGTCTTGTCCCACCGGCAGGACAGGCCCACCAGGGGTGGCGGCACAGTGGTATACAGTCGGGAAGGAGTGGCCCTGGGAGTCCTCAATATTAACTCCGGACCCCATGAGGTCTCATGGCTTTAGGTCAAGCATGGGCAAGGAAACCTCCTGCTGATTACCACCTACCGCCCTCCCTCAGCTGATGAATCAGTACTCCTCCATGTTGAACACCACTTGGAAGAAGCACCAAGAGTAGCAAGGGCACAGAATGTACTCTGGTGGGGGACTTCAATGTCCATCACCAAGAGTGGCTCGGTAGCACCACTACTGACCGAGCTGGCCGAGTCCTGAAGGACATAGCTGCCAGTCTGGGCCTGCGACAGGTGGTGAGAGAACCAACACGAGGGAAAAACCTACTTGACCGCGTCCTCACCAATCTACCTGTCGCAGATGCATCTGTCCATGACAGCATTGGTAGCAGTGACCACCGCACAGTCATTGTGGAGACGAAGACCCGTCTTCACACTGAGGACACCCTCCATCGTGTTATGTGGCACTACCACTGTGTTAAATGGAACAGATTCAGAACAGATCTAGCAGCTCAAAACTGGGCATCCATGAGGCGCTGTGGGCCATCGGCAGCAGAATTGTATTCCACCACAATCTGTAACCTCGTGGCCCGGCATATCCCTCACTCTACCATTACCATCAAGCCAGGGGACCAACCCTGGTTCAATAAGGAGTGTAGAAGAGCATGCTAGGAGCAGCACCAGGTTTACCTAAAATGAGGTGCCAATCTGGGGAAGCTGCAACACAGAACTACATGCATGCTAAAACACAGAAGCAGCATGCTATAGAGAGCGCTACGCGATCCCACAATCAACAGATCAGATCAAAGCTCTGCAGTCTGGCCACATCCAGTCGTGAATGGTTGTGGACCATTAAACAACTAACGGGAAGAGGAGGCTCCATGAATATCCCCATCCTCAATGATGGTGGAGACTAGCACGAGTGCAAAAGACAAGGCTGAAGTGTTTTCAACCATCTTCATTATCTTTATTGTAGGACAGAGCAATTTCAGATAGTGTTTTTGTTTATGCCAGAAGTGCTGAGTGGGTGATCCATATCGGCCTCCTCCGGAGGTCCCCACCATCACAGAAGCCAATTCGATTCACTCCACATGATATCAAGAAACAGCTGAGCGCACTGGCTACCAAAGGCTATCGGCCCTGACAACATCCCAACTGTCGTGCTGAAGACTTGTGCTCCAGAACTAGCTGTGCCTCTAGCCAAGCTGTTCCAGTACAGCTACAACACTGGCATCTGTCAGACAATGTGGAAAACTGCCCAGGTATGTCTTGTCCACAAAAAGCAGGACAAATCCAATCCAGCCAATTACCGCCCCATCAGTCTACTCAATCATCAGCAAAGTGATGGAAGGTGTCATCGACAGTGCCAACAAGCGGCACTTACTCACCAATAACCTGCTCACTGGTGCCCAGTTTGGTTTCCGTCAGGACCACTCGGCTCCCGACATCATTCCAGCCTTGGTCCAAACATGGACAAAGGAGCTGAATTCCAGAGGTGAGGTGAGTGACTGCTCTTGACATCAAGGCAGCATTTGACCGAGTGTGGCATCAAGGAGCCCTAGTAAAACTGAAGTCAATGGGAATCGGGGGGAAAAAGCTCCACTGGCTGGAGTCATACCTAGCACAAAGGAAGATGGTTGTGGTGGTTGGAGGTCAATCGTCTCAGCCCCAGGACATCGCTGCAGGAGTTCCTCAGGGCAGTGTCCTCGGCCCAACCATCTTCAGCTGCTTCATCAATGACCTTCCCTCCAACATAAGGTCAGAAATGGGGATCTTCGCTGATGACTGCACAGTGTTCAGTGCCATTTGCAACTCCTCAGATAAGGAAGCAGTCTATGCCCGCATGCAACAAGACCTGGACAACATTCAGGCTTGGACTGATAAGTGGCAGGTAACATTCGCGCCACACAAGTGCCAGGAAATGACTATCTCCAACAAGCGAGAGTCTAACCACCGCCCCATGACATTTAACGGCATTACCATCGCCAAATCCCCCACCATCAATATCCTGGGGGTCACCATCGACCAGAAACTTAACTAGACCAGACACATAAATACTGTGGTAACAAGAGCAGGTCAGAGGCTAGGTATTCTGCGGCGAGCATCTCACCTCCTGACTCCCCAAAGTCTTTCCACCATCTACAAGGCACAAGTAAGGAGTGTGATGGAATACTCTCCACTTGCCTGGATGAGTGCAGCTCCAACAACACTCAAGAAGCTCGACATTATCCAGGACAAAGCAGCCCGCTTGATTGGCACCCCATCGACCACCTTAAACATTCACTCCCTCCACCACCGGCGTACCGTGGCTGCAGTGTGTACCATCTACAAGATGCATTGCAGCAACTCGCCAAGGCTTCTTCGGCAGCACCTCCCAAACCCGCAACCTCTACCACCTAGAAGGACAAGGGCAGCACGCGCATGGGAACACCACCACCTCCAAGTTCCCCTCCAAGTCACACACCATCCTAACTTGGAAGTATATCGTCGTTCCTTCATCGTCGTTGGGTCAAAATCCTGGAACTCCCTCCCTAACAGCACTGTGGGAGTACCCTCACCACACGGACTACAGCGGCTCAAGGCGGCGGCTCAGCACCACCTTCTCAAGGGCAACTAGGGATGGGCAATAAATGCTGGTCTTGCCAGCGACGCCCACACCCCATGAATAATAAAAATATAATACACACTTTGGACATACTCTCAAATATGCAAGCTGTTTATCTGATCCCATCTATATGGGAGAAACACATATTAAATGTCACTTTAGATTAGTCAAGGTAAAGCTGTAATCAAAGAGTACACATGACTTGCAAGTTCCATTCTAACAACCTATCTTATAAACACAGTCAAACCTATTGCCAATGAAGAGAGAAAATGAGATTGGAGAAGAAAGCATTGCACGTGTGCACAAATCAAGAATTTATTTAATGGCCCAGAAATTCGCGTGTCCGGCTTGCCGCGGGGGTAAGGATCGCGCGCGCTCTTACCCACCGCACCTGCCGTTGTGTTTTGGGCCCACGGGAACTTCGGGTCCTGGGCCTCTCCCAAGAGCTGGCGCGCAGTGCTTGCATGTTCCAGGGGCTCAGTTAGTGCGATGCGACCCCTGGGATCACGTGGGCCATGGAGAGCCAATGGCAGCAGACTATCTTTCATTCATAGATTTGACAGGAGACCGGTCAAATCTGTGAATTGTATTCGGCCCCAAAAGAACAGCTAAACTTAAAATAAATTTTTTTTAAAAACCATCACATTTATAAAATAACTATAGTTAAATAAATTAACCACTTTAAACAAAAATTAAAATTTTTGAAAAAATTAAAATACTTTTTAAAAGTTATAAAAATAAACTTACCTTTCTTTAAAGTATCTAAAAAAGATAAACCTGTTGAAAAAAATTTAAAATTATACTTAACCACTTACCTTGTTCAAAAGGGGTCTTACGCCTCCTTTTTATTAGCGTAGTATCTTCAATACTTACCCTCGCGTAGAAACCTGAAAAAAAATCTAAGTGTGCTGCGTGCGCGCAGCCTCTAGCGCAGACGCGGTTCACCTAGGAACCGCCCCCTTCACCATACCGGAAGTTCCGGTTTCCCGCGCATGCGCAGTGCATGCAGGAAACCGGCACTTCGGGAATCAATACGGGTGAGTACACACTGTGTACTCACGCGGAAAGGGCCGAATTTTTGGGCCAATAAAACTTATTGCACTCTGATATTTTTTACCTTTTCAAGTTCCTCTTCCACAGCTCGCTTCTCCCTTATGGCCCGTTCAATCTGACCTTGTTTATCTCCACAGTTCTATTGGGAGAATATATGATACAGTAAAAATGCATAATTGGCAAGGAAATTAATCCTGTCATTTTAAAGAAACGTCTGTGCGTGGTGCACACCATGCTAGTGATGCATCTTATCCAAGGCTCAGTATTACTATCCAACACCAAAAAAAGTGACTAGATAGCACTGTAACTTTGTTTGAATATTCATCTTGCTTGAGTTGGTCAGTCCTGGCTGTTTCATCAGTAAGTATTTCCTTCACAAATCAGTAAGTGTGCCCAGTGGCAGGCTGACAGAGGAGCCTCACTGATGGGAATATGTGGCAATGTTTAGGGCTTTATAACATTATAAGAACACACTGTTCTGAAGAGAAACGCAATGCAGCTTGAACTTGATAACAGCCTAAAACAAACACTTTGTAAATGATTCTAATTCTTAAAACAGAATACAAATGATTCCCTGCGGTAATACAGCAAAAACAGGATTAATAGCCTAAAATACTGCCAAGCTATCTAGTCACTTGTGCACAATTTAAATTTCCCAATAACAAAAAAACTATGACACACTCACAGAACTACTGGGGCATCTTTTTATAAGGGACATTTTCTCAGCAACTCAGTGGTTGCGAGTCTATTTGAATTAGCACGGATAGGTTTTTGCGTAATGGAACAATCACCTCCGTAACATCGCCTGCCTCCACCCTACCTCAGCAAATCTGCCCCCGAACCCACATCCATGCCTTTCTCAACCTCCAGACTTAACTATTCCAATGCTTTCCTGGCCGGCATTCCATCCTTCACCTTCTGTACATTTCAGCTCATTCAAAACTCTGCTGCCCATATCCTATCTTGCACCAGGTCCCACTCACCATTGCTGCTGTCCTCACTGACCTACATTGACTCTTAGTCCCCACCATGCCTCAAATTTAAAATGTTCTTCATATATAAATTCCTTTGTGGCCTCATATTTAAAATGCTCTTCTACACATTTAAATCCCTCCATGGCCTTAACCACCGCCCGCCCCCCTTATCCAACATCCTCCAGCACTATAACCACACTCCCCACCCCCCGAATTCTCTGTTCCTCTGACTCTAGCCTCTTGTGTATCCTCCCTCGATTGGCAGCTATGCCTTCAGCCAACTAGGCCCCATACTCTGTAATTACTTCCCTGAAGCCCTCTGCCTTGCTACCTCCCTCTCCTCATTTAATAACCCTCCTTAAAACATACCTCTGATCAAATTTTTGGTCACTGCTCCTAATAGCTCTTTCTTTATCTCAACATCCATTTTTTTCCTGAGCCCTCAGTGAAGTGCCTTGGGATGCTTTTCTACATTAAAAGTGCTATATGAACACAAGTTGTTGTTGGGAAATGATCTGCAACACGGTGGCATAGTGGTTAGCTCTGGTGCCTCACAGCGCCAGAGACCCGGGTTCGAATCTGACCTCGGGTGACTGTCTGTGTGGAGTTTGCACATTCTCCCCGTGTCTGCGTGGGTTTCCTCCGGGTGCTCCGGTTTCCTCCCACAGTCCAAAAATGTGTGGGTTAGGTTGATTTGGCTATGATAAATTGACCCTTAGTGTTAGGGGGGATTAAATATGTGGGGTTATGGGGATAGGATGGGATATGTTAGGGGGAATTAAATACGTGGGGTTACGGGGGTAGGTTGGGATATGTGTACTGTGGGGATTAAAGCAGGGACAGGGTACTGGATTTGGATGATCAGCCATGATCGTATTGAATGGCGGAGCAGGCTCGACGGGCCGAATGGCCTACTCCTGCTCCTAGATTCTATGTTTCTATGTTTCTATGTATCAGTGAAACTGAACCAATGGGCTTCAGCTGAAGAATACATATGTTTGAGATAAATGGGCAATTGCATCAATATTGCTTCAAATACAGTTGCCTTTGCCTCAGTTTGTTGTTTCTGAAAAGCAGGCTGACACACGTACTATTTGCATATCAGACAGTTCCTCGGCTAAACGGGAAATCTGTACGTTGCTCTGTTTCCGAACGTTTTCAACCTGTAAGGAAAAAAAAAAGACTGAGAAATTGTTTGTATTTCCTTTATGCACTTTACTTAAATGTAACCATCTTAAAAATAGTAAGGCTTTAACCTCTTCAAGTTTTCAGTTCATTTCAAATGGTAAGTGTTATATAAAGTAAAATGTAAGAAATGTATTAAGCTACAGGACACTTCTCTATATGATTCTCTAACTAAACTCAAAACAGGTTACATTTTCGTAATCAGGTCTAAAAGGACAACATCAACTAAGCTGGGACAGCAAGTTGGTGAATGATGCAGTCTATCAGAGTGGAAAAATGGCTTGTATTTATCACTTAGATTTGGAGTTTCCGTTAGTGGGCGCTATCGGCAAAATGTGCCGATAATGCGCTGGGCTGGACACTGCGCCAGTTTTGCCAAGGTGAAGTTACGTTAAAGTTTCCACGCAAACTCATTAGCATAAGCCCGAACGTAAAATCTCCCACGAATCATCGCAATCAAGCAGCGTAATCAACCGTAAATGATTCGTGACTGGAACAGGTTATCCTCCAGCATCACTAAAAGGAGTGGGATTGCCAGGAAATGAGCCATTCTTCAACTTTTTAAACTAATTGATCTGCAGCAGACCAAGGCAGATCAATTGACTGATTTAATGCTGTTGGTCTTACTTTGTAATTGGCTTCAATTTACTGCCGGTCATTGCTGTCTTCAATTAACTAATTACTGCAGCAGAGCAGGACACATCTGTGTGGCTTCAATTGACTGCTGGTCACAGGCAATGTTCCCCCTAATTTTAAATTTGGGCTGCGCAGCCCATTGAAAGTTTTGCGCATGACATTGGAAAAGCTGGTCCCGGGCTGCGCAGGACCGGCAGACAGCTGCACGGCCATGCATCCGCGCGGCTTAGAGGCAACGTTGATCACAGGTCTTGTGTATCAAGGGCAGATCAATTGATTGAATTTGAAGTAATTGCTGCAGCAGGAGAAAGAGACTTGGGCCAGTGGCTTCAATTGACTGCTGGTCACTGCTAATCAGGGCGATTAATGCTGGATTCATGTGATCACGGGTGCCTGTGCGCCCGAGAATCTGGGCGCAAGGTGAAGAACACCCCTGAACGGGCATAATCGGCGGAGATTTGCCATTCCAACCTGGGGGCATGGCCAGTTTAGTGGGCGGAGACCGTCTCGGGCAAAGGGGCTTTTGAACCAGCGTAAAAAATCGTGGACACTCCAGGCTAAAGTGGTTATGGCGCAACTTGCATACGCTTAAAATTCCACAACCTTTTGCGCTATTTCATTTGATTCCGCTCAGATTAAGTAGATATCTGGGCGGAAAGTCCAGGCCAGAATGTTTCCAATCGCAGCCATGCTATTAGTGGGAGGCAGTGAGAAGAGATCAGATATTTCCCCACACAGAGGAAGGGAGAATCAAAAGATTTATCCTGGGCTGTTCTCATATGCCTTCTAACAACATGGCTTTCAACACCACTGGCAAAGGCACAGAATTAATAAGGCTTGAAAAATAACAAATAACTTAAAACAAAGTTCTCAAAGGGTTACTTCTAGGTACCAAAGTGCTCATGACTTTTATTTTTCATTTGGCTTAACTGAAAATATTGCTTCTATGCTGAACATTAAGTTAACTCCACACGTGTTTAAGTCCTCCAGAATTAGAAAAATACTTAAGGTGCACAGCAGGTTATCTAATCTAACCTCCTTTCTTGTTCGAGCAGCGGCTTCTTGAATAAGCTGAACCATGGCTTCCTTCATTTTTACCACTTCTTCATCTTTTTGTTTCTCACGTAGTAAAACCTGAAGGTTTTGCAAAATTGGAAAAAGCAAATCATCAAAATGAGTTATTTTAGTGATGTTATTTTTGATTGATATAAAGCCCTAAACAGTATTGTTTTCAACCTCCATCAAAGGATGCATTTGGATAACTAAATCTGAAGTAAAAATAGTTACAGTTCTTGCCTGATCTCAAAGTGAGTGATCGACAAATTTATCCTAAAATGAAGTTCATAAAGTGAGAAAAGACCAAAAGATGTGACAAAAATTAAGCGTCTATCATGTTAGCTGCCTGCATGTGTTCCATTTTCATTCATCACAAATTGTTATCTTAATTAAGGTAATTATGAGAGATATAATTGTCTAATGCCCTTTGTTTCACTACATTGTCAAAGGATGTTGAACAATATATCTGACTGACTTTGTGCTGGTCTGCAGTCAGTCAGTCTAAAGCTAGCAGAGAGAGTGGTCTTGCTACATTTACCTGGACAGTGAGCAGATAAAGACACACTCTGGTTTTCAAGGGGTGCAAAGTCCATTTACAGGAGCGGTTGTTGATGCTGAACTCAAGGAGATAATATATCTAGCGTAAATGAAAATTAAACTCAAATCGTCAATTATCTACTCTACTGCAACACTGCATCATTACTCAGCTATTTATTCAAAACAAGGAGAGTTCACACACAATCCAATACTTTTCAGTTCGGATTTTAAAAATAATAAGCTTGAAGATCGTAGCAACATGAACTAAAAAGAAAACATTCACAATGCAAGGTTTTCTGTTAGGCAGGTGCTTTGCGAAAAGCTCAGATGAATCTTTAACAGTTTCAAGGATCATAGCAGTCCAGAGTCAGAGTTATACAGCACTGAAAGAGGCCCTTCGGCCCATCGTGTCCGCGCCGGCCATCAAGCCCCATTTATTCTAATCCCATTTTCCAGCACTTGGTCCGTAGCCTTGTATGCTATGGCGTTTCAAGTGCTCATCTAAATGCTTCTTGAATGTTGAGGGTTCCTGCCTCTACCACCCTTTCAGGCACTGAGTTCCAGATTCCAACCACCCTCTGGGTGAAAAAGTTTTTCCTCAAATCCCCTCTAAACCTCCTGCCCCTTACCATGAAACTATGATCCCTGGTTATTGACCCCTCTACTAAGGGGAAAAGTTCCTTTCTATCTACCCTATCTATGCCCCTCATAATTTTCTACACCTCAATCAGGTCCCACCTCAGCCTTCTCTGCTCTAAGGAAAACAACCCCAGCCTGTCCAGTCTCTCGTCATAGCTGAAGCGCTCCAGCCCAGGTAACATCCTGGTGAATCTCCTCTGCACCCTCTCCAATGCAATCACATCCTTCCTATAGTGTGGCGACCAGAACTGCACACAGTATTCCAGCTGTGGCCTAAATAACATTTTGTATAGCTCCATCATAACCTCCCTGCTCTTATATTCTATTCCTCTGCTAATGAAGACAAGTATCCCATATGTCTTTTTAACCACCTTATCTACCTGTCCTGCTGCCTTCAGGGATCTATGTACATGCACACCAAGGTCCCTCTGATCCTCTGTCCTTCCTAGGATCCTACCATTTATTGTGTATTCCCTTGCCTTGTTAGTCCTCCCAAAATGCATCACCTCACACTTTTCAGGGTTAAATTCCATTTGCCACTGTTCTGCCCATCTGACCAACCCGTCTATATTGTCCTGTAGCCTGAGGCTTCCCTCCTCTCTATTTACCACCCCACCAATTTTCGTGTCATCTGCGAACTTACTGATCATACCTCCTACATTCATATCTAAATCATTAATGTATACTACAAACAGCAAAGGACCCAGCACCGATCCCTGCGGTACACCACTGGACACAGGCTTCCAGTCACAAAAACAACCTTCGACCATCACCCTCTGCCTCCTGCCACTAAGCTTGGATCCAATGTGCCAAATTGCCCTGGATCCCATGGGCTTTGTCAAATGCCTTACTGAAGTCCATGTAGACAACATCAACTGCACTACCCTCATCCACACACCTAGTCACCCCCTCGAAAAATTCAATCAAATTGGTTAGACATGATCGCCCCCCGACAAAGCTATGCTGACTATCCTTGATTAATCCTTGCCTCTCCAAGTGGAGGCTAATTCTGTCCCTCAGAATTTTTTCCAATAATTTCCCTACCACTGATGTTAGGCTCACTGGCTGTAATTCCCTGGTTTATCCCTACCACCCTTCTTGAATAATGGTATTACGTTAGCTGTCCTCCAGTCCTCTGGCACCTCCCCTGTGGCCAGAGAGGTTCTGAAAATGTGTGTCAGAACCCCTGCAATCTCCTCCCTCACACAGCATCCTGGGATACATCTCGTCTGGGCCTGGGGATTTATCCACTTTTAAGCCCGCTAAAACCGCTAGTACCTCCTCCCTCTCAATATTAATTTGTTCAAGTATATCACAATCCCTCTGCCTGATTTCTATGCCTACATTGTCCTTCTCCATAGTGAACACAGATGCAAAATATTCATTTAAAACCTCACCCACATCTTCCGGTTCTACACACAGATTGCCACTTTGGTCCCTAATGGGCCCTACTCTTTCCCTGGTTAACCTCTTACCCTTAATATACTTATAAAACACCTTGGGATTTTCCTTTATTTTGCCCGCCAGTGTTTTTTCATGCCCCCTCTTCGATCTCCTAATTTCTTTTTTAAGTACCCCCTGCACTTTCTATACTCCTAGGGCTTCCACTATTTTTAGTCCTTTGTATCTGCCAAAAGCCCCCCTTTTTTTCCCTAATCCATTTTTGTATATCCCTTGACATCCAGGGTTCCCTGGGCTTGTTGGTCCCACCCTTGACCTTTACGGGAGCATTGTACTCTCTCTATTTAAAAAGCAGGACCTCAAAGGTTGTAATCTCTGGATTACTCCCAGTGCCACGTGCTAGTGAGTATAGGAATGAGGATGATAGAGCAGATGAATGCGTGGCTAAAGAATTGGTGCAGGAGGGAGGGCTTTAGTTTCCTGGATCACTGGGTCTGCTTCTGGGGAAGGTGGGACCTGTACAAGTTGGACGGGTTGCACCTGAACCGGAACGGCACCAACATCCTTGCGGGGAGGTTTGCTAGTACTGTTGGGGGGGGTTTAAACTAACTTGGCAGGGGGATGGGATACGGAGTGGAGCTATAGTAGGGGGGTGATGCACAGCCAAATATAGAGGAAAAAACAAGTCAGCCTGGAAGGCAGAGCAAATATGTAACGGCACAAGGGAGTATGGCAAGGCTGGATGGCATTTATTTTAATGCAAGGAGTCTTGCGAGTAAGGCAGATAAATTGAAGGTATTGATGAACACATGGGAGTATGATATTGTTGCTATCACAGAGACATGGTTGAGGGAGGGGGCAGGACTGGCAGCTCAATATTCCGGGGTACAGAATCTTCAGGCGAGACAGAGGGGGGTGTAAAAGGAGGGGGTGTCGCAATATTAATCAGGGAGATTTTACAAATTAGCACTTGTGGCTTAATGGATGGGAAAATTAATGAACAGAAAATTGTACAGTGCACGGTGGCCTCTGTGGCCAAACTGCCCTCATGTGAAGTTCTTTGCTTGAACGCCAATTCAAAATTTTACCCATTTTCCATTTTTATACTCTTGAGCGCTACTCCCTTACATTACAATATTTAGAAATCCATCCATTAATAGTCAGCTCACTGTATGATATCTGCTCTAAATACACAGCATCTAAGTCTAATGGTTGGTTGCAAGTCGACATTTAAAGTATGATTATAATTATGAATAGACCAATTAATTGAGTTTAAAAAAAATTGTTTTTGAGAAACCAGATTATATAATTTCATTGCTTTGATATAATGTTTTAATAACGCTAAAGTAATGGAAAATTTTTATGTCATTTTAAAAAAATATATTGATTACATGATCATTATTGCCTACCTCTGTACTGTGGTGAACTAACCCTCCTCAACCTGTCTGCAGCCTTGGACACGGTTAGCCACAACATTCTCCTCCAACACCTATCCTCCATTGTCCAGCTGGGTGGGACTTCCCTCACCTGATTCCATTCCTATCTATCCAGTCATAGACAGTAAAGCTCCTGCAATGGCTTCTCTTCCTGCTCCTGCACCGTTACCTCTGGAGTCCCCCAAGGATCTATCCTTGGCTCCCTCCTATTTCTCATCTAAATGCTACTCCTCGGTGACACCATCTGAAAACACATCAGGTTCGACATCTATGTTGACGACACTCAGCTCTACTTAGTCACCATTACTTCTCGATCCCTCCACTGACTCTGATTTGTCACGTCGATTGCCCGATACCCTGGACTGGATGAGCAAAAGCTTCCTCCAATTAAATAATCGGGATGACCAAAGCCATTGGGGGAAAAATTCGGTTGTTTTGCGCCTCCGGTTGGGGCGCAAAGCAACTAGCGCCTGGGCGTGGCACCACCAACGCCTCCCGCGAAATTCAGCGGGAGGTTAGCGGCGGTGGTAACCGTTAGCGCCCCGCAGCGCTGCGCCGCCGGCCACGATCTTCGGTAGCGCCCCGACTTACCGCTGGACGCTATGTCCGACGGGGTCAGGGGGGCCGACCTGCGGCTGGGGCGGCGCTAATTAAAGGCGAGGTGCCGGGCGGCCATTTTTGTTGCTGGCCACCTGCCAGCACCTGCCCCCCCTTGCCATTCCCGGCACTTCTCGAGTGCCGGGCTCTTTTGCCGGCACTCCGATCCCTGGTGGCCCAGCTGGGCCCCAGGTCGCGCTACGCTAGGCCCCTCCCCTTTAAGAAGGGGAGGAAGGCCTGCAGTACCGTGGCGCAACATGCCGCAGCCCCCCATTGTCTTTTGTCCCTGCCACAAACTCCTTTCCTCTAGCCACCGACTCCGTCTCTCCCCCTGGCCACTGTCAGAGGCTGAACCAGACTGTTCGCAAGCTCAGCGTCCTATCTGACCTGGAGCTGAGCAGCCAATCCCAAATCCTTTCCATCATCATCACTGCTTACTTGCATCACCGTAACATCGCTTGTCTCTGCCCCTGCCTCAGCGTATCTGCTGCTGAAACCCTCAATCAAGCCTTTGTTACCTCTAGACTTGACTATTCCAATGTTCTCCTGGCCCGCCTCCCACTTTGCACCCTCCGTTAACTTGAGCTCATCCAAAACTTGCTGCCTTGGCGGGGGGGAAAAGAGAGATGTAAAGGGGGTGGGGTGGAAGAACATTATCCAGGCCTAACAGAGGGCGGGAGAACGTGATCTATCTTCCCATCTGGATCACGTTCTTGCTCTCATCCCACCAGCCCCCCCCATTAGACCTGGATCACTTTCTTCCCCCCCCCTCTCCAAACTCCTCTCTCTATCCCCTCTCCCCCCGATCCTCTTTCTTCCCCCCCCCCCTTTAATCTCCTCTCTCCCACCCTTGAATCCCATCTCCCGCCGCCCCCCCCCACCCGGTCCTCTCTCTCCCCTCCCCTTCGATCCTCTCTCTTTTCCACTTCGATCCCCTCTCCTCTCTCCCTCCTGGCCACCAACGGATCTCCTAACCTTCTCTGCACAGAGCCGAGGGAAGAGTGACGGTGCAGGCCGTTTGGTACTGCGCATGTGCAACCGGATCGAGTGCGCGTGAGCTGTACGAAACGGCCACGCATGAGCAGAGAGTCAAAAATGCGTTGCAAATAATCACTCCGCTCCTTTAAGGCGTTCCTGAAAACCTACCTCTTTGACTAAGCTGTCCTAATATCTCCTTATGTGGCTCGGTGTCAAATTACGTCTAATAACACCCCTGTAAAGCGCCCTAGGACGTTTTACTATGTTAAAGGTGCTATATAAATGCAAGTTGTTGTCAGATTGCTTGTCTGACACCCAATCTTGGATAAGCCACAATTTGCTTCAGCTAAACATTGGAACACTGAAGGAATCATCAACGGCTTCTACCACAGACTCTTTTTTTCCCCAGCCACAGAGTCAGGATGAACCAGCCAGATAACAAACTTAGCAACTGACTTAGCTGATGTCAAGTTCAGCTTCTAAGCCAATATGCTTTCCATTGCAAAGACTGACTACTTCCACCTCTGTAACATCACCTGCCTGCACCCTTACCTCAGCACATCAACCCTCATCTATGTCTTTTGTCACTTCCAGACTTGGTTGCTCTAATGTTCTCCTGGCCAGACCCCCGTTCTCCACTCTCTGTAAACATCAGCTCATCCAAAACTCTGCTGCCCATATCCTATCCTGCAGCAAGTCCCACTTGCCCATCAACCCTGTCCTTACTGAGCGACATTGGCTCCCAGTCCTCCAACATCTCAAATTTTAAATTCTCATCCTTATATTTAATTCTCACCAAAGCATCACCCCTTTCTATTTATAGCCTCCTGCAGTGCTACAGCCCCCAAACGCTCCATTCCTGCATCTCCATTGGCGATTGCCCCATGCTTTGAAATTCCCTCTCTAACTTCCTCTGTCTCTCCACGTACCTCTTCTCCTTTAACACCTTTTTAAAAACTCACCTCTTTGACCAAGCTTTTGGTTACCCCTTCTAATAGCTCCTCTTTTAGCTCAGCATCTATTTCTTTGCTTTACACCTCTATAAAGCACATTACAACTTTTTTCTACATTACAGGCACTATATAAATGCAAGTTATTGTTTACAGCAACGCTGTGAAACACAACAGCTTCAATGGTACTTCAGACAAATATGTTCACATCACACTTAAAAATGGTGTACAGACAGGAATAAAAATATACAAAAGATTCTGGTTGCATTTCGGATCGTCCACACGTTATTCAGACTATTAATAAAGATATAAAACAGCCTCTCTGCTAACATTTTCTTTGCGGCCCTACAGAAAGAACGTACTGTGCGATCTTAACCTGGTCTTTCTGTAAGTTTGCATCTTCGAGGAGTTGCATGCTGTCTCGAACCTTGGCCACTGCCTCATATTTCTCTTCCTCCGCCTTAGCACATTTTTCCTGAAGTTCACCAATTTGCATCTCAAAACCAAATCTTTCCTTTCGCAACTGCTCTGCATCTTGTGCAGCTGCACGCAGTCTGCAAAAACAATATTAAAATCCATAACAGAATGCAAGAATCGTAACTACTGACGGCAATCACTTCAAACGCACTATTCAAAAATTTTATTATACAAGTGTGCTGTGACAATGAGATGTGCTATGCAAAAATCTTGCAATTACAAGTAAATAGAATTTGAAAATCTGCAACATTTTTTTAATATAGTAAAGCAAACAAAATAAAGCAATTTTGCATTTTCCAGACATGCAAGAGTGATCACAGAAAATCCAACAGGATTAAAATTTTAATTTTCACAAACGCAAACGTACTCGTAGATAGATCATTCATAGCAGAGTTCTGTTTGCAGAAAGCATAACAAAACACTTCAGTATTCTTAATATTGTACTAAGAAGAAAAAAAGCAGAGATTATGAAAGGAATTATATTATGCTTGACATTTTTCAATTAGCATAGGTTAATTTACATGTAAATATCATGGGAGCATAGGAACAGGAGCAGGACTTGCAGCCCCTCGAGCCTGTTCCACCATTCAATTAGATCATGGCTGATCTGTATCTTAACTTTTTTTTTACTCGTTCCTGGGATGTGGGTGTCGCTGGCAAGGCCAGCATTTATTGCCCATCCCTAATTGCCCTTGAGAAGGTGGTCACCTTCTTGAACCGCTGCAGTCTGTGCGGTGAAGGTACTCCCATAGTGCTGTTAGGGAGGGAGTTCCAGGATTTTGACCCAGCGACGATGAATGAACGGTGATATATTCCCAAGTCAGGATGGTGTGTGACTTGGAGGGGAACTTGCAGGTGATGGCGTTCCCATGCACCTGTTGCCCTCGTCCTTCTAATTGGTAGAGGTCGTGGGTTTCGGAGGTGCTGTCGAAGAAGCCTTGGCGAGTTGCTGCAGTGCATCTTATGTAGATGGTACACACTGCAGCCACGGTGCGCCGGTGGTAGAGGGAGTGAATGTTTAAGGTGGTGGATGGGGTACCAATCAAGTGGGTTGCTTTGTCCTGGATGGTGTCGAGCTTCTTGAGTGTTGTTGGAGCTGCACTCATCCAGGCAAGTGGAGAGTATTCCATCACATGACTGACATGTGCCTTGTAGATGGTGGAAAGGCTTTGAGGAGTCAGGAGGTGAGACACTTGCCGCAGAATACCCAGCCTCTGACCTGCTCTTGTAGCCACATTATTTATGTGGCTGGTCAGTTAAGTTTCTGGTCAATGGTGACCCCCAGAGAGGGAATGGGTGACCGCCAGACAGAAGAGGACCACCAGGCAGGTAGTGCAGGAGTCCCCGGAATGCATCGCGCTCTCCAACCAATATTCTGTTCGGAGTACTGGTGAGGGCGTTGGTTCCTCTGGGGTGTGCAGCCAGAGTCCAGTCCATGGCACCACAGGTGGCTCAGCTGCACAGGGGGGGAGGAAAAAGAGTGGAAGAGCAATAATGGTAGAGGATTCAATAGTTAGGAGAGCAGACAGGCGTTGCTGCGGCTGTAGACGTGACTCCAGGATGGTATGTTGCCAGAGTCAAGGATGTCACTGAGCGGCTGCAGGACACTCTGAGGGGGGAGGGTGAACAGCCAGAGGTTGTTGTCTATATCGGTACCAACGACATAGGCAGAAAGAGGGATGAGGTCCTGCAGGCGGAGTTTAGGGAGCTAGGATAGAGATTAAAAAGCAGGACCTCAAAGGTAGTAATCTCCGGATTACTCCTGGTGCCACGTGCGAGTGAGTACAGGAATAGGAGGATAGAACAGATGAATGCGTGGCTGGAGAGATGGTGCAGGAGGGAGGGCTTTAGATTCCTGAGGCATTGGGACCGTTTCTGGGGAAGGTGGGACCTGTACAAGCCGGACGGGTTACACCGCAACAGAGCCGGGACCAATATTCTTGTGGGGAGGTATGTTAGTGCTGTTGGGGAGGGTTTAAACTAGCTTGGCAGGGGGATGGGCACCAGCATATAGGAGTAGAAAAGAGGAATAAGGTGCATAAAAGAGTGATTGTGTTGGATAGTACTAGAGGCGGTAGTAGTACCATATTAGATAGGTGCAGACTAAGAAAGACGACGAAAAATTCAAAAATGGGTTTAAGAAGTGTGGTGAATAAGGTTGGTGAGCTACAAGCATAATTAGCCATGTGGCAATATGATGTTATGGCAATAACGGAAACGTGGCTTAAAAATGGTGAGGACTGGGCACTTAATATTCAAGGGTACAAGGTGTTCAGAAAAGATAGGGAAAGAAAAAAGGGGGGTGGCAGTGCTGATTAAGGAAGACATTGTAGTGTTGAAAGGGAGGATGTTCTTGAGGGGACAAGGACAGAATCCATTTGGTTAGCGTTGAGGAGCAAAAAGGGTATGATCACGCTATTGGGGGTATTCTATAGGCCTCCAAATAGTGAGAGGGAGGTAGAGGAACAAATCTGCAGGGAAATCGCAGAGATATGCAAGAGCTATAGAGTGGTGATATTGGGGGACTTTAATTACCCAAATATCGATTGGGATAATGCTAGGGTAAAGGGAAAGGAGGGGGAGGAATTTCTGAAATGTGTTGGAGAATTTCCTTGACCAATATGTTCTTGCCCCAACTAGGAAGGAAGCATTGCTGGATCTGGTGCTGGGGAATGAGGTGGGCCAGGTTGACCAAGTGTCTGTGGGAGAACACTTGGGTACGAGTGATCATTGTATCATAAGATTTAGATTAGCAATGGAGAGGAGCAAGGAACAATCTAGAGTGGAACTTCTAAACTGGAATAGGGCTAACTTCAATGGAATGCGAAAGGATCTAGCCAGGGTAAAATGGAACCAAAGACTGACAGGAAAAACTGTAATGGAACAATGGGTGATCTTTAAGGAGGAGATGTTCCAAGTACAAGCTAGGTACATTCCAACAAGAGGGAAGGGTAAGGGAACCAAAGCAAGGGCGCCTTGGACGACGAGGGAGATAGAGAAGATGATGAAACAAAAAAGAGGGTGTATGATGAATGTCAGGTGAATTCTTCAAGGGAGAACCAGACCACATACAATACGTTGAGAGGGGAAGAGAAGATGAAAATAAGATTGGCAAAGAGAGAATATGAGAGTAGAATGGCGGTTAACATAAAAGGGAACCCAAAAGTCTTCTACCGGCATGTAAACAGTAAGCGGGTAGTAAGAGGCGGGGTGGGGCATATTAGAGACAAAGAAGGTGATATATGCTTAGAGGCGCAGGGCAAGGCTAGAATACGCAATGAGTACTTTGTAACAGTGTTTACTAAGGAGGTGGATGCTGACAAAATCTCAGTAGAAGTGGAAAAGGTAGAAGCAATGGAAGGAGTGAAAATTGATACAGGATGTACTAGAAAGGCTGGGTATGCTTAGAGTGGATAAGTCGCCTGGTCCAGATGGCTTGCATCCCAGATTGCTAAAGGAATTGGGGGAGGAGATAGCGGAAGGGCTTGCCATAATTTTCCAATCTTCCCTAGATGCGGGGGAGGTGCCGGAGGATTGGAAAGTGGCAAATGTGACACCATTGTTCAAGAAAGGGTGTAAGGACAATCCTAGTAACTACAGGCTGGTCAGTTTAACATCAGTGGTGGGTAAAGTTTTAGAAACAATAATCAAGGAAAAAATTAACGGGCACTTGGAGAGGTTTAAGCTAATTAAGGCGAACCAACACGGATCGCGTTTGACTAATCTAATTTAATTTTTTGATGACGTAACAGGGAGGATTGATGAAGGGGATGCAATGGATGTTGCCTACATGGATTTTCGGAAGGCGTTTGACAAAGTACCACATAGAAGGCTGGTTAACAAAATTGAGGCTCATGGAATAGGTGAGTCAGTGGCAGCTTGGATAAGGAATTGGCTTAAGGACAGAAAACAGCGAGTTGTGGTAAATGGCTGTTTTTCAGACTGGAGGATGGTAGACAGTGGTGTTCCCCAAGGGTCAGTGCTGGGGCCACTGCTTTTTTTTTTAGATATATATATGACATGGATATTGGAATACAGAATAGAATTTCTAAATTTGCCGATGACACCAAACTTGGGGGTGTGGTATACAGTGAGCATGATACCAATCGACTGCAACAGGACATAGAAAGGCAGACAAGTGGCAGATGGAATTTAATACAGAGAAGTGTGAGGTGATGCATTTTGGCAGAAGGAACAGGGAGAGGCAATATACACTTAATGGCACAGTTTTAAAGAGTGTGCAGGGACAGAGGGACCTGGGAGTTCATGTGCATAGGTCCCTGAAGGTGGCAGGACATATTGAGAGAGTGGTTAACAAAGCATATGGGATCTTGGGCTTCATAAATAGAGGTACTGAGTACAAAAGTAGAGAAGTTATGCTGAACCTTTATAAAGCGCTGGTTAGGCCACAACTGGGGTATTGCGTCCAGTACTGGTCACCACACTTTAGGAAGGATGTGAAGGCTCTGGAGAGGGTGCAGAGATGATTTACCAGAATGGTTCCGGGGATGGGGGATCTTAGCTACAAGGACAGGTTGGAGAAGCTGGATTTGTTTTCATTAGAGCAAAGGAGGTTGAGGGGTGATTTGATAGAGATTATGACGGGTTTGGATAGGCTAGACGGGGAAAGGCTGTTCCCACTAGTTGATGTACAAGGACTAGGGGACACAGATTTATGGTTTTGGGCAAGAGATACAGGGGGGAACGTGTGGGAAAACTTTTTTTTTTTTTTTTTTTACGCAGCAAGTGGTGATGACCTGGAATTCGCTGCCGACGGAAGTGGTAGAAGCGGAGACACTCAATGTTTTCAAGGGGAGACTGGATAGGCACTTGAGGGAAATAAGCTTGCAGGGCTATGGAGATATGGAGCGGGGCAATGGGACTGACTGGATTTCTCTAGAGAGCCGGCATGGACTCGATGGGCCGAATGGCCTCCTTCTGTGCCGTTATAACTCTGTGACTATGTTGATGGTGGGGGATTCAGCAATGGTAATGCGGTTGAATGTCAAGGGTGGTGGTTAAACTCTCGCTTGTTGGAGACAGTCATTGCCTGGCACGTGTGTGGCGCGAATGTTACTTGCCACTTATCAGCCCAAGCCTGAATGTCGTTCAGGTCTTGCTGCATGCGGGCATGGACTACTTCATTATCTGAGGAGTTGCGAATGGAACTGAACACTGCAATCATCAGCGAACATCCCCACATCTGACCTTATGATGGAGAGGTGGTCATTGATGAAGCAGCTCCATCTACCTGCCTTGGTTCTCTAACCCTTAATACCCATGCCTAACAAAAATCTATTAATCTCAGTTTTGACATTTTCAATTGACTTAGCCTCAATAGCTTTTTGGGGGAAAGAGTGTTTCAGATTTCCACTACCCTTGTGTGAAGAAGTGTTTCCTGACATCACCCCTGAATGACCGAACTCTAATTTTAAGGTTATGCCCCTTGTTCTGGACTCCCCCCCCCCCCCCCCCCCCACCCCCACCAGAGGAAATAGTTTATTTCAAACTACCCTATCAGCTCCTTTAATCATAATAAACACCTCAATTAGATCACCCCTTAATCTTCTATACTCAAGGGAATATAAGCCTAGTCTATGCAACCTGTGCTCATTATTTAACCCCGTTAGCTCCGGTATTGTTCTGGTGAATCTGTGCTGCATCCCCTCCAAGGCCAATATATCGTTCCTGAGGTGCAGTGCACAGAACTGAACACAGAACTCTAAATGATAGCTTTATATAACTGTAGCATAACTTCCACCCCTTTGTATTCCAGCCCCCTTGAGATAAAGGCCAACATTACATTAGCCTTTTAAAATTATTTTTTGCACCCGTCCGCTAGCTTTTAGTGATTTCTGTACTCGGACCCCTAAGTGTCTCGGTTCCTGCTTCTCGCTTATAACTGATAACTTATCCACGGAGCTCCTCCATAAAAAATAAACAATGCAGATTTTTTCATTAGGTCTATTTCCTTTGTGTGACGAAGGAGTTTCCACCTTCTGAAAGTCTTCAAGTTATGCTATTGAACAGTATAACAATTGCAGTCATTTAGCTAACATTTCACCTTTGGCCTCACTGTCACAATGCACTACACTCAATCTTTCTTGTAAGTGGCATAGCAAACATTCTGAGATGGCTGCCATGTTTGCCGATGTAACAACAGTGATTACCCTTCAAAGGAATGAATTGGCTTTGAAGCACTTTGGGATATCCTGAGGTTGTGCCAAATGCTAAATAAATGCAAGTTCTTGCTTTCATGTTTTTATGGTTTCTACTTTTTGATCCCTTTATGTCCCCCATAGTCAAATAGGCAGTCAACCCTCACCTTTATGGCTCAAGCGTGAATAATGACCTGTTGGGCAGGTTATGGGGGGGGATACCACTGCCCATGGAACCATATGTAAATCTGTGATATTTTGGGATGGGACAAATTATTAAGTTAAATTTTTATTATGAAATCTGTTGCATCATGGACTCATATGACTTCCATATAGAAGTATCAATAAACTGGTATTTGTCCAAATTGCCCTAAAATCTATTATATCAAATGTAGTATTTCCCAGAGATTAATTTTTCTAGACTATGCTCAACTCAATCTTTTTCTTTAATATGTTATGCACCAACAGGAACTCTGGCACTATTTGCCTCGTCCCTGCTACCTGCATCTATGGAGATCTAATCAAATTGAAACTCCTTTGTAATTTACAAGAATGAGCAGATGATGAGCTATGTTATTTTCTGTGCAGTTACATGTAAGATTTAAAGAAGCATTTTTAAAAAAGTTTTTTTTTGTTCTGGTAAAAGTTCATCACAAAGTTTCATAAATACTGCTGTGCAGCACTTTAAGTAATCAGCAAATCTGACATTTAAGACTGATCATCAGGCATGTAAGTGACCAGTGATAGGTCAGTGTTAAATTATTAAGGAATTGCACAATGCTCTGATCTCATTTTTTCCTACGTTTATTGTATACCGAATAACAGCAGAATTAGTTAACATAATTCATAAATTAATTACATCAGAATGGAAAGTAATTTCAGACTGGTTTGGGGGATCTTTAAACCACCAATAATCTTGAATCCTTTTAATCTATAATTTTTTTGCTCAACAAGGAACACCGCATCGAATTTAATTTGCAACTTTAAATAAATATAAATATAAATTAATAATTAGAAACATATCACTTCTGTATTTTTCTACATAACAGGGGTAATTGAACTACTTGAGTCCGAGCAATCTGGTTTATAAAGCCCAGGCAACTTGGTTTCTAGTTGCACTTTATACTTCTTATCACCTGGTTTATTCTATTCGAATTTCATGAGCCTGAAGGTTTGGAAAGGATAGTTCTTAGTGCTGTTGCAGCCTCATTGGTGGATAAGTCCTAAATCAGAACACCTGGATCTGTTAGTATCAACAGTTTGAAATAAATTCAAATTAATGGGAACATTAATTTATTTTTATATGATGCCTCTGAGGGTCTATGGTATGCACCTAAATGGCCCAGAAGACAAAAAGCTTGGACACTCCTCTAAATAACTCACATTGCATCCTTTGGAGACTGTAGTGGCAAACAATCTTGTTAATCTTTGGATGTCGCAAAACATCTAATGTACAAAAATGCTTTCCTAAGATATAGATATCAATCATATTAAATTAAGTAAACTCTAATTATTTTAATGCTATTGGGCTACTTTATTTTAAAGTTGCTGTTTGGGACAGAATTGTTACCGTGGTTCTCAAAAATTCTAAGTACCTTCTAAAGGAGCTAGATGGCAAATTGTTATCTGGTCATAGGTTGCAACTAATAATTGAAAGCTGATAAATAGGCTTGAGTGACGTGGCTTAATTGACTTGCTCCAGCATCAGGTGACCTGTTGTTAGTAATCAAGTAGAGAACCTGCTACGGAGTTTAATGTAAAATAATCCAAGTGTTCAATAATGTGTATCAAAGGATTTGTGCAAACACCTATAATTGCTTGCAAGCTTGTACAATATTAACGAAATATTTAATTCACTTAGTTTCTGTCTGACCCTCTTTACTATCACCAAGGTTAATGTACTGTATAATATTTCAGTGTGGTCTTAGCTGTAGGTAACCTGGCCAAGTGCAGGCTTTAAAACACCACTCGAGAGTTACTGGTCTACGTTTGAATTAATTAGCAAACGTGAGAATAGCAAGGTTCGCACTGTTGGCAGTGTTTTGGTGCAGTAACACAGAGTGCTACCTGTGGATTTGACCTACCATTATCCACAGGTAGCACTCTCAATCTGTTGACTGAAGCAGATGCTTCCGGGGGCAGCAGGGCAGTAGGCAAGTTACCCTGTGCTAATTTGTGTGCCATCCTTAGCTCATTACTGTATATTGAGCAGCAATATAAGCTCGGTGCCTGTCCATCTACATTTACATTTGGGGAACAGATGCTGGTTGAGAATGGACCTGAATGCTGGGTATAAAAAATACATTTCAGTCCGAATACCTTTTAATAAAGCTTTTAAATGAAAAATGGATTTGCAAGCTTATGGACAAAAACTGTATGTTAAAGAATCTGTTACTGCAAGATTGTGCAATACCTGGCTTCGAACTGGGCTACAGCAGATTGCAACTGTTGCAATCTTTTGTCTGAGGCGTCCTCTCTCCCCAGGGCAGCTGCAGCTTCCTCCTCCTACAGAGAATGAAAAAGCCACACAGTTCTGAGATGAGCACAATTACTTTTAACTAAAGTTTATGTTTCTACATGAACGTGTATTTACTAATTACAATCACAACATACAATACAGGAAACAAAACGCAATAGCTGTTTCCTCCCATTACCACCCATACCTGAAACCTCCTATCCAAACTTACAGCTGCGTCGGTCTATATTGGGTGATAGAGGATGAACTGAAATGTGGTTTTTGGGAGTCACGAAGAAGTTTCAACAGCAATTTTGTTTATGCGGAGGTACAAAGCTAATATCCAAGCTCAGCAATCAAACCTGCATAGGCAGAAGAGTGGAGCTGCTCCATTTATATTGATGAGCACTCCATCAAATGAACACTAATAAGCACATATAGTGCTTCTTGATTTAAAATTCTGAGCACATAAGCTGCACGATTTGCAAACTGTGGATGTATGTACAGCTCGATTGGAATAACAGCCAGTACAGCAAGGGAACAAGTGGAAGGGGCCGAACAAATGGAAAGTAAATGCAGTTGTTCTATGGAAATTTGGAATGTAGTGTCTACTTGAGTGCAAATCAACATCATCACAAGATATACAACAACAACAAGTATTTATAACGCGCCTTTAATGTAGTAAAAGTCCCAAGGCGCTTCACAGGAGCGTTAAACAAAATGTGACACCGAGCCACATAAGGAGATCTTAGGGCAGATGCCCAAAAGCTTGGTCAAAGAGGTAGATTTTAAGGAGCGTCTTAAAAGGAGGAAAGAGAGGCGGAGAGGTTTAGGGAGGGAATTCAAGAGCTTAGGGCCCAGGCAGCTGAAGGCATGGCCATAAATGATGGCGCGATTAAAATCGGAGGTGCTCAAGAGGCCAGAATTGGAGAAGCCCAGATATCTCTGAGTGTTGTAGGGCTGGAGGAGATTACATAGACAGGGCGGGGCGAGGCCATGCTGGGAAGTTTGTGGCAATGTGCAACTCTCAATGTGTGCATTTTATAGTTGCAAACTAAGGCTGGTACTCGGCATGAACTGAATTAACTTTTTCCACTATATATGGGGTATAAGTACCCAATGTAGTAATCCATCTTGAAATCTAAACTGCCTAATCATTAACAGACACCAGTAACTTAGCACTGGTATAATTTTAAGGCTCGTGTTAATTATCACAATATTGAGCTACATCTGTACAAAACCAGTTTTTAAAAAAAAAGCCAACCAATTCCTTGGATCCTCACTTTGTGCCAGTTTTATAGCTGTACCATCAGCATATCAGCAAAGCAGATATTAATGATATACACTCCAACATGCCCACAGCATTTGCTCTGACTTAAATCTGTTGTCTGAGGGAATTATTGACCTCAGCTTTGTTCAAAACATAATGAAATTCAAATATATATTAAAAAACTGAGCCAGTTCAACAGTGTGTGTGAAAATCCCAGCAGGTGTTTTCTTTGATGTGTGATAACAGATTTCTGAAGACAGATGTGTGCGCATTTTATTATACTGCCAATTGGAGGATAGAAATGGACCAGATGTCTTTTGAAATCCAACCTCTGGGTGCTAATTCAGTCCTGACATGAAGTAAATCCAACACCATGGCATATTTATTTTCATTTTTTCCCCTTCTTTTTCCACGAATCATTCACCTTTACTCCCAGCCAGGGTATGATTCAATGGGGACCAGTTTCCTTTCTCTGGCCATTCTTCACAAGTGAAATCTAGAAAGAGAGTCCAACAGGCTATTCGACCACATAGAGCATTACAGCTGCACCCAATCCCACCCTCACGTGATAGTTATCATAGAAATTTACAGCACAGAAGGAGGCCATTCGACCCATCGTGTCTGTGCCGGCCGAAAAAGAGCTATCCACCCTAATCCCACTTTCCAGCTCTTGGTCCGTAGCCTTGTAGGTTACAGCACTTCAAGTGCATATCCAAGTACTTTTCAGGAAGTGAGTTCCAGATCCCACCACCCTCTGGGTGAAAAAAGTTCTCCTCAACTCCCCTCTAATCCTTCTACTAATTACTTTAAATCTATGCCCCCTGGTGATTGACCTCTCTGCAAGGGGAAATAGGTCCTTCCTATCCACTCTATCTAAGCCCCTCATAATTTTATACACTTCAATCAAGTCTCCGCTCAGCCTCCTCTGTTTCAAAGAAAACAACCCCAGCCTATCCAATCTTTTCTAATAGCTAAAATTTCCAGTTCTGGCAACATCCTCGTAAAGCTCCTCTGTACCCTCTCTAGTGCAATCACATCTTTCCTGTAATGTGGTGACCAGAACTGTACACAGTACTCTAGCTGTGGCCTAACTAGTGTTTTATACAGTTCAAACATAACCTCCCTGCTCTTATATTCTGTGCCTCGGTTAATAAAGGAAAGTATCCCGCATACCTTCTTAACCACCTTATCTACCTGTCCTGCTACCTTCAGGGATCTGTGGACATGCACTCCAAGGTCCCTCTGCACTTCTCAGTATCCTACCATTTATTGTGTATTTCCTTGCCTTGTTAGCCCTCCCCAAATGCATTACCTCACACTTAGCCGGATTGAATTCCATTTGCCACTTTTCCGCCCACCTGACCAGTCCATTGATATCTTACTGCAGTCTACAGCTTTCTTCCTCACTATCAACCACACGGACAATTTTTGCATCATCTGCAAACTGCTTAATCATGCCCCCTACATTGAAATCTAAATCATTGATGTATACCACAAAAAGCAAGGGACCCAGTACTGAGCCCTGCGGAACCCCACTGGAAACAGCTTTCCAGTCACAAAAACATCCGTCCGCCATTACCCTTTGCTTCCTGCCACTGAGCCAATTTTGGATCCAACTTGCTACTTTCCCTTGGATCCCATGGGCTTTTACTTTTTTGACCAGTCTGCCACATGGGACCTTGTCAAAAGCCTTGCTAAAATCAAACACACTACCCTCATCAACCCTCCTTGTTACCTCCTCAAAAGATTCAATCAAGTTAGTCAGACACGACCTTCCTTTAACAAATCCATGCTGACTGTCCTTGATTAATCCGTGCCTTTCTAAATGACGATTGATACTGTCCCTCAGAATTTTTTCCAACAATTTGCCCACCACCAAAGTTAGGCTGACTGGCCTGTAATTACTCGGTCTATCCCTTTCTCCCTTTTTAAACAATGGTACAACATTAGCAGTCCTCCGGCACCACACCTGTAGCCAGAGAGGATTGAAAAATGATGGTCAGAGCCTCCACTATTTCCTCCCTTGCTTCTCTCAACAGCCTGGGATACATTTCATCCAGGCCTGGCAATTTATCCACTTTCAAAGATGTTAAATCCTTTAATACTTGCTCTCTCACTATGCTTATCTCATCCAATATTTCACACTCCTCCTCCTTAATGACAATGTCTGCAACATCCCTCTTTTGTGAAGACAGACGCAAAGTATTCATTAAGAACCATACCCACGTCTTCCGCCGCGCCACACAAGCTTCCTTTTTGGTCTCTAATAGGCCCTATGCTTTCTTCAGTTATCCTCTTGCTCTTTATGTATTTATAAAACATCTTTGGGTTTTCCTTATACATGCATACTTCCAGCACGTGTCAATAGCAACCTGACCAGCAATGCAATTTTTAAATTGTTGGGCCTTTGTGGAGATTAGGGTGATATATTTATTCTTTGATAGCATCATTGGTCCTATTCTCCTATAGCAGGCAGCTTGATAAAATACAAATATTTTACAGCCTGCAAATCAGAAATGTTTCCGTTTCACTTATTTTAAATAGAAAAGGAACACACTGCATGGCTATCAATGGGGTGCTACACAGTGACCTACACAATAAAAATATCTGGATTCTAGTTATAGAAGCATAGAAGATAGGAGCAGGAGTAGGCCATTCGGCCCCTCGAGCCTGCTCCGCCATTTAATGAGATCATGGCTGATCATCCAAATTCAGTACCCTGTCTCTGCTTTCTCCCCATATCCCTTGATCCCTTTAGCCTTAAGAAATATATCTATCTCCTTCTTGAATATATTTAATGAATTGGCCTCAACTGCCTTCTGTGGTAGAGAATTCCACAGGTTCACCACTCTCTGGGTGAAGAAATTCCTCCTCATCTCAGTCCTAAATGGCTTACCCTTTATCCTTAGACTGTGACCTCTGGTTCTGGACTCCCCTGCCATCGGGAACATCCTTCCTGCATCTAGTCTGTCTAGTCCTGTTAGAATTTTATAAGTTTCAATGAGATCCCCTCTCATTCTTCTAAACTCTAGCGAATATTCCTAATCGACCCAATCTCTCTTCATACGTCATTCCTGCCATCCCAGGTATCAGTCTGGTAAATCTTCGCTGCACTCCCTCCATGGCAAGAACATCCTTCCTCAGATAAGGCGACCAAAACTGCACACAATACTCAAGGTGTGGTCTCACCAAGGCCTTGTACAACTGCAGCAAGACATCCTTGCTCCTGTACTCGAATCCTCTCGCTATGAAGGCCAACATAACATTTGCCTTCTTAAATCGCCTGCTGCACCTGCATGCTTACCTTCAGCGACTGGTGCACAAAGACTCCCGGATCTCGTTGCACTTCCCCCTTTCCCAATCTATTGCCGTTCAGATAATAATCTGTCTTCCTGTTTTTGCCACCAAAGTGGATAACCTCGCATTTATCCACATTATACTGCATCTGCCATGCATCTGCCCAATCACCCAACCTGTCCAAATCATACTGGAGTTTCTCTGCATCCTCCTCACAGCACACACGCCCACCCAACTTTGTGTCGTCTGCAAACTTGGAGATATTACATCTAGTTCCCTCGTCTAGATCATTAATATATATTTTGTGAATAGCTGGGGTCCGAGCACCGATCCCTGCGGTACCCCACTAGTCACTGCCTGCCACTCAGAAAAAGACCCGTTTATTCCAACTCTTGGCTTCCTGTCTGCCAACCAGTTCTCTATCCAAATCAGTACCTTACCCCCAATCCCATGTGCTTTAACTTTGCATGCTAATCTCTTATGCGGGACCTTATCGAAAGCCTTCTGAAAGTCCAAATACACCACATCCACTGGTTCTCCCTTATCTATTCTACCAGTTACATCCTCAAAAAATTCCAGTAGATTAGTCAGGCATGATTTACCTTTTGTAAATCCATGTTGACTTTGTCCGATCCTGTCACTGTTTTCCAAGTGCTCTGCTATTACATCTTTTATAATGGACTCTAGCATTTTGCCCACTACCGATGTCAGGCTTCCCGGTCTATAATTCCCCGTTTTTTCTCTACCACCTTTTTTAAATAGTGGGGTTACATTAACTACCCTCCAATCCATGGGAACTATTCCAGAGTCCATAGAATTTTGAAAGATGACCAGCAATGCATCTACTATTTCTAGGGCCACTTCCTTAAGTACCGTATCAGGCCCTGGGGATTTATCGGCCTTCAATCCCGTCAATTTCCCTAACACCATTTCCCTACAAATACTGATTTCATTCAATTCCTCCCTCTCATTAGACCCTATGTTCCCCGACATCTCTGGGAGTTTATTTGTGTCCTCCTTTGTGAAGACACAACCAAAGTATGTATTTAATTGGTCTGCCATTTCTTTGTTCCCCATTATAAATTCCCCTGATTCTGACGGCAAGGGACCTACGCTTGACTTCACCAATCTTTTTCTCTTCACATATCTATAGAAGCTTTTACAGTCAGTTTTTATGTTCCCTGAAAGCTTACACTCATATTCTATTTCCCCCCTCTTAATTAATCCCTTTGTCCTCCTTTGCTGAATCCTAAACTGCTCCCAATCCTCAGGTTTGCTGCTTTTTCTGGCCAATTTATATGTCCTCTCCTTGGATCTTATGCTATCCCTAATTTCCTTGTTAGCCACGGTTGAGTCACCTTTTTTGTTTTATTTTTATGCCAAACAGGGATGAACAAATTCTGTAGTTCATCCATGCGATCTTTAAATGTTTGCCATTGCCTATCCACCATCAACCCTTTAAGTAACGCTCCCCAATCCATCCTAGCCAACTCGCGCTCATGGCATCGTAGTTTCCTTTATTTAAATTCAGGACCCTAGTCTCTGAGTCAACTACTTCACTCTCCATCTTAATGAAGAATTCTATCATATTATGATCGCTCCTCCCCAAGGGGCCTCGCTCAACAAGATTGCTAATTAATCCTTTCTCATTACATAATACCCAGTCTAAGATGGCCTGATCTCTAGTTGGTTCCTCGACATATTGGTCCAGGAAACCATCCCGTATACACTCCAGGAATTCCTCCTCCACAGTACTGTTACTAATTTGGTTAGCCCAATCTATATGTAGATTAAAGTCACCTATGATAACTGCTGTGCCCTTATTGCACGCGTCTCTAATTTCCCGTTTAATGCCATCCCCAACCTCAGCATTACTGTTTGGGGGTCTGTATACAACTCCCACCAACGTTTTCTGCCCCTTGGTATTTCTCAGCTCTACCCATACAGATTCATCATCATCAGAGCTAATATCCTTCCTTACTATTGTGTTAATCTCCTCTTTAACCAGCAATGCTACCCCACCTCCTTTTCCTTTTTGTCTGTCCTTCCTGAATATTGAATACCCCTGGATGTTGAATTCCCAGCCTTGGTCACCCTGGAGCCATGTCTCCGTAATCCCAATTATATCAAATCTGTTTACATCTATTTGCGCAGCTAATTCATCCACCTTATTACGAATGCTCCTCGCATTAAGACACAAAGCCTTCAGGCTTGTTTTTTTAACACTCTTAGTCCTTTTAGAATTATTATTTACTGTAGCCCTGTTTGATTTACACCCTTGATTTCTCTGCCTTCCACTTTTGCTTTTCTCCTTCCTGTCTTTTGCTTCTATCCTTGCTTCCCTGCACAGGTTCCCAACCCCCTGCCATTTTAGTTTAAACCCTCCCCAACAGCACTAGCAAACACTCCCCCTAGGACATCGGTCCCGGTCCTGCCCAGGTGCAAACCGTCCAGTTTGTACTGGTCCAACCTCCCCCAGAACCGGTTCCAATGTCCCAGGAATTTGAATCCCTCCCCCTTGCACCATTCCTCTAGCCACATATTCATCTGAAATATCCTTCTATTTCTACTCTGACTAGCACGTGGCACCGGTAGCAATCCTGAGATTACTACCTTTGAGGTCCTATTTTTTAATTTACCTCCTAACTCCCTATATTCAGCTTTTAGGACCTTATCCCGTTTTTTACCTATATCGTTGGTACCTATATGCACCACGACAACTGGCTGTTCATCCTCCCCCTCCAGAATGCCCTGCAGCCGCTCCGAGACTTTGAAAACTTCCCAGGATGAGCACTGCTTTCGGAGGAACAGCATTAAAACAAGAAATTTAAAACTGCAACATAGAAACTTCTCTTCTGCATGAGTTTCCTTATTCAAGACAACATGCAGATACATAAATCTTGAGTCATTTTTGTACCTCAAGTACAGAACATTTACGTACATTTCTCTGCATGTCTTCTTGCATACTTTGCATCATTTTGTTCATTTCCTCCACTTTCAAAGTTGCTGTTCGCAAGTCCAGTTTTGCTTTCCTGTACAAACAAAAGTTTGAACAGTTTATACAACTGTTATGTGCAATAGAACATAGATTATGTTGATTAAGCGTCAGCTTCGTTCAGTTGCCAGCACTCTCCCCTGAGTCAGAAGGCCATGGGTTCAAGCCTCACTTCAGCACTTGAGCACATAATCTAAGCTGACACTTCAGTGAAGCATTAAGGGAATGCTGCTTTGTTGGTTGTGCCGTCTCTTGGACTCGATGCTAAACCAAGGTCCTGTCTGCCTGATCAGGAGCATGTAAGTGATCTCTGTCAGAAGGAGGACAGCTTGGTCGATGTTCTTCCCTCAACCAAAAAAAAAAAATCGTCTGGTCATTCATCTCGGTTGCTGTTTGTGGGACTTCACCGTGTATTGGGTGCCACATTTGCCTATGTGGCAACAGTGACTGTATTTCAAAAGTTGGTTGTAAAGCACTTTCGAGATATGCTAAGGGTATGACACACGTGCTTTATAAATACAAGTACATTCTTTGTAAAATTTTACCTTTTAATGTTAATTACCTTATTAAGGCTGATATAGCTGTGAGAGTGAGCAGAACGGGGTCGCAATCTCTTCCAGTACTATTACAGATTTGGAATTTTGTCTTGTTTCATTTGTAATTAAAGAAGCAGATGGTAACTTCTGAACCCAGATCAGCTTGGGTTACTGATTTAAATTGCTAATGACAGCATTAATGTAAATAACAGGTGTTTCTTACTAACTGAACAAGTTAGCCGTGGTATTGTTCATGTCTGGGTACATCGAAGTTAACAAACAGAATTTTTCTGGAAACTTGATGGGGTTTGGATTTTAGCAGGCACAAATTTCATTTATGGATTGTGGAAATTCTGTTATGCTACACTTTGGCATAACATATTTAAAAAAAACAGATATTGCAGATCTCATCAACTTTAATACTTTTGTGCTTCATATTTCTATTAGGAACATAGAAACAGGAGTAGGCCATTCAGCCCATCGAGCCTGTTCCGCCATTCAATAGATCATGGCTTGGCCTAGAAAATCACAAGTGGGTGACAAAGGCCGACATATGATACAGTAAGTACCTTTGTTAGCTTATTGTTCCCGTATAGTCCATAATTAACGTTGACTGCCATTATCAATATATCTGCTGTCGAGTAGGTATGCAATTATTTAGACTTTGATGCTCAACCTATACAGTAACCAAAGACTATCTAACTTTGTTCAGCAAAACATGGACCATACAGATGTTTCCATTTGTGGGGAAAGACCAAAAATATAGGACATAAGTATAACATAGTTACTAATAAATCCAATGAGGAATCCAGGAGAAACTTCTTTATCCAGAGGGTGGTTAGAATGTGGAACTCGCTACCACAAGGAGTAGTTGAGGCGAATTGCATAGATGCATTTAAGGGGAAGCTGGATAAGCACATGTGGGAGAAAGGAATAGCAGATTATGCGGATAGGATTAGATGAAGAGGGGTGGGAGGAGGCTCGTGTGGAGCATAAACATGACCAGTTGGGCCAAATGGTCTGTTTCTGTGCTGTACATTCTGTGTAAGATTTCAAAGCACAACTGCATCATACAATCAGAAGATGCTCACTATGGTGCCAGGCATCCAGAACACAGATAGAATTACCTGCATCTTCACAAACCAAGTGAGTTATCAGCTTAAGAACAATCAAAGCTGCAAGAGCTGAATCTTTCACTGGTTGCACTGAGGGATCAGACAAATGAGGGGTCAGAGATAATGGTAGGTATACAGATCAGTGGACCTGGCTTCAAAATGTGTGTGTAAAAAAAGTGCCACATAGACAATGTTGTAGCCACCACGCACTTCATGGTGGAAGAGAGGCTGGACAGGATTAAACATTCATCTCAGAGACCTCTATTTCAGAGCTAAATAATGTATCTCAGACATCCATAAGGTGTTGCATCAACAAATGGCTAAGCAAGAAACCTTGTTGATCGAGGTACTCAGTAAAATAGGGACACTGTTCCACTATTCTTTGACTGCTGCTACACTTGACATAGGTTCTATATCCAAGAATGTCTTCATTTAGGTTTAGTTTGAGAAAAAAAAATACAGTTAACCATATGGGAGAGTTTGCTCACCTTAAAGATAATAGCCAAGAGGAACTGCCCTCCAAGAGTGGCCTAATTAGGGCACTCCATTGAACATTGGAACTCATACCAGCAGTACCGCCCTCATGTCAAGCAGACCTGACCATATGGTGATTGTTTGAGAAATTCCTCAACCTGATATTCCATCATGGAGATGTCACACTTTCCACCATTCCCTATGAAGATCTGCAAGGCCAACTCAGGCATTCTACCATACACCCTTGGTACTATAACCAGGAGAGCACAGATGGCACCATGACAGTTATGTACTAACAGGGTCAGAAGTATACTATTATAGGTGAGAATACCAGAAAAGTTGGAACAAAGGCAGGTAAATAGAGTTGAGGTACAGATCAGCCATGATCTAATTAATGGCGGAATAGGCTTGAGGGCCTGAATGGGCTATTTCTGTTCCTATGTTCCTGATACAGAGTAGGCACATAATTCGTTCATTTGAAGAATGAAATAGTTTGCCCCTTTATTACATATATTTCTGAATATGAAGAGGCAGTAAGTTTAAGTAATGGGAACACTTGTTGGCGTGCCACAAGACAGGGTTTAGGAAGACTCCATCCACTTAGTGCCAACTGAGCTGGACTTAATTGGATCAGTTTACCAGTTAGTGAAGTAAATTGGTATTTCCCCCCGCCCCCAAAAGCTTGTTTCCAATATTGGAAACAGTTGTTGGAAACTTTTAACATTCAGCCTCAACAGACAAGTGACCCATGCAGATGGCAGTTTCGCTGTGTTCTTTTGTTAGAAAACTTTCCAAGTTGCAGAATTTTGCCTCCAGTGTAAAATACAGCACAGATCACATGGAAACGGACATATTCCCGCCCAACAATTTTTGGGGACAGGTCTTTGGAAACCCTTGGAAGAAGCATCAGAAATGGTAGTTTAGCATACCTGCTTATATTTGAAACAAAAACAAAAGTGACTGGAAATGCACAGCATGCCCATCAGCATCCGAAAGAGATGGAGCGGTTAATGGTTGTAATGAAAGGTCACCCCTGAAATGGCAAGCTATTTCACATAGCATGCAACTCCAGCATTTCTGATTTTTAATTCAGATTTCTGGTATTGGTGTTTTATCCTTTTAATAGATTTATTTACTGGGTCATTTTTGAATACTGGTAAACATTCACTGTAGTACTGTATTTTCTGATAAAATGTGTGTACTTGATTCTGAATATGATGGAACACCTGGTTTATGGTGAGATTATACATACCTCAACTCTTTGTGGTGTTGCTCCAGTTCCGAATTCTGCTCAGTCACTGTATTCAGAAACTGCTGATTAGTCTGTTTAAAACAGGAAGAAGAAAAAGTTACGTTATACATTTCTAGGCTCATATGATGGATTAATAACCTACGACAGGTTTAGGAAAATGCACAATCTCCATGCTATTTAAAGAACAAAGCTTCATTAAAAAAAAAATGCAGAAACAAAAACAGCACTAAAGCTTTTTAAAAAAAAAAGGTAAGAGTTCTAGACTCAAATTTTCTTAATATCAAAAGATTACACAGCTTTTAGCAGCATTTGCGTCATTATATTGCCACTGCATAACAATAGATATCTTTACTCCGTTCAAATGTACAAATAATATTGATATTAAGTACTTTAGTCTATATCTACTTTTGTTGACATAAACGTAGGAAGAAATAATGCTGTTTACAGTAGTCTATAAGAGGAAAGAACTTGTATTTATTTAATGTCTTCACAGGTAACAAATTACTTTTGTTGTGCATTTACTGTTTTGTAGGCAAATATGGCAGGCAAATTGGGCACAGCAAGGTTCCTCAAACAGCAAAGTGATCAATGACTAGTTAGTCCGGTTGGTAATGTTGGTTCAGGTATGAATATTGGCCAAGTCACTGGGAGAACTTCCTGTTCTTCTTCAAAAAAAAGGTGCCATAGGATCTTTCACTACCACCTTGATCTGCCCTGCCGGTTCCTCCAGCTCCTGTTCCTCCTCCTCTGAAGAGGCTGTGCACTCAGTGCCTTGCTCCTCATGCAGCGCTAATCCTCGCTGCTGCGCTATGTTGTGCAGGGCGCAGCAGACCATGACGATTCTGGAGACCATGGCTGGTGCGTACTGAAGGGCTCCGCCAGATCTGTCAAGGCATCTGAAGCGCATTTTCAGCATGCCTATTGTCTGCTCTATGACAAATCTGGTGGAACAGTGGCTTTCATTACATCTCTCCTCCGCCTCAGTACTTGGCCTCATCAAGGGTGTCACAAGCCACGTCTTCAGTGGATAGCCCTTGTCTCCAAGCAGCCAGCCAGAAAGTCTGTTTGGAGGAGCGAAGAGCTGAGGAAGGGTGGACTGGCGAAGGACAAAAGAGTTGCAGTTGCCAGGGAATTTGGCGCACACATGCATGATGATCTTCCTATGGCTGCAGACCAGCTACACATTGAGGGAGTGGAAGCCCTTGCGGGTGACAAAGACTCCTGGGTTATGATGGGGTGCCCTGATGGCACCCTGCAACCGTGGGAAGCCAGCCAGAGTGGCAAAGCTGAACGCCCGCTCAGTAACAGCTTCTGCCTGAGGAAAGTGATCAGCTGTGAGGTGGGAGCTTTTATAATACATTTCATGCTGTCAACTAATCAGCTGGATCAGTGGTTACCGAGCTGCGTGAATCCCGTGAATATCCAGGGAAATTTGAATGGTAGGCTAAAAAAGGCGCTTAAGGGTCTGACAAGAAGTTGACAACAAGCTGATAATGATTTGAATGAGGTCGCCCGACTCTGCCGTTCGGGGTCGCTGCTGCACCAGCAAACACACCTGAGGGAAAGGCACGTGGGGGCGGGATGACAGCGGGTTCCAGACCCGCTCCAACTTATTTCAGATTTCGCACCCAACCCGCCTCCGATCACGCCCGCACGGACCCCAGAAATATCCAGCCTTAGAGAGGGAATTCAAGAGCTTGGGGCCTAGACAGCTGAAGGCACAGCCACCAATTGTGGGGTGAAAGAAGTTGGGGATGCACAAGAGGCCAGAATTGGAGGAACGCAGCGTTCTCGGAGGGTGTAGGGCTGGAGGAGGTTAGACAGATAGGGAGGGATGAAGCCATGGAGGGATTTGAACACAAAGATGAGAATTTAAAATTTGAGACGTTGGTGGATTGGGAGCCAATGTACGCCAGAGAGCACAGGAGTGATGCATGAACGGGACTTGGTTCGAGTTAAGATATGGGCAGCAGAGCTTTGGATGAGCTCAAGTTTATGGAAGGTGGAAAATGGGAGGCCGCCCAGGAGAGCATTGCAATACTCGAGTCTGGAGGCAACAAAAGCATGGATGAGGGTTTCAGCCGCAGATGGGCCGAGGTGGGACAGAGATAGGCAATATTACAGAGGTGGATGTAGGCAGTCTTAGTGATGGAGAGGATATGGGGTCGGAAGCTCAGCCCACTGTCAAATAAGACGGCAAGGTGTGAACAGTCTGGTTCAGCCAGAGACAGTGGCTCGGGATTCTGTGGCTAGGGAATGGAGTTTATGGCGGGGGCTGAAGACAATGGCATCGGTGAGGTACAGTTGTGTATCGTCACCGTACATGTGGAACTGACATTGTGTTTTCAGATGATGTCGCCGAGGGGCAGCATGTAGATGAGAAATAGGAGGGGGCCAAGGAAAGATCCGTGGGGGACACCAGAGGTAATGGTTTGGAAGCAGGAAGAGAAGCCCTTGCAGGAGATTCGCTAGCTACGGCTGGATAGACAAGAATAGAAGGCAGTCCCATTCAGCTAGACAACGAAGGAGAGGTGTTGGAGGAGGATATGTGGTCAATCGTGTCAAAAGCTGCAGACTGATCGAAAAGGATGAGGAGGGATAATGCACCATGTTCACAGTCACAGTGGATGTCATTTGTGACTTGATTAGGGCTGTTTCAGTGCTGTGGCTGGAGCGGAAACCTGACTGGAGAGGTTCAAACATGGAGTTGCAGGAAAGATGGGCACGGATTTGGGAGGCGACAACACGTTCAAGGACTTCAGAGGAAAGGAAGGTTGGGGGTAGGATGGTAGCTTGCAAGGACAGAGGAATCAAGGGTGGGTTTTTTTGAGGAGAGGGGTGATGACAGCAGATTTAAAAGAGAGTGGGACAGTACCAAAGGAGAGGAAACCATTTTACAATATCAGCTAGCATGAGGGCCAGGAATGGAAGTCAAGTGGTCAGCAGTTTAGTGGAAAAAGGGTCGAGAGAACGGGAGGTAGATCTCATGGACAAGATGAGCTCGGAGAGGGCATGAGGGGAGATAGGAGAGAAACTAAAGAAAGATGGGAGTTCAAGGCTAGGGCAGGGGGGAACCTTGGTGGAAGTTTGACTTGGTGGACTAGAGAAAGTGAGGGATGCAGCAGAGACAGCTGAACGGATGTTCTCATCTTAGTGACAAAGAAGTCCATGAGCTCCTAGCACTTGCGTTTGGAGGCGAGGATGGAGCGAGCAGAGGAGACAGGTTTAAGGAGACAGTCAAGGGTTATATTGGCATTCCGGAGCAGTGAGCAGCTTTGGCAGAGGGCCCGATAGCCCTAAGGTGGGGTTTAAACCCACAACCTTCTGCTTAACATCTTCTTAAGTGGCTCCTGTGAAGCGCCTTGGGACGTAATACTACGTTAAAGGCACTATATAAATGCAAGTTGTTGTTGCTGACTCTGACAATATTTTACTACTGGGCCAAGCTAGCACTCGAGAAAAAAAAATTAGCACTAAAGCTATTAAATTGGCTGGTGAGATAAATTGGCAATCATAAGCTCTTGGAATACAATTTACCAATTAAAAAATTACCACCAAAATCTTTTCCAGAATTATTTTCCATAGAGTTCAGGATGTGAAACCGAAGGTTGAGTTAGATACTACACGAGCATTTGCCAGATGTTTTGCCTTACCATTTTTAGTTTTTGATTGGCCAGTTGAAGCTGCTGAGTAAGTTGTTGGAATTGTGCCAACTGTTCCTGAAACAAAAATACCAAAGAGTTATGACTTGCTGGTGGTTCTCAAGAGAATGTAATTTATCAAGCACTAGTTAACAGTTACTTAATAATAACTTGTTTCTTTTTTTAAAATGAGGCAAAGGTCTCTGCACATTTCTACAACAGAAAAATAATGTTCATTCGACTCTATGAAATACCAAAACGTTAAGGACGTCATACTTTCTGTTGTTGTTGGCCAAAGACATGATTCTGAGCCTCTGACACGTGATCTTGATACATCTGCTGCGTTCGATCTAAAGCTTGTGCAACTGACTGCCCTAACTCCAAGGCTAGGTCTTTTTCCTAAAATGCAAGACAGACCTGTTAGGAAAGTAATTTTCCATCAGCAAGAAAATCTAGAATGGCAGCATTTTATGGACTGTAAGTGACACGGTGTTTGATTTCACTTTAAGCTAAATACCGATATGGAAACTGAAATTTCAGAGATGCACTGCAGTTTCTGTGCTCACTCAGATCCAGTAATTTACTGAAGTCTTTTTGCTAATTCACTAATTTTACTCCTCATCATTACAGTAAAATTATAATGCGAATGTTGAAAATGAGATCTTAAAAACCGGAGTACAAAGATAAACAACAAAAGAGAAAAATACAAAGTATGAGCAAAATAGTGGCTCTTTAAGGGGTTGCACGGGCCATTCAAAATACCACACATGCGCGGTTTTTACGTTGAAAAGCCGGCTGCGCGGGTTCCCTGGAGTGCTGTACGGCCGTGCAGCTTAAAGGGAACATTGGTGACTACCCTTCAAAACTGATCAATTGTTTGTGAATTGTTTTGGGACTTCATATGGACGTGTGGTGCTATTTTAATGTGAGCCTTTCAGAGGTACCAGAAGGAATGTAGGATGAATAAGCTCACCAATCCTCAATACCAAAAGTATGAGTAAGTGGCTGTACTGTCAGATGTGAGGTCTGGCATGGATGCACAGAGATTTCTGGTAGTCAAGGTGAAATTCTAGACAGAGTGAAAAATTATTTGAGGCCCAAGAGCAACTCTAAGCACCAATAAGGGATGGTAGTTGCACATACATCTGCTTCAAATTCACGGTGAAGGATGAGGTCATAAAGAAGGTTTGCACCAATGCAGACTTTATTTAAAATATTTTAAAAAATCAAAATGCAAAACAACCAGACATATAGATAGTCAAGTCAAAATGGAAACTGAATTTTATGATTCACTGTGAAGACACAATGTACTTTTCATATATTGTTCCATGAATTAGACTACAGCTTGAAAGGGAAATTTATAAACAGTTGTATAGGATTAAAACCGATTTTAATCGCTCCACCATTGGCGGCCGTGCTTTCAGCTGCCTTGGCCCCAAGCTCTGGAATTTCCTCCCTAAACCTCTCCTCCTTGAAGATGCTCCTTAAAACCTACCTCTTTGACCAAGCTTTTGGTCATCTGTCCTTCTGTGGCTTGGTGTCAAAAATGTTTTTATTGATATCGCTCTTGTTAAGCACCTTGGGACGTTCTGGTACGTTAAATGCGCTATGTAAATGCAAGTTGTTGTTGTTGAACATTTCAGATTAGATGTTAAGGAAATGCTTTATTTTTGATCTAAAGCTTCTAATTAGTAAGCTTGACATAATACCATTTCTCTTCTTTGAGCCTGTGCTAAAAGCTTTTATACCATTTTAATGTGCTCCCCCACTCTAAATTCAAGCTTTCCAACTTGAAACCTTAAATCACTGCATCACACAGGATAACTACAGTTAAAAGATTTTCCCCCTCGCTGATCTTTAAACTAGCACCCAATGTACATAGTGTTATCCAAATTATTTAAAAAAACACTCCATTAACAGAGATCAGCTTCACAAATAAAACAGTGTCTAGAACACAGCAAGCCTGAAATCTTTGTAAAGCAACTTAATTCCTCATACATGATATTCCATCTTCAAATAATAATGTTACTATGAACTTTAATCTTCCTCACTGTGCACGTGCTTGGGAGTATGGAGCCATGCAAAATAAGAACTGTTCATTCAAATCATATTTGGCTTTCTATTTTTGTAACTTGTGACAATAACACAGTTGTACTGTAAATCAGATAGATTTCTAATCAAGCACATTTTCAGCTTAGCACTTCCAGAAAAAAGACACTAAGGGACATGGCAGTCTTTTCCAAATGAAAACACACTCAGAGCTTTCATTTACATCAATAAATTAATGATTTATGGTCCTCCGACTGGCTGAGTGTGCAATCATGAATTAATTACAGTAGCCTAGTTGCTATGGTGCTGGACTAGTAACCCAGAGCTTGAGAGTTTAAATCCCACAATGGCAAATTGTGAAATTGAATTCAATAATTCCAGTAAATTGTGGGATAGCACGAGAAAAATAACCATGAAAGCTGCCAGATTGTTGTAAAAACCCAATTGGTTCATTAATGTTCAGCTTAGCACTTTCAAACTAATGGAACCGGTCACCCTTACCCGGTCTGGCCTACATGTGACTCCAGTCCCACACCAAGGTATATTCCAGCTTCCAGATGACTAAATTTTGAGGCTATACTTTGTGCTTCAGTCAAACCCCTTTTTCAATATTGTTATGACTATAGCAGTTCTATCCTGAAGGTTATAAAAAATGTTTTTGAATGTTAAAATACTGTTCCAAACATTATTGAAGGTTGAGAAGTGTGTCACTTTGTTCCTCATTACCTACCCTATTGGCTAGATGTAACTGTTCCTTTAGGCTTCTCACCACTTCTTCTTCTGTAAAGTCAACATCAACAATACCTGCACCAGCGGGTAGGGACTCCAACTGTTTTTCAATGGTCTCCTGTAACTCTGCATGCAACCTGCAGCACAGCCAATTATAAAAGTGGATCAGTTAGAAAATAGTGTAATACCTAATTTTTAGTATAAGGCATAGCCAACTAATTTCATAATAACTTGCATGAATTGTCTCGGTTATGCACAGTGAATTTACCAGAAAGGTTAAATTTGGTCCAGAAAACTGCAGGTCCAAGTCCAGAACCGCACACTGCATTAATGCACTCAATGACTGAGTAGGTAAAAGCACTACTACCTACTAAATAGGTGTAGTAAGCAGGTGTACCAATCAAAAGACCCTGGGTTCAGTCTCCAGTTTACATCGATGGCGGCCAGAACACCAAATGGACAATTGGCCCAGTACTTCCGGGTTAGGGAAGGAGAAAATGAACTTGGGTTCCCGGCCCCTGATTATGTGGTGAACAATGCTAGAAAATGCACTTGCGAATATCAGGTGAGGCCAGCATTGGCCTTGACTGTGATGCCCTCCACGCCCTGCTGACACTCGATGGCAAAGCTTACACGTGATGAATGGCTACTTGGCCGAGTTATTGGATGGCTACAGGCATCGCCACAGAACCCTACTGTGGACAAAGTCAGCATTTTCAGGGCTGGTGGGCGGCAAAGGAAAAAATGGAAACTTTTATCCCATACGTCTGCGTTTGTTTAAACCTAGGTCTCGGGAGGTGAAAGTATAACACTTGAGCCCACCACACCACTCAGTCTTTTGGAAAAAATTTCATCGGAATTGCTAAAGTGATTTTACATGCTAACGCACAATTCACATTTTATATTTTAATCTGCATCAATTCAAAGACACACCTTACTGAAGAAGCAAGCAACCAGCACCTGCCTACGGTTTATAATAATTATTTCCTTAAAAGTAGGATAATCTCACCTTTCATTTTCTCTGACAACATCTTCAAGCTTTAACTTCATCTCATTCATATGAATCTATTGTTAAATTTAAAAAATAGGCATTGCTAGAAAACAGGTCTGTAAACTTTTCAAGGAAATCACCAACTTTTAAAACAAAGCAAGGCTCAGGTGTTCTTACCTGGTGACAATGCAACTGTTCACTCATTTTTTGCATCTGCTTGTCATATTCTGTTATAAGAGGTGCCATAAGGCTGCCAGAGAAAAGGTGAGAAGGTACAAACATAAAACATGAGTAAATTAAACACTGTTAAACTTTCTTCAAAAATCAGCAATTACTAATGAAACCTATCTTGAGGCTTTAACAACAGACTGGTTACTAAATATAGGTTAAGAGAAAAGAGCTGAATCGTCAGCAGGTATCAAGGCTTTAACATAATTTTCCTCCTTCATTTGAAAGTTCTGTCCTCCTTCTCCGTAGGTTTCCTTTGCATCACACACCATTCTTTAGCTGGTTTTGACAGTATGGTTTCAGGGACGATCACATTTTTCACTTGATTTCAGAGAATAGAAAACTTATGAAAGAAACACAGTCTTAGTGATTTTCTCTGGCTGGATGATGGATCAAGTTGAAAAAATAGAATACTGGGACACTCGCAGTTTAGCAAGTTTAAATAGTATGTGGTATGATGATCAAATATAAAAATCTAATATTTTACTAGAAATCAAGTATAAAACTTGAAGACTTATTCAAGAACACAACTATGTTCCCAAATACTTGATAGCATCAAAGTTTTCATAATTTGAATAACAAATTGCATGAACAAGATATAAGAACCACCAACATAATCCTTACCACTTGTCTATGAGCCAGGGTGCTGGAGAATCATGTTCACTTAACTGCCCAACCTAGTTCAACAGAGAAAAATACAAGTACGGAATTGATGTGTCAAAGTATTTTTCCCGTCACACAGTGAGCCTTCCCCAATAGGACTCTACAACTCCCAGCCATGATTTTCAAATACGATGATCGGAATTTTCTCAAGGGAGGCAGGTTGGGGCGGGGGGCCTCAGAGGCTGGTGGGAAACCTGGGAGGCCGGGTTTCTCGCAGGCCCTACCAACTTTAACAGCAGAGCCTGATTGAATGCGAGGCCTCAGATTCCTGCCCGCAACCAGCAGATTGAGAAGCTGGCTGGCTGCGGGCAGGTAGGCCTCAGAAGTGAGGGGCTGGTCCGAGGAGGGATCGCGGGACGGGGGTCGGCAATCGGCTGGGGTCAGGGGGATGGGTGGGTGAGTGAGAGGATCAGCAGGGATCGGGGAGAGAGGATCGTGGCCGGCCTCATCATCATTGTTGGGAGGGGGGGGGGGGGGAGAGAAATCGGAGGCCTCATGTGGGGGGGTTCTCCAATCGTGGGTATGGTCGGGACCCTGAATCCCTGAGGTAGGTATAAAGCCACTTACCTCCTGGATGCAGCAGTCCCCACCTCTGTTTAACTGCCGGGTTTCATGAATTGTGTGAAAACCATCCACAGGCAGTTAAACACAAAATTGACGAGGAAAGAGAGGCTTCCAGCCTCATTATAATATTTAAATTGAGGTAACGTCCCCTGGGAGCGGGTTGGTCGCCCGTCCCCCGTCCGGCAAAACCAGAAATGGGTGGGTTGGAGGCGGGATCAGGACGGGAATCCCATTTTTAACACTTTAACTGCCCCCACACTCCAAACCCACCTGGTTGTTTTTTTAAAAAGGAGAAAATTCCAGCCGATATGTTTACTATTCAAAAAAATGCCAGATTTTGCATTACAATTTGACCCTAACTCAGACAGTGTAACCGGATTTTTGAGTTGTTCATTTAAATTGCTGGTTTCACTCCCAAAGAAATCTGGAGTTCTGGAGGTTGGACGGAACACTCTTGTTACTATAATTTGCAAGCTGGAAATGACATGAGCCCTCGTGTATCCCCTAGTCTTCAGATAACGTCGGAACAAACAGTCTGTCAGACTGAGATTTGCACTATAACCTACGAATGAATACGCAGGAAGGGGGAGGAATGCACATGCTCCTTTATTGGAAAGTAAATACTCCAAAAAAGCTAGTTTTTATATTGTTTTGCTCATTTGTCCATTACTTACAATAATGAAGGCAGAATATTCATACCATAATTATTCCACATTGAACATACACTTTTGCCTCTTTGTAAAAGATTTTGCACTTAACATGTACTTGAATTTCAGTACCATTTTTCCAATATCAAATTGTGCGTTAGATGCAAAACAGATATAATTATACTTGCTCCAGCATCAATAAAAATTAGGTTGTCAACATTTTGCCAGTTCCTCACATAAAACATTTTCTTTATTTAAAGAGAGTTATCCGAAGTTCAAGCAGCCACAGTGACTTTGTACAAAACCAGTTGACGATATTTCCCAGTGAGAAGATAATGTACAAGCATACAACTTTCTGATATTTCACCTCGAGAAGTTCTGTAGTTAACCGGTTGAATAACTGGTGTCTCACTCTCTTTAGGGTGGGTGGAAGTGGGGGGGGGGGGAGGAAAGAGAGGGGGAAGCTGGTGACAATAACCCCCTAAAGAGTTAACAGTATGCCATACATAGGGAAGAAAAGAATTGAGATCTGCCACCAAATATTTGAAGTTTTGCCAATGACATGGCACAATAAAAACTGAAACAATACAGAACTTGTGTGGTAGACAGATAATGAGTGCAATTCCAACCCGGTTACATAAATCTTTCAGTAGCATTTAAAAAAAATATATAAATCCTAAAAGGTGAACATAGCAAAACATTTGGAAAATATAATTTTGGAAATGACTGTACCTGACCAACAGCACATCTGGGCAGCTGTGCTGCTTGATACTGGCTGAGCACAGCATTTAACCGCTGAACTATAGGAAACAAAATGGAACACAATGGAAGTCAACATTTCATATCATCTTCAAACTTTCTTATTCTTATGGTATCCTATGTAGAACATCTTCCCATTAGAACCTACCTGAGGACAAATACTGCTTCTCTTAACTTAGAAGGTACTGAACTCCTATGCAGAGAACAGGTTACCTGGTTTTCCAAGATATCTTTACCTTTTAAAACTTATGGTTAAACAATGTGATTCAAAATTCACACCTTCTACAAAGCCTGTGTACATAAAAAGATAAAAGTAAATTAAATAGTAAAAAAAAGTCAAGGTAACAAAAGGAATTACTTCACTTTCTTAAGTTTTTTAAATTGGTTATAAGGGAAACTAAACTAGAGGATAGGACAAAAGTACACTGTAAATATATATTTATACTTGAGACCCTGTTTTTGCTATTAACTAGTTTGGTTTCCTTTTTTAAATTTGCTTTACGTAAAAGAAATACTATGGCCCAGATTTTGCGGTCATCGGCGAATGAATGGCGCTCGCTGTTCATTACACTTACACTTGTCCACAGACTTTCTATGGGGTTTTGCACTGGAACTTGCTGGAACATTTTGGTGCAATGCCCTCTACAGAGCATCTGGGACCTGTGTGAACAGAGCAAGCAACTGTGTATCTCCTTAAGCAAACAGATTGAAGAATTATTAATGAGGTGTGCAGAGTCTGAACCAGGAAGTGTTTATTTAATTCAATGCCAAATCATGTACAGAAAGCAAAATGGAGAGGGAAAGAAAGATTGGATTGAGAGAGAGAAGAGAGACAAAGGGCTGGATTTTCAATGACCCGTGGAGTCGGGTTTGGAGGCGTGTGGGGGGTTAAAGTTGCAGATTCGGGGGTCCCGACCCCATCCCGCCTCCACGCAATTTTGATAAAATCGTGTGCGGTGTTCCCGACTCCATCCCGCCTCCAAGAGGCGGGAGCGGCCATTAAAGCCCTTAACAGGCTCTGTAATGCCAGTTTGAAACGTTTTAGCTAGTTTAACCCTTTTCTGATGTGAAGCACGCCTGATGTGAAACACGTCAGTGAAACCTGGCGGGAGCACAAGTGGATAGCTGACTATCAGCTGCAGGTCCACTATTACAACAGAGATGTGATGAAGGTAGTAGTAGTATTAGGTCTGAAAGTCGCCTCTGATGCTGCTGCATTAACTCTCTCTCTCTCTCTCTGCTCATTTTGCAGCAAAGGCCAGGCAATCTCTGAAACCAGGCAGTCTCTGACTTGCAATGATGACATCATCAGAGGCGACTTTCAGACTGAAACCACTAATTGGGTCATGGTTCCCACATGCTGGAACTCAATTGCCCAATTAAGTGAAAATTGCATCAATCTCCCACATCCAATTGCAGGCAGGTGGATAACACGAAATGCAGATGACACGACCCCAACCCAACCCCAAGACAAAATCCAGCCCAAAGAAAAAGTTGAAAAAAAATGCAATTTAAAAAAAATCTCCAACACTAATTAAAATCTGAAGGAATGAGACTCCACACTTGTAAAAGTTAATTTTCAATGCCAGAGCGGTTGTTTGGCAGTAATTATGACTTATCATGCTGTTAAAAATTTACTTACACTGGACTGGACAAGCCCTAACTTTTTCTGGTGAGTTTACTGGGTATCTATCACGTAAGTAGGCCATTTATCCCCTCAAGCCTGTTCCACCATTCAATGAGATCATGGCTGATCTGTGCCCAAACTCCATATATCCACCGTTGCCCCATATCTCTTAATAACAATTTTGGTTAACAAAAATCTATCAATCTCAGATTTAAAATTAACAATTGATCTAGCATCAACTTCCATTTGCGGAAGAGAGTTCCAAATTTCTTCCACCCTGTGTGTGTAGAAGTGTTTCCTAACTTCACTCCTGAAAGGCCTGGCTCTAACTTTTAGGCTATGTCCCCTTAGTCCTAGACTACCCAACCAGCAGAAATAGTTTCTCTCTATCTACCCCATCAGTTCCCCTTAATATCTTGAAAACTTCAATCAAATCCCCCCTTAACCTTCTAAATTCCAGGGAATACAACCCTAGTTTGTGTAATCTCTCCTCATAATTTAACCCTTGGAGTCCAAGTATCATTCTGGTAAATCTACACTGCATTCCTTCCAAGGCTAATATATCCTTCCTAAGGTATAGTGCCCAGAACTGAACACAGTACTCCAGGTGTGGTCTAACTCAGGCTTTGTATAGCTGTAGCATAACTTTTACCCCCTTGTATTCTAGTCCTCTAGATATAAAGGCCAGGATTCTATTGGCCTTTTTGATTATTTTCTGTACATGCCCATGACATTTTAACAATCTATGTACATGGACCCCACCATTTAGAAAGTACTCTGATCTATCCTTTTAGGTCCAAATTGGATGACTTCACACTTTCCTATATTGAAATCCATTTGCCACAGTTTTGCCCAGTCACTTTATCTATTTATAATTTCATGCTTCCATCTACACTGCTTACAATGTCGCCTAGCTTTGTGTCATCGGCAAACTTGGATATGTGGCTCTCTATCCAATCATCTAAGGTGAATAGTTAAGGCCCCAACACAGATCCCTGTGGGAAATCACTAGTCATATCCTGCCAATTAGTGTACCTGCCCATTATCCCTACTCTAAGTACAACAACTGCACGCTGTTCCATGCGTTTCAATTGCAAGTCTCTGGGCGAGATACCGGTATAGCAAAGCTTCTGGAGGACCAGGGCAACTCGGACAGCAGCTTCCTGACTTCCACGTTTAACTGCGCATGTGCGGGCGCTGGAAATTGCTGTCAGATTTACACTTTAATAACGGTGAGCGCTGATAACCTCACTGTTATTTTACTGCAAAATCCAGGCCTATAAAATCTATTTGTTTATTCATCTTGTTCCTTATCTGCTGTAACATAGCAACAGTAATGTAGTAATGTTTTGAGCAGAAGATCACTATTCTATTCAGCCTCCCCTTCCAAACCACCCATCAGTTTCCTTACCATGATTCTGAAATAGCCCAAACTAATTCCCTTTCCAAATAGGAATTTATCTAGTCCCTTTCTGTTCCATCAGCCCCACTCGTAATGTGTTCCATAATTCTACACTATCTTCCTTTAAAAAAAAGCCAACATTTTTTTATTTCCTGTTAACACCCTTAACTGTAAACTGTATCCTCCAGTCCTCAAATCCTGTGCCCAACAGAATAACTTCCTGGATCCAATTTCTCCATATCCATGGAAATCCTAAAGGGCTCTATTAAGTTTCCCTCATCTTCCTGTTCTCCACACAGTAAAGTCCCAAGCTAAACATAACTAGTCCCTCTATGATCAGGAATCAGCCTCACAGCCCTCCTCTGAACTCCTGCCAATAATTCTGCACTGTTCCATTTTGGTCTGCATTACAGGAACAATGTACACCAGCTGCAGTCTCAGCAAGGGCAGATACACGTTCAATATCATCTCCCTGGATTTATAAATCACACCCTTAACTCTACAACCCAACATTTTATTTGTTTTCTTCACTGCCTGTGAACACTGAACCGATTGTTTTAACAACCCATCCATCAAAACCCCCAGATTTCTTAACTAACTGGAGCACATTGCCATTTATTATTCTCACTTCTCTCCAATCTCATGACTTTACACTTTGTGTTGAACTCCATCACCCACCTCTCTGCGCATTGACCGATCCCATCCATAACCCTTTGGACTGTTGGACATTGGTTAGCATCACTGGCAGTACCCTAATTTAGTATCAATCACAAACTTAAAATACCTTTGATAATATTGTGCCCGCAGTCATTTATAATTATTATACAAAACTATCAACATAAAAGTTATCATCCCCTCTGTGGACAACAACCTCTGTGGAATTCCACTGGTCACCCGCTTCTACTCTGACACCTCCCCACACCCCACCATTCTGCCAGCCACATATCAATCTAGCCTAATACTTTGCTATCAATCCTACGTGCATGCACCTTGTAAATCAGTTTATGTGGGATGGTGTCAAATGCCTTTCTGAGATTGGCCAATTGCCAATCATCCACTAGATCTGTAGCCTTCCTCAAACAAATCTAATCAATTAGTCAGAGAAGACCTGCCAGGGAGTGAGAACCAACCAGAGGGTCTCCACCCAACTCGGACAACTAATATATATTTTTTTAAATCAAACAATCTTTGCAACAATAGTACTTTCCCCTTCAAATGGTGGGGTATTTAGCTGTAAAGTACCCCCACTGGAATTTACTTCCCTTTTAATATTTAAGGACAGTACAAGATATTAAAGGGAATATTAGATATGTACCTCCTGTGCAAAGTATTTACCTATTACCTCTCATGCAATTCATCAAAGATCTTTTACTTTGGGACTGTGCGTTTAGCTCACTATTGTTTCATCTCTGGGGCCTGAATTTAACCCAGCTCAGAATGATGGAATTATTTGGCTGTGGAGGACATCACAGTTGAGCCAGATCCAGTCCTCAGTCAATGTTCAACACACACATTCCCAGCAGGGGTCGCTGGACAGAAATCAGGAGCAGGTACCCTTGCTGATTTGCACATCTGAGTCAGGCACTGAGGCCCTGACTGAAATCAGCGTATAGAAGATCGAAGCTAGGGGGTTTCTTGGTCTATTTGGCTCACCAATTCACTGCATTAGCCAGCTAAGTCATCAGACAGAAAGACAGGAGATTTGTTAAAGACAAATTTGCAAGTAAAGTACTTTACACTGACAGACGAAGATGCTTCTGTAAAAGTGTACTTGCTTTACAGTTTGTTACATTCTAAAGCTATAGAATGAGTTTGATTTTACTACAACATATACAAGGCACTGAATTAATCAACTATATAGTGTTCACAACACTATGGTATGAGACATGTGAATATCACTTCCTATGCTATGGCTACATGTGACTTTTAATCCTTCTAGTTAGCTCTTGCCCATCATTAAGTTCCTTGGGAGTCTCAGCCACTAGGATATTCTTTAAGATCTGAGCATGTGGATGCACAATAAAAAGTAAAATGCCCAGGAGATTATTTCAAAGCTGATGTACATTCCAGGGCACATGTACTTGTAATTGTAATTTTACTTTATTATAAAGTCAAATAAAACAGTTGATGGATTACATCTTTATGCACCTCTATGCATTTATACACATTGGATAAAATATTGATCAGAAGTGAATTTTACTGTTCTGAACACTGTATTCTGCTGCCATGTAAGATTTACCTTGATCTCTCAGAAAGTCTACTTCAGGTGTTTCCATGTTCTTTGTTTAGGGTGCGCCTTAGAAAACCACAAACTGTAGATTCCAGCTGAGGTCTGAAAAAGATACCAATTTTGAAAATAAAAAGAAAAGCAAGTTGGCCAGACTTCTAAATATAAAAGTGTGCTCCACCGATTGCCTGCTACATCATTCTTGGTTAGTGTCACTTTCATAGAATAGTATATATCCAATTCCCTTTCGAAAGCTACGATTGAATCTGTTTCCACCACCCTATCAGGCAGTGCATTCCAAATCCTAACCACTCGTTGCGTAAAAAGTATTACCTCATGTCGCCTGCCTCTGGTTCTTTTGCCAATCACCTTAAACCTGGTTATCGACCCTGCAGCCATTGAAACACTTTCTTCTGAAGTCCAGCTTTTTACAAGAACCTACATTCATTCTCTAACCCGTATTCAGAACTGAATACTGGTGAGGGCGATGGTTCCCCTAGGGGCGTACAGCCAGAGCCAAGTCCACGGCACCACGGGTGGCTCAGCTGTACAGGGGTGGGGGTGGGGAGGAAGATCGGGAAAGCAATAGTGATAGGGGACTCGATAGTTAGGGGAACAGACAGGCGTTTCTGTGGCCGTAGACGTGATTCCAGGATGGTAAGTTGCCCCCCGGTTAAGAAACAATAGAGGTGCCATTACACTGCTAGGTGTATTCTATCGGCCACGAACTAGTGGGAAGGATATAGAGGAGCAAATTTGCAGGGAAATTACAGAGAACTATAGAGTAGTGATAATGGAGGACTTCAACTATCCTAATATAGACTGGGATAGTAATAGTGTAATGGGCAGAGAGGGGGATGAATTTCTGAAGCGTGTTCAGGAGAATTTTCTTGATCAGTACGTTTCCAGGCCCAATGAGGAAGGAGGCATTGCTGGATCCAGTTTTGGGGAATGAGGTGGGTCAAGTGGAGAAAGTGTCAGTAGGGGAACATTTAGGGAACAGTGATCATACTATCATAAGGTTTAGATTAGCTATGAAAAGGACAGGGAGCAATGTAGAGTAAAAATACTTAATTGGAGGAAGGCAAATTTCAGTGGGTTGAGAATGGATCTGGCCCGGGTAAATTGGCAGGCAAAACTGTAATCGAGCAGTGGGTTGCCTTTAAAGAGGAGATGGTTAGAGTACTGTCGAGGTACATTCCCACGAGGGGGAAAGGTAGGGCAACCAAAGTCAGAGTTCCCTGGATGACGAAAGAGAGTAAGATGAAGCAGAAAAAGGGGGCATATGACTGATGTCAGGTTGAGAATACAAGTGAGAACCAGGCTGAATATAGAAAGTTCAGAGGGGAAGTGAAAAAGGAAATAAGAGGGGCAAAGAGAGTGTATGAGAATAGATCGGCAGCTAACATAAAAGGGAATCCAAAAGTCTTCTAAAGACATAAATAGTTAACGGGTAGTAAGAGGAGGGGTGGGGCCAATTAGAGACCAAAATGGAGATCTACGCATGGAGGCAGAGGGTATGGCTGAGGTGCTAAATGAGTACTTTGCATCTGTCTTTACCAAGGAAGAAGATGCTGCCAGAGTCAGTGAAAGAGGAGGTAGTTGAGATACTGGATGGGATAAAAATTGATAAAGAGAAGGTACTAGAAAGGCTGGCTGTACATAAAGTAGATAAGTCACCAGGACTGGATGGGATGCATTCTAGGTGCTGAGTGACAAAGGTAGAAATTGTGGAGGTACTGGCCATAATCTTCCAATCCTCCTTAGATACTGGGGTGGTGCCAGAGGACTGGAGACTTGCAAATGTTACACCCTTGTTCAAAAAAGGGTGCAAGGATAAACCCAGCAACTACAGTTTAACCTCGGTAGTGGGGAAGCTTTTAGAAACTATAATCCGGGACAAAATTAACAGTCAATGAGACAAGTGTAGATTAATTAAGGAAAGCCAACACGGATTTGTTAAAGGCAAATTGTGTTTAACTAACTTGATTGAGTTTTTTGATGAGGGCAATGTGGTTGATATGGTGTACATGGACTTCCAAAAGACATTTGATAAAATGCCACATAATAGGCTTGCCAGCAAAGTTGAAGCCCATGGAATAAAAGGGACAGTGGCAGCATGGAGACGGAATTGACTAAGTTACAGGAAACAGAGAGTAGTGGTGAACGGTTATTTTTTGGACTGGAGGAAGGTACACAGTGGTGTTCCCCAGGGCTCGGTACCAGGACCACTGCTTTTCTTGATATATATTAATGACTTGGACTTGGGTGTACAGGGCACAATTTCAAAATGTGCAGATGACACAAAACTTGGAAGTATAGTGAACAGTGAGGAGGATAGTGATAGACTTCAACAGGACATAGACAGGCTGGTGAAATGGGCGGACACGTGGCAGAAGTAATTTAACGCAGAAAAGTACAGAGTGATACATTTTGGTAGAAAGAATGAGGAGAGGCAATATAAACTAAAGGGTACAATTCTAAAGGGGGAGCATGAACAGAGAGACCTGGAGGTGTATGTGCACAAATCGTTGAAGGTGGTAGGGCAGGTTGAGATCACGGTTAAAAAAGCATACGGGATCCTGGGCTTCATAAATAGGGGCCTAGAGTACAAAAACAAGGAATTATGATGAGCCTTTATAAAACACTGGTTTGGCCTTAATAAAACACTGGTTTGGCCTTAATTGGAGTAAACATAGAAACATAGAAGATAGGAGCAGGAGCAGGCCATTCAGCCCCTCGAGCCTGCTCCGCCATTCAATGAGATCATGGCTGATCATCCAAATTCAGTACCCTGTCCCTGCCTTCTCTCCATATCCCTTGATCCCTTTAGCTTTAAGAAATGTATCTAACTCCTTCTTGAATATATTTAATGAATTGGCCTCTACTGCCTTCTGTGGCAGTGAATTCCACAGGTTCACCACTCTCTGGGTGAAGAAATTCCTTCTCATCTCAGTCCTAAATGGCTTACCCCTTATCCTTAGACTGTGACCCCTGGTTCTGGACTCCCCAGCCATCGGGAACATCCTTCCTGCATCTAGTCCTGTTAGAATTTTATAAGTTTCAATGAGATCCCCTCTCATTCTTCTAAACTCCAGCGAGTATAAGCCCAATCGACCCAATCTCTCCTCATACGTCATTCCTGACATCCCAGGTATCAGCTTGGTGAATCTTCGCTGCACTCCCTCCATGGCAAGTACATCCTTCCTCAGATAAGGCGACCAAAACTGCACACAATACTCAAGATGTGGTCTCACCAAGGCCCTGTACAACTGCAGCAAGACATCCTTGTTCCTGTACTCGAACCCTTTCGCTACGAAGGCCAACATACCATTTGCCTTCTTAACCGCCTGCTGCACCTGCATGCTTACCTTCAATGACTGGTGCACAAGGACACCCAGGTCTCGTTGCACTTTTCCCTTCTCCCAATCTATTGCCACTCAGATAATAATCTGCCTTCCTGTTTTTGACACCAAAGTGGATAACCTCGCATTTATCCACATTATATTGCATCTGCTATGCTTCTGCCCAATCACCCAACCTGTCCAAATCATACTGGAGTTTCTCGGCATCCTCCTCACGGCACACACTCCCACCCAGCTTTGTGTCGTCTGCAAACTTGGAGATATTACATCCAATTCCCTCGTCTAGATCATTAATATATATTGTGAATAGCTGGGGTCCTAGGACCGATCCCTGCGGTACCCCACTAGTCACTGCCTGCCACTCGGAAAAAGACCCATTTATTCCAACTCTTTGCTTTCTGTCTGCCAACCAGTTCTCTATCCAAGTCAATACCTTGCCCCCAATCCCATGTGCCTTCACTTTACACACTAATCTCTTATGCGGGACCTTATTGAAAGCCTTCTAAAAGTCCAAATACACCACATCTACTGGTTCTCCCTTATCTATTTTACCAGTTACATCCTCAAAAAAATCCAGTAGATTAGTCAAGCATGATTTACCTTTTGTAAATCCATGTTGACTTTGTCCGATCCTGTCACTGTTTTCCAAGTGCTCTGCTATTACATCTTTTATAATGGACTCTAGCATTTTCCCCACTACCGATGTCAGGCTTACCGGTCTATAATTCCCTGTTTTCTCTCTACCACCTTTTTTGAGTGGTGGGGTAACATTAGCTACCCACCAATCCATGGGTACTGTTCGAGTCTATAGAGTTTTGGAAGATGACCAGCAATGCATCTACTATTTCTAGGGCCACTTCATTAAGTACCCTAGGATGTAGATTATCAGGCCCTGGGGATTTATCAGCCTTCAATCCCGTTAATTTCCCTAACACTATTTCCCTACAAATACTGATTTCTTTCAGTTCCTCCCTCTCATTAGACCCTATGTTCCCCGACATCTCTGGGAGGTTATTTGTGTCCTCCTTTGTGAAGACACAACCAAAGTATGTATTTAATTGGTCTGCCATTTCTTTGTTCCCCATTATAAATTCCCCTGATTCTGACTGCAAGGGACCTACGCTTGACTTCACCAATCTTTTTCTCTTCACATATCTATAAAGGCTTTTACAGTCAGTTTTTATGTTCCCTGCAAGCTTACTTTCGTACTCTATTTTCCCCCTCTTAATTAATCCCTTTGTCCTTCTTTGCTGAATCCTATACTGCTCCCAATCCTCAGGTTTTCTGCTTTTTCTGGCCAATTTATATGTCCTCTCCTTGGATCTTATGCTATCCCTAATTTCCTTTGTTAGCCACGGTTGAGTCACCTTTTTTGTTTTATTTTTATGCCAAACTAGGATGAACAAATTCTGTAGTTCATTCATACGATCTTTGAATGTTTGCCATTGCCTATCCATCGTCAACCCTTTGAGTGACATTCCCCAATCAATCCTACCCAACTCGGGCCTCATACCATAGTAGTTTCCTTTATTTAAATTCAGGACCCTAGTCTCTGAGTCAACTACTTCACTCTCCATCTTAATGAAGAATTCTATCATATTATGATCGCTCCTCCCCAAGGGGCCTCGCACAAGATTGCTAATTAATCCTTTCTCATTACATAATACCCAGTCGAAGATGGCCTGATCTCTAGTTGGTTCCTTGACATATTGGTCCAGGAAACCATCCCGTAAACACTCCAGGAAGTCCTCCTCCACAGTATTGTTACTAATTTGGTTAGCCCAATCTATATGTAGATTAAAGTTGCCCATGATAACTGCTGTGCTCTTATTGCACGCTTCTCTAATTTCCCTTTTAATGCCATCCCCAACCTCCGTATTACTGTTTAGGGGTCTATACACCACTCCCACTAGCGTTTTCTGCCCCTTGGTATTTCTCAGTTCTACCCATACAGATTCCACATCATCAGAGCTAATATCCTTCCTTACAATTGTGTTAATCCCCTCTTTAACCAGCAATGCTACCCCACCTCCTTCTCCTTTTTGCCTAACTTTCCTGAATATTGAATACCCCTGTATGTTGAGTTCCCAGCCTTGGTCACCCTGGAGCCATGTTTCCGTAATCCCAATCATATCATATTTGTTTACCTCTACTTGCGCAGCTAATTCATCCACCTTATTACGAATGCTCCTCGCATTAAGACACAAAGCCTTCAGGCTTGTTTTTTTAACGCTCTTAGACCTTTTAGAATTATTATTTACTGTATCCAATTTTGGGCACTGCACTTTAGGAAGGATGTGAACGCCTTAGAGAAGGTGCAGAAAAGATTTACAGGAATGGTTCCAGGGATGAGGGACTTCAGTTACATGGACAGACTGGAGAAGCTGGGGTTGTTCTCCATAGAGCAGAGAAGGTTGAGAGGAGATTTGATAGAGGTCTCCAAAATCACGAGGGGTCTAGACAGAGTAGAGAGAAACTGTTCCCATTGCGGATGGGTCGAGAACCAGAGGACACAGATTTAAGGTGATTGGCAGAAGAACCAAAGGCGACATGAGGAAAAACTTTTTTACACAGCGAGTGGTTAGGATCTAGAATGCACTGCCGAGAGGGTGGTGGAGGCAGACTCAATCATTCCTTTTAAAAGGGAATTGGATAAGTACCTGAAGGAAAAAATTTGCAGGGCTACGGGGGAAGGGCAGGGGGAGTGGGACTAGCTGAAGTGCTCTTGCAGAGAGTCGGCACGGGCTCGATGGGCCGAATGGCCTCCTACTGTGCTGTAACCATTCTATGATTCCATGATTTTTCATGTGACGGTGTCACTATTCTGTCCACTTAGAAATACTTTCTTTAAGAAAAACAATTTCCACCTGCACATTTTATATATTACGGCCTGGAAATTGCGGTCGGAGGCTTGTATATGCCTCCGAACCGAAAAAAAAATCCGAACTTACCTGGTGTCACTGGAGCTTTGGATTCTTCCAGTCCTGGGCCTGCAGGCGTACGCCTGCGTAAAGGCCCACGGATCCCAGGGGCGCATGCGGTTCGCAGGCATCCCTGGGATCACGTAAGCCAGGCCAACCAATCAAAAAGGGGGATTCCTATGATGCTTATGGGGATTCTATTTACGTACGGAATCCCCATAAACATAATAGAAATCCATAAATAAATAAAATTTCACACCACTTAAATAAAAATAAATGATCACGTTCAAAATTAATTAAAAGACCCTTTAATTAGGCATTTAAAATTAAAAAAAATTTTGAAAAATAAATGTAAACATTTTAAAACGGGCCAAAATTTACCTAAATTAATTTTAAATGTACACGTATGTTTAAAAATGAGAAGTCGCACAACACCAGGTTATAGTCCAACAGTTTTATTTGAAATTACGAGCTTTCGGAGCGCTGCTCCTTCATGGCCACGTATGTTTAAATCATTCAAAAAAAAATTACCATTTATTTTAACCCTTACGCTGGTAAAAGGCCTTATGCCTGCATTTACCAAACGTAAGGGTTTCGTGGGCATTCGCTGGGCAGTAGTTGGGCATGCACCAGCGAAAGTGATTTTTTGTGGCGGATGCAGTGGATCGGTCCAAGCAAAACTTGACACATCGCAAGGTCCGGGTTTTCACGCATGTGGAACCCGGAACTTGCGGGGCCATTCTGAAGGCTTCCGACAGCATACGCTGTGTGTCCGCTGTCAGAAGCACTGTAAAATCTGGGCCAAAGTCTTTGATCACACCAGCCAGATCCAAGAGTTCACAACTCCCTCTAGTGGAAGTGACTGCAAAACTGCAATGTAATCAAAGGCTCCAGATAAGTCAAAGCAGAAGAGACGCTCTAGTGGTTTATGAATATCATCTGATTCCAGAGGTGATTACACCCTTACATTTAGACTCTGCTGCATTTGTAATATATCAAAGATTTTTGATTTTATCATTAAATTTGTAAGTTTTAACATTACCATTTTGCAAGTGCTTTATGTCAACTAGAACAGGTGCAGAACATTACGCGGGCAGGAGGTGAACAGCCAGATGATGTGGTCCATGTTGGAACCAATGACATTGGATAGAAGAGGAGGGGTCCTATAGACAGAGTTTCAGGAGCTAGAGAGGAGACTAAAGAGCAGGACTTCAAAGGTGGTAATCTCTCAATTACTCCCAGTGCCACATGCTAGCAGCTTAATGTGTGGCTGAAGAAATGGTGCGGGAAGGAGGGCTTCAGATTCCTGGGGCATGGGGACCAGTTCTGGGGCAGGAGGGACCTGTAGAAAATGGATGGGTTGCACCTGAACAAGGCTGGGACCAATATCCTTGCGGGGAGGTGAACTAGTGCTGTGGGGGAGAGTTTAAACTAATTTGGCAGAGGGAAGGGAATCAGGTTGAAGCTTCGGAGAGGAGAAGCAAGGTGCATAGAGGACTGGGAAAGACGAACAGCATTAGATTAAAGATAGTCCAGAGAAAGGTGGGATCAGACAGGGAAGAAATGCAAAGCAGATTAAGGCAGGTTTGAAGTGCATTTGCGTAAATGCACAGAGGAAGGTTGGTGAGCTGCAGGCACAAGTTGCCACATGGGGTTATGATCTTGTGACAATAATGGAAACATGACTTAAACAAGGGCAGGAATGGGAACTTAATATTCCTGGCTACAATGTATTCAGGAGAAATGGAAAAGGACAAAAGGGGGGTGGGCAATAGCAGTAGTGATCAAAGATACTGTTACAGCCCTGGAAAGGGATAATGTGCTTCTGGGTTAAAAGACAGAATCTATTTGGTTAGAGATAAGGAGAAGAGGAGCTGTTACACTGTTAACAGCGATATTACCGTGGAAAAAAAAACAAGTTTTCATCAGTTTCCCTGATTGCCAGCTATTTGGGGGTGGGGGTGTTGGGGGGAAAGGGGGGGGGGGTGGAGGGTGGATGGGAGGTCCACAGCACAGCCAGTGTCGGAGCAGTGAATGACTGACCGCAACTTCAGGATTTCCGCATTTAGATGTGGATGTGCTAAATCCTGAAGTTGCGGTCAGTTTCAGGGTAATGCTAGCGAACGCTGACAGTTCGCCGTCATTACCCATCAGGTTTAGAGTAGTTATGGAAAGAGACAAGGAACAATCAATGGTAAGGATACTCAACTGGAAGAGGGCTTATTTCAGTGAGTGGAAATGGAATTGGCCCAGGTGAATTGAAAACAAAGATTGGCAGATAAAACTGTAAATGATTAATGGGGGCCTTCGAAGAGGAGATAGTTTGGGTACAGACTTGACACATTCCTATGCCGGGGGGGGGGGGAAGGAAGAGCATCCAAAGCTCGAGCTTCCTGGATGACTAAAGAAATTAAGATTACAATGAAACAGAAACAGAAGGCCTATGATAAATGTCAGGTTCATAATACAGTAGCGAATCAAGGAGAATACCGAAAGTGCAGAGGAGAACTGAAATAGAAAATAAGAGAAAAGAGAGTGTATGAGAAAAGATTAGCATGTAACACAAAAGGGAACACTGAAGTATTTTGTAAACATATAAAGAGTAAAAGGATAGTCAAAGGAATAGTGGGGCCAATTAGGAACCAAAAAGGAATTATTTTTGTGGAGGCAGAGGGCATACTGAGGTACTAAATGAGTTCTTTGCATCTGTCTTCACAGAAGAGAGAATGCTGCCAATGTCACAGTAAAGGAGGAGGGTGTAGAGAAATTGGATGAGATAAAAATAGATAAAGAGAAGGTACTTAAAAGGTTGGCAGTGCTTAGAGTAGAAAAGTCACCCGGTCCAGATGGGACGCTTCCTAGGTTGGTGAGGGAAGCAAGGGTGGAAATAGCGGCGGCTCTGGCCACAATCTTCCAATCCTCCTTGGATATGGCAGTGGTGTCAGAGGACAGGAGAGTTGCAAATGTTACACCCTTGTTCAAAACAAAAGGGTAAGGATAAACCTGGTAATTTTAGGCCAGTCAGCCTAATGTCAGTGGTGGGGAGTTTTTAGAGATCATAATCTGGGACAAAATTAATTGTCACTTGGAAGAACATGGGTTAATGAATGACAGCCAGCACAGATTTATTAAAGGCAAATCGAGTCTGACAAATTGATTGAGTTCTTCAATGAAATAACAGAGTGTTGATAAAGGTAGTGCAGTTGATGTTGTGTATACGGACTTTCAAAAGGCGTTTGATAACAGACTTTTTAGCAAATTTGAAGCCCATGGGATTAAAGGGACAGTGGCAGCGTGGATATGAAATTAGCCAAGAGACAGAAAGCAGAGAGTAGTGGTGAATGGTTGTTTATCAGACTCGAGGGAAATATACAGTGGTGTTCCCCAGCGGTCAGTATTAGGACCAAAGCTCTTTGATATTATTAATGACCTCGACTTGGCTATACAGGACATAATTTAAAAGTTTGCAGATGAGACAAAACTTGGAAATGTAGTAAACAGTGAGGAGGGGTAGCAGACTTCAGGAGGACATAGACAGACTGGGGGAAATGGGCAGATGAAATTTCATGCAAAGAAGGGTGAAGTGATTCATTTTGGAAGGGAGAATGAGGAGAGGCAATATAAACTATATGATACATTTTAAAGGGGTGCAGAATAGAGACACCTGGAGGTTCACATACACAAATCTTTGAAGGCGACAGGACAAGTTGATAAATCAGGGAAACGGACAAAAACTTTGGCTCTTCCACAGGAATACCACGGTTAAATTCCCCACTAATAGTTAGACCCAACTGGGGTGGGGGGGTTAACAGCGTATTTACTAGTAAACAAAGGTTATGGCCCTGAAAAACTAATTTTAATTTTGTGCAGTGTCAAATGTATCCATTTTAATAAAAAATTTACATTTTTACAAAACTTTTAAAAAAAAGTCAAATGTTTTTAAGTTTGTTCATCTCTATCCAGGTTTGCCTTGTCCCCATGCAAGAGCCCCAATCTTAGTTTTGCTCTCGCTAACAATTTTTTTAAAGTTAGAATTTTAGGAGTTTACCCACTTTCTTGTTTGCTATCTGTGAGAATTCTGCGTTTTGATTGGCTGCTTAGACTGCTTGTTGACGTCACAGCAGCTCGCGCTATGGGATTCCCACTATGCTACGTTGATTTCAACTACGTGTCGGAAAACCCAAAATTCTCAACACAGAGATAACGAGATCTTTGTGCGAAGCTTACTTCGGGGCCAGCGGCGAACGCCTTTGCTTCGCCAGACTGCAAATTCCAGGCCAATGCTGTTAAAAAAAAAACATACGGGATCTTTGGCTTTATCTTTTGGCCTCTAATTCTGCCCTCTTGAGGATCCCTGATTATAATCGCTCAACCTTTGGTGGCCGTGCCTTCTGTTGCCTAGGCCCTCAGCTCTGGAATTCCCTGCCTAAACCTGTCCGCCTCGCTACCTCTCTTTCCTCCTTTAAGACGCTCCTTAAAACCTACCTCTTTGACCAAGCTTTTTGGTCACCTGCCCTAATTTATCCTTATGTGGCTCGGTGTCAAATTTTGTGTCTTAAAATACTCCTGTGCAGTGCCTTGGGACGTTTTACTATGTTAAAGGCTCTATATAAATACAAGCTGTTGTTGTTGTTATAAATAAATAGAGGTCTAGAGTACAAAAGCAAGGAAGTTATGGTGAACCTTTATAAATAATTGATTAGGCCTCAGCTGGAGTATTGTGTCCAATTCTAGGCACCACACTTTAGGAAGGATGTCAAGGCCTTGGAGAGGGTGCAGTGGAGATTCACTAGAATGGTACCAGGGATGAGGGACTTCAGTTATGTGGAGAGACGAGAGAAGATAGGATTGTTCTCCTTAAAGCAGAGAAGGTTAAAAGGAGATTTAATACAGGTGTTTAAAATTATGGAGGGCTTTGATAGAGTAGATAGGGAGAAACTGTTTCCAGTGGCAGGAGGGTCAGAAATGTGAGGACACAGATTTAAGATAATTGTCAAAAGAATCAGAGGGGAGATGAGGAGAATTTTTTTTTTTTTTTTTTTTTTTTTAAACGCAGCAATTTATGATCTGGAATGCACTGCCTGAAAGGGTGGTGGAAGCAGATTCAATAGTAACTTTCAAAAGGGAATTGGATATTTACTCAAAAGAAAGATTTGCAGGGCTATGGGGAAGAGCAGGGGAGTGGGACTAATTGGATGGCTCTTTCAAAAAGCTGGCACAGGCACGATAGCCCGAATGGCCACCTTCTGTGCTGTAAGATTCTTTGATTCTCTCTTTCCCCATACTTTTCCTGTGCCCCTCCCACCAAAAAATAACAGACCAACTTATTCTCATCCTTATGTCTGCTGAAACTGCTCGGCAATTTACTTTTAACAGTCTGCCCCTTGTCCTTAATACTTAAATCCACCCCCCTCCAATTTTCACTTTAAATTGCCACTGCAATGAGAGGCGTAATATTGGCTAGAGAGTTGTATATTCAAGTTTGCAGATGACACTAAATTAGGAGGGACAGTAAGTAGTGCAGATGGGAGCAGGAAGTTGCAAAGAGACATCAACAGATTAAACGAGTAGATAAAACTATGGTAGATGGCGTTTAATGTGGGCAGGTGTGAGGTCATTCACTTTGGACCCAAGAAAGATAAATCTGAGTATTTTCTAAATAGTAAGAAACTAGGAACTGTAAAACAGCAGAGAGATTTGGGAGTCCAAGTACACAAATCATTTATAACTAGTAGACAGGTACAAAAAGCAATCAAAAAGGCTAATAGAAGAATGTTGGCCTTTATCTCAAGGGGGCTGGATTACAAAGGGGAGGAAGTTATGCTTCCGTTATAAGAACCTTAGTCTAACCCCATCAGGAGTACTGTGTTTAGTTTTAGGCACCGCACCTCAGGAAGGATATATTGGCCTTGGAGAAGGTGCAGCGCAGATTCACCAGAGTGGTACGAGGGCTTAAGAGGGTTAAATTGTATGGACAGGTTGCATAAACTTGGCTTGTAATTCCTTGAGTTTAGAAGGTTGAGGGGTAATCTAATCAATGTGCTCAAAATGTTAAAAGGATTTGATAGCGTAGATACAGAGAAACTATTTCCTCTGGTGGGAGAAATCATGAATGAGGGGACATAATCTTAATTATAGCCAGGCCATTTAGGAGGAAATTCATTCAGCACTTTTTCATACAAAATGGGAGTAAAAATTTGGAATTCTCCCCCCCCCCCCCCCCCCCCCCCCCTCAAAAAAAGTTTGTGGATGCTGGGACAATTGGAGTGTTCAAGACTAAGATCGATAGCTTTTTGTTAGGTAAGGGATTCAAGGGATATGGAGCTAATTCAGGTACTGAGTTGAGGTACAGATCAGCCATGATCTAATTGAATAGCAGAGCAGGCTCGAGGGGCAGAATGGCCTACTCCTGTTCCTATGTTCCTAAGATGATTTTAACTTTCATACAAAGAGTACACTGGACAACATAATATTTTAACAGGTTGTTTCCCATCCCACATGTAAATTTCATAGAATCATACAGCACAGAAGGCGGCCATTCGGCCCATTGTGTCTGTGCCGGCTCTTTGACGAGCTATCCAATTAGTCCCACTCCCCTGCTCTTTCCCCACAGCCCTGCAAATTTCTCTTTTTCCAAGTATATATCCAGTTCCCTTTTGAAAATTATGATTGACTCTGCTTCCACCACCCTTTCAGGCAGTGCATTCCAGATCATAACACATTGCATACATTTTATTTGTTTTATATCGCTGATCATAACACATATTCTAAGAACTGTAATAGTTGTTTATAAAAACTTGTACAATGGCTCTTAACACCCCTCAAGTTTTGAACACAATTGCGAAGTTATGTCCTGATTTTGTACGCTCGAGAGTCAATCGCCTGATTACACTGCAGCAATATCGCTACAACAGCTTCTGATGCATTCAATCTATAGCTCAGACATTTTGAATTAATATAACAGATTACCAAACAACCTTAAAACCCAGCTTTACACCATGATGGAGTCACACGCCACAAGTCCAAGCCATGCAAGGTGAGGGTCTGACAGCACTAGGAACCAGATTGAGACCTGACTCTGGAGTTTTGTTACTGTTTTCATGTCAATGTGCAGGTGAAACCATTTAGCATCAATGCATAAGTGAAGTATAGCTACACCTCAAGCCCCCTGACTTTCTGCAACCTTAAGCCTAATTGAACCAGAAGTTTACATGGCTGTCCAATTTGAAAAGTAATTAACGATTATAGATATAATAAATAAACATATTTTAAATGCGAGAATCCCTTTCAGGTCATTACTGTAGCTATTCATTCTCAAATCATCCATTATTACTGAAAGCCATCAGATTCCATTAAATGTTAACCACCAATTGCACTATGTAGTACTTAGCAAGTTTCATAATACTGTCTTATTAGGTGTTAGCCGTGGCTCAGTGAGTAGCATTATCCCCTATGTGTCAGAAGGTTGTGGGTTCAAAGTCCCACTCCAGAGACTTGAGCACAAAATCTAGGCTGACACTCCAGTCCAGTACTGAAGGAGTGCTGTACTGTCGAAGGTGCCGTTTTTCAGATGAGACATTAAACCAAGACCCCGTCTGCCCTCTCAGGTGGGCATAAAAGATACCATGTCTCAAAGAAGAGCAGGGGAGTTCTCCCCAGTGTCCTGGCCAATTACAACAGTGACTGCACTTCAAAAAGTACATTGGCTTTAAAGCAAAGTGAAAGGCACTATATAAATGCAAGTTCTTTCTTTATTTGATAGTCAGCCAGGACTAAAGTAAGATTTTTATTAATCATCTAAGAACAAATATACTGAATATGATTTAAATTGGTATTGGGCCGAAAATTGATCCCGGGACGCGAGAGTACGCACTGCGTACTCTCGCGTATTCCCACTCCAATTGCCGGTTTTCTGCATGCCCTGCGCATGCGCTGAAAACCGGCAATTGCTCTTCTGAAAAGGGGGCGGGTCCTGGGTGCATCGCGTGCGCGCTACAGGCTGCGCGCACGCTGTGCACTTCATGCTTTGGACGCGCAGGTAAGTAGGGAAGATTTTGGAAATGTAAAAAGGAGGAGTAAGACCCGCTTTTAAGAAGGTAAGTAGTGAATTAAGTATTTTTTTGAATTTTTTTTTACAGGTATATCTTTTTTAGAGACTTTAAAGACAGGTAAGTTTATTTTATAACTTTTTAAAAGATTTTAAATTTTTTCAAAAATTTAATTTTTTATTTAAAATGGTTAATTTAATTAACTATACTTATTTTATTAATGTGATGGTTTTTTTTTTAAATTTAATTGAGGTTTAGCTGTTATTTTGGGGGGGTGTAAGATTCATAGATTTCACAGCAGGTCTGTGAAACTTATGAATGGAAGATGGTGTGCTGCCATTGGCTCTAACTGAGTCACGTGATCCCACAGCTCGCACGAATTCACTACGCCGCTGGGATACGCAAGCCCAGCACAGCTGATGTCTGGAACGTCAAGTTCGTGCGAGCTGGATCTGAAAAAGCACAAGCGAGGTGAGACATCGCGGGGAAGGCTTACCCCCGCGGGAACAGAGCGAGATCAATTTCTGGGCCATTATTTTGCAATGTAGAAATATACACAGGAATAGTAAATGTGCACCACTCAAAATTTTAAAACACAGTTTTACTTTTTGTTCAATCTGGACACGGACATGGAATGGGCAGATCAAAACAGTTCCAACACCACTTTACTTTAACAAAGCCTAAGCATTACCTGGTGAAATCTTACTGTGCTTGCCTTGGTTGTTGTGGAATAAAAAACGTTGCTATGACACCTGCAGTAAGGTAAACAGTTTGATGTACTACCAACTACTCACTGTACATTTCCAAAGCAATCGACCAGTCAACCTACTTAAAGTGGTCCCAAATGAACAGTTGATGCAGGATAGCTAGATATGCTAATTTTAATACACCACCATTACACCCACTGCAAGTACTTGTACTTCCACTGACCCTGTAAAACCCAGCATAGCTTTGTAAAGGCATACAGAATCAAAAAATACTGTCTAGATCTTGGAAAGTATTCTGTCTTTCATCAAATTTCAGATCACATGTTTTCAAAACTTAACATTTTGGTATCTAACAATCAGGACTTCTTTTACATTAAAACCATGTCTAATGTTGACACATGTATGTCCCTCTTAAAAATAAAAACAAATCTCCACATATTCACAAATTAAAAAAAACTACAAATGATGGAAATCAAAAACAAAAACAGAAAATGTTGAAAATATAGGTCAGCCAGCATTCTGTAAACAAAAAACGCAGGCTAATATTTTCAGCATAACCCTTCATCAGAACTGAACAGTTCATGAGGCAGATATTAAAGGGTGTTGCTTTCTTGCACAGAAATAGACCACCTGATTTAAAACCACACACCTTGTTTTCCATTATCTCCCTAAAATAATAACTTATATTACCTAACCATTTTCTATTAAACAAGTTGCAGATTGCTCAACTCATTAATTAGCGCAGTCTATATAACTGGAGCATTTCTTGTTTGAACCCCATTCTCTTTTTTAAAAAGATCAGTTTTAATGAAAGATGGCAACCAAAAAAGATAATCTGTCTTTTCTCTTTATTGATACTGACTGGCCTGTGTATTTTCACATCTTTACACCAAAGGCTCAACACCAAAAACATTAAAGCATCTTTTCTCGTTATCTGATGTATATTTCCAACATTTAACATGTTTTAAAATTTCAGTTTCAGCTATGTGCAACTTTAAAAAAAAAGCCAAATAAATATGTCCTGTAATAAAAACAGAAAATGCTGGAAATACTCAGCAGGTCAGGCAGCATCTGTGGAGAGAGAAACAGAGTTAACGTTTCAGGTCGATGACCCTTCGTCAGAACATGAGTATTTCCAGCATTTTCTGTTTTTATTTCAGATTTCCAGCATCCGCAGTATTTTGCTTAAATATGTGCTGCATGCGTTTGCAGCTGAATTTCATTGATCATAGTGCAGTGCCACTTCTAATCCTCCTACATATTTAATCGTGATTATTAAGTGTTTTGCAAATGTGGAAAAAGTGTTTTGTTACCAGGGAGGGGGGGAAGGAGGCCTATGTCAGCTGCTGACACTTGAGTGATCAGTGCTGGGCTGTGGAGTGTACACAGCTCGCACGCGCTGCTTCCCCCCACACACAGTGAATGGAACGCGAGCCCTGGAATCCCGCCGTCGCCCTGGAGACGGAGCAGCGCTGACCCGAGAGCGGCCCCCGACACACCGGGCCTCGGCAGCGAGCGAGCGACACGCACCGCACCGATAATCCGAGACGTCACCCGAAAACACCGCACAATTATGCTGTCACCGCTTAGCCAGCGCCGCTCCCGATCCGTCGGAGGCCCTCTCCCCGCCGCAGTTAACAACTACCTTCCGCCGCTGCTGCTCAGAGATTTTTTAAAACAAGCCGCCGAACGGCTCAGAGTTGCCACCGATTTAAACCATCCGGCAGGAAAGAATAATCCCCACAACTTCAGTTCCGCAGCGAAGAATATTGCGTCCGGCCGCGGCCTACTTCCTTTCTTTTATTCTAATTTTGTTTGGATTGACTGAAAAAGCCCAAGCCAGTTTTGCAGGCGAATCTGAACAGTTGTAAGTTTGTTTTTAAAAGAAAAAGCAAATATACACATATTGTGTAAAATAACTCGATCCAGGAGGATGCGGATTGTTTATCGGGCCCACTATGACGTTTAACGAGTGAATGCCATAACAGTGGTCATTGTTTTAAAGGGCAGCGTCTTTACAAGAGTGAGGTGGGGATAGGAGTCCATAATAGGGTGGACAGGAGCAGATGCTTTTCTGGTTCAGTTGGTAGCACTCTTGCCTTTGAGTCAGAAGGTTGTGGGTTCAAGTCCCATTCCAGAGACTTGAGCATAAAAATCTAGGCTGACACTCCCAGTGCAGTGCTGAGGGAGTGCTGCGCTGTCGGATGGTGCCGTCTTTCCCCGATGTCCTGGCCAATATTTATCCCTCAATCAACAGATTATCTTAGCATTGCTGTTTGTGGGATCTTGCTGTGTGCAAATTGGCTGCTGTGTTTTCTACATTACAACAGTGACTACACTTTAAAAGTATTTCATTTGCTGTAAAATGCTTTGGGACATCCGGTGGTCGTGAAAGGCGCTATATAAATGCAAGGGTTTTTTATGATAGGGTGGGGATAGGCAAGAGTAGGGTGGGGATAGGCAAGAGTAGGGTGGGGATAGGCAAGAGTAGGGTGGGGATAGGCAAGAGTAGGGTGGGGATAGGCAAGAGTAGGGTGGGGATAGGCAAGAGTAGGGTGGGGATAGGCAAGAGTAGGGTGGGGATAGGCAAGAGTAGGGTGGGGATAGGCAAGAGTAGGGTGGGGATAGGCAAGAGTAGGGTGGGGATAGGCAAGAGTAGGGTGGGGATAGGCAAGAGTAGGGTGGGGATAGGCAAGAGTAGGGTGGGGATAGGCAAGAGTAGGGTGGGGATAGGCAAGAGTAGGGTGGGGATAGGCAAGAGTAGGGTGGGGATAGGCAAGAGTAGGGTGGGGATAGGCAAGAGTAGGGTGGGGATAGGCAAGAGTAGGGTGGGGATAGGCAAGAGTAGGGTGGGGATAGGCAAGAGTAGGGTGGGGATAGGCAAGAGTAGGGTGGGGATAGGCAAGAGTAGGGTGGGGATAGGCAAGAGTAGGGTGGGGATAGGCAAGAGTAGGGTGGGGATAGGCAAGAGTAGGGTGGGGATAGGCAAGAGTAGGGTGGGGATAGGCGCCCAGCATTGGGTGGAGTGGGGATAGGAGCCCAGGGTGAGGTGGAGTGGGGATAGGAGCCCAGGGTGAGGTGGAGTGGGGATAGGAGCCCAGGGTGAGGTGGAGTGGGGATAGGAGCCCAGGGTGAGGTGGAGTGGGGATAGGAGCCCAGGGTGAGGTGGAGTGGGGATAGGAGCCCAGGGTGAGGTGGAGTGGGGATAGGAGCCCAGGGTGAGGTGGAGTGGGGATAGGAGCCCAGGGTGAGGTGGAGTGGGGATAGGAGCCCAGGGTGAGGTGGAGTGGGGATAGGAGCCCAGGGTGAGGTGGAGTGGGGATAGGAGCCCAGGGTGAGGTGGAATGGGGATAGGAGCCCAGGGTGAGGTGGAATGGGGATAGGAGCCCAGGGTGAGGTGGAATGGGGATAGGAGCCCAGGGTGAGGTGGAATGGGGATAGGAGCCCAGGGTGAGGTGGAATGGGGATAGGAGCCCAGGGTGAGGTGGAATGGGGATAGGAGCCCAGGATGGGGTGGAGTGGGGATAGGAGCCCAGGGTGGGGAAGAGTGGGCATAGGAGCCCAGGGTGGGGTGGAGTGGAGTGGAGTGGGATAGAGTATGGAGCTTTTCTGAGTATAGTGGGGCAGGTGGGAGGGTGCAAAATTTGGGAACTTTGGGGGCAGGTGGTTTGAGGATTTGTGCTTGTGGGTAGGCATTACCTGTTTCCATGATGCAAGCAAGTATTATGGTGATGCATTTCAGCACAACCAACATTGGTGCCTCATGTTTGTAAGCATTTTCAAAACGTTTTGCCTCTTCCCAACTTAATTTTCATGGTTGTGCAGGTATTGCATGAAGCATTTTGACACACTTTACATCATGTGTTTACAAATAAGCAAAAGTTTGCTGAGAACTTTTTACAAGAAGATGGTTCCCCTTTATAGGCCATTAAAAAGTTCAGCTATGCAGTATTGCAGGACCCCTGTAGATATTGTACTTAAAATATTACAGTGTTGACTGTTGATGTCCAAATAAAAACATACATCCTGCTATACTTACTGTAATCATGTGTAAGAATGCATCACAATCACAAGCATTGTTGCAATCATTTTATGAGCTAAAATTTCTCAAAGTTTCTAATGCCATTCCTGAATTAATTGGCCAGTTCAGAAAAGTGTTCTTTTAGCCACCATGAAAATTAAGATTGTAGAGATCAAAAAAAATTCTTTACCAGTAAGATTGCTGATGATTTTTTTTTGGTGAGCCAGGAATCTGGCACATGCAGAAACCCATTGTCATGCTTATGAATCTCAAACCAAGCTACTAAGAAATCCAAACTGGTAGAGTTTCTGGGGATACATTTCCATGGGGGGGGTTGTCCTGCTCCTCTCTGGCAGAAGAGATTAGGTGCAGGTTGGCAAGAGCTAAGGCACAGAAACCCCAAAGTGTGCACAAGAATACTGCTGGAGATTAACTAGCTAAAAAGGTACAGCCTACCAGTATAGAGCACTGGTAAGCTTCCCATTGCTTGTCCAACCAGGAACACCATTAAAGGTATTGGCGTTTAGGTTACCTGGAGCTGAATGGCAAGAAATCCAACCCCTAGAGATAGCTCTACCCCTCCAGATCTCACTAACGAGCCAGTACAATCATCAGCAGTGCCATGGAGTGCTTGCTTGGTTCAGATATTGGGTTACCAAGTCTGCTGTTGAGGTTTGACTTGATTCGGATCTTCCACCAGAAGGTGCCATTTGGAGCCTTGTTGCCCCCCCCCCCCCCCCCCCCGCCCCGGAGGATATTCATTAATTAGTCCTTAGATAATTGAAAGCGCAACCTTGAGCTCTTGCTACTTGGATAGTAGATACCAGGAACTTCTCACGTGGGGCATAGTGAGCAGTACAACTCACCATAAATTATATGTGTGCATTGCACCATCCTCCTGACTACATCACGGATGCACAGTATTGCTTTGGTATTTTTACCAGTTTATTGTTCAGTAGTTTTACCAGTAAGAAATGCAAAATATCAGTAGCAACTGTGTTCCTCTTTCCATCACAATAATGGTAGGCACCAAACCCTGGATATATGTTCTTGACCAGTACAAAGCTACCCAACTATGGTCAGCCCATTTTTCAAGATGATGTATTAGATCGCTAAGCGAGTCTGCCAACACAATGTCATCAGCGAAAATGAAGTTGCTGATCACATTTTTAAAAAATAATTCATATTTTTGGATATTTAGTTGATGAATTTGTGAACGTTGAAAGTGTAGGTTTAAAAAAAGCACTTTATATTACTATTTAGTTCAATGCTCAACATTTTTAAGAATCAGGAAACAGTTTTAAATCATTCTCCTTCTCACTCAGTAATGTTACAGTATGTTGCAAAGGCAACCAGTGGCTTTGGTCTGGAAATGCATCCTGATTGACAATGTATCGTGTCAGCTTGTTTTGGATCTAATAACATTATAACATTGTGAAGACATATTGCTGCACCACCTACAAGTGTAACAAGTATTGTAGATTCATGTGTAGGCTATTATAACAGATTTTGCCATTGGGATCTGGTGACATCTGGTGAAATGGAATGCAACAACTCAATATATGTATATATATATATATTTGCTCATCAAGTAAGGAATATAAGGGCTGAATCTTGACAGAGCGGACTGCGTAGGCAGGGGGGCAGAGTTTCTGTTGGGAAACCCAGAAGTTCCGGTTTCCCCGCATGCTGTGTTTTGCTTTGACAGAATTTCCACCCGGAAGTCAGCCTGATTAGCAGGCTTGGCTTCCAGTCGGGCGGGGAGCACTCTGGAGAAGGCCGCAGCCGCAGGTAAGTCGTCTGCAGCTGCTCGTGGGAGCGTGGGGGTGTCCGATCCCTGACCCCGGGTGGTGCGATCTCGGGGGGTCCAATCACCGACCCCAAGGGGGAGTCCGAATCCCAGGGGTGGTCCAATCCCCAAACCTGGCTGGGGGGGGGGGGTTGTATGGGGGGGGGTGGGGTGGCTGGGGGGAACCACTTACATTCTCCCCGAAGCTGTCCTCGTCTCCCTTCAGCTGCCGGGTTTCCCGAGGCCTGGGAAACCTGGCCGGTCAGGGTTAAACCTGCAAAGGTTAAATCAGAGGCTGCCAGCCTCATTAAAATATTTAATTGGCTAACCCGCCTCCTGGGAGCGGGTTGGCTGCCTGCCCTTTGTCCCGCCTCCGTTAAACCCGGAAGTAGGCGGTTTGGGGTCAGGTTTGAGATTTTTAATTTTTAACATTTCATTCGACCCCAACCCAGCTGTTTTTCGGGATTAAGATTCAGCCTTTTCAGTTTGGGCCTCCGGGATAAGTGCTCCCAAGTCGGAGAAATCCAGCAAATTTCTCCCAAATTTCTGGAACAAATTTGCCTTGGTCGCAACATGTGCCTTACCTCCAATCTCAAACCAGTACCCTCCTTTACTCCCATGTACCAGAATAAAATGTTCCCATTTCCTACATCCACCATTATTAGAACTGTTTTGAAGGTGATAACTAAATTGAGGATTTTTTTTTGCTGTAAATCTATTCATATTAGGAACTGGGTTGAGACTGTCAAAACACATTTTGGTAGAGGGAAGAGATTTTACGTGTGATTAATTTAGCTCAAACTCATGCCCAGCTCCAATTCTAATTCTTATTCTAACTACTGTCTTATCCAGTCCCCACAAATAATATTTTAGGCAGCTAAACAAGGAACAAGGGCTCCAAACATGTGATGAATTCTCAAAGTAAACATTTACGATTGGAAAAAATAAGATATACAACACTGTGAGGATTCCATATTCAACAAAAGCCTAAGGACAGGCCTCATTCCCAGCATTACACAAATGTCTGTCATTTCCACTTTAGCCCTTCAAGCCACATGCCACTAATCCTCCTTCATTTGTGCACTGCAATCCACTTCCTTCTCCTTTAAACCATCAAGCAACTCAGCCAATCCCCTTGTGTCTCCAATAGCTGCTGGTATTTGTCTATCACAAAGGTTGTCATTTTCCTTGTATTGCATCCAGAGTATTCACAGCTACAATATTATGTAACGCTTTTTAGAAGTTAGCCATATTTTCACTTATGCCTGAGTACTCTTCTACAGTGTGTTAATGTTATGAGAAGATATTTCAAGTGTTGCTACAGAAACAAAGTGAATTAATAGAAAAGAAGGAAAAAAATCACATGGTTGATTTATTTTTGCAAAAGCGCAGCCTTTTGGTAAGTGTTTCTAAAAGGACCCAGCTTTCTGCTGTAGCAGACACTCCAGGTGATTTTTAATTCATACTAGTCAGCTTTAAACATTCACAAAGGCATCCAATAAATATATTTGGGCCAGGGACTCAAAAGGTTTTAATCCAGCACTGCACTTGTATATAAAGTAATGATCTGTGCTATACTTGTACACTTTTTAAATGTCATTTTCATTATTGCAATCTTAATTATGTGGCCACGCATTTCAAATACAAAATTCAGTATGTGGGCTGTAAGTTCACTGACAATCATAAAAACAGTAATTTTTAAAGTCAGTTTTGTGAATTTTGAACTTTACATATTCCTGTTCACACTGTAGATTTTTGATGTATAAAGTAGAAAATGATATTTTCTTTAATACACTATTCCACACCTGAACCTCAGCAGCCCAGCATGAAATATTTGCCTATCTCTTGTTTGATAGGTACATTTGGATTTTATTAAACACGTATTGTAAATATGTATGATGTAAATATAAATTATATTCTAGTTGATTTCCAGTGACATTGCACCCAGGGAGTTACGACCAACTATAGTCTTCATGTGAAGCAGGGTTAGAGGGCAGGGGGAGGGGATAATTGAACCTGGAATGCACAGATGTTTTAGGTTGACTGCAAACACAGAGCTGTTGTGGTTGAAAGGGATTTTTTTTTCATATCTAATCAGAAAAGGAAGCTAATTTTATTTTCACATTGGGAATAGTGAACCAATCAGAATTCTAGAGCATACGCCTACACAGAACCAAACGTAAAGTTGGAACATAAAATTTCAAACGAAAAATGATAAAGATTGCAAAGGCAAGTACAGATGAGGGAGGTGATTCAGGCCTTCTAGCTCATTCTTCCATAGAAATGTACAATTACCCCGATCAGAACATCTAACTGTCCCTTGAATGATTGCCGAATTTTTACCTCCACTACCCCACCAGAAGACCATTTCAAATGTTGATCAGTCTCTCTGTGAATAAGTGTTTCCTACCATCCTGCCAGTTTAACACCTTGGATCAGTGGTTCCAGCCCATTTTTTGGAGATGCTGACTTTAAGATGTGATATTCAACCGAGACCCATGGCACTATTTGAAGAACAGTCGGGAGTTCTCCTGGTGTCTTGGCGAACATTGCTCCCTCTACCAATACATTCCCCACCGCTTATAGCGGGCATGTTCATGCGAATGCGATTTTCCTGCTATACGCGATGGCCAGTATAACATGGTAACGCAATTACAGTACTCTACTTATATAACAAGACATTTGTTCTTTGTAGTGACCTTTTGACCAGTTGATTCCAGCTGTGGCTCAGTTGGTAGCACTCTTGCCTCTGAGTCAGAAGGTTGTGGATTCAGGTCCCACTCCAGGGACTTGAGCACATAAAGCTAGGCTGACGCTCCAGTGCAGTGCTGAGGGAGTGCTGCACTATCGGAGGTGCCGTCTTTCGGATGAGACGTTAAACCGAGCCCCCGTCTGCTCTCTCAGGTGGACGTAAAAGATCCCGTGGCACTATTTTGAAGAAGAGCAGGGGAGTTCTCTCCAGTGTCCTGGCCAATATTTATCCCTCAACCAACATAACAAAAAACAGATTATCTGGTCATTAGCACATTGCTGTTTGAGGGACCTTGCTGTGCAAAAATTGGCTGCCGTGTTTCCCTTCATTACAACAGTGACTCCACTTCAAAAGTACTTCATTGGCTGTAAAGCGCTTTGAGACGTCCGGTGGTCGTGAAAGGCGCTATATAAATGCAAGTCTTTCTTTCTTTCCACTCTGACCTGCAGCTTTATTTAAATTTAGTACAAACTGTAGCCCCGCACCACTTAGAGGGGGTTAGAAAGGCTTAAGTACACAAAAGGTAATTAAACATTCTGATGAAAGGTCATCGACCTGAATCATTAACTCTGTTTCTCTCTCGCCACATATGCTAGCTGCCTGACCTGCTGAGTGTTTCCAGCATTTGCTGTTTCTTTTCAGATTTCCAGCATCCGCAGTATTTTGCTTTTGTAATTAAACCTTAACAAGGTGTTATTTATTTATTTGCTTATGTTTATGGGCAACACGGTGGCATAGTGGTTAGCACTGGTGCCTCACAGCGCCAGAGACCCGGGTTCGAATCTGACCTCGGGTGACTGTCTGTGTGGAGTTTGCACATTCTCCCCGTGTCTGCGTGGGTTTCCTCCGGGTGCTCCGGTTTCCTCCCACAGTCCAAAAATGTGTGGGTTAGGTTGATTTGGCTATGATAAATTGACCCTTAGTGTTAGGGGGGATTAAATATGTGGGGTTATGGGGATGGGATGGGATATGTTAGGGGGAATTAAATATGTGGGGTTACAGGGGTAGGGTGGGATATGTGTACTGTGGGGATTGAAGCGGGGACAGGGTACTGGATTTGGATGATCAGCCATGATCGTATTGAATGGCGGAGCAGGCTCGACGGGCCGAATGGCCTACTCCTGCTCCTAGATTCTATGTTTCTATGTTTCTATGTTTGTTCTTGCATTCAGTGCACCTTAACAAGGTGTGAACTCGTGAGTAAGCACAGCTGTTTCTATCCAAAATAAATGGACCACTTTAGACGTTATAACCATCAACTTTGAAATTGATGTTAATGTAACTTGCTTTTGGTCATCGCTTTTTGGGTGGTATAAGCGACTGCCCATTTTAAACATGGACGTTTTAATTGGTGGGACTGCAATACAAAGCAAACAAAAGGATCCTTAAACAAATGTTAGGCCCCTCATTCGCATACACAAGGGGCCTAATGCCTGTTTTAGGCACCCACTCCGACACAGAAAATATGGCCCAATCCACTTTTGGGTTGGACGTTTTTCAGGCGTCCTTGTGTCGCAGGACCTTGCACCCTAAAATTGGTCCCTTTTACACCCATTTTACACCTGTAAATCGGGTGCAATAGGGGCCAATTTCTACCCCTTCAAGTTTTTAAAATCTTCCCTTATAACTCAATCCTCTGACATGAGGGATCAGACTTGTGGCTCTTCTCTGCACCGTCTCCAGATCTTTTCTTTTATGGCTCGGTGACCAGAGCTGAACACGATAGTCAAGATGCGGATTTACCAGAGAGCTAAAACAGCTTCAGCATAACCGGCTCAGACCTATATTCTATTGACTTGGCAATATACTTGCACATTTCATTTGCGTTGTTGATTGGTGCTCTGCAATGACTGACCACAGTCAATTCAGGGTCTGCTATCACTCCCAGACCTTTTCAGACTCCCACTGATCAGTTCAGCACTGTTTGTGAAATACATCCTCTATTCTCTGTGGCACTCCACTCAGTGCAGTTCCCCACCTCTATATCACTTATACTTAAAATAAAATAATGATAATGATAGCTGGAATTTGTATATGATTTCATATACTATTTTTAAAGAATTTTTCCAAGAATATATATTTTTTGAAAATCTGACTGTGTCTCTGTCTTGACTGGCATTTAAGCTTGAGTGTCTCAATGGTTAAGTTTTCCCAGTTCTTGGCTAGGTCACTAGATGGAGCACCCCGATCAGCCAACACATTAATATTCAATACACACGGCCACAGCGCTTTTGGATTAATTATAAAAACTAATTACAGTAAATTATAAATTTATTTGTAATAGTAATCTTTTAAAAAGTGTAATATGCAGTAAACCAAGCAATTAAATAAAACTTTTTTTTTCAGTTTATTAAAATATTATCTAGATGGAGTTTACAATTAAAACCACGTGGGATAGTTCACCCGTGACCCACCGGGGGATATCGCTGTCACTTAAACCAAGTGATGAAGGAATGCTGATGGAGGTAAAGGGGCCTTTCTTCAATGATCCTTCAGCTCCACCTGGTGAAAAAGGAAAACCTTACAATCAGTTGTGGAATTTTGAAGGTACAGTAAGCACCAACTTTATAAAAATATTATTTTCAAAAACATGAGTATTATCCTTTCTGATGGTTGGGGGGATGATAATTCACCTTTTTTTGTGTCTAAAATGCAGATTTTAGTTTTAAAGTTCAATAATTCCTTCCTTTACTGTCCTCACAAAGTTTAGGCTTTTTTTTCTCAAACAAATTGTACTGTAGAACACTTTTCCCCTGCTATTAACAGAGACACAACTGGGTGAGATACTGAATATTGTTCTAGGACATGCAAGCACAGATAAATGATCAGTGCCCAGATGTACCACCATGTATTGTCCTTGCTAGGATCAGGTAACAGCGCAGTCTGGGGACTGTCCACAGATGCTTCTGGCCTTTATGTTTTAGTGTTACACAGGGCAGTGCCACTCCAATACTTACCATGGTCAGTTGTCTTCTTTGCTCTGGAGTCTCTTCCTTGCCATTTTTGTTTTTGTTTTTTCACCACATATAAGGGGAGATTTTCTATTTCAGCATTTCTGGCATGGAACTCAGCTTGCTGGAAGCACACAGGAAATTTGGCACTCCAGCCAACAATATTCTGACCAGTAAAATTATTAAATAGAAAATCACAGGTTGGGGTGCACGATCTCCCAATATGCATTTCCGGTGAAATCACTTTCTTGCGTGGAGCACTGGAGCAGAAAACCTCCACTATCATTCCTCAACTTAGTGGGTGATCTGTTCCCATCCCTCTGCCAATGCTGCTCTACAGCAACAACAACAACTAGCATTTATATAGCGCCTTTAATGTAGTAAAATGTCCCAAAGTGCTTCACAGGAGCGTTATCAAACAAAATTTGACATTCGAGCCACATAGGAGATATTAGAACAGGTGACCAATAGCTTGGTCAAAGAAGTAGGTTTTAAGGAGCATCATAAAGGAGAGAGAGATAGAGAGGCGGAGAGGTTTAGGGAGGGAATTCCAGCGCTTTAGGGCCTAGGCAGCTGAAGGCACGGCCGCCAATGATTGAGCGATTAAAATCAGGAATGCACAAGAGGCCAGAATTGGTGGAGCGCAGAGATTACAAGGCACTAGAAGGTGCACCAGAACGATATTGATAGAGTCCTCTTTGATCTCTATCTGTATTCCCACTGTTCCATTCAGAAACTCCCCAGATGGGCCAGTTGAGATCTGAATTCAATGTATAGGGAGATCATAGAGAAGAGACATCCATCAGGTGCACCATGGCATGTCAGCACACTAACATACTATGCTACTCGCATCATCAAGTACTGTATTTTCAGCTATAGTCCAATTTTATTTTTCTGTTCTCTTTTTTATATTTATCCTCTGCTGACTCTAACTTACCATGTTACGTGTAAGCAATAGTAAGATGGAATTTGACAAAAGATGACTTGTTTTACACAGACTGGAAAGGAAAGGACAAAAAATACAATAGTTGTCTAATAAGCATATCACACACTTCAGTGTATGTAAACCAACCCCACCAAGAAAAATATTGTCCCAGAATTTGCGGTCGGGATGACGACGAACTGGTAGCGCTCGCCGTCATTCCGTCTTTGAAACTGACCACAGCTTCGGGATTTGGCGCATGCGGAAATCCTGAAGTTGCGGTCTGTCATTGACAGCTCCACCACTGCCCCCCCACCACAGAGCCGCAATCTGCATAATCAGGGAAACTGACGAAAACTTTGGTTCTTCCGCAGTAATTACACAGTTAAATTTCCCACTAAAAGTTAGAGCCAAAGGGATTAGGTGTAACTGGGGTTTTGACAGCATTATTACTGCTAAACAAATGTTAAGGGCCTGGGAAACTAATTTTAATTTCGTGCAGTGCGAAGTTTGTCCATTTTAATAAAAATTACAATTTTTAAGAAACTTTTCAAAAAAAGTTTGTAATTTTTTTGAAAAGTTTGTCCATCTTTATTTCAGGTTTGCCTTTTCCCCATGTGAGAGCCCTAATCTTTGTTTTGCTCTCTCTAACATTTTTAAAAAGTTAGAATTTTAAGAGCTTACTCACTTCCTTGTTCGCTGTCTGTGAGAATTCTGCCTTTTGATTGGCTGCTTAGACGGCCTGTTGATGTCACAGCAGTTCGCACAAGGAAATCCCCATTAAATTCCGTTGATTTGAATTGATAGTCGGAAAACCCAAAGTTTTCGACACGGGGATCGTGAGATCCTTGTGCTAAGCGTACTTAGGAGCCAGCGGTGAACACCTTCGCTTCGCTGCTGACCGCAAATTCCGGGTCACAATTTCTATCTGTCTATTGTCAGGCTTAACTCCTGAATTTTTCATGTCCTGCATAATAGTTTGTCAAGTAATAGTCACTGTACTACACACTTCATTAAAAACGTTTAACTTCCAAAAATTGTTATAATAAGGACAATATATGGATTTAAATCTTCACTGATCTTTGTATATGAAAGTTACTTTTTGAGTACCTTAACATAAAACAGGTGTAGTTCAGTAAAGTCTTTTCGTGTTGTTTTTCAGTAAATAAGTGATCTTCCACTAAAATGTAATATTACTGAAAAGCATTTTGATTTGGTCCACATAAGAAACATTAGAAAGAGAGAAATGACCAACAATAATAGAAAGGAATCTTTTTGTACATGGGGCCTGCTTTTCATCACAGCGCCTGGAATTAGTGAACCTAGAAAAATATTTTGAGCCTGTTGTCAAGTATGATTCTTCAAAGAAATACGTCACATTGTTTAATAATGTCATGTGGTGGAGCAGAATGTTGTGTATACAGATAAATCTCTTTTTCTCCTTATGAAATTGTTGGTGGCAGCAGTTTCCTGCAGCAGGATTGGTGACATTGGCAACTGTATATGAAGTGTGATATTAGCACATTTCTCCTTCGATAGTAGCATTCACAATCAAGGAAACTACTATTTCACATTAAAGCATTGCTGAAGCCAATTAAACTTATGATGATAATTTGTTTGGCTTTAGTCAAGAATATTTGTCTATAGAATATTTTTTGGATTCAGATGGCACCATAAGCCTTGGGAGTGCACACAGTCAGACACTATCTAAACCTTCAGATTGTGGTAGAGTTCATGACTCATTTGTTAGATCGATGGTAGTTATATCAGCTTTGTAGTTGTATGGCAGACACAAGGCAAAAATATTACTGATACTGAACAATACAGGCCCTCACAAATACATTGGCCCGGATTTTGCGATGGTTATGGCGATGTACTCTCAGAGTACGCTGTCTTACCTCCTTTGAAATCCACCGCAAGTTCGGGATTTCCTGAACTTGCGGTCTGTCACCATACGCGTTGACAGGCCATCCGCACGGCCCACGATAAAGCAATTGCTGGCGCAGTGCTGACTGGCCAGCAATTGCATCTGGAAATGCTACGGTTGATGCAAACAGGCCCTGTGTTTGCATCTGCGTAAGGGAATACCTCAGGCATGTTTTAAACATTTTAATTTCAGAAATCATAGCGATTAATTGTATCAAATTAGTTTTTCTTGTTTTTACAAATATTAGCGTGTTAATGATGTCGCAAATTTTATCAGCAAAATAAAATTTTTAGTGAAGTTGGTGGAATGAAGCTAATTAGGGATTAAATCCCTATCCTGTAAATTGTAATTAAATCTGATTACGGGATTCCATTAAATCTGATTACGGATTCACATCTCAAATGATTAAAATCTAATTCTGTTTTCTGATTGGATGACCAGCCCCACGTGATCCCAGGTACGCTTCTGCACAGGCAGTGTCCCTGGGATCCGTGGGCCATTGCGCTGCCCTCCGCCTTGCAGCGTCAGACCGCAAGTTTTCACAGGTGGGCCGCTATCAGGTAGGTGCGAATTCTTTTTGCAGGTTGGAGGCGTACTCCGGAGTTACGCCTCCGACCGCAATTTTTGGCGAATATAATGGCCTATCGATGTATATGCAGCTGTAAGTGCCCCACAAGCTCCGGGTTTCCAGATGTAATGCGCATGCGCGAAAACCCGGAACCTGCGATCTGTCAGTTTCAGCTTGACAGATCCACCGCATCCCCGGGAAATGGACATGCACTGGTGGATTTGCCCAGCGAATGCCCGTGAAACTCTTATGCCTGGTAAAAGCAGGCGTAAGGCCTTCTTTTACCAGTGTAAGAGTTTAATTAAATATTAAAATAATATTTTGAAAATTATTTAAACATAAATAAACCTTTAAAATTAGTTTTGGTTAATTTTAGCCCCTTTCAAACGTTTAAATTTATTTTTCCAAAAATTAAAATTTTGTTTTAAATGTTCAATTAAATTGTATTTTAATTAATTTTGAACATGTAATGATTTATTTTTATTTAACAGGTGTATAATTGTGTTTTTTAGGGGATTCCTATTCATACTTATGGGGATTCCGTACGTAAATGGAATCCCCATAAGCATAATGGGGATCCCCCTTTTTGATTGGTTCGGCTGCCCCTCATGAACCCAGGGGCGCTTGCGAATCCCTGGGATACGTGGGCCTTTACGCAGGCTTACGCGTAGAGACCCAGAAGTGCAAGTGTCCGAACCTCCAGGACCATTGCGTAGGTTTGGGAAGCCTCCAACCGCAAATTCAGGCCCAATATTTATCTCTCACTTTATAAAACCTGATTAAGATGCAGGCTCTGTTTGTTCTTCTCTCCTCAAATCCTCTTATTTACAATGACCCTGAATTTGCGGTCGGAGGCTTCCCGCGGGGAAATGCCTCCGATCCACAAAAAAAATGCCCGTGTACCTGGAGCCTCGGGAGCCACGAGACTCACGGTCCTGGGGCTCCCCGGGTACCCACGGGTAGAGGCCCACCTATCTCGGGTGCAGGCGATTCACAAGCGCCCCTGGGATCACGTGGACCGGCCCAATGAATGAAAGAAGGAATCCCCATTCATGCTTATGGAGATTCCGTATGTACGGAAACCCCATAAGAATGAATGGGAATACCCCCAAAAATACATCTACACATCAAATAAATAAATAAATAAATTACATATCTAAAATTAATTAAAATGGAATTTAATTAAATATTTAAAACAAAAATTAAATTTTTTTGAAAAATAAATGTACATGTTTTAAAGGGGCTAAAAATAAACTTACCTTATTTAACAAGTTTTTAAATGTATAGATTATTGATAATTTTATTTTTCTGTTTTTTAAAACTCTTACGCTGGTAAAAGCAGGCCTTATGCCTGCTTGTACCAGGCATAAGAATTTTACGGGCATTCGCTGGGCAGAAGTTGGGCAAATAGCCCAACTCTCCGTCCGCGGATGCCCTTTTCCCGGGGATGCGGATGATCCGTCAAGAAGATTCTTGACAGATCGCAAGTTCCGGGTTTTAGCGCATGCCCATTATATTTCTCTCTAATTCCCACAGTAAATTTGCAATATTTGCTGAAGATGCAAAAATTGTATTTATTCTTCCCTGTCTGTGTAGTTGGGATTTTACATATATTTTTACATTTTGCACAAATTTGATGCAAATTCCAGGCGGGTTCTCCTAATGTGTCTTTATAGAGGTCAAGTGGGCTATTTCCAGCTCATTGGGCTAAATTTTGCCAGGTGCTCAGAGGGTGGGATCGGAGGTGGGTCCACTGTCAAAATAGAAAAGATTGACAGCAGGTAGGAAACCCGCTGTCAACCCGCCTCCACGTGAGTCTCCCAGATGTCGGGTCTGTCAGCGGAGAACTGACCGACACCAAGCGGCGGGGGAGGCAATTGACATCATTAAATGGATTGTTAACATCCAATTAAGTGTTATTTTATGCCTACATTTAAATTTTACATGCTCCCCACGGGTTACCTGTTGCTCGGGGAACACGTCAGCTCAGCATGTCGTGAGTGGATTCAGCATTGAATTATCTCATGACCTGACAGCTGCCAAAGTTGTATAAAAGATCCTATGTTACAGCTGTTCACTTTCAAAGCTCAGAAACTGTTGGTTACTGCATTTGGAAGACATATTGAGCTTTCTGCAGCTTGCAACTGTTTGGAGCCAACTCTATCCAGTGCCACCTTATTGGAACAACCTCTCTCACCATTGACAGATCGCTTCTGTCATCTCAACCTCACTTGCCATCTATTCCATCAGCATCGTTGCCCTTGAAAATATCTCACCTTGGTCCTCAGAATCCCACCACAATCAGCCCCAACACCAGCAGCACCGGGCACTCCAGCAGCAACAGCAACAACACCAACCTTCTCCGCAATCAACTGATGCTGCACAGGACACAGGGCATCAGCACCCAACCACATTGCTGCCCGGGACGCCAGGGATGGCCTCACCGTGGCCAGATTTACTTCACTTAACGCTGTACACTCTGGATGCCACATGATGTGCCAGGTTGGCACCACCCCACACCAATATCATAAACCATCTCTACAATGCCCAAGCCATTCCTTTTACACTCGTCACCATTGCAGGGGGGCGGTGGGGGTACCCTTATGTCTCACCATTCACTGCAACTCACTAAGCCACTTCCAAAGGTGCACACAAATCTGTCCAAGAAGGCAAGGTGTTGAAAATAAAGGTTTCAATGTTTGACAGCACATTACCAGAAACTTCACATGAACATTGGATAAACCACCCAAGTGCCTACCCTTGTGTGTTGTTAGTTGGTATGCTTGCAGTAGGATGAGGGTGAGTGTGAGGGGTGGCTAGTGAAATGGGGAAGTGATAATGTAGATAGAGAGGGATGGGTGGAGGTGCAAGGTAAGTTGGTGTAAGGATGTGCAGGAGTAGGGTAGGGAAGGTAGAGTGATGTGGATGTGATGAGTGGCACAGCAGGATGAGGTTGAGTGTGGCTTGGCAGTAACGTTTCATGATCTACTGAGATCATTGAAAGGCTTGCGCCACTGCAGCCTGGTCCTCCTGACGACATCCCTGCTTGTGCCCTCCTCTGCAATGTGCATACAGGCTGCGTTGATCTCCTGGGGAGGTCTCTTCCGCCCATGGGAAGGGAAGAGAACCTTCCTCTGTGCTGTGACTCCTTCCATAAGCATATGAAGGGAGTCATGGGAGAGCCTGGGTGCAGCCGTGCACCACTGTGCAGTGCTTGTCAGTGTTTGCAACACCTCAATGCTGTAGAATACTGACAGCTCAATTGTCAAAATCAATTTGGACATGGCCCCTTTAACGAAACCGGCTGATGACGCATCATCAAATAACGTCTTCAGACCCGCTTCCTTTTGATTGGCCGGAAACTTCACAGGGCTGGTTTAACAAGCCCTATTAATGTAAAATCGCTTGGAGAGTGCGGGCTGCAGCAGGCAGCGGGCTGGGACCGCGACACCGACCCCGGCCACCCCTGGACCCGCCTCGGTCGGCAAAATCACGGCCCTTGTGTTTGTTAACAACACTTAATTGTGCCTTCATGTGAATTGATGTCTTATTTTTCCAGCAGTGGAACCATTGATTTGCAGAATGTTTAGTGTAGTCATGCTGGATGATACCGTGAAGAATAGCAGATAGATTTTCTTCTCAATGTCACTTCAAAATCCACTCACATAGCCTTCCCATCTGTAACTTAGATGATATCAACTATTTTGTTGTTATTTCTAATAGGGGGCATTTTAACTGTCTCACCCATAATAAACCGGGCAGTATGGGAGTTAAGATCAAAGCAATAGAAGATCTAATGTATAGATAGGACCTGGATGCCATTTTTACAGCTTATGTGGTGGACCCACCTCCAGGAATAACCTTGTTGCCGACCGGGCCACCAATACTGTGCCAGTCCAAATCTAGTCAGCTGTATCTGGACGTCCATCTGGGGTGGCACCTTGCAGGTTCTATTTAAATGGGGCTCGGCCCTCGAAATTGAGGAAGGCTTCTGCTGCACCCTCCTGCTGGCCGTCCGCCCGAATGATAACATACCCCTTAATATATAAAACATCAAGTGATGAAAGTACAAGAGTCAATGATAATCAAGAGATGTGTACACACTGATGCATTTATCAGTCACCTCCTCGAAGCTTTGAAACAAAGTTAGTGGCAAGTCTGGCTAGTGGACTCTTGTCTCTAGAGGTTAGTTTCACTTACAGCTTCCTTGTAATAAAAAAACACTTCCTTTTTTTCTGCCGATTTGCCTCCCCTTCACCTGAATGCACTGATTCCTTTCTAGGGCTAATGGTTCCACAAGTGCTGGTCACCCTCGGCTGCCTCACCTAGGTGGGCATTGTTCAAGTGTGAACGTAGAAGCTAATCAACCATAAGGGGAATCACAACCAAACCAATCCTGTCCTCTCCCCACATCCACGTACATGTACATGTACCTACACCAAGGATCACTGGGTAGCGGCACCCTGGTCCATTCTCCCTTCAGTAACTCAGAGGCACTGCAGCCAATTGTAACAGCCCTCTTGTTGGTTCGTTTGCAATTGTTAACTCAACACATACTCTGACTTTCCTGTTCACTGCCTGTACTGTCTGATTCAGTACTGAAAAGTAAAGAAACAAAAACAGAAAATGCTGGAGACACTCAGCAGGTCAGGCAGCATCTATCAAGACAACATTTCAGCAGCACCGACTCGTGAAAACGGCATCTCGCATTTAATCTCCCAGTGAGTTTCATGAAGTTGTTGCTTTTGCATGTTAATTGGCCATTAAACTTGCCACAGAAAGTTAAGTCTAGTAATTAATAGCATAAGTACCCTTTTAATGATGTGATAACTGTTAATGACTTCCATTCAACCTCTCTGGCCCAGAAAGTGAACAATTAAATGTGTGGAGTCTCAGTCCTTCAGGTAGTGAATTGTCATTGGAGAATTTAAAAATGTCAAAATTTAAAAATGTTTTTCTTACTTTTCTGTCTCTTTTTTCTCTCTTAATCCAGTCTTTCTTTCCCCTTCTTTATTTCTCTTTCTACACCCTGTTGATCCCGTCATTCACCAAGGTCCCAGATGCCCTGTTATCAGATCGCAATTCCAGGAACTTACAGTGCAAAAAAACTTTAAGCTGAAGGGGGCAGGAAAATGTCTAACTAACCAGGTAAGCCGTGAGATGCCCTGCTCTAACATGTTCTGGACCATGCTTTTTAAAAAATGGATGACTGAGGAGACCTGGCCAGCCTCCCACATTCTACCCTCCGTAAACTTGAGGTCATCCAAAACTCTGCTGCCCGTGTCCTAACTCGCACCAAGTCCCGTTCACCCATCACCCTTGTGCTCGCTGACCTTCATTGGCTCCCAGTTAAGCAATGCCTCGCTTTTAAAATTCTCATCCTTGTTTTCAAATCCTTCCATGGCCTTTCCCCTCCCTATCTCCGTAATCTCCTCCAGCCCCACAACCCTCCAAGATATCTGCGCCTCTCCAATTCTGGCGTCTTGAGCATCCCCGATTTTAATCGCTCCACCATTGGTGGCTGTGCCTTCAGCTGCCAAGGCCCTAATCTCTAGAATTTCCTCCCTAAACCTCTCTGTCTCTCTACCTATCCTTCTTCCTTTAAGATGCTCCTTAAAACCTACCTCTTTGATCAAGCTTTTGGTCATCTGCCCTAATATCTCTTTACGTGGCTCAGTGTCAAATTTTGTTTAATAACGCTCCTGTGAAGCACCTTGGTGCATTTTACTACATTAAAGGCGCTATGCAAGTAAGTTGTTGTTGTTGCGACTGGGGGCCTTGAACACTGGATAAACTTTCTGCATCTAAAGTTGAACTAGTCTCCCAAAAACTTATTCGGTTCCATAAAAGAGTAGCATAATATTTTGAAAATTGCTTTCTGTAACCTTGAATTTTTAATATTTCATTTTTAACAGTTGTAGAAGCATTTTTCTTGAATAGCTGCAAAGAACTGTATCTTGAAGTGGAACTCTGCCCGTGAGTATTGGGATTTTTCCTCTTCACTCTTGGATGCTGTAGATAGTTTAGAATCTCAGTGTTATAAAACACGTCTTCTTTTTCATAATATTTGTGCAACAACTAATATTCCATCAAAATACTTCTGGTAAAAATCTAAACTCTAGTTAGTCTGATTAATATACATACATGTACTATGGCCGGAATTTTCTGAACCTGGTCGGGTCGGGTGCGGGCAGTCGGTGTGCCGGGTTGCAACCCCATTGTTGCTTCCTTCCCGCTGCTGAGATCGACTTTGCGCTAATGGGGCCTATTAAGCCCACCCGGCGCGTTACCCGGCCCTATTAAATGGTGCGGGTCTGATGACGTCATCGATGATGCGTTTTCAGCCGGGATATTTAAAGGAGCCATGGCCACATTGCATTTGAAGGTTCATCTCTGACTGTGCAGGCAGCAAACTGGAGGTTTCGATTGCTCCAAACAGTTGGAGAGATGGCTGCACAGAGGCAGAGGGCTGCATCCAGGTTCTCCGATGACTACCTCCATATACTTGTGGAGGGAGTTAGAGCACGCAGGGAGGTCCTCTTCCCTTCCAATGGACGCAAGAGACCACGCCAGGAGACAAAAAGAGCCTGGCTCCAAATTGCAGAGGAGGTAAACAGCAGGGATGTGGTCAGGAAGACCTGGGTGCAGTGCCCCAAACGTTTCAATGATCTCATTAGATCAGGAAAGGTGAGTACAAAGCCACACTCAACTTCACCCTGCTGTGCCTCTCATCACATCCCCATCACTTTGCCTTCCCAACCCTACTCCTGCATATCCTTACTCACACCAACATACTGTACCTTGCATGTCCACCCATCCCTCTCTCTCTATCTACATTATCTCATCCCCATGATACTAGCCACCCCTCACACTCACCCTCATCCGAATGCAATCATACCAACTACCAACATGCAAGGAGGCCACTTGGTATTGCCATCCCACTCCATCACAGTCTCCCTCTAAAGATGTAACCCATCTATTCCTTACACTCATTCTATCACTTTCACTCAACCTTCTCTTCTTTCCCTTCTTGCAGGAGAAGAGAGCGCACAATAAGGAGAGGGAGAGAACTGGAGGTGGGCCGCCATCATTTGCCACCCTCACAACAGCAGAGGAGACTGCGTTAGAAGTATCTGGAGTCACCGAGCAGCTGGAGGTGGGAGACGGAGAGAGGGGGACATCTCAGCAACCTGGTGACAGAATTACATATCATACAGCTACATGGCATACATCAGTCACTCATATGGGGACTGATGTCATCAACCACTGAATGGTCATCATGTGCATAATGGTATCTGTACCCATTCTTCATATGACATATCTAACTCATCTCTTTGCTCTGCCACAGGTCCATCAAGAGCCTCTTCCCCCCCCGCCACCACCCGACTGTCCAGGAGGAAGAGGAAGATGACTCCTCAGAGGAGCCTCCAGCCTCTGAGGGTGCAGCGTCACCAGACATGAGCGCACCCAGCACCAGCGCAGATACGCACACCTCGGTGGGTCCCACACGAGATAGAGCAGTGTTGTGGTGTCTCATAACTCACAAGTGAGCAAGAGCAGATGGTGGAGACAGGGACAGCAGTGGAGACTCCTCGTCGGAGGGCTCAGGACGCTCTCCGCTCTGCTCAGCTGCATGCAGACTGACATAATAAAGACTCACTACGCACTTGAACATAAAGCAAGGCTTTAATCAACTTGTAACAAAACATGGAGGTCTAGTTAGCAGTCACTAGCTTCCTGTTTCAAGATTGTCTCTGCCCAAGGTGGGCCCATGCCTGAGTATTTATACTCCCTGGACGGCGCCCCAGCTGGCCGCCCAGTAGTACTTCCTGAGTTGTTACTTGCGATTTATGACATTCTTCCTCCCTAAAAGGTTTGGAAGTCCAGTCTTCCTTTAACGGACTAGGCGGACCAGAAATAGCCGTAGACGTTTAGCTCTCTGCTTGTGACCGGAAGGCACGTCTCCCCGGACCGTGTCCTGGTCCCTGGGTCGCTTGGCCCGTACCGGTAAGTCAGTAGAGTCCGCGTCATCTTGATCATCCTGTGGAGGACTGGGAATATCATGACTCCGGGTGCGGGTCCCCACAGGTGCTGAGCTGGCCTCATCCCGGGTCGTGGCTGGAGATTGTCCGGCGTCCTGGTTTCGGGTGGCCATCCTACGGGGAGCGTCCAGCTCCCTGAGTTGATCCGGTAGCGTTGCCGGCAGATCCCCCGATGTCCCAAGCGGGGCGTCATTTTCATAGGGGTGCGGAGTGTTGATATCATTGTCGGGGGATCCTTCATCATTTGGGCCCGTGTGACCGGTTGGGCAGGGAGCCAGATCTCGGAGCGAGACGGTGGTCTCCCGGCCATCAGGGTACCGTACGTGCGCATACGTGGGGTTTACCTCCGTTAACTCCACCTCGTCAACGAGAGGGTCGTTTTTGGCAGACCGGACGAACCTCCGGAGTAGCACCGGGCCTGGAGCCACCAACCATGACGGTAGAGACGTCCCATGTGTAGAGCGACGCCGGAATTTGAAGAATCGCTCATGAGGCGTGACATTAGTAGATGTGGAGAGAAGAGACCTGATGGAGTGTAACACGTCGGGGAGCACCGTTTCCCACTGCTGGTCCGGTAGGTTGCGTGACCTTAGTGCCAGACGGACAGCGTTCCAGATGATGGCATTGTATCGTTCAACCTGTCCATTACCGATTGGGTGATATGGTGTCGTCCTACTTGAGGCGATTCCCCGTTGGGAGAGATAACTTTTAAGTTCACTCGACATAAAGGAGGGACCCCGATCAGTGTGGATAAAATTGGCCGTCCCGCAAAGGGAAAAGACCTGATCGAGGCATTTAATTACCGTAGAGGTAAGCATATTAGGGCAGGGGAAGGCGAAGGGAAAGCGTGAATACTCGTCCACCATCGTAAGTAGGTAGGTGTTCCTTGTCGACGAAGGCAATGGCCCTTTAAAGTCTATGCTGAGCCTCTGCATAGGCTGCATTGCATGTATGAGTAAGCCATCTGATGGGCGAAAGAATTGTGGTTTCAATTCTGCACAAATCCTACAGGAGGAGCATGTTTTCTTTACGTCCTCGGTTGAAAATGGTAGATTTTTGGAGCGCACAAAGTGCAACATGCGGGTCACACCAGGATGGCATAAGTCCATATGCAAATCCGCCAGAGTCGACGTTGACATTGAGGAGCAAAATGCCCGTGTGAAGGTATCGGGGGCCACGTTCTGTTTGCCGGGTCGGTAACAGATAGTATATCCAAAGGCAGCCAGCTCCATCCTCCAGAGTTGAATTTTATTATTTTTGATTTTCGTGCGCCTCCGGTTATCCAACATGAAGGCCACGGAGCGCTGGTCAGTTATAAGCGTAAAATGACGGCGAGCAAGAAAATGACCCCATTGGCGTACAGCCTCGATGATGGCCGTAGCCTCCTTCTCGACGGGGGGGTAATGGAGCTCGCTACCCTGCAAGGTTCTGGATAGGAATGCCACGGGTCGGCCACCTTGATTCAAGGTAGCGGAGATCGCCGCCTCCGATGCATTGCATTCGACCACAAAAGGAAGATTTTCGTCAATGGAGCGAAGCGTGGCTTTCTCCAGCTGTCATTTGAGGAGGTTGAAGGCAGAAATAGCCGTAGCTTCCAATGGAAAAGACTTCGCATGGAGCAGGGGCTGTATTTTATCGGAGAAGTGTGGTATCCATTTTGCGTAATAAGCAAACATGCCAAGTGCCCGACGAAGAGAGCCGAGGTTCGTCGGGGGAGGGAGCTCCTGAAGTGGACGAAGTCGCTCTGGGTCCGGTTTAATAACACCGTTGCCCACCCAGTAGCCAAGAATGTTCACCGATGGCACCGACTTCACCGATTTGGAATCGTTTAACGTTAAGTGGCGACGGCGGAGTACGTCAAAAAATCTCTGAAGATTGGCGTCATGCTCCTTTTGATCATGGCCGGCAATAGTGATATGGTCTAAATACGGAAAGGTATCCGTCAAGTTCTCTTGCCGGACTAGGCCATCCATGGCCCGTTGGAAGACGGCCACCCCATTAGTGACCCCGAATGGAAGGCGGCGAAACTGGAAAAGCCGACCATTGGCCTCAAAGGCCGTATACTTCTTGTCGGAGTCTTGCAGTGGCACCTGATGGTACGTGCTTTTTAAATCGAAGGTCGAAAATACCTTGTATTTGGCAAGGTTGTTGACCATGTCATCTATGCGTGGCAGCGGGTAGGCATCCAGATCGGTATATTGATTAATAGTCTGCGAATAATCGATACACAGACGTTTTTTATGTTGTTTTAAGGGATTCCTCACAATGACGACCTGAGCCCGCCAGGGAGATGAACATGGCTCGATAATACCGTCGACTAAAAGGCGAGAGATTTCCGCCTCAATAAACGCTCGATCGTCTTGGCTAAAGCGCCGCGATTTGGTGGCTATGGGTTTACAGCGGGGGGGGAAGATTGGCAAACAGGGAGGGTTCACCGAGTAAGGCCGCCGAGAATGCACAAAACGGCACCTTAGAAATGGTAAGCTCCGGCCTTGACCCTCCAAACTCAAAAGTGATCTTCTTGTGCTGCTTCTGGAAGTCCTGTCCCAGAAGCACATCGCTGCATAAGTTTGCGAGTACTCCGAGCCGGGTGGAGAGATACGTGCGGCCGTTGAGGATGAGGTTGACAAGACAGAAGCCAGAAGAATTGGTGGTCAGAGTCATCAGAGCCATTGCAATCTCCCTGTCCGAGGGATAAATGTGCAGTTTTAACCTGTTGACAGCCCGCTTACTAATGAAGCTGTCAGAGCTGCAGGAGTCAATTAGCGCGCTTAGAGTGTGCCCATTTACTGAAACCTTCGTGGCTGCATGGGACAAACTTTGGGGAAAAACAGCCGTGATGGGAGGAGGGGCAATTTTCCCTTCGGCAACTGTAGCCTTAACAGTAGTTCTTGGGGGAGGAGCAGCTCCATAGATAGCAGCTGTGAAGCTAACAGGAGCTCTCGACCGGTATACTTTAGAGGAGCGGCCTTTCTTGTTAGCAAAGGCCCGTGACTGGCATACCTTGGAAAAGTGTCCTTTCTTGCTGCAATGATTGCAGGTCACATTACGAGCCGGGCAAAATTTTCTGTGATGGCACGCCCCTCCACAAAAGAAACACTTTCTTCCTGATTGCCAGGATGCTGCTAGGGCGGGGTCGTCATCAGCGAAGGCCTCTAGGGTAGGGTCGTCGTCCGTTAGAGTAGAGTCAACATCAGTGGGGGCATCCGCCCGAGACCTACCGAAAGACTCATTCAAGGAGATAGCCACTGCCCGTGCACGTGGTGGGAGATAAGTGTCTGCATTTTTCTTGGCCAAGTCCAAGGAACACGCCTGGTCATAAGCAGCCCGTAAATTGAGGGTTTTATTTTCCAGCAGGCGCTGACGTATAAAAGGGGACGCGATCCCATTGATAAAGGAATCGCGGATTAGTTCCTCTTGATACTGCTTTAAGGTTACAATCCTTGCTGAGCCTGCGAAGTTTCTGGAGAAATTCATCGAGTGATTCCCCAGGCTGCTGCCGAGTTGTGGCCAGTAGGTGTCGAGCAAATATTTCATTTGGGGACTTGACATATAGCTGCTGTAAGATTTCGATAGCAGAGTCATAGACTATACAGTCCTCAATATAATCATACACATGAGGAGACACGTAGTTGATAAGCATTCGTAACTTATTAGGGACATCCGCCCCACATTCTTCAAGAAAGTTGCTAAAGGTACGAAACCAATGCTTCCATACCTTCGCTGCCGCAGGTGCATTCGGGTCCAGGTCGAGACGAGCGGGTCTAAGGAGTTTTTCCATGATGGATCAGTTTCTTGCCCTAGTTCCCTTCTGTGGTTCGAGTTGCAGCTGGTTGTTCCGAATCACCCAAAGCGTGGAGACGATATCAAGTTGATTAAATTGACATAATAAAGACTCACTACGCACTTGAACATAAAGCAAGGCTTTAATCAACTTGTAACAAAACATGGAGGTCTAGTTAGCAGTCACTAGCTTCCTGTTTCAAGATTGTCTCTGCCCAAGGTGGGCCCATGCCTGAGTATTTATACTCCCTGGACGGCGCCCCAGCTGGCCGCCCAGTAGTACTTCCTGAGTTGTTACTTGCGATTTATGACACAGACGCTGAGCCTCAGGGGCCATCCAGAAAGAGGGCAATCCTGGAGGTGCAGCAAGAAGTGCAGGAGGTTTTGACAGGTTTTGTGAGCGCGATGTCTGCAAATGTTCAGAGAATGGAGGAGTTCATCTCCAACATGAGCACCACCGTGTCGCAGGCGATGGTGACTGTAGGCTCTTCCATAGATAGGATGACCACTTGCATGGAGCAGCTAATGCGCCACTCACAGGAGCACATGGTCTCCATGGAGAATAGATGGCTATCTATGGAGCATAGATGGCAGAGGCTCATAGACCTCCTGTCTAGGAAGGATGTCAGCGTAGACATGGGTCCTTATGGCCCCACTGCTGTACAGCAAGATGCTCCCCAGCTCCTTGCTAGCAGGGAAGTGCGGGTGGTCCATGAGAGGGGTGAGGGCGAGAGGGGACATGGAAGTGTGGGCAAGTGTACACTTGCCACCCCACCAGTCAGAGCCCCAGATGGCTCCTCGGATTGCGATGGCCAGGTCTGCCTCTGCACAGTCGCAGGAGGAACAATCTTTGGCGGAGCCATCACAGGCTCCAAAACTCAGAGGACATCTGCCAAGAGTGTCTAAGCAGTCGCAGCAGGGAAGTGAGCAGGCTGCCTCTACCGCTGCTGAAGCCACAGGGGTAGCACCTCGTAGAAGCATGCAGAAGAGAAAGGTGACACACAAGTAGATTCACAAGGGTAGCCACTTGGGTGTATTAGTCAATGTTAATGTCATGTTTCTGTTAATGTACTGTCAACCATTAAAATCTTTATTTTCACAATTTTCCTGTCTTGGACACATTTGTGTGCACCTTTGGAAGTGGCTTAGTGAGTTGCAGTGAATGATGAGACATAACGGTACCTCCAGCAATGGTGGTCAGTATGAAAGGAATGGCTTGGTCATTGTAGGGATCCTTTATGGTGCTGTTGCTGGGGTGGTGCCAACCTCGCACAGCCATATGGGTGTACTGCGTAAAGTTAAGTAAATCTGGACATGATGAGGCCATCCCTGGCCTCCTGGGCAGCAATGTGCTCGGGTGCTGGTGGGATCTGGCCGCGGGTTCCTCCAGCTCCTGCTGTTCCTCGTCTTCCAGCTGATGCTCCGCCTGCTTCTCCTCCTCTGAAGAGGCTGTGCGCTCAGTGCCTTGCTCCTCATGCAGCGCTAATCCTCACTGTTGCGCTATGTTGTGCAGGGCGCAGCAGACCACAACAATTCTGGAGACCCTGGCTGGTGCGTACTGAAGGGATCCTCCAGATCTGTAAAGAATCTGAAGCGCATTTTCAGCATGCCGATTTTCTGCTCTATGAGACATCTGGTGGAAATGTGGCTTTCACTGTAACTCTCCTGGGCCTCAGTACTTGGCCTCCTCAAGGGTGTCATGAGCCACATCTTCAGTGGATAGCCCTTGTCTCCAAGTAGCCAGCCGGAAAGTCTGTTTGGAGGAGCGAAGAGCTGAGGGAGGGCGGACTGACGATGGACAAAAGAGTCATGGCAGCTGCCAGGGAATTTGGTGCACACATGCATGATGATCTTCCTATGGTTGCAGACCAGCTGCACATTGAGGGAGTGGAAACCCTTGCGGTTCACAAAGACTCCTGCGTGATGATGGGGTGCCTGATGGCCATATGTGTGCAGTCGATGATGCCTGGCACCCGTGGGAAGCCAGCCAGAGTGGCAAAGCCGAGCGCCCGCTCAGTAACACTGGCTTCATCATTGGCAAAGTTGATATAATTGGCTGACTTGTCGAAGAGGGCATCGGTCACCTGTGTGATGCATCTGTGGGGGGCCGACTGCAAGATGCTGCAAATGTCTGCTGCAGATCCCTGGAAGGAGCCTGAGGCGAAGAAGTTGAGGGCGGTGGTGACCTTGACAGTAAGGTGTGTCCACCCGCTTCTCTGGGCTGCAGGTCTTGCTCCAGCGAGCTGCAAATGTCTGCGACGACCTGGCGCGATAGCCCTGAGTCTCCTTTGGCACTGCTGCACCATCATGTTGAGGAAGCTCATCCTCTGCCTGTATACCCTGTGTTGGGGGTATCGCCTCTGGCACGGCGCAGCCCTGTGATAGTGCCCTCTGTCCTGTGAGCATCAGGTGGTTGAGAAGAAGGTTGGTGGTGTTGTTGGTGCTGATGGTGTGCCTGGTGCTGCTGGTGTTTGGGCTCATCCTGGTCCGATTCAGAGGACTAAGGTGACACAGTATAAATGGCACCCATGCTGATGGAATAGATGGCAGGACAAGTAGAGATCAGAGGAGCAAGCTGTCAATGGTGTGATAGGTTGTAACAATGAGGTGAGACTGGATGGCGACTTTGCTGAAAACACTTGCAGCCTGTAGAAAGCTAAATGTGTACTGGGAATGCAGTCAGCAACAGCTTCTGACTGAGGAAAGTGACCAGCTGTGAGGTGGGAGGTTTTATAGTACATTTCATGCTGTCATCTATTCAGCTGGAGCAATGGCCACTCAACTCCCGCCTCAGGCTGACAGACATGGTTCCCGAGCTGCATGAATCCCATGGGCAGCCAGGGAAATTTGAAAGGTAGGCTGAAAAACACTCTTAAGGGTCTGACAACTACCTGTTAATGATTTGAATTAGGCCGCTTGCCTCTGCCAGTCGGGTCGCTGCCACACCGGCAAACGCGCCCGAGGGAAAGGCGTGTGGGGGCGGGATGACGGCGGGTTCCTGACCCGCTGCAACCTATTTCAAATTTCCCACCCGACACGCCTCCAATCACGCCCGCATGGACCCCAGAAAATTCTGGCCTATGAGTCGAAGGTATGTTGTTGCCTGGACTTATTTATTCCTGCCCCTTCATTTGAAAATATGTATTTTTCTCTCTTTAAAGTCCCTTGTATTATGCACTGGTCTTTGTTAGCATTAGTCTAGCTAGCTGCTGGTAATTTGTGAGAAAGCGATCTTGGATTCGCCTTCCTTCCTCTAAGGAAGTGCCTTTTCCTGACAACATGGTTGATTGAGAATTCGAATGTGATTCATTTTCCATTTTAGCCTTGCATTGTAGTGTACAGATTTTTTACGTTGCAGTTTGGTTTCAGTATTAACAGCATCCTCTCTTGTTTTAATTTTGTTAGACATGGACAACATTTAGTGCTATTACTTGCTGGTAGAAAAAAAGCATGGAAGGTAAGTGATTACAGAAAATAATATGATGATCAGTCATATGGTTGTTGACCAGCAAATTGGGTCATTACAAAGCTTGCATAAACAAATCAAACTATCCTGCTCCACAATAGTTTCCACAGCCCTGAAATTCCACGGAGGTTCTCCCGACATCCCACTGTAACTTTGGCATGAATTCAGAGGAACTCTAGAAGAAATGGTGTAAACGGTTGTTGACGCAGTTTCTCTGGGGGTTCAGCTGATGTCCCACTGAAGTTGTGGTGGTGGATTGGAAGAACCTACATGGAATTTCAGAACCTAGATTTTTAATGGGTAAGCCTTTGTGGTCATCAAGATGAGCTATTTTGGTGCTGCCAAACAATATACGTTTGCACTTCTGTGGCAAAGATTTCCTCTGTGTGACAGGTGTAGAAAAATTGTAAACCCATTCTTCATAAAGTGTGTTTAGGATTTTGATACCCCCTAACCAACAGCGGATATATTTATCATTTTCTGCAATGACGGCACTGTTATTCTTTTAGAAGTTAGGGCAAAGTCTCTGAGAGTGTGTCAGCATATGCAGGGGCCACTGGCAATGTGTCACTGTTTACAAGTTGTCCCTGTAAGCACGTCTATATTTACAGGGGTTTAAAAACCAGAGAATCAACACAAATTCAAGGGATCTTCTATCCTACCCGACCTCAGAAGAGCACTCTCTCTTGTACTAATGTGCCATTTTTGTTTTCCACACCAGCCATCCTTTGGGCTCTCTGAGTGAGACGGCCAGTTAATACTAAATAATAGAGAATGTTGTCTTCTTATACCCACTAATCCCTAGAATGTTTCAAACTTGCTTTCTTTAAGACCCTTACAGTCAGCAGGAGGAGGGGACTAACTTCCATCCTATGAGGCTGGGTGCGATTTGAACACTGGTCCTATGGACAAAGGGACAGTATTCTGCCCTTCACCTATTCCCCAGCTATGGTTTCTATCTCTATTGAGTTGCAGTTATAACAGTGTTTACAATCTGCAGCTTATGCACTGTTATTATAGAGAACATGTCAGTAACCTGTGGGTGAAACTTTTGCACTAGTGCCATCAGTACACTGGATTTTATAGAACAGTTATACTACAGGTTCACAAACACTTTATACGGGAATAACTAAACCAGCTCTGCACCTAGATATAAATCCCATCATTGAAGGTGATCATTTTTACATGCGTACTAACATTGGAATAGATAACATACCGCTTACATTGATGAAAATTGATAAATCTCCTTATGTACATTGCTGCCTGATTGGGCTGTTAGCCACTGCTGGGACTCAGTAGTGTGTCTCTAATCATTTTGAATTTTTGTCTACATTTTAATTTTTACTTTCACTTAACTTTATTTGCTGATAGAGTTTTGAAGATTCAGTTTTTCAGAATATATTTGCGTCTTGCATTCCTAAATGAAACTGAAACGCAAAAAACATGAAACTACTAAATGTGTTTTCCCTTCACATTTAGAAAGAACTTGACTTAAAATATGAGTCTTCAATTCAAGGACAAAATTGGGAAGGCAAAGCACTTCTCCCTTGGACGTATTTTCCTGCTGGTGTTAACAAGTTTAATGCCTATGCAATTCATGGCTCTGGTGATAAAAGAGTTTATGAGGCTATGTACCCCGTACCTAAAGACCAGTTGAGGAAGGGGCAACAGCCTGACTTGTAAGTACAAGCATTTCCCATTTATTGCTCTTTCTGTCTGCACTATCTACATATTTGATAAAACTGCAAATCGTTACGCTTGGAGCACACATTGACTTATGAGTTGCCACAGACCAACTGTTTGACCTTTACAATGATCAGATACAGTATAGGGAGCTGCAATGAAATTCTTCCCTCTAATGTGGTCAGATGTGTTCCTGCTACATAATAAATTATGTATAACCCAAAGCAGTGGATAATTGGTGTAGCAGTCCCTGCTGTGTATTATAATAGGATGCATAGGCCTTTTAAGCACATTTTATTAGCTTCACATAAAGTGTCATGTTTTCACCCTTCACAATCAATAGTACTATTCATTTACATTTCCTTATACAAATTTATTCAATTGCCACTTGGAAAATAGAATTTAATTTTTACATTTGAATCTTCCCTGTATATATTTTGAGCTTACTTTTTATTCTGTGATATGTTCAATGCAAGGCATCTCTAGGCGAGGTCGTGTAAACCCATCTCTGAAGTGCATACAAACAAACATTGGTGGCTGATCCCCAAACCACTGTGGTGCCATAAAGTGCTAGGATGTTTGCACTTGTGATTTCACCCACAGTAAGTGTTCTGATCTCATGCCGTTGTGCGAATGCACTGAGCGGACGCTGGGTGCTAACCCGTAGGGCAGGATGGAAAGAGAGAAACCCTGTATTGTTTTTACACACCTATTAACAGCTTGTTATAAAGCTGTACTTGGAGCAGATGTCCAACCTGTCCTCTAGGCTGGGAAAATTTAGTGGCGTGGGGAGATTTTCGAAAGTGGATGGAAAATAGCTTAAAGGCAGTAATTAGCTGAAGATAATTGAGGAAAAAAGCACAAGAGCTAGATAGAAATAAGAAATTAAATGAATTGTTGCTGCCCTACAAGTCAACATTTGCTTATTAGAGCAATTAGCAAAAGGCAACCTAAAATGTTGAAGACCAAAGGCCCTATACATTGCTTGCAGAATATGGTACTTATTAAAACATCTTGCTGAATTCCTGAATTCTCTCTGCATTTTGTTTGATTAAAGTTACACAACACCCTGTCACACAAGTTTATATTTTTTTATTTTATTCAACAGTACACTATTGAAATAATAAAGCCTGGAAATATTTTTAAATATTTATGTTTTGAGGAGATGGAAGCTAGTTTTAGTTTGCAGAGATACAATTTTAATACAGTGGTTGACCTTGCCAATTCTGGTTGCGCGCAAAAAACCTAACTCTAAATTTAAGGTTAGGTAGGTGTTTAAATGATCTACCAGATTTAGACAAATTATTTAAAGAACCAAATTCACCTTTTTGACTCGGGAATGGCCAAATGTTAAATAATACTACAGGAAACTTTCGTTTATCCGGCATCGACGGGACCGGCGTGGTGCCGGTTTATCGAAAGTACCGGATAACAGAGAGTTATATCTACCGAGGCTATTTTTAACAAAGAGACTCCAAGCAGCACAGGAGAATCTACTCCTGCTACTGCAATGTTTCGGACTTGCGCCAGGAGGCCGAGTAGTGGCACTTTTGAAAAGTACCCCTACTGACTAAATCGGCGTTCTCGGACTCGGACTCGGGATCGGCAACATTGCCGGTTATTTGAGAGGATTTTTCGGAGCACTCGGCGTTCGCGGAGACTCGACTGCGACTCGGCAACATTGCCGGTTATTTGAGAGGAGTTTTCGGAGGATGATTTTTGCCGGTTAAGCGAGAATTCCGGATATTTGGGTGCCGGATAAACGAAAGTTTCCTGTATTGTAATGACATAAATTTGCCTGCAAAGTTAATTTAGTTGAATTCCTGAAATAAGCAACTGTTTACTAAGTCTCAAGTTGTTTCTGAGGTAGCACCGATACGATAATTCCAGTACTAGGTAAGCCGATTTCTCATTTTGTTCATCACAACTTCTTCATACAAAAATCCACGGGCCTGAAATTCACCAAGCCTCGCTCCACTGCCAGAAGGGCCGCATGCTGGGGATGGGATCATTTGCATAAAAGGGGCAAATGCCATTTGCAGTGCTCTCTGGGCAATCGATTGCCATTAGGAAGCCTGCATTGTAAGCCCCACTTCTGACAGCGTCACCCTGGCATACATCATGCAGGCATACTCTGCATGGAGTGTAATTGAGGCAGAACCGGCGAGATTTCTGGCAGATGATGCTTTGCTACCACTCCCGCCTCTTTTGTTGACATCAGTATGGGGAAAGTTGGATGCAAGAAGTGCCCATCCTCACCTCCATCAGAAATTTTCATTGGCTGGAAGAAAGGCAGAGACCCAGTGGAACCAAATCTAACTCCAAATCTCTTGCTGTCCTGCCTAACTTACATCTTGGTAGTGCCCTCCCAGGCCCAGGAATTTTGACTCCTTTAATTAAATTTACATTCTAATAAAGACTTTTAATCAGTGTAAAGGAGATTTTGACCTCTTGATCCATAAAACATTGGAAGATTGGTGCAACTTCAGAAAATGTAAAGGGACCACTTCTCCATTCAACAAATTATTTCTCCTTAATAAACTCACAAAAATACATAACTGTACGTTTTTTTTTAGTTTCCCCCCCACATGCTGTGTTGCGTTTTTTGAACATGTTAAGTTATTTGGCATTTTCTTTTACTGTGTCCAGAATATTATTGGTGTGTTTTTCTATCTTAGTCATCGCTTGGAATATTTCAAGAATTTCAGCTTGAGTTCAATTATGGGAAAGCAATGGAAACAGCCCAAGTCTGACCTGTGGAAGTCCGTCAGTGCGACCAAGAAGTGGTTAGCTTGCCTTGATTGCTGTTCTTGTCTCTCAGCTATTGGTTGCCCCTTTAATTTTCTCAGTTGAGCAGCCTCTTTGTTGATCTTTTTTCAAATGTGCTATTTACAAATGATGAGATTTTCGACCAGAACCCAGGACTGTATGGTATAATATTTTGGAATTATATAAACTTCTTACCCTCCAGCATTGTGGCCTGAAACTCGATTTAAAAGTAATTTGTATCCATTAGAAACAAACTGCACATCTTCTACAACAAAAATATGAGAATCTGAGAGGTGCACTTGGTTAATCCACTGTTCTTGCGTCTCATTTTTGTAATGTTAAAGACTCCAAGTCTTAGCACAAGAATTAACCATGCACCAGTGTCCCAACTGAATCAACTACATTAGGGTGCCTGCATCTCTGGCATTTGTTCTGGGAATCTTGTCAGGTTCACTAATTACCACCAACACTCGATCCAAGACATGGTACCGTATTGCTGATCACTCCATATTCTGGCAGAGGAATTTTCCATTTCTCCCTCATCCAGGGCGATAAAAAACTGGAATAAAGAAGACAGAATTAATCCTTGTGGCTCCTTACTGCCAAAGAAAACCGTAGTTTCTGACCTCTTGTGGAGACACAGATTTCTCTCCATTATCAAGGTGTAATTGTTATCCCAGAAATAAGGAAAATTCTAGCACCTGGCTCCAGCCAGTGCCCTGTGCTCTTGCCAGCATCTAGCTCTCAACCTCCTGTTGAGAAGAGGCAGTTGTTCCTTCAGAAATTACCTACCATAGACATTGGCTGGGAATTTCCTTGGAACTGGTCCCACTGTAACTTTGCAGTTAACGGAACCAGCTCTTGAGGAAATTCCCAGCCACTGCAATCCTCTCAGTCACCTCCAGGGCTTAGGTCAAATGGTCAACTGCAAGTGGAAAGAATTCACGCCATAGTGTTAGGAACTGGTAAATCTCTGTGTGAAATGGTCCAAGTACTGCAATATCAATGCAATAAGGGCTCTAACGCACAATTCAACATTCAGGAGTCATTTTATCCACTTTCCACTCTATTTGTGTACCCCTAACTTGCTATTGTATGAAACAAGTTTGAAACTGAGCACTTTGAAGCCTATGGCTTGGGCAAGGGACAAAAACTTGAGCCTTGAATTAATCTCCTGCACCCGATGAGAACGTGGTATGGAAGCGGGTGGGTAAAACAGGGGCAAAGTACTTACCACTTGTTCACACCACACTCCCATTGGCCACGATTTTTACTCCCGGGTTTCGAGAAGCGTGTGGTGCCCTCACTGTAGGTAGGCGAGCGCCTCATATTCAAAAGTTGGGGTTTGGTGATGTCACTCGGACCTTGATGCTATTTTAACTCTGGGCCACAATGGAAATGAAAATCGGGAGAGACGTATAATAGGGCGGCTGATCCAATATCGCTTGTTTTACACTAATGCCCAAAGTCAAAATTACCCCTACAGATTCTTAACAAAAGCAGTTACTTTTATAAAGACTTAGCACATTCAATGTGCTTTATTGGAAGAAGCAATAACGAAAATCAATACAAATAAACCACCGTTATCAGTTTGCACTCATGGTGAACATGGGATTCCCTATAGAAAAGGATAGTACAAAATTATGAATCACAGCAATACCACACTAAATCAACTTCAGTTGATTAAACGGCTGGATGCATTATGAAGCAATATTGGACATTGAAAGCTAACTTGCATAGATCCTCTCGCTCTGCGGCTTAGGATGACAGCTGCTGTCAGAGACAAGTATGTGAACACACACTCATATATCAAAGGTTTGGGGGCTGCCTTGATTGGGTTATAGGGTGGCAAACACATTGCAAGCCAGAAATCAGAACTGAGTCGATTCCCTATGCTGGACTAATGCTTGAGCCAGGAAGCCTGAGGTACTCCAGGGCTCTGTTGATGATTGACCAGCCTGCCTGGCTCATCGGTAAAACACCTGTCATTGGAGATTGGGACTCTTCCCACTCAGCTCCAGATAACCTTGTAAACCAATGATGTAATGGGTAGAGGGGTTCTAGCTGAACAAGCAGTGGGAAGGTTACCAATGCGATATGCTGTCAAGCTGCTCATTTTAACTGGTTAAACTCCTGCAGTACCCATGCACATCCTTGAGGCTCCCTTAGCCTTGACTCTTGCCAATCTACATGTAAATTCTCTTGGGTATTCTTTACAAGAAAAGTGTCCAATCCATATCATGGTCAGCGAACCAAAAAAAAGAAGCAATGCTTATGATTTTTCTAACATTGCCGCTCAGTCCAATAAAGGAAATATACCTGTGGGTGATCACTTTGCTGAACACCTCCATTCAGTCTGCTAGCATTACTCGGAGGTTGCGGTCGCTTGCCACTTTAATTCTCCATCCCACTCCCACTCTGACCTCGGCCTCCTACACTGTTCCAATGAAGCTCAACGCAAGATCGAGGAACAGCACCTCATCTTTCTACGAGCCACTTTACAGCCTTCCGGCCTTAATATTGAGTTTAACAGCTTTAGATCTTAATCACCGCTCCCATTTTCTCTTGGACATTCTGTAGCCATTTACAACTCCTCTGGACCCATTTTTTGTTTCCATGTTTGTCCCTTTATCACCTCCTTTTGCCTATCCCTTCTGTCATTTAATCACTCTTGCGCTCCACCCTATCACAGACCTTCCCCTTTTGCTCTTTCCCTGCTCTCTGTTTCCCAGGCTCTGTATTTGCTTAAAAGCTGTTCATCACCAGCACCTTCCAGTTCTGATGAAAGGTCATCCACCTGAAACGTTAACTCTGTTTCTCTCTCCACAGATGCTGCCTGACCTGCTGAGTGTTTCCAGCATTTTCTGTTTTTACTTCAAATTTCCAGCATCCGCAGTATTTTGCTTTTGGTTGAATGCAATATACCTGTTTGCATTACACTCTAAATGCATTGTTCTGAATATAAATTTGGGAAACATTGTAACTGGAAACATTTTTGTATGGAAAATGTTTGTTTTAACTGGCACAAGCCAACACAACTTTTACTTGCATATATATTAATAAAAGCAGGACCCACAACATAAAAGAGTGCCAAGTATGACAGAACATTCCAGAAATGGTGTTAGCTGTGACAAGGAGGGTGAAGAGCTAACATGTGAAATGTAAATCAACGCTGAACAAAAGTGATGAAAAATAAACTAGTTTAAAAAGTATCACATTTCACAATTATGTAACAGAATACCCTGTAGTGCAAAATATATGTACGTTACTTTGTTACTATGTGTTAATTTCCTTGTATCATATAGTAAAACAGAATAAATATAAAACATGAAAAATAAACGATGCATGTCTTCATAAAGTTTGAAGTTGAGATGTAGTTCTGTTTGCTTAAAATGTGCAAAATTATCAAATAAATCATAGAATGTTGCATAACAACATTCAGCAAATTGTAATACTATCAGCATGTTAAGTATGCATAGTTCTGCTCCAAGCCTCCAACCTACACTCCCATCTACTGAGGCGTCATGTGTGGAGCAGATCTTCACAAAGTTACACCATATATGCATTTGCGCTATTGCACATTCTACATTAGCTGCAAAGCATTGACAGAAACCATCACTTGAAAGAACCTCTATGGGATCATGTTTTAGATTCTGCAGCACATTGACCATAGAAGAACTCAATCTTGGCCCCAGGGCTGTGCAGACTGGCAACATCTCAGAGTTGCAAAGAAGAGGGTTGCTAGTTTCTTACTAGTGTGGTGAAGAGGTTAACTAGATATTTACTTTTCACACTAACTGTACCCAGTTAAACAGTATAAAATTGCACAGAATTGTCAGGTTCTATGAAATGAGTAAAAAACGTAGAATAATAATCATGTGAGTTTTCAACTACCCCTAAATAAACTGGCAAGAAGAGGTAGGGAAAGGGATAAAGGGAATGGAGTTTTTACAGTGTGTTCAGGACTCCCTTCTTATCCAGTACGTAAGAAGCCCAACAAGAGAGGTTGACACGGCCCTTGACCGTGTCCGTTCCATTTCCCACACTTCTGCTCTCACCCCTTCCCCTCCCTCCCAGAACCCTTTGTCCTCACCTTTCACCCCACCAGCCTCCACATTCAACGGATCATCCCCCGCCATTTCCGCCACCTCCAACGTGATCCCACCACCAAACGCATCTTCCCCTCACCTCCCCTTTCAGCATTCCGAAGGGACCGCTCCCTCCGCGACACCCTGGTCCACTCCTCAATCACCCCAAACAGCCCTTCCCCTTCGCCTGGCACCTTCTCGTGCAAGCGCAGGAGATGCAACACATGCCCTTTTACCTCCTCCCTTCCCACTGTCCAGGGCCCCAAACACCCCTTCCAGGTGAAACAGTGATTTGCTTGTACTTCTTGCAATCTAGTATACTGTATTCGCTGCTCACGATGTGGTCTCCTCTACATTGGGGAGACAAAACGCAGATTGGGCGACCGCTTTGCGGAACACCTCCGTTCAGTCCGTAAGGGTGACCCTGAGCTTCTGGTCGCCCGTCACTTTAATTCACCGCTTCACTCCCACTTTGATCTCTCTGTCCTCGGCCTATTACATTGTTCCAATGAAGCTCAACGTAAGCTCGAGGAACAACACCTCATCTTTCGATTAGGCACTTTACAGCCTTCTGGACTCAACATTGAGTTCAACAATTTCAAACTATAACCCCTGCCCCCATTTTTCATGCTGTATGATTTTGCCATTCCCATTTGCAACATTTTATCTTTCCTGCCTCGTACAAAAGCACAGTATGTTCCTTAAATTCCTCCCTCCCCTCCCACCACCACCCCCCCCCCCCCCCCCCTCCCCCCCCCCCGGTCTCTGCGCCTGCTTAATATCTGTTACATCTCCAGCTTTTTCCAGTTCTGATGAAGGGTCCCAGACCTGAAACGTTAACTCTGTTTCTCTCGCCACAGATGCTGCCTGGCCTGCTGAGTGTTTCCAGCGTTTTCTGTTGTTATTTAAGAGAGGAATCACTATTGGATCTAATAATGGAAAATGAACCAGAGCAGATAAGAGAAGTAAGTGTAGGGAAACATCTAGGCAATAGCGATCATAACATAATAAGGTTTAAAGTAACGATTGAGAAAGGCAGAAGACAAAAACCAAGTAATAGATTGGAAAAAGCTAATTTTGAGGAGATGAGAAGGGAACTAAGTGGCATACACTAAGTACATAGACAATAAAGGAGAGGATGGCAAAAGGGAATACAAAGAGGTTAGAAAGAAGTCAAAAAATTAGGAAAGCAAAAAGGAACTACAAAATTAAATTATTGAGGAATATAAAAAGAAATAGTAAAGTATTCTACAGACATACAAATAACAGAAGAAAAATCAGGATAGAGATAGGGCCACTAAAGGATGCACAAGATAAACTCATAGGGACTAGCAGTGAAATGGCAGAAATATTGAATAGTTACTTTGCCTCAGTATTTATCAGGGAAACAAATAAGGTGGGCAAGACATTAGAATAAGAGATCAAAAAAGACATTTAAGATAGAAAGGTAGAGATAATTAATAAACTAATCAAACTTAGAGAAGATAAACCCCTGGTCCAGATGGATTGCATCCGCACATATTAAAATAAGTTAGGGAAGAGATAGTAGAGGTACTATTACACATATATAACAATTCATTAGACAAGGGAATAATGCCCGAGGACTAGCAGACAGCTAATGTTATTCCTATATTTAAAAAGGGAAATAGAACAAGTCCCAGAAACTATAGACCAGTTAGACTAATGTCAGTGATAGGAAAGACAATGGAAACTTACTCAAAACATCTAGAAACCGAAAATATAACAAAGAGTAGTCAGCATGGATCTTAAAAGGGATGGGCATGCTTGACTAACCTTATTGAATTCTTTGAATAAGGAACAGAAAGAGTAGACAAGGGTAATGTAGTAGATGTAATATATTTTGGATTTTCAAAAGGCCTTCGATAAGGTACTGCATAGTAGACTCATGACTAAGGTCAGAGCATGTGGAGTTGGGACATGTAGCAGAATGGATAGCTAGCTGGCTACAAAACAGAAAACAGAGTAGGGGTTAAGGGTAGCTTTTCAGGCTGGCAAAAGGTGGGAAATGGTGCTCCACAGGGATTGGTGCTGCGACCACTGTTGTTCACAATTTACATTAATGATTTCGACTCAGGAATCGGAAGTACAATTTCAAAATTTGCGGACAGCACCAAATTGGGATGGGTAGTTAATAAAAAGGAAGAATGTGACAAAATACAGGAAGACATTAATAAGCTTGCAGAATGGGCGTGTAATTGGCAAATGATTTTCAATATAGATGGTGCATTTTGGTAGGAAGAATAAAGAGGCCACATACTGCTTGGATAATAAGGGCTGGATTTTGATACTGGGGCGGGCTGGGGTCATGTCATCCGCATTTCGTGTTATCTACCCGACTGCAATTGGATGTGGGAGATTGATGCAATTTTCACCTAATTGGGCAATTGAGTTCCAGCATGTGGGAACCCATGAACCAATTAGTGGTTTCAGTCTGAAAGTCGCCTCTGATGATGTCATCATTACTGCTGCATTGCAGGTCAGAGACTGCCTGGCCTTTGCTGTGAGAGGACCTGGATGCAAAATGAGCAGCAGCTCTAAGATGAGAGAGAGAGAGAGAGAGAGAGAGAGAGTTTTTTTTTGCATCCAGGTCCTCTCACAGCAAAGGCCAGGCAGTCTCTCAAGCCCTTCAATGCAGCAGCATCAGAGGCGACTTTCAGACCTAATACTATTACCTTTATCACATCTCCGTTGTAATAGCGGACCTGCAGCTGATAGTCAGCTATCCAAATGTGCTCCCGCCAGGTTTCACAATCGTGGTTCAGAACAGGCGTGCTTCACGTAGATCAAGGGTTAAAATCACAAAGGCCTTTCAAAATGGCATTATAGAGCCAATTTAGTGCTTGTTAAGGGCCTTAACAGCCTATCCCGCCTCTTAAAGGCGGGACGGAGTAGGGACCAGCAGACACGATTTAATGAAAATTGCATGGAGGCGGGATGGAGGCGGACTTGTGCCCGCCTGCCAGTTTTTGCAATTTTAACCCCCCACACGCCTCCAAACCCGCCTCCACGGGTCAATGAAAATCCAGCCCTAAGAGTCTGGATGGGATAGAGGAGCAAAGGGACCTGGGGTAGAGATACAAAAATCATTAAAAGTAGTGACACAGGTTAATAAGGCTGTAAAAAAGCCAACCAAGCACTTGGATTCATTTCTAGAGGGATAGAACTGAAAAGCAGAGAAGTTATGTTAAACTTGTATTGAACCTTGGTTAGACCACACTTGGAGTACTGTGCACAGTTCTAGTCTCCATATAATAAAAAAGATATAGAGGCATTGAAGAAGGTGAAAACAAAGATTCACAAGGATGGTACCAGAACTGAGAGGATATACTTATCAGGAAAGGCTGAACAAGGCTGGGACTCTTTTCTCTAGAAAACAGAAGGCTGAGGGGTGACCTGATATCTTTATCTTTAAGATAATGAAAGGGTTTGATAGGTTGTACGTAGATAAAATGCTTCCAACTGTGGGGGAGTTCAAAACTAGGTCATAAATATAAGATAGTCACTAATAAATCCAATCGGGAATTCAGGAGAAACTTCTTTACCCAAAGACTGGCAAGAATGTGGAATGTGTTACCACAAGGAGTAGTTGAGACAAATAGCATAGATGCACTAAAGGGAAGCTAAATAAGCACATGAGGGAGGAAGGAATAGAAGGATATGCTGATAGGCTTAGATGAAGTAGGGTGGGAGGAGGCTAGCGTGGAGCATAAACACAGGCATAGAACAGTTGGCCTGTTTCTGTGCTGTACACTCGATGTAACTCGATGTGGGTTACGATACATTTGGATGTTGTCTTGAAAAGCGTGGTGGCAAATGTATATTTTAAATATCTAGAGTATCATTATACCTGAAAGTCCAGATATCTTCCCCAGGTTTTTCAGTGTAACTGCCAGGAACACGCTTAAATGTATGCAGCTCCATTTATGTTTTAGTTTTGACTGAATACATTGGAGAATGAATTATAAAAATATTTCTCATTGTTATTTGTCAGCATTTCCCAATGGGCTGCGAAGGGATTAACAATGCGGCAATGGATCATGTGGTAATTAATTTACCAAACAAAGTGCTATGCAAAAATTATAATTAATTGCAACTTAAGTTAGAAGATCAGAATTGAAAGATGATGGAAATATCTTCATCCATTGTTGAGAACTATTCATCAATTGCAATATTTTGTTAGATAATTCATTTTTGAAGCTTAGTGTTGCTGTTTCCGAGGTAGCCCAACGTAAAATTGGCATTTACCCGACAGCTAATCATTCATGATAAATTCCTATGTCAAACACAGATTATAAAAGCTCAGCTGATAATTTAGTATTACTCCTTAAACTTTGAGAATCTTAATAACTACTGACTAAACAGCTAAATGTATTACAATTGATTATTTTCCTACTGTTACACAGGGACTCTAGTAAGACTTGCATTTTATTGTTTTGATATATCCAAATCCGAAAATAGTAATATGAGTGATTGGCATAGGCCAAAATGAATAAAATATTTTTCAAACGTTGAAAGCAAATAAATGTGAGTTAGGTAGAAATAATATTCACAATGGAATAGGAACACATCCGTTTCAGGAAATGGAAGCTTCAGCAACTATCAAAGCAATTAATTACTTCCACAATTTTCTGCAGATGCAAAATCAATTAGAAGAATTTCCCCACGGAGGATAAAATTATCCACAAATGGAACCACTTGCACTCACTGACACTAAAACTCACAGTGAAGGTGACCTAGCAGCTCAAGCAGTTCATTTCTTGTTTCCCCACCAAATATCTTACAAGTTTGAATCCCGGAGGTGTCTGTCACTTGAATTTGCTTACTTCAGTTAGCTTAGTTTCAGTAGTTTTCTAATGGGCTGCTATATGAATGTTTGGCAGGGATGGGGGTGCGGGGTGCTGGGGGTGGGGGGTACGGGGTGGAGGGGGGTGGGCGCAGAATAGAAAAATGATGTGCCACATTACATTGCATATCCTGCTGGATATCCATCCAGCAGGATTGACACTTACCTTCAGCTAGATGAGACTACCCGGTAACAAACAGTTGTAAGGAGTGAAAAATAGAAGGAAATTTGACAGACTATTGTAAAATTAAACGTAAATAATGAACGTTCACAGCTATGAAGTAGACAGAAAGATAACAAAGTTAAGTCCATTCAGCTAATCTACTCATTGAAACCTACAGTCCTACTATCACAGCATCTAACAGTCTCTGGATTTACCTTTTATTTATTCATTTGCCTCCTTTTAAGGCTGAAGAGTCCAATGCCCTGAAATTACAACATTGGATTGTAGCTTTCATCCAAAATTCCTCTGTCAGCTATTTTAGTGGCGGCATTAACCCACTTGTTTTAATTGAGTTAATGGGCTGGATTTTGTCTTGGGGTCGGGTTGGGGTCGTGTCATCCGCATTTCGTGTTATCCACCCGCATGAAATTGGATGTGGGAGATTGATGGAATTTTCACTTAATTGGGCAATTGAGTTCCAGCATGTGTAGGTCAGAGATTGCCTGGTCTGGTCTCAGAGATTGCCTGGCCTTTGCTGTGAGAGGACCTGGATGCAAAATGAGCAACATCTCAGCAGAGAGAGAGAGATAAAAAAAAATTTCCACCCAGGTCCTCCAAAGGCCCCGGCAGTCTCTGAAGACATTCAATGCAGCTGCATCAGAGGCGACTTTCAGACCTAATACTACTACTACCTTCATCACATCTCCGTTGTAATAGTGGACCTGCAGCTGATAGTCAGCTATCCACTTGTGCTCCCGCCAGATTTCACTGGCGTGTTTCACATCAGGCGTGCTTCACGTCAAAAAAGGGTTAAACTAGCTAAAACGTTTCAAAATGGCATTACAAGCCAATTTAGGGCTTGTTCAGGGCTTTAATGGCGTCTCCCGTCTCTTGGAGGCGGGACGGAGTTGGGAACACCGCACACGATTTTATCAAAATTGCGTGGAGGCGGGTTGGAGGCGGAATGGGGTCGGGACCCCAGAATCTGCAACTTTAACCCCCCACACGCCTCCAAACCCGACTCCACGGGTCATTGAAAATCCAGCCCAATGGCTCCACTAAATTGGGGAGAGAGAAATTTCAGACAAACATGTTTGTCAAAGCATTTGTCAGTTCATTTTAGGGTTCAACTTTTTCTAGCCTTCCCTCAGACCTCAGTCCTCTAACACCAAGGATTATCCTCTGGTCTCTTCCCTGCACCATTTTCAGGACTTGGAATATTTTCCTCATGCCTTGGTGACCAGAATTGAGTGCAGTATTCAAGATTTGGTCTGAAACTAACAGTTTGATGGCCTCGGACTTATATTTGGCTGATTTAGCAATTTAAGGTAAATTTTACAAACTTTTCATGGTGCAGAACCTTTCCCACTGGGAGTACACAATGAGAAATGATAGGGTTGCTTTCCACAAATTTTCATCCATTAAAATTAATGGAAACCCACTCACAATTTCCCAGCTCCAAAAGAGCTCGTGATTGGTGATACTCAACACTAGGAGGCAAACATTTGCAAAATTTACCATTATACCTCAACATCTTGCTTGCTTTGTTGATTGCTGCTCAACAATGGCTAGACAGTCTAAGTGTTAACTATTATTCTCCCCAAATCTCTTCTGTTGTCTTTCCCATATGTTCAACACCAGTCATGAGTAAGTCGCCTAGATTTTCTGTGTCCTTAGTATTAGCCAATCAGCTGTGAACAGGTGCCTGAAGCAAACCACGAATGTATTGTTTGTCAGAGCTAGCAATTTCATCCATTCCCCAATTACAAATATCATCAGCATGCCATTGCACTGCAATTTTACAGAGTGGCAGATTTCCTGATGGTACAAAGAGCCATAGATTGAATCCACAGGACTATGCAGGCTTCTTTGATCATAAGGACATAAGAAATAGGAGCAGGAGTAGGCCATACGACCCCTCGAGGCTGTTCCGCCACTCAATAAGATCATGGCTGATCATCGACCTCAACTCCACTTTCCTGCCCGATCTCCATATCCCTTGCTTCCCCATAAGTCCAAAAATCTATCTAGCTCAGCCTTGAATATACTCATTGGGCTGGATTTTCAATGACCCGTGGAGTCGGGTTTGGAGGCGTGTGGAGGGTTAAAGTTGCAGATTCGGGGGTCCCGACCCCATCCCGCCTCCAACCCGCCTCCATGCCAGTTTCGCTGGCGGCGGGTACCCGACCTGTGCTGAGACCCGACTCCCCGAGGCAGGAAGGGATTAGTGACTTAACTGCCTGTTAACAGGTAGTTAACAGGCAGTTTTTTGCCTAATCCCTATTTTAAAAGCTGAAATGTGGGCTTCCCGACAGGTGGCAACCACGCCAAGTCATCGGGGCGGACTGTGGGTCTGCAGGGGTTGGAGGGGTCGATATGTCCGGTGGGCAGGTGAGTGATGGGTGCATGTGTGCAGAGGTAAGTGTGTAAGGTAAGTGCTAAGTGTGGGAAAAAGTTTTACTTACCTTAACTTCCTCCTGCAGGTGTCAACCCTTCAGTTCTCGGGAGTCAGAAATCTCACCGGCACAGAAAGCAGAAAAGCTGTGGTCCTGTCAAAAACTGCAGCCTTCTGTTTTCTGTGCTGGAATGATTTCTAACTCAGCCTGAGAGGAAGGACTCAAGTTAGAAATCATATTGTCAATGTTTGACAGCTTCACAGAGCTGTCAAACGCTGATATTTCATCTGTCAAAAGCTCTTGACAGATGAAATGTCAATCTGTGATGTCACCTGTTGCCGGGTGGCCCTTAATTGGCCTGCTGAGCCCACTGGGTGGGCTCAACAAGATCAATCAAGGGAAAATGCAGTGGGTTGGCCACATCTCGATGGAGGCAGGTCTACAAGCCAAAATGTGGGATTCACAACACCAACCCGACCCCAGTATCAAAATCCAGCCCATTGACTCAGCATCCACAGCCGTCTGGGGCAGAGAATTCCAAAGATTCACAACCCTCTGAGTGAAGAAATTCCTCCTCATCTCAGTCTTAAATAGCCTACCCCTTATCCTGAGACTATGCCCCCTAGTTCTAGGCACTCCAGCCAGGGGAAACAACCTCTCAGCATCTACCCTGTCAATCCCCTTCAGAATCTTGTATGTTTCGATGAGATCACCTCTCATTCGTCTAAACTCCGGAGAGTATAGGCCCATTCTACACAATCTTTCATCATAGGACAGTCCTCTCATCCCAGGAATCAATCCAGTGAACCTTCGTTGCACCGCCTCCAAGGCAAGTATATCCTTCCTTAGATAAGGAGACCAAAACTGTGCACAGTACTCCAGGTGTGGTCTCACCAAGGTCCTGTACAATTGCAGCAAGACTTCCTTACTCTTATACTCCAATCCCCTTGCAATAAAGGCCAACATGCCATTTGCCTTCCTTATTGCTTGCTGTACCTGCGTGCTAGCTTTCTGTGTTTCTTGCACGAGGATACCCAAATCTCTCTGAACACCCACATTTAAAAGTTTCTCACCATTTAACAAATATTCTGTTTTTCTATTCTTCCTATCAAAGTGAATAACCTCACATTTCCCTACATTATACCCCATCTGCTACCTTACTGCCCACTCACTCAGTCTATCTATATCCCTTTGCAGACTCTTTGGGCGCGATCTTGCCAGCCCTGGGGAGGCGGGTTTGGCGGCAGGACTGCCGGGAAAATGGCACAATCTGGGGGCGGGTGCCCATCCCGCCCCCAACCCGCCTCCGTGCCATCTTCCCAGGAGGCGGGTAGCCGACCCGCTCTGGGTCCCCGACCCGCACCGGGTCCCGTCTCCTGGAGGCGGGAAGGGGGATACAAACACTTAACTGCCTGTTAACAGGTAGTTAACAGGCAGTTAAGAGGATTATCCCCATTTTTCCAACAGACGTGCGGGCTTCCCGACTTCGGGAAACCCCGCCAGGGTCACCGAGGCGAGCAGTGGGTCTGCGGGGGTCGGAGGGGTGCAAAAGTGCGCTGTGAAGGTAAGTGATGGGTGCAAGTGTGGAGAGGTAAGTATGTGAGGTGAGTGGAAAATGATAGAAAATGTTTACTTACCTTTGTTTCTTCCTGCAGGCTTCAACAGTTGGAGATGTGGAGAGTCTCGCATCTCACCGGCAGAGATGACAGATGGCTGCTGCATTCTCCGATGCAACAGCCATCTAATTTATGCTCACAAAACAGGTTTGATGAGTCTTGAATACAAGGACTCATCAAACAACATAGAATGTCAGTGTTTGACAGCTTCACAGAGCTGTCAAACAATGACAATTCATCTGTCAAAAATTTTTGACAGATGAAACGTCATATGCTGATGTTCTCTGTAACCGGCTTCCCCTTAATTGGCCTGCTAAGCCCGCTGGGCAAGCTTAACAAAGTCAATCAAGGAAAAATAGCATGGGTTGGCCACAAGTCAATAGAGGTGGGACTAAAACCCAACAAGCAGTAGTCCCGCCTCCAACTCGCCCCCCATTGGTAAAATCGACCCCTTTGTGTTTTCCTCACAGCTTACTGTCCCACCTAGCTTTGTATCATCAGCAAACTTGGATACATTGCACTCGGTCCCTTCATCTAAGTCATTAATATAGATAGTGAATAGCTGAGGCCCCAGCACTGATCCTTGCGGCACCCCACTAGTTACAGCCTGCCAACCTGAAAAAGACCTGTTTATCCTTACTCTCTGTTTTCTGTCTGTTAACCAATGCTCTATATGCAACTATATTACTCCCAACCCCATGAGCCCTTATCTTGTGTAATAACCTTTTATGTGGCACCCTATCGAATGCCTTTTAGAAATCCAAATATACTACATCCACTGGTTCCCCTTTATCTACCCTGCTAGTTACATCCTCAAAAAACTCTAATAAATTTGTCAAACACTATTTCCCTTTCATAAAGCCATGTTGACTCTGCCTAATCATGTTATGATTTTCTAAGTGCCCTGAAACCACTTAATTAAAAATGGATTCCAGCATTTCCCAACGACTGATGTCAGGCTAACTGGCCTGTAGTTCCCCGTTTTCTCTTTCCGTCCTTTCTTGAATAGCGGTGTTACATTTGCTACCTTCCAATCTGCTGGTACTGTTCTACAATCTAGGAAATTTTGGAAGATCAAAACCAGTGCATCCATATCTCTGCAGCCACCTCTTTTAGAACCCTAGGATGTAGGCCATCAGGTCCAGGGGATTGGTCGGCTTTTAGTCCCATTAGTTTCTCTATTACTTTTTCTCTACTTATATTAATTACGTTAAGTTTCTCGCCCTCATTATACCCTTGGCTCCCCACCATTTTTGGCATGTTTTTTGTGTCTTCTACTGTGAAGACAGATACAAAATATTTGTTTAACATTTCTGCCATTTCCTTATTCCCCATAATAATTTCTCCTGTCTCAACCTCTGAGGGACCAACGTTTACTTTTGTTACTCTCTTCCTTTTTACATAGTTGTAGCAGCTCTTACAATCTGTTTTTATATTTCTTGCTAGTTTTCTCTCATATTCTATTTTTTCCCTATTTATCAATTTTTTGGTCATCCTTTGCTGGTTTCCGAAACTCTCCCAATCCTTAGGCTTACTACTATTCTTTGCAACATTATAAGCTTCTTTCAATCTAATGCTATCCGTAACTTCTTTATTTAGCCACGGATGGATCACTTCCCGTGGAGTTTTTGTTTCTCAATGGAATGTATTTTTGTTGAGAATTATGAAATATTTCTTTAAATGCTAGCCACTGCTTATCTACTGCCATACTTTTTAATGTATTTTTCCAATCTACCTTAGCCAACTCACCCCTCATACCTATGTAATTGGCTTTATTTAAGTTTAAGTCTCTAGTTTCGGACTTTGGCAAGTCACTCTCAAAATTAATGTGAAATTCTATCATATTCTGATCACTTTACCCCAGAGGATCCTTTACTGTAAGATTACTAATTTATCCTGTCTCATTACACAATGCAAGATCTAAAATAGCCTGTTCCCTGGTTGGTTCCATGATGTATTGTTCTTGGAAACTGTCCCGAATGCGTTCCTTAAACTTGTCCTCCAGACTACCTTTGCCAATTTGATTTGTCCAGTCTATATAAAGATTAAAGTCCCCCACGATTATTGCATTACCTTTATTACAAGCTCCTACTATTTCTTGATTAATATTCTGTCTAATGGTATAGCTACTGTTAGGGGACCTATATATTACTCCCACCAATGTTTTCTGCCCCTTGTTATTCCTTATCTCCACCCATACTGATTCTACTTTCTGATCTTCTGAGCCGAGATCCTTTCTCTCTACTGTCCTTATGTCATCTTTTATTATCAGGGCTACCCCCACTCCTTTTCCGTTCTGCCTGTCTTTTCGAAATGTGAAATACCCTGGAACATTTATTTCCCAACCTTGGTCACCTTGCAACCACGTCTCTGTAATGGCTATTAGATCAAACCCATTTATCTCTATTTGTGCCATTAGTTCATCTATCTTGTTACGAATGCTTCGTGCATTCAGATAAAGAGCCTTTAATTTAAATTTTTTACCATTATTCCCTGCTTTGATCTTATTCTCTGCTGCACTTCTCCTGTTAAACTCTCTGTCCCTTCCTGTCACACTCTGCTTATTTTTACCCAAATCGCTACACTCCTGTTTTGCCTTGACCTTTCTGTTTAGATTTCTAAATTTCCCCTCACCTGACCCCTCCCCTGCCTTTTTTAGTTTAAAAGCCTAGCTAGAGCCCTAGTTTTTTGATTCGTCAGGACGCTGGCCCCAGCCTGGTTTAAGTGGAGCCCGTCCCGATGGAACAGCTCCTTCTTTTCCCAGTACTGGTGCCAGTGCCCCATGAATTGAAACCCCTTCTTCCCACACCACTCTTTGAGCCACGCATTTAACTCTCTGATCTGCTTGACCCTATGCCTATTTGCACGTGGCTCAGGTAGTAATCCAGAGATTATTACCCTTGTGGTTCTGCTTATTAATTTAGACCCTAGCTCCTCAAACTCCCTCAGCAGAACCTCATTCTTAGTTCTACCTATGTTGTTGGTTCCTACATGGACCACGACAATTGGATCCTCCCCCTCCCATGCCAAGTTCTTCTCCACCCGTGAGGAGATATCCTTAACCCTGGCACTGGGCAGGCAACACAGCCTTTGGGACTCTCTTTCGCGGCTGCAGAGAACAGTATCTATCCCCCTGACTATACTGTCCCCTACCACGACCACATTCCTTCCTTCTCCCCCCACTTGGATGGCCCCCTGTACCACGGTGCCGTGGTCAGTTTGCCCATCCTCCCTGCAGTCCTTTTCCTCATCCATACAGGTAGCAAGTACCTTGTACCTGTTGGATAAGGTCGGGCTGAGGCTCCTCTATCACTACATCCTGGGTCCCCATACCTGCCTGGCTCGCAGTCACAGCCTCCTGTCCCTGACCACGGATGAACTCTAAAGTACTATTTAACCTAAAGGGTGTGACTGCCTCCTGGACCAAAGTGTCCAGGTAACTCTCCCCCTCCCTGATGCATCACAATGTCTGCAGCTCGTACACCAGCTCAACAAGTCTGAGCCGAAGTTCCTCGAATTGCAGACACTTACTGCAGATGTGGTTGCTTGGGATCGCGATGCTCTCCACAAACTCCCACATGCTACAGTTACGACCCACTACCTGCCCTGCCATCTCTAACCTTGTTTTATTTACTAATTAACTAGTTAAAGCTTTTATTCAATCAATATCAATGCCACCAAATACATCAACAGGGAAGTTATTTCACTTTCTCGAAATACAGCTGATTTGTGACCAGTGTCACTCATCATGTGAATGCTTCCTTCCTGATATCTGCCACAATGTGCTCATTCTAAATAAATCCAGTGTACTGGCAATCTGAAAGGAAAGGTGGCTTCTGAGGGATGAAATCTATCCTCTGCCGTCATGAACGTATATACCATGTCTTTCCATACAAAAAGTCTGCAGGCACAACAACTTTAATGTCACCATGATTTTACTGTCCAGTAATTCTGTGTATGTACATGCCTAATTCGTCTTACCATAGTGCTTTCCCTTGGTATTAGTGTGTGAAGTAGGAATTCTTAATCCTAATCTAATGTTTCTTTTAAGAGCTTCCTGAGTGGCAGCATTACATGAGGCAGTGCTTGCTGTGTGTCTTTTGGGACTGAAGTAGTCCTCACCTCATGGCAGCTACCTTCTGCTGCATCTCTTGTGCTGTAGCATGGACAACCTGGCCCTGTCTCTTTTTTGCCACTTGTACAGGTATCAGTGGGAACTGACAGGAAGGTATGCATGCAATGTTGTCCTGAGAGACAACATGTGCGCCTTCTGTCCATGCCGCTAGTAATGGGTACTAGCTCTGCTTAGCCACTGATTTGTAGGAAAGCAAACGTAATGGTCCCAATGAGATCAGTGAAGACTAGTGTGATGCTTATCTGTAACCGGTAGCTGAGCCTGTTCAAACCAGAAGAGACGGCCTTCTCCAATCTAGCATCCTATGCCTCTATTCCAGCAATCTGAGCTTTCAAAGAGGAAACAAAGAGTGCCCTTCAGATATATTTCTCCGATGTGCTGTGTGTGTTACTGTTGGACTCCTCCACCTGAGCTTCCATCTGCAGCACACTGTTTGGTACAGCCCTAAATGCCTGCACTAATGCTTGATGCTCTTCCAGCACCATTATTTTCAATGCAGGGCTAATGAGCTGCAGATACCCGGGATCATCAAACAAGGGGTGATGTTTCCTGACCCTCCACCCAGCAACATCTTCATATGCTAACACCAGTTGTTGCTGCTCACTTGTGCTCTGTTTGCCACTGTATAGGCAAAAAGGTGCAAAGTGATTTTACACTTTAATTTGGGGAATTAACTTTTTATCCCCACATGATTTAATTTTATTTTTAACTTTTTCCTAAAGGAACGTCAGGCACAAACCATGGCTTTATAAAATTTTATTTTTATTTTTAATGCATTTGAAAATTTACATCAGAATCTAAACAATATCTTGGGTTTATGCACGAATTAGAATTCCCTTAATAATATAACACCTTCTGAATTTCCAAAATGCATAACCGTGTAGAAATTGAGGGGGACAAATTGAGGAGCGCCCCGTTAACTTTAGCGGTAACGAAAAAGTAGCGCCGGGCGCTACATCAGTGAATCCGACGTGAACTTCGGGTTTAGCGCTCCAGGAAGGAAGTGGAGCGCGAAATCAAGTGCTACCACTTCCCTTGGAGCGCTAAAGTTCAGCAAGAGGGGCGGTAGCGGTGCAGTGCTGCCGGGAACGGAGGCTCCTTCCCTCCCTTAAAGGGAAAGGCCATTGCTGCAGGCTCTGCATTAAATCGTCGCCAACGGCAGCCGCGATCCGCGATGATCAGCCCCAAGCACTCTAACAGAGGGCAGGGCTGATCAATCGCGGCACAGGAAAAAGTTGAAAAAACAACCTAAGGGGTGAAAACGAATTTTTCATTGGCACAAGTGGCCTTACCTTTAAATACCGCTCCCCAAGCGGCCAGCCTCCCTAACAACACCTCCTAGCAGCTGTCGGTGTTATCGCCCCGGCGATGCTGCAGGGGGCAGAACCAAAGTTCGGCTCCGGGGCGCTGCGCAGCCGGATGACGTCACGGTCTCCGGGCGTAGGAAATTATGGCGCTAGTGGTTACCGCTGCTGCAAACCTCCACGTCAATTTCGCGGGCGTTGGTACTATCGCTTCGCCCGGTCGCAAAGCCGGTAGCGCCCCGTTAACGCCCCCCCCGGAGGCGCTAACGGGAGGCGCAAAGGAGGCCAATTTCTCTCCCTAAATGTCTACCTTCGATTCACCCCGTAACGAAAGTTATATACTCATGGTTGGCTCAAGCTTGTTGAGAAGATTCCAAGTATTTGGATGGACATTGTTGTAGTGTAGCATGGCTTTTTCTTGTAGCCAGGTCATCTGCTTCACAGGCAATCTGTAAGCCTGCTTCGAGGCATGAAGGTGTGAGGTAGCGAGCAGTCAAGAAGGTACCAGGTGAGGTGGCGCCTCCGAGACGTGAAAGGCGAGGTTGGAGCAATTGCAGTGGAGCTCTGTGTCTCTTTTCACTCGAACAAGTCTAGCTTTTTTAAAACTAGAACCACACCTCTGGGAAGCTGGCTAGTCAGCATTAGGTTCCTACAAATACCACCCACGACTGATTGACACTTCACTCGTTTGCTCTGTGTCCACAACATAACGTATGCAGGTGTTCAAAATGACCTCCAGCCAGCCTGGACTAGTTCTTGCTGCTATGGTGATCCATCCTCTGCTGTGTGGTCTTTTCCAATGTATCCTTTTAAGAGTCCTCTTTTTCAGATATGCTGGAGTCGATTTAGTACCAGGCTTTTGATTCATATGAATTTTCAATATACCACCCAGTGCAGTACACTCTTCATCATTCTCTAATTCCGCCAGGGTGGATGTTGTGTGCTGGCGCTTGGAAAGAATAGAGTGAAAGAGTGTATTTTGCATAGTGTTGGCTTCATCAGATGCTGTGGGGCCTACATCGTGGTCTTGTGTCGCACCTAGAGAAGGAAAAGAGGACGAAAGGTTACAGTGGTTACCCAAGGAGCCAAGCTCACATATCACTTTCTCTAGAAGTAGTGACCTGAGGATTTTGTGATATGGTTCACTGGTGATTAACTAAGGGTACAATAGAAAGAGAAAGAGAATGTCATGACCAACCCTGAGCTGGCACATACCTTCTTACTTCCCCATCTCCAATACCCTGAATGGCCACCTTCCCCCGGATGTGCAGTGCTTCCTCCTCATACAGAGTTTGAGGTCTCAGGTTTTGGTGGAATTACCTGTTGACAATCTCTCCCGGCTGTCATAGGCTGCCTAGGGAAAAAAGGGCCAAATTAACTTTAGTAACCATGATATGCGGTAACTCCCAGGTAGCCCAAAATGGGTGCGAAGACAGTTGTGCGCAACAAATAATTACACTTCCTGTGAGGCGTTTTGTGCAATGAATGCATGTAAAGGTGTGAGTGAAGGTAGACTTACAGGTGAACAATAGCAACGTAAAGGGCACCGCACTACCTAATAGCCATTGAAGGTAAACTATTCAAGCACTTTAACTGTAAGCGGCAGACATACTTACTATGGTGCATTCTTGGAAGGCGAGGCAGGCTCCTTGTACCTTAAGGCCATTAACCTTTTTGGGGCACTGTATGGCTGTGCATCGAATGGTGGAACTGGCCTACCTGTCCTGGCCATCTTCTTCCACTGACCCTGAACAACTCTCCTCCTTTTGTTTGTTGCAATTTTACCTGCTACCTTGAGACGTGAGTCAATCTTTCTCCACACTGCACTCCCTGAAGTGACCTTTCACCTCTCCTCAATCCAGTTGCATTCTCCCTCCCAATGTAACTGGGTCTCCGCCACCTCCCTCCACGCCACCATGCTGATCTTCCGAGGAGCTCTCTCCCTAGCAGTCCCCAGCAACCGCTCACAGCTCCTCAACATTTGTCCAGAAAGGCCCGCAGCTCCTCCTCTCCAAAGTTCTGAGACCTCGGGGGGAAATTTTGGGGGGGTCAGCGGGCGCGTTTGGTGGCGTGGGAAACTTTTTTTTTTGGCAGAGGGTAGGGAACCCACTGTCAACCCGCCATCACACTAGTTTCCCAGATGTCGGTCTGTCAGCGCTGAACAGACTGAACAGCGGGGGAGGGAATTTCGGTAATTAAGAGCTTGTTAACAGCCACTTAAAAACTATTTTGAGCTCACCTTTAAATTTTACGAGGTCACCCACAGGTTCTGCGCTGCTCGGGGATCACGCCAAGTAAGCAGGTCAGGAGTTGTGTTACCATGAAATCATCTCTTTACTTGACAGTTGCAAATGTGCTATAAAAGCTCCCATCTCATAGCTGTTCACTTTCCACAATCAGAAGCTGTTGCTTACTGCATTTGGAAGACAGATTGGGGGAAAAATTCAGTCGTGCCCCGTTTGGGGCGCAAATATCGTCCGGGCGCAAAAATTAGCGCCTGGCGCTAATTATCGCCACTGACTGGAAACTTCACTTTTAACGCCCCGGGAGGTGATTGGAGCGCTAAATCAGGCGCTGCACACCTGTCTTAAGGCGCAAAGGCCGAGGAGTGAGGCGCTAACTCAGCGCGCGAGCGCAGCGCAGGTGCTGCCAGTTAGCGAGGGAACACAGACACACTGGCGCCGGCCAGTTCTTAAAGGGGGGGGCGATCTTGCTCCCCAGCCACACCCTGCTCATTGCAGCCTTGAATCTCGGCCTGGAGAGACCTGTGAATCCATTTTCCAGCCAAGGATGGAGAGGGCGAGAGAACGAGCTCAGCGCTTCAGCGAGCGGGCCTTGGATGCTCTGGTTAGCGCGGTGGAGCGCCGAAGACCAATACTGTACCCAGAGAGTGGCAGGAGGCCTTTGCCGCGCGACTACAGAAGAGTGTGGAGGGAGGTGGCTCAGCGCGTCTCCTCCAGGAGCATGGTGCCCAGGACCCATGTCCAATGCTGGAAAAAGTTCAACGACCTCACTCGGGTTGTCAGGGTGAGTGGCTTTTTTGCAATACCTCTCCATCCCTCCATCTCAACCTCACTCTATGGCCAGAGGGTCTTAAAACCACAATTAACAACACTCATCCAACACCTATGGTCCTTTCATGAAGCACACACACACATTCCATACTTTGCATACAGTAAGGGCTATTCACCTATGGGAGGCACATCAGGCAAGACCATGGCTGTATACAGTAAGGGGTATTCACCTATGGAAGGCACATCAGGCAAGACCATGGCTGTATATTTACTCAGACGCCGTCCTTTTTCTTGCAGGCCAAGCTGGCGCATAATAGGAGACAGCAGCAACGGACGGGTGGAGGGCGGCCTCAGCTGCAACTCCTCAGCGATCTTGAGGAGCGCGTCCACAGGATTGTGGCAAGCCGGGTGATCGGTCCCGTCGCCACTGGAGACGTCGACCCCGTTCTGGACAGCAATGGTAAGGTCATCACCTTTTTGTCCTCTGTCCTTCCACTTGTCCCTCACAACACCAGCCTTTGACACTTTCAATCCAACTTACTAACTCGCTGCACTTATTCCTCCCTTACTGCCACCCTGTCCTCACGCTAAAGCCACTCTTGTACCTCCCTGCTTTCAGATGGTGATTCACCAGCTGAGGAGACGGGCCCTGAAGCTGCCAGTGGGAGTGAAGCTGCAGCCGAGGAGGAAGAGGAAGCCGGAGCATCAGTGCCACCCTCTCCCGAGGAAGCCCATGCCGACACTGGAAACACGCCTTCCCTGGAGGGGAGCAGGGGGGAAGGGTCTGATGAGGGTGAAGCTCCAGGACCCAGCGGGCTGCAGCAACGCGATGGGGGTAGGGAAGCTCGGGGGCCTTCTCCCCGGAGGGAGAGTATGCCAGCGAGTCCTGCTGCACTGGACGCAGAGGAGGAGCGGCTGATCGCGGAAATGAACACCCAGGTGGTGGGCATGCACACTGAGCTCATGGCTGCAGTGGGTAGGGTGCCCGAATGCATTGAAGCACTGGCAAGGAGTGTGGAGCACTTCGCTGCAGCGCAGGCGGATGCGACACTGAAGCTCAGTGCTGCAATTCAATCTCAGACTGCTCTCATGCAGACTCAGATTGAGGTCACGCGAGCACTGTCTGCTGCCATCCTCGCTGGTTCGTTCACATTTCCCCGGGGCTCTCACCGCGCCGCAGCAGGCCAGCAATCTGTGCTCCAGCAGATTGCTCCGGATGCTGAGGTGCTGCCCCGTGGGAGTGCCAGTGTGCCGGTCGAGCAGGGAGTTGCTGTCCTCGCTCAAGATGACAGCATTCCTGCTGCCACCACTGTCACTTCTCCACTGCAGTTGCCACCGCCTGTAGGACAGACTGCTGCCGCCCATGCAGAGTTGGTGCAGTCTGCAGCCGGGCCCTCCAGGCCCAGAACTGGTCGAGGCCGTCCCTCAAGGGCATCTGCATTGTCAGGGCCTGACAGTCAGCAGCCTTCCACCAGCCTTGCTGCAGCCACTGAGGTCCCATTGCGGAGGAGCAGTAGGGTAAGAAGGGGGGAAGGGCGCACGAGAAGGAGTTCACCCTCGATGTAGGAGGTGTGACAAAATGCTGGTCATTTTTTTATTAAAGGCCGAGGTTCGTGGTCAAACTTTTGTTGAGTGTTTTGCACATGATCTCCAGGTTGTGAGAACCAGTTATGGTAATGACTGTTTTTTTGTGTTTATTTGTATGAGTTTGTCATGAAGAAATGACACACACAGAGTTTGCAAAATAAATAAGTTTTGGTACTCAAAATATACATGTTTGGTGTTTGGAATCATTGGTGCCTTGGCCGGCTTAGGGGTTGCGTGTTGGGTTCATTCATGCTGTTCTCAATGGCAGAAGCCATTTCCACAGCAGGGGCCTAGAAGCGGCTTGCTATCAGCCGCTGACGGACGGCCCTTGCAGTTTCACCATTGTGGGCCGCCCTCACGCCTTGGTGCTGCTGCTGATCATCCTCCTCCTCCTCTTCCTCCTCCTCCTCTAGTGGTGCTCCAAGGCCTGGTGGCATTGGCTGGGTCCTGAGGATTGCCATGTTATGCAGCATGCAGCACACAACTACGATGTTGGAAACTCGCTCAGGCGAGTACTGCAGGGCTCCTCCAGAATGGTCGAGACAGCGGAACCGTTGCTTGAGCACGCCGATTGTGTGCTCCACGATGTTCCTGGTAGCTTGATGGCTCTCGTTGTACCGCAGCTCAGCAGGGGTGTTGGGCGTATGGAGCGGTGTCATCAGCCAGGTGCTCAGTGGATACCCCTTGTCCCCGAGAAGCCAACCAACTGGCTGATGCGGTGCCTCGAAAAGTTCTGCCACAGTAGTCTGGCGCAGGATGAAAGCATCGTGGCAGCTGCCAGGATAGTGGGCATTGACAGCGAGTATCAGCTGTCTGTGGTCACAGACCAACTGAACATTCAAGGAATGGAACCCCTTTCTGTTCCGGAAATCCTCGGCATTCTCATGCGGAGCACGCAAAGCCACATGCGTGCAGTCAATGGCGCCCTGCACCATGGGGAAGCTCGCTATCCTCGCAAAGCCCAGAGCGCGTTCTTGCTGCTTGTCTGGGGTCATGGGGAAAGAGATGAACTCTCGTCTCCTTTTAAAGAGGGCATTTGTGACCTTCCTGATGCAGCAATGCACCGCGAACTGGGAGATATTGGCGATGTCCCCAACAGCAGATTGAAATGAGCCAGTAGCATAAAAGTTCAGAGCCACTGTGACCTTCACTGCCACCGACAGAGACGTCCTGGACCTCAGTTGAGGCTGCAGATCTGGCTGCAGCAGGTGGCAGAGCTCAGTGACCACCTCCTTGCTGAAGTGCAGCCTTCGCAGACACTGCTCATCAGACATGTGAATGTAGGAGAGCTGTTCACGATATACCCTGGGAGGGTAAGCTCTCCTGTACAGACGCCTGTTGGCCCTCCTCCGTCTGGCCATCATTGCCACTCTCTATCTGCGTCTCTGTCTCCTCCGATTCAGCTGGCGCAGGACGACGCCCCCCATCAGTGCAGCCCCCATATCTCTTAGCAAGCAAAGTTATGAAGGCCAGAAACCAAAGTACCAGCGAAGTTAGGATGAGTAGCCAAAACTACGTCACACAGCGTTGACTCAATGCAGAAGTCTCTCTTTCTCTCTCTCCGAATCTCTCTCTCTCTCTCAGAACGAGTGGTGCAAAAATGTCAACCACAGAGAAAGACAGGAAGAGGCCCCCTTTAAATAGCACCCCCCCCAGCCCCACAGCGATTGTTAGCATTCCACTCTTCCGGTCGTTGGATGCGCCAGGCGGTAAGGATGGGGGCGCCACTGAAATTCTGCTCCGGGGCGCCACAAGGGCGTTGCACTCTCATATGACGTCACAATCTGCGCGCGCAGGAGATCGCAGCGATAAAGTTTAGCGCCGCCGCAAAATGGCTAGTTAAGTTCGCGAGCGGCGCAAACATCGCTGCGCCCGGGCGCTAGCTGCTTTGCGCCCCATTAGCGCCCTCTTAAGGCGCTAACGGGAGGCGCAACCAACTGAATTTTTCCCCCATTGAGTTTTATGCAGGTTGCAAGTGTTTGGAGTAAACTCTGTATCCAGTGCTACCTCATTGGAACAACCTCTCTTACAATTGACAGATTGCTTCTGTCATCTCAAGTTCACCTGCTATCTATTACATCAACATCGGTGCCCTTGAAACTATCTCACCTTGGTCCTCAGAATCCCACCACGATCAGCCCCAACACCAGCAGCACCAGGCACACCAGCAGCACCAACAACAACACCAACCTTCTCCGCAATCAACTGATGCTGCACAGGACACAGGGCATCAGCACCCAACCACATTGCTGGCTGGGAGGCCAGGGATGTCCTGACCATGGCCAGATTTACTTCAATTGACATTGTACACCCTGGCTGCCACATGACGCGCCAGGTTGGCACCACCCCACACCAACACCATCCCTACAATGCCCAAGCCATTCCTTCCACACTCATCGCCATTGCGGGGGTACCGTTATGCCTCATCATTCACTGCAACTCACTAAGTCACTTCCAAAGGTGCACACAAATATGTCCAAGAACGGAAAGTGTTGAAAATAAAGATTTCAATGTTTCACAGCACATTAACAGAAACTTCATATGAACATTGGCTAAAACACCCAAGTGCGTACCCTTGTATGTTGTTAGTTGGTATGATTGCACTAGGATGAGGGTGAGTGTGAGGGGTGGCTAGTGAGATTGGGAAGTGATAATGTAGATAGAGAGGGATGGGTGGAGGTGCAAGGTATGTTGGTGTGAGTAAAGATGTGCAGGACTAGGGTAGGGAAGGCAGTGTGATAGGGATGTGATGAGTGGCACAGCAGGATGAGGTTGAGTGTGGCTTTGCAGTGATCTACTGAGATCATTGAAACGTTTACGCTACTGCAGCCTGGTCCTCCGAATGACATCCCTGCTTGTGTCCTCCTCTGCAATGTGCAACCAGGCTGTGCTGATCTCCTGGGGAGGTCTCTTCCACCCATGGGAAGGGAAGAGGACCTCACTGCGTGCTGTGACTCCCTCCATAAGCATTTGGAGGGAGTCATGGGAGAGCCTGGGTGCTGCCGTGCATCTCTGTGCAGTGCTTGTCAATGCTATAGAACACTGACAGCACCACTGTCAAAATCAATTTGCGCATGGTTCCTTTAAGGAAACCGGCTGATGACACGTTATCAAGTGACGTCATCAGACTCGCTTCCTTCGATTGGTTAGGAAATGCGTTGGGCGGGCTTAACAAGCCCAATCAACGTAAGATCACTTTGGACAGCGGGCTGGAGCCAGCAGCGGGGTCGCAACCCGCCACCGACTCCGGCCGCACCGGACCCGCCGAGGTAGGGGAAATCGTGGCCCTCTTCTTGTTGTCTTCTTGCGACATTTTCTGTGAAAAAGTGTATTTGCAAAACATGGTAAATTACTTTTTACTGCACTGTAAAAAGGTATTAAAAGGGTTTTTTAAATGTTAGTCACTTTTTAATGTTGATTTAAAGTAATTTCAGAAGTTGCAGGTCACTCACCTCTCAGTGCCACATCTTAACTAAGTGATGGCGTCTGTTTTCAGCTTTTTACAGCGTCATGTTGTTGGTCAGGAAGATAAGCCACTGGGCATGACATTCACCAGGTCCCAAATGCGACATTGACCTTGTTGCGCCATTATCATATTGAAGTTCCAGCAATTTGCCGTGCAATTATAGTGCGCTGTCAACGGTGGGCTAAAAGGTCCAATTAACGTTGTTTGCCATGAGGTCTGCAATTGCAGCAAATTCTGGCCCAATGTCGTATCGCCCTAGATTACTGATGATGTACAGATCTTAATTCAGCTTAGCTCCTCCAATGACTTCCGTAACTTTGATATCTTAAGTAACAATATCAAAATAAACCTACAGAAATAGTCTGTTACAGTTTCTTTGTTATTTGTTCTGGGGTTCTGATAATGAAACTGCTTTAAGAGAAATTATAATGCTGATGGCATCATCAGAGGAACTTGTTTTGGTGTTACTAAGCCCATCATTATAGGAGGCAGTGAGCGCTTGCTGACTTTTAAGACCCCAAAGGAATAAAAAGTAAGATTTTTTTCTACCAGATAGGCTGGGTTTGTTTTCCTTGGAACAGAGGAGGCTGAGGGGAGACCTTATTGAGGTGTATAAAATTATGAGGGGCCTAGATAAAGTGGATAGAAAGGACCTATTTCCCTTAGCAGAGGGGTCAAAAACCAGGGGGCACAGATTTAAAGTAATTGGTAGGAGGTTTAGAGGGGATTTGAGGGGAAATTTCTTCACCCAGAGGGTCGTGGGGGTTTGGAACTCACTGCCTGAAAGGGTGACCCTAACCACATTTAAAAAGTACTTGGATGTGCACTTGGGATGCTATAATCTGCAGGGCTACGGACCAAGAGCTGGGAAGTGGGATTAGGCTGGATAGCTCTTTGTTGGCTGGCGCGGACACAATGGGCCGAAATGGCCTCCGTCCGTTCTGTAACTTTCTATGATTCTATGATAAGGAGAGAAAACATATGCGCAGCTGATCCCCAGCAGACCCACAGTTTCACCTGTGATCAGACCTGCATTCAGATGTGCAATCAGGTCCACAATCGGATTGGATCTGCACTGCGTCTTAGCTTCGAGCCATGAACGCCTTCACGATCACAACAAAGAAACAATGATGGCAGGGTGGCCAGAGCTTTGAGTTCATTTCCCCAGGATGGCTGCCATCACAGAAACGTGTGGGAGAAACCTCACATGTGTAGTGGAGGTGACCCCTTCTCCTGATGCGCCAGAAGTTGTGAATTGCCTGTGGTGCCCTTCCTCCCTATTTTAATAAAATTTAAAGTGGCGGCCTAAGGAAAGTTCTGGGAAGCCAGAAAGCAACTATCAATGGAAAAAAAATGAACTGCACTGGGATCAGAGTTCAGGGAGCTTCCTGCCATGTCATCGGAATCTGTAATTTACCTCATGTCCTTCCATGCTAAATAGCAGGTGCTGTACATGGTCGTCTTATCATAGCTATGTACAGGTTGAGCGTCCTGAATCAGGCAACCTCGGGACCGAGGCCGAGCCGGTTTTCGTGTTTTTCCGGACTTCGGAACGTGTTTCTGATGTCCGAAGTCCGGAAATATCGCAACCTGGGCTCGGGCGTTTCCGGACTTCGGACATCAGAAACACGTTCCGAGTCCGGAAATGCCTGGGCCCAGGTTGCGGTTTGACAGGGTGTCCGGATTCCGGAACATTTTACGGATTCCAGACGACCCTGCCACCAATCGTCCAGGAGTCTGGATTCCGGAACTCCGGATTTTGGACGCTCAACCTGTAATTATATATGATTCAAAATAGTGGCCCAGCAAATGTGAGTGCGCCAGTTAATGAGAAGGCAGTCTGTGATGTGGTGCTAATAAAGAACAACAACAACTTGTATTTATATAGCGCCTTTAACGTAGTAAAATGTCCCAAGACGCTGCACAAGAGTATTTTAAGACAAAAAAAAAATTTGACACCGATCCACATAAGGATAAATTAGGGCAGGTGACCAAAAGCTTGGTCAAAGAGGTAGGTTTTAAGGAGCGTCTTAAAGGAGGAAAGAGAAGTAGCGAGGCGGAGAGGTTTAGGCAGGGAATTCCAGAGCTTAGGGCCCAGGCAACAGAAGGCATGGCCACCGATGGTTGAGCGATTATAACCAGGGATCCTCAAGAGGGCAGAATTAGAGGAGCGCAGAGATCTTGAGGGGTTGTGGGGCTGGAGGAGATTACAGAGATAGGAAGGGGCGAGGCCATGGAGGGATTTGAAAACAAGGATGAGAATTTTGAAATCAAGGCGCTGCTTAACCGGAAGCCAATATAGGTCAGGTAAACTCAGTTGTTTAGTCAATAACTCCTGTCTCCACACCTGTTATTGTCTTCAGTCGATCCAGACACTGATGACAGCTTACAAATATACTCCTCAACAACACAGTGATGCTCAAATTTAACATCGGTAGATGGCCATTAAGCTGGGATAATCTGTCAGTTTATTTTATTACAACTTTATATGTTTATTCAGCTCCTTTATAATGTGGTGTTTCACAACTTTTCCAATGTATATAAATAAATGTTTCGGACCTGGCATGTGCCAGCAAAAGCATGCTGATTTCACATTCACTAAATAGCAATTAATCAAATAAATGCATACAGTGCATTTCAATATTTCTCAAAAGTTCCTTTTGCAAAAAATAACAATCACAACCGCCTAAAATGTTTCAGAAAGCCTCTACATGTATTAACAATTTTCTATTTCTCTTCTTTTAATTCTTCACCTCCCTCTAGGATCTTATGGACATGTGGCATGGATATATTGATTTCTTGACCTGTCTCAGTCACCTGTGCTCTCTGGTTGTCATATTTCTTTCAGCGCACTCATAGGTCCTTTTGCATTGGGAGTAGTCCCCTGCTCTGCTTCAAATAGTGCCATAGGATCTTTTACGTCCACCTGAGAGGGCAGACAGGGCCTCGGTGTAATGCCTCATCTGTAAGATGACACTTCCAACACTGCAGCGCTCCCTCAGTACAGCACTGAAGTTTCAACTTAGATTATGCCTCATATCTCTGGAGTGGGACTTGACCCCACACCTTCTGACTTAGAGGTGAGACTGTTAACACTGAGCCAAGGCTGACACCTAACAAAGGGAAACCAAAGCATTAAGGAATACTAACAGTAGTGAGCAATAGGCTGGGAAGAATATAAGGCTACACTTCCACTGCCGATTTTGTGTTGATGCAGAATGGTTTTGACATGAATGTGGCAGTATAACTCCTGAGTCAGGTGCCAATCTTGTCTATGCCCGCCCCAAAATTGAAGATCTCTCACCATAACTGCACGAGAAGTCTACCCCACCCCCGGGAGGGCCAGAATTTTTTAGGCTATACTATTTTTAAAAAATAATATTGAACTTCAAAATGTTTATTTTTTTTAAAAAAAGTGGTACTTGCTAAGGTTAAGAGAATTGAACACAGATACTGCTAAGCAACAGCCTGGTTAGTGGGAAGAATCAGGCATGAATGACTTGGAGCAGGTTTTAATATTTTGTAATGCTTTCTAAATTTTTAAGCCATCTGCATCTCTTTTATTTATGTTTGTACTCAGAACTCAAAGACAGCCATTGTTCGGATAAACAGTACCGAGTTCTGAAAGGACTGTACCATTAGTCAAGTTTGAAAGGGTTCTTAATAAAAATTATGAATTTAAACCTTTATCTAAGTAGAACTTTTTGGTAACATTTGCAGAGATATTTGGTAAAGAGGGAAAGATGCAAAATAAGTGTAATTTAAAAAAAAGTTTTATAAGTATTTGTCCTTCTCTTTAAGAACCCATAACAGATGGAAAGTAAAAGTAACGATCTTCTCCCCCACATTACATGTAGAGATTTATTTATTTAAGTGTGGTAGAGGATGCAAATTAATTAATTTATTTATCTACCTGCGATGGGTAGAATACATTTTATTTATTTTTCATGAACCAATCAAAAACAGTTGCGTCACTGTCTCTGTGGAGACCTCTTAACAAACTTCTTTCCAAGTTCTTTCGTTGAAGATCTGAATCCTTGCTCCTCTTCGACACTCCAGCAACCCCCCTTGCAACAGTGCAACTTTTGCCTCGCCATGAGTCATGGCATTGGAGATCTACGAGTGCCGTACAAAACAGCTCAGAAATAATCAAATACACAACCTTTTCATTATTCCCGTACCTTGAGAACTCAATTCCAACTGCCAGCATCAATCATCCATAATTCTGCAAACAAATATAAGGTGGGAACTTCACTTGTTTCACTTTTCCCTGTTTGTGCCGACGTTTTTCAAGTTTAATAATAACTGTTAGCCATTGCATAAATCGTATACAGCAAAGGTTTCACTGTAAAACATTTTTTATTCTTGAGTTATGCTGCACTCTGTGTGAAGGAACATAAAACAAAATAGTAAAATATTTTACAGTCACGTAAACAAAAAAGGAAGGTCAGGATGGGAATAGGGCCATTAAGGGATGGACAGGATAACACCACAGGCAGTGATAGAGAGATGGCAGAGATATTAAGTAATTACTTTGCTTCAGTATTTACCAGGGAGATAGAACAGGTGGAGATGACATCGGATGATGAGATTAGTAATGAGATAACTGCATTTAAAATAAAACAAGGAGATATATTAAATAAACTAATGAAACTCAAAGAGGATAAAACCCCTGGTTCGGACGGATTACAGCGGGGCATTTTAAAAGAATATGGGGAAGAGATAGCAGAGGCATTACTACACATATTTAGTAATTTGTTAGAAAAAGGTGTAGTGCCAGAGGACTGGTGGATAGCTAACGTAATACCTATAATTAAGAAGGGAGATAGAACATGTCCAGGGAACTATAGACCAGTCAGCTTAACATCGGTGGTAGGAAAAATAATGGAATCCCTACTAAAGGAGAAAATGGAAGAATATCTAGAAACCAAAATTATAATTATAAATAGTCAGCATGGATTTCAAAAGGGAAGGTCTTGCTTGACCAACCAAATTGAATTTTTTGAAGAGATAACAGAAAGAGTAGACAAGAGTAATGCAGTAGATGTAATTTATCTAGATTTTCAAAAGGCCTTCGATAAGGTACCACATAATAGACTAATGAATAAGGTCAGAGAATGTGGAGTCAGGGACAAGTAGCAGAATGGATAGCTAGCTGGCTTCAAAACAGAATTGAGAGGTCGCACAACACCAGGTTATAGTCCAACAGTTTTATTTTAAATCACAAGCTTTCGGAGTTAAAACTCCTTCGTCGGGTGAAGTGAGGAGATACAGAATCGTCAAAGCATATATAGATAGAGAACAAAGCATGTGTAACTTACAATTGCAGACAACTGAATTCAATCATCCTGACTGTTTATCTGCCGAGGTGTGATAAAGTTAATCAGGTCAGCCAGGAAGGTACCACATCAAAGACATAGCAAGATACAACTGAGACAATGAGGTGGAATCGCATGGGGTCGAACGTGTCAAAAGCTGCCGTCTGTATGTAAAACGATTAACTTTAAAATTTTTACTTTTTTACTGGGAATCACATCTGTGAACAAGCCAACGACGACTCGAGTCTGGATCACGTCATGTATCGTGACATAAACCCAAGATCCCGATTGAGACCGTCTTCATGAGTGCGGAACTTGGCTATCAGTTTCTGCTCGATGATTTTGCGTTGTCGTGTTTTCCTAAGGTCGCCTTGGAGAACGCTTACCCGCATATCCGAGGCTGAATGTCCTTGACTGCTGAAGTGTTCCCCGACTGGGAGGTAACAATCCTGCCTGGCGATTGTTGCGCGGTGCTCGTTCATACGTTGTCTCAGTGTCTGCATGGTCTCGCCGATGTACCATGCCGCGGTGCATTCTTTCCTGCAACGTATGAGGTAGACAACGTTGGCCGAGTCACATGAGTATGTACCATGTACCTGGTGGGTAGTGTCCTCACGTGTGATGATGGTATCTGTGTTGATGATCTGGCATGTCTTGCAGAGTTTGCCATGGCAGGGTTGTGTGGTGTCGTGGTCGCTGTTATCCTGAAAGCTGGGTAATTTGCTGCGAACGATGGTACTTCTGAGGTTAGGCGGCTGTTTGAAGGCAAGTAGTGGAGGCATGGGGATGGCCTTAGCGAGGTGTTTGTCGTCATCGATGACATGTTGAAGGCTGCGAAGAACATGGCGTAGTTTCTCCGCTCCGGGGAAGTACTGGACGACGTAGGGTACCCTGTTGGTTGTGTCCCGTGTTTGCCTTCTGAGGAGGTCTATGCGATTTTTCGCTGTGGCCCGTCGGAACTGTCGATCGATGAGTCGAGCGTCATATCCCGTTCTTACGAGGGCGTTTTTCAGCGTCCGTAGGTGTCCATCGCGTTCCTCCTCGTCTGAGCAGATCCTGTGTATTCGCAGGGCTTGTCCATAGGGGATGGCTTCTTTAACGTGGTTAGGGTGGAAGCTGGAGAAGTGGAGCATCGTGAGGTTGTCCGTGGGCTTGCGGTAGAGTGAAGTGCTGAGGTGTCCGTCTTTGATGGAGATTCGTGTGTCCAGGAATGAAACCGATTCTGAGGAGTAGTCCATGGTGAGTTTGATGGTGGGATGGAACTTGTTTATGTTATCGTGTATCTAGAAACTGATAGCCAAGTTCCGCACTCATGAAGACGGTCTTAATCGGGATCTTGGGTTTATGTCACGATACATGACGTGATCCGGACTCGAGTCGTCGTTGGCTTGTTCACAGATGTGATTCCCAGTAAAAAAGTAAATTTTTTAAAGTTAATCGTTTTACATACAGACGGCAGCTTTTGACACGTTCGACCCCATGCGATTCCACCTCATTGTCTCAGTTGTATCTTGCTATGTCTTTGATGTGGTACCTTCCTGGCTGACCTGATTAACTTTATCACACCTCGGCAGATAAACAGTCAGGATGATTGAATTCAGTTGTCTGCAATTGTAAGTTACACATGCTTTGTTCTCTATCTATATATGCTTTGACGATTCTGTATCTCCTCACTTCACCCGACGAAGGAGTTTTAACTCCGAAAGCTTGTGATTTAAAATAAAACTGTTGGACTATAACCTGGTGTTGTGCAACCTCTCAATTTTGTCCACCCCAGTCCAACACCGGCATCTCCGCTTCAAAACAGAAAGCAGACAGTAGGGGTTAAGGGTAGCTATTCAGAGTGGCAGAAGGTGGGAAGTGGTCTTCCACAAGGATCAGTGCTGGGACCACTGTTGTTCACAATTTATATTAATGATTTAGACTTTGGAATCAAAAACACAATTTCTAAATTTGCGGACGACAGCAAATTGGGGGGGATAGTCAATACTGAGGAGGACTGCAACAAATTACAAGAAGACATTAATAAATTTATAGAATGGGCATATAATTGGCAAATAAAATTCAACACAGATAAATGTGAGGTATTACATTTTGGTAAGAAAAATAGGGAGGTCACTTATATTACTTGGAAAATATGAATCTAAATGGGGTAGAGGAGCAAAGGGATCTCGGAGTACAAATACACAAATCACTAAAAGTATCGACACAGGTTAACAAGGCCATAAAAGAAGCAAACCAAGCACTAGGGTTTATTTCTAGAGGGATAGAATTGAAAAGTAATGAAGTTATGCTAAACTTGTATTGAACCTTGGTTAGACCACACTTGGAGTACTATGTACAATTCTGGTCGCCATATTACAAAAAGGATATAGAGGTACTGGAGAGGGTGCAGAGAAGATTTACAAGGATGATACCAGAAATGCGAGGGTATACCTATCAGGAAAGGATGAACAGGCTGGATATCTTTTCTCTTGAAAAGAGAAGGCTGAGGGGTGACCTAATAGAGGTCTTTAAAATCATGAAAGGTTTTGATAGAGTAGACAGAGTGTTTCCACTTGTGGGGAAGAGCAAAACTAGATGCCATCAATATAAGATAGTCATCAAGAAATCAAATAGGGAATTCAGAAGAAAGGTTGATGGGTTCAAGTCCTGCTCCAGAGACTTGAACACAAAAATCTAGGCTGACACTCCAGTGCAGTACTGAGGGCGTGCTGCACTGTTGGAGGTGCTGTCTTTCAGTTAAGACATTAAACCAAGGCACTATCTGCTGTCTCAGATGGATGTAAAAGATCCTGTGGTACTATTTCAAAGGAGAGCAAGGAAGTTCTTCCTGGTGTCTTGGCCAATATTTATCCTTCATTAAACAAATTATCTGGTCATTATCACATTGCTGTTTGTGGGAGCTTGCTGTGCGCAAATTGAATGCCACGTTTCCCACATTACAATAGTGATTAAACTTCAATAAAAAAGTACTTAATTGGGTGTACTCTTCTTGTGCACACTTAAGACAAATAAACTGTAACTAATAAAACTTTAAAAGAACCTTAACAAATTAAATTAAAATTTCATTGGCCGCGGTGATGATGCACTCCAGTCCCCGCGGCGCCCACCGGTCGCGGAAAAACTCAAGCGTGCCGGCGGACACCACGTGCTCCATCTCCAGGGCCACCCGGGCGCGAACATGGCCACAGAAGAGAGGCAGGCAATCGGGCCGAACGACCCCCCTCGACCGCCCGCTGCCTGGACCAGCTTAATTGGGTGTAAAGTGCTTTGGGACGTCTGGTGGTCGTGAAGGCGCCATATAAATGCAAGTTTTAAAAATTACAAATACGTTTTTAAGCACTGGTCCGGAATCCTCTAATAGAATCGTTCAATTGTCATAAATGCATTTTCAACGCTACTTCATCTATGCTGTCGGGGAGTTCGGCACCTTCCGTTAAATCATAACATTACTGGACCCTTCTTCGGGGGGCTTCCACCGTCCAGCGAGGTTGCCGGGGGCGGGGATGGGAGGTGGTGGAAAGAATGCAGCATCCATTGGAGGACAGTGCGAGCAAGGTGAGCCCTGTGAGTGGTCCCAGGAGCTATCAATCCAGCGGCGACTGCTCCGCCTCCCCGCTGCCCTCGGGTCCCTGGAGCTGGCGGTCTGTGGGCTGCGGGTGTGAGCATTGTGCGCTGTGAGAGGAGACTGACTGACTGATGGAGAGGCAGAGACTCGAACCCCCTCCTCCCCTGTGACCGCATCAGGCTTTTACTCGCTGCCAAGACACCGGCTGGATTAGGCATTTTTCTAATTGCTAAAGTCGGATTTTTTTTTGACTTCAAGTCCAGTTTCTTATTAATTTTCCTCAGAAATGGACAACCAGCCGCGAAAATACACATCCCGTAACGAGAAAGATAAGGACAAGAAGTCCACTGACGAAGTGGATGGCAAGAAAACCACATTTGTAAGTGCTTAAGTGGCATGTGATTTAAAAATAACACATTATTGCATATTTATATTCATTATATATATCTATGCCGAAGCAATTTATTTACAAAAACACAATAAGGACAAGAGAATCATTAATAATGAAGTATTTGCTGTGATAATAATTGAACCATTTGTACGTGCATACTTGGAAACAAGTGTATTACTGGAAATCATGTGAGGGGGGCTGAATCTGACTCCGATGTTTATCTCCACTTGCTGTGAAAGACCCGGAAAGGAATTCTTTCTATAATAATATTTCTGGGGATGGAGAAAATTTGGCAGCGGGTGAAACGCAATGCACACTCGGTAAGAGCCGGAGTCATTGCTGCCCTGCTCAGTCCCTCCCTGGAGAAATATGTGGACATGGTGCATCTGTCAGGGAAGTCCCCTACCTCGGGACCAAACCAGGCCAGCGCAAAGAGCAGAGACACAAAATTCCAAGTTAAATGTTAGCAACCTGTATAGTGCTTGAAATTATTGACCTTAATGTTTAACAATTCAAGTTGGGAATTATTTGCAAGTTATTTTTCCGTTGTGGTCTCCAATGATTAATACTCATTTTTGGCTTTTTTTAGGAAAATGTTTCAAACAACTGTCAGTTTTGCTAACGCATCTGGAACAATTCTAATACATTATTCCAGTGCCAAAGCTATATGTTTATAAATTACACATTGCTTTAATTTTGTGCATTGTCTGCCTTTTTGAGGTTCTGCTTAATTGTGTTGTGTGTATTAACTAACTCTTGCACCCTTTTGCTGTTTGGTAGTTCACCTTACCTTATTGTTTGAAAAGTCCCACAGTCGCTATTTATTTTATTGGAGATAGATATATATATATATATATATATTATACTGACATTTACTTTACTTTACTTTTTTTTAAAATTGGGAATTGTTGAGTTGCTCATTCGTGTGTAGTTGTGGCACTAGTGGTCTGTTTGGTGTCATAATTGGCCCTGAGCAGATTCAAAACAAGTTTGGTACTACTGTTGCACCATTTAGTGGGAAAGGGTGTGAAAAATCAAGAGAGATATTTGTGCCAGGGAAACCAAGGAGTCTGGTTCGATAAAATTTCCCCAGGTCAGGAAGTACCTCTGTTATCTCAGTTTAACGTTTTGTTTAGTTACACAAAGCCTTTAAGCACTTTCCTTGGACGGTGAGTAGATCTAACGTACATCAGATAGTCATGAGATTTGAACCCTAATTTAGAGTTGCCAAGGTAAATAGTCACAGATACACCCAATAAATGTTATGTATATCAAAGTCATGAAGTAAATACCTTTTAAAGAATGAAAAGTCTTTATAATCATATTTGCAGTCAATTTTATTTTCAGTCAATTATGGTTAGTATTTAAGTCCAATGGTACAACATAAACATTTTACAAATTATCATGGGCTGCTTGATTTTTAGCAATTTTGAAATGTTATCTGCCTCTAAAAACTTACGATTAATTGTAAGTTTCATATCACATTCAGTTATAATTTAAATAAGCAGTTCCTCTACACATTGGTTACATTACATAGAATATTTATTCATCTTTTACTGCATTAAGTAATTCCTTTAAATATTTTACATTTACATAACCATATATGCCAAAAATTCTTTGAAGTGGATGTTAAATGAGTTTTATACCATTGTAAGCAGTAGAATCCCTAAAATATTAAGTTATTGTATGAAATACTCATAATTAAAAAAAATTAGCTACACCATGAAAGTAATTCCATGTTAATGGAGTGAAATCCTTCTGTGTGATATAATGTATGAACATTTAAAGTATTCATGTGAAATTTCTCTCTGTGCTATTTTAAGTGAGGCAATATTTAAGCAAGTTAACACTTTGTTAAAATTGTGGACAAAGGACTTTCATACCAATGTGTTAAGTGTTACGACACTAATATCATGCAGTGCGATTTAACCTCACTAAACAATAACGTTTTTATAATAGCACTTCTGCAATGTGTTAACACTACTATTATAAATATATACTGGAAATGCTTAGAATGACACTAAATAAATAAAAACATATATAAATTTATATTTTTTGCTGCAATTTTGTATTCATCAATGCGAGGTCAGTGCTGGAATGATCTCCCACTTTGTGCACTCAGTATCAGCATCAAACACTCCAAAATGAAGCCTGGTGCAGAATAAATCCTCTGTTCCACCCCAATAACCTGCTATAACTCCTATCTCAGAAGAACATCCTTTACTTCAACAGTATGAAATGTTCCACTTCTCACATCAGCCATACTTACGGCTTATTTAAGTGAGATTTCCAATTTAGTACCTTTTATGCTGAAATGCACTACTGATAGTAGCTGGGTTGAGGTTACCTGAACTCATTTGACTTTTGCACAGCTAACTTTTGTTCCATCAGTCTGACTGGATTCAAACCTAGTGTTGAAAGGGCAATGTGCTAATGCATTGCACTACTCAGTTCCTCCAATGCAGTCCATGATAACACATTCATCACAAAAATTAAATTAAGTATATATGTTTAGGCGAAGCTGTCAACACATGGTGGTACACAGTGATGGAGCTTGGATTCATGCCGTTGAACCTCCATACGGCTGAGTTGCAGATCTCAAAAATGTCATTTTGTGAAGGCATGAGGCCAGGTACATCCTTGGAAGACAGGGAAGGAGGGGAAATCGGAGAGATCATCACCAGAGTGCTTTTAACGTTGGGCTTGAGAGCTGCAAAGCTGCCTGACTGTGAATGTATCGCTTACCCAATACAATTGACGTATGGCCAAGGGAGACAAGAAAAAGGGACAGAACATCACTTGAAAAAACAAGGGAGTATGTACTCACAGCAAATGTACAGGTTTCATGTTTATCACTTCAGTACATTATATGTGAGTATGTACCCAGCAGAAAAACAATAATCAAATGTTTAAATATTTTGTAAAATTTATAAAATCTCATCCTTACATTCTAGAGTATAGAAAATCGATTCTTCTTTAGCTTAACAAGGACACTAAACTAGGTAAGTTAATCGTTAGTGACTATAATCCACATTTATGTTAGTGAAATCTTCATTACCCGCACTCCAATTATTCATCGTCCTGAGATTTTCCAAACCTCTGCTGCCGGTGTCCTAACTCGCACTAAGTTCTGTTCACCCTTCACCCTTGTGCTCGCTGACCTCCATTGGCTCCCGGTTAAGCAACACCTCGATTTTAAAATTCCCACCCTTGTTTTCAAATCCCTCCATGGCCTCGCCCCTCCCTATCACTGTAATCTCCTCCAGCCCCACAACCCTCCGAGATATCTGCGCTCCTCTAATTCTGGCCTCTTGAGCCTCCCCGATTTTAATCGCTCAACCATTTTCGGCCGTGCCTTCAGCTGCCAAGGCCCGAGCTTTGGAATTCCCTCCCTAAACCTCTCCGCCTCTCGCCCTCTTGTTCCTCCTTAAGACCTACCTCTTTGACCAAGCTTTTGGTCATCTGGCCTAATATCTCCTTATGTAGCTCGGTGTCAAATTTTGTTTTTTAACGCTCCTGTGAAGCGCCACGGGATGTTTTGCTATGTTAGAGGCGCTATATAAAACAAGTTGTTGTTGTTGTTGTATTATCCACCAGTATTTTCCTGGGGCCAAAGCCTTGCGCAAGATGTTGCCCGATTGCACAGTCCACTAATTATTCTTTTGTTACTTGTATTTCATCTTTTCTTGGTAAAGAAAACAATTTTTGTTGTTGTATGTATTGTGTATTGTAGTGGGGACTCTTGCTTATTGATCAATTTTCATTACCCATATGCTGTTAATGGAGGTTCTTCCCTGTTGTATATTTTGTTTTCTTTTGTGGCAGTTTTACTATTTGACACTTGGCTGTATCAGAGAGAATGGGAGGATATTCTTCACAGCACTGCCAAGCGCCAATGCAGTAATTCTGAATAAAACATGGAGCTGCAAGCCTTAAACCTCATGATGCATGTAAGACCAGACTATTGCTGATATAGAACAACTGCTAAACTCCCAAACTTTAGTTTACAATATTTGTATTCTTTATTTTTAGTATGATCTAGCAATTAGAATGCTGGGCCAAATGCTTATCTTTAGAACAACACTCTATTGGGAATGGCTTTTTTGTGTTTATATTGGTGTTTTGTGAAAGGGGGCGGGGAAGGTGAATTGTGCACTCATCAGGTATCATGCTGGGAGATGTCTATTGTGGAAACTGGAAAATTTATATATATTTTTTGCCTTGCTATTAGTGTCAAATACTACTTGATCAGGTGCAGCATTGGCCAAATGTAAAGTAAAGCTTCCTCTGCATGGTTGTGGTGATTGAAGGTCAATCATCACAGCCCCAGGACATCGCTGCAGGAGTTCCTCAGGGCAGTGTCCTAGGCCCAACCATCTTCAGCTGCTTCATCAATGACCTTCCCTCCAACATAAGGTCAGAAATGGGGATGTTCGCTAATGACTGCACAGTGTTCAGTGCCATTCACAACTCATCAGATAATGAAGCAGTCCATGCCCGCATGCAACAAGACCTGGACGACATTCAGGCTTGGGCTGATAAGTGGCAGGTAACATTCGTGCCACAGAAGTGCCAGGCAATGACTATCTCCAACAAGCGAGAGTCTAACCACCGCCCCTTGACATTCAATGGCATTACCATCGCCGAATCCCCCACCATCAACATCCTGGGGGGGGTCACCATTGACCAGAAACTTAACTGGACCAGCCACATAAATACAGTGGCAACAAGAGTAGGTCAGAGGCTGGGTATTCTGTGGCGCGTGTCTCACCTCCTGACTTCCCAAAGCCTTTCTACCATCTACAAGGCACCAGTAAGGAGTGTGATGGAATACTCTCCATTTGCCTGGCTTCTTCGGCAGCACCTACCAAACCCGCGACCTCTTCCACCTAGAAGGACAAGGGCAGCAGGCGCATGGGAATACCACCACCTCCAAGTTCCCCTCCAAGTCACACACCATCCTGACTTAGAAGTACATCGCCGATCCTTCAACGTCGCTGGGTCAAACGTTGGCATAGTGGTTAGCACTGGTGCCTCACAGCGCCAGAGACCCGGGTTCGAATCTGACCTCGGGTGACTGTCTGTGTGGAGTTTGCACATTCTCCCCGTGTCTGCGTGGGTTTCCTCCGGGTGCTCCGGTTTCCTCCCACAGTCCAAAAATGTGTGGGTTAGGTTGATTTGGCTATGATAAATTGACCCTTAGTGTTAGGGGGGATTAAATATGTGGGGTTATGGGGATAGGATGGGATATGTTAGGGGGAATTAAATACGTGGGGTTACGGGGGTAGGGTGGGATATGTGTACTGTGGGGATTAAAGCAGGGACAGGGTACTGGATTTGGATGATCAGCCATGATCGTATTGAATGGCGGAGCAGGCTCGACGGGCCGAATGGCCTACTCCTGCTCCTAGATTCTATGTTTCTATGTTTCTATGTTTCTATCAGTGCAGCCCCAACAACACTCAAGAAGCTCGACACCATCCAGGACAAAGCAGCCCACTTGATTGGCACCCCATCTACCACCTTAAACATTCACTCCCTCCACCACCGGCGTACCGTGGCTGCAGTGTGTACCATCTACAAGATGCATTGCAGCAACTCGCCAAGGCTTCTTCGGCAGCACCTACCAAACCCGCGACCTCTTCCACCTAGAAGGACAAGGGCAGCAGGCGCATGGGAATACCACCACCTCCAAGTTCCCCTCCAAGTCACACACCATCCTGACTTAGAAGTACATCGCCGATCCTTCAACGTCGCTGGGTCAAAATCCTGGAACTCCCTACCTAACAGCACTGGGAGTACCTTCACCTCACGGACTGCAGCGGTTCAAGAAGGTGGCTCACCCCCACCTTCTCGAGGACAATTAGGGATGGGCAATAAATGCTGGCCTTACCAGCGACGCCCACATCCCATAAACAAACAAAACAAACTCATCGACCTGAAACGTCAACTCTCTTTCTCTCTCCACGGATGCTGCCTGGCCTGCTGAGTTTTTCCAGCGTTTTCTGTTGTTATTTCGGATTTCCAGCATCTGCAGTATTTTGCTATCGAACAAACTCTGAGCCTGAACCTTAAACTTAAAGTATTAGTGTCACTTTTCTGTTTCCCGCACTATAATCCTGTCATCTCTAAATAACATTTGCAAATTCTTGATTCTTCAGTGTCAACGTCATTATGCATTAAAAGAATGAACGGTTGTCCTGTTGTTAGAGGTGTTTTCAAAGTAAAAGGTGAGTAGAATAAAATGGCCCCAGGAAGTTAACAGTGCACATTAAGAAAAAATAAATGCTTGGGGTAATCTCAAGGCTGCAATCTAGTTGCAAACCTCAAGATGACATTTATAAACAAACTGAACTAAGATCTTGCAGATTATGCCATCTGAGTTGGCTGATCAAGTTGCTACCCTGTTATTCATCCCAGCGAGCCGTCCCCAATGGAACAAGAGTCCTTTGAGATTTTTGAGCCCCTCAGTAACCATTAGAACATTAAAAAATGACATGATCATGGTTTGTACTGGAGCAGCTATTCTTCTCAGGTGGCGATCAGGAAAATTGTGAAAGATTAGGGGCTGGATTTTCCAAGCCCCAAGGAGGTGGGCATGTAGGCGGGACAGCCGGTAAATTCGGAGAAAGTGGGGGCAGATGGCAAACCCACCCCCATCCCGCCTCCGTGCTCTTTTGCCAGGAGGCGGGAAGATGTGCAACTTCGGGTCCCGTCTCCTGGAGGTGGGAAAGGCATTTAATCCTTTTAACTGCCTGTTAACAGGTAGTTAACAGGCAGCAAAAAGGATTAGTGCCATTTTACCCTTACAGGTGAAGCTTCCCAACCTCGGAGAACCCTGCCGGGTTGGAGGAGACGTGGAGGAGGTCTGCGGCGGTCGGAGGCACCTAGAAATAAGGTGTAGAGGTGAGCGATGGGTGCAAGTGTGGAGTGGTAAGTATGCAAGGTGAGTGATAAGTTTTAAAAAGTGTTCACTTACCTTGTTTTCTTTCTACAGCCTTCAGCCGCGGTGGATCGGTAGAGCCGACATCCTCCTTGTCAATTTCACATACTGGCTGTTGGAACCTCCATACCAACAGCCATGTGAAATTTACACATTTGAAAGGTTTGATGAGTCCTGAACACACGGACTCATCAAACTACAGAGAATGTCAGTGTTTGACAGCTTCAGAGCTGTCAAACGCTGACATTTCTTCTTTCAAGAAGTCTTGACGGATAGCACGTCTGACTTTGACGTACTCTGTCAGTGACTTCTTCCCTAATTGGCCTGCTGAGCCCGCAGGGTGGGCTTATCAAGCTCAATCAGGGGAAAATCCCTCTGGTTGGTCAGGCGAGGATGGAGGCAGGACATTGACACGATAAGCAGCTGTCCCAACTCGCCTCCATTCACAAAATCCAGCCCACGGAATTCTCGGAAATAACATTGCTTGGCAACAATGCCATTCCAATAGCGACAACGTGGAGCAAAACTGAATGGTACAGTAGTATTTACTACTGGCACATGGTGCTCCTTTTTGCTACCAGGATCATGGATCAAGGATCTGTAGTAGGTGATTCAGAGTGAAGCCCATTGAGCTTGCAGAGATTGCCTCATAACCTTCAGCCAATTTACTTTCTGAGGATGGGTTAGGAAGGGAGAAAAGAGTCAGGGTTAAGGGGGAACAGCAGCTCTGGTGATTTTCCAGAGGCATTGATAGAATATTCTCCTCCACAGAGATATTTCCTCAATTGTGATAGTCTTGTATGGATTCCTTTGGACATAGCTGTCTCCTCTTACACTGTATTTTGGTGTTAACATAATAACTTCCTCCCTCCAACCAAAAGCAGAATCTATGGATGAGGCCAGGATTATGTGCCACATCTGTGCCTTCAAACGTATAAAACTGAAGTATACGAGGAAGTCACTTTACGATTAAATGAATGATCACAAATTTGTGATCAACGTGTGGGCAAATTTCCATAAAATTACCTGAGAGAATCGCATATTAACAAAATCAACCATAATCAATTGAAATCAGTGACATGAACAAACATACTGTATTCTACCCCATTTACATTCAAGAAGGTGCTCTCTATATCTCAGTAAAATGATCATTTAATTGTGCATCACTCATCTTTTAGCACTGTTTTTGGAACTACCCTTAATAGAATTAACTTTTTTTGAAACATTGAAAAGTTGGTCAGTAATACCAATACATATTCTGAGTGAATTAATTCCCTTTTTTTTTACTCACTTATATGAAATTTGTCGTTTTTGTTAAACTACCATTTGGGTAGAACAAACAACTAACGGTCCGGAATTTCTTGGAAGGGTGCGATATAGGACTTGCGTTGTAAATCATGCCATTGATCCCACCGATCTACCCATTGTTAACTTTTGCTGAAATTTCCTGGAAAAGTAATTTGAATACGCCACAACGAGCTTAATAGAAAATCAAGGTCCTCAGAAGCGGATTGAGCCAATAGCTTACCTCGTATACCAACCACATGGCACAAAAGCTCAGAACAGATGCCATATAACTCCGAGTGAGGCTTGGAATTGGGAGGTGAGTGACCTATCTGTTGTGAAATAATGTTACATCAATCAAAATTTGTTGATTTTTAGTAAACAAAATTCCTGTAAAACCGTGTTTAAAAAGTAATTTCCAGTGTCTGCACATCCCCATTTCCACAGATATGTCATGATCTCCGGAGGAATCGACGAAAAGGACTGTGAACTTCAAGGATGAGGACCGGCGAGCTCACCTCGATGCAGTGGAGCAGCGCCGAGATCGGCTACTGGAGATAGCAAGGGGGAATGATTCCCACAAGGTCAGCTAGGTGACCTGGAAGGAGGTGGCAGTGACCCTGAACACCCGTGCCAACAGCTGCTCTCTGACTGCCCTGGCCGCTGCCACCGTGCATTCCTCCAATGGGCCAGCACCCCAGGGCTCGGGCATGCAGCTCGGGATCCTCTGGTTCCATGGCCATCTTGCTTGGGAAGTTCAGGCTGAAGCATTCCTCCAATGCAAAACGGTGCAGTAGGCAGCAGACCGCTACAATCTTTGCCACTCTATCGAGGGTGTACTGTAGGATCCACCGCCCCACCCCTCCCGCCCTACCTTCACCCCACCGACCTGTCCAGGCACCTGAAGCGAGCTTTCAGCACCTCTGTGGTCCTTTCCACCATCTGCTGGGTCGCTGCGTGTGCACCGTTGTACCATTCCTGTGCTGCATTGTTAGTGATTCTGAATGGTGTCATCAGCCACGGCTTCAGGGGGTAGGTCTTGTCTGCCCCACCCCCAGGAGCTATCTGCCTCCTAGTCCATAGATGGTGGAGTGACAACAATAATTCATAGATGGTGGAAGGACAAGGGACAAAGGCATTGTGAGAGCTTCTCCGGTGTTCTGAGTTAACATGCAGGATCCTTTGTTGGGCATCACAGACCATTCCCACACTGAGTGAGTGGTACCCCCTCCCATTGATAAAAACGACAGGTTCCTCGAGCGGGGCCTTCAGCGGCACGTGGGTGGCCCCCCTGCACCCTGGGGAAGTCGGCAAGCATATAGAGGTTGATCACCCTGCAATGTTCCCTCTAATTTTTTTTGGACCGCGCGGCCCCTCTAACGGGCTGCGCGGCCCTTTCAAAATTCCGGGCATGTGCGGTTTTTCCATTTTAAAAGCCGGTGAGCCGGCTGCACGGGTCCTCCAGAGCGCAGGGAAAATTATCGCCCAGCCTCTTTGCTCCGCTGCATGCTGTATTTGATGTAGTCGAATGCCCTGCAGAATAGGGCATCTCTCATCCGTTGAATACGTGTCATCAGTCCTCTCTTCACTATTATGCTGCAAAATATAGTGGCACTAACAGGATAGCAATGAGGAATTGGGATGGTTATCTCTCTGAGGCAGTATTTAAATGGATAACTTTTTTAATTAAGAGAAATTTGAGTCCAGTAGGATAAGTGTGCAGTATTATTAGAGACATGGAAGTGACACAGGAATTCTGTGCTGGGACATAAGTTCTGTAGTCTGTCTGTAGCAACTCAAAAATGGAAAAAAAAATTGCAATGCTTTACAAATTTCAATGACATTGTTGTGCAGGTGTTACTCTACGCTTCAGTGTATCATTTCAATTTTAGTATTGTGCTGCTGCAGCAAGCTCCAATTAACTCACCTTTACTGCTTCAAATAGTTTTTTGTAAACGAAAATATTCCATCAAGCTTTCAGTTGGTCAATATGTATTGAATAAATATAAAGTTACATCTGTTATGCCTAAGAAGAAGCAACAGAAATGGCTCATTATGCTGTATCTTCAATATGCACAGTTCTACTATTGTTTGCACAGTCTGCTTTTGTCAGACAACCCTACAATAACTTACAAAAGCAAAATATTGTGGATGCTGGAAAAATGAAATAACTTAGTAACTGCAATAATTTAGTTATTTAATTATAAGGAGTATGAATCCCTCCCTCTTCTCACCAGACTCGGGAACGGTAGCATCGTGGTTATGTTACTGGACGAGTAATCCAGAGGCCTGGATGAATGATCTGGGGACATGAGTTCAAATCCCATCATGGCAGCTGGGAAATTTAAATTCAGTTAATTAAATTAATCTGGAATAAAAAGCTAGTATCAGTAATGGTGACCATGAAACTACCGGATTGTCGTAGAAACCCATCTGGTTCACTAATGTCCTTTAGGGAAGGAAATCTGCCGTCCTGACCTGCTCTGGCCTATATGTGACTCCAGACCCACAGCAATGTGGTTGACTCTTAACTGCCCTCTGAAATGGCCGAGCAACTCACTCAGTTGTACCAAACCGCTACAAAGAAGGCGGCTCAAGAAGGCGGCTCACCACCACCTTATCATGGGCAATAAATGCTGGCCTTGCTGGCGATGCCCACATCCCATGAACGAATAAATAAAAAAAAACTCTCTTGATTTTATTGACCCACATTATGCTTGTGCCTAATAGTGAGTGGGTACCCTCGTCTCAATTCTCTGCCCTTCAGGCACCTCGGAGATATGCAACAGGATCCCAGCTTTGACTTACCCTCTGAATTTTCTCTTCCTGCAGCTTCAGGGCTGAGAACTTGAGAACACAGCAGAGTGGAGGGAATTGAACCTGCATTCCACCACCCTGAAAGTGTCACACATAGTGCTGTAACACATTGTGCCCCAGCATCGCTGGGACATCATGGTAACTTAAAACAGATTTTTGCAAATAGTTTATATAACTCAGGATGTGAATAAACACAATGACTATATTTACATCTAAGCACTTTATTGCCAAACTTCTTTAGAACATAACATAAGAAATAGGAGCAGGAGTAGGCCATGCAGTAAGATCATGGCAGATCTTCTACCTCAACTCCACCTGCCCGCCCTATCCCCATATAAGAACATAAGAAATAGGAGATAAGAAATAGGAGCAGGAGTAGGCCAATCGGCCCTTCGAGCCTGCTCCGCCATTCAATAAGATCATGGCTGATCTGATCCTCACCTCAAATCTAAAGAACACAAGAAGTAGGAGCAGGACCCGGCCACTCAGCCCCTGGGCCCGCTCCGCCACCCACAGGGCCTCGACCGATCCGAACTCAACCTCATGTCCAATTTCTTGCCCACTCCCCATAACCCCTAATTCCCTTTACTTCTAGGAAACTGTCTATTTCTGTTTTAAATTTATTTAATGATGTAGCTTCCACAGCTTCCTGGGGCAGCAAATTCCACAGACCTACTACCCTCTGAGTGAAGAAGTTTCTCCTCATCTCAGTTTTGAAAGAGCAGCCCCTTATTCTAAGATTATGCCCCCTAGTTCTAGTTTCACCCATCCTTGGGAACATCCTTACCGCATCCACCCGATCAAGCCCCTTCACAATCTTATATGTTTCAATAAGATCGCCTCTCATTCTTCTGAACTCCAATGAGTAGAGTCCCAATCTACTCAACCTCTCCTCGTATGTCCACCCCCTCATCCCCGGGATTAACCGAGTGAACCTTCTTTGTACTGCCTCGAGAGCAAGTATGTCTTTTCTTAAGTATGGACACCAAAACTGTATGCAGTATTCCAAAGTATCCCTTGGTTCCCTTAGTATCCAAAAATATATTGATCTGTGTCTTGAGTATACTCAATGACTGAGCACCCACAGCTCTCTGGGGCAGAGAATTCCAAAGATTCACAACTCTGAGTGAAGAAATTTCTCCTCATCTCAGTCCTAAAGATTTAAGATTATCATGGATGAGATAATTTCCTAATATTTTGGCTAATATGTGTTATTTGCTGTGAATTTTTACTTTTGAGTACGCAGTAAATGTTTTGAGATGTTTCAAAATACAAAATTGAGTGTTAAAATAACGTGAAGAAACACCTGTAAACTTCAACACCTTTATCTGTATTGTTGATATGTCTTCTGCAGTTTGGATATATATGATATCTCAGTAGTAATCTGCACTATTGTAACCTTTTCTAGATCATTTGTTCTTGATCAACTGATACAGGTCAAAGTGACACTTCAAAAAATTTACAGCTCTACATCTTCATTCACTTATTACTCCTATATTATGTATAACAATATATACAAACTGCAATATTCCCTGTAGCAGCTAGTGAGGTATCCCCTGAGATTGCTTCTGACCCTGTTGCATTGTACGGTAATCACGTGGTGCACGTACAGAGGCTGGTCCTTTGCTGCTGTCCAGCATACTGGGGGGGGGACCCAAAATATAAAATAGTGAACTGAAAGCAGAAAAGTGGAATATATCTTGCTGTATATTATAAAGACTGATACACTTTCATAATCAGTGACACCATTTTAATTTCTCCAGGTTCTCTACTCAATAATGTTTTCCAGACTGTGTGTTAACCAATTTATACATGTGTGGTAAATTGCAGAAAAACATCATTATAATAAGTAACATGCTATTCTAAGGTCACAGACTTATTCTCTAGGGAAAGTTCCATTTTTTAGTACTTGGAGTATTATTATTCTGATTATTAATGCAAACATTTTTCAACGTGAAATTCCCCATGTTTTTTGCTGAGAGCAATCTTTCATCACTTTGCTATTAGCATTGTTGCTAGAAACCTGACCAATCCTGATTTAAAAAAGAAAGAAAGACTTGCATTTATATAGCACCTTTCATGACCTCAGGACATCCCACAGCCAATGAATTACTTTTTTGAAGTGCATTCACTGTTGTAGTGTAGGAAATACAGCAGCCAGTTTGAGCACCACAAGGTCGCACAAACAGCAATGAGATAATGATCAGATAATCTGCTTCACTGATGTTGGTTGAGGCATGACTATTGGCCAGGGCACCTGGGAGAACTCAAGAGTTCTGTGGTAAGTGGCTCACCTCCTGACTCCCAAAAGCCTCTCCACCACCTACAAGGCACACGTCAGGAGTGTGATGGAATACTCTCCACTTGCCTGGATGGGTGCAGCTGCAGCGATACTCAAGAAGTTCGACACCATCCAGGACAAAGTAATCCTCTTGATCGGCACCCCATCCACCAGCTTAAACATTCACTCTCTTCACTACCATGATTGCAGTATTTACTATCTACAGGCTGCACTGTAGCAACTTGCCAAGGCTTCTTCAGTAGCACCTCCCAAAGCTGCGATCTCTGCCACCTAGAAGGACAAGGGCAGCAGGTGCATGAAAACACCAACACCTCCAAGTTCCCCAAGTCTTGATTTGGACATATATTGCCGTTCCTTCATTCTCGCTGGGTCAAAATCCTGGAACTCCTTACCTAACAGCATTTTTGGAGTACCTTCACCGCAAGGACTGCAGTGGCTCAAGAAGAAGGCCCACTGTCACCTTCTCGAGCAACTAGCGAGGGGCAGTGAATGCCAGCTTTGCCAGCGATGCCCATATCTGAGAATGAATAAAATAAAAGTATCTTGTAAAGAAAGAATTTGCATTTATATAAGCACTTTTCATTACTTCAAGATGTTCTGAAGCGCTTTACAGCCACTTAAGTACTTTTGAAGTGCAGTCACTGTTGTAATGTAAGAAATACGGCAGCCAATCTGCACACAGCAAGCTCCCACAAACAGCAATGAAATAAATGACTAGATCATTCGCTTTAGGTGTTGGTTGAGGGATAATTATTAGTCAGGACACCTGGTGAACTCACCTACTCTTCTTTGGAAAGTGCCGAGGGAACTTTTACATCCACCTCAAAGAACAGACGGAACCTTAGTTTAACGTCTCATCTTGAAAGACAGCACCTCCAACAGTGCAGCACTCCCTCAGTCCTGCACTGAAGTGTAGTCAAGTCTGGAGTGGGGCTTGAACGGCCTTTTGACTCAGTGGCGAGAGTGCTCCCATTGAGCCAAAGATGACACTCAATCTCTAGATCTCTATCAGGTCATCTTTTACCATCTCAGTTCTGTAAAAAGCCTTAACTTCTCCAGTCTCTCTCCATAAATGTAACCCGTAATTCTTGGTAATATCCTCAAGAATTTACCCTAATCCTAATGCACCTTTTCCATTGCTTTTACATAATTCTTCTTATGGGATACCTAAAACTTTTCACATACTTGAGATGACATTCAGATCATGTTATGAAACATTCAAACTTTCCTCACACGGTCTATGTTGCCATTTATCTTCCTTGATTATTGTATTATAATCATTCCCATTATTCTCTATGTATTGTATATAGGACATAGAATTACCCTGTAATGAGTCAGAAGTTGTTGCATGGGAAACTTGGACTGGTGGCTTCATAGGCAAATTTTGTTGTAGTATATACTTACTGTAAAATATATTTACAGCTATTTATTTACTCTACTCAATTATATTTTAATGAATATTTGTATTTTTATTTTGTTAACTGTGTTGCTTTGGGAAATTGTACATAACAAATGAAAGAAAATTTGTGAACACTAATTACAATTCAAAATGGTCCAATTTTCTGTTAGCACAGTAATAAAATTCAATGGACAGTATAACAAGGTTAAACAGTGGTGGAATATTTTTCCAGATTTGGTGGTTCTGTTGCGTAGAAGTGACGTTGCTTACAATTACAGTCTGCTGTAGATGGAGCGTAACATGATCTTGTTAAATGTTGTGCTGTTGGACTGAAGAAAGAAAGCATTTGTGGTCTTTTTAAATATAACTGTGGTTCTTGTGGTCTTGTGAGGCACTGCAATGAGTCTCTTCGGCAGATGTACCCGTTGAAGCACAAGCTTCTCAGAACTGACTGTAGGTTCTATGTTACTTAAAAAAATGGATCCTGGGGCAATTAAATGGGTAATTAATTTGTATGGTGTGGTAATGAGCCAGAAAAGTGTGAGGTTCAATGCTGGTCTGTTGTGAGTTTTGGCTCTTAACTTGGACAATGGCAGTGGTTTGATTGTTGCAATGACTAACTTCTCTATGCATAGGAATGCTGATGGCTAAAAAGAGTCTGACACACAAGTTGCAATTATAACCACACACCAAACTGCTGGATCTGGTCAATCTGGGGTGCCACTGTTGGTCTCTGTGTTCCAGAACTTGGGAGCAAAATAGTTAGCCAGTGTTCCCATGCATGATCACTGTGTGTTGAATGTGGGGTGAGGACCGGACTAGATCATGCACTCTTCCCAACAGATAACTAGGCAGTCAGCCAGCTTTTTCAGACTCTTTCTCCCCACCCCCCCAATGATCTGAAACCAGCTGTTGGATGAGTTTCCCTCCAATTATCCCTTCTTGTGGGAAGCCCTTGCGTCTTCTCAATGTCTCTCAGTAGTTGAGATTCAAAACATAGCATAAACTTGCATCCTGCCATTTTGTGGCTCGGTGGATTGACACTCCAAATGTATTTGAACGCCAACACACAGGGCGGAATCTTACCTGGAAGGCCGAGTTCGAGGCAGGACTGTTGGTTTTTGGGTTCCAGTCCAGCCCCCAGCGATGTCTGAAGAGCTGACGCTGTTTTGGCCGGGTTTTCTTAAAGGCATATGCACCACACTTGTTTGACAGATGATTTGACAGTGTTTGACAGCATTGAGGTGCTGTCAAACACTGACAATCACTGTCCAAAGGTGAGCCCTTGCACCCAGGCTCTCTAATTACTCTCTCCTTAGGATAAAACAGATGGCAGCTGCAGCTGAGATTGCAGAAGCCATCTGTCACTTCTCCCGATGAGATGAGCCTACCGAAACACTTCACAGCTTGTCACCTACGGAAACATCTAAACACATTAAACATTACTTTCATAACTTTTCCTTACCTCTGATGCTCATCAGTGTCCCACTGAATCCTTTAAACCACTTCTGCAGCTGTCATATTTCCACAAAAATGACAGTAGACCCACATCACGCCTGACTTACTCTGGTGGGGTTCCCTGATGTCGGGAAGCCCGCAGCAGCAGTGGGAAAATAGGAAAAAGCCTCTTGACTACCTGTTGCTACCTGTTAACAGGCAGTTAAGTGGCTGTAACCCTCCTCCCGCCTCTAGGAGTCGGGACCCTGCGCAAATCGGGCACCCGACTCCTGGGAAGATTGGTTGGAGACGGGTTGGGAGCGAGTTTGGGACCCGCTCCCATTTTTGGGGGATTTTCCCAGCAGTCCTGCCTCCAGACCCACTTCCTCAGGGCTGGTAAAATCCAGCCTATCGTCTTACATATTTCTCTCTTACTTTTAGCATGGTATTAGCAGAGGTGGCAGAGATCACAGCTACGGGTTGTGGAATTTGTTATGTCTGATGGACACACAAGTTGGTGTGGCAATGTAATGGCTGCTTTCATTTCAGACCCTCTGGATCACTCTCCATCTGGATATAACCTCGCAGTACAATAGCTGCAGTATAGTTGCTCCCACCAGGGGGCCCTCTGGTGTTCAATTTAAAATATGCAAGCACCATACATATCAGAACTGCTGAAGGACAAACCAATGAAGAGAGGGCATGAGCTGTGGATTGTGTACCCTCATTTTTCTTAATGTCTCCTCTTTCAGGGAAGCGCTGTGCAATGTAAACCGCATGATTCATGGACCAGTATACACCAACTTCTAGGAACAGAAGTAACCCCTCGAGTCGGTTCCGCCGTTCAATGAGATCATGCCTGACCTGTGACCTAACTCTCTATACCCACCTTTGCCCCATATCCCTTAAAAACTTTGGTTAACAAAAATCTATCAATCTCAGGTTTAAATTAACAATTGACCCAGCATCAACTGCTGTTTGTGAAAGAGAATTCCAAACTTCTACCACCCTTTTGCGTGTAGCAGTGTTTCCTGACTTTACTCCTGAAAGGCTTGGCTCTAACTTTTAGGCCATGTCCCCTAGTCCTAGACTCCCCAACCAGCAGAAATAGTTTATCTACCCTATCAGTTCCCCTTGAAAACTTCGATCAAAGCACTCCTTAACCGTCTAAATTCCAGTGAATACAACCCTAGCCCTGAGCCTGGATTGTGGTTCCATGGCTTAATTATAAACTCCACTCTGCCGCACAAGTTCAGTTGATACATTTTCAGGGAGGTACACAACACAAGCTCCATAGAAAGCTTACTAGCTCCACTAATCTCTCCCCACTGAATTACACAGGCCATTCTGACTGCCTTTGCCCCTGTAAGAGCAAGCTTGAGAAATTGCAGCTCACAGGAATCCTAATCATAGAATGGTTACAGCACAGAAGGAGGCCATTCGGCCCGTCGAGCCCGTGCCGGCTCTCTGCAAGAGCACTTCAGCTAGTCCCACTCCCCCGTCCTTTCCCCGTAGCTCTGCAAATTTTTTTCTTTCAGGTGCTTATCCAACTCCCTTTTAAAAGCCATGATTGAATCTGCCTCCACCACCCTGTCAGGCAGTGCATTCCAGATCCTAACCACTCGCTGCATAAAAAAGTTTTTCCTCATGTCACCTTTGGTTCTTTTGCCAATCACCTTAAATCTGTGTCCTCTGGCTCTTGACCCTTCTGCCAATGGGAACAGTTTCTCTCTATCTACTCTGTCTGGACCCCTCATGATTTTGAACACTTCTATCAAATCTCCTCTCAATTTTCTCTGCTCTAAGGAGAACAACCCCAGCTTCTCCAGTCTATCCACGTAACTGAAGTCCCTCGTCCCTGGAACCATTCTTGTGAATCTTTTCTGCACCCTCTCCAAGGCCTTCACATCCTTCCTAAAGTGCGGTGTCCAGAATTGGACACAATACTCCAGTTGAGGTTCATCATAACTTCCTTGCTTTTGTACTCTATGCCTCTATTTATGAATGCTTTGTTCTCTATCTATATATGCTTTGACGATTCTGTATCTCCTCACTTCACCCGACGAAGGAGTTTTAACTCCGAAAGCTTGTGATTTAAAATAAAACTGTTGGACTATAACCTGGTGTTGTGCGACCTCTCAATTCTATTTATGAAGCCCAGGATCCCGTATGCTTTTTTAACCGCTTTCTCAACCCGCCCTGCCACCTTCAACGATTTGTGCACATATACCCCCAGGTCTCTCTAATCATGCACCCCCTTTAGAATTATACCCTTTAGTTTATATTGCCTCTCCTCATTCTTCCTATCAAAATGTATCACTTCACACTTTTCTGCATTTAAATTTCATCTGCCACGTGTCCGCCCATTCCACCAGCCTGTCTATGTCCTGTTGAAGTCTATCACTATCCTCCTCACTGTTCACTATACTTCCAAGTTTTGTGTCATCAACAAATTTTGAAATTGTGCCCTGTACACCCAAGTCCAAGTCATTGATATATATCAAGAAAAGCAGTGGTCCTAGTACTGACCCCTGGGGAACGCCACTGTGTACCTTCCTCCAGTCTGATAAACAACCACCTGCATAACATAGGGCAGATAATACTTTTAAGAATGTGCTTATTTGGGCCCTCATTCTTCTGAAAGATATTTTTGAAAGTATTTTATGACTTGATCTTGCATATCAATAACCCTGGGAGGTTCTACCTCTTCTAGACCAGCTGGAGTGACAAATATAGTAATGAGGTTATTGGGGTTGAATTTACTGTGGCTGTTTTTTGGATGGGCGGGGCAATCGCGCCACCCGAACCATGTCATCAGTCTGAGGCCCATTATCATTTTGATGGTCGTGCCTCATTTAGATTAAATTGGCGGGCTGCCCACTTGCTTCCACATGTGCCCAATTGGAGGGCAGGATTTCCAACAGGCCCGGCAGCCTTTTAAAGAATGAATTTACCTCTCAAAGCAAAGTGTTATTCAACTCTGTGCAAATCTGTGCTCGTGGGAGGTTTCTGCAGAACAACATGTCGTGGGCAAGAGCACTTTGATTCTCAAACACCGCGCTGGAGGTGCTGGTGGAGCAGGTGAGGGCCCTTTTCCCTCTTGGATGGCAAGGAAGATGCCCAAACTGGTGCTGCAGCAGGCCTGGAGAGAGCTGGCAGACAATGTCACCACTCCCAGCATCATGCCAGGACATGGCTTCAGTGCTGCAAACCCTCAATGACCTGACCCGGAAATCAAGGGTAAGAATGATGTTTTCCTCTCCCTATTTCTCTACATTAGACCTGGTTGCAGCACTCACCGCCCCCCCCCCCCTCCACCCCCCCTCAACTTCCCCTAGCACTGCAAACATGTCCCTGCCCCCGCTCCACATGCTTCTCCTCCAATGTGGTTAACTCTTAACTGCCCTCTGAAATGGCCTAGCAAGCCACTCAGTTGTACGAAACAGCTACAAAGAAGTATACGAAGACCTTCACCAGAAGGACTGCAGCGGTTCAAGAAGGTGGCTCATCACCACCTTCTCAAGGACAATTCGGGATGGGCAATAAATGCTGGCCTTGCCAGAGACGTCCACATCCCATAAGCGAATAAAAAAAATCACAATGGGACACCGTACGAACTCTCTTTCTCATTCCAGTCACACTCACCTGTTGCTGCTGCCCTCACAACAGGCACTAACAGCCTTCTGTTTGAACTTGCTAACAACTGCTAAGTATTTCACTCCTCTGCTGACTGCTTTCACATTGCACTTTGGAACCGCTTTCATGCACGCAACCACCTCCCCATCCTGCTCCCAGCTTTCTGCTTCTGCCTCTCAGCATGACCCATACGAAACTGTCTCACACATCTGCACAACCTTTTTATAACAACCACACACACTAACTCACTCACTCGCTGTCTTTCTGCAGGAGAAGCTGGTTCACAATGGGGGGTGGGCCAGTCTCCATCCAGGCCCTCAAGCAGATGGAGGGTGAAACCATTGACATCGCTGGAGTAGGTAGACCAAGGAGCCTCAGTGCTGGTGAAGCTGGCAGCCACGCTCGGCAGGGTGTCTGCCTGTTAATTGTACTATTTTTCTTCTCAAATCATCAGACATTCAGGCATCATGGTAACCTGGTGCTGCTTAGTGCTGCCCAATCATCATCTACTGCCTAGCCTTTCTATTCTATGGTTATCCTTGTCCCTCTCCCTTTTTTCTAGGTCCCTCGTCTAGGACCTAGAACCTGCATAACACAGCTCAGAGGACAACAGTCCTTACTAAGAAATGATGCGGAGATGCCGGTGTTGGACTGGGGTGGACAAAAGTGAGAAGTCGCACAACACCAGGTTATAGTCCAACAGCTTTATTTGAAATCGCAAGCTTTCGGAGCGCTGCTCCTTCACCTGACTTCACCTGACGACGGAGCAGCGCTCCGAAAGCTTGTGATTTCAAATAAAGCTGTTGGACTATAACCTGGTGTTGTGCGACTTCTCACTTTTGTCTTACTAAGAAACACCGGCACTCGCTCCAACCCTCCCAAGCACCAACGCAGAAATCGGCACCCCGGGTGGGATAGATAGTGAGCTAGAGCGATCTGCACGCGGTGACTCTCGGAGCACAAGTGAGCATAGGCAGGGGCTATTGGAAAGGACAGCCTAGGAGATAGCTCGCTGGAGGTCAAGCTTGGTTCCTTGGTCTGCAGAGGAGGACAGCGATGCCGACTTTAGTAGCCCAGTCTTCTGTGCACCTTCAATTGCATGAGGTATTGGAAACCCTTTCTAGGAGCTACCGCACCATGTCTGAGAGTGTGGGTGAATCTGGTACCACCTTGTGTGGTGTTCTGTCGCAAGGCACTCCACAGGCTACCATGGAGCGTGTGGCTGCTTCTATGGATGCTGCAGCCAGGCCCTCACAGTAGGGCCTTGATATTTATGAGGACGCGGGGAGTGAGCCGGGGGAAGGTGCAGTGGCCGGGAAACCAGGAAGTATGAGTTTCCCGGAGGACCTGCGAATTTAACGGCAGGAACTAATTAAAATTTTTGGACTCCATTTCCCGGCCGCAGCCAGCCCGATTGAGAGGCACCAGACCGCAGCCGGAGAGCGGGGAGGAGGAAGGGAGGGAGGGAGAGATCGTGGGTCGGAGGGAACATCGGAGGGGGGCCGTGTATCGATCGGTGGACTGGAGACACCAGAGAGGTGCGGAAACATCGGCGGGGTCGGAGGGGCGAAGACACCGGGAAGGGATGGCGAGACATCGAGCTGGTGGAGGTGGGGCAGAGACAACTGAGGGGCCGGAGACATCGGCCGGGGTGAGGTGGGGGTGTGCCGGAAACATTAGAAGGCCAGAGCTGTGGGGGTGGTGGAGACATTGGGGAGGGGCTCTGTGGATAGATTGGGGGTTCCGATCGTGGGGGGAGGGGGGTGTCGGCCAATCGTGGTTTGCTTGGTGGGCTTGGGGTTAGCAATCCTTCTCCTCCTGGCCCACAAGCAGTGTTGGAAAGGCATTTGCCTGTTGGAGCCAGCCATTCTCGCCTCCCTTCAGCTGCCATTTTCCGAGGCTTGGGAAACCTGGCCCGCCGGCGTTAAATATGAATCATCGCTAAAATTTGAGTCACGCAGCCTCCTTAAAATATTTAAATTTGGGACCTATTTCTGGAGAGCAGGATAGTCGCAGGCCCTCCAAGCCACCTCTGTTAAAACCGGAAGTGGATGCATTGGAGGCAGGTTGGGGTTGGATTTAGTATCTTCTGTGAAATTTTAACTCCTCTCTCCCCACCCGTCCTGGGGGGAGGGTTAAAATTACACCCTAGGAGTCGATGTCACCAGCTCTTGCATAGTTGATCCAAACTCAAACTGATGCCAAAAAAATATTGCTCTTTCTCGGGATGACAGCGCATCAGCTCCCTCACCACTCCCTCTGCAAATGCCCACCCTGGTGCCAGAAAGCAAGCTGGACCAGACTACCCAGGCAGCTGCTGAGAGGCTGCAGCAGGGCCCTTTTAAGGCCCAGGGACTTAGAGGCCACTGACCATGATCTTCTCAAGAGCCTTCATCTGAGCATCAGCAGCCTTCCAGCATCCATACTGGGGGAGCATCTCATAGGAATGGCAGAATAGGCAAGGAATCACTTAAGAAAAGCACTATGAGTGAACATGTGGATGAAAATATGATGTTATGGCTCTTTTAAAAAATCAGATCTTTTGGCTTTGCAACTTCGTCTTCAGTGGTTCCATAGTAGCTACTGATCCTCTAATGTCAGGTGTCCTGTATATGAAAGTTGGCCAGAAGTTGGAAGTTCTTTATTGCAGGATAGAAGGCCCGGTGGAGGTAATACTGAGGAGAGTTAATGTGGTGGTGTGGGGTGGGGTAGGAGTAGATCAGCTGAAGCTTTGGTCAATCAACTGCTAGTGAAGAGCTCTGGCTGCAGGCTGGTGCTGTCGCTCTCTCGCTTCTACTCCATCCTCACCATTGTCAGGGTCTCCCTCATCAGATTGTGGAAAGGCTTCTTGCTTCTCTGTGGGCTGTACTGCAGAAGGTCCCCCGACGTCTGCGGGCAATGAAAGCATTCTTTGAGCAGTCCTGTGGTGTGTTCCATGGGGGCTCTAATGGTCCCATATCTCTGGTTGAATCTCCATTCAACAGGTGAGCACAGATTATGTAGAGGTGCCATGAGCCAGGTGTGAAGAGGATAGGCCTCATGTCTAAGTAGCCAGCCTCTGACTTGTTGAGCTGGGTCAAAGATTGGGGGGATGGTGGATTGGAGCATTATCTATGCGTTGTGATAGGTGCCAGGAAACTGGGCACAGATCTGCATGATTCGGTGGCACTCACCAGCTGAACATTTATTGATGTTCATGAAGGCTGCTGGCTCATTGAGGGGTAGCTTGAAGGTTACATGGGTGCAGTCAATATCAACCTGAACTTGGAGGGGAAGCCTTGTGTGGGAGCAAAAGCCTACAGCCCTTTCCTGCACTGATGGCATCCATGGAGAATGTTGTAAAATTGTTGACCTTAGCAAATCAGTCACCTGCTTGATGCAGGCATGGACTGCAGACTAACTAATGTAACTGAAGTCAACTGCTGCAGCCTGGAAAGAGCCTGAGGCAAGACGATTAAGGGTCGTAGTCACTTTGACTGCTACAGACAATGTATGACCAACTGAGAAAGAAAGACTTGCATTTATATAGCGCCTTTCACGACCACCGGACATCTCAAAGCGCTTTACAGCAAATTAGGTACTTTTGAAGTGTAGTCACTGTTGTAATGTCGGAAACTAGGACTGTAGGTTGCAGGTCTTGTGACAGCCTCTCTGGAGAAGTGTAGCGTCCTGATGTATTGCTCCTTACAAAAGTAGAGGTAACTGACTCTAGGCCTAGACCCTATGGGCAGGGTAAGGACATGTGCAAGTAGCGGTCTCTTCAGAGTCCCAACAGCAGCTCCTTGAGGTTCTTAGACCTACTGCTCCTGTTGCTCCTCTTTCTCCGACTACAGTAGCGTGACCCGGATTATTCCCATCTTGAGCCCTAGTCTTCTTGAAGGTTTATAAGCAGAAGGAAAGTGAACATCAGTAAATTTCAATGGAAAAACTTGTGATGAAATCCAGTGAGGTGAACTGCATACAGATACCAATGAGCTTGCAGGTGAGTGCCTCTTTAAATAGCACTTCCAATTGCTGTTTCATTCCTGGCAATGGATAACTGCATCTTTCATTACTATATTAGATCAATAGTCATCCACAGCATTTTCCTTTATTATAATAAATGAAAGAAAGAACTTGCTTTAATATAGCATCTTTCACAACCTCAGGATGTCCCAAAGAGCGTCATAGCCAATGAAGTATTTTTGAAGTGCTGTTATGTAAGGAAATGGATATTCAATCTTTGACAACAGCAAGGATGTTTGTGATTGAATGTGATGGTTCTGAGTGTATAATTTTAATTGATTTCATTGGAGGCACAGAGAGCCGAGGCTATTTAATGATGAAATATCATGTTTCATCAAATATTAGGCTATTATAGACCCTAAGCTTGGCTCTTAGGTATTACAAATACAAATCAGTGGGGCAGTATGCTAGGTATCTGTGAATATGTTTTTGAGAGCTGGAAGCTGAGACAATTTGCTCTTTCCCACCCACTCCCAAGATAAGAGGGAAATCTCTTCAACATCAAAATAGTGGCCATGATGCGGAGATGCCGGTGTTGGACTGGGGTGGACAAAAATGAGAAGTCGCACAACACCAGGTTATAGTCCAACAGTTTTATTTGAAATTACGAGCTTTCGGAGCGCTGCTCCTTTGTCAGGTAAAGTGAGGGAATACAAATCAGTTACAAAGCATATATAGACAGAGAACAATGTGTCTGCAGAGATACAATCCGTCAGGGAGGCATTACATCAAAGACACAGCAGAATACAGCTAAGACAATGAGGTGGGGTCACGGGGTTCAACATGTCAAATGCTGCAGTCTGCAGTTAAGCTTTTAACTTTTTTTAAAAACTGGAAATCACATCTGTGAACAAGACAACGACGACTCTAGTCTGGACTCTAGTCTGGACTCTAGTCACGTCCTGTAGCGTGACATGAGTCAAAATAGGAGGGAGGGAGACAAGCGATCATTCTGCAATAGCCCACACGTCCTGTAAATAAGATCAAAATGGGAAAACTCCACGGAAGAGAGAAAAAAAGATAATAGATACTGGACACCGAAGTGAAAAAGGTTGGCCCTGAAAATGCGTGGGTGGGCCAGCCAACCTGACACTTAAACCAGGATCATGCCTATTGGTGCCTTCTGCTACTGACCCTGTCAAGAGTATGTGTGGTTAGCGGGAGGGCATTTAATTTGCAGGGGCAAATTTTAGGGGTGTGAAGAGAGTGTGCACTCAAACGATGTGTATTTCTCAGTAGCTTGGAAACTCTTTAACATAGTGATAGGTTAGACATGTTAGACATCTGGCTAATAATAATATGATGTAGTTACATGTAAATTGTCTTTCAGATGAGACGTTAATCCAAGGCCCCGCCTTCTCTCTCGGGTGGATGTAAAAGATCCCATGGTTCTATTCAAAGAAGAGCAGGGGAGTTCTCCTGGTGTCCTGGCCAATGTTTATCCACTTAAACAGATTATCTGGTCATTTATGCCATTACTGTTTGTGGGACCTTGTGCGCAATTTGGCTGCCACAATTACCTATATTTCTTCATTGACAGTGCTTCAAAAGTACTTCATTGGCTGTGAAGTGCCTTGAGATCCTTGGGTCATGAAAGGTGCGATATAAATGCAAGCTCTTTCTCAGCTGTTTCCGTAGCGGATCCGGATGAGGAGGTAGTGCCATTGCCACACTTCAGTATGTAGATAAGCTATTGTATTTTCATGCTTTGTCAGAGGTTTGAGCAGGCCTTTGGTACCCAGCTCGTGTTGTTTTCAATTTTATATTGTGTTCCGATTTCTATTTTACTGATCTTTTGAGGTTGTTAATGCATTTCGCTGTACTTTTAATTATCATGCTTGACCGTATGATTTTGAAAGGCTTCTTTGTATTGCAAAACATTGTCTGTGTTTGGAATTCTGTCACTAAAATAAACAGTTCAAGTTTGCTAAAATGGCCTACTGTATCATTTTTAGATATAATTTGCACATTTACCATTAACAGTGCAATAAATCATATAATTTGCATGAATCAAGTGGTTCATTTTACATGTATAAATACACAAAAGCGCGGATTTTGACTCGCGGGCGGAAAGCTGGGGGGAGCCGCCAAGCTTCCCGTCTAGGAGTTTCCACTGGAGGCTCGGGCCTCATTAACAGTCTGCCGGCCAGCTGCCTGCCCAAAGCGTGGCGTAAAGAGGCAGCTGTCCGAATGCTGGCCAATGAAAATCGGGCAGCCTCGAGGCTTCCCATCGGCACTTGAGTGAGTCGCTGGGGGAGGTTCAGCTGGATTCAGCAGATAGGACAGGGGGTTGGGGGGAGATCCTGGGGTGGCATAAGCCCATACTTTCCTTGTGGGGCGGAGCATTCCTACTTCTGGCCCCACAAAGAAAGGGTTTTTGCTGACTATTTGGGGCCTTCACTGCTCGGCAGGTCTCACTGGTTGGACTGACCACGACGGTTACTCTGGCCAGTAGGCTGTTAAAATTGTCCAGGGTCCTCTCTGCGTTATTGGACCCCAATTACCGTATATTAATGAGGCAACCGCCTGAGTCATTAAAATTACTGCCGAACAGAAAAAAAGAATCGCTCAGTTTTAAATTCTGTTCCATCTAGTTTCTGCCGGGCAGAGGGTGTTAAAATTCCCCCTCCCCCTAAAATGTCTATAGTGTAGCTATTGATGATTGGATGGCTTAAATTTCCACCAACGCTGTGATAGAATCTAGGGGAACTAAAAATTTGACTATCAGCTTGGGCTAATCTGAACAGAAAGCACTGCAAGACCATTTGAAGTGCCTTTCGATCTGATAGTCTGAAACTTTTCGCTACGATCTTCTTGCATAAGAACAGAAGAAATAGGAGCAGGAGTAGGCCATTCGGCCCCTCGAGCCTGCTCCGCCATTCAATGAGATCATGGCTGATCTGGTCTTGGCCTCAACTCCACTTTCCCTGCCCGCTCCCCATAACCCTTGACTCCCTTATCGTTCAAAATTCTGTCTATCTCCACCTTAAATATATTCAATGACTCAGCCTCCACAGCTCTCTGGGGTAGAGAATTCCAACGATTCACGACCCTCTGAGTGAAGAAATTCCTCCTCATCTCCGTTTTAAATGGGTGCCCCCTTATTCTGAAACTATGTCCCCCTAGTTCTAGATTCCCCCACGAGGGGAAACATCCTCTCAGCATCTACTCTGTGAAGCCCCCTCAGAATCTTGTACGCTTCAATAAGATCACCTCTCATTCTTCTAAACTCCAATGAGTCGTGTTGAAGTGACTACCTCCAGTTAATCGATTCCTATCTAGACTGAATTAAAGTGAGCAAATAACAAAATGCATAGGGAACTTAAGGGAAAGAAAAAGATACATCTTCCTAAAAGTGTCTATTGACTACACTGACTATTGACTGAGTTCACTACAATACATATTTCATCACAATGACTAGAAAAATTAAAGATTGGCCAAGATACTGCAATAAACTAGGTGACTTACAGTATTCAGACAGACTCCCAACTCTCTTTAAAAGTAGTAATTTTGAACCACGTCTTCATCATCATAAGCTAGTGCCTTAACGCCGCTGACAAGGGACCTTTAATCAGGATATTTTTGGCATGTAACAATGCTGTTTGTATACACAAGGTTAACAGTGGGGTAAGTTTTCATATTTACTGCTTGGGCAGTAATCTGGTAGAATGGATCACCTAACTATTCTAGAACCGGCCTGATTTTTGGTCCATTGATTTCAACTTGAAAATTAGCTGGGTTCTATAATGGGTGTGCAATTGCTCTGCCAAATTACGGCCCAAGTGGTGAAGATGAAAATCTCCCCCAATATTTTATTCACTTCATGTACTATCTACTGACTCAGTTGTTGGAGGCTGGCTCTAGTAGTGTTTTGTATGATTGTGGCTGTGCCATTGCAATTAAATATTCTAAACAGTGTATCGAACTTGGACTCGTTTCAATGGAAAACCTGTCAAGGAAAAAGAGATCCCTCTCCCTGTGAAGAAAATATTTTGTCTATAGAGTATTGAAGATCATGATGAGAGAAGCCAGGGAGCAATTTAAGTCAATGAGTAAATTACTACTTCCTTAATTGTTACTGTGTTTTTATTTTACAGGCTGAATTAAAAACAAAACGCGCAGTACAATCAAATGGTCCACAATATATAAAATGAGCCAGGAAGGATAGTGGAATGTGGCAGATTTTGGGCATTTTGGATCATTTGGGCGCAGCACCTAGAGCGGGGATGACCACATGCCCCATAAGAGGAAAGTCTAACCCAACTAGGCCAGCAGTGAGTGACTAGGAGAAATACTAGTCAATCTAAGGTGTCAAAAGTCTCCTCAATGTTTCCTACATTACAACAGTGACTACACTTCAAAGAGTACTTCACTGGCTGTAAAGCGCTTTGGGACGTTTGGTGGTTGTGAAAGGCGCTATATAAATGCAAGTCTTTCATTTCTCTCCACAGAGAGGCACTTGTGACATGCTATAGATGTAGCACCTCTCTGGTAAGAAAGGCAATACATCAGTAGAAATCACATCTTCCGAAAATATTTATAAAGACCTTGGATGGAATATATCATCCATTCAAGGAGTGGGATTTCCCTCCTTTTTGTCAGCCATATGTCAAATGCAGAGTGAGAGTTTGCCTTCCAATCCATTAATAAAACTATCCCAACAGCTCTTAGCTACATCAGGAAGATCCTTTTTGCAAAGAAAAACAGGAGTTAACAGTGGAATAAACTATCTCAAGATTAGTGAAGCCCAGGAGCAAGCAGATCCACACATTGATGTGAAATTAGAAGACTATTTTGTTCCTAAGTCTTGCAACACAAGAGCACTCCCACAGTCATTAATAATACGGATTTATGTCCATTCTGTCTATCCGTAATTAATGAGTTTAGATACAAAATGAAACTTTATCCAGTGCTTATTCAGCCAGTTCTTATTCAGCCAGTTATGAAATCTACTGTACAAGGCGAATATTGATTGATCTTACCAGCTGGCATTTGGAAACCAATGCCTGTACTATTAAGGATTGTCTTGGAAGAAGTCAAACTGTCCACAAAGTCATTAGTTATTGATTGCTATTGTATAAATATGGAAATAAGGCAAAAAGTACACAGCACTAAGTATTCTAGTGTTGATAAATGCATAATATGGCACATGAGAAATTGAACTATATACAGAATAGGCAAAGAATTGTTACAAAGTGGCAAGCCCCTCTATCCATCCTATATAATTTTCTAAAACATGGGCAAGAATTATTAGAATGGTGAATTGTTATTCTACAGGTTGCAGAAATGCCTACCACTGTGACCTTGAGCATTCTTCAAGGTGCAAATTGGATTACAACAAAAATATATAAATGATCTCATCTGACTACACACGATCATCGATTGCTGATGAGGCCTGAGAAAATAGTTGTACAGATATTTCAACTGAGACATTTCAATGTCACTATCTTTCCTGTAGAATCTGGTATGTGAGAGAATAATTTTCATATCATTTGTAATTAGGAATGCACACTCTTATTGTAAAAGATTTACAAGTGACACTTTGCATACCATTACTCAGTTACATTAGGCACAATGGCACAGCAGGTTGGCTTTCTAATCAACCTGATCACCCACTAATGAGAGCCAGCAGGCCTTCTCCATGAAGCTCTAGGTTATTTGGTGTTTGGAGCTCCCTCAGGCCCAGAAAGCCAGATCTTGGGGGAAGATAGGGTTGGGACCTGAATTGAGATCCTTGATTCCTTTTTGCTGTTCTCAAACTGACTTGCCAACAATTCCAAGGCTTCGTGATGTGCACTCCAAAATTTGGCAGCAAATTCAGAAAGAAAACTGCAAAAAGAACAAATGAACACAATTTTAATATGTGACTACTAACAATAACATATTGGCCTGGATTCTGCAGTAAAAATAACGGTGAGGCTATCGGCGCTCACTGTAACTAAAGAGTAAATTGGACAGCAACTTCTGGCGACCGCACATGCACAATTAAACAGGGAAATCAGGAAATTGCTGTCTGACTTGTTCTGCTCCTCCAGAAGCTTCGCTATACCGCTATCTAACTGAGAGACTTGGCATTGAAACACGGAAGGCATGAATTTGCTGTACTTGTGTGATAGATACCCACTAAACTCGGCAGAAAAAGTTAGGGCGTGTCCATTCCAGTGTAAGTAATTTTTTAATGGCATGGTAAGTCTTAATTACTGCCAAACAACCTCTCTGACACTGAAAGTTGACTTTTACAAGTGTGGAATCTCATTCCTTCAGATTTTAATTTTTGTTGGAGATCTTAAAAAAAATGTAAAAATTAAAAATGTTTTCTAACTTTTTCTTTCTGTCTCTTTTACCTCTCTTAATCCAATCTTTCTTTTCCTCTCTTTATTTTGCTTTCTGTACATGATTTGGCATTGAATTAACTATTCTAACATACACTTCCTGGTTCAGATTCTGCGTGCCTCAGTGAGGATTCTTTAATCTGATTGGTTAAGGAGGCACACAGGTCCCAGATTACCTGTAGAGGGCGCTGCACTGAAATGGATTTCCAATCACCACGGGGGTGATTTTGCCCATGGCGAGCTTTTGGAGGCGGGACTCCCACTTGTCGGGTTTCAGTCCCGCCTCCAACAACTTCTGGCCAACCCACGCTATTTTCCCTTGATTGACCTTGTTAAGCCCGCCCAGCGGCCTTAGCAGGCCGATTAAGGGAAAGCCGGTTGCAGAGAACGTCAACGTATGACATTTCATCTGTCAAAAATTTTTGACAGATGAATTCTCATTGTTTGACAGCTCTGTGAAGCTGTCAAACAGTGACATTCTCTGTAGTTTGATGAGGTCTTGAATTCAAGACCTCATCAAACATCTTTCTTTTGCAGAAATTAGATGGTTGTTGCATTGGAGAATGCAACAGCCATCTGTCATCTCCAACGCGGAGGTGCGAGGCTCTCTGCATACACACCGACTGAAGCCTGCAGGAAGAAACAAAGGTAAATACACTTTTACTAACACTTTGCACTTACCTCAGATACTCACCTCTCCACACTTGCACCCATCACTTATCTTCACAGTACACTTTTGCACCCCTCCGACCCCCGCAGACCCAGTACTCGCCTCGCTGACCCTGGCGGGTTCGGAGCCTTCGGGAAGCCCGCACTTGTGAGGGCAAAAAGGGGATAATCCTATTTTCTGCCTGTTAACTACCTGTTAACAGGCAGTTAATAGGCTTTAATCCCTTCCAGCCTCTAAGGAGACTGGACCCGGCGCGGGACGGCTACCCGCCTCCTGGCAAGATGGCATGGAGGTGGGTTGGGGGCAAGTTGGGCACCCGCCCCCAAATTCTCCCATTTTCCCGGCAGTCCTGCCTCCATACCCGCCTCCCCAGGGCTGGCAAAATCACGCCCTAAAAGTTCCAGTGCAAAAGCCCATAGAACATCTGTGGGCAAGTGTAAGTGTAATGAACAGCTAACGCTGTTCGTTCGCTGCTGACCGCAGATTCTGGGCCTATACTTTCTCATTTTTTGGTACTGTGGATACTTATGCACTTTTTTCAAATGCAAGGGGAAGAAAACCAACCTCATTGCAAAACTTGGCCAAGAAGTACTTAGTTTTTGTTTAGCTTTCCTGATGTAAAGACGAGGGAAACTATGTGTATTGATGTCAACAATTTGTTATGTGCATATTATGCATTTATTTGCCAAAGGGTGTACTTATATCTTTATCAACTAGTTTAATAGACATAATGGGGGTGAAATTCATTTTGGGTGGTGCAAAAGGGGCAATTCTCTTGAAAATCGGGCAGGGTGCAAAACAGGCTGCCGATTCGCTATCACCCATTGTGTACGACTGCCCAAGATGAATTTCACCCCCAATATTTGTTGTCACATCTGTGCTGGTGCCTTTGTTTAATCTCATGCCAGTACTTCATTCCGATTCCAAATGTAGCTTGAAAATTTGTAGCAGGCTGGCTCTTATATTCCAAGATGAAATTTATTAGTTCTGTAAGGTTCTTCCACAAGTGGTACCCATTCATCCCATTGCTTCTTTGGATCTGCGTTCCATGCACCTCCCAAACCCGCGACCTCTACCACCTAGGACAAGGGCAGCAGGCGCATGGGAACGCCATCACCCGCAAGTTCCTCTCCAAGTTACAAACCATCCCGACTTGGAAATATATCGGCGTTCCTGCATCGTCGCGGGGTCAAAATCCTGGAACTCCCCTAACAGCACTGTGGGAGCACCTTCACCACACGGACTGCAGCGGTTCAAGAAGGCGGCGCACCACCACCTTCTCGAGGGAAATTAGGGATGGACAATAAATGCTGGCCTTGCCAGCGACGCCCACATCCCAGGAACGAATATGAAAAAATACAATCAGTGGAATAAATAGCAGGCAGGCGATCCGCTCTGCCCGATTCCCACCTGTGCAATGAAGACCCCCATTGTGTGTTGAGATATGTTTCAAGTTTTAGGCAAACATGCTGCAAATGCTAATGTTCCTTTAGTATCCATTGAAAATTCAGCTCAGCCCTCCTGCTGAAAGCACACTTCTTTAGTGGTGCTAATGGAGGAAACACGGTCAAGAAATCATCAGGAGAGCTGTTCTGCTCGGCTTCCTGCCAGTTGCTGCAATATCCACAACTTTCCACCAGAAGCGACGGCAGGTGTTGAACACTGTCATCCATCACCTTTCCTGCCATTACCACCACGGCTATGCTGGACAAGTAATGCCAGCATGTGACTGCGGTACAGCATTGCTAAGGGCTGGTGGATGGCCCTTTTTAAAATGTTAATTCTCCCTTCCAGGAGTGGAATCCATCACAGAACAATTGATTCATTCCGTGCCCTGTGAAAATGCACCAAAAAAATTGCTTCTCTGGCCATACTGCCCCACAGGACGCCAGCCCCACGCTGCCTCTGCAGGTATCTGAGGCCTGCAGTAACCATTTCGTACTTCCACTCTGAGATGCGTCTCCCTGCACATGCAGGAATCCTGGCAGCCTGCCTGAGGGATGCTAATGAGGCTAACCCAGGGAAATTACCTGAGGTCAGTGGCAGGGAAGTCGGACTGGTGCAGAGCCATCATGCTAATTTTGCCCTGGGTATCTTCCAAAGTGAAAATCCCGCCTACATATCTAGTTCATAACAAGTTTCACTAGATATATGGAAAATCTGACATCATTTACAGTGTCTGGATTCACTAATGCCATTTTTCGAATTGTGTTGTTAACGTAAAAGTTACATAAAAAACTTGGAAGGTACTTCCAGAGTCTCCACATAAGTAGCCACAAGACTTCAGACTCTCCTCATTCTTTGAGAAAGCTCACTTGATCTGCGTTAATTAGATAGAAATGAGAAGTCGCACAACACTAGGTTATAGTCCAACAGTTCTATTTAAAATTACGAGCTTTCGGAGCTCTGCTCCTTCTCAGGTAATTAGATAGGGCACTGCTACCTCCAATCTATGAACAATAATTTTAGTCAATATTTTCTAACCCAGTTCCAGTATGACAGTAACCAGCTGATGCAGTTTAAAAGATCACTACTCCTTTACTAAGAAGCGGGTATTAAGGTCATACTCGTTCATTGACTGAGGCTACTTGTCTTGTTCAACTGCTTTACTAAGAGCATGGAGCCAAATAGGTGACAGCACGAATCGCTGAATTTTTCTATAAATTTCTTTCAGGGGAAGGACATCTCTCTAGTAAAGTATTGTGTTCTCAGGAATCCTTAAAGTCATTCAGCAATTGCATTTTGATCTATGAAGCTTGATGAGTCTTTAATATCCCAAGACTACTGTACTTTCCCCCAAATGTCAAACTATGTCTGAAATTCCAAAGAGGTTCCGAATGGTTCCAGTGTGACCAGAAAAGTTGAGCTGAACCTCCCTATAATTGAAGCAGAATCTCCAGAAGGAAAACCAGAATCATGAATGAAGGAGGGGCGAGGAGGCGCCGTGCAGAAGAACGGAATACCCCCGTCAATCAACCAGCCGCTGATTCAGAATCAAGTCCTTTTGCCAGCTCTGCACTGATTTGCTGGGCAGCTGCCCAGACATGCATGACACAAGTTAAATAAAAACAGCCCTGAGCACATTGTTCAAGCACAGATGAACACCATATGGAGAGGACCCCAGTGTAGCAGCAATAGAATGTCAATGCTTTTAATGTGACACATTAGGTTATATCGCTTGGAGTTAAACAAGCTGTCAGTGGGGAACAGTAGAATCCACTACAATGTTACTTTAAAAAAAATTACCACCTTTCATCCCATAAGAGATCCCTGTGAGTATCTTGTACCAAGATATTAGTAACATCAATATTACATGTAAAATTATGTCACAGAAAATTAATACATTATTCATGTTATTCAAAATTACTTCAACAGTGGACGATAACTTCTCCCCAAGTATAAGAGATCTCCATGTGTAACTAATGAAATACACAGCTAAAAGCTTATAAAATGAATGACTGAAAATTAACTCGGTGGTGGGGATTAATATTACATAAAGTTAATAAATAAGAGAAGCAGCATCATAGGTTTGCTGTGGTTAAGTAGAGGCCCCATGAACATATACAGAGAAGTTAGAAATTCTGTTAACTTTTCTTGTTTTTGCTCACAGTAAATTGGTATTTGAAAATAGATCTAACAAATGTTCCAAGTAACAGTTTTCTCCACAAACTCTCCCCTTCAAAGCCAAGATTCTATTGTATTGAGAGGACTGATTTTTGCATCCTCCCGACCATTGGAAGATGGAGTGAAAATTGTTGCAAAATAAAGAATGTGGCGAGGAAATCAAACAATGTTTGAAACTTGAGCAGAAAAATGTGCCTCATCTGTCATAGGCTCCTTTGAACCGAGAGTTGCATTCATAATTAACCATAATTCATTATGTATCTTGATTCACAAGTCCTCCTGCTACATATCAGTAGTTCTGCATATCCCTCAATGTCCAGAATTGTAATGCCTTCCAGACTCTGTCCGTTGAATAAATCAATGATTTCTTCTTGATATGGAGTGAGTTTTCGGGCGCGATCTTGCCAGCCCTGGGGAGGCGGGTTTGGAGGCGGGACTGCCGGGAATATGGCAGAATCTGGGGGCGGGTACCCATCCCGCCCCCAACCTGCCTCCGTGCCATCTTCCCAGGAGGCGGGTAGCCGACCCGCGCCGGGTCCCGTCTCCTGGAGGCGGGAAGGGGATTACAGCCACTTAACTGCCTGTTAACAGGTAGTTAACAGGCAGTTAAGAGGATTATCCCCATTTTTCCACCAGAGGCGCGGACTTCCCGATGTCGGGAAACCCCGCCAGGGTCACCGAGGCGAGCAGTGTGTCTGCAGGGGTCAGAGTGGTGCAAAAGTGCGCTGTGAAGGTAAGTGATGGGTGCAAGTGCGGAGAGGTGAGTATGTGAGGTGAGTGGAAAGTGATAGAAAATGTTTACTTACCTTTGTTTCTTCCTGCAGGCTTCAACAGTTGGGGATGCGGAGAGTCTCGCATCTCACCGGCAGAGATGACATATGGCTGCTGCATTCTCCGATGCAACAACCATCTAATTTCTGCTCACAAAAGAGGTTTGATGAGTCTTGAATACAAGGACTCATCAAACAACATAGAATGTCAGTGTTTGACAGCTTCACAGAGCTGTCAAATGATGACAATTCATCTGTCAAAAATTTTTGACTGATGAAACGTCATACGCTGACGTTCTCTGTAACTGGCTTCCCCTTAATTGGCCTGCTAAGCCCGCTAGGCGGGCTTAACAAGGTCAATCAAGGGAAAATAGCGTGGGTTGGCCACAAGTCGATGGAGGCAGGACTGAAACCAGACAAGCAGCAGTCCCGCCTCCAACGCGTCCCCATTGACAAAATCACCACCTTCATGTCAAAGGGTCTATCACATGTTTCATGCTGTTCCCTTCCATTTTGCCTTGAAACAAAAGGGCAGTGGCGATTGAGATGTAGCGATTTGATCCATCCAAATTTCTTCTTGCAGAATATTCTCCCTCTCTCATGGTGTTGCATATATTACATACATAATGTAATTTGAAAAACCCTAACTTGTTCCTTTCTTAAGATTTATCTACATCAGTACTGTGCTTATGACACATGCCTTTAACTACAACTTCAAATCCACATGTGTCCTGTGTTCCCACTTTGTAGTAGTAGTCATGACTTATCTTTGCATTCTTCCTTAAGTGCGCACTTTCTTCCGGATCTCCAGTGGTGTCCTCCAAATGGTGGGGACAGTGTATTTCCTGCTTATCGCATATTGTCATGCTTCCCGCCTTGTAATGTCACTGAAACTGACTTCCATTTCTCCATAACAAGGTTTACTGGCATATGTAGGGCCTTGTCATCAAACTAGATTCTTCGAATTTGGCATTTAGCCATTTTACACAAAAACTGCATGTTAAAAATGAACAAATTCTTCAACATTGATACCAGCTCATTGGTTCATTTGCTGCTTGAGAAGCATTAAAGGATATTTATTGCAGGTGTGCTGTGATGCGATTTTTATTTTTCATTTCTGCAAATGAAATCACATTCTTGGGAATGGCTTATTTGAAAACGAGTTGTAATTTTGTTTTTGGGTCATATTTAAAATGAAAAATGGGCATTTTCTCTCCTCTGTTTTTGATAAAAGAGAAATGTTTAGCCCCAGGATGTTAAGAATTTAATAGGTTTGTTAGCTTTGGTTCGTTCAGCCAACAAAACAACTCTAATAGGTTTTCTTTGCAACAATTCTCAATGCCATCAATTTTACACTGCAATTGGTTAATTGCATATTTTTTTTTCTCAATCAATGCCACTTCTGTCTCGAGGCCTGCAATTTGTGATCTCCCCCCCGAAATCTACTTTTGTATCGATTTCTACCCATTTTAATTGAGGTAGTTGATGCATTCTGCTACCTTATCAATTGTGGATGAAAGAGAGCATTTCACTTCATCTGTAACTGTTTTGCTTGGACTGAAAAGATGCTTATCCACTTTGATGTTTTTTCAGTTTTATTTCATTTATTTTAAATCCTCGAATGCAAGAAATTTATAACCCTTAATGATAGATAGAGCTGCAGACAAGCACAATTTTTGAAACAAGCTGTTCAAAATAGATTTTAGTCCGATATATTAAAGTAATTGTAGACTGGATTCATTATAGAGAGTACCTGGCAGGCCTGCACCCCAATATTCTGCCTGTTGTGTGGTGCGTCAATTATTTAAAGTTGGAAAACTTAATAGATAAAAGTCTAAATACATTCCAGCTGTGGTGCATAATGCGAGAGACAAATAAATCTAAGCATAACGGTGCAATCAAGGAGTTGTATTTGCTTTTCTCACTAATTTTGCCAAAAAGTAGCCATTAGGAAAAAGTTGTGGTATTTTGGTAGAAACTGCTAATGAACTATTCACCCATGTTTGGGGATGCTTTGATAATTCTTTGCCCCTTTGAAAAAATGAATGCAAAATGAATGCTGCAGAGGATAATGGATTTGACTCCAGGGCAGGCCTCATGTTATTGAGCTTAATTAAGGTGAATATTTTGCCGCATCAGCGCTGCATTTGCCAGAAGTGAAGAGCACGGAGGAGTTTTCTACCCGAGAGCGTGGGTACAGTGCTATTGCCACGTATCTTGTTACAGAGTTTGTGTTTTTTATTTCAAACAATTATTAGGGATTAGTCTATTTCCACCCCTGAGAATCTTGAAAACTTTAATAAGCATTTTTTCTCTGTATAAAGATTTCCAGTTTCCTTAGTTTCGCTCCATAGTTGAAGTGTGTAATCTCTAGTGACAGCTTAGTTGCCTTAGTTATCTACTGCTAAGCCAGAATGTCGTCACTAGTAAGATGAATGAACTTGTACACAGTTGTCTAGATAAGGCTAAACCAGTGCCCTGTACAAGCTCATTGTCAGTCTTGGGAATTATAGGATAGATTTTCCTGGGTCTGCTAGGATCTTTGAGGTAACAATAGAAAACCATTTCAATTATTAAGGAGGGCAGGGAGTAAACAGGATCCCAGATCCTCTTTGGAGAGTAGAAGTCTGTTAGTAGTAGGCACAGTAGGGACACAGATACTCAGAGACACACATGAATCAGAGACCAGGAATAGGCAAACACTGGGGAATGCAAGAGGAGGTAAAATAATAATAAGATGTATATACAATAGAAATAAGATGCCACTTCTTTAATTGATGATTTCCGTTTTATTTTACTTTTTTTGAAATCGTCCAATGAAAGAAATTGTAACCCTAATCAAAGATGGAGCTGCAGGCAAATATAATTTCAGAAATATGGTTAACTCTAGAGAATGAAAATGAATATAATGTTCAAGGATATAGAGTGTTTGGAAAAGACAAAGTGAACAAAGAAAGGTGGTGATGTAGCTCCATATGTCAGGGACACCTGGGAGGTGAAAGAAGATAATCCTATGGGAGTAGAAAGCTACAAAATGAACTATCCTGGTTAAACATTTCTGATGCAAAAAAATCTATGCTAACACTAGGGGTATGTTGTCGACCATCAGGTCAGCATGGGAAGGAAAACAATAACTTTAAGAGGGCTAACTTTATTCAACAACACTTTAGTAGCAGCCAAATCGAAGACTTTTAAAGGTATAATGCTGAGTACGCAGGATAAATGAACTTCCCAAATTAATAAGCTCAGACTAAGCAAACATGACCCTAAGTGGATTAACAAACAAATTAAAAGTGAGATAAAGAGGAAAATGGCCTGTACGAATGGCCTGGGATGAAGAGGCAGAAAGCATGTTAAAAGGGTGATCAGAGTGGCGGAGAGAGACCTGGAAAAAAGCATAGCAGCTGAAGTTAAGCATAACAGTAAAAAAATTCTTTCAGTGCTACAACGCAAGGGGGCAGTCAGAGGAGGTGCAAACTGTAACAGTGCAAATGGGCTGGAAACAGAAGATGCGTACAAAATAGTAAATATTGTGAATAACTGCTTCCTCCGAGTAATCACAGGAGACATGAACAACATGCCCTCCTCAAAGATATCCTGAGTAAGATCAATGCATCTCATCTTGTTTTCAAATCTCTCCATGGCCTCACCCCACCCTATCTCTGTAACCTCCTCCAGCCCTACAACCCCTCTGAGATCTCTGCGCTCCTACAATTCTGGCCCTCTTGTGCATCCCCGACTCCCTTCGCCCCACCATTGGCGGCCGTCTGTCTGGACCCTACGCTCTGGAATTCCCTTCCTTGAACCTCTTTGCCTCTCCACCTCTCTCTCCTTTTAAGATTCTCCTTAAAACCCATCTCGTCGCCCAAGTTTTCGGTCACCTGCCCGAATGTCTCTTTCGGCTCGGTGTCAATTTTCTTGTCCGATTATGCTCATGTGATCAATGCAAGTTGTTGTTGTTGTTGACTTTGTTATGAATGAGATGGAGGTGCTCGACAGGCTAAATGGGCTCAAAACGAATAAATTGCTGGGGATAGATGATATTTGTCACGTGGTAGTGTAAGATCCGGATCACAGGCCATACACAGATTACCCAAAAGGGTTTTAGAAGTTGTAAGGCTTTTATTGGTTAGCCTGCAAATTAGATCTTTTTCCTTCTTTATCTCTCCCTCTCCTGCACTTTATGCTCTACCTCCTTCAGGCTATCTATCAACTGTTCCCGGTGATATGCCAACGCGCGCCATTGTATTTGTGGTTTTACCTTTCAACAAGCTCTTTACCGCTCCCTTCTTTCAGAGAGAATAAAACACTATACTCAGTCTAAGCAACGATCACGTGCGTTTGACCGGTCCCTCCGGTCACCCCGACCGGAACCTTACAACTCCCAACTCTGTGATCCCACTTCTGACACCACTGTAAGATTAGGATCACAGGCTACACACAGATTACTCAAAAGGGCTTTAGAAGTTGTAAGGCTTTTATTAAAGAGCTACAGTTTTAAAGCATAATCAGGTATTACATATGGTCTAAGCTGAGTATAATAAACATACAACCCGTGACAGTAGAAAGCGATCTACGACTCCCGAAGTGGAATCGGACGGGCGGTTGGTTGGATGTCTGATGAGGCAGCGTGGAGAGGTCTTGGGTCAGCAAGTCTCTGTCATCAGCAACAGCAATCACCTCTGTTGATTTCGTCCCTCGAGCTGTTGGAGGTGTTTGGCGTAAGCCAGCGTTGATCCACCTCAGAGGCTAAACTTAGTCAAGGTGTTAGGCCTGAGCCAGCATTGATTTCCACCTCGAAGAAGCCTTCGCCCCTCGCTGTCTGACTTCTGCTCTCAGCCCACTATCTTTATAAAAGTGAGAAGTCGCACGACACCAGGTTATAGTCCAACAGTTTTATTTGAAATCACAAGCTTTCGGAGCTTGTGATTTCAAATAAAACTGTTGGACTCTAACCTGGTGTCGTGCGACTTCTCACTTTTGTCCACCCCAGTCCAACACCGGCATCTCCGCATCATGGCCACTATCTTTATAGTTATTTCGGTGGGCCTTGATTTATTTAATGTCAATCACCTATATCTATCTATATATGCTTTGTCGATTCGTATCCCTTTACTTCACCTGACGAAGGGGCAGCAGCTCCGAAAGCTTGTGATTTCAAATAAAACTGTTGGACTATAACCTGGTGTTGTGCGACTTCTCACCTATATCCCAAGTGTGATGCGGGAAAACATCCCTCCCTGTTTCTCTCCTTAATGGCCGCCGAGGCCTTTTATCTTTCTGAGGAATGTTTTGTTATGTTTCTTCAGGGACATTTTATGGTTTTGTGGCTCCTTATTGTCTAGCTAGTGCTATCCTCCCGTGTTTTCTTGCATTTTACGACCTTCTTATCATTTTGGTGTTTGTTAATTGACCTTGCTGACACTTCCCCCATTTTGTTCCTGACTGCAGTTTTAATTTCTGTTCTAAGAGTCAAACTCCATCTATGAATCTAATAGCTGTTTCTTACAGTAGTGAGAAAGACTAAGGAGCTTTGTGAGGCATTAATATCATTATGAAAGAGTGACTGGACACTGGAGACATACCAGTAGATTGGAAATAGGCTAATGTGGTGCCCATATTCAAAAAGAATGACATAAACAGGCACAGCAATTATGGACCATGCTTCCAATCCATGTTAAATAATTGAATCAATTAATCGGGAGTAAACTGGAGGATTATATGCCTGGGGTAAGACAATTGACCGTCATTCTCTCCATTTGAAATAGACTGTGAGCTGCGATATTTTTTAATACCTTAAATTCCTGGCCTATTTCCAAATAAACCCTTTGTCTACACGACTTCAGCCTGTGGCTTTTTAAACCTGAGTGAAATCATTTTGTTTTAAGACACACAACTGTTAAACATAACTCATTCCCAAATCCTTTCCGCGAAGACAAAAAACACCATCAAAATCCCAAATGTGACAGGCAACTTTGACTGACGTTAACAGGAGTTTGCAAATTTCGACAAAGGTTTGACAAATTTAACATCATAATAAACTTTTCTGGAACAGGATTAAATATATTAATTTAACCAATTGTTGGTGGGTGAGAGGTCACTCTTTTTAACTTTCGGCCTACTGCTGAAGTCACTGGAAAAGGAAAATAGTCCTCGCTAAAGTTGAAGGTGTCATCTGGTATTTTTTGAAAGGTTGTCTCACTATTTTCATGCTGCAGTATCTTGTTTCTGCCACAGGGTGCCCTCAGTGAGCTGTACCATTAGTGTATCCTGTCTGATGATAGAAAATTGAATTTAAACATTTCAAATTACTGTACAGGTCCAATAAGTTTATAACTTTATTTTCTGTAGATCCTGATCTACTTCCCCACTTCAAAATAAGTATTTTTCCTGATATCAGATGTGTAGAATGTTTTAACCTCTGCCTCAGGTTAATATTCTTATACTATGGTCCGTGAATGGGGCCATTATGCATACCTTATGATAACCTTGGATTACCTTCTTAAATGTGATTACTTACAGCACAATCACATAACACAGTTATGCAGATCTGATTTCTTTATGGACTATTCAATTCAATTATTTTCTGTGGGGTTACAGATGTGCCAGTGAAGTCAAGCCAGAATTCTAGGATAAGGGACTGTGTACGCTGACAATTATAGTTAATATTTATAAAATATTTAATGGATATTCGATTAAATTATTTTTCGGAATTATGGAAATGACAGTGAGTGTAGTATTGTGCCAGAATTCAAGGATAAGGGCAGTATTGCTTAGTCAAGGCTAGTTCTCTAATATGGGCCAATCTTTACATACAGACAATTTCAGTCAATATTTATTGTACTGTTTAGTTAAACACAATACAAATGGAGGGAAGCTTTCAGCCCTTTCAATGTAGGCTGTGTGGTGTGACACCAAAGTACAGTAGTTTCATTTGTGCATTGTCGGTGGTCATTATTCATTGTTTTGTGCCTGACTGATACCCCTGACAGAAAGTGATAGTCCACTGCCATTTCAGCCAGTCCTGTTTAGGATGTTTGCCTCAGGCTATAACTATTGCCTGTTAGCATTGTGCGGAGCAGTATTATCAACATAGATCTAAGGTGTCTGTAGTTGGAGGAGCACAACGCACAACTAAGTAGTTAAAAAAAACGGTGGTGTGGGGGAAGGAAGGCAGCCTGATAGATGATCTGAAATGGCACTTCTGGTCAATAGAGACTCAAAACTCCTAGGGGTAGAAATTAGGTCGCGCCCCATTTGGGGCACAAATATCGTCCGCGCGCAAATATTAGCGCCTGGCGCTAATTATCGGCACTGACAGGAAACTTCACTTTTACCGCCCCGGGAGGTGAGTGGAGCGCTAAATTAGGCGCTGCACACCTCTCTTAAGGCGCAAAGGCCTAGGAGTGAGGCGCTACCTCAGCGCACGAGCGCAGCGCAGCTGCTGCCAGTTAGCGAGGGAACACAGACACACTGGCGCCGGACACTTCTTAAAGCGGGGGGGGCCACTTGCTCCCCAGCCACACCCTGCTCATTGCAGCCTTGAATCTCAGCCTGGAGAGACCTGTAATCCATTTTGCTGCCAAGCATGGAGAGGGTGAGAGAACGCGCTCATCGCTTCACCGAGCGGGCCTTGGATGCTCTGGTTGACGCAGTGGAGCGCAGACGATGTATGCTGTTCCCTGAGAGTGGCAGGAGGCCTTTGCCACGCGAGTTCAGAAGAGTTTGGAGGGAGGTGGCTCAGAGCGTCTCCTCCAGGAGCATGGTGCCCAGGACCCATACTCAATGCCGCAAAAAGTTCAACGACCTCACTCGGGTCGTCAGGGTGAGTGGCTTTTTCTCAATACCTCTCCATCCCTCCATCTCAACCTCACTCTATGGCCAGAGGGTCTTAAAACCCCAATGCACAACACTCATGCAACACCTATGGCCCTTTCATCAAACACACACACACATTCCACACTTTGCATACAGTAAGGGCTATTCACCTATGGGAGGCACATCAGGCAAGACCATGGCTGCATACAGTAAGGGCTATTCACCTATGGGAGGCACATCAGGCAAGACCATGGCTGCATATTGTAAGGGCTATTCACCTATGGGAGGCACATCAGGCAAGACCATGGCTGTATATTGACTCAGATGCTGTCCTTTTTCTTGCAGGCTAAGCTGGCTCATAATCGGAGACAGCAGCAACGGACGGGTGGAGGGCGGCTTCAGCTGCAACCCCTCAGCGATCTGGAGGAGCGCGTCCACAGGATTGTGGCAAGCCGGGTGATCGGTCCCGTCGCCACTGGAGACGCCGACCCCGTTGTGGACAGCAATGGTAAGGTCATCACCTTTTTGTCCTCTGTCCTTCCACTTGTCCCTCACAATACCAGCCTTTGACACTTTCAATCCAACTTGCTAACTCGCTGCACTTATTCCTCCCTTACTGCCACCCTGTCCTCACGCTAAAGCCACTCTTGTACCTCCCTGCTTTCAGATGGTGATTCACCAGCTGAGGAGATGGTCCCTGAAGCTGCCACTGGGAGTGATGCTGCAGCTGAGGAGGAAGAGGAAGCCGGAGCATCAGTGCCACCCTCTCCCGAGGAAGCCCATGGCCACACTGGGAACACGCCTTCCCCGGAGGGGAGCAGGGGGGAAGGGGCTGATGATGGTGAAGTTCCAGGACCCAGCGGGCTGCAGCAACGCCATTGGGGGGGGAGGGAAGAACGGGGGAGCAGGGGGGAAGGGGCTGATGATGGTGAAGTTCCAGGACCCAGCGGGCTGCAGCAACGCCATGGGGGGGGGGAGGGAAGAACGGGAGCCTTCTCCCCAGAGGGAGAGTATGCCAGACACTCCTAATGCAATGGACGCAGAGGAGGAGCGGCTGATTGCAGAAATGAACAGCCAGGCGGTGGGCATGCACACTGAGCTCATGGGTGCAGTGGGAAGGGTGCCCGAATGCATTGAGGCACTGGCAAGGAGTGTGGAGCACTTCGCTGTAGCACAGGCGGATGTCACACTAAAGCTTACTGCTGCAATTCAGTCACTGGCTGCCAGGAACCCATCTGAGACTGCTCTCATGCAGACTCAGATTGAGGCCACGCGAGCACTGACTGCTGCCATCCTCGATGGTTCGTGCACATGTCCCCGGGGCTGTCACCGCGCCGCAGCAGGCCAGCAATCTGTTCTCCGGCAAATTGCTCCGGATGCTGAAGTGCTGCCCCGTGGGAGTGCCAGTGTGTCGGGCGAGCAGGGAGTTGCTGTCCTCTCTCACGATGACAGCATTCCTGCTGCCAACACTGTCACTTCTCCACTGCACTTGCCACCGCCTGTAGGACAGACTGCTGCCGCCCATGCAGAGTTGGTGCAGTCTGCAGCCGGGCCCTCCAGGCCCAGAAGTGGTCGAGGCCGTCCTTCAGGGGCATCTGCAGTGTCAGGGTCTGACAAGCAGCAGCCTTCCACCAGCCTTGCTGCAGCCACTGAGGTCCCATTACGGAGGAGCAGTAGGGTTAGAAGGGGGGAAGTGCGCAAGGGAAGGAGATCACCCTCGAAGGGCAAAAAGTAGGAGGTGTGCCAAAATGCTGGTCATTTTTTTATTAAAGACCGAGGTTCATGGCCCAACTTTTGTTTAGTGTTTTGGACATTATCTCCAGGTTGTGAGAACCAGTTATGTTATTGACTGTTTTTTGGTGTTTATTTCTATGAGTTTGTCATGAGGAATTGACACACACAGAGTTTGTACAATAAATAAGTTTCTGTATTCAAAATATACATGGCTGGTGGTTGGAATTATTGGTGCCTTGGCCGGCTTAGGGGTTGCGTGCTGGGTTGATTCGTGTTTGTAGCACTGGCAGGGGCCCTAGAAGCGGCTTGCTATTAGTCGTTGACGGACGGCCCTTGCAGTTTGACCATTGTGGGCCGCCCTCCTGCCTTGGTGCTGCTGCTGATCATCGTCCTCGGCCTGTTCCTCCTCTTCCTCCTCCTCCTCTTGTGGTGCTGCAAGGCCTGGTGGCATTGGCTGCGTCCTGAGGATTGCCATGTTGTGCAACATGCAGCACACCACTACGAATTTGGAAACTTGCTCAGGCGAGTACTGCAGGGCTCCTCCGGAATGGTCCAGACAGCGGAATCGTTGTTTGAGCACGCCGATTGTGCGCTCAATAATGTTCCTCGTTGCTTGTTGGCTTTCCTGGTACCGCAGCTCAGCAGGGGTGTTTGGCGCACGGAGCGGTGTCATCAGCCAGGTGCTCAATGTGTACCCCTTGTCCCCCAGAAGCCAACCAACTGGCTGATGCGGTGCCTCGAAAATTTCTGCCACAGTACTCTGGCGCAGGATGAAAGCATCGTGGCAGCTGCCCGGATAGTGGGCATTGACAGCGAGAATCACCTGTCTGTGGTCACAGACCAACTGCACATTCAAGGAATGGAACCCCTTTCTGTTCCGGAACTCCTCTGCATTCTCTCGCGGAGCACGCAAAGCCACATGCGTGCAGTCAATGGCGCCCTGCACCATGGGGAAGCCCGCTACCCTCGCAAAGCCCATAGCACGGTCATGCTGCTTGTCTGGGGTCATAGGGAAGGAGATGAAGTCTCGTCTCCTTGTGAAGAGGGCATTGGTGACCTGCCGGATGCAGCGATGCACCGCAAACTGGGAGATATTGGCGAGGTCCCCAACAGCAGCTTGGAATGAGCCAGTGGCGTAGAAGTTCAAAGCCACTGTGACCTTCACTGCCACCGACAGAGACGTCCTGGACCTCAGCTGAGGCTGCAGATCTGGCTGCAGCAGGTGGCAGAGCTCAGTGACCACCTCCTTGCTGAATCGCAGCCTTCGCAAACACAGCTCCTCGGACATGTGGATGTAGGAGAGCTGTTCACGATATACCCTGGGAGGGTAAGCTCTCCTGTACATGCGCCTGATGGCCCTCCTCCGTCTGGCCATCATTGCCACTCTCTGTCTGCGTCTCACTCTCCTCCGATTGAGCTGGAGCAGGACGACGCCCCCAATCATTGCAGCCTCCATATTCTCTTTGCCAGAAAAGTAATGAGGTACAGCAACGAAAGTAGCAGCAAAGTTAGGATGAACTAGGCAAAACTACCTCACAAAGCGTTGAGTCAATGTAGAAGTCTCTCTCTCTCTCTCTCCGAATCTCTCTCTCTCTCTCAGAACGAGTGGTGCATAAATGTCGACCACAGAAAAAGACAGGAAGAGGCCCCCTTTAAATAGCGCCCCCCCCAGCCCCACACCGATTGATAACGTTCCAGTCTTCCGGTCGTTGGAAGCGCCAGGCGGTAAGGCAGGGGGCGCCACTCAATTTCCGCTCCGGGGCGCCCCAAGGGCGTTGCACCACGGAATGACGTCACAATCTGCGCGCGCAGGTGGTCGCAGCGGTAAGTTTTAGCGCCGCCGCACAATCTCAAGTTAAGTTCTCGAGCGGCGCAAACAGCGCTGCGCCCGGGCGTTAGCGCCTTAACGCCCCATTAGCGCCCATTTAAGGCGCTAACGGGAGGCGCAACCAACTGAATTTTTACCCCCTAGTGCCTGAATTATATCACAGTTGAATAACTTTTGTCACCTAACGCCACTTTAAAGACTATTGCCCCCCCTATGGCACTCACAGGACTGAGTGTATATCTTGTATAAGCGACAGTGGGCAAGGGATGTGAAAATATTGATAACAGTTTTTCTTTCTGAGTGGGTAAGTGCTATAACTGCCCTTCAACGGTTGCCACAGTCAGATCAACTATCTTTTTGGAGAAAATTAAACAACTGTTGATAATTCTCCTTCTAAATTAAATATACTTTTTCCAAGTGCTATAATCTTTCAATTACATTTTGAAAAAAGCATCTGATCCCCAGAAGAGAGTTTAATGCACGACTTTGACAAAATATTACATGACAGGTATGGGAGTTTTGAGAAAGCAAGTCAGTGCTGTTTAACTGAAATGTGAAATATGACCTCTTCCCTTTATTTCTTATCGTCTCCTTTCTCAAAACGTTTAATTTATGATCTGACTACCTTCATCCTGTATGGGTCAGATTTTCCTGGTATATTACAATTGAAGGTTTTTCAAAGTACTGCTTCTCTATCAATCACGGCAGCCTGTTTTATACTTGTCCAACATGGAAAAGAAAATCAAGTGGAGTGTAAAATGGGTTGGCAATTCACTATCGTCCGATTTCTGAAAACGTCCAAGACAAATTGCACCCCCAACGCCTTTTTCCAGATCTACCCAGTATATTAGTCTCAGACTTGTGCTACATCACTGGTAAAACATCAAAAACAGACTATGGATTTTTGCAGGTTGATTTTTTATTTAGTTACACGAAGAAGATGCATAAAACCATTTATCAGATGTAACAAGTGTACATATAAATGGAACTGTAAGAGCAAAGTCCTTAAGAGGTTAAATACCCTTTTGAGGGACTTCTACAGTACTGAGAAAGCCGTACGAAAATAATAGTTTTTTGATGGCCGATGTTGCTTTTAGAAGACTCATCCTCTCCTATCCCTTACGATCTTGGTGTCTCTTGGACATAGATCTTGGCCGCGATTTTGCCAGCGCTCAGAGTGCGGGTTCGAAATGATTGACAGCGGGTTGGGAACCCGCTCTGAACTCGCCTCCATGTAAGTTTCCAAAGTGTCGGGTCTGCAATTTCAGAACAGACCCGACACCAAGCGGCGGGGGAGGGATTTAAGATAGTTAAATGCTTGTTAAACACTTGTGAACTTCTATTTTGCCAGCCTATTTCTATTTCCCCACTTTTTTAACGGGGTTCACATCATTCGGAGATCATGTCAGGTAAGTAGGTCGGGTTCTCTATGTCTCCCCATTGCTGTGAATAGGTGACAGCTGCAAAAGTGGTATTAAAGCTACCATTTCACAGCTGTTCACTTTCCAATGTCAGAAGCTTGAGCCTTCAGGACTTGGAAGACACTTTTGAGCTTTATGCAGTTTGGAAGTGTTTGGAGTAAACTCTCTATCCACTGTCACCTCCTTGGAGCAAGCTCTCTCACCTTCTGTCATCTCAACTTCAGCTGCCATCTATTCCAGCAACATTGGTGCCCTTGAAAAATCTCACCTTGGTCCTCTGAATCCCTCCACGATCAACCCCAGCAGCAACATCACCAACAACAATACCAACCTTCTCCGCAATCACCTGATGCTGCACAGGACACAGGGCGTCAACACCCGACAACATTGCTGCCCGGGAGGCCAGCGATGGCATCACCATGGCCAGATTTACTTCACTTGACGCTGTATATCCTGGCTGCCACATGATGCGCCAGGTTGACACCACCCCACACCAACACCATAAAGCATCCCTACAATGTCCAAGCCATTCCTTTCACACTCATTACAATTGGGGAGGGCGGGGGTGGGGGGGGGGAAGCTATGTTCCAACATTCACTGGAACTCACTCAGACACTTCCAAAGGTGAGCACAGATCTGTCCAATGAGGTAAAGTGTTGAAAATATAGATTTCAATGTTTCACAACTCATGAACAGAAACTTCACATGAACATTGGCTAAACCACCCAGGTGCCTACCCTTGTGTGTTGTTAGTTCGTATGCTTGCAGTAGATTGAGGTTAGGGTGAGTGTGAGGGGTGGCTAGTGAGAGAAAGTGATAATGTAGATAGAGAGGGATGGGTGGAGGTGCAAGGTAAGTTGGTGTACGTAAAGATGTGCAGGAGTAGGGTAGGGAAGGCAGAGTGATGTGGATGTGATGAGTGGCACAGCAGGATGAAGTTGAGTGTGGCTTGGCAGTAATGTTTCATGATCTGCTCAGCCTGGTCTTCCTGATGACATCCCTGCTTGTGCCCTCCTGTGCAATGTGCAACCAGGCTGCATTGATCTCCTGGGGAGGTCTCTTCCGCCCATGGGAAGGGAAGAGGACCTTCCTGCGTGCTGTGACTCCCTCCACAGGCATATGGAAGGAGTCATGGGAGAGCCTGGGTGCAGCCCTGCATCTTTGTGCAGTGCTTGTCAGTGTTTGCAGCACCTCAATGCTGTAGAACACTGACAGCAGTACTGTCAAGATCAATTTGGACATGGCCCCTTTAAGGAAACCGGCTGATGACGTCATCAGACTCGCTTCCTATTAATTGGCCGGGAACCTCGCAGGGCGGGCTTAACAAGCCCAATCAATGAAAAATCGCTTGGAGAGTGCGGGCTGCAGTAGGCAGCGGGCTGGGACCGCGACACCGACCCTGGCCGCCCCGGACCCGCCTCGGTCGGCAAAATCATGGCCCTTGTGCCTGAAGTGTATGTGAGATGTTGTGAAACACAATGATGCTGAACTAACCTCTGAATTTAGAGATGAACTGCAGTATTCCTTCCATTGTTTTATTTTAAGCTAGTCAACCCCCTTTAAAACTGATCCGATGGAACTTGGGGAAATACAACAACAATTTGCATTTATATAGCGCCTTTAACGTAGTAGAACGTCCCAAGGCACTTCACAGGAGTGTTATGAAGCAAATTTGACACTAAGCCACATAAGGAGATATTAGGACAAGTGACCAAAAGCTTGGTCAAAGAGGTAGGTTTAAAGGAACGCCTTAAAGGAGGGGAGAGGGTAGAGAGACGGAGAGGTTTAGGGAAGGAATTCCAGAGCTGTTGTAGGTGGCCGGCAGGGATGCCTGAGAAATGGATCAACTCAATATCGGGCGTAGAACAGATGCAATAAGGTCCTGAAGGGATAATTACAAGTCCTAACCCTTTTCGGGCTACCCCAGATCAGGCGTATTCCCCAGACTTTCACCTTCAACTAAAGTTAAAGATAGCCGAATTCTATAAGACGCTTAATTGGGTCTAAAGATCAGACTACCTCTCCCTAAAGGAAAGGAACGATGTGAAGATGTTACCGTCCTCCGGATAGCACTTTTAATAAGTTTAACTAGACTGTAACCTTCCGGATATTATGAGGGTCCGGAATACCCCCAGAATTCTGCAACTCCTTTTGAGTATACAGAAATTGAGTTCGCGAGTTTATACAGAAATACTCTGTGAGGCCATTCTAAAAATATATAGATTCATTAAAGAACTGACATTTAGTTAACAGCTGTTATGGCAATCGCAACTTTAACCGTTCAAAATACAAATAGCTTACATTTCTTATCAGAGATCCTTATTCTCAAATCTTAACTTCGTTACATTTCCACACTTCTACTTATTTCTTAATCCAGAATATCCACCAAAATCAAATACCTTGATTACCCGAGACTCAGAGTTGTAAACTTACAGAGCGTGCCTGTGAAGTTGAGAAACGCTTGCCCTTCCAGCAACTTCTGACTTTTCATCTGAAAAGCTCTTATTTTTATACTCTTTTTAGTGGTATATTCTTTGAAGTATTCTGCTGATGTAAGCTAATTGTCTCGAGTGATACTCTATTGAATTGTTTTCTATTCTTACTGTCGTTTCAACTGTTGCAACTAGACTTGTGTCTCTACCTTTAGGTGTTTCAAAAACTTATCATTTTTATGGTTATTATCGATTTATCTATTTGATGCCATTCTTAGGAAGTCTTTCTACTGAATTTCTAAATCACCTCTGCTGTTTGTAACACAGACTCCTGTCTCCTTGCGTTCCAAGTTTAACACATAAACAATGTAATTGCTTGGTGTCATCTATTGATGTAATATCTACAAAGTCTCTCTGTAGGTACTTTTTACAATTTGTAATTCAAAAACACTTCATCTAGGGTGTTCTTTGCATTTCTTATTTACTTCAATTGGTTATATTAAGAACCGTGTCTCCTTGTTCTAGGTTTAACATAAAACTATTTTACGGCAGGTATTTCTTTTACTTGATGTCATTTTTTCAAAGGCACTTGTTTTTTTTAATGTTCTGTGCACCTGTTCGACGTGTTAGATTTTGACACTTTACTTGGGTCATTCCATTGTGTTGGTTCCAATGTTCAGACGTAGAGGAACCTCCAGCCTGCTGTTTCAATAGGGCCATGTCTTTGTATTTACAAACATTTCCCATTTCAAAGCTTGTGATGTTTACAACTTTGTTAACAACTGATCTTTATCTCAGAAGCCTGTATTTCTGTTTTACAGCTTGTGTCGTTGAGGCTTTTAGATTTTTAACCCCAGTTTGTCTTGTTTTAATATTATCAAATCTGTTTATAGGATGATGTATTTCTTGGAATATGGCTATTTCCTTCACAGTCCAATTTCTACCCTTAGGCTCCTACAGTTGAGGGGAGTGGCGGGGGTGGGGGGAGGGGGGTGGGGGGGTGGGGGCGGGGTGCATGTTGATGTCTGAATGTGTGACCACCATACTTCTTAGGTTAAAATTTCACCGACTAAATATAATTCTGGTTTTTTTCTCCCAAAGAGAGTTTTTTTTGGAAAATAATATTGAATGATGAAAAATATATATTGTGTGGGAGATCAGTTTGAGGATTGAACTCCTTTCTAGCAAGGAAGTGTCTGCATGCGCCTGAGGTGTTAAGACTGCTGTGCTGAAAGCAGATAAGAGATTAATAGCATTGGGATTATGCTGCTGGGCTTTAGTAGCAACCATCTGATTAACCCCTCTGTTGTGGATATTCTACTGCCCGGGAACAATTGTAACATGAACAAACTTGGAAAATTACAAAACAGTTGATAATATGTCCCAAAATGTCATTTGCTTCTCTTATTATTGCCACAATAATTTATTTGTCTTCCAGTAATTTACAGTTGTGTTAAAAGATTCCATGTGTCGCCAAGCTTTTAAACAATTTAACATTACAGTCTACAGTTGATTCAATAAAAAGTATATAATGTCAGAAAACAATGGAAATGCACAGCAGGTTGATCAGCATCTGAAGGATTTTGATCTTTTGTGTCTTTTTCAGCATTTTCTGTTTTTATTTAACATTTTCAACATTCCATTTAAAAAAAATCTCAGCCAAAAAAAAAATCATGCTCACTTTCTAAAAAACAAATTCCAAGAAAGCAATCATCCTACAGCTTTAAAACATTCTGAAAGTAATGGGCCAGAAATTCGGCTCTCCGGCTTCCTGCGGGTGCAAGCATCGCGCGCGTACTTACCTACCGCGCCTGCTGTTGTGCTTCGGGCCCACGAGGACTTCGGGTCCTGGGCCTCCTGCAGCTGCCGGCGCGCACTGCTTGCGTATCCCAGGGGCGCAGTTAGTTCGAAGCGTCCCCTGGGATCACATGGGCCATGGAGAGCCAATCGGAGCAGGGCATTTTCATTCATAGATTTGACAGGAAGACCTGTCAAATCTATGAATAGAGATCGGCCCCAAAACCACACTTAAACTTCAAATAATTTTTTTTTTAAATCACATTTTTAAAATAACTATAAGTTACATAAATTAACTACTTTAAGCAAAAATTTGAATTTTTGAAAAAATTAATTATACTTTTTAACGGTGCTAAAAATAAACTTACCTTTCTTTAAAGTATGTAATAATGATAAACCTGTTGAAAAAATGTTTAAATTGTAATTAATTAACCACTTACCTTGTTAAAAACAGGCCTTGCGCCTCCTTTTTAAAAGTGCAGCTTCTCCATACTTACCCTCATGGAGAAACCTGAAAAAAAACCCGAAGTTCGCTGCATGCGCGCTGCCTCTACCGCGCACGCGTTCGACCTCTGAACTCCTTCCTTCAGGGGAACGGAAGTTCTGGTTTCCCTCGCATGCGCAGTGCATGCAGGAAACCGGCACTTCAGGTGGCCTTACGGGTGAGTACACAGCGCGTACTCACCCGACAAGAGCCGAATTTCTGGCCCAATATTTCTTTTTTCAGGAGTGTCACTAAGTCTTTGAACCTGGAAATATGACCGATATGAGCAGAGGGATTGTGTGTTATGGGGGATTAAAGATGAGCTTGCATATGTGTACAAGAAGAAAATACTGCAGATGCTGGAAATCTGAAATAAAAACAGAAAATGCTGGAGACACTCAGGTTAGGCAGCATCTGTGAAGAGAGAAACAGAGTTAACGTTTCAGGTCGATGACCTTTCGTCAGACGAAAGGTCATCGACCTGAAACATTCACACTGTTTCTCTCTTCACAGATGCTGCCTGACCTGCTGAGTATCTCCAGCATTTTCTGTTTTTATTGCATATGTGTAAATTGGTGTGGTGTATCCACAGTGAGCATCATTGAATCAAGAGGCAATGGTTGTACGTTCTTGTTTACATCCTTGTTTTCAAATCCCTCCACGGCCTCGCCCCTCTCTATCTCTGTAACCGACTCCAGCCCTACACCAATCCGAGATCTCTGCGCTCCTCCAATTCTGGTCTCTTACGCATGCCCGATTTTAATTGCTCCGCCATTGGCGGCCGTGCCTTCAGCTGCCAAGGCCCTAAGCTGTGGAATTCCCTCCCTGAACCTCTCTGCCTCTCTCTCCTCCTTTAAGACGCTCCTTAAAACCTACCCCTTTTGGTCATCTGCCCTAATATCTCCTTTTGTGGCTCGGTGTCAAATTTTGTTTGATAACACTCCTGTGAAAAGCCTTGGGACATTTTACTACGTTAAAGATGCTATAATAATGTAAGTTGTTGTTCGATTAAAAAAAAAATCATGGCCTGAAATTGGATCACACCTGGATTTGGCCGCTATTCGGCTGCAGGACATGCTGCACGTGCTAATGAGGCCACCAGCTGGATCAAGATAGATTGAGCCGCCGGCCTGATTTGCATGTTACTGGCTAGCCATGGGCGCCAATTGTGGCCCTGGAGGCAGCTTGCTGGTCACAAGGGGTGGGGGGAGTGAGATCCGCTAGCTAGGATGTTGGCTGAGAGCCTAATGTATGTCAGGGGTGCAGGGAGGCAGTCAGGACAGGGGCGGGGGGGGGGGGGGGGGGGGGGGGGTGGCGAATGCGGGACGGCTGCAGCCTGCAGTTTTAATGTGTAGCCAGGAGTAGCCATCCCGCTCCCCCCTGGCTCCACTTACAGGAAAGTAAAACACATTTAACTTACCTTTTGGGTGGCAGCCTCCAGCAGTCCCTATAAGCACCACTGGTTTAGCTGCTGTGCGCCTTCACATGCTGCGGCCAGTCACCAACCAATTTCACAAAGGGGCATCAAACGGTTGTCAGGCCCCCAATTTGCATAAACACTGGGCCCAATGCCAGTTTCAGGCAGGCATCCGGGATGACTGCAGGACACCCTAACCAATATGGCGGGCGACACACTTCCGGTGCGGACTGAGCGCGTGCACGGTGCACACATTATTGGGCACAACAGTACCTGTTTTTCACCCAAAAAACGGGTGCTCTGCAATCAAATTTCCAGTCCTATATCTTTGCACCAATGTAGATGAGGAGATGTTGGTAAGACAAAGTAATCAGCATTCTCAAGATGGTTTCCTGGCTCCTGTGACTTTGAGAGGCTAGGACTTTGGAGCCTCATCTGGGATTCATAAGAACATAAGAAATAGGAGCAGGGGTAGGCCATTCGGCCCCTCGAGCCTGCTCCGTCATTCAATAAGAACATGGCTGATCAGATCTTGGCCTCAACTCCACTTTTCTGCCTGCTCCCCATAACCCTTGACTCCCCTGTAGTTCAAAAATCTGTCTATCTCAGCCTTGAATATATTCAATGACTCAGCCTCCACAGCTCTCTGGGGTAGAGAAGTCCAAAGATTCATGACCCTCTGAGAGAAGAAATTCCTCCTCATCTCCACCTTAAATGGGCGACCCCTTATTCTGAAACTATGCCCCCTAGTTCTAGATACCCCCACGATAGGAAACATCCTCTCAGCATCCACCCTGTCAATCCCCCTCAGAACCTTATATGTTTCAATAAGATCACCTCTCATTCTTCTAAACTCCAATGAGTATAGGCCCAACCTGCTCAACCTTTCCTCATAAGACAACCCCTTCATCCCAGGAATCAACCTAGTGAACCTTCTCTGAACTGTCTCCAATGCAAGTAATATCCCTCCTTAAATAAGGAGACCAAAACTGTACACAGTACTCCAGGTGTGGTCTCACCAACGCCCTGTACAGTAGTAGCAAGCGTATTCAAGGTGATGTTCCATCAGCGATGTCCTATAATAGTTTACCAGGGTGGAGACTTAACTTGAGGGTTTCCATGCTTGGAAGAAAATGATAATTTTTGGTAGAAAAGGCATATTAAGTATTAAATATGGACAATCGTTTTCTGTAAAAGTTTTATATATTTTTTCACGGAGCAACTAACTGATGAACAAAATGGTAAACAGTGTTTTCAATATCTACGGTTAAAACACACCATTAAAAAAACTTATTGGGACAAGGTCCTTATCCTACCCCCTTCCACAATTTGGAAGATTGGAATTATTTGGATTGAAAGGAGAACAGTATGTGCGATACAGGCTGCACAAGCTGCAGTTTGGGGAAGAAATTTTAAAAGTTATAGACCACAAGAGATAGTAAGCTACTTTCCAGGATATTAAATAGGCTTCTTGAAATACCGAGTTCAAAGCAATTCAGAGTGACATGGTAGGGCCTATTTTACACTCGTTGGCAGTGTGAGGGGAGATTTTGGTCCAGCTTCTTTGGAATTGCCAGAATCTATATCCCTTCTGAGTCAAATCTTTGAATAGAAGCTAAGCCACTATAAAATAGAAAGCATAAAATAGAAACAGCTGGAAATACTCTGCAGGTCAGGCAACATCTGTGGAGAAACAGCAGTTAGTCACTTGATGTTTCGGGTCTGAGACCCTTTCTAAGGATTGGAAGGTGATAGACCTGATGTCTGCTGAATTTATGGCAATATTAATGAATTTAAATTTTAAAAAACTGCACTGTGGACCATGAAAGATCCTTGTACAGACTAGCAACTAAATAATGCAGGCGACATGACTGAATTGATAGAAGTTTGTCTAAGATTCCCTGTCGTCGTTTGTCCTCTGATATCGAAGAAGACAGCCAGAATGTCATCTCAATTTTTTGCACTTAAGTTCTTTGGTGAGCGATTAGACCTATTTTTGCTCAGAATGAGCGTCTGCAGATTGAACAGTCGATCCCGGATACACCAGGGTGCGAATCTTGATTTTCAAGCGAGACTTCCTCAGCTGGCGTTTACATTCAGCATTAGCAATTTGACGGGCCTCTTAAAAGGAGCTTCTTCAGGGCTGCTGTTTTTGCCATGCTTGCTTAGTGTGAGCAAGTTGTTCCCACTTATGGACGTCTATTTTGCACTGTTTCAGAGTCACTTTTAAGCAGTCTTTGTATCTCTTTTGCACAAAATCGCTCCCCAGTTGTCAATGCGTCATAAAATATCTTCTTTGGGATTTGTTCATTCGCACCACATGACCTGATCACGATAGCCATGCCTCCATGATCAGAGCATCCATGCTTGGCATGTCAACTTTTTTAAGAACTTTGGGGTCAGGGATCTTGTCTTCCCATCTGATCTTTATTAGTCAAGAAAGGATCACTTAGGCGGCTAGGTAATTTGTAGGAGGAATATAATATCAGGAAGGCATCTTAAAAACTTGATGGCAACAGTTAGATAAAATGTTTCTGGTTCCATAGGGCTCTTTTCTATTTTTCCGCCTCTTGGCAAGGAATAGGTAGTGTAACGTAAGGGACGATGTTACAAATGTTGGGGGGGAAAAATTAAGTCACACCACCTTTGGAACGCTACTTTTAGTGCCCGGAAAAAATTAGCATCCCCGCGGCCAAAATTCACCGGTAGCGCCCCAAGAGGGAAGCGGGGTGCTACTGGAAGCACCCCGCCTCCCTCTTGGGGCGCTGCAAGTGAATACCGCGGCGCGACGTGGCGCTGTGGCATGTTGTGCCGCGGTACTGCAGGCCTACCTCCCCTTTTTAAAGGGGAGGAGGGGCCTTGCGCAGCGCGACCCGGGGCCCAGCTGGGCCACCAGGGATCGTAGTGCCGGCAAAAGAGCCCGGCTCTCGAGATAAGGGCCTAGGCTCACGGAGCGCAGCCGGCACTCCGCGGGGGAGCTGAAGAGGAGGCCGGGGACGGCAACGGGGGCAGGTGCTGGCAGGTGACCAGCAACAAAAATGGCCGCCCGGCACCTTCCCTTTAACTAGCGCTGCCCCGGCCGCAGGTAGGCCCCCCTGACCCCATCGGACATAGCGTCCGGTGGTAAGTCAGGGGACGCTACCGAAGATCGCAGCCGGGGCGTGAGCGGGGCGCTGCGCATGGCGATGACGTCATCACCGGCGGCGCAGCGCCATGGGGCACTAACGGTTACCGCCCCCGCTAACCTCCTGTTGAATTTCGCGGGAGGCGTTGGTGGTGCCGCGCCCAGGCGCTAGTTGCTTTGCGCCGCATTAGCGCCAGGCGCAAAGCAACCGAATTTTTAGGCCGTTAACTCCCAACATGGGTGCTCATATCAGGAAATCGGTAGTTGCTTTTTACCTGCTGCTTATATTTATATACTTCTACTGTGTGTATTGAGTGTGTCTGTTGCACTTTAGAAAAATACCAGTCATAATAAAAACACAGGCTTATTGGTTCAGCTAATTACCAAGTTTAGACTGATTGTTTGTTTCTGACTTTGTTATTGTTGCTGTAAAGTTGTTGTGAAGCTTGTTCCCATGTACTTATGTGTTTGTTAATTATATTTGTCTTGTAGTAATTATACACAGCCGTTCAATTGGAACTGATTCGTTAACATTAACAAGAATTCGAAATCACCAGGCTTGCCCAAGTCGCAATTAATCAGGTTTTCTTGAAATGGTCCAATCAGCAGCTTCTTCTCTGAAAGCTCAGTAATGATACCGTAATGATTATATGACTGAAAGCCATAAACAGTTTTTAGTAAATGTAGGCTTTTCCGTTAACTAGTAGACACCTTTCCTATTACTTCTAACCGTTACAAAGACGTGAGTCTATTAGTAGAATTGGTAAAATAGGTAGGAAAATAGAGTGCATTCTGGAGTTATCTCACATGGCTGTCCATCAACAGTTGCTGGATTTATAAGCCATGAAGTTGCTGCACTGTTTCACTGTCTTGTTCAAGGTTGGTGTTCACAGACACGGAATCAAAAGCATAAATTATGTTAACAATATTTTATAAACACACTGGCACTGTGGAGTAAATCATGTAAGTCAGGAACGAGGTTTTCTGATTTTTGGCAGATTGCAATTATTTTTTGCTAGACGCTGTGAGACATCATTTGTTAAACAAATTGTAAAATGGCAAATTTGAACAGTGCTAGATGTTAACACTCATCCACAAATGCATTCGAGATGTCAGGTAGTTTTAGTGAAAGTGTATAATATGCCCCTTATGAATCGTACAGCCAGTGGCCTTGATTCAATCAGAAATATTTTCCCACAACTAGAAATTAATCTGCATAGGATGCCTGGAAATAGCGCATATAAAGCAACATATTGAGGGATTCACATGGCATCTTCCTCACTTCCTCCAGCAGAATTTCAGTGGCATTATGGAACAATTGGACGTTATCTGGGCTGCTCAACTTCTTCCAGATATTCTTTCTCCAAAGAAGCTTGCTGCCTTGAAAACTGGCAAACCACCTGCCCCTTTAAGTTGCTGCAGTCCTTGAAATCCTCGAGCAACGCCAGATTTTGCATCCCTCAACAGGTCAGCCCCTAAGCACAGGCATTTTCACTGCAGGGAGCTGGCCTACGTGATGATAATTAAAATTAATAACCAGAAAGTTGGGAGGGCCACAAATTTGATGCACTGACTGTGGTGCACATACTACTTGTGAAACCCTTTGTAGCCCTGTAGGCAAACACAGCCATGCTACACTGAGATCCAGCTAAGAACCAGGGTGTGCATAGAGCAAGCTTTCAGTATGCTGAAGCATTTGGGGTCGATTTTAACCCTACTCGCTCAGCAGAAACCTGGTGGGTGGGCAGTTAAAAGTCACCCTGGCTCTTATCTGTCCGAAAGCCGCCACGATCGCAACATCTGCAATTTTAACCTGCTCTCCTGAGCAGGCAGCAAAGACACACCCCAGAGCCAACGGGGTCCATCTTTGCATATGCATGTTGTGGCCCAGTGACATCATTGAGACCCAACTGTAATTTTAACTCAGGCTTGAGTGGGGAACTCACCTGGAGTTAAAATCGGGGCCGACCCTGAATCTTGGCAGAGCTTTAATATATTCTCAGAATGCCTAGGATTTCTCGGCTGAGTCCAACGAAATTCTGTGGCAAGAGAATGTAGACCCTACATCATAAAATCAAGTGGTCTGCACTTATTTATGCCTTCAGGAAGGTTTAACAGCAGCAATTTGTTTAAATTAAAAAAGAATACTGATTTAGAGAATGAGACATGCACTATAACTGAATGGTACCTGATGAGGAGGAGAGGGTATAGACAGGAGTTGCAGAGCAGCAATTGAAGCAGAGTCTGCAGCAGATAGAAGAAGAATGGGGAAATAGGGATCTGGAACAGCCAGCCAGCCAAATTTTAGCCTGCCAGCCTGCCAACCAGCCCATCACAACACCCCGCTAGTCACCAGTCAGCACTGCCACCAAGTAGTCAACCTGAAGTCAGCTACCCCCAGCAGAAAAGGAGGGCATAGGTTCCCCTTGTTATAGGAGCAGGGACAGTGGAAGGAATGACAGGAGAGTTGGCAAGATTGGGAGAGGCAACGGCAGAACTGAGAGGAGAGTGTGCAGGAGCAGATGAGACGCCAGAATCGGAAATGGGAGGAACATATGAGATACTGAAATCACAAAACGTTCAAATTAATTCATTAAGGTGTTCAGAGCTGACTGTATTTCTTGCGCTTCTCCTGATTTTCGCGTCTCTTCTGTCCTGCCAGTCCTTCTGCTTCCGATTCTATGCCCTCCTTTTCTGCTGGGGGGGGGGTTAGCTGGCTTCAGAAGTTCTGCAGGAGATGACAAATTTGGTGGAATTGTGGAGCGGTGGAGGCCCTGAATATTCCCCATTCAAAGTTGACAAAATTGTGACAGTGTGTTGCATCTTGCATAGCATTGCCAGTGAGTGAGGCCTTACATTGGGGAGGCAGAAGGAGTAGCGTGAAGTCATGCAAGAACAGGAGGAGCAAGAGGATGCTGAAAGATCCACCAGCACCAGACCAGGCCCTGCAGCCTAGAAGTCAGGTGCAGAAGGGACATTTTCAGGGATTAATAAAATAAGTATTAAGACTGCTTATTTACAATTTTCATCAGACAGCATATGTCCTTTTTTTTGTTCCTTATGCAAAGAGCTCTATATTGTTTCCTTAGATAAATAGTTGAGTTTGATTTAATTTTCTTTTCAATAAAATTACAAACTTCAACTTACATTAAAAATGATGGCCTTGAAATAATGTGGGATAATCTGTATGAACACTGAACATATTTGTTTGATGTTGGACTGGGGTGGACAAATGTGAGAAGTCGCACAACACCAGGTTATAGTCCAACAGCTTTATTTGAAATCACAAGCTTTCGGAGCGCTGCTCCTTCGTCAGGTGAAGTCACTTCGTAGGAGCAGCAGCTCCGAAAGCTTGTGATTTCAAATAAAGCTGTTGGACTATAACCTGGTGTTGTGCGACTTCTCATACTTGTTTGAGTTTTCTCTCTTTACTAATATAATGGGGGATATAATTTTAGATAAGAATATTAAACATTCTATTATCCCAAAGCATCATTTCAAGGCTGATGTGTTTTTATTGATATTTTCTATACTTAAGTGCATTTACTGTGTGTCGTGTCTAAGTGCATATGTTTTCTAAATTCATTATTTCCAGAGTTTTCCTAGTGTGCGAACCACTATCTGAGATTCTCCCTCAGTACTGCACTAAAGTGCCAGCATAGATTACATGCTGAAGCCTCTGGAGTGGGTCTTGAACCCACGACTTTCTGAATTGGTGGTGAGAGTGCTACCTCTGATCCAAGGCTGACCCCTTACAGGAGTCATAAAGTCAAGTCAATATCATGGAAACAAAACTGTTAAAATTAAGTTCTGACGAAAGGACGCATCCAAACATCAGCCTATTTTTCCTTTAAGTGATGATCAATTTGCTCTGCTTTTCAAACGTTTGCTGTTTATAAAGCCGTAATTTACAGTTGGTGATAATAGTGGATGAATGCTTCAGTCGCAGATGGGCTGGAAGTAGGCGGTCAGTATACATGCGAAACCTGATGTTATGTCTTCGGATGATGTCACCGAGGGACAGCATGTAGATAAGAAATAGGAGGGGGCCAAGGATAGATCTATGGGGGACTCCAGAGCAACGTTCCCGCTAAGCTGCGTGGCCGTGCAGCTGTCTGGAGGTCCCGGGCAGGCCGCTCACCGGCTTTTCAATGGGACATTTCGTGCATGCGTGAAATCTTAATGGGCCGTGCAGTCCGTTAAAGGGACCGCGAAACCCCTTAAAATGAAGGGGAACATTGCTCCAGAGGTAACGGTGCGAGTGTGGGAAGAGACTCCATTGCAGGAGATTCTCTGGCTACAACTGGATAGGTAATAGTGGAACCAAGCGAGGGCAGTCCAACACAGCTGGACAACGGAAGAGAGGCGGATGGTGTGGTTAAACTTGTTAAAAGCTGCAGACAGGTCGACAAGGCTGAGGAGGGATAGAGAGCACCATGATCACAGTCACAGAGGATGCCCTTTGATGAGGGCCGTTTCAGTGCTGTGACAGGGGTGGAAACCTGATCGGAGAGGTTCAAACATGGAGTTGCGGAAAAGATGGCAGACAGGCATGGGGCCAACGGACAGCAGCACTTTCTTGTACTCCACAACTGCAGACAATGCACCGTGTCTTTTGGAATTGCAGGCAACACATTGCCCGGCGCCACTCCTAGAGCTGCTCTGCAGTTGGGTTATGTGTATCTCTGAATGCTGCTCACCCTCCTGCCATTGCTCCTTCTCTTCCTCATTCAAAAACAAGATCACAAGATCATTTTGGATGAGCGAGGCCATTTGGCTCACCTTGAATCAAGTGCTGATCCCTCTTTTGTTGTGAAGAATGATTTTTTGATTTCTTGATATCAGTCCTAAATTTGAATCCATGTCGTTTTCTCCCACACTGGCAATCCTCCTTGTGATTCTTCTCTGCACTGGCCCCAGCATATTAGAAGCTCCCTCGCGCCTCAGTGACCAGTACTGTACGAGGGAGTCAAGGTTGTAGAGATCAAGCAGGCCTGAGGACGTGGAGCTACCATGGCAATGCCACATTTAGCATGTGCAATGGCCTGGGGATCTATGATGCTAAGCATCTATGCACCTTGAAGGGGGATAAGTTTGAGCATGTATGTACAGGGATCATCAGAAGCTGCTGACAAAAATTACTGAGGTACTGTCAAGATGTGCAAAAACCTCTCCCACGCCTCCCTTAAACCTGGATTACATTCTCCCTCTCCCCCCATCCCCTTAGACCTGGATCACATTCTTCCTCTCCCACACCCACCCCCCACCCCAGACCAGGATCACATTTGTCCTCTGCACCCCACTTTAGACCTGGATCATGTTCTGCCTCTCCTCTTCTGCCTCCCCCGCCCTGCTCAGACCTGGATTGTGTTTTCCCTTCCCATTGCCCATGTTTGACCTGAATCAACCTCTTGGTTTTGGTTTAGTGAGATGAATTTCATTGAGCAGGAACCAGCTGCGAGAACGATGAGTTGACATCACTGGAAGACCCTTTTGCGCATGCACAGGGAAAGACATCCTTGGAAGGCCCGGTGCAATGGCATCTGTGAACAGGGAATGCAATAGCGAGGCTCAATCCCCACTGAGCCACGTAGACTGCAAACCAGGAAATAAAAAACAGGAAATATAAATTACACTTACATCATGTACAGAAAGCAAAATAAAGATTGGGACACACAGATGGGATTAAGGGAGAGAGATAAAGGAGACAAACAGAAAAATAAAAGAAATATATTTTAATTTTTATTTAAAACAAAATCTGCAACATTAATTTTTTTCTGAGATAATGAGACTCCACATTTGTAAAATTAATTTTTCAGGGCCGGAGTGGTTGTCCAGCAGTAATTATCACTTATTACGTTGACAGCCATTGACAGCGCTATACCCTGAAATGTAAATGAGCAGATCATGACGTCAATCAGCATGCAATGCCTGACTTGATGCCATATCTGCAAACTTCGACATTCTCGCTCTTAGGACCCTGTTTAACGCAGGGTCCTAAGCACGCTCAGAAAAGCGTGCATGAGCCTGCAGAGATGCTGTCAGCGCTTCTTAAAGGGACACACACATCTTTCAGGTAAGTTTGGATTTAAGCCTGTGGAATTTTTTAAATATTTTATTGAAGTAGTGGCTTGGTGCAGTAGATGTTAAAAGTTTTTGAAGTGTGCAGGGAGTGCTGATGGATGCTTGCAAGGCTTCGGATGGTAATGGAAGGCCTCTGAGAAGACAGAAAATGCTGGAAATACTCAGCAGATCAGGCAGCATCGTAGAGAGAGAGAAACAGAGTTAACGTTTCAGGTTGAGATGCTGCCTGACCTGCTGAGTATTTCTAGCATTTTCTGCTTTTATTTCAGATTTCCAGCATCTGCTCGCAGAGGGAGGACGCAGAAGAGGAGGACGCGGAAGAGGAGGACGCGGAAGGAAGGATGCAATCATGGCTGGGATATTCGGGATGGAATCATTCGCCTGCGATAACAGTGACCACAACCCCAATTCCCCTTTCAACATCTCTCCCACACCTTACCTTCCCTCTGTTGCTGATCATCACAGTGTCCGTCTGGTCACAATGCTGAAATAAAAGCCACCACAAAGCAAACTTTCCAAATCCAACTTTATACATCTATCCATCCAAAATAAGATCAAGAAATCCACTCATCACCCTTGTGCATTCCCATAGTGACTGTCTTGCGTCTGCCATTGCCTATCCTAGTGATGTCACGCTCTTCTACCCCAGTGGCTGCAGCATAGCTGGTGGAAGGCTGCTGACTGTCAGTGGGGGACACTGCAGATAGCCTTGCAGGACAACCTCGAGGAGCTGGTGGCTGGGAGTGTGAATTCTTCTTTTTCTTCCTCCTCTACCTCCACCTCCATCTCCACTGGCTGGGCTGGATTTCTTGGGTGTATGAAATGTGGAAGGCACAAGGGTAGGGTTGTAGTGAGGGGAGGGTGGGAAAGCAAGAGCTGCATGCTTACACCATGCACACCTTGTAAATCAGAAGATATTGTGGCAAGAGGGGAAGTGGGATGAAAGAAGGTGGATAATGTATGAGGATACCTGCATCTTGTATTCTTTCAGTCCCCGTCGCTGGCCAAGGCCTCAGCCATACCCCTGCCATTAATGGCCAGCACCCTCTCCTCCAAGGGGGTGAGGTGAAGCTAGGAATGTGAGGTGTGCCTCGTGTTTGGTAGAGACTGTCGGTAGGTGAGTGATTGTGGGGGGTGGGGGGGGGGTGGTCATGCATTGAGCAGTGTGTGAGGCTAGTGGTGCAGTTGGTAGGAGACGGTCTTTGAAGATGCATTCATTGACCTTGACCACTGGTCTGAGGTCATGAAGCTTCTTTGTGCACTGAAGCCAGGTTGTGGGGGGTGACACTGCTGGCAGTGACAGCCTCGGTGATCTGATCCCACATAGTTCTTTCTGGAGGACCTCCTGGCCCCTGTGGGTAGAGGACCTCTCTTGCAGTGTTGACCCCCTGCACAAAGCTGGAGTGCTGCGTGCAAGACCCTGGGAGCCCCTTCCCTGGCCTGTTGAGCCATTTGTGTTAGTGCTGAAGCACTTTTAGCATTTTTTTACGTGCAGAAGGTAGTGTAGCTTTAAGAGCTGAAGACTGCCTAGTTTGGAATGATTGTTGATTTTTTTTTGCAGGAGGCAGTTGAGCTTTAAGGGCTCGAAACTGCTTTCTAAACTGATGGCCTTGCTTTAAGAGAATGCAGCCTCGCTCCAGCGACACGACATTGGGCCACCTGCTGTGTGCACAGTGTGAAGCTGCATATTCGTCACTGGGATATACGCTAAATCATTCAAATCAGCAGGCAGCTCCAAAATAACGTGCTGCCTGCGCGTTTTAAACCTGGCGCCAGCAAATCTTGCCCCGCGGCGCCACCGCCCATTTTCGGACCTTATCGAATTTCTAGGCCTTTGTATTAATGTTACTTACATTTTCAAAAAAAAACTAATTGAATTTTGAAGCCAACTAATTATCCATCTGTGTTTTTCTAATAGGAAAGGTAATTGCTAATTCCTTACACCTCTGAGATGGAGATCCTAATTGCTAACACCTATGGGATAGAGTGAGGGAGAGAAGTAGACAGCGTGATATAAAGATAGGCAGGCAATGTTTTCCTCATTCTAATTTTGAAATATTTAAAAAAAAAGCAAGTTACATTTTGAAAGCAGACAAAACCTCTTAGAGGGAGACAAAAGGGAAGGGGTCCTCTCGCCTGTCACTATCTGCCCTTGGGAGAAGTAAGTGGGAGTTGGGGGAGTGGATGTAGGGTTACGAGTGAGTGACAGTGAAGCAAGGGGAGTGTGAGGCTACAGTTGTTGAATGGTTAGTTTGAAGAGGAAGAGGTAGGGTTAGTCATGGGACTGAGGGGGTGGTTGGAAGGTGAAAGGGTAGGGGGACCGAAGGAGTAAAGGAAGGTATGAGTGATTGAGGGAGGGGATGGAATGGGAGCCACTGAGGGCTCCACAACCCCACTCCAAATGCAGTCTTCAGCTGTTGGTGGCTCCTCTCCCACATCTCTCTGGCCGTAGTCGCTCACTTTCCCCTTTCAGCTGAATGTACTTTCTGAAGTTTATGGAAAGGAAAACCAAAGCTACAACTGTCGTTTCTTTTCTCATTCAGCCAGGCATAGACTGGGAGGAGTGGGGAGGGATCAGTGCCTGATTTTCACCTCAGTGGGGGAATTGTTGCCTCGGTGTAGGATGAAGAGCCCTGAAGACTTACGTTTTAACCTGATGGTCCTCTGCCATTTGCTCCACTTCTTCAGTATTGGCCCAGATATTCCGATCCCTACGGGTGGGTACGCGCTGTGCACCCACCTGTAGGGACATCGGAAATGCCGGTTTCAGGCATGGTCTTGACAGATCCTCCGGCTGCCCTGGAGAAGGGCCTCTGCGGGCGGACAGTTCCGCTTTCTGGAGACCCTCCGCCCGCAGAAAACACTTACAATTCTTACGCCTGGTAAAAGGAGATGTAAGGCCTGCTTTTACCAGGATAAGAGTTGAAAAAAAGTTTTTTAAAAATATTTTTTTTCACTGATTCATCATTTAAAAAAAGTAAGTTTATTTTTAGCCCTGTAAAAAACGTTAATTATTTTTTTCAAAAAATTTAATTTTTGTTTAAAATGCTTAATTTATTGTAATTTCAAGTCATTTTAAAAATGTGATTTTTAATGTGCCCATATGTATTTCTTCACTTCACCTGACGAAGGAGCAGCGCTCCGAAAGCTTGTGATTTCAAATAAAACTGTTGGACTATAACCTGGTGTTGTGCGACTTCTCACTTTTGTCCACCCCAGTCCAACACCGGCATCTCCGCATCATAGTTTTAAACAGAGTGTGAACTGAATTCTTCTGCATATTTAGGCCTGTCATGCAATGTTATGGCCATGTACTGTTATGCAGCTCCAATGAAATGTTGCAACCACACATTGTTTTCAATATATAATAGATAGCTAGCTAGACGTGCCTTATACGTGGAGCTATGAAGGATCATTTTCTGGCTTTACGCCACCTCGTCTGTCAGTGGTGCATATTGGACATGGGGGACACGCAGCGTCATATTCCAACCCCTTGGTTAGAAAATTGTGTGCAGTGCATGCCTGAATTTCTGGAATGTGCTTCCACTGGGCGAGGTTCCTCACCGGAAGTGCAAAGTCAGAAAACTATCCCGTAGATCTTGAATAAAGGATTTTGCAAGGATAGGCACGACGGAATGCTGTTGGAGGACTAAAACATAAAACAGCCCCATCAGCACTTGCATCCCAAACAGTGACATTCCAGCAAAGTCAGTGGAAGAAAGCCCCATAAATTGATATTCATAGCTGTGCCTAAAGTGCTTATTACCAACTTAAGTGAAGGATGACCTCAGGGACAGTAATAACCACAACGCCCTCCAAAATGATTGCTTGGAGACATTTTCACTGCTGCTGGTAGTTTTTACCTGCTAATTATGCCCATCATAATGTTAAGGTCAAAATCCAGCACTGTCTTGCAAATGTAAATTTCTAGAAAGGGAACTGTTAATAAGTACAAGTGTGAAATTGCAGTGTAAAATATCAATTATCAAAACATGCTGTCTAATTTACATATTATCCCTCAGTGCCTGATGGACTATAATAAAGCGTTTTTAAAAAATTGTATCATCTATTTCTAAGTAGCTCAAAATATTATTTAACTCAAATATTGTGTGGATATAATTGAATGTTAATTAGGCAAGAGAGGGCAGATTATTACTTGGGGAGGCGGGGGCGGTGGGCGCCAAGCTCCCACGACGTTGTCCACAAGAGCCCCAGGCAATTTTAACTCCCGGGCCTCATTAATATTCGAAAGATGGTCTACCTCCCGATCGCCTGCAGAACAGAACAGAGCAGCCCATCCATGTCACCCGCGCAATTTGTTTCCAAGTTCCCCGCTGCTACTTAAAGCGGGGAAGTGCCTCTTAAAGCGAGGTTGCATCCCCTGGTTGCATTTTTCACACGACTCTGGAAAAGGACTAGCTGCAGAGATGAGTCGAAGGGCTGCCCCCACCCCCTTTCCCTGGAGATCCGAGTGGAGGAAGTGAGGGACAGGAGAGGCAGTTCTTTTTCCCAGCACCCGCAGAAGCACCCCCAAGACCACTGTCGAACAGGCCCGGCCAAAGGTGGCTGCTGAGGTCAGTGCCAACAGCATCACCCCAGGACCTGGTCCAATTTACCCGTCTTTGATTCATTTGACTTGATACCCACACCGAATCAAAAATCTGTCGATCTCGGTCTTGAAAATTTCAATTGGCCCAGCATCCAGGAGGGAATTCCAATTTCCACTCTCCTTTGTGAGAAAAAATGCTTCCTGATTTCACTCCTAAATGGCTTAGCTCTAATTTGACGATTGCGCCCCCTTTGTGCTGGGTTCCCTCACTAGAGGAAATAGTTTCTCTGTATCTAACCAATCAGATCCTTTTTATCATTTTAAACACCTCAATTAGATCGCCCCTCAACCTTCTAAACTTAAGGGAATACAAGCCAAATTTATGCGATCTGTTGTCATAATTTAACCTTTTAAAACCTGCTATAATTCTGGTGAATCTGCGCTGTACCCCTGCCAAGGCCGATATTTCCTTCTGAGGCGCGGTGCCCAAAACTGAACGCCGTACTCCAGATGGGGTCCGACCAAGACTCTACAACTGAAGGATAACTTCCTCCCCTTTTGTACTTCAGCCCGCTTGAGATAAAAGCCAACATTCCATTAGACCTGTGCTTTAACTTTTAGTAATTTGTGTACTTGGACACCCAAATCTCTTTGATCCTCCAAAGTTCCTAGGGGGAAAAATTGGGTTGCTTTGTGCCTCCCGTTAGCGCTCTGAGGGGGGCGCTAACGGGGTGCAAAGCTCCTAGCGCCTGGGGCGCTACCGTGGCGCTGCGCCTCTGGCGATGATGTCATCGCTGTGCGCAGCGCCCCGGCCACAAACTTGGCTCACGCCCCCTGACCTACCGCCGGACGCTATGTCTGACAAGGTCAGGGTGCCGTATTTGCAGCCGGGGCGGCAGAAATTAAAGGGCAGGTGCCGGGTGGCCATTTTTTTGGGGCCGCCTGCCAGCACCTGCCCCCTCTTGCCTCCTCTTGAATGCCAGGCTCTTTTGCTGGACCACTCCTCGGTGGTCCAGCAGGGCCCCGGTGTGCGCTGCGCTAGGCCCCTACCCTTTAATCAGGGGAGGGAGGCCTGCAGTACCGTGGCGCTGCTGCACGTAGCGCCGCGATATTGAATAGTACCGCCCCAAGAGGGAGGGGGAGCACTTCCAGTAGTGCCCCGCCTCCTGCTTGGAGCGCTACCATTCAATCTCGGGCGCGGGGGTGTTAACTTTTTCGGAGCGCTAAAAGTAGCGGCCCGGCGAAGTTATCGTCCCAAAGGGGGCGCAAGCCAATTTTGTCCCCCTAGTCTCTTACATTAAGAAAAATTTCTGATTTGTCTTTCTTGGTTCCAAAGTGGATGACCTCACACTTCCCCACATTGAACTCCATCTGCCACAGTTTTTCTGACTCACTGGGCTGGATTTTGATACTGGGGCGGGTTGGGGTCATGTTATCCACTTTTCGTGTTATCCACCTGACTGCAAATGGATGTGGGAGATTGATGCAATTTTCACCTAATTGGGCAATTGAGTTCCAGCATGTGGGAATCCATGAACCAATTAGTGTTTTTAGTCTGAAAGTCGCCTCTGATGATGTCATCATTGCTGCTGCATTGAAGGTCTTCAGAGACTGCCTGGCCTTTGCTGTGAGAGGACCTGGATGCAAAATGAGCAGCAGCAGCCCTAAGTCTGGAGAGAGAGAGAGAGAGAGAGCCTTCTCATCTATCCAGATAGAGCCAGCCAAATGTGCTCCCGCCAGGTTTCACAATCGTGGTTCAGAACAGGCGTGCTTCACGTAGAACAAGGGTTAAAATCACAAAGGCCTTTCAAAATGGCATTATAGAGCCAATTTAGTGCTTGTTAAGGGTCTTAACAGCCTATCCCATCTCTTAGAGGCGAGACGGAGTCGGGACCAGCAAACACGATTTCATCAAAATTGCGTGGAGGCAGGATGGAGGTGGACTTGTGCCCGCCCGCCAGTTTTCGCAATTTTAACCCCCCACACGCCTCCAAACCCGCCTCCACGGGTCAATGAAAATCCAGCTCACTATGTCTATGTCTCTTTTGTAACTTTCTGCTTCCATCTACACAACTTACCATAGTGCCATCTGCAAATTTGGATTACAACTCTCTATTCCTTCATCCAAGTCATTGATATATATGGTAAAAATCTGAAGCCCCAGTACAGATCCCTGGGGATCACTTCTTGTCATATCCTGCCAATCAGAGTACATTCCCTTTATCCCTACTCCCTGCCTCCTACCTCCCACCCAATTACCAACCCATATCACAAGGTTACCTCCAATTCTGTGCACTTTTATTTTTGCTAATAATCTCTTGTGTGGAATCTTATCCAATACCTTCTGGAAGTCCATATAGATAACATCCATGGACACTCCCTTGTCCACCATATTAGTGACCTCCTCCAAAAAATTCAACTAGATTATAACAACAACAACAACAACTTGTATTTATATAGCGCCTATGACATACTAAAGCGTTCCAAGGCGCTTCACAGGAGTATTATGACAAAAAAGATTAGTGAGATATGATCTCCCCTACAACAAAACATCAGGTATTGGATTATGGATATATGGAGGTATTAGTGCACCCTAAAGAAAGGCGTGCTTCTTTTCAGCAGTTCATGTAACCGTCTCCAAGGATTGGCAAAGCAAAGTCTGCAAAATTTGGTCCTCCAATATATTCAATGTCTAAATCCATGCTCCAGTATGGGCGAACAAATATCTAGGTCTAGGATATAGAGAAAGATTAGGGGGAAAAATTCAGTTGATTTGTGCCTCCCGTTAGCGCCCTCTTAGGGCGCAAAGCAACTAGTGCCTGGGCGCGGCTCCGCCAACGCCTCCTGCGAAATTCAGTGAGAGGTTAGCGGCGGCGGTAACTGCGGCGATGACATCATTGCCGTGTGCAGTGCCCCGCTCGCGCCCTGGCCGTGACCTTCGGTAGCGCCCCCTGACTTACTACCGGATGCTATGTCCGACAGGGTCAGGGGGGCCTACTTGCAGCCGGGGCGGCGCAAATTAAAGGGGAGGTGCCGGGCGGCCATTTTTCTTGCTGGCCGCCTGCCAGCACCTGCCCCCCGTTGCTGTCCCCAGCCTTCTGTGCAGTACCCCTGTGGGGTGCTGGCTGTGCTCCGTGAGCCCGGCACTTCTCTTGAGTGCCGGGCTCTTTTGCCGGCACTCCGATCCCTGGTGGCCCAGCTGGGCCCCGGGTCGTGCTTCACAAGGCCCCTCCCCTTTAATAAGGGGAGGAAGGCCTGCAATACCGCGGCGTGACGTGCCACATAGTGTGGCGCTGCGGCATGTAGCGCCGTGATATTCACTCGCAGCATTCCAAGAGGGAGGTGGGGCGCTTCCAGTAGCGCCCCACCTCCCTCATGGGGCGCTACCAGTGAACTTCGGGCATGGGGTTGCTAATTTTTTTGGGGCGCTAAAAGTAGCGCCCCGGTGAAGTTAGCACCCCAAAGGGGGCGCAACCCAATTTTTTCCCCCTAGTTCCTTTTTACAAGCATGTCCACTCATCTGCTAGGGAGCCAGAGAAAGTTATGAAGGCAGCATCTATTGTGGTAAGGCAAATCCTCTGTTGGTTTTTAGATGTAATGTGTATATTCTCATGAGTTTTTTTTATTTAAAAAGGCACCTAGATGAAAGGTGGTTAATATGCTAAAAGGAAGTTGTTTTCACCAGAGGCTAAACAATAAGCAGCTTGTTAGCTTGTCTGGGTAATTAAAAAGCCTTATATCCCATTGTGTTTGAAAGCCCTTTGATCTTTGTACGTCTGTGAAAATTGAATTAAGAAGCGAGATACAGGGAAGCAGAAAAACATGCTTTTGAGACAGGAAGACTGTGAGGGCAGCCAGGAAACTGTGAGAGCTTCCACTAAGATGAAGAAGGTAAAAGTGCTTGAGGAAATTTAGAAAATCTCCTGTTAAAGTCAAATAAGATAATCCACTGATGTGGGAAAGTATGGTGTGTGTCCTTTATTTTGTATCATTACATGAAGAATAGTTGTACCAATTGAACTAAGTGAATCTGATCCTAACTGTTGATCTGTACATTCAACTTTCTATGAAATAAAGGAGCTTAACGATTCGTATTAAGTCTCTCCTCACGCAGTGTTAACTTTGTCTGCCTTCGAAAAGATTGAGAAGTCGCACAACACCAGGTTATAGTCCAACAGCTTTATCTGAAATCACAAGCTTTCAGAGCGCTGCTCCTTAGTCAGGTGAAGGGTGAAGGTGAAGGAGCAGCGCTCCGAAAGCTTGTGATTTCAAATAAAGCTGTTGGACTATAACCTGGTGTTGTGCGACTTCTCACTTTTGTCCACCCCAGTCCAACACCGGCATCTCCGCATCATGGCTTCGAAAAGATTGGAGAAGCACACAAGAACAAACACAGCAAAAGGCACAATATCCAGATTGTACGTCAAGGCAGATATCCCCTGGGCTACGCTGTTGCACAAGTACATATTGGGCAGTGTGAATCAACTCCAGCACATAAGGGGCATGGAATCTGCTTACAGGCGCAACTGATGCCCCTTAACCTATGAAGGTATCTGCTGCGGACCAGAAATTTGTAATAGGAAGTTATGATTAAACTGTAAGATGGGCTGGTCAGATCATACTTTGAGTACTGTGTCCATTTCTAGTCATTGAGACACAGGTGAAATATTCAAGCATTAGAAGGAGTGTACAAGAGTACCCCAAGGTGCGTACCTAGTTTTAGAGGTCTTGACTTCTGATAGACTTGAGAAACTTAGGAAGGGGTGCGGTGAAATTCAACTTTTGTGGTAGCGTAAAATGGGCGATAGCAAATCGTCAGCCCGTTTTACACCCGCCTGATTTTCTTTTCCATTGAGTTTGGGCGGGGTGTAAAATGGGCTGCAGATTTCCTATCATCTCTAATCGCCCAAGCCTGATTTCACCCCCATTACGTTTCGTCTGATCCTTTGGTCTGCTGAGTTCCTCCTGTCTATCTGTCTGCCTGTAATATTTTTAATGAATTGCATTGTAAAGTTAACTCAGTGTAGCTGATGGTAGTTAAAACTTGTGTCTGGACATTGATACTAGCAGTAACCAGGAACATTGTTACCAGTAGTAAATTGTTCTGTGTGATATATAAAAAGAAAGACTTGCATTTATATAGTGCCTTTCACAACCTCAGGACGTCCCAAAGTGCTTTACAGCCAATAAAGTACTTTTGAAGTGTAGTCACTGTTGTAATGCAGGGAAACGCACCAGCCAATTTGTGCACAGCAAGCTCCCACAAACAGCAATATGATAATGACCAGATAATCTGTTTTTTGTGATGTTGATTGAGGGATAAATATTGGCCAGGAGACCAGGGATAACTCCCCTGCTGTTCTTCGAAATTGTGCCTTAGGATCTTTTACATCCACCTGAGAGGGCAGATGGGGCCTCGGTTTAACATCTCATCTGAAAGACGGCACCTCCGACTGTGCAGCACTCCCTCAGTACTGCACTGGAGTGTCAGCCTAGATTTTTTGTGCTCAGGTCGCTGGAGTGGGACTTGAACCCGCAACTTTCTGACTTAGAGGCGAGAGTGCTACCAACTGAGCCACAGCTGACACTGAAAACTGGGCGCTTTGGGACTTCCTGAGGTCATGAAAGGCGCTATATAAATGCAAGTCTTTTTTTATATCACCCAGAACAATTTACTAAAAACTGCTGCTGGTAACAATGCTCCTGGTTCCTGCTGGTATCAATGTCCAGACACAAGCTTTAACCACCAGGAGCTACACTGAGTTAACTTTTCAGTAGTATCGAGTGTATCATCAGGTCTCAGCCTTTCTCTCTTTTGAAGAAGATGTAGAGAGCTACTGGCAGTGTTGAGGAGATAGGGCTGCTGAGTTTAACTGCTGCCTGTCACCCAATCTGCCCCTTGCTGGTAATAAAAGCAATTACAGTTTCAAAGAGGACATTTTTTGTGTTAAAAAGATCCCCGTAGAAAAAAAATCCTTCTCTAATTTTTCTTTAGTTATTTCTTTTCTTTATTTTTTCCAGCTTTCTGCTCTTATCTCTTGCTCCATGCAATATTTCTGTTTGGAGCTCTCGTTTGCGTTCCATCCCCCACCCCACATTTTTCTTCTCACTGGCCTTTCACTACCCCGTAGCACACATTGACAAAAACAGCGTGTTCAATTTGAGTGAGACACATGGAAAGTAGGGCTTCTAACTCAAATAGTGGCGTCACAACAGAGCCTTTTTGTTAAGTCTGCTGTTGTAAAAGCAGATCCCATTTCCTTGAAGGAAATATCACTGTTCTGCCGTTTGATGAATCTCTCAAGTTCAGTGATAATGGTCACTGATGTGAAAAAATGTAGTTACTCCATTGGTAATGCAGAGGTACTGGAAAGGTTACAAGCAGACTGCATTCCCCTCTGTTAGAAGATAAGGCTGTATATTAAACATTAAATTACCCAATATACACTCAGTGATTGGATATCACCATCAATGTCTTTTATAAAAATGAAAGTTTTTCTAAAATTGTTATTAGCTTTAGCAGTTTTTTTTTCTTTCGACTTTTATTTTCAAATGATTTTGGTTTAATCATGGCTACTGGTGGCATAGTTAGGATGCTGGTTTGAAGACGTTATTGAGGTTGACGGTTGAATTACTGTCAGTTGTGATACTGTTTCTGCGTTAATGACTGTATCACTTCAACTAAGTAAGCTAGTTCTTCATCGTACTTCCTTCAACTCGTTCCTCAATTACATCATCATCGCCCACTATTTACTTGCATATATTTGCAATGTCCCCTTCCTTCCTTGTGTCACTGTGAAGAAACTTTTATGTGTAGTTTGGGTTCAGCCTGTTTCCATCTGGCTTAGTTCTTCCATTTCAATGAATTCTGATTCTACTGTTTATCTCACAGGATGTAACACTACACCTGCTGTGTGTGGTTAGGAGATGGAGGCTCATGTGATGTGATTTGTCGGGGAAGTTACTATATCGCTCATAAGTGAAAATGTCATGTGTTATGGTCACCCTAAAGACTGTAAATAGAATCACATCACAGATACAACCAGAAAGTATTCTGATTATAATACATATGGGTTTAATGCAAGATTCTAATTTTGTAGGATTTAGTAGTAGCAATTCTTCACCTCTGGAGCTTGAGTTTATATACAAACTGACTGATGGGGTGAAAGTCCACTTTATCTGTTAGCTGTAAGAGTGCTAAGTGAAATGAATTTGGGCAGTATGAGCCAAATTCCTGGTGGATTTGAACTAACAGCACATAGAATGTTAATTAGAACTAAATTATCGATTCCAGTCAGAGAACGTGGCTAGTATAGAAAATGGAAAAATTCAAGTGGTGCAGTAGCAGGATGTTCTAATAAGATTGGTTTGCAGAGATTTTATTGCAGAATAGAGAGCGCTTTAGGCCTCGAAATTTAGCACCTCAGCGCCATCAGTTAAGGCAGGTTTTGGGGAAAAAAATGGCGGCCGCCTCGCTTCCACCCACTTCTGGCATGGCCTGCGCTGGTCGCCAGCTTCATGCGGGCGGGACGGGCGTGTGTTGGCAGTATGCAGAGTAGGCAGATCGTGACGTCAGTCAGCGTGTAACGCTGATTTGACGCACTACCTGCCATTTTCGACGTCGCCGTTCCAAAGCGTTCAGCTGCACGAGGGGCCCCCTACCAGCGCTATTTAAAGGGATACATCCAACTTGCAGGTAAGTTGATTATTTCTCTGGTATTGGCTCTTGCAGAGTTTATATGAATACTGGTTTGCTGGAAGATATTTTGAACATTGTTAAAGTTTGCAGGAGTGCTACTGGGGACGTTGGGAAGGCATTGCCTACTACTGGAAGGTTTCTGAGTACATCACTTGCTCCTAGTCATGGGGGCTCTACTTGCAGACCCCCTCACGCTGCAGCATGACAGGGAGATGGCGCAGAGGCAACAAAGACAAGCCACTCATAGAGGGAGGAGGAGGCTCCCAGCAGGAGGCCTTACCTACCTAGGGTCTTCAGGGAGCACTTCTACCTGCACCTAAGCCAGGAGCAGTGTGTTCAGCTCCATTTCACCAAGTAGGTGGTCATAGAACTCTGCCACCTCTTGGAACCAGACCTGCAGCCTCAGAGCAGGGCAACGACGGCGCTGCCAGTGGCCTTCAACATGACTGTGGCACTGAAATTTTTCGCCAGCGGATCCTTCCAGGCTGGAACATGCGACATAGTAAACATCTCGCAGTTCTCTGTCCACCGCTGCATCTGGGAGGTCACAGAGGCTCAGTACTCCAGGAGAAGGGACTTCATTGTCTTCTCTCTAAACAGAGAGAAGCAGGAGGATTGTGCACGTGGCTTTGCCAGGATATCGGGCTTCCCCATGGTGCAGGGCACCATAGACTGCACACACGTGGCTTTGCGGGCGCTGCATATGAATGCTGAGATGTACCGTAACTGCAAAGGCTGCCATTCACTTAATGTGCAGTTGATGTGCGACCACGCCCAGCACATCATGATGGTGAATGCCCGGTATCCTGGCAGCTTCATCCTGCGCCAGTCCGCTGTGCCAGCAGTCTTCCAGCCCCCACGTCGAACCCGAGAATGGCTGCTCGGAGACCAGGGCTATCCGCTCTACACATGGCTGATGACTCCCCTCCGCAACCCCACCACTTGTGGCCAGCAATCATATAATGACAGCCATGCTGCCATAAGGAACCTCATCAAGCAGACCATCGGGGTGCTCAAGCAGCAGTTCTGCTGTCTTGACCGCTCGGGAGGAGCTCTCCAGTACTCACTGGAGAGGGTGTCCCAATTCGTGGTGGTCTGCTGCATCCTCCACAACTCGGCCATCAGGAGGGCTCAGCCCTTGCCCCACGGGTTCTGTGACCACCTGCGGAAGAGGAAGGGAGGAGGCAGGCTGCAAATCTCCATGAGCGCATCATCACACTCCAGTTCCCCTGAATGAAAGCCCAGATCCCCATTGCTCAACACTTCCCCTCTTTACCATTCCTCTGTCACATAACATCACAACGTCCTCTTAGCCACAATGCTGAAATGAAAGCCGCCACAAAACAAACATAACTTAAAAATGATTAATTCCAAAACTACATTACAAAGTCAACTAATCACCTTTGTGCATTCCCTTAGTGTCAGTCTTTCATGTGCCTTTGCCTATTCTAGTGCTCCAACGAAGGGCTACCCCAGTGGCTGCAGCATGGCTGGTGGAAGGCTGCTGACTTTTCGTGGGGAACACTGCATAAGGTCTTGCAGGCTCAGCTGTAGACTTCACCACCTCGGCATGGGCGGCAGCAGTCTGGTCTGGCTGGCTGACAGGCAACTGCAATGGTACTGGCTAAGTGGCAGTGGTGGAAGTATAAATGATGTCATCCTGAGAGAGGACAGTAGGTTCGTGCTCCATGGAGCCACTGCCAGTCCCCCGGGGCGGCGCCTCGGCATTTCTAGCCATTTGTTGGAGGATAGATTGCTGGACTGCTGTGACACCTTGCAAGCCCCTTTCCACACTCGTAAACCCAACCACGATGGCAGCAGTCTGATCTTGCTTGGCAGCAAGCTGAGCCTGTATGACAGAAGTCTGAGCTTCCACTACAGCACTCAGACATTGAGCCACTTCCACTTGTGCTGCAATAACAAAAACAACTTGTATTTATATAGTGCCTTTAACGTAGTAAAACGTCCCAAGACGCTTCACAGGAGTATCATAAGACAAAATTTGACACCAAGCCACATAAGGAGAAATTAGGGCAGATGACCAAAAGCTTGGTCAAAGAGGTGGGTTTTAAGGAGTGTTTTAAGGAGCATCATAAGGAGGAAAGAGAGGAAGTGAGACGGAGAGGTTTAGGGAGCGAATTCCAGAGCTTAGGGCCTAGGCAACAGAAGGCACGGCCACCAATGGTTGAGTGATTATAATCAGGGATGCTCAAGAGGGCAGAATTAGAGGACCACAGATATCTCTGGGGGGGTTGTGGGGTTGGGGAGATTACAGAGATAGGGAGGGGCGAGGCCATGGGGGGATTTGAAAACAAGGATGAGAATTTTGAAATCGAGGCGCTGCTTAACTGGGAGCCAATGTAGGTCAGCGAGCACAGGGGTACATAGATACATAGAACAGTACAGCACAGTACAGGCCCTTCGGCCCTCGATGTTGTGCCGAGCATTGTCCGAGACCAAGATCAAGCTATCACACTCCCTATCACTCTGGTGTACTCCATGTGCTTATCCAATAACCGCTTGAAAGTTCCTAAAGTGTCCGACTCCACTATCACAGCAGGCAGTCCATTCCACACCCCAACCACTCTCTGAGTAAAGAATCTACCTCGGACATCCCTTCTATATCTCCCCCCATGCACCTTATAGTTATGCCCCCTTGTAACAGCTGCCTCTACCCGAGGAAATAGTCTCTGAACATCCACTCTATCTATCCCCCTCATCATCTTATAAACCTCTATTAAGTCGCCTCTCATCCTCCTCCGCTCTAAAGAGAAAAGCCCCAACTCCCTCAATCTTTCCTCATAAGAACTCCCCCCCAAACCAGGCAGCATCCTGGTAAATCTCCTTTGCACTCTTTCCAATGCTTCCACGTCCTTCCTATAGTGAGGTGACCAGAACTGCACACAATATTCCAAATGTGGTCTCACCAAGGTCCTGTACAGTTGCAGCATAACCTCACGGTTCTTAAACTCAAACCCTCTGTTAATAAACGCCAACACACCATAGGCCTTCTTTACTGCTCTATCCACTTGAGTGGCAACCTTCAGAGATCTGTGGATATGAACCCCCAGATCCCTCTGCTCCTCCACGTTCCTCAGAACCCTGCCGTTGACCCTGTAATCCTTATTCAAATTTGCCCTACCAAAATGAATCACCTCGCACTTATCAGGGTTAAATTCCATCTGCCATTTTTCGGCCCAGCTCTGCATCCTATCAATGTCTCTTTGCAGCCTACAACTGCCCTCCACCTCATCCACTACTCCACCAATCTTGGTGTCATCAGCAAATTTACTGATCCACCCTTCAGTCCCCTCCTCCAAGTCATTGATAAAAATCACAAACAGCAGAGGACCCAGCACCGACCCCTGTGGCACACCGCTGGTAACTGGTCTCCAGTCCGAAAATGTTCCATCCACCACCACCCTCTGCCTTCTATGAGATAAAATTGAGAGGTCGCACAACACCAGGTTATAGTCCAACAGTTTTATTTGAAATCACAAGCTTTCGGAGCTATCGATTGCTCCTTCCTCAGGTGAAGTAAATTAGATACAGAATCGCCAAAGCATATATAGATAGAGAACAAAGCATATGTACCTTACAATTGCAGACCACTAAATTAAATCATCCTGACTATCTGCCGAGGTGTGATAAAGTTAATTAAGTCAGCCAGGAAGGTACCACATCAAAGACATAGCAAGATACAACTGAGACAATGAGGTGTAGTCGCAGGGGTTCTAACGTGTCAAAAGCTGCCGTCTGTATGTAAAACGAAAAGCTTTAAAATTTTTTACTTTTTTACTGGGAATCACATCTGTGAACAAGCCAACGACGACTCGAGTCCGGATCACGTCATGTATCGTGACATAAACCCAAGATCCCGGTTGAGACCGTCTTCATGAGTGCGGAACTTGGCTATCAGTTTCTGCTCGATGATTTTGCGTTGTCGTGTGTTTCTAAGGTTGCCTTGGAGAACGCTTACCCGCAGATCCGAGGCTGAATGTCCTTGACTGCTGAAGTGTTCCCCGACTGGGAGGTAACAATCCTGCCTGGCGATTGTTGCGCGGTGCTCGTTCATACGTTGTCTATGAGATAGCCAGTTACTTATCCAATCGGCCAAATTTCCCTCTATCCCACAACTCCTTACTTTCTTCAGGAGACGACCATGGGGAACCTTATCAAACGCCTTACTAAAATCCATGTATACGACATCAACTGCTCTACCTTCATCTACACACTTAGTTACCTCCTCAAAGAATTCAATCAAATTTGTTAGGCAAGACTTACCCTTCACGAATCCGTGTTGACTATCCCTGATTAAGTTGCCCCTTTCCAAATGGTCATAAATCCTATCCCTCAGGACCTTTTCCATTATCTTACCAACCACCGAAGTAAGACTAACCGGCCTATAATTACCAGGGTCATTCCTATTTCCTTTCTTGAAGAGAGGAACAACATTCGCCACTCTCCAGTCCTCTGGCACCATCCCCGTGGACAGTGAGGACCCAAAGATCAAAGCCAGAGGCTCTGCAATCTCCTCCCTTGCCTCCCAAAGAATCCTAGGATATATCCCATCTGGCCCAGGGGACTTATCGACCCTCAGGTTCTTCAAAATTGCTAAAACATCTTCCCTCAGAACATCTACCACCTCCAGCCTATCCACCTTTATCACACTCTCATCCTCAAGAACATGGCCCCTCTCCTCGGTGAACACTGACGAAAAGTATTCATTCATCACCTCTCCTATCTCTTCTGACTCCATGCACAAGTTCCCACTACTGTCCTTGACCGGCCCTACCCTCACCCTGGTCATTCTTTTATTTCTCACATAAGAGTAAAAAGCCTTGGGGTTTTTCTTGATCCGACCCGCCAAGGACTTCTCATGCCCCCTCCTAGCTCTCCTAAGCTCTTTTTTTAGCTCATTCCTTGCTACCTTGTACCCCTCAATCGACCCAACTGAACCTTGTTTTCTCATCCTTACATACGCTTCCTTTTTCCTCTTGACTAGACATTCAACCTCTTTTGTGAACCATGGTTCTCTCACTCGGCCATTTCCTCCCTGCCTGACAGGGACATACCTATCAAGGACACGCAGTAATTGCTCCATGAAAAAGCTCCACTTTTCGTTTGTGCCTTTCCCTGATAGTTTCTGTTCCCATCTTATACTCCCTAATTCTTGCCTAATCGCATCATAATTACCCCTCCCCCAATTATAAACCCTGCCCTGCCGTATGGCCCTATCCCTCTCCATTGCAATAGTGAAAGTTACCGAATTGTGGTCACTATCTCCAAAGTGCTCTCCCACATACAAATCAAACACTTGGCCCGGTTCATTACCCAGTACCAAATCCAACGTGGCCCCACCTCTTGTCGGCCTATCCACATATTGTGTCAGGAAACCCTCCTGCACACACTGTGCAAAAACTATCCCATCCGAACTGTTTGACCTATAAAGGTTCCAATCAATATTTGGAAAGTTGAAGTCACCCAAGACAACTACTCTGTGACCTCCACACCTATTCATAATCTGCTTTGCAATTTCTTCCTCCACATCTTTATTACTATTTGGGGGCCTGTAGAAAACTCCTAACAACGTGACCGCTCCTTTCCTATTTCTAACTTCAGCCCATATTACCTCAGACGGCAGATCCCCCTCGAACTGCCTTTCTGCCGCTGTCAAACTATCCTTGATTAACAATGCTACTCCTCCACCTTTCTTACCAACTTCCCTACTCTTACTGAAACATCTATACCCCGGAACTTCCAACAACCATTCCTGTCCCTGTTCTAACCATGTCTCCGTAATGGCCACCACATCGTAGTCCCAAGTACCAATCCACGCTCCAAGTTCTCCTACCTTATTCCGGATGCTCCTTGCATTGAAGTAGACACACTTCAAGCCATCTTCCTGTCTGCCGGTACATTCCTGCGACCTTGATACCCTCCTCAGTACCTCCCTACACTCACCACTGGCTCGTGGACTACAGCCCTTTTTCCCATCCCCCTGACAAATTAGTTTAAACCCCCCCAAAGAGCCGTAGCAAATTTCCCTCCCAGGATATTGGTGCCCCTCTGGTTCAGGTGCAAACCGTCCTGTTTGTACAGGTCCCACCTTCCCCAGAATGTGCTCCAATTATCCACATAACTGAAACCCTCCCCCCTACACCATCCCTGCAGCCACGTGTTTATCTGCACTCTCTCCCTGTTCCTCAACTCGCTAGCACGTGGCACCGGCAACAAACCAGAAATTACAACATGGTTTGTACTGGCTCTCAGCTTCCAACCTAGCTCCCTAAATTCCTGTTTTAAATCCCCGTCCCTTCTCCTACCTATGTCGTTGGTACCGATGTGTACCACGACTTGTGATTGTTCCCCTTCCCCTTTGAGGATTCTGAAAACACGGTCCGAGACGTCACGGACCCTGGCACCCGGGAGGCAACATACCATCCGTGAGTCTCTTTTGCTGCCACAGAACCTCCTATCTGTCCCTCTGACTATTGAGTCCCCAATAACTATTGCTCTCCTGCTCTCCCCCCTTCCCTTCTGAGCCACAGGGACGGACCCAGCGCCAGAGATCCGGTCACCATGGCTTACCACTGGTAAGTCGTCCCCCTCAACAGTATTCAAAGCGGTATACCTGTTACTGAGGGGAACGACCACAGAGGATCCCTGCACTGACTGCTTCCTCCTAGCCCCTCTCACCGTCACCCATCTATCTTCATGCTTTGGAGTAATTTCATCCCTGAAGCTTCTATCTATGACCTCCTCTGCCCCCCGAATGATCCGAAGTTCATCCAGCTCCAGCTCCAGTTCCCTAACACGGTTTTCGAGGAGCTGGAGATGGGTGCACTTCCCACAGGTGTAATCAGCAGGGACACCTACGGCGTCCCTCACCTCAAACAGTGATGGGTGAATGGAACTTGGTGCGAGTTTGAACATGGGCAGCCGAGTTTTGGATGACCTCAAGTTTACGTAGAGTAGAACGTGGGAGGCCAGCCAGGAGTGCGTTGGAATAGTCAAGTCTAGAGGTAACAAAGGCATGGATGATGGTTTCAGCAGCGATATGAGCTGAGGCAAGGGCGAAGACGGGCGATGTTATGGAAGTGGAAATAGGCGGTCTTAGTTATGCCGCGGATATGTGGTCGGAAGCTCATTTCAGGGTCAAATATGACACCAAGGTTGCGAATAGTGTGGTTCAGCCTCAAACAGATGTTAGGGAGAAGGATGGAGTCAGTGGCTAGGGAATGGAGTTTGTGGCGGGGACCGAAAAAAATGGCTTCGGTCTTCCCAATATTTAATTGGACAAAATTACTGCTCATCCAGAACTGGGTGCCGGACAAGCAGTCTGACAATTTAGAGACCGTGGAGGGGTTGAGAGAAGTGAAGGTGTCGTCAGCGTACATGTGGAAACTGACGCTGTGTTTTTGGATGATGTCGCCAGGGGCAGCATGTAGATGAAATACAGGAGGGGGCCAAGGATAGATCCTTGGGGGACACCAGAAGTAATTCTGTGGGAGCGGGAAGAGAAACCATTGCCGGTGATTCTCTGGCTACGATTAGATAGGTAAGAATGGAGCCAGGCTAGTGCAGTCCCACCCAGCTGGATGACGGTGGAGAGGCATTGGAGAAGGATGGAGTGGTCAACTGTGTTGAAGGCTGCAATGGAAGCTGAGACATCGCCCATCACACCCAACATCATGGTTTCGTCCACAAGTGCTCTAATGGAGTTGCCCATCACTTCCATCCTGGAAATCATGGGCTCCATGCTCCGCAAAGCCCCATGCAATGTTGGAGTCGGACTCCTCCATGCACCTTGACAATGACAAGAGGCTCTCAGGCAGGCTAGCCATTGCACCAAGAATTTCTGTGTGCATGCCCATCACCCTTTTTCTGAAGGCGGCCCCATCGATGTCCTCATCTAAGTTCTCTGCAGCAGAACTTGTGTTTGACCTCGCCCTTCAGGGAGCATGCACCTATGCTACTTTTTCCCCATGGCCTGGTTGAAACCCACTCACCATGTGCAGATCCGCCTCTATACTACCCTTTAAAGTTAGCGCAGCGCCATTTTCTGAGCTGGTGCCTGGGAGTGTCAGATTGAGTGACGATGTCTCTTCGCCATCACTCTCTTCCTCTACTTCTTCCTGCACAGGCTGGACTGCTGGCAGTTCTTGGATATCTGAAAGGGGAAACGCACAAGGGTCGGGTTGTGGTGAGGGAGGGGGGAAGCAAAATGTTCATGCTGACACCATCAGCAGCTTGTAAGTGAGAAGTAATTATGGGATGAGGGGGAGTGGGATGTGAGAAGAAGGATTAGGTATGAGCATACTGTCATCATCAATGCTTTCAGCCTCGCCAATCGCCACGACCTCAGTGACAGCCCCTCCAATTATCTCCACAACTGTCTCCTCCAGCCGGGTCAGGTTCTGCAGCCATGCTTGTCCCCCGTTTGTTTGCTCCTGCTTGTGTCAGTTGTGTGCCAACTTGGCCTGCAAGAGAAAGGGAAGTGTGTCAGTCAGTGTGGTGCAATGTGTTTGGGTGATGTGCCTGTCATGATTGAATGGTGTGTGTGCAAGGTGTGAGATGTGGGTGTGCGGCTTGCAACAGTGGTAAGTATGTGAGGGTGAGGTGAAGCTGTGATTGTGAGGTACGAGTCCTGATTGCCAGAGATTGTTGGTAGGTGAATGATGGGGTGTTGTGCATTGAGCAGTGTGTGAGGCTAGTGGTGCAGTTGGTGGGATATGGCATTTGAAGATGCATTCACTCATCTTGACCACTCGTGTGAGGTCATTAAACTTCTTCCGGCACTGGATCCATGTCCTGGGGGAAAGACTGGTGGCACTGACCGCTTCAGCGATCGCCACCCACTGCCTTCGAACAGTGTGAATGGAAGTCCTCCTGGCCCCCTGCGGGTAGAGGACCTGTCTCCTCCTATAGACCCCCGGCACCAAGGCCTCCAGTGCGGCATCAGAGAATCAAGGTGCCCTTTCTCTGCCCTGTTGAGACATTGCTAACTTCCAGCTCCAGTCAGAATGAGGAACTTCTCTCACAAAGCACCTCCCCTTTAAGAAGTGCAGACAGTCTTTCACTCTGCAGGTAACCTTTAAATACAGAGCAGACTTCCCACGATATTGGGCCCCCTGTTGAGCGCTGAGCCAACCAGCAGCGCGTTTAGCACTGGGCTCAGCGCTGCAATCGTGTTAATGAGCAGGCAGCGCGAATTTCGTGTGCTGCCTGCATTACTTTCAATGAGTGCGGACAGATTATGCATCGCGATCCCTGCGCCTGTTTTCAGGCCTTATCCAATTTAGCCCCCTTAATCTCCATCTTATGCACTCATTATACTGCAGCCAGCAATGCAACACTGATTGCTTTTGCACATCAATGATCATGGTACTACAGCCTGCGCACATTGTTGTTGAGTGGAAAAATAATAATACAAAATAACCACTTGGATAGGCAGGCAGTTTCTGTCTCTGAATGATGGGACACCTATGAATTTGGGCCGGATATTCCGATCCCTACGGGTGGGTACGCGCTGTGTATTCACCCGTAGGGGCATCGGAAATGCCGGTTTCAGGCATGCACTGCGTATGCGCTGAAAACCGGCATTTCCGATCTGTCAAGAATGCTCTTGACAGATCCTCCGGCTGCCCTGGAGAAGGGCCTCTGTGGGCGTATAGTTCCGCTTTTTGGAGACCCTCCGCCCGCAGAAAACCCTTACAATTCTTACGCCTGGTAAAAGCAGGTATAAGGCCTGCTTTTACCAGGATAAGAGTTGAAAAAAGTAAAAAAAAAAAAATTTTTCCACTGATTTATCATTTAAAAATACTTTTTAGAAAAAGGTAAGTTTATTTTTAGCCCCGTTAAAAACTTTCATTATTTTTTTCAAAAATTTTAATTTTTGTTTAAAATAGTTAATTTAGGTAATTTCAAGTCATTTTAAAAATGTGATTCTAAAAAAAAAATGTATTTGAAGTTTTACTAAGTTTTTGGGGTGATCTCTAGTCATATATTTGACAGGTGTTCCTGTCAAATGTATGAAGGGAGATTCCCTTCTCTGATTGGCTCCCCATGGCCCACGTGATCCCAGGGACGCTGCAAACTACCTGCGCCTCTGGGATACGTGGGCCCTGCGCACCGGCAGTTTGGAGAGGCCCAGCAGTGGAACTCTGCGCTTCCCGGGAGCCCTCGGGTAAGGGCGCAGATTTTTCCAGATCGCAGCCCTCCGCCCGCGGGAGGCCTGCGATCGGAATATCTGGGCCTTTTTTTCTAAATACTAGCAGATCTTCTGTGGTGCTGCTCTCGGTGAGTCAAAGGTTAAAAAGGGAGGGCTGGAGTCTGGGTGTGGGGAAGGATGCACACTTGCACTGAAAGGATTTGGAAAGCAGTGCTCACAAGTAGATTGTCATTCTGGCATGAGGGAGGGGTTGGGTGTTGGGGAGGAAACCCAGTGGCTCCAATATGGAGCCGGAAGTAATGAGTTAAAGGTGGGGAGAAACTTACGAGTGGGAGGGTCGGAGGGATAGCTGCGGGTGGGAAAATTTTGTGTGGCCAGGAGCAGCATTGATGCTCCTCTTGGCCCCACAAACATAAAAAAAAATGAAAATTGGCCTTTTTCTGAGCAGCCTGCAGCAGTCCTAACTCATGTGTGCAATGCCACAGGAGACTATCTAGTATATTAGTAAAAATCTTGCATTGGGTTTGCACTTCTTGTTCACAAACCTTACTTCCAGTTGTTATAATTTTTAGTCATGCCTCTCTGTCAACTTTTCCCATTCAGTTTTGCTATGTCAACCGTCATGATTATACTCGCAACTCTAAACACTGAGTGGCTCTGTGGAGTGAGTTTCTGAAGTCTCTCTCCAAACTCTGTTGCCATCTTGTATATAAAAAAACCTTTGGGGAAAAATTCAGTTGGTTAGCGCCTCCAGTTAGCACCTGGTCGGGGCGCTGATGCAGTATCGCCGGGGCGAGGCGAATCCAGCGACGCGTGGCAAATCCGGTCCCCCCCCGTAGCGCTGCCGATATGAGTTACCGCTGGGTACCTCAGCGCCAGGCAGATCGTGATGTCAGTGAGCGTGCAACGCTCACTGGATGCCTGATCTGCAAATTTCACTGTCGCCCCCTGCCTTAGTGCCTCGACCAAACAGTGACGGGGAGAGCTGGCATCAAGCAGGTGGATGCCGGCTCCAGGGACGCTACTTAAAGTGATCATGAGTACTGAGTCGCAGCTGTCAGGTTAGAGCTGTTTCACTGCTTCCTTGTCAGTTTGACATTGTGCAAGAGTTTAATCCAGTCATTTAAAAGTTGCTTAGTATCAGGAGTGTTGTGGCTACTAACAATTAGTTACATTTATTCTCACAACATATCAAAGTGCTACACTTGGTCACATTAATCGGGGCTGTACTGGCAGTCAACCTGGCCCTCCAGGATCTACGGCAGAGGGAGCGGAGGCAGCGAGAAAGATTGGAACATGTGGCCAGATGGAGGAGAAGGGCCATGAGGGCTCTCAACAGGAGGCTTTACCCTCTGAGCGTATTCCGAGAGCACTTCTCCTACCCCCAATTAAGCGAGGAACAGTGTATTAGAAGGCTCCGCTTCAGCAAGGAGGTGGTCACAGAACTCTGCCATCTCCTGCAACCAAACCTCGAGCCTCACATCAGGGCGATCACGGCTGTCTCAGTGGCAGTCAAGGTCACCGTCACCCTCAATTTCTTCGCCAGCGGATCCTTCCAGTCTGCAACAGGAGACATGGCTAACATCTCACAGTTCACCGTCCATCGCTGCATCCTGGAGGTCACAGAGGCTCTCTACAGTAGGAGAAGGGATTACATTTCCTTCCCCATCACCACAGAGAAGCAGGACAAACGTGCATGTGGCTTTGCCAGGATAGCGGGCTTCTCCATGGTGCAGGGCGCCATTGACTGCACCCACGTGGCTTTGCGGGCACTGCATAACAATCCTGAGATCTTCTGTAACCACAAAGGCTACCAGTCACTTAATGTGCAGTTGGTGTGCGACCACACACAGCGAATCCTCAATGTGAATGCCCGCTATCCTGGCAGCAGCCACGATGCCTTCATCCTGCGCCAGACCAGTGTGCCATCACTCTTCCAGCCACCACGTCAAGCTCGCGGCTGGCTGGTCGGACACGAGGGCTATCCGCTCTCCACCTGGCTCATGACTCCCCTCCGCAACCCCAACACTCCTGGTCAGCACTCATATAATGAGAGCCATGCCGCCACCAGGAACATCATCGAGCAGACCATCGGGGTGCTCAAGCAACGGTTCTGCTGCCTTGACCGCTCGGGAGGAGCCCTCCAGTACTTGGCTGAGCATGTGCCCCATTTCGTGGTGGTCTGCTGCATGCTCCACAACTTGGCCATCATGAGGGCCCAGCCCTTGCCACCAGGGATTGCGGGACCACCTCAGGATGAGGAAGAGGTAGAGGAGGAGGAGGAAGAGGAGGAGGAGGAGGAACATGAGCGAGGGAGGAGGCAGCCACTCAATCGGCCTTCCAGAAGGGTGGTCCGTGACCGCCTCATCAGACTGTGGTTCCATTAAATTAAACCCCAGATCCCCATTGCTCACCACATCCCCATCATTCCATCCCTGTCACAGGCCATATCACAGCGCAAAGCTGAAATGAGAGACACCACAAAATTATCCAAACGGAATTAATAAATTTATCAATAATCGGTGAACACATATTTATAGCAACATTATTACCTATTCACCCTTGTGCAATCCCTTAGTGCCTGTCATTACTGTGCCTTTGCCTACTCTAGTGCTTCTATGAAGTGTTGGCCCAGTGGCTGCAGCACGGCTGGTGGAAAGCTGCTGAGTGTCCGTGCGATAGACTTCAGATGGCCTTGCAGGACGCCCTCAACTAGCTCTGGGCCTGGAAGGCCTGGCTGTAGACTGCACCACCTCAGCATGGGTGGCAGCAGTCTGGGCTGGCTGATGACAGACAGCGACAAGGGCAATGGCGGAGTGCCAGTGGTGGGAGCAGGAATGCTGTCATCCTGAGAGAGGACAGCAGGTTCCTGCTTCACTGACCCACTGCCACTCCCCCGGGGCAGCACCTCAGCATCCCTAGCAATCTGTTGGAGCACAGATTGCTGGTCTGCTGCGACACCTTGAAAGCCCCGATCGATGGTGGTAGACCCGGCCACAATGGCAGCAGTCAGGGCTTGCGTTGCATCAAGTTGAGACTGCGCATGAGAGCAGTCTGAGATTGGATGCCACCAAGCATAGACTGCATTACAGCACTAAGACGTTGTGTCGCTTCCGCCTGTGCTGCAATGGAAGCTGCCAGATCGCCCATCACACGCGGCATCAGGTCTGGGTCGTCACGGTCTCTGTGGGAGTCTACCATCCTCTGCAGACTGGAAATGATGGGCTCCATGGTGTGCGCAGAGCTCTGTGCAATGTTGGAGGCGGACTCCTCCACGCTCCTTACCATTGCCGAGAGGCTCTCGGGCACCCTTGCCATTGCACCTATCATCTCCGTGTACATGCCCATCACCCTTCTTCTAAAGGCCTCCCCATCAAGGTCCTCATGTAAGTCCTGTGCAGCAGAACTGGCACGCGAACTCGCCCTCCGGGGAGCTGGCCCCCGAGCTACCCTTTCCCCCTGGCTTTGCTGCAGCCCGCTCGTCCCCGGTGCATCACCCTGTGCAGATCCCACTACTGTACTAGCCTCTAAAGAATGCGTAGTGCCAGTATCTGAGCTGGTGCCTGCGGGTGAGACATGCAGTGACACGGTGTGTTCTTCCTCCTCCTCTTCTCCCGCCTCGCTGTCAGCAGTACCCTCGGACAGGCTGCTCAGGTGCTTGCTCATTATCTGAAAGCCTAAAGGCACAAGAGTCGGGTTAAGGTGAGGGGAGGGGGCAGGAAGGGAGAAATGCATGGAGACAGCATGATTAGCTGGAAAGTACGAAACGCTTGTGGGGTGAGGGGTAAGTGGGATGTGAGAAGAAGGACTAGGGATGAACATACCATTGTTGTCCGCAAGGGGGTCAGTGTCGCTGGTGGCCACAGCGCCCACCACCTGGCGCCCAATAATCTGCAGCACTCGAGTCTCCAGTTGAGACAGTGGTTGGGTATCAGCTTGTCCTCCGCCAGTGCGCTCCTGCTCCCTCCTGTTGTGATCCACCTTGGCCTGCAAGAGAAAGGAAAGTGTGTGAGTGAGTGTGGAGCAATTTGTATGGGTGATGTGCCTGCCATAGTTGAATAGCTGTGATTGTGTGCAAGGTGTGAGATGTGGGTGTGAGTGTTGGTAATTAGAGATTGTTGGTGGGTGAGTGCTGGGGGTGTGGTGCTTTGGGTAGTGTCTGCAGTCTGTGGTTCAGATGGTGGTATGTAGCATTTGTTGAAGCACTGACTCACCCTGACCACCTGAGTGAGGTTGTTAAATTTCTTCCTGCACTGTGTGTGGGTCCTGGGGGCCACACTGCTGCCTGAGACGTGCTACGCCACCTCCCTCCACATGGTGCGGAAGACTTGCGGCGAGGGCCTCCTGCCACTTGCCGGGTAGTGTACCGCCCTCCGTCTTTCCACTGCGAACACCAACGCCTCCAATGCATGGTCGCAGAATCTGTGGGCTCTCTCCCTGGGGCGTGGATCTGCCATCATTACGGCTGCTTGAGTCATCCAGCTCCTTCTCCTTGACCTGCTGCTGCTGGCTGAGACAGCAATGATGAGAATGGGGTTCTGCAGCATCAATGAACCTTCCCTTTAAGAGCTGGAAAGAGCCTGTGGCAATAATGACTTGTGATTAGATTGCACCTGATATTGGTCAGCGATTCGAGTTTAAAGCCACTGAGCTAGACCATTAGTGCTTGATTTAGCGCTCCAATCCTTTCTTTGTGCAATGAGACTGAATTTTGTGTGCAGTCTGAAGCATTAGCGCCTGACGCTAATTCTCAAACTTTTCAAAAGTCACCGCCCATTCCTGGGATATAATTAATTTCTCCCCCCTTATTTTTAGTCAGTTGAACATGGGAAACACCATGAGCAATTCACTTGTTTATTAAACGTTTTGTATTCAGGGTGGATTTCCTGTGCTTGCAGTAAAACCATGTCACACTCTCAGTCACGCCTAGGAGTGAAGTTTAAGCTGTAAGGTATGTATACGGTAGATATATTTACCATTATATTTACCTTTCAGTCCTCTTGAAGGTAGCTGGCAATATGTTGCTATACTTCATGAATGTGACCCTATCTCCTCCTGCTCTCTGATGCAGCTGTCTGCCTGTTCCCACCTCCCGCCATTTATTCTTGTCTACTTCTGTCTTTTGTTGCGACTGCAATGGGTCTTGACTTCCCATCCCCACCTTCCACACTCACCTTCTTTACCACTTAGCTGCTGCTCATCACCCTGTTCCGCCTGCTTTCTTGGGCCTTAGCTGTGACTTCCGAGCACTCCCCCAGGCCTGTTCTCTTAGGCCTCAGCCAGAGTTTCCTGCCATCTGGATTGTTTCTTTGGGCCTGAACTGCTGTGCTTTTTGCTTTTTGTAAATTGGCATATACAGTAGATGAACTGAAAATAGCAAGAACTGATCAGAAAACTGCAGGTGAAAAAGGATTCGGGCAAAAATGGGTCAGTATGTAAAAAGAAAAAGATTAGTGAAGACAAATGTAGGTCCCTTACAGTCAGAAACGGGAGAATTTATAATGGGGAACAAGGAAATGGCACAGCAATTAAACAAATACTTTGGTTCTGTCTTCACGGAAGAGGACACAAATAACTTCCCAGAAATGCTAGGGAACCAAGGGTCTAGTGAGATGGAGGAATTAAAGGAAATTAGTATTAGTAAAAAAATAGTGCTGGAGAAATTAATGGGACTAAAAGAAAAAAAATCCCCAGGGCCTGATAATCTGCATCCCAGAGTACTAAAAGAGGTAGCCATGGAAATAGTGGATGCATTGGTTGTCATCTTCCAAAATTCTATAGATTATGCAACAGTTCCTGCAGATTGGAGGGTGGCAAATGTAACTCCACTATTTAAAAAAGGAGGGAGAGAGGGAACTACAGACCGGTTAGCCTAACATCAGTAGTAGGGAAAATGCTAGAGTCTATTATAAAGGATATGATAACAGGACACTTAAAAAATATCAACGGTATTAGACAAAGTCAACATGGATTTATGAAAGGGAAATCGTGTTTGACAAACCTACTGGAGTTTTTTGAGGATGTAACTGGTAGAATAGATAAGGTGGATGTGGTGTATTTGGATTTTCAGAAGGCCTTTGATAAAGTCCCACATAAGAGGTTAGTGTGCAAAATTAAAGCACATGGGATTGGGGGTAATATACTGGCATGGATTGAAAATTGGTTAACAGACAGGAAACAGAGAGTAGGAATAAATAGGTATTTTTTGGGGTGGCAGGCGGTGACTAGTGGGGTACTGCAGGGATCAGTGCTTGGGCCCCAGCTATTCACAATATATATCAATGATTTGGATGAGGGAACCAAATGTAATATTTCCAAGTTTGCTGACGACACGAAACTAGGTGAGATTGTGAGTTGTGAGAAGGATGCAAAGAGGCTTCAAGGCGATTTAGACAAGTTGAGTGAGTGGGCAAATACATGGCAGATGCAGTATAACGTGGATAAATGTGAAGTTATCCACTTTGGTAGGAAAAACAGAAAGGTAGAGTATTATTTAAATGGTGCTAGATTGGGAAATGCTGATGTATAAAGGGACCTGGGTGTCGTTGTACACCAGTCACTGAAAGCAAATATGCAGGTGTAGCAATCAGTTAGGAAGGCAAATGGTATGTTGGCCTTCATTGCAAGAGGATTTGAGTACAAGAGCAAGGATGTCTTACTACAGTTGTACAGGGCCTTGGTGAGACCACACCTGGAGTACTGTGTGCAGTTTTGGCCTCCTTACCTAAGAAAGGATATACTTGCCATAGAGGGAGTGCAGCGAAGGTTCACCAGACTGATTCCTGGGATGGCAGAACTGTCGTATGAGGAGAGATTGGGTCGACTAGGCCTGTATTCACTAGAGTTTAGAAGAATGAGAGGGGATCTCATTGAAGCATATAAAATTCTGACAGGGCTAGACAGACTGGATGCAGGGAGGATATTTCCCCTGGCTGGGGGGTCTAGAATGAGGGGTCACAGTCTCAGGATATGGGATAGGACATTTAGGACTGAGATGAGGAGAAATGTCTTCACTCAGAGGGTGGTGAACCTGTGGAATTCTCTAACATAGAAGGCTATGGAGGCCAAGTCACTGAATATATTTAAGAAGGAGATAGATAGATTTCTAGACACAAAAGGCATCAAGGGGTATGGGGAGAGAGCGGGAATATGGTATTGAGATAGAGGATCAACCATGATCATATTGAATGACGGAGCAGGCTCGAAGGGCCAAATGGCCTACTCCTGCTCCTATTTTTCTATATTTCTATGTTTGTCGGTGGATATGTCAGGTGGCGGGAATAATTCTAGTTAAGTCAAGGCTGAGCGCAAATGAGTCAGGATGAGTCAAGTGGGTTGAATTGCAAGGAGCTTTGTGCAGTGCAGAAACAACTCCAGGCTGGTCATGTGGGCCAGACTACGAAAGACTTTGGTTGGGTCATGCCAAACTCCAAAAAGGAGTATGAGGAATGAGCTTGGCCTTCAGAATATTAGCAGTGATGGTGGGTGGAACCAAGATGAAGATTGACATGCATTGCAGTCAGTTGAGAAGTAAAAGGACATTTGAAGAAGAAATGGGCAATAAAGTGCAGCCCATTAATTAAAGCTCCATTCAAATACCCCAACTTGAGCCTCAGTCTCCTGACACAGGAGTAGGCCTCTCGTTCACAACACCGCACAGGCAACTCTGTAAGCAAAAATAAACATTTAATTCAGCAGCACCATGGGTTTCCCCATGGAAATATTTATTATCTTGCGTTTTTTGGAAGGAGAGAACCAATGGAGGAATGCCAGGCAGGTCAGGCTGTACAAGAAGTGCTCTACACTCACCCACAGGTACCCCCCACACTAGAATCTACAAGCAGCGGCAAACATACCTTGATTTGTCAGAGCAGCAGCACTTGCGGAGGCTCCAATTCACAAGGGAGACCTTGAGCTGCAGGCAAAGTCCTTCACAGGCATGTTACTGTCAGTGGCTGTCAAAATTACAACCATTCTTAACTTTTATGATTCAGGTTCATTCTAGGCTATCAACCACATAAGGCAAACAGCTTTAGATATATGTATAAAGCAAGTGGCTGATGCCTAATTTCCTTGAGTATGCAATTTCATCTCTTTCCATATGGACAATTTACATGAGCATGAGTGGGCAGTTCAGTTTTATAGCATGGCAGGATTCCTAAAGGCTCAGAGGTTATAGTTTGCATTCCTGTGGCCCAAAGTACTTCTTTGCACAATGCCACTTTCTATTCGACTAGGCAATCCTTCATTTTAAGGCAATTCACCTCCTCACCAATATTTGACCGACAGGCGCATGGGAACACCATCACCTCCACGTTCCCCTCCAAGTGCCATACTATCCCGACTTGGACATATATCACTGTTCCTTCATCGGCGCTGGGCCAATATCCTGGGACTCCCTACCTAACAGCATTGTGGAAGTACTTTCACCACACGGACTGCAGCGGTTCAAGAAGGCGGTTCACCACCACCTTCTCAAGAGTTGGGCAATGAATGCTGGCCTTGCTCGTGATACCCATATCCCAAGAATGAATTTTGAAACAATAGTCCCAGGGTGATTCCTGAGTGATCAAGGCTATCTCTGCAGCCATGGCTCATGACACCCCTACAGAATTCACTGAACACGAGTATAATGAAATGCATGTATCCATCAATGTAACCATAGAGCATACCACTGCCACGTTGAAGCATCACTTCAGGTGCCTGGATAGATATGAGGCCATCCTGCGATACTGCTTGGCTAAAGTTTGAAGGATTGTGGTACTTTACTACATGCTACACAACTTTGCCCTGCAAAGAAGCATCATCATGGAAGCCCATGAGGAGGAAGGTCCAGCAAATGATCCACTGAGCAGAGCAGGAACAGCTCGTGGAAGACACCCATTGTTGACTGTTATAGCCATTCATGAAACTCCCCTATAAAAGACCTTCAGATCTATCCAAGAACCTTAACTTAGAAACAGCCCTGTCTACATGCCTTATTCTACAGGGCTTGAAGTCATCCATGCAGCTCACAAATCTGTCATTCATGGCACTTGATGAAATATGCTTCCAAACCTTTACAATAATTCCCTGCATGCATAACAGCTTAAGTACAACCAGAATTTAATAATCGAACATAAGCCCCCCGAGCTTATCTCCTGTTCTCAATTTCCGAAACCGCTAAAAGCATCCCGAGCTTTACTGAACCTCTTGCTTCCATTGCGCTAGGACGCAATTATCCTGACTGCTTATGCCTCAATTTAGCTATCAAGCAGGCCGTTGTGAGGGGATAGTGCCTTCCTGTCTCTAGCTGTTCTGGTACTTAGTCTGGACTTTCCCTATCCAACTAGGTTCTAATGCCACTTAATCCAATTAAACTCTTGGTTTATCTTAATGCTCGCCCTTGTTTTACGGGCATCAAATCTGTCATTTAAAAAAAAAACTCTTTAGGGTACAAGGGGTAAGAATCAACCAAGACTGAAATACTTTTCTAAATAATTGGTTTTATTGACATTCAGAAACAACAGTTTTCCAGTTAAAGATGCTATGCTGACGATCCGACATCAAATAGGCCCATATTCAAGGATTCAAGTCCATTCTTTTAGTCTTCCTGAAAAACAGATATACTTAAAAGTCCAAAATCCTTCACCTGTTTTATGGTTTTCTCTAACCAAATACTAAACCTGCTCAAGCCAGGATAAATAGCCCGCCCGGTTCTGGACCCCAGGCCTTTCGTCATCTGTGGTAGAAGCACTGACGGCCTTAGTGCTTATGCTGTGCAGGACTCTGCTGAAGATATTTTTGGAGTTTCCACATACTCGATGGTGTCCTGCAGTGTTTTGAAACGATCTGCAAAGATTGTAGTGGGACCTGGCTCAGCTTCCTGAGGCACTCCTAGAGAAAGAAAAGCACAAGATAGGTTAGAATGGTGTCATTATGTGCAGCCTTCAGATATCGCTATTAACGAAGAAGTGACATGGTAATGCGCTTCCGTATATGCTTTATTGCAAGTAAGTGAATGAGAGAATATGATGAGAAGAAAGAGCAGTAGAAAGGTGGAAGAGTGGTGAGAATGTGGAACTCGCTACCACAGGGAGTAGTTGAAACGAATAGTATAGAAGCATTTAAGGGGAGGCTGGACAAGCATATGAGGGAGAAGGGAATAGAGGGTTATGCTGATAGAGTTAGATGAGGAAAGCCACCATGATTGCACCATCTGCAATTTTAACCTGCTGTCCTGAGCAGGCAACAAGGACACGCGCTCGGAGACAACAAGGTCCTTCTTTACAAATGCATGTTGTGGCCTGATGACATAATTGAGACACAACTGTAATTTTAACTCAGGCCTGAGCGAGGAATCCACCTGGAGTTACAATCAGGGATTTACGCCTGGTCAATCTATGGAACAGACTCACCTTCTTCTTCTTCTTAGGCAGTCCCTTGGAACCGAGGATGACTTGCTGCCACATTAAAAATGAGTTCTCAGGTGACTGATGAGTCCAATGCGGGACCTACAGTCTCTGTCACAGGTGGGGCAGACGGTGGTTGAAGGGGCGGGTGGGTGGGGTGCTTGGGTTGATGTCCGCTCCTTGCGCTGCTTGCGCTTGGCTTCCGCTTGCTCCCGGCGAAGAGACTCGAGGTGTTCGGTGCCTTCCCGGATGCTTCTCCTCCACTTTGTGCGGTCTTGGGCCAGGGATTCCCAGGTATCAGTGGGGATGTTGCACTTTTTCAAGGAGGCTTTGAGGGTGTCCTTGAAGCGTTTCCTCTGCCCACCTGGGGCTCTCTTGCTGTGTCGGAGCTCCGAGTAGAGCGCTTGTTTTGGGAGTCTCGTATTGGGCAGGCGGATGATGTGACCCGTCCATCGGAGCTGATCGAGCGTGGTCAAAGCATCGATGCTGGGGATGTTGGCCTGAGGATTTGCAGGATCTTGCGGAGGCAGCGTTGGTGGTACCTCTCCAGTGCTTTGAGGTGCCTGCTGTACATGGTCCATGTCTCTGAGGCATACAGCAGGGTGGGTATCACTGCTGCTCTGTAGACCATGAGTTTAGTGCTGGGTTTGAGGTCTAGGTCTTCAAACACTCTCTTCCTCAGGCGACCGAAGGCTGCACTGGCACACTGAAGGCGGTGTTGGACTTCGTCATCGACGTCTGCCTTTGTTGACAGTAGGCACCCGAGGTATGGAAAGTGGTCCACGTTGTCCAAGGCCTTGTTGTGGATTTTGATAATCGGGGGGCACTACTGTGTGGCGGGGGCAGGTTGGTAGAGGACCTTTGTCTTATGGATGTTTAGTGTAAGGCCCATGCTCTCGTACGCATCGGTGAAGGTGTTGACGATGGTTTGGAGTTCGACCTCTGAGTGAGCGCAGACACAAGTGTCGTCTGCATACTGTAATTCGACGACAGAGGATGGGACGACCTTGGATCTGGACTGGAGGCGACGGAGGTTGAACAGATTCCCGTTTGTTCTGTAAATTAGCTCCACTCCAGCGGGGAGCTTACTGTAGGTGAGATGGAGCATTGCAGCAAGGAAGATCGAGAAGAGCGTTGGTGCGATGACACAGCCTTGCTTGACCCCGATCCGTACGTGAATTGGGTCTGTGGTGGAACCGTTGGCCAGGATCACGGCTTGCATGTTGTCGTGAAGCAGGCGGAGGATGGTGACAAACTTTTGAGGGCAGTCGAATTTGAGGAGGACACTCCATAATCCCTCACGGTTGACAGTGTCGAAAGCCTTTGTGAGGTCAAAGAAGGCCATGTACAGCGGTTGGTGCTGCTCCCTACATTTCTCTTGTAATTGACGCGTGGTGAAGATCATGTCCATTGTGCCCCTTAGTGGGCGGAATCCGCATTGCGACTCTGGGAGGAGCTATTCGGCCACTGGGAGAAGGCGATTGAGGAGGATTCTTGCGATGACTTTCCCTGTGGCTGACAGCAGGGAAATTCCTCTGTAATTACCGCAATCGGACTTGTCACCTTTCTTGAAGATGGTCACAATTACGGCGTCTCTGAGATCCCCTGGCATGCTCTCCTCCTTCCAGATAAGAGAAATGAGTTAATGAATTCACACCAGTAGTGTTTCTCCGCCATGCTTTAGTGCCTTGGCAGGGATTCCATCTGCTCCTGAGGCCTTGTTGTTCTTCAGTTGTCGGATGGCCTTTTCAACCTCATGCCGGGCTGGGGTTGTGCTGAGATGGTGGCGGGTAGCATGCTGCGGGATGGAGTTGAGGACACTCGCGTCGAAGAAAGAGCCTTGGTTAAGGAGATCTTCAAAGTGCTCCTTCCAGCGGGCACTGACTGCCTCTCTGTCCTCTCCGTTCTTGGCCCGCAGTGGGGTAGGGCCTTGGGTGCTTGGGCCGTAGATGGTCTTGACTGTGCTAAAGAATCCACGCACGTCGTGGTTGTCGGCTAGCTGCTGGATCTCCTGCGCTTTCTCCACCCACCATCTGTTCTTTAGGTTGCGAGTTTTTTGTTGGACCTCGGCCTTCAGGTGTCTGTAGAGCTGCTTTCTTGCTCTCGAGTTGTGTTGCTGTTTCCAGATCAGGAATGCCTTGCACTTGCGGCTTATTAGCTCCTGGATCTCCTGGTCGTTCTCGTCGAACCAGTCTTGGTGTTTCCTGGTCGAGTGACCGAACGTCTCTTCACATGTGCTGATTATGGAGGTCTTGAGTGCAGACCAGGTGCTGTGGACACTCTGTGTCTCTGCATCACTGGGAGTCATCAGGTTGTTTGTGAGGCCCAGGCTGAATAGGGCTTTCTTAGCGGGGTCTTTGAGTGCTCCAACGTTGATTTTCCTGCGGCATTGTTTCTGTTGCTGCCGTTGTTTTGGGGCTACATTGATGGAGATGACAGAGCGAACTAGGTGGTGGTCTGTCCAGCAGTTGTCAGCTCCTGTCATGGCGCGGGTGATGCGGACGTCCTTGCGGTCCCTCACTCAGACGATGATGTAGTCCAGCAGATGCCAGTGCTTGGAGCGAGGGTGCTGCCATGAAGCCTTAAGAACATAAGAACATAAAAAATAGGAGCAGGAGTAGGCCAATCGGCCCCTCGAGCCTGCTCCGCCATTCAATAAGATCATGGCTGATCTGATCCTAACCGCCAATCTACTATCTACTATCACAGAACCATCTCCTGCATCTAACAGAATTGCACACACAAAATAGGAGCAGAATCAGGCTACACGGTCCCTGGGCCCGCTCCACTACCCACAGGGCCATGACCGATCCGAACCTAGACTCATGTCCAAATTCCTGCCCGCTCCCCGTAACCCTTAATGCCCTTTACTTCTAGGAAACTGTCTATTTCTGTTTTAAATTTATTTAATGATGTAGCTTCTACAGCTTTTTGTGGCAGCATATTCCATGGACCTACCACCCTCTGAGTGAAGTAGTTCCTCCTCATCTCAGTTTTGAAAGAGCAGCCCCTTATTCTAAGACTATGTCCCCTAGTTCTAGTCTCACCCGTCATCGGGAACATCCTCCCCGCATCCACCCGATCCAACCCCTTCACAATCTTATATGTTTCAATAAGATCGCCTCTCATTCTTCTGAACTCCAATGAGTAGAGTCCCAATCTACACAACCTCTCCTCATATGACCACCCCCTCATCCCCGGGATTAACCGAGTGAACCTTTTTTGCACTGCCTCGAGAGCAAGGATGTCTTTCCTTAAGTAAGGACACCAAAACTGTATGCAGTATTCCAGGTGCGGTCTCACCAATACCTTGTACAACTGAAGCAATACCTCCCTTGTACTTGTCTCTCTGATGGATAATAAGAGTTGCTAAGACTCACGAGGGAAACAGTGGAAGTAGTTAGTATTGATTCATTCAAATGCAAATTAGATAGATTTCTTTCAGAAAATAACACTTTGGGATACAGTATATGAGTAATTTGAGACATGACATGTGGTAAGTGTAATATGATTGGGAGAAAAAAGGTGACTTTGGACTTATGGTTCTGAAAGCTTTCCACCACAGGGGTTTTCCTCTTGTCATTTATAGGTCTGTTGGAGACTAATTGATAGAGATTGATTGCTATGATTAGTCAGCAACTCTTATTATCATTGCATTGTGCGACTATCAGATGGTAGAAGGTAAACTAAATGGACTGTAGTCTTTTTTAGTATGGCAATTCCTATGTTCCTATTTGTAGGGCTTCCTCCTGGGGTTAGAGAATGAATGTAAAGGGCACTCCTCCTCCTCCTGTATTACACCCTCTCTGTTGTGATAGGCTGCATTCTCCTCCAACCAGAGTAGAAAAAGTGAGAACTTCCAACTGTCAAGATGCCTTGCAGTAATCAAGTGTCAGAATGAAGCCCACAGAGGGTGTGATGACATATACGATAGCAAAATACTGCGGATGCTGGAAATCCAAAATAACAACAGAAAACGCTGGAAAAACTCAGCAGGCCAGGCAGCATCCGTGGAGAGAGAAACAGAGTTAACGTTTCAGGTCGAAGACCTTTCGTCAGAACTGGAAAAAAGCAGTAAATGGAATAGATTTTAAAGCAAGTGTAGGGGCTGGGAAAAGGGGGAGGGGATGAAAGAACTAAAGGGAAGGTCAGTGATAGGTTAGAAAGCAGGAGAGATTAAGAGACATTGTGAGACATTGAGAGATATTCAAGGCAAGAGGAGGTGGAAATGGGACAGGTTGAGGAACAAAGGATGGCTCTAGATGAAGTGTGAATTGCGCTGGCAGAATGAAAGACAGCTGCCGTGTGGGAGGGAAGAAAAAAGGCCAAACAAAAGTGTGGATAAAAAAAAAAATGACATATACTGTGCCTCGTTGTGTGTACTGGATACTGTAACCTCGTGTCCTCATGTACGTGTCTTCTATCATCCGGAGGGTGGATTGATGAGCAGTCTAATGAAACAAGGCTAATTGTAAACCCACAAGCTGGTTTATTTTACAGACATCTTTCAGTGAAATTCAATCTAATATCGTATTACGTCAAAAATAACATTATGCAAAATTAGTCCCTGATACAGGCCCAGTTGGTGTGTGGAAGCACTGAGGGGCTGGAAGACTGCTGAATGGGAAGATAGGGGTTGGAAACAGTCTAGGGCACATAGCCGGGCCCCAAGTATTGGCCCAGGTCTGTCTACTGGCCCAGGTCTGGGATGGGCCAGACTTTGGAGCAGAGTGCTGGGAGCACAGTAGAAGTGTTGCGATGGGATGCAACAGGGTCAGCACTAGTGCTGAGAAGCTGAAGCATTGCTGCAGTCAAGAGTTACTCTGGAAAAGGCACCACTGAAGAGGCCGTGAAAATGTTTTTAGGTGGGGGAGATTTCAGAGAAGATGCGCATAATTAAAGTGTAGCCTCTGCATCTCTTGCGAGGGGCTACAGGCGGGCGCACCTAATTTCCTTGGAGCAAAATCCTGAAGCTCTGGAACAAAATAGTTTGTTTGTGTATTTTTAAGCTTGCCGCTGTTTCTATTTCACTCCACCAGCATGTCCATCTTTGACAGTAAATATCACCAAAAACTATCTAATTCATTGGCTCTCAAACTTTTTTTTGGTTTAGCTCCATCAAAAAACTCTCAGCCTCTCGTGGCCTTCCAGGTGAGTCTACTGATAAGTCAGCAAAAATGTTTCTCTCGTTCTCCATCTTCATTTGTTTTTATTTCTCTCCCCTCCTTCACCACTGTCTCTCCTCTATTTCTATTGCTCCTTTATTACTGTCTCCTTTATTTTTCCTCTTTCACTCTGGTTTCTTCTCCCTCTCCACCTCTGTTCCATTTTCTCGCTTTCTACTTTCCATCCTTCACTTCTTCTTTTCCTGCTGTCTCTTTTCTCCATTTCTGTCTTTATCCCGATATCACTTCTGTTTGTTTGTCTAATTCTCCTACACTATTTCTTGCTCGATCTTGCTTATTTGCTTCAGTTCTCACTCTCTCATGCCTTCCTCCTCGACTTTTTTGTTCTCCTTTTACCTCCTACTCTTTTTCACTCTTCTTCTCCACTTATTGCTTTCTCTTGCGGTCTTTTACGTTGTGGTCTGGATAGCACTTGGGCTGAAGAGTTGAGCAGACAGGTCTGGATGTCCTTGTGGGGTAGCTGGGTTGGAAGCACTTGTGCTGGGAAGCTGAGTGAATAGGCAGGCTAAGAAATTGTTGGGGCAGAAAAGCAGACAAGCAGCTGGACAAGGAAGTATTCATTGCATGGGTAGACAAATGAATAATAATTGGGGCAGATAGGCTGGGAAGCACTTGAGATGGGGGTTGTGTAAGCTGGCAGGCGGGGAAGCACATGGGCTGGATGGGCCGATGAACAATGGGCTGGAAAGCAGTTGTGGCAGATGAGAAAACATGCGAGCAGGAACTTCTGACTTCCTCCTCTGACTTATGTTCCACTGTTTTGGCTATGTTATTCAACATCCCATTAGCTTTGTTAATTGCTGTCTGCATTGGTTAGACATATTTGGCGTCAAGTCTACTAAGACTCCTCGGTCTCCTTCAAATTCATCCTTAGCTATTTCAATACTATTCATCGAATATGCTTATCGTCTATTTTTCCTTGTGTAGCACTTGACATTTGTCTGCATTAAATTTCATCTCCCATTGTTATGTCCACTTGCATATTTTGTCCAACTCATTCTGTAATATTTGAGTTGCCTCTTCTGATTCCATTGCCTCTCGTAGCTTTGTATCAGCTGCAAATTTGAACAACTTTGTTTTGAGTTTCTGAATCCAGGCCATTGATGTAAATTAGAAACAGCAATGGTCCCACCACCGAGCCCTGAAGTACCCCACTCAGTACTTTTGCCCACTCTGACATAACTGCTCTAACGTGTACTCATTTCCTACCCTTCAGCCAGTTTCTTATCCATTCCCAGGGTTTACCCTGAATATCCACAGCTTTGAGTTTAATGAATAGCCTTTTGTGTATAACTTTATCAAAAGCATTTTGGAAGTTGATGTACACAACGTCATAGGGCTTTTCACAGTCCACTCGTGTTGTCACTTCCTCAAAGAAGTCGAGGAGGTTAGTCATGCAGGATCTTCTCCTTCTGAATCCATACTCACTGCTGGTAATTGGGTTATTGTTGTACAGATGATCCCCAAGGGTATTACTGATAATTCCATTATTTTACACGGAATGGAAGTAAGACTAATGGGTTACGCAGTTGCCTGTGTCTGTTTTGTCAATCTTTTTAAATATGAGCACCACATATCACATTACTTTTGATTCATTCACATTTAGTTAATTGCATATTTGATTGGTGTTTTAATATACGTCCTTATTTCATCCAATCACTAATTTTTGCCCATCACTGTGTGATGCTCTGAGATGTAATGCTCCTGGGATGTGGTACCCACAGGTGTAACACTTTCAGGTGCGATGCTTTTGAATGATGCTTGTGCATTAGTTGCAGAGCTTCTATATCTGTCACGGCGCAGGGAGTCAGAGGATCCACTGAAGTGTGATGCTTGATGTGTGATGGCTCAACAGTAATATCTGAAATGTGATGTCTGAATATTACAGACTATTAGAATTTAAAATCTTTAACATTTAAAAGAACTGAGGTGTCCCACTGTGTCATTTATAGTTAAATAACAAGTGATGCTCAGTGCTAACTGTGTGAGTGGTATCTCAGTTTAACAGCCGTACCAGACTGACAGCATTGTAATGTGTGCACCAAAGATTATATCACATTGACATAACAGGTGGAGTATAGACTGTGCTTCACTTGACCTGGGAATCATTGATGCGGATGGTGTGAAAACTAACATACAGACATATGAAAAGGGATAGGAAAATATCAGCTGGTCCATCAAGCCTGTCCTGTCCCAGCCTGGTGTACCTTAAATATACCATCTCCCCATCACACACAAACCCCAGAGAAAAAACCTTTGGACAATTGAAGAAATACTTTGGGCAATTCCTTTCTAACCCCCAAAGCTAAGTAAGCTCCAGTAGACTACGATGTCTGCCCAATGACCCACCTACCTTCTCTATATAGAGATTCTTGTCACTTGCAGGAACTCCCTTTTGAACGCTTACAGCGAATCCGCACTCTGCATGTTACCGACCATGTGTCGGCTGTGGCTCAGTTGGTAGCACACTCGCCTCTGATTCAGAAGGTTGTGGGTTCAAGTCCCACTCCAGGGACTTGAGCACATAAAGCTAGATTGACACTCCAGTGCAGGGCTGAGGGAGTGCTGCACTGTTGGAGGTGCCGTCTTTTGGATGAGACGTTAAACCGAGGCCCCGTCTGCTCTCTCAGGTGGACGTAAAAGATCCCATGGCACTATTTCAAAGAAGAGCAGGGGAGTTATCCCCGATGTCCTGGCCTATTTATCCTTATGGACAAGCCCTACGAATACACAGGATCTGCTCAGACGAGGAGGAACGCGATGGACACCTACGGACACTGAAAGACGCCCTCGTAAGAACGGGATATGACGCTCGACTCGTCGATCGACAGTTCCGACGGGCCACAGCGAAAAACCGCATAGACCTCCTCAGAAGGCGAACACGGGACACAACCAACAGAGTACCCTACGTCGTCCAGTACTTCCCCGGAGCGGAGAAACTATGCCATGTTCTTCGCAGCCTTCAACATGTCATCGATGACGACGAACACCTTGCTAAGGCCATCCCCACGCCTCCACTACTCGCCTTCAAGCAGCCGCCTAACCTCAAAAGTACCATTGTTCGCAGCAAATTACCCAGCTGTCAGGAGAACAGCGACCACGACACCACACAACCCTGCCACGGCAACCTCTGCAAGACATGCCAGATCATGAACACAGATACCGTCATCACACGTGAGGGCACTACCCACCATGTACATGGTACATACTCATGTGACTCGGCCAACGTTGTCTACCTGATACGTTGCAGGAAAGGATGCCCCAGAGCATGGTACATCGGCGAGACCATGCAGACACTGAGACAACGTATGAACGGACACCACGCAACAATTGCCAGGCAGGATGGTTGCCTCCCAGTCGGGGAACACTTCAGCAGTCAAGGGCATTCAGCCTCGGATCTGCGGGTTAGCGTTCTCCAAGGCGGCCTTCGAGACACACGACAACACAAAATCATCGAGCAGAAACTGATAGCCAAGTTCCGCACTCATGAGGACGGCCTCAATAGGGATATCGGGTTCATGTCACGCTACAGAACGTGACTTGACATCGTTGTCTATCTTTCCAGTTTTTTAAAAAACAAACACAAAAAAACAAACCCAAAATACAAACCCAAAAAGGACGGAGAGAGAGGAAGGGACATGGAGAGGATATGCAGACAGCAGGATTTGACACGTTGGACCCCCTGGGACACATCTCATTGTCTTGGCTGTGCTCTGGGTGTGTCTTTGATGTAAGGAAAGATTGTATCTCTGCTTTTTCTGTGTTTAAATTCTGTGAACTTTTGTAGATTCACTCATAGTAACTTTACCTGAAGAAGGGGCGATCGATAGCTCCGAAAGCTTGTAATTTTAAATAAATCTGTTGGACTATAACCTGGTGTTGTGCGACTTCTCATATTTATCCCTCAACCAACATAACAAAAAAACAGATTATCTGGTCATTAACACATTGCTGTTTGTGGGAGCTTGCTGTGCGCAATATGGCTGCCACGTTTCCCACATTACAACAGTGATTCCACTTCAAAAGTACTTCATTGGCTGTAAAGGCGCTATATAAATGCAAGTCTTTTTTCTTTCTTTATTCCAGAGTTTGACGACTGTATGAAAAGTACCTCCTAGCATCTAATCTAGTTCTGTTAATTTATACTTATGTTCTCTGGCCCTCCCTAACCTATCTAGCTCAAATAGCCTATCCATGTGGACTGAGCCTAATCCTTTCATTATTTTATAGATCACAATCAAATCTCCTTGAAGTTTTTCCAAAGTTAAAAGCCTCAGCTCTCTCAGCATGTCCTGATAACTAAGGGCCCTTAAATTTGGTATAAGTCTAGTGGCCTTCCTCTGAACCTTTTCCAAGCCCTTCATATCCCCCACCATGTGAGGGGACCAAAATTGGACAATATTCCAGATGTGGCATGATCAAGACCGTGCACAAAAAAAGGATAATGCTTCTTGTTTTATATTTAATTGTCCTAGCAATATATCCGAACATTCTATTCACTTTCACAATAGACTTGTGGCACTGGTCATGGATTTTCAATGAATTATGCACGCAGGTCCTGCAAGGTGCATACGTGCTTAGAGTTTCCCCTACCCAAGTGCATGACGCTGCATTCGTCTATATTTAAAAAAAAAAAATTGCCAGACATGGGCCCATTCCTCCACTGAATCTGCATCTGCCCACAATCTATTTTTGCATCTACGGTCCTTACATGCACAGCTAGCTTTGTATCATCTGCAAACTTGTGGATAGATCCCCCGATGCCATCATCCAGATTGTTGATCAAGACGGTGAAGAGCAATGGTCCCGACAATGATCCCTGTGGGACTCCACTGCTGATTGTCCCCCACGCAGACCCTCTACCATTAATTACTACCTTTTATCTACCAGAACACAACCAGCCCCTTATCCAACCTGATATCTGCCCACCAGCCCCACGAAGCTGAACCTTACTCAGTAGTCTTTTGTGCAGCACTTTATCAAAAGCTTTTCAAAAGTATATAATATCAGGAGGAAAAATATTTCATTCTGGAACAATAACAACTTAACGGGAAAATTCAAAATAACATTTTGAAATTCCTCAATTAAAAATTTTTTTTACAAGGTGTTTCACATTCAAAAAAGACGAAATAATGTGCAAATGGCCTGGTTTCATTCTGTTATTCTAAGTTAGGATTTATTTTGAAGTTCTCCATTTATTGGAACACAAATGTTTATGGGAACATAAAAGGCATTCTGTCTTTTGGAACGGAATGATCATTTATCCCATTCCTTATGTTATAATATACTATATATGGTTTCATGCTTTTTCTTCTGCTCTGTATGACTGTCTAGAACTTAGATAAGGCTACACCTTAATAGTTATGCAATTACTTTGTGAGGTCAGTGTAAAGGTTGAACCTAAGAGCAGTAGGACAATGACAAAATTCCTTGTTGGTTTCATTTTGTAGAAAATAAGTCTATATCGGAACTTTAGGTTAGTTTCATTTTGGTGAAAAGTTTTCTTGATCTCAGTTTCTTATGCAAATGACAATATCTAATTAGCAACATGCTCTCACAATTTGGTAAATATATGCATTATCTCAAATAAATTTATTTATACAGTGCACAAGTGATTACCTCTGCCACAAGGACACCCTATGGCAGTGCGATGTGCGGATTCAGTAATAATGATTGATGAAAGTATCGTTAGGTCAAGATAAAATCTGTTTAGCCTGATTTATAATACAAGAACTCTCTTTCTGATCTGTAAACCCGTGGATAGTTCCCCTGATACCATCATCCAGATCCGATATCTTTATCCGAAAGATGGTGAAGAACCGAGGCCCTAACACCAATCCCAGTGGGACTGCACTCGTAAAATAAATTTGGTAATGAGTAATTTTATGTCTGAGTGATCTGAACATTGACCTTTTAAAGGAATACACTACAAAGTGGTCTTTCAGTTTCAATAAACAATACCTACTCATGATGGGAATCAATAAAGTCCCCCATAAGTCTGATCCTTTGTCGGGCATACTGCTTACAGATCATATCTACAGTGAGTAATGCTGTTAAAGCTGCTTTTACACTGCTGCTGTTATAGTTTAGATTTTGGGAGACTGACATTAGTGAGCTGGCTCTCTGATTTTACATGAAATGTTGGGTCTAGAATTCTGCTGCACGGATTAAAGAGCCAGATTTGATCATGCAAACTTGGGGAGTTGGTTCAGTGATGACAATCTTCCAGAATCTGAACTATAACAGCAGCAGTGAACAAGCAGCTATTGTCCACTTCACTCAAATGATCAACTTCAGAATGGCTGTCGGCTGATGTGCTGGCAACTTGCAGTCTCTTTCTGGTTCAGGTTTCATCTTGGCGATACATGAGTTACATTAAAGGCATAAGAAGCAATTGTAAATTGGTGACATTGTCATCTGACAGCCATTTTGAGGATCATAATTTGGACAGAGTGGGCTTAATGGCAGTACCATCTCTCTTCCAAAAGACAGTGTCAACTATCCAAAGGGAAACAGTGCCATCGTTACCTGGAGTATTGTGTACAGTTTTGGTCTCCTTACCTAAGGAAGGATATACTTGCCATAGAGGGAGTGCAACAAAGGTTCACCAGACTGGTTCCTGGGATAGGGGGTATTGTACTATGAGGAGAGATTGAGTAGACTCGGCCTATATTCTCTAGAGTTTAGAAGAATGAGAGGTGATCTCATTGAAACATACAAAATTCTTACAAGGCTTGACAGGGTAGATGCAGGGAGGATGTTTCCCCTGGCTGGGGAGACTAGAACCAGGGGTCACAGTCTCAAAATAAGTGGTCGGCCATTTAGGACTGAGATGAGGAGAAACTTCTTCACTCAGCGGGTGGTGAATCTTTGGAATTCTCTACCCCAGAATGCTGTGGAGGCTCAGTCGTTGAGTATATTCAAGACAGAGATCGATAGATTTTTGGATATTAAGGGAATCAAGTGATATGGGGATAGTTCAGGAAAGTGGAGATGAGGTAGAAGATCAGCCATGATCTTATTGAATGGCGGAACAGGCTCGAAGGGCCAAATGGCCTACTCCTGTTCTTATTTCTTATGTTCTTATGTTACAGAAAATATTTTTTATTACCGAACAGAAATGTGCCAGTGAGTCAACAAATACAGAAATCTGATGATAGACTAATAGAAATGGTGACCTTGCAGAACCTCAGGGATTCCCATGTTCTTATGTCCAAATGTCTTAGGCCCGAGTTCGAAAAAACATGAAAAAGTGTTTGGCAAACTTTTTATTTGTAAACAAATACATGATTCAATCATACCAAAATACATCAAGTCACTTGCATGTGAGGTAATCATGACAAAAATGGCAGGTCCTCTAACCGCCCATGGGAAAAAAAAAGTTACCAAACACCATGAAGACAGTATCCCTTTAATAGTACCATCTTTGCTGCTCTTGTTACTTAAGTTAGGACAATAAATCATTATTAATACCCCCAAAGATGACACCACCTGCTTCCTTCATTACTTTGCTTGGTATTAAAAATTAAAACGTAAATCCCACAGCCTGCACCTGCATTACCATTGAAATTTCTATTACTAATTAAGGTGTAATCATTTTTGCAATCATGCCATTTTAATCTTCATAATAGTATTTTTGGACTCCACACATTTTTAAGGCACAATTCATTTTTTTTCCAGTTGTCAAAATATTTGTAATCTACACCATTACCATAAGCTGTGAGGTGTAATAAAATCACTGATGCATACGTACAGGAATTGGAGCCGCTTGTAAATCTGGCTGATTTACTTTGAGAAGCTCTTCTGACCAGCCATCAGGATTAAAGAACAGGATAATGGGATCATGATATGGATCCAAAGTCATTGACCTTAATGGAAATAGACTTGGTCGACTCAGCATATTACAATTGATAAATGTTTCTGTTTCGAGACATCTGTTGAACTACAGGGCTCAGGATTCAGACGAATATGAAAGTGACAGGCTAAAAGTGCTATGGCTAGCATGGTAGCCGGGTTCGATTTATTACTGGCAGAATCCCCTGTTGCAGATTTTATTTGTTGAGCGGAGCAGCGAGGAGTAGATGATAGGGAGTTGAATTGTGGAATTTATTGGTTTAGCCGGCTTCTAATTACCAAACCTTTAAGAAGAGTATTATAGTATATCCTAAGGTGGTTAAAATATAAATCTCAGTGTTTTGTTTCCAAACACGATGCACCTTCAATTTTTTTTTGTCTTAAGTATGTTTACTGTTGCTACTAGGTCAACAAATTGATTGCGACTGCTAATGATTTAAAAAAAATAACAACACAATCTCTCACAGAAAATCAAACCATCATGTCAGCCGAAGTAATTAAATTTAAAGACGTGGATGCCAGAATTGTAAACATGTTTTATTTTTCTACTCCTTTGGGCTGATTCTTGCTGAAATGTTATGTCTTCTGCAGCCTGTTAAATCTATGATTGCAATAGACACACAAAGCTCATTATTGTTGTGAGTAGAAAGTTCATGTTCTACAGGCCGACAAAATCCAAGCTTGATTGAGTGCAATTGGGTGTAACTGAGATGTAGCCACAAAGAAGGAGATGGGATTTAAATATATCTTCATCCCATGTATTGACTTTAGACATCAGCAGCAGGATTCCACACGGTGTTGGCACTACATACCTGGACTAATAAAAAAAAACTACTTGTCAATAGTTCTAATAACTGCAATCCAATTATTTGACTTCTGAATTACCTGTGGACATTTTTATGGGCTTAAGTAAGATGCCATCAATCCCCTGCTTGAAGTCGATCAACCTTACATTCTAAGGAAGATTAACTTCAGTTTATGTGACTTGTATTGTAGTTGTCTTTCATGGCTGTCTCATACGTGTAAGACCAAAATTTGGGGATTCTTAATGGTCTTCCAATTTCCATTGTTGTCATGGAGTGTATCCTCTGTAAAGGTGGATAGTAGAGATTCCATTTTAATTGCAAATTTGGGAGTGGGAGTTGGGTCCTGTTTCCAACACAAACTGGGACTATTTTCACACTGCCAATAATTTTTACACTCCTTTACTGCCATGCAGTAAATGATAGTCCAGGTGTTAAGGCAACCTTGGGCAGTGTTAATGCATATTTGTAAATTCTGATGTTGAATTAACAATGTGGTAAATGTTTTACACGCGTCGACTAAAACACTAATTGATCTATTATTTGGGGTTGGGTGGGGTGGAGTGAGGATGGGTTGGAGGTATTCCTAGAGGTCTGATCATGTGACATCTGATCATGTGACATCCAAGTGCCCGCAGCTTGCAAATGTAACTGCATTTTCTTTATAAAGGTTGGGTCCCCTGTAGTTGAGTATCTTTGCTTGTGGTCATGCCAGCAAGAAGTTCCAAGAACCAGGAGGCCACCCGTGAACATGTGAAGAAAGTACACAGGCGCAAATCACAGGTGCAAACTGCGAATGCAAACTGCGAGCTCTACTTTTCGACCAGGTTGCTAGCAGCTGTGTCTAGGAGATTAATCTTCCATTTCTGGAGACTCACAAGCACTCCAGGAGGGCAGGCAACCCAATCCTAAACCTAATCCCTACCCATTGTCCTGGGGTAGAGAGAGGGAACATGAGCCAGGGTTCCTGCTCCTGATCAGTACTCGCTGACCTGGGACAGAGAGAGGGAACATCAGTTAGGGTTCCTGGTCCTGTTCAATGACCAGTGACCGGAGATAGAGAGAACATAAGAACAGGAGTCGGCCATTCAGCCCCTTGTGCTTGTTCCGCCATTCAATTAGATCATGGCTGATCTGTATCTCAAGTCCTGCCTCCGTAACTCTCAGTTTTGAAATTTTTAGCTTTTTGGAGGCGAGAGTTCCAGATTTCCACTACCCTTTGTGTGAAGAAGCGCTGCCTTACATTACCCCTGAATGGCCTCGCTCTAATTTTAAGGTTATACCCCTTTGTACTGGACTCCCCACCAGAGAAAATCATTTTTATCTACCCTATCAACTCCTTTGATCATCTGAAACACCTCATTTAGATCACCCCTTAGTCTTCTATATTCAAGGGAATGCAAGCCTAGTCTATGCAACCTGTCCTCATAATTTAGCCCTTTTAGCCCCTCTATCATTCTGGTGAATCTGCGCTTGCACCCCCTTCTCGGCCAATATAACCTTCCTGAGGAGCAGTGTCCAGAACTGAACACAGTGCTCCAGATGGGGCTTAACCAGAGCTCTGTACAGCTGTAACATCACTTCCACCCCTTTGTAATCCAGCCCTGTTGAGATAAAGGCCAACAATTCCTTAGCCTTTTTAATTATTTTTTTGCACCTGTCCACTAGCTTTTAGTGATTTCTGTACTTGGACCCCTAAATCTCTTTGCTCTGTAGGGGGTGGTGGTTTGTGTCAGCTTCACCTCTGACTTCTGAGCGGTTCGAATCGCTCCCACTCCCTTGGTTCTAGACCTTGGACTTATTTGGGGGTTGTGACAAAAAGTGCAGCAGACAACTGGGTTTGATGCAAGAACTTTGATCGTTATTCAAGAAAAGTAAAACACAACACAAACACTGTTAACACTCTAAAAGTGGGGAACACTTCGGTACAAGCGAGGGAAATAACATTAGAAGAATACTTCACCCCTCTGTAAGGGATTCTCTCCTGACCCTGCGTGTCTCGTAGCCTGTGAGATTCACGCGGCTCTGTGCAGCCTGTATGTCAGTGCGGGTCTAGGCCTGGTCTCCAGCCAGTCTGGGAACACTAGACACACCTGTGAGTGGTTCGAATCACTCTCCCTTACGGTTCTAGACACTGGACTTAGATGCGAGAGCAGTAATGGAGGTAAAACTCATGTAGACTTGGTTTGAACGGTACGAAATGGAAAATCTTTATTGCATGATACTTAAGATTATGAAATACATGTCATACGCACAGATTAATGACAGTACAATCTTACAAACGGTTATAATCACTCTTAGGGAAACGAGGAACGAACGGCACAACGTAAATAGGGCACACATTACAAATATCCTTAATCTTTAAACCCTCCCCTATCAATATCTATCCTAAACTAGCTTCGTAGGATCTCGAGACTCATGCTCACCACTCGTAATAACTCGGAGAAATCCCGAATAGCTGATCGGATGTTTTTCACCGCAGCACCCACGTGTCGGTCAGGAGATCTCCTGGTCCCACTTGTTTACTGCTTCTGCTGCTCGGGCTAGTAGGCTGGACCGTCTGCTGTAGTGAAGACCTCTGTTGGTTGACTTCACAGTTTAGTTGAGGAGCCCCGTTGTCAATATCACTGATACGATGTGTTTGCACAGTCCAGTTATCATTGATGCAATATGTCTTGTTAGAAGTTTAAAGAAGAAAACTTCCTGTCGAGAAGACTTGGCTGATCGACCTACAGGCGCGGTCGGGATTTACTGACCGTGGCGATGGATATGGTCTTCTTCTCTTCTCCTCTCATCTCATCTCATCTCATCTCATCTCGGGCCTTTGGTTCCGCTGCCATTTACCAACATAGGTCTTCGTTACACGACACGAGGTAGATCCGAACGGATCAGAAAGTTCAACAGTCTTTTACACAGGAGCAGCCACGAGGTTACGAATCGACCGGATAAAACACAGGAGCAGCCACGATGATAACAGCAGCAAGCGAGCAAGAGGCAAGAGTCAAGAGAGAGAATGGACGGTTTGGGGCCTGCAATTATAGTGCAAAAATCTTCCGTTTCCCGCCCAACTATAATGTCCATTCTTTTGTTTAGGGTTTGGCGCCCAAATGTCCTGTATGGGTGATCTCCGTTCTTAATGGGTTTCGGGGCTACTCATGAATGTTTGAGTACCCGTTAACACTTCTCCCATTGTTAAATCGGTCGGTGTTCTCCCTGGAGGGGTTTGGGGCTTCCAAGTGTCCTGTATAACTACCTGCTAACGGCTCTCTCATCGTAGAGTCGTTGGGAGTTTACATATTAATGTCCTTTGGATGGGCCCTTGATGGCTTTCCTTTGTACCTGGGAGACCGATTCCAGTAACTATGTTTATACTGTAAACCCATAATGTCTCGTGTATTATCTTCACTGTGCTGAATCGTTATCGATCTTGCAAAAATGTGTATTGGAACGCCATCTTGTCTGCCTGTTGAAAAGTCTAGAATGTTCTGTCACGAGGTGCGGCGGCCATTTTACAGGCTGCTTGTGTCCAATTTAAACCTGACAGCATTCTGCTGAAATAAAAGCTGTTTGAACGAAACTTTGTGTTTTCTCCTTATTAATCAAATCGCGATAATTGCGAATTCTACAGTCCCTCCTGTTGATGCGAATAACTCCGCTTATCGTATCAAAAACTCAGTGGTGAGCAATCTTATCTCGATTTCACTCCGAATCCAGTAAATTAATCCCATAAATTTTAACTTAACTAGGGTCTCTGTGTCGTCCTTATTTCCCAAGAAAATCACATTTTATATCACCGTAGGCATCATTTGCCCTTAAACTTACACCACTTGTTTTCCTTTCCGGCGTAACCAGGCCGATACCTCACGCATCACCTGTATATTTGTCTTTTATTCAGGGAAAGGAAAAACAAAACCCAAAACCAAACAATCAACACCATCACCAAAATAAACAAATCCCAACTCTTAAACATATCGAGTTTCCAACGTATTTACAATGAGTACAAACTTCCGCGGCGCACGTGGCGAGCGGGAGTGACGCCATTTTCCTATTACACGGTGCTCTCATCGTGCACGCGCACGTAACGTTCTCGCCACTCTCCCGTGTTCTCATGCTTGGTGAGGCGCTTGTCTCTTTTACAATGTATGAACAATAGGTACACTACAATAAACACTTGACAGACGACTAAAATGTGGGAGGCTATTCTGACCCATGAGGGCACTTCAATATTAGTGAACAGATTCCACCACGGTGGAACCACTATGTCCAAAATGTCTGTTCCAATTTCGACAGTTTTCTGCTCTAATGTATAAAAATGCTTCTGTGATACCGCGACGGCTTTCAGAAGTTTGGTTAAATGCTCAGGGAGAGGGGGAATGAGGTATCCAAAATGCGCGACAAATCGCTGCAAGTCGGTGAAATTCTCTTTTACTGTGAGATGAACAGTGGATGGTTCAGGGATCGGGATAATTCGCTGTTGTGCTACTTGAACTTCAGCCCTGGGTTTAAAACAGAAACTGCTGTCACTCACCGGACACCGGCTACGGTTTCCATGCTGGTAGTGTTGCGCTGCAGTGGTAACACAATATGTTCCACCCCCGATGTATGCTACCTGCGGAGGCACATGATCTTGTGCCATTGCCTCCATGGTGCAATTCATGGACTTGGCGCCAGCCGTTCTGAACCCGCACTGTGGTGTTAAAAAGGCATTCAAGTGCTGGGGGCACAGTATTATGTGTGCTCCCCTGCCACGACAACCAGAGAGATCTGTACCTGTCATCGTTTGCTCCCAGCGGATGACGTAAGGTGGAACCGCTGCATAACGAATGTGGGCTCCCCCCTGAATGACACCAATGTTCTCTACCCGATATACCGGGGCGGGCTTTGCTGTGTTGCCCAAAACCGGCATGCGTAATACTATTCCCATAATAGTATGGTTTGAACGTCCGCAGTCCACGGGGACTGGGTAAGCTTCTGAAGCTAGCCTGAGCTGGCACGGACTTAATGCGTTCTGAAAAGGGTGGAGCGCCCGCAGGTGTTTGTTACTTATCCAGGACGGAACCAAACCTTGTTTTAAATCCTCCAAATTACTGCGGCCCTCGCCCAGTAACCACGCCCCGTAAAGCACGCACACCTCGTTCTGCGCAGCTTGATCGGATGCATTCCGATCTTCCCTGATCAGGGCATTTACCGTACGCGCATGTTTCTCCAGCTCTGCTATAATTTCCTTTAAATGGAGAGTCATGGCTTGGTCCTCGTGCAGACCTGACCCTACCACTTTATTCTCATCTGTTAGAATGTCTTTTAACTGTGTTTTTAAACCATTAATCTGGGTCTGCAGCTCCACACTGTCTAGAGCGTTGACCACAGATGTCCCTGTATTAAAAGCAGTGAACGCATCGTTCACCAAACCCCTTCTTTGCCTCCCTACTTGATCCAAAACTTCCTGCGGTGCGGTGTATAAACTTGCCTTATCAATTTCTGCAAAATCAAACTCGTAAAATTGTCTGAACATCTTGGTCAACAGGACCTGATACAACTGTTCCGTCTTTTTGGGGCACCACTCTGGTAACCGTACCTCAGTGAGATTTAAAATCACTGAGGCCACCGCGTAATGTACCCCCTGAAATAGTATCTGGTCTGTGGGGACCAGTACCAAACCGTTCCCGGGTCCCTTACTAGTTTTAGGGCACCCTTCTTCCTCAGTTAGAACCACCGGAATCGTGGGCGGGGCTTTGCGTGGGCGCGTAATGAGCTCAGTGGCATTTACTGGGATCGGGGAGAATGGGGCTCCGCACCCCCTGGTGCTCGCATCCCACCTCATCCCCTGTCCGTTATCCTGCCACTGATTAATAAAGAATATGGAGATGCCTTTGGGGCAAACGTACTTTGACCCCCACATACAAACATAAATCCCCTCATCCGGTTCCCACCATTTGTCCCAACAGACTTTCACTTGTCCGTCTGTCCCCGTAATTGTCCGATGGGTATTATTACCCAGTCGTTCCCACTCGACCGAAGAGTTTCTCATAGTTTTGCTCAGCTTTCGCAGCCACCACCATCGGCTCAATGGGACATCCCCACTACAGGTCAAACAAATCCGTTTGCCGACGGTGACGCTGATCCTGGGTGCGATGATCCGTACTTTGGGGCACATTAAAGAAGTCTCTTTGTAGGCGAACCCCGATGTGCTGGAATACTCCGTTGAGTTCGTTCCCAGCCATCCTGGCCACCTTCCCTTGTGGAAATAGGTGCTGGTCCCCTCTGCCTTCCGTCTTCCGGTCCCATCCACCGCGATGGGGGCCGTGTCCCCGGAACATCCAAACACCACGACATCCTTGGTGTGGCCTCGATAGGCCACTCCACATCCGATTGCCACGAGCAATACTAGAAGTCGTTCCATCCTTCCTTGGTTCCTGTGATCAGATAGAATGAGGTAGCCAGCCTCGCAAAAAGTCTCTGGCTTTTGTGAAGGGTGAGCGGGTCCCCTGACCTCGCCTCACGTAAACTTCAACGTTTGCTGAATAGACTTCCTCTAAACCTAGCCTTAAAACTCCCATCATTTTATCGTTATCTGTTAAAACACTACAAACTTAACCTTGAACTAATAAACTTAAAACTTAACCTTGGACTATAAACTTAAAACCTTAAACTAATAACTTTACAGTGCCGCCCGTTCTCAGGGCGGCCCCTTTAAATTCTGAGAAGGCTGCTGCGAGCTCTTCCCGACGGTGGGAGGGCACTGACCCTTCCCTCTGATCTGCCGCAGCCTGTTGCTGCGCTGACCCTTTCCTCTGATCTGCCGCAGCCTGTTGCTGCGCTGACCCTTTCCTCTGATCTGCCGCAGCCTGTTGCTGCGCTGACCCTTTCCTCTGATCTGCCGCAGCCTGTTACTGCTGCAATGTGGCCTGTCTCTACCCGGGTTATCTTAACCTGAATTTTACGCCTTGGGGCAGTCTGGGGACATGACCACATCCTCCTGGGCTGGGGTTCTCTACTTGACCTACGGGGAGTTGCTATGGGCGGGGGTTCCGTGACGGACGGACCGGGTTCCGAGACCTCCAACGGGACGACCTGGGGTTCCATCACAGTCGCCGGCTCCGCCTCCGCTGACTCCGCCTCCCTAACCCCGGGGCTGGCATTTCGTGGCTCCGCCCTGCTCGGCCCAGCAGGCGGCCCTTCACTCGTGATCTCTGCCTCCCCTGAGGACTGGACGTTCAAAGCGGGCGGCCACACCTCTGGGAACCACATTGGTACTCTCTGTGCTCCTATGGCGGCTGGCCCTGCCTCCTCTAGCTCCTCCCTCCTGTTGTCGGGACCTGCAGCTTGTGTGTCCACCCCGTGTGGATCTCTACCTATCGGCCCCAATCCTCCCAGACCGTTCCTCAGGAACCACCCGTCATCATCACTATGCTCATCTGCACTATCCTCATCTGACCAGGGAACCCTGGGTTCTTCGTCATCTAACCCCCAACTCCAGAAAAACGCTGCATGATCGTCCGGGATGTCCCTTCCCCTAATGCAAGCTGCTACGCCTGCCTGTGTGCCTTGTGGTCCTACCTGGGGCTGTGTTTTCCCATTGGCGGGATTTACCCCTGTAGTTTTCCCCTGCGCACCCGGCTGGTACAGTTTGCATTGGTTTATGTGGAACCACTTAGTGCGCCGAGGCACTTTTACGGCGTAAACCATGGGACTCGCCTTGTCTACAATGTTGTAGGGTCCCATATACAGTGGTTCCAGACTCCCTACTCTGGCGTAGTTTCTGACCATGACCTGGTCTCCTACTTCCCACTCCCGCGTTTTGCGGGGTTCCAGCAACAAGCGATTGCCCTGATGCTGCCTTCCCATGTTCCCAGCCGCTTGCTCATAAACTTGCTTCAGGCGCTCCAAGAGAGTTTGGGCGAACTTGTCCCTGCTGATCTCTTGAAGCTGACCCTCAGTGAGCACCGGGGCTAGCACATGGGTGGGGGTTCGCATGAGCCTGCCGGTCATTACCTCGTGCGGGGAGTACCCCGTACTTTTTGACTGACTGGCCCGGACCCCCATGAGGACTAAAGGCAGAACTTCCGCCCATTTTTGGGGCGAGTTCCTAGTCTCTTTCCTCAATTTCTCCTTCAGGGTCCGGTTCATACGTTCGACAATCCCGGATGACTGGGGATTGTGTGCTACGTGCCACTTCCCTTCAATGCCCAAAAGCATGAGGGTGTTCTGCATCACCTGGCCGGTGAAATGACTCCCTTGGTCTGACTCCACAAAACGGGGAAGTCCCCACCGCGAGAACACTTCCCGGACCAAGATTTTTGCTGTACCCAGTGCCGTAGCTGTTCGACAAGGGAAGGCTTCCACCCACTTGGAAAACACATCCACCAGGACGAGGCAGTACTTATAACCTCCCTGGGTGGTGGGCAGGGGTCCTATATAGTCGATCTGTATCGACTGCCATGGTCCCTCTACCCTTCTTACGTGTCCCATGGGCACCTTCCTTTTCTGGGGGTCTGGGTTGTTTGCAGCGCACACAAGACAGTTTGCACAGAACTCGCGGACTTGTTCCCTGAGCCCTGGCCACCATCCCGCTTGCTCTACCCGTTGCCAGGTAACCTCGGGCCCGGGGTGCCCTGCCCCTGGTCCCTCGTGAGCCAACTGGAGGAATTCCCTCCTGTGCTGCTGCGGCACAACCCACTGCTCCCCGCGGAACAGCATGCCTTCCTTAACTGAGAGGGTTGCCGTACTGTACGGACCTTCTACCTGCCTCCCCTCAGCAATCGTTTTTAGGACTGCTTTTAGGGCGGGATCCTGGGCTTGGACGGTCTTAAGGTCTAGGGGCAATGCTACCCTGGTGTTCCCGGTATTCCCGTCCCCGCCTCGGACCGCTGCTATGGGTCCGGTCCTATAGGGGTTCCAGAAAGTGCCGTCGCGGGCACCCTCCCTGGCTAGCGCATCTGCCTGCCGGTTGCCCTCCCCACGGGGCTCTGCGGAGGAGTGAGCTTTCACCTTATGGATGAAAATCTCCCCTTCCTCCCCTACTGCTGCTGCTAAGATCTTTTCCAGCAAGGGCTTCACCGTTAAAGGTCGCCCGTCCGCGGAGGTGTATCCGCGGCGGGACCAAATGGCCAGGTATTCCGTACACGAATTGCAGGTGAACATACTGTCCGAGCAAATCGTGTATGGGGTTGGGAAAATGTCTGGGTGGGTCACCACGTACACCACGGCAGACAGCTCAGCTTGCTGCGCGCTCATAGTGCTAGGGAGCTTGATCGCCAGGGCAAGGTCTGCCGCAGGGTCATAAACTCCACACCCTGTGAGTCGCTCGCCAGCAGACACTGTGCTAGACCCGTCAACATAAATCTCGCGCCCAGTGGGATGTATCCCGGCCCGCAAACCTATGTTGACGTCCCACACCCCTTCCACCGAACACCGGTGGGCTGTACCGGGGTATACCAAATTGGCCGCAAGCCTGGGCTCGCAAAGACCTTTTACTCTAAGATCCAACTGGGAGAGAAGAAGGGTCCAACGCGCAATGCGTGCGCTGCTTACGGTCCCGTCTTTAATCCTCCCATCCAGAAGCATCTTAGTTGGTGTGTGATGTGTGAGGAGAGTGATGGGAGAGAGCCCTGTGAAGATCGCTGATCTTTTCACAGCCCAATGCGTGGCTAAAAGGTGCCTTTCGCAATTGGAGAAACTTCTCTCCACATCCGTTAATACCCTGGATGAATAGACAACCGGCCTCAGCTTGCCGTGACGCTCTTGGAGCAGCACGGCGCTTAAGCTGTCCCCGCTGGCAGCTACCTCCAGGAAAAACTCCTTCCCCCCATCTATGGCCCCTAAGGCTGGCGCGGTCTGCAGATCCCTTTTTAACTTCTCGAAGGCTGCTTGGCAGCCCTCGTCCCAAGACCACTCCACTCCCTTATGGAGGAGTCGGAGGAGCGGCGCCGCTGTGGCCGCATAATCTTCGATAAAATCCCTGCAGTAACCGGTCAGTCCCAAGAAGGACCTCACACCCCTTACGTTGTTGGGAATCGGTAATTCTTGCACCGACTCCCTCCTTGCTTTGTCTATGGCTCTTTCCCCAGCGCGTAGGGTCAGTCCCAGGAATTTTACTTCCCGCTGACCGATACGTGCTTTCTTTGGGTTTACTTTAAAACCCTTTCTCGCTAACAGCTCCAATAACTCGTCCAGTAGTGGTCCGTGCTCCTCCCTTGAGTCCGTAAATAGGAGCAAATCATCCACATACTGTACTATCTGATTGGGCTGACTAAACTCCTTTAAACTTCCTGCCATACACTGGTGAAAAATACTGGGGCTATTGTGGAAACCCTGTGGCAAACAGTTCCACGTGTACTGTTGCCCTTTAAACGTAAAGGCAAACTTGTACTGGTCCTCTCGCCGCAGCGGGATGGACCAAAAACCGTTCGAGATATCCAGCACCGTGAACGTGGTCGCGGACGCTGGGATGCTCCCTATTAGGTCAGCAACTGCTGCTACTGTGGGCGCGCAGGCGGGAATGTTACTGTTGAGGACTCTGTAGTCCACCGTGGCTCTCCACGAATTATCCGGCTTCCTAACCGGCCATAATGGGGAGTTCACGTGTGTGGCTATCGGCCTCAACACGCCCTGCTGCACCAAGGAAGACATTGCTGCCTCCATATCGGGTTCTGCTTCTTTGGGGAAGTTATACTGCTTTTGGGGTCGGGTCATGGGGTCCCCATCTACGCTGACCTCAAACCCGACCACCCTCCCACAATCGTGCTTGTGGGTTGCAAACGCGTGCATGTTATCTGACACGTACGTTTGCATGTCCGTTGGGACATCTGCGACCATAAGCCTGAGGTCGTAGCCTCCGGATGGCTGTACGGTACACAGGACCCCTGTTTCTTCCTCTCCTTGAATTACCATTACCTCGCCTTTTTCACCTTTAGCCCCCCAGAGACAGTGATTTCTGAGGTCCACGAGGATCCCGTGTCCCGCTAGGAGATCGGACCCGAGAATACCTCTTCCACCCCCCTTTTGCCATGCCATCAGTATACACTTCCACTTAAGGCGAAGTGTTCCTAAACGAATGGATAGCGGGAGGGAAAACGTGCCAGCCTGTTCTTTCCCTGTGAACCCTGCTAGCGTGAATGGGACCTTGGTAGATAGCGGCGAGTCAAAAGGGTCATCTGTATGGATTATGGTGCAAGAAGCTCCCGTATCCAACAAATAACTGCCCTTCTGTTTCTCTACCTCCATCTCCACCACAGGTCGCCTCCACGCATCATAGCTGAGCGGACACAGGTAGACGGGCTGTGCTGGTTCTAGTCATGGGGCACTATTAGACGGTCCTGCGGCACCTACGGGGCCGGTTGCGACCGCCACCTGTCCACGCGCATTCAAAACCATCTTGCGCATGACTCCTAACACTGCTTCGAGGTCGTCGGGAGAGGTGGGTGCCTTTGCTTCCTTAGGCGGGGCAGGCGCCTGGGCTCGGACCGCGGGATTTTTATCCTTGGAATCCTTCCAAGGGTTCCTGCAGTGCTTGCGCCAGTGCCCTGTCTTCCCACACCCGTAACAGGCATTACTTGCCTGTGGGGCGCGATTACCCTCCTGATGCCACTCTCTCTGAGCTGGGGCTGCGGGTCGTACCTCATGTACTCTTCCCTTAAAGGGACGTGTCGTCATACCCCTTATGTTACGGTAACCTAACGTGAGTCGATTCAAGACCGACTCTTCCGTAAGGTTGAGGTCATTGGGATCGAACCAGGCTTTTGCCTGCTCTCTAACGGCTGGTAAACTGTTGGCTATTATGCACCTAAGCCAATGAATTAAAGCGGCGCCTTCCACATCTTCGCGCTCGGGCGCACCTAGACAGCTGCGCTCATATACTGGCCACAGCCTGTCGGCAAAAACCTTCGGGGGTTCTCCCTCCATCTGCACTGTCTGTCCCACTCTAGCAAACGGACCTCCGTCGTTCGCCCCCACTACTTCTAGGACCTCATTTTTCAATTCCTCATAACTTTTATTTCCCCTCTTGCTCTCGCCTGAGAGACACTGAAGGACCGAGCTGTCTAACGAGAACAGCAGCATTTTTGCTGTCTCCCCATCATCGCAGCCGTTGATGGCTGCGGCTTGCTCAACTTCCCTGAAATGTACGGAAGGGTCGTCTATCTCGGTCAACTTCCTTACGTGGTTTATCATGGCTCTCAGCTGATGTGAACTGTGAGGCAACACCAGCTGTCCGAGGAGATCCCCCGGTTCTTCCCCACCGTTTCTGCTTGGGCCCCTTTTAATCCCCGTTACTGGATACAACGATCCCTTTTCTACCTCCTTTTCAACGGGCTCTTTTGTTTCTTCCGTTGCTTCCTCCCTAACCCAGGTTTCTGAATAGCTGGGTGGCGCGGAGGGCGCAGTGGCTACTACTTCTTCTGCTTTACTTGGTGGGGAATTTCTAAATCTCTCATTTACTAGCGGCTGGCGCGCCGACGGATTGATAAGGCACACCATGCCGTTCGCATTATTCACGGCCTTTTTGAGGCTCTCTATCTCTTTTTGGCAGGCGCTATGGTCGGCTCCCTGAAACTTATCCTCAAGGGCCAACTTATACGCCGACCTAACCCCCATTAAGCTCTCTTCCTGAGTTCTTATCTGGGCAGCTTGGCGGTTACATCTTTCCTTCATCCTACTCTCGTTCAATTTTGCTTCAGTGATCTGGCACTCGAGATACTCTACCCTTGTTTTAAGGTAACTGGAGACTTCCTGGCTTTCCTGGCGTAACTCATTTAAATTCTTAATGAGCACCTCCCCTCCAGAAACCTTCTCCTCCATCTCCTCCTCTAAATGCTTGATTCGAGCTGTTAGCGCTGTATTGGTCTGGTTTGAAATCTGAACCTGCCTTTTGTAGCACATAAGCCAGACTGCTTTCTCAACTGCCTTTTTATGCTCCTTACTATCAGTCCACCTTTCAGCTGCCTCTAGTGGGCTCTTATCCGCTAACAATTCGCTTATCCACTTTTTAGTTAGATTAACCTTTCCAAACACGTAATCCGCTATCTTTTCCTGCATAACATTTCGTACAGTCATTCCAAAATCTAACACACTACCCTCTCGCTGCCAGTGTCCTGCCGCGGTCGCCATTTTCTGTAAGGGATTCTCTCCTGACCCTGCGTGTCTCGTAGCCTGTGAGATTCACGCGGCTCTGTGCAGCCTGTATGTCAGTGCGGGTCTAGGCCTGGTCTCCAGCCAGTCTGGGAACACTAGACACACCTGTGAGTGGTTCGAATCACTCTCCCTTACGGTTCTAGACACTGGACTTAGATGCGAGAGCAGTAATGGAGGTAAAACTCATGTAGACTTGGTTTGAACGGTACGAAATGGAAAATCTTTATTGCATGATACTTAAGATTATGAAATACATGTCATACGCACAGATTAATGACAGTACAATCTTACAAACGGTTATAATCACTCTTAGGGAAACGAGGAACGAACGGCACAACGTAAATAGGGCACACATTACAAATATCCTTAATCTTTAAACCCTCCCCTATCAATATCTATCCTAAACTAGCTTCGTAGGATCTCGAGACTCATGCTCACCACTCGTAATAACTCGGAGAAATCCCGAATAGCTGATCGGATGTTTTTCACCGCAGCACCCACGTGTCGGTCAGGAGATCTCCTGGTCCCACTTGTTTACTGCTTCTGCTGCTCGGGCTAGTAGGCTGGACCGTCTGCTGTAGTGAAGACCTCTGTTGGTTGACTTCACAGTTTAGTTGAGGAGCCCCGTTGTCAATATCACTGATACGATGTGTTTGCACAGTCCAGTTATCATTGATGCAATATGTCTTGTTAGAAGTTTAAAGAAGAAAACTTCCTGTCGAGAAGACTTGGCTGATCGACCTACAGGCGCGGTCGGGATTTACTGACCGTGGCGATGGATATGGTCTTCTTCTCTTCTCCTCTCATCTCATCTCATCTCATCTCATCTCGGGCCTTTGGTTCCGCTGCCATTTACCAACATAGGTCTTCGTTACACGACACGAGGTAGATCCGAACGGATCAGAAAGTTCAACAGTCTTTTACACAGGAGCAGCCACGAGGTTACGAATCGACCGGATAAAACACAGGAGCAGCCACGATGATAACAGCAGCAAGCGAGCAAGAGGCAAGAGTCAAGAGAGAGAATGGACGGTTTGGGGCCTGCAATTATAGTGCAAAAATCTTCCGTTTCCCGCCCAACTATAATGTCCATTCTTTTGTTTAGGGTTTGGCGCCCAAATGTCCTGTATGGGTGATCTCCGTTCTTAATGGGTTTCGGGGCTACTCATGAATGTTTGAGTACCCGTTAACACTTCTCCCATTGTTAAATCGGTCGGTGTTCTCCCTGGAGGGGTTTGGGGCTTCCAAGTGTCCTGTATAACTACCTGCTAACGGCTCTCTCATCGTAGAGTCGTTGGGAGTTTACATATTAATGTCCTTTGGATGGGCCCTTGATGGCTTTCCTTTGTACCTGGGAGACCGATTCCAGTAACTATGTTTATACTGTAAACCCATAATGTCTCGTGTATTATCTTCACTGTGCTGAATCGTTATCGATCTTGCAAAAATGTGTATTGGAACGCCATCTTGTCTGCCTGTTGAAAAGTCTAGAATGTTCTGTCACGAGGTGCGGCGGCCATTTTACAGGCTGCTTGTGTCCAATTTAAACCTGACAGCATTCTGCTGAAATAAAAGCTGTTTGAACGAAACTTTGTGTTTTCTCCTTATTAATCAAATCGCGATAATTGCGAATTCTACACCTCCCAATCCCACTTCTCTAGCTAGGTTGGACCCTAGAGAACCAGGGATAATGCTCACCAAACGAATCCTTGACAGTTGAGCTGGTTCGCGGTTTCGGGGTTCGCTGGATTGGATTTATCGGGTGAGTACTCACTTTTCCTTGGTTAGAGGTAGGGTTTAGAGTCTTTTTAAGGGAAAAGGTTTCGTAAGGCCCTTGTTGCCGCAAGGTGTCTGATGGTCACTGGAACTGTTGCTCTGGTCTCTTCTTGCATGTCGGCCTACTTCTGGAGCTGCTGGCCTTCTTTGTTGAACTTCTTTCTGTTGCCCCCTCGCCTTGTTGAACTGTCTTCTTCAGAGCTGTGGAACTGCCTTCTTGCAGAACTGTGGAACTGCCTTCTGCCGGACTGCTTGCTGAACTCCCTGCTGCTTGCTGAATTCCTTGCTGCTGTGTAACTGTTGAACTGCTTGTCTCCTTGAACTGCAATGTAATTCTACTGGAGAACTCAAACTTGAACTGTTGAGAACGGGCCTTTTATTATACCCATTGAAGCTTCCTTATCATTGTAAGATTTTGGAGGGCTCGTTAACAGTAACTGGTTTGTAAATGTGTGAAGTGGTTTTGGGATAGCTTGCATCCTGTCGATCTCCTCGGTTGATTACAGGTGATTGTTTTTGTGTTTGGTTTTCTTGACTGGGCCCGGGTTTTCTATGGAATGGGTCTTAGTGATTTGTATTATGCATGGTTTTGATGGGTCCTGTGATAGGTTTTGATGGGGCCTGTGTTTTGGGTGGGACTGCCTTCTCCCAGGGTCTATTGTCAAAATGTTAATATCTGTTGGGGTTTTGAGTGAGGTCATGACGGTTCCCCAGACAGTGTAATTAACTGCAATAGCCAAACTGCTTTTACAGAGGTTGAACCCACCTCCTTGTCCCTTTACAGGCCCAGACATGTTTTTAAAATGCCAAAACTTGGTTTTTGGTCTTAACTTCCTTAGGTTAGGCCCAAATGCACTTCACCACCCTGTAATAGTTAGAAAAGAGTCCAAAGTCTTTTTCCTTAGGGTTTGTCTTCGAGTTTTGGGGGATCTGTGAATTTTGAGAATCTTACAGTCCCCCTCTGATACTTTACCCACTAGAGTATCATACTCGGTGAGCAAAATTCCTGATCCTCGAGAGCCAACCTTCCCCTGTAGTTTACCTATCTAGAACCCAAAACACACATTTCCCTTCAGGTGTAGTGTTCAGATGCAGACACAGGTAAGAATTCAGTTACATTCATATCCAAGCATGGAGGGGGTCCAACACCCCTGCCCCACTTGGAAGACACAGTACATACACAGTAAAAATAATACATGATCACAAACTTTATTCATTTTAATAAAAACAAATTAAGGCTCGCCCTAAACCTGGCCATAGGCTTTATTGTAATGCTGGTCCAATGCTTTTTCATGTCGGGATCAGCATGCCGATTTCCTCTCTGTAGGGACACACAAAACAGACAGCCATGTCCCGAGAAGGTTCTCTGGCTTGACAGGTGATCGAGTCTCGAAAAATTTAAACTTACTTAAGTAAAAATAAGTCACTAAAAGTAAAACTATCAAAACCGTAAAACACACCTAAATACATTAAACTCTGTACATACGCCGCCCGTCTCCGGACAGCCCGGCTAAACCCTGTATGGCCTCTGCCTTGGGCAGCTTCTGAGCAGCCTGTACGCCCGGACCCTGAGAGTCCTTCTTAAAACAACTGAGGGTTTCCCTGAATCCCTGACAATCCCGGGAGTGTCCCCATCTGTGCTACAGCACACTACCCCCTTTGGTGTGGCTGCTGAGTCCCTGTCCTGTCCTGTGGGTTCCTCGCAGCCTGAGGCCGCAGGCTGGGGACCCCTCTCGTTCTCTTTGCCCACCGCTACCTCTCCTGTGAGTCCCTCACTGTTGGAGGCTGCAGGCTGGGGATCCCTATTCCTAGAATGATCCCTGACCTTGGGTTGTTCTTTTTCGGGTCGCAGCCCTTGCTGGGCTGAACCATTGAAACTCTGGTGACCATGGTAGTTTAGGCTGTGGTGTGCGAGGAGACCTTCTCAGGACTCTGGCTACCAGGGGTGCGTCCGAGTCCCACATAATTGGTGGGGTTGCCCCTCCGGTGACACAACGCACTGCCCCTACTGGTGCGGTCTGAGAGTCTGCCACAGCTGCTGGCTGAGGATCTCTACCTTTAGGGCGGTTCACCCTTGCTGGCTGTTCCCCTTTGGGTTTAAACAGCTTACACTGGTTAATCTCCCACTCGTGGGTTCTCTGGGGTTCTAACGGCAGACGATTTTTCTGGTGCTGGCTCCCCAGGTTACTGGCTGCTTGCCAGTGAATCTGTTTTAAAATCTCGTCCGCTGCCCTGAACGGACCTTCTATGGACTCCCCATTCTCTCTCTTTACCAGGACGGCCTTAAGGACGGGATCCTGGGCTTGGACCTGCTTTAAGTCTGGGGGCAAAGCTACCCCCTGTGTGCCTCCCTTGTCCCGGATTGCGGCTACCGGACCTGCTTTATAGGGATTCCAGAACTCTCCTTCCCTGGCCCCCTGCTTGGCCAACTTGTCGGCCTTTTGGTTACCCGCTCACATGGTATGGAGGGATCCTAAATCTATGGCCAAAGGTTTGGACATTGCCCCAGCCTGCTCGTTCCCTGTGAATCCCATTAGGCTAAATGGGACCTGGTTAGACCTGGGTGAATTGGTCGGGTCTTCCGAATGGAGCACCGTGCTGGAAGCTCCGGCGTCCACCAAATACCTCCCCTGCACCGTCTCCACTCCCACCTCAACACAGGGCCTGTCCCACTCATTGTATTCCAGGGGACACAAGCACTCAGGCTGGGCGCGTTCTAGTCATAAGTCTGCGTTAGGGGGGGCAGATGGAGTTAGAGCACCAGTGGCGGTGGCTACTCTCCCTGGGCCGTTTACTAGAGCTCGGATCGCAGCTACGACTGAGTCTAACGTGGGGGAAGGGGGCGGTGCTTCGGTGCTTGGGGCAGGAGCTGGGGAGTTCTTCCCCATGTTATCCTTCCACGGATTCCTACAGTCTTTTCTCCAATGCCCACTCTTCCCGCACCCGAAGCAGTTACGCTTCGTGTCGGAAGGGCTACCCCCCTCCTGGTGCCACTCTTTCCTTTTACTAGGCTTTATTTCGTGTACCTTTCCCTTAGATGGGTGCTCTTCTGTCCCTCTACCGTTCCGGTAAGCCAGGGTCAGTTGTCTGACCACTGTCTCCTCGGTGACCCGGGGGTCTTTCGGGTCAAACCACAGCTCAGCCTTGGCCCTGATCCGTGGCAAGCTGTTTGCCACCAGACTTCGGAGCCAGTGGGCCAGCTCATCCTAATTCAGGTGAGCCCGGTCAAGAACCCCATTACAGGCACTCCTGTACACAGACCACAGTCGGTCTGCGAAAGCCTGTGGGGTCTCCCCTGCTAGCTGTGTTGTCCTCTCCACCCGGGAGAAGCGACTACCATCATTCATTCCCATGGCCTCCAGAACTCCCTCTCGGATAGCAGCGTATCCACCCTCCCCTCTTTTACTCTCTGCGGAGAGGGACTGGTAGATTTTGCTATCTAGGGAGAACAGGAGCATTTTTGCCATCTCGGCAACATCGCAGTCGTTGATGCCCGCTGTCTGTTCCACTTCCATGAAGTGAACCGAGGGGTCCCCTTCTTGAGTGAGCTTACTCAGGTGGGTTACCATAGCCCTAAGCTGTTGGGTACCGTGGGGGAGCCACGAATTGACTTTCAAGGGGTCCTTGACCCCCACCACTGCCGGGCGGGCCAAACTTTTGCTGCCGGACCGGGCACATCGGCCCCGGCTCCGACTTTTCCTGCATTGGCTCGCCCACCCCTCCTTGCTGCCAAACTGAGTTAAAACCCGGCGCCACAGGTGGTGGTGGTGTGCACTCCCTGCCGGCCTCACAAATCGTCCGTCCCTCCTGCTGCCAAACCGGGTCGTTCCCCGGCGCCACAGGTGGCGTCCAAACAGTTTCCCCTTGCACTTCCAGGTCCACCCGGGCCGCACCCGGGCTTAGTAGGCATACCATGCCTTTCGCCCTGGACAGAGCAAGGTTCAAACTCTCGATTTGTTTCTGGCAGGGGCCTTGATCTCCCGCCTCATACACCCCAGTGCTTGCTGTCTTGTAAGCTGCCTGGACATCTCTCAACCTCTCCTCCTGCTCTCTTACTTGCTTGGCAAGGCGAGCGTTCTCTTCCCGTAACTCTAGTTCACTGGTTTTAGCTTCGGTGACCTGACACTGAAAATATTCCTGCCTGTTCCTATGTGTTTCCACTAGCTGCATCTTTTCCTGATTTCGGGTGGTTAGCTCATTCAGTAATGTTTCCCCTGCTGGGGCCCTTGCGTGAGACAGCTGAGCTGATTCCCGCAGCTCTGCTTTAAGCGCCTCAACGCGTTTGTCTAAAAGCTGGATCTGTCGGTGGGAGCATACCAACCAGATGGCTTTTTCCACAGATTTCCTGTGGTCTTTGCTCTCAGTCCATTTAGCTGCAGCGTCTATTGGAGGCTCATCACGCAACAGACTGAGTACCCACTTCTTAGTTATATTCACTTTCTTGAACACATAAGAGGAAATCCTCTCTTCCATCTTGGTTCTCTCCTCAAAATCAGTGTCCACTGCATCACATCCCTTTTGCCAAGCTCCTGCCACGGTCGCCATTATGTAGGGGTGGTGGTTTGTGTCAGCTTCACCTCTGACTTCTGAGCGGTTCGAATCGCTCCACTCCCTTGGTTCTAGACCTTGGACTTATTTGGGGGTTGTGACAAAAAGTGCAGCAGACAACTGAGTTTGATGAAAGAACTTCAATCTTTATTAAAAAGGTAAAACACAAATAATAACACTGTTAACACACTAAAAGTGGGGAACACTTCGGTACAAGCGAGGGAAATAACATTAGAAGAATACTTCACCCCTCCCAATCCCACTTCTCTAGCTAGGTTGGACCCTAGAGAACCAGGGATAATGCTCACCAAACGAATCCTTGACAGTTGAGCTGGTTCGCGGTTTCGGGGTTCGCTGGATTGGATTTATCGGGTGAGTACCCACTTTTCCTTGGTTAGAGGTAGGGTTTAGAGTCTTTTAAGTAAAAGGTTTCATCAGGCCCTTGTTGCCGCGAGGTGTCTGATGGTCACTGGAACTGTTGCTCTGGTCTCTTCTTGCATGTCGGCCTACTTCTGGAGCTGCTAGCCTTCTTTGTTGAACTTCTTTCTGTTGCCCCCTCGTCTTGTTGAACTGTCTTCTTCAGAACTGTGGAGCTGCCTTGTTGCAGAACTGTGGAACTGCCTTCTGCCGGACTGCTTGCTGAATTCCTTGCTGCTGTGTAACTGTTGAACTGCTTGTCTCCTTGAACTGCCATGTAACTCTACTGGAGAACTCGAACTTGAACTGTTGAGAACGGGCCTTTTATTATACCCATTGAAGCTTCCTTATCATTGTAAGATTTTGGAGGGCTCGTTAACAGTAACTGGTTTGTAAATGTGTGAAGTGGTTTTGGGATAGCTTGCATCCTGTCGATCTCCTCGGTTGATTACAGGTGATTGTTTTTGTGTTTGGCTTTCTTGACTGGGCCCGGGTTTTCTATGGAACGGGTCTTAGTGATTTGTATTATGCATGGTTTTGATGGGTCCTGTGATAGGTTTTGATGCGGCCTGTGTTTTGGGTGGGACTGTCTTCTCCCAGGGTCTATTGTCAAAATGTTAATATCTGTTGGGGTTTTGAGTGAGGTCATGACGGTTGCCCAGACAGTGTAATTAACTACAATAGCCAAACTGCTTTTACAGAGGTTGAACCCACCTTCTTGTCCCTTTACAGGCCCAGACATGTTTTTAAAATGCCAAAACTTGGTTTTTGGTCTTAACTTCCTTAGGTTAGGCCCAAATGCACTTCACCACCCTGTAATAGTTAGAAAAGAGTCCAAAGTCTTTTTCCTTAGGGTTTGTCTTCGAGTTTTGGGGGATCTGTGAATTTTGAGAATCTTACAGCTCCTCCCCAGTTCCTAGCTTCTCACCATTTAGAAAATACTCTGATCTATCTTTCTTAGGTCCAAAGTGGATGAACTCACACTTTCGTACAGTGAACTCCATCTGCCACAATTTTGCCCACTCACTTAATCTATCAGTGTCCCTTTGCAACTTTCTGCTCCCATCGACAATATTTACTGTGCCACCTAACTTGGTGTCATCAACAAACTTAGATATATGACTCTCTATTCCTTCATCCAAGTCATTTATAAATATAGTGAAAAGCTGAGGCCCCAGTACAGATCCCTGGGGGATACCACTAGTCAATTTGAGGACACACCCATTATCCCTACTTTCTGTCTCCTATCTCCTAACCAATTCCCTATCCAAGCCAATAGTTTCCTCCAATTCCATGCGCTAACATTTTGTTAACAGTCTATTATGTGGAACTTTGTTGAATTCCTTCTGGAAGTCCATATAAATAACATCCATATACACACCCTTATCTACCACATTTGTTACCTCCTCAAAAAATTCAACTAGGTTAGTTAGACATGACTTACCCTTTTACAAATCTATGCTGGCTCTCTCGGATTTGTCCAAATGCTCAGTCACTCTGTCCCTAATAACAGATTCTAGTAACTTCCCCACAACTGGTGTTAGCCTAATAGGCCTATAATTTCCTAGTTTACCTCCCCTACCTTTCTTAAATAATGGAGTGACATTGGCAGTTTTTCAATCCACAGGGACAATTCCTGAATCAAGAGAGTTTTGGAAGATCGTGACTGACGCGTCAACAGTTTCCTCACCAACATCTTTTTACTATCCTAGAGTGTGAACCATCAGGTCCTGCAGATTTGTCTATCTTTAATCTTGTTAGTTTTTTCCATTATCATTTTTTTAAACTTATATTGAATCTAGTTAGTTCCTTCTCTTGATTTATTTTTAGTTTTCCTGTATCACTGGTACTTTATCCTCATCCTCTACTGTGAAGACCAATACAAAGTAGCTATTTAGTAAGCCTGCCATTTCCTGATTTCCAATTGCAATTCTAGAGATGGAACATCAGTCAGGGTTCCTGCTCCTCATCACTATCCAGTGATTCCTGCTGGAAACCATCAGTGGATGTCGGGCAAGGGCAGGATCGGGGTCAGTTGTTACATCTTGCAAGGTGAATAGCCTGCTGAGCCTTTCACATAGATAATGAGCACCTGGGTAAGATACAGGGGAAGTGGCAAAGAGCCAGGTGCGGAGGAGATAGAGGAGAAATGCAGAGCGGGTATTGTAGGGAAAGGGAGGGGTGAAGAGGAGAAAATGATTGGGGCGGTGGACACGAGAGGAGAAACCAAGAGAGGGGAAGAGAGACAACAATGGGGGAGGGTATCCAATAACTAGTAGTGATCGTATAACCCACTGATATTCGCCCTGTGCCTACAGCCAGAATCCTCTTGCACTGCATAAGGTGCGATCAGGCTCCCCAGTCGATGCCACTTTCAACAGGCCCATCTCTCTCCGTGTCTCTTTGGACTCTGGTTTGGACTCAGGTTCCGTGTGAAGGTGACAACTCTGAACTGGGAGTCTCAGTCAAAGCCAATCTGTACTTAGACTTCACACGTTGAAGGAGAGGAAAACCAAAACTATTCCCCCCACCGACCCACAGTTTCCTCCCGCCTGAGCCCCAATCCTGCTGACCCCCAGTCTCCCTCCCTCCCCGCCCGAGACTCTATTCCCCCATCATCCATTTCCTGGTCTCCCTCACTCCCCCAGAGCCCCAGTATCCCTCTCTGAGCCCCAATCACCAACCCCCAGCCCCCTGTCACCCTCTCCCCATCACCCTCTTCCCCCGGACCCTGCACCGAGCTCCAATCCCCCAAACCTCAACCAAAGCCCCACGCTTTATTCCCACTGACAGGCTTAATTCATTTAGTGCATTACTGCATTATTCTGAATGAACACCCTGGGCACAGAATGTACTCTGGGTGGGGGACTTCAATGTCTAACACCAAGAGTGGCTCGGTAGCACCACTACTGACCGAGCTGGCCAGACTAGATGCAGAACAGATCTACCAGCTCAAAACTGGGCATCCATGAGGAGCTGTGGGTCATCAACAGCAGCAGAATTGTATTCCATCACAATCTGAATCCTCATGGCCCGACATATCCCTCACTCTACAATTACCATCAAGCCAGGGGACCAACCCTGGTTAAATGAGGAGTGTAGAAGAACATGCCAGGAGCAGCACCAGGCGCACCTAAAAATGAGGTGCCAACCTGGGGAAGCTGCAACACAGGACTACATACATGCTAAACAGCAGAAGCAGCATGCTATATACAGAGCTAAGCGATCTCACAATCAACGGATCAGATCAAAGCTCTGCAGTCCTGCCACATTCAGTTGTGAATGGTGGTGGACAATTAAACAACTAATGGGAGGAGGAGGCTCATTGAATATCCCGATCTTCAATGATGGCGGAGCCTAGCACGCGAGTGCAAAAGACAAGGCTGAAGTGTTTGCAACCATCTTCAGCCAGAAGTGCCGAGTAGATGATCCATATCGGCCTCCTCCTGAGGTCCCCACCATCACAGAAGCCAGTCTTCGGCCAATTCGATTAATTCCACGTGATATCAAGAAATGGCTGAGCGGACTGGATACTGCGAAGACATCATCCTGGCTGTCGTGCTGAAGACTTGTGCTGCAGAACTAGCCGCGCCTCTAGCCAAGCTGTTCCAGTACAGCTACAACACTGGCATCTACCCGACAATGTGGAAAACTGCCCAGGTATGTCCTGTCCACAAAAAGCAGGACAAATCCAATCTGGCCAATTACCGCCCCATCAGTCTACTCTCAATCAGCAGCAAAGTGATGGAAGGTGTCGTCGACAGTGCTATCAAGCGGCACTTACTCACCAATAACATGCTCACCGATGCTCAGTTTGGATTCCACCAGGACCACTCTATGGCAGCATTTGAAGAAACGCAGGGCTTTCTTCTGGCCAATATTCTTCCCTCAGTCAATATAAAAAAATCGATTAACTGGCCACTCTTCTCATTATTATCTGTAGGATCTTGTGTGTAAAGTGAGCGCTGAGTTTTGCTCACATAACAATAATTGCACTTTAAAGTAATTCAAGACCTTTCTGAGAGGCATGATAAGGCCCTATGTAAGTGCAAGTTCTTTCTTTTCTTTCAAACTTGGGCCTCTGGGCCTTAGGGGGTTCTGTGAGGGGATACCATAGGATTCCCAAGATCATCAGCTTTGTCTATTGTCAGTTAGCAGATTTCCGTACTCTTTTGTATTTCTTGCCTTATTAGCATGATTTTCCTGTTGCTGTATTCTAATAAAAAAGTTTTCAGTAATGATAGTAGTATTTTCCTTTGGAGCTGACACCGTCTTTCACAACTTAGGACTGGGGAGGCAGGGCATCAATGTGTTAATGGTTGCAGGGGGATCTCCCACACATAGAAGTTTGAAATTGCTGCCCTATCTTTATAAATGTGAGAAGTCGCACAACACCAGGTTATAGTCCAACAGCTTTATTTGAAATCACAAGCTTTTGGAGCACTGCTCCTTCATCAGGTGAAGTCTGACGAAGGGGCAGCGCTCCGAAAGCTTGTGATTTCAAATAAAGCTGTTGGACTATAACCTGGTGTTGTGCGACTTCTCACATTTGTCCACCCCAGTCCAACACCGGCATCTCCACATCATGGCTATCTTTATAAGGTAGATTTATAAGGCAGCAATCCTTACTAATAAGGAAAATGAATGTTGCAATCTGTGACGATAAGTCATATTTATATGTTAAAGGAATGGTGTTGGGAAAACCATTCACGCCTGTTTGCAAATGCATTTTTCACATCATAAAAGCAACATATCGTCAGATAAACATAATTGCGTCACTGGCGTCTGCATTTTGACATGCTGAGAATAAAGATGCCTTGAGTTTTTTTTTAAAGGATCTTTCACTCCTGAAATGACCTTGATCCTCTATAAAATGCGGGATTCTCAGCAACCTGCTGACACAATTGGTCCACCATCTTCCTCTATGCAGCATGGGGAAATCACCAGTTTCTGCTCTCTTCAGGACCCAGATAGTGAGCTGCATGCTTGTTATGGAAACATTGAGTGCCACTGCAGATGATGGGGGTAATTTTAACCCCCCAAAAACAGGTGGGTTTGGTTTGATGGGAGGTTCAAAAGTTAAAAACCTAAAACAGGAACCCAACTCGTCAGGTTTTAACGGAGGCGGGACGAGGGGCGGGTGACCAATCCGATCGCAGGAGGCCGTTTGGTTGGTAAAACCTTTTAAGGAGACCTGGTAGGTGAAAGGAGGCGAGAAGGGCTGAATCCACAAGGTAAGTGCCTTTACATGCACTGCTTGCAGGCCAGGAGGAACAGGAATTTTTCCTCCTGGCCCAACAAGTTATCTGTAAACCTCCCAACCCCCTCATGATCTGTCTTTTCCCCTTCCCCGCCCCCCACAACCCGACCCCTCAACCACCATCTCCACCCCTGCCCCATGATCTCTCCCCCCCCCGACCACCATCTGCTCCCCCCACCCCCTGACCACCATCTCCCCCCCACCCCCCTGACCACCATCTCCCCCCCGACCACCATCTCCCCCCCGGCCCCCCGATCTCTCACACACACCCCCCCCCCACCCCCCTGGCCCCCCAATCTCTCACACCCCCTCCCGGCCCCCCGGCCCCCCGATCTCTCACAACCCCACTAGAACCCCAACCGCGAACGCTCCCTACCTGCTGCTCCGCTGCCCGCTGCGTCCTCCTGCTGCAGGCTTTCCCTCCCGACAGGCAGCTAGCCTATCATTCAGGCTGACTGCCGGGTGGGAAACCTGGAGAAAATAATAACTGCAGGACGTTCGGGAAACCCGTACTTCCGGGTTTCTCGTCCTTAACTCCTTCCTCCGCACCGAATGAGCCTCCGAGATAACAGAAATTGGACTTCGATGGTTGCCGCGGGGGTAAGGATCCCCCGCGATATCGCACTCCGCACCTGCCTTTATGGTTTTGGCCCACACGAACTTCTGGTCCTGGGCCTCTCCCTGGTGCCGGCGCGCAGTGTGTGCGTGTCCCAGAGGCGCAGTTAGTTCGATGCGACCTCTGGGATCACGTGGGCCAGTTAGAGCCAATGGCAGCACACCATCTTTCATTCATAGTTTTGACAGGAAGAGCTGTCAAAACTATGAATACAACAAGCCCCCAAAAGAACAGCTAAACCTCAATTAAATTTTAAAAAAAGCCATCACATTAATAAAATAACTATAGTTAAATAAATTAACCACTTAAAACAAAAATTTAAATTTTTGAAAAAGTTTAAATTCTTTTTAAAAGTTATAAAAATAAACTTACCTTTCTTTAAAGTCTCTAAAAAAGATAAACCTGTTGAAAAAAATTTAAAATAATACTTAATTAACTACTTACCTTGTTAAAAGGGGGTCTTACGCCTGCTTTCTTCATGTGTAAAATCTTCAACACTTACCTGCGCGTTCAAACCTGAAAAAAAAACTAAGTGTGCTGCGTGCGCACAACCTGTAGCGCGCACGCGGTTCACTTAGGAACCGCCCCCTTCGCAATATCGGAAGTGCTGGTTTCCTGCGCATGCGCAGTGCATGCAGGAAACCGGCACTTCGGGACCGAATATGGGTGAGTACACAGTGCGTACTCTCCCGTATTCGGACTAATTTCTGGGCCATATCGGGGCCGATGTGTCAGTTTATTTGGAGGCTGACCTATAGAGGAACCTCTATACCAGTTTACTGCCCTAGGTGAAATATATCCCCATTTTGTTTTCCCACTCAACTTTTGTTTTTTTTCCCCTCAGCTCAGGTAAATTCTTCTATTTTAATTTCCCCATTATGTATATTTAAATCTTTAATATTTTAAAATGAGAGTCTTTCGTAGATCGTTACTTCAATTAAAATGAATGGGTGGCTCAGGTTCTAAAACCCGAGCCCTTACTACTGCCTACTTTTCCCCACGTTAAAATGAATGGAGGTCTTTATCTGGCCCTGCTCACAAAATGGCCCGGGAAATGTTCAATATTTTTTTTCCCCTGCTCTTCCTAAGCACCCCAAAAAACTCATTTCTGCTGCTGGCCTCTCCCTGGGATCACCTACCCCACCTCAGGCAAGACCTGCCAGCTGGCTCAGTGTGGTAGCCGCCCACTTCAGGTTTTAACGGAGGCGGGACGAGGGGCGGGTGACCAATCCGATCACAGGAGGCCGTTTGGTTGGTAAAACCTTTTAAGGAGACTTGGTAGGTGAAAGGAGGCGAGAAGGGCTGAATCCACAAGGTAAGTGCCTTTACAGCACTGCTTGCAGGCCAAGAGGAACAGGTGTTTTTCCTCCTGGCCCAACAAGCTTATCTGTAAACCTTCCCCCCACCCCCCCAACCCCCTCATGATCTGTCTTTTCCCCTCCCCCGCCCCACGCCCCCCGTAACCCGACACCTCAACCACCAGCTCCAATTTCCCGCCCTCCCAGAACTGGCGAGCTGTAGCAGGGATCCCACTTGGCGCCCGCAGCTCACTAGCAGCATTATAACGAGTCCGGGTCTCAAAATTAGGGGGATAGATAGCGTCCTCTGCAGGCAAGAACGAGAATCCCAAAGGATGTGTTGCCTGCCAGGGTAAGGGATATCTCATGGCGGCTGGAGAGGAACTTGGAAAGTGAGGGGGTAAATCCAGTTGTCGTGGTCCATGTTGGAACAAACGACATAGGTAGGAACAGGGAGGAGGTCCTGCTAAATGAGTATCAGGAGTTAGGCTCTAAATTAAAAAGCAGGACCGCGAGTGTAATAATCTCTGGATTATTGCCCAAGCCACGTGCAAATTGGCATTGAAGGAGACAGATCAGGAGAGTTAACACGTGGCTAAAGGGCTGGTGTGGGAAAGAGGGGTTCCTTTTCATGGGACACTGGCACTAGTTCTGGGACAGGAAGGAGCTGTACCAATGGGACGGGCTCCACCTGAACCAGGATGGGACCCATGTCCTAGCGGAAAGGGTAAATAGGGAGGTGGCAAAGGCTTTAAACTAGTAAGATGGGGGGGAGGGATCAACAAGAAACGTAGCCAGCCTAAATATAAACAAAATGGGAAAAGAGAGCATAGGAAAGAATAAAGAAAGGGAGGACATTGATGTCAAGGGAATAAATAGAATTATAGAACAGGGGGTAAAAATTCAGTTGGTTGCGCCTCCCGTTAGCGCCTTAAGAGGGCGCTAATGGGGCGCAAAGCCGCTAACGCCCGGGCGCAGCGATGTTTGCGCCGCTCGGGAACTTAACTAGAGATTGTGCGACGGCGCTAAACTTTACCGCTGCGACCACCTGCGCGCGCAGATTGTGACGTCATTCCATGGTGCAACGCCCTTGTGGCGCCCCGGAGCGGAAATTGAGTGGCGCCCCCTGCCTTACCGCCTGGCGCATCCAACGACCAGAAGACTGGAACGCTATCAATCGCTGTGGGGCTGGGGGGGGCGCTATTTAAAGGGGGCCTCTTCCTGTCTTTTATTGTTGGTGGCATTTTTGAACTACGCATTCTGAGAGAGAGAGAGAGGGAGAGACTTCTGGAGAGATTCAACGTTGTGTGAAGGAGTTTTGGGTACTGAGCAGCACTTTGCAGGTTCATTTTGATTTGCCATTCCTTGTATCGATTTAGCAGAGACTGTGGGAGCTGCACTCTGAGCTCTTTGCCTGGTACTCTCCATTGTTCTTTCCAGCACATTTGATGTGCAAGTCTCTCCAGGCCGAGATTCAAGGCTGCAATGAACAGGATGTGGATGGAAAGCAAGATTAACCATCCCCTTTAAGAACTGGCCCGTGCCATTGTGTGTGTGTTCCATTGCTGACTGACATTACATGAGCTTCGCCAGCGCTCTGAGTTAGCGCCTCACTCCTTGGCCTTTGCGCCTTAAGACAGGTGTGCAGCGCCTGATTTAGCGCTCCACTCACCTCCCGGGGCGGTAAAAGTGAAGTTTCCAGTCAGTGCCGATAATTAGCACCAGGCGCTAATATTTGCGTCCAGACGATATTTGTGCCCCAAATGGGGCGCGACCTAATTTTTCCCCCCAGGAGTCTAAAAAGATGATTAAACATAAAGTGAGAGGAAATCCAATCAAAATGAGTTAAACTGTCTGTACAGCAATACACACAGTGTCCGTAATAAAATAGGGAAGCTGGAGGCAATCATGTGTTGCGAGGAACCAGACATAGTAGGGATTACTGAGACATGGCTACAGAAAAATCAGGACTGAGAATTAAACATTGCAGGGTAGACATATTTAGAAAAGATCGAGAGGGAAAAAGGGGAGGTGGAGTAGCTGTACTTATTGGCCCGAAAATTAGACCTAATACGCGAGAGTACGCACTGTGCACTCTCGCGTTTTAGGTCTCCAATTGCCGGTTTCCTGCATTCACTGTGCATGCGCGGGAAACCGGCACTTCTTGAATTGAAAAGGGGGCGGTTCCTAAGTGAACCGTGTGTGCGCTACAGGCTGCGCGCACGCAGTGCACTTAGTTATTTTTGCAGCTTTGAACGCGCAGGTAAGCATGGAAGATTTTACACATGAAGAAAGGAGGCGTAAGACCCTCTTTTAACAAGGTAAGTAGTTAATTAAGTATTATTTTACATTTTTTTCAACAGGTTTATCTTTTTTAGAGACTTTAAAGAAAGGTAAGTTTATTTTTATAACTTTTAAAAAGATTTTAAATTTTTTCAAAAATTTAATTTTTTGTTTAAAGTGGTTAATTTATTTAACTATACTTATCCCTGGGACACATCTCATTGTCTTGGCTGTGCTCTTAGTGTGTCTTTGATGTAGGGAAAGATTTGAATAGATTTTGTCTGTGTTTAAATTGTGAATTCTGGGAGATTCTCTCACTGCTAACTTACCTGAGGAAGGAGCGACAGCTCCGAAAGCTTGTAAAATTAAATAAATCTGTTGGACTATAACCTGGTGTTGTGCGACTTCTTATTTTATTAATGTGATGGCTTTTTTTTTTTAATTTAATTGAGGTTTAGCTGTTCTTTTGGGGGGGTGTGGGATTCATAGCTTTGACAGCTTTTGCTGTGAAAACTATGAATGAAAGATGGTGTGCTGCCATTGGCTCTAACTGAATCACATGATCCCAGAGCTCGCACGAACTAATTGCGTCTCTGGGTCATGCAAGCACTGCACAGCTGCATGTGGGACTGGCCTTGAAACTAAAGTTCGTGTGGGCCCGGAGGAAAAAGGTAGGCGCGGAGTGAGATATCGCGGGGAAGCCTTACCCCCACGCGAACACTCACTGTTTAATTTCTGGGCCATTAGTGATAACAAAATGGCAGAAGAAAAGAGTGACGCAGTTATCAGCAAGACAGAAATAGAATCCATATGGATAGAGATAAAAGATAATAAAGGATCAATCACACTAATAGGCATAGTCTACAAATCAACTAATAGTGGAAGGGAGGTGGAGGAAGAAATAAGCAGACAAAATAGGGAAATGAGTAAAAAACATAGATTAATAATCATGGTGGACTTCAACTACCCCGATATTAATTGAACAGAAGAGGTAGGTAAAGGGGATACGGGAATGGAGTTCCTACAATGTGTACAGGACTCCTTTCTAACCCAATATGTAAAAGCCCAACAAGGGAGGATTTGCTATTGGATCTAGTAATGGGGAATGAACCAGAGCAGATAAGAGAAGTAAAAGTAGGAGAACATCTAGGCAATAGTGACCATAATATAATACGCTTTAAGATGATAATTGAGAAGGACATAAGTATAATGAAAACCAGGTTAATAGATTGGAGAAAAGCTGATTTTGAGGGGCTGGGAATAGAACTTGGGAAAATAAAATGGGCAACAATATTGGCAAACAACAATGTAGAACAGCAATGGGAAACATTTAAAACAGAGTGCAGGAACAATATATTCCGCTAAAAGGAAAGAACAAACTAAACACTAATGAATCTCCATGGATGAATAAAGCCATAAGGAAACAATTGAAGCTAAGGAAAGAGGCATACATTAAGTACATGGACAGCAGGGGAGTGCATGATAAGGGAGAATACAAAGAGATTGGGAGAAAAGTCAAAAAAAATTTAGAAAGGCAAAGAGGAACTATGAAATTAAATTATCAAGGAACATAAAACAAAATAGTAAAATATTTTACAGGCACATCAATAAAAAAAAAGGAAGGTTGGGATGGGAATAGGGCCATTAAGGGATAGACAGGATAATACCACAGGTAATGATAGAGAGATGGCAGAAACATTAAATAATTATTTTGCTTCAGTATTTACCAGAGAGATAGAACAGGTGGACATGACATTGGATGATGATATTAGTAATGAGATAAGTGCATTTTAAATAAAAAGAGGGGATATATTAAATAAACTAATCAAAGTCAAATAGGATAAAACCCCTGGTCCAGATGGATTGGATCCACGCATATTAAAAGAATCTAGGGAAGAGATAGCAGAGGCATTACTACACATATTTAATAATTCATTAGAAAAAGGTGTAGTGCCAGAGGACTGGTGGATAGCTAATGTAATACCTATATTCAAGAAGGGGAATAGAACATGTCCAGGGAATTATAGTCCAGTTAGCTTAACATTGGTGATAGGAAAAATATTGGACTCCCGACGAAAAGAGAAAACAGAAGAACATCTAGAAACCAAAAATATAATAAAGAATAGTCAGCATGGATTTCAAAAGGGAAAGCCTTGCTTGACCAACCTCATTGAATATTTTGAAGAGGTAACAGAGAGAGTAGACAATGGTAATGCAGTAGATTTAATTTATGTAGATTTTCAAAAGGCCTTCGATAAGCTACCCCATAATAGACTGATGAACAAGGTCAGTGAATGTGGAGTCAGGGGACAAGTAGCAGAATGGATAGTTAGCTGGCTTCAAGACAGAAAGCAGAGAGTGGGGTAAAAGGTAGCTATTCACAGTGGCTTAAAGTGGGTAGTGGTCTTCCACAAGGATCAGTGCTGGGACCACTGTTGTGCACAATTTACATTAACGATTTAGACTTTGGAATCAAAAACACAATTTCTAAATTTGCGGATGACACCAAATTGGGGGGGATAGTCAATGCTGAGGAGGACTGCAACAAATTAGAGGAGGACATTAATAAACTTGCAGAATGGGCATATGAAGTTCAACACATAAATGTGAGGTATTACATTTTGGTAGGAAGAATAGGGAGGTCACTTATTACTTGGAAGGTGCGAGTCTAGGTGGAGTAGAGGAACAAAGGGATCTCGGAGTACAAATACACAAATCACTAAAAGTTGTGCCACAGGTTAGCAAGGCCATTAAAAAAGCAAACTAAGCACTCGGGTTTATTTCTAGAGGGATAGAATTGAAAAGTAGGGAAGTTATGCTAAACTTGTATGGAACCTTGGTTAGACCACACCCAGAGTACTGCGTGCAGTTCTGGTCGCCATATTATAAAAAGGATATAGAGGCACTGGAGAGGGTGCAGAGAAGATTTACAAGGATGATACCAGAAATGCGAGGGTATACATATCAGGAAAGGATGAACAGGCTGGGTCTCTTTTCTCTTGAGAAAAGGCGGCTGAGGGGGCGACCTAATAGAGGTCTTTATAATCATGAAAGGTTTTGATAGAGTGGATATAGAGAGACTGTTTCCACTTGTGGGGAAGAGTAAAACTAGAGGCCATCAATATAAGATAGTCACCAAGAAATCCAATAGGGAATTCAGGAGAAACTTCTTTACCCAAAGAGTGGTGAGAATGTGGAACTTGCTACCACAGGGAGTGGTTGAAGCGAATAGTATAGATGCATTTAAGGGGAGGCTGGAAAAGCATATGAGGGAGAAGAGAATAGAGGGTTATGCTGATAGATTTAGATGAGGAAAGACAGGAGGAGGATCGTGTGGAGCATGAACGCCGGCATGGACTGGTTGGGCCGAATGGCCTGTTTCTGTGCTGCATATCCTATGTAATTCTATGTAAAATGGCTTGGGCTTCACGCTGGCACGAATGGGCGGGCGGAGCGGCCGCTCCACCAACTTCGTGCCCATTTTGGGTGTTACTTTAAAATTGCACCCAGTACGCGCTTAACTTCTAAATGATGGGACCAGCCTTTCTGCCCAAATTTTTTTGTCCCATCTATGTTGGTTTGCGAACAATTGAATTCTCATCCTAATACCTTTTGGTAGCAGCCTCACCACATGATTACAGCGGTTCAAGAAGAAGGCCCACCATTACCTTCTCAGGCAACTAGGGATGGGCAACAAATCTAGCCTTGCCAGCATTGCCCACATCCCGAGAACAAATAATTAAAAGAAATTAAAAGATTTCAAAAGCCCTCAAGAAATCAACTATATTGTCCGCTTCCATAAAGTTTGGAAAAGTCGGTAGTTGTTTGTGCTTAATTCAGACATTTAGGCCTCAATTTTCTGCTCGATCAATTACAAGCCCGCCTGAATATGACATCGGATGGGGCTTGGGCGTGAATGGGGCGACCGAGGTACCTTCCAATTTTATACCACTGGCCGCCTGCTTTTCAGGTGAAAAATGGGCGACTGAGTTGAGTTTCCCCCCAGTGTATCTGCTTCTCTGCATTTGCTGGTAAATATCGTCACGATATTAAACTTTCCATATTCTTCTGAGGTTACTCTATGAGTTACTGCAGCGCAGGTTTCAGTATGCCTCCTCCCATATCACATGTTTTGTGCGTTTGGTGAGGCTGATTGTTAAGTGGAGAGACAGTGCCAAGTGATTCAATTGGAGTCTGCACCCGAAGCTTTTGTGAAGTAAAATTCCATTGAATTATTGGGGTAGAAATTAGGTCGCGCCCCATTTGGGGCGCAAATATCGTCCGCGCGCAAATATTAGCGCCTGGCGCTAATTATCGGCACTGACAGGAAACTTCACTTTTACCGCCCCGGGAGGTGAGTGGAGCGCTAAATTAGGCACTGCACACCTCTCTTAAGGCGCAAAGGCCTAGGAGTGAGGCGCTAACTCAGCGCACGAGCGCAGCGCAGCTGCTGCCAGTTAGCGAGGGAACACAGACACACTGGCGCCGGACACTTCTTAAAGCGGGGGGGGCCACTTGCTCCCCAGCCACACCCTGCTCATTGCAGCCTTGAATCTCAGCCTGGAGAGACCTGTAATCCATTTTGCTGCCAAGCATGGAGAGGGTGAGAGAACGCGCTCATCGCTTCACCGAGCGGGCCTTGGATGCTCTGGTTGACGCAGTGGAGCGCAGACGATGCATGCTGTTCCCAGAGAGTGGCAGGAGGCCTTTGCCACGCGAGTTCAGAAGAGTGTGGAGGGAGGTGGCTCAGAGCGTCTCCTCCAGGAGCATGGTGCCCAGGACCCATGTCCAGTGCCGCAAAAAGTTCAACGACCTCACTCGGGTCGTCAGGGTGAGTGGCTTTTTCTCAATACCTCTCCATCCCTCCATCTCAACCTCACTCTATGGCCAGAGGGTCTTAAAACCCCAATGCACAACACTCATCCAACACCTATGGCCCTTTCATCAAACACACACACACATTCCACACTTTGCATACAGTAAGGGCTATTCACCTATGGGAGGCACATCAGGCAAGACCATGGCTGCATACAGTAAGGGCTATTCACCTATGGGAGGCACATCAGGCAAGACCATGGCTGCATACAGTAAGGGCTATTCACCTATGGGAGGCACATCAGGCAAGACCATGGCTGCATATTGTAAGGGCTATTCACCTATGGGAGGCACATCAGGCAAGACCATGGCTGTATATTGACTCAGATGCTGTCCTTTTTCTTGCAGGCTAAGCTGGCTCATAATCGGAGACAGCAGCAACGGACGGGTGGAGGGCGGCTTCAGCTGCAACCCCTCAGCGATCTGGAGGAGCGCGTCCACAGGATTGTGGCAAGCCGGGTGATCGGTCCCGTCGCCACTGGAGACGCCGACCCCGTTGTGGACAGCAATGGTAAGGTCATCACCTTTTTGTCCTCTGTCCTTCCACTTGTCCCTCACAATACCAGCCTTTGACACTTTCAATCCAACTTGCTAACTCGCTGCACTTATTCCTCCCTTACTGCCACCCTGTCCTCACGCTAAAGCCACTCTTGTACCTCCCTGCTTTCAGATGGTGATTCACCAGCTGAGGAGATGGTCCCTGAAGCTGCCACTGGGAGTGATGCTGCAGCTGAGGAGGAAGAGGAAGCCGGAGCATCAGTGCCACCCTCTCCCGAGGAAGCCCATGGCCACACTGGGAACACGCCTTCCCCGGAGGGGAGCAGGGGGGAAGGGGCTGATGATGGTGAAGTTCCAGGACCCAGCGGGCTGCAGCAACGCCATGGGGGGGGGAGGGAAGAACGGGGGAGCAGGGGGGAAGGGGCTGATGATGGTGAAGTTCCAGGACCCAGCGGGCTGCAGCAACGCCATGGGGGGGGGGGAGGGAAGAACGGGGGAGCAGGGGGGAAGGGGCTGATGATGGTGAAGTTCCAGGACCCAGCGGGCTGCAGCAACGCCATGGGGGGGGGAGGGAAGAACGGGAGCCTTCTCCCCAGAGGGAGAGTATGCCAGACACTCCTAATGCAATGGACGCAGAGGAGGAGCTGCTGATTGCAGAAATGAACAGCCAGGCGGTGGTCATGCACACTGAGCTCATGGGTGCAGTGGGAAGGGTGCCCGAATGCATTGAGGCACTGGCAAGGAGTGTGGAGCACTTCGCTGTAGCACAGGCGGATGCCACACTAAAGCTTACTGCTGCAATTCAGTCACTGGCTGCCAGGAACCCATCTGAGCCTGCTCTCATGCAGACTCAGATTGAGGCCACGCGAGCACTGACTGCTGCCATCCTCGATGGTTCGTGCACATGTCCCCGGGGCTGTCACCGCGCCGCAGCAGGCCAGCAATCTGTTCTCAGGCAAATTGCTCCGGATGCTGAAGTGCTGCCCCGTGGGAGTGCCAGTGTGTCGGGCGAGCAGGGAGTTGCTGTCCTCTCTCACGATGACAGCATTCCTGCTGCCAACACTGTCACTTCTCCACTGCACTTGCCACCGCCTGTAGGACAGACTGCTGCCGCCCATGCAGAGTTGGTGCAGTCTGCAGCCGGGCCCTCCAGGCCCAGAAGTGGTCGAGGCCGTCCTTCAGGGGCATCTGCAGTGTCAGGGTCTGACAAGCAGCAGCCTTCCACCAGCCTTGCTGCAGCCACTGAGGTCCCATTACGGAGGAGCAGTAGGGTTAGAAGGGGGGAAGTGCGCAAGGGAAGGAGATCACCCTCGAAGGGCAAAAAGTAGGAGGTGTGCCAAAATGCTGGTCATTTTTTTATTAAAGGCCGAGGTTCATGGCCCAACTTTTGTTTAGTGTTTTGGACATTATCTCCAGGTTGTGAGAACCAGTTATGTTATTGACTGTTTTTTTGTGTTTATTTCTATGAGTTTGTCATGAGGAATTGACACACACAGAGTTTGTACAATAAATAAGTTTCTGTATTCAAAATATACATATAGATACATAGATACATAGAAGATAGGAGCAGGAGTAGGCCATCCGGCCCTTCGAGCCTGCTCCGCCATTTAATGAGATCATGGCTGATCCTCCAATTCAGTATCCCGTCCCCGCCTTCTCTCCGTAACCCTTAACCCCTTTTGCCTGTAGAAATATATCTAATTCCCTCTTAAATATATTTAATGAGCTGGCGTACACTGCCCTCTGTGGCAATGAGTTCCACAGGTTCACCACCCTCTGAGTGAAGAAATTCCCCCTCATTTCTGTCCTAAATGGTTTAGCCCTTATCCTTAAATTATGTCCTCTAGTTCTGTTCTCACCCGCCAAGGGAAACATTCCTTCTGCATCTAGTCTGTCTAGACCTGTCAGAATTTTATACACTTCTATGAGGTCCCCTCTCAATCTTCTAAACTCCAGTGTGTACATCCCTAAACTACATAGTCTCTCCTCATAGGTCAATCCCGCCATTCCTGGTATCAGCCTGGTGAATCGCCGCTGCACCCCCTCCATGGCAAGAACATCTTTCCTCAGATGAGGCGACCAAAACTGTACACAGTACTCGAGCTGTGGTCTCACCAGTGCCCTGTACAGCTGCAGCAAGGTATCCCTGTTCCTGTATTCCAACCCTTTTGCTATGAAGGCCAGCATACCGTTTGCCTTCTTGATCGCCTGTTGCACCTGCATGCTCGCCTTCAGTGACTGGTGTACAAGAACACCCAGGTCTCTCTGTACTTCCCCCTCTCCCAATTTATTGCCATTTAAATAATAATTTGCCCTCCCGTTCCTGCACCCAAGGTGGATAACTTCGCACTTGTCCACATTATAGTGCATCTGCCATTTATCCGCCCAATCACCCAGTCTGTCCAAATCGCTCTGGAGCTTCCTGGTCTCCTCCTCTGAGCCCACCCCTCCTCCTAGTTTAGTGTCGTCTGCAAATTTGGAAATGCTGCATCCGACTCCCTGATCCAGGTCATTAATGTAAATTGTGAACAGCTGGGGACCCAGGACAGATCCCTGTGGTACCCCACTTGTTACTGCCAGCCATTCAGAAAATGAGCCGTTTATTCCAACTCTCTGTTTTCTATCTGACAGCCAGTTCTCTATCCACGTCAATACTTTCCCCTTTATCCCATGAGCTTCAATTTTCCCTGCTAATCTTTTATGTGGGACCTTATCGAAGGCCTTTTGGAAGTCCAGGTACACCACATCTACTGGCTCTCCCCCATCTATTTTACCAGTTACTCCCTCAAAAAATTCCAATAGATTAGTCAAGCACGATTTACCCTTTGTAAATCCATGTTGACTCTGTCCTATCCTGTCCCCATTTGCTAAGTGCTCGCTATTTCATCCTTAATGATGGACTCCAGCATTTTGCCCACAACTGATGTAAGGCTTACAGGTCTGTAATTACCTGCTTTTTCCCTACCCCCCTTTTTGAATAGTGGGGTAACGTTAGCTACCCTCCAATCCATGGGCACTGTTCCCGAGTCTAATGAATTCTGAAAAATCATACTTAGTGCATCCGCTATCTCAAGGGCCACCTCCTTCAGCACCCTAGGATGCATGTTATCAGGCCCTGGGGATTTGTCCGCCTTCAATCCCTTTAGCTTCCTTAACACCATATCCTTAGAGATATTGACTTGCGTCAGTTCCTCCTTTGCAAATGTCCCTATTTTTCCCGATATCCCAGGGAGGTTTTTTGTGTCTTCCTTCGTAAAGACTGACCCAAAGTATGCATTTAGTTGGTCTGCCATTTCCTTATTTCCCGTTATATATTCCCCCGTATCTGACTGCAATGGGCCAACTTTGGTTTTCACCAGTCTTTTCCTCTTGATATACTTATAAAAGCTTTTGGAGTTAGTTTTTATATTTTCCGCCAGCTTGCTTTCGTAAGCTATTTTGCCCCTCTTGATTAAGCCCTTTGTCCTCCTTTGCTCTATCTTAAACTGTTCCCAATCTTCCGCTCTGGCGCTTTTTTTGGCTAATTTATACGCCCTATCTTTGGATTTTATGCTGTCTCTAATTTCCCCTGTTATCCACGGTTGAGTCACCTTTTTAGATTTCCTTTTATGCCAGATTGGTATAAACAATTTTTGCAATTTTGTCATTCTACCTTTAAATGCTTGCCATTGTTTATCTACCTCCAGTCCTCCCAGGAACGTTGTCCAATCAGACCTACTCAGTTCCCGTCTAATGGCATCATAATTCCCCTTGTTTAAATTCAGGACCTTAGTATCTGAGTCAATTTCTTCGCTCTCCATTTCGAGTGAGAAATCGATCATGTTATGATCGCTCTGACCCAAGGGTCCCCGTACAACAAGATTACTAATTAGTCCCTTCTCATTGCACAGTACCCAATCCAATATAGCCTGTTCCCGAGTTGGTTCCTCGACATATTGATCCAGATAACCATCCCTTAAACACTCAAGGAATTCCTCCTCCTCATTATTTTTACTGATTAGGCTATTCCAATCTATATGTAAGTTAAAGTCACCTATGATGACAGCTGTGCTCTTATTGCACGCTTCTCTAATTTCCCTCGTGATGCCCTCCCCAACCTCTATTTTACTATTTGGAGGCCTATATACCACTCCTATTAATGTTTTTCGCCCCTCGCTATTTCTTAGCTCCACCCATATAGATTCTGTATTAACTGAGTTAATATCCTTCCTTTCAATTGCATTTATCCCTTCTTTTACCAGCAATGCTACCCCTCCTCCCTTTCTTTTTTGTCGATCCTTCCTAAATACTGAATACCCTTGTATGTTAAGCTCCCAGCCCTGCTCACCCTGCAACCATGTTTCCGTAATCCCAATTAGATCATAATTATTAACCTCTATTTCCACAGCTAATTCATCTACCTTGTTCCTGATGCTTCTCGCATTAAGGTATAAAACCCTCAGGCTTTTTTTATGCTCACATTTTTTATGAATTGGTTTGGCCCTTTGTTTTTTGTTCCTCACCCTTTTACCATTTATTTCTGTCTGCCTTTCACTTTCCTCTATTTCACTACATAGGTTTCTAGCCCCCTGCCATACTAGTTTAAATGCTCCCGAACTGCTTTATCAAAAATTACCCCGAGAACATCAGTTCCATCTTTGCACAGGTGTAGACCGTCCCTTTTGTATAGGTCACACCTACCACAAAACTGGTTCCAATGCCTCAAAAATTTAAAACCCTCCCTCTTACACCACTGCTCAAGCCACGTATTTAGCCTAACTATCCTGTTCTCTGTACTCTTACTAGCACGTGGCACTGGTAGTAATCCAGAGATTACTACCTTCGAGGTCCTACTTTTTAGCTTGGCTCCTAACTCCCTAAATTCTACTTGTAGGACCTCTTCCCTTTTTTTAGCTACGTCGTTGGTACCAACATGTATCACGACAACTGGCTGTTCCCCCTCCCCCTCCAGAATGTTCTGCACCCGCGCCGAGACATCCTTGACCCTTGCACCAGGGAGGCAACATACCATCCTGGAGTCTCGGTCGCGACCACAGAAACCCCTATCTATTCCCCTTACAATCGAATCCCCTATTACTATAGCCCTGCCACTCTTTTTCCCTCCCTTCTTTGCAACAGAGCCAGTCATGGTGCCATGAGCCTGGCTGCTGGTGCCTTCCCCCGATGAGTCATCCCCCCCGACAACAGCACCTAAGGCGGTGAACCTGTTGCTAAGGGAGACAACCCCAGGGGATTTCTGCACTACCTTCCTGCCCTTGCTCTGCCTTTTGGTCACCCATGTACTATCTACGCTGGCCTTAACCTGCGGTGTGACCAACTCACTAAATGTGTTATCCACAACCCTCTCAGAATCGTGGATGCTCCAAAGTGAGTCCATCCGCAGCTCAAGGGCCGTCATGCGGTCCCACATGAGCTGCAGCTGGACACACTTCCCGCACACATGGTTGTCAGGGACACAGGAAGCGTCCCTGATTTCCCACATGTTACAGGAGGAGCATGACACAGGTCCGAGCTCTACTGCCATGACTTAACCCTTATATTACTTTTTAATTTTCTAGTTTTAGTTTATTTATTGACTTTTGTTTTCCCGAAGCTTACTTAGACCAATGTATACTGTACTCCTCTTATTCCTTTTTAAACTAACCAAATCCCACTAGTTTTAGTTTTACTTTCTAGGAAGGTTTGAGGAAAGTACTTACCAGTTAGTCTTACCTCCCTGGTCTTTCGCTGACTTCCCGGTCTTGTGTCCCCTTGGTCCTACGCCGACTTCCCGCTCCTCCCGGTTCCTGCCCTGCTGAAAAGAAACTGAGACCAAAAAATTTGTGACCTCTGTTTTTAGACTGCTAAAAGACTAGTAGGTTAGAGGAGGAGGGCGGGTGGGGGTTCCTACTCTGTAGGAACTCGGGTTTAAGCCACCACCCTCCTTAAATGCTGTTCACCTGGGTGCTTCCCACCTGGTCCGCTTCCGGTCTCTCCGCTCCCGACACTGGCCTCTGCAAAAAAAGCCCGCGAAAGTGAGTTTAAATACTCACTGTGCTGCTGCTCTCTCCGCTCCCGACACTGGCCTCTGCAAAAAAAGCCCGCGAAAGTGAGTTTAAATACTCACTGTGCTGCTGCTCTCTCCGCTCCCGACACTGGCCTCTGCAAAAAAAGCCCGCGAAAGTGAGTTTAAATACTCACTGTGCTGCTGCTCTCTCCGCTCCCGACACTGGCCTCTGCAAAAAAAGCCCGCGAAAGTGAGTTTAAATACTCACTGTGCTGCTGCTCTCTCCGCTCCCGACACTGGCCTCTGCAAAAAAAAGCCCGCGAAAGTGAGTTTAAATACTCACTGTGCTGCTGCTCTCTCCGCTCCCGACACTGGCCTCTGCAAAAAAAGCCCGCGAAAGTGAGTTTAAATACTCACTGTGCTGCTGCTCTCTCCGCTCCCGACACTGGCTGGTGGTTGGAATTATTGGTGCCTTGGCCGGCTTAGGGGTTGCGTGCTGGGTTGATTCGTGTTTGTAGCACTGGCAGGGGCCCTAGAAGCGGCTTGCTATTAGTCGTTGACGGACGGCCCTTGCAGTTTGACCATTGTGGGCCGCCCTCCTGCCTTGGTGCTGCTGCTGATCATCGTCCTCGGCCTGTTCCTCCTCTTCCTCCTCCTCCTCTTGTGGTGCTGCAAGGCCTGGTGGCATTGGCTGCGTCCTGAGGATTGCCATGTTGTGCAACATGCAGCACACCACTACGAATTTGGAAACTTGCTCAGGCGAGTACTGCAGGGCTCCTCCGGAATGGTCCAGACAGCGGAATCGTTGTTTGAGCACGCCGATTGTGCGCTCAATAATGTTCCTCGTTGCTTGTTGGCTTTCCTGGTACCGCAGCTCAGCAGGGGTGTTTGGCGCACGGAGCGGTGTCATCAGCCAGGTGCTCAATGCGTACCCCTTGTCCCCCAGAAGCCAACCAACTGGCTGATGCGGTGCCTCGAAAATTTCTGCCACAGTACTCTGGCGCAGGATGAAAGCATCGTGGCAGCTGCCCGGATAGTGGGCATTGACAGCGAGAATCACCTGTCTGTGGTCACAGACCAACTGCACATTCAAGGAATGGAACCCCTTTCTGTTCCGGAACTCCTCTGCATTCTCTCGCGGAGCACGCAAAGCCACATGCGTGCAGTCAATGGCGCCCTGCACCATGGGGAAGCCCGCTACCCTCGCAAAGCCCATAGCACGGTCATGCTGCTTGTCTGGGATCATAGGGAAGGAGATGAAGTCTCGTCTCCTTGTGAAGAGGGCATTGGTGACCTGCCGAATGCAGCGATGCACCGCAAACTGGGAGATATTGGCGAGGTCCCCAACAGCAGCTTGGAATGAGCCAGTGGCGTAGAAGTTCAAGGCCACTGTGACCTTCACTGCCACCGACAGAGACGTCCTGGACCTCAGCTGAGGCTGCAGATCTGGCTGCAGCAGGTGGCAGAGCTCAGTGACCACCTCCTTGCTGAATCGCAGCCTTCGCAAACACAGCTCCTCGGACATGTGGATGTAGGAGAGCTGTTCACGATATACCCTGGGAGGGTAAGCTCTCCTGTACATGCGCCTGATGGGCCTCCTCCGTCTGGCCATCATTGCCACTCTCTGTCTGCGTCTCACTCTGCTCCGATTGAGCTGGAGCAGGACGACGCCCCCAATCATTGCAGCCCCCATCTTCTCTTTGCCAGAAAAGTAATGAGGTACAGCAACGAAAGTAGCAGCAAAGTTAGGATGAACTAGGCAAAACTACCTCACAAAGCGTTGAGTCAATGTAGAAGTCTCTCTCTCTCTCTCTCCGAATCTCTCTCTCTCAGAACGAGTGGTGCATAAATGTCGACCACAGAAAAAGACAGGAAGAGGCCCCCTTTAAATAGCGCCCCCCCCAGCCCCAGACCGATTGATAACGTTCCAGTCTTCCGGTCGTTGGAAGCGCCAGGCGGTAAGGCAGGGGGCGCCACTCAATTTCCGCTCCGGGGCGCCCCAAGGGCGTTGCACCACGGACTGACGTCACAATCTGCGCGCGCAGGTGGTCGCAGCGGTAAGTTTTAGCGCCGCCGCACAATCTCAAGTTAAGTTCTCGAGCGGCGCAAACAGCGCTGCGCCCGGGCGTTAGCGCCTTAACACCCCATTAGCGCCCATTTAAGGCGCTAACGGGAGGCGCAACCAACTGAATTTTTACCCTATTGTCTTTAATCACACTCTAATGAGCAATTATTTTATTCACACATAATATATTTTTTTCACAATCACTGTTTTAAAAATACTGCAGAAATTACACAAATTATTGATTTTAGTCATACTGCAATTAATATTATTAATTGCACTACTTTCATTTTTTATTCACTGCAATTAACATTTTTATTCCATTCCAGTGAATTATTTATTTTAATCCTGTTGCAGTTTGTGAGGGTGATCAGAGACAGACACTTTCCTACTGGTTCTGTAGTGAGTGTTTCCTTTGTGATCTGCGAGATTTGATGTTAAAGATTGGGATAAGATGGAAGTTCTTTATGCATTTAACGTGTCCTTCTGGGACTGGGCAACATTGGTTATTAGCTCTCCCCTTACCCTGCAGGGACACACAGCTTCCATGAAGGGGACTTCAGATTAGAGGCACAGACATGGGCAGTGATACCACTGCAAATTAACCCAGGACACAGAGAATGCAGGAGCTTTGCTAACTGTCAACTGCTAATAAAATTGCAAGTAATAATAGCTAATAATAAATACAGATAGAAACAATATTACTATTGACTAATAATACACAGAACTGCATCACTAAGCCCTGGCCCCCAGTGCCTCCCTATCCCAGCCCCTGGCTCCAGCCCCTCTCTTCCTCTTAACCCAAACCTTGGCCTCCAGCTCCGACCAAATGTGACAAAACACACTGGCAGAGAAAGATGAGATCAATTCTCTGGCTGTCAGAGCTTTAGAGCCCAGAGTCCATGATGTATGAGAAAAATTGAGAGATTACGAAACATACCGAAAATAAAGAAAACAGAAATTCAGAGAGAAAGGGTGATGAAGAGAGCAATTTTCATTTTGTGCAATAGTGTAAAACGGGTGATAGCGAATTGGCATTTACATTATCACACAAAGTCAAAATTACCTCCAAGGCGTGTGAGAGGCACACAGAAGAAAAGAAACAAAGACAAAGGCCGCGAATTTGCCAGCGCTCAGAGGGCGGGTTTGGAGGTGGGTCAGAGGTTAAAGTCGTTATGATAGAGTTATACAGCACAGAAAGAGGCCCTTCGGCCCATCGTGTCCGCGCCGGCCACCAAGCCCTGTCTATTTTAATCCCATTTTCCAGCACTTGGTCCGTAGCCTTGTATGCTATGGCGTTTCAAGTGCTCATCTAAATGCTTCTTGAATGTTGTGAGGGTTCCTGCCTCTACCATCCTTTCAGTGAGTTCCAGATTCCAACCACCCTCTGGGTGAAACAGTTTTTCCTCAAATCCCCTCTAAACCTCCTGCCCCTTACCTTGAAACTATGCCCCCTGGTTATTGACCCCTCTACTAAGGGGAAAAGTTCCTTTCTATCTACCCTATCTATGCCCCTCATAATTTTGTACACCTCAATCAGGTCCCCCCTCAGCCTTCTCTGCTCTAAGGAAAACAACCCCAGCCTGTCCAGTCTCTCTTCATAGCTGAAGCGCTGCTGCCCAGGTAACATCCTGGTGAATCTCCTCTGCACCCTCTCCAATGCAATCACATCCTTCCTATAGTGTGGCGACCAGAACTGCACACAGTATTCCAGCTGTGGCCTAACTAGCGTTTTGTACAGCTCCATCATAACCTCCCAGCACTTATATTCTATGCCTCGGCTAATGAAGGCAAGTATCCCATATGCCTTTTTAACCACCTTATCTACCTGTCCTGCTGCCTTCAGGGATCTATGTACATGCACACCAAGGTCCCTCTGATCCTCTGTCCTTCCTAGGGTCCTACCATTCATTGTGTATTCCCTTGCATTGTTAGTCCTCCCAAAATGCATCACCTCACACTTTTCAGGGTTAAATTCCATTTGCCACTGTTCTGCCCATCTGACCAACCCATCTATATCGTCCTGTAGCCTGAGGCTTCCCTCCTCGCTACATACCACCCCACCTATTTTCATGTCATCTGCAAACTTACTGATCATACCTCCTACATTCATATCTAAATCATTAATGTACACTACAAACAGCAAAGGACCCAGCACCGATCCCTGCGGTACACCACTGCACACAGGCTTCCAGTCACAAAAACAACCTTCGACCATCACCCTCTGCCTCCTGCCACTAAGCTTGGATCCAATGTGCCAAGTTGCCCTGGATCCCATGGGCTTTTACCTTCTTGACCAGTCTCCCATGCGGGACTTTGTCAAAAGCCTTACTGAAGTCCATGTAGACAACATCAACTGCACTACCCTCAGCCACATACCTAGTCACCCCCTCGAAAAATTCAATCAAATTGGTTAGACATGATCTCCCCCTGACAAAGCTATGCTGACTATCCGTGAATAATCCTTGCCTCTCCAAGTGGAGACTAATTCTGTCCCTCAGAATTTTTTCCAATAATTTCCCTACCACTGATGTTAGGCTCACTGGCCTGTAATTCCGTGGTTTATCCCTACTACCCTTCTTGAATAATGGTACTACGTTAGCTGTTCTCCAGTCCTCTGGCACCTCCCCTGTGGCCAGAGAGGTGCTGAAAATTTGTGTCAGAGCCCCTGCAATCTCCTCCCTTGCCTCACACAGCAGCCTGGGATACATCTCGTCTGGGCCTGGGGATTTATCCACTTTTAAGCCTGCTAAAACCGCTAGTACCTCCTCCCTCTCAATACTAATTTGTTCAAGTATATCACAATCCCCCTGCCTGATTTCTATGCCTACATCGTCCTTCTCCATAGTGAACACAGATGCAAAATATTCTTTTAAAACCCCACCTACATCTTCTGGCTCTACACACAGATTGCCACTTTGGTCCCTAATGGGCCCTACTCTTTCCCTGGTTATCCTCTTGCCCTTAATATACTTATAAAACACCTTGGGATTTTCCTTTATTTTGCCCGCCAGTGTTATTTCATGCCCCCTCTTCGCTCTCCTAATTTCTTTTTTAAGTACCCCCCTGCACTTTCTATACCCCTCTAGGGCTTCCACTGTTTTTAGTCCTTTGTATCTGCCAAAAGCCTCCCTTTTTTTCCTAATCCATTCTCGTATATCCCTTGACATCCAAGGTTCCCTGGGCTTGTTGGTCCCACCCTTGACCTTTACGGGAACATGTTGCCATTGTACTCTCTCTATTTCCTTTCTGAAAGACTCCCACTGCTCTGATATGGATTTTCCTACAAGTAGCTGATCCCAGTCCACTTTGGCCAGATCCTGCCTTATCATATTAAAATCGGCCTTCCCCCAATTTAGAACCTTTATTTCCGGTCCATCTTTGTCCTTTTCCATGACTACCTTAAATCTCACCGAATTATGGTCACTGTCACCAAAATGCTCTCCTACTGACACTTCTACCACTTGTCCAGCTACATTCCCTAGAATTAGGTCCAGTACCGCCCCCTCTCTTGTAGGACTTTCTACATGCTGGCTCAAAAAGCTCTCCTGGATGCACTTTAAGAATTACGCACCCTCTAAGCCTTTCACACTCTGACTATCCCAGTTAATATTGGGGAAGTTGAAATCCCCTACTATTATTACCCTATTATTTCTACACTTCTCTGACATTTGCCTACATATCTGTTCCTCTATCTCCCCCTGACTGTTTGGGGGCCTATAGTACACTCCCAGCAAAGTGCTTGCCCCCTTTTTGTTTTTAAGTTCTACCCATATGGCCTCATTAGAGGAACCTGCTAAGATATCATCCCTCCTTACACCAGTAATTGACTCCTTGATTAATATTGCGGCACCCCGTCCTCTTTTACACCCCCTCTGTCTCGCCTGAAGATTCTATACCCCGGAATATTGAGCTGCCAGTCCTGCCCCTCCCTCAACCATGTCTCTGTGATAGCAACAATATCATACTCCCATGTGTTCATCAATACCTTCAATTTATCTGCCTTACTCGCAAGACTCCTTGCATTAAAATAAATGCCATCCAGCCTTGCCATACTCCTTTGTGCCGTTACATATTTGCTCTGCCTTCCAGGCTGACTTGTTTTTTCCTCTATATTTGGCTGTGCATCACCCCCTACTATAGCTGCACTCCGTATCCCATTCCCCTGCCAAGTTAGTTTAAACCCCCCCCAACAGTACCAGCAAACCTCCCCGCAAGGATGTTGGTCCCGTTCCGGTTCAGGTGCAACCCGTCCAACTTGTACAGGTCCCACCTTCCCCAGAAGCAGACCCAGTGATCCAGGAAACTAAAGCCCTCCCTCCTGCACCAACTCTTTAGCCACGCATTCATCTGCTCTATCCTCCTATTCCTATACCCACTAGCACGTGGCACCGGGAGTAATCCAGAGATTACAACCTTTGAGGTCCTGCTTTTTAATCTGCTACCTAGCTCCCTAAATTCTTGTTGCAGGACCTCATCCCTCTTTCTACCCATGTCGTTGGTACCAATGTGAACCACGACCTCTGACTGTTCGCCCTCCCCCTTCAGAATGCCCTGCAGCCATTCAGTGACATCCTTGACCCTGGCACCAGGGAGGCAACATACCATCCTGGAGTCATGTCTGCGGCCACAGAAACGTCTATCTGTTCTCCTTACGATAGAATCCCCTATCACTATTGCTCTCCCACTCTTTTTCCTCCCCTCCTGTGCAGCTGAGCAGTCGTAGTGCCACAGACTTGGCTCGTGCTGCATTCCCCTGAGAAACCCTCTCCCCCATCAGTATCCAAAACGGAAAATCTGTCAGAGACAGAGATGGACCCAGGGGACTTCTGCACTACCTTCCTAGTTCTTTTACTCTGTCTGGTGGTAACCCATTCCCTGTCTGCCTGTGCACTCTTTACCTGCGGTCTGACCACCTTGTTAAACGTGCTATCCATGAAGATCTCAGCTTCGCGGATGCTCCACAGTGACTCCAACTGCCGCTCCAGCTCCGAAACGTGGATTTCGAGTAGCTGCAGCTGGAGACACTTCCTGCACCTGTGTTCGCCCTGGACACCTAAAGTGTCCCTGACTTCCAACATAGCACAGGAGGAGCACTCCACGCTGCCGAGCTGCCCTGCCATGTCCTACCCTTAATTTACTCCCTTTAAATTAAAGAATATTAAATACACTAGGGGCCTTACTTCCCTTTAAACACTACTAACTCTAAACTAGAGACCTTACTTTTACTTTAATGACTGGAATGTAGAAATGCTGTAGAAATACTCACCGCTGGTTCTCTGTCCCCTCTTGTGCAGCTTTTTAGCTCCTGCTCTCCTGCAAGCTGACAAAGATGGAAAAAGAAAGGAACACCTCACTCACTCACTCACTCACTCACTCACTCACTCACTCACTCACTCACTCACTCACTCACTCACTCACTCACTCACTCACTCACTCACTCACTCACTCACTCACTCACTCACTCACCAAACTCGCAGTTTAACACTCTGTTCCGATCTGCACTCTAGCCTCCCTTATTTATACTGCTGAGATTTAAATAAGTGAGCTCTCTGGCAGTTACAGAACCAGATCAGACCACTTAATTAATTAATTACTCTCACCTGCTCTCCAGCACTAAGCTTGATTAGCCCTGCCCAAGCCTGGAAGAAACTTAAAACTTGAAACAGTAAATTTAAATGCTAATTGCAAGCACACAAGACTAGAATTTATAGAAATAAGAGATTAACCTTTAAGATTTACTCCCTCACTCACCAAACTCGCAGTTTAACACTCTGTTCCGATCTGCACTCCTTCCTTTTCTTCCTCTCTTTACTTCCCAAGGTGGATTTGCAGTTCTTGCTGAAAATGTCAGCATAGTACTGCTCCAGGCCAGTTCTTTCCAACTTAAACTTCCAGTGTCCATCACATTGAACAGGTGGTCATTCACCATGCTCAAGGCCTGACTGACTGACTCCAGCTGCAATGTCTGAACTCAAGATCAAAGTACCACATAAGCATTTCCCTCTATCCCTGGCACAAGCATCAGTCTCCCCTGTAAGCAAAATAAAATAATTATCCTGAACAATGCTTAATTTTTTCAATTTAATGCCTTAAAATGTATGAAATGCTAGAAAAATCAAATATTTTTTATTTTTGACAATTTTTTCACTGCTGCTTATGCCTCACAGTATTTATTTGTAAATTTTATGGCTGGCTGTCATGTGACAGGGGTTGTCACAGTGGACTTGAATATTGCTACTCTAGATTTTAAAATTCTCATCCTTGTTTTCAAATCTCTCCAACTCCTCACCCCTCCCTATCTCTGTAATCTCCTCCAGCCCCACAACCCTCCTAGATATCTGCACTCCTCTAATTCTGGCCTCCTGAGCATCCCCGATTTTAAGCACTCCACCATTGGTGGCCATGCCTTTAGCTGCCAAAGGCCCTAAGCTCTGAAATTCCCTCCCTAAACCTCTCCGCCTCTTTACCTCTCTTTCCTCCTTTAAGACGCTCCTGAAAACTACCTCTTTGATCAAGCTTTTGGTCATCTGCCCGAATATCTCCTTATGTGGCTTGGTGTCAAATTTTGTTTTGCAATGTTTCTGTGAAGCACCTTGGGATGTTTTACTACATTAAAGGTGCTACATAAGCACACGTTGTTGTTGTTGTTGTTATTGTTATAGAGAGGGAGCAGCGTGAAAGTTATAACTCTCATGATGCATTTCTCTCATATACAGAATTTGCCTTTAGGAACTGCAAACTTCCAACTCGGCTACAGATCCTTTTCTACTTGCATGTCATGTAATGTGGTTTGTCATGGTGCATTATGTCAATTGTACTTCCACAGCATTAGGGTGTAAGTTACAACTCTTACACACACACAATTTGTCAACCAGACCGGGAAATCCTCAGCATCCAAGGCACAGGTAAATTTACAATTCTAGAACTGAAACAATACTCAAGCCCTAGACCTAGGGTTGCCAACCCTGTATGATTGTTCTGAGGTCTCCAGGAATTGAAGATTAATCTCCAGGACATTGCTGCAAGCAACCCGGGAGAAAAATCCATAGGAGCTTTAAAAATATTGTGTCTTTTTTCATTTTCTTTGAGCATTTTTGTTTATCAGTTATAAAAATATCAAAGTTAAGGACATCAGAAATAGGAGCAGGAGTAGGCCATTCGGCCCTTCGTGCCTGCTCTGCCATTCAATAAGATCATGGCTGATCTCCCTCAACTCCACCTTCCATATCCAATTAGAGGGTGAGAAGGTTGGTTCTCAAACAAGCGTACTGAGCTTGAATAAAGGAGACTATGATGGTATGAGAGCGGAATTGATTAAAGTGGACTGGGAAAATAGATTAAAGGGTAAGACGGTACATAAGCAGTGGTGTTCATTTAAGGAGTTATTTTACAACTTTCAAAAAAAATATATTCCACTGAGGAAAAAAGGGTGTAAAAGAAATGACAGCCATCCGTGGCTAAGTAAAGAAATTAAGGATAGTATCAGACTAAAAACAAGGACGTATAAGGTAGCCAAACTTAGTGGGAGGATCGAAGATTGGGAAGTCTTCAAAAGACAGCAAAAAGTAACTAAAGGATTGATTAAGAAAGGGAAGATAGATTATGAAAATAAATTAGCAAAAAATATAAAAACAGATAGCAAGAGTTTCTATAGTTATATAAAAAGAAAAAGGGTGGTTAAGGCAAACGTAGGTCCCTTAGAGGATGAGACCGGGAAATTAATGGTGGGAAACATGGAGATGGCAAAAATGCTGAACAAATATTTTGTTTCAGTCTTTACGGTAGAGGACACTAAGAATATCCCAACACTGGACAAACAGGGGGCTCTAGGGGATGATGAACTAAATATGATTAAAATCACTAAGGAATTGGTACTCAGTAAAATAATGGGACTCAAGGCGGATAAATCCCCTGGACCTGATGGCTTACATCCTAGGGTCTTGAGGGAAGTGGCAGTAGGGATTGTGGATGCTTTGGTAATAATTTTCCAAAATTCCCTGGACTCAGCAAAGGTCCCGGCAGATTGGAAAACTGCTAATGTAACACCCTTATTTAAAAAGGGTAGTAGGCAGAAGGCTGGAAACTATAGACCAGTTAGCCTAACATCTGTGGTGGGTAAAATTTTGGAGTCTATTATTAAGGAGACAGTAACAGAACATTTAGATAAACATAATTTAATAGGACAAAGTCAGCATGGCTTTATGAAGGGGAAGTCATGTCTGACAAATTTGCTTGAGTTCTTTGAGGACATAACGTACAGGGTGGATAAAGGGGAACCAGTGGACGTAGTGTATTTAGACTTCCAGAAGGCATTCGACAAGGTGCCACATAAAAGATTATTGCTCAAGATAAAAAATCACTGCATTGGGGGTAATATTCTGGCATGGGTGGAGGATTGGTTATCTAACAGGAAGCAGAGAGTTGGGATAAATGGTTCATTCTCGGACTGGCAACCAGTAGCCAGTGGTGTTCCGCAGGGGTCGGTGCTGGGTCCCCAACTCTTTACAATCTATATTAACGATTTGGAGGAGGGGACCGAGTGTAACATATCAAAGTTTGCAGATGATACAAAGATGGGAGGGAAAGTAGAAAGTGAGGAGGACATAAAAAACCTACAAGGGGATATAGACAGGCTGGGTGAGTGGGCGGAGATTTGGCAGATGCAATACAATATTGGAAAATGTGAGGTTATGCACTTCGGCAGGAAAAATCAGAGAGCAAGTTATTATCTTAATGGCGAGAAACTGGAAAGTACTGCAGTACAAAGGGATCTGGGGGTCCTAGTGCAAGAAAATCAAAAAGTTAGTATGCAGGTGCAGCAGGTGATCAAGAAGGCCAATGGAATGTTGGCTTTTATTGCTAGGGGGATAGATTATAAAAACAGGGAGGTATTGCTGCAGTTATATAGGGTATTGGTGAGACCGCACCTGGAATACTGCATACAGTTTTGGTGTCCATACTTAAGAAAAGACATACTTGCTCTCGAGGCAGTACAAAGAAGGTTCACTCGGTTAATCCCGGGGATGAGGGGGTGGACATACGAGGAGAGGTTGAGTAGATTGGGACTCTACTCATTGGAGTTCAGAAGAATGAGAGGCGATCTTATTGAAACATATAAGATTGTGACGGGGCTTGATCGAGTGGATGCGGTAAGGATGTTCCCAAGGATGGGTGAAACTAGAACTAGGGGGCATAATCTTAGAATAAGGGGCTGCTCTTTCAAAACTGAGATGAGGAGAAACTTCTTCACTCAGAGGGTAGTAGGTCTGTGGAATTTGCTGCCCCAGGAAGCTGTGGAAGCTACATCATTAAATAAATTTAAAACAGAAATAGACAGTTTCCTAGAAGTAAAGGGAATTAGGGGTTACGGGGAGCGGGCAGGAAATTGGACATGAGGCTGAGTTCGGATCGGTCAAGGCCCTGTGGGTGGCGGAGCGGGCCCAGGGGCTGAGTGGCCGGGTCCTGCTCTTACTTCTTGTGTTCTTTAGATTTGAGGTTAGGATCAGATCAGCCATGATCTTATTGAATGGCGGAGCAGGCTCGAGGGGCCGATTGGCCTACTCCTGCTCCTATTTCTTATGTTCTTATGTTCTTATGTTCCCGCACTATCCCCATATCCCTTGGCTCCCTCAGTATGCAAAAATCTATCGATCTCTGTCTTGAATATACTCAATGACTGAGCATCCACAGTCCTCTGGGGTAGAGAATGCCAAAGATTCACAACCCTTTGAGTGAAGAAATTTCTCCTCATCTCAGTCCTAAATGGCCGACCCCTTATTCTGAGACTGTGACCCCTGGTTCTAGACTCCCCAGCCAGTGGTTACATCCTCCCAGCATCTACCCTGTCAAGCCCCTTAAGAATTTTATACATTTCAATGAGATCACCTCTCGTTCTTCTAAACTCTAGGAATGTAGTCCTAGTCTACTCAGTCTCTCCTCATAGGACAAACCCCCATCCCAGGAATCAGTCTAGTGAACCTTCGTTGAACTCCCTCTAAGGCAAGTTAAACCTGGGGCAAAAAAGACTGTTTGACAGTCAAGAATCATCCAATTGAGTCTTGATGAGGCTGTTCACTTTCCAATTGGTGTGGGAAGATGGTGTGCCAAGAGGAGGGACATGTTGGGTGACCAGTGGTGGGAGTATGGGGGCTGGGCAGCGGAAAGTGGGACATCATGTCATGAAAGCTCCAGGAATACATCCAACCAGAGTTGGCAACCCATCCAGACCCCAGAAAGAAGTGTAGGCCTGTGCTGGAGAAAATTCTGAGAGATATGTCTAACATTAATTTACTAGTTTTATGGGTAGATTTAGTGATTTCTTTTGGGGGGGGTTGTGTAATTTTTAATGTATTTGCTATATTACAAATATTTTTAGCTGTACACATTGATCTGAGTGAGGAAAGAAACGGTAACTGAAAACAGCATCAAGAATTTGATTAATTGCTTGTATTGTTTTATAGTTACTGGGTTCCAGTTTGTTGGTTCTGAAAAAAAGTATTGAATCGATCAGTTTTATAGTTTTGATTTGGTTTTATGGTGGCTGCTCAATACTAATTAGTGGTGAATTTTTTTGATTGCTTCACATTTAGTCAATGGGATATTTCAGCCATTCAGTATCATTAATTTTACAGGGTTTTTTTTTTGCCCTATAGGGGCTTTTGATCAACAGTGCCCTATGGACATGTGGTATATGGAAGACCTTTATATGCATAGAGAGAACACTTTTTAATCTCTTCTAAAACATTTCAAAGATTGCTATATTTGTGGAAATGTGTAGTGGTTTTTGAACTATAATAAGCTATCTCAGATTCGTTTCATGCACTTCATTGTGGCCACTAACGTCATGTCATTGGAAAAGGTTTGTGGACAGGCCCAGTTGGCAAGGCTATGGTGTGTGACACAGAGACCTGATGGAAGGCAGAAGATGCTTCCTGTATTCCCCATTTCCATTGCCATTAGGGCAAGATGCTTTTACCTTTAGGGCTACCTTTATACCAGGCCTTCCTGGTTGAAGAGCAGAAGGAGGATAAGAGGGACCAGAGAATAATCAGACTGCACAGGAGGCACCTGAGATGTGATCTAATAGAAGATAAATGATATCAAAAAGGCAAATCCAGAAATTTACTTCAAATTAAATGGTGAGGGAAGGACAAGGGGCCCTACATTTAAACTCATTAAAGACATATTTAACACTGATATCATGTTTCTTGGTGGTCATGAAAGGCGCCATATAAATGTAAGTCTTTCTTTCTTTCCTTCCTTCCTTCCTTCCTTCCTTCCTCCCTCCCTCTGTGGCTGCAGTGTAAACTGTCATTAGGAAAGATTGCATTGCCCCAGGGCCCTTAGTGCTGGAGGTGGCTACCTCTGTCCTTGCCAGAGCTGCCATATACTCTAGGGTATGTTCCAGTGCTGTCAATCCCTCCATGATGGTGCTGCACCAGCTGGCTGTGGATTCCTCCAGTACAGCAGACAGGTGCTGCAGATTTTGGGTGACTGTTTGCATTGCCTGAACAGGAGTATGATGCTCTGCCAACGTCCTTCTTTTGTAAGCAGTTCTCATGAAATTGGGGACCCAAGTCTCCTCAGCCAAGACTTGATGTTTTATGTCCCTCCAGTCCAGGGCATTTACATCCTTGTCTTCCATCCCTTTCCTCCTGTACACTTGTGCTTTGTGCTTTGCACTGTGCTCACTACCTCGAGACCCCTGAATGCTTGCCTCACGGCTGGCATTGCAAGAGTGAGCATGAATAACGTGGTGGGGGGATGCAGTGCTGGCAGGCGGCAGCCAGATTGGCTTGGATCCTCTTCCTCGATAGCCTCAGCTTCAGCTGCTGTGAGTTGGCTACAGAAGGAAAGAGGGACTGAAAAGTATTCAGATAACAGTGGCTTCAACTATCAAGTAAAAGAAGACACTACAACATTGTGATCTTGCTGGAAGATGGAGAAGTATCATGTGCTAATGAACCTGCAGCTGCTGTCTGACCTTCCTCAATATGGACTTTAGGCTGTGTTTTGCGACCCCTACGGGTGCGTACGAGGTGTATACGTGCCCGTAGGGGCTGCGCAAGTTCTGGCTTTACGCATGCGAAGTGCATGCGCTAAAACCCGGAACTTGCGATCTGTCAAGAATCCTCTAAGTTAAGGCCTGCTTTTACCAGCATAAGAGTTTTGAAAAATAGCAAAATAAAATTTTATCACTCATTTATACATTAAAAACCCTGTCCAATAAGGTAAGTTTATTTTTAGCCCCATGAAAACATACCTTTTTTCCCCCCAAAATTAAATTTTCATTTAAAATATTTAATTCAATGGCATTTTAATTAATTTTAAATATGTAATTAAAAAATATATATATTTCATGTGTTGGTGTATTTTTTAAGTGATCCCCATTCATACTAATGACAGTTCCGTACGTACAGAATTCCCATAAGTATAAATGGGGATTCTCTTCTTTTATTGGTTGGGCCGGCCCACGTGATCCCAGGGTCGCTTGCGAACCGCCTGTGCCGCTGGGATACGTGGGCCTCTGCCCGCGGGTACCCGGAGAGGCCCAGGATCGCGAATCTCCGTACCTCCCGGGCCACCAGGTAAGTGCGTAGATTATTACAGGTCGGAGGCATCCGCCCGCGGGAAGCCTCCGATCGCAAATTTTGGGCCAATGACTTCTCATTAGGGTTAAAGTTCAGAGAATGGCAGGACCACTTTCATTGTCTGTCTCTCCTTGGTATTTTGAACAGGCTTCTCCTAAAAGATAAAGGTAGAAAGTTTGAAAGGCCTGTTTGTTGGTACATATGCTGGACTACAGATACAGCATAGTAACTTAAGGACAAATGTTGTAGACATATTAAGGATTGACAATTGGACTGTCACACAGAACCATGCAGGAGGCTGGTGAGAGATGGGCCTCTTACAGGGGATTCGATGGTCATTCAACTATATGAACAAAAAGCTAAATACTGCAGATGTTGAAAATTCTGAAGTAAAAACAGAAAACACTGAAGATACTCAACAGGTTAGGCAGAATCTGTCATGAGAACACATATCAATCGACATTTTGGGTATAGATGCTTCCTCAGAACTGAAAGATATTACAGATTATCAGCAGTTGTAAATGAAATAATCAAGAGAAAGGGAGGGACCTTAATTAAAGCTTCCATTTTCCCTCTGGCAGTAGGTGCTGGCAATGTAGGATGGGTGTGCTGGCATCTCCAAGGATGGGGGAGTGAGCTGGTTGTTGCTTGGAGTGAGGAGTCCCCTGTCAGAACACTGTGCTGGTGAGGCATTCATCGACAGTCAGGTCTGGAGGCGATCATGGATCGGAGAGAGGAGGGTTCCAGATCGGGGGAAGACTGGGGCTGGGGAGGCCCAAAGACTCCTTAAGGGGCCAGGGGGGAAGCACTCCTGCTCCTTCTGGCCCGCAAGGAGTTCAAACAGAGCCTACTATCATTATGCGTCCCTTTGTCTCGTGCGTATATCACTTCTGCCATTTACCATCTCCTCTTCCCCAAGTTGGCACTTTACAGGACATTTTACTTCTTTTCTTGTGTGCGCGGTTGTTGGGAATATGTTTTCCACCTCTTCCTTTCCCTTGTGTTCATCTGTAATATTTTTAAGTTCTGAAGAAGGGTCTGTACTCAAAACTGATTTATGTTCTCCTTCAAGTGTGAGATTGATAGATTTTTCTTAGGTAAGGGTATCAAGGATATGGAACAAAGGTGGGTAAATGGAGTTCAGGTACAGATCGTCCATGATCTAATTGAATGGTGGAACAGGCTTGAAGGGCTGAATGGCCTACTCTGTTCCTATATTTCTCTTGACAGATTCTGCCTGACCTGCTGAGTATTATAGAATCATAGAAATTTACAGTGCAGAAGGAGGCCATTCGGCCCATCTTGTCTGTGCTGGCCGACAAAGAGTTATCCAGCCTAATCACACTTTCCAGCACTTGGTCCGTATCCTTGTAGGTTACGGCACTTCAAGTGCATATCCAAGTACTTTTTAAATGTGATGCGGGTTTCTGCCTCCACCACCCTTTCAGACAGTGAGTTCCAGACCCCCACCACCCTCTGGGTGAAAACATTTCTCCTCAAATACCCTCCAAACCTCCTACCAATTACTTTAAATCTGTGCCCCCTGGTTATCAACCCCTCTACTAAGGGTCCTTCCTAGCCACTGTATCTAGGCCCCTCATAATTTTATACACCTCAATTAGAGCTCCCCTCAGCCTCCTGTGTTCCAAAGAAAAACAACCCCAGCCTATCCAATCTTTCCTCCAGCGTATTCTGTTTATGTTCCATGGAGTCTGCCCAACCCATATCAACTCCTGAGGAAAGGTACGGTAAAGACTTTTTCCCGCTTCAAGGGTAAATGGAGCAAAACATCAGTCTACCTGTCAAACTGTGCATTTTATATTATTCATCATTAAACCGTTACCTTCCATGGCATAACATTTCCTAGATCTAAGTAGTTTGGGAGCAATTGTGTTCTACACAGCATTTGGTATCACTATTTATTGCAGGAGAGATTGTAATCTCTGTGGCTTTTCCTTCCTCTGAACAGGCATTTTATTGTGCTGGGGTTGCCGTTGGGTCTGCACTCTTGTACTGAATCGAGCTTTTCCCATACAGTCGTCTTTTTGTCGTCCACATTCTCACTGCTGTAGTTAACTTGCAAAGTAATAGTCTCAGCAATTACACAACGTGTAGCAAATGCAAGAGGTGCAAACTTCATTTGTACTCCACTTTGAGGTGCCTGAAATAATAATTAAAAAATCAATATATGGCAGCTGGGCCTGTTAGGTGACTGAAATCGGGTTCTTTGTTGATAATCCATATAACTTATTTCTTGCGCTGTAATGATGCTGTCTGCCATCCACAATACATATCTGATCAGGGACAATGGTATTCTTTGTGAGACCTGTTAAGGCAGGATGTGAATAATTATTATGCCATCACAATTTACTATGCAGTACTGTGACAGTTTAAATATTAGTGGCAAACAATAGGATTCAAAAGTTTTCCAGATCTTAACAACTCAATTTATCTCAATTCATACATGTGTCAGGTTTTGACACAAAACTGACTGGCTTAAAGTTTCGAAATTGGGCCAAACAGAGTTCTTTCTGCATTGCAGGTTGTCCTAGGTTTGAATTATAAAAAAGAACATTCAAAATAATACAGCAGAGTGAGACAATTGAAATTTTGGGATTATTCCTATTCCTAAAAGGGGCAGTGATGGCTAGGAGCAGACCAGTGTGTATATTTTGAAATAAACACAGCGGCTGGGAAATTCGATAACGCAAGAAAATGGGCGCGGGCACCGCGATGAGCGAGATGCCTGCGCCCGTTCAAAAAGCACAGGCAGCATGTCAGTTTGATACTGCCTGCTAATTTAAATGATTGTAGCGCACAGCCCAGCGACTGTTGCGCTGCTGACAGGCTGTGGCTGGGGCCCAAGTTAGCGTCGCTGGAGCGAGGCTGCCTTTCCTTAAAGCTAGACTGTTCGTTTTCAAGGCAGTCTCTAGCCCTTAAAGTTGAACTGCCTTCTGAAAAAAAAATCATTCAAAACTAGACAGTCTGCAGCTCTTAAAGCTGAACTGCCTTCTGCACATAAAAAATGCTCAAAGTGCTTCAGCACGAACACAAATGGCTCAACCGGCCAGGGATAGGGCACCCGGGGTCTCGGACGCAGCTCTCGAGCTTTGTGCAGGGGGTCAACACTGGAAGTGAGGTCCTCTACCCACAAGGGGCCAGGAGCAATGTTCCCTGTAAGCTGCGCTTTGTTTTGCATGGACTGTTTATTTCAATGCGCGGTCCCTTTAAATTTCTGTGCCTGCGCGGTATTTACACTGTAAAAGCCGGTTGGCGGCCTGTGTGGGACCTGTTAGATTACTGCACGGCGCACCTTAGCGGGAACATTGGCCAGGAGGCCCTCCAGAAAGAAGGATGTGGGACCAGATCGCTGAGGCCGTCACTGCCAGCAGTGTCGCCCCCCCAGGACCTGGCTCCAGTGCCCAAAGAAGTTTCCTGACCTCAGACGAGTGGTCAAGGTCAGTGAATGTAACTTCAAAAGCCGTCTCCTACCAACTGCACCACTAGCCTCACACACTGCTCAATGCACGACCCCCCCGCATCACTCACCTACCAACAATCTCTACCAAACACGAGGCACACCTCCCATTCCTAGCTTCACCTCATCCCCTTGGAGGAGACGGTGCTGGCCATTCTTGGCAAGGGCATGGCTGAGTCCTTGGCCAGTGGTGGGGCTGAAAGAATACAAGATGCTGGTATCCTCATACTTTATTTTCCTTCTCACATCCCACTTCCCCCTCATCCCACAATATCTTCTGATGTACAAAGCTGCACATGGTGTAAGTGTGCACCTCTTGCTTTCCCACCCTGCCCTCACCACAACCTTACCCCAGTGCCTTCCTCATTAGAAGAAATGCAGCCTGCCTAGCCAATGGTTGACCAAGAGGAGGGAGAGGAGAGTGAAGAAGAAGAAGAAACATTGTGATTCGATTTCACACTCCCAGCCACCAGCTCCTCGAGGTTGTCCTGCAAGACCATCTGCAGTGTCCCCCACTGAAAGCCACAGAATCATAGAAATTTACTGCACAGAAGGAGGCCATTCGGCCCATCGTGTGTGTGCTGACTGAAAAAGAGCCATCCAGCCTAATCCCACTTTCCAGCTCTTGATCCATAGCCTTGTAGGTTACAGCACATCAAATGCATATCCAAGTATTTTTTAAAGCGATGAGGGTTTCTGCCTCTACCACCCTTTCAGGCAGTGAGTTCCAGACCCCCACCACCTGAAAAAGGTTTTCCTCAACTCCCCTCTATTCCTTCTACCAATTACTTTAAATCTATGCCTCCTGGTTATTGACCTCTCTGCTAAGGGAAATAGCTCCTTCCTAACCACTCTATCTAGGCCCCTCATAATTATATACACCTCAATTAGGTCTCCCCTCAGCCTCCTCTGTTCCAAGAAAACAACCCCAGCCTATCCAATCTTTCCTCATAGCTAAAATTCTCCAGTCCTGGCAACATCTTCATAAATCTCCTCTGTACCCTCTCTATTGCAATCACATCTTTCCTGTAATGTGGTGACCAGAACTGTACACAGTACTCTGGCTGTGGCCTAATTAAGTCAGCAGCCTCCCACCAGCCATGCTGCAGCCATGGGGTAGCATTGCATAACTTCACTAGGATAGGCAAAGGCAGTCGCAAGATACTCACTAAGGGAATGCACAAGGGTGATGAGTTGATTTTTTTGATGCAATATATGGATCAAACTGGATTGGAAAGTTTGCTTTGTGGTGGCTTTTATTTCAGTATTCTGGCCACGAGGACGCTGTGATGGTCAGTAACAGAGGGAAGGTAAAGTGTGGGACAAATGTTGAAATGGGAATTGGGGTTATGGTCACTGGTACTGCAGGCGGATGATTCCATCCCAGATATCCCAGCCAGAAAGGGGCTGTCTGGGTTGCCTCCTTCCTTCTGCTTCCTCCCTCCTCTTCTGCTTCTTCCCTTCCCTCTGTGAGCAGCTTGTCCCCTTTGCTGCCTCTGCTTCATCGCCGTGTGATGTTGCAGCCCAAGGGGGACTGCAACTAGAGCCCCCAGGACTGTGAGCAAATGTTGTTCTCAGAGGCCTTCCTTTAACATCCAAAGCCTTGCAAGCATCCCTCAGCACTCCCTGCACACTTTAACAACTTTTTAAATGTATTGCACCAAGCCACTACTCTAATAAAATGGCCAAAAAAAGCCAAAAGCTAAAATCAAAACTTACCTGAAAGATGTGTGTGTCCATTAAGAAGCACTGGCAGCCTCTCTGTAGTTCTACTGCACACACGTTCTTCCATGCGTGGTTTGGAGAGGGCGGTATCCAGAGCGGTGACGTGCAAAATCACAGTTGTGCATCAATTGAGGCATTGCACGCCAATTGACGTCACGATCTGCACACTTACATGTGGGCGGCGAGCGCAGGCTCCCCAAAATGGCAGCCGCTGTGTTGCGCGGCAGAAGCGGGCGGAAACGAGGCGGCCGCCATTTTTTCAGCAGAACAGGCCTTAACGGCCGGCGCTAGACCTCCGAATTTAGCAGACAACCACTTTGGGGAAGAAAATGTTAAGTGGCATTTAAATATATATTTTTCATTCTTTGTTACATTATTTAATTTTTGTGCTATTCTGTTTTTATTTTTTTGTACATTAAATTTACCTGCTTATTAGTCTTTTACCTCCACCATTCAACCCTCCTTTGTGCTGTGTTGATGCTGAACAATCACAGCGCCATCCCTAACTACTGAGTGATCTTTTAGGCTGCATTTACACATCAGCTTTAATAACAGTGCAAAACAATTTTGCTTTAATCCTACAGCTATACTGTAAATGCAGCTTAAATCTGGAATCAAGGCCCAATCTGACAAGAGAGGGCAAAGTGGAGTGATGGAGCCTCACTTCCCTTCACTCCATAAGCAGGTCGGTCTTAACACTGGGTTTATACGACATGGCCCTGAATTTTCACTGGGGCTCTCCTGATCTCCTATCGTAACCTTGGTGGTACTTCAGCACATCTTTTGGAGAAAGCATGAATGATCATTTTTAGCCATTTACGCCATTTCTCTGGAGGGTCTGCTGGGGTGTGCTGTGTCTGTCAGGGGAGGAGTGCGCTCAGTTTTCCTGGTTTGGGCCATTTGCATGGTCTCCAAGGACCTTCTGCTCACCGGCAGGACCTTGCGTTGGGATCAGGGTGCAGCAACAGAAGCATAGCTGCAGACCCTGAGAAGTCTGTAGCTGTGCTGCTGCCGGGCAGGATTGACATCTTCTGACTGGTGCGAGGAAGCAGCAGGCTGAAGACCTCAAGGCCCAAAGATTGGGCTGTTGGGTGAAACTATTTACCCATCTTGCCTGTCCTTCTGCCTTCTTTGATCTACAGGGTGCTCCCAGGACTCTGCAAATACTCTCGTCCCCACATCTTGGCAACTCAATTTGTCTTACTTTATAACATCTGTCAGGTTGTGACACAAAACTGTCTGGTTAAAATTATTTGCAGCACCCCTCATTTGAATGCCCCATGGTACACACAAAGCGGAACGTGAAGCAGGAGGATCAGGAACGTCCTCTCCCGCCTCATCTGTATCACAGCCTTGGGTTTGCATCTACTGCAGGTGCTGGCTCAGCCCTGCCCACACAGGAAACCCCCGGAAATTCTGGGGCAATACTGTGGGGATGGAGCCGTGGGTCTTCATCCCCATTTCCTCTTTGCTGCATCTGGCCACTGAGCTTTTCCCAGGAATAAGAAAGGGGAAAATCTGCCCGTACAAGTTTAGTATCAATGCTGGATTAACAGCAAGGCACAGCTGAAACAACTGTATCCAGGACAGTTGCCTGACAAATCTGAGCATGATGGCTGCTGGAAGCACAACAAACCTTGGAGTTGGAGAGATTGGACTTGGGTCCCAATGAGTAAGACAACGATGTATCATAGAAGCAATTTGGCTTGAACAGCAGAGACCAGAATTTGAACATATTTCTTTGAATTGGAATTCAACTCTTTGCACTTGCCCGTCTAAACCATAACACTGCCTTTGTTTAATGTCTTTCCTTCTCTGGCTGTCCGGGGCTACGGTTTTAGCCCATTTTCTTGTTCGTCCCTACCTGCTGTACATTTTCAAATCATGATAATTCACGCAGAATAACCAGATAGTTTATCAGGAGACTGAGCTGTTTCGACATTATTTGGTGTTAATATGATATAGGCTAGCAACTTTATTATAGGGTAGGTAAGGCCGAAAGTTCAACATTTGAGTTATTGTGAATCCAGCTTTCTAGCATTGAAGCTACCAAACCTGCACACATTACAAGGTCAAGTTGCTTCTCCGACTATTTTTAATTAGTAGTTTTTGTACTTGGAGAGAAAGAAAGACTTGTAATTATATAGTAACTTGTCAGGAAACATCTCAAAGTACTTTAGTTAATTCTTTTTTGGAATGATTGTTGTTATGTAGGCACACGCAGCAGCCATCCTGAGCCTGTGACAGCTCACGCACTGCAATCAGGTGAACAAACAACAATGAGATAAATGATCCGTTAATCAATTTTGTTGTTTTTTTAGTTAAGGGGGGGGGGAGGAATATTGATTCGGAGAACTTTCTGCTCTCTAAAATTGCCATGGGATTTTTAACATCCACATAAACAGACAGGCAGGGCCTCACCTTATCGGAAGGAAAGCACCCTTAACAATGTTACACTCTCTCAGTACTGCATTTAGTTGACACCCTAAATGATGAGATCAAATTCTAATTTGCGGCTTGAACCCACAACCTTCTGACTCGGACACCTGTGAGTGCTGCCGATTGAACTGAACTGACCCTTTAGGAGTGAATGGCCCTGAGTTTGTCTATGTTTCCACTGCTATTTGTAAAGATGGTACATAGGAACAGGAGTAGGCCATTCAGCCCCTCGAGCATGTTCCGTCATTCAATTAGATCATGGCTGATCTGTATCAAATAATGAATAGGAAATACTTTCTGATAAGAAAACTTTTACAAAGAAAGGAAACTACCTCTGTGGATGACTGTTAACAGAAGCAACAGCTAAAACATCTTCACATCCATGCATCCCAGCTGCATCAGAGGACGGGAGTGAACAGTTTGTTTTGAGCATAGATATATGTTCATGACATTTCTGATTCAGATTACAGTAACTTTGAAGATAAAAACAGAAAGGAAGAACTTGCATTTATATAGCACCTTTCACAACCTCAGGACATTCCAAAGCACTTTGCAGCCAATGAAGTACTTATGAAGTGTAGTCACTGTTGTAATGTAGGAAACTCGGCAGCCAATATGTGCACAACATAGTCCCACAAACAGCAATGAAATAAATGACTAGCTAATCTGTTTTAGTGATGTTGATTGTGGGATAGGTATTGGCCAGGACATCGGGCAGAACACCCTTACTCTTCTTCAAATAGTGCCATGGGATCTTGTACATCCACCTGAGAGGGCAGACTTTGTTTAATATCTCAACCGAACGATGGCATCTCTGACAGTGCAGTGCTCCTTCAGTGCTACACTGAAGCGTCAGTCTAGATTTTGTGCTCAAGTCTCTGGAGTGGGTCTGTGAACCCAGAACCTTCTGACTCAGAGGTGAGAGTGCTACCCTCTGAGTCAAGGCTGACACCTTGTGGATATACATAACATGTTGAGAAAATACTGGAAGTGCACAGCAGGCTGATCAGCATCTGAAAGCCAAAGATAAATGAGCATTTCAGTAATAAGGGAACCCTTTATCAGAACTTGCTTGGTCAAACTGGAGAACCCACTAGCTTGAAGATTTCAGACTCAACATTATGAATTTTATGAATAAATGGGTAGAAATTGAAACAGCTATTAGCAGGACAGCAGTTTTCTTGTGTCAGTTAAAAATTTTGATCATCAGCACATTTTGCAATGTCTTCATCCTAATATAATCTCACTTGTTTGACAAACTGGAAATAATAGACAAAATCAAAGATAGCAGGCAGCATCAGTTCTAGATTCCCGTGACCGCAATAACTTTGAAACCATGTAATCAATCATCGCCAATGCTTATACGTAACACTTTCATTTTTTTACTTGACCTATTGAAACTGTTTAGTTGATCATTGTGAAATTCTGTGTCTGGAAATGTGCTGTACAAATCTCACTTTCCTTTTAAAAATGGGTGTGATTGTATAAAATCCAAGCCAGTCTCTAAAGTGACTTATTTTCTTCTGACTGCAGTAACTCAGAAGCTGTTTAGTTTCTGATCGAATTTGACACAATTGCTGATCAGCAAAAACAGGTACGTCCCACTCATTAATCTAAGATGTTTGCCAGTGACAGCTGATTCTTGCAGAATGTTTGCATGGTAGGGTATTTCTGGGGCACCCACCTAGGTTTTATTGTAATTATTTGCATTAACTGAAAATATTAAGCTCTGCTGAGTCAGTAGGAAGGCTCTTGTCCAAACTGGAAGCTGTGCCCAGCACATTTTTGCCCTCTGTGCATTAAGGTCTCACCAACATGGAGTGTATAAAACCTGTGTAGTTTTGTGCTGTGCGTCATGTAATACTGTGCTACTTGGATAAGACTGACTCCATTTTTGAGAGGCGGTATGGTGGTTCTGTTTTCAGGGCTGGCTGGAGATGGTCACAGGCGCATCGGGAGCAGGAACGGGACAATTTGTGGAGTGCTACCACCCGTTCCCACCCTGTGGGACCAGTGAAAATCGGACCCATTGAGCCAGTAATAGTCTTCCACTTTGCTGGAATCTTATAATTATGTTGTAGCAATGCTTAGTTGTCCTGTCCGAAGTATTACAAAATAACAGGGCCTAGGTCAAAGGATTTAATTTAGTCAGTAATTCGATAATAATTTTACCTGAAGGTTAAAAAAATGTGTATGTCTACATTGGCTTCCTTAGTACATAAAGTTCTGAAAAGAAAATGGGCTAGAAATTCATCTCCTTACCGACACTCCATAGCGCCATGAAATGGCGATAAAATGGCGGTCCCTGCTCTTTCGGCAGCTAGTGGTGGGTCCCGCGGCAGCTGCCATATTGCTCTCCCCCTTTGCGCTGCCGGTAACTGGCAGTACCCTGGAAAGAAATGGCGGCGTGATGACGTCAATCGGCGTGCAATGCCGACTTAATGTCGCCAACGAGAACTTCGACCCTAGCGCTGAATTCAGCGCTGGGTCCTAAGCAGGCCAGGTTAACCTGGCGTGCAACAGGCTGACAGTGGCGATGTCTGCAGCTCTTAAAGGGACACACACATCATTCAGGTAAGTTTGAATTTAAGGGTTTGGACTGTTTTTTTCATTTTATTGAAGTGGTGGCTTGTTGCATTAGATGTGAAAAGTTCTTTAATTGTGTAGGGAGTGCTGCTGGACGCTTGCAGGGGCTCGGATGGTAAATGAAGGCCTTTGAGTAGCCAGAACATGCTGCGAATAATCAGCAGGTCATGCAACATCTGTGGAGAGAAAAACAGAGTTCACGTCTCAGGTCGACATGCTGCCTGACCAACTGAGTATTTCTAGCATTTTAGGCTGTCATTTCACATTTACAGCATCCACTTGCAGGGGGAAGAGGAAGATGCAGAAGAGGAAGACACAGAAGAGGAGGAAGCCGAAGAGGAGGAATCAGACGGAAGGATGCATCCCAGACAGCCCCATTGTGGCCGGGATATCCGGGATGGAATCATCCGCCTGCGGTCCCACTGGCTGGGCAGGCTGCATTTCTTGGGTGTGTGAAATGAGGAAGGCACAAGGGTGGAGTTGTGTTGACGCGAGGGTGGGAAAGCAAGAGGTGCATGCCAGAATGAGGATAACATATGAGGATACTAGCATCTTGTATCCTTTCAGCCCTGTCGCTGGCCAAAGGCTCAACTATGCCCCTGCCAAGAATGGCCTGCACTGTCTCCTCCAAGGGGGTGAGGTGAGGCTAGAAATGGGAGATATGCCTCGTCATTGGTGCAGATTTATTGGTAGGTGAGTGACTGGGGGTCGTGCAATGAGCAGTGTGTGAGGCTAGTGGTGCAGTTGGTAGGAGACGGCTTTTGAAGATGCATTCACTGACCTTGACCAGTGGTCTGAGGTCATGAAGCTTCTTTGGGCACTGGAGCCAGGTGGTGGGGCAACACTGCTGGCAGTGATGGACTTAGTGATGTACTCCCACATTGTTCTTTCTGGAGGGTTTCCTGGCCCCTATGGGTAGAGGGCCGCTCTTGCAGTGTTGACCCCTGCACAAAGCTGGAGTGCTGCGTGTCAGACCCTCGGTGCCCCTTCCCTGGCTTGCTGAGCCATTTGTGTTAGTGCTGAGGCAGTTTTCCCATTTGTTGAGGTTAGGTAGTTAATTCTGCTTTAACAGCTGAATATTCACATTTGGAACTCTAAATGTTGAATATATTTTAAAAGGCAGAAAGGGCTGACAAATGTATTGATTCGCTGCATTTTATTTTGTATTGCTTCAGTGTGCATGGCCCCTTTAATTCTCAGACCTCTTCATTGCCCACAATTCCTTGCAAGCTCCACAGCTTCTCTCTCAGAGGCTGTGGGAAGCTGCAACGCCGGACCTGGACAGAAACGTCGTCCCGGATCCCTCCAGCAACGCCACCGGGACGGCATTGCATGGAAGGTGAGCGCTGCGCCACCTACCTCCATGCCCCCCAGACCAATTTCACCCACTTAGCGTTGCAGCCATTTCCAGTGGCCGTTAACTGCAGTTGCAACTTTGCTGGCGAACACGAATTTTTCCCCCAAAATCTTTTTTTGAAATTCTTCTGAAACACAGTGCAATTTCCCAGGTTAGGTGAGGGAAATCAGCCAAGGTTCCAGATTTGTGATAGCTTTTACATGATCCTTGCTGGATGTGTGTGGACTTTGGGTAAAGATGGGATCAGGCTCATCTGTAGTGCCCCCAACCCTCCCACAGTCAAATAGCCTACCAGTACTCACTGTCAAGGCTCACAGAGGAGCAATATATATGTATATGATTCTTCAGCTGAGGTAGAATTTGTGCATGGGAAATTTGTAAGCAAACATCTTCAACAGGTGAGTACTCACAGATGGTAACCATTTAGCCTGTTCGTATACAGTGGTTTTTATTGTTTGAGAGGATGGATTTTCCTCTGCTATCCTACTGAAATCAGGTAGGATTGTGGTAGAAAAGGAGGCAAAATTTGGCAGCGAGGCCTATTGCTGCCTTATCACCATGATCTCAATTTCCTTCCTCCTGCCCATGCTGGGACCACCATTGGCAAAGACCTATGGGGTGATATAAGGTTCCTGATCCATTTCCCTCATGTTCATCCCTGTTTCCACTGACCCCTGGGACTGCTAGGTAGGGCCTGGCGGTTGGCTCAAGGTAGGGATAGGAATGGCCTCATACATGACAAATAGAGGGAGAGGAGCAAGTACAGGCCTGTTCTACCTCCAATTAAGCCCCAGGTCTTACCTGTTTGAAGGCCTTAGTCTCAGCTGAAGCCTACTGTGGGAGAAACATTGAAGCCTTCAGAGCCCTCATTCTCTTTAATTTGGCACCTACCTCTTCTGGTGCTGCAGTGGCAGTCTCGCTGCAGCACTGCTTGGATATTCCTACAACAAAAAGAAAATACTGCAGATGCTGCAAATCTGAAATAAAAACAGAAAATGCTGGAGATACTCAGTAGGTCAGGCAGCATCTGTGAAGAGAAAACAGAGTTAACGTTTCAGGTCGATGACCTTCCGTCAGAACTGAAAAAAAGCAGGAAATGGAACAGATTTTTAAGCAAGTGTAGGGGCTGGGAAAGCGGGGAGGGGATGAAAGAATAAAAGGGAAGGTCTGTGATAGGATAGAAGGCAGGAGAGGTTAAGAGACATTAAGAGATATTCAAGGCAAAAGGAGATGGTAATGGGACAGGTTAAGAAACAAAGGATGGCTCTCGATGAAGTGTAAATTGCGCTGGCAGAATGAAAGACAGCTGCCATGTGGGAGTGAAGAAAAGACACAAACAAAAGGTGTGGATAAAAAATATATATATGATAGGGGCAGGTTTCTTAACCTGTCCCATTACCATCTCCTTTTGCCTTGAATATCTCTTAATGTCTCTTAACCTCTCCTGCCTTCTATCCTATCACAGACCTTCCCTTTTGTTCTTTCATCCCCTCCCCCATTTCCCAGCCCCTACATTTGCTTAAAAATCTGTTCCATTTCCTGCTTTTTCCAGTTCTGACGAAAGGTCATCGACCTGAAACGTTAACTCTGTCTCTCTCTTCACAGATGCTGCCTGACCTGCTGAGTGTCTCCAGCATTTTCTGTTTTTATGCTTGGATATTCCTGTCGGCTACTGGTGGGATCCCCCTTGCTGGTAGGAATCCATGAATATCGACTGACCTTAGATCCAAAAAGCTGGAATGGGGTCATGGTGGTGGTGTCGGGGCAACGGGTAGAAGTCCTACCTGACCCTATTAGGGCAAAATCAGAAAAATTCCAACCCATTATCTTCGTATTTGGCACGTAATGCACTGACATTAATCATTTTGAATTATGCCTTTGTGAAAAGGATCATGACAAAAATGATGCATGGCTTTTACGTTTCTTCTGACAAAACCATACGTTTTCAAACTTGGATCCCTGGACCCTTGAGAATTTTGAAGGGAAAACTAGAGAGAAAGAAGAAGCATGGAAAAGACCGATAGGAGGGGAGATTTGGAAACACAGAGATGGAGAAGAGGAGGGACGGGGAGTTGGAGAGGAGGGGAAGGTAGAAAGGAGGAAGGGTGGAACACGGTGGCATAGTGGTTAGCACTGGTGCCTCACAGCGCCAGAGACCCGGGTTCGAATCTGACCTCGGGTGACTGTCTGTGTGGAGTTTGCACATTCTCCCCGTGTCTGCGTGGGTTTCCTCCGGGTGCTCCGGTTTCCTCCCACAGTCCAAAAATGTGTGGGTTAGGTTGATTTGGCTATGATAAATTGACCCTTAGTGTTAGGGGGGATTAAATATGTGGGGTTATAGGATGGGATATGTGAGGGGGAATTAAATACGTGGGGTTACGGGGGTAGGGTGGGATATGTGTACTGTGGGGATTAAGGCAGGGACAGGGTACTGGATTTGGATGATCAGCCATGATCGTATTGAATGGCGGAGCAGGCTCGACGGGCCGAATGGCCTACTCCTGCTCCTAGATTCTATGTTTCTATGTTTCTATGAGAGGAGGAAAGAAAAAAGGAAGAAAGAGAGAGTAAACTTTTTAGTGCCATCCTCTTCTTCAATAATTCAACAGTGGTTCCTGTATGTTCCCTATGATGTCAAAATTGTACCAATTTCATACCCCGTTCTCTAGGAGGTGAGTGAGGAGTGTTGGACTGCTTTTTTGTTCCCTTTATGTCATTACTTTAAATGCCAGATTACACACACACTCAGTTGTAGCACTGCAGGATCAGTCTTTATTGAAACCTCATACTTCACAAAACCAGTATGAGCTGAGACATCATACTATCCACAACCAGTATGAGCTGTTGAGACATCACACTCCACGATTCCAGTATGAGCTGTTAAAACTTAGACTCACTTGCAATCTTATAGCATTCTTTACCATTGATCACTACATTCCACGCATACCACAAAAAAAATCATAGTACATTAAAGATAAATACAAATGCCAAAAGAGTAATAACAAGATGTAAACAAACATGCACTTAACTCTTCTGATTTTTTTGTCACCATGACCAGAAGTAACCTGGCTGTCTTAATAAACTCGTCTCATTCCCATAAACACAAGTGACCGAGCTGACGTTTTCCTGACCATTACCGATATGGCTGAGTGACTCTTACACATTTTACTATCCTACTTTTCTGTGAAGAAATCCTTGCTTTAGGCCACTTTACACAATTTACAACACATGCTCAGCAGAAAGCTGTTTTAACTCATCGTGTGCTGATCCCACTGACTGCCCGGAAAGAACATCGAGGTATTCGGGTGGTGTGAACCCTCGTTCCCATAAGGAGCAGTAATTTGCTCAGTAGCGCTAATCTGTGTACACACACTTTTCTTTCGAACGGCTTGTATTACCATGTCGACCAGAGGTTGCAGACTAAAGCAACTAATATCTTTATTTACAAATAAATAGCAATATTTATTTGTAAATGTGGACGGAGGCGGACAACCAACCTGCTCCCAGGAGGCGGATTGGTCATTTAAATATTATAATGAGGCTGCGTGCCTCAGATTTAACCTATCTTCCAGGTTTAACCCTGGTCGGCCGCATTTCCCGGGGCTCGGGAAACCCGACAGCTAAAGGGAGGTGAGGACTGCCGCATGGAAGAGGCAAGTGCCTTTCCAGCACTGTTTATGGGCCAGGAGGAGCAGAAGTGCTTCCCCCTAGCCTCCTAAGCTGACCTTCTTCCCTCCCAGGATTGGACTCCCCTCCCCACACTATCACGAACCCAGCAGCAGGCTCTTACCGGCTCCTGGGCTGTGGCCTCCTCCGGAGTGTTCCCCACCCAACAGGGAGCCAAGCCGGTCAATCAGGCTTGCTTTCGGGTGGGGTACCTGCTGGAACAAAAAGACGCATGCCGTGGAGTCAAAACTCCACAGCGGCGGGCAGACAAAGACTTCCGAGGGCCTGAGCAAAAACTCCTCCCTGCCCCCCGCTCACAAAATCCGCTCCACTGCAGGGCCACTGCTAAATCAAGAAAACAAATCAAGTTGATTGTTAGACAAACACAATGGGCTGGATTTTCATTGACCCGTGGAGGCGGGTTTGGAGGCGTGTGGGGGGTTAAAATTGCGAAAACTGGCGGGCGGGCACAAGTCCGCCTCCATCCCGCCTCCACGCAATTGTCATTAAATCGTGTCTGCTGGTTCCGACTCCATCCCGCCTTTAAGAGGTGGGATAGGCTGTTAAGGCCCTTAACAAGCACTAAATTGGCTCTATAATGCCATTTTGAAAGGCCTTTGTGATTTTAACCCTTGTTCTACGGGAAGCACGCCTGTTCTGAACCACGAATGTGAAACCTGGCGGTAACACATTTCGAAAGCTGACTATCAGCTGCAGGTCCACTATTGCAATGGAGAAGGAGGAGACGGAGAAGGAGGAGACCTAGAGGGGCTGCTGCTACTCATTTTGCCTTCAGAGTCTCTCTCTCTCTCTCTCTCCAGACTTGTGCATCCAGGTCCTCTCACAGCAAAGGCCAGGCAGTCTTTGCAGACCTTCAATGCAGCAGCAATGATGACATCATCAGAGGCGACTTTCAGACTGAAAACACTCATCGGGTGGATAACACGAAAAGTGGATAACACGACCCCAACCCGCCCCAGTATCAAAATCCAGCCCAATGTGCCCTTTCTGTAAAGAAAGAGTGAAATAAAAAGAGTGGCGGGAGGCTGAACCATTTGAGCATGAACAGGCTGAGCTACAACAATGAGGGGAATTTTCACCATTGGGTGGTAAACTGGCAGAGCAGATCTCCTGCATTTTATAGAACCTGCCTGATTTGCCTTTCCAGCATGTTATAGAAGCCACCTGATTTGCCTGTCAAATGTTTTGTCTTATAACACTCCAATGAAGTGCCTTGGGATGTTTTACTACGTTAAGGGCGCTATATAAATACAAGTTATTGTTGTTGTTGTTCCATTGATTCGAATGGAAATTAAAATCGGGCGGGTTCTATAATGGACGTATGATCCGTTCCGCCAGTGGCGAAAGTGAAAATTACCCTCTATGCCTCCCTCCCCTCACCTGTAACCGCGCCACTCTTTCACCGACTGCCTATATACCACAGGCACGATGAGCTTGCTATCTCAGTGCCTCTGTTGCTCATTTGGAATGACTCGGGCTGGATCGGTAGATTGGGTATTGGAATAATTCCAGCAAAATGAAAGTGTTGGGAAAAAAATGGTTTCTCAGCACAAAGCCTCGCTGCTTTTTCATTTTCAAAAGCATCCACTGTCCCTTTACTTCTTTTCTGTATATTCTACTCTACATACACGCTCAGAGTCTCTTTCAGCTCACTCAATACCACTTAGATTCAAATTGTTCAACTGTCATTAGGAAAGAAATAGATTAAATTTTTTCAAAGCATTTTTAAAAAAAACCTTTAACCCAAGGTTGCTATCAAATCTAACATTCCACCATTTTTTGCCATGTTTGCTGCACTTCTGTTATGTTCCCAAAATGCTGATATTCTACGATCCGCTGAAAAATTATTTTAGTATAAGAGAATATAAGACACCTGCAGTGTTATAAATTATGCAAATCTGCTCATTTCTTGGTCTGAAGTGCATTATGCAGGGAAGTGCTGAGGGGAAGTGAGATTTGTGAAGATCAAGGGTTATCTTTACTGGGTTACCGTCATGCTAGACCAAGTAGCTGGTGATGGAGAACGGGGGAGGGGGGTGCAGTGCGTTGAGAGCTAACTATTTGTCCAGCCTCTCGGCAGTGGGGGTGAGTGACCTGGAAGAACCACTGAAGGAAATATGGCAAAAGAATACCTGATGTTGTGTGCCCTTCACTGACCCTCAGATAGCAAAAAAAAACTGCTGAGCTTTAAAGGTTACTTTTTTTTAAAAAAAAGGAAAATTGCTGTGCAAGAAAAAATTAGATGAATTCTTTTCTAAGCACTGTAACATTTTGTAAAATTGTCTTTCATGCCTGAGAAATTTTAATGCATAAATGATTTATTTCCAGACAGATGTATGATTAGCTCAAGATTGGCTATGATAGCACTGAATATTTGCTTCAACAGCTTTTAGTACTGTCTTTAACTGACACCTCGTGGTGGAATACCGATTTCGGCAGCAGTGCCAGCAGGGAGACATATTTACACTGCCCGCTTGCATCGTTGGCAGAAGGCAAAGCTGCACAAAGAATTCATCGACAACTCCTGCCACAGGTCAGTTTTCATCAATCGGGAGCAGCTGATGCGAAAATCAGCCCTTGGCAATCAGGAGAGATCGAAAGACAACTTGCTGTAACATCCAGAGTTTAAACGAAAATGAAAATAAAAAGCCTGCACCACACCAGTAGGAGTGATACTGCCACTGATGCAAACCAAACGGGAGAGGCACTCCGACACTCACCCCTATGGGTGCCAGCATCAAAGGTACTTAAATGAGTATCTTTTTAATACTGCGCTTAGATGATATGTTGTTTTCTTGGGAGAGATGACTTTCCTAATGCGATCCAGCAAACTCTGCGAGTCCATGGATACCCATGGTACATCACTGGATATACTTATGTGATCCCACAGCCCCAATGAAAATTATAATTAAACTGTAACAAAATATCAAATTAATTACCTAGGTTATGCCAGTAGTGACAAAAGCATTTGGAAAGATTCGGTCTAAAGAAACGAGAAGCTACTTTGGGCTCTGAATAAATTGCAGTTTACTGTTTTATTTTCTCCTAACAAGCGCAAAATGACAAGATAATTATTCAGATCAGTGTGCGCAGAAAGTCTTTTTTAATCATTACTTTATGGTAAGTGTAGAAGTTTCCACCATGGGAAATTGACGGGATTGAAGGCCGATAAATCCCCAGGGCCTGATAATCTACATCCTAGGGTACTTAAGGAAGTGGCCCTAGAAATCGTAGATGCATTGCTGGTCATCTTCCAAAATTCTATAGACTCTGGAACAGTGCCTATGGATTGGAGGGCAGCTAATGTAACCCCACTATTTAAAAAAGGTGGTAGAGAGAAAACGGGGAATTATAGATCTGTGAGCCTGACATCGGTAGTGGGGAAAATGCTAGAGTCCATTATAAAAGATGTAATAGCAGAGCACTTGGAAAACAGTGACAGGATCGGACAAAGTCAACATGGATTTACAAAAGGTAAATCATGCTTGACTAATCTACTGGAATGTTTTGAGGATGTAACTGGTAGAATAGATAAGGGAGAACCAGTGAATGTGGTGTATTTGGACTTTCAGAAGGCTTTTGATAAGGTCCCGCATAAGAGATTGGCGTGCAAAGTTAAAGCACATGGGATTGGGGGTAAGGTACTGACTTGGATAGAGAACTGGTTGGCAGACAGGTTCTAACACTGGACTTAGGTGCAGGAGCAGTAATGCAGAGAAAAACTCAAATAGACCCGGTTGAATAGTACGAAATGGAAATCTTTATTGCATAGCGTCCAAAATCATGAAGTACATGTCATAGGCGCAAATTAACGAGAGTACAAGTATACATACATTCATAAAGCTTGGTCTAAGGAAATGAAGAACGCACGGCACATCGTAAAAAGGGGAACACATTGGGGTAAAAATTCACTTGGTTGCGCCTCCCGTTAGCGCCTTAAGAGGGCGCTAATGGGGCGTTAAGCCGCTAACGCCCGGGCGCAGCGCTGTTTGCGCCGCTCGAGAACTTAACTTGAGATTGTGCGGCGGCGCTAAAACTTACCGCTGCGACCACCTGCGCGCGCAGATTGTGACGTCATTCCATGGTGCAACGCCCTTGGGGCGCCCCGGAGCAGAAATTGAGTGGCGCCCCCTGCCTTACCGCCTGGCGCTTCCAACGACCGGAAGACTGGAACGTTATCAATCGGTGTGGGGCTGGGGGGGGCGCTATTTAAAGGGGGCCTCTTCCTGTCTTTTTCTGTGGTCGACATTTATGCACCACTCGTTCTGAGAGAGAGAGAGAGATTCGGAGAGAGAGAGAGAGAGACTTCTACATTGACTCAACGCTTTGTGAGGTAGTTTTGCCTAGTTCATCCTAACTTTGTTGCTACTTTAGTTGCTGTACCTCATTACTTTTCTGGCAAAGAGAATATGGGGGCTGCAATGATTGGGGGCGTCGTCCTGCTCCAGCTGAATCGGAGGATACCGAGACGCAGACAGAGAGTGGCAATGATGGCCAGACGGAGGAGGGCCATCAGGCGCATGTACAGGAGAGCTTACCCTCCCAGGGTATATCGTGAACAGCTCTCCTACATCCATATGTCCGAGGAGCTGTGTTTGCGAAGGCTGCGATTCAGCAAGGAGGTGGTCACTGAGCTCTGCCACCTGCTGCAGCCAGATCTGCAGCCTCAGCTGAGGTCCAGGACGTCTCTGTCGGTGGCAGTGAAGGTCACAGTGGCTTTGAACTTCTACGCCACTGGCTCATTCCAAGCTGCTGTTGGGGACCTCGCCAATATCTCCCAGTTTGCGGTGCATCGCTGCATCCGGCAGGTCACCAATGCCCTCTTCAGAAGGAGACGAGACTTCATCTCTTTCCCTATGACCCCAGACAAGCAGCGTGACCGTGCTCTGGGCTTTGCGAGGGTAGCGGGCTTCCCCATGGTGCAGGGCGCCATTGACTGCACGCATGTGGCTTTGCGTGCTCCGCGAGAGAATGCAGAGGAATTCAGGAACAGAAAGGGGTTCCATTCCTTGAATGTGCAGTTGGTCTGTGACCACAGACAGGTGATACTCGCTGTCAATGCCCACTATCCGGGCAGCTGCCACGATGCTTTCATCCTGCGCCAGACTACTGTGGCAGAAGTTTTCGAGGCACCGCATCAGCCAGTTGGTTGGCTTCTGGGGGACAAGGGGTACGCATTGAGCACCTGGCTGATGACACCGCTCCGTACGCCAAACACCCCTGCTGAGCTGCGGTACAATGAAAGCCATCAAGCAACCAGGAACATTATTGAGCGCACAATCGGCGTGCTGAAACAACGGTTCCGCTGTCTGGACCATTCCGGAGGAGCCCTGCAGTACTCGCCTGAGCAAGTTTCGAACTTCGTAGTCGTGTGCTGCATGTTGCACAACATGGCAATCCTCAGGACCCAGCCAATGCCACCAGGCCTTGTAGCACCACCAGAGGAGGAGGAGGAAGAGGAGGAAGAGGACGAGGACGATGATCATCAGCAGCACCAAGGCAGGAGGGCGGCCCACAATGGTCAAACTGCAAGGGCCGTCCGTCAACGACTAATAGCAAGCCGCTTCTAGGGCCCCTGCCATTGCTACAAACACTAATCAACCCAGCACGCAACCCCTAAGCCGGCCAAGGCACCAATAATTCCAACCACCAGCCATGTATATTTTGAATACAGAAACTTATTTATTTTACAAACTCTGTGTGTGTCAATTCCTCATGACAAACTCATAGAAATAAACACAAAAAAACAGTCAATAACATAACTGGTTCTCACAACCTGGAGATAATGTCCAAAACACTAAACAAAAGTTGGACCATGAACCTCGGCCTTTAATAAAAAAATGACCAGCATTTTGGCACACCTCCTACTTTTTGCCCTTCGAGGGTGATCTCCTTCCCTTGCGCACTTCCCCCCTTCTAACCCTACTGCTCCTCCGTAATGGGACCTCAGTGGCTGCAGCAAGGCTGGTGGAAGGCTGCTGCTCGTCAGACCCTGACACTGCAGATGCCCCTGAAGGACGGCCTCGACCACTTCTGGGCCTGGAGGGCCCGGCTGCAGACTGCACCAACTCTGCATGGGCGGCAGCAGTTTGTCCTACAGGCGGTGGCAAGTGCAGTGGAGAAGTGACAGTGTTGGCAGCAGGAATGCTGTCATCGTGAGAGAGGACAGCAACTCCCTGCTCGCCCGACACACTGGCACTCCCACGGGGCAGCACTTCAGCATCCGGAGCAATTTGCCGGAGAACAGATTGCTGGCCTGCTGCGGCGCGGTGACAGCCCCGGGGACATGTGCACGAACCATCGAGGTTGGCAGCAGTCTGTGCTCGCGTGGCCTCCATCTGAGTCTGTATGAGAGCAGTCAGAGGTGGGATCACGGCAGCCAGTGACTGAATTGCAGCACTAAGCGTTAGTGTGGCATCCGCCTGTGCTACAGCGAAGTGCTCCACACTCCTTGCCAGTGACTCAATGCAATCGGGCACCCTTCCCACTGCACCCATGAGCTCAGTGTGCATGCCCACCGCCTGGGTGTTCATTTCTGCAATCAGCCGCTCCTCCTCTGCGTCCATTGCAGTAGGAGTGTCTGGCATACTCTCCCTCTGGGGAGAAGGCTCCCGTTCTTCCCTACCCCCCCCATGGCGTTGCTGCAGCCCGCTGGGTCCTGGAGCTTCACCATCATCAGCCCCTTCCCCCCTGCTGCCCTCCGGGGAAGGCGTGTTCCCAGTGTGGGCATGGGCTTCCTCGGGAGAGGGTGGCACTGATGCTCTGGCTTCCTCTTCCTCCTCAGCTGCAGCATCACTCCCAGTGGCAGCTTCAGGGCCCGTCTCCTCAGCTGGTGAATCACCATCTGAAAGCAGGGAGGTACAAGAGTGGCTTTAGCGTGAGGACAGGGTGGCAGTAAGGGAGGAATAAGTGCAGCGAGTTAGCAAGTTGGATTGAAAGTGTCAAAGGCTGGTATTGTGAGGGACAAGTGGAAGGACAGAGGACAAAAAGGTGATGACCTTACCATTGCTGTCCACAACGGGGTCGGCGTCTCCAGTGGCGACGGGACCGATCACCCGGCTTGCCACAATCCTGTGGACGCGCTCCTCCAGATCGCTGAGGGGTTGCAGCTGAAGCCGCCCTCCACCCGTCCGTTGCTGCTGTCTCCGATTATGAGCCAGCTTAGCCTGCAAGAAAAAGGACAGCATCTGAGTAAATATACAGCCATGGTCTTGCCTGATGTGCCTCCCATAGGTGAATAGCCCTTACAATATACAGCCATGGTCTTGCCTGATGTGCCTCCCATAGGTGAATAGCCCTTACAATATACAGCCATGGTCTTGCCTGATGTGCCTCCCATAGGTGAATAGCCCTTACTGTATGCAAAGTGTGGAATGTGTGTGTGTGTTTGATGAAAGGGCCATAGGTGTTGGATGAGTGTTGTGCATTGGGGTTTTAAGACCCTCTGGCCATAGAGTGAGGTTGAGATGGAGGGATGGAGAGGTATTGAGAAAAAGCCACTCACCCTGACGACCCGAGTGAGGTCGTTGAACTTTTTGCGGCATTGAACATGGGTCCTGGGCACCATGCTCCTGGAGGAGACGCTCTGAGCCACCTCCATCCACACTCTTCTGAACTCGCGTGGCAAAGGCCTCCTGCCACTCTCCGGGAACAGCATGCATCGTCTGCGCTCCACTGCGTCAACCAGAGCATCCAAGGCCCGCTCGGTGAAGCGATGAGCGCGTTCTCTCACCCTCTCCATGCTTGGCAGCAAAATGGATTACAGGTCTCTCCAGGCTGAGATTCAAGGCTGCAATGAGCAGGGTGTGGCTGGGGAGCAAGTGGCCCCCCCCGCTTTAAGAAGTGTCCGGCGCCAGTGTGTCTGTGTTCCCTCGCTAACTGGCAGCAGCTGCGCTGCGCTCGTGCGCTGAGTTAGCGCCTCACTCCTTGGCCTTTGCGCCTTAAGAGAGGCGTGCAGCGCCTACTTTAGCGCTCCACTCACCTCCCGGGGCGGTAAAAGTGAAGTTTCCTGTCAGTGCCGATAATTAGCGCCAGGCGCTAATATTTGCGTCCGGACGATATTTGCGCCCCAAATGGGGCGCGACCTAATTTCTACCCCATTATACTTTATCCTTAATAAAACCACCCTCCCTTATCAATACCTACACTACGTCTAGATTTGTAGGATCGGGAAACATGCTCACCACTCGTGTTACTTCGGACAATTTTAAAGTGAGGCACTCGGCTCGTTTCGCTGCAACGCCTGACTGTCACGTGTTTGGAAGGGTCTCTGTACCCCACTTGTTTATCTTCGCTGCTGCGACAAGCAGGCCAGACTCCCTGTTGTCATGAAGAACTCGACAGAACTCGGACACGGTTGTAGAACTCAAAGAAGAGTCTTCCTGTACCCGACACCGGTTGTCTGTAGATTTCAATGAAGAGTCTTTCTTGTATTTTCGGGCGCGGCCGGGGTTTACTGACCGTGGCGGCACGTGGATTCTTCTTCTTTTCTTGTCGTTTCGTCTTGTCTCTTCGGGCCTTCGGGTCCAGACACCGTTTACCGACTCTCGGGATGGTGCACCCTGCTACTTGCCCTTGTTGGGGCGGCTCGTCTCGATTGAGCTCCACCCAACATTCGACCAGTGCGGCTAAAAGTCCAGAGTCAACAGAGTCCAGCCCTAAAGAAGAGCTTCAGCCAGCGGTCGAGCGAGTCAAGAGAATAAGAGTTCAGCAGTCAGCAGCGAGATAAGAGTCGAATCAAGCGCATAAGAGTTCAGCCCGAGTCAAGAGACCGATGGACATTTGTTCACTATAGTTATAGTGCTGTGTACCCTTATCTTCCGCTCAAATCTTAATGTTTGTCCTTTGTGTAATATTGGCGCTCAAAACTCCCAGCATGGGGCGATTCTTCTCTTTAACGGGTTTCGGTAGCACCTGAAACTGGCCAACTACCCGTTAATGTTTTCCCCATTGTTGACCCAGCCAGGATTGTATGAATCGTCTCCCTGACTGGTTTTGGGGGCCCCCGAATACTTGCTTAATCACCCGTCGATGTCTCTCTCATTGTAGAGCCGTGGGGGTATTTTTGTATTGATGTGTCTGGATGGGCCTTCGATTGCCCAGTACAATGGTCCTTACTTGTGCATGGAAAACGATTCTAGCACTTATATCTTTGCTATTGTCACAAATGCAAACAGGTTGCATCCTGTCTTTATCAGTGTTTATCGAGTATGATCCAATTTTATATCGAATGTTTATTCGACGCCATCTAGTCTGCCCGCTGTATTTCTGGAAGCTTCTGCCACGATGCGCGGCGGCCATTTTACAGGCTTCTGTGTCCTTTATAATCAGGACAGCATTTCGTTTAATAAAACTGATCAAACAAATCTGTTTCTCTCTTGTTATTTCGAATCGCGATAATTGTGAACCTTTACATCTAGGACCCCAGCTATTCGCAATATATATTAATGATCTAGACGCGGGAACTAGATGTAATATCTCCAAGTTTGCAGATGACACAAAGCTGGGTGGGCGTGTGTGCTGTGAGGAGGATGCAGAGAAACTCCAGGATGATTTGGACAGGTTGGGTGATTGGGCAGATGCATGGCAGATGCAGTATAATGTGGATAAATGCAAGGTTATCCACTTTGGTGGCAAAAACAGGAAGACAGATTATTATCTGAACGGCAATAGATTGGGAAAAGGGGAAGTGCAATGAGACCTGGGTGTCCTTGTGCACCAGTCGCTGAAGGTAAGTATGCAGGTGCAGCAGGCGGTTAAGAAGGCAAATGGTATGTTGGCCTTCATAGCGAGAGGATTCGAGTACAGGAGCAAGGATGTCTTGCTGAAGTTGTACAGGGCCTTGGTGAGACCACACCTTGAGTATTGTGTGCAGTTTTGGTCGATTTATCTGAGAAAGGATGTTCTTGCCATGGAAGGAGTGCAGTGAAGATTCACCAGACTGATACCTAGGATGGCAGGAATGATGTATGAAGAGAGATTGGGTTGATTAGGCTTATATTCGCAAGAGTTTAGAAGAATGAGAGGGGATCTCATTGAAACTTATAAAATTCTAGCAGGACTAGACAGACTAGATGCAGGAAGGATGTTCCCGATGGCGGGGGAGTCCAGAACCAGAGGTCACAGTCTAAGGATAAGGGGTAAGCCATTTAGGACTGAGATGAGGAGGAATTTCTTCACCCAGAGAATGGTGAACCTGTGGAATTCTCTACCACAGAAGGCAGTTGAGGCCAATTCATTAAATATATTCAAGAAGGAGTTAGATATATTTCTTAAGGCTAAAGGGATCAAGGGATATGGGGAGAAAGCAGGGACAGGGTACTGAATTTGGATGATCAGCCATGATCGCATTGAATGGCGGAGCAGGCTCGAGGGGCCAAATGGCTACTCCTGCTCCTATCTTCTATGTTTCTATGTTTCTATGTTTCTATGTAAAGTGTACTGTTGTTCTAGGACAGTCATTAAATCTGTTGCTTGATACATATTCAAATGTGTAGCAATCATTTTATTTGGACTTTTCTTTGGCTTCCAACCAAACATGACTCCACAATAGAAGAGATAAATTTCCGCTGATGAGTCAAGTTAATGAGATAATAACCAGCTAATCTATTTTTGATAGTCTTGGTTGAGGGAAAATTATTGGCCCGGACACTGGAAGAACTTCTCTGCTCTTCATTGCAAAGTGCCTTGGGATCTTTTACATCCACTTCAGAGGCCAAACGGGACATCAGTTTAACGTCTCAACCAAAAGACAGCATCTCTGACAGTGCAGCGCTCCTTCAGTACTGCACTGAAGTGTCAGCCTAGATTAGGTGGTCTGGGGCTTCAAAGGTGAGAGTGCTACCATTGATCCAAGGCTGGCATCTAAATTGATCTCAGGAGACATATACAGCTGGTATCCGTGCAGCAAACCTGCCTAAACTGTTACTTATGCCATGTGGAATGAGGTACCGCTGGCACTGAGTGTCAATTCTCTCACCCCCAGGACTGCACATGAGTGCTGCAAAAAGTTCAATGACCTGACTAGGACAGGTAAAAAGAAAAAAAGAAAGACTCGCAGTTATATAGCGCCTTTCTCAACTTCAGGACGTCCTAAAGCGCTTTACAACCAATGAAGTATTTTTGAAGTGTAGTCACTGTTGTAGGAAATGTGGCAGCCAAGTCCCACAAACAGCAATGTGATAATGACCAGATAATTTGTTTTTAGTGATGTTGATTGAGGGTTAAATATTGGCCAGGACATTGGGGATAACTCCTCTGCTCTTCTTCAAAATAGTGCCATGGGATCTATTATGTCCACCTGAGAGGGCAGAGGGGTCCTCGGTTTAATGTCTCATCTGAAAGATCACACCTCCGACAGTGCAGCACTCGCTCAGTACTGCACTGGAGTGTCAGCCTGGATTTTTTGTACTCAAGTCTCTGGAGTGGGACTGGGAGGTGAGAGTGCTACCAACTGAGCCATGGTTGACACGGTAACACACTAGAAAATCTCCCTGCTTCTCCTTGTGCCCCTTGGCACCAGCATACTCTTCACCCTCTAAAAGTAACAGTGGTACAATTAACCCTTCACAATACACTCTGGTTAAAGGAAGCACTAATGAGATCTTACAGGATGATTATCCACCCATCCTCACAGCAATTACTCACATGTAATATCCTAAAACACCTTCTGCTACTCAAAAGGGTGATACTAACACATCTCTTACTTCTGCTCTTCCTTGCCACTTTGCACAAAGTCCTCTGTTGCTAGTCTTCACCTAATTCACTCATTTTTATTGCAGGATAAAATCATGCACCGTGTCTGCGAAAGGCAGGCCATCGGAAGGGGTATTCCAACCTGAAGCTCTTGGGGAGGCACCTTGCTCATGATGTGGGAGATGTTGAAGTCGGGGATATTGCTGGTTCCAGGTTAGTGACTGAACATGCACACCCTTTTCATCCCTGTGAAGTGCCCACAGCCACGTGCTTCCATGCCCATTTCTGTCCCCTTAATTGCAAAGGGGTGATGCTCACCCTTTCATCAGTTGGACCGTCCTTTTCTTCAGATCCAGCACAGCAACAAGAAGAGGAAGAGGAAGATGATGGTGATGAGGAGGAACAGCAGGGCATAAATTACTTCCTCATCGATTATGACGATGATGAGAAGGAGGAACAAGATGATGAGGATCAGGCAGCGTGGGAGTCATGGAGCATGATCCTGCCCCATGTTCCTCTCCCCCAATGCCCTCAATGTCACCCAATGCGTTCACTTGCATTCTCATTCCCATGCACCAGCTCAGATACTTACACCTGAGGGAAATTAGATAGTTTTAGTGAGGATGTGGCATTGGCTGATTCACGGAGAATGAGCACGGGTGGGAACTGCGTGAGGATGTGCCACCTTCCCAGCAGAGGTTGAGAAGAAGACTGACCATGGCTTCAGAGTTGTGGAAGCTATAACTCATAGGAACTGGAATAAACAAAATGATGTTCAAGGAACATTGTACCCATGAACCATGACCAAGTTCTGAGGTCAGTCTCTGAGCATGTGCAGCAACTGAGAGGTGTGGCTCTTGAGTTTACAGCTTTCATTTATTTGCAGCTACATCAGGGAAGCTTCTTCTTTGTTGAAGGCATCAATGGAGCTTGTGGTAGCAACGTTGCAGGCTACTGTCTGTCAGGGCCTCCAGAATCTGAGAGCTGCCATTAGACCTGCCAGCCCACTGAACAGGGAAGTATGGGAGTCTTCCTGCTGGTTAGCGCCATGTTGTGCTGTGTGAGTTCAGCAGGTGACGAGTGAATTGCTAGGGATTTCGAAAATCGAGAACAGGTGCGCAGGATCCTAATTTCAATAAATTATTCTGCCTATTAGTTGTTCCCGACCTGCCGCCAGTGCATCTACCTTCACCAATATGGTGGTGCACTTACAGCTGGAAATGAGCGCGCTCTTTCTGCCCGCCATATTGGGAGCATAGTAGGCCATTTAGTGCTCGAAAAGCAGGCGCTGCACAGCTGAATTTCTAGGCCCTAGTTTCCTTACTCTATAGATATAGAAGCTGGCCTGCCTTATGCCAGATAATTCATCAACATAGATGGCTACAGTTTCCCTGCAATATTTATTACTGTCCTTTTAAGCATGCTGGGTAATATATTTTAATCATTTTTGCTAGGTTGTAAAAATCAGTCTGCCTAAAAATCTTGAAATTCTTGAGTGATTGGATCAGAGTAAGTTTTAATGAATTACAAAAGTCCTATATTAGCTATAGTAAGGTAGATACTTGTGTATATATAGATTACTTGTGACTAAATATTTTTCTTACAGGGGGCAGTATTGAACCTTACTTCAATTCTACTTCATCACACACATGTTCAGCACTGTAAAAAGTGATGCAAAATCATTACTAGCCTTAATTTAACCTGCTCAGCCCTTTGCTTATTGGTTTAATTGTTGATTTACTATTTGAGTGGTAAAGCCTGTGATTAACTTACTGTGCAAGTGGCAATAATGTCAAAATTATATTGAACTTCCAAGAAGAACAACTCTGCACTTACAGTAGCCCCACTTGAGGGATGCTAATGACCAGTTTAAATGTTAATTATGTATCATGTTATCTTATGTACAGGATGCGATGGTTAAGGGGAATAATCTCTGCATCCTCACTCAGTTCCACCCTCCTCCACAAACTCTTGATACTGATGATGCTTTGTTCAGTGCCAGTTGGATTATACAATGCTGCGATGTGGAAAGCAATCTGTCACAGGTGGGCAACACTTGTTCGTTTGCCTCAAGTGGAACCTTAACGTAAGGCCTCATGGGTTGAAATTCATTTACCAGTTATTAGGACCTGCCAGCAAGACTTGCTGCTTATTATTTCCCACTGATTTTTGTTAAAGGGGCAACATCTTAATGAAAACGTGAATGGCAAACCTTGTTTAGAAACACGCAATGCATATCTTGTTCAAAGTGCATTGCTGTGCTACTTGTTTGTGCCATCATGATGAAAGGATTAGATGAATCATGCCTCATCATATCATCTGCTCATGATGTGTAAATGATGAAATGTTAAAATATTAAAAAAAACAAAGATTGTTCAATACAGCATTGTCTGGAGGTATACCCCTCATTCAAAAGTAACAAAAATAAATAAAACATGCTAGGAGAATATTTCCCTCAGGGCTTTGTGTAATGAACCTGTAAACCCTTTTATAAAGAGCAGGTTTATGAGCTTGTTATAGAGGAAATCTTCCCTTACTGTTCAAGTGAGCAATTACGACATTTTTTATTTATTTGCCTTTTTGTAACATTCAGTCACCTGAGGAGACCTATTTTACAGATGATAATATAAACAACTCATTAGAGGTAAAATAGTTTGCACTTTCTCCACATCAACTAGTAGGTTAATGCGGAAAGTCATCTAGGAGTCAGCGACCTCTTTAAGTGATTGTTAATCTCTCACACAGTTACTATATATCTGCAAAGAGGGCAACAGTATCCTTTAGTAATACATCGTCAATTGCTCAAAACAGATCATGTATCACTACAAGTATGCCAAAGTATTGAATTCAAATAAAATATTAAAATATACTGCTAATTATTGCACAAAGAGCAAACTAGAAAGAGCTTGTCTGCACACTGCAGTTAAGATCAGAAGAGCAGGAGCAAGATATAAATTGAATAAAAGCTTTTACTGGAAGCAACTTTAATATTCAGCAGCTGATATTTCCTTGAGGAGATTTGAATGTGAATATGAAACAAAGTACAGAACGCACATCTCATTTGTGAATGTATTATTAGTGTCCAGTTGTGACTTTCAAGCTGCATTTGCACTTTGATTCACACTGATGTTAAAGTTGCAGTGTAAATCCTGAGCTGTTTTGGTGAAATGCAGAATCATTTCTGAAACACTGCAAAATGTGATTAATTGTTCAAAAAATACTATTTACAAATCTCTTAAGACTCTGAGAAGAACTGTCAGATACAGAACCCACAATAGATTGAGGAAGGGAACTACCACAGCTTGAACATGAAAAGATGATTCACAAGTGATCACCTAACAACCTCAGTGTACACCTTCAGGGTGAGAGAATGCTAATTTACGGTCAGCTGTTTGCTGAGAACTCCGAGTAGAATACTGGTGCTTGCCGTCTTCCAGAATGTAACACCTGGACCAGCTTGGGTGCAGAACTGATCATCATGGAGTCTAAATTTAACATTGTTACTATCTTACTTTCGTGTGACGGGAAAAGCTTACAATGGGATGTCTAGTTTGGCTCTCCATTCGATGGCCTCCCGAGATGCCGAGTGGAGAAATGAGGTGCCTCCCGCAACAGGTCTCAGTGGACAGGTTGGTGTCTGGGACTCAGGGCCACAGTCACACTTCGGGTCGTCCCTCATCCTCCACTTGTGGAGCAGGCGGCCGCAGCGTCCATACCCTATGCGGATCGGGTTGAGCGCTGTCCACTATCTTCAATGGGAGGTCTAAGCCAGGGACCCCTGCTGTTGGGTCAGTGATGAGGGGTTGGTTCTTTATGTTGCGTGCGTCCCACGAATCCATCCATCTGGATAGTGGGTGACGTAAGAAAACTACTAGGCACTTGGTCTAAGCGTTAAACAAAGCTTTAATCAACTGTTTTACAACATGGAGGTCTAGTTGTGTCCTTCACTAGTTCCTGTTAAGAATGTCCTGCGCAAGCTGGGCCCGTGCCCGAGTATTTATACTCTCCCTGGACAGCGCCACCCGCAGGCCACTCAGTATTATTTCATAAGTCTTTCTTTCATGAATGACAGATTCATGTCAGTGGGTTGATACTAGTTGCATGAATATTGGCTGCTGTTTCCCAGAATGGCCGGCGCAATTTTAAGCGCTTTCGTGGTGGGTTTTTCAAGTCTTCGTGAATGGGAAGGTCGATGTTGCTCATGATTTTTTCCATCTCACGGAGCACGGTGACATTGCGGCGAATGGCAGGCGGGGCAGTGTGGGACAGCACTGGGAGCCACTCAGTTGGAGTGGACTTGAGCGTCCCTGACACCGTCCTCATGGCAGCATTTAACTGCACGTCCACGATCTTTGTGTGGCGGCTGCAGGACCATGAGGCAGAGCAGTGTACTGCAGCAGAGTAGACTAAGGCCGCTGTTGCAGTGCAAAGTGTTCTGGCTGTGCTCTCCCATGACGTTCCAGCGAGTTTCCAGACCAGGTTCACCCTGGTTTTTACTTTTTAACATCATTGCGCCTGTTTTATGTGCCTAAAATGGGCGCAACGATAATCAATTTAACAGGGCAGAGGCCTGTGCCTGATCTGCATGTTTAGGCCCCTGCTAAATTGGTTGGGGCCTTTTTTTAGGTGGCCCTGGCAGCTGCCTGAAATGAGCACAGGCCTCATTTCAATATTGAAATGAGGCTCCTACGCTAATTTCAGATCCAGATTCTTAAATTGGTTTGCCCTAGTCAGAACTAGGCAACTTTAATGCTTGTGTAAATGGAGGATCTTCATTTGCAAAGTATTGCAAAGTATTTACAGAACACAAACAGGCCATTTGGCCCAACAGGTCCATGCCGGTATTTATGCTGCTCACGAGCCTCCTCCCACCCCTCTTTATCGAACCCCATCAATATATTCTTCCATTCCTTTCTCCCTCATGTGCTTATCTAGCTTCCCCTTGAATGCATCTATGCTGTCCTCCTCAACTACTGCCTGTGGTAGCGAGTTCCACATTCTAACCAATCTGGGTAAAGTTTCTCCTGAATTCCCTATTGGATTTATTAGTGACTATCTTATATTTATGGCCCCTAGCTCTTGTCTCGCCTGCAAGTGGAAACATCTTCTCCACGTCTACCCTATCACTGACTTGCAATTCTGGGTCTTAAGCAGCCTAACAATTGGTCCTTAAAGGGACCACTGGAGGCCGCAAAAAAAAAAAGCCCAAAAACCTTGAAGATTTTGGTATTTTGTGGAGTCGGAAGGAGCAGGTGTGCGTCTCCTGGCTCCCCAAAACAAATGCGGGCCACTGCTGGCCCGCCCTTGCCCCTGTCCCAATCGTCTCCCACCCCCTTTCCCAGACTTAACTTTGGGCTTCAGCAGCGAGCTGATTCTAAGGTGCCTGATTGGCGCCCGCAGCTTGCCTGATTTATTGTGACAAGACCTGAGGACAAATTTGCTCAGGCCTCTCTGTGCCAGCGCTGCTGATGCATGCCATCGGAATTTTGCCTGATTTGGGATGCTAAGGAATCGCGCCAACATGCACACACACTCACAGATACTCACACACTCACAAACGGAGCAAAGTATGGTTCAACCTGATAACTGAACAAAAGTGTACTTGCATCGATGTTAATTATACATTGGGCATTCTTCTGAATTCTGCTGAGCAATAAAACACATTTGGAAATACGTAACAAAGTTAAACAAGTATATTCCAGCCAATAAATAGTGAATAAGCCACTTCTGTCCATATAGTGTTTCAGTCTATGAAAGTTTGACAGATGTTAGCCACATTTCTTGAGGATCTGGCTCAGTTGACAGCTCAGTTCATTTTACTGGTATAAGTCAACCCCCGCAGTTCAAGCTTATCACCTTTCTGTAAAATCTCTCAGTCAAATATGATGGAGGATTGGGCTGAAAGGTCAGTAGATTTCTTTATAATAGTAAGTGCTTTGCACTTTCTGGTCGCAAACATTACCTTCCACCTCTTATCCCTCTGGTACTCGGCGTTGAAATCCTGCTACAAGTCTGACAGGCTGTCTACTGAGCAAGATGTTGCAGCAGCATACAAGGTGATGTTATCCACAAAAATTGTCAAGTTCCAGTAATGGATCACTTCACAGATTTCAAATACATAATAAAGAGGGTCGACTCCATGATACTTCCTTGAGAAAAACAAGCTTTGATGTTGCATGCTGCAGATGTTGAACCCTTTATGCCAACTGGAATAGAATACTTTGATAAATGAGTTATCCCGCTAACCATTTTGGCCACCAAAACCGTATGATGTCACGGAACAGTTTGAGATAGGAACTGGTGTCTGCCAAGGATTCATTGTGTCACCAAGGGGTAGAAATTGATTCGCTCGCCCACTAAATTGGTTCTCTTGCATCATCAGGACGCGACCGGCATGCTGGAGGCGCTAGTCGCGCCCCAAGAGGCAGTGCGCCAGTCCTGATGAGGATGAAGGTCGGCTATCGGGGTTGCCGGCACCAAGCCTCGGTAAGTCCATGGGGGGAGGAGATTGAGAGGGAGGCCACCGGTTGCCGGCAATGGCCTGCAATTTCTATTCTTTTTCTACTGACCTTTTTTTGCAGCAGCCCCTCTAAGGAACGCTAATTTGGCTTCTTCAAGGCCTGAGAAAACTGACGGCAGTATGAACGGTGCATGCTGCAGTCAGATGCGATCCAATTTAGCAAAGGGGCCTGAAACAGGCGTTAGGCCCTCCATTTGTATGGGCAATGGACCTAACGCTTGTTTCAGTCAGGCACCCGGGAGGATTAAGGGTCACCCTAACCAATATGGCGACTGACTCACTTCCTGTGCGTTTTGGTTGCGTGCGATTGGCAACAAAATTGGTAGGATGTGGAGCTATTTTGCACCCGAAAAGCGGGCGAAGCGAGGGCCAATTTTGCCCCCCATGCCTCTTTAACCTCTATAGTGAAATGATTGTGTGAGACACCACTTAGAACACTGACAGAGCGACAGAATCAGGAGTTAACTTCAGAGGAAGAAAAGTTCATAATCTTTGATAGTGCAGGTGATTCGTCAGATTTACAGTAATGAAGCAGAAATTTTACAGTTACTGCAGACCTGCCAATGATTCCTCTGAATACCTAGAAGTGTTGTTACTGGCGAACAAAGGCAACAGTGTCAAGTTGTATACAGGAGTTGACAGGTCCGCTAACATTGAAAACAGGGTGATTCATTCATTTCAAAATCAAAGGTTAATAGGTAGCCACCCAGCAGCTCAGAGTGGGGGCCTGCACATATATTGAAATAAGAGAACAAAACCACAGTTGTATGGTCGACATGGACAAACAGTCTATAAATATGAAATTTCTATGCAATGAAAAATAATGAAATCCCACAAGGAATGATAAAGTACCATAGCTTGGATGATGATGCCTGCATATTGAGCCTGTTTGAATATGGAGACCAATTGAATAGTTGATGATTTGGAAGTACGGTAATAAGACTGTATTTCTCTCCCAATGGCAGGTTAGTGGCAGAGCAGGAATACCACCTGCCAATGTGAATCCATGAGCATCATTCACCTTGAGTGGAGTCCAATTTCTATCGGACTCAAGGTCGCCCGAATTCCAGTCAGAATGACGGAACCGATGACCCTTTGTGGGACCCTGAAAGGGCCACAGTGGCTGGGTGTCACAAATCGCTACAACTCTGCAGTTTCCCGAAATGATTCTGTCAGCGTCCTGAGATAAAACGATCATCATATGCAGTTGCCTGACTAATGTGGCAAAGTGCTGCTGCCTGGAAGGATCCAGATGCAAAGAAATTCATGGCAATGGTGATCATGACTGGCACAAACAATACTGCTCTCCTGGTGAAAGTAGGCAGCAGGTCTTCAGTTACCAGTTAACACATTTCTCTAATAACCTCCTGTGATAAAAACAGAAAATGCTGGAAAATACTCAGCAGGTCAGGCAGCATCTGTGGAGAGAGAAACAGAGTTAACGTTTCAGGTCAATGACCTTTTGTCAGAACTCCTGTGATGATGACAGTCAGAATTGACTAAGTAAGACGTTCTTGGTTTTTAGGCCATTGTGAGTGGCTATGAGCACATTGGGAAGAGATGCTTTCTATGATGTGTGACTCTAAGACCTTTCAATCTAGCCTAATTCTCCTCCTCTTCATAGCATAAGAAAAGAGGTTTAGCCCCAAGTGCAAAGCACTACTTTGGGCAGAGCTGAGAGAAACTGAAAGAAACGTGCTGACTTAACTCCCGGTATTACAGCGATCAATATGCAAGCAACGTAACACCATGGCCCCGATATTTATGGGTAGGCGAGGAGGGAGTGGGATGTGCTGGGGGTGTAGCAGGCAGGAAACCCTGAAGTGCGGGTTTCCAGAGCTCGTATCGAATTTAACGGCAAGACCTGATTTAAATTTTTGGACTCCGTTTCCCAGCTGCAGTCAGTCAGATTGAGAGGCTGGCTGCCTGGCGGGCGGGAAGGCCCGTGGCACCAGGCCACAGCTCGGGAACGGAGAGGAGGGATGGAGAGATCGTGGTTCGGGTGTTGGGGGGGGGGGGGGGGGCACATCAGTTGTTACTAATGAAAAAAGGAAACAGTGTTAAGTTGTATCATTTTTGAGAGATGGGGGGTGTCATCGAGTGGAGGGGGTGGGGGGGGGTTCCAGAGAGATTGGTTGGGGGCTTGGAAAAATCAGTTGGGGGGACATCGGGGGGGGGGGGGGGGGGGGGGGTGGGGGGGGAGGGGTGGGGGGGGAGAGATTGGGGGAGGTCGGGGGGTGACATCGGGGGTGGGCACAGAGAGATTGGTCAGGGGCTGGTGAGGTGGCGGGGTGGGGGGGATTAACAGGTTTGGCTTAAGGGTTCCAGAGGGAAGCAATCCTGCTTCACCTGGCCCACAAGCAGTGCTGGAAAGGCACTTGCCTGTTGGAGCCAGGCATTCTCACCTCCCCTCAGCTGCCATTTCCCGAGCCCGGGGAAACCTGGCCCGCAGGCATTAAATCTGAATCATAGCTAAAATCTGAGGCACGCAACCTCGTTCCAAGATTTAAATTAGGGACCTGCCTCCGGAGAGCAGGTTTCTGCCCGCCCCCAAACAGCCTTCTTTGAAACTGAAAGTGGGCGTGTTGGAGTCAGGTTGGGGTCGGGTATCCCATTTTGGAAATTTTTACCCGCCTCCCCCCCCTCCCCCCCACTCGTCCTGGAGGATTAAAATTACCCCCACCTTTCAGTAGCAGTTAACAAAATGACTATTCAATTGATATCTGCCTCAAGAACAACAACTTAGCGCCTTTAATGTTGTAAAACGTCCTACGGTAGTTTCCTGCAGCACCTACCACTACTTATATAATGGTGCTAATTATTTGGGGTGTGTTTGGGGCAGAAGGAAGAAATGGGTTAGAGGGCATAGCTACACCCCTTAATTCCATTTACATGAGGTGGATTGGAATCCCGGTGCTTTTGTGGGAGGATGTTCCAGGTGCTGATTTTTATTTTTGTGGTGGTAGCCTTTAAGAACCCATTTTATTCTGTTTGTCACCCCAAATCTGCCCCACAGTGGCAGGTCATTTGGAGGAAAATCCAGGCTGTAGTCTCAAAATATAGCTGAAAACATCTCTGTAGAACGCTTAAACACCAGGACCAGGCAGATACAACAAGGTACATTGAGCAACCAGAAGCCCCCATACTTTATGCATTTGGTGTCCTCAAATGACACTTCATCAGCCTAGATTGTTTCAGCAATTCTCTCTCAAGTAGATCACCTAAAGTGTGTCAAAGTTTTCTTTGCTGTGCACTCCATAATATAGCTGTGTATCAATATCGAGATGTTGGAGGAGAGGATGCAAACTATGGTCATGGAGAACATCAACCTCCAGCAGTTTGTAAGAAGTTGAGATGCCATACCAGCGGCAAGGACCATGCTGGTGAATATAAAAGCAATTCTTCAAACACTGAAGAAAAACAATTTCAACATGTAAATTTTAATACAGTACCAACAGAAACATGACAGCAGTAATGCTTGTTGTGATAATTATAAAGGAGTGTGGCATCTTGTTAATAAGTTTTTACGCCTCAACTACAGCAATAATGTTTTGTGCAATTGCAGTTACTTGCCAAATCGATTGTGCATGATGCACCCTGTCGGTGTATTTGATCTGTCTGTCCATGCTGTCTGTGCACTCCTTTTCAATGTATATTCAGTTGGACCTTTTCTATGATCTAGTTTGTTACCGGAGGGGACTCTGCTGGAGGAGAATGTGGATTCAGCCAAAGCCCACTGAGGCAGATTGAAGGGGAATGATATTGGCTGTTTCTATCTTGGGAAGGAAGGCTTTCTGTCATCACACTGGAGCACAAATGACTTCCTTTACTGCTTCAAATATACATAGTATATACATACCACTTTTAGTACACATTTGGTCAGGAACTCCCTATCCTGCCTAAGCCCTTCCAGATCAAACTGGAGAAGGTTTTCCAGAGCAGCCAAATTGCAATCGATCTAGCTGAGACCAATGTAGATGGCAATCTGAATATATGCTAATTCTTTACACAGCCATCCCAACTGTAGAAGTGTTTTGTCAACTAAACCAACAGTGACAGTATAGAGTAAACCAGCCCCCATATTGGTTTAAACCAATCCACATAATATACTTAATCACTGTCAAGCAGGATTCCAGTAGATACTGCAAGCCTGCACTTATCGTTACATGTTAATCGAACGGTTCTTTCAGGTTTTGATGCAATGAACATCGTGAGGTCTTTAATTCCTAATTCTACATTCTGTTGGTGCAACATATTAATGGGCCAGAATTTGCGGTTGTAATGACGGCGTAACTGTCAGCGCTCACCATCATTACTGTGCAAAACTGACAGCAACTTCTAGGTGTCCGCTCATGCGCAGTTAAACTGCGGAAACATGGAAGTTGCTGTCAATGATACCCTGCTCCTCCTCAGGGTGCACTGTTGCAGTCTTCGCAGATGCAATCAACACAGAATCAGTGATTTGATGTGAACTTAAACTTTTTATGCACTATTCTCACTATAAAAACCATTGAAAAAGTTAAGCCTTGTTGAATGAGGTGTAACTGAGTTTTTAACAGCATACTAAGCCATAATTACTGCTGAACAACCTCTCTGGCCCTGAAAAACTAATTTTACAAGTGTGGAGTGTCATTCCATGATAAAAATTCAAAACTAATTTTTATTTATTTTTAAGTTTGTTTATGATATTTTAGCTTCTACCTTAATCCCATGTGTATGTCCCAATATTTATTTCTCTTTCTGTAAAATGATTAAAAAGTGAATGATAATCTGTGCTTTTTACTTCCTGGTTTGCTGCCTGTGAGAATTCTTCAATCTGATTGGCTACTCAGCCTGCTTGATGACCTTACTGTTGCTGGACATCACAGAACCCCTATAGATGGCACCAGATTGAAAGTCAGGTCGGAATAGGGGTACTCGATGCCACAGAGCCCATTAAATCTTTGTGGCCAGCTTTCTTCGAGGTCAGCGGTGAGCTGACCACATATTCCAGGCTATTATTTTCCCTGTAGAGAGGAGCATGGAACTTGTTTGTACTTTGTCCTCATCCTGTATGTTCCTCCAAAACATTTAGAGAAGAAAGCCAAGCAGGTATTTCCTCCAATAACAGGGCCACTTCTCAGCACTGATGAGTGTAGTGCACTGCGGGGATAACTCTGAATTGTGCTTGTGATGGTGCGATAGTGATATTAGTGCTAATGGAAATGCTGATGATCCATCCTCATAGGAAATTTCTATTAGAATTAAATAATTGTAACATAGGACACCTGCTTGAAATAAAAGATGCTTAAACCTGGGATAAGTATTAAGGATGAAAAATGTGTTTTAAAATGCCCATGCTTATTAAATTATGTTTGCTTTGTATTGAATTCAATGATTTCAAATTAAACATATTGAAAAGACACTTACCAAAAACCTTCAAGCACAATGGAATAAACACATCTATTAGGTGTTTGCTAGCTTTTTCACGGCCCCGTAGAAGTTTACAGTGCAGTAGGAGGGCATTCAGCCCATTGTGTCTGTACTGTCCCTTTGCTAGAGCTATCCAAGTCTAATTACATTGCCTTGCTTTCTCCCCATAGCCCTGTATGTTTTTTTCTGATGCGTGATCCTACTCCATTGGTCGTACAAGCAACATGATCAATAATTGAATAACCTCCTCCAATACCTTGTGCCTTGTGTTATGCCTTGGTTGGTGGATTGGCAGTTGTTTAAAAAATTTCTGTCCTTGGGCACCTTGAGAATCACGTTCTGTTCTATAAAGCTTTTATTGTGTCCTCGTTTTAAGTTTTTCATTCTGCTTTATTTTGGGCCAATGATACTATTGCATGATATAGGAGTCAAAGGCCTAATTTCTGATTGGCAGTATTTAGCTTTTTGCCCTAATTTCTGGTTGCTAGATAAATTAGGACAATTGAGACATTCATGCTCAGATTCATGGGTTTAATTTATCATCAGCGATAAATTACTCTCTGTGAACGCAGATCAATGGTAAACATACTATTTATCTATATTCCTTGTTCAATATGCCCATCAGGGCAATTCTACTGACATTCTGCACATTGAGATAATAAATGTCGGGAAGTTTTTCATATCTTTATTTTTTCTGAAGTATTAGTTTGAGACATCATCGAAGATGCCATCTCTCCTTGTCCTACCTACACCAAATTTGCATAGTATGAATGCTATGAATTAGTGTTGGTGGGCTAAGGTTACTGTGCACACACTGCAAGTGTTATTCCCAGAAGCCAATTGTGGATTATCACTAACTAGCTAAATTTGCACTGATAAGGTCACAGTCATTAATCATCACTCGTCAGATTACCATTAAAACATCTCATGCTACGCTTTTGCATTCCTGGATGATAAAATGTTGATTTATGATGCACACCTTTGACATCTGCCTTCACTGTATATGTGTTTTGGGTTGTTGGTCCTAGATTAGGGAACAATGGCTCCTTTGTACAGGATTTGTTGTCTATGGTTTCTGTTTCTGATTTGGGTGCTGATTTTGGTGTCAAAGTATTCTTTTATACACACTGTGACTAAGACCTTGTTAATCATTGAAGTTACTGAAAGTATTCCAGATTTTGACCTGTTGCTATTTGTTTTCTTACACTTATTATCATGAAGCAAATGTTATTCTTTCACTTTTGCCCCTTTATGTTAGTGATTTTCAAAGGTTACAGTGTGCAGCAACGGATACACCAGCCTCGGAGTGCCAATTTGTTATGCTTGAAGGGAGCGCAGGTCAGAGAATCAGTGTGACCAGATTATAGTCCTACCTCCAACCTGTATTTCCTTCACAGGCAGCTTCCAGCTAGGATTGTGGGGTCGATGAATTTACCATTACAGGTACACCACCAGACTTCATGTTATGACTGCAGATCCCTTGGGAAACTCCCATCAGCTCCCATTTGTCCTTTGGACCTTAATTTTAATTTATATTTGAAAGTTTCCTCAAATTATAAATTTTGAGGTGCATGTGTGTGTGGTGTATTGTTGTGAGTCTTTTACATTGCAGGTTATCTGTGTATGTGCCTTTTGTCTTGTCGGGTGGATGTCCTTGATTCTTCGTTATATTTCTCTTTCTAACTTGAGGTTAGATTTTCTGCAGGCTTTTCATTCATTATGTACTGTTCTTAGATTCTTTGGAGTTGTTATCCATTGTGCTGGTAGAATGTAATTGGTTTTATGAAGTGGATTTTTGGTTGCATGTGTGTGTAGAATACTTCCATTCACTGAACGTAGGCACTAATCCCAAGAGAATATGTGCAAAAGAACTCATTACTTAATCCCGAACCATTAACCAACAAAATGCATACAGTAAAACCAGACCTCAGAGTTACACATCATAAATTTAAAAAACTGAATCATGTGTAATCCTTAGTGCACTGAGAAAATATCAGTTAATATATTTTATGTTTTAGCTGTTTAAATCTCAGCAGTTATTTTAAGTTGTATGTGACCAAAACTCTGAATTTGGAGGAAAAATGGTGTAGTTCCAGCAGAGGGGGCTGGAATGTAGGGTATGAGTCAGGTACACCAGAGTTACACCCATTGTAAAATAAGCACAAAATTCCAGTGGAACAGAGTGCTGACAGAAGATGTGCCACCCCCCATGACCGCAAATGACAGGGTTGTGAAGGCAAAATTTACTGTCCTAACAATTCCATAATTTACGGCAGAATTGCACCTGACTTAACCCTGTGGAAAAGAGGGTTCTTGGTTGCACTGTAGTATCATGAGCCTTTTTGGGAACAAGGAAGTTCTCGCCTCAGTACTTCTGAGTCCCTTGGTAACTCTTCAGAAGGCTACATCACCACTGCATGTGCCTGGGTAATCTAGACTTGTATCCTGACACCAACATAGCAAGGTAAATAGCGAGGAGGGAAGCCTCAGGCTACAGGACGATATAGACGGGTTGGTCAGATGGGCAGAACAGTGGCAAATGGAATTTAACCCTGAAAAGTGTGAGGTGATGCATTTTGGGAGGACTAACAAGGCAAGGGAATAAACAATGAATGGTAGGACCCTAGGAAGGACAGAGGATCAGAGGGACTTTTGTGTGCATGTACATAGATCCCTGAAGGCAGCAGGACAGGTAGACAAGGTGGTTAAAAAGGCATATGGGATACTTGCCTTCATTAGCCGAGGCATAGAATATAAGAGCAGGGAGGTTATGATGGAGCTGTACAAAACGCTAGTTAGGCCACAGCTGGAATACTGTGTGCAGTTCTGGTCGCCACACTATAAGAAGGATGTGATTGCATTGGAGAGGGTGCAGAGGAGATTCACCAGGATGTTACCTGGGCTGGAGCGCTTCAGCTATGAAGAGAGACTGGACAGGCTGGGGTTGTTTTCCTTAGAGCAGAGAAGGCTGAGGGGGGACCTGATTGAGGTGTACAAAATTATGAGGGGCATAGATAGGGTAGATAGAAAGGAACTTTTCCCCTTCGTAGAGGGGTCAATAACCAGGGAGCATAGTTTCAAGGTAAGGGGCAGGAGGTTTAGAGGGGATTTGAGGAAAAACTTTTTCACCCAGAGGGTGGTTGGAATCTGGAACTCACTGCCTGAAAGGGTGGTAGAGGTAGGAACCCTCACAACATTCAAGAAGCATTTAGATGAGCACTTGAAACGTCATAGCATACTAGGCTACGGACCAAGTGCTCGAAAATGGGATTAGAATAGACAGGGCTTGATGGCCGGTGCAGACACGATGGGCCGAAGGGCCTCTTTCTGTGCTGTATGACTATGACTCTATGGGCTGGATTTTGATACTGGGGTGGGTTGGGGTCGTGTCATCCGCATTTCGTGTTATCCACCCGCCTGCAATTGGATGTGGGAGATTGATGCAATTTTTACCTAATTGGGCAATTGAGTTCCAGCATGTGGGAACCCATGAACCAATTAGTGTTTTCAGTCTGAAAGTCGCCTCTGATGATGTCATCATTGCTGCTGCATTGCAGGTCAGAGACTGCCTGGTCTCAGAGACTGCCTGGCCTTTGCTGTGAGAGAACCTGGATTCAAAATGAGCAGCATCAGAGAGAGAGAGAGAGAGCGAGAATTTTTTTTGCATCCAGGTCCTCTCACAGCAATGGCCAGGCAGTCTCTGAAGACACTCAATGCAGCAGTATCAGAGGCGACTTTCAGACCTAATACTACTACTACCTTCATCACATCTCCATTGTAATAGTGGACCTGCAGCTGATAGTCAGCTATCCACTTGTGCTCCCGCCAGGTTTCACTGGCGTGTTTCACATCAGGCGTACTTCACATCGGAAAAGGGTTAAACTAGCTAAAACTTTTCAAAATGGCATTACAGAGCCAATTTAGGGCTTGTTAAGGGCTTTAATGGCCTCTCCCGCCTCTTGGAGTCGGGAACACCGCACACGATTTTATCAAAATTGCGTGGAGGTGGAATGGAGGCGGGATCAGGTCCGCCCGCCACTTTTCGCAATTTTAACCCCCCACACGCCTCCAAACCCGCCTCCACGGCCCTATAAAATCCAACTCAATGACTCTAACATGAGCAGACATCTGAGGGGGCTGGCTGAAAAAAAAAACACAGAGCTGTCATCAGCAGAAAGGATGGTATCGTGAATTTTAGTCACAACACTTGTGTTGTGCCCACTGATCAGCAGTGGGGCAGACCTGATGGTATCATTTAGATCCTGCAGAACCAGAAGCATTGAAAAAAGAACTTGCATTTATATAGCATCCTCCCACATTCTTAGGACATCCCAAAACACCCTGCAATGGCAACTCCAAGCTCTTAGAAGCTGGTTTCCATTGTTCCCTCCAAGTTGGCCCTCAAGGCCTGTAGGTCAGTGACCAAAGCATCACTGGATGGATGCAGATGTTCGTGGTGCCACCACTTACTCCAGGTAGCTCTGCGTTGTGTTGAATTCTTCATGGATACTGGTGCTGTGGATGGCATTGGAATTTGCCTTAACCCCTGCCATCTGTTTCATGCCCTCTGAGGTAGGCCTCAGTACCTCCATGTGAATGTAATGCTCATCCAGCACTCTTTTTACAGCAGGTTCCCCAGAGATTTAGACCAGGGGTTGCCATCTGATCTGCGGAGCCTAAGCGCCCCACTGTCAGATCCCATTTTCATCTCTGACTCCTCTGGCGACTTGAAACGAATGAATGAAGAAGTCTCTCCCGCTCCGTATTTCTGTCTGAATGACATCCAGGTCAGAGTCTGTGATGTTGGTTGCCCTTCTTTTGGCTCTTGCTGCTATCTTTGTGACTCAGGTTGCCTGCTCTCTCCAGTGCTGCCGTCACCCTTCTAAGCAACAGCAGGTTTAATATCCTGATGCACCAAATCTCCGCCTCTCCTCTAGGTATTTTCTGCTCGCCCCCTTCCAGCGTATTTGAGGCGTTGCCAGCTGTAATTAGACAGCCTGCATGCCTTTCTATATTTAAGTTATCTGACCTTGCAATGTATGGCATGGTCAGCACCATGACCTTATGGGCAGCGGGATTTCGGCCTGCCTCACTTCCGACAATGCCATGGCGACATTGGACTTTTGGGCCCTATGTCTGTCAGCAATGCAGATTTCCACATGTAAGACAATGTAAAAAAAAAAGAACTTGCATTTATATAGCATCCTCTCACATTCTTAGGGCATCCCAAAACAACCTGCAATCAATGGCTTACTTTTGAAGTACAAACACTGAGTATGCAAATGTGGCTACTAATTTCCTCACAGCAAGGTACCGACTGAAAATGAGGGAATGCCTAGATAATCTGTCTTTGGTGATGACAGTTGAATATTAGCCAGGATACAAGGAACACTCTCTACACTTCCTTAAAGAATACCATGGCATCTTTTAACTTCACCAGAGCAGGCAATGGAGGAGCCAGTTTAACATCTCAGCCTGGATTTTCTTCTGAAATACCGCTCATTTTGGGGCTGATTTGGGGTGCTAAACAGAGCAAAGTATATTCTTAAAGGCTACAGCCTCAAATTTGTCACAAAAAACTGCACCTGCCCTCACCTCCCAAAACACTGCCACTTCACTTTCAGGTCTGCCGCAAGCCCGTTCCGCCATATTTAAATGAGATTAAGGAAACGTGGCCAACCCCTCCATCCCATTTCCCTCCGTCTCTATTCCCAAACCCACCCCCAAATAATTCTGACCACTATATCAAGTGGTGTAAGAGCTGCTGCAAGGTGTCCCTGACACAGATACCATATTGAGGGGAGCATTTAGTGTGCTACTACTGGAGGTTGATGTTTATTTGTCTTTATACCGATCATTTTAGTACTTTGGGGGTTGAGTCAGGACTTTTCCTGCTAATTTTACTCAGCACTGCTAAAAATACTGCCTTATAATCCAGACATCGAGTTGTCAATGGGACTACATTCATTTTGAGGACACTGTGACAGAGACTTGAACAAGTATGAGCTGATTGAGAGTCGGCATGGATTTGTGAAGGGTAGGTCATGTCTAACAAATCTTTTTAAATTTTTTGAGGTCACTAACATGGTGGATGGGGAAGTGTCTATAGATGTTGTCTGTATGGACTTCCAGAAGTCATTTAATAAGGTTCCGCACAAGAGATTGCTAGCAAAAATAAAAGTACATGAATTGGAGGTAATCTTGTGACATGGGTTGGTAATTGTTTGGATTATCAGGATGTGGTAAGTCATGTTCCCCAGACATCTATACTGGGTCCTCAGCATTTCACCATATATATATACTTGCATGCAGAAAAAGAGTTGGATATCCAAGTTTGTAGTTGACACTAATTTAGCAAGTTGTGTAAATGGAGCAGGACATTACAAAGGGACATAGACAGACTAAGTGAGTGGACACAACTGTGGTAGATGATCTTCAATGTGGGGAGGTGTGACGCTGTCCACTTTGAATTCAAGAAAGATAAATCAGAATATTTTCTGAAATGTGAGACACTAGGAACGGTGGAGGAGCAAAGGGACATCACTATTAGCTAGTGCACAGGTACAAAAAGTAATGAAAAAGGCCATTATCTCAAGGAGATTGGAATACAAAGGGAGGAAGTTATGCTTCAGTTGTACAGAGCTTCAGACAGACCCCATCCAGAGTACTGTGTTCAGTTTTGGGCTCTGCACTTCAGGAAGGATATAGTGGTCTTGGAGGCGGTACCTCTCTAAATGTACCTCCCCCTCTTTACAGCATCTTCTTCTCTTAGGCAGTCCCTCGGAACCGAGGATGACTTGCTTCCACACGAAAAATGAGTTCTCAGGTGACTGATGAGTCCAATGCAAGACCTACAGTCTCTGTCACAGGTGGGGTAGACGGTGGTTGAAGGGGCGGGTGGGTGGGGTGCTTGGGTTGATGTGTGCTGCTTGCGCTTGGATTCCGCTTGCTCCCGGCGAAGAGACTCGAGGTGTTCGGCGCCTTCCCGGATGCTTCTCCTCCACTTTGTGCGGTCTTGCGCCAGGGATTCCCAGGTGTCGGTGGGGATGTTGCACTTTTTCAAGGAGGCTTTGAGGGTGTCCTTGAAGCGTTTCCTCTGCCCACCTGGGGCTCTCTTGCCGGGTCAGAGCTCCGAGTAGAGCGCTTGTATTGGGAGTCTCGTATCGGGCATGCGGACGATGTGACCCGTCCATCGGAGCTGATCGAGTGTGGTCAAAGCTTCGATGCTGGGGATGTTGGCCTGAGCGAGAACACTGACGTCAGTGCGCCTATCCTGCCAATGGATTTGCAGGATCTTGCAGAGGCAGTCTTGGTGGTACCTCTCCAGTACTTTGAGGTGCCTACTGTACATGGTCCATGTCTCTGAGGCATACAGGAAGGCGGGTAAAACTACTGCTCTGTAGATCATGAGCTTGGTGCCGGGTTTGAGGTCCTGGTCTTCAAACACTCTCTTCCTCAGGCGACCGAATACTCCACTATGGAGAAACAATGGGGAATCCTTCACTCCAATAGGGCATTCTAACATATCCTTCATATAAAGGCCTGTGGAAAACAACTACTGCAACCATCGGCTGTAATCTGGGAGATTTCAAATTCATGTAGTGTCCGTTGTGTCACTGTCTTGCATATACAGTTTAATTCTGAGAAAATGGAAAACTGTGTACACACAGCAACCATGATCAATTAGAGAAATTAGGCATTGGAAGATCTCCTTTGCATAATTAAACTTACTTGCATATGCTGTGAGTATGGGTTCACCAAAAGCATGAAGCTGACCTTTGATTATACTAGTATGTGTGGGGGTATCATTGGCAGAGAAAGGTCAAAATGCCATTGATAATTGTTGATGAATGCATGCTCACTCGCACAACTATTTTTAAACAAAAGGTCAATGGAAAAGGGACAAAATGAAATAGTGGCAGAAATTGGATAGTGAGAGGCGCACCTAAAGAATGATTCAAGATACATTAGTGATCAGTAGTACAGAGCACTGACGTTCAATGATTACTGGAATCAGCAGACCCAGCAGACAGTGGAAATAATGTAACTAATGCATTCAATATTTGAATAGTGCTACGTGCCAACAGCAAACATGACACAGACATGTGTAGGCTGTCATTTGATTAAAAAATGTTCTATTTCCAGCACCATCACCTTAATGAGTTCAATAAATAAGACAAAATGAAGCTGCTTTTCTCTTCGTCATTTTGGACGAGTTCATGCTGTCTTGAAATTGCTGTGGTATGTTGAAATGGAAGTTGTTTGTTTGCTCCGCAGAACTGCGTGACATTTTCAGAATCAAGTGAAATAATAATTCACAACAAGATGAAAATATTATTGTGAAACCCTAATTTAAATGTGCCAGGCAGTTAAAATACGATCCAAATTGGATCTTGTGTTCTTTACAAAGTGCCACTCTGGATTCTTTACAATATTTATCTGTGCTGTGCATGTGAAGATGTTAAAAGCTGCTATGATAACATCCCGGCAAATGTTTGCACCGCAGCCCGCTGTGAGTGTGAACTCTGCCTCGCACTTCGAATCTCAGTCACTTAAATGTTGCTTTAATTGATGAGACTTAAAAGAAAAAGATTTGCATTGATATAGCGCTTTTCATGACCTCAGATCATCCCAAAGTGCATCACAGCCAATGAAGTACTATTGAAGTGTAGTCAACATTGTAATGTAGGAAACGCAGCAGCCAATTTGTGCACAGCAAGCTCCCACAAACAACAACGTGATCACAAAAGCAAAATACTGCGGATGCTGGAAATCTGAAATAGAAACAGAAAATGCCGGAAATACTAAGCAGGTCAGGCAGCATCTGTGGAGAGAGAAACAGAGTTAACGTTTCAGGCCGATGACCCTTCGTCAGAAAACAATGTGATCATCTGTTTTAGTGATGTTGGTTGAGGGATAAATATTGGCCAGGACACCGGGAAGAACTCCCCTGTTCTTCGAAATAGTGCCATGGGATCTTTTACGTCTACCTGAGAGGGCAGACGTCTCATCCGAAAGCTTCCACACTGTACGACTGTGGAGTCTCAGTCAATGGGAACGCAGATCAGAGTACTGGGTGTGGCAGTCAGCACACCTGATTTATAGTGCTCCCATCTTTCTAATTTATACTCTCGTAGAACAAAAGACCACATCAGCAGAGGCGTCTCACAATTTCAAGTCTGAAATCTTGACGGCTTCATGTATTTTGATGGCACGTGAGGAGCCCATGTCATGTGTGTAATGTAGAGAAACACTGCAAAGACTTCTGCATGACATTACACTAAGAAGACGATGGCCTTGAATTATTCCTTGAGCTTCTAACATGTTTACACTTAAAGCATGCATTTGAAATTCTTCATGCCATTATATTATTTTATTGAATGGGTTAATGCAACTGAAGAAGAATTTCAGAGCCAATGTCTTTTTAAACAGCTATTCAAAATCGATGTACTAGCATTTTCCCTGTTTTCCTGCCATGGAACTGTTGGTAAATTAAATCCTTTTTAATGGCTTAAAATGCATTTAATTTTTATTTTTGGGGGTACTCACTTGGCTATTCTATTGGGCGATACGAGGTCTGAAAAACCATGGCTGGAATTTTGTTCGGGGAGGTAGGTTGGGGGTGGGGGGAGTCCGAGGCGGGCGGGAAACCCGGGAGGCTGGGTTTCCCGCAGGCCCTGCCGATTTTACAAAAGGCACCGCAAGCTCTGCCCATGTGTCCCTTAATGGGGTCCTAACTACTACATCATTAGGACCTAGATTTGCATGGGAAACTTGGGAAAATCGGCCCCAAGGTCCATAGCGAGGCTGCTACCTTGGTTGAAAAGAGTGAAAGAATAAGGTAAATCAGGAAGTACAATGGTGTTTGGGTAATGTCAAGCTTTAAAAATCTGAGATTGTCGGAGGGAAAGTAGAGGAGAGGAGGGGATAAGGAGGTCCACAGTTTTGAGGTCTTGAAAAAGAATGGATGAATACAGAGACAGTATATTAAGTCCTGATTTTAACACAGTAAGGGCGAATTAAGGAGGAAGAATCTAATGACTAATTCTTGATTTCACTGACCTTCTGTTCTACTCTTTTCAGCCATGATTGACACTTTTGCAGCTTAGAAGAACAAATGAAAAAAATCAGAGGAACACTGACCACAATTGTATTGATAAGATAGAGAGAAAGTAAGGTTGCAATGGAGACAGAGAATGGAGTTTAGAGCTAAGAAAAGAATCATTTAGCAGACAGCTAGGTTTTTCTTATATTCTGTTGATGAATATTGGGAACAGATTTCAGGTCTTGGATACACTTGGGCTTCATAGAGAATTAAGATTTGTTGAGGAGAAAAGTGTTTGGTCTGAAAAAGGTAACAATACATTTTGGAGGCAACTTTAATGATTGAGTAAATAGGGGATCTCCATTTGAGATTGGAAGAGTGAAATCAAGATAGATATTACTGAATGACTTTCATTACATAAAGGATACTCAATGTGGAACACCACATAGAGAATTTATTCTGCCAATGATAAAAGCCAGATAACTCACATTTGAGTTATTAAGAGCTTCCTTGCAAACAGAATTAATTCAGTCTTCTGCTGTTTGTCACTGAATAATGTTTTGAATCAGGAGAATATCACTTTCTTTTTAAAGGAGCACCATTTTCATGAGAAGTATTTGCAAATAAATAGAAAACAGTTTGGCAAATACACAGTATAATCACATAAGACATACATCATTGTGCCACTTGATTAAATGACACACAGCCCTTCTGTTTCTCGAATAGAAAAGTTTTGCCCAACACTTTGTCAAATGCAACAACAACAACTTGCATTTATATAGCAGTTTTAATGTGGCAAAATGTCCCAAGGCATTTCACAGGAGCGTAATCAGACAAAAATTGACACCGAGACAACGAAGGAGACTTTAGGACCAGGTGACCGATCGCTTGGTCGAAGAGGTAGGTTTTAAGCACCGTCTTAAAGGAGGTAAACAAAAGAAATACTTGCATTTATATAGCGCCTTTCACGACCTCAGGGCGTCCCAAAGCTAATGAAGTACTTTTGAAGTGTAATCACTGTTGTAATGTAGGAAATGCGGCAGCCAATTTGCACACAGCAAGGTCCCACAAGCAACAGTAAGATAATGACCAGCTAATCTATTTTTTAGTGATGTTGGCAAAGGGATAAATACTGTCCAGGACACTGAGGAGAATTCCCTGCTCTTCTTCAAAATAGTGCCATGGGATCTTTTACATCCTCCTTATCAAAAGACAGCACCTCCAACAGGAGCAAGGCTATGGAGGGATTTTAACACAAGGATTAGGATTTTAAATTTGAGGCATTGGTGGACTGGGAGCCAATGTAGGTCAACGAGCACAGGGGTGATGGGTGACCGGGACTTGGTGCGAGTTAGGATACAGGCAGCAGAGTTTTGGATGAGCCTAAGTTTACGGAGGGTGAAAGATGGGAGGCCGGCCAGGAGAGCATTGGAATAGTCGAGTCTGGAGGTAATAAAAGTATGGATGAGGATTTCAGCAACAGATGTGCTGTGGCAAGGACGGAGAGAGGCGAGATTAGGAAAGTGGAAGTAGGTGATCTTTGTGATGCAGAGGTTATGGGGTTGGAAGCTCCACTCAGGGTCAAATAGGATGGCGAGGTTGCAAACAGTCTGGTTAGGGAGTGGGATGGAATCAATGGCTAGGGAAGAGAGTTTGTGCAACACTTAGTAAGTTTTTACACCATTCCTCTGTCCACTCTTTTAACAGAGCTGTTAACCCATTTAAAATCAACAGCATCCAGCAAAAGTGATGTCATCAAGCTGGCTAAGCAGCCAATCACATTGAAGAATACTCACAGACAGCAAACCAGGAAGTAAAATGCACAGATTATAATTTACTTTTAATAAATTTTACAGAGAGCGAAATGAAGATTGGGACATACACATAGGATTAAGATAGAAGTTGAAATATCAAAAACACACTTTAAACAAAATTATATTAAAAACTTGTCATTCTTAATCATATTAATGGCAAAAATTTGACATTCCACAAATATAAAATTGGTTTTTCAGGGCCAGAATGATTGTTCAGCAGTCAGTACACCATTTAAAACCTAGTTAATCTCTTTCAACAAGGCTTAACGTTTTAGGGGTTTTTAACAGCAATATTCCATTGTGAAAGGGGAAGTTTTCGTCCGTTCAAGTGATCTGGATTGATTGCCAGCTCTGGAGAGTTCCACAGCGCAACCTGTGGTGGAGCAGGGAGTGACTGACCACAACTCTGGATTTCTGCGTTTATCTGCGCATGTGCTAAATCCTGAAGTTGCTGTCAGTTTCAGAGGGGTAATGACAGCGAACGCTGACAGTTTTGCCGTCATTACCACTGCAAAATCCGGGCCTATAATATTTAAGTCTAAAAGCAAGGGAATTCTCCTACTGTCCTGACCAACCTTTATCTCAGAATCATTATTTCAACATTTGTATGCTTCATAAAATACTTCATCGTCTGTGAAATGCTTTGGGACATCACGAGGTCATGAAAGGTTCTATAGAAATACAAATTCTCTCTTAGAAATTATTATTTGCATTTTTAGTGTATATGTATATTTAGCATACATTTGTATGACTTTAGTCTGCCCACTATTTTACTAGAGATGTTAACCTCTTTATTTTGAATTAGTTAACACTTCTGCTAAAGAAGTTAATGGAGGTGCTCATTCAATAAAATCGCCAACACTAATTTTTAGACTTTAAATTCACTAACCCATCTCAGCACCCCAATAAGATGCATTGTAGCAATCGGTCACAGAGCTTCGATGAAGTTGTAACTCCATATAAAACCCAAGAACAGAAACAACCTTTTTGCACTTTGCAATATATTTTCCCCCTTCCTCGTTGGGAAAGTTCCAAGTGCTGAGCAGCCATCGTCACTGTTGAGCCAGCTGATGGGATTCGGTGGTGTGGCTCACCTCCAGTTCCTTTCTTTCTCCAAGAGGGAGAACCTGGCCTCCACATGGCACTCTCCGGGTGGAATTGGCTGAGAGCAGAAGCTCGGTGCCTGTGAATTGCGAGCATAGCCCCACAATCTTCTGCTAGAAGCTCTAACATACTGCATCACAGGTCCACCCTGAAATACTTTTCTAACTTAACGTACGGTAAGGAATTGAAGTACTGCCATTTGTCTCCAGCTCTGTGACACTCTGTTTATAGTTCCTTTTATTTGTGTACGATGCGTCTGTAAATTTAGATTTTCATTACTCCCTATAAAAAATTCAGGTGGGGAGGATTGATGCCAAACACAATGTGCATGCAATGCATATTTTATTCATCACTTGTCAGATATGAAAAAAAAACGATAGGATTGCATTTGCACATACAGGCTTGTGAAAATCCAATTGTATAAAATAAGTCTGTTGGGGTCTATAATCTATTTGCTAATGCAGTACCAGCCAAGCATGTACAGATAACCAACACTAAACTTGGCCAGTAATGAATTCGGAAATGAATAATAATTTCTGTGTAGATGCAGGAAAGTAAGCCGTGCCAATCTCCATTCTCGGCAGAAGATGAGCTTGTTGCTGAAAGCTTCAGTAGGTGTCAGCTGAGCCCATCCACCACTGCAAAAATGTTGGTTACTTGAAGCTGCAGGGCATCCTTTCACAAAATGATTAATCTTCACAGGCTGGAGACAGAGTTAATTATCAAAGCTCAACTGTGTAAAGCACAAGGGGGAAGCACTTGATACTGAAAGCACTTCCCAATTGGAACAGCGAAAGAAAAGCAAAGGGCTAGTCACCTGGGGCACTCTTGCGCATCTTTGTAGCAGAACAGAATTAGCAAAAAAACCTGGGAGCAGTTTACCTTCTTGTCCTGTTAGACAGGAATGACACATTAGACATGGAGACCCAGAAGCAAATATAACTTAAAAATAACCGGGCGAATATCATGGTGACACAGTAGATTAGAGCAATATTATGTGATGTGATGGTATTGTGGGGCAGAGGTTTAAATAGCCAGGCTGTTAAGCACCTGATCTCAATCATGCTGTTACCGGGCAGGTGACAAGTGGAAATCAAGCGTCTCTATGGGTGGGGGAGGGGAGTGGGAGGAAAGGAAAATCAGAAGACGAGTCATTCTTTCGGTACTCTTTCGTGCTCAGAGCGGCATTAGTAGAAACTTGAGAGCAGGTTGGCGGTCTGCCCTATCAGCAATAAGATGTGTGTAGCTTAGGAAACCAGGCAGACTGGGGTGAAAAAGGAAGAAAAGATGATTGCCACAGTACTCTCCACTGTAAATTTCTTTGAAGGAATAACGGCTAATCAATTCAGCTTTTAAATGTGGGAATGAAAACCTTTTTTATTGTTGCTATCAATTTGCTAACATAATTACTTTCCTTCAGTGTGATCTCTTTATCCAACTAAAAAGCGTAGCGGCAATCATTTTGTAATAAAAGCTGTTTGAAAAACAAGCCATCTTTTATAGTTACTGCAATTTAAAAAAAAAGATTTTGATCACAGTCTTTCAAAATGGATGATGCAAACACTTAACGTCTGACTATTTAAGATGAAAGACAGCTGAACAGTAAATGACATGCAGACTTGCATACAGAAATGTTACAGGAAAACAAAGAAAATACAAAGTGACATCCTGCCAGAAGAACAATGACATGTGCCACAGCTTTTTTATTCGTCAGAGTTTGAAAGACCTCAAAACAGTAATAATGTTAATAAAAAGGTTGATCCCTACCCAATTAGAGCTTTGACAGTATTACTATTGGCCTTTTCATGCCTCATAATATGGAGCAAGTTTAGTGTCATCGCAAAGTGATTTCAACTTTACTCTGATGCTAAATTGGCAGTAGAAGTCTGGAGTCAGGGTTTGACCTTACTGGAGCAAAGGTGAGTGTGACTCCCGGAGGGGATAGTCTTACACCCTATCAGCTATGTGGAGAGACTGGAGAAGCTGGGATTGTTCTCCTTGAAGCAGAAAAGGTTAAGGGGAGATTTATGAGAGGTGTTCAAAACTATGAAAGGTTTGGATAGAGTAAATAAGGAGAAACTGTTGCCAGTGGTAGAAGGGCCAGTAACCAGAGGACACAGATTTAAGATAATTGGCAAAAGAACCAGAGGCGAGATGAGCAGATTTTTTTTTACGCATCAAGTTGTTATGATCTGGAATGCACCTCCTGAAAGAGTGGTAGAGGCAGATTCAATGATAACTTTCAAAAGTGAATTGGATAAATACTTGAAGGGGAAAAATTTACATGGCTATGTGGAAAGGGCTATTCTTATTTATCCAGTCATAGCCAGAGAATCACCTGCAATGGCTTCTCTTCCCGCTCTCGCACCGTTACCTCTGGAGTTCCCCCAGGGATCTATCATTGGCCCATTCCTAGTTCTCATCTACATGCTGCCCCTCGGTGACATCATCGAAAACACGACGTCAGGTTCCACATGTACATTGACGACACCCAGCTCTACCTCACCGCCACCTCGCTCGACCCCTTCACTGTCACTGATTTGTCGCACTGCTTGTCCGACATCCAATACTGGATGAGCAAAAAATTTCCTCCAACTAAATATTGGGAAGACTGAAGCCATTGTCTTAGGTCCGCACCACAAACTCCGTTCCCTAGCCACCGACTCCATCCCTCTCCCTGGCAACTGTCTGAGGCTGAACAAGACTGTTCGCAACCTTAATGTCATATTTGACACCGAGATGAGCTTCCGACCACATATCCACTCCATTACCAAGAGTGCCTACTTCCACCTACGTAATATCACCCGACCCCGGCCCGCCCCGCCTCAGCTCATCCGCTGCTGAAACACTCATCCATGCCTTTGTTACCTCTAGACCTGACTATTCCAATGCTCTCCTGGCCGGCCTCCCATCTTCCACCCTCCATAAACTTGAGCTGATCCAAAACTCTGCTGCTCGTATCCTAACTCGCACCAAGTACCGTTCACCCATCACCCCTGTGCTTGCTGACCTGCATTGGTTCCTGGTCTGGCAACGACTCAATTTTAAAATTCTCATCCTTGTTTTCAAATCCTTCCATGGCCTCACCCCTCCCTATCTCTGTAGCCTCCTCCAGCCCTACGGGCCTACGAGATCTTTGTGCTCCTCCAATTCTAGCCTCTTGCGCATCCCCTAATTTAATCGCTCCACTGTTGGCGGCCGTGCCTTCAGCTGCCTAGGTCCTAAGCTCTGGAATTCCCTCCCTAAACCTCTCCGCCTCTCTACCTCTCTCCTCCTTTAAGACACTCCTTAAAACCTTCCTCTTTTCTCAAGCTTTTGGTCACCTGTCCTAATATCTCTTTATGTGGCTCGGTGTCAAATTTTGTTTCATAACGCTCCTGTTAAGCGCATTGGGACGTTTCACTATGTTAAAGGCACTATATAAATGCAAGTTGCTGTTGTTGCCCTTTGGAACCCTCTCCCCAAATCTTACCACTTTGCCACTTCCTTGCTTTCAAAAGTTTCCGTAAACCCATTTTAGTGACAATGTCTGTAGCATTTAGATATTTTTCTCGACATGAGCAGTGTATCAGAAGTGTGGGTAGTTGTGAGGTAGAAAGAATTACAGAAAATAATGGTCATCTTTTGATATTGTCACGTGATCCAATCATAATTCTAATCCATGTGTAGAACTTCAATATAATAAAAACACTTCCCATTTGTTCCTATTAATTCCTGGTCGAAGCATAAAGGGGGAAAAAATTGGGTTGATTTGCGCCTCTTGTTAGCGCCCCCGGGGGGTGCGAACGAGGGGCGCAAATCCCCTAGCGCCCGGGCGCGGCGCCGCTAACGCCTCCCGCGGAATTCAGTGGGAGGTTAGCGGCGGCGGTAGCCGGTAGCACCCCGTGGCACTGCGCTGCCGGCAATCACGTCATCGGCGTGCGCAGTGCCCCGCTTGCGCCCCAGCCGCAAACTTCCCTTGCGCTCCCTGACCTATCGCCGGACGATATGTCCGACAGGATCAGGGGGCGTTATTGCAGCGGCGGCAGCGGTAGTTAAAGGGGCAGGTGTCGGGCAGCCATTTTTATTTTGGCCGACTGCCAGCACCTGCCCCCTTTCCTTTTTTTTTCGGGGTGCCGGCCGCAATCGCTCAGCCCAGCACTCCTCTTGAGTGCCGGGCTGTTTTCACGGCACCCCGCTCCCCGGTGGTCCAGCAGGACCCCGGTGCGCACAGCGCTAGACCCCTCCGCTTTAATCAGGGGAGGAGGCCTGCAATGACATGGCGCTGTTGCACGTAGTGCTGCGAACTTCAGTAGTAGCGCCCCAAGAAGGAGGTGGAGCGCTTCCAGTAGCGCTCCACCTCCTGCTTGGGGCGCTACTACTTAATTTCCGGCGGAGGGGCGCTAACTTTTTAGCGACGTTAGCGCCCCAAAAGGGTCGCCACCCCATTTTTCCCCCAAAATGTTTTCCAATTATCCAGCAACTCTTATCACATTACATATATTCCACATTTGGTGTCAGCTGGAGATAGCAGATTTTAGAAGGGTGATTATTTTTATGTAAAATATCAGCATCTAAGTTGATTTTTGAATTAATCATTACAACATATGGAGGGGGGAGGGAATATTTCCTGTCAATAATTTTGCTAAAAAAAAGTCAGTGTGAGTTCAAAACAGGATTTTTGCTAATATTGTGCACCGGAGGAATCCACCCCATGGACTGCAGTGTAAAGATTTGTATGTTTCATTATTTTTATCTGCACTTTATTGAAATCCAAGGATCAGGATCATTTTATTGCAAACTAGTTAAGTTTTTATGAGCATTTATCTGCATTTTAAATGAATTCATTTCACATAAAAAGTGGTATTATCTTGGGTAATGATGCATAGCATCTTTAATAAATAAGAGTGAGTAATTAAAATGTAGTTAATTGCATGTAGTGGGAAGTATGGTATGGGAACAGCTTGCAGTGCTGCATGAGGTAATGTTGATATAAAGTAATGTAATTAATTACCTTGATTAGGAATTTAGTACACAATAAAATTCAACTACTTTTACTAATCTTGCGATATACCGAATGGCACCAGATGGCGCACACACAACTGAGGAGGATTGGAGTTATTAATGCTTCTGTTTCCGATAATGCCTTTTATTTTTTTAATGTTTTTTCATTCTAAAGGCGGATTGAATGAAAACACTACTTTCCAGTTTTACATGTTGATGCAGCAATAATGTGTTGAAAAATTCCACATTTTGTTCCCACCAGAATTAGCTATTCTCCTCTGCTTGCAAGAGATTTTCAAAAACAGAAACACATCCATACAGCCATGGCATTGGGCAGGATAACTGGTTGGGAGTCTTCGGTGTAAGGCGTTGTCTCATTTTCCCCCAAGCATTCAGGCCCTAAATTTACATGGGCCACCACCCAAGCAGTGACACTGGGATCGTGCCCAGTGCTGACCCCGACAGAGTATGGGGTCAGTGGGCGAGCACCTCATTAGCGCGGTGAGTGTCCCTGATGCTAGAGGCATATCTCAGGTGCCCAATATCTCATGCAGACTGAAAACTCTTCCAGAACCTCTAAGTTCCGGTGTCATCCTTTTACACCCTCTCTAGTGCCTCCGTATCCTTTTTATAATATGGAGACCAGAACTGTGCACAGTACTCCAAGTGTGGCCCAACGCACTCACAGCCAGTTCTACCCTCCATAAACTTGAGGTCATCCAAAACTCTGCTGCCCGTGTCCTAACTCGGAGCAAATCCCGGTCACCCATCACCCCTGTGCTCGCTGACCTACTTTGACTCCCGGTTAAGCAATGCCTCGATTTTAAAATTCTCATCCTTGCTTTCAAATCCCTCCATGGCCTCGCTCCTTCCTATCTCTGTAATCTCCTGCGGCCCTACAACCCTCCGAGATATCTGCGCTCCTCCAATTATGGCCTCTTGGGCATCCCCAATTTTAATTACTCCACCAATGGTGGCTGTGCCTTCAACTGCCAAGGCCCTAAGCTCTGGAATTACCTCCCTAAACCTCTCCACCTCTCTTCCCCCTTTCCTCCTTTAAGACTCTCCTTAAAACCTACCTCATCTGCCCATATATCTCCTTATGTGGCTCAGTGTCAAATTTTGTTTGATAACGCTTCTGTGAAGCTCCTTTGGATGTTTTACTACGTTAAAGGCGCTATATAAATGCAAGTTGTTGTGGTCTAACCAAGATTCTATACAAGTTTAACATAACTTCTCTGCTTTTCAATTCTATCCCTTTAGAAATGAACCCCAGTGCTTTGTATGTTTTTTTTTTATGGCCTTATTAACCTGCGTCACTACGTTTAGTGATTTGTGTATCTGTATATTTGGGGAAGTTATTAGAATCTGTTATTAGGGGCAGAGTGACTGAGCATTTGGACAAATACGAGCTGATTAGAGAGAGCCAGCGTGGATTTGTATCGGGTAACCCATGTCTAATGAACCCATGTCCAGTTGAATTTTTTGCGGAGATAACTAACGTGGTAGATCAGGGAGTGTCTATGGATGTTATTTATATGGACTGACAGAAGGCATTCGACAAGATTTCACACGAGAGACTGTTAACAAAAATGTGAGTTCATTGCTTTGACATGTCAGAAGGCTAAGACCATACTCCCAGACGAAGACGAGGCAAACAGTTCATCCACACCAGCTCATAAGGACAAGGTTGTATATGTTCTGGAAATAGAGCCAACTACAAGCTTGTATACTTGGGAGGGGGTAGGTGTGGGTCGCGGGAAGAAGTGTCTAGTCATGATGCTCCGGCCATAGTGTAGGGCAGGCTTGATGGACCAGCTGGTCTTCTGCCTGTCAATTTTGTATGTTCGTATGTATATTTGTAATCTATTCAATAGACTAGGGGGGCTAAATTTGAATGCCATTACCCTGCGCCTGTTGAGTCCGGTGCAGGCAGCATGTAAACTTCGTGCTGCCCGTTAATTTAAATGATAGTAACGAGCAGCCCAGCGCAGAACGCGATGTTCAATGGCTGCATGCCTCAGCAAGAGCCCAAGTTCGTGCGAGGCTCGCACCACTTAAAGCTAGCCTCTATTATTTAAAGCCAGCCTGCACCTCTTCAAGAGGAGGTGTATTCTGGCTGGAGCAGGTGCTGTAAGTGGCTGGGGAAGACATTGTGAGCAGGAAGAAGATGTACTAATGGCATAACAGGGGAGAGAGCAGGCTCCAAGATTTTCCACCGCAGCACTGGAGGCCTTGGTACAAGAGGTGGACAGGAGGAGAGAGGTACTCTATTCATAGGGGGCTAGGAGGCCCTCCAGACAAACTGTGAGAAGGCAATGGGAGCAGATAGCTGTTGCGATCAATGCCAGCAGTGTAACCCCGAGGACCTGTGTGCAGTGCCGCAAGAAGTTTAATGACCTCACATCGGTGGCCAAGGTCAGTGAATTCATCTTCAAATGCCATATCCTTACAACTGAACCATTAGGCTCAGACACTATTCAATTCACCACCCTCCCTTCACTCACCTACCAACAATCTCAATCACGACTCAGACCTCATATTCATAGCTTCACCTCACCCTCACACACTTAGCAGTGCTGCAAAACACACACCCACACTTCACAGCTTCCACACACTGCCAGCTATTCATCCATGACAGGCACATCACCCAAACACATTGACAACACTCACTGACACACTTCCCTCTCTTTTGCAGGACAAAGTGGCTCATAACCAGAGGCAGCGGGGCTACCTGCAGGGCCTAGCCCCCGTGGAAAAAATGATGCTGGAGATTATTGAAGCAGCCATTGCTGAGCCCGTGGCCAGCGGCAGGGCTGAAACAGTCGAAGATGACGGTATCCTCATACCTAATCCTCCTTCTCACATCCCACTTCCCCCTCATCCTACAATCTCTTCTGATTTATAAACTCAAGATGGTGTAAGCATGCACCTTTTGCTTTCCCCGCCTCCCTCACCACAACTCTGCCTTTGTGCCTTTCTCCTTTCAGGTACCCAAGAGCTGCAACCTGGCCAGGCAGTGGTGGAGGAGCAAGAACTGGAACAGGAAGAAGGCAGTGATGCTGAAGACACAGCACCGTCACTTGATTTCACACTCTCAGCCACCAGCTCAGATACTGACACGCTGCGTACTTTAGAGGATAGGTTAGACGCGGGATCTGCACGTGGCGAGACACCGGGCACGAATGGCCTGCAGCCAGGGCAGGGTCAAGGGTAGCTCAGGTGCCAGCTCCCTGGAGGGCGAGGTCGCACACGAGTTCTGCTGCACAGGACTCAGATGAGGACGTCGATGAGGCGGCCTACAGAAGAAGGCTGATGGGTACGCACAATGAAATGCTTGGTTCAGTGGCAGGTCTGCCAGAAAGCCTGAGTGCACTGTCAAGGAGCATGGAGGAGTCCGGCACCAACCTTGCACAGGGCTTTGCGCAGAGCTTGGAGCCTATCCTTTGCAGCATGGAAGTGATGGCCAACTTCATTAGCGCATTTGTGGACCGAACCATAATGCAACGTCTGATGGCCAATGTCTCAGCTTCCATTGCAGCACAATGTCTGAGTGCTGCAGTGGAAGCTCAGATTTCTGTCATGCAAGCTCAGCTTGCTGCCATGCAAGCTCGGACTGCTGCCATCATGGCTGCGGTTACCAATGTTAAAAGGGGCTTGCAGGGTGTCACAGCAGTCCAGCAATCTGTCCGGATTGCTGAGGAGCCACCCCGGGCGAGTGGCGGTGGCTCCGTGGAGCACAAACTTGCTGTCCTCTCTCAGCGTGACAGCATTCGTCCTCCCACCACTGCCACTCCGCCAGTGCCCTTGCTTTTGCCTGTCAGCCAACCAGCCCAGGCTGCTGTCGCCCGTGCCGAGATGGTGCAGTCCGAAGCCGGGCCTTCTAGGCCCAGAGCTGCTCGAGGTCGTCCTCCAAGGCCATCTTCAGTCTCCCCCACTGAAAGTCAGCAGCCTTCCACCAGCCATGCAGCAGCCACTGGGGTAACAGAGGGAAGGTAAGGTGTGGGACTATTGTTGAATGGGGAATTGGGGTTGTGTTCACTGGTACCGCAGTCGGATGAGTCGATCATGGACCGCCCAGCCAGAAAGGGGCTGTGTTGGTTGCCTCCTCCCTTCCTCCTCCTCTTCCCCCTCCTCCTGCTCCCTCTACGAGCAGCTTGTCCTCCTCTGTGCTCCCTCTGCTCATTCTCCCTGTCATGCTGCAGGCCAAGGGGGATACAAACTACTGCACCCATGTCTGGGAGCAACTGGTCTGAGTAGAAGCCTTGAACTAACCTGCCACACCACTCCCTGGAGACTTCAGCAACTTTAAATAAGATAACAAACCACCAAACACTTCTACAAACTCGGCAAGAGCCAGTAGAAATCAATCAGCAACTAACCTGAAAGCAGTTGATGATCCCTTTAAATAGCACTGGTTGGAGGGGGGTCCTGCCTGCTGCTGAATGCGTGTTCAGCTGTGCCTCTTTAAGAGAGAGCATTAGCTGGAGTGTTGAGGTTGAAAATGGCAGCGCTGGCATCAAATCAGCATTACACGCTGACTGATGTCACAATCTGCCTACTCTGCATACTTCCTGCGCACGTTCCAAGCGCCCGCGCTAGCTACCTCACCAAAATGCTGTCTGATGCCTGCCCACACCAGAGGTGTACGCGCGTGGTGCAGACGCCATTTTGGATACAAAATGGCACCCGTAGTGCCGAAAAACCGGGCTCTACGGAGCCGAATTTTGCGGCCTAGGTATCTAAATCAGTAAACTTGTCAGTTGTCTTACGAGACTAATACTAAATTTCACCCATTTATAATAATCTCAGACACGCTCAACTGTAAGTTTATAATCAGCGAGCAGCTATAGCTGAATTACTGTGACATCATTGAACTGCCTTTGAAACCTTTGTTATTTAGTTTGTCAATCAACCCTATCTACTCATTCTTTGTATACTCAATTTTCAAGTGCCGCAAACTATGATTCTAAGGTTAAACAATTATTGGTTCATGACTTTGTTGTCTGATTTCTTCTTTGATAATTGGCAAAAAAGGGTTAATTCACTCACTCAGTACAGTAGCTTGCGCAGATTCTAATGGGAGGTTGATAGTGTAAATGCTAATTTAATCTGAACTGGTTGCTGTCAGACACTATGGAGAGCCAACCTTGGGCATTATTTACCCCCAGGCATAAACTGGGTTGTAAACCCAGACGGTCCCTCGACGAGGATTTAAGGTGAAGTGTTAAGGATTTGTCTGGCGCCCTTGATGAATATTCTTGTCATGGTATATATCCTACTGTTCTTACACTTCTCACCTTCTACATGCACAGTTACAAAGAATTACAATCAGCATTCTTTTCTTTTCCTTATCCATTTCTGTTGATCTTTGAATATTTTTAATTGGAACACTACTTTGAATGGACTTCTGGGAAGAGTAGAGAAGACAAAAACCTAAGAAGTGTCGAAGAAATAGTTGGATTCTGAGCTGGTGATGGGGGGTATCAGTCGGTCCTTTCTGGATGGATGAACTGGGATGGCTGAAGGAGCCTTCTTCATCTGTATCTATATGGTGATTTTATAAAATCTGTGGATTCAATACATTGTGGGTACTATAGCCTACATTGGAATTTATGAACTGCTGTTAATACCGTCCAAAGCAACCTTAACACCCAGACTGCTATTTCTGCATGATTATAAAATTACCAATGGCCCAAATACACTTCAGCAGTCAAGGACATTCAGCCTCGGATCTGCGGGTAAGCGTTCTCCAAGGCAACCTTAGAAACACACGACAACGCAAAATCATCGAGCAGAAACTGATAGCCAAGTTCCGCACTCATGAAGACGGTCTCAATCGGGATCTTGGGTTTATGTCACGATACATGACGTGATCCGGACTCGAGTCGTCGTTAGCTTGTTCACAGATGTGATTCCCAGTAAAAAAGTAAAAATTTTCCCAGTAAAAAAGTAAAATTTTTTTTAAAGCTTTTCGTTTTACATACAGACGGCAGCTTTTGACACGTTGGAACCCCTGCGACTTCACCTCATTGTCTCAGTTGTATCTTGCTATGTCTTTTGATGTGGTACCTTCCTGGCTGACTTAATTAACTTTATCACACCTCGGCAGATAGTCAGGATGATTTAATTTATTGGTCTGCAATTGTAAAGTACACATGCTTTTTTTTTCCATCTATATATGCTCTGGCGATTCTGTATCCAATTTACTTCACCTGAGGAAGGAGCGATAGCTCCGAAAGCTTGTGATTTCAAATAAAACTGTTGGACTATAACCTGGTGTTGTGCGACCTCTCAATTTTGTCCACCCCAGTCCAACACCGGCATCTCCGCATCATGACCAAATATAGGTCCCATGGTAATTATTATGTGCAACAATTCTTTGTCTTTGTCTAAGTCCTTGGAGGCTTCTGTATTTGTTTCATTAAAAAATGCACATTTATATTTCCTGCCACATTTATTATTTGCTAAAGTTACTGTCTGCTCACAGTCATTTATTCTAAATGTGTTAATTCCCTACAGACCTTCAGAGAGCAGTGTATGTTCACTTGCTCGCCCATCCATGATTTATTTTCCTTCAAACAAAAAGTGTTCGGGAACTTTTGTGCTTGTTAAAGTGAGACGTGTCAATACTGAAGATTGAAACAGTTTCTTTATTTTACACCCACGGCCACCAATAAACAGTTTGATGTCTGACATTTCCATTTGCCACGTCAACCATCCTCATGGTCTGCCTGAGTTAGACTGACAATTTAGTGCCAATTAGTGGACTCACACCCACTAGGGACTGAGCTGAGACTGTGCAAACTCATTGGGCCTTAAATTCCTGGTTGTGGAGGGGCGTAACTTGAATCCGCCGGGTTTATGTAACATTGGAAATCCCGATCTAGGAGGTGAGTGGATGTGCCCCCCCCCCGCCATCCCCCCAATCCTGGCAGCAGCTTGGGAGCATAGCTGGGGGCATTTCCGGACTACTCCAGGAATTCTACCCAGCACACCATCTCACAGGCACAGCAGGACTTAGGCTCCCAGATTGCCGGAGGGATCAATGACTTTACTACTCCAACTTTGACCTCACATCAGTGCGGATGCCTATGTCTGCACACCTGTAGGCTGCTCGCCCTGACTATGTAAATGTTCCTGTCCCACCGATCTGGGACAGGGTCAACAGCTTGGACAGATGCCTCACTCCGCCACACTTCCAGCAGCAAAGCAGGAACCCAGCAATTTCAGGCCTATTATACATAAGAACCTTATGTTCAGCAGCAGAAACAGGAAACTCCCATTCCGTCAGCTCGGGCGAGATTTGAACCGAGGCGGCATTGGTGAAAGGGTGGCATCTAACCCACTGCATCACTTCTTACATTCTAGACAACAATAAAAAAGAGCTTATTTTATTTTTGTAAAGGATATTCAGCTTATAGGTGTTGAGCATAGACTTTACCCCACAAGTAGGGGGAAGCAAATATCTTAACTGATTCACATACATCTTGTTACACACACCAAGAAGAAGAAACATCGTCACTTGATTTCACACTCCCAGCCACCAGCTCCTCAGGGTCGACCTGCAAGGCCATTTGCAGTGTCCCCTACTGAAAGTTAGCAGTCTTCCGCCAGCCATGCTGCAGCCACTGGGCTAGCACTGCGTGACATCACTAGGATTGACAAAGGCAAGACAGTCACTAAGGGAATGCATAAGGGTGATGAGTTAATTTCTTGATGTCATATTGGATGGATAGATGTATAAAGTTGGATTGGAAAGTTTACTTTGTGGTGGCTTTTATTTCAGCATTGTGGCCAAGAGGACGCTGTGATGGTCAGTAACAGAGGGAAGGGAAGGTGTGGGACAAATGTTGAAAGGGGAATTGAGGTTGTGGTTACTGGTACTGCAGGTGGGTGATTCCATCCCGGATATCCCGGCCAGAAAGGGGCTGTCTGAGTTGCATCCTTCTGCTTCCTCCTCTTCTGCTTCCTCCTCTTCACTTTCTCCTCTTCACTTTCTCCTCTTCTGCGTCTTCCTCTTCCCTCTGCGAGCGGATGCTGTAAATCTGAAATAAAAGCATAAAATGCTGGAAATACTCAGCAGCTCAGGCAGCATCTTGACCTGAGACGTGAACTCTGTTTCTCTCTCCATGGATGCTGCTTGACTTGCTGAGTATTTCCAGCATTTTCTGTCTTCTCAGAAGCCTTCCTTTACCATCTGAGGCCTTCCAAGCATCCAGCAACACTCCCTGCACACTTATAAAACTTTTAACATATATTGCACTAGGTCACTACTTCAATAAAATATAAAAAATCCAGTCCAAAAGCTTAAATGCAAACTTACCTGAAAGATGTGTGTGTCTGTTTAAGAAGTGCTGACAGCGTCTCTGTCAGTCTGCTGCATGCTCGCTTTTCAGAGTGAGCTTAGGACCCAGTGCTAAACTCTGTGCTAAGGTCGAAGTTCGCAGAGCGTGACGTTAAGTCGGCGTTGCATCTCCAGGGCCAGCGCTGCTGTTGGCAGTGCTAAGACCCCCACCAAAATGGCGGCTGCCAAGTCCCGCACCAGAGAAAGGCGTTAGAGTGGCGGCCATCCTTTTTTTGCCAGGATTGTGGCTCAAACGGGTGGCGATAAGGTAGGGAATTTCTTCCCCCATAAATATTGTCTTCAATACATTGCGATTTTTCTGTTAATTTCAGCAAAAACTCTATACAATTTTTTTTTAAACCCTGACCATTGAACTCAATTTTATGTGGGCAAGTGGCATATGTGAGATCACACTTATTGATTTTGGGTTGAAATCTTGTTTTTTAAAAAATATTTATAACAAATGCATTTATTAGCTGTCAGAGGAATTTCTTATGAGCCCATGAGCACATCTGCTCCTAATGTGGTGCAGCACGTTTTAAACCCACATACTTGAATAATTGTACCTAGGAAGTTTTGTTTCTAAACATAACTTTTATTTATCTTGTTGATTTTTTGTTGTACTTGTGGTATGAACTACCTTGATGTCCTGAATTTGTAGTTATTGTTCCTGAGTACAAATGCTTGACATTGACTTTTTTTTTGAACCAGCACTTTTGCTCGTCATTTTTCTAATAGCACGTATGACTTTCAAACTGACATTTCGCAGTAGAAGCACTAATACTGCAAGACTCAAATGTTTTGAACCATTTATAGTGTGTTCCATAGTCCCTTAAGAATAAACCGTGAATGTAACAACAAGTAAGTACATGTTCCCTTAAGATTATGTCACCTGTGGTGTACAGAATTCCGCCTATTTTCATACAGTAGGTCATTTCTTCATTAGCGTAATCAGGTTTCTTTATAGTCAAGTCTGTTCCAGCTTTCCTTGGGGATGCCAATTAAGGACACTTATGAATTTTTTAAATAATCATTAACATCAGTACGTTGACAGGTATACAAGCCTAACTGTGATACATTATTTATCATGGACTTGTGCTGTGAATGGGAAATTATGCAGGTTGCTTATTACTTATTGTAGGTGTCAATTTTTTTTTTAATTGCTTGAAAATGAATAAAATGTTTAGCTCTTTAAGAAATGCCAACAAACTCTGTTCTACTTTTTGATCATCTCTGAAACTTTGCATAATTTATTGTGAACAGCTGCTGCAATGCTTTCCGTCCCTTTCATTTGATTAAGGACCTTTTAGTGGTTTGGTGGCAGAATTAGTTATTTATGTTACTTTGTTATACACTTAACAACGCAACACAGTTTATTTATAAATGCTAGAGAAAACCGTACAGTAAGAGCAGAAAATGTGCAACAATCAATTCTTTTATACAGCAGTCAGGAAGGAATTGCGCAGTTATAAAAGGTCTGCAATCAGATTATTATTTTCCCTGCCAGTTTGCCTGCTAGATGCAAATTTCTAATGAGCCCGTCAGAAACTCTTACCAGCACCAGTACTAACTGTGGAATTGGCCAGAAGTGCCTTTATATTTTAAGAAATCATTTACATTTGCCACAGATAATCTGGTAGAATTAGCTGTGTAGCCTTGAGTTCTCAGTATAGAGCTTGTAACTGTGACAGAATTATTAATGCACTACCTACAAATCTCAGTTGGACTACCGTATTTGGCAGAGGGGAAGAAAGGGGCACTGGTAGAGTCAGTCCCACCTGGAGAAACCCAACTCTTCTGGCCAATTCCACAGTTAGTACTGGTGCTGTTAAGGGCTTCTGATGGGCTCATTAGAAATTTGTATCTGGCAGGGAAAAGCTGTATTGATTGCAATTGTTCAGAGGTTCACTACTGAGATTATCCAGCTGAGCTAAGGGAGTGATGTAATGGGGGACATATAGACCAAAAAGTAGACAGGGTGGAAATAAAGAAAGCACTTTACTGCTGTGTACAATTAGGTCATATTTTAAAATCAATAATTCTAATTCCTTCAGCAGTATCTCTGAATTTATGAATAAAGGCACCTCAGACAGATTGAGGATACCCTCATGTGATCTTTTCCAGGAGTGAATTAATCTCTTTCTGCACATTATTCATTGTGAGCCTTTTATGTCCGGCTTAAAAAATATTAAAGGTAAAGGAACAATTTTGAATGAGAGAAGAAAGACTAACCTGTTTAATTCCAGAACTGAAATTTATAGATTCAGTATTGTGAAACTGTATTTCTTTTAGTGACAGGGGACTTGAGAGCAATAACACAGCCTTTGGGTGACATCCATGCAACTAAGCATCATTAAAGTTATAAATTTACCTTCTGCAATATGCTTTTATTGAGCTTTCAGAAAATTACATTTTTCATTTTATAATCTCACTCTTAATTTTTTACCTGCCCATTTTTCTTCCCTCATCTCCTGAAGGTATTAATTCCATGCTGGAGTTTGGTTCCATGGGCATGAGTCACCCTCCAATGCCTCGTCCAAATGGCTATTCTTCTTGTGCGAGTCTTGACGGTGAATGCTGGCACCTGTTTTACTACAGCGGTACGATAGTCACGTCCGATCCTGTCCTCACCCAACACCAGCACATCTGTCCTTCACTATGCAGCGGTCGGAGAGTAGCAGTCAAATCAAGGAACCCTGTCTAATTCCCCCTCCACAACATGGGCAGTGAGACCGATTGTTTTACCCCTACCAATGCTCTGACTGAGACCAACTATCTCAGCACAGAGCTGGAATCAAACCAGGGATCTTCCTGGTCTAAGTGGCTCAGCAACACACTGGATAATCTTTTAAAGCAATGAGTGTCCCAGTTTTATTTATTTCTACATGTATTTGTTTTGTACTTCCAGTTATCCACCCCAAATCAACAATATTGACTACTACAACCATATAGGTTCAGATTCCATGGGGGTGAAATTCCCATGGAGGGCCGTTTGGGGCGCGAAGTAACTAATGTTTGGAAAGTTAACGCCAGGCGCTAACCTTTTCAAACATTAGTTAAATTCCCATTTTTTCTTCCAAGAGGGAAGTGGAGTGCTAAATCAATCGCTCCACTTGCCTCTTGGAGCGCAAGAGGTGGGGAATGTACCGATCCGGGGCGAAGTGCTCAGCAGCACCACAAGTGGCCAAGCGTGGCGCTGCCGCGTTGCAGGGGCGCTTCCCTGCATTAAAGGGAAGCGGCCCCATGCTGCGAGCTCTGCAGGTTCATTTTTAGATATGTGGGCCACCGGGGAGTGGGAGTGCCGCGCGATCAGCCTGGACTGCTGGGCTGACTGATCGCAGCACAGACGCGCGACCGGTGGCCAAGAATAAATGTTTTAAAAATTCGGCAGATTTTTTTGGCCGGCCGCCCACCGTGCCTTTAAGTTGTGCTCCGCGAGCGGCCGTGCTCAGTGTTCGCGACCCCTGCAGCAGTTGGTAACATCGCCCAGCGCTGTTGTGGGGCGCGATTACGAATTTTTCTTCCGAGATGCTACCGGGGCACTGCGCCCGGAGATGGCGTCATGATCTCCGGGTGCAGAATATCGAGGCACTGCCCGGTAACGCTGCCGATAACCTCCCATGGAATTTCGTGGGAGGCGCGGTTATCGCCTCGGGGGGTGGGGGGGGGGGACGCAAAGCCGGTCGCGCCCCGTTAGTGCCTCTCACCGGAGGCGCAAACGAGGGGAATTTCGCCACCCATATGTACACTGATGACACCAAGCTCAACGTCTCCTCCACCTCAGTCACCCCCTCCACTGCCTTTGTGTTCTCAGCCTGCTTGACCAACATCCAGTCTTGAATCAACCGCAATTACCTCCAGTTAAACATCTTCGGCCGCTGCAACAACTCCGTACGCTGGCCACCAATTCCATTCTCCTCCCCGGCTACTGTCTCAGGTTGGACCAGACTGTTCGTAACCTTTGTTTTCTATTTGATTCTGAGTTGAGCTTCCAACCCCATATACGCTCCATCAACAAGACCACCTACTTCCAGCCCTACCTCAGCCCATCTGCTGCTGAAACGCTCATCCATGCCTTTGTCACCTCCAGACTCGACTATTCCAATGCTCTCCTGGCCGGCCTCCCATTTTTCACCCTCCATAAACTTCAGCTCATCTTAAACTCTGCTGCCTGCATTCTAACCCAGATCAAGTTCCATTCACCCATCACTCTTGTGCTCACTGACCTAAATTGGCTTCTGGATTTGGCCATCCATGTACACAAAAACCACTGCACAGGTACAAACAGTAATGAAAAGGCTAATAGAGTGCTGCCGCTTATCTCAAGAGAGTTGGAATACAAAAGTGAAGAAGTGATGCATCAGTTGTACGGACCCCATCTGGATTGCTGCATTGAGTTTAGGGCACTGCACCTCAGGAAAGATAAGTTGGTGTTGGAGGGGGTGCAGTGCAGATTCACCAGAATGATACTGGTCTTAAAGGGATAAATTATGAGGAAAGGTTGCATAAACTTGGTTTGTATTCCCTTGAGTTTAGAAGCTTGAGGGGTTATCTAAAATGATAAAGGGATTTGATAGGGTAGATATAGAGAAACTATCTCCTCTGGTGGGGGAATCCAGAACAGGGGGCATAATCTTAGAGTAGAGCTAGGCAAAGGGCAGTGGAAATTTGGAACTCTCTCCCCCAAAGTCTGTGGATGCTGGGTCAATTGGAATTTTCAAGACTGAGGTTGATGGATTTTTGTTAGGTAAAAGTTTAAAGGGATATGGAATAAAGGCGGATAAATGGCGTTGAGGTCCCGATCAGCCATGATCCAATAGAATGGCAGAACAAGCTTGAGGGGTTGGATGGCTTACTGCTGCTCCTCACGTTTCTAACTTACTCTTTTGCTTAAAGATTGAAGATTTATTTTATGTTCATATTTTAATTGGAGTTGCAAAAACAAAATGTAAACATAAACCCAGTGAGGGTTTAAGAATATAAACAGAAAATGCTGGAAACACTCAGCAGGCCAGGCAGCATCCGTGGAGAGAGAAACAGAGTTAACGTTTCAGGTCGACGACCTTTCATCAGAACTGGAAAAAGTTAGAGATGTAACAGATTTTAAACAAGTACAGAGGCAGGGAAAGAGGGGCGGGAGGGGAAGGGGGGAAAAGAACAACAGGGAAGGTCTGTGATAGGTGGAAGGAAGGCAGGAGTGATTTAAATGGCAAAAGGGATGATAGTACAAGGCAAAAGGGGTGGTAAAGAAACAAAAGATGGGTCTAGGGGAGCTGTAAATGGCAACAGCAGAATCATTACCAGCACCTGCTGTCCGAAAAAATGGGAGCAGAGATTATGGTCTGAAATTGTTGAACTCGATGTTGAGTCCAGAAGGCTGTAAAGTGCCTAATAGAAAGATGAGGTACTGTTCCTCAAGCTTTCATTGAGCTTCATTGGAACAGTGTAGGAGGCCGAGGACGGAGAGGTCAGAGTGGAAGTGGGACAGAGAATTAAAATGGCAAGTGACCAGAAGCTCAAGTTTACGCTTGTGGACTGAATGGAGGTGTTCAGCAAAGCGATCACCAAATCTGTGTTTGGTGTCCCCAGTGCAGAGCAGGCCACATTGTGACCTGATCATAACCACTGCTCCAATTTTTTTCGGTCAATTTAAAAAATGCGCAATGATGCCTAGCTGTTTTACAAAAAGTCTGTATTGATACAGAGCTATTCCTCAAACAGAGTGACCTTTGATGCCAACCCCATGTATAGTGGAGCAACAATAAGGGAAGCTTTTACTGCCCATACTTGTTGCTCACATTGATGGATTTCCCATCCTTGCATGATATGGAAAGTGGTCTTAACATTCTGAATAGTTTAGTAGATTGGACGTAGAAGAAACCTACCCCATCTATTTCCATGTTATGAAAGTGACCCTCAACTCTCAACCAGTGAGAATGTTGTAAAAGGCCTTGATTGAAGATTAAGCAAGAACATTATTTTATCCTTCTAAATTTGCATGCAGCATTAATCTATAACTAGCAATTGCTGTTCTCTGAGCTTTCCGGGCAAAGTGACTGCCACTAAAATTTCTGTTTTCCAGGTTACAAATGTCAATAAGTGTTGGCAGCTTTAAAGGAGGGCACAAGCTCTGGAAAAAAAACAGTGCTCTTCTGAAAATAAAGTCCCAAGAGCATGCTGAAGGAATTGATTTTACATGAAAAGGAAACATGTTTCTTAATGGATGCAAGACACCAGAGAATGGGAATGTAGTGAATCCCCGCCAGCACCTTTTAGAAGCAGGTGAAATCACTGCTAAATATATTCTGTTGAATCTTAGTTTAAAATTTGAATTAAAAAGACGTAAAGGTAAGCCACAATGCGACTGGGTGTACAAATAATGGCCTCACTAGGGTATTTCAAACACCTCTTACACTTAAGGATATAGGATTAGATTTGCTTCCAATTTACAATTTTGTGGTGGAACAAAATAGGGCATTAATGCATAATTTCTCAAAAGCTTTTTTCTAAAACAGCACTAAATTTTTCTGGAAAAAATTGCTAGGCCTCTTTGATGCCCTCCAGGAGCCTACTTTGCCGTACTTAAACATGGTCAACTGGATGTGTCTAAGTTCCTCAACCCATTTTCTTCAAACCAGCGCTAAATAATTACCAGCGCTTTATACATGGCATTGGGAGTACCAGTAAGTTTGCTCGGAGGTAGATACCATTGAGAGGAGGCCATGTTGTTTGCTACAACTGAAGGTTTGTGTTACTTTGCCTGCATATTAATTTCTATACTTCCTATATTTCAAGGTTCTGTCAGGACTTTTGCTGCTACTTTTAGTCAGCGCTGTAAAAAGTACAGCTTTGGACTTGGGACATGGAATTCCCAATGGCCATCACTCTATTCCTTTGTTATGAGAGAAGCCTCCTAGAGTGAGGTAACACAGAAGACCTTTATTCCCTACGAACAGATATCTTCTTCTTAGGCAGTCCCTCGGAACCGAGGCTGACTTGCTTCCACATTAAAAATGAGTTCTCAGGTGACTGATGAGTCCAATGCGGGACCTACAGTCTCTGCCACAGGTGGGTTGAAGGGGCGGGTGGGTGGAGTGCTTGGGTTGACGTGTGCTCCTTACGCTTGGCTTCCACTTGCTCCCGGCGAAGAGACTCGAGGTGTTCGGCGCCTTCCCGGATGCTTCTCCTCCACTTTGTGCGGTCTTGGGCCAGGGATTCCCAGGTGTCAGTGGGGATGTTGCACTTTTTCAAGGAGGCTTTGAGGGTGTCCTTGAAGCATTTCCTCTGCCCACCTGGGGCTCTCTTGCCGTGCCGGAGCTCCGAGTAGAGCGCTTGTTTTGGGAGTCTCATATCGGGCATGCGGACGATGTGACCCGTCCATCGGAGCTGATCAAACGTGGTCAAAGCTTCGATGCTGGGGATGTTGGCCTGAGCGAGAACACTGACGTTGGTGCGCCTATCCTGCCAATGGATTTGCAGGATCTTGCGGAGGCAGATATGCACTCACCAGGGTTTACAGACCATTGGTCTTCCTGAGATGTTCCTGAACGATAGTGTCTCAGAAGGTTGTGCTTCCCCCTGGAGGCAATTGGGGAAATATGTCAGCTGCTGGATGATGACCTGCAGCCCACTTCTACCAGGATAATAACATTGTCTATACCCATCAAGGTTACCACTGCCTTGAATTTCTTTGCAACTGGATCCTTCCAGACAGCATCTGGTGATCTTCGCTACATTAGCCAGGCAGCAGCTCACCACTACGTCAAGAAGGTTACTGATCATTGCTCCCTAATCATTGCTCTTTTGAAGACTGGGACCCTAAGACCTGGGTCCTTATTATCCACAGACAAGAGCGGTTATTCCAACCCCCCCCACCTCCATGGAGTAATGATATTTTCTCCCCCCCCCCCCCCCACCCCCCACTTCTGCTTCCAGGTGCTCATTTTCATTTGTGTTCAGTGCTTCACCTGGGGACAACCCCTCTGACTCACTAACTACTCCTCCCGAGCACATGTTTCTGGGCTGGTGCTGGACTGATGGAGCTGGTGATGAAGTGGCAACAATTGAGGCTTTGGACATGTCAGCAGACTCTGCTCTGAAAGTGCATCAGAATGGCAAGGCTTTGTCTATGATGTGAAACATGAAAGAACTTGTTTAGTTGCACTGACATTGACATTGTCCCTTGAAGAATAGTGCAAAGGAATTTCAAGACTTTTAGAAAACACAAAAAGTTGCTACTATCTTTGATGAGCATTTCCCAGCTTTTACCAACCTTCTGTTGCTGACTCACCTCCAACTCTCCTGTTTGCCTAGAAATTCCAGTGCCTCCTGTTCATATTAACTCAGGGTTTTCTTTGGGACACCAATCAATAGATGAGATACATTGGCTAAAACAACAGGGTATATTTATTTATTTTAGCTGTAGGCTGTCTCAATACTTGTTCTGCTGTCTCCTTCAATTTGTGACTCTCAGCAGTGAAAATCAATAGAATGACTAACTGGGAGGTGCTCTTGGAGTCAGTCACACATTATAGTGTTTGATTATTCATTTACCACCTCACCTTGGTCTATTTCTATAAAGCCAGACTCCTTGAGCGCTGCAGTGCAACTAAACTTTACATCAAGCAAAGCTTGAAGTTTGTATTACAAATTCCTACATTGTAGTAATCTCCAATCTAATTTAAAATGCTTGTGCATAAAAAAATTGAAAGCACCTGACAAAAATAAGTGGGTAACAAATGATTATTAGACTCCAGTGACCTTTAGTACTCATAATGTGCTAATTACTCAGTGCTCTGCTTTTAACACGTGCATTTAATGTATGTCATGGGTGAGTCATTTCTTGAGAACCTGGTTACTGCCGATATAAAGTGGCTGTTTGGTGATAAGTGCCGAATCATTACCAAGCGGTAGTGCTGCTGAGCTTGTTAATGCCGCCATAATTGCTATTTAAATCCAGTTGGCACAATATTGTGATGAGTCATTTTGCACGTATTGAGAATGCTGATTTAGAACTGGTACCTGCAGCAGCCTCTGCTAATTGCTTTTAATTACAGCAGATCGGCAAGACGAGTGAGTAAATACTTTGACTGTGTTGAGGGCACAATAGAGAAAGATTTCATCTTCCGCGCTCCTGGCACGTAGCTGGGCATGTTGGAAGTGCGTATTGGGAATTAATGAATGGGAAAACATGCGCAAGTAGCAAATTGGGCATGTTCCAGAATTGGGCATGTGCCAGAATTGGGCATGTGCCAGAATTGGGCATGTGCCAGAATTGGGCATGTGCCAGAATTGCCAACATCTGCTTCCATCATTGTCAAATTCTGCATCGGGAGCGCTAAAATGAAAACGTTGCAATTCTTTTATGGCAATTGGCTTAAGAGTGGGTAAAGGAACAGCAGAAGGCAGTCTGTGAAGTGGCACAGAAGGCCTACGCTCAGTTCCTGTCACTTTGAGTGTGCTGCCCCACACAGAACTACTCTGGAAATGTTAGAGATGCTGCACCTCGGGAGACCAAGGGCAAACCAAAAGGCTGTGACTGACTTGCTCCACCTGCTGAATGAAGACTTGCAGATGCTATCACATATATCAGTACAGTCCTGAAATTTTATGTCTTGGGTTATTGCAAGCAAGCACTGGTGGCATGTGTATTGTCAGCCAATATGTTGTCCACACATCCATCACTGAGTTGACAGGTGCCTTATGCTGCAGTGCCAACAATGTTATTCAGTGGAACAGTAACAGTATAGGCTAACACTTTTCAATTGCACTGATGACCTCCCAAAAGTATAAGGAGTCACTGACTGCATCTAAAATGCTTTTAGGGCCCATGTGTACAATGCATTACAAGGGTTTTACTCGATCAATGTGCAGCAAGTACACAACCCACCTCCCAATGCCTCATTCCCAGGGAGGTCGCATGACATCTTTTTAAGGCAATCCACAATGCCACTATTATTTGTATGCAAGAAAAATTGGAAGTTGGGCTGCTAGGAAGAATTTGATTACTCACTACAATCTGAGCTGATGACGCCTTTGCATCAGCCATGGATAGTAGAAGAACAAAGGTATAGTGAGACTCATGCAGTGACCAGCACTATCACTGAACAGGTATTTAGGATTTGTAACAGTACATCAGATGTTTGGATTACTCAGCATAACAACAACTTGCATTTATATAATACAATGAACGTAATAAAACAGGAGCGTTATCAAACAAAATTTGACATCGAGCCACATAAGGAGATATGAAGACAGGTGCCTCTTGGTCAAAGAGGTAGGTTTTAAAGAGCGCCTTTAAAAAAGGAGAGAGAGCTAGAGAGGTGGCGAGGTTTATGGCAGGAATTCCAGAGCTTAAGGCCTAGGCAGTTGAAGGCATGGCTGCCAGTGGTGGAGCGATGAAAATCAGGGATGCGCAAGAGGCCAGAATTGGAGGATCGCAGAGATCTCGGAGGGTTGTAAGACTGGAGGAGGTTACAGACATAGGGAGAGGCAAAGCCACTGCAGAAACCTTGCAGAGCCACCATTTCTAACACACTGCTTGCACAGTCCACAGTGTTACATTAATGCATGATGTTTAGAAAACATCCTCCTTTTTAAAAACAGGTCCCATGCCATCAGATCTTCAGACTCATCAGCTGAAGGGACATAAACTGTCCCTCTGGGCAGTAGGTTCCTGTTCCTCCTCTGCTACCATCATCTGCTCATTTGTGCTCTATGTCTCACATTGTGCACTCCCCTCTAAGTCAGTCTGTAAATCCCTCAGGATCGATTCACTGAGATGGTGCTTGGGAGGACATAACTATAGTGACAGCAGGTGCTGTGAAGTGCTGGTGTGCCTGGCGGCAGTGAGGTCTGTTTCAACTTCTTCTGACAAACTCCGAGAAAAGGAAGAAAGGTTACAACAATGTTCTCAGGAGAAGTCTACAGGTAATTCAGTGGCAGAGTGACACGGTAAAGTGCTTCAGTATATGTTTTGTTCCAGTGAGTGAATGAGAGAATAGGATGAGTAGAAAAAACCAACAGAAGTTTGACAGGAACCCTGAGCTGAGGGCAATCTTTCTACTTTATGATCTTCAGAATCTGTGTGTGTAGCTGTAGGTTACGGATATTTTTGATGCAGGGTGCTATCATGTGTGGGCTTCCTCCGAGACACTTTCTATTTTATGACTCTATTCCCCCATTTCCATGAAAAAATGAAGAGGGCAAATGTCAGGAAGTTGACTCAATGAAATATTCTCTCTGATGTTGATCAGGTTGAGTGACTGTTACTCAGTTGGAGAATATTACATGACATAAACATTATGGTACTTGCCATGAGCTCCACTGGTTTTCACTCCCTCTCTGGTCTCCCTGTCGATGATTTCCAAGATGGTCTCTAATACGAATTTGGGCCTAACGCCTATATCTACTCAGGTTCAATGCTGTCAGTTGTTCCCTTGAGGGGTCTGGTTGCCTACTTCTTCTGGTTGTTGGCTTCTGCTGCCTTATGGTCCGGTTCTGGACTGGATCTCTGTGTCTTATGCACATGTACTTCAATCTCTTCAAAATGAAGCGAGACTATTCCAATTTAGTTTGCAAGCTGCTTTATTCCACAGTAGGCAAAACATACAGGGCACTGCGTCTGATGAGAGACACTTGATACAGTCAGTCTAACTTCTGTTCATATACTATTATGAAAATAAACACACAAACGCTATCTCAGTGCTCAGTGGTAGCACTCTTTCTTGAGTTGGAAGGCTGTGGTTTCAAGTCCCACTCCAGAGAATTGAGCACATAATCTAAGCTGACACATCGGTGCAGTGCTGCAGAAGCTGTCTTTCAAATGAGATATTAAACCAAGGCCCTGTCTGTCCTCTTAGGTGGATGTAAAAGGTCCCATGCATTATTTGAAGAAAAACAGCAGAGGTGCCATGGTCAACATTTGTATTTCCACCAACATCACTAAATCAGATTGGCTGCTCATTTATCTCATTGTTATTTTGTGGGACCTTGCTGCGCACATATTGGCTACATTACAATAGTGACTACACTTCAAAAAGTTATTCATTGGCTGTGAAGTGTTTAGGGCTGTCGTGACATCATGAAAGATGCTATATAAATGCAAGTTCTTTCTTTCCAATTTATCCATTTACTTAAGAATTACATCTCTTCCTGTTCATAGTTGTTCCCATTCATATAAATCAGCCAATTTTTAATGGAGAAATATTGAAGGATGACAAGTTTGACTTTCCTTTATGTCCATTTATGTTCTGTATTTTGCTATTCATAATTTACCCTTTGTGTGGATGTGCTCCCAAGTCTGATTTGTCACATACAATTGGCTCAGTCCACAACTTCTTCCTGTGCCTGGTGAATCAGATACTTCATTGATATCAATGGGCTGAATTTTAATGGGGAAGGCGGGTTGATACCGGGGGTGGGGGAGCACTTAGGCAGTCGGGAAACTTGGTGGCCAGCTAAGAATCGGCGGGGGGGGGGGGGCGGCGGGGGGGACGGGGGACGAGGAGAATCGGCAGACAGCTAAGGATTGGGGGGGGTCGGCGAGGAGGATTGACAGCCGGGAGCAGCGAAGGGTGGGTGCAGAGAGGAGCGGGGACCGGGAGCAGCACATGAGGGGGGGGGGGTCCGGAGGAGCATGGGGGAACAGCACGGTGGGGTGGGATTGTAGGCCTGGGGCGGGGGAGATTGGAGACCTAGGGGGCGTGGAATTAGAGGCCTGGGGAGGGGGGGGGTGATCGGAGGCCTGGGGGGTGGGGAGGCCTGGGGGGGGGGGAAATCGGACGCTTGGGGGAGGGGGGTCTCCGATCGCGTGGGGTGGGTTAGGCAGGGACTCTGTATCCAGGAGGTAAATGTAAAGGCACTTATCGCCTGGATCCAGCAGTCCTCGCCTTGCTGTAGCTGGATGATTTCATGAGGCCTGCAAAACCCGACCACCTAAAGTTAAATTCAAAATGGAGGTTAAAGCAGAGGCTTCCAGCCTCAGTATAATATTTAAATAGATGGCCCGCCTCCTAGCAGTGGATTGGCTGCCCGGCCCCCATCCTGCCTCCGTTAAAACTGGAAGTGGGTGGGTTGGAGGTGGGTTCAGGCCAGGATTCAGATTTTTAACACTTTAACTACCCCCACGCCCCCAACCCACCCGTGTTTTTAGGTTAAAATACCCCCCCATGTGTTTCCTGATTCTCTGCATCACAGCTTCAAGTGCCATATTGGTAATTCCTTTGCACTCTTACAATCCTTTTCCACAATTAAGTTAGTCACGTCCTATTTCAAAACGAAAAGTGGCTGTTTAGCACTTTAAAAAGGTGCTACATAGGATTATTACAGATAGCATTTCATTGGTTCCTCGTTTGTGTAGTAATTATAGCACACATGATCTCACGCAGTGAATTGAGATGTGTGCTGAAACAGCGTAACACAATCACACAATTAACCCTTTATAACTGTAAGAGGAGCAACTTCTGAGATATTGAGGGGCATTTTCATTCCTCCCACCTGGTGGAAACCGGGGGGTGGGGGGTGCAGTTAAAATGGAGCGGGAGACTTGCCCGGTGGCCTCCAGCCCTCCCCTTTGCACACCATTGACATCCCTGGTACCCATGATCCCCGCACTTACCTTGGGTCCGTCCGGCTGCCTCCGAGACACTCGATTTTAACGGCCAGGGAACCGCTTCCCACCGACCTCCTGGCCGTTTTGGTCGGGAAGTTGGCCGTCGGATTATTAATGAGGCCTGGCCGTTAAAATCAGCCGGGTCTCCCTCTGTCGCTCCCGGCCGAGCCAGCTGCCCGCTAGACCCCTTTCCCACCCGGGAGATCAAATTCACCCCATTGTTTCTTCCTTTTTACCTGGTGGTGGTATGGCTTACAGAAAGGACTTTGAAACTCCTGAATTTGAGTTACCACCCTTAAGTCTGTGTGGCTGGAAGAGAGAGATTTATAGGAGAAATGCGATTTTAAACTAGTTCTGGCGTTGTTGAAATATTAGCCAAAATGACCTTGGAGTGATTGCTATTTATTTCTGTGCCCTGTAGCACTGCAAGGAAAAACTTGAAAAGTCATGTCCTTCAGTTTATCAGACTATTCTTAATTCTATAGTACAGTACACAAGTACAGCAATTATTTTTAAGTCATACTTAACAATAAATCCTATTATTTCTGAGGGCATAACTTAGCCATTATTCTCTACACCTGCCATATTAGAGATTTTTATGTGCGTGTGGATTTACATACCATGAACTTATAAGACTCTCTGATACCATTATATGCAGTTTCAATACTCAAAAATATTAAAAGACAGTACTTGCAAGTTATTCTTTTGTCCTTGAGTGCTCACACAGGCATGCTGGTATCTGAAAACTACAGGGAATTATCAGTGACCCTATAGTTCAGAAAATGCATACATTTTATAGAATTTATTTTCAACGCACACCATTCTACTTAAGTATTTGACTGAAGAAATAGAGCAGAATTGTATTGTTGCTAGGAAGTCAATGTTAACACTGAGGCTAATAGTAATTTATTTCTTTATTTTACCAGATTAATATATAGGTTGCCTTTTTACACTACCATCTCACCCCATGGTGCTGCCACCATTGAAGTACAGGACTGTCAGAGGTGACTAGCTTTGCACACATTACGCCAATAATTAAAGAGGCTTTCCCCCCCCAATTAGTGACGTGCATAAAAGATAAAAAGCTGTCCCAAACCCACTGGCCAGTGCCTCTCTAGAGAACTCCAGGTTGCTAGGAAGTGCACAGGAGATGCCAGAGTGACTAGACAGCTGATTTTCCTTCTATTTCTGTGAAGAAGCACCAGGACTCTGCCAGTGTCATGATTGCACAACTGAAATCAGAAAATGCGTTGTAAGGGTATAAGGTGTGAACTCAAGCTAAGTTTAATGTCCTGTCCTAACTGTCAAACATAAGAACATAAGAAATAAGAGCAGAGTAGGCCATACGGCCCCTCGAGCCTGCTCCGCCATTGAATACGATCATGGCTGATCATCGATCTCAACTCCACTTTCCCGCCCGATCTCCATATCCCTTGATTCCCCTAGAGTCCAAAAATCTATCTATCTCAGCCTTGAATATACTCAAAGACTCAGCATTCACAGCCCTCTGGGCCAGAGAATTCCAAAGATTCACAACCCTCTGAGTGAAGAAATTCCTCCTCATCTCAGTCTATGGCCTACCCCTTATTTTGAGACTATGCCCCCTAGTTCTAGACACTCCAGCCAGGGGAAACAACCTCTCAGCATCTACCCTGTCAATCCCCTTCAGAATCTTATATGTTTCAATGAGATCTCCTCTCATTCTTCTAAACTCCAGAGAGTATAGGCCCATTCTACACAATCTCTCATCATAGGACAGCCCTCTCATCCCAGGAATCAATCCAGTGAACCTTCGTTGCACCACCTCCAAGGCAAGTATATCCTTCCTTAGATAAGGAGACCAAAACTGTGGTCTCACCAAGGCCCTGTACAATTGTAGCAAGATTTCTTTACTCTTATACTCCAACCCCCTTGCAATAAAGGCCAACATGCCATTTGCCTTCCTTATTGCTTACTGTACCTGCATGCTAGTTTTCTGTGTTTCTTGCACGAAGACACCCAAATCTCCCTGAACACCGACATTTGAAAGTTTCTCACCATTTAAAAAATATTCTGTTTTTCTATTCTTCCTACCAAAGTGAATAACCTCACATTTCCCTACATTATACTCCATCTGCCACCTTACTGCCTACTCACTTAGTCTATCTATATCCCTTTGCAGACTCTTTGGGGGAAAAATTCAGTTGGTTGCGCCTCCCGTTAGCGCCTTAAGAGGGCGCTAATGGGGCGCAAAGCATCTAGCGCCCAGGCGCGGCGAAGTTTGCGCTGCTCGCGAAATTAACTAGACATTTTGCGGGGGCGCTAAACACTACCGCCACGATCTCCTGCGCCGGCAGATCGTGACGTCAGTCGAGTGCGCAACGTCCCGGTATCGCCCCGGAGCGGATATTGAGTGGCGCCCCCTGCCTTACCGCCTGACGCTAGCAACGACAGTTTGAGTGGAGTGTTCTGCAGTCATGAAGGGAAAGGGGGAGCGCTATTTAAAGGTGACCGCTTCCTGCCTTTTATTGTTGGTGCCATTTTTGAACTACGCATTCTGAGAGAGAGAGAGAGAGACTTCTGGAGAGATTCAACGTTGTGTGAAGGAGTTTTGTGTACTGAGCAGCACTTTGCAGGTTCATTTTGATTTGCCATTCCTTGTATCGATTTAGAAGAGACTATGGGGGCTGCACTCTGAGCTCTTTGCCTGGTACTCTCCATTGTTCTTTCCAGCAGATTTGATGTGCAGGTCTCTCCAGGCCGAGATTCAAGGCTGCAATGAGCAGGATGTGGATGGAAAGCAAGATTAACCATCCCCTTTAAGAACTGGCCCGTGCCATTGTGTGTGTGTTCCATTGCTGACTGACATTACATGAGATTCGCCAGCGCTCTGAGGTAGCGCCTCGCTCCTCGGTCTTTGCGCCTTAAGACAGGTGTGCAGCGCCTGATTTAGCGCTCCAATCACCTCCAGGGGCGATAAAAGTCAAGTTTGCAGTCGGTGGCGATAATTAGCGCCAGGCGCTAATCTTTGCGCCCGGCCGATAATTGCGCCCCAAATGGGGCGATACTGAATTTCTCCCCCTTTGTGTTCTCCTCACAGCTTACTGTCCCACCTAGCTTTGTATCAGCAGCAAACTTGGATACATTATATTCTTTCCCTTCATCTAGGTCATTAATATAAATTGTAAATAGCTGAGAACCCAACACTGATCCTTGCAGCACCCCACTAGTTACAGCATGCCAACCTGAAAAAGATCCGTTTATTCCTACTCTCTGTTTTCTGTCCGTTAACCAATCCTCTATCCATGCTACTATATTACCCCCAATCCCATGAGCCCTAATCTTGTGTAATAACCTTTTATGTGGCACCTTATCGAATGCCTTTTGGAACTCCAAATATACTACATCCACTGGTTCCCCTTTATCTACCCTGCTGGTTACATCGTCAGAAAACTCTAATAAATTTGTCAAACACGATTTCCCTTTCATAAAACAATGTTGACTCTGCCTAATCATTTATGATTTTCTAAGTGACTTGCTACCACTTCCTTAACAATGGATTCCAGCATTTTCCCGATGACTGATGTCAGGCTAACTGGCCTGTAGGTCCCTGTTTATCATACGAACATACGAATTATATGCAGGAGTAGGCCACTCGGTCCCTCGAGCCTGCTCCGCCATTCAATAAGATCCTGGCTGATCTGATTACTCCACATTCCCGGCTACCCCCGATAACCTTTCACCCCCTTGCTTATCAAGAATCTATCTACCTCTGCCTTAAAAATATTCAAAGATTCTGCTTCCACCGTCCTCTGAGGAAGTGAGTTCCAAAGACTCACGACCCTCTGAGAAAAAATTTCTCCTTTTCTCTGTCTTAAATGGGTGACCCTTTATTTTTAAACAGTGACCCCTAGTTCTAGATTGTCCCACAAGAGGAAACATCCCCTCCACATCCACCCTGTCAAGACCCCTCAGGATCTTATGGGGGAGAAATTCAGTATCGCTCCATTTGGGGCGCAATTATCGGCCGGGCGCAAAGATTAGCGCCTGGCTCTAATAATCGCCACCGACTGCAAACTTGACTTTTATCGCCCCTGGAGGTGATTGGAGTGCTAAATCAAGCGCTTCACACCTGTCTTAAGGCGCAAAGGCCGAGGAGCGAGGCGCTACCTCAGAGCGCTGGCGAAGCTCATGTGATGTCAGTCAGCAATGGAACACACACACAATGGCACGGGCCAGTTCTTAAAGGGGATGGTTAATCTTGCTTTCCATCCACATCCTGCTCATTGCAGCCTTGAATCTCAGCCTGGAGAGACCTGCACATCAAATCTGCTGGAAAGAACAATGGAGAGTACCAGGCAAAGAGCTCAGAGTGCAGCCCCCTAGTCTCTTCTAAATCGATACAAGGAATGGCAAATCAAAATGAACCTGCAAAGTGCTGCTCAGTACCCAAAACTCCTTCACACAACGTTGAATCTCTCCAGAAGTCTCTCTCTCTCTCTCTCTCTCAGAATGCGTGGCTCAAAAATGGCACCAACAATAAAAGGCAGGAAGCGGTCACCTTTAAATAGCGCTCCCCCAGTCCCTTCATGACTGCAAAACGCTCCCCTCAACCTGTCGTTGCTAGTGTCAGGCGGTAAGGCAGGGGGCGCCACTCAATATCCGCTCCGGGGCGATACCGGGGCGTTGTGCACTCGACTGACGTCACGATCTGCCGGCGCAGGAGATCGTGGTGGTAGTGTTTAGCGCCGCTGCAAAATGTCTAGTTAATTTCGCGAGCGGCGCAAACTTCGCCGCGCCTGGGCTCTAGATGCTTTGCGCCCCATTAGCGCCCTCTTAAGGCGCTAATGGGAGGCGCAACCAACAGAATTTTTCCCCCTATATGTTTCAATCAAGTCACCTCTTACTCTTCTAAACTCCAGCGGATGCAAGCCTAGCCTGTCCAACCTTTCCTCATAAGACAACCTGCCCATTCCAGGTATTAGTCTAGTAAACCTTCTCTGAACTGCTTCCAACGCATTTACATCTTTCCTTAAATAAGGAGACCAATACTGTACACAGTACTCCAGATGTGGTCTCACTAATACCCTGTATAACTGAAGCATAACCTCCCTACTTTTGTATTCAATTCCCCTTGCAATAAACAATAACATTCTATTAGCTTTCCTAATTACTTGCTGTACCTGCATACTAACCTTTTGTGACTCATGCACTAGGACACGCAGATCCCTCTGCATCTCAGAGCTCTGCAATCTCTCACCATTTAGATAATATGCTTCTTTTTTATTCTTCCTGCCAAAATGGACAATTACACATTTTCCCACAATATACTCCATTTGCCAGATCTTTGCCCACTCACTTAACCTATCTATATCCCTTTGTAGCCTCCTTATGTCTTCTTCACAATTTACTTTCCTACCTATCTTTGTGTCATCAGCAAATTTAGCAACCATACCTTCGGTTCCTTCATCCAAGTCATTTATATAAATTGTAAAAAGTTGAGGCCCCAGCACTGATCCCTGTGGCACACCACTCGTTACATCTTGCCAATCAGAAAATTACCCATTTATGCCTACTCTCTGTTTCCTGTTAGCTAGGCAATTTTCTATCCATGCCAATATGTTACCCCCTACACCATGAGCTTTCCACAATAACCTTTGATGTGGCACCTTATCAAATGCCTTCTGGAAATCTAAGTACAGTACATCCACCAGTTCCCCTTTATCCACAGCACATGTTACTTCCTCAAAGAACTCCAATAAATTGGTTAAACATGATTTCCCTTTCACAAAACCATGTTGACTCTGCCTGATTACCTTGAACTTTTCTAAGTGCCCTGCTAGAACGTCTTTAATAATAGCTTCTAACATCTTCCCTATGACAGATGTTAAGTTAACTGGCCTGTAGTTTCCTGCTTTCTGTCTCCCTCCCTTTTTGAATAAAGGAGATCCATTTGCTATTTTCCAATCTAATGGAACCTTCCCCGAATCTAGGGAATTTTGGAAAATTAAAACCAACGCATCAACTATCTCACTAGCCACTTCTTTTAAGACCCTAGGATGAAGTCCATCAGGACCCAGGGACTTGTCAGCCCGCAGCTCCGACAATTTGCTCAGTACCACTTCCCTGGTGTTTGTAATTTTCTTGAGTTCCTCCCTCCCTTCCGTTTCCTGATTTACAGCTATTTCTGGGATGTTACTTGTATCCTCTATAGTGAAGACCGATGCAAAATACCTGTTCAATTCAACTGCCATCTCCTTATTTTCCATTATTAATTCCCCAGACTCACTTTTTATAGAACCAATGCTCACTTTGTTAACTCTTTTTTAAATATCTATAGAAACTCTTACTATCTGTTTTTATATTCCTAGCTAGCTTTCTCTCGTACTCTAATTTTTCTCTCCTCATTAATCTTTTAGTCATTCTTTGCTGTTTTTTATATTCTGTCCAATCTTCTGACCTGCCTCCCATCTTTGTGCAATTATATGCTTTTTCTTTAAGTTTGATCCTATCTTTAACTTTTTTAGTTAACCACGGATGGTGGGTCCTCCCCTTGGAATTTTTCTTTCTCGTTGGAATGTATATATTCTGTGTATTTTCAAATATCCCCTTAAATGTCTGCCACTGCAACTCTATTGACCTATCCCTTAACCTAGTTTGCCAGTTCACTTCAGCTAGCTCTGCTTTCATGTCCTCATAATTGCCCTTATTTAAGTTTAAAATACTAGTCTTGGACCCACTTTTCTCTCCCTCTTTTCTTGAATAGCAGTGTTACATTTGCGACCCTCCAATCCCCTGGGACCATTTCAGAATCTAGGGACTTTTGGAAGATCAAAACCAATGCATCCACTATCTCTTCAGCCACCTCTTTTAGAACCCTAGGATGTAGGCCATCAGGTCCAGCGGATTTGTCAGCTTTTAGTCGCGTTAGTTTCTCTAGTACTTTTTCTCTACTTATATTAATTGACATTAACAGAATTTTTTTTTGAGCTAGCTATGAGATGGCAATGCGACTGCATCACTAGTTGTGTTGTCGTGCCCTTCTGATGTGTGAAATCATTTTATCAGGATGTTGATGACCCTTCATGAAGTCAGAGAGGGAGAAATTCGTGTGGCTTGCGCCACACGTTAGCACCAGGAGATGGCGCTGAAATGCCGTTGACAGCTGTAACGACAGCTAATGCTGGTTCCAGCGCCGCACGCCATATCGGTGGTGCCGGTAGCGCTGCTGTTCCCCTCAATCGCCAGGGAGCTCGCCATGATGGAGATTGTGACGTCAGTGAGTGTGCAGCGTTCGCTGGACACCCGCTCTCCAACATTGGATTTAGCCACTTTCCTTAATGGCAGCACAGAACAACGACAGAGAGAGCTGGCATCTATAAGCAGAAAGCAGGCAGCAGCAGCGATATTTAAAAGCACCATCCCCAATCAGTTGTACCTGACAGGGTTTTGCAGTTTCAGGGCCTGTTTGCTACTTCCTGCAACTGAAACAGCTTTCTTTAATTATTTCAAGATTTTTTGGTGACAGGGAGTGTTCATTCAAGTGCAGAAGTCACTCATTATTTGTTAAAGGCTTCTGCTCACAACACTTCTTCACAGTCATTGGGGCTGTGGGATTGCAGGATTACCTCAGGAAGACGACGAGGCAGAGGAGGACAAGCAGGAGGAGAACGAGGAGGATGAGGAGGAGGAGGAACTGGAGGGAGGGTGGAGGCAGCGAGACAATCGGCCTTCTGGACAGGCTGTCAGTGACTGGCTCATCAGACTCCGATTCACATGAATGAAACCCCAGATCCCCATAGCTCACCACATCCCCATCATACAATCCCTGTCTCATGGCGTATCACAGTCTCCTCCTGGGCGCAAAGGTGAAATGAGAGAGACCGCAAAATATTCCAAACACCATTAATAAATGTATCTATAAACATATCACACATATCACATGAATTCTAATAACTAATGTGCCTGCCATAGTTAAATAGCTGTCATTGTGTTCAAGGTGTGAGATGTGGGTGTTACTAGGTAAAGATTGTTGGTGGGTGAGTGCTGGGGGTGTGGTATATTGAGTAGTGTGTGAAGCTTGTGGTACAGATGGTGGTATGTAGTATTTGTTGAAGCATCCAATCACCCTGACCACCTGTGTGAGCTCGTTAAACTTCCTCCTGCACTGGGTGTGGGACCTGGGGACCACAGTGCTGCCCGTAACGTGGTGTGCCACCTCCCTCCACATAGTCTGGCAGACTTGTGGCGAGGGCCTCCTGCCAGTTGGTGCAGGACCGCCCGCCTTCTCTCCACCGCTAAAACCAGTGCCTCCAAAGCTTCCTCGGAAAACCCCTGGGCTCTCTCCCTGGGGCAGCGATCTGCCATCAGCATTTGTAAATAAGTGCTCCTTCTCTTTGTCCTTCTTCTTTTGGTTGTTGAGGCTGCTGTACACCCAACAATGCTGAGAATGAAGTACTGCAGCATCAAAGGACCTGCCCTTTAAGCAGTGAAAAAAGCCTGTGGCAATCATTACTTGCGTTTAGACTACACCTGATATTGGTCCATCTTTTCAGTGTAACGCCAATGAGCTTGGTTTTTTAGACTAGATTTATGGCTCCAATCATTTTAATGAGGAGTGAGGACGAATTTTGCGTGCAGTCTAGATGCTTTTCACCTGGCGCTAATTCACCATTTTTAGTCTAAACACTGCCCATTCCTTGGCTATAACAAATTAATAGCTCCTAGTGACTGATAGAATACTTGGGCTGCGCTTGTGCATCTGTAATTTTGAAAATTGTCCTGTTCACAATCCGCAACCACCAGAGTTATTACATTCAGAAGGGTCAATTTTAATTTGGCCTACCCAGTGGAAACAGGGCAGTGGTGGAGTTAAAATCGCCGTGCGCCACCACCCTGTTCCTGCTCCGCTGCCATATTTACTGGGTCCTTTCGCTGGGTGACCCAAGAACCTGCCTGAATCAGGTGACAGTCTCATTACTGTATGGAAATAGGGGTCCTATGGTGTACATAGCACCCTAATGCAATTTAGTGAGACAACTGGGCGGATTGTGTAATGTGCATGCAAAATCAATAGTAAAAGAATTATTTTTGTGGGGTCAGGAGGAGCAGGAATTCTTTTTCCGGGCTCCACAAAAGTAATGTGAGCTGCTGCCACCCTGGGCTCTCCCTCCACCCCCGCCACCCTCCCACACTTTGCGATCGGCTCCTCTCCCTTAGGCCAATCGAATGGACCGGGCCTCCTGCCGGCAGGAATGGGCGTGCATTGCGCCCACTGACCACCGATTCCAAGATTGGCGTTAAAATCTACCCTATAACTTATTTGCTTTCATTATTTTTTTCAGTTTGAAAATTTTTTAAATCACAAAAAACATGTGCATTTGCTTGTCCATGCATGGGGTGTCGCTATGAATATACAAACATTCCTTGATTGTAACTACTTTATGTGTATCATTGAGATGAAAATAAATCAGAACCAATCAGGCAGAGGCTCAGTTTGATCAAACTCCTGCAAATTAGATTTTTTTTTTTAGTTTTTCCCTTTACAAAGGAAAAAGAACACAACAGTCATGGATGGTATCCGTACTCAAGAGCATCAATGATCTTGAAAATTGTTCTAATTCTTCCACGTCCAAATACACTTGAGGCCCTGGAAAAAAAAAGTTTTTTTAAGGGATCAAGGTTACCAATAAGTGAAACCTCAAACACGCAAACATTTTTTTTTAAATGGATCAGAGTGCCGAAGCTTCATATTTGGATTTATTTGATTGCCCCTCTCCTTCCCCACCTCCCCAAATTGGTGCGAGTTCAGATTTGGGGCTTGGCCACCAATATAGGAGATTCGTATAAGTCGCTCGTTAAATTCATGCGTACAGTAATTCATCTTTTACCGCTTACCTTTTATTACATTCAGTTCACAGTACTGGGCTGTTGTTTCACATCTGGGTCACAGTAATGGACGGAATTGCTGTGTTCAGCTCACGGTAGTGGAGAGCAAGCTTCCAATTATATCACAGCAAAGGACACAAGCAACACAGATGCCTCACAGCAGTGGCTGATCAGCATAAATAATAATTAAATTGCAGAGATTTTTCAGGACACATTGAGGAATGTTTTGCCGCATCCTCAGTTTTCAAATGTTTAAGTTTCCTGTACTTTTACCAGCCCCTGACTATATCAGGGATTTCCCTCAAAATAATAGAAGGGCTACATTTGTTTTGCATACATGCATGTATATGTTTGTGTGGGCACATGTGTGTATGCTCACATGTGTGTGTGAACATGGTTTTTGAATATTCCAAACATTATTAAGGTTCAGTTCATCTCCTCCTCTCATTATCTTGAATATCTCTAAAGTATCTACCCTGAGACTTGTTTTCTCCAGTGTAAACATACCTAGTTTCCATAGGCTCTCCTCCTGGCATAGGTAGTGCCTTCTCGAGTGCTGGGATGTCTTCCTATAATATGGTGACGAAACTGTACATAGTCCCAGCAGGGCTGGGCCAGTGCCAGTAACATTTCAGGTTTTCTACGTGTCAACTGAAAGGTAGGCTTTTATATAATAAATAAAAAGAAAGACTTGAATTTATGCAGCGCCTTTCACGACCTCAGGATGTCCCAAAATGTTTTACAGCCAATGGAGTACTTTTTTGAAATGTAGTCACTGTTGACATGTGGGGGGGTGGGGGTGCGTGCTGATAGCAGACGCAAACGCGCAACATCGTGGGACGTGTGGGAATGTTTGATTTCAACGTGGATGCCTCATTATCATTTTATTTCCAGGTTTCAGGCAAGTAGGCAGGATGCGGACCCGCATAACGCGCTTTCATCTCGACTATTTAAAGACCCAGTTCACAGATGTAATGGACGAGGGCCTTGTAAACGGCAACATGTCTACCAGCTTACACAGGCTGGCAGATAGATTAGACATGGGCTTACAAAGCGTCACTGATCTCCTCCAAGCTTGCTCTCTTGCAGAGAGGCAGGAGTGATGTGCCGCTGGCTCAGGAGAGGGAGGATGGTGATAAAAGAGATAAAAGTGCAACCTCCTCTCAAAGCATTTGCACGTCTCACCCGTATCTCCCCTACATCCAGGACCTGACATGCTGCCTCCTCTCCCACCCAGTCTGCCCCTGCACTAGTGCAGGTGGAGTAGTCATTGGCCGGGATCTCACGAGCTCCAACACCCAGCGGTCGTCAGCCGCGAGTACCTCAAAAGTCAGAGCAGAGATCAGAGTAGTCTGCTACTATCTCTGCTGAAGCCACAGGGATTGCACCATGTAGAAGTGGCAGAGAGAGAAAAAAAAAGAAAGCTTTATAGTGCACCAAGGGTACGCACATGGGTGGTTTTGAATATTTGTTAATATAGTTAATTTCTTAAATCACATTAAATGTATTACTTTGCACCACTTTCCTGTGTTCCTCATTCTTGAATGGCGAGTGCTCCTCTGTTGCTCCTTTCTCTGCTGGCCACTTGCAGTTCCCTTGAAAACACAGGCTTGCTGCTGTTGATCCTCATTTTTCCTTCCTCTTCCTCAGTCCAATCAAAAACAGCCATGGCACCAGCCATTGTGAGCTTCTCTGTCTGAACAACTCAAAACTCTCCAAATGACCCTCTCACACCAGGTACTCCCACCAAACTGTGTCCCAGAGGGCATTGAGAAAGCAGCTGTGAGCACTGAACTTTTATTCATGCCTTTGTTACCTCTAGACTTGACTACTCCAATGCACTCCTGGCTGGCCTCCATCTTCCACCCTCCATAAACTTCAGCTCATCCAAAACTCTGCTGCCCGTATCCTAACTTGCATCAAATCCCGCACACCCCTGTGCTCGCTGACCTACATTGGCTCCTGGTTAAGCAACGGCTCAATTTTAAAATTCTCATCCTGGTTTTCAAAGCCCTCCATGGTCTCGCCCCTCCCAAATCTTTGTAACCTCCTCCAGCCCTACAATCCTCCGAGATCTCTGCGCTCCTCCAATTCTGGCCTCTTGTGCATCTCCAATTTTAATCGCTCCACCATTGGCGGCCGTGCCTTCAGTTGCCAAGGCCCTAAGCTCTGGAATTCCCTCCCTGAACTTCTCTACCTCTCTACCTCTCTTTCCTCCTTTAAGATGCTCCTTAAAACCTACCTCTTTGATCAAGCTTTTGGTCATCTGCCCAAATATCTCCTTGTGTGGTTCGGTGTCAAATTTTGTTTGATAAGCACCTTGGACGTTTTACTATGTTGAAGGCGATTTATGAATGCAAGTTGTTGTTGTTGGTAGGAAGAATAGGAAAACAGAATACTTTTTAAATGGTGAGAAACTTTCAAATGTTGGTGTTCAGAGAGATTTGGGTGTCCTCGTGCAAGAAACAGAGAAAGCTAGCATGCAGGTACAGCAAGCAATAAGGAAGGCAAATGGCATGTTGGCCTTTATAGCAAAGGGGTTGGAGTATAAGAGTGAGGAAGTCTTGTTACAATTGTACAGGCCTTGGTGAGACTACACCTGGAGTACTGTGCACAGTTTTGGTCTCCTTATCTAAGGAAGGATATACTTGCCTTAGAGGCGGTGCAACGAAGGTTCACTAGATTGATTCCTAGGATGAGAGGGCTGTCCTATGATGAGAGATTGTGTAGAATGGGCCTATACTCTCTGGAGTTTAGAAGAATGAGAGGTGATCTCATTGAAACATACAAGATTCTGAAGGGGATTGACAGGGTAGATGCTGAGAGGTTGTTTCCCCTGGCTGGAGTGTCCAGAACTAGGGGGCATAGTCTCAGTAGAAGGGGTCGGCCATTTAAGACCGAGATGAGGAGGAATTTCTTCACTCAGAGGGTTGTGAATCTTTGGAATTCTCTGCCCCAGAGGGCTGTGAATGCTGAATCTTTGAGTATATTCAAGGCTGAGATAGATAGATTTTTGGACTCTAGGGGAATCAAGGGATATGGAGATCGGGTGGGAAAGTAGAGTTCAGGTCGATGATCAACCATGATCTTATTGAATGGTGGAGAAGGCTCGAGGGGCCGTATGGCCTACTCCTGCTCTTACTTCATATTTTCTTATGTTCTTATGTTTATTCAGCTCGGGGCTCCTGACCTTTAACCACCCCGATAAAGTGGGCCTTGGTTTCACTGCCGAGTTTCCCGACCCCCGGAAAACCCGTGCAACAGCCATGAATTTCAAATCGGTCTGCCACTTATAGGAGCCCGACTTAAATATGTTATTGACCACCCCGTCTCTCCAGGGCGGGAAACTCGGACGCCCCCATATCTGCCGGTGTAAAAAAGGCGGCAGGTGGGTGCGCGTGCGTGTGTCCAGCGGGTTAGGGTCGCATTTCACGTATTTGACTGTTTAACCCCACTCCTGACCCTCTCCTGCCTTTTGTGGTGGTGGTGGTGGTGGTGGTGGGGGTGGGGGTTGGGGGGGGGGGGTGGCGGAAGGTTTAATATCAAGGCCAAATTGTTTGAGGGATGTGAGAGATAGATTAATGTATGCTGTTTTTCAAACTTTGGGACCAAATGACCACATTATTCTGTTCCACTCTTATAACCTACTCCTATTCCTATGTTCCAATAATATGTTATCTAACGTTCTACTGATTGTTTTATTTCCCAGTAATTAGCTGCTGATTATCAGGTTTAATCCTTCAAATGTGGATATCACCATGCACCCGCAATACAGAGCCCACTGGCACCTAGGCCAATTTTCCGATAGAGCGCGCTTGACATGGAGCTTTGCCCATTGGAAGTGCATCGGGAAATCATGGGGGACATGCCTACGATTTCCTCAAATGTGGGTGAGGCTCCACGCCGGGAGTGCCCATTCAGCAAAGCGGCTCTCTACTGCCAAAAAAAATTAGATGCCATGAGAATGATTTCAAGGTGGTTAATGTCAACGGAAACCTTGATGAGACCACTCGATTGTAACCGCTATATGTGTGTATTAACATTCTGGATGGGGCAAGCTAATAGTTTTTTCTATAACTGTTTAATGCAAAATGACATGTCAAATTGTAACGTGAAATACTCATAGCCAAAACATCAATGGGCAGTTTGTGAAAAGCTTGTAAATACATATAGTGTAAATACATATATTGTAGGTAACGCTATAGAATTTATAGAATTCTTTTTGAAAAGTACAGAGGAAATTGTGGACAATATTATCTTAAACAGGAAAAGAAATGGCAGCATATATACATGGCACAGAGCTTTATTTGTAAATGAATATATTCACCCAGGCTGTATTTGCTTACAAAAAGAACAAGATGCTCGCAAGGGCGCTGAAGATTATGGAATCATTTAGGAAATATGCTGCTGGATGTTTCACCCGCGCCCATTGCTCCACATGTGTCCATGCTGTATTGCTGTGCACAGTTCACTATAGTACACGCTGATCCAATTGCTCAAATGATGCAAAAATGCGAGGAACTCCAATTCGAACGTAGAATTTTACTGTGGTATACTTAATGCTTAACACATTCATATAATATTCCTCTGTCTGCTATTTTAACGCAGACATTAATTTGTTTATTTTAATGCCTCTGCTAAAAAAGCGGACAAAAAAAGTTGTCTATTAATATCGGCAACAGTAATTTCTAAGCTATAGAGCCTTTATTTTGCCCCCGGATGTATATGGTGAGTTCAGTTCTCCTTTACTCCAGGAGATTTTGTTTTTGCTGCTTAAAGCTTTTAAAAGGCATATTGGGGGAGAAATTCGGTATCGCCCCGTTTGAGGGGCAATTATCGGCCAGGCGCAAAGATTAGTGCCTGGCGCTAATTATCGCCTCCGATTGCAAACTTGGCTTTTATCGCCCCTGGAGGTGATTGGAGCGCTAAATCAGGCGCTACACACCTGTCTTAAAGCGCAAAGGCCAAGGAGTGAGGCGCTACCTCAGAGCACGGGTGAAGCTCAGGTGATGTCAGTTAGCAATGGAACACAGATACACTGGCGTCAAGCAGTTCTTAAAGTGGAGGGTCGATCTTGCTCTCCAGCCACACCCTGCTCATTGCAGCCTTGAATCCCGGCCTGGAGAGACCGGTACATCAATTCTGCTGCAAAGGACTATGGAGAGGGCCAGGGAACGAGCTCAACGCTTCAGCGACCGGGCCTTGGAGGCTCTGGTTGGCGCAGTGGAGCGCCGAAGAGCAATACTGTACTCAGAGAGTGGCAGGAGGCCATTGCCCCGCGACTACAGAAGAGTGTGGAGGGAGGTGGCTCATCACGTCTCCTCCAGGAGCATGGTGCCCAGGACCCACACACAATGTCGGAAGAAGTTCAACGACCTCACTCGGGTGGTCAGGGTGAGTGGCTGCTTTTCAATACCTCTGCATCCCTCCATCTTAACCTCACTCTATGGCTAGAGGGTGTAAAAACCCCAATGCCCAACACTCATCCAAGACCTGTGGCCATCTCATAAAACACACACGCACATTCCACACCTTGCATATATTAAGGGCTGTTCAACTACGGGAGGCACATCAGGCAAGCACATGGCTGCATACATTAAGGGCTATTCAACTATGGGAGGCACATCAGGCAAGCACATGGCTGCATACATTAAGGGCTGTTCAACTATGGGAGGCACATCAGGCAAGCACATGGCTGCATATTTACTCAGACGCTGTCCTTTTTCTTGCAGGCCAAGCTGTCTCACAACAGGCGGCAGCAGCAATGGACGGGTGGAGGGCCGGCTGAGCTGCAGACCCTCAGCGGTCTGGAGGTGCACGTCCACAGGATCGTCGCAAGCCAGGTGATAGGTTCCGTGGCCGCTGGAGAGTTCGACCCCATTCGGGGCAGCAATGGTAAGGTCATCAGCTTTCTCTCCTCTCTCATTCCACTTGTCCCTCACAACACCAGCCTTTTACACTTTCAATCCAACTTACTAAATCGCTCCAGTCCTTGCTCCCTTACTGACCCCTGTCCTCACGCTAAAGCCACTCTTGTACCTCCCTGCTTTCAGATGGTGAACCACCAGCTGAGGAGACGGGCCCTCAACCAACCAGTGGGAGCGACGCCCCTGGCGAGGAGGAAGAGGAAGCTGGAGCCTCAGCGCCACCCTCTCCTGAGGAAGCCCATGCCCACACTGGGACCACGTCTTCCCTGGAGGGAAGCAGGGGAGAAGGGTCTGATGAGGGTGAAACTCCGGGACCCAGCGGGCTGCAGCAACGCGATGGGGGTAGAGAAGCTCGGGGGCCTTCTCCCCGAATGAAGAGCAGGCCAGCGAGTCCTGCTGCACTGGACGCAGAGGAGGAGCGGCTCATCGCGGAAATGAACACCCAGGCGGTGGACATGCACACTCAGCTCATGGGTGCAATGGGGAGGGTGCCTGAAAACATTGATGGACTGGCAAGGAGTGTGGAGCACTTCGCTGCAGCACAGGCGGACGCCACGCAACTGCTTAGTGCTGCAATTCAGTCGCTGGCTGCTACCATCCAATCTCAGACTGCTCTCATGCAGTCTCAGATTGATGTAACGCAAGCACTGACTGCTGCCATCGTCGCTGCTTCGGCCACGTTGCCCCAGGGCTCTCACGGCGCCGCAGCAGGCCAGCAATCTGTGCTCGAGCAGATTGCTCCGGATGCTGAGGTGCTGCCCCGTGGGAGTGCCAGTGTGTCGGTCGAGCAGGGAGGTGCTGTCCTCTCTCAGGATGACAGCATTCCTGCTCCCACCACTGTCACTTCCCCATTGCACTTGCCACCACCTGTAGCCCAGACTGCTGCCGCCCATGCAGAGTTGGTGCAGTCTGCAGCCAGGCCCTCCAGGCCCAGAGCTGGTCGAGGGCGTCCTTCAAGGGCATCTGTAGTCTCAGGATCTGACATTCAGCAGCCTTCCACCAGCCTTGCTGCAGCCACTGGGGCCCCATTACGGAGGATCAGTAGTGTGGGAAGGGGGGAAGTGCGCAAGGGATGGAGATCACCATCGAAGGGCAAAAAGTAGGAGGTCTCAAGAAATGTTGGGAATGTTTTTATTAAAGGCCGAGGTTCGTCTGATAACTTTTGTTTAGTGTTTTGGCCATTATCTCCAGCTTGTGAGAACCAGTTATGTTGATTAATGATAATTTGTATTTGTTTCTATTAGTTTGTCATGAATAAATGACACACACAGAGTTTGTAAAATAAAAAAGTTGTATTCAAAATGTCCATGTTTGGCCTTTGGAATCATTGCTGCCTTGGCCGGCTATAGGGGTTGCGGGTTGCTTTCCATCATGTTGTTCTTCATGCCAGAAGCCATCTTCTGAGTAGGGGCCTAGAAGCGGCTTGTTATCAGTCTTTGACGGACGACACTTGCAGATTCAACATTGTGGGCCTCCCTCCCGCCTTGGTGCTGCTGCTGATCATCCTCCTCCTCTTCCTCCTCCTCTTCTGGTGGTGCACCAATGCCTGGTGGCATTGGCTGGGTCCTGAGGATTGCAAGGTTATGAAGAATGCAGCAAACAACTATGAAGAGGGAGACTCGCTCAGGAGAGTACTGCACGGCTCCTCCTGAGTGGTCCAGACAGCAGAACCGTTGCTTGAGCACGCCGATCGTCTGCTCAATGATGCTCCTGGTGGCGAGATGGCTTTCGTTATACCGCAGCTCAGCAGGGGTGTTGGGGTTACGGAGCGGTGTCATCAGCCAGGTACAGACTGGATAACCCTTGTCCCCGAGGAGCCATCCATTTGGCTGATGCGGTGCCTGGAAAAGATCTGGCACAGCAGTCTGGCGCAGGATGAAAGCATCGTGGCTGCTGCCAGGATAGCGGGCATTGACAGCGAGTATCAGCTGTCTGTGGTCACAGACCAACTGGACATTTAAGGAGTGGAAGCCCTTGCGGTTTCAGAAAACCTCTGTATTCTTATGCAGTGCCCGCAATGCCACATGCATGCTGTCAATGGCGCCCTGCACCATGGGGAAGCCCGCTATCCTCGCAAAGCGCATTCATACTGTTTGGCCCGGCTCATCGGGAAAGAGATGTACTGACGTCTCCTTTTATAGAGGGCATTTGTCACCTCCCGAATACAGCAATGGATCGCGAACTGGGAGATATTGACGATTTCCCAGTAGCTGCTGGAAAGGAGCCGGTGGCATAAAAATTCAGAGCCACTGTGACCTTCACTGCCACCGACAGAGACGTCCTGGTCCTCAGTTGAGGCTGCAGATCTGGCTGCAGCAGGTGGCAGAGCTCAGTGACCACCTCCTTGCTGAAGCATAGCCTGCGCAAACACTGCTCCTCAGACAAATGAATGCAGGAGAATTGTTCCCGGAATACCCTGGGAGGGTAAGGTCTCCTGTGCAGAGGCCTGTTGGCCCTCCTCCGTCTGGCCATGATTGCCACTCTCTCTCTGCGTCTCTGATGCCTCCAATTCTGCAGGCGCAGGACGACGTCCCAAATCAGTGCAGCCCTCAAAGTAGCTTGACAATCGAAGCAATGAAGGTCAAATCCAAAAGAACCTGCAGAGTGCTGCTCAGTAGCCAAAACTACTTCACAGAGCGTTGACTCTCTCCAGAACTCTATCTCTCTCTCTCTCTCAGAATCTCCCTCTCTCTCTCAGAATGAGTGGTGCAAAAATGTCTCCCACAAAAAAAGGCAGGAAGAGGGCGCCTTTAAATAGCGCTCCCCGAACCCCTTCCCGACTGCAAAACGTTCCACTCTCCCTGTCGTTGCTTGCGGCAGGCTGAAAGGAAGGGGGCGCCACTCAATATCCGGTCCGGGGCGCCACCGGGGTGTTGCACGCTCGACTGACGTCACGATCTGCGGGCGCAGGAGATCGTGTTGGTACAGTTTAGCGCCGCTGCAAAAACTCTGGTCAATTTCGCGAGCGGCGTAAACATCGCCGCGCCCGGGCGCTAGTTGCTTTGCGCCCCATTAGCGCCCTCTTAAGGCGCAAATGGGAGGCGCAAACCAACCGAATTTTCCCCCATAGATTTTTACCAATGGATGAAGTTCCTGGAAGTAGAAAACATATCTGGTTGCTCTAGTAATAGAATAAAGTCTGTGTTAAGACAGCCTATTGAACATTGTAGATTGAATTAAACCAGTTGGGTGTAGTTTATACGCAAATAAGCACTGGAATATTTGTCATTTGATGTCTTACACGACACTTACAAATGTTTGATCAGTTTAGCAAAAAGTATGAATTGATCGCTCGCTTGTAATTAAAAATCAACCGATAATTAATCTGGTTGCTGGTTTAAATTCTGTCCTTTAGTCCTCATTCTTGCTCATTTTCTCTCCCCTTAACCTGAGGTATGGTTCAATTGTTACCTATAGCACCTCATCCAAGCGGTCGTCATTCCTGTGTGAACTTTGTTAGTGGGGCCCGGACTATCCTCTTCGGAGTGGCGTTCTGGTGGGACAGGTCCTCTGCCCACCCCTGCAATTCTCCCCCAGCCCAGACTCCTTTCCTGGGTCAGGGCTTATCATTGATACATGGCAGGCTGCCACTGGTATCTTGTCGGCAACAGAGAGCCTGTCATTGGGCCCCAGTGTGTTGCCGGTGATGCAACGGTCTGCCACTGCACTACCTGATGAAGCAGGAATGGATTTAAAGGGTCAGATGCAATCCAAAGGTGGCAGGAGCTATAAGCCCTGTTGGCCTTAGCAGAGACTGCTGCCTACGGAGTTAAGACATTGGGGGCAGAGTGGAGGCAGAGGCGAGTGCTACCATGCAGAGGGGACCTCAGGGTCATTATCACCACTTCCTGGGACCTACCACCACCTTGCCCATGGAAGTTCTAGGAGAGAAACCCACTGGGGAGTTGGGCCCCGTGTCCTTCTACCATTTACATGCAGTGAGAAGTCGCACAACACCAGGTTATAGTCCAACAGCTTTATTTGAAATCACAAGCTTTCGGAGCGCTGCTCCTTCGTCAGGTGACTTCACTTCTCACTTTTGTCCACCCCAGTCCAACACCGGCATCTCCGCATCACATTTACATGCAGGGGAGGGAAATGCCTCAACACCTGCATTTTCAAACATTCTCCATCGTGATCGCTCCCAATTTTGGGCAGGATCATGGAGAAGGATCTTTTCCTGAGTGTTGGTAGCCATTTAACTACAAGAGTGTATCATGGCCAAGCCCTTTCCTCAATGCGCTCCACACATGCACCCTTCTAGTGTGATGAACTCATCAAGGTAAGGAATGTTGGTGCTGGGAAAAGGAATAATTTTGATTTCAGACACCCATGGGGGATTTGTAATCCCCCACAGCCTGGCAGAAATTGGGTGCGGTGGGGGGGGGGGGGGAGTTAAATTGGAGCGGGGGTTTTATCCACTGCCTTCCCACCCATTCTGGCCGACTGAAATTTTAAATTGCAGGCGGCAAGGACACCCACCCGAAGCTGTGGGTTCCTTCTTTACATGTGCAGATTGGCTCCAATGATGTCATCGGGCCCGACTGCAATATTAACCTGAGGCCTGAGCAATAGTGGCTTCCTCACCAGCCCAAACCTGCTGGGAGCTGGAATGAGGGTCAGAAGAGCCCCAGGAAAGTTCAACATTTAAAAAAAAAAGTTTTCTTGTGTGTAAGGAGGAGCAGGTGTGCTCCTGCGGACCTCACAAGGAAACCTTAAGGCTCCCCCCACCCACCCAACTGCGATCGATACCCGACACCCCCCCTACCCCCCGCCAACCCCCCGATCCGCGCTGCTTTTTATTTCAGATTTCGAACATTCACAGTCTTTCATTCTGTGTTACAGACCATTTAGGTCTTGTGTGCACCACATTGTAGCCCTGGTGTTCTGTGACTGTGAACGAATGCTTCTGCTTAACCTATATTGTTTGTTTCTTAAAATGAATGTATGAAACATCATTGTCCTTTCTGAGCCCAATTTTTTTTGTATCTGTAGAGCATCTCAGATCACAGGATATGTTCGAAAAAATAAATCTTGAACAGTATAGAGCTGAGAGAATAAATCTTGAAGAATATAAGATTGAAAATGCTAATTACAGTGTAGCACAATGTTACCACTGGGACTCTCTCACTGTGCGTAGTAAGTGCTTTAATGATGAGTTCTTTACCCACAGTTTATTATCAGGTTGACTGCTCTCTCACTGCTTGTTTAACACACTTTAGTCTGCATGTACTGACCATGAGCAATTCGGGTTGTATCTGAGGGTAGACCGCCTCCTCCTCAGTGCTTTATTATCAGAGTTCTGCCAAGTCAAAGCATTTTAAAAATGTTTGGTGACTGTTTTGTCCAGGCAGGAAGAACAACAGGGTTAATGACAATATTTAATGTGGGTTAAATCACTGTGTCATGTTTTAATAAACATGAAATGAAAAAAGGCTTCATTATTCCATGAAGACCAGGGGGGGAAAGTTTAACCACAAAGAACAGGTGGATTGGGGTCGGGTGAGAGGTTAAAGTGTAAAAAATGTGAAGCTCGACCCCAACCCGCCCACTTCCGGGTTTAATGGAGGCGGGATGGGGGGCGGGCAGCCAACCCACTCCCTGGGAGCAGTTTGGCACTTTAAATGTTATAATGAGGTTGAAAGCCTTGGATTTAATCTGCTGTGCGGGTTTTACTGCGGCCGACCAGGTTTCCCGGGCCTCGGGATTCCCGGCAGCTGCAGCGAGGCGAGGACAGCCTCGGGGAACAATCCTTGTGGTCCGGGAGGAGCGGGAGTGCTTCCTCCTGGCCCATAAGCTCCCCCACCATCAGAACAATCCCCCCCCCCCCCGGATCAGACCCCCTTTGGGCTCGGGGCTCACACCTACCTGGGGCTGCAGCCTCTTGTCCAGCGTTCCTCGCCCGACTGGAAGCCAGCCTGTCGATCAGGCTGATTTCTGGGTGAGGAACTGACAGAGGACGCACGCTAAAACTCCACAGCCTGCGGGGAAATACTGGGCTCCCCCCCCCCCCGCCCTCGGCGGGTTAAAATCTTAAAATTCCAGCCCAGGTCTTTAAATGGACGTAGTGAGTCACTATTAATAATCAAGTCTGGAAAAAGAAGGTTTCATGGTTGGGGCATCCTTCATATTTTGTGTACTGTGGCTTAGACAGTTTAGCATTTATTGGGGGTGGTCGGGGGATAGATATCTAGGGCTGGGTTTTGCCAGCCGAGACGAGTTGGGGGCGGGACTGCTGCCTTCCGGGTTCTAGTCCCGCCCCCAGCGACGTCCGATGAACAAACGCTATTTTGCCCTGATTGGCCTTGTTAAGCCCGCCCTGCGGGCTTGCCGGCCAATTAAGGGAAAGCCGGTGTCAGATGACATCAGTGTATGACGCTTCATCTGCCGGTTTTCTTAAAGGGACAGGCTCCATAATTTTTTGACAGATGAATTGTCAGTGTTTGACAGCGTTGAGATGCTGTCAAACACTAACAATCACTGTCCAAAGGTGAACCCTTGCACCCAGGCTTACCATGACTCTCTCCTTAGGAGAAAACAGATGGCAGCTGCATGTGAGATTGCAGAAGCCTTCTATCAATTCTCCCGATCAGATGAGGCTTCACAGAAACATAAAATCTTGTCACCTGCAGATACATAGGGCTGGATTTTACTGGATGTGCACGCGTAAGAGGAAGATAAAGCACAAGTAGTCACAAGGGTAGTCACTTGGGTGTTCTGTTGTGTTTAATTGTGAAATGCCATCCTTTACTGAATGTTATAAAATGAATTGATGGCAAACTGTTGAAGTTGTGGGCTGTGTCATTTCGCAAATGGGACTTCCACATTGAGGGCTCAGGGCGACTTGGATTTGTCAGTATGATGGTCAGAGTGATAGGAAGCCGCAGGTTCTTGTCCATTGTCGATGGTGTGGTAAGAAGGTGCGAGCCAAATGTGTTTGATTGGGCAGCCTAAGCAAATCTGGCCAAGATGAGTGCATTCCTTACATCCCGGGCAGCAATGTTCTCGCATGCTGCCACCGTTGGTTGATGCACCTCCACAAGGTCTTCGTTCTCGCTCTCCTCCTCCTCCTCCTCCTCCTCCTCATCCTCATCTGAGGAGGCTATGCGATGAGCCACTTGTACCTCAGGCAGCTGCAAGCCACGATGCTGTGCCATGTTGTGAAGTGCACAGCAGACCACGACGATTCTGGAGACCCTGGCTGTTGAGTACTACAGGGCTCCACCTGATCTATCAAGGCATCTGAATCGCATCTTCAGCAAGCCGTTAGTTTGCTCGATAATGGACCTGGTCGAAATGTGGCTGGAGTTGTAGCGCACCTCAGCTTTGTTGGATGGCCACCTGAACGGCGTCATTAGCCACGTCTTCAGGGGATAGCCCTTGTCTCCAAGTAGCCATCCGCAAAGTTGGTTTGGTGGACTGAAGAGCGGAGGCACACTAGACTGCCGCAGGATGAACGAGTCATGGCAACTGCCAGGGTACTTGGTGCAAACATGCAAAATTTCCTTCTTATGGTTACACACCAGCTGTACGTTGAGGGAGTGGAAGCCCTTGCGGTTGACAAAAAGACCTGGATTGTGATGGGGTGCCTTAAGGGCCACATGTGTGCAGTCTACGGCACCCTACACCCTTGGAAAGCCTACCATATTAGCAAATCCAACCGCACGCGCGGTTATACTTGCTTGATCCTTGGAGAAGTTGATGTAATTGTGCGCGATGGCAAAGAGGGCATCGGTTACCTGCGTGATGCAAGTGTGTGCAGGCCGCCTGGGAGATGCCGCTGATGTCTGCTGTTGATCCCTGGAATGAGCCGGAAGCAAAAAAGTTGAGTGCGGTCGTGACTTTTACAGCCACTGGTAAGGAGTGTCCACCCGCTCCTCTGGGCTCCAGGTCTTGCTGCAGCTTTGCGCAGATGTCACCCACTACCTCTTGCGAAAGTCTCAGCCTCCTTTGGCACTGCTGCTCAGTCATGTTGAGATAGCTCATCCTCTGTCTGTAAACCCTGCTTTGGGGGTATCTCCTGCAGCGACGTCCTTCCCTGTGCTGGCGCCTTCTGGCCTGTGCAGTTTCAGGTGGGTGAGCAGCAGCTTGGAGCTCCTGTGTTGCTGTTGCTGTTGGTGCTGCTGTTGTTCCGGGTTCTGCTGCTGCCGTGGCTGGTCTTCGTCCGAATCTGAGGTCCAGGAGGAAAGGAAATAAATGGTTCCCATGCTGCTGGTAGATATCTCAGTTGAGGAAGCGCTCAGTCAAGGTGGGGAGAGGAGGTCACAGTGGAGATGGATCTCAGCTTCAACACTTCCAAAATCAGTAGACCTGCAAAAAGTTCTCCAAGACCTGAGAAAAGAAAGTTCTGCCACCTGCAAATGATCATTGTTGAAAACTCTGTTTTTATGGTGGAGCTGCAGGATTAGCTGGCGTGTTCCAGGGGAGACGTGCAGCACACGGGAAATGTGTTCAACTCTGAAAGGCCTCTCAAAATGGGATTACAGAGGTACTTAAGTGGTAGTTAAGTGCCTTAAGGGCCTATCCCGCCGCTTGGAAGCGGGACCGAAACGGAGTCTGCAAGCCCGCATTTGGGAAAGTTGCGCAGAGGCAGGTCGGAGGCGGGATCGGAGACCGCCGCCATTTTTTGCAACTTTCCCACCTGACCCGCCTTCAAACCTGCCTCCTCGGGGCTGGCAAAATCCAGCCCATATAAACAGAATAAAAATATTTCTCACTACATTCTCTCACCTGTCATACTTACCTGTGCACCATTGCACCCATCACACTACCTCTGCAGCTGTCATTTGCACACTTACACTGCAGCAGACCCACAGCTCGCCTCGCTGACCCTGGCGGGGTTTCCCGTCGTCGGGAAGCCCGCATCAGCAGTTTGAAAATGGTGAAAAGCCTCTTAACTACCTGTTAACAGGCAGTTAATTGGTTCTAATCCCCTTCCTGCCGCTAGGAGACAGGTCCCTGCGCGAGTCGGGGACCCGCCTCCCAGGAAGTTGGTTCGGAGGCGGGTTGGGAGTGGGGTCAGGACCCGCTCCCAATTTTTCCCATTTTCCCAGCAGTCCTACCTCCAAACCTGCCTCCTTAGGGCTGGGAAAATCCAGTCCGTTGTGTCTCCAGGAAGGGGGTTCACATGCCTGATATTTTCCTAGGTGTACGTGGAGACAATGGGCTGGATTTTGTCAATGGGGATGTGATGGAGGCGGGACTCCCACTTTTTGGGTTGTAGTCCCGCCTCCATCGACTTGTGGCCAACCCACTGTATTTTCCCTTGATTGACCTTGGCTAATCAAGGGTCCCTTGGATACAGGTGACGTCAGCCATTGAAATTTCTGTGAAGCTGTCAAACACTGACAATATGATTTCTAACTTGAGTCCCTGTAGTTAGACTGAGTTAGAAATCAATCCAGCACAGAAAGCAGAGACTGCAGCTTTTGACAGCTCCGCGGCCATTCTGCTTTCTGTGCCGTGGATGTGAGGGACTCCCGACACCTTAAGGAAGCTAGCCTGCAGGACAAAGTTAAGGTAAGTAAAAGTTCTTAAAACACTTTACACACACCAAACACACTTACCTCTGCACTCATCACTCACCTGCACACCGGACATCTCGACCCCTCCAAGCCCTCCAGACCGACGGTCCGCCTCGCTAAATCGGCGTGGTTCGGACCTGTCGGGAAGCCCACACTTCAGGGCTAAAAATAGGGATTAGGCAAAAAACTGCCTGTTAACTACATGTTAACAGGCAATTTATGGAACTAATCCCCTTCCCGCCTCGGGGAGGCGGGTCCCAGCACAGGTCGGGTACCTGCCTCCTGGGAAACTGGCATGGAGGCGGGTTGGGGGCGGGATGGGTTCGGGACCCCCGAATCTGCTATTTTCACACCACTCCCGCCTCCAAACCCGCCTCCACGGGCCGGTGAAAATTGAGCCCAATGTATCACTTGTTTTGCTTGGCATAAATCCCATGGTACATTACTCACATGTTTGTCATGGAGGGAATGGTCATCGCCGTAGCCAGGGGTTGCTGCAGGAGTTAAGTTAGCCTGTGTCCTATGCGGAAAGAAGACATTTCCCTCAGGCTCTTGTTGTAGTAGGTTCAGGAAGCATGAGGCTGCAATGTGATTCATAGATACTGTGGTATTCTATACTACTGTCCACAATTAGTGTTGCATTCCTATGTAACATGATGGGTTCTGGCGAGGACATTCAGTCATTCAATTGCCATGACAATGTCCACAGTGAAGGATTATCGAACGCTGATATTCCTATATCTTCAAGTTTTTAAGTTACAGTTAATAATATATTATACAAAATCAAAAACTACAGCCTCTAATAGGCTGCGTGCAAGTTAAGGGAACCGCTGTGATCTAACTATACTTGGAAAAGGTTTTCGAAATGGGTTTATGTTGTCTTGCTTCAAGTATAGCCGCTTAAAACTGCAATAAATTCCGGATGGATCCTGCTTTCTCCTTAGCTTCACTGGCAGACATGTCAGTCAGAGCTCTAACAAAAGGTTTTCACTCTTGTAACATTTGGCGGAAGTTCCATGAAATGAGATTTCCGTCTGGTGTTCAAAGATCTCGCTCTGACTGAATGCTTGAGTCTTACTCACACTTTATTTTTTTTTACCAATTTTCTCTTTCTCTTGACATCGATAATGAAAGGTAGTGCAGCCAAGGACCTTGAATCCAAACAATAAGACAGTATTGATTTCTGCTTCAATGGAGGCTGACATATGTCTTTTGCACTTGTCAGTCCAGGTGCAGCAGGTTAAGAGTTGCAAAAAAATGAAAAAGAAAAGCTGGCTGGCTCCTGTCTACACATCATCTCTAAATTTGATCCCTTACTGTCAAAGGTGGATGCCATTGAGTAATCAGTCACAGTTTGGATATGACTGTCAGAGAGGCAGAATGGGTCAAATGCTTCAGTCATCGCTGCCACAGTGACTACATCACCAGAATCTTGAACATCTGGCCGTGTGCTAGTCTGCATGTTTGCCAGTTGATGCAGACGGGTAGAAATTGGTATGTGTTGCGCCTGTTTTTTAGTGGGTGCAAATCATACCAATTTAGCAACGGGACAGCCTTTTGCACAGGTGTTGGTCCCACTGCTAAATTCATGGGACCCTTTTTTTGGCATCCCGAGCGGATGCTTAAAATAGGCGTTGGGCCTCTTAAATATGAAAGTTAGGGGCCTGACAACCGTTGAAGGACCCAATCGAAAAATTAGTCACCGATGAGCGGGACAGGCCCAATCCAGGATTCTTCAGCAGCACCCAGAGCCACCAACTCCAGGTAAGTTCAAAAATTATTTTTGTTCAACAAAAAAAAATCCTATCGAGCCAGGGTGAGCAGAAGTTCTCCCCCAACCCCACAGGAGTTTCGAGCAGCCCCACCTTGTAGCCCGCTCCAATCCCTGCTTCCAGGACTTACCTGAGGGCTGCTGCTGGTGAGGCAGCCGGCCAGACATTGATGTCTTCGCTCGGGCGAACTTCCTTTGGATGCGCAACCAACGGAGTACGCTGATGAGGCTCGAGGACCATTTTCCGTCAATATTCGGGCCGCTCGGCTCGGGCGTGCGCTGGTTGTGCAGCACCAAGTCTGGGCCCGAAAACTGGCTCAAACTAATTTCTAGGCCTTGATTTCTTTGTTTAACTTCAGCGCTGGTTCTGTGATCCTCATATATTAGGCTCTGATTGGTGCAGATACCTTGCTACACCAAGACGAGATACTTCTGTGGACGTTTACCTCCGTGATTTCAGAATTCAGGTTGGCATTTATAGTGACCAGTTTAGCAAGGTATACACCACTCAAAACTCAATATCTGATGTAAACTTTCACACAGTTGCTGCAGAACATTTATTAAAATGACTCCAGTGCAATGATGTTTTGAGTTTGCACACAATCCGAAAACTGGCGCCTTGACAGTTGTCATACTAGAAAATTGAAGGGAGGCAGAAAATACCATAAACTATATGTTTATCTATATATTGACTTTGAAAATGTTCAAGTGCTGGGGTTATTGATCAAAGCATAAAAAGGAAGTTTCCTCAAGATGGTGCACACCTGGTTCTGTCTGAGGAGATTTGTGACAGTTTCATTTATTTAAGTTCAGTGAATGATGCTTGGAACGAGCCAAGGCCAGGCTGGACAGTATCTCTGTCAGTCTAGACTAGGATTTTTCTTCATCCCTGGCACCCTGCTCGGCCACCCGATTCCGCTGGAGGGAGGCCAGGCCCAATTAGAGGGTCGGGTCGCGTTACCATGGCACCCGCAGGAAGGTAGATCGCGGGGAGGGGGAGCTCAGGGCGACAGCGGCCCACATTAAAATCTCCCAAGGATGGGTTTGAACATTGGAATGGGAGGGGGCTGGGGCTTAGGTTTCTTTTGTGTGCAGTGAGTATTGTTTTATTTCTCATGCATGGGAACCTCGCATTTATTGTTATGGGTTATTCCCATATTTTGTCTGTAGGAGTTTGAATATTAGTATGGTGGATTTTTTTTGTGTGTGTGTGTGCAGATGTTTGGATTTTCTGTGGATGAAGGCTTACATTTTTGTGTATGGGGGTTTAGATTTCATGTAATCACATGCGGCCCACTCACTGGTCATAGGCCAGGGCACCTGCTCCCAGCTCCTAAAGGTTGGACACCCTACACTAAGCCATTGGGGGGAGCATAGCATTATTTTATTGAAAATTAAAACTATTTATTAAAAAGACCAATCAATTTTAAGAGAAAGTTTTAACACATTTACAAAATGAATACAGTTACGGCATATTGAGTGTTTGTGTGCAACAGTATTAGATCTGGTGATTAGATCTTGCACGATGTATTCACACTAAATGTATTGTATTTAAAATATCTTGCTGTGATGCACAGTGGTAGGTTAGTGTTTAATATCCGCTGCATTACTTCTTCATAATTACATGTTGAGTTTGGTATGTTCACAATTCTGCTGATGTCTTTTAATGCTAGATATTAAAAACGTGGATGCATTGCCACGCAATTTCATCAGAAAAAGGTTTAAGAGATCACATTTAATCAGAATTCCAGCTTCCCAGCCTCGGAAGCAAATGTTCTGCTTCAGAAAGCAGAAAACATTACATTAACTGCTTGATGTTTCTATGTTCACCACAAGAGGGCAGAACAGCTCAGTGTTTCATCCTCACAGCACGAATGTTTTCAATGCCAGTAACTTGCTGTGTATTTTAAGGTACTTACTTGGCTTAACATGGCAACGTAAGAGACTTGAGGCCTTTATTTAATATAATGGCATAATATTGATATGTATATATGTACTAATATGTACATTTCACTTATCTGTACCTGAAGTCACGACCACAGTGTTAGCCGTGGCTCAGTGGGTAGCACGCTCACCTCTGAGTCAGAATGTCATGGGTTCAAGTCCCACGCCAGGGACTTGAGCACATAATCCAGGATGACACTCCAGTGCAGTGCTGAGGGAGTGCTGCGCTGTTGGAGGTTCTGTTCTTTGGATAACCGAGTCGGGTGGACGTAAAAGATCCCATGGTACCATTCAAAGGTGTCCTGGTCAACATTTATCCCTCAACCAACATTACTAGAACAGATTATCTGCTCATTATCTCATTGCTGTTTGTGGGACCTTGCTGTGCGCAAATTGCCGGCTGCAACACTGATCTTAACGTGGTGGTAAGGCTACCGACCCCATTTTGAGGCTGTTACCGCCTCTTTAACGGCAGGCGAAGGCAGTCAAAATCAACCCCGGTGAGTGTCGCACCATTAGCACTAAATTCTTTACCATTTTCATTGATACCAGTTCAACCTGGAATAGCATGTACAAAATGAGCACCGTAACCAAGAAAGATGAATCTGACTGAGCTCCGTACCTCAGCTGTCTCCCAGTCGTCCTGACACATCTCCTGAATAACCTTGAACAGATCTGGCGGGTGCTTCTATCAGCGGGATGCTGACTGGTGCACCTTGAGGCTGAGAGTGAGGATGTGTCATGGAGTGAGCAACAGCAACGTGTTTTCTCCCTAATAAAATATACCCTCTCAAAAGAGCCGATGGGGATCAGAGGTTTCGGGAACAAATCCTGTAGGATCCGGAGGGGCAAAATGTGAAAGCCTGTAAGATTTGTAAGATGTCTTACAAGATCTGAAATAATCCTGTGCCTATCATTATGCCTGCTGGAGGGTCCCTGTGGTTTCGCTGTATTGGAGTCAACTCTGATGATTGTGATGCGAGCAGTTCATATATGGGAAAGGACCCGATTTTAGATCTGAAATAGATTGTTGCTTTTAAAAATCTATAAATACTAAATATATATACATATATATTTTAATTGCTGCTTCTGCATGTGCCAAGGGATTGAAGCACCCACATAGTCACCTGTCCAGCACTGGAAACGAGTTGGGACAATTGCAGCATACCTACTCTTGGCTGTCCCTTGAGCAAGCACCTCTGATATGAATTATTCAAATCGTATCAAAGATAACCTAATCAAGGCAATTGTGGTTGAGATTAGCTTGACTGTTACTGGAGAACTCCTGTTGTGAAACTGTTGTTATTTGTGCCTTGCATGTCATTGCGGTTATGACTAGGACAAGCGATTGTTTCCTTGCACTGCACCAGTTCCATAGCTGAATCCTGTTCTGCACATTTCTTCTGCCCCTGGACTAGTCGGTATATCTTGCAGTTTCTCTTGTACTACGATGTCTGCATTACTGAGACATAGCTGCACATGTCGGTGCAGAATCCAAGGCATCCACACGTTTGGCTCAATTTATCTTGCACGTCTGCACTTATTAACAGAGCTTTCTTTTACCTGTCTTTTAAATTGTCGGCACGACTTACAAGCCTGGAGTCACTGAATACAGATGGAGCATGTGCTGCCGACAGCGATACTGAACCCCACTCACCAACTCCTCTCAACTCGGGAATATATTTTTAAAAACTGAAAACGTCCCAAAATGAGCCGCGTAAATAGAGTACATATCTTGTAATGCTGTTTGCAAGTCATAAATTACCTCAGGGGGGTTAGATAGTGGTATATTGTAAATTATTAGGCCTGATATGCTGTGTTTTATTCAGCCAATACTGCATAGAAAGCTGTGTTTCAATACACTGGCAACTATTTTAGCTCAAGACAGGACCAATAGCTCAAACAGTGTGTTGAACAGTAGCCTTTTGACCTTTTTGTCTTTGGGTCTACCTAAAATGGCAATCGGGGTCCTATTTATGTCACAGGACCGCAATTTCCATATTAATAATCAATATTAAGGGCGGGGGTTGCACTTTTCTCTCAGCACAACACCAGCTACCTGGTTGGTGATCCAGAATAGAGACATTTTCATGTCTGTTGTTGAACAATGAAGGCGTTTCTTCTTTGCCATTGGCAATGGTGTTTCATGCTAAGCACTTAACAATTGCAATCTGAAAAGGTGGAAATGAGTTGAAAGAGGGGCAGGTGGGCCCTCTGGCACCGGGGGCCCTCCATCCTTCCCTCAATATTAACCGAAGCTTGGGAGAAAAGGCTTGCTGCAAGTAGCAATCAGGGAGCTGGAGGATCAGCTTCCACTGCATTTCCTGCTAAAATTCACCTGAGTTACGCTCGGAAGCCAACATAGCTTGAGCGGAAAGTGAAGGCAAATGTCTCTCCATGGGGGAGCCTTCCACACAATGGGCTCGATTTTGCCAGGCCCGAGGAGGCGATATTGGAGGCGTGTGAGGTGTTAAAATTGCAAAAAATGGCGAACGGATCCGATCCTGCCTCCAGCCCGCCTCCGAGCAATTTTCCCAGAATCGGGATTTCAGATCCCGTTTCCATGGCCCTTAAGGCCCTTAAATCCAGTTAATTGCCTCTATAATCCCATTTTGAGAGGCCTTTCTGATTTTAACACTTTCCCCCCATCCTGCACATCTCCTCTGGAACACACCAGTTAATCCTGGCGGCCTCACAAGTGGATTTCTTATTAACAGCTGCAGCTCCACCATTACAAAGGAGTTTTCACCAATGATCATTTGCAGGTGGCAGAACTTTGTTGTCTCCGGTCTGGGGGAACTTTTAGCAGGCCTACTCATTGTTGTGGAAGTTTGGAGCCTGACACCCATCTCCAGTGTGACCTCCTGGGAAACCTCTCTCCCCACCTTGACTGAGCGCTTCCTCAACTGAGGCATATACCAGAAGCATGGCAACCATTTAATTCCTTTCCTTCTGGACATCAGATTCGGACAAAGACCAGCCGCAGCAGCAGCAGAACCATGAACAATAGCAGCACCAACAGCAGCAGCAACAACAGGAGCGCCAAGCTGCTGCTCACCCACCTGAAGCTGCACAGGCCAGAAGGCGCCAGCGCGCGATCACATTGCTGCCCGGGATGCAAGGGACGCACTCTTGTTGGCCAGATTTGCTTAGCCTGCACAATCAAACACTTTTGCCTCGCACCTTCTTACCAGAGCATCGACAATGGACAAGAACCTGCGGATTCCTATCACTCTGACCACCATACTGACAATTGCAAGTCGCTCTAAGCCCTCAATGTAGAAGTCCCATTTGCGAAATGACACAGGCCACAACTTCAACAGTTTGCCATCAGAATTTTTTATCACAACAAGCAACTGATAGCATTTCAAAAATAAACACACATAAGACCCAAGTGACTACCCTTGTGACTACTTGTGCGGGCTCTGACCGAGGGCTTTGCAGTGGCATGGAAGTGTGAGCACTTGGAGAGGAGCCCCCACTTCCTTGTTGTCTGCCACCAACATCCCTCTCATGGGTCAGCCCCACTTCAGAGCTAGCAAGTGGCTTGACAGCACCTTGCTGCACTTCAGGGGGGCCATGAGGACCTGTTTCTACACTGGAAGTCCTACTCCAGAGGACCTCCATGAAGGTCTGGTTTTTATGCTCAATAGCTGACCATCGCTCCTCAAGAGATGCCAGTCTATTCTGAACAATGACCATGTTTTCAACACTCTGGCGACTTAGCTCCTCCATGGCCGTAGCCATCCTCTCCTCTACCGTAGCCATCCTTTCCACAGAGGTTGCCATCCTTTCCGTGGTGATGTGTTCATGCGCCAATGCCTTCACAAAGGCTCTGCTCATGTTCGCGATGGACTCCTCCATTCGCTCCACACTCGCAGCGACCCTGGAGACAAAACCTGCCAGAGACTCCTGCACCTGTTCCTGGAGTTCCAGCACCGCTCTCCTTCTGGATGGACCTGGAGGCACAGGGTCGACATGCAGCTGAGCCGAGCTGGCAGAGTCCTGCGCCCTCCAACGAGGACTCTCCACTGCTGTCCCTGTCTCCACCATCTGCTGATGCTCACTTATGAGCTGTGATACACCAGGTGACAACATTACTCTATCTCGCGAAGGTCCCACCGAGGTGTGAGTGTCTGCGCTGGTGCTGGGTGCGCTGAATTCTGCTGATGCTGCACCCTCAGAGGTTGCAGCTTCCTCTGAGGAGTCTTCAGGCTCAGGCTGTTCCTCCTGGACAGTGGGGACGGGGGCTCTCGATGGTCCTGTGGGGGAGTAAAGGAAAGAGTTAGAGATGTGAGGTAAAGGTTGCATGCACATTGAACTGTGCAGATGATCATAAGTCTATCTGTTAGAGTATCAGAATCATTATCAGTCACTCATGCAATGTCAATGAGAGAGATGCCAAACTATTCTGTCACCAGCTTGTTGTGATGCGCCCGTCCGTCCGTCCCCCACTTGCGAATCTTCCTCGACACCGGCGATTTCCAGGGCCGCCTCCTCTGAGGTGGTGAGCTGGGCTACTGAGGGTGGCCCTCCTCCTGTCCTCGCTCTTTCCCTCTTATTGTGGGCTCTTTTTTCCTGCAATGAGGGACACAAGTGGAGTTTGAGTGAGAATGAAGGAGTGAGTGTAGAGAATCCATAGCATAGATGCTTAGAAGGAGACAAAGGGCCCTCCCTGTGTGTTGTAAGTTGTTGTCATTGCATCACAGTGATAGGGAGTGTGAGGGCTGTATGGTCGAATAGTTAAGTGAATGTGACCATAGAGAGAGAGGGAATGGGTAAGTGTGCAGGGATGTAAGTGTCAAGTGGGATGTGGAGGAAGTGGTTGGCAAAGCAGAGTGCTGGTGAGGAGAGGCGATGGGGATCAGATTGAGGGTGATGGGAAAGTCATACTCACTTTTCCTGTGTGGAGACGGTCATGAAACCTCTTCCTGCACTGCAGCCAGGTTCTGCGGCACGTAGAGATTGAGTTGACCTCCTGGGCCACTTGCATCCATACAGCGTTAATCTGCTGGGGAGGCTTTTTCCTCCCTGAGGAAGGGAAGAGCACCTCCTTATTTGATCTTGCTCCCTCCACCAGAGCTTGGAGGTAGGCCTCATCGAACCTTGGAGCACACTTTGGCCTACTGCTGGACATAGTTGCTGAATGAAGCAATCACAACAATGGGCATAAAGTTTAAAGTCTCCAGAAGAAGCAAGGCTGCTTGCAGGCCTTAAATCCAACAGCATTGATGACGTCATCAGAGGCGACTTTGTGTATGAAAAGACTCATTGGGCCAGGGGTTTCCACACGCTGGAAATCAAGTGCCCAATTAGGGCAAAATCGCACTTTTTTCCCACTTCACATCAGAGTCGGGGTCCTGACATGAAAACCACCTGACACACCCCAGCCCGCCCCCAATGGCAAAATCGAGCCCAATGTCTACGACAAGGCTACCTTTAACCTACAGTTCGAAAGCATAAAACGTAACAAGGGGTGTCCAAGACCTGCTAGAGTTTCTCATTTAACATTCACAGTACCACAACTGCGGGTAGAATTTCTGTGACGGTTCCCTGATCTCCCATGGAAATTACTGGTGCTGATTTATTAAGTATCCATTATCTTAGAATTATGTAGCAGTCTGGATACTGAAGAAAAGTTAAAAATATAAATGTAAGTATGCATCATGGTATATGACGTAAACGTCAAGCCTGTAAAGGACAAAGGGGATGATTTTTCACCTGACAGTAACTTGAATGCTGACTTACCACCATCGAGAAACTAGCAGTCCAGGCATTGAGGCACATTTTTTATGCCCATTCACATATTCTGAAATAGTTTTAGAACCGTGCAAGATTTTTTTTTTGTGCGCCCAGGATTAAAAGTACAGATTCAGCCAAATATCGGTACGGATGGGTCTAATTCGCTTTAGGCTTGCTGCAAATGCTCAACACTAATGTGGGAAACTGAACTGGAGCTCTAAGTCACACTTGAACCAGGCTTTTAATCTTGGTTGGTGGAGCACAAGACACTGGACAAGGGAGGGAAAGCCTGAAAAGTAAAATGCTGCAACCATTATCGATTCAGAGGAGGAATGGATGAGCAGGAGGCAGTTCAGAGACGATTCACTAGGTTAATTCCAGAGATGAGGGGGTTGACTTATGAGAAAAGGTTGAGCAGGCTGGGCCTATACTCATTGGAATTCAGAAGAATGAGAGGTGATCTTATCGAAACATATAAGATACTGAGGGGGCTTGACAGGATAGATGCAGAGAGGATGTTTCCCCTCGTGGGGAAATCTAGAACTCGGGGACACAGTCTCAGAATAAAGGGTCGCCCTTTTAGAACTGAGATGAGGAGGAACTTCTTCTCTCAGAGGGTCGTAAATTTGTGGAATTCTCTGCCCCAGAGAGCTGTGGAGGCTGGGTCATTAAATACATTTAAAGTGGAGATAGACAAATTTTTGCAAGATAAGGGAGTGAAGGGTTATGGGGTGTAGGGGGTGGTGGTTTGTGTCAGCTTCACCTCTGACTTCTGAGCAGTTCGAATCGCTCCCACTCCCTTGGTTCTAGACCTTGGACTTATTTGGGGGTTGTGACAAAAAGTGCAGCAGACAACTGGTTTTGATGCAAGAACTTTGATCTTTATTTAAGAAAGTAAAACCACAACACAAACACGCTTAACACTCTAAAAGTGGGGAACACTTCGGTACAAGCGAGGGAAATCACATTAGAAGAATACCTCACCCCTCCCAATCCCACTTTACTGGCTAAGTTGGACTCCAGAGAACCAGGGATAATGCTCACCAAACGAATCCTTGACAGTTGAGCTGGTTCGCGGTTTCGGGGTTCGCTGGATTGGATTTATCGGGTGAGTACCCACTTTTCCTCTGGTTAGAGGTAGGGTTTAGAGTCTTTTTAAGGGAAAAGGTTTCGTAAGGCCCTTGTTGCCGCGAGGTGTCTGATGGTCACTGGAACTGTTGCTCTGGTTTCTTCTTGCGTGTCGGCCTGCTTCTGGAGCTGCTGGCCTTCTTTGTTGAACTTCTTTCTGTCGCCCCCTCGCTTTGTTGAACTGTCTTCTTCAGAGCTGTGGAACTGCCTTCTTGCAGAACTGTGGAACTGCCTTCTGCCGGACTGCTTGCTGAATTCCTTGCTGCTGTGTAACTGTTGAACTGCTTGTCTCCTTGAACTGCCGTGTAACTCTACTGGAGAACTCGAACTTGAACTGTTGAGAACGGGCCTTTAATTATACCCATTGAAGCTTCCTTATCTGCATGCCAAATCAAATCCCGGTCATTGTAAGATTTTGGAGGGCTCGTTAACAGTAACTGGTTTGTAAATGTGTGAAGTGGTTTCAGGATAGCTCTATCCTGTCGATCTCCTCGGTTGATTACAGGTGATTGGTTTTGTGTTTGGTTTTCTTGGTTGGGCCTGTAATTTCTATAGAGTAAGCCGAAGTGATCTATTTTATGCATGTCTTTAATGGGCTCTGTAACTTGGGGTGGAGACTGGTTTTCCTCTGGTTTATTGTTAGGATGCTAATGTCTGATGGGGCCGATTTAAACTCCCAGCGAGATTATGCGGTTCCCCAGACAGTTCCCATTAGCTCCAATACCCAAACTGTTTTTACAGAGGTTGAACCCACCTTCCTTCACAGCTTTTTCTCCCTTACAAGCCCAGACATGTCTTTTAAAATACCAAGTCTCGGTTTTTGCACTAAAATGTCCTTTGGTTAAGCCCAATGCATTTCACCACCTGTAATAGTTAGAAAAAGAGTCCAAAGTCTTTTTCCTTAGGGTTTGTCTTCGAGTTTTGGGGGATCTGTGAATTTTGAGAATCTTACAGGGGAGCGGGCACGGAAGTGGCTTTGAGCCCGAGATCAGCCATGATCTTATTGAATGGTGGAGCAGGCTCGAGGGGCCAAGTGGCCTATTCCTGCTGCTATTTCTTATATTCTTAGATGCGGGCAAATTGTATCCTGAGGCAAAGATCTATAGGCCTGGAATATCATATCTAGCTTTATCAGAGGAGCAATGTTTATAGAGGTTTTCGTTCTCCAGGAAGCTATGCTCGAGGTATTTGTAAGCTGATCTAGAGGGTTCAGCAGTAATTACAACTCTATGGTCTGTGGTCATGCAAGTGACAGCGGCCATTACAATTCTGACTCGTGGATTGTTCAAAATGCCAGGTAGTGATTTCTCTGGCTTTAGAGAAAGGACGACGTCCGCTTGTTTTCAAGCCGTGACTGATGCACTGTTCCAATAGCGAGCAGGCTCATCCACTTCCACAAAAGTACGAGGAATCATTTAGAGAAACAACAGCAACTGAAACCATTGTTGACTTCCCCAGAGTGCTGAGTGTGACGACACAAGTGCAGATTGGGTGGAGACAGCTCCCATCTGATTTCCCTGCCTAAAAAAAAAAAATCCTGTGCCATTTATACATTGCTAATACGTTAAAATGAGTGAGGATATTCAGCCCTTGGCTGTCTGACAGCATGTTGAAGAATTGGCTGCTTTCGTGGGCCTACAAATTGGATGGCGGGCAAATCCAAGTGCGATCGGTCACTGCACGCGCCTGATGAGGACAGCGGCAGAACCCCGGCAAATTGGTCCACGGGCCTCATTTTCTTATTACTGGCGAGCTGCGGGGACCAGTCATGGCCCCAGAGATAGCTCACTGGTCATGGTGGTGGTGGTGGTGGGGGAAACGGCAACCGAGGGCCGAAGGTAAGTCCTGGGGCGGGAGGCAATGGGGAGGGGAGAGAGCGTGGGTGAGAAGAGGCCCAGGTGGAATCAGGAGGAGCACTCTCCCGCCTCCAGGCCCACATTGAAGTAAGTAAATAACTTTAAACTTGCCTTTTTGGTGGCAGCCTCCGGAAGTTCCTTGAAGGACTGCTGGTTTGGCGGCTGTGTGGCTGCAAAGACGGACTGCAGCATGCACGCTGCAAATTGCGGTCAGTCACCGACCCATTTCACAAAGGGACCTGAAACAGGTGTTAGGCCCCTGATTTGCAGGAGCAATGAGCCTAACAACACTTTCAGGTGACCGCCCTAACCAATGTGGTGTACGGCCTACTTCTGGTGCCGACTGAGTGCGCACACGCCATATTGGGCCCTGCACCGCCCGTTTTTCATCTAAACAAGTGGGCACTGCGCAATGGAATTTCAGAGCCACATTGTCCAACTGTAAATTAGCCCTTTCTTTGGCAAGTTAAGGTGGAAGGTGTCCACAAAAAACACCTGGTTGAAGCAGCTATGATTTGCCTGCAGAACCAAAAGTCCCTTTGAACTTGACAGGAACATTAAGTGTCTACAACTGACCCTTCTTCTCCTCCTTCTTAGGCAGTCCCTCGGAACCTTCCACACTAAAAATGAGTTCTCAGGTGACTGATGAATCCAATGCGGGACCTACAGTCTCTGTCACAGGTGGGGCAGACGGTGGTTGAAGGGGCGGGTGGGTGGGGTGCTTGGGTTGACGTGCGCTCCTTGCGCTGCTTGCTCTTGTCTTCCGTTTGCTCCCGACGAAGAGACTCGAGGTGTTCGGCGTCATCCCGGATGCTTCTCCTCCACTTTGTGCGCTCTTGGGCCAGGGATTCCCAGGTGTCGGTGGGGATGTTGCACTTTTTCAAGGAGGCTTTGAGGGTGCCCTTGAAGCATTTCCTCTGCCCACCTGGGGCTCTCTTGCCGTGTTGGAGCTCCGAGTAGAGCGCTTGTTTTGGGAGTCTCGTATCGGGCATGCGGACGATGTGACCTGTCCATCGGAGCTGATCGAGCGTGGTCAAAGCTTCGATGCTGGGGATGTTGGCCTGAGCGAGAACACTGATGTTGGTGCGCCTATCCTGCCAATGGATTTGCAGGATCTTGCGGAGGCAGCATTGGTAGTACCTCTCCAGTGCTTTGTCGTGCCTGCTGTACATGGCCCATGTCTCTGAGGCATACAGCAGGGCGGGTATCACTGCTGCTCTGTAGACCATGAGCTTGGTGCTGGGTTTGAGGTCCTGGTCTTCAAACACTCTCTTCCTCAGGCAACCGAAGGCTGCACTGGCACACTGAAGGCAGTGTTGGACTTCGTCATCGACATCTGCCCTTGTTGATAGTAGGCACCCGAGGTATGGAAAGTGGTCCACATTCTCCAAGGCCTTGTCGTGGATTTTGATAATCGGGGGGCAGTACTGTGTGGCGGGGGTAGGTTGGTAGAAGACCTTTGTCTTACAGATGTTTAGTGTAAGGCCCATGCTCTCGTATGCTTCGGTGAAGGTGTTGACGATGGTTTGGAGTTCGACCTCCGAGTGAGTGCAGACGCAAGCGTCGTCTGCATACTGTAATTTGACGACAGAGGATGGGACGACCTTGGATCTGGACTGGAAGCGACGGAGGTTGAACAGTTTCCCGTTTGTTTGTAAATTAGCTCCACTCCAGCGGGGAGCTTACTGAGGGTGAGATGGAGCATTGCAGCAAGGAAGATCGAGAAGAGCGTTGGTGCGATGACACAGCCTTGCTTGATGCTGGTCCATACCTGAATTGGGTCTGTGGTGGATCCGTTGGTCAGTATCACGGCTTGCATGTCATTGTGAAGCAGGCGGAGGATGGTGACAAACTTTTGAGGGCAGCCGAATTTGAGGAGGACACTCCATAATCCCTCACGGTTGACAGTGTCGAAGGCCTTTGTGAGATCAAAGAAGGCCATGTACAGCGGTTGGTGCTGTTCCCTGCATTTCTCTTGTAATTGACGTGCGGTGAAGATCATGTCCATTGTGCCCCTTAGTGGGCGGAATCCACATTGCGACTCTGGGAGGAGCTCTTCGGCCACTGGGAGAAGGCAATTGAGGAGGATTCTTGCGATGACTTTCCCTGTGGCAGACAGCAGGGAAACTCCTCTGTAATCACCGCAATCAGACTTGTCACCTTTCTTGAAGATGATCACAATTACGGCGTCTCTGAGATCCCCTGGCATGCTCTCCTCCTTCCAGATAAGAGAAATGAGTCCATGCATTCACGCCAGTAGTGCTTCTCCGCCATGCTATAGTGCCTTGGCAGGGATTCCATCTGCTCCTGAGGCCTTGTTGTTCTTCAGTTGTCGGATGGCCTTTTCAACCTCATGCCGGGCTGGTCTGCACTCAAGGCCTCCATAATCAGCACCTGTGAAGAGACGCTCGGTCACTCGACCAGGAAACTCCAAGAATGGTTCGACGAGAACGACCAGGAGATCCAGGAGCTAATAAGCCGCAAGCGCAAGGCATTCCTGATCTGGAAACAGCAACACAACTCGAGTAGAGCGCTTGTTTTGGGAGTCTCGTATTGGGCATGCGGACGATGTGACCCGTCCATCGGAGCTGATCGAGGGTGGTCAAAGCTTCGATGCTGGGGATGTTGGCCTGAGCGAGAACACTGATGTTGGTGCGCCTATCCTGCCAATGGATTTGCTGAGATGGTGGCGGGTAGCATGCTGCGGGATGGAGTTGAGGACACTCGCGTCTACGACAGAGTCTCGGTGAAAGAGATCTTCGAAGTGCTCCTTCCAGCGGGCACTGACTGCCTCTCTGTCCTTGATGAGTACCTCTCCATTCTTGGCCCGTAGTGGGTTAGGACTTTGGGTGCTTGGGCCATAGATGGTCTTGACTGCGCTAAAGAATCCACACACGTCGTGGTTGTCGGCTAGCTGCTGGATCTCCTGCGCTTTCTCCACCCACCATCTGTTCTTTAGGTCACGAGTTTTTTGTTGGACCTCGGCCTTCAGGCATCTGTAGAGCTGCTTTCTTGCACTCGAGTTCTGTTGCTGTTTCCAGATCAGGAATGCCTTGCGCTTGCGGCTTATTAGCTCCTGGATCTCCTGGTCATTCTCGTTGAACCAGTCTTGGTGTTTCCTGGTCGAGTGACGGAGCGTCTCTTCACAGGTGCTGATTATGGAGGCCTTGAGTGCAGACCAGGCGCTGTGGACACTCTGTGTCTCTGCATCACTGGGAGTCATCAGGTTGTTTGTGAGATGCAGGCTGAATAGGGCTTTCTTAGCGGGGTCTTTCAGTGCTCCAACGTTGATTTTCCTGTGGCATTGTTTCTGTTGCCACCGCTGTTTTGAGACTACATTGATGGAGATGACAGAACGGATTAGGTGGTGGTCGGTCCAGCAGTCATCAGCTCCTGTCATGGCGCGGGTGATGCGGACATCCTTGCGGTCCCTCGCTCGGACGATGACATAGTCCAGCAGATGTCAGTGCTTGGAGCGAGGGTGCTGCCATGAAGCCTTGTACTTGTCTCTCTGATGGAACAAGGTGTTGGTTATGACAAGGCCATGTTTTAAGCATTTCGACAGGAAGATGGTACCGTTGGAGTTGGCTTTCCCTATCCCCTCTCTGCCGATCACATCTCCTCAGAGGTCTGTGTCCTTTCCAGCTCTGGCGTTAAAGTCACCAAGGAGGATCAGCTTGTCGCCCGTTGGGACTCGGGACAGGGATTGTTCGAGGCTGAAGTAGAATTCCTCTTTGGTCTCGTCTGTGGCTTCCAGTGTTGGGGCGTACGCACTGATGATCGCAGCGCACTGGTTCCGGGCTAGGGTGAGCCGAAGAGTCATGAGGCGCTTGTTTGTACCACTAATTCATTTTTTATGGCGAAGCCTACACCATGGAGGTGGTGTTCTTGTTCAGGTTTGCCTTTCCAGAAGAAGGTGTAGCCACCAGCTTGCTCCTTGAGCTGGCCTTCCCCTGCCCAACGGGTCTCACTTAGGGCGGCGATGTCAATGTCGAAACGTCTGAGCTCCCGGGCAACAATAGCAGTACGGCGTTCCGGTCTGTCACTGTTGGGGTTGTCAATGAGGGTCCTGACGTTCCAGGTCCCGAACTTCATTTTAAAGGGTGGAAGATGCCTGTGCGTGAATTCTTTTAACGTAGGGTGGCCGTTGCACACCAGCTACCACACGGGCTTGACAGAGCAAGGTCTTGGTCCAATGGCAAGGAGATCCAAGATGATTGGAGACCAGGCTCTGCTACAATGGCCTAGCACACACACAAACATACTCCTACTGTCCTCCTCCCTCCTTCCCACCTGGGTTTCGTAGGATGCATTATGTTCCTCCCGACCTCACTGTTGGCCCGTGCCGCACCTTCCCTGGGCCCCGACCCCACTGCTGGTCCACGCTGCGCCACTCCTGGGCCTTGACCTCGCTGCTGGGCTCGTCCTCGCTCCTGGGTCCCGGCCTCGGACATGAATGATGTTGTCTCTCACAGGATCAAATTAGCACTGATATTCTTGCGATCCCTGGCCCCGAGCTCCACTTGCGATCCACTAGTCACTAGTCCAGTGGAGAAGCGTAGTCTTGACGGCAGAGCGGTCTGTGAATTTGGGAGCTAAGTTTAAGTGAAGAGCCAGTGCTCACTGATGAGAACAAAGAACAGGCATGGTCGGGGGCTGGGCAGTGGGTTCAGGTAACTTTAACCTTGCAGCTTGAACTTGCAGTTAGGGATAAAATACACCCACTATTAGAGCCAGGGGAACTTAAACAACAGAAGAGAGGAGACTGGGGGGGAAAAGAGCAAAGGATGGCAACGGATGGCCAAGGATGGCAAAGGAGCTCCCTAGGGAGCTGCCAGCCCAGGAGCCATCTTGTAATCTACTGACCCAGTGCCAATGTGTATGTTCACTTCCTGGAGTTTGCTAAAAGGAGGAGACGAATACTAAAATGGCCATAACTCCTTCTGCAGACTTAGATGCGGTACAAATCGTTTGTTGAGCTTCTGCAAGTGCCGTTTGCACGCTGTTACTGAGGGTAAATGTGGTTCTCTAGGAATCAGTAGAGTTGCGATGTGCTGCATGATGTTAAGAACATTTTTCCAGCACGCAATCCATCTGGATCGTTTCTGGACCAAATGTGCTTAAGCCCCTGGGCTCCCTCTTAACCCACAGCCAGATTCTGTTTCACTGAAGTGGCAACTGGTAGTCCCTTCCACTCGGCCAATTGAATGTTGATTGAAACATTATGGAAATAGTCTGAAAAAGAAACCCTGCACCTATCGAGATTGAACCAGGGGTATTATGATGAACTCTGGTCCATGTTCCAGGCCAAATGCCAGTGCTTGCTTGGTATATCAGCACTGCTCCCGACATAACTTAAAAACAGTGGAAGGAGGAACATGCTTACCCCGCCCAAATATCATAGCTCATTTAAAAAAACATGGTTTCACAATGAAAACACACACCAGGCAAGTACAGCAGTAACACCAATGCTAATGGTGCTGGCACTCTGTAGAATGAATCTCCAGGGTCATCCATAAGCCACGCTATCATATTATATCATGCACATGACTAGGGTTGCCATCTTTGGTTGAATGTATTCCAGGAGGTTTCGTCACATGACCTCCTCCCTCAGACTGCCCTGCCCCCACACTCCCGCCATTGGTCTCCCAAAACATCCACCCTCACGGCCTTCCCACACCAATTGGAAAGCGAAAAGACTCTTCATTACCCAATCTTGGAGGGTTGGCACCCCTACTCATGCCACCTTGTGCACTGTAGACTGTGAATATAAGGATAGAAACATAGAAAAATAGGAGCAGGAGTAGGCCATTCGGCCCTTCGAGCCTGCTCCGCCATTCAGTACGATCATGGCTGCTCCTCTATCTCAATACCATATTCCCACTCTCTCCCCATACCCCTTGATGCCTTGATGCAATGAATGACAAGATACTGTAACCAAAGAACAGTTCTAAAATGAAATAAAAAGTTCTGAGGAAATGTTCCGCAGTGCTAGTGGCAACTCCTGCAGCGAACTTTAATTGTCGAATAACATATGAACCAGTATCAACAAAATACGGTTTGGGTAATACAAGGAGAACAGGCTGAGCCATACACGTTCAAAACTTAAATTCCTGCAATAGTGTAATATTAATTAGCATTCCTTTCTTCACCACAGTTAATACATTCCAAATTATAGGGCTCAGTAAATCATATTGGCCCAGAAATTGATCTCGCTCTGTTCCCGCGGGGGTAAGGCTTCCCCGCGATCTCTCACCTCGCTTGTGCTTTTTCAGATCCAGCTCGCACGAACTTGATGTTCCAGACATCAGCTGGGCAGTGCTTGCGTATCCCAGCGGTGTAGTGAATTCGTGCGAGCTGTGGGATCACGTGACTCAGTTAGAGCCAATGGCAGCACACCATCTTCCATTCATAAGTTTCACATACATGCTGTGAAATCTATGAATCTTACACCCCCCCAAAATAACAGCTAAACCTCAATTAAATTTTAAAAAAAAACCATCACATTAATAAAATAAGTATAGTTAATTAAATTAACCATTTTAAATAAAAAATTAAATTTTTGAAAAAATTTAAAATCTTTTAAAAAGTTATAAAAATAAACTTACCTGTCTTTAAAGTCTCTAAAAAAGATATACCTGTAAAAAAAAATTCAAAAAAATACTTAATTCACTACTTACCTTCTTAAAAGTGGGTCTTACTCCTCCTTTTTACATTTCTAAAATCTTCAGTACTTACCTGCGCGTCCAAAGCATGAAGTGCACAGCGTGCGCGCAGCCTGTAGCGCGCACGCGATGCACCGAGGAACCGCCCCCTTTTCAAAAGAGCAATTGCCGGTTTTCAGCGCATGCGCAGGGCATGCAGAAAACCGGCAATTGGAGTGGGAATACGCGAGAGTACGCAGTGCGTACTCTCGCGTCGCGGGATCAATTTCTGGGCTATTGTCTCAGCGTATTGTATTTGATGATCAATTTCTTGAACCTAGCTCGAGTTCTTCAGACTGAAGTCCGACCATTCCCACGCAATCTCAGCTAACGGGACTTTTGAGACCCACCGTCCTTTTTGTATGAGCTAAACTTCCTCACAGGAGAGTAAAGGTACATGCAGAAAGAACGTAGGATGGTTGAAGATAACAAATGATGCATCGAGTGCAGCCTAATGTGGTTTTACCGGAGTAGAAACACTGGTAATAAATCACTTGCCAATGCTGATAATAAAATACTGCGCCGGCCTCCATCAGCCAGAAGGAAAAGGTTAAATGTTATTTCACATTATAGCCATGTGGTCTATACAACTGACACATTTAATATTGAATTCTATCATTTTCAGCACACACAAGTTGAACTTTTCTATCAACAATTCTATAAATAGAATCTAGCTATGTTAATTCTGTTAGTAAATACATAATTATATTTCCTGAATTCCTGTTGCTGTATGAGACAGAAAAGAGCACAATTATATTCCTTGTATGTCGTAAACCAGCTTTCTATGGTTCATCCCCACCACAGATGCCACACATAATACTTTTCTGAGCCTTTGTTAAAGTAAGGTGTGAAAGTACAGTAATGTGTTATGATTAAGCTGCCACTGACCAGGACTGCACAAGCTCATACAGTCAGAGCACTGTGTTACAGCATCTATGGCAGTCGGCACTAGCTGGCGTAGCAGGATCAGACACAGCATGTTCCTCCTACAGAAAGGTGCCTGAAGACAGTCCAGGGATGAATGACGGCGGTTATCTCTCTGATGGCTGTCAGTGGGTCGTGATTGAGTCCCCAGTGGACATGTGTCTGTTGTGTAAAATCCTGCCGTAGTGGCGAGTGGAGGGATAGGGCGAGTGTACAGAGAATCAAATCATACAGGGACTCAGAATACCATCTGCTTTGGAAATGCTGGATCAGTCTACGCTGTGATAATTTTCACTGTTGAACTGCAGGGTATTAACTGCAATGTTCATTTTGTACAGAATGGTGCAGTGATACTTAAACCATGGCACTAAATTTAAAAGATGAAGTAGCTGGACTGGGAAAGAATTTTAAATCTCACATGCTGCCCCTGAACAGTTATATTCACAGATGTAGTTGTCCAAGCAGTTACCGCAGATGCTAAAATATTAATACAGAATGCAATTCTCTGATACCTGGTGTTATGATAATTGAAATACATGGAGTTAAGTTAAGTGACCAGCCAATGAGGCAAGTTTATTAACTGCCTCTGTATTTATATATAAATGCGCTGCACTGAAAGAAAGAAAGAACTTGCATTTATGTAGCACCTTTCACGACCTCAGGATGTCCCAAAGCGCTTTACAGCCCATGAAATACTTTTGAAGTGTAGTCACTGTAGGAAATGTGGCAGCCAATTTGCACACAAGGTCCCACAAACAACAATGAGATAATGATCAGATAATCTGATTTTTTTAGTGAAGTTGGCTGAGGGATAAATATTAGGCAGGACACCTGGGAGAACTCCCCAGCTCTTCTTCAAAAGTCTTCTTAAATGTCTGCTCATAAGAACATAAGAAATAGGAGCAGGAATAGGCCATACGGCTGCTCCGCCATTCAATAAGATCATGGCTGATCTTCTACCTCAACTCCACTTCCCTGCCCGATCTCCAAATCCCTTGATTCCCCTAGAGTCCAACCTTATGCTCATCATTACACAGACAAAGAAAATCAATAGTGGAAATCTGGTGCAGTTTGTTTGTTCAAGACGTTTTTGAACAGTATTGTAGGGCTGAATTTTGCCAGCGCTCAGAGGCTGGGTTCGGGGGCGGGTCCGCTATCAAAATCCAAAAGATTGACAGCGGGGCAGTATTCTGCTCTAAACCCGCCTCCTTGTGAGTTTCCCCAGTGCCGGCTCTGCCTGCGCATTGCAGACACAGCATAAGCGGCAGGTCATGCAATTGTGCTCGTTAAGAGGGTGTTTAAAGCAATTTATTCACCATTTTACCAGGTACAAAGCATTTTCCCACTGCAAAAGTGGTGTAAAAGCTACCATTTTACAGCTGGTCACTTTCCAATCTCAGAAGCTTCAGCCTTCAGTATTTGGAACCCACTTTTGAGCTTTATGCACTTTTGAAGTGCTTGGAGTAATCTCTCTATCCACTGTCACCTCCTTGGAACAACCTATCGCAACATTGACAGATTTCTTCTGTCATATTAACTTCACCTGCCATCTATTCCATCAGCATTGGTGCCCTTGAAAAAATCTCAGCTTGGTCCTCAGAATCCCAACACGATCAGCCCCAACACCAGCAGCACCAGGCACACCAGCAGCACCAACAACAACACCAACCTTCTCCGCAATCACCTGATGCTGCACTGGACACAGGGCATCATCACCCGTGCACATTGCTGCCCGGGACACCAGCGATGGCCTCACCATGTCCAGATTTGCTTCACTTAACACTGTACACCCTGGCTGCCACATGATGCACCAGGTTGGCACCACCCCACAACAGCACCATAAAGCATCCCAACAATGTCCAAGCTATTCCTTTCACACACATCACCATGGGGGAGGGAGGGTGGGGGGGGGGGGGGGGGGGTGGGTGGGTGGCGGGATGTTATGTCTCACCATTCACTGGAACTCACTAAGACACTTTCAAATGTGCACACAAATCTGCCCAAGAAGGCAAAGTGGTGAAAATAAGGATTTCAATGCTTGACAACACATTAACAGAAAGTTTACACGAACATTGGCTAAAACACCCAAGTGCCTACCCTTGCGTGTTGTTAGTTGGTATGATTGCACTAGGATGATGGTGGGTGTGAGGGGTGGCTAGTGAGATGGGGAAGTGATAATGTAGATAGAGAGGGATGGGTGGAGGTGCAAGGTAAGTTGGTGTGAGTAAGGATGTGCAGGAGTAGGGTAGGGAAGGTAGAGTGATGGGGATGTGATAAGTTGCACAGCAGGATGAGGTTGAGTGAGGCTTTGTTCTTATGTTTCATGATCTACTGAGATCATTGAAAGGTTTGCACCACTGCAGCCTGGTCCTCCTGACCACATCCCTGCTTGTGCCCTCCTGTGCAATGTGCAACTGGGCTGCGTTGGTGTCCTGGGGAGGTCTCTTCTGCCCATTGGAAGTGAAGAGGACCTCCCTGCGTGCTGTGACTCCCTCCATAAGCATAGGGAGGGAGTCATGGGAGAGCCTGGGTGCAGCCGTGCACTTTTGTGCTGTGTTTGTCAGTGTTTGCAGCACCTCAATGCTGCAGAACACTGACAGCAGAACTGTCAAAATCAGTTTGGACATGGCCCCTTTAAGCAAACCAGCTGATGACGCATCATCAAATGACGTCATCAGACCTGCTTCCTATTAATTGGCCAGGAACCTCGCAGGGCGGGCTTAACAAGCCCCATCATCGCAAACTCTTGTTGGAGGCTGGGATCGAGACAGATGCCAGGTCCCCACATGCCACGGACGTCGCCCGCCATGGACCTGCAAGGTTGGAAAAATCCAGCCCGTAATATTTTCAGTCACCTTACCATTATATATAGTGGTGGAAGATAACCATAGACAGCAACACTTTAAATACAATGCAACACACAAGCAAGTACTAACTTGTGGAATGGGCTTTACTTTGAGGAAGTCCAGGTTAGCTTTGTGGGATAGAAGTTTCTCCTCTGTGATGGCTGTTTATGGTTGTAAGTTTGTGAAAATTCCAATAGGTCTGAGGGATCAACATGAATCTGTTTGTAAGGTACTGCAACTAGCTACTAACTGAGCAATCTCACTTCGTGAGGTTATAAAGATGATTGGGGTGGGAAATGGAAATGTTACATAAATATCATAGTAGGAAAGGTGGTCGAGGCTAGGAGACTGGACTCATTAAAAAAATGGCTTAATGCTGTAATGGGGAGACAGGATTGGTAATCTGGGAGAATGAGATAAAATGGGGCTGAAAGGCCATCTTCAGTACTATCTGCTGAAAGCTGCTCTTAGATTGTAATTTAAGACAAATTGGGTGCACTTTTACTCTTTGCTGGGAATACTAACTACGTCACAAATGTGTAAGTAGAAAATCCATTAGTACTTTAAAACCTTCCTTTTCAGTTAACACAAAAGGGAAAACCATCTTTGTTGCAGCAATGTAACAGGAAATGTAGCCTTGTGCCTAACCTGGGTTAAAACTTATTTGGGAGAACTGCTAACACTGGATGTGCACAGATGATTCGCAACCAAACAAGTGTTGATGCTACAGATCAACAAAATTGCTCCAAATACATTAAAAGTGAGCATGCACTTATGTCAGAAAACCTAATACTTCCTTAAAAGTATGTACATGTCAGGCATTTACAAATTAAAATGAGGTTCGAATGTATTGTGGAACGCAGCAGTGATTGCAAGGGCAGTTCTGAGGATTCAAGGGTTTAACTGTTCCTCAGCCATTCATTTAGATATGGATTTGAACAAAGTACCTCCACTGTGATGTGAAGTTGCGCTGAGTCTCTAGCTCCAGAACAGCTCCAGCTGTCACAAGACATGCTTCCGTGATGTGTCGTCAAAGAAATCTTCTTGTTAAAGACTCTTCCTTGTACTTTCTGTTCTGAAGATATTTCAAGTTTTCACAGCGGTAAGTCAATTTCAGAAACATACAGTTTGTCCACTCCTGCAGCTGACCGTCCCCCGCCCCACTCAGCACCCGCCTCCCCCCCGGCTCTCTGTCTCAGAGTTTCATTGACAGGAACCCAGGGATAGAGAATGGAGGTCAACAGTACAAGTACACAGACTGCATGTTCCTGAAGTTTTCTTTTCTTAGTTTGATTAATCATAGAATCTTACTGCACAGGAGGAGGCCATTTGGACCAACATGTCTGTGCCGGTTCTTTGAAGGATCTATCCAATTAGTCCCACTCCTCTTGCTCTTTCCCCAGAGCCCTGCAAATTTTTTCTTTTCAAGATAGAATTAAAGATTAGGCTGTCTTATTATGCAGGGGAAGGGGTGGGAAGGATTACATTATCTATGGGACACTCTGACTTTGAAAGCCTGGACAACCAAGAACGATTTTAAGATCATCTGTCTTTATTATGGTTGCCTCCAACTGCAACGTAACGTTCAAAAAGAAAAACCGAATCAAAGTCCCTGCTGCTTTCTAGTCTTGTGTGATAAACGCTGACATGCAGTGCGATGTCCTGAAAATGAAATATTATAAAATCTGCTGTATGACAAAAGTTTGTGCAAGTTTTTTGTCTTCAAAACAGTGTCAGCCGTGGCTCAGTGGTATCATCCTCACCTCTGAGCAAGAAAGTTGTGGGTTCAAGTCCAACTCCAGAGACCTGAGCACAAAATCCAGGCTGACGCACCCAGTGCAGTGCTGAGAGATTGCTGGACTGGTGGAGGCGACATTAAACCGAGGCCCTTTCAGGCGAGTGTAAAAGATCCCATGGCACTATTTCGAAGAATAGCTATGGAGTTCTCCCTGGTGTCCTGGCCAATCGTTATCCCTCAACAAACATCACTAAAAAAACAGATTATCTGATCATTATCATAGTGATGTTTGTGGGACCTTGCTGTGTGCAAATTGACTGCTGCGCTTCCTACATTACAGCAGTGACGACACTTCAAAGGTACTTAATTGGTTGTAAAGCACTTTGGGTCGTCCTGAGGTCGTGAATGGTGCTCTATAAATGCAAGTTATTTCTTTGTGCATGTTTTTTTGTCTTCAAAACTTAAGGGACTAACTACTACATTAGTACGAGTTATAATCAGGATTTTACAGTACTTGTTTTAGAAGTCACTGTGATAATTTATGAAACATAATTTGATTTTGAGTGGTGTGGTGTAGCAGTATATTGGGCCATCAAAGCATAAGGCCAGCTAGTAGTGGTGGGACAACAAGCCTGTACAAGTCATGCTTTGTACAGACCTATTTAAATTTCCCAGGACATTTCTACAACCCTGTATAGATTTACGTTTAATTTCTTCAAAATCTGGGAACGTTGTACAGACTTGGGTACATTTTTTCTCTTGCTTGGAAAATTTGTACATACCGGAGCAAATGTAACATTTACACATTTCCTGCCACACTTAGAACATATGGGCTGGATTTTGCCAATGGGGGCGCGTTGGAGGCGGGACTCCCACTTGTCGGGTTTCAGTCCCGCTTCCATCGACGTCTGGCCAACCTACGCTATTTTCCCTTGATTGACCTTGTTAAGCCCGCCCAGCAGGCTTAGCCGGCCAATTAAGGGAAAGCTGGTGACAGAGAACGTCAGCGTATGACGTTGCATCTGTCAAAAATTTTTGACAGATGAATTGTCATCGTTTGACAGCTTTGAGAAGCTGTCAAACACTGACATTCTCTGTTGTTTGGTGAGTTCTTGTACTCAAGGCACACCAAACCTATTTCCTGAGCAGAAAGCAGATGGCTGTTGCATCAGAGAATGCAGTAGCCATTCTGTCATCTCTGCCGTGGAGATGCCGGAGCCTCCAGATCCCCAAAGGTTGAAGCCTGCAGAAAGAAGCAAAGGTAAGTAAACTTTTTCTAACACTTTTCACTCACCTCACATACTTACCTCTCCACACTTGCACCCATCACTCACCTCTACAGCGGACTTTTCGACCCCTCTCACCCCCGCAGACCCACTGCTCGCCTCGCTGACCCTGGTGGGGTTTCCCGATGGTAACAGGCAGTTAAGTGGCTGTAATCCCCTTCCCGCCTGGGAAGATGGCACGGAGGCGGGTTGGGGGCGGGATGGGTACCCGCCCCCAGATTCTGCCACTTTCCCGCAGTCCCACCTTCAAACTCGCCTCCGAAGGGCTGGCAAAAATCGCCTCCATAGTCTTTATTCATTGCCCCCACACCAATGAGTTCCTGATCTCTGCTACATTATTATAGCCATGATGCGGAGATGCCGGTGTTGGACTGGGGTGGACAAAAGTGAGAAGTCGCACAACACCAGGTTATAGTCCAACAGCTTTATTTGAAATCACAAGCTTTCGGAGCACTGATCCTTCATCAGGTGACGAAGGAGCAGCGCTCCGAAAGCTTGTGATTTCAAATAAAGCTGTTGGACTATAACCTGGTGTTGTGCGACTTCTCACATTATTATAGGGAAGAAAGAATAAACTTATCGTAATAAAATGCCTTATCATGTCACTACAATGTTCCAAAGCACTTCAGATACAACAAATTGCTTTTCGAAGAACGATCACTGTTACATAGATTAATGTGGCAGCTGGTTTGTGCACAGCAAAGGCCCACAAACAGCACCAGGTGAATGACCAGTTCACCTGCTTTGGTGGTGCTATTTGAGGGAAGAATGTTAGCCGGGACACTGGGAGAGCTTCTTCTTCGAATCATGGCATGGGATCTTTGACACTCACCTGAACTACTAGAACATTCCAAAAATGTGCGGGTTAGGTGATTTGGCTATGATAAATTGACCCTTAGTGTTAGGGGGGGATTAAATATGTGGGGTTACAGGGATAGGATGGGATATGTTAGGGGGAATTAAATACGTGGGGTTACGGGGATAGGGTGGGATATGTGTTGGTGCAGGCTTGATGGGGATTCTGTGTGAGGGGGTAGGGACAGGGTACTGGATTTGGATGATCAGCCATGATCGTATTGAATGGTGGAGCAGGCTCGACGGGCCGAATGGCCTACTCCTGCTCCTAGTTTCTATGTTAGGAGTCTCTGGAGGAAATATTGGCGGGAAAATCATTGGGGGTGATTTTAACTTTTGCCGCTGTGCGGAAAAAGGGCGATAACGAGTTGGCAGACCGTTGAAGTCAATAGAAAAGTAAATCAAGCAAGGTGGAAAACGGGCTTCCAATTTGTTATAACCCATTTTTAGCTGGGTGATAAAAGTTAAAATTGCTCCCATCCTATAACAATCCTTAGAGGCCAGTTTCAGAACAGCATTGCCAGAAGCCTAGGAGCAGGTTGACTGCTAGCTGTCAGCCAGGTATGGTGCATGACTCGAGGGACCTAACGATAGGGACAAAGGAAGGATATGACCCTCCCAGCCCCACACCATTAAACAAAAACATTTTGAACAATCATTCTTGTGTACAAAATAACTAAAAGGACATTAGTTTGAACGGTCAGTCTGTAATAAGATCACATTGTAGGGTGTTCCATTTTGTACCAGAATACTGTTGAAAAAGAAATTGTGCTGATATTTTGAATCAGTACCTAAAGCAATGATTCCCTTCTGAAGAATAATACATTAGAAACTCATGCATTTCTTTTCTAAAAATATATCATTTAAAATAATTACAAAAATAAGTTAGCTTCAAGTATAACTTCACAGCAGCTGGAAGTTGGTGATCTAAGAACCTTCTCAGTAAATGAAATGGCTGGTGAAGGGGCTAAGGCCGCACCACTATTAGCCACTGACTCATATTGCTAATGAGAAGGCTGCTGCCAGATGCAAAGTGAGAAAAATACCACTATTAAAACTGCAGTAATGCAGAAATAATTACAGTAATTTAACCTTTCTCTTCTGCTCATTAATCGCTTGGGCCTGGATTTAATGTAAGAATCGAATGACATCTTCAGACAAGTTGGGAGAAAGAGAGGGAGACTGGATGAAGTTAAGGATGAGTAGCCGGGGCAGAATTTTTTTTCTTGAGAAAGAAAATTTGGACAGAAATGTTGACGTCAGTCAAGCATTCAAAATTCTTATCTATATATTTTTTAAAAAGCTGCTTGTAAAAAAAAAAAAATTGGGGAAAAGATTAAGCCGGAAACAAACAATATACTTGAATAAGTACTTTAACAGTGAAATAAGACTAGTTCCAGTGAAAAAGAAGTCTTAACCAAAATTCATTATAGATCTTGTCTGATTTAGTATTTTTAAAAAAAAATCCTGCTTCAAAACATTTTTATCATTTGAAACAGTATGCACCAGTGAGATTGTGACTGCTCCTGATAACTGGTCGAGTCCTTCACGCTCTCACAATATATGTATTAAAAAAATGAAAGAAAATGATCACAGCAAAGGACATCACTTCACGTGTGAAATATCAGATGAAAGGATAGACACAGACACTTTGAACTTGAGAGAAATGCCTCTTGCCAGCCCCATTTTCAAAGTGATTCCAAGTGATGATTAAAAATAATAAAAACAGGATGTATTTCTTTTCGCCCACAGCTTGAAAGATTCCCCAGTCGACCGAAGAAAGAAAAAGCCGTCATGGCATAACCACACCATTCGTTGTCCAGCAGCTGTGAGACCCCAACTCCCCTCACCTCCCCTCACCTCGCCCCCGTCAGAAAAAGAGGTGCTGGCATTATTTGAAAAGATGTTGGTAGGTGGTTTATTTTTCTGTGCACATTTACACGCTTGGGCTCGGATTTCAATAAAGTCCCCATCTCCAGTGAAAGTAATTGAAACTTGGTGTGAGCAGCAGCCAATATGGTAGGATTTTAAATCGGTCACAAATACAGCAAAGTCATAAGGACTGGGTACAATTTAACCGTGAGATTGACTACAACATAAAACGTTAGTTTCCCAATTAAAATGTAGTGCGTTGTACTTTCTGTTACGTTTTTGAGGTTTTTTTTTTCACCTGCAATGAGTCACAAGTCACGACTTATTTGTCTGGAATAAATGGAGCAAATTCCAATGCACAGGAGCCTGGGATAGTACAGAACCGCTTCTTCTTGAAGCTGCTCTGTTATATAAAGAGGCATGAAGCTACAGTAGGAGCCAGCTTTGTAAAGCTATCTTTAATTGGAGGTCTAACCTTTTCATCAGTCTGGTGTATTGCTGAAAGTGTTATTGATATGGCAGGTGTTCATTGTGACGATAGGTATTGTATCAGAATAACATTCAAACTGATATAAAGAAGGCTAATGCCATCCACAGTGTGTTTTGTTCACATTTTTATGGCGCTCGTGTGGCTCCTAAAGTGCGGGAATATCAATCCTGTCTCCACATCAGTCACATAAAGATCAATCTACTGGCACTTACTTCGATAAGTTCTACAACAAAAAACAAAGAATGCGGGCCTTCCACACTAGAGTTTTTTTTAAAGCACAGGAAATCCCTGATATAAATGAGTTACGTTCACAAAATGATGAAAGTTGACAAGTTTTTTTTAAAAGAATGATGCCGAAGGTCACACAAAAAAAAATGACTGAAATGACTCCGAACGGTGTGAAGGAAAATCTAAAACTGCAGTGGCTGTGATTACAGAAGAAACAAGGTTATATCAAACACCTGTTAAGGACACTCATGCTGAAATCTATAGTGATGTCCCTTTGTTTGATTTTAACATTCACTTTGAGACATGATGGGATCGGAAGCAACAGGGATTTTACACCCCGCCCGATTTTACTCTCTGTTGAAGGTCACCTCCTGCCCAGAAAGACTTCGGGCAGAATTTTGCGAGGGGTCAGCGGGTGCGATCGGTGGTGGGTCAGGTGGGAAAAACTTTTTTTTTTGACAGCGGGTCGGGACCCCGCTGTCAACCCGCTGCTACACGCCTTTCCCAAATGTCGGGTCTGCCAGTGCTGAGCAGACCCGACACGCAGCAGTGGGGGAGGCAATTGAAATCATTAGTGGCTTGTTTACAGCCACTTAACAATGCTTTTAGTCCCCAGCTTTTTGATTTTGACATGTCGCCCACTGGTTTCCCGCTGTGCCAAGACCTCGTCTGTGAAGCTGAGGGGGGAGGTGACTTGCCATTCTTTCAGCGGATGAGTTGACAGCTTCAAATGTCAAGTCAAAGCTCCCAGCTGAATCAACAACAACAACTTGCATTTATATAGCACCTTTAACGTAGTAAACATCCCAAGGCGCTTCACAGAAGTATTGTAAAACAAACATTTGACACCGAGCCACATAAGGAGATCTTAGGGCAGATGACCTGAAGCTTGGTTAAAGAGGTAGGTTTTAAGGAGCGACTTAAAGGAGGAAAGAGAGGAGGAGAGGTTTAGGGAGGGAATTCCAGAGCTTAGGGCCCAGGCAGCTGAAGGCACAGCCACCAATGGTTGAGCGATTATAATCAGGGATGCGCAAGAGGCCAGAATTAGAGGAGCGCAGATATCTTGGGATTGTGGGGCTGGAGGAAATTACAGAGATAGGGAGGGGCAAGGCCACAGAGGGATTTGAAAACCAGGATAAGAATTTTGAAATCGAGGTGTTTCTTAACCGGGAGCCAATGCAGGTCAGCGAGCACAGGGGTGATGGGTGAACAGGACTTGGTGCGAGTTAGGACACGGGCAGCAAATCAGATATTTTCCCTTAGCCACTAGCTTCTCTAAACTGTATTTCCATTACAGATTCAGAATGCTGCAAGTCTTTACACAAGTCTCCATCCAGTCTGACCTCATTACCTCTCCCACCATTGACAGATCGCTTCTGTCATCTCTACTTCACCTGCCATCTATTCCATCAGCATCGGTGCCCTTGAAACTATCTTACCTTGGTCCTCAGAATCCCACCACGATCATCCCCAACACCAGCAGCACCAGGCACACCGGCAGCACCAACAACACCACCAACCTTCTCCACAATCAACTGATGCTGCACAGGACAGAGGGCATCAGCACCCGACCACATTGCTGCCCGGGATGCCAGGGATGGCCTCACCATGGCCAGATTTACTTCACTTGATGCTGTACACCCTGGCTGCCACATGATGCGGCAGGTTGGCACCACCCCACACCAACACCATAAAGCATCCCACAATGCCCAAGCCATTCCTTTCACACTAATCAACATTGCGGGGGGTACCGTTATGTCTCACCATTCACTGCAACTCACTAAGCCACTTCCAAAGGTGCACACAAATCTGTCCAAGGATGCAAAGTGTTCAAAATAAATGTTTCAATGTTTGACAACACATTAACAGAAACTTCACATGAACATTGCATAAAACACCCAAGTGCTTACCCTTGTGTGTTGTTAGTTGGTATAATTGCACTAGGATGAGGGTGAGTGTGAGGGGTGGCTAGTGAAATGGGAAAATGATAATGTAGATAGAGAGGGATGGGTGGAGGTGCAAGGCAAGTTGGTGTGAGTAAAGATGTGCAGGAGTAGGGTAGGGAAGGCAGAGTGATGGGGATGTGATAAGTGGCACAGCAGGAAGAGGTTGAGTGAGGATTTGTACTTACGTTTCATGATCTACTGAGATCATTGAAAGGTTTGCGCCACTGCAGCCTTATCCTCCTGACGACATCCCTGCTTGTGTCCTCCTGTGCTATGTGCAACCAGGCTGCGTTGGTGTCCTGGGGAGGTCTCTTCCGTCCATGTGAAGGGAAGAGGACCTCCCTGCATGCTATGACTCCCTCTATAAGCATATGGAGGGAGTCGTGGGAGAGCCTGGGTGCAGCCGTGCACCTCTGTGCAGTGCTTGTCAGTGTTTGCAGTATCTCAATGCTGTAGAACACTGACAGCACAACTGTCAAAATAAATTTGTGCATGGTCCCTTTAAGGAAACTGGCTGATGACGCGTCATCAAATGACGTCATCAGACCCACTTCCTTCAATTGGCCAGCAAACGCGCTGGGTGGGCTTAACAAGCCCAATCAGGGGAAAATCATTATGGACAGCGGGCTGGAGCCGGCAGTGAGGCCGGGACACGCCACCGACGTCGCCCACCATGGGCCCACCGAGGTTGGTAAAATCCAGCCCTTCAAGTGGAACAGAATTTGTGTCTTCACAAACAAACCTAAAATGAGCCGCTTTGATTTTCGGCTTGAGCGTGAGCCTCAGTTCAATCACTTGGTGGACCCATTATTGTGCCCACCAAGTGATTGAACCATTAGCCCAACTTACTGATAAATCATTTGCCCTTTGATTTTGGGTCCAAATATGTAGGTGTAATGCACCAAGGGGTCTTGTAGTATTGTGAAAAGCACATGATGGAAAGGCAGATACATCTTCTATTAGTTTCCTTTGCTTATCTTTAATTTCCAGGTTAAGCATATTGAAGAATAAAATGACCACTTCCTCTTCAGAGAATTAATGTAGCACTATTAATATTTAATCAATATACAAGCATCTTGAAAATTTCCCCCTCAAAGGAAGTGCTGGCAGTAAATAAAAGACAGCCCAGCTGTAATGCAGTTGGCAGTCTTTGCTTACTTTTTTTTAATTCGCTTTTGGGATCTGGGCGTCGCTGGCAAGGCCAGCATTTATTGCCCATCCCTAGTCACCCTTGAGAAGGTGGTGGTGAGCCGCCTTCTTGAACCGCTGCAGTCCGTGTGGTGAAGGTACTCCCACAATGCTGTTAGGTAGGGAGTTCCAGGATTTTGACCCAGCGACGATGAAGGATCAGCGATATACTTCTAAGTCAGGATGGTGTGTGACTTGAAGGGGAGCTTGGAGGTGGTGGTGTTCCCATGCGCCTGCTGCCCTTGTCCTTCTAGGTGGAAGTGGTCGCGGGTTTGGGAGGTGCTGCCGAAGAAGCCTTGGAGAGTTGCTGCAGTGCATCTTGTAGATGGTACACACTGCAGCCACGGTACGCCGGTGGTGGAGGGAGTGAATGTTTAAGGTGGTGGATGGGGTGCCAATCAAACGGGCTGCTTTGTCCTGGATGGTGTCGAGCTTCATGAGTGTTGTTGGAGCTGCACTCATCCAGGCAAGTGGAGAGTATTCCATCACACTCCTTACTTGTGCCTTGTAGATGGTGGAAAGGCTTTGGGGAGTCAGGAGGTGAGATGCTCGCCGCAGAATACCCAGCCTCTGACCTGCTCTTGTTACCACAGTATTTATGTGGCTGGTCCAGATAAGTTTCTGGTCAATGGTGACCCCCAGGATGTTGATGACTTTAGAAACCCTGAATACCATTCTATGTGAGCTGAGCCAAGTCAGCTCACTGGAACCCACAATTATGCCCACTACTTACTAAAGGAGGTGCCACCAATCAGGGAGAGAAATCTAGGTGGCCATTAGAGCCACTGCCTGAGCACGGATCAGGAGGAGAGGACAACAGGACATGTGCAGATACATCCGCGAGAGTCACAGGAATAATGAATCAGCTTTTTTCAGGAGTTGGCAAGAGAAATCCAGCGGCTTAAAACCAATAGGAAAACTGTGTGATACATAGATAATTATGGATGTGTTGGATATGAGTAAGAAGTCATTAATTTACTCTACGGGTTTAGATAGCCTCAGAAACCATAAGACCAAAGCAACCGATGCCGTCTGAACTCTGAGATTAAATGATTCACTCTGTTCCGTGTACCCCGTTTATAATATATGCTAACACAGCTTTAATAAAAATGAACACAATGCTAATGACATTTAAAAGTAGAATTGAAATTGGTTTGACGGAAGACTGCAAGAGGCTATTATGATGCTACCATTGCAGAATGATGCAATAGAATAATATAATCACAGAAGCGTATGATAAGGGAATAATTTTACATTTCTAAACGAGAATTATAGGAGCATTGAAAGGCTTATTTGAATGTTTCTAGAGTGAAACAACCTTGATTGTCCACTGATTGATGGCTGGCTTTTATTTACAGCCAGTGGTTCCTACTGGGAAGATTTAAATTTTAAAAAATAAGGGTCTTATTCTGAATAGTCTTGTGCTGATGCTTGATAGTCCAACACCAATTTTCCAGATAGGCAGTCAGAATTTTAGATGGAAAGCATGAAAACATGAAAATGATTACAAGACAGTTTCATATTATGCCATAAACTGCAAGGACGAAGTTCAAACAGCTTCTAATCACCCGAACCTTGAGATGAGATGACAACCTTGAAATCATTCCCTGCTATCTGTTATTATTAATAATCTGGCAAAAGAATTTGTCCAGAACATACTTCAGTTTTGGAACTGATGCAAGTATATGTCTATAGTCAAATCCTGCTGGTAGGAATAGCTCTACACAGGTGGCGTCCAGCTTCTCCCCTTGCCCTTGGCTTGATGTTGCTGAGCCAAAATAGCAGTCCAAGTGAACTGATAATTAATGTGCGCTCGCAATGGTAAGTCATATGCAAGTGACTCTTTTCTTTTGAAATCAGCATGATGCTCTGTAAAATTTCCTCACGTCCTTGCAGTTTTCTTAAAAGTAATTGTTACAAACCTTGAAAGGAAAAGGATAATGAAGGGGAGTACTTTCCCTACAAAATAATCCCCCGCATCTCATTTACTTAAAAGGAAATAAATATCCTCTGTTTTGTATGGAGTACTGATGTTTTTATCATTCATCTTGCCTCCTGTGGCAACACACCATTTTGGGCCTACTGAATACTGATCTTGAGTTGCCAGAGCTTGGAAAATATAATATTAGTTGGGTCCTGCTGTGTACTCATCTGGTACTATCTTTACCTAATGTAGGTATCTCTGATCAGAATTCAGCAAAAATACATTACTTTTTAAAAAAAAATTCTGTTTTTATTAGCTGCATGGAAAAAGACAATATACACAACCAACTTGTCAGATGGGCTTCTGTGAAGGTCTTGACCCCATATCCTTTCCATCACCAAGACCACCTACTTCCACCTCCGTAACATTACCTGTCTCCACCCCGCCTCAGCTCATCCATGCCTTTGTTACCAGTGGACTCGACTATTCCAATGCTCTCCTGGCCGGCCTCCCACCTTGCACCAGCCGTAAACTTGAGATCATACAAAACTCTGCTGCCCATATCCTAACTCGCACCAAATTCCGCTCACCCATCACTGTGCTCACTGACCTACATTGGCTTCCGGTCCAGCAACGCCTCGATTTTAAAATTCTCATCCTTGTTTTCAAGTCATTCCATGGCCTTGCCCCACCCTATCTCTGTAATCCTCTAACCCAACAACCCTCCGAGATATCTGCATTCATCCAGTTCTGGCCTCTTGCGCATCCCCTATTTTCATCACTCCACCATTGACAGCCGTGCCTTCAGCTTCCTAGGCCCTAAGCTCTGGAATTCCCTCCCTAAACCTCTCCGCCTCTCTATCTCTCTCTCCTTTTAAGACCCTCCTTAAAATCTACCTCTTTGACCAAGCTTTTGGTCATCTGACCTAATATCTCCTTATGTGGCTCGGTGTCAAATTTTGTTTGATAACGCTCCTGTGAAGCTCCTTGGAACGTTTTACTAAGCGAAAGGCGCTGTATAATTGCAAGTTATTGCTCTTGTCTGCACCTCTCATCTTCGTGTGTATACTTCTGCTGTTTGTATGGACGTGTGTGTCCTCTTCTCTGGATGTGCCTGGTTCCCTCCTTCTGTGTGCCTGTCTCCTCATCCTCTCCATCAGCCAGACTTGTTGGCACACATGCTCCAGTCATACTGCAACAAACCATGGCATGTTTGACAACAGTGCAAGATGTGGTTACAGTTCTCACTTGCATTTCTGTTGACTTGAGGAAAAGAGGAGCCATGTGCGTAGGTACGCAGACAGAGCAGACTTTTAACTGCCGGTATGATTTCTAACCATTGTAAAGAGCTCAAAAATTGCCAACTCTGTTCATTCACTGGAAATGAAAGGTGGCACATCAGGTCGCTTGAAGTTTTACATTTTTTTTAAATCCTATAAACCAGGGCTGGCACATATTACTACCATTGGGGAAGTACCTCTCACTAGCAGTGTCCTAAGAGTTACTGTATTACTAGATTGGCAGCATTATATCAGGTCTTTGTTAGAGCAGTGCAAACGATTTGTGCCACTTCAGTGAAAGGCCATGGGGGAGTAATTCAACTCATGGCTGCTCATTTTGTACCTGAAAAACTGGCAGCCAGAAGCTGCAAATTGGGAGGAGGAGGGGGGGCGGGCACGGGCACCTTGGTCACCCATTTGACGCCCAAGGCTCACCTGATGCAATATTAAGGTGGGCCTGTAAATGGGCAAGTAGCCCGCCTACCTGAAATAGGCATAAGGCTGCTTCAATATGCGAATCGGGGGCCTATGCCAATTGTATGACCCCGATTGCAAAAATCAGGTACATACAGATGGAGCACGTGCCCGACCCACTCCACCTGGTTGCCCTAGGTGTAGAGCGGCCTAGCCAGCTGCCCTTGACGGTGCCTGCTCATGAAATTACCCAGGAAATTTTGAGTGCTCCTCCTCGGCCCACAAAAAAACTACAGCCTGCTGCCAGCCTGTTCGCGCCACCCGCCCCCCCCCCCACCCACCCCCACAAAGAGGACCTGCTGGCCAACTCAGCGTAGGAGCTGGTCAATTTGTTGCACTCCCAGAACCAGCGAGTTGAAGTAGGGCGCCTGCTTGGTGCCCACAACTTGCCAGTGGTATTTAAATGAGGCTCAATCCCGAATTTGGTTCATGCCTCACACTGGCACAAACGGGCAGGCAGAGCGGCTGCTCCATTGACTTTGCGCCTGTTTCGGGTGGCAATCAAATTTCTCGGCCCATATTCATGGGACAGACATTAAAGGTGTTATTGGCAGGCTAACAGAACTGAAAATGTTACATTGGCCTGTGTGTAGGTCCAGTTTAAAGCATCATGTCTCAGTGAAAATTGGTTTGTCAGAAGCGGCACAAGATCCCCTCAAGGAGATAAACCCCGATTTTAACTTTAAATAGGAACAGGATTAGGCCATTCAGCCTTCGAGCCTGTTCCGCCATTCAATGAGATCATGGCTGATCTGTATCTCAACTCCATCTAGCCGCCTTGGTTCCATATCCATTAATACCCTTACCTAACAAAAATCTATCAATCTCAGTTTTGAAATTTCTCACTCGGTGGGAATAGGATCGGACGCCCGTTTTACTCCCCACCTGATTTTACGCTGCGTTGCGGCCTCACAATATAACTCCAAGGTGGTCAGCTGGACCCCTTCCAATGCCAGCAAAGAACCAACAGAACGGAGATTCAAAATCTCTTGAGCATCCTGGGCGCATCTCTGCAAGAAGTGTTTTCGTGCCCATGTGCAGAAGCCCCCTTAGCCAGAGTAGACATTACTGTAGAGCCGGCAGTATAACTCAGCGCTGCTGACTCCTATTGCTCTAAGACAGGACTTGCCGTTGCACAATGAACTGTACACACAGCAGGCCTGTCAACCGCTGGGGAGAGAACAGACAAACAGACAAGTTAACATTTCGGGCGCGGACCTTTGAAGAAGAGACTGCCCTTAAATGTTAACTTGTCCGATCTCTTCACAGATGCGGACCGGCCTGCTGTGTGTTTCCAGCTTTTTTTTCCCCTGTGTTTCTTTTGTTTCATCTGCATTATTTTCGCTTTTTATTTGGATTAACTTTGCTGATTTTCTCAGTGACTGCAGTGAAAATTTGACCCCAGTATCACGCTATGAAATCATCAATCCAATTCCATAATAGAAGCAAGCCGCAGATTGCCATTATTGTTTGACAGTGCAATAAACCCAAGCAGTGCACATAAGAACAGCAGGAGGACTGAATGTTTGACACCATAATGATCTTAAAGGTCAAGTAATAAGGGCAAGGGCATACATTATTCTTTTTTGAAATGATGTATCGGCTTTATCAGTGCTGGAATGGTATTACGCTTTTTCTATTTTTTTTGAACACTATTTGATTTTCATTTCCCAGATTTTTCCACTGCAGTGCACAATGTCTGTACGTGACTGAGACTGATATCAGCTGTAAGATCTCTTTATAGACTTTCTGTGCTCTCAGTATGATAAATGCTATTCAGTATGTTCTGATCAACCAAGACCTAAAATAACACTTGCTAATTTTTTGTCAACCTGGATCTTGTATGGAAGTGAAAGAACTGATCAAATTTTTAAAAAAAATACATTTTTTTGAGGTAATTTGTATAAACGGGTTTAAGAGGCTTCCAGTTATGTATCTAGAAAGAAGTGATTGGGTTATATGTGAGATGAATTTAAAATCAATTAAAGAGGGATATGTTTGTCGAGCCTAATGGGGTACAAATTGGTTATGGGCTGTTTACAGGTGCGTAACCAACAGTGTGCAGACAGCTCGCGCCCCAACCAGGAGGCCTGAGGCTCACCGGAAACTAGACTTTGGGCCTCATTTCAATCATTTGAGTGATCTGCGGGTGCCTGTCGCACCTCCAGAGGCAGCTCGCCCGTTGCCTACTGATCAATTTTGGCTCACTTGCCTCGCCGATCCTTAGGGGTTGGGGGGGGTGCGGTGGTAGGCAGAAGGAGAGCGGTGAGGGGGTGTGGTAGTGCAGGTTGATCGAAGGTGGGCAGCTGCCTTCATGTGTGCTGTGGAACTAGAAGGAGCACTCCTGCTTTTCCTGGCACCACATCAAACTTTAACATATATTAACTTCCCTTTTTGGTGGAGGCCGCTTGCTAGGCCGCATCCATGCCAGGAAAACCTGAGTTTTCAAATCCCTCCATGGCATCGCCCCTCCCTATCTCTGTAATCGCCTTCAGCCCCACAACCCTCCGAGATATCTGCACTCCTCTAATTCTGCCCTCTTGAGCATCCCTGATTTTTAATTGCTCAACCATTAGTGGCCGTGCCTTCTGATGCCTAGGCCCTAAGCTCTGGAATTCCCTGCCTAAACCTCTCCGCCTCTCTACCTCTCTTTCCTCCTTTAAGACGCTCCTTAAAACCTACCTCTTTGAGCAAGCATTTGGTCACCTGCCCTAATTTCTCCTTATGTGGTTCGGTGTCAAATTCTTTGTCTTATAATACTCCTGTGAAGCGCCTTGGGACGTTTTACTACGTTAAAGGCGCTATATAAATAAAAATTGTTGTTGTTGTTTTAGGCGGTGCCCTGGACACCTGAAAATTGTCCGAGGCTGGATGTTTTTCCAGGTGTCCTTGGGGCTGCTGTGCGAAGTTGGCCATTTTGCCCCAGTTTTTCATCTGGAAAACAGGTGCAAAGAGGACCAATTTCTACCTTAATAATTTTTTCCTATTTAAAATTTTTTATTCTTGAAATCAGTAAGTTGCCCAAAAAACGCTTGCAGGGATATTAGCAAACCTAGCAAAGAGACCTATTAGATTAAGCTGATTGTTACTGCAAGTGCCCAGACGCTCACTTCAGGTGAGCGGACTGCACACCTAGAAGTTGCCGGCTTCCAATTTGGCAGCTGGCGGACTTCCGGGGGACATTGGGCACGAGAGATCGTTACCCAAAATTCGGCCTTCCAACCTCAATTCTTTGCACCGAAAAATTGGCCAAACGAGGCTAAATTTCTCCCCTAAGCTTTCTCCTCCGGTTGTCCTTTATGTCACTCAAATGAATGATGATATTGAAGTGAGATTATTAATGAGTTTCATAGATTAATATGGTTTAATTTCATTCCAGGATTATGGTCATTTTCAGCCATAAAGTGCTTATGCAATGAGGGACAGTAATAAAATCTTCATTACTCTGGTGCCTGAACACAATGATATAGGTATTGTCAATCTAAGTGCCATTTGTTTTGCAAATTGTTCACTTTCTTCATAACATTTTGTGCTTCGTTGATGCTTTGCTTGAAATCATCTTTGAAGCAGTGCAATACTTCAAAGTCCCTGGTGTTGCGCTCATGTCCACTGACTGGTTAAACAATCCGGTGCACTATTGGCCCAGATTTTGCTGTAGCAGGGCGTCTGCCGTTAGTTAGACTCGCCCCTGCATGTTTAGGTTTTAATTTTTTTGCGTGGCAAGTTGCTGAAAGTGCGAGCTGATAACGTCGCAGTGAGGGGGAAACAGGGCATCTGGGGCCTGAGTGAACGGGGCAAGCAACTGGGTGCCTCCTCAACCAGCCAGATTGAAGGATTGAGAAATAAACAGCGTATGAACTGAGAAGCAAGTGTAAGTTAGAGTGGGTGAATTCAATGTCACATCAGGTACAGAAAGATAAGGAGAGGGAAAGAAAGATTGGATTAAGCCAGCGAGGAAAAAAAAGACAGAAAGGAAAAGTAAGAAAAAATGCTATAATTTTAAATTTGACATTTTTAAAATCTCCAACAACAATTCATTCCTGAAGGAATGAGACTCCATACTTGTAGTAGTTAATGTTCAATGCCAGAGAGGTTGATTGCCAATAATTAACAATTATCATGTTGTTAAAAGGGTACTTACACTTGAAATGACAAGACTTAACTTTCTATGGGTATAGATCATATCTACCGTGCAAATACAGCAACTTCATGCCGTTCAAAGTATTTCAATGGTGAAACAGCAGGTGAGATATCATTTTCGCGAAGCTGATGGAGGAGCCGCGCAACTCGGACAGCAACTTTTGGATATGACATTTAACCGTGCATCTGCTCCTCGCCTGAAATTGCTGTACCATTTACACATAAATAACGGTGAGTGCCATTAGCCTCACCGTTATTTGGACAGCAAAATCTGGCCCATTGTTTTCTTTTGTAGTCAGTTAAACTTTCATAACTGAACAGTAATGGTTTGCATTACATCTGTGTGCTGCTTGATTGACAGATTGGCCCTCATTGCCTTCATTTTCTAGGAGTTTTCCCCAGTGTCCTGGCCACTATTTATCTCTCAACCATCATCACTAAAACAGATGATATGGTCATTATCACATCGCTGTTTGTGGGACCTTGCTGTGCACAAATTGGTCGCCGCGTTTCCTACACCACAATAGTGAGCACGCATCAAAATACTTAATTGGCTGTAAAGCGCTTTGGGACATCCTGAGGTTGTGAAACGCGCTATATAAATGCAAGTCTTTCTTTTTCCAAGTTGCTATTATAGTTCTTTTTGAACTTATTGTTATCAATCTACATGGTCAAATGTAGATTTGGCCCAGACAATATGGGACAATCCTAAAATCAATAATGAATTGAATCTAGCACTTGGCAGACACCATTGTTGAGGAGACTATTAAACCAATCACATACAAGACCCGGTGAGACATTTGTCGAAAATCAGAAGGTTCTAAATAGCGTTGTCAGGGAGCAGAGAGACCACTACAGTACACACAATACACTGAGGCAGAAGAGGATCATAAACAAAGAGAATATTGGAAAAATAAATGTCTACATAGATTAATAATATAGTGCTAACATCGTGTTCTTTGAGTATTACAATAGGTGCCTAGCCTCAGGCTCTCATTAGTGTTCTGCACCTTGCTGAAGCAGTAATAACCACCTCAAGACTGGTATTGATCGAAATGTCCTCCACATTGATGTATTTGTGTTCATAAATTTGTTGTTTCCCTGTAATTTAAAAAAAAAGTGATGTCTTTTCTGGAGTTAGCTGGCAATTAACGCTGTATTTGCAAGTATGGTTAATGTTGGAGGGCAGGAATAATGTCAGCCACTGAGAATAATGGGTCATATAATGTGCCATTGACTTTTTTTTAAGTTTGTGTTTATCCACAACACTGTTTAATTTCCCATTGCATTGGTCCCGATTTTAACTCCTCCCATCTGGCAGAATCTGGGCCAGGGTGGGGGGCAGTTAAAATGTGGGAACTCACTTAACCCCCTCTAAACTCGCTGCCTTCCTGCCATGTCCGGATGTTAACCTGCTCTTTTGAAGGAAGCAGGGTCCTTCTTTGAATACGTACATTGGAACCCGACTGCAACTTTAGTCGGAGGTCTGAGCGGGGGAACAGTGACAGCTTCCCCGTCAGGCCAGACCTGCCGTGAGGTGGATCGTGGGCCAGAGGAGGCCCAGGCAGGTAAGCCATTAAATTTAATTTTAGGTTGCCTTGTGGGCCGGGAGGAGTACCCCTGCTCCACCGGGCCTCTCAAGGAAGCCTTGGGCCTCCCTTGCCCCGGGCAACGCCTTCCTCCTCCCGATCAAGTCCAGAGCCCACCTCACCACTTACCTGGGTTCACAGCTGTGGCTTTGTGCCGCCAAATTCCTGCCTGCCGTCCAGGTAGTGGAAAATTTACGGTAATAATGGCCCGGCCCTTAAGATTGACTGGGCCTCCACATGGGCACACTCCCCGGGTTCGCTGCCTGCTTCCTGCACCATGGCCATGGAGGATTATGCAGCAGACCTTCGCAGCAGGTTTTTCTTATGAGTAACTCTTTCACTGATCACACCTTGCATAGAGCATGATGATCCAAGAGAGGGGATATCCCCCCTCCACACATGTAGACGTGCCAGACAGGCGCCTAAGCCTCCAATATGGCGGGCAGGAATCACACCATAAGCCTGCAATATTGGTATAAAAGTTGGTGTCCAGGGTCCGCGCTTGAATCAGGGGTTAGGTACTTTGTATATGCAAATAAGGGGCCTGGTGTCTGTTGAGGCCCCCTCTGCAATTTTGGTTTGGCCTGCGGCAGTCAGCACCAGCTGCGTTCAGGAAAACCAGGTCTACATGTGGTCTAACTGCTGGTCATTAAAGGACCGCTGCAGGCCGGCACCAAAAAGGTAAGGTTGTTAAAAATACTTGCCTGAATGTGGAGCCGGGAGGAGCAGGTGTGCTCCTCCCAACCACACTTTTAAACCATAGGCTTCTGCCGGCCAGCACTCGTCTCTCCCCTTATCACAACCTTGAGCCCCCCGATTGCGACCTCGAACCCCCCCCCGATCACTGCCGCCGCTCTCCCTGATCGATACCGCTACCCTCCTTCTCAGCATCTCGAGATGTGGCGCAGAAATGGCTGTCCATTGCATCTTCTGCATTTTAATTGACATTTTGCAAAATGCACCAACGCACAGAAAATGTGACAACCCATTGGGAAAGGGATATAAATCAATGCCAAACACTAAACACAGCCGTCATTACAAATGCTTGTGGCCAAATTATATGCATACTGGGAGCAAAAAGCATCTCAAGGGAGAAGATATAAAGTACAATCCAAACTTCAAATGAAGAATCTGTTGGTGTATAACTAACAACGGATAGAATAGTTGAGTAAGCAATCATAGAAAAGTACAGCTATCAAAAGGCAATGAAAATTTACAATTAATGCCATTAAGAGTTCGAATGAACCTTATTCAGCTGCAGGGTGATCATTACCATGTAATTCAGGCATATAGTAATTGGTGTTTCACACATAATCAAAAAGCAACCAGTTTCATAAATAACCAACAGTTTTGAGAACTACATTTCTTCAATCAGAGTGTGGCACACCACTACGCCTCCATATTATTGAGTATTGCTGTGCCCTGTGATGATCACTGGGGGATAGGGATTATAATACTGCAGATTTACAGTCTTACTGTTAGCTCATATCAACAGATGGCAATCTAAGGGGAAACCGAGGGAAAATTTCCAATTTTCTCAGATTTATCAAGCCAGTGTTGTCGTAACATCAGAGCAAATTTGACTGAACATAAGGACACTAAAAATGAGTATTGTTCAGAAATATTCTTAATCCATCAACTTTAGGACACTTGAAAATGTATAACTCACGCTATCAATAACTGTTGTGTGAGAAAACATAAATTTGATCAAAGCATGCTTTGTGGGGAGGCTGTGAAGAATTTAATGGATAAGTATGTCCCTGAAGGTTTGAAAATACAATTTATACATATGTTAGTTAAATAATGATACATTGTTAGAACAGGTGCATCTTTGAGATGCGCTGCAAATCCAATGGCATAAAGGCACATGTTTTGAAAATATAACTTAGTCTGCTGGACACAACAGAATCCAGGCTGCTATGTTGTGAGTGTTTTCTTTCTGGTTTGATTAGAAATAATCGTCCTAAATTGGAGAAACAATTATTTTGTATTTGGAACATAAGTGCTTTTGTTTGTCATGATTCCTTGTTTACAGTTCCTCGCTCCTCTCCTTTAATAATCATACCCACCCAAAGCAGCCTGAGACAAGAGAGGGTAGGCCCTGTGCATTCATGTCCAATTACTCTCTCCTCTTGTGGTCACCATGAACAAAATATTTTGATGCTGGAGCATACTACTTACTACCACTGCTAATACCACTACTACTATCAGTATAGCTACTACTACAACTATAAGCTTCACCAATGCCTAATCAGACAAAAATGGACGCTGAGACAAAGGAGGTATTGGGAGCGGTGACCAAAAGAGGTGGGTTTTAAGTACACATAACTATGCCAAATGGCTCAATGTTCAAATCCGTATTCCTGTAAATGCTACGTAAAGAAAGAAGAATGAACTTGCATTTATATCATGCCATTCACGACCTCAGGATGTTCTAAGCTCTGCACAGCAAATGAATTACTTTTGAAGTGCAGTCACTGTTGTTTTGTAGGTGAATGCCGCAGCTAATTCATGCGCAACTAGGTCCCCAAAAACAATCAATTTGATAAAGGACCAGATAATCAGGTTTTTTTCCCCGTGATGTTGGTTGAAGTGAATGTTGGCCAGGACACTGGAAGAACTCCCAGCTCCTTTTTGAATAGTGCCATGGAAGGTTTTACATCCACCTGAACAGGAAGACTGGGCTGTGGTGTAACGCTTAGTTTAAAGAAGACACTTCTGACAATGTGGCACTCCCTCAGTACTAGTTTGTGTGCACAAGTCCTGGGTTGAGGTTTGAACCCACAACCTTATGACTCAGAGGCGAGAGTGCTACCACTGAGCCAAACAAAATATACAGCTGCACAAACATGTAACCCGGGTAGAGTTCTGGATGTTCTTTTCAAAAACCGAACACTGAGAAGCTACGCAAGCATTTCTGGTGTTGCAACTCTTCTGAGAATCAGCTGGTATATCTTCATCTTATGAAGACGGCAATCAGCTGCTTTGTCCTAATTTTCCCAGGTGACTTCAATCACTCCCGTTAACATGTTACAGCGGAGAGTTTCCCGAGTCTGCCCCTTGGCGCACTGGATTACCTGGGCACAAGAAAACCATTCATTTTTCCTCCCGTTAAATTCTCTCCTTTCATTAGATATAAAAAAAAGTCTCCCAGGGCCCCCCGTTGTTACTACCACCATGTGAACAGACATTAAATTGAAGTAACAGAAATATCACTGGGAACAGCAATGTCAGCACAATAACAGTAATTCACCTCCCACTTTAAACTGATGTGCTAATTTTAATCAATGGCACTAATGTAAGCAGTTTGCCCTGTGCAAATAGCAGTTTGCTTCTACAGGTTTGAAAAAGAAGGTTTCGTCAAGAGCTGTAAACTAATCTTAATTTTTAATTTACAAGCTACGTGACATATGTAGACGGGTATGTTGGCTTGATTCGGATAAGTTTGGCACCTTCATTTTTGATGAAGACTGTTTGGATGCAAAAAGGCTCCAAAGGCATCAAAACCACTGTTTTTGCCTCGGCTGAAAGGGGAGGGGATTGAGAGGGAACAAATAAAAATGAAGGGGAAGGAAAGACAAAGTGCAGTCATGAGTTTGTAGGCAAGTCATGAAGCTGCCCAACACCCGACCGTTGTTTGGCTGTTGAACTCAAGGTGTGCTACATGAAGCGGTTGTGAGGACAGTTACTTTCTGTACACCTCCCAGGATTTTACGCTGGCAGAATGGTTGGCTGGTAGTGGCAGGATATATCTCAACTACTTGCTTTATTCTGAAAGCAATCAAGTGAGGCAGTTGCTTAATAGAAGAAGTCAAGTTTCATAATCTGTCTCGGTGTGAGAACCCGATTAATCGGATCCCAGGAAGAAAGAAGGACTTGCATTTCTATAGCGCCTTTCACAACCACCGGACGTCTCAAAGCGCTTTACAGCCAATAAAGTATTTTTGAAGTGGAGTCACTGTTGTAATGTGGGAAACGCGGTAGCCAATTTGCACACAGCAAGGTCCCACAATGTGATAATGACCAGATAATCTGTTTTAGTAAAGTTGGTTGAGGGATACATATTGGCCAGGACACTGGGGATAATTCCTCTACTCTTCTTTGAAATAGTGCCATGCGATCGTTTAAGTCCACCTAAGAGAGCAGACAGGGTCTCGGTTTAACGTCTCATCCGAAAGACAGCACCTCCGACAGTGCAGCACTCCCTCAGTCAGCCTAGCTTTATGTGTTCAAGTCTCTGGAGTGGGACTTGAACCCACAACCTTCTGACTCAGAGGCAAGAGTGCTACCAACTGAGCCACAGCTGACTCTGGTCTAAGGCCCTGACTGGAAAGTGTTTAAAATTCCATGGAAATTGGACCACCTTATGGATATGTTATACATATTTGATTCCCTTTGTCCAGGGAATAGATGAAAGATCTGAAGTAAAGCAACCATTATCCCAACCATGAAGGTCCTATAGGGTATCTCTGAGGTGAGAGATGTATTTTGAACCAATGGTAGGGTAAAGGAAGGGGGGATGCACAGGAGGCCAGAATCAGAGGAACAGAGGGGTTGTAGGGCTGGTTGAGGTTACTTAGATAGGGATGGCTGTGGCAATGAAGGGGTTTAAGCACAAGGATGAACATTTTAAATTGGAGGCATATGGGGACTGGCCAATATTGGTCAGCAAAGCCAGTGGTAATAGGTGGGGGGGGGATCTTGTATGGGATAGGAGAGGTTTCGATGATTTGAAGTTTGCAGAAGGTGGAAAATGGGAGCCCAGCCAGGAGAGAATTGGAATCGTCGACTCTAGATGTGCCAAAGGCATGGTTTCAGTAGCAGATGGCCTGAGGCAGATGGAACCATTTGCAATATCAGCTAGTATAGGGGGCCAGAAAGGGATAATCAGCAGTTTAGTGGGAATGGGAGCAATATTTGGGACTCCTGGACAAGATGAGCTCGGGGAAGGCATAAGGGGAGAGAAACTAAAGAACGACGCGAGTTCACGGCTATGACAGAGGGGAGTCTTGGGGGGCGTTTGGCTTGGTGGGCAAGGGGAAGGAGAAGGATGCGGCAATGCAGCTGAATGGATAGTCTCAACCTTAGCGATAAAGAAGTTCATGAGCTCCTCGCACTTCTTGTTGGAGGAAAGAGTGGAGGGGGTTGGGGGGTGGGGTTCAAGGAGATGGTTGGTAATGGAAAAAAGAAGCCGGGGGTTATCTTTGCTCTCCAGGATGATCCTGGTGTAGTGTATGGTTTTGGTAGAAGAAAGTGACACCCAATAGGGCTTGAAGTGGTCCAGCCAGATCTGGTGATGGAAGGCTAAACCAGTTGTGCACCAGATATGCTCAAGTCTGCATCTCTAGGTCTTGAGGGAGAGAAGGTGGGAGACGTATCAGGGGAATCGCCTGGGATGGGAGAGAGTAAATGTTTTGCTGGGGACAAGGGCATCAAAGATGGAGGGGAGGGATTAGTTGAGCAGATCAACGGCTGCCAAATTATTTTGGTGAACATGGAGGCAGTTGAAATTTAGAAAGTGCGGTCGAAAGTGAGAAAGTCTTATGCATGTTCCAGCAGCTCCTGCAAGTGATGTTTAACTGTATTTAACCTTATGTATGTAATAGGCAACGTTCCAGGCAATGCCATTCTCTGGATGAGTCCCATGGACAGGAGAAGCAGTATGTGAAGCTTCACTGCTGATATTCTGTGTGTTTGAATTGATACAGAATATTGAGCTGTAGCTGCAGCGACAGCCTTTGTGTTCCTGGCATAAAGTCTGGTTTAAGTGCTAACAGCTCTTACGGTGCTACTCCGACCATAACCTGGTAGCTGATCGACAGCATGTCCAGTTACATTGTTTGTACATGATGTGGAGATGCCGGTGTTGGACTGGGGTGGACAAATGTGAGAAGTCGCACAACACCAGGTTATAGTCCAACAGCTTTATTTGAAATCACAAGCTTTCGGAGCGCTGCTCCTTCGTCAGGTGATTATCTCTCTGCCGTGATTATCTCTCTGCCGAGGTGTGATAAAGGGCAGTTGGAAAGATTAACTGTAATCATCTGGCAGTGTTCTCTGACTATATATGCTGTGCCTATATGCATCTCTTCACTTCACCTGACGAAGGAGCAGCGCTCCGAAAGCTTGTGATTTCAAATAAAGCTGTTGGACTATAACCTGGTGTTGTGCGACTTCTCACATTGTTTGTACAGCATGGAGTTAGCCAGCTGCATCAGGTTAGACTTATTTGCATGGCTTGAATTGCACTAATTTCCAGAATGAGAGGTTGGAAGGTTGAATATCCGTCCAATTTCTCCCACTCATCTGCTGTAACGTAGGGGGAAAGAGCCGTGGAAACTTGGGGGAAATGGCATGAATGCTACTCTTCTGCTGAAGTTGTGGTGAATGAGGGGAAGAATCTTCATGGGAGTTCACCCTATAGGTTCTTGGAAACCTATTGCACCGGGCTACAATATCCCATTAAAAACTTTGGAAACTGTAATATATGTGGGTAGAACAAATGAAGGAGAGAGACACAAGTTGCTAGTTCATGTGCTTGCTTTACTAGGCCAGAGCGAACTGAGCATGCTCATACTCAACCATGTGACAAACCATGTGATAATACATTACAGAGACGATCAAAGTTGTTACTGGTAGCAAGCAGTTCTGAGCTTTCTTTACTGTTCTCCATCTTGTATCACCTACATCAATTTTTTTTAAATCTCCGCGTGGATCAGATCTAATTACCAATTCAAACCGTGATTTATTGGAAGTTGAATAGAGCTTGTGTTCTGTATACGGTAGAAGTGGGTGGGTAACATCATATTTCTTTGTAGAATTATTGATTCATTCATATCAGAGGATAAAGCTGAGAGTAGCACACCATTTGTCTGCTGACTTCCCAATTCTGTCTATATCTGCCTGAAGTAATTTGGTCTTTGGGTATCATTCGGATGGGAAGTTAACCAGAGCTGTGACATTGTCACTCTAGGCATTAGGAAAAGTAAAATATTTCATTTAAGAGCAATTTGCCACCACAAATGCTTTTAATTGTATGATTCTCCAGTAGTAGTAAACAATTACAAGTGAAAATATGTAAAATTAGCTGTTTCGGTGACACTCCATGCTGAGGTCTGTTCCTTGGGTTAAGTTAAAATGCCTTAACATTTACCAAATTTGCCAATTGCATTTTATCCCCAGGTTTCATGTATTCTCACTTCCCAGGTACATTCCGACAGTGACTACACTTCAAAACGTACTTCATTGGCTGTAAAGCGCTTTGGGACGTCCGGTGGTTGTGAAAGGCGCTATATGAATGCAAGTCTTTTTTTTCTTGTTCTCAAACATCGCTTGCTTAATACTCCATGGGAATTATTGGCTCCAGTGCTTCTAGGGCTCGGGAACTATTCTCTACAGAAAGGAATTGATGAGAATTGAAGAGTGAAAATTTGAGGATGGATAAATATTCTCAGGTTTTGCTTCATTACCTTTGGGGATTTGAAGTATTTATGCAGAACTGCCCCTTCAGAGATTAAATATAGACTCCACGGCGAGATAGATTGCACACAGGCCTTACAGGGAGTGTGCTTATGCTCTTTTCTTTTTTCTTCTTGTGTTTCCCTTCTTCACATATAACCTACAAATCATACAGACTACAAATGTGGAGTTAACACCAGATGCACACCATGCTGCCTTTTGTAGCAGTTGAATCGATCAATTTTATTTGCCTTTCTAGAACAATGCCAACTACAAATTCAATGAACTTCACTATTCCTCCATAAATAAAACTTGATTGTCAACACTGTAATCAAATAGAGCAGCTAAGATAAACAGGCACTTTCAATTTTATTCATTAAATGTGATTGTTTATCTTACCGGCTCTATTTAATTTGAAGTGGTGTTGTTCATTGCTCAGCTTGCCAATACATAAGAACATAAGAAATAAAAGCAGGAGTAGGCCATGTGGTCCCTCGAGCCTGCTCCGCCATTCAATAAGATCATGGCTGATCATTGACCCCAACTCCACTTTCCCACCCGATCTCCATATCCCTTGATTCCCCTAGAGTCCAAAAATCTATCTATCTCAGCCTTGAATATACTCAAAGACTCAGCATTCACAGCCCCCTGGGGCAGAGAATTCCAAAGATTCACAACCCTCTGAGTGAAGAAATTCCTCCTCCTCTCGGTCTTAAATGGCCTACCCCTATCCTGAGACTATACCCCCTAGTTCTAGACAGTCTAGCCAGGGGAAACAACCTCTCAGCATCTACCCTGTCAATCCCCTTCAGAATCTTGTATGTTTCAATGAGATCACCTCTCATTCTTCTAAACTCCAGAGAGGTCGGACCAGTGTTTTATAAAAGTTCATCATAACTTCCTTGCTTTTGTATTCTATGCCTCTATTTATGAAGCCCAGGATCCAGAATGCTTTTTTAACCGCATTCTCAACCTGCCCTGCCACCTTCAACGATTTGTGCACATATACCCCCAGGTCGCTCTGTTCAGGTACCCCCTATAGAATTGTACCCTTTAGTATATATTGCCTCTCCTCGTTCCTCCTACCAAAATGTAGAGGTTAACTAATTGCATCCAGGCAGATTCAGTTCCTTCTGGAGAGAAGGGGAGACACAAAATCCCAGATGATGTAATGAATGTTGTTTTTAGACAGTAAGGATGGAGGGAGAGTGTGTAGAATTGGGAATTTACAGCTTAGGCAGGACATGAGGGAAAAGGATGTTGTATAGAAACTAGATTGGTCTGTTCTGAAGTTCTATCCTATTGTAAACATCATATGAGGGTATTAGAAGGGGAGGATCTGCAGATGAAAACACACTCCAAACATTGCGTCAAGATCTGACAGATTCATCGGATTATCAGGACCTGAATATCATCGGCCTTTGGATATAGGAGGAAAAAGCACCAATCACAGCGGGGAGAAACAGGACAAGTGTTCTGTGCCTGGATCCACTTTTAACAAATCGTCTAGTCTGTGAGACTCGTGCGCCCACCTGAATCAACAGTGTAAATAAGGGGAATGTGGGAACGGGTTCAGTTGCCCGTCTGAGGTGCAAACTCATGGATACAGTCACACCGGGGAGAGGCTGTTCACCAGCTGAGTGTGGATAGAGAGTCACTCACTCATCTCATCTATTCCCACCCTAACATATTGGTAAGGGGGAGAATCCATTCACTGCTCTGTATGTGGAATGAGCCCTATTCACACAGGAGGAGCCCAGTGCGATTAGAGGGTGAGAAGGTTGGTTCTCAAACAAGCGTACTGAGCTTGAATAAAGGAGATTATGATGGTATGAGAGCGGAATTGATTAAAATGGACTGGGAAAATAGATTAAAGGGTAAGATGGTACATGAGCAGTGGTGTTCATTTAAGGAGTTATTTTACAACTTTCAAAATAAATATATTCCACTGAGGAAAAAAGGGTGTAAAAGAAATGACAGCCATCCGTGGCTAAGTAAAGAAATTAAGGATAGTATCCGACTAAAAACAAGGACATATAAGGTAGCCAAACTTAGTGGGAGGATAGAAGATTGTGAAGTCTTCAAAAGACAGCAAAAAGTAACTAAAGGATTGATTAATAAAGGGAAGATAGATTATGAAAATAAATGAGCAAAAAATATAAAAACAGATAGCAAGAGTTTCTATAGTTACATAAAAAGAAAAAGGGTGGCTAAGGCAAACGTAGGTCCCTTAGAGGATGAGACTGGGAAATTAATGGTGGGAAACATGGAGATGGCAAAAATGCTGAACAAATATTTTGTTTCAGTCTTTACGGCAGAGGATACTAAGAATATCCAAACACTGGACAAACAGGGGGCTCTAGGGGGGGAGGAGCTAAATACGATTAAAATCACTAAGGAATTGGTACTCAGTAAAATAATGGGACTCAAGGCGGATAAATCCCCTGGACCTGATGGCTTACATCCTAGGGTCTTGAGGGAAGTGGCAGTAGGGATTGTGGATGCTTTGGTAATAATTTTCCAAAATTCCCTGGACTCAGCAAAGGTCCCAGCAGATTGGAAAATTGCTAATGTAACACCCTTATTTAAAAAGGGTACTGTAGTAGGCAGAAGGCTGGAAATTATAGACCAGTTAGCCTAACATCTGTGGTGGGTAAAATTTTGGAGTCTATTATTAAGGAGACAGTAACGGAACATTTAGATAAACATAATTTAATAGGACAAAGTCAGCATGGCTTTATGAAGGGGAAGTCATGTCTGACAAATTTGCTTGAGTTCTTTGAGGACATAACGTACAGGGTGGATAAAGGGGAACCAGTGGACGTAGTGTATTTAGACTTCCAGAAGGCATTCGACAAGGTGCCACATAAAAGATTATTGCTCAAGATAAAAAATCACTGGATTGGGGGTAATATTCTGGCATGGGTGGAGGATTGGTTATCTAACAGGAAGCAGAGAGTTGGGATAAATGGTTCATTCTCGGACTGGCAACCAGTAGCCAGTGGTGTTCCGCAGGGGTCGGTGCTGGGTCCCCAACTCTTTACAATCTATAGTAACGATTTGGAGGAGGGGACCGAGTGTAACATATCAAAGTTTGCAGATGATACAAAGATAGGAGGGAAAGTAGAAAGTGAGGAGGACATAAAAAACCTACAAGGGGATATAGACAGGCTGGGTGAGTGGGCGGAGATTTGGCAGATGCAATACAATATTGGAAAATGTGAGGTTATGCACTTTGGCAGGAAAAATCAGAGAGCAAGTTATTATCTTAATGGCGAGAAACTGGAAAGTACTGCAGTACAAAGGGATCTGGGGGTCCTAGTGCAAGAAAATCAAAAAGTTAGTATGCAGGTGCAGCAGGTGATCAAGAAGGCCAACGGAATGTTGGCTTTTATTGCTAGGGGGATAGATTATAAAAACAGGGAGGTATTGCTGCAGTTATATAAGGTATTGGTGAGACCGCACCTGGAATACTGCATACAGTTTTGGTGTCCATACTTAAGAAAAGACATACTTGCTCTCGAGGCAGTACAAAGAAGGTTCACTCGGTTAATCCCGGAGATGAGGGGGTGGACATATGAGGAGAGGTTGAGTAGATTGGGACTCATTGGAGTTCAGAAGAATGAGAGGCAATCTTATTGAAACATATAAGATTGTGAAGGGGCTTGATCGGGTGGATGCGGTAAGGATGTTCCCAAGGATGGGTGAAACTAGAACTAGGGGGCATAATCTTAGAATAAGGGGCTGCTCTTTCAAAACTGAGATGAGGAGAAACTTCTTCACTCAGAGGGTAGTAGGTCTGTGGAATTTGCTGCCCCAGGAAGCTGTGGAAGCAACATCATTAAATAAATTTAAAACAGAAATAGATAGTTTCCTAGAGGTAAAGGGAATTAGGGGTTACGGTGAGCGGGCAGGAAATTGGACATGAGGCTGAGTTCGGATCGGTCAAGGCCCTGTGGGTGGCGGAGCGGGCCCAGGGGCAGAGTGGCCGGGTCCTGCTCCTACTTCTTGTGTTCTTTAGATTTGAGGTTAGGATCAGATCAGCCATGATCTTATTGAATGGCGGAGCAGGCTCGAGGGGCCGATTGGCCTACTCCTGCTCCTATTTCTTATGTTCTTCACAGATGCTGCCTGACCTGCTCAGCATCTCCAGCATTTTGTTTTATTCCTTTACAAAGATGGCCGCGCACGCGCAGTATCACGCAAGATGGCGACGCACAAACCCTCAGCTGTCCTTTGCAAAGATGGCGGCCGTTAACCTGGGCCTGTTCCTGGGAAAAAGCCTCCGAGCTGGAAACGCGGAACCTGTAGGTTCTCATTTAGGGCTTGCGGCCTACACCAGATGTTTATGCAATCCACCCGCCGGGTGCATTACCTTCCTGCGCCCCGCTGATTCATAATCGGCGTAAATCGCATTTGCAGCTTTACTTTCTTTGTCACACTCACAATGACACTGCGCATGCTCCAAATACATGCGGGCGCTGCGCCTGTGCACTGGACTCCTCCTGTGTGAATAGGGCTCATTCCACATACAGAGCAGTGAATGGATTCTCCCCCTTACCAATATGTTAGTGTGGGAATAGATGAGATGAGTGAGTGACTCTCTCTCTTTGGGTGACTTGACAGTTTAACAAAATTGGGAGACCAGTTGGTAAGTGCACTTCCCAGTGTGGAACTACACCGCATAGACCAGGAAGGTCACTGGTTCGAGCCTTGCTATTTAATATTGACCGCCTTTGTCCCTACCTCACCCCGATACCCTCCTCCACACCAGCATCATCGACTCCAGGCTTGATTTCTCCATCATCCTCCTTCTCAGGCTCATGAGCTCCACCCTGGGTAAGCTCCAGCTCATCCAGAAATCCATCACCTGCACCCTTCTTGTATTATGTCCCATTTACTTATCCCCCTATCCATACGGGCAGGGAAGTGGAGTTGAGGCCAAGATCAGATCAGCCATGATCTTATTGAATGGCGGAGCAGGCTCGAGGGGCCAAATGACCTACTCCTGCTCTTACGTCTTATGTTCTTATGTTCTACTAATCTCAATTGGTTCTCTGAACCCCCAGGGCATTGATTTCAAACCCTTATTCTCAGTCACAAATCTCCCAGTATATCCTTCCTTAGGTAAGGAGACCAAAACTGTACACAGTATGGCAATGTCCTTTTCCAGGATCAAATAGCTTACTGACACTCAATGTTGCTTGAGCCTAGACAGACGGGGAGAGCTTAACTCTCTCCGCTTGGCAGAAATTGGGCGATAGTGGAGTTAAAATGGAAGTGTTGTACTTACCGACCCACCGACAAATTTTCTGGGACCTTCTAATTATGCCAATTGGCAATTTTAATGGCCGATTCAGTGGCTTGTGCACCATGGACGCTCCGCTCAGTAAAAGCCTGGTGGTACAACAGGAGAAGCCTGAAATGTCAAGTGTTGAAAGTATTTCTGTGGGGCCAGGAGGAGCTGGAGTGTTCTTCTGGGCTCCACGAGACTAATGTAGATCGCTGCCACACCAGGTTCCTCTTCCACACCCCCTACCCCCCCCCCACCCCTATAGAGACCAACCTTCCTGCTTGGCTGGGTGAGTCTCAGAGCCACCCGATCTGTGCTGGCCTGGAGCTTGCTGGCAGCATGGTCTAGTTGGTTGGCTGCCCGAAAATGAAACTCTATCCCAGTGAGCATTAGAAGACGAGCTGCACCACTGCGCGAATCAGCATCTTTAGAGATGGGGGGGGGAAAGAAATGCGAGGAAGATAAACTTCAAAGTTTCCAGATATGCAGGATCTGTAGTTCAGCCATTAATGTCACTTAATGCAAGCTCTTCCCTGTTGTTAAGCTAATGGTGTCAGAATGTTTGATATTGTTATCGTTATTACATCCTGACAATTATGACATCCCAGATGTTAATTAAAATGTCTCCAATTAAAATTTTAGTTTTATGTTGAATGTTAAGAAGTTAGAATTTTTTGAAATTCTAATTTTAGTTTTGTTTTGAATTGATGTAACATATTGGCCCGGATATTCCGATCCCTACAGGTGGGTACGTGCTGTGTACACACCCGTAGGGACATCGGAAATGCCGGTTTCAGGCATGCACAGCGCATGCGCTGAAAACCGGCATTTCCGATCTGTCACTGGAGAAGGGCCTCTGCGGGCGGATAGTTCCGCTTTTTGGAGACCCTCCGCCCGCAGAAAACCCTTACAATTCTTATGCCTGGTAAAAGCAGGCAGAAGGCCTGCTTTTACCAGGATAAGAGTTGAAAAAAAGTTTTAAAAAAAATTTCACTGATTTATCATTTAAAAATACTTTAAAAAAAGGTAAGTTTATTTTTAGCCCCGTAAAAAACTTTAATTATTTTTTTCAAAAATATTGTAATTTCAAGTCATTTTAAAACTGTGATTTAAAAAAAAAATGTATTTAAAGTTTTACTATGTTTTTTTCATTGATCTCCATTCATATATTTGACAGGTCTTCCTGTCAAGTGTATGAAGGGAGATTCCCTTCTGTGATTGGCTCCCCATGGCCCACGTGATCCCAGGGACGCTGCGAACTACATGCGCCCCTGGGATACGTGGGCCCTGCGCACTGCAAGTTTGGTGAGGTCCAGGAGCGGAAGCATGTGCGTCCCGGGAGCCCTCAGGTAAGGGCGCAGATTTTTCCAGATCGCAGGCCTCCGCCCGTGGGAGGCCTGCGATCGGAAAATATGGGCCAATATTTCATTTATATTAGTGAGAGATGATCCCCAAAATTGCAATATGAACAAAATTAGGATGGGTGGACAGGCACTGAATTTTTTAAGGCCCCTCCTCCTAATTTCAATAAGCTCTAAGCACAAAAACTTGCACATGGAGCCTAGCCGGCAGCATGATTAGTTGGGGGTTAGGCAATCTAGGGTGTCTTTAAGAGCTATTGCTCACCCTTAAAGGGCACTTCCTTTTGGCTTAGAGGAAAGCTCTGCTTTTAGCGGAACACTAATGAGCTTTAGAAAAGTTAATGCATTTGGGTGGAGCCGAAAATGTCTGCAAGTAGGAACGTAGGAAATAGAAACATTGAAACATAGAAGATAGGAGCAGGAGCAGGCCATTCAGCCCCTTGAGCCTGTTCTGCCATTTAATGAGATCATGGCTGATCATCCAAATTCAGTACCCTGTCCCTGCTTTCTCCCCATATCCCTTTAGCCTTAAGAAATATATCTAACTCCTTCTTGAATATATTTAATGAATTGGCCTCAACTGCCTTTTGTGGTCGAGAATTCCACAGGTTCACCACTCTCTGGGTGAAGAAATTCCTCCTCATCTCTGTCCTAAATGGCTTACCCCTTATCTTTAGACTGTGACCCCTGGTTCTGGACTCCCCCGCCATCGGGAACATCCTTCCTGCATCTAGTCTGTCTCGCCCTGTTAGAATTTTATAAGTTTCAATGAGATCCCCTCTCATTCTTCTAAACTCCAGCGAATATAAGCCTAATCGACCCAATCTCTCCTCATACGTCATTCCTGCCATCCCAGGTATCAGTTTGGTGAATCTTCGCTGCACTCCCTCCATGGCAAGAACATCCTTCCTCAGATAAGGCAACCAAAACTGCACACAATACTCAAGGTGTGGTCTCACCAAGGCCCTGTACAACTGTAGCAAGACATCCAAGAAATACTCACGCAGTCACTGAGGCTGCCTTGGAGGTCCTGGTGCAGGAAGTGCAGCCAAGAAGAATGGTCCTCTTAGTAGCATCAGGCCACCCTTCTGCCAAAGCTGAGGTCCAAGCTGCTTGGATGGAGTTGGCCAAGAGAGTGAATTTAGTTTGGCAAATGACAAAGAGGTTTCCTGGTATTAGGAGAAGTGCCAAGATAAATGTATCCACCTTTCAAGACATTACTATTTTTCGGTTATATCTTGCATTGGCACCAACCAAAATTGTGAGCATCAGCACCATCAGGGAGCAAACATTTTCCCTTTTTGCTCAAGTCCCACTCCAGGGACTTGCGTACAAAAAGCTAGGCTGACACTCCAGTGCAGTGCTGAGGGAGTGCTGCACTGTCGGAGGTGCCGTCTTTCGGATGACACGTTAAACCGAGGCCCCGTCTGCTCTCTCAGGTGGACGTAAAAGATCCCATGGCACTATTTCGAAGAAGAGTAGGGGAGTTATCCCCGGTGTCCTGGCCAATATTTATCCCTCAATCAATATAACAAAAACAGACTATCTGATCATTAGCACATTGTTGTTTGTGGGACCTTGCTGTGCGCAAATTGGCTACCGCGTTTCCCACATTACAACAGTGACTCCACTTCAAAAGTACTTCATTGGCTGTAAAGCGCTTTGAGACGTCCGGTGGTCGTGAAAGGCGCTATATAAATGCAAGTCTTTTCTTTTTTCTATATTCATTGATTGCGGACAAACTATGGAGCTCACCTTCTCTGGGGGCCACATATAGCTTGCAGTTTGTTGAAAGTTATGTTGAGAACCATAACTACCACCAGAAACTACATTACCTAGCAGCCATACAAAGAGGCATGTGGACTGGACACGGGAATGTCGATCTGGGTGCACTGTCAATTTCTAATATCTGGGTGTTTTACGTGCGCTTTTAGGAAAAGTTTGCTCACAACCACCATGAATGTGGTGGCAGGAGACCCACTGATTAGAAGAAGCTGTTCAGATTTGAGGAGACGGTCCTCAGGATTTTGGCCTAGAGTCTGTGGAAAGTTGTGGAAATCCTGCGGAGATAGTGAAGAGAGAGTTTGAAGACATGTTGCCCCAGGCTAGCAATTATCCTCCTATTGTTTGTTTCATTGTTACCCTTTCTCACACGCAGTTACAGAGACATCTAATGCACGACAATAGCATGGCACGTAATATATTATCATCTTACCTCTGTTACAAGTCATTGCATCCTGATACCAGAATAACACATTTTTCTTGTCTTCCCCTGATGGGGGTATATCAGTTGCAGCCAGCCAGGCATATCACATCCTACAAGCTCTAGCGAAAATCCAGATGGCAAGTTTTAAGATGGAAAACATCACAAATTAGGAGGAGCAAGAGGAGGAGGCAGCGGGGGAACAATGAACCCAGGATGGGCAAGGATTTAGTACCCTATTGGGTCTTCCTTTGAAAGGGAGCTGATCAATGAACAAAGGCCTTATGCCATCTTTTGAGGTGGCACTGAACCCCGCCCAAAGATTGTCAGAGAGTGCACCTCTGATTTCCAGCAGGATTTCCACACCTACAGTGCACCATGGAGCTGAGTGGCGGCTTTATAGGCATTATGCAGGAAAATCCGTGAGGACAGAGAGTCCAAACGCAGTCACAGCTTCTCTGTGACTGGAGTCAACAAAATCTTGGCCTTCAAGTCAAAGGAGTCAGTCACTATTGATTTTGACAGGTCAGGGATTTCTTCAAGAAAGCCACAATGTCATTTTAGGACTCAACTGGGCGGAGCTTGCGCTGTGCACTCTCCGCCCATTATCAGTTGGCAGTCCAGCCAAAGAGGATCCCAAAGGTAAGTACTTTATTATTGTGAGGCTAAGAAGGGCGCAAGGGAACTAAGCAGGGCCGCTGCCTCACCGGGTCCTCTTCCCTTCCACCCACCCCCACCTCCCCCCACCTCCCGAGAATGGACCTCATCCCCCCACCACCACCCCGGAACTACCTTTGCCTGGGCTCAGAGGCTGGCTGGCTGCTTGATATTGTGGCGGCCCGGAACAAGGGTGGGAGCTGCCCCTTAGCATTCGTATTCCTCCGGCAGCCCTACCTTAATGAGGCATCCAAATGGACTGGGCCTCCCACCCATGGGCCACCCGAAGACAACATAGAGGGAAAATCTACCCCATTGTTTCTGGGTGCGCTGACTGGTATTTCCTTCAACATGCAGGCGGTGGATTTAGGATATTATTGTAAGTTGTTATTAAAGAATGATTGCTGCACCAATCTTCTGTAATTCGGCTTCTACCAATTTTCTTTTCCACTTTCTTATCCTCGCACTTTGCTATTACTGCAACATGGGCCTCCTCTTTGTCCAGCTCCAATTCTGGCCTCTTGTGCATGTCCGATTTTGATCGCTCGACCATTGGCAGCCGTGCCTTCAGCTGCCTAGGCCCTAAGCTCTGGAATTCCCTCCCTAAACCTCTTCGCCTCCCGATCTCTTTCTCCTTTAAGTTGCTCCTTAAAACCTACCTCTTTGACCAACCTTTTGGTCACCTGTCCTAATATCTCTATGTGGCTCATTGTCAAATTTTGTCTGATTATGCTCCTGTGAAGTGCATCGGGGCGGTATTACTACTTTGAAGGCACTATATAAATGCAAGTTGTTGTTGTTGTATGCTTACTCTTTGTATTGCATCATGCAGCAGGCTGTAAATATTTTGAACCATCTTTGCTGGGCTATAGAAGAGCAATCCCAACAGTGGATTCTTGGCTTCAACATACCAACCTCAGTGCTCTACAGTGATTTTGGTTGAAGCTTGTGTCCATTATATTTATGTTCCACTGCCGTTCAGAGGTTTCTGAGATTATTAACTGTGTTTGCAAAGGATAATCCTGGTCTCCCAGCAGCTGTCCCTGTATTCTGTGAACCTTCATTTTTTAAATGGTGAGAGATTGGGAAATGTTGGTGTTCAGAGGGACCTGGGTGTCCTTGTACACGAATCACTGAAAGTTAACATGCAGGTACATCAAGCAATTAGGAAAGCAAATGGTATGTTGGCCTTTATTACAAGAGGATTTGAGTATAAGAGTAAAGAAGTCTTACTGCAATTATATAGGGCCCTGGTGAGACCACACCTGGAGTATTGTGTACAGTTTTGGTCTCCTTATCTAAGGAAGGATATACTTGCCATAGAGGGAGTGCCACGAAGGTTCACCAGACTGGTTCCTGGGATGGGGGGATTGTCCTATGAGGAGAGATTGAGTAGACTAGGCCTATATTCTCTAGAGTTTAGAAGAATAAGAGGTGATCTCATTGAAACATACAAAATTCTTACAGGGCTTGACAGGGTAGATGCAGGGAGGATGTTTCCCCTGGCTGGGGAGTCTAGAACTAGGGATCACAGTCTCAGAATAAGGGGTCGACTATTTAGGACTGAGATGAGGAGAAATTTCTTGATTCAGACGGTGGTGAATCTTTGGAATTCTGTACCCCAGAGGGTTGAGGAGGCTCAGTCGTTGAGTATATTCAAGACAGAGATCAATAGATTTTTGAATATTAAGGGAATCAAGGGATATGGGGCTAGTGCGGGAGATGAGGTAGAAGATCAGCCATGATCTTATTGAATGGCGGAGCAGGCTCGAAGGGCCGAATGGCCTACTCCTGCTCCTATTTCTTATGTTCACACAATGTAGGCATAGTGGACTACTGCACAATGAAGGCTTTATGGCTGCTTCCTGAGTAATCAGCATTAACTTATGTTATGATATTTGTCACCTAAGCATTGACTGATTGGGAACTATTTTTGTTCATGTAGTGCATAGGGTTGAAGTTAGAAGCCATGATGCCCAGATAAGCCATGGTGCCTACATAGGTGCCATCTGTTATGCCCTAAATGCTTGGGAAATTCTGTACCCTGTCCGACTTGTGCCATCTTTCCACATGGAATATGATGAAGGTGTCGCGTGGGTGATATAACTCGTGATCTAGTGGACAGTAGATGTATAGCATACTGGCTGAGCTGGCAGATGTCCCCTTTTGATGGCTTGGAACGATCCAGTGACATAAAAGATTAATGTTGTGGTAGCTTTTACAGCTAAAGTAAGAGCTATCCATGCTCCAAAAGTTGTCTGCAGGCCAGCCTAGAGCAGATGGTATGGCTCAGTGATACTCTTTTGTGAGACAAAGGCAATTATATGGCCAGTCAGGAGGGTTGTGGTATGTAAATGCGGCTTCTAACCTACTGAAGTATGCAGGCATAATGCTTGAGGTGTCATTCATTGTACCTGCCTTTGCTGTTCTCTCATGAGCTCTTCCTTATCTAAATTGGTTCTCCAAGGCGTTCTCCAAGGCAGGCCTTCGAGACACACGACAACGCAAAATCATCGAGCAGAAACTGATAGCCAAGTTCCGCACCCATGAGGACGGCCTCAACCGGGATCTTGGGTTCATGTCACGCTACATGACGTAGAGTCATCCAGACTCGAGTCATCGTTGGCTTGTTCACAGATGTGATTTCCATTTTAAAAAAAGTAAAAATTTTAAAGTTTATACAGACTGCATTTGACACATTAGATCCCCTGTGACCCCACCTCATTGTCTTAGCTGTATCTTGCTATGTCTTTGATATAATGCCTTCTTGACCTGATTGTTTCTCTGCCGAGGTGTGATAAAAGGCAGTCAGAAAGATTAACTGTAGTCGTCTGACATTGTACGCTACACAGGCATTGTTCTCTGTCTATATATGCTGTGCCGATTCGTATTCCTTCACTTCACCTGATGAAGGAGCAGCAGCTCCGAAAGCTTGTGATTTCAAATAAAACTGTTGGACTATAACCTGGTGTTGTGCGACTTCTCACTTTTATCTAAATTGGGATAGTGCAACAGGAATCATGAAAGGAATTTCCATTCCTAGCACTTTGGTGAAAGTTCAATTGCAGCAGCAACCAACACTACTATACAAACATGTGATAAACAAACAATAGTAATATGCAAAACTGGCACACTTGACAGCGAAAGAAACAAATGTAGGGTGCTAAATGCAATTAAATATTCATGCTTCCCTGAAAAGAAAACACTAGTTTTGATTCAACCTTGGGAATGGTAACCTAACTTTAAGAATCTTATTTCAACAGGCCATGTCAGTAGATTTATCATGCACCCATTTTATATTGAGAGGTCGCACAACACCAGGTTATAGTCCAACAGTTTTATTTGAAATCACAAGCTTTCGGAACTATCGCTCCTTCCTCAGGTGAAGTAAATTGGATACAGAATCGTCAGAGCATATATAGATGGAAAAAAAAGCATGTGTACTTTACAATTGCAGACCAATAAATTAATAAATCAGGATGATTTAATTTATTGGTCTGCAATTGTAAAGTACACATGCTTTTTTTTCCATCTATATATGCTCTGACGATTCTGTATCCAATTTACTTCACCTGAGGAAGGAGCGATAGTTCCGAAAGCTTGTGATTTCAAATAAAACTGTTGGACTATAACCTGGTGTTGTGCGACCTCTCAATTTTGTCCACCCCAGTCCAACACCGGCATCTCCGCATCATGCCCATTTTATATGACAGTGGTACTCACTAGAAGTGCTAGTGAATTTCAGCAGCATTGTAATTTCTACCGCAGAGCCTCCTTTTGTCTGCTATTTCTCTTTATTGCAAAATGTAGTGCGCTGAGAGTCAGGCCCGCACGGTCAAATTTCCGGCCTGCACTCGCCCACCGCAAGGCCCCATGCTGCCAGTGTAGCTTTGTGAATTTTGGTCTGTTATATCTGTTGTGTTATTTACACAGCTACTCTTGGGCTTTTAATGTAAGGAGTTCTTGCAGAGCTAATTAACAACAATTTTACTGGCAATAGAATAACCTTGTGAAATTTAAGTGATTTCAATAACTATAGATTGTCTTTTGTCTCCTCGATCAATATTAAAAATGGGGATTTTAGCTTTTTCAGTTCCATTACAGTTCCTTATGGATTAAGTCAATTTAATACGGGTCATAACTATCTCTCATATGCTGCTATTTCCTGCAGAGTAGAGGATGTGCAAGTACTTTGGTTTCCTAATCGTGTGCACCCTTTTATGCTGACCATGTTAACAATTTTTATATTTTTTCCATTTATCTTACTTCCCACGCAAGACTCACCAGGCTTACAATTCCAGTGACTGGAAGAGTGATCAGCTCCCAGACCTTCACTAATGCTGCTCGTAAGCTATTTGCTTCTTGGCATGGAGCAGTGGTTCTGGCGTCACCACCGCACCCCCACTTCCCCACATCCCCCTGCCCCCCCCTCCCACAACACCCCAAAGTGTGGCGTTCCTTTGACGTTGCTTAAAAAAAGGAAGAGAAAAAAATCAAGTCTCATGTAAAGCACTTAGGGGATCATTTTGACCTTGTGTGATATTGTAAAATGGCAGATATTGGATTGTTATACATCTCTCCGATACGCATGAGTTATATAATGGGCAACTACTCCAATATCGCCCGTTTTACACTATCACCCAAAGTCACAATGACCCCCTTTGTGTACTAGGAGAAAATTAAAGCCCGATGTCTGCTCCTCTTAGACTCTGATAACGTCTTCTGTGGTATTTATAGGTTAGGGTCGATGATGCATATTGCAGTCTTAGATTGAAATCATGGAATTTTCACTCTTTAATCTTTAGGGCTAGGGATTTTTTTTTATAGCATTTTCTTTTCTTGGAAGTTTTATTTTTAGCTATTCACTTCTCTCAGGAGATTAAATATGTTGGGAAAAATCCCTGATACAGGATATTGTACATGGTTTGCTTGAAGAGGCAGGCTTGACGGTCCAAATAGCCCTTTCTGATTCAATGCTGATGTACCTGATTTGAAACTGCTGGTGTACATTGCCTCCAAATCACACAAATATTTGCGATGTGATATAAGCATTTCCCACCAAACCTACTAAATTCCTCAAAAATTAAAAAAAAAAAGGCTTTTTTTATTCCTAAAGCATAGTATCACAGCAATAACTTCTATTTGCCCAAATTGATTTGTAAAGCTGGATTACCTCATCTATTTCCTAAAATTAAGATTTATGAGCTTTTGAAATAATATCAGTTTGGCTTTGAAGATATACGATTAGAAGTCATATAACAGGAGCATGTTTTAGTGACTGATTGTATCGATCTTGGCAAACATAGGAAAGCTTGACTTTACATAGATAAGACAGCTGAGGGGCATAACATTATTTTGACTGTAGGCGTTACTTCCTCAGTTCAAATTAAATTACTGAAGTCCTGGTGCAACTAAATAATCTTTCGATTTTGTTATCACATTCTTTCTCAAAAAATTATTTAATAATAGGGATAATACAAGTGAATTAACCAAGAACCTCAGTAGTTTAATAGGACCCCAGAGCAAACATAGATAAAGCTGTTGCGTTCCTGTACTCCTGAATTGCAAATCTATTTCCATGCTAATTTATTTAGCCAAGTCTTGTCTTGTCTTTTCTCTGAGCATGATGGTCCCAATTTTGATGGGGGGGCGGGGTGCGGTACGGGGTGCGCGAACCCCAAACTGGGTGGCGCATCCACCGAGTCCAGGGAAGTGGAGGCCTAGCCGATCTTAATAGCCGGGCCTCATTACCATAACTTTCATTGGAGGTCTGCCCGAATCTGGCCAGATGCACTACTTGTCCAGTGGGTGGGAGCGGATCGTGGGATCGGCCCCCGTCATTCAAGTAAATGGTAAGTGGCCCGCAAGGAAAGGTAAAATGAAAATGAAAAACCTACCCGCCTGGGCCTCTTCTGGCCCACGATTCCCCTCTCGGCAGCTTAGGTCTGACTGGGAAGCCGTCACTGCTGTACTCCTGAATTGCAAATCTATTTCCATGCTAATTTATTTAGCCAAGTCTTGTCTTGTCTTGTCTCTGAGCATGATGGTCCCAATTTTGATGGGGGGGCGGGGTGCGGTACGGGGTGCGCGAACCCCAAACTGGGTGGCGCATCCACCGAGTCCAGGGAAGTGGAGGCCTAGCCGATCTTAATAGCCGGGCCTCATTACCATAACTTTCATTGGAGGTCTGCCCGAATCTGGCCAGATGCACTACTTGTCCAGTGGGTGGGAGCGGATCGTGGGATCGGCCCCCGTCATTCAAGTAAATGGTAAGTGGCCCGCAAGGAAAGGTAAAATGAAAATGAAAAACCTACCTGCCTGGGCCTCTTCTGGCCCACGATTCCCCTCTCGGCAGCTTAGGTCTGACTGGGAAGCCGTCACTGCTGCCCAACTCAGGCCTCCGACTAAAATAGCAGATTTCGTCCAGATGATGTCTTGGGACGAGTGTCCTGCTTGCCTGCTCAAAAGAGTAGGTTAAAATTTGGACCCGTCGGGAAGGCAGCAGGTTCGGAGGGGGTAAGGGAAATTAAAATCGGGGCTTATGTCACTAAACCTGTCCAGCAAGAAACACCCACCGATGTCAGCATAGTCTTCCCACATTGCATAACTCACAGTGTGCATCCAATTCTAAATTCTGTGAGTGTTTGGAATGCTAGAAGGCACTCATGAAAGAAAGGATGGTATTACATGATTGTGTGAGCCTTCAGAAAATGGAAGAAACACAAGCAATCCTGGTCAGACACAGAATCGAATGCATAGGTAATAATTGAAGCACATAGAAGGCGAATGATATGTTGGCCTTCGTAGCGAGAGGGTTTGAGTACAGGAACAAGGATGTCTTGCTGCAGCTGTACAGGGCCTTGGTGAGACCACACCTTGAGTATTGTGTGCAGTTTTGGTCACCTTATCTGAGGAAGGATGTTTTTGCCATGGAGGGTGTGCAGCGAAGATTCACCAGACTGATACCTGGGATGGCAGGAATGACGTACGAGGAGAGTTTGGGTCGATTGGGCTTATACTCGCTGGAGTTTAGAAGAATGAGAGGAGATCTCATTGAAACTTATAAAATTCTAACAGGACTAGACAGACTGGATGCAGGAAGGATGTTCCCGATGGCGGGTGAGTCCAGAACAAGAGGTCACAGTCTAAAGATAAGGGGTAAGCCATTTAGGACAGAGATGAGGAGGAATTTCTTCACCCAGAGAGTGGTGAACCTGTGGAATTCTCTACCACAGAAGGCAGTTGAGGCCAAGTCAGTAAATATATTCAAGAAGGAGTTAGATATATTTCTTAAGGCTAAAGGTATCAAGGGATATGGGGAGAAGGCAGGGACAGGGTACTGAGTTTGGATGATCAGCCATGATCTCATCGAATGGCGGAGCAGGCTCGAGGGGCTGAATGGCCTACTCCTGCTCCTATCTTCTATGTTTCTATGTTTCTATTGCTTTTGAAACAAGTTGCACTGGAAGAAGTCATCAGGACCTTCAAACAAATGCTTCCTGTAATTTATATCACTGGAGTAGCTAGCTGGGAGGAACACCCTACACAATGTTCTCTGTACTGGTAAGTTAACTCTTTTTTCTATCAGAAGTGGCAATACTAAAGAATGTAAAAGAACTTCCCTTTGACCTTCCTTCCATCCAGTTAGCCATTGGCCCGTAATTTGCATTCAGCAGCGAAGCAAAGGCATTCTCCGCTGGCCCCGAAGTAAGCTTCCCACAAAGGCTTTATGATGGGGGAGGGATCTACAAGAAACGTAAGCAGCCTAAATATAAACAAAACAGGAAAAGAGAGCATAGGAAAGAATAAAGTAGGGGAGGACATTGATGGCAAAGGAATAAATAGAGTTATAGAACTGGAGTCTAAAGAGATGGTTAAACATAAAGTGAGAGGAAATCCTATTAAAAATTAGTTAAACTGTCTGTACAGCAATGCACACAGTGTCTGTAATAAAACAGGGGAGCTGGAGGCAATCATGCGTTGCGAGGAACCAGACATAGTAGGGATTAGTGAGACATGGCTAGAGAAAAATCAGGATTGGGAATTAAACATTGCAGGGTATAACATATTTAGAAAATATAGAGAGGGAAAAAGGAGAGATGGAGTAGCTGTACTTATTAGGGATAACATAATGGCAGTAGAAAAAAGTGACGCAGCTATCAGCAAGACAAAAATAGAATCCATATGGATAGAGATAAAAGATAATAAAGGGTCAATCATACTAAAGGGGAAATAGAATATGAGAGTAAACTAGCGAGAGACATAAAAACAGACTGTAAAAGCTTCCATAGGTATGCAATAAGGAAAAGATTAGCAAAAGTAAATGTGGGTCCCTTACAGGCTGAGACAGGAGAAATTATAATGGTGAATAAGGAAATGGCAGAGAAATTAAACAAATACTTTGTGACTGTCTTCACGGAAGAAGACGCAAAAAACTTCCCGGAAATAGTGGAGAACCAAGGGTCGAGCGAGAATGAGGAACTGAAAGAAATTAGTATTAGTAAAAAATTAGTACTGGTGAAATTAATGGGACTGAAAGCCGATACATCCCCATGACCTGATGGCCTACATCCTAGGGTTTTGAATGAGGTGGCTATAGAGATAGTGGATGCATTGGTTGTCAGTTTCTAAAATTCCATAGATTCTAGAACGGTTCCCGTGGATTAGAAGGTAGCAAATGTAATCACACTATTTAAGAAAGGAGGGAGAGAGAAAATGGTGAACTACAGACCAGTTAGCCTGACATCAGTAGCAAGGAAAATGCTAGAACCTATTGTTAAGGACGTGGTAACAGGGCACTTAGAAAATAATAATAGGATTGGGCAGAGTCAACAAGGATTTATGAAAGGGAAATCGCGTTTGACGAATCTGTTAGAGTTTTTTGAGGTTCTAACTAGCAGAATAGATAAAGTGCTGTATTTGGATTTTCAGAAGGCATTCGATAATGTGCCACACAAGAGGTTATTAAACAGAATTAGGGCTTATGGGATTGGGGGTAATATACTAGCATGGATTGAGGATTGGTTAATGGACAGAAAACAGAGTAGGAATAAATGGGTTATTTTCGGGTTGGCAGGCTGTAACTAGTGGGGTACCACAAGGATCAGTGCTTGGGCCTCAGCTATTCACAATCTATATCAATGATTTGGATGAGGGGACCAAATATAATATATCTAAGTTTGCTGATGATACAAAGCTAGGTGGGAATGTAAGTTGTGAGGAGGTTGCAAAGAGGCTTCAAGGGGATATAGACAAGCTAAGTGAATGGGCAAGAACATGGCAAATGGAATATAATGTGGAGAAATGTGAAGCTATCCACTTTGGTAGGAAAAATAGAAAAGTAGAGTATTTTTAAATGGTGAGAGATTGGAAAATGTTGGTGTTCAGAGGGACCTGGGTGTCCTTGTACACGAATCACTGAAAGTTAACATGCAGGTACAGCAAGCAATTAGGAAAGCAAATGTATGTTGGCCTTTATTACAAGAGGATTTGAGTGTAAGAGTAAAGACGTCTTACTGCAATTATATAGGGCCCTGGTGAGACCACACCTGGAGTATTGTGTACAGTTTTGGTCTCCTTACCTAAGCAAGGATATACTTGCCATAGAGGGAGTGCAACAAAGGTTCACCAGACTGATTCTTGGGATGGGGAGATTGTCCTATGAGGAGAGATTGAGTAGACTAGGCCTATACTCTCTAGAGTTTAGAAGAATGAGAGGTGATCTCATTGAAACATACAAAATTCTTACAGGGCTTGACAGGGTAGATGCAGGGAGGATGTGTCCCCTGGCTGGGGAGTCTAGAACCAGGAGTCACTGTCTCAGAATAAGGGGTCGGCCATTTAGGACTGAGATGAGGAGAAATTTCTTCACTCAGAGGGTGATGAATCTTTGGAATTCTCTACTCCAGAGGGCTGTGGAGGCTCAGTCGTTGAGTATATTCAAGACAGAGATCGATAGATTTTTGGATATCAAGGGATATGGAGATAGTGCAGGAAAGTGGAGTTGAGGTAGAAGATCAGCCATGATCTTATTGAATGGCGGAGCAGGCTCGAAGGGCCAAATGGCCTACTCCTGCTCCTATTTCTTATGTTCTTATGTTCTAATAGGCATAGTCTACAGACCACCTAATTATGGAAGGGAGGTGGAGGAAGAAATATGCAGACAAATTAGGGAAATGAGTGAAAAACATAGAATCATAATCATGGGAGATTTCAACTATCCCGATATTAATTGGACAGAAGAGGTAGGTAAAGGGAATAAGGGAATGGAGTACCTACAATGTGTACAGGACTAGTTTCTAACCTAATATTTAAAAAGCCAAACAAGGGCAGATTCACTACTGATTCTAGTAATGGGCAATGAACCAGAGCAGATAAGAGAAGTAAAAGTAAGGGAACTTCTAGGCAACAGTGACCATAATATAATATGCTTTAAGATGATAATTGAGAAGGACATAAGTATGACCAAAATGAGGTTAACAGATTGGAGAAAAGCTGATTTTGAGAATAGAACTTGGGAAAATAAAATGGGCAACAATATTGGCAAACAACCATGTAGAAGACAATGGGAAACATTTAAAATGGAGTTCAACAGAATGCAGGAACAATATATTACGCTAAAAGGAAAGAACAAACTAAACACTAATGAGACTCCATGGATGAATAAAGCCATAAAGGAACAATTGAGGGTAAGGAAAGAGGCATACATTAATTACCTGGACAGCAGGGGAGTGCTAAGGGAGAATACGAAGAGATTAGGAGAGAAGTCAAAAAAACAATTAGGAAGGCAAAGAGGAACTATGAAATTAAATTATCAAGGAACATAAAACAAAATAGTAAAATATTTTACAGGCACATCAATAAAAAAGGAAGGTTGGGATGGGAATAGGGCCATTAATGGATAGACAGGATAATACCACAGGTAACGATAGAGAGATGGCAGAAATATTAAATAATTATTTTGCTTCAGTATTTACCAGCGAGATAGAACAGGTGGACATGACATTGGATGATGAGATTAGTAATGAGATAAGTGCATTTTAAATAAAAAGAGGGGATATATTAAATAAACTAATCAAACTCAAAGAGAATAAAACCCCAGGTCCGGATGGATTGCATTCACGCATTTTAAAAGAATCTAGGGAAGAGATAGCAGAGGCATTACTACACATATTTAATTATTTGTTAGAAAAAGGTGTAGTGCCAGAGGACTGGCGGATAGCTAATGTAATACCTATATTCAAGAAGGGGGATAAAACATGTCCCGGGAATTATAGACCAGTCAGCTTAACATCAGTGCTGGAAAAATAAAGGAATCTCTACTAAAGGAGAAAATAGAAAAACATCTAGAAACCAAAAATATAATAATGAATAGTCAGCATGGATTTCAAAAGGGAAAGTCTTGCTTGACCAACCTCATTGAATTTTTTGAAGAGGTAACAGAGAGAGTAGACAAAGGTAATGCAGTAGATGTAATTTATCTAGATTCTCAAAAGGCCGTCGATAAGGTTCCCCCTAATAGACTGATGAACAAGGTCAGAGAATTTGGAGTCAGGGGACAAGTAGCAGAATGGATAGCTAGCTGGCTTCAAGACAGAAAGCAGAGAGTAGGGGTAAAGGGTAGCTATTCACAGTGGCAGAAGGTGGTGTTCCACAAGGCAGTGGTGTTCCACAAGGATCAGTGCTGGGACCACAGTTGTTCACAATTTACATTAACGATTTAGACTTTGGAATCTACAACACAATTTCTAAATTTGTGGATGACAGCAAATTGGGGGGGATAGTCAATACTGAGGAGGACAGCAACAAATTACAGGAGGACATTAATAAACTTACAGAATGGGCATATAATTGGCAAATGAAGTTCAACTGAGAGAAATGTGAGGTATTACATTTTGGTAGGAAGAATAGGGAGGTCACTTATTACTTTGAGGGTGCGAGTCTAGGTGGGGTAGAGGAACAAAGGGATCTCAGTGTACAAATACACAAATCACTAAAAGTTGCGACATAGGTTAGCAAGGCCATAAAAAAAAGCAAACCAAGCACTAGGATTTATTTCTAGAGGTATAGAATAAAAAATTAGGGAAGTTATGCTAAACCTGTATCGAACCTTGGTTAGACCACACTGTGTACAGTTCTGGTCGCCATAATATAAAAAGGATATCGGGGCACTGGAGAGGGTGCAGAGAAGATTTACAAGGATGATACCAGAAATGCGAGGGTATACATATCAGGAAAGGATGAACAGGCTGGGTCTCTTTTCTCTTGAAAAAAGAAGGCTGAGGGGTGAACTAATAGAGGTCTTTAAAATTATGAAAGATTTTGATAGAGTGGATATAAAGAGAATGTTTCCACTTGTGGGGAAGAGCATAACTAGAGTCCATCAATCTAAGATAGTCACCAAGAAATCCAATAGGGAATTCAGAAGAAACATCTTTACCCAAAGAGTGGTGAGAATGTGGAACTTGCTACCACAGGGAGTGGTTGAAGCAAATAGTATAGATGCATTTAAGGGGAGGCTAGATAAGCATTTGAGGGAGAAGGGAATTGAGGGTTATACTGATAGATTTAGATGAGGAAAGACAGGAGGAGGCTCGAGTGGATCATAAACGCCGGATGGACTTGTTGGGCCGAATTGCCTGTTTCTGTGCCATATATCCTATGTAATTCTATGTAATGTAATGATCTCGCGATCTCTGTGGCGAGAAGTTCATCTTTTCCGATGCCCAGTTGAGATCAGTGTAAGATAATGGGGAATCCCTAACGCCAGCTGCTGTGACGTCAACAAGCTGTCTAAGCAGCTAGTCACAATGCAGAATTCTCACAGACCGGGAACCAGGAAGTGAATAAGCTGTCTTTATTCTAACTTTTTAAAAAATGTTATAGAGAGCAAAACAAAGATTGGGGCTTTCACATGGGAAAAAGATAAACCTGAAATAAAGATGAACAAACTTTAATAAAATTTAAAAAACTTTTTTTTGAGTTTCTTAAAAATTGTAATCTTTATTAAAATGGATAAATATGATACTCCACAAAATTAAAATTAGTTTTTCAGGGCCAAAATGTTAGTTTAGCACTCAATAGTCTGTTAAAACCCCAGTTACACCTAATCCAAAAGGGTTTAACTTTTAATGGGATATTTAACAGCGTTATTACCGCAGAAAAGCCCAAGTTTTTGTCAGTTTCACTGATTTCCCTGATTACACTGATTGCCGGCTATGGCGGTGGCGTGGGCGGGGGGGGGGGGGGGGGCGGGGGGTGGGTGGGGTGGCGCACAACGCAGCCAGTGTCGGAGCAGTGAATGACTGACCGCAACTTCAGGATTTCTGCGTTAGGATGCACATGCATTAATTAAATCCTGACGTTGCGGTCAGTTTCAAAGGGGTAATGACGGCGAACACTGTTCATGCGCTGTTATTATCCACCACAAATTCCGACCCATTGTTTCTGTAGTTTGTAACCATGCCTCCATTTGTTGGTTCTACAAAGGGTTTCTTCACATCCATTGTACCAGTTTCCTTCATGGTTTTAGAAACATCAGATATTTCCTTCCCTGCTGTCTTTTTTCCCTCTGCAAGTGCAGATTGATCTTCATTAGCTCCTTTCGTATAACTCAATAATTTAAGACAATGAACCATTCTTATTGCCCTTCTTTTAACAGATGACTCATTGCATTGTTGATTGAATTGTGTCAAAAGTCATTATCACTAATGGTATTGCGCACATCTCTGGTGGCTGTATGATCTTTTTCTACATATCTTCTTGATTGTCCATTGTCTCCACCCATCTGTCATTGTTGGCATTTGACAGACTGGCAGTGATACCATAAAGTTGCAATGTGGTGCAGAATGCAACAAAAAGTGAAATACTCACATACTTTCCTAAGGCTATTATTGCGATCTGCTCCTGAAAGAATCTAAATATCAAAATCTAATTTTCAAAGTGTCAAATATGTGCTCTAGGACATATTTTTCAGCGTGAGACTAATTTCACCTCTCTTGTACATGGTCTTGGGAATTTGGCACTGGAATCATGATCCATGGCTTCAGAACATTGCATCTGCCTCATTAAAGACAATAACATTAATTAAAAAGAACCACTATATAACACAGACACTGCAATTTGTCAGATAATGTCTTATCTAGCAGTCATCCTCCACTTACTTCCATGGACTTCTTGCTTCATACAGAATTATGAAGAATAATAGTCATGGGTACTGCCAGGGAAACTTATGCTCCTGCATATTACATTATATTGCTCCGATATACCACTCCCACATTAATAGGATCAAAGCCTTCCCCATTGCAGTAGATATGCACATGCTGTTCAGGTGTACTGTCTAGTATATGGTTCGAGTGAATGGTAGCCAAAACATTGGGGAAATCCACAATTAGTGGGGCCTAAATTGGATAGCCCTGAAAACAGGCGCGGAGATTGCGATGCATGATTATCCCGCGCCCGTTGATTGCAACTTTGTGCTGCCTGCTCATTTGAATGATCTCTGCTTCCAGCCAGCGCTAACCACACTGTTCATTGGCAGGGTGCCAATATCGTGAAAGGCTAGCATCACTTCAAGCTAGTCTGCATTGCTTAAAGCTAGCCTGCACCTGTTAAAGGAGCAGTGCATTGTAGCTGGAGATTCTGACCTGGGAAAGAGTGAGGAATGGCACAACAGGGGAGAGCGCGGGCGCCAAGGTTTTCGGACGCTGCACTGGAGGTCTTGGTGGAGGAGATGGAAAGGAGGAGACATGTCCTGTGTTCGCAAGGGGGAAGGAGGCCCTCCAGACACACGGTCAAAAGGCGGTGGAAGCAGATAGCCATGGAGGTCAATGCCAGGAGTCAAGCCCCAAGGACCTGGATGGAGTGCCATAAGAAGTTCAATAACCTCACACGAGTGGTCAAGGTCAGTGATTGCATCTTCAAATGCCATATCCTACCAACTACACCAGTTACCTTAGCCACTGCTCAAATCACCACATCCCCAATCTCTCACCTACCAGCAATCTCTATCAATCAGACTTCAAACCTAACATTCATATGCTTCACCTCACCCTCACACACTTAGCACTGCTGCAAGCCTCACACCCACATCTCACAGCTTACACACACTGCCAGCTATTCAACCATGACAGCCACATCAGCCAAACACATTGCACAACACTCACTGACACACTTCCCTCTTTCTTGCAGGACAAGGTGGTGCAAAATCGGAGGCAGCAGGAGCTAACTGGAGGAGAGCAGGTGCGGCCTGCATGTCCTAAGCCCCATAGAGGAGACGGTGCTGGCCATTATTGGGATGGCCATTGCTTAGGCCGTGCCATTGAAGATGACAGTATACTCATTCCTAATCCTCCTTCTCACATCCCACTTCCCCCTCATCTCACAATCTCTTCTGATTTACAAGCTACAGATGCTGTAAGCATGCACCTCTTGCTTCCACCTGCCCCTCCCTCCCCACGCCACAACTTTACCGTTGCCCCTTTTTCTTTTCAGATACCCAAGAACCGCCACCTGGCCAGGCAGTGGTGGAGGAGCAGGAAGTGCAAGACGAAGAAGGAAGTGATGCAACACTCGCTGCCACCAGCTCCGATACTGACACTCCACTTACTTTAGAGCATATGCACGTGGTGAGGCATGCTGGATCTGCATGTGGTGAGACATTGGACACAAGTGGGCTGCAGCCTTGGCAGGGGGAAAGGGTAGTGCAGGTGCCAGCTCCCCGGAGGGCGAGGTCACACATGAGTTCTGCTGCACAGGACTCAGATGAGGACTTCGATGGGGCGGCCTACAGAAGAAGCCTGATGGGTATGCACAGTGAAGTGCTTGGTGCATTGGCAGGTCTGCCAGAAAGCCTGAGTGCAGTGTCAAGGAGTATGGAGGAGTCCGGCGTCAACCTTGCACAGGATTTTGCGCAGAGCTTGGAGTCTATCCTTTCCAGCGTGGAAGTGATGGGCAACTCCAACACTTGTGGACCCAACCATGATGCAGCTTCTGATGGCCAATATCTTAGCTTCCATTGCAGCACAAGCCAAAGCCACCAGAAGTCTGAGTGCTGCAGTGGAAGCTCAACTGAAGTCATGCAAGCTCAGCTTGATGCTAAGCTAGCACAGACTGCTGCCATCATGGCTGTGGTTACCAGTGTTGAAAGGGGCTTGCATGGTGTCACAGCAGTCCAGCAATCTGTCCTCCAACAGATTACTAGAATTGCTGAGGCGCTGCCCCAGTGGAGTGGCAGTGGCTCTGTGGAGCACAAAGCTGCTGTCCTCTCTCAGGATGACAGCATTTGTCCTCCCACCACTGCCACTCCACCAGTGCCTTTGCAGTTGCCTGTCAGCCAGCCAGCCTGGACTGCTGCCGCCCATGCTGAGGTGGTGCAGTCTAAAGCCAAGCCTTCTAGGCCCAGAGCTGCTCAACTTCACCCTCCAAGGCCATTTGAAATCTTCCCCACTGAAAGTCAGCAGCCTTCCACCAGCTATGCTGCATCCACTGGGGTAGTACTGCGTAGGAGCACTAGGACAGGCAAAGGCACATGGAAGACAGATACTGAGGGAATGCACAAGGGTGATTAGTTGACTTTGTTATGAAATATTGAATAGATTGATGTATAAAGTTGGTTTGGAATGTTTGTTTTGTGGTGGCTTTTATTGTAGCATTGTAGCCAAGAGGATGCTGTGATAATCTATAACTGAGAGAAGGTAAGGTGTGGGACTGTGGGTGAACAGGGAATTGGGGTTGCGTTCACTGGTCTGATCAGTTGATCATTGGCAGCCAGGCCAGAAAGAGACTGTCTTGGTTGCTTCCTCCTCTTCCACCTCTTCCTCCTCCTCCTCCTCCTCCTCAGCTCTTCGCCGTAAACCTGGTGACAGAGGCTATGCACCCATGATGGCGAAGTTATGCAGCACGCAGCAGACCATGACGAATCTTGAGACGCGCTCTGGCGAGTACTGCAGGGCTCCTCCAGAGCGGTCCAGGTAGCAAAAGCGTTGTTTAAGGACCCCAGTGGTCTTCTCTATCACATTCCATGTGGCACCATGGCTTTTGTTATATGCTTATTTCAATACTCATTTACATATCTGCTGCACAGAGTGAACAACTGCGAGTTTGGTAAGTGTGGGAGTTTTAACGGTTAATCTCTTTTAAAATCTAGTGTTAATTGCTAGTAGCTCTTAAGTAAGATCAACTGTTTCAGTTAAAATTTAAACTTTAAATTTTTACGTTTCTTCAGGCTTAAGCAGAGACAAACAAGCAAGATCTCCTGCTAGAGAGCTGCTGTAGTTAGTTAATTAGCTAACTGGATTAAACTGGTTCCTGAAACAGTAGCAGAGCAGTGGTGACTCATCTGAGTCACAAACAGTATAAATACAGGGGCCTGTGAGTGCAGCAGCACAGAGTGAACAACTGTGAGTTTGGTAAGTGTCGGAGTTCGGTGAAGTGGGGGAAGGAGGTGCTTGCTTTTCTTAACTTCTCCCGCAGAGTGACGGCAGGACCTGAGTGAGAGCAGACTGACGCCCGAGAGCGGGGATAAAAGCAGCAACAGACCTGCATCAACAAGAGAAAACGGCAGTGTAACGGTACAGGTAAGGCAGGTAAGTGATTGGTAGTGACTGTGGGCTAAGTTTTAAGATAGTGACAGTGGACTAAGTTTTAAGTTAACATATAACATATAACTAAATTTTAAAAACTAAACTTAATTTAATTAATTTAATAAACTAAATGAGGTAAATAATTTGATTAATACTAAACTAATGAATTAAACAAATAAAATAATGGGAGAACAGGAGATGTGCTGCTGCTGCAATATGTGGGAGCTTGTGGACATTTTTGTCCAGGGCGACTCCATCTGCAGTAAGTGTCTGTGGCTTGATGAACTTCGGCTCCGAGTTGAGGAGTTGGAGTCGGAGCTGCAGACATTGCGAGATATCAGGGAGGGAGAAAGTTACCTGGACCTTTTGCTCCAGGAGGCAGCCACACCCCTTAGATTAAATACTTTAGAATTGACACGTGGTCAGGGACAGGAGGGTGTGACTGCGAGTGAGGCAGGTACGGGGATCCAGGAGGTAGTATTGCAGGAGCCTCAGTCCCTGCACTTGTCCAATAGATTCGAGGTTCTTGCAACCCTTGTGGACCAGTGCGGGGACTGCGGGGAGGACGAGCAAACTGACCACGGCACCGTGGTACAGGAAGCCGTTCAAGTGGGGGGAGTAAAAAGGAAGGTGGTTGTAGTAGGTGACAGTATAGTTAAGGGCATAGACACTGTTCTCTGCAGCCAGGAGCGTGAGTCCCGAAGGCTATGTTGCCAGGGTAAAGGACATCTCCTCCGGGCTGGAGAAGAACTTGGAGTGGGAGGGGGAGGATCCAGTTGACATGGTCCACATAGGTACCAATGACATAAGTAGGACAAAGAAAGAGGTTCTGCTGAAAGAGTTTGAGCAGCTAGGGACTAAATTAAAAAGCAGAACCACAAAGGTCATAATCTCTGGATTATTACCGGAGCCACGAGCAAATTGGCATAGGGTCAGTTGGATCAGGGAGATGAATGCGTGGCTCAAAGATTGGTGTGGGAGAAGTGGGTTTCGATTCGTGGGGCACTGGGGAAAGAGAGAGCTGTTCCGTTGGGACGGACTACACCTGAACCATGCTGGGACCAGAGTTCTAGCGAATCGAATAACTAGGGAGGTAGATAGGGCTTTAAACTAAATAAGGCGGGGGGAAGGTCCTGTTGGAGAGAAATCTAGAACGCTAAAGAGAAAAGACAAGGAAGCAGTGCAGGAAAGTGATTGGGGTAAGGATAACCAGATTGTGTCAGGAAGGGACAGAGCGTACAAACAAAGGAGTTCACTAATAAATAGGGTCCGGGTAAGAACAAATGTTAATAAGACAAATAGGGCCATAGTACAAAAAAATGTTAAGATGTCTAAAAATGTTAAAAAGACAAATCTAAAGGCACTGTATCTGAATGCACGAAGCATTCGTAAGAAGGTAGACGAATTAACAGCACAAATAGATGTAAACAGATATGATCTAATTGCGATTACGGAGACATGGCTGCAGGGTGACCAAGGCTGGGAGCTGAATATACAAGGATATTCGATATTTAGGAAGGACAGGTGAAAAGGAAAAGGAGGTGGGGTGGCTTTGTTAGTAAAGGATGAAATCAGAGCAATAGTGAGAAAGGATATTGGCTCAGAAAATCAAGATGTAGAATCAGTCTGGGTGGAGCTAAGAAGCACCAAGGGGTAGAAAACATTGGTGGGAGTTGTCTATAGGCTTCCCAACAGTAGTGGTAATGTAGGGGATGGCATCAAACAGGAAATTAGAGATGCATGTAACAAGGGTACTACAGTAATCATGGGTGACTTTAATCTACATATAGACTGGCCAAACCAAATTAGCAATAATACTGTGGAGGATGAATTCCTGGAGTGTGTACGAGATGGTTTTTTAGACCAGTATGTTGAGGAGCCAACTAGGGAACAGGCTATTTTAGATTGGGTATTGTGCAATGAGAAGGGGTTCATTAATAATCTTGTTGTGCGGGGTCCTTTAGGAAGAGTGACCATAACATGATAGAATTTCTTCATTAAAATGGAAAGTGAAGAAGTCCAATCCGAAACTAGGGTCCTAAATCTAAACAAAGGAAACTACGATGGTATGAGGAATGAGTTTGCTATGATAGATTGGGGAGCTTCATTAAAAGGCATGACGGTGGATAGGCAATGGCTAACATTTAAGGAACGAATGCATGAATTGCAACAGTTATACATTCCTTTCTGGCGCAAAAACACAAAAGGAAAAGCGGCCCAACCATGGCTAACAAAAGAAATTAAGGATAGTATTAGATCTAATGAGGAATCATATAAAGTTGCCAGAAAAAGTAGCAAGCCTGAGGATTGGGAGCAGTTTAGAGTTCAGCAAAAAAGGACCAAGAGATAGTTTAAGAGGGGAAAAATAGAGTATGAGAGTAAACTTGCAAGGAACATAAAAGCGGATTGTAAAAGCTTCTACTAGTATGTAAAAAGAAAAATATTAGTGAAGACAAATGTAGGTCCCTTACAGTCAGAAACGGAGAATTTATAATGGGGAACAAGGAAATGGCAGAGCAATTAAACCAATACTTTGGTTCTGTCTTCACGGAAGAGGACACAAATAACTTCCCAGAAATGCTAGGGAACCAAGGGTCTAGTGAGAAGGAGGAATTAAAGGAAATTAGTATTAGTAAAAAAAATAGTGCTGGAGAAATTAATGGGACTGAAAGCTGATAAATCCCCAGGGCCTGATAATCTGCATCCCAGAGTACTAAAAGAGGTAGCCATGAAAATAATGGATGCATTAGTTGTCATCTTCCAAAATTCTATAGATTATGGAACAGTTCCTGCAGATTGGAGGGTGGCAAATGTAACCTCACTATTTAAAAAAGGAGGGAGAGAGAAAACAGGGAACTACAGACCGGTTAGCCTAACATCAGTAGTAGGGAAAATGCTAGGGTGTGATAACAAGACACTTAAAAAATATCAACGGGATTAGACAAAGTCAGCGTGGATTTATGAAAGGGAAATCGTGTTTGACAAACCTACTGGAGTTTTCTGAGGATGTAACTGGTAGAATAGATCAGGGAGAACCAGTGGATGTGGTGTATTTGGATTTTCAGAAAGCCTTTAATAAAGTCCCACATAAGAGGTTAGTGTGCAAAATTAAAGCACATGGGATTGGGGGTAATATACTGGCATGGATTGAAAATTGGCTAACAGACAGGAAACAGAGAGTAGGAATAAATGGGTCTTTTTCGGGGTGGCAGGCGGTGACTAGTGGGGTACCGCAGGGATCAATGCTTGGGCCCCAGCTATTCACAATACATATCAATGATTTGGATGAGGGAACCAAATGTAATATTTCCAAGTTTGCTGATGACATGAAACTAGGTGGGATTGTGAGTTGTGAGGAGGATGCAAAGAGGCTTCAAGGCGATTTAGACAAGTTGAGTGTGTGCGCAAATACATGGCAGATGCAGTATAACGTGGATAAATGTGAAGTTATCCGCTTCAGTAGGAAAAACAGAAAGGTAGAGTATTATTTAAATGGTGCTAGATTGGGAAATGCTGATGTACAAAGGGACCTGGGTGTCCTTGTACACCAGTCACTGAAAGCAAACATGCAGGTGCAGCAAGCAGTTAGGAAGGCAAATGGAATGTTGGCCTTCATTGCAAGAGGATTTGAGTACAGGAGCAAGGATGTCTTACTACAGTTGTACAAGGCCTTGGTGAGGCCACACCTGGAGTACTGTGTGCAGTTTTGGTCTCCTTACCTAAGAAAGGATATACTTGCCATAGAGGGAGTGCAGCGAAGGTTCACCAAACTGATTCCTGGGATGGCAGGACTGTCGTATGAGGAGAGATTGGGTCGACTAGGCCTGTATTCACTGGAGTTTAGAAGAATGAGAGGGGTTCTCATTGAAACGTATACAATTCTGACAGGGCTGAACAGACTGGATGCAGGGAGGATGTTTTCCCTGGCTGGAGGGTCTAGAACGAGGGGTCACAGTCTCAGGATACAGGGTAGGACATTTAGGACTGAGATGAGGAGAAATTTCTTCACTCAGAGAGTGGTGAACCTGTGGAATTCTCTACCACAGAAGGCTGTGGAGGCCAAGTCACTGAATATATTTAAGAGGAGATAGATAGATTTCTAGACACAAAAGGCATCAAGGGATATGGGGAGAGAGCGGGAATATGGTATTGAGATAGAGGATCAGCCATGATCATATTGAATGACGGAGCAGGCTCGAAGGGCCGAATGGCCTACTCCTGCTCCTATTTTTCTATGTTCTGTAATATAAGCCTTGTGTTTCAGAATCTCCATTTGAACTCTAAATGAACTGCAATAACTCTTTTTTAATCATTTTTTTTTCTGTGTCAGGACTTCAGGTGTTTCATGCTATCTAATTAGCATAGAACTCTGTGAGGCACCCGACCTGTCCAAATGGGATACGGTGACGTGTCTCTCTCTCCTCATCTGCTGCTGCTTCCAGCCAGAATGTCCCCCTCTACCAGCTCCACTCAACGTGCAGCTACCATCAGTATTAGTTTGGTTGGCCTTTTCTGCACTGCTTTCAATGCCTGGATATCCTTGCTGGAGTATAGTAACAGAACTGTGCACAAACTCCAGGTGTGGCTGTACCAGTCCCTTGTACAGACTCATTATCCCCTCCTGGAATCTGTGCTGTATCCCTCTGGATATACACCCCAAGATCCAGTTATCTTATTGCTGCTGCACACTGCACTGTTGGTTTCAGTGAGCTATCCAACACCACCCCCAGGTCCATCATTCCCTCCCATAAAATCCATGCCAACTTCCCATACCACACATGTCGAGGTGTTTCATTATCCCCACTTTCAGGATGCCTTCTAATTAGATGCTGAGCCTCCTGCCCTGTAGTTCCCTCGTCCGTCCGTCCCTTTTTAAAGATTGGTGTTCTGTTCGATATATTCCACTCCTCGGGCGTTATTTCTGCTTCTATTGTTTCCATAAACAATCATGTATTTGTAACAGGTTCTAACTCCTTTTTCTATCATCCAATGAATTCAATATTCAATTTTAACTTAATTCTTGAACTCACAAGCATTTGATTTAGCCAGAAACTGTTGCGAATAACTTTTGTCAAATGGTTTCAGAAAGTCAGGATATAAAAGCAACTCAATTATCTTTCTTAATTACCATCAGGGCCTAGGAATTCGTCCCGGGCGGTGGCGCAAAACGGGCCGTGTCGGATCGGCCGCCCGTTAGACACAGCGCCTGATATTCAGTTCCACTGCAGTCAATAGAGCTGAATTTCAGACGCGGCGTATAACGGGCGGCCGATCTGATACCGCCCGTTTTGCGCCACCACCCGGGACGAATTCCTAGACCTGTGTCCTTTTTGGTGTGAGTTGCTCTCATAAAACTCATACTGGCCTGGTTTGATTATGCTCTTGCTAGATACTCTTGAATTATGCCCTTCACAATAAATTGCAATATTTCTTCCAACGAGAAGTGTCAAGCTAATAAGCCGGGATCTTGCTTCTGACCTTTTATAAAGATTGGAATAACATTAGCTATGTTCTGGAGCCGCCCAGTTCAATGAGCGGCTAAAATGTTCCATCAAAGCAGCCGGAACTTCTATCCTAATTTCTTGAAATATTCTGAGATTCCATCTGGTCTATGTGCTTTATAAATATTCAAGTAGCTCAGAAGATACCATATAATTGCTGACTATTTCTCTGTGAACACATGCAGATCCTCCCATTCAGTTACCAGTCTGGTAATGCATCGATGCTCTTTATAGTGAACTCCATCCTACATATTGTATTTAGAACTTCTGATCCATAGCGACACCCTTGGGTATTGCAAGGTACAGAATAATTGCTCTGTGCTTAACTAGTTAATTGATTACCGCATTTGCTACTCTGTGGTTGTGGCATTCTCTTAGTATGTGAGTTTATTCTAGCTATGTAATTTTAAACCAATTTAGAGATTGCAGCCGAGAAATTTGACCTGCACCAAAACTGGGAGCAAAGTCGACAAGAGTGCTGGGGGGAGGTACTCCGGGGAGGGGGGTTAGGGGGGCGTGGGCCTTGAACGTGCCGGCAGCGGGCCATAGCTTTTTTGTGGGCACATTGGGGCAAATTTTGCATCTTCCCCGCATGAGTGGTAATCTATTGGAGCAATTGCTGTTCAGCACCTGTTCTCAGGCAATCCAGGATACCTCCATTGCTGGAGGCCCCTCAATGACTTTGGGGGAGAAATTTGGGCGCTAACTTCACCGGGGAGCTAATTATGGCACCCTGAAAAGGTTAGCGCCCCTGTGCCGTAAATTCAGTGGTAGCGCCCCAAGCAGGAGGTGGGGCGCTACTGGAAGCGCTCCCCCTCCCTCTTGGGGCGCTACCAGTCAATTTCGCGGCGCTACATGCAACAATGCCACACGCGTCGGCACGTAGCGCTGCGTCATTGCAGGCCTCCTCCCCTGATTAAAGGGGAGGGGCCTTGCGCTGCACGCACCGGGGCCCTGCTGGACCACCGGGGGAGCGGGGTGCCGGGTAAACAGCCCGGCACTCAAGAGGAGTGCTGGGCTGAGCGATCGTGGCCGGCACCCCACACAAAAAAAGGAAAGGGGGCAGGTGCTGGCAGGTGGCCCAAAAAAAATGGCCGGCCAACACCTGCCCTTTAACTAGCGCCGCCGCGGCTGCAAAAACGCCATCCTGATCCTGTCGGACATATCGCCCGGCGGTACGTCAGGGGGCACAAGGGAAGTTTGCGGCCTGGGTGCTGCGCACGGCGATGACGTCATCGCCTGGAGGCGCAGCGCTGCGGGGCGCTACTGGCTACCGCCGCCGCTAACTTCCCGCTGAATCTGGCGGGAGGCATTAGCGGTGCCGCGCCCGGGCGCTAGGAGCTTTGCGCCCTGTTAGCGCCCCGGAGGCGCAAAGCAACCGAATTTTGCCCCCTTTGGCTTTACTGTGCCAAGTGCCACCTTCGGTTCTCAAGGGCTCCATTGTTACAGTCCCTGTCTCGAACCTCACAACCTCTGATATTGAGGTAGCAGCATGTAGGAGTAAGAGGTTAGGATTACGCTTGAAAGGAAGTTTAGGCACAAGTAGCCATGGTGATAAGACCAGCAGAAGTAAGGCACAATGAAGGGACAAGATATTAGTACACATGTACATTTCTGGCAGTTTGGTGTGTTTGTGTATTTTTTTCCATTCTTATATGGTGATTAATGTTTGTAACTGCCCTCTCCCAGCGAAGATATTAGAGCTATTTTAAATTAGATGGATGGTTAACTGAGAGGAGGCAAGAGATCATGAAAGACTTTATTGTGTCATGTTAGTGGAGAGCACCTTCCTTCGTGGAAGAATTTGGTTCTGATCTCCTGGCTACTGGCACGTGCTGCCGGCAGCAGGGTGTTTGGGCCCACCTTCTCCCTCTCTTAGGTTTCTTTGTCATGAGCAGGGTATTGGTCCCCAGCAGCTTTTCCCTCTTCACCTTCTGTGCTTGGAGGGCTCAAACCCTTCATAATGACCAAATATAGAGGATGTAACAATCCACTACAATTTTGGAAATCCTTGCTGGACTGTACTGCAGGGCTTCCCCTGCACCTGTTCACATACTGGAAATGGGACTTGAGAATTTCACGGATCTCTTCCAGAGTACTTGTGGTAATGCCCAAGGCGCCATTGAACCTGTTTTTGGCCTTTCGTCCTTAGATTTTGAAAAGCTGTCATCTGTCACGGCTGAAGCGGGTAACCTGGCCTCCTATCAACCACCCTGTCACCTTACTGTGATTGAGGAGTGCAGGTATCTTAGATTACCTGAGAATAAACACATTGTGGCTACTCCCTGGATAGCATGCATGAGATGACTAACATCACCTGCTATCTGGACATTAAGGAGATTAAACCCTTTCCTGATAATGAGGTTCATGGAGCTTTCAAAGACACTTGTAGAGATCCAGTTACTTAGAAGAAATTGATAGCTCTCTCTCTCTCTCTCTCTGCTTTGATGGATCTATGTGGACCTGAGTAAACTCAAAGGTGTGTCTGACCAGGGCATCTGTGATGTGTCTAATGCAGCAATGAATTGCTTAGTGACTGATATGATTAATGTCACCAGAGACCACCTGGAAACGTTTGGATGCATAAACGTTAAGTGCTTCAAGTCAGTTCCGACAGCTGGCATATCTCTGTGATGGTGTCAGTGGTAAAACACGGCCTTTTCAGCTACACTGCCTGCATGAAAAGTATAGAGAGATCTTGCATGTTGGTAGTTCCTATGGCGTAGATACCTGCGGATCGGGTGTTGCCTGTGTGCATGCCTCCGCACTCACCTGACTTCCATCCTTTTCTTTTCCATGTCCTCATCATCTTCTTCCTCAAAGCACAGGAACAATGAAATCCCCAGATGGAAATCCATTATTTCACTTTGTAGAACTCCTTTCAAATTCTCACAAAGCATCTTTAAATGCTCAGAAACTGCAGCTTCAATGTATTATTGATGACTCCCAGCCAAAATACTGTTGACGAATCGCATTCCTGTATGAACTTTCACCTTCCCGATCTTTTCCTAACTGTAGGCCACCATTCATGCTGAGCACAGCCAACTTTACTGTGGGTGTCATTTTCAGGGATGATAAGGGGGTGGGAATGCAGGGAAATCTTGGGGATACTTGGCCACACTTCCCGTTTCATAAGAACATAAGAAATAGGAGCAGGAGTATGCCACATGGCCCCTCGAGCCTGCTCCATCATTCAATAAGATCATGGCTGATCTTCAACCTCAACTCCACTTTCCCATCCTATCCCCATATCCCTTGATTTCCTCAGGAAATGGGTGATTTTCTTAAGGAATATCCAGCACTCCTCACCCAACCTGACTCAACTTCCAATCTCAGCTCATATTGTCAATTGAATGAACTTACAGCTGCCCCCTCTTAATATGGAAAGGTTTGACGTACATAGAAAATGAATGTTATATGTTTCAGTATTTTTTAGACAAATGAAATTCTCCAAAACTCCAAAGGAATGAACTTGCAGCATACCAGTTAGCCACATGTTCACCCATTAAGTATAATTATTTTATATATTTCATTCATGCCATAACAAAATATTGACACACATAATTTCAATTACCCATATGTGCGACCTCTGTCCATATTAAGAGTAGCACATTGCCTGTTACCTGTGGACCTGGGTTCAGATCCATCCTAGATTGATGAGATAACAGTCTCCAATGTTTGCTTACTGTAAGGCTCCTGTGTGATATGAGTTTGGGCAGTCTCAATCCAGTCCTTAGTCGGCTTGGGCCTTCAGCCCCATAGTGTCCCTAATTCAGCATTAATTGATAACCCCATTGAAGTCACAGGATGGCTTGTATGGGAAATGGGACTTTGGAGCTGAGGCACATTGTTGAGGCAGAGTAGGAGGAAAGTTTTAATCTGCACTTGGCTGTGCTGCTACTCCTGACCTGGGAACAGCTTGATGCTGATACTTCCGCAGCACACTTGCCTGCTGTAAATCCATTCATCTGAGTGTATGAGTTGGTAGTCGGATTATAGTCAGGTGAAGAGGACTTACATAGGAGCCAGGTGGGGGTGCAGATTCGCAAAATCTTGGGCTGTGTCCACTAAGTGTTATTCACTTCACAGCTGGAATGAAGACATTTGCACTAGTTTTCCTAGTTAAGTGCCAAACTAAGTGCTGACAGTACTGTGCTAACAGAATTATTTCAGGTGAGTGGTGATATCTGTTGCCACTAAAGAATTTTTTTGGGAAAAATTGGGTTGCTTTGTGCCTCCCATTAGCACCCTGGGGGGGGGGCGCTAACCAGGCGCAAAGCCCCTAACACCTCCCGTAAAATTCAGCAGGAGGTTAGCGGCGGCAGTAGCCGGTAGTGCCCCGCGGCGCTGCGGCTCTGGCGATGACGTCACCGCCGTGCGCAGCGCCCCGCTCGCATCCCGGCCGCAAACTTCAGTTGCACCCCCGACCTACTGCCGGACGATATGTCCGACAGGGTCAGGGTGGCGTTTTTGCGGCCGCGGCGGCACAAATTAAAGAGCAGGTGCTGGGCGGCCATTTGTTTTTGGGCCGCCTGCCAGCACCTGCCCCCTTTCGCATCCTCATGTGGGGTGCCGGCCACGATCGGTCAGCTCAGCACTTCTGTTGAGTGCCGGGCTGTTTTCCCGGCACCCCGCTCCCTGGTGGTCCAGCAAGGCCTCGGTGCTCGCTGCGCTAGGCCCCTCCCCTTTAATCAGAGGAGGGAGGCCTGTAATACCGCGGCGCTACGTGCCGCTGCGCGTGGTGCTGTTGCACGCAGCACCACGATATCGAATGGTTTCGCCCCAGGAAGGAGGGGGAGCGCTTCCAGTAGCGTCCCGCCTCCTGCTTGGGGCGCTACCACTCAATTTACGGCGCAGGGGCGCTAACTTTTTTGGGGCGCTAAAAGTAGCGCCCCGGCGACGTTAGTGCCCCAAAGGGGGTGCGACCGAATTTTTCCCCCTTTGTGTTATAATTTCCATGGAAGGAGATCATCGATAGTAGCCATTTTGTGTGGCAGTGTTAAAATATCTTTAAAAAAACTTTACCTCATATTTTTAAAAATTATCATTGCATTTTCAGCATCTTTACATGAGTAGAGCAGTCAGTACAAAAAAAATACCAATCTAAGAATAAACTGTTTCTTTATTTCTGGTTATGAATGCTCAGCACATTAAATATAGTCAATCCCCTGGCAAATGTCAACAGGAGACAGCAGAGTATTTTAATAGTCTAATCAGCTTGTGTAAAATATATGTTTTTGTTAAGTGGTTTGTGTTGTTTTGTTTGGATTGAATTGCTGAGTGAATGATTAAATGGGTTGTGGTACAAAGCCCATGCAAATTAGCTATTTTTATCTGCAGTTTACAGAAATCGTGATCCAAGCAAAAAATGTGTTCGGGAAAGTAGCTTCATGTTTATCAGGATTCAACAATGTTAACAATTTGTGTTTTTTTAACACAATTTTAAAATTGGCTGGTCAGGACACTGCCATAACCAACATTCAAAACCTCCAGAACAATTACTTCATATCATACAACCTGCAAATCACAGGGAAACATAGTTGTCACTGCATGAAAGCACCATTTTCACGAAGTAAAAGTCCATCCAAAGGAAATATTGTATTTTAAGTACAGCTAATAAAGAATAAAAGTTGTTTTTGAAAGGTTGACAAATATTAGGACTCTGTAGATGTTTAAACAAAACCTGATTATTACAATTCCTCATCTCTTGCAGAATGATTGTGTCATTCTGTTTTAGTTGAGCTTAAATATGTTTTCTTTAAATGCAAATAGAAAGGGGAAACTTGGCACTGTAATGGGTTAGCACAATATCCATTCATTGGTGAAACCCAGGTTCAAATTCAGCTCACACTGCTGGGATGAAAGCCTCTTTCTGTTGGCAGTAAGGATCGGACACGAAATGAACTGGAGCAGGCTCAATCCAGCTCTGAGAGGGCATTGGCCTGCAGCACAGAAGCTGCCTTTATTTGGCACAAAATGGACAATCTTACTCTGAAGGACGGCTGGTGTGTGAAATTGAAAAATTCACACTGATGCAGCTGTCGGGTTGCCAACCCTCCAGGAATGCCCTGGAGTCTCCAGGAATTAAAGACTAATCTCCAGGACACTCGCTGCGAGTCAACCCAGGAGAAAAATCATTGGGGCATTAAAAATTGGTGTTTGGTTTTTAATTTTCCTTGAACACTTTTGTTTATCAGTTATAAAAATATTGGACATGGGAGAACAAAGGCCATTTGACTGACGGTCAAGAATCGTCCAATCGGGTAATGAAGAGTCTATTCACTTTCCGATTGGCCGCGGGGAGGCGGTGTGCCGTGAGGATGGACATGTCGGGCCTCCAATGGCAGGAGTGTGGGGGCGGAGCGGTTGGAAGAAGGCGGTCATGTGATAACGCCTCCAGGAATATGTCCAATCAGAGTTGGCAACTAAATACAGCAGTGAGCCTCAGGTGAGAGCATGTTTGGAGCAGTTATCTGAGCTTTGTTCTCCATTTGGCTGATGCTATACCTGACGTGGAGCTTGGAGTGCTGAATGCTGAAGTGAATGAAACAAAGTGAGTGTTCCATTTTTCAGTACTTTTATCCCTCACCGTGATAAGCTCAAAATAATTGATAGACACACCACATAGAGTTTACTCCATTCACTAATAGAAACATAGAAAAATAGGAGCAGGAGTAGGACATTTGGCCCTTCGAGCCTGCTCCGCCATTCAATATGATCATGGCTGATCCTCTATCTCAATACCATATTCCCGCTCTCTCCCCATATCCCTTGATGCCTTTTGTGTCTAGAAATCTATCTATCTCCTTCTTAAATATATTCAGTGACTTGGCCTCCACAGCCTTTTGTGGTAGAGAATTCCACAGGTTCACCACCCTCTGAGTGAAGAAATTTCTCCTCATCTCAGTCCTAAATGTCCTACCCTGTATCCTGAGACTGTGACCCCGCGTTCTAGACCCCCCAGCCAGGGGAAACATCCTCCCTGCATCCAGTCTGTCCAGCCCTGTCAGAATTTTATACGTTTCAATGAGATCCCCTCTCATTCTTCTAAACGCTAGTGAACACAGGCCTAGTTGACCCAATCTCTCTTCATACGACAGTCCTGCCATCCCAGGAATCAGTCTGGTGAACCTTCGCTGCACTCCCTCTATGGCAAGTATATCCTAATGATAGCAGAAAAGGTCAGTGTGAGCATGAAGTTGGGAAAGGGAATAGAGGAAACTATTTACCCTACCATACTTAGTTTCTCTCTTCATTTTTGAACTGCAGTGCAGAAAAACAAAAGTCTAGTCAAAACTACCTTAAATGGAAGTCTTTGATGGTTACAAGTTTTTTTTTATTATTACGGATTGTGCTCTCGGAAACAAGGCCCGTACAGCTGTCTAATCAAATGCGGCAAATATTAAGAGCACTCGACAGCTTGGAGTAAGAACACTCTACAGCTCATTTTGAATGTGGTGACTTCCATCTCTGCACTGATAATGTGTCAGACTGCTGCTGTGCCTCCTGCTAGTTAAACAGAGAAGCAGCTGTTGCACAGACCTTCGATTGCCAGTTTATTTTCTCCATCAGTTAGCAACTGCCTGTTTTATCTACAAGGGTTAACAATGTTTGAAATTAAAAAAAAGTTAATCCTCTTGCCTCCTGTCCTTTAAACAAGTCATTTGAGGGTCCTGGCTATAAGTGTGTGTGGCTGTGCATATGCCTTTAAAAACAAATAAATTACTGTAGCAATTCTTTCTTTTCCTCGAATTTCCTCCCTTTCTTTTGTGAAAATGCTAACTTAGGCTGGTGTCTCATAGCACCAGCCACCCTGCGATACCACATCCATACAGTCATTCTTCATGTATGGTCCTAGACAGTGAGCATTGGAGGGCTTTTCTTTTAGGGGTGGGGTTCTTGCAGCCGAGCCTGATTGTGCTGTCACATGATATCCAAAATTGAGAGGTCGCACAACACCAGGTTATAGTCCAACAGTTTTATTTGAAATCACAAGCTTTCGGAGCTATCGATTGCTCCTTCCTCAGGTGAAGTAAATTAGATACAGAATCGCCAAAGCATATATAGATAGAAAACAAAGCATGTGTACCTTACAATTGCAGACCACTAAATTAAATCATCCTGACTATCTGCCGAGGTGTGATAAAGTTAATTAAGTCAGCCAGGAAGGTACCACATCAAAGACATAGCAAGATACAACTGAGACAATGAGGTGTAGTCGCAGGGGTTCTAACGTGTCAAAAGCTGCCGTCTGTATGTAAAACGAAAAGCTTTAAAATTTTTACTTTTTTACTGGGAAAATTTTTACTTTTTTACTGGGAATCACATCTGTGAACAAGCCAACGACGACTCGAGTCCGGATCACGTCATGTATCGTGACATAAACCCAAGATCCCGATTGAGACCGTCTTCATGAGTGCGAACTTGGCTATCAGTTTCTGCTCGATGATTCTGCTCTATGCTTTGGCGATTCTGTATCTAATTTACTTCACCTGAGGAAGGAGCAATCGATAGCTCCGAAAGCTTGTGATTTCAAATAAAACTGTTGGACTATAACCTGGTGTTGTGCGACCTCTCAATTTTGTCCACCCCAGTCCAACACCGGCATCTCCGCAACATGATATCCACACAGGCACTTCCCAGGAGGGATAACTTGGATAACAATTGGGAGCGGGAAGTCAGGCTCTTTTCTTCCCTTCCCTTTCCTGCACCAGCTGTTGCCCTGGGTGATATCTGCCAACTGATTGCAGACCATAGATTGAACTTGGGACCTTCCTGCAGATAGAATCTTGGGCTGTATAGTCAGAGAAACCTCAGCAAATGATTGAGTTTGCACAGAGCATTAGTCCAGCACTTTCTGGAGCACGGTGAATAGTTCTGGTCACTGTATTATGAAAAAGACATGCAATCATTGAAGAGTGTGCAGCAAAGGGCAACTTAATTGATAGCTGGGATTAGATGCCCGAAATATGAGGCGAGGCTGCAGAAGCTGGGAACATTTACTCTGGGGAAGAGCAGGCTCAGGGGGGTTTTATAGAAGGATTTCAGATCCTTAGGGGCATAGACAAAATAAACATTAATATGTTTAAAATAGGCAGAGGATCTACGACAAGAGGGCATAGCTGCAAAGTTACAGCAAGGGGGAAATGATATTTTAGATTTAACTACTTTACACAGAGCACGGTGAATGTAAGAAGTGGGCTGCCAAAGGAGGCAGTGGGAGCTGATTGGTGTCAGCAAGTTCAAGAGAGTTGGACAAGTACCCAGAGAAAGAAAAACTGAGATAGATGTCATTAAGAGGTATCATGAGATATGATATTTCCTACACACTGGAACTGACCAGATGGACAACAACAGTCTTTGCCAGTCTTGTATGTTCCTATATTTTTGGGTTCTTTATTCCTATGGCTTAGTTCCACACTAGGAAGTGCGTTTACCAACTGACGTACTGGGAGGTTCATTTTTTTGACATCTAGTTTTGTAGAATTTCCTTCACGTGACTCCACTGATCTGTACTAACATGGCCCTTCTTAGGACTCGTGTGTTAAATATCTTGAGATGCTAAGAATTGATTACAATTCCTCCACTCTTACTTGAGAAATAATAATCTATAGAAAATTTTTGCATGAAGCACAAAGTCCTGTAAACATCACATTTCCATCACAGTTATGCCAATCGCACGTCAGTGTATTCTCTGACTCATCATGAGCAACACCACAGGAGATTTGCTAGTAATGTCTTAAAAATGACATGTCTAGCATGTCTAGACGTGGCATTTTCTTTCAATATGGGGTGTTTCTGACCTCCAGCCTGAAAATGCCCAGCAGATTCCAACCTATAAAGTTCTCTGACCAAAGAGCAATTAAGCTTTGACCTTTGAGCTTATATTTACTTAGACTGTGTGGCCTTAAAGGGACCTTAGCAGCAGAATAATACATTACGCATTGCATGGTATAACACTCCTGCCTATATAAACTGTCCCGGGATGGACTCATCATGGCAACATTTAGTTAGGCTGTACCACTGTACCCATCTGGCAGCCACATGCTGAACACATTTGCACCTGCCCCCCCCGCGGCAGCACAAAGCAGTCCTGCAATCAACAAAGCATCCCTTTCACAGATACCCATTGCTCAGATTTAAGTCTTGTCTTACCATTCATCAGAACTGAGAAGGCCAGTTGGCAGGCTGCAGGCGAAAATGGGCAAGACTGGAAAGTGGTGCAAAGAAATAACTTTCTATGTGCATCAAAACTTACACTAACTTATTATTGTGACATGTCTAAAACACCAATGTGCATACCCTTGTGCAACTAATAATCTTTCCTCTTCCTTTTTCTACAACTCCTATGATGTGTGACCCCTGTGTCTTCAGCAGAGGTAGAGGCAGGCTGCTCACTTCCCTGCTCTGACTGCTCAGATGCTCTTGCCCGACGCCCTCTGGGTTTTGGAGCCCATGAGGGCCCCGCCAAAGACTGCTCCACCTGCAGCTGCGCAGGGGCAGACTCGGCCATCGGGACAGGCGGCAGCATGTGAGGCAGTGACTGAGGTGAGGGGGGGTGCAAGGGGTGAGAAGTGGAAGCGCTTTGAGCAGAGCCCCCACTTCTATGTCCCCTCTCACTATCATCCCTCTCATCGCACACCCGCCCTTCCCTGCTAGCAATGAGCTGGAGAGCACTGTGCAGCACAGCAGTGGGGCGATGAATGGCCAAGGCTAGGTTTTGATCCATCCAAGTTAAGGTGGCATTCGGAGTGTGCAAGCTGTTGGTGAGGGCAAGCATGCACTCATTTGACTGCCGCGTTTGATGCTCCATGCAGGTGGCCACCCTTTCCATGGACGAACACATCATCGCTAAGGCCTGCGACATCTTGCCAGTCATGCTTGAGATAGACTCCTCCATTCTCTCTGCAAGCATGCACATCGTGGCTGGAAATCCTGCCAGAGCCTCACGCATTTTTTGCTGCTCCTCCAGAATCATCCTCTTTGTTGACGGCCCCAAGGTTCAGCGTCCGCGTCCAGCTGAGCAAAGCTTGGAGCGTCCTGTGTCCTGCGCCCTCTCCTGCTGTCCCTGTCGCCACCATCTGCTCTTGCTCACATGTGATCCCTGAAGACACCAGGTGACAACACAACTATCTGTCTTTATAGTCCCACCGACGTGTGCGTATCTGAGGTGGTGCACGGTGTGCATGCGTCCTGTGACGGTGCACCCTCAGAGTTAGCGACCTCCTCTGAGGAGTCTTCCTCCTCCGGCTCCACCGCCTGTTGGACACTTGATGGGCCTGTGGGAGAGTAAAGACATGAATTAAAAACTGTCATAGTAAGAATGTTTGAAGTTAACACTATGCACATGATCATATTTCACCGGCTGCTGACATCAAGTCAACATGAGTGACTGTTGTATGCCATGTGGCTGTGTGATATTTAATTTTGCCACCAGGTAGCTGGGAGCTCTCCATCTCCCACCGCTATGCACACCGACACTCCACTTATTTCAAGTGCCTCCTCTTCTGCAGCTGTGAGCGTTGCTATGACTGGAGGGCCACCTCCTGTTCTCTGCCTCTCTCTGGTGTTCTGTGCTCTCTTCTCCTCCTGCAAGGAGGGAAACAAGAGACCTTTGAGTGAGAGTCATGGAATGAGTGGAACGGATGGATGGACAACATCTGTTGAGGGTAACTATGAGGGAGAGGAGTGACATTCCATTAAGATGAGGGTGAGTGTCAGTGGTGGATAGTCAAATGGGGATGTGAGGAAATGCATAGACAGAGAGGGATGGGTGCGTCTGCAAGGTATGTTGGTGTGAGGAGTGATATGCAGGAGTCGGCTTGGGAAGGCAGAGTGAGGGGGTTGGGATCACATGCACATCAGGATGTAGTTGAATGTGGCATTGTACTCCCCTTTCCTGCCCTCATGAGGTCATTAAATCTCTTCCTGCATTGTATCCTGGAGCGTGCTGCCACACTCCTGCTGCTCACCTGCCATGCCTTCTTCGTAAGTGAGGCTGGCTTCTTCCTCCCGTCAGAAGGGAATAAAAGCTCCCTGTGGGCACTAACACCTCGCAGAATGAGGTCCAGGGAGCCATCACTAAAGCGAGGGGCAGCTTTGGAATGTTGAGAATCCATTTTTATCACCAATCAATCTTTCTTCCACCTCCACAATCCTTCAACTGTCATCTTTGCAGTGTTCCTTTAAATAGCTCAGCTGAAATAGACCCATGCGTGTTTTCATCGTTCCCGCTTGAGTTAATTCGTTGGGAAACCCAGAAGTCAGATGCAAATGCAGTGGCTGGGTTAAAAAGCCAGTGACAGACGCGCTGTAGCAACTTCTGGGTTTCCCGCACACTACCAGACCCCCTGCTCCCAGCCCGTCTCCAGGTAAATATTTCGACCGTTGATTGATTGAGGGATAAATATTGTCCAGGACACCGGGGTAATTCCCCTGCTCTTCTTCAAAATAGTGCCGGGGATCTTTTACGTCCATCTGAGAGAGCAGACGGGGCCTCAGTTTTACTTTTCATCCAAAAGACGGCACCTCCGACAGTGCAGCACTCCTTCAGTACTGCACTTGAGTGTCGGCCTAGATTTTTGCGCTCAAGTCTCTGGAGTGAGACTTAAACCCACAACCTTCTGACTCAGAGGCAAGAGTGCTACCAACTGAGCCACGGCTGACACAATTGGTATTGCAGGAAGGTAATCAGATGCAGGAACCATGTCCACTTCCACCCTCTCTGGCTCAGGGGTGCTGAGGCCAATTGCATCATCCCAAATGCTGCCCCAGTGGAGATCAGTGCATTCAGCACAGTCTGAGGATTGAACCTGGGACAACCCTGGTTTGCATTGCTCAGCAACGCAAATGAATAAATTCACTGAATCCTTGGGGAACTGCTACCTTCTTGCTTAATTGAGGTCGGTTAAAATGATCCCCATTAAAACAAGAAGAGACTTAATTTCCAGAGAGTATCAAATATAATGTTAACAACAATATTAAATTAGAAAATTAAATTACCTGCAATTCATGTTCCTTATTTTTTTAATTATGTTAGCAAGAGACCGTGTCTATTTAAGGATGTAGTTGGTTGCTTTTGTCAGATCCCGATGTGCTGGCATGTGTGAAAAATGACTGAAAATAAACAACAGCCACAAAGGACTACCTCATTAGCTGGAATTCATAGGGAAATGCTCTGACCATCTTTGTACAGTTTGGGGTTTGACAGATATCCCTTAGTGTTTCAAGCTTCCCAAAGCTGCAGGAACATTAATTAGCAAAAAGATCATTTATATGCACATTTTCCAATCAACAATTTGCCTCTTGTAAATGATGATGAAGGCTTTAATGTTTAAAGTATTTTGTCAGACGCCATCTAAAATAAAATAAAATTCTTAATGTCCAACTTAACAAGTATAAGTGTTCTGTAAATAACTCAAGCCTGTAATGTCACATTTGTTAATGTTTGAGTCTTTTTTAATTTAATAACTCCTGATCTTTCACAGCCTTTCATGCCTATTTAATGCATTCAAGATAACTGGCTGACAGCAGATGCAAACTATTTGCACATCCTTGGAAGAATCCTTGTAATACTGCTTATTATCTAGAGCTAATCAAATGTTGCAGCTTGGTGTATACTATTCCTGAGTTTTTAATGTTTATGTAAGATGAACCCTTTCAAGAACAAGGAGATTGATCTCAATGTTGCAAAGGCTTAAATTATAAAACTATTTCTTCCTCTCTCTCACTTTGTTGATTGTAACAATCATGATAGTTCACGATGCCTTGGAGTTTAGGAGAAACATTATTATATTTAAGAGAAACAAGTTTTCCTTCCATAAAAATTCACTTAATATTATCAGTCTCTCATAAGTTATTACTTAAGTATACAGGTTGAGCGTCCCAAATCCGGAGTTCCGGAATCCGGACTCCGGGACGATTGGTGGCAGGGGTCCAGAATCCGTAAAATGTTCTGGAATCCGGACACCCTGAGGGAGGCTGACCAAAAATGCAACCTGGGCCCAGGCATTTCCGGACTCGGCACGTGTTTCTGATGTCCGAAGTCCGGAAATATCACAACCTGGGCTCGGGCGTTTCTGGACTTCGGACATCAGAAACACGTTCCGAAGTCCGGAAAAACCCGAAAACCGGCTCGGCCTCGGTCCCAAGGTTGCCGGATTCGGGACGCTCAACCTGTAATACAGTATAAAGAAGAGGGGTGGCCCAGTATGTCGGTGCTGCACAGCGATGTGCTATAAAGTGATTGGAATGAAAGTTTATGGGGGGAATTTTCCCAGCCCTGGGGAGGCGGGTTTGGAGGCGGGACTGCCGGGAAAATGTCAGAAAATGGGAGCGGGTACCGACCCCGCTCCCAACCCGCCTCCGTGCCATCTTCCCGGGAGGCGGGTCCCCGAGTCGCGCAGGGACCCGTCACCTCTAGGCGGGAAGGGGATTAGAGCCAATTAACTGCCTGTTAACAGGTAGTTAACAGGCAGTTTTGAGGCTTTTCCGCATTTTAACGCCTGCAATTGCGGGCTTCCCGACAGCTGCGAACCTTGCCAGGGTCAGTGAGGCGAGCAGTGGGTCTGCGGGGGTGAGAGGGGTCGGAATGACAGATGTAGAGGTGAGTGATGGGTGCAAGTGTGGACAGGTAAGTATGAGAGGTGAGTGTAAAGTGTTGGAAAAAGTTTCCTTACCTTTGCTTCTTTCTGCAGGCTTCAACCTTTGAGGATCCGGAGGTGCCTCATCTCAACGGCAGAGATGACAGAATGGCTGCTGCATTCTCAGATGCTGCAGCCATCTGCTTTCTGCTGAGGAGAGAGGTCTTGGTGAGCCTTTGTGCAAGGGCTTACCTTAGAACAGAGATTGTCAGTGTTTGACAGCTTCTCAAAGCTGTCAAATGCTGACAATTCATCTGTCAAAATTTTTTCAACAGATGAAGCATCATACGCTGACGTCATCTATCACCAGCTTTCCCTTAATTGGCCGGTAAGCCCACAGGGCGGGCTTAACAAGGCCAATCAAGGGAAGATAGTGTGGGTTGGTCAGACGTCACTGGAGGCGGGACTGGAACCCGGAAGGCAACAGTCCCGCCCCCAACTCGTCTCGGCTGACAAAATCCAGCCCTATGTCTATGACTCTCACTCGATTAGTTCCTGATTTTTGGCCACACAATCATGGGATACACTAATCAGAGTCCAAAGCTTCCCCACGAGGAAAAAGGGAAAATCAGAGTGCAAGTAACCCTAGGCGAGTGTAACCTTGCAACAGCACATTTAAATCCAGCTTTGACAGAGGAGAAAGCAGGTACCTAACCTTATGGTGTGCATAGCTCAGGAGGGAGACAATAATGAAATGGGAAACTAAAAATGCTCACGATGCAGATTGATCATCATAAATAAATAATTATTTTAGGTGACTTACAGTACAAAACAATCTTGGGAAACAGAAGATATTCCAGTCTCCAGAAAATGTCCTCTGCTTTTGTGACAAAGGGTCACACCCAAATGTTAACGTCGCTTCAGTCTCCTTCAGATGCTGACTGATGATCTGTGTATTTCCTGCATGTTTTGTTCTTGTTTAAGATTTCCAGCATTTTGTTTCTCTTTTCACGTGAATTTGACTGTGTATCCATCTGGAATTTTACTGCCTGCTTTAGCACTTACTTCCCTCGTGTCCAACTAAACACTGGGACAACTCCTGATATACAGATGCCTTCACTTTCATTATCACCTCCACGTAGAATTGTAAAAATAGATATTGGCAAACACGGCAACATGCATTTATTCGAGGTTTTAGAACGTGCAGGCGCTGTTTCGCCACAAAATGAGGGTGAGTGTTAGCTCAGCTCCTGCTTCTGAAACCTAGGTAAGTTATACATCTTTTGTGCCAAAGCATTAACATCGTTAGATTTACACACAAACGCACTTATGGGTCATTTTCGCTCCCTTGCCATAATCTCTAATAGCTGTCTGTGATGCCCTGACAGTGAGCAGCAGCTTTGATACACATTAATGAAAGGTTGAGTGAAAATATGCATCTACCTGGGATCTCACGTCCGTTGTCTGTCATTTACATTCCTTCTTTAGTCCTAAACAATAGCCTAATCAGTGACCTGCAATCATTTTCGATAAATGGCATTTCAGAAATGCCAAACTTTATAAACTAATATGCAGAGGCAGGAAAAAAAAAAGCTCATGTCTACAGGGCTAAGTATTATAGTCATTACTCTGCTGAACGTTATTGGATACTGTTCAATAATCAACAGATTATAACATTTTCCATTTTGCTGAAGAAAGCACTCGTTTTTTTCCCTTCGTAAACTCTTGCCGACAATCACGGTAGCCGCCTAAGCAGCAACCTTTGGTTAATAATTTCCTAAGGGACCTTTATGCAGAAAAGGAGCTAGTGATGAGGAAAGATTATTTTACTAATAAATTGAAAGCAGGAATTAGAATTCCCTTTTATTGTATGAAGATATGGGTCTTTCTTTGTTGAAGGACTTGTGTTGATGATGTAAGGTGATTGACATCAATCAGTTCTTGGATGAAGCTCCCAATTTTAATCATCGAATATGTGAAGATTTTGATCTTAGCTTTATACACTTACATTGGTATGGGTTGGTCGATACGGAAGCTTTGTTGTGTATAGGTTTTTCCATTTACTTGTTAGATTATTTTTAATCATTTTAATTTCTTTGTAGACGAAAATGGATGTAGGTTGCTGTCTCAAAATCATACTGGAGTATGGAATCAAAGGCATATTAACTGTACCAGAAGTGACAGTGATGTATAATCAGCTGAGTGGCAGTATATGTGATCTGATGGTGGGAAAAGGTGCTTATTATCTGGGTTCTATATTCAGAAAATTAATTGAAGGCATTGAAAAGGGCCTGAATTTAGCTTATTACAGATGATATTCCACTTTTTGCAGGCACTCAGTCAGCCCTATTGAAACCTGCGTAGAATTGCTTATAATGTGATATGAAAATAAGTGAAGCTAAGATTGAAATGATGTGTATCTCAAAAAGTCACATGCACGCACTCTGCGGGCTGAAAAACTCCAGCAGATTGACATTAGCACTACTAAGGCGTATTGTTCTCCAGAACAGTAAATGCAGTAAATGAAAACAGAAAATTGTTGGAGACACTCAGCAGGTCAGGCAGCATCTGTGAAGAGAGATACAGAGTTAACATTTCAGGTCGATGACCCTTCGTCAGAACTGGAAAAAAGCAGGAAATGGAACAGATTTTTAAGCAAGTGTAGTGGCTGGGAAATGGGGGAGGGGATGAAAGAACAAAAGGGAAGGTCTGTGATAGGATAGAAAGCAGGAGAGATTAAGAGACATTGAGAGACATTAATAGACATTAAGAGATATTCAAGGCAAAAGGAGATGGTAATGGGACAGGTTAAGGAACAAAGGATGGCTCTAGATGAAGTGTAAATTGCGCTGGCAGAATGAAAGACAGCTGCCATGTGGGAGAGAAGAACAGAAGGCCAAACAAAAAGTGTGGGGAAAAAAATATATATATGGTAGGGGCCGGGGTTATGATCTGAAATGGTTGTACTCAATGTTGAGTCCAGAGGGCTGTAAAGTGCCTAATCGAAAGATGAGGTGCTGTTCCTCGAGCTTACGCTGAGCTTCCGTGGAACAATGCAAGAGGCCGAGGATGGTGAGGTCTGAATGGGAGTGGAGTGGTGAATGAAAATGACAGGCGACCGGAAGCTCGGGGTCCCCCTTACGGACTGAATGGAGGTGCTCTGCAAAGCGGTCACCCAATCTGCGTTTGGTCTCCCCAATGTAGAGGAGACCACATCGTGAGCAGCGAATACAGTATACTAAATTGCAGGAAGTACAAGTAAATCGCTGTTTCACCTGGAAGGGGTGTTTGGGGCCCTGGACAGCGGGAAGTGGGGAGGTATAAGGGCATGTGTTGCATCTCCTGCGTTTGCACGGGAAGGTGCCGGGCGAAGGGGAAGGGGTGTTGGGGGCGATAGAAGAGTGGACTCGGGTGTCACGGAGGGAGCGGTCCCTACGGAATGCTGGAAGGGGAGGTGAGGGGAAGATGCATTGGTGGTGGGATCATGCTGGAGGTGGCGGAAATGGCGGAGGATGATCCGTTGAATGTGGAGGCTGGTGGGGTGAAAGGTGAGGACAAGGGGAACTCTATCGTGGTTCCGGGAAGGAGGGGCAGGGGTGAGGACAGAAGTGCGGGAGATAGAACGGACACAGTTAAGGGCCGTGTCAACCACTGTAGAGGGAATCCTCGGTTAAGGAAAAAGGAAGACATGTCGGAAGCACTGGTGTGGAAGGTGGCATCGTCAGAGCAGATGCGGCAGAGACGGAGAAACTGGGAGAATGGAATAAAGTCCTTACAGGAGGCAGGGTGGGAGGAAGTGTAGTCCAGGTAGCTGTGGGAGTCAGAGGGCTTGTAGTGAATGTTTGTCAATAACCTATCCCCAAAGATGGAGATGGCGAAGTCGAGGAAGGGAAGGGAGAGTCAGAGATGGACCATGTGAAGGTGAGGGAAGGGTGGAATTTGGAAGCAACGTGAATGAAATTATCTAGTTCAGGGCGAGAGCAGGAAATGGCACCGATACAGTCATCAATGTACCGGAAAAAGAGGTGAGGGAGGGGACCTGAGTAGGACTGGAACAAAGAGTGTTCCACATATCCCACGAAAAGACAGGCATAGCTAGGACCCATGCGGGTTCCCATAGCAACACCTTTAATTTGGAGGAAGTGAGTGGAGTTAAAGGAGAAGTTGTTCAATGTGAGAACAAGTTCAGCCAAGCGGAGGAGGGTGGTGCTGGATAGGGACTGGTTGGGCCTCTGTTCAAGGAAGAAGCGGAGCGCCCTCAGGCCATCCTGGTGGGGGATGGAGGTGTAGAGGGATTGTACATCCATAGTGAAAAGGAGGCGGTTGGGGCCAGGAAACTGGAAACTGTTAAAGTGGCGGAGGGCGTCGGAAGAGTCGCGGATGTAGGTGGGAAGGGACTGGACAAGGGGAGAAAAAAATAGAGTTGAGATAGGAAGAGAGAAGTTCCGTGGGGCAAGAACAGGCTGAAACGATGGGTCTACCAGGGCGGTCCTGTTTGTGGATCTTGGGAAGGAGGTAGAAGTGGGCTGTGCGGGGTTGGGGAACTATGAGATTGGCAGCCGTGGGGGGAAGATCTCCAGAGGAGATGAAGTCAGTGACAGTCTTGGAAACGATGGCTTGATGTTCGGTAGTGGGGTCATGGTCCAGGCGGAGGTAGGAGGAGGTGTCGGAGAGTTGGCGTTCAGACCTCACCATCCTCGGCTTCTTGCAATGTTCCACGGAAGCTCAGCGTAATCTCGAGGAACAGCACCTCATCTTTCGATTAGGCACTTTACAGCCCTCTGGACTCAACATTGAGTTCAACCATTTCAGATCATAACCCGGCCCCTACCATATATATATATTTTTTCCACACTTTTTGTTTGGCCTTCTGTTCTTCTCTCCCACATGGCAGCTGTCTTTCATTCTGCCAGTGCAATTTACACTTCATCTAGAGCCATCCTTTGTTCCTTAACCTGTCCCATTACCATCCCCTTTTGCCTTGAATATCTCTTAATGTCTCTCAATGTCTCTTAATCTCTCCTGCTTTCTATCCTATCACATGATGCGGAGATGCCGGTGTTGGACTGGGGTGGACAAAAGTGAGAAGTCGCACAACACCAGGTTATAGTCCAACAGTTTTATTTGAAATCACAAGCTTTCGGAGCTATCGATCGCCCCTTCCTCAGGTGAAGTAAAGAGATACAGAATCGCCAAAGCATATATAGATAGAGAACAATGCATGTGTTACTTACAAAAGCAGACGACTACATTTAAATCACCCTGACTGTTTATCTGCCGAGGTGTGACAAAAGGCAATCAGGTCACATCAAAGACATAGCAAGATACAACTGAGACAATGAGGTGGAGCCACAGGGGGTCCAATGTGTCAAAAGCCGCAGTATGGGAAACGATAAACTTTAAAATTTTTACTTTTTTACTGGGAATCACATCTGTTAACAAGCCAACGACGACTCGAGTCTGGATCACGTCATGTATCGTGACATAAACCCAAGATCCCGGTTGAGGCCGTCCTCATGAGTGCGGAACTTGGCTATCAGTTTCTGCTCGATGATTTTGCGTTGTCGTGTGTTTCTAAGGCCGCCTTGGAGAACGCTTACCCGCAGATCCGAGGCTGAATGTCCTTGACTGTATTTCAGCAGTCAAGGACATTCAGCCTCGGATCTGCGGGTAAGCGTTCTCCAAGGCGGCCTTAGAAACACACGACAACGCAAAATCATCGAGCAGAAACTGATAGCCAAGTTCCGCACTCATGAGGACGGCCTCAACCGGGATCTTGGGTTTATGTCACGATACATGACGTGATCCAGACTCGAGTCGTCGTTGGCTTGTTAACAGATGTGATTCCCAGTAAAAAAGTAAAAATTTTAAAGTTTATCGTTTCCCATACTACGGCTTTTGACACATTGGACCCCCTGTGGCTCCACCTCATTGTCTCAGTTGTATCTTGCTATGTCTTTGATGTGACCTGATTGCCTTTTGTCACACCTCGGCAGATAAACAGTCAGGGTGATTTAAATGTAGTCGTCTGCTTTTGTAAGTAACACATGCATTGTTCTCTATCTATATATGCTTTGGCGATTCTGTATCTCTTTACTTCACCTGAGGAAGGGGCGATCGATAGCTCCGAAAGCTTGTGATTTCAAATAAAACTGTTGGACTATAACCTGGTGTTGTGCGACTTCTCACTTTTATCCTATCACAGACCTTTCCCTTTTGTTCTTTCACCCCCCTCCCCCATTTCCCAGCCACTACACTTACTTAAAAATCTGTTTCATTTCCTGCTTTTTTCCAGTTCTGACGAAGGGTCATCGACCTGAAACATTAACTCTGTTTCTCTCTTCACAGATGCTGCCTGACCTGCTGAGTGTCTCCAGCTTTTTCTGTTTTTATTTCAGATTTCCAGCATCTGCAGTATTTTCTTTTTGTATAAATGCAGTAAATAGTTTGACATAAGGTGCTGCAAGGGTGGCCAATCCATTTAGCAGCACAAGTTTATCACACACACGGATAAAGGATAAAAAGCAAAGCTGCCACGACAGCAGTATTCTAACCTATTTACTTCTGGATTTTGGAGTGTAGTGTGAAAGCAGTACCAAAGACAGATGAGCTTAGAATTTGGGGGGAAAATTGCAATAAAAATGGTAGGAGGGGAACAACAGCAAAACAGGGTTATTGTGAAAAGATGTGAAGGAACTCTGGAAATATTGAATTGCATTCATTTGAGCATAATTCATTCATCCAAATAACTACCTTTTTAAAAAAGATGATATAAAAGTTGCACCATGTGTGAAATTTGTAGCTGCAGCATTTATGCTGGATGATTTGAGTGGCAAAAGGTTGCCATTGTTCATTTGGAAATTTTGAGGCTGATAATAAAAACTTGGGGGTAATTTTAATCCAAAGCGGGATGGGGGTGGGGGGCGGGAGTGTGGGAGCAAGATGGGTGGTGGACACGGAAGAGGAAATTGTAGAGATGGCAGGTCCATTTTAATGGCTGGGCCTTATAATATGTTTGCTGGGCTGGCTGGACGATTGCGTTGGCAGCAGGTCACCCGTCCACCTTCACCGTGCAATTTCTGGCAGCACTCATGAGTTGGGATATTTAAAGGGTGAATGCAACTCTTAAAGGTAGGTTGCATTCACTGTAGTTCATCATTCTTTGCATGTCCATTTCTTGTGCTGGATGGCGAACAGGGCTAGAAGGAGGGCAAGGATTGCCCCCAGGCTTTCTGAATCCAGTGTAGGAAAAAGTTCAATGACCTTACTAGATCAGCAAAGGTGAGTACAGCTCTTCCTTTCACCATCTCTTGCATTGCAACTGGTCACAGTCACTCCTCTCCATTCTTCAGCATTCAACGTTATTACCACCCCTGCATCACATCCCTCAACACCAATCACAAGGGCACACTGTACTACCTCTCATGCTCACTCCTAACAGACACTCCTTTCCTACTTGCTGCCTTCACTGCTTCCACTCACAGTATGCTTGTCTCATCTGGTCACTTGCTGAAACTGCACCTCCTCATAAATCCTGCATCACACTCAACCTACTTAATCCCCATTCTCCTAGCATCTTACTTATTTTCCCTCCTAGCTTACGCACTGCATGCAGAAGCCCTACACATGCGCATTTGTCATCTCAGTAGCCACTCATAACTCTTTCCTTACACTTCTGCAGGAGAAGACAGTGCACAACACGAGGGAGAGAATAAGATGCATGGAGGAACAGCCAACATTGTGGCATTCACCCAGGAGGCGATGGAAATAAATGGGATATCCAGAGCAAGCAGAATTGGAGATGGAGTAGTTGGCGGCTTGTTAGAGCAGGGTGACTGCTCTTCACTTGCACTCCTGCATGAACCACAAACAGTTGCAGCTTCAGCCAACTTCAAAACCACAACCACTATGGTCAAGCCTTTCATATTAGAATGTCCAGTCTCTCGTTGTGATCCTAACTCATCCTTTCCTCTTTTCTCTAGGCCTTTCTCAGCAGCAACAATCTCCTTCAGAAGCTCCTGAAGAGGACACCTCGGAGGAGGACATCCCTCTTGGGGAAGTACTATCATGTGCTCCATCCCTCCCAAGCACCAGCATAGAGATTATCACCTTGTGTTGGATACACCTGGTGAAACACACAGCAGGAGCAGGTACTGGTTGCAGGAACAGCCCAGGAGACGACTCATCGGAGGGTGATGTCCTCGCCTAGCACTGATGAGTGAGACAGAACCCATCATAAAGTTTCACTACTTATTGAAGTATTACAAATAAGCAATTTCCACTGTCATAAATTGGCTACTGTATTTCCCCATGTAACAACAGTGACTACACACCAAAAAGTACTTGATGGGCTGTGAAGCACTTTGGGACATCCTGACGATGCGAAATGCACTATATAAATACAATTTCTTTCTTTCTTGTGTAAGGGTATGAATTATTACACTAGTTGATAAAGACTGTTAATCAAAGGTGCATTGTCTATAATTTCCGTCACATCACTTGAATCATTGCATTATTTGTGCATGGTGTGGTCATGACAGAAATGATACAAGGCCTGTTAGTTCTCCCTTCATGAACAATAAAAGGTTTATCAAGCACAATTTCAGGAAGACCTTTTAGACAACAGAGACTGGATTAAGCATGAAGCTCCCTGTGAAGGAGCCCTCTGTAGGACGTAGAAGAGAAGTGGGAGAGGAAAAGTGTGAGAAGTGAAGAGAATAATGAGATAGATCTAACAGGCTTGAAGAGCTTTGGGCAGCACTCCCATCCTGTCACAAGGAATCAACCTTGCATTGCGGGAGTCAGCGCATTGGTGATGAAATACCAGGATCTTGTTTAATGATTCGGGTGGTCACTACATCGAGCTGCTAATGAGGGAACAGCGCTGAAATAAGAAGCAACAAATGTACTACAGTGATATAATACAATCCTTTAATCATCTGGTGGCAAATATTTTAATGCTATGCAAGAAACTATTATGATTTGGATTGTAATTCTTTTTTTAGCTTTCTTATGAACTATTTTACTTTCTGCTATTCAGTACAGTGAACTCCTCACTGGACAGCAATGCCAGCTAGATAGGTTATAAATGCAAGCTCCGTCTTTCTTAAATTGTTTCTCTTACAGCAAAGAGCTACAGACTAGTTCAGAAGTGTTCTCGGAATCAATCTGTGCGGACTACAGTTCAGCTGACTGAATACTATTCAGATTTGGGCCCAGGTCTGAACATTCTCAGAAAATATCAGCACATGCATGCAATGGAAGGGTTTGCTGTTTCTTGTTCAATCTTTGTATCTACCATGCTGGATTCTTTTTTCGACAGTTTAACAAAATGTTCTGGCATCTCCATCTGTGGCATTTCTCTGAAAGAGATGCTAAAACCTGTCCAGCCCCTTTTTGCAGATTAATTAAGTATATTCAGCTGTGTCTCGTCAGAGTGAATCATGGTGAAATGCTGGAGTGACTGCAAAATGTCTGCTAGCATCCATCTAAGAGAGAGCCTGAGGAATCCCGAAAATAGGTAACCAAAATCATTATGCGTACAGGACAGACGTCTGCTCGTGTAAATTAGGCAACCTGTGTGACCGAGCAGTATTAAACCATTCAAACCAGATCCCAGCCCATTCAGCTACTTGATACTGAATGAAGACCGAAAAATTGTACATCCTAGATTGCCTTTGGAGAATTTGTAAGAAAAAAGGACAGGCTGTGGCCAAGTAATTAACACATGGCTGCATTCTGACTGCAGTGTGTTAACTCTTATCGGCTATTAGTTGACACAGAAGCATCTGTTTATTAATGGGTCTGACAAAACGATTGTTGCACATGTACAGAAGGAACTACAGAGGAAAGGTGGAGTGGAATTAATTACATTCAAAATTAATTAGGCAACACACTGTAACAAGAAGTTTTACAAAGACATTTTTGTTCTGAAAGTGAGATGTGCTGGTTATTGAGCAGGACTGGAATGAGCCAGCTGCAGTACAATTTAGTTTTTCATACATTTGGTGAACATGGTGATTGCAGAGACCGATTCAAATGGTTCAGAATCTGAAACACAATTGTATTGGATATTGCCCTAGAAAATAAAAGCCTGCTCTAAGAACACGTTTGAGTTCAAGATCCTTGCCACAGATTTAGAGAAGGCTAACATTTTGAGTATTGCAAAGGTAAATGATTCTAGGTCACTGGTATAAAGCACTTTTTTTTTTAATTCGCTTATGGGATGTGGGCGTCGCTTGCAAGGCCAGCATTTATTGCCCATCCTTAATTGCCCTTGAGAAGGTGGTGGTGAGTCACTTTCTTGAACCGCTGCAGTCCATGTGGTGAAGGTACTCCCACAGTGCTGTTAGGTAGGGAGTTCCAGGATTTTGACCCAGCGATGATGAAGGATCGGCGATATACTTCTAAGCCAGGATGGTGTGTGACTTGGAGGGGAACTTGGAGGTGGTGGTGTTCCCATGCGCCTGCTGCCCTTGTCCTTCTAGGTGGAAGAGGTCGCGGGTTTGGGAAGTGCTGCCGAAGAAGCCTTGGCTAATTGCTGCAGTGCATCTTGTAGATGGTACACACTGCAGCCACGGTACGCTGGTGGTGAAGGGAGTGAATGTTTAAGGTGGTGGATGGTGTGCCAATCAAGCGGGCTGCTTTGTCCTGGATGGTGTCGAGCTTCTTGAGTGTTGTTGGAGCTGCACTCATCCAGGCAAGTGGAGAGTATTCCATCACACTCCTTACTTGTGCCTTCTAGATAGTGGAAAGGCTTTGGGGAGTCAGGAGGTGAGACACTCGCCGCAGAATACCAAGCCTCTGAACTGCTCTTGTTGCCACAATATTTATGTGGCTGGTCCAGTTAAGTTTCTGGTCAATGGTGACCCCCAGGGATGTTGATGGTGGGGGATTCGGCGATGGTAATGCCTGTAAGGAGTTTTCTCCAATACTGGTCCCCCGTTACACACAGTTCTTGGACGTCAGGATTTATAAGAACACAATACACACGGTTTTGGCTCAACCTTTGATTCGTTCGTTTATTGAACACACACACACAATTACTTCCCCAGTATAAATCCCTATGATTTATATCAGGCTAACAACCCCAAAATACAAACCCCTACGCAAGAGTAATTTGCATCGACACAATATGACACAGTTAAACCCGTCTGCGATTTGACTGTTACATATAAAGTTACCCAGACTCAATCACAAAGTCCCTTATTGTGATCTGACTGAAACTCTCAAACTTACTCAGACTCAATCATAAAAGCCCCCTCTATGATTTAGCTGAAACATACAATCGCCACTCCCGATCGGCTGTCTCTTGGAGTTGATTGTAGGCCCGAATCTCTCTGTTCGCTGTTCTGCCGTCAGCTTCCCACACCACTGTCTTCGAAGTGATCTTACTTTAAACCAAAACCAACTTGCAGTATTTCCTGGCCCCCTCCTGAGCATATGATGGCCATATCAAAATGTGTGAATTGTCTCTAGCAGAGAACTCTTGATGGCTAATGTCCCTCGTATTGTTCATTGATTAAAGGTTCCTTTCTGACAATGCAACCTTCCCAAAGTGACTGCATATGCGAAGTTGTTGGATTCTGTTAGCATTCGTATTCAAAAGGTTCAAGGCCCGGCCCATTGTCTAGGCCTGCACTGAAACTTGTTATTCGGGGGCCATGGTCTAAGGTGGACAATGTAACCCCTTAAGGTACATGAATATGCGGATGTTCTTGTTCAGATTTTAGATTCGTAGTTTCCAGTCCAATATTTTTACTGTTGGGGGGAGGAATCGATCCTACATGCCGTTGAATGTCAAGGGGAGATGGTTAGACTCTCGCTTGTTGGAGATAGTCATTGCCTGGCACTTCTGTGGTGCGAATGTTACCTGCCACTTATCAGCCCAAACCTGAACATCATCCAGGTCTTGTTGCACTGCTTCATTATCTGAGGAGATGTGAATGGCGCTGAACACTGTGCAGTCATCAGTGAACATCCCCATTTCTGACCTTATGTTGGAGGGAAGGTCATTGATGAAGCAGCTGGTTGGGCCTAGGACACTGCCCTGAGGAACTCCTGCAGTGATGTCCTAGGGCTGTGATGATTGACCTTCAACCACCACAACCATCTTCTTTTGTGCTAGGTATGACTCCAGCCAGTGGAGCATTTTCCCCCTGATTCCCATTGACTTCAGTTTTACTAGGGCTTCATGATGCCACACTCGGTCAAATGCTGCCTTGATGTCAAGGGCAGTCACTCTCACCTCACCTTTGGAATTCAGCTCCTTTGTCCATGTTTGGACCAAGGCTGTAATGAGGTCGGGAGCCGAGTGGTCTTGGCAGAACCCAAACTGGTCATCAGTAAGCAGGTGCCACTTGATAGCACTGTCGATGACACCTTCCATCCCTTTGCTGATGATTGAGAATAGACTGATGGGGCGGTAATTGGCCGGGTTGGATTTGTCCTGCTTTTTGTGGACAGGACATACCTGGGCAGTTTTCCACATTGTCAGATAGATGCCAGTGTTGTAGCTGTACTGGAACAGCTTGGCTAGAGGCAGTGTGGAGTTTGCACATTCTCCCGTGTCTGCGTGGGTTTCCTCCGGGTGCTCCGGTTTCCTCCCACAGTCCAAAGATGTGCGGGTTAGGTTGATTTTGTTATGATGAATTGACCCTTAGTGTTAGGGGTATTAAATACGTGGGGTTACGGGGATAGGGTGGGATATGTGTCGGTGCAGGCTCGATGGGCCGAAATGGCCTCCATCTGCACTGTGGGGATTCTGTGTGATAGCCAGGATGTTGTCAGGGCCCATAGCCTTTGCTGTATCCAGTGCACTCAGCCGTTTCTTGATATCACGTGGAGTGAATCGAATTGGCTGAAGACTGGCTTCTGTGATGGTGGGGACCTCGGGAGTAGGCCGATATGGATCATCCACTCGGCACTTCTGGCTGAAGATGGTTGCAAATGCTTCAGCCTTGTCTTTTGCACTCACGTGCTGGGCTCCACCATCATTGAGGATGGGGATATTCATGGAGCCTCCTCCTCCCATTAGTTGTTTAATGGTCCACCACCATTCACGACTGGATGTGGCAGGACTGCAGAGCTTTGATCTGATCCGTTGATTATGGGATCGCTTAGTCCTGTCTATAGCATGCTTTTTAGTCCTGTGTTGCAGCTTCCCCAGGTTGGCACCTCATTTTTAGGTCCACCTGTGCACTCTTCTACACTCTTATTGAACCAGGGTTGGTGGTAATGGTAGAGTGAAGGATATGCCAGGCCCTGAGGTTACAGATTGTGGTGGAATACAATTCTGCTGCTGGGATGGCCCACAGCACCTCATAGATGCCCAGTTTTGAGTTGCTAGATCTGTTCTGAATCTATCCCATTTAGCATGGTGGGATGGAGGGTGTCCTCAGTGTGAAGATGGGACATCGTCTCCGCAATGACTGTGCGGTGGTCACTGCTACCAATACTGTCATGGACAGATGCATCTGCAACAGGTAAAGTAGGTTTTTCCCCCTCGTGTTGGTTCTCTCACCACCTGTCACAGGCCCAGACTCGGCCAGTAGTGGTGCTACCAAGCCACTCTTGGTCATTGAAGTCCCCCACCCAGAGTACATTCTGTGCCCTTGCTACTCTCGGTGCTTCTTCCAAGTGATGTTCAATCTGGAGGAGTACTGATTCATCAGCTGAGGGAGGGCGGTAGGTGGTAATCAACAGGAGGTTTCCTTGCCCATGCTTGACCTGAAGCTATGAGACTTCATGGGGTCCAGAATCAATGTTAAGGACTCCCAGGGCCACCCCTTCCCGACTGTATACCACTGGTGGGGGTGTCCTACATGTGGCACAAGTCCCCAGATGTTGGTGAGAAGGACTTTGCAGGGTCGACTGGGCTGGGTGTGCCATTGCTGTGCTGGCAGCCGGTGCCGCGGTCGAGGTCGATTTGGTTTCATTCTTATTATGTTTCGTAGCGGTTTGTTAAACTGAGTGGCTTGCTAGGCTATTTCAGAGGACAGTTAAGAGTCAATCACATTGCTGTCTGGAGTCACATAGGCCAGACAAGGAAGGCAGATTTCCTTCCCTAAAGGACATTAGTGAACCAGATGGGTTTTTACGACAATCCGATAGTTTCATGGCCACCATTACTAATACTAGCTTTTTATTTCAGATTTATTAAATTAACTGAATTTAAATTCCCCAGCTGCCATGGTGGGATTTGAACTCACATCTCTGGATCATTAGTCCAGGGCCCATAGGATTATTAGCCTAGTGACATTACCACTACGCTACCGTTCCCACTTCCAATTTGCAGGGCTATGGGGAAATGGCAGGGCTGTTGGACTAATTGGATAGCTCATTCAAAGCGATGGCACAGGCATGATGGACCGAATAGCCTCCCTCTGTGCTGTATGATTCTAGAAACATCTGACTGACCCCTGAGAGAGCTTGTGCACTTCTCTGGTGAGAAATGGGGCATGGGAGAAGCTGATTCCTTGTGGTAAACTCTCTAATCCACGGTGATTGTAACGGTGATTATGCACAAGTTTGCATAAGCGTGGGTAGAAGTGGGAAAAGGGCTTGTAGCATCCCTATCATTTAAATAGTTTAATGCAGAATCTGTAAATGGGAGTGCATGCCTATATCTCTGTCTGGTGATGTATTAGATGCTCAATTTCTCTGCTACTGTTTGCTTTGGATCTGCTGTCTGGTAGTATAGATATGTGTATGTGTCCATTTTTTTTCCCCTAGCTGTGTACTGGGGGATTGTGGGATTGTATACATGTTCCCTAGTGACTTGGAAATTTTGTGTCGCTGCAGCATTGGGATTAGATCGTAAACGTTGCGACTACCTCAAGCTTTTTTATAATGACATTTTCAAAATCATGAGGGGTCTAGACAGAGTAGGTAGAAAGAAACTGTTCCCATTGGCGGAAGGGTCGAGAACCAGAGGACACAGATTTAAAGTGATTGGCAGAAGGTCCAAAGGCAACATGAGGAAAAACATTTTTACGCGCTAAACACTACCGCCACGATCTCCTGCGCCCGCAGATCGTGATGTCAGTCGAGCGTGCAACGCCCCGGTAGCGCCCCGGACCGGATATTGAGTGGCGCCCCCTGCCTTTCCGCCTGCCGCTAGCAACGACAGGTTGAGGGGAGCGTTTTGCAGTCAGGAAGGGCCTGGGGGAGCGCTATTTAAAGGCGGCCGCTTCCTTCCTTTTTTTGTCGGCGACATTTATGCACCACGCATTCTGAGAGAGAGAGAGAGAGAGAGAGACTTCTGGAGAGATTCAACACTGTGTGAAGGAGTTTTGGGTACTGAGCAGCACTTTGCAGGTTCATTTTGATTTGACCTTCCTTGCATCGATTTAGAAGAGACTATGGGGGCTGCACTCTGAGCTCTTTCCCTGGGCCTCTCCATTGTTCTTTCCAGGAGATTTGATGTACAGGTCTCTCCAGGCCGAGATTCAAGGCTGCAATGAGCAGGGTGTGGATGGAGAGCAAGATCGACCCTTACTTTAAGAACTGGCCAGTGTGTCTGTGTCTGTGTCTGTGTTCCATTGCTGACTGACATCACATGAGCTTTGCCAGCGCTCTGAGGTAGCGCCTCGCTCCTCGGCGGTAGCGGCTTAAGAGAGGCATGTAGCGCCTGATTTAGCGCTCCAATCACCTCCAGGGGCGATAGAAGCCAAGTTTGCAGTCGGAGGCGATAATTAGCGGCAGGCGCTAAACTTTGCTCCCGGCCGATAATTGCGCCCCAAATGGGGCGATACCGAATTTCTCCTCCATAGTCTATGGGGTAGAAATTAGGTCGCGCCCCATTTGGGGCGCAAATATCGTCTGGACGCAAATATTAGCGCCTGGCGCTAATTATCGGCACTGACTGGAAACTTCACTTTTACCGCCCCGGGAGGTGAGTGGAGCGCTAAAGCAGGCGCTGCACACCTGTCTTAAGGCGCAAAGGCCGAGCAGTGAGGCGCTAACTCAGAGCGCTGGCGAAGCTCATGTAATGTCAGTCAGCAATGGAACACACACACAATGGCACGGGCCAGTTCTTAAAGGGGATGGTTAATCTTGCTTTCCATCCACATCCTGTTCATTGCAGCCTTGAATCTCGGCCTGGAGAGACTTGCACATCAAATGTGCTGGAAAGAACAATGGAGAGTACCAGGCAAGGAGCTCAGAGTGCAGCTCCCACAGTCTCTGCTAAATCGATACAAGGAATGGCAAATCAAAATGAACCTGCAAAGTGCTGCTCAGTACCCAAAACTCCTTCACACAACGTTGAATCTCTCCAGAAGTCTCTCCCTCTCTCTCTCAGAATGCGTAGTTCAAAAATGCCACCAACAATAAAAGACAGGAAGAGGCCCCCTTTAAATAGCGCCCCCCCCCAGCCCCACAGCGATTGATAGCGTTCCAGTCTTCTGGTCGTTGGAAGCGCCAGGCGGTAAGGCAGGGGGCGCCACTCAATTTCCGCTCCGGGGCGCCACAAGGGCGTTGCACCATGGAATGACGTCACAATCTGCGCGCGCAGGTGGTCGCAGCGGTAAGTTTTAGCGCCGCCGCACAATGTCAAGTTAAGTTCCTGAGCGGCGTAAACATCGCTGCGCCCGGGCGTTAGCGGCTTTGCGCCCCATTAGCGCCCTCTTAAGGCGCTAACGGGAGGCGCAACCAACTGAATTTTTACCCCTATGTGTTTTATGCTGGGAATAAGGGAGTGAGATCCTCTCAAGGCGCGGGGTTAGAGGCTTTCTATTCTAGCATCAAATACACTGCGTACTGAGCGTTCATCATAATCATTAGTAGATCATTTGATTCTTCTTTTAGGAATTGAGCTTTTATCATTTCTCAAAGTTGGTCTCTTTGCCAATTAGATTGCTCTATGGGATTAATGTGTTTATGAATATGCCTGATAAAACGACTCTTGCAAATGCACAGAAGGAACTGCAGAGGAAAACTGAAAGGCAGAATGGCATGAATTGCATTCAAAAGTAATTAGGTAACACGCTGCAACATAAAGGGGGAAAAATTCAGTTGGTTGCGCCTCCCGTTAGCGCCTTAAGAGGGCGCTAATGGGGCGCACAGCAACTAGCGCCCGGGCGCGGCGATGTTTGCGCCGCTCGTGAAATTAACTAGACATTTTGTGGCGGCGCTAAACACTACCGCCACGGTCTCCTGCGCTGGCAGATCGTGACGTCAGTCGAGTGCGCAACACCCCAGTAGCGCCCCGGAGCAGATATTGAGTGGCGCCCCCTGCCTTACCGCCTGCCGCTAGCAACGACAGGTTGAGGGGAGCGTTTTGCAGTCAGGAAGGGACTGGGGGAGTGTTATTTAAAGGCGACTGCTTCCTGCCTTTTTTTGTTGGCGACATTTTTGAACCACGCATTCTGAGAGAGAGAGAGAGAGAGAGAGACTTCTAGAGAGATTCAAAACTGTGTGAAGGAGTTTTGGGTACTGAGCAGCACTTTGCAGGTTCATTTTGATTTGCCCTTCCTTGTATCGATTTAGAAGAGACTGTGGGGGTTGCACTCTGAGCTCTTTCCCTGGTACTCTCCATTGTTCTTTCCAGCAGATTTGATGTACAGGTCTCTCCAGGCCGAGATTCAAGGCTGCAATGAGCAGGATGTGAATGGAAAGAAAGATCAACCCTCCCCTTTAAGAACTGGCCCGTGCCATTGTGTCTGTGTTCCATTGCTGACTGACATCACATGAGCTTCGCCAGCGCTCTGAGTTAGCGCCTCGCTCCTTGGCCTTTGCTCCTTAAGACAGATGTGTAGCGCCTGATTTAGCGCTCCAATCACCTCCAGGGGCGGTAAAAGTCAAGTTTGCAGTCGGAGGCGATAATTAACGCCAGGCGCTAATCTTTTTGCCCGGCCGATAATTGTGCCCCAAACGGGGCGATACTGAATTTTCCCCCCAAAGTTTTTACAAAGACATTTTTGCTCCTGGAAGGGAGAGATATTTTGCTTATCGAGCAGGACTGGAATGATCCAGACACAGTCCAATTTAGTTTTTCCATACGTTTGGTGAACATGGTGTTTGCCGAGACAGATGTGAATATGTAAATAGTTCAGAATCAGAACATGGATAGTGCCCTAGAACAAGCCTGCACCACATTGAGTTTGCGGTCCTTGCCACAGATTTAGAGAGGGCTAAAAATTTCGTGAATATTACAAAGGTAAATGAAAGATTCAATGTCACAGCTATAAAACACTTCAAAAGCACCATTCTGCTTCCACTGAGAATTTGGATTGCAGGGTAAATTGTGATCTAGTACAGAAAGCTGGCGATGGATATATATATATATATGTGATTTGAATGAAAAGGTCAGTCTTCTGGCAAAGGCTTCAGAAAGCTTCATGGCAGAATGAGTACAAAAATGTCAAATTATGGGGAAAAAAAAGTTGGGTTCTAAGAGCACATCAGAAGAAGGTATCAGCATTGCTGAAGGGAGGAGAGCAACTGTCTCAGGCAAGTGGTGTAGATCTCAAACTAGGACAATGGCGGGTTTGTGTCCTAATGATCAGAGTAATATGTGAATGTGCTACCATTTGTATGATAACATTGTACACAATGGGGGTCTAAATTTAACATTGTTGCTCTCATTTTATAGGCCAAAAATGGGTGCAACAATAACCAATTTAGTAGTGCAAATCTGCACAGGAGTTTAGGCCACTGCTAAATCAGTCAGGGCCTTTTATTAAGTGCTGCTGTGGCCACCTGAAATGAGCGCAGATCTGATTGAAATTAAGCTCCTGCGCTCATTTCAGATCTGGACTCCTAAATCCGGTTGTGCTAGTCAGAGAAAGCTTTTACTCGCATTTCCATGACTTGAGCAGCCGAACTATCGGTCCTGTAGACTGCTCAAAAAAGGCCCAAAAACCCAGAATATCTTTAGTATGTTGTGGAGCTGTAAGGCGCAGGAGTGCTTCTCCTGGGTCCACAAAACAACTGCAGGCAGCTACTGTCCTGTCTTGTCCCCACTCTTGATTGCTGCCCCACCTCCCCTCTCCCTCCCCCACCACCATCCCCGGGACTTATCACAGGGCTGGGGCACGGGCCGAAATTTTTAAGGCCCCGACAGGCGAGCTGTCTCTGGTGCCTACAGCTTGTCTGATTTATTCTAAAGGCTCGAGGACGAGAGGTTCCAGGGAATAGTCATTAACACACTGCCATGTAAAGATTAATATTTAGGGATCTTGTGTTCAGTCCAGTTTACTTGCAGGTTAGCACAGAAGATACAGCTGTTATTTTTCTATGTCCTGATGAGGGGTAATTAAGCCTACAAATACTGTAAATCTCTAGTGTCATTGATTCTGCTCACTTATCCATTTACAGTTTAATAAGCCATAGTCTAATCATTATTGTATCACTTTCCAAAGTTGAGGAAGATCATGTGATTTAAGCAGTCACTGAAATACAGCAAGGTTTTCTGTTCAATCCTTGAGTTTGTGACTAATTACTTAACTAGTGGGAAGGTAAAGGCACAGTCTGGGTCATTTTAAGATGTAGGACTGGTTTAGTGGTAGTACTCTCACCTCTTGAGTCACCCACTCCAGAGACTTGAGTACATAATCTAGGCTGATACTTCAGTGCAGTACTGAGGGAGGGTTGCACTGTCAGAGGTGCCATCTTTTGGATGAGATGTTAAATTGAAGTCCTGCCTGCCCTCTCAGGTGGATGTAAAAGATCCTATGAGATTTTTGAAAGAAGAGCAAGGGAGTTCTCCTGGTGTCCCGGCCAATATTTATAGTTCAATCAACACCACCAAAACCAGATAATCTTGTCATTTATCTCATTGCTGTTTGTGGCTTCTTGCTGTGTGCAAATTGGCTGCTGTGTTTTCCCACATTACAACAGTGACTACACTTTGAAAGTACTTCAGTGGCTGTGAAGCACTTTGGGACATCTTGAGGTCGTAAAAAGCGTTCTATAAAGTTCTTTCTTTTTACTTCTTTCATAGCGAGTGAAGGGCTCACTACGGGAGTGATATGACATACAGAACCCAAGAAAAGTATCTACATTAAAATCTCAGAAGCATAACACAGCATGTGGGCTTGATTGTCGAGTGTTTCATTGTAGTTGCTGAAATCTTTTATCTTGCTCATGTATAAACCAATTTTCTCAACTCTTTGGTGTGTGGTTACATATGCATTCCATCCTCCAGTAGCTCAACGATCATTTTTCACACATGAGTTTAAAACATGAGTGCTGGCTAGCTTTTTTTTTTACTGATTGCAAGAAACATAACTGATTTATAACTGATTGGCTCAGCTGATTCCTGTTTTCTTACAACATGCACACACGTCCGCTTCCTGTACAAGAGCAGGAACCCCAGCTGATTTCCCCTCTCTAATGTTCTAATGTTGGAGTGCTGAAGTCTTTTGTAGCACTCTTGCCATTGCCCGATGTGAGACCAGCGATTGAACATGAGCTGCTCCCCATTTGTATGCCTCAACTACTCACTACCTTAACCAACTACGCTATCAAGAGCAACTGAATTCTCTTGTACTGTCCACAACCTTCCTGTACTGAGTAACCTAACCGCTCTGTTTTGTAGGCTATCAAGTCTCGGCATTCCTCAGTTTAAAAAAAATCAAATTATTTTCCCATAGGCAGTGCAAACCAATTGGTATCTTTTAGAAAACATTTCATGAACAGATAGTTGTTCTTGGCCCATTAATTAGAGCCTCTAATTTGGATATCCGAGAACGTTACCAGAATTGATGGCCTGGATTTTCCCAGCTGAGGCGGGTTAGCGTCAGGAGAGGTAGTTGACGGGTTCTGGTCCCGCTGCCGGCTGATAGAATTTTGCGATAATTGGGCTTGTTAAGCCCTCGGTGCGCGTTGCCCGGCCCAATCACTAGATGCGGGTCTGTTCAGCTCCTCTGATGACGCGTTTGCTGCCGGTGTATTTAAGGGGGCCATGTCCACATTTGCTGTCACTTCTACTTCCACACTCCTGAGTGTTGCTTGATAGCAAAATGACTGCACAGAGACAGAGGGCTGCACCACGCTTCAACAATGACCCCCTCCATGTTCTTGTGGAGGGAGTCGGAGGACGCAGGGAGGCTCTGTTCCCTGGGAATGGAAGGAGGAGACCTCCTCACCAGACCAAGGCAGCCTGGCTGCAAATAGCTGAGGAGGTCACTGCAAGGTCTGTTGTTGCTCGCACCTGGGTGCAATGCAGGAAGAGGTTCGATGATCTCCTGTGTTCAGGAAAAGTGAGTATAAAAGCACACTTACCTTAATTCTGCTGAGCCTGTCATCACATCCCCATCACTCTGCATTGCCAACCCTACTCCTGCACATCCTAACTCACCCCAACATCCCTTGCACCATCACCCATCCGTCTCCCTATCTACAGAATCCTACCCCCGTCTTACTATGCACCCCTTAAATTTCCCCTCAACGTTTTGCAATGAGAACAGCTAACAACTCAAAAGGAGGCAACTTGGTATTGGCACCCCACTCCATCATAGTCTCCCTCTAAACATCGATGCCATCCATTCTTTACACTCATTCCATCACTCTCACTAAAACTGCACTTCTTTCCCTCATTGCAGGAAAAGAGAGCCCACAATAAGAGGGAGAGGGAGAGAACAGGAGGAGGACCACCATCACTCGCTGATCTCACCAGTGCTGAGGAGGCAGCTCTGGAGATCGCAGAAGTTGAGCAGCTTGAAGTGGGGGACGGAGAGAGGGGCTCATTAGAATAAGCTGGTGACAGAATTATTTTCCAGGCATCTTATTTTGCAATCATGAATGACTCGATTGATTTCTGATGTCAATAGAAATTGAATGCTAATCATGTGCACAATGGGATGTGTCTGCAATCTACATATCACATGTCTAACTCATGTCTTTACTCTCCCACAGGACCATCAAGAGCCTGGCCCCCCACTGTCCAGGAGGAAGAGCAGGAGCACTCCTCAGAGGGTGCTCCAGCCTCTGAGGGAGCAGCGTCAGCAGAAATGAGCGCACCCAGCACCAGCGCAGAGACGCACACCTCGGTGGGTTCTACGCGAGATAGAGTAGTGTTGTTACCTGGTGTGTCACAAGTGAGCAAGATCAGATGGTGGAGACAGGGACAGAGTGGAGATTCCTCATCAGAGGCCGCAGGACTCTCCTAGCTCTGCTGAGCTGCATGCAGACGCTGAGCCTCGGGGCCATCCAGGAAGAGGGCGATCCTGGAGCTTCAGGAACAAGTTCAGGAGGCTCTGACAGGGTTTTCAACCACGGTGACTGCGAGTGTGCAGAGAATGGAGGAGTCCATCTCAAATATGAGCAACGCCATGGTACACGCAATGGCGAATGGAAAGGATGGCAACCTCCATGGAGGACATAAATCACCAGACTCAGGAGAACATGGTAACACTTCTAAATAGATGGTCATCTATGGTGGATAGATGGACATCTATTGAGGAGAGAAACCAGAGGTTCATGACGTCCTTGTTATGAGGAATGTCAGCACAGAAATGGGTCCTCATGACCCCACTGAGTGCAGCAAGGTGCTCTCCAGCTACTTGCTAGCAGAGAAGTGCGGGTGGCCCACGAGAGGGTTGATGGTGGGAGGGTACATGGAATTGGGGCCTCCTCTCCAAGCGCTTCAACTCCCCCCCCCCTTGCCAACCCCTCGGTCAAGGCCCCATATGTCTCCCCGAACAGTGATGGCTGAGTCTGCCCCTGCACAGTCGCAGGAGGAGCAGACTTTGGCGGCCCTCAAAAGCTCCAAAACCCAGAGGACGACCGCTGAAGGCATCTAAGCAGGCACAGCAGGGAAGTGAGCAGGCTGTCTCTACATCTGGTGAAGCCACAGGGGTAGCACCTCGTAGAAGTACGCGTAAAAGAAAGCTCACACATAAATAATCACTAGGGTAGTCACTTGGGTGTTTTCCTATAAATGAATGCTAAGTCTCAGTTCTTTTATTTTGTTGTAATAAAGTAATGTTTTGTGAATGATAGATGTTGCCATATGTATGGTCACAAATTGAGGTGGCACAGACAAGGGTAAGGGCGCCTTTATTGTCCAGCAATGGTGGTGACAGTGCAAGGATTCAACAGTTCATTGTAGAGATTGTCTATGGTGTGGCAGTGTGGTAATGCCAACCTTCATGTGTATGTGGTAGCCACATGTCTGTGCTGCATAAAGTTACGTGAATCTGGCAATGATTAGGCCATCCCTGGCATCATGGGCAGCGGTGTGCTCGCGTGCTGGTCGCACTGGGGCAGCCGCCTCCTCCAGGTCTTCCTCTTGCTGACCCTCATTCTGGTCGTCCACCTCCTCCTCCTCCTCTGAAGAGGCTGTGCGCTCTGCGAATTGTACCTCATGCAGCGCTAATCCTCGCTGCAGTGCGATGTTGTGCAGGGCGCAGCAGACAACAGCGATTCTGGAGACTCTGGCTGGTGTGTACTGAAGGGCTCCACCAGATCTGTCCAGGCATTTGAAATGCATTTTGAGCAACCCTATTGTTTGCTCTCAGAGATCGGGTGGAAAAGTGGCTTTGATTGTAGCGCTCCTCAGACTCGTTTGAGGGCCTCCTCAATGGTGCCATTGGCCACATCTTCAGGGGATAACCCTTGTCTCCAAGGAGCCAGCCGGAAAGTTAGTTTGGGGGTGCGAACAGCTGAGGGACAGTGGCCTGGCGCAGGATGTAAGAGTCATGGCAGCTGCCAGGGAATCTCGCGCACACATGCACGATGCTCTTCCTATGGTTGCAGACCAGCTGCACGTTAAGGGAGTGGAAGCCCTTGCGGTTTACAAATGCTGCTGGATTCTGATGGGGTGCCCTGATGGCCACATGTGTGCAGTCGATGACGCCCTGCACCCGTGGGAAGCCAGCCAGATTGAAAAAGCCGAGCGCCCGCTTGGTAACACTGGCTTCATCAGTGGAAAAGTGGATGCAATTTACAGACTTGTGAAAGAGGGCATCGGTGACCCGCATGATGCATATGTGGGCGGCCGACTGGGAGATGCCGCTAATGTCTGCTGCTGATCCCTGGAAGGAGCCTGACATAAAGAAGTTGAGGGCGGTGGTGACTTTGACAGCCACTGGTAAGGTGTGTCCACCTGCTCCTCTGGGCTGCAGGACTTGATCGAGCATTATGCAAATGTCTGCGACTACCTGTTGTGAAAGTCTCAGCCTCCTTTGGCACTGCTGCTCAATCATGTTGAGGAAGCTCATCCTCTGCCTGTAAACCCTGTGTTGGGGGTATCTCCTGCGGCGCGGTGCAGCCCTGCGCTGATGGCCTCTGCCCTGCGCAGCAGCAGGTGGTTGAGGAGAAGGTTAGTGCTGCTGGGGTTCCTGGTTCTGCTGTTGCTGCAGATGATCATCTTCCGATTCTGAGGTCCAGGGTGAGTGAGTATAAATGGTTCCCATTCTGCTCTTATGTATAGCAGTTGAGGATGAGATGGTAGAAGCAGTCAATCACTGGGGAGAGAGGTTATTCCAAGGAGGCGACAGTGCATATAGAGTTTACAACATACACTTACAGCCTCAATACAAATCAAATATGTCTTCCCAATCCTGAAATCAGCAAATTCTGACATAGCAAACTGAACAGATGTGAAAGGTTAGATTTTATACTGCAGTTGCAGCTGGGAACTATTCAGCTCGATTGGCCTCCCGACATACTTACCTGACGTGATCTCCGAACGACGTGAAGCCCTTTGAAAATGTGGAAAAATCCAAAAAGGCTGGCAAAATAGTCTTTAACAAGCAGTTAATAAGAAGTTAAGTACCCTAAATGCCTCCCCCGCTGCTTGGTGTCGGGTCTTTTCTGAAATCACAGACCCGACGCTTTGGAAACTTCCATGGAGGCGGGTTCGCAGCAGGTTCCCAACCAGTCGGCACTCATTGAGATTTTGCCAGCGGACCCGCCTCCGAACCTGCCCTCTGAGCGCCGGCAAAATCGCGGCCGATGTTTCTGGAATTCCTTCAATCAAATTTGGTGGATTGTATAGTTGCTTTTTAAAATATGACCTCGCTTGGGTCTCGTGCCCTGCCATGTGTGATGTTGAATTATTATGAATATATTGTGATCTTGTTTTAGCTCTCCAGCTATTGTGTTTAGAATTAGACTTTTTAAACTCTGTGGTTTTGTACTCACCAAGTTAATGGATATTAGCTCACAGAAGTGGACCATTTTCTCCAAATGTTAGGCAGTGTAAGTATCAAATAGTCCCAGCCAGGTATTGCAGCGCGGTCTCGCCACATGGAGTATTATTTGTCGTTTTGGAACCATTACTGTAGGAAAGAAGCAGCTGAGCTGGAAAAGGTGCAGAGAAGAGCCACTGGAATGATTGATCGGGGAATAAAGCATATTGAGGATGGACTCTCTGAACTGGAGTTCTTCTCCATGGAGAGGAGAGTGCCGAAGGGGGGAGATGATGAAGATACTCAAACTAATAAGGCTCATGGATCTTGAGAATCAGTCAGGGCTATTGAATTTTGTATGGGGTGGGGGGTGCCTCGAATGGGGTGGCAGTGGACCATAGTTTTTTTGGGGGGCCCAGGAGGAGCATTCCTGGCCCAAGAGGAGCACCCCCTTCACGTGCCTCCCACACATCCACCCCACCCTGGGATCGCTTCCCTCCTCCTAGATCGGATTTGCCAGCCGGCTCAGCATGGGAGCCAACCAATTTCCTGTCCCCCCTCCCAGAATCGGCGAGCTGCAGTGGAGTTCCCAATTGGCACCCTCGGCATTCCAGCGGCATGTTCATGAGCCTAATGCCAGCACTCCTGCTCCTCCTTGACCCACGTAAGTTTCCTGAACCGCTGATTAGGCCACTCAACACCTGGCACCATTGGACAGAGTGTACATGGTGCTGCTCCACCCATTTGTAGCTGAAAATTGCAATAGGAGCCCTTCAACCAACGTAGGACCCCGTCTTCCATACTTAAGCACCTGCCCGCTTGTTTCACTCTTGCCACACAGGGGGGAAAAAAACATGCTGTAGTTGTTGCTGAATTCCCTGGCAGCTCCATTAAGCTTGCCTTGTTGTGTCATATTCAATGTCCATGGATATTGCATACCCATATAATGAATGGGCATCAGATTATCCAAAAATTGCTTTTACATCTGCACTAACAGCAGTCTTACTGATTGAATGTAGTACATCAAATTTGACTACTTCAGCAGGATAGTTGCATATATCTTGTTTAAAAAATCAGTTTGAAAGATCCATTCCATATACATATTCTTTCAACCTTTTTGGTCCATTTCTTCTTTTCTGTCCTTTGAAAATGCGAACTCCTAGCAAGTGATGATTTTTGTACTCACCACGTTAATGAATGTCAGTCCCAGGAAATGGAGCACTGTTTGTCATCCATTGTATGAGTCCATGGCTCTAGCAGCTTTCCATTGCCTTTTAGAAAGTCACCATTTCTTTATGCTTGAGCCGAGGCAGAGAGTGTTGGCAAGCTTGTTTGTCTGTGGTGGGTATCACAGCTGAGTCTGATGCTGTCTTCAGCCAACGTCCATGCATGTATTTTCCAGCCAAGGTCACTGGATGCCACTCAGAAGTGAGAGCAATGCCTGATTTCACCCCCCTCCTGTCTCTGGGGTACTGAGGCCAACTGTAGAAACCCCAGTTTATCATCAGATCTGTTTGGAGTGCATTACATAGAATGAAGAATACGTAAGTTTTCCTTACAAATATAGTCAATGGCACTACATGAAACAACACTTCGTTGGAGCAGATGTGGAAGCCTTCTAAAAGTTTGTTGTACTTACAAAGATAACAGATGAAGTACTGTTTGAACACTTAATTTCCTGCGGCTATGTGGCCAACATCTCTGAATCTGATAGAAGTAACCTTTCTGATGATGAAAGTGACTCAATAACTTGGATAGCACAGCTGTGAAAATTGCTAAAATCACATCAAGTGATCGTCTGTGCCTACTTCTTAGACAGCGGGGAAAGGAGAGAATTCAGCTGCTTTTCAAAAACGAGAGAGACTGTAGGAAAGTAAACCCCCTTGAAGAAGAAAATTGAATTTGTTGCACATCACCTGAGCTGGTAAGCATAAAAAAAGCTGAACGCTGAATCAAAAATTAATTTTGAATTATCAAACGCAGCAAGAATGCTACACGAGTTACAGCACTTTCAGTCCAATAAACAAATGTTTTTATGTGACATTCAGACTTGGTGCTCAGAGTCTGTAATGAGGGGTGGTATTATTTGACCCTTTGAGTACTGGAAGATTTTTTTTCAGCTTTCAAAATATGCAGCAATTTTCTTTCTAATATCTGCCAAAATGATTTTCTTGTAAATCTCCAGCAATGATTGCTAAAGTAAAATCGGAGAAAGGCAAAGGGCTTCAGCATATTCCTAAAATTCTGTGAGTATTGAACATTTTAAGGGTGCAAATATATATTTTTGATGGGCCAGTGCTGTGAATCATTTTGAATTTAAATTAAGGAAGACACACAATTTGATGACTATAAGCAACATACTCGACCATTTTAAGTCATTTGACCTTGAGTGAAGAATTCTAGCATGGGTGCTTTACCCATGGCTCAATGGGTGCACTGTCCTCAGACCAACAATGTATTATCTAATCCCTTGTTTGTGCCAAGTTAGCCAGTCTCAGCCAGGACAATAAGAGGCCACTCGCCTCAGTATCATTAGTTTATGATCAGGAGCAAAATGCTGGTTGATTTTTCTTTTCTTTTCTATCTTTATATCATTGGCCTTTCCAGAAAGCGAATGTGTGAACATCAAGGGGGCAATTATGACTTTGGGTGATATTGTAAAATGGGCGATATCGGATCAGCCGCCCGTTCTAAATCTCCCGATTTCATTTCCATTGGGATAGATGTGTAACGGGCAGCTGATCCAAGTGAGAACAGCGCTAGGCTGGGTTGTGATGCCTCCACTGTTGTATAGCATGCGGATACTCAAGCCGAGATTTTCCAAGATGTTACCCCATTTATATTAAATGGAATAATGTGGATCAGAAAATAGGCTTCAAAGTCTAGGCTCTAAACATGAAGAACAATCCCTTGGATGAGGTACTGGAGGTCTGATGGACGCTTAATTGGAATGTTTTCTGGAGAAGGGGAAGGAGAGAAAACTGGAGAGAGAAAAATAAATTGTTGTATCATTAGTTTTCGAAGGGGATTTAATTTGGGTTCTATATCCCCACATGCACCGCAGCATAGCATCTGAAAGATGAGATGGCCACAGTTGGAAAGTATAATATTCTGTCCCTTTATGTATTTTCCAGTTTGTAATGTGGACCTAATTTTATATTCAGTATTATGCACCATTGTGCATTGTGCTGTGAAGTTTGAAATGCAAGTGTGAAGTTGGATGTCACAATTGCACATTATACTGTACAGTTTTGATATTTGCATGTTCTACACCGAAGAGCACTAGATGGAAAATGTCAAATAGTGTCATGAAAACCTATTCAAAGTGCAGGATTTCATCACGTTATATAGTGGCTCTCAACACTGATGTTCAAAAATAGCACTGAGTGGAGTAGAGCTGCTGAGCAGCATTTAAATTAATGGCCCTGCTATAGCCCAGCTTTTGTGCCGATGTGATGTGGAAACCATGTTTCACCAGTGCAAAAGCTACAGCATCACTTGGGAGCGAAGTCTTCAAGCATCATATTTTTTTCAATGATGAGACTATTTTCAAGAGATGGTCTTACACTGGCTAAACTTTGTGCCAAAGTATAACTGTAACTGGTGCAAAATGAAGTTTTGAAAAATTGTGAGCCTTCATTCAACAGCCAAGAAACTTGTTAAACTTCAGGGTGGGGGGGGGGGGAGCTGAAATTCTGTGGGAATTTCACCATTCTCCTGCCATAACTCCAGCAGGAGACCTGTGGAAATGGTATTGTCTCCCTAGCAGTTCTGCCAATCTCTTACTGGAGTTATGGGAGGGTACTGGTGGAAACCCTGCAGAATTTCATCCTCCTCCCCTCCCCCCGCCCCCAGTTCTTTTGGCTTCCATGATGGCTGACAGTTTATCTAACAGTGGAGGTACTACAATTAGCCTCAGTAATGCTGAGCTAAGGAGGAGAAAATTGGGGGCAGGGTTCATGCTCATGATTACTATCCAGTCACCTTGCTGGAAGTGACTGTGTGGCTGAGTAAGACCAGGATTGGGCATAACTGTGGCACCTTCTACAGTCAAATCACCTACAGACCATTCTTTGTCACACATGGGCCCTCAATTTCCTTGGACTTTCTGCCACAATTCCACAGTAACTTCGCCAGAGCTGTATTGGAAACCCCATTTATATGTGAACAGGGTTTCTGGTGCACATCCGGCGAAATTACAGCAACAGAAAAAGTCCAAGGAAATTCAGGGCCACGAATAACGGTCACTTGCGTGAGGTACCAGAAGGTGCCCTGCTTCCTTGCAAGTGCCCCTAAAAAGAAAGATTTGCATTTATATATCACCTTTCATGATCTCAGGACACCCTAAAGCGATTAAGTACTTTTGAAGTGTAGTCACTGTCGTAATGTAGGCAGCACGGCAGCCAATTTGCGCACAGCAAGCTCCCACAAACAGCAATGTGATAATGACCAGATAATCTGTTTTAGTGATGTTGATTGAGGGATAAATATTGGCCAGGACATCGGGGATAACTCCCCTGCTCCTCTTCGAAATAGTGCCATGGGATCTTTTACGTCCACCTGAGAGAGCAGACGGGGCCTCGGTTTAACGTCTCATCCGAAAGACGGCGCCTCCGACAGTGCAGCACTCCCTCAGCACTGCACTGGAGTGTCGTAAATAGAATGATTTATTTATTTGTGCTCAAGACTCTGGAGTGAACATTAACCCACAACCTTCTGACTCACAGGTGAGAGTGCTGCCCACTGAGTCAACACTTTTAGGAGAGGAGAAAAGGGGTGGGGGAAAGTTATGAAGAAAAAAAAATACAAACCACCCCTTTCACTTTTTTTTAGTGTTGTCAAAGAGCTGATTTTCCAATTGTCTCTTTGCCAATATTAAAAAGTTAATAAGAACAGAAAATGCTGGGAATACTCAGCAGGTCAGGCAGCATCTGTGGAGAGAGAAACCGAGTTAACGTTTCAGGTCGATGACCTTTCATCAGAAAGTTAATGGACACTTGGACATTGGTGCGCAAAGCTCTGCATATCACTCTGTACTATTGATTCTAAGCAGGTACGAGTATCAACCTTGCACCTTCATTGTAACAGCGGAACGAAAGAAGTTGAATATAGACAGTCTGGCGGTGCAGCAAATTAATACTGTAACACTCGGAGTGGAATGATATGGGTACTGACCATTGAAGGGAAGTGGCAGGTGCAGGCTAGGCATTTGGCTGCAGGACAGGAAAGAAATCCAGAAATATAATTGAAAATAAAGCAAGATATTCCATTGACAGTCAGAAGCCAGTGCGCAGTGCTCTCTGCACATGTTTGACACAACTGGATGGAGCTGCACCTTCCCCTAATCAACAGTGATGCTCGGGCAATATAACCATGACTGCACACTTATTACTTTTAACACCACACTGGCTGGTGCAAAATAACTAGGGTCTTCGTGACCTGGAATGGACTGGGTTTGGTTGGACAAAGGCCTGACCCAAAAGTGGCTGATTTTAAGCTCAGAAAAAGGACGAGGGATGTTAGTTTATTTTTCCCCCCCAAAGATATTATTCAGAAGGGACTAGGCACAAGATACTTGAATATTCAAGTGGAATGACAAGAGACAAAAAATGCAGTGGTTTCAAATCCAGTATGTTTATATGTGATCAAGGGCAGTTTCCATGGTGTCCGAGAGAATGCACATAAAACTGATGGATCTGAATTGTCCTAACTAATTGTGACAAGTGCACTCAGCAGCCACTGTAAAAACATTAATAAGCAATGAGCAGTAGTGAAAGGTTTTTTTTCCACAAAGTTAGTTCCTCACCATTTTTTAACGTTTGGCTTATTCCACTTTCTCTAGGCATCTGTGGCTCATTCTTTGGTTTTCGTTTCCTCTCTGATGAGAATTTTTTGCTTTAAAAAAGGGTTTAAATATAAAACATAAAGAAAGAAGGAGGGGGAAAGGGGAAGGTGATGTGCTTCACACCAGTTGCAGACCGAAAATCAAGAATTTGTCACCTAGCATACTGATAGGGACAAATATATGTCCTCCGACACCAATGCAGTACAGGTTAAGCGTCCAAAATCCGGAGTTCCAGAATCCGTAATGTTCCGGAATCCGGACTCCGGGACGATTGGTGGCAGGGTCGTCCAGAATCCATAAAATGTTCCAGAATCCGGAACTCCGGATTTTAGACGCTCAACCTGTACTTCAAAAAGCCATGAACTTTTGTTGTCTTTTTTTGAAAAATCGTATGAAAAATGCGAGTGATGCAATAAAACTTTAGTGTTGTGTTTTATCCTCCTTAATCTGCACAGCTCCACTAAGTGTTTCCGCCAGGCTGCGGCCACGGCACCACGCCGCCCTGGTGGCCTAGTGTGGGCCATCGGATGCTCTGCAGAGCTCATAGCGTCCCTCCCCTTTAACAGAAGGGGCGGGGCGGAGAAATGCGTCAGCGCTACGCGGAGTGGCCCAGGCATTTCTGGACTCGGAACGTGTTTCTGATGTCCGAAGTCTGGAAACGCCCGAGCCTAGGTTGCAATATTTCCGGACTTCGGACATCAGAAACACGTTCCGAAGTCCAGAAAAACACGAAAACCAGCTCGGCCTCGGTCCCGAGGTTGCCGGATTCAGGACGCTCAACCTGTAACAGTTATGTTGTGTAGTTGCATTTTCTCATCTACATGCTGCCCCTCTTTGAAATTTTCTGAAAACACAGCATCAGTTTCCACATGTATGCTGACAATACCCAACTCTACCTCACCACCACTTCCCTCGACCCTGCTGCTGTCTCTAAATTGTCAGACTACTTGTCCGACAGCAGAAATTTCCTCCAATTTGATATCCGAAGACTAAAGCCATTGTCTTCGGTCCCCGCCACAAACTCTGTTCCTGAGCCACCAACTCCAGCCCTCTCCTTGGCAACTATCTGAGACTGAACCAGACTGTTTGCGACATTGGTGTTATATTTGACACCGACATGAGCTTCTGACCAGATCTGCGCTATCACTAAGACTGGCTATTTCCACCTCTGTAACATTGCTTGACTCCGCCCCTGCCTCGGCTCAATTGTCCTAAATAATCGAGCTGAAACCCTCATCCATACCTTTGTTATCTCTAGACCAACGCACTCCTGGCTGGCCTACCACGTTCTAGCCTCCGTAAACTTGAGGTCATCCAAAACTCTGCTGCCCGTGTCCTAACTCGCACCAAGTCCCGTTCACCCATCACCCCTGTGCCTGTTGACCTACATTGGCTCCAGTTTAACCAACGCTTTGATTTTTCAAATTCTCATCCTTGTTTTCAAATCCTTCCATGGCCTCGCCCCCCACCCCTCCCCATCTCTCTAATCTCCTCCAGTCCAACAACTATCTGTGCTCCTCTAATTCTGGTCTCTTGAGCATCCCTGATTTTAATCACTCTGCCATTGGTGGCCGTGCCTTCAGCTGCCAAGGCCCTAAGCTTCTGGAATTCCCTCCCTAAACCTCTCTGCCTCTCTTTCCTCCTTAAGATGCTCTTTGAAACCTACCTCTTTGACACTGCCCTAATATCTCCTGACGTGGCTTGGTTTCAAATTATGTTTGATAACGCTCCTGTGAAGCGCCTTGGGACATTTTACTATGTTAAAGGTGCTATATAAATACAAGTTGCTGTTGGTTGTTGTTGTATTTAATCAATTATATTAGAGGTTTTAGCCCAAGGGTGTCAGTTATACCCCCATAGGAATTAACTCTATTTACATGAGCTATTCTTCAGATGGACTTGAACTTGTTTGTGCCCTAAATGTGTTGCTGCACTTTGAAACCAATTGATCTGGCCTGATTTAAAACTGCAAGCCTGGACTTGGAGTTTAATGCTACATATTTTATTTGGGAACAAAGTGTTCATTTATGTGCAATTCATTCCAGACTTTGCCTCTATTACCTTTTTTAAATTCCATCTTAACACCCACACTTTTTTTGACACCTAGCCTGGGGATTGCTTTTGGAATATGATTGTGAAGATAAACGTATAATTCATCATACTTTTCGGTTAGTGTGATTCTTACAGGCTTGTAGAGCAATTTCTGGGTGGAAAGCTGAGGCTTTTGTATTTGTTTGTATGCTGTGATATAATTCACCAGCCATTAGCAAGTGCCTTAGATGTATGGATTGCTGCAGGGGAGAAAGAAGCCTTGACATCAACAACCACAACAACTTACATCTATATAGTGCCTTTAATGTAGTAAAGCATCCCAAGGCACTTCACAGGAGCGTTATCTGACAGAATTTGATACCGCAACGCATAAGGAGATATTAGGACAGGAAAGCGGTAGGTTTTAAAGAGTGTCTTAAAAGGAGATAAATGTGAGAAGTTGAACAACACCAGGTTATAGTCCAACAGCTTTATTTGAAATCACAAGCTTTCGGAGCGCTGCTCCTTCGTCAGGTGAAGTGAAGAGATGCATATAGGCACAGCATATATAGTCAGAGAACACTGCCAGATGATTACAGTTCATCTTTCTAACTGCCCTTTATCACACCTCAGCAGGAGACGGTCAAGAAGGGAATTCCAGAGCTTGGGTCCTGGACAACAGAAGGCACATCCACCAATGGAGGGGTGAAGCAAATGGTGGAAGCACAAGAGCTCCGAATTGGATGAACAGAGTTGTAATGCTGGAGGAGGTTCCAGAGATGGGGAGGGGCGAGGCCATGGAGGGATTTGAACATGAGCTGAGAATTTAAAATTTGTAGGTCAGCGCACAAAGGGGTAATGGGTAAACGGGACTTGGTGCGAGGCAGGATCCGGGGCAGCAGAGTTTTGGATGAGCTGAAGTTTATGGAGGGTGGAAGACGGGAGGCCGGCCAGGAGAGCGTTGGAATAGTCGAGTCTGGAGGCAACAAAAATCATGTGTCCGGGCTTCAGCAGCAGATGGTCAGAGACTGGCAATATTACGGAGGTGGAAGTAAGCGGTCTTGGTGATGGAGAGGATATGTGGTCTGAAGCTAAGCTCAGGATAAAATAGGATGCAGAGGTTGTGAAGCGTCTGGTTCAGCCTCGGACAGTGGCCTGGGAGGGGGCTGGAATCAGTGGCTATGAAATGGCGTTAGTGGCGGGGGCTGAAGACAATGGCTTCGGTCTTCCCAATATTTAAAAGAAGAGAGAAGAGTGGATGTAGGAATGCATGATACTGTAATGCAAGGCTTTTTTTAAGTGGCATAAAATCTCTGTTCCCTGCTATATTCTTTCAGTTCCATTTACAAATGAGATTTACAGTTTTATACCATTTATATATATATTAAAAAGAAATCCCTGTGCAATATTTCACCCCCTCCTCCTGATTTTTCTCTCTCCCCTCCTCTCCCCAAGTTGATCACTTGTGCTGGGATAAGGTTCCATGAGGCACTTAAGATTAACTAGTGAGTATTGATGGTCTATTCGACATGGATGGCAGCTCAGCTCAATCCTGCCGGTGCCATGAATTGTGTCCAGCAAGGGAAATTGGATCATGATCTGGATTAAGGATTCTAGCTATATTTTCCTTTCTCTAATCCCAGAGGCAGACTGGCCATGTGGAAAATTGGGTGATTTCCAGCGTGCCCTCATCATTGATTCCATAGCACTGTATTATCGGTGCCCTTTTCCCCCCCCGTGAGGATCCTGAATAATCTCGCGCCCTATCGGGGGAGTTAGTTTGATCCTGCCTAGTCCAGAGGAAATTCTGGATACATTCCTGCATCCACTCTTCTCTCTTCATTGCCGGAGGCAATTCCCACCGCTTGATGATTCTGGAAGCTGAAGGAAATGATGATGAAGGTGGTGAGACGCACTTCCATCCCAACAGCTTGAGGAGGGTGCACAGGAAGGTGAGGAAATGGAACAAGAGAGCCTTCAGCTAGTGGAAGGAGGATACAATGATAGCCCAGTGTTTTCAACGAATGGAAGTTGACACAGCAATTCAAGTAACTTCTCACCTGCCCGTTCTTCTCCCTTTTCCCCACCCTCAGAAATCCTTCACAGTCAAACGCTTCTGCCTATTTCCTTCTTGTAAGACCAAAGTCTAAATTTCAGATGCCATCATCCAACTCTAAAAAAAATAAGCGAGCGTACACAGAAATAAACTCTGAAGATGTGCAGTCAAGCCAAGTTTACTTTACAGAACACTCTGTCTACCCTTTGTGCCAGCTACCTTAATTGCTGTAGCTCCTATTTTTCTATCCTATGAGGTGATCCTTGAATGAGATGAAGTTGAATGGTGGATAGCTGGGCAGGTTCTCCTGGAGCCTTAGAGGCTTGAGGTGACCCTCTCACATCAGTGAAGGTGTTGTCCCAGAGGCAGCGTTCCTCTTGCAATATTAAGAGGTGTCAGCCCCATGTCTGAAGCTCCCTCATGCACAGGCGTTGGAGGAAACCTTGAAGCAAACTCATTACCACCCTCTAAAGAAACAGCAACATCTGTGACTATGACTTGCAGCTACTGGTGCAGGGCGCAGACTCTGAGGTGCTACTGGTCAGTATGATGACAGACCTAATAGTCTCAGGGCTAGAAATTCGTGGCCTTAGCACCACTCCATAGCGCCATTAAATGGCGCTGAAATGGCAGCTGCCGCTCTTTCGCCAGCTGCTGTTGGCAGCCGCCATTTTCGTCCCTACCTTTGCACTGCTGCTAACTGGCAGTGCCATCCCCAACAAAATGGCGGCGTTGTGACATAAATTGACATGCAACGCCGACTTTATGCCACAAGTGTGAACTTCGACCCTAGCGCTGAATTCAGCGCTAGAGTCCAAAGCATGCCAGGTTAACCTGGTGTGCAAGCAGGCTGACCGTGGCGATGTCTGCACCTCTTAACACATCATTCAAGTAAGTTTGCATTTATGCTTTTGGACCAGATTTTTATATTATTGAAGTAGTGGCTTGGTGCAATAGATGTTAACATTTTTTTTAAGTGGGCAGGAAGTGCTGCTGCATGCTTGCAAGGCCTCGGATGGTAAAGGAAGGCCTCTGAGAAGACAGAAAATGCTGGAAATACTCAGCAGGTCAGGCAACATCTGTAGAGAGAGAAACAGAGTTCACGTCTCAGGGCGAGATGCTGCCTGACCAGCTGAATATTTCCAGCATTTTATGCTGTCATTTCACATTTATAGAATTCGCTTGCAGACGGAAGAGGAAGACACGGAAGAGGAGGAATCAGACGGAAGGATGCATCCCAGACAGCCCCTTTGTGGCCGGGATATCCGGGATGGAATCATCCGCCTCCGGTCCAAGTGACCACAACCCCAATTCCCCTTTCAACATTAGTCCCACACCTTACCTTCCATCTGTTACTGACTATCACAGCGTCCTCTTGGCCACGATGCTGAAATAAAAGCCACCACAAAGCAAACTTTCCAATCCACCTATATATGTCTATCCATCCAATGTGACATCAAGAAATCAACTCATCACCCGTATGCATTTCCTTAGTGACCATCTTGTGTGTGCCTTTGCCTATCCTACTGATGTCATGCAGTGCTGCCCCAATGGCTACAGCATGGCTGGTGGAAGGCTGCTGACTTTCAGTGGGGGACACTGCAAATTCCCTTGCTGGTTGACCTTGAGGAGCTGGTGGCTGGGAGTGTCAAATTAATCATCTTCTTCTTCTTCTCTCTTCTCTCCCTCTTCTTGGTCACCCACTGCCTGGGCAGGCTGCATTTCTTGGGTGTGTGAAATGAGGAAGGCACAAGGGTGGAGTTATGGTGATGAGAGGGTGGGAAAGCATGAGGTTCATGCCAGAAGGAGGATAATGTATGAGGATACCAGCATCTTTTACCCTTTCAGCTCTGCTGCTAGCGCAGGGCTCAGCCATGCCCTTGCCAAGAATGGCTTGCATCATCTCCTCCAAGGGGGTGAACTGAGGCTAGGAATGGGAGATGTGCCTTGTGATTGGTGCAGATTGTTGGTAGGTGAGTGATTGGGGGTGGGGGTCCTGCATTGAGCAGTGTGTGAGGCTAGTGGTGCAGTTGGTAGGAGATGGCTTTTGAAGATGCATTCACTGACCTTGACCAGTGGTCTGAGGTCATGAAGCTTCTTTGGGCACTGGAGCCAGGTGGTGGCGGCGACACTACTGGCAGTGACAACCTTGGTGATGTACTCCCACATTGTTCTTTCTGGAGGGCCTCCTGTCTCCTGTGGGTAGAGGGCCAGTCTTGCATTGTTGACCCCCTACACAAAGCTGGAGTGCTGCGTGCGAGATCCTGGGTGCCCCTTCCCTGGCTTGCTGAGCCATTTGTGTTACTGCTGAGGTATTTTTCCCATTTTGTTTGAGGTTAGGAAGGGAATTCAGCTTTAAGAGCTGAATATTTACATTTGGGACTTCTTATCAATGTTAACTTTTTTAGAAGGCATTAAGGGCTGAAAACTGCATTGTTTCACTTCATTTTATTTTGTATTGCTTCAGTGTGCATGGCCCCTTTAATTCTCAGACCTCTTCATTGCCCACAATTCCTTGCGAGCTCCACAGCCTCGATTCCAGAGGCTTTGGGAAGCTCGAACGCCACACCTGGACAGGAACTATGCCTTGGATGCCTCCAGTAATGCCACCAGGACAGCATTGCACGGAAGGTAAGCGCTGCGCCAACAATCTCCAGCCCCTCAGACGAATTTTGCCCGTTAGCGCTGTAGCCATTTTCAGCAGCCGTTAACTGCAGTTGCCGGTGACATCGGCAACTTTACTGGCTAACCTGAATTTCTGCCCCTCAATCAAGTCTTGGAAGGCTTGTGAAATGGTTCTGTTCAGGCAGACCCTAAAGGCATCTATTGAAGCATTGGTACCTGCCACTCTGGAAGCCATAAATGTCTTTAGTACCTCCTCCTTGGTGCTTCAGAAACTTCCTGGATTGTCTCTCTCGCCAGGGTATTCTGCATGTCATGGGGAAATTTCCTGCAATGTATTACAGATGCGTGCCATAGCCACCTCCTATTTCTCCATCATCTCAACTGTGTGCATGTAAAATATCTCCATTGCCTGCAGATGATCGATGCTCCTAATTAATCATTGTTCTTCTGAAGACTGGGCCCTTGAGATCTGCATTTCTAGGCTCCTCAGCTGAGGGTGGTCATTTTTCTTCCCTTTGTGAAGGAATGCACTTTCCCTCTCTTCCACTCCCAGGTCCTCATGCTCATGAGCTTGGTGCTTCACCCAGTGAAATCTCTTACGACTCACTAACTCCTCCCTTGTAAGTGGGTGTCTCTGGGCTGGTGCTAGTTATGTGTGACCTTTTTCCTTTGCAATGTGCCAACTCAACATTTAAAAGATCGTGGGGGAAAAATTTGGTTGGTTTGCGCCTCCCGTTAGCGCCTTAAGAGGGCGCTAATGTGGCGCAAAGCAACTAGCGCCCGTGCGCGGTGATGTTTGCACCGCTCATGAAATTGACTAGACATTTTGCGGTGGCGCTAAACACTACCGCCACGATCTCCTGCGCCCGCAGATCGTGACATCAGTCGAGCGTGCAACGCCCCGGTAGTGCCCCGGATCGGATATTGAGTGGCGCCCCCTGTCTTACCGCCTGCCGCTAGCAACGACAGGTTGAGGGGGAGCGTTTTGCAGTCAGGAAGGGACTGGGGGAGCGCTATTTAAAGGCGACCGCTTCCTGCCTTTTTTGGTCGGCAAAATTTTTTCACCACGCATTATGAGTGAGAGAGAGAGACAGCAGGAGATATTCAAAGCTGTGTTGAGGAGTTTTGGGTACTGAGCAGCACTTTGCAGGTTCTTTTTTATTTGATCTTCCTTGCATCGATTTAGAAGAGACTGTGGGGGCTGCACTCTGAGCTCTTTCCTGGGCCTCTCCATTGTTCTTTCCAACAGATTTGATGTACAGGTCTCTCCAGGCCTAGATTCAAGGCTGCAATGAGCAGGGTGTGGATGGAGAGCAAGATTGACCCAATCCCCTTTAAGAACTGGCCGGCGACAGTGTGTCTGTGTTCCATCGCTGACTGACATCACATGAGCTTCGCCAGCGCTCTGAGTTAGCTCCTCGGCCTTTGCGCCTTAAGACAGGTGTACAGCACCTGATTTAGTGTTCCAATCACTTCCAGGGGCGATAAAAGCCAAGTTTGCAGTCGGAGGCGATAATTAGCGCCAGGCGCTAAACTTTGCGCCCGGCCGATAATCGCGCCCCAAACGGGGCGATACTGAATTTCTCCCCCCGTGAGTTTCATGGATAGTTTGTTTCCCCCATATGAGAGTATGCATCCTATGATGATGAGAGGTGCAGGTGGATTGTCTCTTTAAATCAACTATTCTTCAAGACTGTCAGAACCCCTTGTGGCAGGCAATAAGCTCAGAGTAATTGTGAGTTAGCACCCTGCTTCACTGTATCCAGATATTCTCCTTTGCATAAGTCCATCCCCTTGAGACCCAGGTGATGATGTAGGAAGAGCATGAAAGGTAAGGAGATAAATGAAGCCTCTATCATCCGTATAGACTGTGCATTGGGAACTGCGCTGTGACTTATCTTGGCCACCCTTGCAAAGTCATTGAACCTCTTCCTGCATTGTGTGTGGGCAGTTGTTGAAGTGGTGGAGATTGCACTGACTGATTCAGCAACCTCCCTTCATAGCTGCCTAAACCACTCTCTTATGGGGCTTCTTGCTCTTAATCCCCAAGAGTTGTTGCCTTCTAGTCCACACTTAAGCCAGGAAAACATCCCCTGATTCATCTGGGAGCCCTCCAGATGTTGACCCGCCCCACAAGGCTGCCACTGCTTCAGACATTCATTCACTTGTCTTTTTGAGAGCAGGAACCACATGTCCCCATAAGCATCAGCAGCACTTCAATTTCCCTCCCTTCCAGTAGCAGTAAACCAAAGAGAAGTGTTATTACCGCAACCTAACCCGCCCTGCATCTATTATTCAGGCCCCAGAGGGAAAACGGACGGATTAGTGGTAGGGTCGCTTGGGCAGGCAGAATGCCCGCCCTGTCGCTATATCACCAATTTCAGCAAAATCATGCCCATGTTCCTTGAGCATTTGATCATCAATGTCTATCCTTGCAACCTTCGATACTTTTCTTAAACAGATATTTGTCCATTTCTCTCTCTTTTTAAAAAAAGAATATGCCGGAAGTCTGTTCCACACATTTACCATTGAAGGTTCCTTCTCATTTCTAATCTCCCTTGAGACGCAGACTGAATTAGATAACCTGCTTAAAATTACATTATGAAGGCCTCTCAGCAATTTAAAGATTAGGATAGGTCCCCTCCCAATCTTCTTTTCTTCAATGAAAGCTAATTCAGCTCTATGTATCTGTCTTCATAATTTAGAGCCGTAAATGCTGAAATCATCCTTGTTTTCTGAATACTCCAATGCATTAGGTTATTTTGAAAGTTGGGTACACCAAACTACGCACATTATTCTAAAAATGGACTAACCAGCAAGTTACATAAAGCAGCGATGACCTGGTTGAAACTTCAAGATGCATCCAGTATAAATTCATATGTTGCTCTCTTTTTCAGAGTTCTAAAGAAAAATACACCAGTGTGGGAAATTTGTAGAGCCGTGCATTCTTGTCTCCAAAGCCTCGATTTTTAACATGGGGCATGAGGCATGGGGCGTGTAGGGGCTGGGGCCGAGCAGCATGCTCACTTCCCAGCGCTGCGTGAGGCTGAGTGATTTTAACTGCAGTTAGACACAGCATCCTGAGCTACAGAGGGAGAAAATCAGCCAGCATTCCTCTCCCTAAGCATAATCAGACGTTGTCCGGGGGGTTTGGGGTGGGGGTGGGGGGAAGACGTGGCGTGGTGCGAGAGGCTCGGGGCCGTGATGGGGCTGGGGAGGCCGAAGGCTTCCTTGTGAAGCTTTGGGGGGAGCACTCCTGCTTCTCCTAGCCCACAAGGAGCTTAAAAACAGGCAAAGTTTTAAAACTTACTTGGGCCCCTTCTGGCCAGTCCTCCTACCCTGTTGCCGCTGCCGGACATCTTAAAGTTTTTACTTTTTATTTTCTTTAAATAGTCTAGCGGAGCCATGAAGTACGTAATGCATATTTATCAATTAAAATGACTACTGTTAATTATTTGAACTCCTGGGCGAGAAGTCGGAGTGACCCCCGCCTGGGAGTCTCCGTGAGAGGCCTGGTCAATATTAACTTCCGGGTCGGGCCTTATTTACATTCTGCCAGCCAGCTGCCCACCCGAAACAGGAGTCAAGAGGCATCTGGCGGTTGCTACCAAGTGTGAAGATCGGCCAGCCTGGAGGTTGCCCGCTGGCACTTGGGTAGGTTGCTTGCGGGGCATTCGGCACGTTCTCGTGAGTGGGAAGTGGGGTGGTGAGCCCAGGGCAGTAAAAGTGACGACTTTCGTTTGGGGGGGGGGGGGGGCCCGGAGGAGCACTCGTGCTCCCACAAAAACTGAGTTTAAAACTGACCTTCTCAGGCCTCTGCTTCTTCCCCAACAGATTTTACTGAGCGAGGCCCCCGTGGTGGGCACCCCACTCAGTAAAATGCCATCTGGGTCCTACGTACATCATAGGACCCCGATTTATTATATATTACTGAGCCTCCTGCCTGAGCCAGGCGGGTACCTCAGCTGTCGGCAAAAACAACAGGGTTAAACCTGCTGTGGGGCGGGAACGGAGAGGCAAATAGAGCTGCTCAATTTTAATTCCCATTCTGCCAAGCGGAAATAATTAAAATTGTCCCTTAAGTGTTCTTTGTGTTTGTGGTTTGTGTGGTCTTAACTTGCAATAATACTTTAACACTCTTTTAAGGTCATTTCAATTTAAATCAAATGGTTTCCTTAAATGTTGCAGTGTTTTCTTTCTTTCTTGCTTAGAATCATAGAACCATAGAAAGTTACAGCACGGAAGGAGGCCATTTCGGCCCATCGTGTCCGCGCCGGCCAACAAAGAGCTATCCAGCCTAATCCCACTTCCCAGCTCTTGGTCCATAGCCCTGCAGGTTACAGCATCCCAAGTGCACATCCAAGTACTTTTTAAATGTGGTTAGGGTTTCTGCCTCTACCACCCTTTCAGGCAGTGAGCTCCAGACCCCCACAACCCTCTGGGTGAAGAAATTTCCCCTCAAATCCCCTCTAAACCTTCCAACAATTACTTTAAATCTGTGCCCCCTGGTTTTTGACCCCTCTGCTAAGGGAAATAGGTCCTTTCTATCCACTTTATCTCGGCCCCTCATAATTTTATACACCTCAATAAGGTCTTCCCTCAGCCTCCTCTGTTCCAAGGAAAACAAACCCAGTCTTTCCTCATAGCTAAGATTCTCTACTCCCGGCAACATCCTTGTAAATCTCCACTGTACCCTCTCTAGTGCAATCACATCTTTCCTGTAATGTGGTGACCAGAGCTGCACGCAGTACTCTAGCTGAGGCCTAACTAGTGTTTTATACAGTTGAAGCATAACCCCCCTGCTCTTGTATTCTATGCCACGGCTTGTTTTGTGATATTACACAAACATAATACTTGGGGCTTGGTTACTCAGTTACTTTGTCTTTTTTATTTATTCTATGATGTATTATCAGTATAAGATAATAATACCTTCAAAAACGGTCATTGCATCATTACAATATCTTATCGTGACCTGTGTGATCTCCACCCTCTCCTCCGCATGCACAGCCCCCTCTGCGCCAGTGCTTATAACAATTCATTGTACTGTTCTGAATAGATGAGACAAAACAAATGGTTACACTCGTCATTGCCCTTTGCATCTCCACATCATGGCCCTTAGTTCAGCTCAATACAATCCTATTCAAACCAGGTAAAGTGCCTGAGGGTGCTTCAGTTACAGACCCATCTTGATTAGCATGTGTATTCATATTTTACCTGAGCTCCTGGCTAATTAAAAAGGATTTAACTTTCAGTCATTCATACTGACCAGTTGATTGTCTTCACTGATGCATGTAGAGAGATGGATGGCAACCGTTTCACTAAATACAGAAAAAAGATTTGGTTGGCTTGGAATGGCATTCATTTTGGTTTGTGCTAAATTACATCCATTTCTGGAAACTTTTTCAGGCTAAGGACACATGGGATGAAATTTTCCCAGGGCTTCTCCCACATACCCGCTGTAACTTTAACGGACGAGCCACGGAAACCCTGCAAAAATGGCGTAAATGAGTGTTTACACCGCTTTTCCCGGGTTTCCGTTGAAGTTATGGAGAGGGACCAAAAGGACCCCCCATGAAAATTCACCCCCTTTGAAGCGTAAAAGGCGGCAGCAAATTCAAGCCTCGTTGTTTCTGTCACTTTTCAGCTGCACAATGGCGTGTGGCAGACATGTGCTTTATTGCCACTCCTATTTGATTTGCCTTCAGAGCTATTGGGGCAGGTATAGGAGAAGGCTTGGGAGAGGACATCTGTCATACATGCCAACCTAGAAAACAAGGAGAAGTTGACCACCAACTTCCCTGTTAAATCTGCTGTTAAATTGTTTATATAATTCTCACAGTGACATAGAAACATTCTTCTCCCTCCTTCCACCCAGTTTACACTGATTGTTCTCCTCCCTCCTCCAGCTTCATGCTGGAACACTTGTTCCCCACCCCACCCCCCTTTCCCCATCTCCCTCCTTTTCAGTTTTGCTTGCACTCTTCTTCCCATTTGCCTTAAAAATTCAATGAGGCACTCTTCACCCTTTTTTGCTCTCAATTTCTTCCCCTCTAATACGGAGGCACTCTCTCTGTCTCTTTGTCCCCATCCACGGCTCACTGAGGCACTCTCCACCTCTTCTCTGTCTCACGTGCGCTTTCTTCCTTCATCCCAGTTCATGGAGGCACTCTTTCCGCCCCCTCCCCCCCCCCCCCCCGCCTGACTTTCCACCTTTCCCTTCAGTCCACAAATGCACACTTTGGGCTGGATTTTTCCAACCTCGGCGGGTCCGGGGCGAGCGATGTCCGTGGCGTGTGGGGACCCCGCATCTGTCTTGATCCCGGCCTCCAACAAGATTTTCCGTTGATGGGGCTTGTTAAGCCCGCCCTGCGAGGTTCCTGGCCAATTAATAGGAAGCTGGTCTATGACCATGTCCACAATCATTTTGACAGTTGTGCTGTCGGTGTTCTGCAGCATTGAGGTGCTGCAAACACTGACTAGCACTGCACAAAGGTGCACGGCTGTACCCAAGCCTCCCCATTATTCCCTCCGTATGCTTATGGAGGGAGTCACAGCACACAGGCAGGTTCTCTTCCCTTCCAATGGGCGGAAGAGACCTCCCCAGGAGACCAACGCAGCCTGGTTGCACATTGCACAGGAGGACACAAGCAGGGATGTCGTCAGGGGTCCCTGGCTGCAATGGCGCAAACCTTTCAATGATCTCAGTAGATCACAAAACATTACTGCAAAACCACACTCAACCTCATTCTACTGTGCCACTCATAACATCCCCATCACTCTGCCTTCCCTACCCTACTCCTGTACATCCTTACTCACACCAATTTACCTTGCACCTCCACCCATCACTCTCTATCTACATTATCACATTCCCATCTCACTAGCCACCCCTCACCCTCATCCTTGTTCAATCATACCACCTAACAATACACAAGGGTAGGCAGTTGGGTGTCATCACCAATGTTCATGTAAAGTTTCTGTTAATGTGTTGTCAAACATTGAAATCTTTATTTTCAACACATTGCCTTCTTGGACAGATCTGTGTGCACCTTTTGAAATGGCTTAGTGAGTTGCAGTGAATGGTGAGACATAACGGTACCCCTCGCAATGGTGATAAGTGTGAAAGGAATGGCTTGGGCATTGTAGGGATGCTTTATGGTGTTAGTGTGGGGTGGTGCTAACCTGGCGCATCATGTGGCAGCCAGGGTGTACAGCATCAAGTGAAGTAAATCTGGCCATGGTGAGGCCATCCCTGGCCTCCTGGGCAGCAATGTGCTCGGGTGCTGATGCCGTGTGTCCTGTGCAGCATCAGGTGATTGCGGTGAAGTTTGGTGCTGTTGTTGGTGATGTAGGTGTGCCTGGTGATGTTGGTGTTGGGGTTGATCGTGGTGGGATCCTGAGGACCAAGGTGAGATTTTTTTTCAAGGGCACCGATGCTGGTGGAATAGATGGCAGGTGAGGTTGAGATGACAGAAGCGATCTATCAAGGGTGAGATATGATGTTCCAAGGAGGTGACAATGAATAGAGAGTTTACTGCAAACACTTCCCAACTGCATAAAGCTGAAAATTCTCTTCCAAATAATGAAGGCTCAAGCTTCTGAGATTGGAAAGTGACCAGCTGTGAAATGGTAGCTTTTATACCACATTTGCAGCTGTCACCTATTCAAAGCAATGGAGAGTTGTTTAAAACTCGACATACTTACCTGGCGTGATCCTCGAGCGACGGGAACCTCGTGGAAAACTTGGGAAAATGGTTTGTACCTGGCAAAATGGTGATTAAATTGCTTTAAACACTCTTAACTATCTGAATTGCCTGACCTGCCGCTTAGTGCCGTGTCTGCAAAGCGCAGGCAGAACCGGCACTAGGGAAACTCACGAGGCGGGTTCAGAGCGGGATATCGCTCCGCTGTCAATCTTTTGGATTTTGACAGCTGACCCGCCTCTGAACCCGCCCTCTGAGCGCCGGCAAAAAATCAGCTCTTCATCTCTGAATCTCCCTCACTGTCGCTCCTGATAATGTTGCTGCTCCAGGGGATTGAACACTGCTGCACAATGTGGACAGGAAATCCTGCCCACTGTGTGTGGCATAGTTTGATTTCCAGCAGCATCAGGTAGGTTGAGGGGCGGACCACCTACATCTACAAATATGGACAAGTGGCCACTGAGTTCAAAACATGGAATATGCTTGTAAGAGGCGGATGGTTGGCATATATGATTTCTCTGGTATGCAGATAGTGTAATTGAGTTTAATAAATTCTGAGAACTCTGCAGAACATTCTTTCCCAGTGATCTGGGAGTGTGGCTAACTGGCAATGGCAGCATTCAAGCGTCTGGTTCTTTTGTTATTCCATTTTCATATATTACTTACTAGCCTCAGGAAGATAACCGTTATCTCAGAATCCTGGTAGCTCCTGAATTAAAAATTAGTCTTAAAACAATCTTTTTCATTTAGATAGTTTATGAACAGTACATAATATAAAAATTAATATATTTTGATCGATTTCTGTATTTGGTGCATATGTCTTTTCTGAGAAAAAGTCAAGTATTTATGAAATCAATACTTTATTGGAGGAATGTAAGGGGTGGGAAAGGAACATCTTCCATTGTTTGCCCCTGTTTTTCACATCAAGCACTCCTAAATCAGGTGCAACACAGATGTATGGAAAGTAAAACACTCTCAATTCTGTCCCAACAGTGCATCTTAACCCAAACTTCAGAAGACCAACACTTACTGTATAAGTCTTGACAGTTCTTTATTTGCCAATAACAGCAATCCTTGTGGCTTTTTAAAGAGTAAAACAGACCCATTTATTGCCAATAAGTCCAGAATTAGTGAGTTTTGTGCTGTCGGCTTGTACACACTGGGATCACGCTTGAGATTATACAGACTCATTTCACTTAGGACCTTTTATAGCCAGCAGGGAGAGAGGTTTAATTGCATCAGTCTGGTCTGGATTTAAACCCAAGTCCCAAAGATGACAAAACAGTGTCTAACCAACTTCTTTTTCCATTACAATGTTTTAATTCTTGATTTTTATCTTATTTTAAATTCCCCAGAAAATAAGGAAAGGGTGGAAAGGACAAGCAACTTAAGGCATCTGAACAAAAATGACACCGCTGCATTATTTAATATTTGTGTTACTTGTAATAAACAACTTTTAATTGTTTTGATTCCCTCTTATTTTGATTTGTGCTTTTCAAAATATTAATTTTCCCCATTTCTCCCATTGATTACAGCTTTGACAAAATGAAATGCATAATAAGGGCATGCATGGAAACCACAGTCTGCAAAGTACTCATTGTTAAACTGTTTTCTTTACTTTACATAGTTGTATAATGAAGTCATAATGCTCATGTGAATGAATAAAACAATTCACAGACCTATATATAAGTGACCCCGTAACACTTACTTGACAATAACACAACTTCTCCAAAAGTTCCTCTGTTACAAATGCAATTGATCTGACTTGAGGTTTGTTTACCCAGTACTGGGAGTACTGGATAAGGTCAGACTTCAGTAGTTATCAGTAACAAAGGCATGCCCAGTCAAACCTCACCTACTCAGGGATGCCAGAGTGACAGGGACTGTTGAGTTGGACACATTCAGAATTATAAGGAGTTATCGATTTGAAGGAATCCCAGGAGGGGGAAGTGTTTAAAGAACTAGCAGCAGGCGTTCCTGGGTTGCTAACTGGTTGAATGTGTAATGGAAGTTAAATTACATGCAAAATAAATGAGAGCAACTAATAGGAGCGATGTTGAATGAAGAAACTAGTTTGCAGTTATCTGCTTTTTTTTTTAAATATCTGAAATTGCAATGGCAAATATGTATGAAATCACAATGACAAATCAAGAAAGTTATTTGAAGCTTAACATTACACTTTTTAATTTTATTTCTCTAGCAGTGACTTCCTTGGATTAACATGGGATTACTTTAATGTACAATATATACAGGGAAAGAATATAAGTGTTGTAATGAATATTTATATATATATATATATATAAAACCTCCTGTTTTTCTCTTCCTCTAAATGTGAAAAGGAATTTTATACATTTAAAAAAACATATGACTTGTAGGTTCATTTCATGTCTATTTCATTACATCAGTGATCCATTGAAATTTTTAATTTGACACAAGTCAAATAAACAGTTAATTTGCCCTGATGCAAATTAATTTTGTAGTTGACGCTCATCATATTTGCAGTACATCTCTCTAGATTCTGATTGTACCAAGTTCAATTATTAGATCATTTTTACATTTTATTAGGATGTGCAACGTTGTATCAGTAATGAAAAAAAAAATGTAAAAAACAAACCCAGTTTGTATCACGGACTTAAAGCTCTGTCATCTGTCTCTCACCCTGGTGGCTTTTCTACAATAAGTTTTGACTCGAAGGTGATTTCTGTGACATCCTGTCACTTCGAGTCCTCATCACAAACCCTCCAAGGGAACTCTGATCAGGCAATTCCCTATGTGTTATTTAGGATTGAACAAAGATCTGTTTTTTTTATATATATGAGGTGATATGAAGAGTAACTGATTTGTGTCTGCTTTTCCCCTTTCTTCTTGCATGTGACACTTCCCTGCCCTGTGGCAAATTTAGTTTTAAAGGTGAAAGTAGAGAGTTTATCAATCTGATGGGGGTAATTGTGGTTCAAAAGATGCATCCTTTCTGCTTGACATTTTATTCACTGCAAATCACATTTGAAGTCCTGACCGCCTGTAAAGATAGCTTAAAGTCATTGTTGGATTCTCCATTGCATTTTATGATTGTATAGCCTTGTTTTTATTATATATTTTAAAAAAAACCTGAGATGAAACAATGAAGCAGCATGTAACAGTGGAAATATGCATAACAGTCAAGGTTAAAAGCAATGTTTTATGACAAAGCTGGGGATTAACGCGGACTCAAAAGGAGCACAGGGGTTTTGTCTCTACAGAAGCACGGCTGACACTGTCTGACACATTGACAGTGCATGAAAATCCCTGTGTTCCTTCACATTTTCTCTGGAGGCACTCGTTTTCATTTATTAGACTCTTCCTACTGATGATTTGATCTTGAGAGAAATTACTTTGAAATGTGCCGCTGACTTTCACAACTGTTGCCATTAAAAATTAATGAGATCTATGATTAAATAGAAACTTCAGCTTGTTATTGTTCTCGCAGTCGCTCTCATGAAACAATATTTGTAGTGGCTTCGTTCAAATTACATGACATCTCGAAACACCTTGTTTTTGATGAGACTACAACAAAGACAATTTTACTCCCAGAAGTAATCAAAATGTGCTTTACAAAGAGAAAAGGTTTTCATCTGGTACGTAGGGAATTTCTTACCTTTTTTTGTTAGATTCTATATAATCAGTTAAAAAAAATACATAAATAAAGGCACTAGCTTATCTTGCTGATCAACTAGAAAATGTGGCAAAGTCTCCTGTGTTTCTATTATCTTTACTATGCAGAAGTAGAGCTACTTTGAAATTTAGTAAAATGTAGTTCTAAAACAAGTGAGGACTAAATAAAAAGCAGTCCCAAGAAATCCATATATTTAAATACATTTATTGTAACGGGAGATATACAAAGTTCATTTGATTTCAGGTCTGTTTGTAGAACAACATTTTTTTTTATTGGAACAAAATCCTTATATTTATTGATTGACTGACTTCCAACTGCAACATATTGGGCCGGATTTTCCGACCCCCCCCCACCAGTGCGTACGAGGTGCGTACGCGCCCGTAGGGGCCGCGCAAGTGCCGGTTTCAGACATGCGAAGCTCATGCGCCAAAACCCGGCACTTGCGATCTGTCAAGAATCCTCTTGACAGATCATCCACACGCCCGGGAAAAGTGTCTCTGCGGGTGGAGAGTTGCGCTATTTGCACAACTTCCACCCGCTGAATGACTGTCAAAGCCTGCTTTTACCAGCATAAGAGTTTTAAAAAAAATTAGAAAAATAAAATTTGATCACTAATTTATAAATTATAAATACTCTTAAAAAAGGTAAGTTTATTTTTAGCCCCGTAAAAACATTTAATTATTTTTTTCAAAAAATTGAAATTTTTGTTTAAAATATTAAATGGCATTTTAATTAATTTTAAATATGTAATTAAAAAAATAATAATTTAATGTTTTAGTGTGATTTTAAATGTGATCGCCATTCATACTTTTGACAGTTCTGTCCGTACGGAACTGTCAAAAGTATAAAAGGGGATTCCCTTCTTTCATTGGTTCACCTGGCCCACATGATCCCAGGGGGCGCTTGCGAACTACACCTCCATGCATTTCGAAGAGGAGAGGCCCAGGATCACAAGCCTCGGGATCTACGGAACCAGCAGGTAGGTTTGTAGATTTTTTTTTTCCGATCGGAGGCATACACCTGCAGGAAGCCTCTGATTGGAAATTCAGGGCCAATATTCATTGAAGGAAAAACTCCTTTACTTAGAACAAAATATCTTTTGGCTTTTCCAGAATAAAATACTTTGGCCGCGATTTTACGAACTTCAGCGGGTCGGTGGCGGGCGATATTGGTGGCGGGTCCCGACCCCGCTGCTGTCTCCATCCCGGCCTCCGAAATGACTTTCTGATGATGGGGCTTGTTAAGCCCGCCCAGCGAGTTTCCTGGCCAATTGAAGGAAGTGGTTCTGATGACATCATCATCAGCCAGTTTCCTTAAAGGGACCATGCCCAAATTTAGTTTCCGATGTGGAGATGCCGGCGTTGGACTGGGGTGGACAGCAGGTGTTTTGACACGTTGGACCCCCTGGGACACATCTCATTGTCTTGGCTGTGCTCTTAGTGTGTCTTTGATGTAGGGAAAGATTTGAATACATTTTTTCTGTGTTTATATTGTGAATTCTGGGAGATTCTCTCACAGCTACCCTACCTGAAGAAGGAGCGACAGCTCCGAAAGCTTGTAATTTTAAATAAATCTGTTGGACTATAACCTGGTGTTGTGCGACTTCTCAAATTTAGTTTGACATTTGTGCTGTCAGTGTTCTACAGCATTGAGGTGCTGCAAACACTGACTAGCACTGCAGAGTTGCACGGCTGCACCCAGGCTCTCCCATGTTCACAGCATGCAGGGAGGTCCTCTTCTCTTCCCATGGGCGGAAGAGACCTCTCCAGCACACCTACGCAGCCTGGTTGCACATTGCAGTGGAGGGCACAAGCAGGGATAACATCAGAAGGACCAGGCTGCAGTGGCGCAAACTTATCAATGATCTCATTAGATTATGAAACGTTACTGCAAAGCCACACTCAACCTCATCACATCCCCATCACTTTGCCTTCCCTACCCTACTCCTGCACATCCTTACACCAACTTACCTTGCACCTCCACCCATCCCTCTATCTACATTATTACTTTGCCATCTCACTAGCCACCCTCGTACTCGCCCTCATCCTAGTGCAATCATACCAACTAACAACACACAAGGATAGGCACTTGGGTGTTTTAGCCAATGTTCATGTAAAGTTTCTGTTAATGTGCTGTCAGTGTGGTCGAGTGCTGATGCCCTGTGTCCTGTGCAGCATCAGATGATTGCGGAGAAGGTTGGTGTTGTTGTTGGTGCTGCTGGCATGCCTGGTGATGCTGGTGTTGGGGCTGATCATGGTGGGATTCTGAGGACCAGGGTGAGAGAGTTTCAAGGGCACCCATGCTGATGGAATAGATAGCAGCTGAAGTAGAGAAGCAATCTGTCAATGGTGGGAGAGGTAATGAGGTCAGACTGGATGGAGACTTGTGTAAAGACTTGCAGCATCCTGAATCTGTAATGGAAATGCAGTTTAGAGAAGCTAGTGGTTAAGGGAACATGTCTCAATCAGCTGGGAGCTTTGACTTGACATTTGAAGTTGTCAACTCATCAGTTGATTCAATGGCCACTGACCTCCTGCCTCAGCTTCACAGACGAGGTCTAGGCACAGCGGGAAACCAGTGGGCGACCTGTCAAATTCAAAAAGCTGGGAAAAAACCCACTGATTGGTGGCTTGTTTACAGCCACTTATGATTTTAATTGCCTCCCCCGCCACTGTCTGTCGGGTCTGCTCAGCACTGACAGACCCGACATTGGGAAAGTCCAGTGTGCACGTTTTGACAGTGAGTTCCTGACCCACTGTCAATCTTTTTTAATTTAACAGCCAACCCGCCACCCATCCCATCCATTGAGCGCTGGCAAAATTCCGGCCTTTGTTACAGCGCAGAGACGCTTTTATCTTGAATACTTTTGCAGGTAGATCTGCTCTGGCTACTGATTGGTTGTACATTTATCTTTCTCCACTGCTTCCCATGGATCCAGACTTAACTGATTTACACAGAGCCTTCTAGCCTGTCACATTTTTGGACACCCGCACTCTGGGCTGGATTTTCATTGACCCGTGGAGGCGGGTTTGGAGGCGTGTGGGGGGTTAAAATTGCGAAAACTGGTGGGCGGGCACAAACCCGCCTCCATCCCGCCTCCACGCAATTTTCATTAAATCGTGTCTGCTGGTCCCGACTCCGTCCCACCTCTAAGAGGCGGGATAGGCTGTTAAGGCCCTTAACAAGCACTAAATTGCCTCTATAATGCCATTTTGAAAGGCCTTTGTGATTTTAACCCTTTTTCTACGTGAAGCACGCCTGTTCTGAATCACGAATGTGAAACCTGGCGGGAGCACATTTGGATAGCTGGCTGGATGGATGGATGACATATCTGGGAGTGGTGGTGGATGGGAGACATATCTGGGAGTGGTGGTGCAAAAATATCTGGGAGCAGACTTAGGGCTGCTGCTGCTCATTTTGCATCCAGGTCCTCTCACAGCAAAGGCCAGGCAGTCTTTGCAGACCTTCAATGCAGCAGCAATGATGACATCATCAGAGGCGACTTTCAGACTGAAAACACTAATTGGTTCATGGGTTCCCACATGCTGGAACTCAATTGCCCAATTAGATGAAAATCGCATCAATCTCCCACATCCAATTGCAGTCGGGTGGATAACACGAAAAGCGGATGACACGACCCCAACCCGCCCCAGTATCAAAATCCAGCCCACTATTTCAGGAAGCTTCAAACTGTTCTTTCTACTTGCAGTATATGCATCCGAGAATCCCCATTTTTAACTTTTTTAAATCCCACTTCCCTCAATTGTCCATTTGCCATTCCTTATACCCCCAAATGAAGCAACAGGCTGGTTGAGCTGTTTTGGCTCTGTCAGCGTAACATGAAGTACACACATCTTCTGGTTTGGGTTGATTTATCCTCCTCCTTCTACCTTCCTTCTGAAGAATTGCATCACCTCATTTTCCCCCTGGCCCCAGATGATTTAAAGTTGGTAGGGTAGATAGAGAGATACTATTTCCTCCAATGGGTGAGTCCTGAACAAGGGGTATAACCTCCGGAGCTAGGCCATTCAGGGGTGGTGGTGGGAAGCACTTTTTCACGCAAAGATTAACGGAAATCTGTAAGTCTCTCCCCCAAAAAGATGTTGAGGCGAGGTTAAATGAAAATATCAAAACTGAGATTGATGGATTTTTGTTAAGCAAGAGTATTAAGCGTTCTGGAACCAAGGCAGGTAGATGGAGTTAAAATACAGATCAGCCATGATCTAATTGAATGGCAGAACAGGCTCGAGGGGCTGAATGGCATACTCCTGTTCCTATGTTCTCAAATCAACATGATTTGAAACTAAGAACTCGCCACGTGGGGAATTGTCAGAGTGAACCCATTTTCTGCCATTACAATAATTAATTTTAAACTTTCAAATCTTAGTCAGTTATTGACTTGTGATGTATAGCACAGCACCATCTCCTTTGGAACAGTGCAAGGCAGAAGGAAATTCAAGTTCAGAAAGGGGGGCAGCTTCTCATTTCCGATTTCCAGATGTTGGACTGATTAATATCTAGTTGGCTGTATAAATGTCTCAGCACCTCAGTCACTGACTGTATTTGTACAAGCTGGTAACTGCATGATAGCAAAGGTTAGAAGAAGAATGGCAATAGGAGAACACAGGTGACTCAAAGAATGGAAGCAGTGCTAGTGGTTAGAGTAGTGGCAGCAGTTGTGAACAGGGTTCTGTCAGATGGTGGATGGTTATGATGACCACCAACATAGAAGCAATGGCAACCTCATTCAGGGTAGCAGCAGGGAGGAAGCAACCACCACAGGGACAGGGCTAACTGTGAAGGACTACTCCAGAGGATTGAGTAATCGACTTTGATTTTAGGAGGACCAATTTCCCTATTTAATGCAACTTAATTTATATTAAGGAGAATGAGACAGCCAATAAAATATTTCACTCAAGGGTTGCAACATAAATATCTTGATGTAATTAAAATTGCATTTTCAAAATGTTATGTTGCCAGTATATTTATTTTGTATATGATTAATAGTAATTCCCTGTGCTTAACACCTTGGGTGTTAATAATGCAAATATAACTGCTGAACAACAACTTTTTAATTTATATTTAAGAAATGCATACAAATTTTTTAAAAGGTTCATTGCATTAGGACCATTACAATGACTGACTTTTTAAATATCTTTTTACAGCTGCAAGAATAGGTTGTGTGTAACTTTATTTTTACTTCCTGATTTAACCTTTTAGTTATGTAATATAAGAAAATTGTAATGAAATTAACCTGTCGGTTGTGTCTTTCATGTATCACATTACAAGTTCGGAGTGTAGTTTGAGGTGAATGTCGAGTGTATAGGGCCACCTCTTCATTCTTGAGTGTACTGTCTCGTTGTGCCGTGTCACTACACCTTCCCTCGCCACTGTTCCATGCAGGCTCTGGCTCGGGAGTTGAAGTCCCTCAGATCTTTAGGTCTGCATGGCTCTGGTAGTAGAGGGCATTCTAGGAGATGCTCCATTGTTTGAGATGCCTCTCCGCAGTCACAGTCGGTAGTATCAGTTTAGCTGTATCCCCACTTCTGCATGAGGGCTCTGCAGCGGCCAACACCAGTCCTGAGGCAATTGAGACACAGCCAAGTAGGCCAAGTCTCACTGGATCCTATTGGAAGAGATTCCTTTGAATCAAAAGATAGCTTGTTTGGCTTTGTCTGCAGATCCTTTGACCAAGCATCTAGTCTACAGCTGTGGGGATTATGTCCAAGGGTTGGACAGCATGTAAGAACATAAGAAATAGGAGCAGCAATAGGCCACTTGGTCCCTCGAGCCTGCTCCGCCATTCAATAAGATCATGGCTGATCTAGGGCTCAAAGCCACTTCCCAGCCCACTCCCCATAACCCTTCACTCCCTTATCTTGCAAAATTTTGTAAGAAACTGCTCCTGGATGTGAGCCTCTAAGTTGCTGGCTCATGTTAAAAAAGTGGATGATGGGGATCACTTGTCTGCTTTGATCTTTCCACTCTTGATGAAACTTGCCACCTTATGAAAGGTGGGGCAATACCAGCAAGCAGGTAAAGATCATTCACCTTCATAGGTTTCAGGCAGCCAGAAATAGCTCTGCAGGCTGCTTTGAGGACTGGCTCCATCATCTTGGCATACGAGGAGCATTCTCAGACTGGACAGGCATATTCAGCTGCTGAATAGCATAGGGCAAGGCCATTTTGAACCGTCGCCAAAGCCCTCCAGCGATCTGCCCTCAGCCTTGATGACCGATGGTGAAATGCTTGAAGAACTGTAACATACTGAATGGATTCCTTATAGAGGATCCCACAGTACAACCTGAAGGATCAAACCTTCCTCGCAAATGGTGGACAACCATCAACCGCCTCAGAACCAGTCATGGTAGAAGCTGTCACCTTCTCCATAGATGGAAGATTAAAGCATCCCCATCATGCGACTGTGGAGCTCCTAATCAAACCCTGGAGCACATCACTGAGCAGGAAATTTGCAGGCAGCCTACAAGATATCCACACTGTTACACCGGAAGCTTTGGCCTGGATATCCAACTTAGATATTGACATTTGCTTTGCTACTACCATACAAAAGAAGAAGTAGTTCGTAAGGTCATTGGGTCAGTTCTCCATTTAGAGTTGGCCAACTTCCTTAAGATGTTGTTTCTGGCTCCCACCTTCGCCTTTGCTTCGATGACATGATCTATGAGGATACTGGGACCAGTTCAGTTTAAGAGTAACCTGTTCCATCTCGAGCTTTCCCCGCCCCAGAAGTGGTCTCAATGGTCTTGTAATCAAAAACCCATCTGCACCATCTCTGACACCACACATTAGTGTCTAATCCGCTTCTCCCTAAATGGCCTGCCACATGATGGTGAGGGTATTCCTGAGATTGCTGCCTTTGAGGTCTTACTCTTGAATCCAACACTGAATTCATCAACATTTTCTTTGCAATAGCTTCCTTTTACCGTCTACTATATCATTGATGAATGAATGATGACCTGCATGAATGATGACTTCTGGCTGTTCTCCCTTCCATTCCAGAGGTTTTTTCACCTGCTCCAATGTGTCACTTACCCTGGTACCTCCAGAACAACACATTATTTCGGACTCCTGTAGATGGCTCCAATAAAGGCTGCCTATATTTAATTGCATTTATATAGTGCCTATAAAGTAGAAAACATCCCACAATGCTTTGGAGGGGTTGAAGAAAAATAAATAAAGTAGATAAAGGGGTTTAAAGAATGGATGCTGTGTCAGGTTAGGGGAGGTGACTGAAAGCTTGGTCAAAAGGATCGGTTATGAGTAAGTGCTAAAGGTGGAAAGAGACATGGAGAGGCACAGGGTTTTAGGAAGACAATTTAAGTGCAGGATGGAGGCTGAATAAGGCTATTTCTCCAATTATGAATTGTCCACAGCTGCCAGTTACCTGAGGTACCTCAACTATATTCTCCATGGGTGACCACATTTTTTTCATAGGGGCAAGTTATGTCCTCAAGTTCACGTTTTAAAACCTTGCACTCCTTGTGTGTCATAAGTCTAATCAGAGCCTGGCTTTATTAATGTTATGTGAGCAATTGGTGCATTCTCAACAGTTATTTAAATATGACACACAATGGATAATTAGTGGCTGTTTTACTGCAGGAAAATGACTTGAGTGATGTGGGGAATACTTCATCCAGGCTATGGGTTTCACCAGTTGATAAATTGCCTGGGCTTGTCAGAGGAGCAGCATTTGCAGAGGTCCAGATTTACCAGGACAGCACTGACTAATAATCTGTGCAGTGTTGACCCCAACCTTCAGTCACTTCAACCGTTTTGCCTGTCACTGTTCAAGTGATGTGCACTGTAAATGTTTATGCCGCAGCCTCTTTCCAGGCACTTGGAGGAGTGTGCAATGTCATTGCACAATCATCCATGTCCACCTGCATTTAGGAGATGAGTGATGCACCCTTCGGCGTGCACAGAAACGGCTGCAAAGCAAACGTTTAATGCCGTTGCTGGACTTCCTCGAGCGCTGAAGTTAGTTGACTATACTCCTCTGGAAATCAGAGCTTGTACATCAGTTTTCTTTCCTTCAACATGAAGGCGGTGTGATGCCCAAAACATGATCATCCAAGTCATGCAAAATACCTCGGGGGTGAACTTCTGGGTGGCTTCTCCCACTCGTCTGCTGTAACTTCGGCAGAAGAACCGCAGAAACACTGCAAAATGGAGTAAACGTATTCCAGGGTTTCTGCTGAAGTTACGGTGGACAAACAGGAGAGACCCCTGTGGAAATTCGCCTCCCTCGCCTAGAAATTCCATGCTGTTTTTGCCCTAATTTCAGTGTATAATTGGGGCAAGTCGTTTTTTTGTTTCAGCAGCAAAACGGGGCAGTAGTGTGTTTCCTTGCCCTTTATGGCCCTTTGCAGTGATCGCACGTCAAGAGCTGATTCACATGTACTGTAATGAGGGACGGCTCGGAGTTTTACACTGACAATGGTAAGTTAGATTGAGAATTATCCGATGAGCTGAGACTAGCGCAGATGAGGCGTTTGGGAGCCTGACGAGTGGGGAGAGTTTTAGGAATGATATTTTTTGGGCAACTTTGTTGATGCTTTCTTTTTCTCATTCTGCCCACGTCGACCTGGACTTCTCTCACTGCTTCGGACGGTGTGAGATCACACTACACAACTTCACCATACCTGGACTTGGACATTGCTAGGGAGGTGGCCCCAGGAGAGCATCATGATGGCCTGCGCTCAGAGGACTTGTACGTGACTGCTGCAAGAGGCATTTCATCAATGAAGTCTGCTCTTCTGTGATACACAATCTACCTTTGACACCAATGTCTTACTGCCTACCCCACCACCTTCAAATAAAGGAATAATCCTTTACTCCAGTACCCATCCTGGAATATGACAATACAACTGCTCTCTTTTCCTTCACATGACCATGCCATTAATCATCAGCTGATTGAATAAGTGAACCCTTTCCTGTATAGCACTAACCTCCATGAATAATAAAGCATGACGTAAGTGCTCATTTATTTTATTACAACAATATCCAAAGTGAGCACAAGCTAACCTACTCTTTCCTGTCACAATACTTTAAGTGCATGCCTTTCTTTTACCAATTGCTTCTCCTAGGTGCAATCTGGGGGCCTGGTCTAATGGTAGCTAACAGACCCTGAAAGCCCCGAGACAGCAGCATGCATCGCAACCACCGTGGCCTGACAGCCGATATGTAGGGTGCTGCCTATTCTCTCCCCGACTGTTTCTAGTGGCAGAAGAGTCGGTAACCAGAGGATACAGATTTAAAGTGATTGGCAAAAGAACCAGAGGCGACATGAAGAAAACATTTTTTTACGCAGTGAGTTGTTGCGATTTAGAATTCACTGCCTGAAAGGGTGGTGGGAGCAGATTTAATAGTAGCATTCAAAAGAGAATTGGCTAAATACTTGAAGGGGGAAAAGAATTACAGGGCTGTGGGGCAAGAGCAGGGGAGTGGGATTAATTGGAGAGCTCTACGAATGAGCCGGCACAGGCACGATGGGCCAAATGGCCTCCTTCTGTGCTGTATCATTCTATGATTCTATAGTTTCTTCATGACTTTTGGAAACCAAGGCAATTGCACCACCCACAATTGCTGACCAAGCACCGATATAACTCAACAGAGATAGGATCGTGCATCGATAGCAAGTGCACGCCAGCAATTATAAAAAGGATTTTTGTGATCTTAAAATAGCGCTTCCAATGCTTGGAATACTCTAGAGGTGCCCTGCAGTGTGCACCACACAACCTGCCAATGGTTTTGGGCCTACTATGCAACCTGTCAATCAAGAAGGGCAGCAACCTTGAAATACATGAAGAACAGATTTGTGCTCTAGCTGTGGATGTAGAGAATTTATAACTGCCTGTGGCACAAGGTGATACTTTGACAGCCTCATGCAAACATTATAACCTTACGGATCACTTATTGGTGCTGTGGTTGTTAATATTCCTAAATACCTACTGGTCAAGATTCATGCAGTGCTAACACTTTATTAACAGGCAATCTACAAGCAGGTCAGGGTTACCTTGCTGTACATCACTGTAACCAGTCAATCCCTTGGTGGACTAGAGTACAATTTACTTTTAGGACATATCCATATATCCTTATATTTAATACAGTTATACAAAGCTCAGTACTTTCTAGCATCTTAGTAAGAGGACTTAATTGCCCTTTGTACCTGTAGTTCTCAAGTCCATACACTGTCCCCACAGCTTGCTAACATGGCAATTAGACCTGGCTATTGGTGTCGTACTCAAACTTAGATGGGTTGTGCCACTTCTGCAGCTTGTTATTTAATGACTCATCCAAGCCTTGGCACTTTCCTTTCTGTCCTGCTTATTCAAGCCCTCGCTTTCTATATTTACCAAAGATGACACACCCACTGTCTCCATTTCTGATTCCTCCACTTGAACTTCCTCTGATGATATCGGAACTCCAAAAGCCATGCAGTTGGACTGGCACTGTCCCTGACCATTCCTGCAAGTTTTTTTTTATCTTGCTCACTTTTCCCACGTTAAGATATGTGCTCACCTGCTGGAACTACCATTACAACATATTCAAGCACATCTCTGTTCAAGGCCTTGTTCTTCTTATAGCCGCATTTAATCCATCTCCCAGGCACTGGAAATAAGAGTGTACAAATTACCTCGTCAGCCATGGCTCAGTTGGTAGCACCCTGGCCACTGAGACAGAAGATTGTGGGTTGAAGTGCCGCTCCAGAGACTTGAGCCCAAAAATCTAGACTGGCACACCTGAGTGCAGTACTGAGGGAGTGCTGCACTGTCAGAGGTGCCGTCTTTCGGATGAGATGTTAAACCGAGGCCCCATCTGCTCTCTCAGGTGGACGTAAAAGATCCCACGGCACTATTTTGAAGAAGAACAGGGGAGTTATTCCTGGCCAATATTTATCCCTCAATCAACATCACTTTAAAAAGAACAGATTATCTAGCCATTATCACACTGCTGTTTGTGGGAGCTTGCTGTGTGCAAATTGGCAGCCGCATTTCCTACATTACAACAGTGACTACACTTCAAAAAGTACTTCATTGGCTGTAAAGTGCTTTGGGATGTTCGGTGGTCGTGAAAGGCGCTATATAAATGCAAGTCTTTCTTCTTTCTACTCCAAATAAAGCATAAAAAGCTGGGATATAATTTGAGGAACTCATGAAACTTATATTGTTTAAACCCAATAATAAATTTACCAGTAAGTTAAACTGCAAAGAACAAAACTACATGTACTAAATATATATTACTCCTTGAATATAGTTAAAACCACAAACTTCTGAATGGCTTTCTGTGGAGTAGGGAGGACGGCGGGCTAGGAGACCAGTTCTCCTGTGGGTGAGGTGGCCCCTGCTCTATCTTTGCTTCCTGCCAAAGCCTTGCAGCCAATAGACTGTAGCTCAGTAATGATAATAAGTAACAAATGCATCCATGCTCAATGTGTGCATTCAAAATAATGCACTGATATATGTTGACGTTGTAGCAAACGCTGAAACTCATCATTATTGGTGCATGGTGCGTTCTCATACTCATTGTATCAGCACATAAATTCATTTGCTGACATAGAAATAGTGGATGCACTTCAACAGTAATTCATTTGTTGCAAGGTGCTTTGGGACATCCTAAGGACATGAAAGACTATCTAAATGTAAGTACTTTTTTTTCCTATTGATTCTTTTAACTGACACGTTGTGAGAAATACTGTCATACTGACATCAGTTTGATATGTTCCAAGTTAACTTATAGCTCCAGTACTGTGCACCACTAACCTTTCAGAATGACTCAAGTTAACAGGATCCGCGCCTTCAATCATTGGCAAAATTGATACTTTACAGTCCACCAGTGTAATAAAAGGAATACTGCCTTGTTGACCATTAGTCAGGAAGTTATCCTCTAAACACTTTACCAGCAGCAGAAAAACGTTTGCAAAACCATGAGGTAAAAATTTTGTGCATTTTCTCATAAGCACATTCCCTCAAAATCATAAATACTCCATGTACAGACCACAAGTGTTGTCTGAAAAGTGTGCCCTGTGCATATTTTTATTTTGTAAAGGATTTTTTTCCCGCTCCCTAATGAACAATAAGATCATGATCAATCGAGTACAAGTGTGAGCAGCACTGAAACCAGACAAAAATGTCATTAAATTTGATTCAGCAAAACTTTTCATTTCAATAACTCACAAAAAACAATCTATTTAAATTTGATCTTGTTTTTTTGGGTGACTGCTACACAAAGTTCCTATAGTAAGATTCTGCTCCGATGAATTCATTGAGGGACCGTCTTGCCATAATAGCCCATAACCTGCTATTGCGATACTGACATCCTCTCACAAAGTTTAAAGAAAGAACTTGAATTTATATATTGCCTTATCATATCCTCAGGGCATCCCAAAGCTCATTACTTCTGGAAATACAGTCATTATTGTTATATAAACAAACTCAGCAGCCATATTGCACACAGTCTCATAAACAGCGAAAAAACCAATGATCCGATAATGCGTAGGTATGAGGGGCGAGTTGGCTAAGGTAGATTGGGAAACTACATTAAAAGGTATGACGGTCGACAAGCAATGGCTAGCATTTAAAGGATTAATACACAATTTACAACAAATATACATTCCTTTAAGGCACACAAAACCCCACCAGAAAAGTGGTCCAACCGTGGCTAACGAGAGAATTTAAAGATAGTAAAAAAAAAAGAAAATACTGCAGATGCTGGAAATCTGAAATAAAAACAGAAAATGCTGGAGATACTCAGCAGGTCAGGCAGCATCTGTGAAGAAAGAAACAGAGTTAACATTTCAGATCGATGACCTTTCTGTTGAAGTGCATCCACTATTTCTATGTTAGCAAATGAATTTATGTACTGATACAATGAGTTCTGACGAAAGGTCATCGACCTGAAACGTTAACTCTGTTTCTCTCTTCACAGATGCTGCCTGGCCTGCTGAGTATCTCCAGCATTTTCTGTTTTTAATTTAAAGATAGTATTAGATCAAAGGAAGAGGCTTATAATGTTGCCAAAAAGAGCAGTAAGCCTGAGGATTGGGAGAATTTTAGAATTCAGCAAAGGAGGACCAAGAAATTAATAAAGAAAGGGAAAATACAATGGTCCAGAAATTCAGGTCGGAGGCTTCCCGCAGGTGCAAGCCCCCAACCTGCACTTACCTAGCGCGCCTGCCATTGTGCTGTGGGCCCGCGTGGGATTCCAATCCTGGGCCTCCTCTAGCTGCCGGTGTGCAGTGCTTGCGTATCCCAGGGGCGCAGTTAGTTCAAAGCGTCCCCTGGGATCACGTGGGCCATGGAGAGCCAATCGGAGCAGGGAATCTCCATTCATAGATTTGACAGGAAGACCTGTCAAATCTATGAATAGAGATCGGCCCCAAAACCTAACTAAAACTTCAAATATTTTTTTTTTAAATCACATTTTTAAAATAACAATAAATTACATAAAATAACTATTTTAAACAATTTAAATTTTTGAAAAAATTAATTACAGTTTTTAACAGGGCTAAAAATAAACTTACCTTTCTTTAAAGTATTTAAAAATAATAAACCTGTGGAAAAAATGTTTTAATTTTAGTTAATTCACCACTTACCTTGTTAAAAGCAGGCCTTGCGCCTGCTTTTTCCCCGCGCAGCTGCCAGGGATTACCCTCACTCCAAAACCTGTAAAAAAAAACGGAAGTTCGCTGCGTGCGCGCTGCCTCTCCCGCGCACGCGGTTGACCCTCGAACCCCTTCTTTCACGAGACCGGAAGTTCCAGTTTCCCGTGCATGCGCAGTGCATGCGTGAAACCGGCACTTCCGGTGGCCCTACGGGTGAGTACACAGCGCATACTCACCCGTGGAGACCCGAATTTCTGCCCCAATATGAGAGTAAACTAGCGAGAGACATAAAAACAGACTGTAAAAGCTTCTGTAGGTACGTAAAAAGGAAAAGATTAGCAAAAGTAAATGTGGGACCCTTACAGGCTGAGACAGGAGAAATTATAAATGGGGAATAAGATAGTCGGCAGAGAATTAAACCAAATACATTGGGCAGAATTCATTGACCTGTGGAGGTGGGTTTTGGAGGCGTGTGGGGGGTTAAAATTGCGAAAACTGGCGGTGGGCACAAGTCCGCCTCCATCCTGCCTTCACGCAATTTTCATTAAATTGTGTCTGCTGGTCCCGACTCCGTCCCGCCTCTAAGAGGTTGGATAGGCTGTTAAGGCCCTTAACAAGCACTAAATTGCCTCTATAATGCCCATTTTGAAAGGCCTTTGTGATTTTAACCCTTTTTCTACGTGAAGCACGCCTGTTCTGAACCACGAATGTGAAACCTGGCTGGAGCACATTTTGATAGCTGACTATCAGCTGCAGGTCGGTGGTGGTGGTGGTGGTGGTGGTGGAGGAGGAAAAATATCTGAGAGCAGACTTAGGGCTGCTGCTGCTCATTTTGCCTCCAGGTCCTCTCTCAGCAAAGGCCAGGCAGTCTTTGCAGACCTTCAATGCAGCAGCAATGATGACATCATCAGAGGCGACTTTTAGACTGAAAACACTAATTGGGTCATGGGTTCCCACATGCTGGAACACAATTGCCCAATTAGGTGAAAATCGCATCAATCTCCCACATCCAATTGCAGTCGGGTGGATAACACGACACTAGCCCGCCCCAGTATCAAAATCCAGCCCTTTGTGTCTGTCTTCACGGAAGAAGACGCAAAAAACCTTCCGGAAATAGTGGAGAACCAAGGGTCTAGCGAGAATGAGGAACTGAAAGAAATTAGTATTACTAAAAAAATATCACTGGAGAAATTAATGGGACTGAAAGCCGATAAATCCCCTGGACCTGATGGCCTACATCCTAGGATGTTGAAAGAGGTGGCTATAGAGATAGTGGATGTATCGGTTGTCATCTTCCAAAATTCCCTAGATTCTAGAACGGTTCCCACGGATTGGAAGGTAGCAAATGTAAGCCCACTATTTAAGAAAGGAGGGAGAGAGAAAATGGGGAACTACAGACCAGTTAGCCTGACATCAGTAGGAGGGAAAATGCTAGAATCCATTATTAAAGACGTGGTAACAGGGCACTTAGAAAAAAATAATAGGATTGGGCAGAGTCAACACGATTTATGAAAGGCAAATCATGTTTGACAAATCTGTTAGAGTTTTTTGAGGTTGTAACTAGCAGAATAGATAAGGGGGAACCAGTGGATGTGGTGTATTTGGATTTTCAGAAATCATTTGATAAGGTGCCACACAAGAGGTTATTAAACAAAATTAGGGCTCATGGGATTGGGGGTAATATACTAGTATGTATTGAGGATTGGTTAACGGACAGAAAACAGAGAGTAGGAATAAACGGGGCATTTTCGAGTTGGCAGGCTGTAACTAATGGGGTACCACAAGGATCAGTGCTTGGGCCTCAGCTATTTACAATCTATATCAGTGATTGGATGAGGGGAGTTTGCTGATGATACAATGCTAGGTGGGAATGTAAGTTGTGAGGAGGATGCAAGGAGGCTGCAAGGGGATATAGACAGGCTAAGTGAGTGGGCAAGAACATGGCAAATGGAATATAATGTGGAGAAATGTGAAATTATCCACTTTGGTAGGAAAAATAGAAAAGCAGAGTATTTTTTAAATGGTGAGAGATTGGGAAATGTTGGTGTTCAGAGGGACCTGCGTGTCCTTGTACACGGATCACTGAAGTTAACATGCAGGTACAGCAAGCAATTAGGAAAGCAAATGGTATGTTAGCCTTTATTACAAGAGGATTTGAGTATAAGAGTAAAGACGTCTTACTGCAATTATGTAGGGCCTTGGTGTGACCACACCTGGAGTATTGTGTATATTTTTCGTCTCCTTACCTAAGGAAGGATATACTTGCCATAGAGGGAATGCAACGAAGGTTCACCAGACTGGTTCCTGGGATGGCGGGATTGTCCTATGAAGAGAGATTGAGTCGACTAGGCCTATATTCTCTCGAGTTTAGAAGAATGAGAGGTGATCTCATTGAAACATACAAAATTCTTACAGGGCTTGACAGGGTAGATTATAGAAGGATGTTTCCCCTGGCTGGAGAGTCTGGAACCAGGGGTCATAGTCTCAGAATAAGGGGTCAGCCATTTAGGTCTGAGATGAGGAGAAATTTCTTCACTCAGCGGGTGGTGAATCTTTGGAATTCTCTACGCCAGAGGGCTGTGAAGGCTCAGTCATTGAGTATATTCAAGATAGAGATTGATAGATTTTTGGATATTAAGTGAATCAAGGGATATGGGGATAGTACAGGAAAGTGGAGTTGAGGTAGAAGATCAGCCATGATCTTATTGAATGGCAGAGCAGGCTCGAGGGGCCGAATGGCCTATTCCTGCTCCTATTTCTTATGTTCTTAATCTGTTTTTGGCGGTGTTGGTTGAGGGAGAAGTTAGACAGGACAACAGGAGAACTCCTGGCTCTTCTTTCATTAGTGCCATGGAATCTTTTACATCCACCTCCACAAACAGAGGGAACCTTGGTCTCATCCAAAAGGTGTTGCCTCCAACGCTCTTGGTAATACACTGAAGTCCTGGTTGAGATTATGTGCTTATGTCCCTAATGGGGCATAAACTAACAACACTCTGAATTGGAGGCGAGAGCGCTGTTAAATGAACCAAGCTGACATTGAAGATCGACAAACATTTGTTCTCTTCATACCTAACAGCACATGAGGCAAGCCATTTTGTCCACTGCTTTACATCCAGCAGAAAGTGCTCTGGGTTGTTTCTGTAACAAAGTCCCTTTTTACGTGGACAGGTCATTAACCTAGCAACTTCCTACTAGGCGAGCTGGCTAGATGCCATTAAGGGTCGCCATTTCACTCCCATTGGATGCGAGTACCCCAATGGATGACAACCCAGCATTGAGAGACCGGAGCTCTGAGCTGCTGCTCACTGGGACTATGATAAGGGAGGGTGGGGGCACTCCATTCCCATCGGACACAAGTATCCCGCTGGAATTAAACCCATTATTCAGAGCCTCTCATATCTGCTCGCTAGGGCTCAAACCCAAAACCATCTGACTCAGAGACAGGAATGCTAACACTTAGCCAAGGCTTTTTCTGACAAACATTTAGTAGAATTTAAATTACAAACTGGAAAATGTTCTTGGTTGGGATATATTGACGGCATTGAAGAAATACAATGAAAATATATATTTTTGTATTTGTGTAGATATTTCTCAAGATATTGGAGATTTAAGACTTCATAGATGATAAACACCAAAAAGTGACAGGTAATCTTTTTCTTGACCAATAGCCAATTTTCAGTGCAAGATCTTTTATAGTTAAAGAATTTGACTATTCCATGTATTAGAGGAAACTAGGTTTTGTTTAATTTTTTAATTGTTTTCAAATGTTTATAATTTCAGCACTACAATCTGTGATAGCATTAGCTGAGATGTTGCACAATGTCAGCAGCCTGGTTACAGCTGGGACAGGTAACTATGAAATGCATTAGCCCTCCATCCTTATTATAGGTCCTTTTGTAACTACTGGTAATTAAAAATAAATAAATCATGGATCCATACACTGTCATAGTTACACTGCCAGAAGCACTGTCCTCCTGATTTGAAATTTAGGATTAAAAAAAAATGAGACAAATTCACATCTGTTAGTACGATGCATTTATAAGATAATGTCATTTTCCCTGCTCAAGGTCAAGATCAAGATCCTCACATTTGTGTTTACAAATTGCAGTGACATTGTTCCTGTGGTGCAAGTCAATCCAGCCATGGAGGCAACAACTAGCGTTGCAGAATTAATGTACCAGGATAATTAGCAAACCCTGCATGAGTGCAAGCTCCAAAACACACGCTGGAAGCAGTGGAAATATCTTAAAGAGAAAATGCAATCATTTTCACAATGACGTATTTCCATTTTTAATTCTAAAACTGCAGCACAGTGGTGATGGGACATAGTAGTGTCAAGTTTTACAATTAAGTTAGGCTATTTTTTATTATTTGACTGGACATGATTCTGCTATGTGAATCAGATTAGAACCAACCTTTTGTATGCTTATTTTTATTACTGTTCTATGGAATGAGAAAATGGCTAATTTACAGTAACAAAATATAGTTTTCTTCCTCTCTCTCCGTTTGTCTTCTCTTCCCGCCCACCCTCTGTCTCTATGACTAATTGCCCTTGGATCAGTTCACCAGCACATATGCAGCGATTGCTGTTGCTGTAACATAAAAGCAAGCACCATAGTGCATTATATTTACTAGACACGGGCTGGGCAACAGGAATTATGCTGGAATATTTAAAATCCTACACTTGAATTTATTTTAGGACGGACTGAGAACTTTCAAAATCAATACCAAAATGATATTTTGCATTATTTACACGGTAAGCTTTCAAGGCGATTCTTGGTTAATACAGAAGTTATTTTATACATGAACAGGGGCAGCTTAGTAATCAGATTTTTCAAACCTCCCTTAATAAAACCTTTCAGCAGCAAACAAAAGCAGCAGCTTCATCATTCGTATACACACATGCTCAGTAACACAGCTGCCAAGCAAACCAATTGAGAGATAGAATACCATAGTATTACAGTAGAATTAGTGAGTGATTATGTCGGGAGGTATGTAGATGTTGTGATATTTGTAAATTGAATCCTGACATTTGGAGTCGAGGAAATTCATGCACTGTCTTCTTATTTCCTTTACCCAGCTTCTTGTGAAAACCTTGTAATGACTTCCCAGAAGAAGATATGGACATTGATGGGGAAATAGTGCTATTATCAATGATTCAGAGTCAGTCCATTACAAAACTGAATGGCTCATCTACTTTTGAAGCTTTGTACCACGTCATTGTTAGAAGTGAGGAAGAAGAAAATCTAAGGTGTTTCTCTGACTAACAAGAAAAATACACCAAAACCCTGATTTTCACCTCCCACGCACAACGAGAATGGGACGGTTGGGGTTAGAATCGTGGTAAACAACTTACTGCTGCAATCTCATCGCGTGCCCACCTGCCGCCATTTTAACTCCTGGCTTTTGAGAAGCGGTGGAGGTGCTCACCACAGGCAGGCGTGGGCCTCATTAATATGTAAAAGTTTTGGGGTAATTAAGACTCCGATGTGATTTTATCTATGGATCATGCACAACACCAGAAGAGACCAGTAAGTTAAGCACTGTTAATTTTTTGGGAGATTCCTTGTGGGGCAGAAGGAGCAGGAGTGCTCCGCCAGGCCTCATATGGACGTCTTGGGCCTTCCCTGTCCCATGCTTCCCCCCCCCCCCCCCCCGACTGCGGTGCTCTCCCAACACGCTTTTCCCACCCTGCCCGACCACTTACCTTAATGCAGGGGAGCCGGTGGCGGCCTCATACAGCCTGAAATTATGCTGCTGCACCCGCCTGCCAGCTACCTGGTGATTCCCACCAGTTTTGGGCGGGAGTCTGAGGAAGGATGTTCTTGCCATGGAGGGAGTGCAGCGAAGATTCACCAGACTGATACCTGGGATGGCAGGAATGACGTATGAAGAGAGATTGGGTCGATTGGGCTTGTATTCGCTAGAGTTTAGAAGAATGAGAGGGGATCTCATTGAAACTTATAAAATTCTAACAGGACTAGACAGACTAGATGCAGGAAGGATGTTCCCGATGGCGGGGGAGTCCAGAACCAGGGTTCACAGTCTAAGGATAAGGGGTAAGCCATTTAGGACTGAGATGAGGAGGAATTTCTTCACCCAGAGAGTGGTGAACCTGTGGAATTCTCTACCACAGAAGACAGTTGAGGCCAATTCATTAAATATATTTAAGAAGGAGTTAGATATATTTCTTAAGGCTAAAGGGATCAAGGGATATGGGGAGAAAGCAGGGACAGGGTACTGAATTTGGATGATCAGCCATGATCGCATTGAATGGCGGAGCAGGCTCGAGGGGCCGAATGGCCTACTCCTGCTCCTATCTTCTATGTTTCTATGTTTCTATGAGTCCAACATCTAACATGCACACGAGTCCCAGATGTTAAAATGGGCTGGGCCTCATGTGTGCGCCATTATCATTTGCCCCGCATGCCACACTCGTGCCCCGAGTTAAAATTGGGCCTGAATTATTCATAGTCTCCCAGAAGCTAAACTCACCAACACATCCTACAGTAACACTTTCATAAAAATGCCTTTGGGTGATTTGGTTCTAAGTTACGTTGTCGTGGTATGTAGACGTTACAACATCAACATTGTTGGGGGTCCTGTTCAATGCCAGTTTTAAAATCCCAGAGTGCGAAGTGCAGCCTTGGACATTATTTCCAGTGCATCACTGGTTTCTTACAGACAGATACCTCTTTTTACATACATAGGATATACAGCACAGAAACAGGCCATTCAGCCCAACCAGTCTATGTCGGTGTTTATGCTCCACTCGAGTCACCTCCCATCTTTCCTCATCTACTTCTTCTCGTATGCTTGTTCAGCCTCCCCCTAAATGCATCTATCCTATTTGCTTCAACCACTCCCTGTGGTAGCGAGTTCCACATTCTCACCACTCTCTGGGTAAAGAAGTTTCTTCTGAATTCCCTATTTGAATTCTTGGTGACTATCTTATATTGATGGCCTCTAGTTTTGCTCTTCCCCACAAGTGGATTCGCCCTCTCTCTTTGTCTACTCTATCAAAACCTTTCATAGAAACATAGAAAATAGGTACAGGAGTAGACCATTCGGTCCTTCGAGCCTGCACCGCCATTCAATGCGTTCATAGCTGAACATGCTACCTCAGTACCCCATTCCTGCTTTCTCGCCATACCCCTTGATCCCCCTAGTTGTGAGTGTTCATAATTTTAAAGTCCTCTATTAGGTCACCCCTCAGCCTTCTCTTTTCAAGAGAAAAGAGACCCAGCCTGTTCATCCATTCTTGACAGATATAACCTTGCATTTCTCGTATCATCCTTGTAAATCTTTTTTGCACCGTCTCCAGTGCCTCTATATCCTTTTTATAATATGGCGACCATGAATATTGTACAATGATGTTGAAAATGTCTTGGTTTTCTGAATATTTGACAATTTCAGTTCCCTCAGGCTAAGGTAATTATAACAACATTTCACCAAAATCTCCTAATTTCATCCACAAGTCTGCCATTAATTTTGAAATATTACTTCAAATACGTATCAATATCAAAAGTAATTTTCCAGGTATTGGTAATGATACCATCTGGAAACAGTTATGTCCAACAAATCAGTCATTGTACCACTTTCCAACATAGGTTTACACTGTAGGAATTGGTCAGCTGTGAAAGAACCAATTAAGCTCATTAAGTGGTATGGTGAGGTTGAATCCAATTAAAATAAGCTGAAGTGCAGTTTCCGATCACCTAAAGGGCCGTCGCAGCTGCCTGCTATAATTCCAACTTGGAGTTACACTAATGAGATGAACTTGGCATCAAACAAAGCAACGATGTCTGTTTCTACGACTATGCCTCCTCCTCATCATTTTGAGGGGGAAATGGGACAAATATAGGAGGTTTAGGGACAGGATCCATAGGAGAAGGCCTTATCCAAGAGATTGGACCTGCAGAGCCAGAATGTCACAAGGGGGTAATTTTCAAATTCGCTGCTTAGGGATGAAAATCGGGCGGGATCGACAATGAGTGGGCGTCTGCTTCACTAGGTTACCACCCAAGTGGTGAAATTGAAAATTACCTCCTGAATTACGAGGACTTGGAGCAGCAGTGCCTAAAAAAATGTGAAGCTCTCCAGGGAAGCAATTATTGAACTGTCCTACAGCAGCAGATGACCAGGAGGTCATCTATACATTGAGAACTGCTGTGTATTTTGCTATAAATGTCACACTGCTATGAATTATTTTGACCTTGGTTCATCTCAATCATGGGCATGGGAGAGGGGGTGGTGGAGGAGGTGATGAGGATATTTCAGGTATTTAGCCAAAGAACAATGTTCCCTTGCCTTCAAGCAGTAACAAAGCACTATTTTGGAGGGTTCATAGGCTCATCCATTTTCATAGAGAGAGGGAGGAGCAGTTAGAAAGATGGAAACAGTAACTCACCTGCCCCAAGCTCTGCGGTGTCGTGTGGAGATAAGGGAGTCCCGAGTCAATCCAAAGGCTTGTATTGACTGCAAAAGCTTCCATTCAATCAATGTGCAGGTGGCCTGCGATGCACCATGAAGAATCTTGCATGTGACGTACCCAAAATCACCATATCCCTCATTCATCCTCCTTTGCCAAACATTGTTGGCTGTGCTATTTGAATGTGATGAATCACAGCAAAGCTGGTTGTTATGGGATCTGGCCTATGGAATGAAATCATTTTTTGCTGATTCTGTGGTATAAGCCACATATGCCAGCAGAACATAAGAGACAAGCAGGCACAAGGCAATGCACTCGATCATTAAGCAAACCATCAGTACCTCAAGTAGTGCTTATGGTCCCAGGACTCCTTGAGGGAGGGACTTTATAATACAAGCTAACTGCAGTGTGGAATAATCATGTCTTGCTGTTTGCCACATAGCCGCTGCAAGAAGTAAGGGCTTCTCTTTGAACTATATGAGGAACATACCCATTGCACGCTGATGGAGAGCAAAGGACTCCAGCTGCCTTCACCAGCAAAGTTTGAGGTCGCAAAGGTATCATAGGCTAGAGATAATCTGATTGTGTTGCCCATTTTAGTTAACAGAATCTTTAGTGGCAAGAAAATGTATGCACCTGCCTGGCTGATAACAAATGCAGATATTAATTCCTCATATCAACCTCAGTCCCGTGGGAAACATTACATAGGTTTGTACATAACGATTGCTGGATACAGTAAATCATTAGCCATGGTTAAGCTTGCCTTTTTCCTTTTTGTTACCGTAGCAACCATTGTCATCACTTGGAATTTGCTCTCTCCCTTTGCTTGGTTAGAAATACAATGTAAACAGAGGTGACAGAGATGCACATAGTAAATTAAACCCATTTATTGTTTGCTTTGTATGAGCGGTTTATATTCCTGTTAATGCTTTTGGTCTCTTTGTAATCTTCTTACAATAAATTATTTCAGCTCTCATGGTCAAGTTGCAACTTCCCATTCCTTCAGAAATGTTTATATTTGCTTCGAGATTGAGGTCAGCTTTCAGTAATGTGACTGGGAAAGGAACAGCAAACAATGTGTGGTAAATGCTTTTAACTATTGGACTTATATTATGCCTCCATGCGCTCTCACTCCAGTCTTTGAATGTAATAGAAAATCACTTCGCACCTCATTAAGTTTGAAATATCAAGTGAATTTATTTTACAAAAAATAAAAAAAGCAAATAATTAGCTGTCTTTATAATATGGTTGTATATTTACAATAGATATGCACCCAATTCTTAATATGGTCAAAATAATAATAAAAGCAACTCAACTCTAAGCACTCTAAAGAATCTAAGAATTAAGCTATCCCTTTCTAAATGATCATTGTTTCTTTACCTTACCTATATTAATCTAAACTGTTTCTTGGAAATTCTGATTTTCCTCTCTTTCAAGAGTTTCATCCTGACTGGTTCCTTCTCTGAGATTTTTAAAACTGACTCCCCAATTCGGACAGAATTGGTTTTATGCATCCTACCACTCAAATCTAAAAAGGAACTGTCAGTCATGTACGAACTGAGCCAATCATGCAGCATTACACATAGAGTACTGTGCAAAGTTCTGGTCTCCATATTACAAGAAGGAGATAGAAGCACTGGAGAAAGTGCAAAAAAAGGTTTACAAGGATGATACTAGAACTGAGAGGACACCGCTATCAGGAAAGACTGATAAGGCTGGGGCTCATTTCTCTGGAAAAGAGAAGACTGAGAGGTGACCTAATAAAGGTCTTTAAAATTATGAAGGGTTTTGATAGGGTAGATGTAGAGAAGATATTTCCACTTGTGAGGGAGTCCAAAACTAGCGGGCATAAATATAAGATAATCACTAATAAATCCAATAAGGAATTCAGGATAAACTTCTTTACTCAGAGTGGTGAGAATGTGGAACTCGTTACCACGTGGAGTGGTTGAGGCGAAAAGCATAGGTGCATTTAAGGGGAAGCTAGATAAGCACGAGTGAGAAAGAAATAGAAGGACATGTTGATAGGGTGAGATGAGACAAGGTAGGAGGAGGCTCATGTGGAGCATAAATACCGCAGAGACCTGTTGGCCTGTTTCTGTGCTGTAAAATTCTACGTTTATAAATTAAAATTATTCTTCTCTCCACTTTGTAAAGAAGCAAACTTATAACAGTATATCAAAATAAGTTTATTGCAGAAATCTGAACTGCAGTCTTTTTTTAAAATTGCTTGGCCACGAACTTGCTCGGGTCGGGATCTCAATCGTTGAGCCGGGTTGTGCCCTCCAGGACTTACACCACAGGAGTTGTGGGGTCAGTGGTCGGAGACCTCAGTTCCATGGGGCAGTTGGGCCAGCAGATCCGTGCTTTAGCATAATATTGCTGTTCTAGCCAGTGCTACTTCCACAGTGGTGGTATTATTTTTTTTTTAAGTATTTTTTTGATGGTGCTCTAGTTACAGTTCCAAAGCTTATGATCAGAAGATGGTGACCGCCTTATTTCTTATCGGTGTTGGGAGTTTCCTACCTCTGAAGAGAGTCGCCTGTCAGCATCAGGTTCTGTTCCAATTAGTTCACTAATTTCACAAGCATCAGACATTACCGGGCTGCTCGAAAGAAAGCGCAGTATCCCGAGGTATTTGTATGTCGTTTGCCTCGTAAGAATCTCTGTCAAAGGCTCCAATAGCAGAAACCTCCATCAAACCTAGAAAATAGGCACCAAAAAGCTCAGCGTTTAATTCCTGCCCTTATGGGGAAGAACTGGTCTGCTCAGTATAAGTAGTGTGACACAGTAATGGAAGTAATTTTTTCCCCTCTAGTGTTAATTTGCTAAGCACAATCATTTCTGAGTTAACTAAGTAATGTGCTTTAATATAAGTAATTACCTATCTCTACTTTTATAATTGGGGGTCTTTGTGAACTCCGCAAAAAGTGTGGGTAGAATATTTTACTAGTGTGGCAGATTATAGCTTTCAGTGCCTCAAGGCACTGTTCTGTTTTATGTGGTCCAAGATGCCAGTGCATGTTGCTGAATAAATATGAGGCTATTCCTATTCTTACCCATTTCTAGTGTGCATTGTAGAAGTGGCAGGATGATGATGGGCTTACATGTTGCAAATAAAAAACAAAGCCCATATCTCCCCTGAGGAGATGGAACATTTTTGAATATTTTTTTAAGGGAAATGGCACTAAAGTCAATTTGGACTCTCGAGTCACTGGCAATTTTATTTGTTATTTCTTTTTTGTTTTATTTAGTTGTTTGGTCAGGGGATGATTGCCCTGGGCAATTGAATACTTTTCTCAATTTGGGCATCTTGTTCCAAATCCAAATGCTCCCAGATCAAGGGCCAACAACTCTAATGCCTACTCTCTTCTTCAGAAGAGCATCCACCCTGCTGTGCAGCAATGTGAATTTATGGATTGAGATCGCAGTGTAGAACATTGGTAAGGAACTTGTCAAAGAGTTTGCATCAAGTTCTTCTGTCTGCCATTTTTTAATGAATACCTTTAATCCAAATAAATAGGTTAATGCCTTCATTAAAATAGTAGACAAAGGGATAGGGTATAAATGCACTAATGGCCCGTATTTTCCGATCCCTACGGGCGTGTACGAGCTGTGTACACACCCGTAGGGACCTCGCAAGTCCCGGTTTCAGGCATGCGAAGTGCCTGCGCTGAAAACCGGCACTTCCGATCTGTCAAGAATCCTCTGGAGAAGGGCCTCTGCGGGTGGAGAGTTCCGCTTTCTGCAGAACCTCCGCCCGCTGAAATCCTTTAAAAATCTTACGCCTATCTATCATTTATAATTTTAAAATACTTTTAGAAAAGGTAAGTTTATTTTTAAAATAAGTTTATTTTTAGCCCGGTAAAAAACTTTAATTTTTTTCAAAAAATTTAATTTTTGTTTAAAATATTTAATTTAATGTAATTTTAACTAATTTTAAAAACGTGATTAAAAAATATATATTTTTGTTTTTGTGACTAATATCACCCATCATGATTTCAATGCATCGGTTAAAAAGTGTTTTAAAAATATGCCACTTCTCTATGTACTATTTTCCAAATGTTGTTTGTAGCAGGCTTGCTATGTTTAAAAAAAAAATAAAAAATAGAGGGAGTGGTGTCTCACGTGCCATTTTAGTACTGGTTACACTCCCTTATGGCGCATAGCTCATTGAATGTAATACCACAAGTGGGGAAGTTGGAAAATTTATATTGGGGAAAAAACACTTCTGTAGTGATACAAATATAACAAGACATTTTCTGTACTTTATATACAATGTTCTAAGAAGGATGTTTTATGGGTTTTATACAAGGTATGGGTCCATAAACAATGCTCATTATATTAATGGTTATGGCATCCGGTAGCTTCTGACTGCCTGTGGCTCTTGCCTAAAATAGGCTTTAGGTGCCTTGATTAAGCATGCTCTGCTCAGGTTTTCCAGCTCTATGGCGGCCTAACTAGCGGTCCTTAAAGGGGCAGCTGGATGCCACGGAAGAAGAGGTCAGGTTTTTCTTTTTTACTCACTTGAATGTGGAGCCAGGAGGAGCAGGAATGCCCCTGCTGGCTCCACAGCATTACTGCGGGCTGCTGCAAACCTGCTCTCCCCTCTGCCTTTCGCCTCCCCCAGGACCTACCTGAGGGCCACTGCTGATGCCGCAGATGGCCCAAAATGGTGACCTCCCAAACCATTGAGCTGCACCGGGACACCCGATTGACGTCCACAGCTCGCCGGTTAAATTCAGTTCAGGTCTGGTGCCAAATTTGGCGCGGACTCCGTTAACTTGCCACCTGTTTCGGGTGAACATCCAATTTGTTTCTTCTAGTATTTCATACCATGAAGTTACCCGAGCATTTACGGCAGCAGAGTGCCGCCTCGAGAGGCTGTCTTCAAATAGAAACAGCTTTGGGTTTCCTAATCTATTATCTTGTAAAATCAAAGTAGATGCTTAAAGGGAGCACTGCCTATGAAAAGTTTTTGGCAAGCCTTATTTTTCAAATGATCTCCAAGTGTATTGTTTTGTCAATGTACATTGCACTTATCATTGTGACAAAGATCGTAAACTGTTTTCTATTTTTTTCCCCTCCCAAGACACTTTTGCATGAAGACATTGAACTTTAAAAGAAATGTTGGTGATGCCATGGTTTCCCTGTTGATGTTGCAATGTATTCCAGAGTAAAACTATATATTTACTTTAAGGTGTACAAGTCAGATATTAACCTGAGTCTTTTCAACATCTGTGATTTTCCTTTAGCTCTAAAATAAAATCAATAAAAAGGCCAGTATCAGTTTGAATTTTATAAATAGGATCATATAGTACAAGAGCAAAGAGGTAATGATAAATTCATACAAGGCAATGGTTAGGCCACACTTAGTATACTGTGTGCAGTTTTTGATGTTCCATTATCAAACAGACATTAATGTCATGGAGAGTGTACAGCAGGATGATACCAAGCATGAGAAACAATAGTTGTGAAGAGAGACTTAAGATACTGGGTCTATTTCCACTGGAGCAGAGAAGGTGAGGTGTAGATTTAGACATTTTTAAAATTATAAAGGATTTTGATGGAGAGAATAGAGAAATACTTTTTCCTCTAGTTGGAAAGTCAGTGACAAAGGGTCATCAATTTATAAATTGTTTCTGAGGAGTGATGTTAGCAGAAGTTTCTTTACACAGAAAGTTGTTTGAGCATGGGTTGCTTTGCTACCAGGAGTAGTTGAGGCAAAGACCATTGCATTTTTAGAGGAAGATAGATAAACATTTGAAGCAAAGGATGATCAAGGCTCTGAGGAGAGAACAGGCCAGTGGGATTAGTTTTGGATTGCCCTACCAAAGACCCTGCACACACATGTCAAAATATCAACCACCATAGCTGTTTGATATTCATCTCTGATACCTTCTCTACCTGCTCCAAAACTCAATTGAATTAGGATAGTTCATTAGTGGTGGTGAACTTTCAAAGTGGTCTATTGACCAGATACTTGTCCACACAAGTGAGAAACGGAGCATGTGTGACAGCTCACAGTGAATACTGATTTATAATTTACTGTTGAGTTGATAACCTTGAGTTATGGAGGTGATCTCCAGCAGTGAAATTAAAATTAATACTTAACTTCAGACTATTACAGGTGTCATTTATGAACAATTTTGATGACATCCTCAAGATTAGTTTCGTTTTTTTTCTCCCCTCCTCAGAGTTGGCAACTCATGCTGAAATACAAGTCTTTAGATGTTAGCAGGCCTCTGGTACTCTGCCAGTCTTTGTGTAAAAGCCTGGACAGAGCGTCTCCACAGGCTATTTGACTTTGAACGTCAGCAAAATCAAGTACAAACTTGTTCTTGCCCAATGTTTACATATAGACTGTGGCAGAGGTGGGGAGAAGGTACTTTTACTTTCCTAAAATTAAAACCAGCTATTTTCCACACAGACATTCTGGCCTACAATTACTTTTATGTTCCCTTCATGGCTTGTGATATCAAATATTATAGCTATTTTTTTTCAACGTTAATAGAGATGGAAACAGCTGGTCTTGGCTACAAATATTGAATAAGTAGACTGCTTGATCCAATTCGGGGTGGGTTTTTATAGTGAGCACCAAAAAATGATCAAAATTTAGGAAATAATTAAACTAAATTGGAGCTTTTCTTATTTACGAAATATCTGCAACAGTTATTTCTAAAAAGATTCTGCTCATAACATGCTTAAATACAGGATTTGTATTCAAAACTCATCCTTCAAATTAGAATAATAGTACAGTCCTTGCAAGATTTCCTTCCTTGTTAAATTGACACTTTAATCTGTCGTTCTTGGTTTGCATTCTCTCTCAGATACACATATGGGGGCGATGTTAACCCTAACTGCCTGGTGCAAACTGGGTGTGCGGGCAGTTAAAATCACCCATGTTACTTACCCACTGGAAGGTCTCCAGGATCCCACTGCTCCATAATGGGTGGGAATTGGGTTTAAATAAGGCCTGGAAAAATCGCCCAGGCCTCGTATGTGCAGCAGCGGGTCAGTTTCCAACACACCTCGCTACCCACCCGCCCAGAGTTAAAATTGGGGCAATATAAATAAGTGATGTAGCTGCATCACCCACTTAGAAATCATTATGAAATAAACAATGGTAGCGTTTCAAGTGCAAAGTTTTACTTGACACTCTAGCAGGGTTACTGGATAGGAAATTGGAGCAGAAATCCTATTGGATCTTCCCCCACATCAAAAGGCCAATTGTTGAACTTTCACTGCTGCTCCACTGATATTGACTAATTTAACACAGACCGGGGATTAAACCTAAGACTTTGCTCTTCTTCAGTGATATAGAACTATGCTCGTCCCTCCCTATCTCTGTAATCTCCACAACCCCGCCGAGATATCTGCACTCCTCTAATGCTGCCCTCTTGAGCATCCCTGATTAGAATCGCTCAACCATTGGTGGCCGTGCCTTCTGTTGCCTAGGCCCTAAGCTCTGGAATTCCCTGCCTAAACCTCTCCGCCTCGCGACCTCTCTTTTCTCCTTTAAGACGTGCCTTAAAACCTACCTCTTTGACCAAGCTTTTGGTCACCTGCCCTAATTTCTCCTTATGTGGCTCGGTGTCAAGTTTTTTGTCTTTTAACACTCCTGTGAAGCGCCTTGGGACGTTTTACTACGTTAAAGGCGCTATATAAATACAAGCTGTTGTTGTTATTGTTGATATTTACTCACTGAACCATTAGGGTCAATGTAAAATAAAGCAACTTTCAATCGTGGGGAAGAGGACCAGAAAGAAAGGTCCAGGTAACGGGCAAAAATTTGTCCCTGTTGTCCCTGATTTCTCGGTAAAAAATGGGTGGACTAATTTCCGGGCCCAGGTCCACATGATCTTCCTGGTGACTTTTGAGTGCCCAGGACACCTGCTGAAAATGGGTGTTGAGCACCTTTAGAAACATAGAAAAATAGGAGCAGGAGTCGGCCATTCGGCCCTTCGAGCCTGCTCCGCCATTCAATATGATCATGGCTGATCCTCTATCTCAATACCATATTCCCGCTCTCTCCCCATACTCCTTGACCCCTTGAATGTGCTAATCAGAGGCCTAACACCTGTTTTAGGAACTCACTGCCAAATGTGGCAAAAAAAGTGTGGAGCATGAGCCACCCATATGCTGCTCAGTTTTTCCAGGTCGATAGCAGAATTACCAATGGTACTTAAAGGGACCACTGGTGGCCGTCGAAGAACAGGTAAGTTTTTTTTTACTTATCTTAATATGGGGTCAGAATTAGCTAATGAAAGTGGCAGACTCCAAAGATGAACAGCATAAGCTACAGGAGGACTTGAATATACTTGGGAATGGGGAAGACAAGTGGCCGATGAAATTCAATGTAAAGAAATACAAAGTGCTTCACATGGGTACAATAAATCTAAAAGAGACTGTTGCTTAAATGGAAATTTAAAAAAAATGTGTATGGAAAATGAAAGAGATCTGGGGGTCCTGATTGACAGTAAATTGAAGCTATTGCAGCAAGGCTCAGCAGCAGTGAGTAAAGCAAATCAGATGTTGCAATGTATTAAAAGGTCAGTAATGAGCCAAAATAGTGAGGTCATCCTGCCAATTTATAAATCATTGGTACGACGGCACTTCGAATATTGTGTACAGTTCTAGTTGTTGCAGTACTAAAAGGATATTGCAGCTTTTGAAAGGATACAGAAGAGAGCAACCAGAATGATTTATTTGGGGGCGGGTGGGTGGGATGAAGGGATTAGATTATGACAAGCAATTGTAAATAGAGGCATTGGGCTGGATTTTGATGCTGGGGCGGGTTGGGGTCGTGTCGTCCACTTTTCGTGTTATCCACCCAACTGCAATTAGATGTGGGAGATTGATGCAATTTTCACCTAATTGGGCAATTGAGTTTCAGCATGTGGGAACCCATGAACCAATTAGTGTTTTCAGTCTGAAAGTCGCCTTTGATGATGTCATCATTGCTGCTGCATTGAAGGTCTTCAAAGACTGCCTGGCCTTTGCTGTGAGAGGACCTGCAAAATAAGCAGCAGCACTAAGTCTGCTCCCAGATATTTTTACACCACCACTCCCAGATATGTCTCCTCTCCATCCATCCATATATGCATCTCCATAGCCAGCCAGCATGTGCTCCCGCCAGGTTTCACAATCGTGGTTCAGAACAAGCGTGCTTCACGTAGAACAAGGGTTAAAATCACAAAGACCTTTCAAAATGGCATTATAGAGCCAATTTAGTGCTTGTTAAGGGCCTTAACAGCCTATCCCGCCTCTTAGAGGCGGGACGCAGTCGGGACCAGCAGACACGATTTAATGAAAATTGCGTGGAGGCGGGATGGAGGCGGACTTGTGCCCGCCCGCCAGTTTTCACAATTTTAACCCCCCACACGCCTCCAAACCCGCCTCCACGGGTCAATGAAAATCCAGCCCATTGAATACAAAAAATATGGAAGTCATGCTAAACCTTTACAAATCACTGGTTAGGCCCCAGCTGGACTATTGCATACATTCTGGGCAGCACCACACTTTAGGAAGGATGCTAAGCCTTGGAGAGGAGGTTTACGAGGATGGTACCAGGGATGAGGGGCTTCAGTTATGTGGAGAGGTTGAAGAAACTGGGATTGTTCTCCTTAGAGCAGAGAAGGTTAAGGGGAGACCGAATAGAGGTATTCAAAATTATGAGGGGTTTTGATAGAGCAAGTAGGGAGAAACTGTTTCCTCTGGCAAATGGGTCGGTAACCAGGGGTCATAGATTTAAAATAATTGGCAAAAGAATTAGAGGGGACAGGAGGAGAATTTTTTTCAAACACAGGGTTGTTAAGATCTGGAATACACTACCTGAAAGGGTGGTAGAATCAGATTCCATCAGAACTTTCAAAAGGCAATTGGACATGTTTTTGAAGAGAACTAATTTGCAGGGTTATGGGGAAAAATCTGGGGTGTGGGACTAAATTGAACAGCTCTTCCAAAGAGCTGGCATAGGCATGACGGGCTAAATGGCCCCCTTCTGTGTGGTAAGATTCTATGATTCTATAATTGTGTAAAGTGGGAAAATTGTCACTGAAAAGTGGAGGTTGAGAGGTGTTATGATTGCAGTTTTTAGGACTCTAAAGGGACTGGATAATGTAGACCATGACAAGCTGTTTCATCGGGCTGAATTTTACCAACCTCGGCGGGTCCGTGGTGGGCGATGTCGGTGGCGGATCCCAACCTTGCTGTCCAAAATGATTTTCCCCTGATTGGGCTTGTTAAGCCCGCCCAGCGCGTTTGCCAGCCAATTGAAGGAAGCGAGTCTGATGACGTCATTTGATAACACGTCATCAGCAGGTTTCCTTAAATGGACCACGCACAAATTTATTTTGACAGTTGTGCTGTCAGTGTTCTACAGCATTGAAGTGCTGCAAACACTGACAATCACTGCACAGAGGGGCACGGCTGCACCCAGGTTCTCCCATGACTCCCTCCATATGCTTATGGAGGGAGTCACAGCACGCAGGGAGGTTCTCTTCCCTTCCAATGGGCAGACGAGACCTCCCCAGGACACCAACGCATCCTGGTTGCACATTGCACAGGAGGACACAAGCAGGGATGTCGTCAGGAGGACCAGGCTGCAGTGGCACACACCTTTCAATGATCTCAGTAGATCACGAAATGTTAGTACAAAGCCACACCCAACTTCATCCTGCTGTGCCATTCATCTCATCCCCATCACTTTGCCTTCCCTACCCTTCTTCTGCACATCCTTACTCACACCAACTTACTTTGGACCTCCACCCATCCCTCTCTATCTACATTATCACTTCGCCAGCTCACTAGCCACCCCTCACACTCACCTCATCTTAGTCCAATCATACCAACTAACAACGCAAAAGGGTAGGCACTTGTGTGATTTAACCAATGTTCATGTGAAGTTTCTGTTAATGTGCTGTCAAACATTGAAATCTTTAATTTCAACACTTTGCGTTCTGGGACAGATATGTGTGAACCTTTGGAAGTGTCTTAGTGAGTTGTAGTGAATGGCGAGACATAACGGTACCCCCTGCAATGGTGATGAGTGTGAAAGGAATGGCTTGGACATTGTAGGGAAGCTTTAAGTTGTTGGTGCAGGGTGGTGGCAACCTGGCGCATCATGTGGCAGCTAGGGTGTACAGCATCAAGTGAAGTAAATCTGGCCATGGTGAAGCCATCCCTGGCACCCCGGGCAGCAATGTGGTTGGGTGCTGATGCCCTCTGTCCTGTGCAGCATCAGTTGATTGCAGAGAAGGTTGTTGTTGTTGTTGGTGCTGCTGGTGTTGGGGCTGATTGTGGTGGGATTCTGAGGACCAAGGTGAGATAGTTTCAAGGGTACCGATGTTGATGTAATAGATGGCAGGTGAACTTGAGATGACAGAAGCGATCTGTCAATGGTAAGAGAGGTTGTTCCAATGAGGTGGCACTGGATACAGAGTTTACTCCAAACACTTGCAACCTGCATAAAGTTTAATCTGTCTTCCAAATGCAGTAATGACAGCTTCTGAGCTTGGAAAGTGAACAGATGTGAGATGGGAGCTTTTATAGCACATTTGCAGCTGTCAAGTAATGAGATAATTCATTGGTCATACAACTCCCGACCTGCTTACCTGACGTGATCCCCCGAGCAGTGTGGACCCCATGGGCGACCTCGTAAAATGTAAAGGTGAGTTCAAAATACTTCTTAATGGGCTGTTAACAAGGTCATAATGACCGGAATTGCCTCCCCCGCCGCTGCCTGTCGGGTCTGTTCAGCGCTGACAGACCTGACATCTGGGAAAGGTGCGTGGCGGCGGGTTGACAGCGGGGTCCTGACTCGCTGTCAAAAAAACATTTTCCCACCCGACCAGACCCGATCGCGCCAGCTGACTCCCGAAAAAGTCCCCCCATCGTGTCCAGAACAGTAGAATCAGAGGATGTGCTTGAATGGGGGTTAATTCAAAACTAATATCTGGAAACATTGGACTGGATTTTAATGAGCAGGAGTGTATAGGTTTGGGAGCAGGTGGAGGGTTAAAACCGGCGAAATTGGCAGCGTGTCAGGAAGCCGGCTCCAACCCGCCGACTTCCAGGTTTCACTGCAGCGTTTTAGGCTGCGTGTGAGCAACCCCCTTGGAGAGGCGGGTTGCCATTTAACATATGTTAATCGCTCAATTATAGCGATATTGTCATTGGTTTTTTAACTTTAACTTTTGGTCCTCGGGTTTCCTGGGCTTCCTGGAAATCGCCAGTGAAAGCAAGGCGAGAACTCAATGGCAATTGAGGGGGCTGAAACCATGTCAGGGAAAAATGCCAATAAGTACTCAGTACTCACAGCTTCTTGCTGTGAGAAAGGGTTGTGGTTCTGCTTGTGGGAAAGGGTTTCTTCACAGTACATGTGCTGAGAGGTTATTTTACATACTTTGGAGGTGTCATCTACACTTTGGAGGTGTGGAGGTCTGATCTGCACTTTGGAACTCCCAGATCAGCACGGGTGCTGCTTACGCTGCCTCAGATTGGACGCCAGATGGGAACCAAGATGACCAGCAGTACCAGAAACAGTGCAGCAGCAGCCTGCTAGTCACAGACCTCCACAGGAGAGAGGGAAGCAGCAGAGAGGTGCAGCTCGCAGGAGGCCATGCCCGGCACATAGGGTCTACAAGCAGAGGATAAACATCCTAGACATGTCTGAACACCTATGTCTCAGGAGGCTCAGGGTGTCGCATCAGGTGGTGGCAGACATTTGCAGCCTGCTGGTACAAGACATGCTGTTGTTTGCAGCTGGACCTGGTGGCCACGCTTTACCAGTGGCTGTCAAAGTCACCACCACCCTCAACATTTTTGCCTCCAGGGCTCTGCCCGAGATACTTGCAGGATCTTGCAGTCGGCGGCACGCAAACGCATAAGACAGGTGACTGGCTTGTTTGCCAAGGCCGCCAATTATGTCAACTTTGCCTGCGATGACGCCAGTCAGAATGAGCGGGCACTCGGGTTTGCGACTCTGGCTCAAATGGTGGTTGCGTGGAAAATAGAAAAGTTAACAGTGGTGCAATCAGAGTGTCTCTGAGGTTGGAGCAGAGCAGAGGGAGTATCATTTTGCATTTCATTCATGTTATTCCTAACAGTGGCAATGCTTGTTGCTGACTGTTGGTACTTAAAATGAGAAAATATTCAATTTTCCAAATTGGTGTCTTTTTTGAGTAGTAAAGTAAGAAATTTTAGGAACCAGGAAAGATCATTTGGCGTAACGCGCTTGTCTCTCTTTGACTAATCTGAAGAGAAACATTTTTCATTATAATATCCTCTCACACCACCTTTATCTATTTGTTCCATTCATTTCCCTGCTAACTTATTCCATTATATATTGTCTATTGTGTAAAATTGTTCTGCCCAAATAATGAATCTCTGAGTACCTATATTATTTTTTTTAATGTTTTCAAGGTTTTGAGCTCTTACTCAGTTTTAACAATTTGTTTGGATCGATTTGACAAATCCTTTTTGTAATTATGAAAACTTTTTTTTTGGTTAAAGTCAATTTCCATCAAGAAAAAGCCAACATTGACTGAACAATTACTTAACCGGAATAAAAGAACAATACAGATGAGAGTGGCAGAAGACTTAAAGATACAGGCATCATGCAACCTGTATTATAATGGCCTGGATTTTCCAGGGCCTATGACCACGTATGCGGTGCATACGCGGCCGTAAGTGCCCCGCAAGTTCCGGGTTTCTGCGCATGCACAAAAACCCGGAACTTGCGATCTGTCAAGTTTCAGCTTGACAGATCCCCGCATTCCCAGGAAATGGACATTCGCTGGCGGAGATTTGGGCTACTTGCCCAACTACTGCCCAGCAAATGCCAACAAAACTCTTAGGGGGTGATTTTGCCAATGGAAAGTTTTTGGAGGCAGGACTCCCACTTGTCGGGTTTCAGTCCTGCCTCCATCAACTTCTGGCCAACCCACGCTATTTTCCCTTGATTGACCTTGTTAAGCCCGCCCAAAAATTTTTGACAGATGAATTGTCATCATTTGACAGCTCTGTGAAGCTGTCAAACAGTGACATTCTCTGTAGTTTGATGAGTTCTTGAATTCAAGACCTCATCAAACCTCTTTCTTTTGCAGAAATGAGATGGTTGTTGCATTGGAAGCAACGGCCATCTGTCATCCCCAATTCGGAGGTGCGAGACTCTCTGCATACCCACCGACTGAAGCCTGCAGGAAGAAACAAAGGTAAGTACACTTTTTCTAACACTTTGCACTTACCTCAGATACTCACCTCTCCACTCTTACACCCATCACTTACCTTCACAGCGCACTTTTACACCCCCCGACCCCTGCAGACCCACTACTCGCCTCGCTGACCTGGCATGTTTTGGAGCCTTCAGGAAGCCCGCACTTGTGTGGGCAAAATGGCGATAAGCCTATTTTCTGCCTGTTAACTACCTGTTAACAGGCAGTTAAGTGGCTGTAATCACTTCCCGCCTCCAAGGAGACGGGACCCGGCGCGGGACGGCTACCTACCTCCTGGCAAGATGGCACGGAGGCGGGTTGGCACCCGGCCCCAAATTCTGCCATTTTCTTGGCAGTCCCACCTCCATACCCGCCTCCCCAGGGCTGGCAAGATCGCGCCCTTACACCTGGTAAAAGCCGGCGTAAGGCCTTCTTTTACCAGCATAAGAGTTTAAATAAATATTAAAATATATTTTTTAAATTATTTAAACATAAAAAAACTTTAAAATTATTTATAGGTTATCTTTAGTCCCTTTAAAACGTTCAAATTTATTTTTCAAAAAATTAAATTTTTGTTTTAAATGTTTAATTTAATTGTATTTTAATTAATTTTGAACAAGTAATGATTTATTTTTATTTAACTGGTGTGTAATTGTGTTTTTTAGGGGATTCCTATTCATGCTTATGGGGATTCCATACCTAAATGGAATCCCCATAAGCATAATGGGGATCCCCCTTTTTGATTGGTTGGCCTAGCCCACGTGATCCCAGGGGTGCTTGGGCCTTTACGCAGGCGTACGTGTAGAGGCCCAGGAGCGCGAGTCTACGAACCTCTGGGACCAACAGGTAGGTACGTACTTTTCTTGCGGTTCGGAAGCATTCGCCCATGGGAAGCCTCCGACCGCAAATTCAGGCCCAATATATGTTCTTTTCAGGGCTGGATTAATAGGAAATATATTATACACTGATATTTAACATCTCTGTGATTCTATTCCTCATACTGAGTTTATAGGTCCTTCACACTAGTGCAATATATTTTGTACATTATAGCTATTTAAATTTAGTTCAAAAATGTATGTATATTCCTTTTTTTTTTCTTTCTTTCCTTCCCTTTCGATCCCACAATTGCCACTTACCATTCTCCAGCTAACATGGTAGGTATGTACTTATTCTCAGTCTGCTACCAAAACTCCTACAAGGAGGAGAGCAAAACTGGTCCGTTGTAAATACCTCGTGAAATATCAAACTTCTGCCCATCAATATCACCCAATACCCAGACCTAGATTGGAAACTTTCCTGGTGGAGAATTGTGAGCCATGTCCTATTGTTCTATGGTGTGTGAGTCAAAAGTGATGGCTATTTGTTATTGAAACACGTTTCACGAAGACCCATTAGTTAAGTGATATGTCCTGGTTATGATACTGTATGCTAAAAATGGTATGTTTCAGAGAAATCCCATTATGCTGAAAACATCTATCTTAGGTCAACATGTATTTGCATGAAGTCAGAAGTTTGTGGATTCAAGTCTCATTCCAAAGACTTGAGCACCGTATCTAGGCTGACACTCTAGTGCAGCACTAAGGGAGTGCTACCCTGTCAGAGGTGCTGTCTTTCAGATGAGATGTTAAACCGAGGGCCCGTCTGCCCTCTCAGGTGGATGTAAAAGATCCCACGGCACTACTTTGAAGAAGAGTAGGAAAGATCTCCCCGGCGTCCTGGCCAATATTTATCCTAAACAAACCTGACTAAATAAATGGGCCAGAAATTCAGCTCTCCGGCTTCCTGCGGGTGCAAGCATCGTGCGCGTACTTACCTACTGCGCCTGCCATTGTGCTTCGGGCCCACGAGGAATTCGGGTCCTGGGCCTCCTGCAGCTGCCGGCGCGCAGTGCTTGCGTATCCCAGGGGCGCAGTTAGTTCGAAGCGTCCCCTGGGATCACGTGGGCCATGGAGAGCCAATCCTAGCAGGGAATTTTCATTCATAGATTTGACAGGAAGACCTGTCAAATCTATGAATAGAGATCGGCCCCAAAACCACACTCAAACTTCAAATAAACTTTTAAAAAACCATCACATTTTTAAAATAACTATAAATTACATAAAATAACTACTTTAAACAAAAATTAAAATTTTTGAAAAAATTTATTAAACTTTTTAACGGTGCTAAAAATAAACTTACCTTTCTTTAAAGTATGTAAAAAAGATAAACCTGTTGAAAAAATGTTTAAATTGTAATTAATTAACCACTTACCTTGTTAAAAACAGGCCTTGTGCCTCCTTTTTAAAAGTGCAGCTTCTCCATACTTACCCTCACGGAGAAACCTGAAAAAAAAATGAAGTTCGCTGCGTGCGCGCTGCCTCTCCCGCGCACGCGTTCGACTTCTGAACCCCTTCCTTCAGGGGAACGGAAGTTCCGGTTTCCCGCGCATGCGCAGTGCATGCGTGAAACCGGCACTTCAGGTGGCCTTACGGGTGAGTACACAGCGCGTACTCACCCGACAAGAGCCGAATTTCTGGCCCACATATTGTCATTTATCTCATTGCTGTTTGTGGGACCTTGCTGTGCATGAATTGGCTGCTGCGTTTTCTACATTACAAGTGATTACACTTCAAAAGCATTTCATTGGCTGCAAAACGCTTTGAGATATCTTGAGCTCGTGAAAGGCGCTATCTAAATGCAAATTCTTTTCTTTTGCATTATATTTCTTAAATACACAAATATGTGAAATAAAAATAAACTTTCTTCATTATAAGACTGACCATGCTTTTTTGGGATATGGTCAACTTTGATGCTGTAAACTATTTGAAATAAATTTCTTGCTTCCCAGTGGTGACTGCAGTTCTGTAAATCGGTTAATACTGACTCTTGATCACATGAATAATGTAATTAGTACTGGGACAGTGATAAAAATTCCAGAATCTTTGTGACCCATTTGCTGAAAAAGTTTATAAAAACACAAGAAAGGCCTTTTTTGCAGACATTATATTCACATCTTATAAATATTTTATTTTTGCGCTGAATAACACGCATGCAATGATCAATTTTGTATTCCATTGGGATCCTTAAAAGCAATCCTTTTTTTAGGAAACGAGGACAGCCAGAGTATTACCCTTAAGACAAATCCAGTGCTGTGATATATTAATATTTAACATTTAATTAAAAAGACTGTTGGCTGCAAGTGAACTCTGCCAACAAACTGAATGATTTTGCAGCCTCTCAGTATGACCACTAGTTGCTCTCTGCAAATTACAAATGTCTCTGTCATATAATAAAACTGAAGTGCTGAGGTTGGTGCTGAACCATGATTTATTAGCTGTTTAAGACCTGCAGACCTCTGCTACTAGACAGTAAATCAATAGCTTACACGCAAGTGATTGACTTTGTGTTATAAAGCTAATAGTATGTTTTCCAAATGATAGCTTGTCGAGAGATTTATGGTTCTTTGTCCTTGGACAGACCTGTCGTAATGATATTGTTTTTTCTGTTTTCCTTTTAATATAAAAAAAACACAAGGAAAAGAAAAACTTGGCAATTGTGACAAAATTTAAATACATTATCACTTTTGTTGTATTGATTTTGTTTTAATGGTACATCAAAGTTTTCTTCTCAAGCTGACTGTCCAAAAAGACCTCTTTCTCTTCAGAGTTTCTTACAGCCGAGATTACAGATAAAGCATTAATCTGGAAGAACGGTTCTGAAGGATGAATCGTCAGCTTTGTTTAACCTTGGAAACTGTTGGAGGTGGAGAGGCTTGCAATTTTTTTGTTGTTGTTGAATAAAGAATTCAAATCCTTGAATGAAAGTACTTCAATTTGTAGGAAAGTTCGAGTGTGACACTGGAGTTGAAATTGGTTGTGAGATATCAGTAAAAATGTGTTAACGCATTGGTATCAAATTTCTTTGCTGTTTTAACAAAGGTGATAATCTGTTTAAAATAGATGGGTTCTCGCCTTTGCTGAAATTGCAGATGAAATTCCTATAAACTAGTTCTGTTTATTACTAATATCCACAATGGAATTTCAATCTATTTATTCCACAACACTGCACCAATTCCCTTCTACAGCACTTTTAAAAAAATAAACTAGTTCTACTATGGCATTACTCATAGAAAAAAATAATATTTGATCAATTATGGCTGGTTACTAAACCAAATGCTGAAACTGTATTAAAAACAGAAAATGCTGGAAACACTCAGCCGGTCAGGCAGCATCCGTGGAGAGAGAAACAGAGTTAACGTTTCAGGTCGATGATGTTTCACCTGTACATTGGGTCAGTTGGCATCTGAAAGAGAAGGCTATGTTCTTTCTGCTGGGATCCTTTTTCAGATGCTTAGCATCTTCTGTTTGTATCACAAACGGATTTTCATTTCTACAATGATGGAGTTAGCAGCGATTCTTATATAATGGGTGTGACATATCGTCTGCTGAGCACTAATAATCCTGCAGGTAAGTGAGAAACCATTCTCCACACAGGCATTAGATAGTGATCTATAAATACTGACATTCAATTAAAATGCAATCATGTTCTACAACTTATATCAATATTAATAACCTAAAAGAGTACAGCTTTATAAAATATAAAGCTGCAGAAAATACAGTCCATATTGAACTGAGCTTATCTTGTTTCTCATAGGGGCTATGCCAATAAATACAAACCACTGGACAGACTAAATTCCGTGCTAAGGTTGTAAATATGAGCTACTTAAGTAATACTCCAAGGAATGCTCATAAAAGTCATATTTGTCAACCTTATCTGGCTATTTACTAGTTGCTTATGAAAATGAATAAAGTTTACCTTCATTCAGTAGTTGACGTCTGTAATCCAGCCTTGGCCTACACATTAATTGGAGTCACCAACCTCTCTATAGCACTTCAAAGTGATGTGGAATGGTGTATAAATGCTGGATGCAAAATGCATGTTCCCCAACTTCAGCACTGAGCAGAGTCCCAAAAATTGAAACATTATAATAGTGAACTGCTCTCCCTATAAGCAACCCTTCCCTGCAATTTCTCATAAAATCTTATTTTCAGTTAGTACTTGGGTGAGTGCTGAAAAGAAGATGACTAGACTCAGCAGCCAGAAAGAAAGAAAGACTTGCATTTATACAATGCCTTTCACAAACCAGTATGGATATGGAGCCAAGGCAGGTGGATGGAGTTGAGATACAGATCAACCATGATCTCAATGAATGGCAGAACAGGCTTGAGGGGCTGAATGGCCTGCTCCTATGAACTCTGCATGTCCCAAAGCACTTTACAACCAATGAAGTACTTTTGAAGTGCAGTCACTGTTATAATGTAGGAAACATGGCAACCATTTTGTGCACAGCAAGATCCCACAAACAGCAATGAGATATAGACCAGATAATCTGTTTTCATGATGTTGGTTGCGGGATAAATATTGGGCAGAACACCTTGGAGAACTATCTTGCTCCTCTTCAAATAGTGCCATGGGATATTTTATCTCCACCTGAGAAGGCAGACAGGGCTTAATGTCTCATCTGAAAGACGCCATCTCCGCAGTGCAGCACTGGAGTATCAGCCTAGATTATGTGCTCAAGTCGCTGGAGTGGGAACTCCTATGTCACTCCGAAAATGAGCTGAGAACAAATGATTGGCCACAATTATTCTAGCATGCAGGTAGCTATATCAGGATTACACACTCAGGTAAATTTTAGCATTTTGCTTTCTTGTTCAATAAGGAACTAGTAAGTACTTAGGTAAGGCTCATTTAATGAGATGAACTACGTGACTGTGAACAGAAAAGGGTTAATGTGTATTGGATAGGCTACCTTTAGAGAGCAACCAGGACTGAAACTAGAACGTAATGCAGCTTTTTCAACTTCATAGATGATTTAAAATTTGTCCGCTTGATAAAAGTATTTATACTCTTGTAACTAACTGTGTGAGCCGAGGCTTTGGTAGCCAAATGGATGCAAAGGCAATATGTATGAATGGTTAGTCAGTATGTATGAATGGTTAGTCAGTGTAAAGCATCTCTTGATTGAAAATGCACTGAACCAGACTCAACATGACAAAAAAAAAGGGAGGGGAGAGGCATTTTAAATCACTATATAATGGATTAGGTGTCATCTCATTGTTCCTTGGAGTGCTGCCAGGTCCAGATTTGTGTGCGAACTGTATGAGCATACTTCATCCAGATGAATGGATGATCAGTGGAACCCAGAGAGAGAGAGAGAGGATGTAGAGCGAGACATTACAATCAATAGGAATGGGAAGAGGAATGAGAAGAAAAAGTATTTTCGTGCACAAATAATAATAGAAACTAACATTGATGCTAAAACCAGGGCAAACAGGTTTAACATGTCCGCTTTGAACAATAATTGTACAGATAATGCGTAAAACTGAAATCTTCGTATCCTGTGATATACAGAGGGCGAACTTCCAGATATCATTTGTTGGGGCCTTCAAGGAAGGAATTGTGTGTGTCAGATGTATAATACATGAACACATGGGAATGCATGGTTCTTGCAAAAAGTATTATTTGCCATAGTAGCTGTTTACTAATAAACACAACAACCCACTGGACAGATTGGATTTTGTACTGTTCATGAAGTTAAGCTCTCAATCATCGCTCTGTAATATTGATCATAATCTAGCACCTTAATGAGCAAAAAGTGAGCCTCTTGATCCGTATGAGCAACTAACCTTTCACCAATCATCAGAACATTTCTGTCATTCCTCCTATGTCCAAACATTACATGCACTTTCTCCTCTCTGCCTCCTCAGTTTGTTCATATCAAGATACATCCAATTGTAGAGGGATCACATTGACTCCTACTCTAACCTACTTTTTCCTGGTCTTAAAGGATAGTCTGGAATTCATAGAATCATAGAATAGTTACATCACGGAAGAAGGCCATTCAGCCCGTCAAGCCCATGCCGGCTCTCTGCAAGAGCACATCAGCTAGTCCCACTCCCCCGCCCTTTCCTGTAGCCCTGCAAATTTCTTTCCTTCAGATACTTATCCCACTCCCTTTTGAAAGCCGTGATTGAATCTGCCTCCACCGCCCTTTCAGGCAGTGCATTCCAGATCTTAACCACTCGCTGCGTAAAAAAGTTTTTTTTACGTCGCATTTGGTTCTTTTGCCAATCACCTTGAATCTGTGTCCTCTGGTTCTCGACCCTTCTGCCAATGGGAACAGTTTCCCGCTATCTACTCTGTCCAGACCCTCTGTCCATGATTTTGAACACCTCTATCAAATCTCCTCTCAATCTTCTCTTCTCCAAGGAGAACAACCCCAACTTCTCCAGTCTATCAATGTAACTGAAGTCCCTCATTCCTGGAATCATTCTCGTAAATCTTTTCTGCACCCTCTCTAAGGCCTTCACATCCTTCCTAAAGTGTGCTGCCCAGAATTGGACTCAATACTCCTGTTGAGGACGAACCAGTGTTTTATACAGGTTCATCATAATTTCCACACTTTTATACTCTATACCTCTATTTATGAAGCCCAGGATCCCGTAAGCCTTTTTAATTGCTTTCTCAACCTGCCCTGCCACCTTCAACGATTTGTGCACACATACCCCCAGGCCTTTCTGTTCGTGCACCCATTTCAGGATTGTACCATTTAGTGTATACGTCCTCATTCTTTCTACCAAAATGTATCACTTCACACTTTTCTGTGTTAAATTTCATCTGCCATGTGTCTGCCCATTTCACCAACCTGTCTATGTCTTCCTGAAGTCTATCACTCTCCTCCTCTCTGTTCACTATACTTACAAGTTTTGTGTCATCTGCAAATTTTGAAATTGTGCCCTGTACACCCACTTCCAAGTCATTAACATATATCAAGAAAAGCAGTGATCCTAGAACCGAACACTGGGGAACACCACTGTATACCTTCCTCTAGTCCAAAAAACAACCGTTCACCACTAATCTCCGTTTCCTATCAATTAGCCAATTCCGTATCCATGCTGCCACTGTCCCTTTTATTCCATGGGCTTCAACTTTGCTGGCAAGCCTATTATGTGGCACTTTGTCGAACGCCTTTTGGAAATCCATGTACACGACGTCAACTGCATTACCCTCATCAACCCTCTCTGTTACCTCATCAAAGAACTCAATCAAGTTAGTTAAACACGATTTGCCTTTACCAAATCCGTGTTGGCTTTCCTTAATTAATCCACACTTGTCCAAGTGACTTAATTTTGTCCCTGATTACTGTTTCTAAGAGTATCCCCACTACCGAGGTCAAACTGACTGGCCTATAGTTGCTGGGTTTATCTTTACACCCTTTTTTGAACAATGGTGTAACATTTGCAATTCTCCAGTCCTCTGGCACCACCCCCGTATCTAAGGAGGATTGGAATATTATGGCCAGTACCTCTGTGATTTCCTCCCTCAATTCCCTCAGCATCCTAGGATGCATCCCATCCGCTCCTGGTGACTTATATACTTTAAGTACAGCCAGCCTTTCTAATAACTCCTCTTTATCAATTTTTATCCTCTCAAGTATCACCACTACCTCCTCCTTTACTATGTCTATGGCAGCATCCTCTTCCTTGGTGAAGACAGATGCAAAGTACTTGTTTAGTACCTCAGCCATACCCTCTGCCTCCATGCATAGGTCTCCTTTTTGGTCCCTAATTGTCAAGATAGATCTTTATTTTTGACTATTTGAATAAAATAGTTTTGCTGTTTCTGTACTTGCTGCAGAATACTGTAAGTGTTTTACACTTGGTGCTGGAGACAGTATTGTATCAGACTCCTTTTTGTTTTTTTGGTGGTAGATGAGGGGAAACAAGCACAAGCCCCTTGACAGCTGCTGAAGTCATTCACCCGAGCCACTGACAACTGTTTCCCTACAATAGAATAGGAATCCCCTCCTCTCCCTCACCGTCCACCTGCTTCATGCCACCTGGGATTAAAAAGACCAAACTGATCAAACCAGTTCCCTCCTCCTGTCCCCCAACCATCATTCTTCATGCCCACTTTTACTTTCCTTGTTCCTTCATTTACTGTTTGACACAATGGTGGCACCCCCTTTACCAGCTCTATCCAAGGCAGACTGTAGAGGCACCAATGATGTTGCTGCCATCCCAGCCATGGCACAGCAGCATGAATAGGTTTGCAGGGGACCGAACCTTTACATACACATGCAGGCCACAAGTCACAGCATCTGGCATATGCAAATCAAATTAAAAACTTACCAGTCTTTGTTAGAAGGTGTCCAGATCAAAAAACTGCCCCATTAGGTGTTAGCTGTAGCTCAGTGGTAGCGTGTTTGCCTCTGAGTCAGAAGGTTGGGTGTTCAAGTCCCACTTCAGACACTTAGGGCTGGATTTTGAATGACCCATGGAGTCGGGTTTGGAGGTGTGTGGGGGTTAAATTTGTGGGGTCGGGGGTCCCGACCCCATCCCGCCTCCATGCAATTTTGACAAAATCAGTCGTGGGGTTCCCAACTCCGTCCCGCCTCCAAGAGGCGGGAGAGGCCATTAAAGCCCTTAACAAGCCCTAAATTGGCTCTGTAATGCCATTTTGAAACGTTTTAGCTAGTTTAACCCTTTTCTGACGTGAAACACATCTGGTGTGAAACACTCCAGTGAAACCTGGCGGGAGCACAAGTGGATAGCTGACTATCGGCTGCAGGTCCACTATTACAACAGAGATGTGATGAAGGTAGTAGTAGTATTAGGTCTGAAAGTCGCCTCTGATACTGCTGCATTGAATGTCTTCAGAGACTGCATGGCCTTTGCTGTGAGACAAAAAAAACTCTCTCTCTCTCTCTCCCACACACACACCCAGGTCCACTCACATCAAAAGCCAGGCTCCTCTCTCACCAACAGCCAGACAGTCTCTGAGACCAGTCAGTCAGCAATGATGACATCATCAGAGGCGACTTTTAGACTCAAACCACTAATTAGTTCATGGGTTCCCACATGCTGGAACTCAATTTCCCAATTAAGTGAAAATTGCATCATTCATCCACATTAATCTGGAGTCGGAGGGGGGGAACACAAAATGCGGATAACACAACCCCAACCCGACCCCAAGACAAAATCCAGCCCTTAAGCTCAAAATCTAGGCTAACACTCCAGTGCAGTACTGAAGGAGTGCTGCACTGTTGGAGGTACTTTCTGTCTTTTGGATTACACATTAAACTGAGACCCCGTCTACCCTCATAGGTGGACATAAAAATTACCAAGGCATTATTTGAAAAAGAGGAAAGGGATTTCTCCCTGGTGTCCTGGATAATAATTATCCCTCAACCATCATCACTAAAACAGAGTATCTGGTCATTATCACATTGCTGTTTGTGGGACCTTGCTGTGCACAGATTGGCTACCTTGTTTCCAACATTACAACAGTAACTACACTTCAAAAAGTACTTAATTAGCTGTAAAGCATTTTGGGATATCCTAGGGTTGTAAGAGGCGCTATATAAATTCAAGTCTTTTTTTTATTACCTGAAAAATGCAAATTCCTTCTGGCTCTCTCATTGGGGCTTTAATGCTGCCTGCCTATTAAATAGTGTTCACGCCTTTAAGGCTTAGGCAGTCCCCAGACCATCTCCTCTGTCTCGATCTGTGCCCAAGGCTGCATCCATGAGTGCTCCGTGTGTGTGCTTGTAATGAGGCCCCAGAGGAAGTTTGGGAATTGAAGATGGTGACATGGCAGAGTGCACTTCTGGTGCTCGACACTCTAATTGCTTCCAGACAGCATCAAAGAGGAAGATCGGCTCCATAATGTTTTTGATTACAATGCTCTCATGCTATACTAGACAAGGGGGTGAGAAAGATACTGGAATTAACTGGCTTGAAGCAAGTCAACAGTGAAAGAAGGTTTATAGAGATGCAGTGGTCCTCAGGCTGATTACTGGTAGGCATAAGCAGAAGGCAATCACCTGTGACCAATGGGTTAAGTAGGATGGCTCATAAACAGGACATTGGAACTCAGGCCAGGGGCCTGTCTCTGATCTCACCAAGCGAAAGCCACGTATCTTTGGATGCCTAAACCAATCACAGTGAGCCCTCCGCAGTGACAGTTCACACCAGCCCCCAGTTGGACAAGCCACCTTCCACCAGTAGGAGTGCTATCAGATGCAGAGCATTTGCACCTCAGATACAAGTTTACAGGGTGTAGGTAGCACATCTTTTTGTCTTTGTTGCTTCTGTTGCATGTATTTTAGACTGGACATAGAGGGAATGACAAAAACAGGTGATGGACTTAGTTGGTGTAACAATAGGAGAGAGGTGAGGTGCACTGTGGAAGAAAGGCTATTGTATTCAGCACTTATTGCAATACAATGCTTTCTGTTGGTGCAAAGTTAATAAGATGGTTTCATACTTACCAGCTGGTATCAGTTGGACAAGTGCATGCAGTTTCTTCATTTAGCACAGGATATTGCCACAACTGAAATAGATGATGTTCCAATTGTTCCTAACCTGTAGCAAAGTTACTATTCATTTTATTGATACACATATTTGGTGACTTTCATCCTCCATGGCCATTGTTTGCCTCTTTCTTCATTAATTTTGAAGTGGAGCATCTTTTTTCATGGTGCGGTTATGTAACACGAAGAAGACTGCCATCATTCCGCACACTTTTGCTTGTTTATGTTGTAAATCTCTGTTGATTGGCCAAGGCATCAGATTTGCTGCTCGAGAGGAGTGACTGTTTACTCTATAATAGAACATGTCATTTTGTGTGCTTGATTGCACCTATGTTCTGGTGGCATATATGGGTATCTCTTGTACTGCTGGGGTTAGAAGCTACATTTTCAAGTAGGAGACCAATTCCTTACTACCAGCCTTTCAGTCATCTTTAAAATTCTGCAGTCAGAGACAACTGACTGAAGATGAAAGAATCAAGTATTGATCTTGGTTATTGCATATTTACGTACAAGATCTTTCGTTGTGGAGCACAGACTGTCTGCATATTGATTAAATGGAAGCCTGTGCAATTGACTGTGGACCTCCTTTTCTCCACATAAGTGCTGTCAAACACACTCAAGACCATGGGACAGGTGACAATGCTGCTCATCTGCAACTCTTGAATGCAGATGGGCACAGTTGTTTGATTATTGCCCACTAAATTGCCCTCAGATTATTGGAATGATCCAGCAGTGAAAAACTGTAGAGCAGTTTCACAACCAATAGTAAAGCAGTTCTAATCAAAGGGGAGATGCCCACGCATATTTCAAACACATTTCAGTAATTGTGTTGCTGGAAAGCCTCCAACTTCCTCAGACACTGCTCCTTCATGAATCCCACATATGACATTCAGGCCCTCTCAACCCTGTCCATTGGACATAGTCACCTCCTGAAAGTCCTGTGCTTGTGTCCCTAACCTCCTCCTTCATCTTGTTGCTCCTTGGAAAGCAAGCTGGCAGCCACGATTGGCATGTTTCTCGCCTCTTGCTGGAGTTAATGTTAACATCACCAAATAAATAGGATGGTTTCCACAGCACTGTTGCCATCAGCCAACATTATAGGAGTACATTTTGGATCTACAGTATAAAAGTGCTGGAGGAGGCTTCAAACAATAATTAGAATAGGAAACTCAAAATCCCATGGGAATATTTCCTGCTATACTACAAGTGGTCATACAGTCAATTAATTTAGTTTTCATTTTTACGGTAATATGCAAAACAACAATTTTGCTTTTATGGACAATTCACTTTTCACACACAGCACTAATGAAACTGAAATAATTTGGATGATAGTAGTGAGAGTGAAGAAGAAAAGAGTGACTTGTGCTACAACCATTGCACATTAGTGAATTTTATTGTACAACACTAAAATTGAAAGATTGACTTATTTTGCCAGCAAAAATAACTAATGGCAACAGCGATGAAAAATTGGTGGCAAGTAACTTGGAGAACATAAATCTTCAGTATGCAGCAGAATAAAGGTCATGAATTTCTTACTGGTCTCCATAAAACACTGAATGTTTCATTAAATACCTTTCAACGCGAAGATATGTGTACTGAAAGAGTACTTTTATAAATGATATATTTAGCAGTCACTGAGAGCAACTTCAAACTGGGATGGGAGACCAGTAACTTTGGTTAACTTTGGCTTGGGTTAATGAGTTTTTCACAAGATGCTGACAAATCAAAATATGCTAATATATTAAGTGAAGCCCTGTGATTAATAAGCAAGCGGTCTGTATCTAATTGTGGCTCATTAGATAGTTTAAAGGGAACCATCGTCATGAAAAAGCGATGGCAAACCTCTTCTGCTTGCTGATAAACACATGGCGTGCTGAGGTAAAGCTGCTGTTAAGGCTAGTCTGAGACCAGTTTCTGCATAGTGGGCTGTGCAACCAGACGACTTGCATTGTACTGCCAGCCTCACAATACATTGAGCTCAGTGACAAAATAGCTCTTCACCTATATAACTTAGACATGTAGACCAAGATGCCTCAGGAGGCTAATTTCTAATGTTCCGAGGCCGTGTTCCAGAGTGTTGCTTCTCTTCGAATGTTACGAAGATTCCACTGTAAGTTTTAAAACTTCCAGGGGATCCAATGGGACACATAGGCACTTTTAAAGCGTGGATTCACATTAGAATTATCCTGCACCCAGTGCAAAGCTCAAGCAATGGAAGACTACCTACATGTGGTGATTTCACAACTCCATTTTTGTTTGGGTGTCTGATCACTTCCTCACTTGCAAGTTATATTATCCTTTGTGCTTTGCATCAATATGAGAGTGATAGGATAATAGCAAAATGCATCATTTTGTCACTTGTGATTGATGTCACCATGATAAAATTGGCTCTTGAGGCTTTTCTTTCTGATAAGTGTCAGCTTGGCTTAGTTGGAAGCACTCTCACCTCTGAGTCAGAAGATTGTGTTTTCAAGCTCCACTCCACATAATCAAGGCTGGTGTTTCAGTGCAGTACTGAGGGCATGTTGTCTTCTGGATGAGATTTTCAACCAATGTTGTTCTTTGTTCTAGGAGGAGGCTAAAGCCTGGATAATTCTCCCAGTGTCCTGGCTGACATTCAGCTCTTAACCAACACCAGCAAGAACAAATTAATTAGTCATTCATCTCATTGTTGTTTGTGGGACTTTGCATTGCGCAGAATGATTGCTACTATTGCTACTAGTAATAGTTACTGCATTTCAAAGTCATTTATTCTCTGTGAACCGCTCTGAGATGTTTCAGACAAGCTAAGTTGCTGTATAAATCAGAAATTCCTTTTCTCCCTCCTGGGAAAATAAAAGTTTACCAACTACTTTTTCCTGAAGTGTTCATTTAATTGCATTTTTACAATATAAAGGCAAAACAAATGATGATTTCTCTGAGACTTGCTGCACACACTGCCCTTATGCAATGGCGGTGCATCTTTATCACTGTGGAAATGATAAGCCTTTCGTTGAATCTGCTGTTTCCAACTTGAACGAAGGACAGACTTTTCTACACGGGGGGAGGGTGCAGGAGACAATTTAGCCCTTTTCCTTTAAAGCGATGGATTCAAGCACTGATTCACCGGAGCAGAAATTCGACTTGGGTGGTGAGGCAAAGCGGGCAGTATCGAATCGGCTGCCCATTATACGCAGCACCTGATATTTAATTCCATTGACTGCAATAGCAGGCGCTGCTTATAACGGACGTCCGATCCGATACCGCCCGCCTTGCGCTACTGTCCGAGATGAACTTCTACCCCATTATTTTTTATTTGCAATGATGAGTTACGCAGCTCCATAATTACATGATGAAATGCTTCATTTGTATGTATTGCTTGTACTCCATTGGTATGAAGTGTATATCAGCACAAGTATATTAAATGGTGGTATGAAGTTCCTTCATCCTTTATGAAGCCTGAGAATTTTAATTTCATTCTTTTTACTCTGGAAGGCTATTTTCTTAAGATAAAGTGATGGCAACTTGTAATACGTTATCCTGATGTTCCAGGAATAGTGCATCTTTTATTTTAATGAACATTAATGGGTTTTGTACAAGAAATACTTCACACTGATGTTCTGTTGTCCCTATGTGTCATCGTCTTATTGATTTCTTGTATTTGTCAAACAGGAAGACATGAAACTGAATGAAGCACACAAGACATCACTGAGCGATATAGATCGCTCTACTAAACGGGAAATAGTCTTGCAGTATATCTGCACTGCTTCAAAATCGGTAAATAAAGCATGAATTACATTCTAACAGATGTTAAAATGCAAATTGTTCAGAAGGTGGAATTCCCTTTTAAGACATTTGTCCTCATTACTCTGTGTGAGTGCAGTTCTGTGTAGAACGTTGGCAGGAAGCGCAGACATGTATGGATCTGTTGTTTTACCTTGCCGATGTGCAGCATGGCATGGCGTGTCCTGTGTGTAAATAATCAAGATGCAGAACAGGCCTGGCTTCATGTTTGTTTTGTCGTGACCTTTCCAAAGCTTTTTGGCCCACGACTAGATTCTTGACCTTGTGGGGACTGGAATCAGTTCCTTTCCCCTCAGCCTTAACGTTCTCGTGTCTTCACGTGCCAGAGAATGAAAAGAGCGCTAAAATGAGCTCAAAACTGGCATTGCATATTCGCAAATAGCACCAGCTCACTGTGCACGTGAGGGTAACTGAAGCCAATGTATAGAAAAAAAGGAGTGAAGGCTGCCGGCTCGTATACCATTTGTGTGCGAGTACTCCTAATAATGCAGCAGCTCCCGTCATTGTCACTTTCAATTTACCAGCCAAATGGAGTGACAATAAGGATGAATTGACAACAACAAAAGGTTTCAATACAATGTGATGTAGATTTCTTCAGAGAAACATTCACAATTGACTGCTTTGCAAAACCTTAACAGCAAAATAAGGCAGGCACTTTGTGCTGTACCTGCTGCCATAATTTTGCGGTGATTTATTTATTCTTCCCACTTGGAGAAAGCTGCCAGCATTTGCGTTTGACTGGTTAGACAGGAAAGTGCTTGAAGATTTTATGTATGATAAAAGTGACAATATAATAATGGATGTTGGTACATAAATACATAAAAACAATTAAGGAAAAAGGAAGGATAAAAGTGCAATAGCCTTTATTTCTTTAGATTGAAGTTTCAATGTTTACACAGAATTTCTTACAAAATTTAATCACAAGCCTCTTCAGTGAATTCAGCAGTAAAGAGGAGAGTAACGGGAAAAATAATCTTTGATGACTGCAGCCCAAACTTGAAGTTCATGGAGAATTGAATATTTCCCATTCCTTTTCTGTCTTTTTTTAATTCTGTAATGGAGGGTAATAAAACACATGGAGGGCTAAATGCGATAGCCCCCGGAAATGGGTGCGGGGATCGCGATGCGCGATTAACCCCTGCCTGTTGCTTCCGATGCAGGCTTCGTGCTGCCTGCTAATTTAAATTATTGCAGCTTTGAGGCAGCGCTAAACGCGCTGTTGAATAGACGAATATCTCAGCAGGAGGCCCCGAGTTCGTGCGAGGCTAGCACCACTTAAAGCCAGCCTACACCTCTTAAAGGGAGGTGCATTCTGGCTGGAGCAGGTTCTGTAAGTGGCTCGGGAAGAGAGTCTGACTTGCAAGAACACTGACTAATGGCACAACAGGGGAGAGAGCGTGCTCCAAGGTTCTCAGACGCTGCACTGGAGGCCTTGGTGGAGGAGGTGGACAGGAGGAGAGAGGTCCTCTATCCACAGGGGACCAGGAGGCCCTACAGACAAACTCTGCGAAGACAGTGGGAGCAGGTAGCCGTGGTGGTCAATGCCAGAAGTCAAGCCCCAAGGAACTGGATCCAGTGCCGCAAAAAGTTCAATGATCTCACACAAGTGGTCAAGGTCAGTGAATTCATCTTCAAATGCCACCAACTGCACCACTAGCCTCACACACTGCTCAATGCATCACAACCCCATCACTCACCTATCAACAATTTCTATCAAACAGGACTCATACCCTGCATTCATAGCATCACCTCACCCTCCCACATTTACCACTGTTGCAAGCCTCACACATACATCTCACAGCTTGCACACACTGCCAGCTATTCAACATTGCACCAAACTCACTGAAACAATTCCCTCTCTCTTGCAGGACAGGTTGGCGCATAACCAAAGGCAGCAGGATCTAACCAACGGGGAACAGGCGCGCCTGCATCACCTTACCCCGATGAAGGAGACAGTGCTCGCCATCATTGCAGTGGCCATCACCGAGCCTGTGGCCAGCGGTAGGGCTGGGTCCATCGAAGATGACGGTATCCTCATAACGAATCCTCCTTCTCACATCCCACTTCCTCCTCATCCCACAATGTCTTTTGATTTAAAAGCATGCACCTCTTTCTCTCTCCCCTCCCTGCACCGTAACCCTATCCTTGTGCCTTTCTCCTTTCAGAAACCCAGGAACTGCAACCTGGCCAGGCAGTGCTGGAATAGCAACAGGTGGAAGAGGAAGAAGGCAGTGATGATGAAGTCACAGCACCGTCACTTGATTTCACACTCGCAGCCACCAGTTCAGATACTGACACTCTGCGTACTTTAGAGGATAGCTTAGATGCGAGATCTGCATGTGGTGAGCCACCGGGCACGAGTGGCCTGCAGCCAGGGCAGGGTAGCGCAGGTGCCAGCTCCCTAGTGGGCAAGGTCGCACACGAGTTCTGCTGCAGAGGACTTAGATGAGGACTTCTGTAAGGGATACTCTCCTGACCCTGCGTGTCTCGTGGCCTGTGAGGTTCACGCGGCTCTGTGCAGCCTGTATGTCAGTGCGGGTCTAGGCCTGGTCTCCAGCCAGTCTGGGAACACTAGACACCCCTGTGAGTGGTTCGAATCACTCTCCCTTACGGTTCTAGACACTGGACTTAGATGCGAGAGCAGTAATGGAGATAAAACTCATGTAGACTTGGTTTGAACGGTACGAAATGGAAAATCTTTATTGCATGATACTTAAAATTATGAAATACATGTCATATGCACAGATTAATGACAGTACAATCTTACAAACAGTTATAATCACTCTTAGGGAAACGAGGAACGACCAGCACAACGTAAATAGGGCACACATTACAAATATCCTTAAACTTTAAACCCTCCCCTATCAATAACTATCCTAAAACTAGCTTCGTAGGATCCCGAGACTCATGCTCACCACTCGTAATAACTCGGAGAAATCCCGAATAGCTGATCGGATGTTTTTCACCGCAGCACCCACGTGTTGGTCAGGAGATCTCCTGGTCCCACTTGTTTACTGCTTCTGCTGCTCGGTCAGTCGGCTGGACCGTCCGCTGTAGTGAAGACCTCTGTTGGTTGGATACAAAGTTTAATCGTGGAGCACCGTTGTCAATATCACTGATACGATGTGTTTGCACAGTCCAGTTATCATCGATGCAATATGTCTTGTTAAAGAAGAAAACTTCCTGTCGAGAAGACTTGGCTGATCGACCTACAGGCGCGGTCGGGATTTACTGACCGTGGCGATGGATAAGGTCTTCTTCTCTTCTCCTCTCATCTCATCTCATCCCGGGCCTTCGGTTCCGCTGCCAGCTACCAACATAGGTCTTTGCAACAGTCTTTTACACAGGAGCAGCCACGATGATAACAGCAGCAAGCGGCAAGAGTCAAGAGCAAAAGAGCAAGAGTCACGAACACGAGGCAAGAGAGCGAATGGACGGTTTGGGCCTGCAATTATAGTGCACAGTTCTTCCGTTTCCCGCCCAACTACAATGTCCATTCTTTTGTTTAAGGTTTGGCGCCCAAAAATGTCCTGTATGGGTGATCTCTGTCCTTAATGGGTTTCGGGGCTACTCCTGAATGTTTGAGTACCTGTTAATATTTCTCCCATTGTTAAATCGGTCGGTGTTCCCCCTGGAGGGGTTTGGGGCTTCCAAGTGTCCTGTATAACTACCTGCTAACGGCTCTCTCATCGTAGAGCCGTTGGGAGTTTACATATTAATGTCCTTTGGATGGGCCCTTGATGGCTTTCCTTTGTACCTGGGAGACCGATTCCAGTATCGATGTTTATACTGTAAACCCATAATGTCCTGTGTATTGTCTTCACTGTGCTGAATCGTTATCGATCCTGCAAAAAAAAATGTTTATTGGAACGCCATCTTGTCTGCCTGCCGAAAAGTCTCGAATGTTCTGTCACGCGGTGCGGCGGCCATTTTACAGGCTGCTTGTGTCCAATTTAAACCTGACAGCATTCCGCTGAAATAAAAGCTGTTTTTGAACGAAACTTGTGTTCTCTCCTTATTAAAATGAAATCGCGATAATTGCGAATTCTACAGTCCCTCCTGTTGATGCGAATAACTCCGCTTATCGTATCAAAAAATCTCAGTGGTGAGCAATCTTATCTCGATTTCACTCCGAATCCAGTAAATTAATCCCATAAAATTTTAACTTCACTAGGGTCTCTGTGTCGTCCTTATTTCCCAAGAAAATCACACTTTATATCACCATAGGCATCATTTGCCCTTAAACTTACACCACTTGTTTTCCTTCCCGGCGTAACCAGGCCGATACCTCACGCATCACCTGTATATTTATCTTTTATTCAAGGGAAGGAAAAACAAAACCCAAAAAACCAAACAATCAACACCATCACCAAAATAAACAAATCCCGACTCTTAAACATGTCGAGTTTCCAACGTATTTACACTGAGTACAAACTTCCGCGGCGCACGTGGCGAGCGGGAGTGACGCCGTTTTCCCATTACACTGCGCTCTCATCGTGCACGCGCACGTAACGTTCTCGCCACTCTCCCGTGTTCTCATGCTTGGTGAGGCGCTTGTCTCTTTTACAATGTATGAACAAAAGGTATACTACAATAAACACTTGACAGACGACTAAAATGTGGGAGGCTATTCTGACCCATGAGGGCACTTCAATATTCGTGAACAGATTCCACCACGGTGGAACCACTATGTCCAAAATGTCTGTACCTATCTCGACGGTTTTCTGTTCTAATGTATAGAAATGCTTTTGTGACACCGCGACGGCTTTCAGAAGTTTGGTTAAATGCTCGGGGAGAGGGGGAATGAGGTACCCAAAATGTGCGACAAATCGCTGCAAGTCGGTAAAATTCTCTTTTACTGTGAGATGAACAGTGGATGGTTCAGGGATTGGGATAATTCGCTGTTGTGCTACTTGAACTTCAGCCCTGGGTTTAAAACAGAAACTGCTGTCACTCACCGGACACCGGCTACGGTTTCCATGCTGGTAGTGTTGCGCTGCAGTGGTAACACAATATGTTCCACCCCCGATGTATGCTACCTGCGGAGGCACATGATCTTGTGCCATTGCCTCCATGGTGCAATTCATGGACTTGGCGCCAGCCGTTCTGAACCCGCACTGTGGTGTTAAAAAGGCATTCAAGTGCTGGGGGCACAGTATTATGTGTGCTCCCCTGCCACGACAACCAGAGAGATCTGTACCTGTCATCGTTTGCTCCCAGCGGATGACGTAAGGTGGAACCGCTGCATAACGAATGTGGGCTCCCCCCTGAATGACACCAATGTTCTCTACCCGATACACCGGGGCGGGCTTTGCTGTGTTGCCCAAAACCGGCATGCGTAATACTATTCCCATAATAGTATGGTTTGAACGTCCGCAGTCCACGGGGACTGGGTAAGCTTCTGAAGCTAGCCTGAGCTGGCACGGACTTAATGCATTCTGAAAAGGGTGGAGCGCCCGCAGGTGTTTGTTACTTATCCAGGACGGGACCAAACCTTGTTTTAAATCCTCCAAATTACTGCGGCCCTCGCCCAGTAACCACGCCCCGTAAAGCACGCACACCTCGTTCTGCGCAGCTTGATCGGATGCATTCCGATCTTCCCTAATCAGGGCATTTACCGTACGCGCATGTTTCTCCAGCTCTGCTATAATCTCTTTTAAGTGTAATGTCATGGCTTGGTCCTCGTGCAGACCCGACCCTACCACTTTATTCTCATCTGTAAGAATATCCTTTAACTGTGTTTTTAAACCATTAATCTGGGTCTGCAGCTCCACACTGTCTAGAGCGTTGACCACAGATGTCCCTGTGTTAAAAACAGTGAACGCATCGTTCACCAAACCCCTTCTTTGCCTCCCTACTTGGTCCAAAACTTCCTGCGGTGCGGTGTACAAACTTGTCTTATCAATTTCTGCAAAATCAAACTCGTAAAATTGCCTGAACATCTTGGTCAACAGGACCTGGTACAACTGTTCCGTCTTTTTGGGGCACCACTCTGGTAACCGTACCTCAGTGAGATTTAAAATCACCGAGGCCACCGCGTAATGTACCCCCTGAAATAGTATCTGGTCTGTGGGGACCAGTACCAAACCGTTCCCGGGTCCCTTACTAGTTTTAGGGCACCCTTCTTCCTCAGCTAGAACTACCGGAATCGTGGGCGGGGCTTTGCGTGGGCGCGTAATGAGCTCAGTGGCATTTACTGGGATCGGAGAGTATGGGGCTCCGCACCCCCGGGTGCTCGCATCCCACCTCATCCCCTGTCCGTTATCCTGCCACTGGTTAATAAAGAATATGGAGATGCCTTTGGGGCAAACGTACTTTGACCCCCACATACAAACATAAATCCCCTCATCTGGTTCCCACCATTTGTCCCAACAGACTTTCACTTGTCCATCTGTCCCCGTAATTGTCCGATGGGTATTATTACCCAGTCGCTCCCACTCAACCGAAGAGTTCCTCATAGTTTTGCTCAGCTTTCGCAGCCACCACCATCGGCTCAATGGGACATTCCCACTGCAGGTCAAACAAATCCGTTTGCCGACGGTGACGCTGATCCTGGGTGCGATGATCCGTACTTTGGGGCACATTAAAGAAGTCTCTTTGTAGGCGAACCCCGATGTGCTGGAATACTCCGTTGAGTTCGTTCCCAGCCATCCTGGCCACCTTCCCTTGTGGAAATAGGTGCTGGTCCCTTCTGCCTTCCGTCTCCCGGTCCCATCCACTGCGATGGGGGCCGTGTCCCCGGAACATCCAAACACCACGACATCCTTGGTGAGGCCCCGATAGGCCAATCCACATCCGATTGCCGCGAGCAATACTATGAGTCGTTCCATCCTTCCTTGGTTCCTGTGATCAGATAGAATGAGGTAGCCAGCCTCGCAAAAAGTCTCTGGCTTTTGTGAAGGGTGAGCGGGTCCCCTGACCTCGCCTCACGTAAACTTCAACGTTTGCTGAACAGACTTCCTCTAAACCTAGCCTTAAAACTCCCATCATTTGTCGTTATCTGTTAAAAACACTACAAACTTAAACTTATTAAAACTACTTAAAACTTTAAACTAAAACTTAAAACCTTAAACTAATAACTTTACAATGCCGCCCGTTCTCAGGGCGGCCCCTTTAAATCCTGAGAAGGCTGCTGCGAGCTCTTCCCGACGGTGGGAGGGCACTGACCCTTCCCTCTGATCTGCCGCAGCCTGTTGCTGCGCTGACCCTTTCCTCTGATCTGCCGCAGCCTGTTACTGCTTCGATGTGGCCTGTCTCTACCCGGGTTATCTTAACCTGAAACTTACGCCCTGGGGCAGCCTGTGGACCTGACCACGTCTTCCTGGGCTGGGGTACTCTGCTTGACCTACGGGGAATTGCTATGGGCGGGGGCTCCGTGACGGACGGACCGGGTCCCGAGACCTTCAACGGGATGACCTGGGGTTCCATCACAGGCGCCAGCCCCGCCTCCGCTGACTCCGCCTCCCTAACCTCGGGGCTGGCAGTTCGGGGCCCCGCCCTGCTCGGCCCAGCAGGCGGCCCTTCACTCGCGAACTCTGCCTCCCCTGAGGACTGGACGTTCAAAGCGGGCGGCCACACCTCTGGGAACCACATAGCGGCTGGCCCGGCCTCCTCTAGCTCCTTCCTCCTGCTGTCGGGACCTGCAGCTTGTGTGTCCACCCCGTATGGATCTCTACCTAGCGGCCCCAATCCTTCCAGACCGTTCCTCTGAAACCACCCGTCATCATCACTATGCTCATCTGCACTATCCTCATCTGACCAGGGTACCCTGGGGTCCTCGTCATCTAACCCCCAACTCCAGAAAAACGCTGCATGATCGTCCGGGATGTCCCTTCCCCTGATGCAAGCTGCTACGCCTGCCTGTGTGCCTTGTGGTCCTACCTGGGGCTGTGTTTTCCCATTGGCGGGATTTACCCCTGTAGTTTTCCCTTGCGCACCCGGCTGGTACAGTTTACATTGGTTTATGTGGAACCACTTAGTGCGCCGAGGTACTTTTACGGCGTAAACCATGGGACTCGCCTTGTCTACAATGTTGTAGGGTCCCATATACAGTGGTTCCAGACTCCCTACTCTGGCGTAGTTTCTGACCATGACCTGGTCTCCTACTTCCCACTCCCGCGTTTTGCGGGGTTCCAGCAACAAGCGATTGCCCTGGTGCTGCCTTCCCATGTTCCCAGCCGCCTGCTCATAAACTTGCTTCAGGCGCTCCAAGAGAGTTTGGGCGAACTTGTCCCTGCTGATCTCTTGAAGCTGACCCTCAGTGAGCACCGGGGCTAGCACATGGGTGGGGGTTCGCATGAGCCTGCCGGTCATTACCTCGTGCGGGGAGTACCCCGTACTTTTTGACTGACTGGCCTGGACCCCCATGAGGACTAAAGGCAGAACTTCCGCCCATTTTTGGGGCGAGTTCCTAGTCTCTTTCCTCAATTTCTCCTTCAGGGTCCGGTTCATACGTTCAACAATCCCGGATGACTGGGGATTGTGTGCTACGTGCCACTTCCCTTCAATGCCCAAAAGCATGAGGGTGTTCTGCATCACCTGGCCGGTGAAATGACTCCCTTGGTCTGACTCCACGAAACGGGGGAGTCCCCACCGCGAGAACACTTCCCGGACCAAGATTTTTGCTGTACCCAGTGCCGTAGCTGTTCGACAAGGGAAGGCTTCCACCCACTTGGAAAACACATCCACCAGGACGAGGCAGTACTTATAACCTCCCTGGGTGGTGGGCAGGGGTCCTATATAGTCGATCTGTATCGACTGCCATGGTCCCTCTACCCTTCTTACGTGTCCCATGGGCACCTTCCTTTTCTGGGGGTCTGGGTTATTTGCAGCGCACACAAGACAGTTTGCACAGAACTCGCGGACTTGTTCCCTGAGCCCTGGCCACCATCCCGCTTGCTCTACCCGTTGCCAGGTAACCTCGGGCCCGGGGTGCCCTGCCCCTGGTCCCTCGTGAGCCAACTGGAGGAATTCCCTCCTGTGCTGCTGCGGCACAACCCACTGCTCCTCGCGGAACAGCATGCCTTCCTTAACTGAGAGGGTTGCCGTACTGTACGGACCTTCTACCTGCTTCCCCTCAGCAATCGTTTTTAGGACTGCTTTTAGGGCGGGATCCTGGGCTTGGACGGTCTTAAGGTCTAGGGGCAATGCTACCCTGGTGTTTCCGGTATTCCCGTCCCCACCTCGGACCGCTGCTATGGGTCCGGTTCTATAGGGGTTCCAGAAAGTACCGTCGCGGGCACCCTCCCTGGCTAGCGCATCCGCCTGCCGGTTGCCCTCCCCACGGGGCTCTGTGGAGGAGTGAGCTTTCACCTTATGGATGAAAATCTCCCCTTCCTCCCCTACTGCTGCTGCTAAGATCTTTTCCAGCAAGGGCTTTACCGTTAAAGGTCGCCCGTCCGCGGAGGTGTATCCACGGCGGGACCAAATGGCCAGGTATTCCGTACACGAATTGCAAGTGAACATACTGTCCGAGCAAATCGTGTATGGGGTTGGGAAAATGTCTGGGTGGGTTACCACGTACACCACGGCAGACAGCTCAGCCTGCTGCGCGCTCATGGTGCTAGGGAGCTTGATCGCCAGGGCAAGGTCTGCCGCAGGGTCATAAACTCCACACCCTGTGAGTCGCTCGCCAGCAGATACTGTGCTAGACCCATCAACATAAATCTCGCGCCCAGTGGGATGTATCCCGGCCCGTAAACCTATGTTGACTTCCCACACCCCCTCCACCGAACACCGGTGGGCTGTACCGGGGTATACCAAATTGGCCGCAAGCCTGGGCTCGCAAAGACCTTTTACTCTGATGTCCAACTGGGAGAGAAGAAGGGTCCAACGCGCAATGCGTGCGCTGCTTACGGTCCCGTCTTTAATCCTCCCATCCAGAAGCATCTTAGTTGGTGTGTGATGTGTGAGGAGAGTGATGGGAGAGAGCCCTGTGAAGATCGCTGATCTTTTCACAGCCCAATGCGTGGCTAAAAGGTGCCTTTCGCAATTGGAAAAACTTCTCTCCACATCCGTTAATACCCTGGATGAATAGACAACCGGCCTCAGCTTGCCGTGACGCTCTTGGAGCAGCACGGCGCTTAAGCTGTCTCCGCTGGCAGCTACCTCCAGGAAAAACTCCTTCCCCCCATCTATGGCCCCTAAGGCTGGCGCGGTCTGCAGATCCCTTTTTAACTTCTCGAAGGCTGCTTGGCAGCCCTCGTCCCAAAGCCACTCTACTCCCTTATGGAGGAGTCGGAGGAGCGGTGCCGCTGTGGCCGCATAATCCTCGATAAAATCCCTGCAGTAACCGGTCAGTCCCAAGAAGGACCTCACACCCCTTACGTTGTTGGGAATCGGTAATTCTTGCACCGACTCCCTCCTTGCTTTGTCTATGGCTCTTTCCCCAGCGCGTAGGGTCAGTCCCAGGAATTTTACTTCCTGCTGACCGATACGTGCTTTCTTTGGGTTTACTTTAAAACCCTTTCTCGCTAACAGCTCCAATAACTCGTCCAGCAGTGGTCCGTGCTCCTCCCTTGAGTCCGTAAATAGGAGCAAATCATCCACATACTGTACTATCTGATTGGGCTGACTAAACTCCTTTAAACTTCCTGCCATACACTGGTGAAAAATACTGGGGCTATTGTGGAAACCTTGTGGCAAGCAGTTCCACGTGTACTGTTGCCCTTTAAACGTAAAGGCAAACTTGTACTGGTCCTCTCGCCGCAGCGGGATGGACCAAAAACCGTTCGAGATATCCAGCACCGTGAACGTGGTCGCGGACGCTGGGATGCTCCCTATTAGGTCAGCAACTGCTGCTACTGTGGGCGCGCAGGCGGGGATGTTACTGTTAAGGACTCTGTAGTCCACCGTGGCTCTCCACGAATTATCCGGCTTCCTAACCGGCCATAATGGGGAGTTCACGTGTGTGGCTATCGGCCTCAACACGCCCTGCTGCACCAAGGAAGACATTGCTGCCTCCATATCGGGTTCTGCTTCTTTGGGGAAGTTATACTGCTTTTGGGGTCGGGTCATGGGGTCCCCATCTACGCTGACCTCAAACCCGACCACCCTCCCACAATCGTGCTTGTGGGTTGCAAACGCGTGCATATTATCTGTCACGTACGTTTGCATGTCCGTTGGGACATCTGCGACCATAAGCCTGAGGTCGTAGCCTCCGGATGGCTGTACGGTACACAGGACCCCTGTTTCTTCCTCCCCTTGAATTACCATTACCTCGCCTTTTTCCCCGTTAGCCCCCCAGAGACAGTGATTTCTGAGGTCCACGAGGATCCCGTGTCCCGCTAGCAGATCGGACCCGAGAATACCTCTTCCACCCCCCTTTTGCCATGCCATCAGTATACACTTCCACTTAAGGCGAAGTGTCCCTAAACGAATGGATAGCGGGAGGGAAAACGTGCCAGCCTGTTCTTTCCCTGTGAACCCTGCTAGCGTGAATGGGACCTTGGTAGATAGCGGCGAGTCAAAAGGGTCATCTGTATGGATTATGGTGCAAGAAGCTCCCGTGTCCAACAAATAACTGCCCTTTTGTTTCTCTACCTCCATCTCCACCACAGGTCGCCTCCACGCATCATAGCTGAGCGGACACAGGTAGACGGGCTGTGCTGGTTCTAGTCATGGGGCACTATTAGACGGTCCTGCGGCACCTACGGGGCCGGTTGCGACCGCCACCTGTCCACGCGCATTCAAAACCATCTTGCGCATGACTCCTAACACTGCCTCGAGGTCTTCGGGAGAGGTGGGTACCTTTGCTTCCTTAGCCGGGACAGGCGCCTGGGTTCGGACCGCGGGATTTTTATCCTTGGAATCCTTCCAAGGGTTCCTGCAGTGCTTGCGCCAGTGCCCTGTCTTCCCACACCCGTAACAGGCATTACTTGCCTGTGGGGCGCGATTACCCTCCTGATGCCACTCTCTTTGAGCCGGGGCTGCGGGTCGTACCTCATGTACTCTTCCCTTAAAGGGACGTGTTGCCATACCCCTTATGTTACGGTAACCTAACGTGAGTCGATTCAAGACCGACTCTTCCGTAAGGTTGAGGTCATTGGGATCGAACCAGGCTTTTGCCTGCTCTCTAACGGCTGGTAAACTGTTGGCTATTATGCACCTAAGCCAATGAATTAAAGCGGCGCCTTCCACATCTTCGCGCTCGGGCGCACCTAGACAGCTGCGCTCATATACTGGCCACAGCCTGTCGGCAAAAACCTTCGGGGGTTCTCCCTCCATCTGCACTGTCTGTCCCACTCTAGCAAACGGACCTCCGTCGTTCGCTCCCACTACTTCTAGGACCTCATTTTTCAATTCCTCATAACTTTTATTACCCCTCTTGCTATCGCCTGAGAGGCACTGAAGGACCGAGCTATCTAAAGAGAACAGCAGCATTTTTGCTGTCTCCCCATCATCGCAGCCGTTGATGGCTGCGGCTTGCTCAACTTCCCTAAAATGTACGGAAGGGTCGTCTATCTCGGTCAGCTTCCTTACGTGGTTTATCATGGCCCTCAGCTGGTGTGAACTGTGAGGCAACACCAGCTGTCCGAGGAGATCCCCCGGTTCTTCCCCACCGTTCCTGCTTGGGCCCCTTTTAATCCCCGTTACTGGATACAACGATCCCTTTTCTACCTCTTTTTCAACGGGCTCTTTTGTTTCTTCCGTTGCTTCCTCCCTAACCCAGGTTTCTGAATAGCTGGGTGGCGCGGAGGGCGCAGTGGCTACTACTTCTTCTGCTTTACTTGGTGGGGAATTTCTAAATCTCTCATTTACTAGCGGCTGGCGTGCCGACGGATTAATAAGGCACACCATGCCGTTCGCATTATTCACGGCCTTTTTGAGGCTCTCTATCTCTTTTTCGCAGGCGCTATGGTCGGCTCCCTGAAACTTATCCTCAAGGGCCAACTTATACGCCGACCTAACCCCCATTAAGCTCTCTTCTTGAGTTCTTATCTGGGCAGCTTGACGGTTACATCCTTCCTTCATCCTACTCTCGTTTAATTTTGCTTCAGTGATCTGGCACTCGAGATACTCTACCCTTGTTTTAAGGTAGCTGGAGACTTCCTGGCTTTCCTGGCGTAACTCATTTAAACTCTTAATGAGCGCCTCCCCTCCAGAAACCTTCTCCTCCATTTCCTCCTCTAACTGCTTGATTCGAGCGGTTAGCGCTGTATTGGTCTGGTTTGAAATCTGAACCTGCCTTTTGTAGCACATAAGCCAGACTGCTTTCTCAACTGCCTTTTTATGCTCCTTACTATCCGTCCACCTTTCAGCTGCCTCTAGTGGGCTCTTATCCGCTAACAGTTCGCTTATCCACTTTTTCGTTAGATTAACCTTTCCAAATACGTAATCCGCTATCTTTTCCTGCATCACATTTCGTACAGTCATTCCAAAATCTAACACACTACCCTCTCGCTGCCAGTGTCCTGCCGCGGTCGCCATTTTCTGTAAGGGATACTCTCCTGACCCTGCGTGTCTCGTGGCCTGTGAGGTTCACGCGGCTCTGTGCAGCCTGTATGTCAGTGCGGGTCTAGGCCTGGTCTCCAGCCAGTCTGGGAACACTAGACACCCCTGTGAGTGGTTCGAATCACTCTCCCTTACGGTTCTAGACACTGGACTTAGATGCGAGAGCAGTAATGGAGATAAAACTCATGTAGACTTGGTTTGAACGGTACGAAATGGAAAATCTTTATTGCATGATACTTAAAATTATGAAATACATGTCATATGCACAGATTAATGACAGTACAATCTTACAAACAGTTATAATCACTCTTAGGGAAACGAGGAACGACCAGCACAACGTAAATAGGGCACACATTACAAATATCCTTAAACTTTAAACCCTCCCCTATCAATAACTATCCTAAAACTAGCTTCGTAGGATCCCGAGACTCATGCTCACCACTCGTAATAACTCGGAGAAATCCCGAATAGCTGATCGGATGTTTTTCACCGCAGCACCCACGTGTTGGTCAGGAGATCTCCTGGTCCCACTTGTTTACTGCTTCTGCTGCTCGGTCAGTCGGCTGGACCGTCCGCTGTAGTGAAGACCTCTGTTGGTTGGATACAAAGTTTAATCGTGGAGCACCGTTGTCAATATCACTGATACGATGTGTTTGCACAGTCCAGTTATCATCGATGCAATATGTCTTGTTAAAGAAGAAAACTTCCTGTCGAGAAGACTTGGCTGATCGACCTACAGGCGCGGTCGGGATTTACTGACCGTGGCGATGGATAAGGTCTTCTTCTCTTCTCCTCTCATCTCATCTCATCCCGGGCCTTCGGTTCCGCTGCCAGCTACCAACATAGGTCTTTGCAACAGTCTTTTACACAGGAGCAGCCACGATGATAACAGCAGCAAGCGGCAAGAGTCAAGAGCAAAAGAGCAAGAGTCACGAACACGAGGCAAGAGAGCGAATGGACGGTTTGGGCCTGCAATTATAGTGCACAGTTCTTCCGTTTCCCGCCCAACTACAATGTCCATTCTTTTGTTTAAGGTTTGGCGCCCAAAAATGTCCTGTATGGGTGATCTCTGTCCTTAATGGGTTTCGGGGCTACTCCTGAATGTTTGAGTACCTGTTAATATTTCTCCCATTGTTAAATCGGTCGGTGTTCCCCCTGGAGGGGTTTGGGGCTTCCAAGTGTCCTGTATAACTACCTGCTAACGGCTCTCTCATCGTAGAGCCGTTGGGAGTTTACATATTAATGTCCTTTGGATGGGCCCTTGATGGCTTTCCTTTGTACCTGGGAGACCGATTCCAGTATCGATGTTTATACTGTAAACCCATAATGTCCTGTGTATTGTCTTCACTGTGCTGAATCGTTATCGATCCTGCAAAAAAAAATGTTTATTGGAACGCCATCTTGTCTGCCTGCCGAAAAGTCTCGAATGTTCTGTCACGCGGTGCGGCGGCCATTTTACAGGCTGCTTGTGTCCAATTTAAACCTGACAGCATTCCGCTGAAATAAAAGCTGTTTTTGAACGAAACTTGTGTTCTCTCCTTATTAAAATGAAATCGCGATAATTGCGAATTCTACACTTCGATGGGGCAGGTTACAGAAGAAGGCTGATGGGTATGCACAATGAAATGCTTGGTGCATTGGCAGGCCTGCCAGAAAGCCTGTGCGCAGTGTCAAGGAGCATGGAGGAGTCTGGCACCAACTTGGCACAGGGCTTTGCGGAGAGCTTGGGTCCATCTTTTCCAGCATGGAAGTGATGGCCGACTCCATTAGCGCACTTGCAGACCCAACCATGATGCAGCACCTGATGGCGGATGTCTCAGGTTCCATTGCAGCACAAGCAGAAGCCACCCAACATCTGGATGCTGCAGTGGAAGATCAGACTTCTGCCATGCAAGCTCAGACTGCTGCCATCGTGGCTTACTGGTGTTCCAAGGGGCTTGCAGGGTGTCACAGCAGCCCAGCAATTCTGTCCTCCAACAGATAGTAGGATTGCTGAGGCACTGCACCGGGAAAGTGGCAGTGACTCCATGGACCATGAACCTGTTGTCCTCTCTCAGGCTGACAGCATTTGTCCTCTCACCCCTGCCACTTCACCAGTGCCCTTGTAGTTGCCTGTCAGCCAGCCAGCCCAGACTGTTGCCGCCCGTGCCAAGATGGAGCAGCCCGCAGCCGGGCCTTTTAGACACAGAGCTGCTTGAAGTCGTCCTCCAAGGCCATCTGCAGTCTCCTTTACTGAAAGTCAGCAACCTTCCACCAGCCATGCTGCAGCCACTGGGGTAGCACTGTGTAGGAAACATAGAAACATAGAAGATAGGAGCAGGAGTAGGCCATTCGGCCCCTCGAGCCTGTTCCGCCATTTAATGAGATCATGGCTGATCATCTAAATTTAGTACCCTGTCCCTGCTTTCTCCCCATATCCCTTGATCCCTTTAGCCTTAAGAAATATATCTAACTCCTTCTTGAATATATTTAATGAATTGGCCTCAACTGCCTTGTGTGGTAGAGAATTCCAGAGGTTCACCACTCTCTGGGTGAAGAAATTCCTCCTCATCTCAGTCCTAAATGGTTTACCCCTTATCCTTAGACTGTGAACCCTGGTTCTGGACTCCCTCGCCATCGGGAACATCCTTCCTGCATCTAGTCTGTCTAGTCCTGTTAGAATTTTATAAGTTTCAATGAGATCTCCTCTCATTCTTCTAAACTCTAGCGAATATAAGCCTAATCGACCCAATCTCTCTTCATACGTCATTCCTGCCATCCCAGGTATCAGCCTGGTGAATCTTCACTGCACTCCCTCCATGGCAAGAACATTTTTCCTCAGATAAGGCGACCAAAACTGCACACAATACTCAAGGTGTGGTCTCACCAAGGCCCTGTACAACTGCAGCAAGACATCCTTGCTCCTGTACTCAAATCCTCTTGCTATGAAGGCCAACATACCATTTGCCTTCTTAACCGCCTGCTGCACCTGCATGCTTACCTTCAGCGACTGGTGCACAAGGACACCCAGGTCTCGTTGCACTTCCCCTTTTCCCAATCTATTGCCGTTCAGATAATAATCTGCCTTCCTGTTTTTGCCACCAAAGTGGATAACCTCGCATTTATCCACATTATACTGCATCTGCCATGCGTCTGCCCAATCACCCAACCTGTCCAAATCATACTGGAGTTTCTCTGCATCCTCCTCACAGCACACACGCCCACCCAGCTATGTGTCGTCTGCAAATTTGGAGATATTACATCTAGTTCCCTCGTCTAGATCATTAATATATATTGTGAATAGCTGGGGTCCTAGCACTGATCCCTGCGGTACCCCACTAGTCACTGCCTGCCACTAGGAGCAGTAGGACAGGCAAAGGTACGTAGAACGCAGGCACTAAGGGAATGTACAAGGATGATTAGTTTACGTTTGTATGCAATATGGCATGATTTCATTTATAAATTTGGTTTGGAATGTTTATTTTGTGTTGACTTTTATTTTTGCATTGTGGCCAAGCAGACGCTGTGATGGTCAGTGACAGAGGGAAGGTAAGGTGTGGGACTGATGATGAATGGGCAATTAGGGTTGCGTTTACTGGTATCACAGCCAAATGAGTCGGTCATGGACAGCCCGGCCAAAAACGGGCTGTCTGGGTTGCCTCCTCCCTTCCTCTGCCTCCTCCTTCTCTTCCTCCTGGTCCTCCTGCTCCACAGCTGGTCGCTGTATAGCTGGTGGAAAGGGCCGTCCCCTCATGATGACGAGGTTGTGCAATATGTAGCAGACCACCACGAATCTCGACACCCACTCTGCCAAGTACTGCAGGGCTCCTCCTGAGCGGTCCAGGCAGCAAAATCATTACTTCAGCACCCCAATGGTCTGCTCGATGATATTTCCTGTGCATGGGTTGCGCATTGGAGTCATGAGCTATGTTGTTAACAGATAGCCCTTGTCGCCCAATAGCTACCCTCTGGTTTGTCATTGTGGCTCAAATGCAGATGGGACAGCGGACTGCCGCAGAATGAAGACATCATGACTGCTGCCAGGATACCGGGCATTCACCTGCATGATTTGCTGAGTATGATCACACACCAGCTTGGTACTGAGGGAGTAGAATCCCTTTTGGTTGTGGTACATCTCAGAGTTTACATGCGGTGCCCGCAAAGCGATGTGTGTGCCGTCCATGACACCCTGCACCATGGGGCAGCCTGCAATCCTAGCGAAGCCACGTGCTCGCTCCGCCTGCTGCTCTCTGGCCAGAGAGAAGGAAATGTATTCAGCTCTCTTGGAATACAGAGCCTCAGTTGCTTCCCTTATGCAACAGTGCACAGCAAACTTGGAGATGTTGCAAATACCTCCTGCTCCAGCCTGGAAGGAGCCAACGCATAATTGTTCATGGCCACCATGACCTTCACAGCCGCTGGCAATGCTGTCCTCGCCATACTCTGAGGTTGCAGTTGTGCCTGCAGCAGGTGGCAGATTTCAGTGAGGCTGTCCTTGGTGAAGCGCAGACCTCTGACACACTGTTTCTCGCTGAGGTTCAGGTAGGAGTACTGCTGCCTGAATACCCTGGGTGGGTATGGCCTCCTGCTGAGAGTCCTTCTCCTCCTCCTCCTCCTCCCTCAGCTTGTCCTGCTCTGTGTCACCTCTGCTCATTCTCCCTGTCATGCTGTAGGCCAAGTGGAATGCCTACAACTGTACCCATGTCTTGGAGCAAGTGGTCTATGCAGATTTCTTGAAGTCAGGATAAAGTCCTTCAGCATCTGCCACATCATTCCCTGTAGACTTTAGCTACTTGAAATAACTGTACAAATCACCAAACTCTTATACAAACTCAGAAACAACCAGTAGAAATCAATCAGCAACTAACCTGTAAGTAGTTGATGATCCCTTTAAATAGCGCTGGTGGGGGGTCCTTCCTGCTGCTGAACATGTGTTCAGCTGTGCGAGCTTAAGAGAGGGCGTAAGCTGGAGTGTTGAGCTCCAAAATGGCAGCGCTGCCATCATATCAGCGTTACATGCTAATTGACGTCACGATCTGCCTGCTCTGCATACTTCTGGAGCACGTTCCCTGCGCCTGTGCTAGCGCCCTACCCAAGATGGTGTCCGGCACGGCCCAAACCAGAAGTGTGTGCGCTTTGGAACCCAAACAGCACCCATAGCGCCCAAACAACGGGCGCCACAGAGCCAAATTTTACGGCCATGAGCATTAAAAGGGGCTTGGGTTCCACAGTCAGGCAGTGTTGCGAAAACATTTGTGATATTTTTGTTGCTAATTTGAATAGTAGGTGTAGGGTTATTTTTTAAGCTTGCTCCATCAATCAAGTTGCAAGGGGTATGTTTTGAATGGGATAGAGATGCATTATTGGAGGCATGAATGCAACAACTCCTTTTGTTTTCACTCCCTTTCAAAATTGTGCACCATTACTAAATGTCAAAATCCTTCTCAGAGCAGCTTCATTTTTTAAGTCGTTAATCTTTTCAAAGGTGTAAAACCTATCTATTTTCTTAATCTCCTCTGAACCACTCACTGACTGTGGCTGGGAAGGCGGTTGGTTGACTTGCCCCAGAGCTTCACTAATGAGAATCTGAGTTGGCCGTGGGATGATTTTCATTCTGATTTTGATCCAATGCTTGTTGATATGATGTAAGACGTGCGGAAATCGCCCCTCGCCCCGTCAAACAGTTTCCAAAGTTCAGACCCGGCGACAGACAACACAAAACACAATGGCCGTGATTTTCTCCCCGGTGTCGGGATGGGTGTGGGTCAGCTGGTTTCCGGGTTCCGGTCCTGTGTCCAGCTGCCTCCGCTCCACAGTCGTGATTTTCCCTTGATTGGCCTTGTTCGGCCAATTAACAGGAAGCGGGTCTGATGACATCATTTGATGACGCGTCATCTGCTGGTTTCCTTAAAGGGACCACGCACAATTTTATTTTGACAGTTGATTTTTCAGTGTTTGACAGCATTGAGGTGCTGAAAACACTGACAATCACTGCACAAAGGTGACCTCTTGCACCCAGGCTCTCCAATGACTCCCTCCATATGCTGCAATAGATGGCAGCTGCAGGTGAGATGACAGAGCGATCTGTCACTGGTGAGAGAGGTTGTCCCAATGAGGTGGCACTGGACATACAGTTGGATTTAAAAACTTGTAAGCTAAAAAAAATCTGTATATGTATTAAAAATGCAGTAACCAACATTTTCTTTGCTCTGAAACTCACCATGCGGAACATGGCATCCTTGACACCACTTCTGTCATTTTCTCCTGTCATCAGCTGTCATCTTTTCACAAACATTAGACCAAACTCACAACACGTCACACTTACCTGGCGTGGTGTCCGGACGTCGTGAAACCCGACCCAGAAGCTGGAAAATCGAAAAAGACCCTGAAATCTACTGACAAGCACCTGGTAATAGGCAGTTCATTGCCTTTAATCCGTTTCCCGCCGCTAGGTGTCGGGTCCATTCACAAATCGGGGACCCGACACTTGGGAAGGTTGTTTGGAGTCGGGTTGATGGCGGGTGCGGAACCTGCCGTCAATCAAAACGACCTTAACCTCTGACCCGCCTCCAAACCTGCCCTCTGAGTGCCGGCAAAATCGCGGCCAATGAATCTGTGAAAACTTCTTTTACTTAAACATCAGCAAGACATTACGAGTAATCCGATAGTCTTGTAACGTATAATAATTCCCAATTATACCTCAACATACACAGAGCTACCCCTTTACTTTAAGCTCAAGCAAAACAAAACCACATACTTGCTAACACCAGCGAGTGGTCGATTCGACTGTGACTAGACGTATGATTTCTGGCAACTGACCAGGTCGCCCCCCGACTGCAGCCCCGAATGTTTTGAAACAGTTCCTTTTATACCCCAAAACTTGGCAACCCTCCCACTGCGTACGTGTCCCTAACTATACGGCATAATGGTCATTAATTGTTTCTCAGACCCTCTTATCACTAGTCCGTTATGCATCCATTTGCCTTCGAGGTTACATTCCAAAGTCTGAAGATGTTTCCACAGTTCAATAGTCTGTTCCCACAGGACTCTCAAATATCTTATCTTGGTAAAAAGCAGCTGGCAGCCTTTCACAGCTTACAGCCATAACAGTTCATTTAGCAAAGCTCTGTTCCTGCCCAAGGTCTTCTTTATCTGTCAACGGTTTTCATACAAAAGTTCTCACAGGAACCTTGCAACTTCCCGCAGCATGCTGGTATATCAAAATGTGGTCAAGTTTTTTTTTCCAGTTTTGGTCAAGTCACTGCAATATTTACAGCAAATGGCTTATTCTTACAATGATCAACTGTTCTCTCTTTTCAGGCAATGTTCTCCTGCTTTCAAACTGTAGTAATTGCACCACTCTTTACAAATCTATCATTGGCCTATCTGTCCTTTCCACTTATCACCACCTCTCCAACCTCCCTTTCCTCTCGGGTTCTGGGATGTGGCATCACTGCTCGATCCCGTGACCACCTTTTCCACCATTATCAGATGGAATCCCTTCAGTCTGGCTTTAATCCCACCCACAGAGCTGAGGCCACCCTGATCAATGTGACCAATGACATTCTATGTGACTATGATCACTGTGTGTTACCCCTCCTCATTCTCCTTGACATGTCTGGCACCTCTTTGTGGCCCATGTCTGTAGTACTGCCTTCACATTGCTCCATTCCTACATATCCCATCATAACTGGCATGCCTCCTAGAGTAGCTTCTTCTCAGCTGCCCACAAGGCCATCTTCAGGGTATCCCAGGTTGCATACCTTAGCTCCTCCTATTCATCTATATGCTGCCCCTTGGTTACAATATCATAAGCATGGGGTCAGCTTCCATTTGTCTGCTGATAATACACGGTTTTATCTCTGCACCCTGATTTCACAGCTGTTGCTATGCTGCCAACTTCTTGCCTGACATCAAGTTGTAGATGAGTCAAAATGGTCTGTAGCTCAGCATTGGCAACAACCAAATGCATTTTTTTTGGCCCCTGCCAGAAGCTCCAAGCCATAACCCCACCTCCCTTCTGCAATGCTCACTTAGGTTCAAATTCAGTCAAAGCTTGCCAACTGTACCTCTGAAATATTGCCCACCTCCATCTGTACCTTATCTCCACTGCAACTGAATCCCCCCCCATTCAAGCCTTTGTCATCTCCAGACTCAACATCTCCATTGCCTACCTTGCCAGCCTCCTGAGCTCACCTAAAAAAACCTCCAGATCTCTGCCAAACAAAGTCCTGCTCACCTATTACCTCTATCCTTGCAACATCCACTGGCTCTGTCCTTTAGCACGTTGACTTCACAATCCTTATTCTTGTCTACCAAACCCTCCCTCGCTCCACTCTACCCCTACAACCCCCTCAGCCCTACATCCCTGCTCACATCCTCTGTACATCTAACTCAGGTCTACAGTTCATTCCCATTCCTTCTGTAGCATTGGTGCAGAGCTTTCAGCCACCTTGATCCCACAAGCTCACACTCTGGAGGTCTCGCCCCAAACCCTTTCCACTTTCAAAAGCCTCCTTTAACGCCTTGTAAGACGTTTAAATTCACCCTTGACCTTTAACCCGTCCAACAGTTTCCAAAGTTCAGACCCGTGGAACAGACAACACAAAACACAAGGATTCGGGAATAACTTTCTTTTTACTTAAAATCAGCAAGAGGTTACAAGTAAGCTCACACAAAACTGTTGCATACAATACTCCTGATTATATCTAAGCATACACAGGTTTATTCCCTTACTTTAAACTCAAATGAATGTAAGCCAACATTACATACGTACTAACACCAGCGAGTGGTCAGTTCGGCGATGGCTAGATGTACGACTTTAACTGGCAACTGAACAAGTTGCCTTCCCCGACTGCAGCAACCTCACGTGTCTTAAAATAGCATCTCTTATACCCTAAAAACCTGGGCAGGCTCCTCAATGTGTATGGGCTGGATTTTGTCTTGGGGTCGGGTTGGGGTCGTGTCATCCGCATTTCATGTTCCTCCCCCCCCGACTCCAGATTAATGTGGATGAATTATGCAATTTTCACTTAATTGGGCAATTGAGTTCCAGCATGTGGAACCCATGAACCAATTAATGGTTTCAGTCCAAAAGTCGCCTCTGATGATGTCATCATTGCTGCTGCATTGCAGGTCAGAGACTGACTGCCTGGCTGTTGGTGAGAGAGGACCTGCCTGGCTTTTGCTGCTGGATGCAAAATGAGAGAGAGAGAGAGAGAGAGAGAGAGATTTTTGCATCCAGGCTTCTCACAACAAAGGCTAGGCAGTCTCTGAAGACATTCAATGCAGCAGCAGAGGCGACTTTCAAACCTAATACTACTACTACCTTCATCATATCTCCGTTGTAATAGTGGACCTGCAGTTGATAGTCAGCTAAATACTTGTGCTCCCGCCAGGTTTCACTGGAGTGTTTCACATCAGGCGTACTTCACGTCGGAAAAGGGTTAAACTAGCTAAAACGTTTCAAAATGGCATTACAGAGCCAATTTAGGCCTTGGAGGCGGGACGGAGTCGGGAACCCCGCGACTGATTTTGTCAAAATTGCGTGGAGGCAGGATGGAGTCGGGATGGGGTCGGGACCCCCGACCCCGCAACTTTAACCCCCCCCCACTCCTCCAAACCCGACTCCATGGGTCATTCAAAATCCAGCCCATGTGTCCCAAACTGTGTGACAAATGGTCGGCAGTTGTTTTCCTCTTAACAGTGAGCCCCAAAGCCATTCACACCTTTTGCCTGAAGATGTTCCTGTCTTTGAAATGCCCAACCGTTTGTTCCTGCTCAGGGTCTGTCGCTTCCATATCTGATTAACAGCTTTCGTACAAAGTTCCCACAGGAACCGACCTCTCAACCTCCCGAAGCATGCTGGGATATTAAATTTGGTCAACTTGTTAAGTTTGGTCAAGTTACAACAAATTCTTACAGCAAATGGCTTATTCTTACAGCCTATTACTTAGATTCTTTCATCCACTCTTTCTAAATCCCTTCCTACTCCTGCTTACATATAACCCAAACTGTGTGGTGCATGGGGATGTTTTTGCTACATGGAAGGCAAGATGAATGTAAATTGTTGCAGAATGAAAAAGCACTTTACCTGGTTCTGGGGTGTAATGTAGTAAGGAGGCAACCTTATAATGGGGCAAAATCTGAGAAACAGAGATCTCAATATATTTAGGTTGAATGAAAGAATAGAAAAGGAAAAAAGAAAAGTTCAAGACAAGGGTTCTGACTGGATAACAATTGACAAATAGAACTGCAGATCATCAATGGAGAATATTAAAGAGGAGATGGAAAAGGTACAAATCAAGTGTGTTGTTAGATTCGAATTTTTGGAGCAAAGCCAGACGGAGACGGAACTGATGACAAAGTAAAAGTTTATTAGAAACCAGCCAGAAGGCCTTGTGCACAAAGGGAGAGAGGTTGGTCTCCTCAGACCCGCACCTAACTCTCCAAGGAAAACCTACATACAAGCATTGATATACCTTTCGATAGGCAACACCCACCGGCTACAAAAGTGGGCATACACATACAAACAGCGTCGCTACCATTACTCCCTTATTGGTTAATGATCAGTCACTCAATGTTGGGAGCCGCCCTGAAATGTTCTGTGACATTAAACATAACACATCATTGTTATACATGGGGTCTTCATCTAGTCTCTGGGAGCGAGGTCTACTAGACTCCATCTTGTCTCTTAAACAAGGTCGTACCACGCTTATCTTTCCTTTCCCATGCTGTTGTACCTGACCAACACTTCGTTAATTCTCGAGAAAAGCTTATTATGATAAACAATATCAGCTCCAAAGGGAGATAAGGTGTTTGAGACCAAGAGAGAAATGGCCGACTCCCTGTACAGTTCAGTTTCCCTTATCTCTTCAGAAGGCCAACTACATATAAACACTGCTTCTGTAGCACTGATAACGACATTCTGAAATGCCTGGAAATCAGTGCTGTGGCACCAATAGTTTGGCTTCTTGTTGTAAGCAGCGATTCTTACAGTACTATTTAAAAAGGGTTAATATAATGGACAAAATAGTCCATCATGCTTTGCAACTATCTATAGGCTATATGTACGCCTTTGATATATCTCTATAAGTGAACTAACCATCCTTTAAACATGATTTTTAATATTACCGCCCTACAGCCTTGGTTAATATATATTTAAAGACTAGTGGATTCAGGTTTTGTTTCACAGGCCTATTTTGCGATCCCACAGAGTTCCAATAAGAAAAGAAGGGATTACATCAAATGGCGAGCGTCCATGCTTGAAAGGGGATATTAAAGAAGACTTTAGCACTTACTGGGCAGATCATTAAAAAAAAAGCAAGGACAGAGATAAAAGAATGTAGGAAAGCTGCAAAGAAGATGATAAAAGCTAAAGGGGAGTTTGAGTAGAAAAAATAGCAAAAAACATAACGTGCAATAAAAAGGCTTTTGATAGGCACATCGGCAGTACGAAGATAATCAATGTATGGGTAGGGCAGCCAAGCGATGAAGGAGGCAAGCTTGTAGTGGAGAGTGAAGGAAAGAGAGTGTAACATAGGCCCTGTAGCTGGCCAGTGCGATATAACCATAACTTAATGTATATGTCAGCAAACCTTGTGCTGATGTGTAACATTATAAATTCTTCCTGTCTTTCAATGTGAACATTTTCCTATTATTGAAAATTACTGTAGACCAGCGAGATTCTCTTAAGCTGGCCAGTATGTTGTACTGCTGTTCATTTTTCCTCGAATACTGAATTATGTTTTTTTAACCAGAAAAATTGTTACTGTTACGAGGGTGAGGCGGTAGCTTTGTTAAAGCTGCAATGTTGGCACGATTATTTGACTGTACCTAATGTCCCGAGTCATCTCTGTTTCAGTTGTGTAGAAAAAGGATATATAAGCAGATAATTGGCCTAATCTTTCAAGCAAAATAATGCTGTGTGTCGACACACGCCGTTATTAATGTGCAAATCGGCCAGCAAGTTCAAGGGGATGAAGAGATACACCGTATCTCCAGAACATGCTGGTTGATTTACATCGCTCTGCCACTTGCCTTGCTCAAACGGCATCTTGCCTTTAGCCTCCCCGCTATTTTTATGAATTTGCTGGATTTGCACATTAATTACTCATTAAACTTGCCACCGACAGTTAGTGCTCATAATTAATAGTATAAGTACTCTTTTAATGATGTGATAATTGTTAATCCAAAGCCAATCAATCTCTCTGGCCCAGAAAGGGAACAACTTAAACTGTTGAGTCTCATTCCTGCATGTAGTAAATTGTAGTTAGAGATTTTAAAAATGTCATTTTAAATTTATAATTTTTTTCTTACTTTTCCTTCCTGTCTCTTTTTCCTCTCTCCCTCAAACCAATCTTTTTTCCCTCCCTTTCTTTCTCTCCCTTTATTTTTCTCTTTCTGTACCTGATTTGACATTGAATTCACCAACTCTAATTCACCCTCCTTCGTTCCTCTCTTTCTTTCTCAATCCTTAAATCTCATTGGTTAAGGAGATGGACTGTTGGTCCCGTCATTCACTGAGGTCCCAGATGCCCTTTGCCATCGCTGCACCGTTATCAGCATACACATCCAGCAAGTTACGTTGCAAAATTTATTCCCGCTGAAGAGGGCAGGAAAATGCCCCATACTAACTGTGCACGCTGCGAGATGCCCTACTCCAGCAAGATCTGGCGCATTCTTTGTTTGTGAAGTGATACAGGGGGACGGTACCCTGTGTGATAACCAGTTGGTATTGTGGTTAGTTCGGTATAAAAGTAAATAGCACAGCCACTGACTGTTGGAACAGAGAGAACAGGACAGATCAGAACAGGTCAGAGCAAGACAGGCTAGAATAGAACTGAATAGAGACGCTGACTGTTAGTTTAAAACAGACTCTCTGACTCTTGAATCAAATAGAATAGAAGAGATTAGAAGAGAGCAGAACAGACTTGCTGACTATTGAATAAAATAGAATAGATTAGAACAGAACTGAACTGAAGAGACTCGAGAAGATAGTGCTGAAAACACTGTACAGGAAACTCTTTGGTATCCGGCACCGACGGGACCGGGATGGTGCCGGTTGATTAAAAATTCCGGATAACGGAGAGGTATATCTACCGAGGCTATTTTTAACAAACAAAAATATAAAAATCAAGAAATGTGCAGTATAATTGGGTACTCACCGACAGAATGTTATGTTAAATGGATGGTGGAAGATGCTTGATTAAGTACAGTAATGCCAGTTGAGGGTAATCCATAACTCTTTAATTACTTAACAGTAAAACAAAACTTATAAACGACTGTATACTGTAGTTTTCGGAGTATGAATTCTGCCGGTTATTAGAGAATTCCGGATATTTAGGTGCAGTTTAAACAAAAGTTTCCTGTACTTCTATTCCTGGAATTTGAGGTAACTATTACTCTTTCTCTGTTTCACAGCACTATTTAATAAAGTTATTAAACTAAATTGATGTGAGCTTAATTATCTGGTATCCGAAACCACAAGTAAACTAGTCGCAACAGCAATGAACTGCAATAAAAAAAAATACCCAAAGCAAGTGGTTTTTGCCACTGGCACACATCACAGAAATGAAACGACGCAGATTAACCCTTTTGAGTGCTGAATGTCTTTTGGAACTTGCACGTTTTGTTAGCTGCCAAAAATGATTTTTTTAGTGGGTCAACAAAGAGATACTAAATGATTACTGAACTTCACTTCTCACAGAGAAGGTGGATACTGAGATTATAGAACCACCACATGTCAGTGTAGAATTGTTGGTGGAGCTTATTACTTAAAGAGATGATACTGAAGAAGCTTCTCAAACTTAAGGTAGATAAATCACAAGGACATGATGGATTACATCAGAGGATCCTGAGGGAAGCTAAGGAAGAAACTGCTCTGACTTTGATTTTCCAAAATTTTTTGGAATGGGAAAGTGTGCCATAAGACTGGAAGATGGTGAACGTGACAGCCCTCTTCAAAAAAAGAGATGGAAATAAGCCAAGAAATGATAAGCCAGTTTGTTATATTTCAGATGGTGGTAAACATCTAGGGGGTGAAATTGGTCTTTCAAAGAAATTCAGGCGGGATGTATAACGGGTCGCCGATTCGCTATTGCCCATTTTGTGCTACCGCTTAAAATCAATTTCACCGGCCTAGAGTCTATAATATGAGATGCAATTGCTAAGCACTTGGAGAATCATGAGCTAATCAGGACCAGTCGGTACGGATTTCTAAAAGGCAGGTTAACTTGTGTCCCTTCATCAATCTTATAGAATAATTTGAGAAAATAACAGCAAGGATAGATAAAGGAATTGCAGTGGATGTGATTCATACGGATTTTCAAAAAGTTTTTGATAAGGTACAAGAGACTTATGACAAATTCAATAGGACAGCTTTTGCCAAGGGGTTAAATTGGTTTTGTGGATTGGCCACCTGCGATAGAAACCACCCTTTTTTAATTTGCATTGAAATCAATGGATAATAAAATAAGGTAGTTTCTGTAAGAGACGGCCAATTCGCAAGGCCAGTGTTACGTCTGGGCAGCAAGTTGAAAATCTACCCCAATGGCACATAGAATTAAGGAGGAATGTCGTCGCATGGATAGGGAGACAGTTGAAGGGCAGAAAGCAAAGGATGGGGGTAAAAGGCAATGTCTTAAACTGGAAAGATATGGCGAGTGGTGTTCCAAATCTTCTTTACTATTTTCATAAATAATCTGGATTTAGGAATTAAAGGAACAATATTGAAATTGGATTGCGGGGGGGGGGGGGGGGGGAATGTGGACAATTGTGTAAACCTGCAGGAGGACATAGGTGACAGATATGTCAATGCCGAAAACGCATAGGTCAATGCCGAAAAATACAAAATGTTACATTTCTGGAAGTTAGAATAAGAAATTGAAATACAACAACAACTTGCATTTATATGACATCTTTAACATAAACATCCCAATGTGCTTCGTAGAAATACAACTCAAATAGTAACATTTTGAATGGAATAGAGCAGCAGAGATATCTTGGTGTACAGATATGCAGATTATTAAAAGAGGCAGCACAACTTGGGCAGGCCATTAAAAAAAAACCCTGATCTTTGGCTTTCTCTCTAGCGGAATAGAATACAAAAGCAAAGGGATAATATTGAACTTCTACAAGAACTTACTTCAGAGTATTGTGTGCACTTTTGGTCACCCCATTATACAAAGGATATTAAAGCAATGGAAAAGGTGCAGCGTAGATTTAATGGGATGTTAGAAGGGATGGGGATTTACAATTATGAAGAGAGACTTGAGAAGTTAGGACTTCTTTCATCAGAACTGAGAAGGTTAAGGGGTGACTTGATACAAGTCTTCAAGACTGTGATGGATTATATTGAAGTAAATTGTACTAGATTGCTTCTACTGGTTGGTGAGGTGGTAGTGAGAGAACACAAATTTGAGATAATCACAAAAAGAATTGAAAGGGGACTTAGAAAAAAAATTCCATACCGAGGATAATTAGAATGTGGAATTGTCTGCCAAAAAACATTGTTGAAGAAGGGTTGATAAATCCTTCTTAAAAGGGAGTTAGATAGTGCTTGAAAAAGAGGTCTATTAAAATGTATAGGAGTGAGCAGAAGAATGGAATTAGACAAGATGGTTGCACATCAGATGTACAGCAGATACCAGCACAGACTTGATGGACCAAATGAACCTGTTTCTGTTCTATAACATTCTATGATTTAACCTATGATTGACATTAAGAGGCAATGCCCCAATTTTCTTTGTCATTGAACATATGTCTATACTTCTCTACTTACCACAATACCCAAGGATTTGGGGTTTTGCAATGACACCAGGTCATCTCCATATCAACAGACATTGAACTCTCTGCCCTCGTCTGAAGGTCTTGAGTGGGAGTTGGTGGTCTGCCCTTGTAGTCATTTTCAGAGCTATTGTGAACAACATTAGCAGCAAGAGTCAGAAGTCCTGCCTTGAGAGAGAGGTGATGGGAAATGACAATGTTCAGAGGGAACTAAGAATAAAGTTATCACGTGCTGAATAAAATTAAGCCCCAAACCAATTTTCAATGTAAAAAACAAAAGGAGAAACATTTCCCCCGTGCAGTGTGTGCAACCTAGCAATCTTATTCCCCTTTTGGGCAGCAATTTACAATAACATTTGACCAGGAATATGTCTGTGCCAGGTGATTTCTCTGACTGCATAGGGTCGGATCACTTTTTCATCTTACTCAGATTAGTTGGAGGTGGGGTGGGGCGGGAGCGGGTACGCTGGCGCAGTGTATATGTTACTGGACTAATATTCCAGAGAACATGAGTTCAAATTCAGTTTGAGAATTTGAATCCAGTTTGAAATATCTGGAAATAGAAAGCTGGTATCAGTAAAAGTGACTATGAAGCGGTCAGATTGTGATAAAAACCCAACTGGTTCACTAATGGCCTTTAGGGAAGGAAACATTTTGCCCTTACCCGGTCTGGTCTATGTGTGATTCCAGTCCCACATCATTGTGGTTGACTCTTAACTGCTTTCTGAAGTGGCCCAGCAAGGCACTCATTTGAAGAAAGTCCATCACCACCTTCTTATAGCAACTAGTGATGGTAAATAAAGGGTGGCCTTGCCTGCGATGCATCCTGAGAATGAATATGAAAAAAAGTCAATACTTTAATGTGTGCTACATATTTTCTGTTTTCTGACAATGAGAAGAGGGCTGCAAGTCCCAGATCTAGGATTTGTATTTTGAGTGATGTGAAGGCAACTAGGCTAAAGCACTGGTATTTGCATGTAGGCAGCTGACAAACTGGGAGTTAAAGGTTTGCAGAAGTTTCCCAGAAAGTAACAATCTCTGGTTCCTGCATCCAAATTGTATGCACAATCTAATATACTTTGGTTCTGAGGCATTACGATGAATGACAGCTAAGCCACTTACTTATTTTTCACTCAGTAGTTATATGAAACTGACGTTACAATTCTTAATATGTAGGAATTGCATTCTATGCAACAAACCACATTCAGGATTCATACATGTGATACCATTGTTTTAAGCTGACATTCAGCATTTTAACCCATATGTTTGTAGTTCACGCTAAAGATCAACTTTTTCCACTGGGATTGGAGGTTTCAGTATTAGCGAGTTAGGTTGGAAGGTTGGACTGAAGGCTGTCAGACTTTACTTTACAACATTGATCTCTTTCCTAGTTCCCACTGTTGTTTGTGAATAAATGTCAAGCTGATTAGAGGTGTGTTTGTTTAACGTTTGGTCGCCAAAAAAGCTAGAGATAGCAAATAAGCTATTACAGTGCAACTTTTAAAATTCATTTCCCTTGATGGAACTTACTGGGGTATGCTCAGCATTTTTTCTTAAAACTGAAGGTTTATATTCTTCATATCTATATCCTGGTGTGAATGCATTTATTGCCTTTAATTAGGAATTCTTGGGCTGAATTTTAACACCCAAAAACACAAAGGTTGGGGTCGGGTGAGATGTTAAAATTTAAAAAATCTCAAACCCAACCCCAACCCACCCACTTCAGGGTTTAACGGGGGCGGGACAAGGGGCAGGCAGCTCCCAGGAGGCGGGTTGGCAATTTAAATATTTTAATGAGGCTGGCAGCCGCTGATTTAACCTGCTTTGCAGGTTTAACTGTTGCCGCCCGGGTTTCCCAGGCCTCGGGAAACCCGACAGCTGAAGCATGGCGAGGACAGCTTCGGGCAGAAGGTAAGTGCCTTTACAGCACTGCTTGTGGGCTAGGAGGAGCAGAAGTGTTTCCCCCCGACCCTCCAACCTCCCCCCCATACAAAGATCGCCAGGGTCGGGGATCGGACCCCCCCACTCAGGATTGGATCTTCCAGGGGTCAGGAATTGGACCCACCCACCCCACGGGGTCGGGGATCGGAACCCCCCTTCAGGAGTCGGGGATTGGACCTACCTGCTCCTGTGGCCTGCTCCGGAGTCCTCCTGCCCGACTGGAAGTCAAGCCTGTCAATTAGGTTGACTTCTGGGCGGGGTACCTGTCAAAGAGAAAAGACGCAAGCTGTGGAGTTAAAACAGCACTGCAATGGGGCCCGTCTGAAACTCCGTCCTCCCCCGCGTATGCATCCTACCCCTGTTAATATCCAGGCTCTTGTCACTGCAGTGGTGATACCTTTCACTTAAGTTTAAGAAAATAATTAGAATGAAATTCCTAGGTTTAGTATTCCACTACCAGGCAATGCTCTGACGTGCGATGCAAGACCGTTGCCCTGTTTTTATGTGAGTCCAGCACCAGTTGTGTACTGTAACTTGGAAAGCGGTTTTGAGCGTGCTGATATGCTTGCGGTGGAAGTCCTCTTATTACCATGCAGTAACCAGATGACAGAGTATGTGCATCAACTGTGTCAGAAGCGTCAACACTTCCAGGGAGATATAAAAAGCAACAATGAAGGTATAATGCAAACCCCGGTTAGTAGACAAGTCAATCAGCTCTACCCGTGAGCACAAAACCTCCCCACGCCCACGCCTGTTCCTGCAAACCACATTTTCACGCATTCTGATTTTTTTTTCATGGAAGTTTTCTAAGTTGCATTGTAACAGCTTATTTGTTACCTATGACTTCTTTAGGAACCACATATTAAACAAACGCACCTGTTCCTATACAAGAAAATAAACCTTTTGCATGAGATTAAGATGTGCATTAAGTTTTTAAAAGCAGAAAATGTTTGAAACACACAAATAGTGAAAGAGCAAAAGACAGGTTAAGGTTTTGTGGTATCCTTTCATCAGAAATCGATTTTAAGGTTTTGTTTCAATGGAATTGGCTCAGCCTTAATCCTCGTCAAGCTATTTAAAAATAAAAATAGTGAAGCAGTTGTGGGTTGTAAATGGAAATTGCACTGTCGATTGGTTTTGTAAAACACCTTAGTTTACAAATTAACATATATCTGGGATTACATTCCCAATAAAAGCTACTTAAATGCCCCTCCCAAGAAAATAAATCTCATGGCTTAGCACTCAACAACAACAACTTGCATTTATATAGCACCTTTAACGTAGTAAAACGTCCCAAGGCACTTCACTGGAGACAAAATTTGACTCCGAGTCACATAAGGAGATATTAGGACAGGTAAAATCATCTCTTCAGTAAATCCATTCCTGCTGCAAACTATGTTTCTGAGTACTTCAGGTGCCCCCCCCCCCTCCCCGCCCTGCAATAAAGGTGATGGAATATTGAGTATATCCGCAATTTAAGTTAATGACAAGCTCATGTCTCCATTGCACTTTCAGTGTGACTCTTTGTCGACATCTGTCATAATAATGTTTACATTCAGGAATATTTTTTGAATAGTCAGCACTTTTCCGCTGTGTTAGTCAGCTTTTGTTAGCTTTCTGGATTGGAGTGTTGAGGATTTTACATTGAACATTCTGAGCGCCGCTTTTTTTGTTTTTCCCCCGCTGTGAAACTGTAAGGACTGCGACTGAGTGCATTGCTAAAAACAGTGCACCGTTTTACTAGTTGGTTTTACTGCAATGCTGTTGCTTCTCTCTTGGGAGACTTTTAGGTCTGAGATCCTTTCAGGTACGTCTCAAATGAAATTGTCTGGCTTTCTCAAAGTCATGCTTATCTTCAAGGTTGTTGCTGTTGCATAGAACAAAATCAAGTTACAAAGTTAAAAGAAAAGCCTTTACAAAATCTCAAGACACCTTTTTAATTAATAATGTAATACATCGGATATAATTTCATTGTATAATTCAGTTAATGGTTTGACTCCAGTAACAATAAAAACTGGGAAAATATCTTGATTTATTTTCCATTTTAAAACGCACTCTTCTATAACTTAGTCAAATCCATCTACTTGTTTTGGATAATGATAAATACTCTGATGGAATAACGGTAACTCACCATCCAATATCCTATCCAAGTGACAATTTTTCATGTGTGAGGCTAGATAGCGAGTGGCAGGCTTTGGCATCACAGCTGTGTCCCATTGCCAAGGTTCACAAAGGTACACTTTCCAGCAGGGATCACTGAAAAGTGATCAGGTGTAGGGACCCTAGCCCAGAAAGAAAGAAAATGCATTTAAATAGCGCTGTTCACTACTTCAGGACGTCCCAAAGCGCTTTACAGCCAATGAAGTACTTTTGAAGTGTAGTCACTGTTGTAATGTAGGAAACGCGGCAGCCAATTTGCGCACAGCAAGCTCCCACAAATAGTAATGAGATAAATGATCAGATAATATGTTTTGGTGATTTGTTTTTGAGGGTAAATATTGGCCAGGACACTGGGGAGAACTTCCCTGCTCTTCTTCAAAATAGTGCCATGGGATCCTTTACGTCCACCTGAGAGGGCAGACGGAGCTGTAATGTCTCATCCAAAAGATGGCACCTCCGACAGTGCGACACGCCCTCAGCACTGTACTGGAGTGACAGCTTAGATTATGTGCGCAAGTCCCTGAGGCACTGGAGCTAATTGTAGTGCTCTGTACATGACAACCATTGGTATTTTAAACTGACAAGCCTGTGTTTTAAGCCATGTGTCAGATTGTCAGCATTTCTCAAGAAGAATCAGTTTTTTTTAACTATGATTGAAGGTTATTGAAAGCAACCAAGGAGATCATTATGAGTGCAGGACTGGAGGTTGTCAGAAGAATCCAATTAGACTTTACTTTCTTTCACTGTTAGTTGTGCATAAGTCTCAGGAAGAAGACCTAAAATGGAGCTTGTAAGGGGTTTCGGTTCGTAGGTGCTTGTGCGGGGTTAGGCCTTCGTTGCCTAATACTATTGCTTGCTCTGGTCTCCGGCCAGCCTTGTTGCAATAAGCACCTGTGAGTGGTTCGACCCACTCGCCCTTACGGTTCTAACACTGGACTTAGGTGCGAGAGCAGTAATGCAGAGAAAACTCAAATAGACCCGGTTGAATAGTACGAAATGGAAATCTTTATTGCATAACGTCCAAAATCATGAAGTACATGTCATAGGCACAAATTAATGACAGTACAAGTATACATACATTCATAAAACTTGGTCTAGGGTAATGAGGAACGCACGGCACATCGTAAAAAGGGGAACACATATTTATCCTTAACAAAATCACCCTCCCCTATCAATACCTACACTAATCTAGATTTGTAGGATCGAGGAAACATGCTCACCACTCGTGATACTTCGGAGAATTTTAAAGTAAGGCACTCGGCTTGTTTCGCTGCAACACCTGACCGTCACGTGTTGGAAGGGGTCTCTGTACCCCACTTGTTTATCTTCTCTGCTCCGGCTAGCAGGCTGGGCTCCCCGTTGTCATGAAGAACTCGACAGTGCTCGGGCCCGGCTGTAGAACTCAAAGAAAAGTCTTTCTGGACCGACACCAGTTAACCGGTAGACTTCAAAGAAGAGTCTTTGACCATTTCGTGCAGTAACCTATAGAGTTCAAAAATGGTCTATATATTTTCGGGCGCGGTCGGGGTTTACTGACCGCGGCGGCACGTGGATTCTTCTTCTTCTCTTCTCATCTCGTCTCGTCTCATCTCTTCGGGCCTTCGGGTCCAGAACACCGTTTACCGACCCTCGGGATGGTGCACCCGGTCACTGGCCTTCATTGAGGCGGCTCACTCCAAATTGAGCTCCACCCAACATAGGAGAATAAAAGTTCAGCCCGCGTCAAGAGTCAGTTCAAACGAATCAGCCCCGGGAGGATCAGAGGAATAAGAGAGTTCAGCAGCCAGCAGCAAGATAAGAGTCAAGAGTCCGATGGACATTTGTTCCCTATAGTTATAGTGCTGTGTTCCCTTATCTCCCGCCCAAATCTTAATGTTCATCCTTTGTAAAATCTTGGCGCTAAAAATTCCCAGTATGGGGTGATTCTTTCCTTTACTGGGTTTCGGTAGCACCTTAAACTGGCCAACTACCCGTTAATGTTTTCCCCATTGTCGAACCGGCTAGGAGTCTCCCTGACTGGTTTTGGGGCCTCCTCGAATACTGACTTAATCACCCGAGAATGGCTCTCTCATTGTAGAGCCGTGGGGGAATTTGCGTATTGATGTATCTGGATGGGCCTTCGATTGCCCAGTACAATGGTCCTTACTTGTGCATGGAAAATGATTCCAGCACTTATATCTTTGCTATTGTGTCGAATGCAGACAGGCTGCATCCTGCCTTTATCAGTGTTTGCTGCGTATTACTTATAAATGTTTATTCGAACGCCATTTTGTCTGCCCACTGAAAATTCTGGAAGCTTCTGCCACGAGGCGCGGCGGCCATTTTACAGGCTTCTGTGTCCTGTTTAATCATGACAGCATTTCGTTGAAATAAAACTGATGAAACGAATCTGCTTTATCTCGTTATTTCGAATCGCGATAGTTGCGAATTTTACAAGCTGTTGCTTTCAGATGTTACAGATGTGTTTATTTTGTGTTTGTCTCCAAAGATGTGAATATGTCATAAATAAGCTACTAAAATGCAGCTTATAAAAACTTTTCGCTTTCCTCAAAGCAACATTCTGGGACATACCTGACTGTGAAGGATTCTTTTTTTTACCCCCCAAGACTGGTTGAGGCTGATTTTTGAGATAAGGATGATGTTCCCTGGTGTGAATGCAGTAACTGGGCATTCCTGCCATTGCACGCCCAGAATCACCAGTTTGGAAACAAAATAGGGAGTAGAGTTGGAGTGATGCTGAGGTTTACTTTCATTAGAAAACTTACACTGAGATTTACTCTCAGAATTGTGGCCAGAATTACAGTATGCTCCAAAATGCTGGAAAATGCATCAAATCAAGCATGGAAATTATGATGAACCTGTATAAAACACTGGTTCGGCCTCAACTGGAGTATTGTGTCCAATTCTAGGCACTGCACTTTAGGAAGGATGTGAAGGCCTTATAGAGGGTGCAGAAAAGATTAACGAGAATGATTCCAGGGGTGAGGGACTTCAATTATGTGGATAGACTGGAGAAGCTGGGGTTGTTCTCCTTAGAGCAGAGAAAATTGAGAGGAGATTTGATAGAGGTGTTCAAAATCGTGAAGGGTCTGGACAGAGTAGATAGAGAGAAACTGTTCCCATTGGCAGAAGGGTCGAGAACCAGAGGACACAGATTCAAGGTGATTGGCAAAAGAACCAAAGGCGACATAAGAAAAAACTTTTTTACTCAGCGAGTGGTTAGGATCTGGAATGCACTGCCTGAAAGGGTGGTGGAGGCAGTCTCAATCACGGCTTTCGAAAGGGAGTTGGATAAGTACCTGAAAGAAAAATATTTGCAGAGCTATGGGGAAAGGGCGGGGGAGTGGGACTAGCTGAGGTGCTCTTGCAGAGAGCCGGCACAGGCTTGACGGGCCGATTGGCCTTCTTCCGTGCTGTAACCATTCTATGATTCTATGATTTCTATGATTCTAAATCAGGTGTCAGAAATCTAGTAATGGTTAGAAATGCCAGGTTAGTGGTTAAACTTTCACTAGAGATTGGGGAACGGTTAACGGTGACTGGTTAATAGTTAAGCCAGACAACGCTAACTGCCAATGCTCAACCAGAACTGGTTAATGGTGAACCGAGACTGTTTAAAGGTTTTAGGTAATGACTAGTTAATGATTGACATTAACTGGTGAATAGCTAAGAGTCGTTCAAATTAGACTTTTTCCCATGTCCCCTTGACAGGGACCAGCTAGACACCCAAGTAGAGTTTATGAGTTTTTTATCTGATATTTATTTACCTCGATGGAACAAGCTGTAAATTATATCTTAGAGGACTTCAGGTGAACTTCTGTATCTCTCCAGTTCTTTTGCACAGAAATAAATAAATATATTTATTTTTTAAACAAATCAAGATTTGGGGGGAGGAGCCCATGTACGCACACTCCCTCAGTGCTCCCATACCCTTCAGTGATTTTTAAATTCACCACTGCTACAAATTGTGCTGTTATCTTCATAACATGGGATATTGGTTAAGTTGCAGCTTAAGTTATGACAAGCCCATGTCCCATTGCAGTTTCAGACAAAATCTCTTTTCATGTCATGAAGCCCTATGTTCAAGGCTGTTTTTGAGCTGTCAGTTTTTAGCGGGCTGTCAGTTTTCTGAAGCTGTTGGTTCGCTTTTGCTAGTTTTCTAGGTTGGCATGAATGATGCCCCAAATGCAACCCCAGGTCAGTGAACTCAAGACAGACAGAGGAATTAAACTTGGGACTTTATTGTCTATATGGATCAGTTAAATGCTATCAGCCTCATGGCTGTGTTTTTACATTATGGATGATATGTCAGCCTTGCTTTAGTGGTAGCACTCTTGCCTCAGAGTCAGAAGGTTGTGGGTTCAAGCACCGCTCCAGGGCTTGAGCACATCATCCAGGCTGACATTCCAGTTCAGTACTGAGGGTGCCGGCTTTCAAATGAGACGTTTAAATGAGGCCCGTCTGCCCTCTCAGATTGACACCGAGGGAGCGAAATTGGTCTTGGGCGGTAGTGAGAAATGGGCAATAGTGAATCAACAGTCCATTTTACACCTCGCTCAATTTTCTTTTCCGTTTAAGTCAATGGAAAAGCAAATCGGTTGGGATGTAAAACAGGTCACCAATTCGCTATCGCCATTTCCTGCTACCGCTAAACACCAATTTCACCCACCCCCCAAAAAAAGTCCCAAGGTATTATTTGAAAAAAAAGCAGAGGAGCTCTACTACGGCCCTGGCTAATATTTATCCCTCCACCAAAACAGATTATCTGCTCATTTATCTCATTGCTGTTTGTGGGATCTTGCTGTGTGCAAATTGGCTGCCACGTTTCTCTTCATTACAACAGTGACTACACTTCAAAAATATTGACTTTGGGACGTCCTGAGGTCATGAAAGGTGCTGTATAAATCCAATGTCTTTATTTTTATGATGCTGTTGATACAAGCGCTATTAAAATGTATTGGTCACTTGAGGCTTTACGTACCTGACCAGAATGATAGATAGAATATATGAAAGAGACAGAGAAATAAAATTAAAAAGACAGAGCAAAAGAGTGATGACACTTCAGCAGCATTTAACTGGCTGTAAAGTGCTTTGGGATGTGTTGAGGTCGTGAAAGGCATTATATAAATACACGTCTTTCTTTTCAAAGAAACAAAACGATGGCATTACAAAGGAAAGATAAATAAATGCAAGGAATATAGAAGAGGGCAGGGCAAGTTATTTTTTTAAATGACATATACTGTCAATGCAGACTTGTGAATAGTCATCCAGAAATGCCTGCACTTTCATTTTCATTCTTTGCAATTTCCCAGTCCCTTTCAGAGTGAGGACTGTCAGTGTTTGAAATGGAATGCTCTCCACATTGACAACTTAGTGCTAATGCAGCATTTTTCCAACACTGATCTGTAACTCCAGAATGAAAGAAGAACACAGTGGCCCTGAAATTACGCTGCAAAATAATAGTGTGTGAATGTTTAAAGCATTTGTCTGAAATGCCTCTCTCCACTGTTTTAGCAGAGGTGTTAACCTGTTGAAACCTGCTTAACTCTAACCCTAAGACACTGTTTAAACTGGTTAACACCCCCTTTTAATTGCAGAGAGAGGTATTTTGGAGGAGCACATTAATCATATGGACACGTCTCTTACAGTGAAATTTCAAGGCCATTGTGATTAAGTGTCCAGAAGACTTTTTGTTTTGTTTTATAAGATCCAAAAGAGCCGTAACCCATTGACTGTGTGTTTCAGTGTGGTGCAGAAAATAACAGGTATTTATTTGTATTTTTTTATATCCGTTCCTGGGATGTGGGCGTCACTGGCAAGGCCAGCATTTATTGCCCATCCCTAATTGAACTTGAGAAGGTGGTGGTGAGCCGCCTTCTTGAACCTCTGCAGTCCGTGTGGTGAAGGTACTCCCACAGTGCTGTTAGGGAGGGAGTTCCAGGATTTTGACCCAGCGACGATGAAGGATCGGCGATATATTTCCAAGTCAGGATGGTGTGTGACTTGGAGGGGAACTTGGAGGTGGTGGTGTTCCCATACGCCTGCTGCCCTTGTCCTTCTAGGTGGAAGAGGTCGCAGGTTTGGGAGGTGATGTCGAAGAAGCCTTGGTGAGTTGCGAGTACAATTACTATGAGTTGTATGTTACCGACAAAAGTTTGTACAACACTTTTTCTCCATGAAAATGACCCCCCTTTAAAAGATTGCATTCAATAAAATTATCTATATTGCAATTTACATAGAATTAACAACACAGAAACAGGCCATTCGGACCAACTGGTCTGTGCCAGTATTTATGCTCCGCACGAGCCTCCTCCCACCTTCATGTAACCCTATCAGCAGCATGGACCTGTTGGGCTGAATGGCCTGTGTCTGTGCTGTAAATACTATGTAATAACCTTCTATTCCTTTCTCCCTCATGTACTTATCTAGCTTCCCCTTAAATGCATCTATGCTAATCGCCTCAACTACTCCCTGTGGTTGCGAGTTCCACATTCTAACCACTTTATGACACATTCCTTGCCCAACTATTTTTAAATTGAGTTTTATTTTATTTTTGGGGTGCCTCTGCTCCCGGTACCGTACCATGGCCGGCAGTGGAGATACCCTGCCCCCTGGTCTCTTCGATGGTAATGGCGAATCACCTTGAGGGGAATAGTGAGCATAAACCTGGAGCCATTCTACCAGTGCATTGCACCACTTTGTATGTGAAACATTTTGGAAATGAAACAGTCAATAAAGCTTCTCTTGTAGCTTTCAAACCCAGTAGACTACAATTACTAAGAAGATCCAGGTTTTGTGAGTCATTTTGCCTGTGAAATTACCACAAGGATGGTGGTTGTCATTCTGTGGTGACCTGAAGTCTGTTATTTACAGTGTTGATGTACAAAAACCACTTGGAGTATTTTTAGCAATCTACCAAAATTCTCTATATATTATACAAGTCGAATATGATTTTCAAAATTACTACAGCGCTATAGGAAGTTTTGAGCACAAAATCACAAAGTATTTTCTACGTATAATAGTCATGACAGTGGGATGATCATAAAATAACTATCTGAAGTTAAAACTCTGGCGGAGATTTTTGGTTTGGGCTTGAAATGGGAGTGACATCAGCGGTGTGCTCGTTGGGCCTGCCCAAGGCCAGAATCAGGAGGCCTGAATCAATTTTAGGTTTGGGCCTCATTTTAAATTTGTCCGGTGAGCTGTGGCACCCTACGGGCATTCCACTGCAGCACACTGGTTTCGGACCTCAGAAAATCGGCCAGATTCGACATGGAGCTGGCAGGCAGGTAGGGCTTGCCTAGGGGTGCGGCTGGGTGGTGGGGACGGTGGGGATTGAGCGGATTGTGGAGGGGTCATGAGGGGTGGTGGTTGGGTGAAAACAGGCCTGTAACGGGCTGGCTGGAAGATTACTTTGGGCCTGAAGGAGGACCACAAATGACTTTAAAAAAAAAAACAAAGGGGTGAATTTTAACCTAAAAAACGAGTGGGTTAGGAGCGTGGGGGTAGTTAAACTGTTAAAAATAGGAATCCGCCTCCAACCCGCCCAATTCCGGTTTTATCGGAGGCGGGACGGGAGCCGGAACGTGGATGGTCAGCCAACCCGCTGCCAGGAGGCGGGATGTCAATTTAAATATTATAATGAGGCTGGAAGCCTCTTCTTTAACCTCCATTTTGTGTTTAACTGTAGCTGGTCGGGTTTTACACGCTTCGTGTGCCTTTATAACTACCTCCTGGATCCAGGGTCCCTGCCTAACCCCGCCGCCATGATTGGAGACCTCCCCCTACAAGGCCTCTGATCACCTTCCCGGAACCCCCCCTCAGCCCTACCAATGATCCTGAGGCTGGCCCTGATCGTCGCTCCCCCCCCCACCCTCCCAACCCCTCACTGATGATCCAGAGGCCGGACCCGATCCTCCGGAGGGCAACCCTGGCCCCCACCCGATCCTTCCCTCCCTTCTCTGTGCGGCTTAGTGCCGCAGGCCTACCCGCCCGGAGCCAGCCAGCCAGCCTCTCCATCTGGCTCGCTGCGGGTGAGAATCTGAGGCATCGCATGCAAATCAGGCCCTGCCGTTAAAGTCAGCAGGTTCTCCTGGGTTTCCCGCCCGCCTCGGAACCCCCCTTGCCCCCAACCCGCCTTCCCCATTAAAATCCAGCCTCAAATCTTGCCTTTTCTGAGTGGCCTCAGTGGTCCCTTTAAGGACTGCTGGTTAGGCCGCTCAGCGCTTTGAAAACTGGGACTAAAGTGCATGCTCAGATCACTTGTCCACGAACATTGCAATTGGGGTCCTACAGCCAGCCGAGGACCTTGATTTGCATATTTAAACAGCCTCCCGTCTGTTTTCGGTGGGAGTGCTGGGCACCCATTAACAGGTCTGGTTGAAAATTGAACCAGGTAGATACAGTAAATGGAGGCCCAAGGACCCCCCACAGATTTTCCTCTACCAGTCATCTGTTTTTCAGGCGAGGATCTGGCGGACCAGCGGATGACAATCCCCCGCTCCCCGACTTTTATCTTACACTCATGGGGTAGTTTTACCCTTGGGCAGTTATAGTCGGCGGGATGGCTTGTCCGCCAATATCCTGCCTGGATCCTGCCATCTTCAATCTTAACCTGCTCTTCTGAGCAGGCGGAAAAGGCACTCGCCTGAATCCGGCGGAGTCCTTCAAATTTGCAGATCGAGGTCCGATGACCTGAGTGAGGAAATGGCTTTCCCACCAGGTGAAGACCGTGGGAAGAGGATCCAGAACCATAAGAGGCCATAAGAGAACCATAATATGAAACTTATAAAACTTATAAAATTCTAACAGGACTAGATAGACTAGATGCAGGAAGGATGTTCCCGATGGCAGGGGAGTCCAGAACCAGGGGTCACAGTCTAAGGATAAGGGGGTAAGCCATTTAGGACTGAGATGAGGAGGAATTTCTTTACCCAGAGAGTGGTAAACCTGTGGAATTCTCTACCACAGAAGACAGTTGAGGCCAATTCATTAAATATATTCAAGAAGGAGTTAGATATATTCTTAAGGCTAAAGGGATCAAGGGATATGGGGAGAAAGCAGGGACAGGGTACTGAATTTGGATGATCAGCCATGATCTCATTAAATGGCGGAACAGGCTCGAGGGGCCGAATGGCCTACTCCTGCTCCTATCTTCTATGTTAGGCCATTTAAGGTAAGTTTTTTCACTTTCGTATGGGGCCAGGAGAAGCAGAAGTACTGCTCCATGTAAAATTCGCAAATTATCGCGATTTCAAAATAATGAGAAAGAGACATACAGTTTCGTAAAACAGCTTTATTTCAGCAAAATGCTGTCATGTTTCAAAACGGACACAAGCAGCCTGTAAAATGGCCGCCGCGCCTCGTGGCAGAAGTTTCTAGACTTTTCAGTAGGCAGACAAAATGGCGTTTCAATAAACATTTCAGCAAGATCGGACAGTACTCAGCATAATAAGACAAGACGCGATCGTTTTGCATTTTGTACACCTAAGAGAATATAAGTGCTGGAATCGGTTTTTCCATGCACAAACGAGGGCTATTGTACTGGGCAATTAAGGGCCCATCCAAAGACATTGATACGCAAATTCCCCGCGGCTCTACGATGAGAGAGCCGTTCGCGGGTACTCACAGCAAGAATTCGGAAGGCCCCAAAACCCCTCCAGGGAGACTCCTAGCCGGTTCCACAATGGGAGAAACATTAACGGGTACTTAGACAGTTACAAGTATCACCGAAACCCATTGACGACAAGAATCACCCCATACAAGAAGTTTGAGCGCCAAAACATGACAAAAGATGAACATTAAGATTAGGCGGGAGATAAAGAATTACAGTACTATAACTGTAGTAAACAAACGTCCATCTCTCTCTTGATTCGACCCCTGGCTCTTGCTTGCTGCCCACCGAGCTCTTGGCCCGCTGATCTACCGGGAGTCAACCTCGTGGCTTGCCGCGAAGATCTGTGAAGAGCTGGGCTGCGAAGGCCGGTAAGCGGGTGCACCATCCCGAAGGTCGGTAAACGGTGTCTGGACCCGAAGGCCCGAGGAGATGAGATGAGAAGAGAAGAAGAAGAATCCACGTGCCACCGCGGTCAGTAAACCCCGACCGCGCCCGAAAATATATAGACCATTTTGAACTCTATAGGTTACTGCACGAACTGGCGCAGGAAGACCTTTCTTCGAATTTTATCGAACTGGTGTCGATCCAGAAAGACTTTTCTTTGAGTTCTACAGCCGGGCCCGAGCATTGTCGAGTTCTTCATGACAACGGGGAGCCCAGCCTGCTTGCAGCAGCAGAGCGAGTAAACAAGTGGGGTACAGAGACCCCTGATCAACACGTGAATAGTCAGGTGCTGTGGCGAAAACTTCCGAGCATCGTTTTAGAATTCTCCGAGTTATCACGAGTGGTGAGCATGGTTCTCGATCCTACAGATCTAGATTAGGACAGGTATTAATGGGGGAGGGTTTTTGTTTTAAGGATAATTATAATGTGTGTCCCCTTTTACGATGTGTCGTGCGCTCCTCGTTTCCCTAAACCTAGTTGCATAAATGTATGTAAGCTTGTACTGTCATTAATCTGTGCTTATGACATGTATTTCGTAATCTTGAACAATATGCAATAAAGATTTTCCATTTCGTACTATTCAACCGGGTCTACCTGAGTTTTTCTCTGCATTTACTGCTCTCGCACCTAAATCCAGTGTCAGAACCGTAAGGGCAAGTGGGTCGAACCACTCACAGGTGTCTAGTGCTACCAGGCTGGCTGGAGACCAGAACAGGCAACAAGGCCTAACCCCGCACTAGCACCCAGGCTAAGCACAGAGCCACGCGGACCCCTTACATCCGGGAGGCCCCACATGGACAGTTTAGGCCTGCCTTGCCCTGGGCTCCCCCCACACCCTTACCTCCTGCGAGACCATCCCAAAATCCCTTCCCCATGACTTACTTCCTTGCCTGCGAGCCTTCCTTGGGTACCGGCCCCCGGCCCCCTGAATTTTCCCCAGGATCTATCCTTGGCCCCCTCTTGTTTCTTATACTGCCCCTCGATGACGTCTTCTGCAGCCAGGGGGTCAATTTTTCAAGGATGCCCAGTTCCACCCTTTCACACCTCCCTTGACTGCCTCTCTGCTGTCAGACTCCTCCAGCCTTGGATGAGTCACAACTTTCTCCAGCTCAACATCGGGAAGACCAAAGCCGACCTTTTTTTACTCTGCTGCAAACTCTGCTCCCCGGCTGCTGATTCCATTCCCCTCCCTGGCCAATGATTTGGATTTAAGCAGACTGTTTGAATCCTTGGCCTACTTTTCAACTTTGAACTCATCTTCAGTGTCAGCTCAGTGGGTAGCACCCTCGCCTCTGAGTCAGAAGGTTGTGGGTTCAAGTCCCAGCTCCAGAGACTTGAGCACATAAAGCGAGGCTGACACTCCAGTGCGAGTGCTGAGGGAGTGCTGCACTGTCGGAGGTGCCGTCTTTCGGATGAGACGTTAAAACCGAGGCCCCGTCTGCCCTCTCAGGTGGACGTAAAAGATCCCATGGCACTATTTCGAAGAAGAGCAGGGGAGTTATTCCTGGTGTCCTGGCCAATATTTATCCCTCAACCAACATCACAAAAACAGATTATGTGGTCATTATCACATTGCTGTTTGTGGGAGCTTGCTGTGCGCAAATTGGCTGCTGCATTTCCCGCATTACAACAGTGACTACACTCCAAAAGTACTTCATTGTCTGTAAAGCGCTTTGAGACATCCAGTGGTCGTGAAAGGCGCTATATAAATGCAAGTCTTTCTTTCTTTCCTTTCAAACGTCATTGCTCCGATATTTACAGGATGGTGGGAAGGGCAACTGTCAGTGGCCGGGAAACCCGGAAATATGGGAAAACCGGGGGTCCTGCCTAATTTAACGGCAGGACATCATTAGAATTTTTGTACTCAGTTTCCTGCCTGGTAGCCAACCACATTGAGAGGCTGGTCACTGCTGGGCGAGAAAGCCTACTGTACAAGCCAGAGAACGGAGAGGAGGGAGGGAGAGATCGCTGGGGTCGGGGAGCAAGTGACCGCGTGGGGCAAGAGATCGCAGGGGGCGGCAAGGGATCACAGGGAGGGAAGAGATCGTAGGGGGGAGAGATTGTAGTGGAGAGATTGCGAGGGGTCTGGAGATCACAGGGGGTGGGGGAGATCACAGCAGGTTAGCCTGGAGGGCCGGGTGGAAGCATTCTTGCTCCTCCTGGCCCACAAGCAGTGCTGGAAAGGCACTTGTCTACTGGATCCGGCAGTTCTCGTCTCCCTTTAGCTGCCGGGTTTCCCGAGCCCTGGGAAACCCGGCCTGCAGCCGTTAAGTCCAAATGGCTGCTAAAATCTGAGGCACGCAGCCTCATTAACATATTATAATTACTGACCTGACTCCCGTGAGCGGGTTACTCGCCTGACCCCCAACCCATCCGGTTAAACCGGAAGTAGGCGCGTTCATGACGTGTTGGGGTCGGCTTTCTTATTTTTTTTACAATTTAACACTCGCTTCCCTTAGCCACTGTCCCATCCATCCTGGGGGTGGGGTTAAAATATCCCCCCCCTTCATATCCAGTCTATGACAAAGATTGCTTACTTCTACCCCACAACATCATCAGCCTCTGTCTCTACTTTGGCTTCTTCAGAGACATAATGACCTTGATGAAGAGGTGGTACAGTTTCTTGAGTTGGAACAAGGAACAATTTATCCTTCATGCCAGGATTTCTATGGCCACACTATCTCTGACCCTCAACATCTTTCTGGGCAGGAAAATGGGATTTGTAGAATATGCAACTGTGACCACAGGACTCAGTGAGGAGCTATGTCATTACAATAGGTTACACTGGGGGATACAGGATGCCACTCAGATGGATAGCCTCCATCTCTATGGAACCCAATATTCACTAAGTATAACCCCAGTACAACCTGGAAAACTGATGAGCCCAGGAACATCATGTAAAGCCACCTTCCATTAACGAACAAGAGGAAAACTTCTTCAGCAATACATTACTACTTTCTGGCTTGATCATACAATCAAAGTTTCTTTTCCCATCTAATCTTTCTGATGTTTTAAAATCTGGGTGAAGTATATTAATGCTGAACAATAGAATGTTTTCTAACCCAGCGTCAGTACAAAGTGTTATCTGGTCAGATATAGCACTGACCATATTACAGATTAAAGCTGTGTCTATTCTGCCTCAACAATATGTCTTAACCCCAACACTCATGGGAGCCTCAAGCCTCAGCAGAATGTTTTAATCCAGCCTCAAGAGTATTCCATGCTGCATCAGTGTGATATTTCCCTTTCCCATATTGGCTGCCTTTGTGTTCCGGCTGAAGGAGATTGCTAATCTTGTACCAGATCTTAAACACTACTATGTCGTGGACTGTTGTTCCCTGGTAACTGAGGTAAAACTCCGCAATCTCATTTCACATAGGACCGCCCAGAGCTACCAAAACAAAAAAAAAGCCATAAATTCAATCAGCGTGGGCTGGATTTGAAACCAATTCTCAAAGGCGGCGGCACACTAACAAACTGGGCCACCATTATATTCAACATTCTTTTTGCCTGGTTTCGGTTGGTGGCATTTTAATTTGTACGTTTGATTCTGTTGTTGAGGTTTGTTCCTGAAATTTTACAGGTGCTCAAATGTAATCAACCACAGAGGCATTCAAGACTTTTTTTTATATCTAATCCAAACCATTTGATTAGCGGATAACAAAACGCAATTGCAATTTAGCAAATAATCCTTAGGCATGACTTCAAGGGGGCAAAATTGACCTTGCCCGGTGGTGCAAAACAGACGATTGTGAATCGACACCCCACCTGATTTCTCTTTTCCATTGACTTCGAAAGGGGCTTGGGGGTGGGTAATGTGAAGCATGTGCATCTAATCAAGTAAATGTTTCATTTTGCAGAGAAAGGAGATGCTTGTCAAAAAAATTCTCGGCTTTCCGGATGCGCGAGTACAGCTATCCGTCCCTTAATGTGCTGACTCTTGTTTTCCCAACTGTATCCAATAAGCTTTAGTAACGTCTAGCCAGGTTCAAAAGATACTGCATGTTGTTCCAACAAACGTTAAACTGACTTCCATTGTGCACTAGTCAAAGAGCAGCAGATATTTCACAGTGTCATCTGATAGTTCTCTTACTCTTTTCAATGTAGTGCAAGTTACCCCTGGGTGGCAGAAACATTTTCGTGCTTTGCTTTGATTTTTAGGCCTAGAGATCACACTGAAGAAGATGTCAGCTTGACATATTAGCTCATTCTTTTTCTTTAGATTCTGGGCACTGTCAGATACTTGAAAGTTTACAATAATAGCATCCATCCCTTCCGTCCCTCATTCTTTCCTAGCTCTCCAGGCTTAGGATTGCTTTTGCAGTTTAAACATCAAATGACCAGAGGCCTTGAATCAGTGAGCGGCTGTCCTAACATTTTAAGATATTCTTTCAGATACCATCCCATTTTGCTTGGCACAACGAGGCCAATTTTCCTTTATGGGCGCTTGCTGTCAGAGGGAGAAGCACGTGATCTTCCTGTCTCAGGCCATGCATTTCATGTCACAGTGCAGGCCCACCCACTGGCTGGGATTGGCGCCAGATAATTGGGGAGGAAGATGAGCTCAGCTGTATTCCTCTCTGGCCTCCAGGTGCATCCTGAATGCTGGCAGTGGTGCCTTCTGGCTGCTGCCTCAAAGGTCTGAAGATTGTCATGGGGATGGGTGGGTGGGTGGGGGGGGGGGGGGTCGGTGGTGGTGGTTGAGGAAACAAAAGTACCTGAGAATGGCTTCTCTTCCGTCTTCGGGCTGCCCCAGGACACCTGAAGACCCTCCGAACTGCATGGGTCGCAGTGCAGTCCTTTGGGTCAGGTTTCTTCATGTGCCCACCTGCTGGATGTATTTAGAGTAAAATGAGGCAGGAGGACGAGAACGCTTGCCTCCCCATCTCATTAACACTGTTACCTTGGGCCTACACCTACGACAGGCACAATCCAATTGACATATCTTGCCGGAGCGCCAGGAGATCTCGTGCCAACGCAGTGGGGATAGAGATGCCATGTAACGGTTTCCACCCATTTTCCCTCTTCGTTGAACTGATTCCCCAGGCACAGCAAAGAGGCAAACCCACCCTACCTTGGGTAGAAACAGCAGAGGCTGTATCGTTAGAGTCACAAAAGAACAGCGAGCCTGATGACAAGAAAAGAAACTGCTGGCTGACTGAACAACAAAATAGGGCGCAAATCAGGCGGGCGGAAAGCCCTGATGATGTCACCAGCGTGAGGCTCATTTCAATATGATTGACGGGCTGCCCACCGGATCTCATCGGGAATCGTTTAGCCCACTCACTTTTTGCAAGCAATTTCCGATGGGCCTCCAGAGGTCGATTTAAAGTGGAAATGTGGAAATACACTTCTTAAATTGCGATTGCATTCCCTGCTTTGAACTTTGATTACAACCCTCATCCAAGCCTTGGAGGTCAGTGGCCCGGGCAGAGCCACGAGCATCAGGGAAGGCGAGAATGGCGGCTTATCTGAACTGAGTGTCTATGTTTTACTTATTCATTCTTCACTCACCTCAGCAAGCTTCACATTCACCTGCTAATGTACAGCCTCTCAGTGCCGTCCTAACTCGTCCCTTTTGTCTTTCCTCGAGCTCCTTCTCACCTTCGAGGCTCGTGAAGAATGCACATGAGAAATAGGAGCAGGAGTAAGCCTTGCTGCCCTTCGAGCCTCAGAGGAGGACAGTTCTCCTGAGACTGCACCGGCAAATACTCCATTCCTCCCAAGCACTAATACGGACATTGGGGCCTAGAAGTTCCATGATACTATGCCCGTTTTACAGACGTTAAATGGGCGGCAAAGTATCCAATATGGCGGGCGGTGTGCGTGTGTACATGCTGAGCTGGAAGTGCGCCACCTGCCATATTAGTATAGGCATGAAAAGAAAGTGTCCAGTGCCGGTGCCTGAAACAGGCACTGGGCCCTTTGCATTTGCAAATAAGGGGACTAACGCCCGTTTGATGCCTCCTTTACCAAATTGGTTTGCCCTGAAAAGGACAGCCAGGCTGGCTGCCTTCAGGAAGACCAGGTCTACATGCAGCCTAATGTGCAACCGCTGCAGGCTGACGCCAAAAAGGTAATTTTCTAAAAAATACATCCCTGATTGTGTAGCCGAGAGGTGCAAGAGTGTTCCAACTGGCTGCAGATTAAAACTATGGACCACTCCCGGCCACCATTCACCCCCCTCTTAATTGCTGCCTCGACCCCCTCCCACCGATGACTAACTCGACCCCCCGATCGCTACCTCGACCCCCCCGATCGCCGCCTCGACCCCCCCGATCGCCGCCTCGACCCCCCCGATCGCCGCCTCGACCCCCCCGATCGCCGCCTCGACCCCCCCGATCGCCGCCTCGACCCCCCGATCGCGGCCTCGACCCCCCGATCACTACCTCGACCCCCCCGATCGCCGCCTCGACCCCCCCCGATCGCCGCCTCGACCCCCCCGATCGCCGCCTCGACCCCCCCGATCGCCGCCTCGACCCCCCCCGATCGCCGCCTCGACCCCCCCGATCACGACCTCGACCCCCCGATCACTACCTCGACCCCCCCGATCGCCGCCTCGACCCCCCCCGATCGCCGCCTTGACCCCCCCGATCACGACCTCGACCCCCCGATCACTACCTCGACCCCCCCGATCGCCGCCTCGACCCCCCCGATCGCTAGCTCGACCCCCCCGATCGCTAGCTCGACCCCCCCGATCGCTACCTCGACCCCCCGATCGCTACCTCGACCCCCCGATCGCTACCTCGACCCACCGATCGCTACCTCGACCCCTTCGATCGCACCCTCGACCCCCCGATCGCCACCTCGACCCCCCCGATCGCCGCCTCGACCCCCCCGATCGCCGCCTCGACCCCCCCCGATCGCTACCACGACCCCCCCTCCAGATCCCTGCCACGACCCCCCGATCGCTACCTCGACCCCCCGATCGCTACCTCGACCCCCCGATCGCTACCTCGACCCCCCCGATCGCTACCTCGACCCCCCCGATCGCTACCTCGACCCCCCGATCGCTACCTCGACCCCCCTGATCGCCACCTCGACCCCCCCGATCGCTACCTCGACCCCCCGATCGCTACCTCGACCCACCCGATCGCTACCTCGACCCCCCGATCGCTACCTCGACCCCCCCGATCGCCACCTCGACCCCCCCGATCGCTACCTCGACCCCCCGATCGCTACCTCGACCCACCGATCGCCGCCTCGACCCCCCCGATCGCTACCTCGACCCCCCCGATCGCCACCTCGACCCCCCGATCGACGCCTCGACCCCCCCGATCACTACCTCGACCCCCCCGATCACGGCCTCGACCCCCCCCCGATCACCGCCTCGACCCCCCCCGATCGCTACCTCGACCCCCCCGATCGCACACTCGACCCCCCCGATCGCTACCTCGACCCCCCGATCGCTACCTCGACCCCCCCGATCACCGCCTCGACCCCCCCGATCACTACCTCAACCCCCCGATCGCTACCTCGACCCCCCGATCACTACCTCAACCCCCCGATCGCTACCTCAACCCCCCGATCGCTACCTCGACCCCCCGATCGCTACCTCGACCCACCGATCGCAACCTCGACCCCCCCGATCGCCACCTCGACCCCCCCGATCGCTACCTCGACCCCCCCGATCGCTACCACGACCCCCCCTCCAGATCCCTGCCTCGACCCCCCCCGATCGCCACCCTCGACCCCCCGATCGCTACCCTCGACCCCCCCCGATCGCCACCTCGACCCCCCCGATCGCCGCCTCGACCCCCCCGATCGCTACCTCGACCCCACTGATCGCTACCTCGACCCCTCCGATCGCCGCCTCGACCCCCCGATCGCTGCCTCGACCCCCCCGATCGCCGCCTCGACCCCCCCCGATCGCACCCTCGACCCCCCCGATCACTACCTCGACCCCCCCGATCGCACCCTCGACCCCCCCCGATCGCCGCCTCGACCCCCCCGATCGCTACCTCGACCCTCCCGATCGCTACCTCGACCCCCCCGATCGCGGCCTCGACCCCCCGATCGCTACCTCGACCCCACCGATCGCCACCTCGACCCCCCCGATCGCCGCCTCGACCCCCCCGATCGCTACCTCGACCCCCCCCGATCGCTACCTCGACCCCCCCGATCACGGCCTCGACCCCCCCGATCACTACCTCGACCCCCCCCCGATCGCACCCTCGACCCCCCCGATCGCTACCTCGACCCCCCCGATCGCTACCTCGACCCCCCCGATCGCTACCTCGACCCCCCCGATCGCTACCTCGACCCCCCCCGATCACAACCTCGACCCCCCCCGATCGCTACCTCGACCCCCCCGATCACCGCCTCGACCCCCCCGATCGCTACCTCGACCCCCCCGATCACCGCCTCGACCCCCCCGATCGCTACCTCGACCCCCCCGATCGCTACCTCGAGCCCCCGATCGCTACCTCGACCCCCCCCGATCGCTACCTCGACCCCCCCCGATCGCTACCTCGACCCCCCCCGATCGCTACCTCGACCCCCCGATCGCTACCTCGACCCCCCCGATCGCACCCTCGACCCCCCCGATCTCTACCTCGACTCCCCCGATCGCCGCCTCGACCCCCCCGATCGCACCCTCGACCCCCCTGATCTCCGCCTCGACCCCCCCGATCGCTACCTCGACCCCCCCGATCGCTACCTCGACCCCCCCGATCGCACCCTCGACCCCCCCGATCGCACCCTCGACCCCCCCGATCGCAACCTCGACCCCTCCGATCGCCGCCTCGAAACCCCCGATCGCCGCCTCGACCCCCCCCGATCGCTACCTCGACCCCCCCCGATCGCCGCCTCGACCCCCCCGATCGCCACCTCGACCCCCCCGATCGCACCCTCGACCCCCCCCGATCGCTACCTCGACCCCCCCGATCACCGCCTCGACATCCCCGATCGCCGCCTTGACCCCCCCGATCGCTACCTCGACCCCCCCGATCGCCGCCTCGACCCCCCCGATCGCTACCTCGACCCCCCCGATCGCTACCTCGACGCCCCCCGATCGCACCCTCGACCCCCCCCGATCGCTACCTCGACCCCCCCCGATTGCTACCTCGACCCCCCCGATCGCTACCTCGACTACCCGATCGCCGCCTCAACCCCCCCGATCACGACCTCGACCCCCCCGATCGCTACCTTGACCCCCCCGATCGCCGCCTCGACCCCCCCGATCGCTACCTCGACCCCCCCGATCGCTACCTCGACCCCCCCGATCGCACCCTCGACCCCCCGATCCCTGCCTCGACCCCCCCGATCACTACCTCGACCCCCCCGATCGCTACCTCGACCCCCCGATCCCTGCCTCGACCCCCCCGATCGCTACCTCGACCCCCCCGATCGCCACCTCGACCCCCTCCGATCGCACCCTCGACCCCCCTCTGATCGATACCTCGACCCCCTCCGATCACTACCTCAACCCCCCCGATTGCCGCCTCGACCCCCTCCGATCGCACCCTCGACCCCCCTCCGATCGCTACCTCGACCCCCCTCCGATCGCTACCTCGACCTCCCTCTGATCGCTACCTTGACCCCTCTCCCATTTGCCCCAACTCTCCATCACCTCCCTACTGCAAGACCTCCCTGTGTTGCCGGCAGCAGGCTGAAATTCAAATGGTCTTCACCTGCGAGCTGCCTAGGGATGCCCAGCAGGCATCTGCAGGTCGGCGTTCTGATGTAAATGAGGACCGAGGCCCAATATCGGGTTGACCTTGAGCCTTCCTGTTCCGGCGGTTGATCCCTGCGCCAATTCACACCGGCAGGCTGTGAAGAACCAATTTATATGCCTTGCACGCCATATGGGTTTGACAGAGAAGCAGAAGGGTCTGCACATGGTGAAATACCCAGCAGAAGTGAGCAACAGGAAGTAATGGTGGCAGGGACAGGCCAGGAGAGAGCTCGGCGGAGGGCCAGGTCTCACCGGCTCTGCTGAGCAGGACAGAGATGAGGACATCAGGGGCTCAATCATGAAAATTAAACTGTGTGCCTCACACAATCAGTTGTACCAAATATTGGAAGGCGCACCAAGGAGTTTAGGCACTACGGCTGCAAGTGTGGAGGAGTCAACTTCCAACATGAGTGGCACCATCTCGCATGGCCCCAGCACTCTTCAATCTTCAGCCGGGTCCTCACAAAGGAAGCCAGTACAACCAGCCTTTGCAGCTTTGGTGAAAGCTCAAACGACTGCCATTCAGACTCTGGGCTCAAACCTGCACTCTGCCTTCGAGAGGCAGACTTTGGAGAGATTGGTGGAGCAATTGGATAGGGGTTTTAAAGGAGTCACTCAGCTTCTGCTGTCTGCTTTCCCGCAGATCAGTGGAAGTGATGTGACCAAGCCCCACTGGAGTGGCAGTGGTGTAATGGCAGTGTCTCACCTCCTGACTCCCCAAAGCCTTTCCACCATCTACAAGGCACAAGTAAGGAATGTGATGGAATACTCTCCACTTGCCTGGATGAGTGCAGCTCCAACAACACTCAAGAAGCTCGACACCATCTAGGACAAAGCAGCCCGCTTGATTGGCACCCCATCCACCACCTTAAACATTCACTTCCTCCATTACCGTGGCTGCAGTGTGTACCATCTACAAGATGCACTGCAGCAACTCACCAAGGTTTCTTCGGCAGCACCTCCCAAACCCGCAACCTCTTCCACCTAGAAGGACAAGGGCAGCAGACGCATGGGAACACCACCACCTTCAAGTTCCCCTCCAAGTCACACACCATCCTGACTTAGAAGTATATCGCCGATCCTTCATCGTCGCTGGGTCAAAATCCTGGAACTCCCTCCCTAACAGCTCTGTGGGAGTACCTTCACCACACGGACTGCAGCGGTTCAAGAAGGTGGCTCACCACCACCTTTGCAAGGGCAACTAGGGATGGGCAATAAATGCTGGCCTTGCCAGCGACACCCACAACGCATAAACGAATTAAAAAAAAACACGTATTGCCCTTTCTTAGGATGCCAGCCCATCTGCTCCTTTGCCACACCTTCAAACAATACCCGCCATGGTGCCAGCAGGTGAGCTGGGCCAGACTGCCCTGGCAGCAATTGCGGTGCAACAGTCTGCAGTGGGGCCCTCACAGGCTTGAGCACCCAGAAGTCACCAGCCATGAACATCTCAAGGGTCCCAACATGAGGAGGAGCAGCCTTCCGCCAACTGTGAGCAGTTGAGCTATGAAACCTACTTATTAGAAAGGCACCATGGGTTGACACTTGAATAAATGGAAGAAATTATGATGTTTGCCATTAAATAAATCATATTTAGCACTCTGGTCTGCAGTGTGGTTTCATCGCAGCTTCTGAGTCTGCATTGACAGTATGTCATTGATATAGAAGTTGGCTGAATGGTTTCAATGTTCTTTAATGCAGGATTAAGGAAGTGGTAAAGGATGTAACAAAGATTGTTAATGCGGAGGGGCTCTGTCTAAGGTCTCAGGGCAGGGGAATGAGCAGGTCAGCAGAATCGCTGGTCCCTCACATCTCCTGCTGGAAGGTGTTGTGGTGTCCCTCCTTCTGCTGCTTCCTTGCCTTCCCACTGGTCTTACTTGTGTGATTAGGACTGCTGCTCTGCCTCCTCTAAATACAGGCCTCTCTGTATGACGAGTTTGTGCATTATGCTGCACCCCACTGGAGACTCTTTGTGGGACATATTGTAGGGAGCCCCCAAACCTGTCGAGACACCTGAACCTCTGCTTCAGCATCCCTACGGTGTGCTCAACAATGATTTGCTGGTCCCCTAGCTTCGATTATATCTGTGTTGTTCAGCAGTGGAGAGGTTGCGGAGGGGTAACATGAGTAACATGTTTAAAAGAAAAGAAAGACTTGCATTTATATAGCGCCTTTCACGACCACCAGACATCTCAAAGCACTTTACAGCCAATGAAGTACTTTTGAAGTGTAGTCACTGTTGTAATGTGGGAAACGTGGCAGCCAATTTGCACACAGCAAGCTCCCACAAATAGCAATGTGATAATGACCAGAAACTGTTTTTGTTATGTTGATTGAGGGATAAATATTGGCCAGGACACCGGGGATAACTCCCCTACTCTTCTTCGCAATAGTGCCATGGGATCTTTTACGTCCACCTGAGAGAGCAGATGAGGTCTCGGTTTAACGTCTCATCCAAAAGACGGCACCTCTGACAGTGCAGCACTCCCCTGGAGTGTCAGCCTAGCTTTATGTGCTCAAGTCCCAGGAGTGGGATTTGAACCCACAACTGTCTGACTCAGAAGCAAGTGTGCTACCCACTGAGCCGCAGCTGACACACAAGGGGAGGGTTCCCCTTTGTCCCCCAACAGCCATCCTGCCATGTCCCTGAAAGGATCAAATATTGCAGGAGGTGGGGGGGGGGGGGCAATGGTAGACTGTTGCAGGATAAACACATTGGCCCAGAAATTAAACATGGATGGTTCCCGCGGGGGTAAGGATTCCCCGCGATATCGCACTCCGCGCCTACCTTTTTGCTCCGGGCCCACACGAACTTTAGTTTCAAAGGCTCTCTCTGTTGGAACCGTGCAGTGCTTGCGTGACCCAGAGGCGCAATTAGTTTGTGTGAGCTCTGGGATCACGTGATTCAGTTAGAGCCAATGGCAGCACACCATCTTTCATTCATAGTTTTGACAGGAAGACCTGTCAAAGCTATGAATACTACACCCCCCCAAAAGAACAGCTAAACCTCAATTAAATTTTAAAAAAAGCCATCACATTAATAAAATAAGTATAGTTAAATAAATTAACCACTTTAAACAAAAAATTAAATTTTTGAAAAAATTAAAAATCTTTTTAAAAGTTATAAAAATAAACTTACCTTTCTTTAAAGTCTCTAAAAAAGATAAACCTGTTGAAAAAAATTAAAATAACACTTAATTAACTACTTACCTTGTTAAAAGGGGGTCCTACGCCTGCTTTCTTTGTGTGTAAAATCTTCACCACTTACCTGCGCGTTCAAAGCTGGAAAAATAACTAAGTGCACTGCGTGCGCGCAGCCTGTAGCGCGCACGCGGTTCACTTAGGAACCGCCCCCTTTTCAATTCACGAAGTGCGGTTTCCCGCGCATGCGCAGTGCATGCAGAAAACCGGCAATTCGGGATCTAATACGCGAGAGTACACAGTGCGTACTCTCGCGTATTAGGTTTAATTTTCGGGCCATGGTGACAGCTGCCTGGATACCTTACACAAACTTACTTGATCCTGTTTGCTGCGATCGGATACTACCTGCACTTTAATGGAGTGGTGTCCTTTTTCTATTCATGAATGCTGCTGGCTGGTCTTCTGGTGCCCTGATGGCAATATGGCTGCTGCCTATGACGCCCTGGACGCGAGGAAAGCATGCCACTGCTGTAAGTCCCTGAGCTCTCTCATATTGTCTGTTGAGGTCAATGGGTAAGGTGATGTACTGGTTAGCCCCTGGAAAACAGGGCTATGGTGACCTGGGTAGTACAGCTGTGTACTGAAGACTGGGAAGCACTGGAGAAGTACTACCAACACTGCCTCCACAAGATCCTGCAAATCCATTGGCAGGATAGGCGCACCAACGTCAGTATTCTCGCTCAGGCCAACATTCCCAGCATCGACGCTTTGACCACGCTCGATCAGCTCTGATGGATGGGCCACATCGTCCGCATGCCCGATACGAGACTCCCAAATCAAGCGCTCTACTCGGAGCTCCGACATGGCAAGAGAGCCGCAAGTGGGCAGAGGAAACGTTTCAAGGACACCCTCAAAGCCTCCTTGAAAAAGTGCAACATCCCCACCGACACCTGGGAATCCCTGGCTCAAGACTGCTCAAAGTGGAGGAGAAGCATCCGGGAAGGCGCCGAACACCTTGAGTCTCTTCGCCGGGAGCAAGCAGAAGCCAAGCGCAGGCAGCGCAAGGAGCGCACGTCAACCCAAGCACCCCACCCACCCGCCCTTTCAACCACCGTCTGCCCTACCTGTGACAGAGACTGTAGGTCCTGCATTGGACTCACCAGTCACCTGAGAACTCATTTTTAGTGTGGAAGCAAGTCATCCTCGGTTCCGAGGGACTGCCTAAGAAGAGAAGAAGGGATATATGGCAGAGGTCCCTTGTAGCAGACTGGAGGAGCCAGTGACAAAGAAGATAAGGGCTGTGCTGATTTTGCCAGCCACTGGCAAAGCACGGTCACCTGGTCCAGCAGGCAGCAGGTCCTGTCGCAGGAGGCTGCAGTGTTCTGCGACAGCCTGTCTGGACAAACGCAACCTCCTGAGACACTGCTCTTCAGATAGCACCAAGAGAGGGTCTCTTGGCCTGTACACCCTGTGTGCTGGGTATGGGGTGCTACGAGCAGCCTCCCTCACCTGCTGTCTCCGAATACGTGCAGCTGGTGCTAGTTGCTGAGGCTGCTGCACTTCTTCCCCCAACTCTTCCTCCATCCAAATGGAACTGGCGATAATAGCACCCATGATAAGCAGGTAAAACTTACTGAGGCAAACAAAGTGAACTGGAAATACTGCTGGCAATCCAAATAGCACACAGATCCTGTGATCCAATTGCATGCAGGTGAGTGCCTCTTTAAATACTACATCAAGATTTTACATGGGGGACGTCCATGAAACAACATTAATATTGCGTTGGGGTTTCTAATTATGTCATCAGACGCCAACTTACGTGTATTTATCAGGCTCTCACCTGCCTCTGGCAGGCACCTCGGCCAACTCCAAAAAGAGCACGGTTAAGATGGCGGTGGGCGGGACTGTGTCGGGAAGGCAGCGCTAAGTGGGCAACACGGTGGCATAGTGGTTAGCACTGTTACCTCACAGCGCCAGGGACCCGGGTTCGAATCTGACCTCGGGTGACTGTCTGTGTGGAGTTTGCACATTCTCCCCGTGTCTGCGTGGGTTTCCTCCGGGTGCTCCGGTTTCCTCCCACAGTCCAAAGATGTGCGGGTTAGGTTGATTTGGCTATGATAAATTGACCCTTAGTGTTAGGAGGAGGGGGGGGGATGGGATATGTTAGGGGGAATTAAATACGTGGGGTTACGGGGCTAGGGTGGGATATGTGTACTGTGGGGATTAAAGCAGGGACAGGGTACTGGATTTGAATGATCAGCCATGATCGTATTGAATGGTGGAGCAGGCTCGACGGGCCGAATGGCCTACTCCTGCTCCTAGATTCTATGTTTCTATGTTAAGTACCCTACTGCCATTTTAATCACCCACCTGCCCATTCCCATCAGGTGGGCAGGATTAAAATCCGGCCTTTAAGTTGTGTTTTGTACTTCAGGGGCAGCTACGAGCTCAGAACGACAGCCAAAGCAGAACAATAGTTCTACTTGTGTGCTACATCCAACTGAATGATGCCCCCTGCAAACAAACAGCTTGCTGACACTCAGTGGCCAGGCTCACACATGGTTGAGATACTGGAGGGCAATTGGCACCAATGGAACCATACTCCAGCAATGAGTCAGTGCTTTCGGGGGGTGGAGAAGAGAGATTGAAATGGAAAAAAAGTAATTGCTGTGCTGTCACATCCACTCTGAATAGCTGCAAGGGGAGTCACTTAATACTAGGGAAAGGAAGAGATAATTTAAAGTCTAATTTCTGCCTCAAACCTATTTGCACTAGTGGCAGGTAGCTTATCATGGTTGTGCTGTTGCAGCAGAGTGAAAATATAGCCCAGAGTTAGGTAACACTAATAATACTGCTATCAATAATTAACACATATTTATTAAGTAAACTGTTGTGCCATCATAATAATTAGTGCTATCTCAGTAAACCTACAAATACAGGACCACAATCCATTTATAAATGTTTGATTTCCTTGTGTAACTTGTTACTTATTTGATCAACACTGCTTTTAAAACATTTATAAATATGTTGCGATGACATTTTCTTTAAGGTTCACCTCTTCATTCTATTGCATGTAGAATTCTGATTTAAAAAATAAGTGAACTGGGGATGTGATGTGTTAATGCTCCATCCTAAGCGGTCTTTACTTTATTTTAATTGGTTTATATATTTTCATAACAATATGATTCGATTTTAATTCTGCAATTCACATCGGGCCTGGCGTGAAGAATAGTTTGTTGCACTGCAGTGCTAAAAATGGATTATGATATTATCCTAGTTGCTGTGGGAATTGAATGTTTGCGCTTCTGTATCAATATTTAAATGATGCCATGTCACACTGCTGTACTTTGTCTAAAGCTGGTGGAGACGTAGCTGAAATCACAGTGTTGAAATTGTTTTACTGGCCAATTGTGAATGAAAATTGTGCTGGTAAACAGGCAGTAAGTGCATCTTATAAGTGGCAGCATGGCAATGCCACCATTCTGTGGCATCGTTGGCACTGAGTGGGAGCACACTCAGGATATAATGATATTTTAATAAAACATTCCAGACACCATTTCAGCCCTGGGGTTAATAGGTATCACCTGCCCATGACCCTCTGTACTAACACAGAAATCTGTGCTAGTACTAATAGGATGAAAGTACCCTACTAAATAGCATTAACATTGATGTACTGGTGCCATTTGATGGCAGCACAGCTCGTAGTAAAAAATCTCATTGTGTTTTAACGATGTATTAGACATTTAAAATGAACGGAACTCATTTTTGAACGACTTAACATTGCTGAGTCCGAACGCAACGGGCAGAATTTTCATTGACCCGTGGAGGCGGGTTTGGAGGCGTGTGGGGTGGGAAAATAGCAGATTCGGGGGTCCCGAACCCATCCCGCCCCAACCCGCCTCCATGCCAGTTTCACAGGATGCGGGTACCCGACCTGTGCTGGGACCCGCCTCCCCGAGGCGGGAAGGGGATTAGTGCCAATAAACTGCCTGTGCACAGGTAGCTAACAGGCAGTTTTTTGCCTAATCCCTATTTTTAGCCCTGAAGTGTGGGCTTCCCGACAGGTCCGAACCACGCCGATTTAGCGAGGCGGACCGTCGGTCTGCAGGGGTTGGAGGGGTCGAGATGTCGGGTGTGCAGGTGAGTGATGGGTGCATGAGTGCAGAGGTAAGTGTGTTTGGTGTGTGTAAAGTGTTTTAAGAACTTTTACTTACCTTAATTTTGTCCTGCAGGCTTCCTTCCTTCAGTTCTCGGGAGTCCCTCAGCTCACCGGCACAGAAAGCAGAATGGCCGCGGAGCTGTCAAAAGCTGCAGTCTCTGCTTTCTGTGCTGGATTAATTTCTAACTGAGTCTAACTACAGGGACTCAAGTTAGAAATCATATTGTCAGTGTTTGACAGCTTCACAGAGCTGTCAAACGCTGAAATTTCACCTGTCAAAAGCTCTTAACAGATGAAATTTCAATGGCTGACGTCACCTGTATCCAAGGGACCCTTGATTGGCCTGCTAAGCCCGCTGGGCGGGCTTAACAAGGTCAATCAAGGGAAAATACAGTGGGTTGGCCACAAGTCGATGGAGACGGGACTACAACCCAAAAAGTGGGAGTCCCGCCTCCATCACGTCCCCATTGACAAAATCCAGCCCAACGTGTTTGTAAATGTTTTATAATCAGTAATTATTACAAACGTGTCCCCTTCTTTATTAAATATGGGTTAATTATTTCTGGTAATATTATTATAGGATTATTAAGCAAGCCCATTTTTTCAGTACAACATTATTAAACTTTACTAGTTTATATGACAAGTTCGTTGTTTGAAAGTATGCACAAGCCCATCTTCAAAGTTAAGATGGCAGCTTCTAATCCAGGGTTCAAAAGAATGTTTGAACCAAAGTTCAAAGTGGTTCACTTCAATGACTGATGAAGGGAAATTGTGAAAGATGTTTGGCAGCTACGCAGATGAGTTTGTATAATGTGCTGTCTGGATCATTTGAATTTCTGTGAAGTTATCAATCACATTGCTGAGTTTTAATCTTGCTATGTAGGCCTCAGTTTTAACCCCCCAACCTCGCCCAGTGAGTATGGCGTGTGGGAGAGGTTAAAATTAGGCCGAATCGACTGAGGTCGCTCCGTTCCTGCCCTGTGTCATTTCATCTTTGCCAATTTTCAAGTTGACCGAGGCGCCCGCTACAAGTGTGGGGGGGGCCTACTTTACATTCAAAAGTCGCGGCCCGATGACGTCATCGCCGCTGTGATGGCGCCTCAACAAAACATCAGGGGTGTCCTGCACTCTCTGGAGCCTGATAGGTAGTGGATCTGTCGGGTGTGGGGCGGGATTCATTTACGTAAATGAGGCCCGGCCATTCAGATCGCAGGCACTCCACGTCCCTGGACTCTCCGGGTGCACCGCCCACATTGGGACTTGCGCACACGGTTCCTGCCCTCCCTTTTAAAATCGGGGCCGCAGTGTCTACATGGCCAGAAAATCTATTTGGAAGTATCCCAAAAACAATGGTGCGTGATGATGAGACACTATTTGCTCCTGGTGGGAAAGATCTCCCAGCAGGTTTAAAAACTGAAAGACTTTTCAGCTCTGCAGTTCATTTGAGTTCCAAGATTGGGTCCAATGAAAGAATTCCATGATGGGAAGCTTACATTACATACATAATCATTCAATTCCATTCAACTTCAAGACGCAAGAGCACTACATGTCCAATTTGGATAGAATTTGCGAATCTGAAGATAGCCAAAAGTATTATTCAGATAAGGCTAATTATCTCATTAAAGTATTGTGGATTGTAATACCCAAAGCTGTAAACTAAAGAGTAGAAATTCCACTTGGTGTAGTTATTGTTGTGTGCATCATTAGCCTGTTTATTTTAAATGGGTTAATACATGTGTAATAGTACACACAGGAACACTTAAGTAATTTATACATAATCTTCACTAATCTGGCTTGTGACCTGCTCGTCAGCACTTTATGCACTAATTCACACCATTGGATGACTGACAGCTCTGATTTAAGTGGCATTTGGAATGTAAGTACTGGGGAATTCACCCATTCGGGCGGGAAGATTTTTGTGGTGCCATGGCGCTTCTCCTAAACATTCCTGCTTGCCCCATAAAAATTGTTTTTTTTTGGAAAAAACATATCTGGAACATTTTTCAAGCATCCTCCAGTGGTCCCTTTAAGACTTGACACGCCACCCTCCCAGTCTGGCAATCTTTGGCCGGAATGTCTGGCCTCTCCAGCAGGTGGGTGTCTTAGATGCGTCTTCCATTGGTGATAAATCAGAGAACCTGCCCCTGACCTGGACAATCTGCTGGGGTTATCGTTGGATGTTCCTGGTGGGCATATCTTGTTACTTAGACCAAGAAGTGCCCAATCACAGATTTTCGATTTGATATCTTTAATCCTTTGGAGACCGACTCTAGTTAGTTGGTTGGCCTAACGTTTTCTGTGATTGCCCTTTGGACAAACTGCCTTGTATAGCCAGGTCTACTTCATGACATTGGGTAAAACCTCCACAGTGCCTCTGAAACCTGCTGCCTCTGTGTGAACAAAGGACATTTATTACAGCAGTTCCACTGAGGAACTCACTCAATCTTAGCTATCAACTATGTGGCCTCCTTTCTTTTCACAGTCAAAATACACAAGGGCGACTTGTTATGGACGAGGTATGATGTTGACCATTTACATTGTGGTCAATTGCCATGATGAACCAATAATGCATCATCAGAATAAAACAATCTGCCGGCTTGGATTGTGCGGTCTGTTTCCTTATGTGTAGTGCCAGCATGCAGAACATGTTCCAGTCTCATCCAGCTCACACATCACAAGCTCCACTGGATAAGGGTATACTGAGTGACTCTATGCAGGGAACACTCTACCTCTCCACATGCTTCCACTGTGCTCAGGGTTAATACAGCAGGTCTTTTGGCACTGGTCAGTCAGGGCATCTGACCTGTTGTGGGTTGGTGAAGGGCCCGCACCTGCACAATGCCGCCAGCATACACCATAGTGGACTCTACACTGATCCTGCTGTGGTTTGGCTTTGTTTACCACCCCCCCCCCCTCGTAACTGCCCAAATTTACATACATTAGCATTTCAATCATTCCCCAACAGTGCATCATAACTGCAATAATGGTAAAACGCCCACTGTTCGTCCATCCAAAATGGACACTCCAGCCACATTATGGCTAAGGATATGCCTTCCACTCCCAAAATACCATGAATGTGGGCACTCTTGCCCTCTAGAAACTGATCGCCCTGTGCCAATGCAGGTGCATCAGTGGTCAATTCTTTATGATCTCAAACCAAAGCAGAGAATGCTACAAACACTCAGCGTGTCAGACAGCATTTGTAATCCAGAAGAGTTAGCAACCCTGCCCCCCACACACACGGGAGCACTGGGAGCTGAAGGGTGGGAAGTTAAATGCCGTTTTGCACTCCACTTCAATGAAAAATGACAGAGGAAAAAATTGATTCGAGGCGGGGTAAGTTCAGCATAAGAACATAAGAAATAGGAGCAGGAGTAGGCCATTTGGCCCCTCGAGCCTGCTCCGCTATTCAATAAGATCATGGCTGATCTGGTCTTGGCCTCAACTCCACTTTCCTGCCCACTCCCCATAATCCTTGACTCTCTTGTCGTTCAAAAATCTGTCTATCTCCACCTTAAATATATTCAATAACCCAGCCTCCATAGCTCTCTGGGGAAGAGAATTCCAAAGATTCACGACTCTCTGAGAGAAGAAATTCCTCCTCATCTCCGTTTTAAATGGTCGACCCCTTATTCTGAAATTATGCCTCCTAGTTCTAGATTCCCCCACGAGGGAAACATCCTCTCTGCATCTACCCTGTCAAGCCCCTTAAGAATCTTATACGTTTCAATAAGATCACCTCTCATTCTTCTAAACTCCAATGAGTATAGGCCCAACCTGCTCAACGTTTCTTCATAAGACAATCCCTTTAGCTCAGGAATCAACCTAGTGAACCTTCTCTGAACTGCCTCCAATGCAAGTGTGTCCCTCCTTAAATAAGGAGACCAAAATTGTATGCAGTACTCCAGGTGCGGTCTCACCATCGCCCTGTATAGTTGTAGCATGACGGAGAAGCACTACTGGCGCGAAATCATGAACTAATTTCTCTTATCTGGAAGGAGGAAAGCATGCCAGGGGATCTCAGAGATGCCGTAATTGTGATCATCTTCAAGAAAGGTGACAAGTCCAATTGCGGTAATTACAGAGGAGTTTCCCTGCTGTCTGCCACAGGGAAAGTCATCGCAAGAATCCTCCTCAATCGCCTTCTCCCAGTGGCCGAAGAGCTCCTCCCAGAGTCGCAATGCGGATTCCGTCCACTAAGGGGCACAATGGACATGATCTCCACCGCACGTTAATTACAAGAGAAATGCAGGGAACAGCACCAACCGCTGTACATGGCCTTCTTTGATCTCACAAAGGCCTTCGACACTGTCAACTGTGAGGGATTATGGAGTGTCCTCCTCAAATTCGGCTGCCCTCAAAAGTTTGTCACCATCCTCCGCCTGCTTCACGACGACATGCAAGCCATGATCCTGACCAACGGTTCCACCACAGACCCAATTCACATACGAACCTGGGTCAAGCAAGGCTGTGTCATCGCACCAACGCTCTTCTCGATCTTCCTTGCTGCAATCCTACATCTCGCCCTCAGTAAGCTCCCCACTGGAGTGGAGCTAATTTACAGAACAAACGGGAAACTGTTCAAACTCCGTCGCCTCCAGTCCAGATCCAAGGTCGTCCCATCCTCTGTCGTCGAATTACAGTATGCAGACGACGCTTGCGTTTGCACTCACTCGGAGGTCGAACTCCAAACCATCGTCAACACCTTCACCAAAGCGTACGAGAGCATGGGCCTTACACTAAACATCCATAAGACAAAGATCCTCTACCAACCTGCCCCCGCCACACAGTACTGCCCCCCGATTATCAAAATCCACGACAAGGCCTTGGACAATGTGGACCACTTTCCATACCTCGGGTGCCTACTGTCAACAAGGGCAGACGTCGATGACGAAGTCCAACACCGCCTTCAGTGTGCCAGTGCAACCTTCGGTCACCTGAGGAAGAGAGTGTTTGAAGACCAGGACCTCAAACCCGGCACTAAGCTCATGGTCTACAGAGCACTAGTGATACCCGCCCTGCTGTATGCCTCAGACACATGGACCATGTACAGCAGGCACCTCAAAGCACTGGAGAGATACCACCAACGCTGCCTCCGCAAGATCCTGCAAATCCATTGGCAGGATAGGCGCACCAACGTCGGTGTTCTCGCTCAGGCCAACATCCCCAGCATCGAAGCTTTGACCACGCTCGATCAGCTCCGATGGACGGGTCACATGGTCCGCATGCCCGATACGAGACTCCCAAAACAAGCACTCTACTCGGAGCTCCAGCACGGCAAGAGAGCCCCAGGTGGGCAGAGGAAATGCTTCAAGGACACCCTCAAAGCTCCTTGAAAAAGTGTAACATCCCCACCGACACCTGGGAATCCCCGGCCCAAGACCGCACAAAATGGAGGAGAAGCATCCGGGAAGGCGCCGAACACCTCGAGTCTCTTCGCCGGGAGCAAGCGGAAGCCAAGCGCAGGCAGCGCAAGGAGCACACGTCAACCCAAGCACCCCACCCACCCGCCCCTTCAACCACCGTCTGCCCCACCTGTGACAGAGACTGTAGGTCCCGCATCAGTCACCTGTGAACTCATTTTTAATGTGGAAGCAAGTCATCCTCAGTTCCGAGGGACTGCCTAAGAAGAAGAAGTACAGTTGTAGTAAGACTTCCCTACTTTTATACTCCATCCCCCTTGCAATAAAGGCCAACATTCCATTTGCCTTCCTAATTACTTGCTGTACCTGCATGCTAACTTTTTGTGTTTCATGTACAAGGACCCCCCAGATCCCTCTGTACCGCAGCATTTTGTAGTCTCTCCATTTGAATAATAATTTGCTTTTTTTTCCTACCAAAGTGGATAACCACATATTTTCCCACATTATACTCCATCTGCCTAATTTTTGCCCACTCACTTAACCTATCTATATCCCTTTGCAGATTTTTTGTGTCCTCTTCATAACTTGCTTTCCCACCTATCTTTGTATCATCAGCAAACTTGGTGACATTACACTCAGTCCCTTCATCCAAGTCATTAATATAGATTGTAAACAACTGAGGCCCCAGCACTGATCCCTGTGGCACCCCACTAGTTATAGTTTGCCAACCTGAAAATGACCCATTTATCCCGACTCTCTGTTTTCTGTTAGTTAGCCAATCCTCTATCCATGCTAATATATTACCCCCAACCCCATGAGCTCTTATCTTGTGCAGTAACCTTTTATGTGGCACCTTATCGAATGCCTTCTGGAAATCCAAATACACTACATCTATTGGTTCCCCTTTATCTACCCTGCTCGTTACATCCTCAAAGAGCTCTAGCAAATTTGTCAAACATGATTTCCCTTTCATAAAACCATGCTGACTCTGCTTGACTGTATTATGATTTTCTAAAAAAGCAGTGGTTCCGAAGTGCTTAATTCCCAAAAGGACCTGATAGTTCTCTCCCAGGTATGCTACAGACTTCAGAAAAGATGGAGCGAAGGCAGGAAGGGTGGAGTGGGGGGAGGAGGCAAATGGAAAAAGTAACTGATTGGAATAAAAAAAGTTACTACAAGTATTATCCTAAAATGGCTACTGGTGCAGCCAAAATACAAACAGCTATTATTTGGGAACTTTACTGCCTACAGACATCACATAATTTTAACCGAATGGCCGCCTTCTGTGCTGTAATATTCCATGATTCGATTATCATTATGCAGTGATTTGCATGCTCCTGCCCACAGTCGGGTGGGCACATGTCAGACTTGTGGGCTGACTGCCATGAAGGCGGGATGCGAGGGGTGGGGGGATGGTGGGGGGCGTGGGGGGAAGACGGGGATTCAGCGGACCCAAGAACATATTTCTAGCCCCGTCGCCCACCGACCCCCCACCCCGCCCCTGACCCATCGGAAAACTGGTAGGATGGAGCCAAAAGGCCTAGGCCGTATTCTGTAAATGCCATCTGAGTCATGTCCTCAGTTGCCCCATGCTTTGTGTAAGTATCACTCTGACAGGATCATGCAGATCTGGGCATAGAATGAGCTTATAAATGAAGGAGAAGGTTCCTTCTTTGCTATCCCAAGGGAGAAGAACCTCCCTCCAAAGCTCCACCTGCAGGCACGTTACCATGGTCACCATCCTCGAGCTTGGAGCCCCTGACCTACTCCAGACCATTTTCTGCAACTCCACAGGCAATTTATGGAACCACAATGGAGACGAACGTTCTTACTTCAAGCTGCTGCTGGCTGTAAGCAGTTTTAAATTGTTTATTTACTTAGAGTCGACTGGCATAAATGGTGACGACAAAGGCTTTAGTAAACCAGAACAGTTTATTAAGCAAACACAGCATGCATTATACAAACTTGGACAGTAATGACTTGGTTAAAATACAAGCTTTACTTCCCGTACAACCAAGGACACGGAATGCGCTGACGTGGAAGGCTTTGCTGGACACCCTCTCTCTCTCTTCTTTTCTTTGAAGTCGTCTCCTCCGTGTGGCTTGGGGTTTGAATGTTCACATTCTTATACCTTTTTTGAATATGCATTAGTCACATTCCTTGTTGATGGCTGTCTGGGCTTCACTTTGCTCAGTCAATGATTGGATCATTGTGTTCGAATCTCATGATTAGGCTCCATCTTCTCTGGCTTCGTGTATGGTGTCTTCCAGACAGAAAGCACTAACTAGCAAGCGTAATTACAAAGCCGACTCCGTAAATTAACTTAACAAGCACATTTATAATGGTCCAGGAAGTAAAGCCATTAACAAACTGGCTCCTGTGACGGTTGCCTCAGCGAAGATATTAACCCTTTACATGGCCTTTGAGGCTTGCAACAGTGCACTAAATTCCTGCCCCTGATTGGTCAAGTGTTAATGTTAGGGTGGAAGTCCAGCATTCAGTAACCTCGTGCAAATAGCCTGAACCCAGAAACAACACAGCCTAATCTGCCAGTGGAAACCCACCTCCGCCCCATGCCTGCTCGTCAAAGTTCCACCTCCTCTCATTGGTGCACTGGCACTGCCCATCAACTCTACTTGCCTATTTTCTCCTGGACCATCTAGGAGGGTTGGCATCCATAGCCAAGAAATTTAAAGAGCTGAGGCTGAAAGTAAGTTTTACATATAAGCGCACAAAGAATAATAGAACGGTGGGCCGGGTAAAAGGAGCTCAGAGGCTGAATCTGGCCCACAGGCTTAGTCTTGATAACTGCTGCACAAAATGCTAATGAATAGGCACTCACACATCATTTGGCTTCTGAGGACCTGTTAGTGCCTTGATTATATACAATTGAATTAGCACCTAGAACAAAGCCCGATATCCTGACCAATTTCCATGTTGGCCTGGTCCCATAAAGAAAAGAAAGACTTGCATTTATATAGCGCCTTTCACGACCACCGGACGTCTCAAAGCGATTTACAGCCAATGAAGTAATTTTTGGAGTGTAGTCACTGTTGTAATGTGGGAAATGCTGCAGCCAATTTGTGCACAGCAAGATCCCACAAACAGCAATGTGATAATGACCAGACAATTTTTTTTTGTTATGTTGATTGAGGGTTAAATATTGGCCAGGACACCGGGGATAACTCCCCTGCTCTTCATTGAAACAGTGCCATGGGATCTTTTACGTCCACCTGTGAGAGCAGACAGGGCCTCAGTTTAACATCTCATCTGAAAGACGGCACCGCCGACAGTGCAGCACTCCCTCAGTACTGCACTGGAGTGTCAGCCTAGAATTATGTGCTCAAGTCCCTGGAGTGGAATTTGAACCCACAACCTTCTGACCTCAGAGGCAAGTGTGCTACCCACTGAGCCACAGCTGACACAGCCATAGACGATTTATCTCTGTTCTTCACTTTATATGTTGGTAAGGAAAGGTAGCTTCCAATTTAGAGTCATATACAGCACAGAAGGAGGCTCTTCAGCCCATCGTGTCCACGCCGGCCATCAAGCCCTGTCTATTCTAATACAAAAAGAAAATACTGCAGATGCTGGAAATCTGAAATAAAAACAGAAAATGCTGGAGACACTCAGCAGGTCAGGCAGCATCTGTGAAGAGAGAAACAGAGTTAACGTTTCAGGTCGATGACCTTTCGTCAGAACTGGAAAAAAGCAGGAAATGGAACAGATTTTTAAGCAAGTGTAGGGGCTGGGAAATGGGGGAGGGGATGAAAGAACAAAAGGGAAGTTCTGTGATAGGATAGAAGGCAGGAGAGGTTAAGAGACATTGAGAGATGTTCAAGACAAAAGGAGATGGTAATGGGACAGGTTAAGAAACAAAGGATGGCTCTAGATGAAGTGTAAATTGCGCTGGCAGAATGAAAGACAGCTGCCATGTGGGAGAGAAGAACAGAAGGCCAAACAAAAAGTGTGGATAAAAAATATATATATGATAGGGGCCAGGTTATGATCTGAAATTGTTGAACTCTATTACGATAGCAAAATACTGCGGATGCTGGAAATCTGAAATAACAACAGAAAACGCTGGAAAAACTCAGCAGGCCAGGCAGCATCCGTGGAGAGAGAAAGAGAGTTAACGTTTCAGGTCGATGACCTTTCGTTGTTGAACTCTATGTTGAGTCCAGAAGGTTGTAAAGTGCCTAATCGAAAGATGAGGTGCTGTTCCTCGAGCTTACGCTGAGCTTCCGTGGAACAATGCAAGAGGCCGAGGACGGTGAGGTCTGAGTGGGAGTGGAGCGGTGAATTAAAGTGACAGGCGACCGGAAGCTTGGGGTCCCCCTTACGGACTGAATGGAGGTGTTCCGCAAAGCGGTCACCCAATCTGCGTTTGGTCTCCCCAATGTAGAGGAGACCACATCGTGAGCAGCAAATACAGTATACTAAATTGCAAGAAGTACAAGTAAATCGCTGTTTCACCTGGAAGGGGTGTTTGGGGTCCTGGACAGTGGGAAGGGGGGAGGTATAAAGGCATGTGTTGCATTTCCTGCGCTTGCACGGGAATGTGCGGGGCGAAGGGGAAGGGGTGTTGGGGGTGATAGAGGAGTGGACTAGGGTGCCGCAGAGGGAGCGGTCCATACGGAATGCTGAAAGGGGAGGTGAGGGGAAGATGCGTTTGGTGGTGGGATCACTGTCTATTCTAATCCCATTTTCCAGCATTTGGTCCGTAGCCTTGTATGCTATGGTGTTTCAAGTGCTCATCTAAATGCTTCTTGAATGTTGTGAGGGTTCCTGCCTCTACCACCCTTTCAGGCAGTGAGTTCCAGATTCCAACCACCCTCTGGGTGAAAAAGTTTTTCCTCAAATCCCCTCTAAACCTCCTGCCCCTTACCTTGAAACTATGCCCCCTGGTTATTGACCCCTCTACTAAGGGGAAAAGTTCCTTTCTATCTACCCTATCTATGCCCCTCATAATTTTGTACACCTCAATCAGGTTCCCCCTCAGCCTTCTCTGTAGGGACCAAAGTGGCAATCTGTGTGTAGAGCCGGAAGATGTAGGTGAGGTTTTAAATGAATATTTTGCATCTGTGTTCACTATGGAGAAGGACGATGTAGGCATAGAAATCAGGTAGGGGGATTGTGATGTACTTGAACAAATTAGTATTGAGAGGGAGGAGGTACTAACGGTTTTAGCGGGCTTAAAAGTGGATAAATCCCCAGGCCCAGACGAGATGTATCCCAGGCTGCTGTGTGAGGCAAGGGAGGAGATTGCAGGGGCTCTGACACAAATTTTCAGAACCTCTCTGGCCACAGGGGAGGTGCCAGAGGACTGGAGAACAGCTAACGTAGTACCATTATTCAAGAAGGGTAGTAGGGATAAACCAGGGAATTACAGGCCAGTGAGCCCAACATTAGTGGTAGGGAAATTATTGGAAAAAATTCTGAGCGACAGAATTAGTCTCCACTTGGAGAGGCAGGGATTAATCAGGAATAGTCAGCATGACTTTGTCAAGGGGAGATCATGTCTAACCAATTTGATTGAATTTTTCGAAGGGGTGACTAGGTGTGTGGATGAGGGTAGTGCAGTTGATGTAGTCTACATGGACTTCAGTAAGGCTTTTGACAAAGTCCCACATGGGAGACTGGTCAAGAAGGTAAGAGCCCATGGGATCCAGAGCAATTTGGCACATTGGATCCAAAATTGGCTTAGTGGCAGGAGGCAGGGGGTGATGGTCGAAGGTTGTTTTTGTGACTGGAAGCCTGTGTCCAGTGGTGTACCGCAGGGATCGGTGTTGGGTCCTTTGCTGTTTGTAGTGTACATTAATGATTTAGATATGAATGTAGGAGGTATGATCAGTAAGTTCGCAGATGACACGAAAATTGGTGGAGTGGTAAATAGCGAGGAGGGAAGCCTCAGGCTACAGGACGATATAGATGGGATGGTTAGATGGGCAGAACAGTGGCAAATGGAATTTAACCCTGAAAAGTATGAAGTGATGCACTTTGGGAGGACAAACAAGGCAAGGGAATACACAATGAATGGTAGGATCCTAGGAAGGACAGAGGATCAGAGGGACCTTGGTGTGCATGTACATAGATCCCTGAAGGCAGCAGGACAGGTAGATAAGGTGGTTAAAAAGGCATATGGGATACTTGCCTTCATTAGCCGAGGCATAGAATATAAGAGCAGTAGGTTATGATGGAGCTGTACAAAACGTTAGTTAGGCCACAGCTGGAATACTGTGTGCAGTTCTGGTCACCACACTATAGGAGGGATGTGATTGCATTGGAGAGGGTGCAGAGGAGATTCACCAGGATGTTACCTGGGCTGGAGCGCTTCAGCTATGAAGAGAGACTGGACAGGCTGGGGTTGTTTTCCTTAGAGCAGAGAAGGCTGAGGAGGAACCTGATTGAGGTGTACAAAATCATGAGGGGCATAGATAGGGTAGATAGAAAGAAACTTTTCCCCTTAGTAGAGGGGTCAATAACCAGGGGGCATAGTTTCAAGGTAAGGGGCAGGAGGTTTAGAGGGGATTTGAGGAAAAACTTTTTCACCCAGAGGGTGGTTGGAAACTGGAACTCACTGCCTGAAAGGTTGGTAGAGGCAGGAACCCTCACAACATTCAAGAAGCATTTAGATGAGCACTTGAAACGCCATAGCGTACAAGGCTACGGACCAAGTGCTGGAAAATGGGATTAGAATAGACAGGGCTTGATGGCCGGCGCGGACACGATGGGCCAAAGGGCCTCTTTCTGTGCTGTATAAATCTATGACTCTATGACTCTATAAACCCCCCAACAGTACTAGCAAACCTCCCCGCAAGGATGTTGGTCCCGTTCCGGTTCAGGTGCAACCCGTCTGTCGTAAGAATGAGCCTTACGCGTGGTGAACTTAAAGTAAGCTTTAATCAACTAAAAAGGTGCTACATACAAAAGAGGTCTTACTCTATGCCTCTCCAGGATCCAACTGAACAGTCCAGTATTTATCCTGGACTAATCACAGGAAGTGATGCAATAAAGTTCGAGTCACAGGAAGCTGTATTGTGTTACCACATTCTCTCCCCCCAAAAGATTAGGAGGCCGGGATGCTCCCTCCATTTCATAGCCGCTGGACGAGGGAGAGCCGCACCCGTTTGGGTTCTCGTAGCGGTAGAGGGCCCCTAGTCCGTTTACCCGCCGCGGGCCGTGGACCAGAGTCCGAGTGATCCAGCCCGCTCTGTGAGGGGTCAGGACGATCCTGACTGTGTACTGGTGCCCGAACGGGTGTCGGGCAGGGCTGTGGCAGATCCGTTTCCGAGCGTACGGTACGGGGTGGATCGTGGCTGCGCATGCGAGCCCCGACGGGCTCATAGTCAGTCTGCTCCAGGTCGGCACGCTGGAGTGAGGTACCAGCCGGCGTCAGATCCAGATCGTGATGAGAGGCACCTGGCGAGCCCAGAGATGTGCCTGGTACAATATCATCCCCTTGACCCCCCCGATCGCCGCCTCGACCCCCCCGATCGCTACCTCGACCCCCCCGATCGCTACCTCGACCCCCCCGATCGCACCCTCGACCCCCCGATCCCTGCCTCGACCCCCCCGATCACTACCTCGACCCCCCCGATCGCTACCTCGACCCCCCGATCCCTGCCTCGACCCCCCCCGATCGCTACCTCGACCCCCCCGATCGCCACCTCGACCCCCTCCGATCGCACCCTCGACCCCCCTCTGATCGATACCTCGACCCCCTCCGATCACTACCTCAACCCCCCCGATTGCCGCCTCGACCCCCTCCGATCGCACCCTCGACCCCCCTCCGATCGCTACCTCGACCCCCCTCCGATCGCTACCTCGACCTCCCTCTGATCGCTACCTTGACCCCTCTCCCATTTGCCCCAACTCTCCATCACCTCCCTACTGCAAGACCTCCCTGTGTTGCCGGCAGCAGGCTGAAATTCAAATGGTCTTCACCTGCGAGCTGCCTAGGGATGCCCAGCAGGCATCTGCAGGTCGGCGTTCTGATGTAAATGAGGACCGAGGCCCAATATCGGGTTGACCTTGAGCCTTCCTGTTCCGGCGGTTGATCCCTGCGCCAATTCACACCGGCAGGCTGTGAAGAACCAATTTATATGCCTTGCACGCCATATGGGTTTGACAGAGAAGCAGAAGGGTCTGCACATGGTGAAATACCCAGCAGAAGTGAGCAACAGGAAGTAATGGTGGCAGGGACAGGCCAGGAGAGAGCTCGGCGGAGGGCCAGGTCTCACCGGCTCTGCTGAGCAGGACAGAGATGAGGACATCAGGGGCTCAATCATGAAAATTAAACTGTGTGCCTCACACAATCAGTTGTACCAAATATTGGAAGGCGCACCAAGGAGTTTAGGCACTACGGCTGCAAGTGTGGAGGAGTCAACTTCCAACATGAGTGGCACCATCTCGCATGGCCCCAGCACTCTTCAATCTTCAGCCGGGTCCTCACAAAGGAAGCCAGTACAACCAGCCTTTGCAGCTTTGGTGAAAGCTCAAACGACTGCCATTCAGACTCTGGGCTCAAACCTGCACTCTGCCTTCGAGAGGCAGACTTTGGAGAGATTGGTGGAGCAATTGGATAGGGGTTTTAAAGGAGTCACTCAGCTTCTGCTGTCTGCTTTCCCGCAGATCAGTGGAAGTGATGTGACCAAGCCCCACTGGAGTGGCAGTGGTGTAATGGCAGTGTCTCACCTCCTGACTCCCCAAAGCCTTTCCACCATCTACAAGGCACAAGTAAGGAATGTGATGGAATACTCTCCACTTGCCTGGATGAGTGCAGCTCCAACAACACTCAAGAAGCTCGACACCATCTAGGACAAAGCAGCCCGCTTGATTGGCACCCCATCCACCACCTTAAACATTCACTTCCTCCATTACCGTGGCTGCAGTGTGTACCATCTACAAGATGCACTGCAGCAACTCACCAAGGTTTCTTCGGCAGCACCTCCCAAACCCGCAACCTCTTCCACCTAGAAGGACAAGGGCAGCAGACGCATGGGAACACCACCACCTTCAAGTTCCCCTCCAAGTCACACACCATCCTGACTTAGAAGTATATCGCCGATCCTTCATCGTCGCTGGGTCAAAATCCTGGAACTCCCTCCCTAACAGCTCTGTGGGAGTACCTTCACCACACGGACTGCAGCGGTTCAAGAAGGTGGCTCACCACCACCTTTGCAAGGGCAACTAGGGATGGGCAATAAATGCTGGCCTTGCCAGCGACACCCACAACGCATAAACGAATTAAAAAAAAACACGTATTGCCCTTTCTTAGGATGCCAGCCCATCTGCTCCTTTGCCACACCTTCAAACAATACCCGCCATGGTGCCAGCAGGTGAGCTGGGCCAGACTGCCCTGGCAGCAATTGCGGTGCAACAGTCTGCAGTGGGGCCCTCACAGGCTTGAGCACCCAGAAGTCACCAGCCATGAACATCTCAAGGGTCCCAACATGAGGAGGAGCAGCCTTCCGCCAACTGTGAGCAGTTGAGCTATGAAACCTACTTATTAGAAAGGCACCATGGGTTGACACTTGAATAAATGGAAGAAATTATGATGTTTGCCATTAAATAAATCATATTTAGCACTCTGGTCTGCAGTGTGGTTTCATCGCAGCTTCTGAGTCTGCATTGACAGTATGTCATTGATATAGAAGTTGGCTGAATGGTTTCAATGTTCTTTAATGCAGGATTAAGGAAGTGGTAAAGGATGTAACAAAGATTGTTAATGCGGAGGGGCTCTGTCTAAGGTCTCAGGGCAGGGGAATGAGCAGGTCAGCAGAATCGCTGGTCCCTCACATCTCCTGCTGGAAGGTGTTGTGGTGTCCCTCCTTCTGCTGCTTCCTTGCCTTCCCACTGGTCTTACTTGTGTGATTAGGACTGCTGCTCTGCCTCCTCTAAATACAGGCCTCTCTGTATGACGAGTTTGTGCATTATGCTGCACCCCACTGGAGACTCTTTGTGGGACATATTGTAGGGAGCCCCCAAACCTGTCGAGACACCTGAACCTCTGCTTCAGCATCCCTACGGTGTGCTCAACAATGATTTGCTGGTCCCCTAGCTTCGATTATATCTGTGTTGTTCAGCAGTGGAGAGGTTGCGGAGGGGTAACATGAGTAACATGTTTAAAAGAAAAGAAAGACTTGCATTTATATAGCGCCTTTCACGACCACCAGACATCTCAAAGCACTTTACAGCCAATGAAGTACTTTTGAAGTGTAGTCACTGTTGTAATGTGGGAAACGTGGCAGCCAATTTGCACACAGCAAGCTCCCACAAATAGCAATGTGATAATGACCAGAAACTGTTTTTGTTATGTTGATTGAGGGATAAATATTGGCCAGGACACCGGGGATAACTCCCCTACTCTTCTTCGCAATAGTGCCATGGGATCTTTTACGTCCACCTGAGAGAGCAGATGAGGTCTCGGTTTAACGTCTCATCCAAAAGATGGCACCTCTGACAGTGCAGCACTCCCCTGGAGTGTCAGCCTAGCTTTATGTGCTCAAGTCCCAGGAGTGGGATTTGAACCCACAACTGTCTGACTCAGAAGCAAGTGTGCTACCCACTGAGCCGCAGCTGACACACAAGGGGAGGGTTCCCCTTTGTCCCCCAACAGCCATCCTGCCATGTCCCTGAAAGGATCAAATATTGCAGGAGGTGGGGGGGGGGGCAATGGTAGACTGTTGCAGGATAAACACATTGGCCCAGAAATTAAACATGGATGGTTCCCGCGGGGGTAAGGATTCCCCGCGATATCGCACTCCGCGCCTACCTTTTTGCTCCGGGCCCACACGAACTTTAGTTTCAAAGGCTCTCTCTGTTGGAACCGTGCAGTGCTTGCGTGACCCAGAGGCGCAATTAGTTTGTGTGAGCTCTGGGATCACGTGATTCAGTTAGAGCCAATGGCAGCACACCATCTTTCATTCATAGTTTTGACAGGAAGACCTGTCAAAGCTATGAATACTACACCCCCCCAAAAGAACAGCTAAACCTCAATTAAATTTTAAAAAAAGCCATCACATTAATAAAATAAGTATAGTTAAATAAATTAACCACTTTAAACAAAAAATTAAATTTTTGAAAAATTAAAAATCTTTTTAAAAGTTATAAAAATAAACTTACCTTTCTTTAAAGTCTCTAAAAAAGATAAACCTGTTGAAAAAAATTTAAAATAACACTTAATTAACTACTTACCTTGTTAAAAGGGGGTCCTACGCCTGCTTTCTTTGTGTGTAAAATCTTCACCACTTACCTGCGCGTTCAAAGCTGGAAAAATAACTAAGTGCACTGCGTGCGCGCAGCCTGTAGCGCGCACGCGGTTCACTTAGGAACCGCCCCCTTTTCAATTCACGAAGTGCCGGTTTCCCGCGCATGCGCAGTGCATGCAGAAAACCGGCAATTCGGGATCTAATACGCGAGAGTACACAGTGCGTACTCTCGCGTATTAGGTTTAATTTTCGGGCCATGGTGACAGCTGCCTGGATACCTTACACAAACTTACTTGATCCTGTTTGCTGCGATCGGATACTACCTGCACTTTAATGGAGTGGTGTCCTTTTTCTATTCATGAATGCTGCTGGCTGGTCTTCTGGTGCCCTGATGGCAATATGGCTGCTGCCTATGACGCCCTGGACGCGAGGAAAGCATGCCACTGCTGTAAGTCCCTGAGCTCTCTCATATTGTCTGTTGAGGTCAATGGGTAAGGTGATGTACTGGTTAGCCCCTGGAAAACAGGGCTATGGTGACCTGGGTAGTACAGCTGTGTACTGAAGACTGGGAAGCACTGGAGAAGTACTACCAACACTGCCTCCACAAGATCCTGCAAATCCATTGGCAGGATAGGCGCACCAACGTCAGTATTCTCGCTCAGGCCAACATTCCCAGCATCGACGCTTTGACCACGCTCGATCAGCTCTGATGGATGGGCCACATCGTCCGCATGCCCGATACGAGACTCCCAAATCAAGCGCTCTACTCGGAGCTCCGACATGGCAAGAGAGCCGCAAGTGGGCAGAGGAAACGTTTCAAGGACACCCTCAAAGCCTCCTTGAAAAAGTGCAACATCCCCACCGACACCTGGGAATCCCTGGCTCAAGACTGCTCAAAGTGGAGGAGAAGCATCCGGGAAGGCGCCGAACACCTTGAGTCTCTTCGCCGGGAGCAAGCAGAAGCCAAGCGCAGGCAGCGCAAGGAGCGCACGTCAACCCAAGCACCCCACCCACCCGCCCTTTCAACCACCGTCTGCCCTACCTGTGACAGAGACTGTAGGTCCTGCATTGGACTCACCAGTCACCTGAGAACTCATTTTTAGTGTGGAAGCAAGTCATCCTCGGTTCCGAGGGACTGCCTAAGAAGAGAAGAAGGGATATATGGCAGAGGTCCCTTGTAGCAGACTGGAGGAGCCAGTGACAAAGAAGATAAGGGCTGTGCTGATTTTGCCAGCCACTGGCAAAGCACGGTCACCTGGTCCAGCAGGCAGCAGGTCCTGTCGCAGGAGGCTGCAGTGTTCTGCGACAGCCTGTCTGGACAAACGCAACCTCCTGAGACACTGCTCTTCAGATAGCACCAAGAGAGGGTCTCTTGGCCTGTACACCCTGTGTGCTGGGTATGGGGTGCTACGAGCAGCCTCCCTCACCTGCTGTCTCCGAATACGTGCAGCTGGTGCTAGTTGCTGAGGCTGCTGCACTTCTTCCCCCAACTCTTCCTCCATCCAAATGGAACTGGCGATAATAGCACCCATGATAAGCAGGTAAAACTTACTGAGGCAAACAAAGTGAACTGGAAATACTGCTGGCAATCCAAATAGCACACAGATCCTGTGATCCAATTGCATGCAGGTGAGTGCCTCTTTAAATACTACATCAAGATTTTACATGGGGGACGTCCATGAAACAACATTAATATTGCGTTGGGGTTTCTAATTATGTCATCAGACGCCAACTTACGTGTATTTATCAGGCTCTCACCTGCCTCTGGCAGGCACCTCGGCCAACTCCAAAAAGAGCACGGTTAAGATGGCGGTGGGCGGGACTGTGTCGGGAAGGCAGCGCTAAGTGGGCAACACGGTGGCATAGTGGTTAGCACTGTTACCTCACAGCGCCAGGGACCCGGGTTCGAATCTGACCTCGGGTGACTGTCTGTGTGGAGTTTGCACATTCTCCCCGTGTCTGCGTGGGTTTCCTCCGGGTGCTCCGGTTTCCTCCCACAGTCCAAAGATGTGCGGGTTAGGTTGATTTGGCTATGATAAATTGACCCTTAGTGTTAGGAGGAGGGGGGGGGATGGGATATGTTAGGGGGAATTAAATACGTGGGGTTACGGGGCTAGGGTGGGATATGTGTACTGTGGGGATTAAAGCAGGGACAGGGTACTGGATTTGAATGATCAGCCATGATCGTATTGAATGGTGGAGCAGGCTCGACGGGCCGAATGGCCTACTCCTGCTCCTAGATTCTATGTTTCTATGTTAAGTACCCTACTGCCATTTTAATCACCCACCTGCCCATTCCCATCAGGTGGGCAGGATTAAAATCCGGCCTTTAAGTTGTGTTTTGTACTTCAGGGGCAGCTACGAGCTCAGAACGACAGCCAAAGCAGAACAATAGTTCTACTTGTGTGCTACATCCAACTGAATGATGCCCCCTGCAAACAAACAGCTTGCTGACACTCAGTGGCCAGGCTCACACATGGTTGAGATACTGGAGGGCAATTGGCACCAATGGAACCATACTCCAGCAATGAGTCAGTGCTTTCGGGGGGTGGAGAAGAGAGATTGAAATGGAAAAAAAGTAATTGCTGTGCTGTCACATCCACTCTGAATAGCTGCAAGGGGAGTCACTTAATACTAGGGAAAGGAAGAGATAATTTAAAGTCTAATTTCTGCCTCAAACCTATTTGCACTAGTGGCAGGTAGCTTATCATGGTTGTGCTGTTGCAGCAGAGTGAAAATATAGCCCAGAGTTAGGTAACACTAATAATACTGCTATCAATAATTAACACATATTTATTAAGTAAACTGTTGTGCCATCATAATAATTAGTGCTATCTCAGTAAACCTACAAATACAGGACCACAATCCATTTATAAATGTTTGATTTCCTTGTGTAACTTGTTACTTATTTGATCAACACTGCTTTTAAAACATTTATAAATATGTTGCGATGACATTTTCTTTAAGGTTCACCTCTTCATTCTATTGCATGTAGAATTCTGATTTAAAAAATAAGTGAACTGGGGATGTGATGTGTTAATGCTCCATCCTAAGCGGTCTTTACTTTATTTTAATTGGTTTATATATTTTCATAACAATATGATTCGATTTTAATTCTGCAATTCACATCGGGCCTGGCGTGAAGAATAGTTTGTTGCACTGCAGTGCTAAAAATGGATTATGATATTATCCTAGTTGCTGTGGGAATTGAATGTTTGCGCTTCTGTATCAATATTTAAATGATGCCATGTCACACTGCTGTACTTTGTCTAAAGCTGGTGGAGACGTAGCTGAAATCACAGTGTTGAAATTGTTTTACTGGCCAATTGTGAATGAAAATTGTGCTGGTAAACAGGCAGTAAGTGCATCTTATAAGTGGCAGCATGGCAATGCCACCATTCTGTGGCATCGTTGGCACTGAGTGGGAGCACACTCAGGATATAATGATATTTTAATAAAACATTCCAGACACCATTTCAGCCCTGGGGTTAATAGGTATCACCTGCCCATGACCCTCTGTACTAACACAGAAATCTGTGCTAGTACTAATAGGATGAAAGTACCCTACTAAATAGCATTAACATTGATGTACTGGTGCCATTTGATGGCAGCACAGCTCGTAGTAAAAAATCTCATTGTGTTTTAACGATGTATTAGACATTTAAAATGAACGGAACTCATTTTTGAACGACTTAACATTGCTGAGTCCGAACGCAACGGGCAGAATTTTCATTGACCCGTGGAGGCGGGTTTGGAGGCGTGTGGGGTGGGAAAATAGCAGATTCGGGGGTCCCGAACCCATCCCGCCCCAACCCGCCTCCATGCCAGTTTCACAGGATGCGGGTACCCGACCTGTGCTGGGACCCGCCTCCCCGAGGCGGGAAGGGGATTAGTGCCAATAAACTGCCTGTGCACAGGTAGCTAACAGGCAGTTTTTTGCCTAATCCCTATTTTTAGCCCTGAAGTGTGGGCTTCCCGACAGGTCCGAACCACGCCGATTTAGCGAGGCGGACCGTCGGTCTGCAGGGGTTGGAGGGGTCGAGATGTCGGGTGTGCAGGTGAGTGATGGGTGCATGAGTGCAGAGGTAAGTGTGTTTGGTGTGTGTAAAGTGTTTTAAGAACTTTTACTTACCTTAATTTTGTCCTGCAGGCTTCCTTCCTTCAGTTCTCGGGAGTCCCTCAGCTCACCGGCACAGAAAGCAGAATGGCCGCGGAGCTGTCAAAAGCTGCAGTCTCTGCTTTCTGTGCTGGATTAATTTCTAACTGAGTCTAACTACAGGGACTCAAGTTAGAAATCATATTGTCAGTGTTTGACAGCTTCACAGAGCTGTCAAACGCTGAAATTTCACCTGTCAAAAGCTCTTAACAGATGAAATTTCAATGGCTGACGTCACCTGTATCCAAGGGACCCTTGATTGGCCTGCTAAGCCCGCTGGGCGGGCTTAACAAGGTCAATCAAGGGAAAATACAGTGGGTTGGCCACAAGTCGATGGAGACGGGACTACAACCCAAAAAGTGGGAGTCCCGCCTCCATCACGTCCCCATTGACAAAATCCAGCCCAACGTGTTTGTAAATGTTTTATAATCAGTAATTATTACAAACGTGTCCCCTTCTTTATTAAATATGGGTTAATTATTTCTGGTAATATTATTATAGGATTATTAAGCAAGCCCATTTTTTCAGTACAACATTATTAAACTTTACTAGTTTATATGACAAGTTCGTTGTTTGAAAGTATGCACAAGCCCATCTTCAAAGTTAAGATGGCAGCTTCTAATCCAGGGTTCAAAAGAATGTTTGAACCAAAGTTCAAAGTGGTTCACTTCAATGACTGATGAAGGGAAATTGTGAAAGATGTTTGGCAGCTACGCAGATGAGTTTGTATAATGTGCTGTCTGGATCATTTGAATTTCTGTGAAGTTATCAATCACATTGCTGAGTTTTAATCTTGCTATGTAGGCCTCAGTTTTAACCCCCCAACCTCGCCCAGTGAGTATGGCGTGTGGGAGAGGTTAAAATTAGGCCGAATCGACTGAGGTCGCTCCGTTCCTGCCCTGTGTCATTTCATCTTTGCCAATTTTCAAGTTGACCGAGGCGCCCGCTACAAGTGTGGGGGGGGCCTACTTTACATTCAAAAGTCGCGGCCCGATGACGTCATCGCCGCTGTGATGGCGCCTCAACAAAACATCAGGGGTGTCCTGCACTCTCTGGAGCCTGATAGGTAGTGGATCTGTCGGGTGTGGGGCGGGATTCATTTACGTAAATGAGGCCCGGCCATTCAGATCGCAGGCACTCCACGTCCCTGGACTCTCCGGGTGCACCGCCCACATTGGGACTTGCGCACACGGTTCCTGCCCTCCCTTTTAAAATCGGGGCCGCAGTGTCTACATGGCCAGAAAATCTATTTGGAAGTATCCCAAAAACAATGGTGCGTGATGATGAGACACTATTTGCTCCTGGTGGGAAAGATCTCCCAGCAGGTTTAAAAACTGAAAGACTTTTCAGCTCTGCAGTTCATTTGAGTTCCAAGATTGGGTCCAATGAAAGAATTCCATGATGGGAAGCTTACATTACATACATAATCATTCAATTCCATTCAACTTCAAGACGCAAGAGCACTACATGTCCAATTTGGATAGAATTTGCGAATCTGAAGATAGCCAAAAGTATTATTCAGATAAGGCTAATTATCTCATTAAAGTATTGTGGATTGTAATACCCAAAGCTGTAAACTAAAGAGTAGAAATTCCACTTGGTGTAGTTATTGTTGTGTGCATCATTAGCCTGTTTATTTTAAATGGGTTAATACATGTGTAATAGTACACACAGGAACACTTAAGTAATTTATACATAATCTTCACTAATCTGGCTTGTGACCTGCTCGTCAGCACTTTATGCACTAATTCACACCATTGGATGACTGACAGCTCTGATTTAAGTGGCATTTGGAATGTAAGTACTGGGGAATTCACCCATTCGGGCGGGAAGATTTTTGTGGTGCCATGGCGCTTCTCCTAAACATTCCTGCTTGCCCCATAAAAATTGTTTTTTTTTGGAAAAAACATATCTGGAACATTTTTCAAGCATCCTCCAGTGGTCCCTTTAAGACTTGACACGCCACCCTCCCAGTCTGGCAATCTTTGGCCGGAATGTCTGGCCTCTCCAGCAGGTGGGTGTCTTAGATGCGTCTTCCATTGGTGATAAATCAGAGAACCTGCCCCTGACCTGGACAATCTGCTGGGGTTATCGTTGGATGTTCCTGGTGGGCATATCTTGTTACTTAGACCAAGAAGTGCCCAATCACAGATTTTCGATTTGATATCTTTAATCCTTTGGAGACCGACTCTAGTTAGTTGGTTGGCCTAACGTTTTCTGTGATTGCCCTTTGGACAAACTGCCTTGTATAGCCAGGTCTACTTCATGACATTGGGTAAAACCTCCACAGTGCCTCTGAAACCTGCTGCCTCTGTGTGAACAAAGGACATTTATTACAGCAGTTCCACTGAGGAACTCACTCAATCTTAGCTATCAACTATGTGGCCTCCTTTCTTTTCACAGTCAAAATACACAAGGGCGACTTGTTATGGACGAGGTATGATGTTGACCATTTACATTGTGGTCAATTGCCATGATGAACCAATAATGCATCATCAGAATAAAACAATCTGCCGGCTTGGATTGTGCGGTCTGTTTCCTTATGTGTAGTGCCAGCATGCAGAACATGTTCCAGTCTCATCCAGCTCACACATCACAAGCTCCACTGGATAAGGGTATACTGAGTGACTCTATGCAGGGAACACTCTACCTCTCCACATGCTTCCACTGTGCTCAGGGTTAATACAGCAGGTCTTTTGGCACTGGTCAGTCAGGGCATCTGACCTGTTGTGGGTTGGTGAAGGGCCCGCACCTGCACAATGCCGCCAGCATACACCATAGTGGACTCTACACTGATCCTGCTGTGGTTTGGCTTTGTTTACCACCCCCCCCCCCTCGTAACTGCCCAAATTTACATACATTAGCATTTCAATCATTCCCCAACAGTGCATCATAACTGCAATAATGGTAAAACGCCCACTGTTCGTCCATCCAAAATGGACACTCCAGCCACATTATGGCTAAGGATATGCCTTCCACTCCCAAAATACCATGAATGTGGGCACTCTTGCCCTCTAGAAACTGATCGCCCTGTGCCAATGCAGGTGCATCAGTGGTCAATTCTTTATGATCTCAAACCAAAGCAGAGAATGCTACAAACACTCAGCGTGTCAGACAGCATTTGTAATCCAGAAGAGTTAGCAACCCTGCCCCCCACACACACGGGAGCACTGGGAGCTGAAGGGTGGGAAGTTAAATGCCGTTTTGCACTCCACTTCAATGAAAAATGACAGAGGAAAAAATTGATTCGGGGCGGGGTAAGTTCAGCATAAGAACATAAGAAATAGGAGCAGGAGTAGGCCATTTGGCCCCTCGAGCCTGCTCCGCTATTCAATAAGATCATGGCTGATCTGGTCTTGGCCTCAACTCCACTTTCCTGCCCACTCCCCATAATCCTTGACTCTCTTGTCGTTCAAAAATCTGTCTATCTCCACCTTAAATATATTCAATAACCCAGCCTCCATAGCTCTCTGGGGAAGAGAATTCCAAAGATTCACGACTCTCTGAGAGAAGAAATTCCTCCTCATCTCCGTTTTAAATGGTCGACCCCTTATTCTGAAATTATGCCTCCTAGTTCTAGATTCCCCCACGAGGGAAACATCCTCTCTGCATCTACCCTGTCAAGCCCCTTAAGAATCTTATACGTTTCAATAAGATCACCTCTCATTCTTCTAAACTCCAATGAGTATAGGCCCAACCTGCTCAACGTTTCTTCATAAGACAATCCCTTTAGCTCAGGAATCAACCTAGTGAACCTTCTCTGAACTGCCTCCAATGCAAGTGTGTCCCTCCTTAAATAAGGAGACCAAAATTGTATGCAGTACTCCAGGTGCGGTCTCACCATCGCCCTGTATAGTTGTAGCATGACGGAGAAGCACTACTGGCGCGAAATCATGAACTAATTTCTCTTATCTGGAAGGAGGAAAGCATGCCAGGGGATCTCAGAGATGCCGTAATTGTGATCATCTTCAAGAAAGGTGACAAGTCCAATTGCGGTAATTACAGAGGAGTTTCCCTGCTGTCTGCCACAGGGAAAGTCATCGCAAGAATCCTCCTCAATCGCCTTCTCCCAGTGGCCGAAGAGCTCCTCCCAGAGTCGCAATGCGGATTCCGTCCACTAAGGGGCACAATGGACATGATCTCCACCGCACGTTAATTACAAGAGAAATGCAGGGAACAGCACCAACCGCTGTACATGGCCTTCTTTGATCTCACAAAGGCCTTCGACACTGTCAACTGTGAGGGATTATGGAGTGTCCTCCTCAAATTCGGCTGCCCTCAAAAGTTTGTCACCATCCTCCGCCTGCTTCACGACGACATGCAAGCCATGATCCTGACCAACGGTTCCACCACAGACCCAATTCACATACGAACCTGGGTCAAGCAAGGCTGTGTCATCGCACCAACGCTCTTCTCGATCTTCCTTGCTGCAATCCTACATCTCGCCCTCAGTAAGCTCCCCACTGGAGTGGAGCTAATTTACAGAACAAACGGGAAACTGTTCAAACTCCGTCGCCTCCAGTCCAGATCCAAGGTCGTCCCATCCTCTGTCGTCGAATTACAGTATGCAGACGACGCTTGCGTTTGCACTCACTCGGAGGTCGAACTCCAAACCATCGTCAACACCTTCACCAAAGCGTACGAGAGCATGGGCCTTACACTAAACATCCATAAGACAAAGATCCTCTACCAACCTGCCCCCGCCACACAGTACTGCCCCCCGATTATCAAAATCCACGACAAGGCCTTGGACAATGTGGACCACTTTCCATACCTCGGGTGCCTACTGTCAACAAGGGCAGACGTCGATGACGAAGTCCAACACCGCCTTCAGTGTGCCAGTGCAACCTTCGGTCACCTGAGGAAGAGAGTGTTTGAAGACCAGGACCTCAAACCCGGCACTAAGCTCATGGTCTACAGAGCACTAGTGATACCCGCCCTGCTGTATGCCTCAGACACATGGACCATGTACAGCAGGCACCTCAAAGCACTGGAGAGATACCACCAACGCTGCCTCCGCAAGATCCTGCAAATCCATTGGCAGGATAGGCGCACCAACGTCGGTGTTCTCGCTCAGGCCAACATCCCCAGCATCGAAGCTTTGACCACGCTCGATCAGCTCCGATGGACGGGTCACATGGTCCGCATGCCCGATACGAGACTCCCAAAACAAGCACTCTACTCGGAGCTCCAGCACGGCAAGAGAGCCCCAGGTGGGCAGAGGAAATGCTTCAAGGACACCCTCAAAGCTCCTTGAAAAAGTGTAACATCCCCACCGACACCTGGGAATCCCGGCCCAAGACCGCACAAAATGGAGGAGAAGCATCCGGGAAGGCGCCGAACACCTCGAGTCTCTTCGCCGGGAGCAAGCGGAAGCCAAGCGCAGGCAGCGCAAGGAGCACACGTCAACCCAAGCACCCCACCCACCCGCCCCTTCAACCACCGTCTGCCCCACCTGTGACAGAGACTGTAGGTCCCGCATCAGTCACCTGTGAACTCATTTTTAATGTGGAAGCAAGTCATCCTCAGTTCCGAGGGACTGCCTAAGAAGAAGAAGTACAGTTGTAGTAAGACTTCCCTACTTTTATACTCCATCCCCCTTGCAATAAAGGCCAACATTCCATTTGCCTTCCTAATTACTTGCTGTACCTGCATGCTAACTTTTTGTGTTTCATGTACAAGGACCCCCCAGATCCCTCTGTACCGCAGCATTTTGTAGTCTCTCCATTTGAATAATAATTTGCTTTTTTTTCCTACCAAAGTGGATAACCACATATTTTCCCACATTATACTCCATCTGCCTAATTTTTGCCCACTCACTTAACCTATCTATATCCCTTTGCAGATTTTTTGTGTCCTCTTCATAACTTGCTTTCCCACCTATCTTTGTATCATCAGCAAACTTGGTGACATTACACTCAGTCCCTTCATCCAAGTCATTAATATAGATTGTAAACAACTGAGGCCCCAGCACTGATCCCTGTGGCACCCCACTAGTTATAGTTTGCCAACCTGAAAATGACCCATTTATCCCGACTCTCTGTTTTCTGTTAGTTAGCCAATCCTCTATCCATGCTAATATATTACCCCCAACCCCATGAGCTCTTATCTTGTGCAGTAACCTTTTATGTGGCACCTTATCGAATGCCTTCTGGAAATCCAAATACACTACATCTATTGGTTCCCCTTTATCTACCCTGCTCGTTACATCCTCAAAGAGCTCTAGCAAATTTGTCAAACATGATTTCCCTTTCATAAAACCATGCTGACTCTGCTTGACTGTATTATGATTTTCTAAAAAAGCAGTGGTTCCGAAGTGCTTAATTCCCAAAAGGACCTGATAGTTCTCTCCCAGGTATGCTACAGACTTCAGAAAAGATGGAGCGAAGGCAGGAAGGGTGGAGTGGGGGGAGGAGGCAAATGGAAAAAGTAACTGATTGGAATAAAAAAAGTTACTACAAGTATTATCCTAAAATGGCTACTGGTGCAGCCAAAATACAAACAGCTATTATTTGGGAACTTTACTGCCTACAGACATCACATAATTTTAACCGAATGGCCGCCTTCTGTGCTGTAATATTCCATGATTCGATTATCATTATGCAGTGATTTGCATGCTCCTGCCCACAGTCGGGTGGGCACGTGTCAGACTTGTGGGCTGACTGCCATGAAGGCGGGATGCGAGGGGTGGGGGGATGGTGGGGGGCGTGGGGGGATGACGGGGATTCAGCGGACCCAAGAGCATATTTCTAGCCCCGTCGCCCACCGCCCGCCCCCCCCCCCACCCCCGCCCCTGACCCATCGGAAAACTGGTAGGATGGAGCCAAAAGGCCTAGGCCGTATTCTGTAAATGCCATCTGTGTCATGTCCTCAGTTGCCCCATGCTTTGTGTAAGTATCACTCTGACAGGATCATGCAGATCTGGGCATAGAATGAGCTTATAAATGAAGGAGAAGGTTCCTTCTTTGCTATCCCAAGGGAGAAGAACCTCCCTCCAAAGCTCCACCTGCAGGCACGTTACCATGGTCACCATCCTCGAGCTTGGAGCCCCTGACCTACTCCAGACCATTTTCTGCAACTCCACAGGCAATTTATGGAACCACAATGGAGACGAACGTTCTTACTTCAAGCTGCTGCTGGCTGTAAGCAGTTTTAAATTGTTTATTTACTTAGAGTCGACTGGCATAAATGGTGACGACAAAGGCTTTAGTAAACCAGAACAGTTTATTAAGCAAACACAGCATGCATTATACAAACTTGGACAGTAATGACTTGGTTAAAATACAAGCTTTACTTCCCGTACAACCAAGGACACGGAATGCGCTGACGTGGAAGGCTTTGCTGGACACCCTCTCTCTCTCTTCTTTTCTTTGAAGTCGTCTCCTCCGTGTGGCTTGGGGTTTGAATGTTCACATTCTTATACCTTTTTTGAATATGCATTAGTCACATTCCTTGTTGATGGCTGTCTGGGCTTCACTTTGCTCAGTCAATGATTGGATCATTGTGTTCGAATCTCATGATTAGGCTCCATCTTCTCTGGCTTCGTGTATGGTGTCTTCCAGACAGAAAGCACTAACTAGCAAGCGTAATTACAAAGCCGACTCCGTAAATTAACTTAACAAGCACATTTATAATGGTCCAGGAAGTAAAGCCATTAACAAACTGGCTCCTGTGACGGTTGCCTCAGCGAAGATATTAACCCTTTACATGGCCTTTGAGGCTTGCAACAGTGCACTAAATTCCTGCCCCTGATTGGTCAAGTGTTAATGTTAGGGTGGAAGTCCAGCATTCAGTAACCTCGTGCAAATAGCCTGAACCCAGAAACAACACAGCCTAATCTGCCAGTGGAAACCCACCTCCGCCCCATGCCTGCTCGTCAAAGTTCCACCTCCTCTCATTGGTGCACTGGCACTGCCCATCAACTCTACTTGCCTATTTTCTCCTGGACCATCTAGGAGGGTTGGCATCCATAGCCAAGAAATTTAAAGAGCTGAGGCTGAAAGTAAGTTTTACATATAAGCGCACAAAGAATAATAGAACGGTGGGCCGGGTAAAAGGAGCTCAGAGGCTGAATCTGGCCCACAGGCTTAGTCTTGATAACTGCTGCACAAAATGCTAATGAATAGGCACTCACACATCATTTGGCTTCTGAGGACCTGTTAGTGCCTTGATTATATACAATTGAATTAGCACCTAGAACAAAGCCCGATATCCTGACCAATTTCCATGTTGGCCTGGTCCCATAAAGAAAAGAAAGACTTGCATTTATATAGCGCCTTTCACGACCACCGGACGTCTCAAAGCGATTTACAGCCAATGAAGTAATTTTTGGAGTGTAGTCACTGTTGTAATGTGGGAAATGCTGCAGCCAATTTGTGCACAGCAAGATCCCACAAACAGCAATGTGATAATGACCAGACAATTTTTTTTTGTTATGTTGATTGAGGGTTAAATATTGGCCAGGACACCGGGGATAACTCCCCTGCTCTTCATTGAAACAGTGCCATGGGATCTTTTACGTCCACCTGTGAGAGCAGACAGGGCCTCAGTTTAACATCTCATCTGAAAGACGGCACCGCCGACAGTGCAGCACTCCCTCAGTACTGCACTGGAGTGTCAGCCTAGAATTATGTGCTCAAGTCCCTGGAGTGGAATTTGAACCCACAACCTTCTGACCTCAGAGGCAAGTGTGCTACCCACTGAGCCACAGCTGACACAGCCATAGACGATTTATCTCTGTTCTTCACTTTATATGTTGGTAAGGAAAGGTAGCTTCCAATTTAGAGTCATATACAGCACAGAAGGAGGCTCTTCAGCCCATCGTGTCCACGCCGGCCATCAAGCCCTGTCTATTCTAATACAAAAAGAAAATACTGCAGATGCTGGAAATCTGAAATAAAAACAGAAAATGCTGGAGACACTCAGCAGGTCAGGCAGCATCTGTGAAGAGAGAAACAGAGTTAACGTTTCAGGTCGATGACCTTTCGTCAGAACTGGAAAAAAGCAGGAAATGGAACAGATTTTTAAGCAAGTGTAGGGGCTGGGAAATGGGGGAGGGGATGAAAGAACAAAAGGGAAGTTCTGTGATAGGATAGAAGGCAGGAGAGGTTAAGAGACATTGAGAGATGTTCAAGACAAAAGGAGATGGTAATGGGACAGGTTAAGAAACAAAGGATGGCTCTAGATGAAGTGTAAATTGCGCTGGCAGAATGAAAGACAGCTGCCATGTGGGAGAGAAGAACAGAAGGCCAAACAAAAAGTGTGGATAAAAAATATATATATGATAGGGGCCAGGTTATGATCTGAAATTGTTGAACTCTATTACGATAGCAAAATACTGCGGATGCTGGAAATCTGAAATAACAACAGAAAACGCTGGAAAAACTCAGCAGGCCAGGCAGCATCCGTGGAGAGAGAAAGAGAGTTAACGTTTCAGGTCGATGACCTTTCGTTGTTGAACTCTATGTTGAGTCCAGAAGGTTGTAAAGTGCCTAATCGAAAGATGAGGTGCTGTTCCTCGAGCTTACGCTGAGCTTCCGTGGAACAATGCAAGAGGCCGAGGACGGTGAGGTCTGAGTGGGAGTGGAGCGGTGAATTAAAGTGACAGGCGACCGGAAGCTTGGGGTCCCCCTTACGGACTGAATGGAGGTGTTCCGCAAAGCGGTCACCCAATCTGCGTTTGGTCTCCCCAATGTAGAGGAGACCACATCGTGAGCAGCAAATACAGTATACTAAATTGCAAGAAGTACAAGTAAATCGCTGTTTCACCTGGAAGGGGTGTTTGGGGTCCTGGACAGTGGGAAGGGGGGAGGTATAAAGGCATGTGTTGCATTTCCTGCGCTTGCACGGGAATGTGCGGGGCGAAGGGGAAGGGGTGTTGGGGGTGATAGAGGAGTGGACTAGGGTGCCGCAGAGGGAGCGGTCCATACGGAATGCTGAAAGGGGAGGTGAGGGGAAGATGCGTTTGGTGGTGGGATCACTGTCTATTCTAATCCCATTTTCCAGCATTTGGTCCGTAGCCTTGTATGCTATGGTGTTTCAAGTGCTCATCTAAATGCTTCTTGAATGTTGTGAGGGTTCCTGCCTCTACCACCCTTTCAGGCAGTGAGTTCCAGATTCCAACCACCCTCTGGGTGAAAAAGTTTTTCCTCAAATCCCCTCTAAACCTCCTGCCCCTTACCTTGAAACTATGCCCCCTGGTTATTGACCCCTCTACTAAGGGGAAAAGTTCCTTTCTATCTACCCTATCTATGCCCCTCATAATTTTGTACACCTCAATCAGGTTCCCCCTCAGCCTTCTCTGTAGGGACCAAAGTGGCAATCTGTGTGTAGAGCCGGAAGATGTAGGTGAGGTTTTAAATGAATATTTTGCATCTGTGTTCACTATGGAGAAGGACGATGTAGGCATAGAAATCAGGTAGGGGGATTGTGATGTACTTGAACAAATTAGTATTGAGAGGGAGGAGGTACTAACGGTTTTAGCGGGCTTAAAAGTGGATAAATCCCCAGGCCCAGACGAGATGTATCCCAGGCTGCTGTGTGAGGCAAGGGAGGAGATTGCAGGGGCTCTGACACAAATTTTCAGAACCTCTCTGGCCACAGGGGAGGTGCCAGAGGACTGGAGAACAGCTAACGTAGTACCATTATTCAAGAAGGGTAGTAGGGATAAACCAGGGAATTACAGGCCAGTGAGCCCAACATTAGTGGTAGGGAAATTATTGGAAAAAATTCTGAGCGACAGAATTAGTCTCCACTTGGAGAGGCAGGGATTAATCAGGAATAGTCAGCATGACTTTGTCAAGGGGAGATCATGTCTAACCAATTTGATTGAATTTTTCGAAGGGGTGACTAGGTGTGTGGATGAGGGTAGTGCAGTTGATGTAGTCTACATGGACTTCAGTAAGGCTTTTGACAAAGTCCCACATGGGAGACTGGTCAAGAAGGTAAGAGCCCATGGGATCCAGAGCAATTTGGCACATTGGATCCAAAATTGGCTTAGTGGCAGGAGGCAGGGGGTGATGGTCGAAGGTTGTTTTTGTGACTGGAAGCCTGTGTCCAGTGGTGTACCGCAGGGATCGGTGTTGGGTCCTTTGCTGTTTGTAGTGTACATTAATGATTTAGATATGAATGTAGGAGGTATGATCAGTAAGTTCGCAGATGACACGAAAATTGGTGGAGTGGTAAATAGCGAGGAGGGAAGCCTCAGGCTACAGGACGATATAGATGGGATGGTTAGATGGGCAGAACAGTGGCAAATGGAATTTAACCCTGAAAAGTATGAAGTGATGCACTTTGGGAGGACAAACAAGGCAAGGGAATACACAATGAATGGTAGGATCCTAGGAAGGACAGAGGATCAGAGGGACCTTGGTGTGCATGTACATAGATCCCTGAAGGCAGCAGGACAGGTAGATAAGGTGGTTAAAAAGGCATATGGGATACTTGCCTTCATTAGCCGAGGCATAGAATATAAGAGCAGTAGGTTATGATGGAGCTGTACAAAACGTTAGTTAGGCCACAGCTGGAATACTGTGTGCAGTTCTGGTCACCACACTATAGGAGGGATGTGATTGCATTGGAGAGGGTGCAGAGGAGATTCACCAGGATGTTACCTGGGCTGGAGCGCTTCAGCTATGAAGAGAGACTGGACAGGCTGGGGTTGTTTTCCTTAGAGCAGAGAAGGCTGAGGAGGAACCTGATTGAGGTGTACAAAATCATGAGGGGCATAGATAGGGTAGATAGAAAGAAACTTTTCCCCTTAGTAGAGGGGTCAATAACCAGGGGGCATAGTTTCAAGGTAAGGGGCAGGAGGTTTAGAGGGGATTTGAGGAAAAACTTTTTCACCCAGAGGGTGGTTGGAAACTGGAACTCACTGCCTGAAAGGTTGGTAGAGGCAGGAACCCTCACAACATTCAAGAAGCATTTAGATGAGCACTTGAAACGCCATAGCGTACAAGGCTACGGACCAAGTGCTGGAAAATGGGATTAGAATAGACAGGGCTTGATGGCCGGCGCGGACACGATGGGCCAAAGGGCCTCTTTCTGTGCTGTATAAATCTATGACTCTATGACTCTATAAACCCCCCAACAGTACTAGCAAACCTCCCCGCAAGGATGTTGGTCCCGTTCCGGTTCAGGTGCAACCCGTCTGTCGTAAGAATGAGCCTTACGCGTGGTGAACTTAAAGTAAGCTTTAATCAACTAAAAAGGTGCTACATACAAAAGAGGTCTTACTCTATGCCTCTCCAGGATCCAACTGAACAGTCCAGTATTTATCCTGGACTAATCACAGGAAGTGATGCAATAAAGTTCGAGTCACAGGAAGCTGTATTGTGTTACCACATTCTCTCCCCCCAAAAGATTAGGAGGCCGGGATGCTCCCTCCATTTCATAGCCGCTGGACGAGGGAGAGCCGCACCCGTTTGGGTTCTCGTAGCGGTAGAGGGCCCCTAGTCCGTTTACCCGCCGCGGGCCGTGGACCAGAGTCCGAGTGATCCAGCCCGCTCTGTGAGGGGTCAGGACGATCCTGACTGTGTACTGGTGCCCGAACGGGTGTCGGGCAGGGCTGTGGCAGATCCGTTTCCGAGCGTACGGTACGGGGTGGATCGTGGCTGCGCATGCGAGCCCCGACGGGCTCATAGTCAGTCTGCTCCAGGTCGGCACGCTGGAGTGAGGTACCAGCCGGCGTCAGATCCAGATCGTGATGAGAGGCACCTGGCGAGCCCAGAGATGTGCCTGGTACAATATCATCCCCTGGTGTCCCTCTATGTTTCGGCGGGCAGGGAGCCAGATCCCGCAATGACACGGTAGATTCCCGACCGTCAGGATACCGAATATAGGCGTAGGTAGGGTTGACGTCAGTGAGCTCAACCTCATCTACCAGGGGGTCATTCTTAGATGCCCGGACATATCTTCGGAGTAGCACTGGTCCCGGTGCAGTCAGCCACGACGGGAGAGATATCCCATAGGATGAGCGACGTTGAAATCGGAAGAACCGTTCATGAGGCGTCGTATTTGTGGCGGTCGAAAGGAGGGACCGTGTGGAGTGTAATACGTCTGGAAGTACTGCTTCCCATTGCTGGTTGGGTAGGCCCCGAGATCTCAAAGCCAGATGTACCCCATTCCAGATGATAGCGTTAAAACGCTCGACTTGCCCATTCCCGACCGGATGATAAGGCGTCGTTCTGCTGGCAGCAATACCCCGTTCCGAGAGATAGGCCTTGAGTTCTCCTGACATAAAAGAAGGGCCCCGATCTGAATGAACATAGGATGCCATGCCACAGAAAGCAAATACCTGTTCAAGGCAGCTGATAACCGTGGTCGTCAGCATATTGGGGCAGGGAAAGGCAAACGGAAAACGGGAATACTCATTGACCATGGTCAATAGATAAGTGTTGCGAGTTGAAGAGGGCAACGGCCCCTTAAAATCGATGCTAAGCCGTTGCATTGGCTGGGTCGCATGTATGAGTATACCACCCGAGGGGCGGAAAAACTGAGGTTTCAATTCCGCACAGACTCTGCAGTCCGAGCACATCTTCTTTACATCCCCGGTAGAGAATGGGAGATTTCGGGACCGCACGAAGTGTAGCATGCGAGTAACGCCCGGATGACACAACCCATCATGGATGTCTACGAGCGTAGAGGGTGCCATGGCGGAGCAGAATGCTCGTGTGAGGGTATCCGGAGCCACATTCTCCTTGCCAGGTCGATAGTGGATGGTGTAACCAAAAGAGGCCAATTCCAGCCGCCAAAGCTGGATTTTATTATTTTTAATTTTGGTCCGTTTTTGATTATCGAGCATGAAGGCGACCGATCGCTGGTCCGTGATTAAGGTAAAGTGCTGGCGAGCTAGAAGATGACTCCACTTCCGTACTGCCTCTATGATGGCTGTAGCTTCTTTCTCGACTGGAGGATAATGTAGCTCAGCCCCTTGAAAAGTCCTGGACAAAAATGCCACCGGACGACCTTCCTGATTCAGAATGGCCGAGATCGCCACCTCCGAGGCATCACACTCAACAACAAAAGGAAGACTCTCATCGATGGAGTGAAGAGCCGCTTTCTCCAACTGTTTTTTCAGGAGGTTAAAGGCTGCAACCGCCGCTGTGTCTAGTGGGAATGTGCTGGCCTTCAGTAGAGGTTGAATTCGGTCCGAGAAGTTAGGAATCCATTTAGCATAGTATGCAAACAGGCCGAGGGCCCGGCGCAAGGAGGCCGGATTCTTAGGTGGCGGGAGTTCTTGGAGTGGGCGAAGCCTTTCAGGGTCAGGTTTAATGATGCCATTGCCCACACAATAGCCAAGGATGTTGATGGTTGGTTGTGACTCAATGGATTTAGTCGCATTTAATGTCAAATTACGGTGCTGGAGTGCATCCCAAAATCGTTGGAGATTGGCGTCATGTTCCCGCTGATTGCGACCTGCGACAGTAATATTGTCCAGATAAGGAAACGTATCCTTCAAGTCTTCCTGTTTGACCAGGTCATCCATTGCTCGCTGGAAGACAGCCACTCCATTAGTGACCCCAAAGGGGAGGCGACGAAATTGATACAGCCGTCCATTGGCTTCAAAGGCCGTATACTGCTTGTCTGAGACCTTCAAGGGTACCTGATGATAGGCACTTTTCAGATCATATGTTGAGAACACTGTGTACTCAGCCAGTTTATTAACCATATCATCGATGCACGGCAATGGGTATGCGTCCAAGTCCATATATTGATTGATGGTCTGTGAATAGTCAATGCACAGCCGTTTCTTGTGAGGTTGTAGAGGGTGCTTAACAATAACGACCTGGGCACGCCATGGCGACGAACAAGGCTCGATGATATCCTCTGCTAAAAGCCGAGAAATCTCAGCCGCAATAAAAGACTGGTCTTCCTGACTGAAACGTCGTGACTTTGTTATAATCGGTTTGCATCGAGGAGGGATACTGGCAAACAGTGAGGGTTCATCCAGTGAAGCTGCTGACAATGCACAGAACGGTAATCGAGGTCGTATATTAGAAATAGTGAGTTCAGGTTTGGATCCGCCGAACTCAATGGTGAGCTTCTTATGCTGCTTTTGAAAATCTAGCCCTAAGATATAATCACTACATAAGTCCTTGAGCACCGAAAGCCGGGTGGAGGGATACCTGTGACCATTAAGTGTTATTTCAACCATACAAAAGCCAGAAATTCTGGTATTAAGTGATGACTGAGCCATCGCAATTGCCTGGTCCGATGGGAAAACATGTAGCTTTAACTCTGCAACAATCCGTTCCCTAATGAAACTATCAGTGCTACCTGAGTCAATTAAGGCATCTAAAGTATGTCCATTAATTGATGCTTTTGTAGCTGCATGGAATAGGTTCTGAGGACAAGCAGCTGTAATTGGTGTCGTTGCACAAAGAGTGGCTGAAACTCTAGGTGTGTTTCTTCGAGAGAAAACCCGAGAGGAAGCACGATAGATTTTAGCCGGAACATCTTGATAGGCCCTTACCGGGGCAGTTCGGTAGGACTTAGCTTGATAAGCCCTCGTAGAGGCTCTTGATAGGCAAACCTTTGCAAAATGACCCTTTTTGTTGCAATGACTGCAAAACGCATTGCGAGCAGGGCAGAATTTCCGAGGGTGAAACTCATCACCACAAAAGAAGCATTTCTTAGATTGCCAAGAGGCTGCCACAATGGGGTCATCATCCTCTTCATCAGTGAAGTCATCAGATTGATCGTCAGGGATAAAGTCCTGCCCAATAGAGTTCACCTGTGGCCTCTTAAATTGCCTGACTGTAGTTAAGGCAGTAGACCGAGGTCTGGGCACTGTATAAAGGTCTGCATTTCTTTTTGCCAGATCTAGAGAGCAAGCCATGTCATAAGCTCTCTGAAGCTCAAGTGTCTAACTTTCCAGTAGACGCTGGCGTATAAATGGGGAGGCAAGCCCGCAGATGAAAGCATCACGGATCATTTCTTCACGGTACAGCTCAGCTGAGGCCGCCTGAAAGTTACAGTCCATACTAAGTCTGCGAAGCTCTTGGAGGAATTTATCAATGGATTCCTCCGGCCCTTGTTGGGCTGTAGCTAGTAGATGTCTGGCATAGACCTCATTCGGTGTCTTAGTATATAGTCTCTTAAGCGTCCGAATTGCCTCCTCATAACTGTCCCATTCCTCCACATACTGAAATACATTCGGGGTGACACAGTTGATGAGTATCTGCAACTTTGAGTCATCATCAGCCTTACAATATTCCAGAAAATTGTCAAACGTGCGATACCAGTGTTTCCACACCTTACCGGCTGCTGGGGTGTTTGGGTCCAAGTCAAGATGCGATGGTTTAAGGATGTTTTCCATGATGGGTGATTCCCTGGATCCTTAGTTCCGAGTTCGTCCAAAAAGTTTGAGTGCGAAGTTTTCCAAAGTTGATTAAATTGTTGTAAGAATGAGCCTTACGCGTGGTGAACTTAAAGTAAGCTTTAATCAACTAAAAAGGTGCCACATACAAAAGAGGTCTTACTCTATGCCTCTCCAGGATCCAACTGAACAGTCCAGTATTTATCCTGGACTAATCACAGGAAGTGATGCAATAAAGTTCGAGTCACAGGAAGCTGTATTGTGTTACCACACCGTCTGACTTGTACAGGTCCCACCTTCCCCAGAAGTAGACCCAGTGATCCAGGAAACTAAAGCCCTCCTTCCTGCACCAACTCTTTAGCCACGCATTCATCTGCTCTATCCTCCTATTCCTATACTCACTAGCACGTGGCACCGGGAGTAATCCAGAGATTACAACCTTTGAGGTCCTGCTTTTTAATCTGCTACCTAGCTCCCTAAATTCTTGTTGCAGGACCTCATCCCTCTTTCTACCCATGTCGTTGGTACCAATGTGAACCACGACCTCTGACTGTTCGCCCTCCCCATTCAGAATGCCCTGCAGCCGTTCAGTGACATCCTTGACCCTGGCACCAGGGAGGCAACATACCATCCTGGAGTCACGTCTGTGGCCACAGAAACGTCTATCTGTTCCCCTTACGATAGAATCCCCTATCACTATTTCTCTCCCACTCTTTTTCCTCCCCTCCTGTGCAGCTGAGCCACTCGTAGTGCCACGGACTTGGCTCTTGCTGCATTCCCCTGAGAAACCATCTCCCCCATCAGTATCCAAAACGGAAAATCTGTTGGAGAGGGAGATGGACCCAGGGGACACCTGCACTACCTTCCTAGTTCTTTTACTCTGTCTGGTGGTCACCCATTTCCTGTCTGCCTGTGCACTCTTTACCTGCGGTGTGACTACCTCGTTAAATGTGCTATCCACGAAGATCTCAGCTTCGCGGATGCTCCACAGTGACTCCAGCTGCAGCTCCAGCTCCGAATCGTGAATTTCGAGTAGCTGCAGCTGGAGACACTTCCTGCACATGTGTTCGCCCTGGACACCTAAAATGTCCCTGACTTCCCGCATAGCACAGGAGGAGCACTCCACGCTGCCGAGCTGCCCTGCCATTTCCTACCCTTAATTTACTCCCTTTACTTCCTTTAAATGAAAGAATATTAAATACACTAGGGAGCTTACTTCCCTTTAAACACTACTTACTCTAAACTAGAGACCTTACTTTTTAACGACTGGACTGTAGAAGTACTCACCAGGTCCTATTTACCAATCAGCTCCTTCCCTGGTTGTGATGTCACTTTAGCGGTTTCGCAGTTGTTGTTGTTTGACTGCTCCCGCTCTCGGACTCATTCCTTGGTGTAAAGTAAGAACCAATTCCTTCAGGGTGAAAAGTTAGGAAAAACAAAGGCGAAGCAAGGGAGCTCCTCCTTCCACTCCTCACCCTAACTCCCTGACTCACCCAACTCGCAGCACTCTGTTTAAACCGCACTCAGTGCAAAATCGCACTTCAAAGCCTGTTTTTATAGGCCCTGAGACAAAGGAGCCTTGCTGGTTTCTGCTGTTTCAGAGATATAAGAAATAACACCGAAACCTCCACTTCAGCCATGGTTCAGCGGTATAACTCTTGCCTCTGTGTCAGAAGGTCGTGGGTTCAAGTCCCACTCCACGAGACTTGAGCACAAAATCTAGGCTGACACTCCAGTGTAATACTAAAGGGGTGCTGCGCTGTCAGAGATGCCGTCTTTTGGATGACTAAACCTGTCTGCCCTCTCAGGTGGGTGTAAAAGATCCTATGGCACTATTTCAAAGAAGAGCTGGGAGAACAGGGAATACTTATACCTCAACAAAATCACTAAAGCAGACTATCGGGTCATTACCAGATTGCTGTTTGTGGGACCTTGCTGTGCATAAATTTGTTTCCTACATTACAACAGTGACAATACTTCAAAAGTACTTAATTGGCTGTAATGCGCTTTGGTGCGTCCTGAGGTTGAAAAAGGTAGTATATAAATGCAAGTCTTTCTTTCAAATAGTTTGTTCCAACAAATAACTTGGGAAACACATGAATTGCAGCAATATTTTCTCTCCACTGCTCTGCATGTTTGCTGGGTGGGTTTGATGTGTGAGCATGTCCTTGTCAGTAATACTTACTCCATTATTACTTAACTGGACCAGCCACATAAATACTGTGGCAACAAGAGCAGGTCAGAGGCTAGGTATTCTGCGGCGAGTGTCTCACCTCCTGACTCCCCAAAGCCTTTCCACCATCTACAAGGCACAAGTAAGGAGTGTGATGGAATACTCTCCACTTGCCTGGATGAGTGCAGCACCAGCAACACTCAAGAAGCTCGACACCATCCAGGACAAAGCAGCTCGCTTGATGGCACCCCATCCACCACCTTAAACATTCACTCCCTCCACCACTGGCGCACCGTGGCTGCAGTGTGTACCATCTACAAGATGCACTGCAGCAACTCGCCAAGGCTTCTTCGGCAGCACCTCCCAAACCTGTGACCTCTTCCACCTAGAAGGACAAGGGCAGCAGGCGCATGGGAACACCACCACCTCCAAGTTCCCCTCCAAGTCACATACCATCCTGACTTGGAAATATATCACCCATCCTTCATTGTCGCTGGGTCAAAATCCTGGAACTCCCTACCTAACAGCACTGTGGGAGTACCTTCACCACACGGACTGCAGCGGTTTAAGAAGGCGGCTCACCACTACCTTCTCAAGGGCAATTAGAGATGGGCAATAAATGCTGCCTTGCCAGCGACGCCCACATCCCATGAACGAATAAAGAAAAAACTCTAGTAAAATTAGATGGTCAGTATTTTATACCAGAGATTACAAAGCATAAATCTGATCAATGGGCAAGGAGACATAAACCATGAGAGAGCTTCTTGCAAGGGTTAATGACTGTCATCTGAAGTCACTCGATCAGGTGGCTGACTGAAAATTCATTGCTAGAATCTGTTGTCTGTGAGTGAGATTGCTTCAGTTTGATGCTCGGGGAGGGATAGGGAGGTGGCCATTCCAGTTTCGATCAGTTTTGTGCCAGAAGGGGCAACGATGCGCATGGAAACGGGCAGTGTGCTCCTTGATCTATGATGGTCTTCACACAAGAGAATTCATGTTTGTGCCGCCATTGTTGCAGGTTTGTTGAGAAATCATCTTCGGTTGATGCCCAGCATGTGTTACAGGATTTTTTTTTAACTTGAGCACTTAGCTCACTGTGTGAAGGAGCATTAGTGGTATTTCAATATTGCATTAGTATGCAGCAGCATTGATGCAAGAAGTTGCTTTAGATCATGTATCTTAGTTCAATACATGGTGTAATTCTGCCTGAAAAGGTGCCTTTGTTTTAAGCTGTGTGTGACAGTTTATACTTTGTGAAAGATATTGTAATGCTCTATTTGGCACAGTATCCATTTTTCATTCTAAATCTAACCAGGTTTTCGTAATAAACTTCTAAACGATAGTCTCAAGATAATTCACCAAAAACAAATTCTGCAGCCTGCTCAAACTCTATATGCAGCAACATAAATCCCAGACTGATGGTTCTTTGGCTGATAGCACATACCACAATGTCTCTCTTATTGATTGAGCTGAAAAAAGATGCTGAATATAAGCAAGACCTTTTGGGTTGGAAACAAAACCCACTGTAAACCAACATGTATCTGTTTGTTTTCTTCTGCCCATGTATACACAGTGCTGTTTACTTTTTAAGGTGTCCATCTCCAAAGAAACAAGGGCAAAACACCCCAAGCTGATGATACTGAATGACTCTGATTTTATTTCCATGAGCAATGATGATCATACCATTCATAAACTGCTAAATTGTGATTGGGATCCAATCATGTGCTATTAATAATCAAGAACTAACATCCTTTCATAATTGTTTCCCAATTATCTCCCCTCCTTTCCTTGAAGTTCTGACTCGCACTGGGGCATGGTTGCACATTCAGCTACTGCCTTCAGAACTGTGCCCATTTGATCATGCTTCAAGGGCAAGTCTGGACAGTGAGGGTTGGGGGCTATTCGATGATTGAGGGTATTGAGCCGAATCCTATCCTTACCTAACACATGGATACTTTCCAGCAGGTGTCACAAAGGGGTTGCAATTTTCCCAGCCCTGGGGAGGCGGGTTTGGAGGCGGGACTGCTGGGAAAATGGCAGAACCTGGGAGTGGGTACCCATCCCGCCCTCAACCCGCCTCTGTGCCATCTTCCCAGGAGGCGGGTACCCGACCCACGCCAGGTCCCGTCTCCTCGAGGAAGGGGATTAGTGCCAATTAACTGCCTGTTAACAGGTAGTTAACAGGCAGTTTTTTGGCTAATCTCTATTTTGAGCTCTAAAGTGCGGGCTTCCCGACGGCTCTGAACCTCGCCAGGGTCAGCGAGGCGAGCTGTGGGTCTGCAGGGGTCGGAGGGGCCGAAATGTCTGGTGTGCAGGTGACTGATGAGTGCAAGTGTGGAGAGGTAAGTGTATGAGGTGAGTCTAAAGTGTTTTAATAAGATTACTTACCTTTGCTTCTTCTCCAGGCTTCATTCCTTTCGGCTGCGGAGCTGCCTCATCTCACCGGCAGAGAAAGCAGAATGGCCACTGCATTCTTAAATGCAGCAGCCTTCTGCTTTCTGCTCAGGAAAGCTTTCTAAGTGAGCATTTGTCCTAGGTCTCAACTTACAGAGCTGTCAAACGATGACAATTCATCTGTCAAAAAACCTCGACAGATGAAGCGTCATACGCTGACGTCATCTGTCACCGGCTTTCCCTTAATTGGCCGGCTAAGGCCGTTGGGCGGGATTAACAAGGCCAATCAAGGGAAAATAGCGTAGGTTGGCCAGACGTCGATGGAGGCGGGACTAAAACCCGACAAGCAGCTTTCCCGCCTCCATCACGTCCCCATTGATAAAATCACACCCATAACAGTTGGGATCAGGATGTCCCCCTCACCCCGCCCTGATTTTATTCTAGCCTCGCCCAGTGATGGTGAGGTCGATTATGGTGCCCTTACTGCTCTTGATCAGATCAGCTAGTTTAGCACAGACGAGGGATTGAATCTTTCATCTTTCTGGTCCGTATGGCTCTGTTCAACACTGGGCAGTTCATTTAGTCACTGAGCCTTAGGGGGTAGCTGCACTCTGCTTCTTGCATGCATGCTGTGCTTTTGTCAGGAGAAAAATGTTTTTTTAAGTAATTTGAAAGAACTAAAACTAAAACATCCCATGGCACTATTCGAAGAAGAGCAGAGGAATTCTGCCCGGTGTCCTGGCCAATATTGATCCCTCAACAAAATCACTAAAATAGTTTATCTGGTCATTATCACATTGCTGTTCCTGGGACCTTGCTGTGCACAAATTCACAGAGTGAGCTCAGTGCTCGAGTTTTTAAAAATTATCGTAACACATACAGGGCTTCAACTGCAGATTATTTCTCTTGTGTGAAGATCATCATAGATCAAGAGCATAGAACACAGTGGCTATTTCCGCCTGCACTGTCGCTACCTGCTGGCATAAAACTGATCAAAAATAAAATAGTCACCTCCCTATGTCTCTGTTTAATCATAATTATAAAATCCCATCAAATCCGTTGTGTAAGATTCATTTCTAACCTGCAACCCTGGGTTGTGACTTATGTAGTGATATGATGATTCTTTATTAAGCAAGTACCCCATGTGAAGATGCCATTTTGACTTTTGCACTGGTTTTTATAGCAGTAATTTAGAAGGGGAAGAGAAGCGAACCATCTGGAGATATGACTGTTTCAGTGTGATGGCATGAATATGGAAATATGTTTTTTTTTATTCTCACAGTTTTGGAACATGGGAAGTCGTGAATTATGGAAAATAAACCATTAATTAGCTCCGGTCTGCATAACTAATAAACAGCGCAGGTGTGACCGAGTTACAGAGCACACATCATGAGTAATTTTCGGATTCAACATTTTCAAATGCCACTTACCAAGTTTCCGTCAGTCCTTGAGCATTTTTTTTTTCAAGCTGAAAATGGTTTGCAGCATACCGTTTTGGCTTTGAACAAATGGCCCAGTGAGTGTGCCTTGACAGTGAGTTATAAAAAGTCATTTTACTGGGGAGACATCTTAGAGTCCGCACCTACCCTCACAACATCCAGACACGCACACTTCCAGCACGGGTTGCTAGACGCAATTAGGAACAGAAATCCTGGACTATTCTTTCCCACTGTAACTTGGGTAGTTAGGCCAATTATATGCCCACCTCTCCACCTCTGAGATCAGCTAACAGTACAGACCTTGGGCGCGATCTTGCCAGCCCTGGGGAGGCGGGTATGGAGGCGGGAATGCCGGGAAAATGGCAAAATTTGGGGGCAGGTGCCCAACCCGCCCCCAACCCGCCTCCGTGCCATCTTGCCAGGAGGCGGGTAGCCGTCCCGCAGCGGGTCCCGTCTCCTTGGAGGCAGGAAGGGATTACAGCCACTTAACTGCCTGTTAACAGGTAGTTAACATGCAGAAAATAGGCTTATTACCATTTTGCCCACACAAGTACAGGCTTCCCGAAGGCTCCGAACCCCGCCAGGGTCACCGAGGAGAGTAGTGGGTCTGTGGGGGTCTGCGGGGTGCAAAAGTGTGCTGTGAAGGTAAGTGATGGGTGCAAGTGTGGAGAGGTGAGTATCTGAGGTAAGTGGAAAGTGTTAGTAAAAGTGTACTTACGTTTGTTTCTTCCTGCAGGCGTCAGTTGGTGGGTATGCGGAGAGTCTCGCACCTCCGCGGTAGAGATGACAGATGGCCGTTGCATTCTCCAATGCAACAACCATCTCATTTCTGCAAAAGAAAGAGGTTTGATGAGGTCTTGAATTCAAGACCTCATCAAACTACAGAGAATCTCACTGTTTGACAGCTTCACAGAGCTGTCAAACGATGACAATTCATCTGTCAAAAATTTTTGACAGATGAAACATCACACGCTGACGTTCTCTGTAACCGGCTTCCCCTTAATTGGCCTGCTAAGCCCGTTGGGTGGGCTTAACAAGGTCAATCAAGGGAAAATAGCGTGGGTTGGCCGAAGTCGATGGAGACGGGACTAAAACTCGACAAGTGGGAGTCCCGCCTTCCAAAGCTCCCAATTGACAAAATTACCCCCTTGGAATCAAACCTGTACAGTTCTGGTCTGTATGGCTCAGCTGCTCACTGGATAAGCTCATTGAGCTATCGGGCAAGTCCAGTTCCTTGTCTCTTGGCACTAATTCAAGTTCATACAAATGTCTGAGTTTATTTTTGACTTCTATGGAATACTTCATATAGTGTCAAGAATGGATAAATTGCATAACTGAACAAAACCCTTTTGCAAATCTTTTGCTGCACCCTCTACTCTTACTGCTCTCTGTATCTTTGTGTTGATTAGTAACAATAGGGGTCCCGTGCACTGGCCCTGTGAGACGCTACACTTTTAGGATCAGTCTCTATTTTTCCTAATTTTTTAATCAGTTTCTCATCCATTCCCATTGGATTCCAGTAGCTTTTATATTAATTGGAAGTCTTTCTTGTGGATTATTATCAGCAATGTTCTGAATGGCTATGGAAGTTTCCCATTGCACCATATTGGGATTTTCTTGAGGGATTTTCAAGAAGATGCAGACCTCTTTTGAGGAGGATATTGTTCTCATTCATATAAGATTTTTCTGGGCCCTGCAAGCGTTTTCTGGAGTCTATGAAGGGCAGGCTGTTGTTGGTAGTCATTGGTTTCCATGCTCAACCAGGCAAGTTAGGTTCCAGGCCATGAGTTGGGCAGCCCAGTAGCAGTGCTTGAAGTTGAGAAGGCTGAGAACCAGCTTCATGGTGGAGCCTTCAAAAAAAGAGCCATCTGTCAGGCAAATACTGTTTCACCTAGCATAATCTATTCTGCTATGTCAAAATTAAACACCCTAACTGGAGTTAACTCTCCTGGAACTCCACCTCCATTCATGACAAATTGGTTGAATGTTTCCCCCAGTGATGATGGTGTTTGGTTAATTGTTTCCCCCAGTGATGATGGTGTTTGGTTAATTGTTTCCCCAGTGATGATGGTGTTTGGTTGAATGTTTCCCCCAGTGATGATGGTGTTTGGTTAATTGTTTCCCCAGTGATGATGGTGTTTGGTTGATTGTTTCCCCAGTGATGATGGTGTTTGGTTAATTGTTTCCCCAGTGATGATGGTGTTTGGTTGATTGTTTCCCCAGTGATGATGGTGTTTAGTTGATTGTTTCCCCCAGTGATGATGGTGTTTGGTTAATTGTTTCCCCAGTGATGATGGTGTTTGGTTGATTGTTTCCCCCAGTGATGATGGTGTTTGGTTAATTGTTTCCCCCAGTGATGATGGTGTTTGGTTGATTGTTTCCCCAGTGATGATGGTGTTTGGTTGATTGTTTCCCCAGTGATGATGGTGTTTGGTTGATTGTTCCCCCAGTGATGATGGTGTTTGGGTGAATGTTCCCCCAGTGATGATGGTGTTTGGTTGATTGTTTCCCCAGTGATGATGGTGTTTGGGTGAATGTTTCCCCCAGTGATGATGGTGTTTGGTTAATTGTTTCCCCAGTGATGATGGTGTTTGGTTGAATGTTTCCCCAGTGATGATGGTGATTGGTTGATTGTTTCCCCAGTGATGATGGTGATTGGTTAATTGTTTTCCCCAGTGATGATGGTGTTTGGTTGATTGTTTCCCCAGTGATGATGGTGTTTGGTTGATTGTTTCCCCCAGTGATGATGGTGTTTGGTTGATTGTTTCCCCAGTGATGATGGTGTTTGGTTGATTGTTTCCCCAGTGATGATGGTGTTTGGTTGAATGTTTCCCCAGTGATGATGGTGTTTGGTTGATTGTTTCCCCCAGTGATGATGGTGTTTGGGTGAATGTTTCCCCAGTGATGATGGTGTTTGGTTGATTGTTTCCCCCAGTGATGATGGTGTTTGGATGATTGTTTCCCCAGTGATGATGGTGTTTGGTTGATTGTTTCCCCAGTGATGATGGTGTTTGGTTAATTGTTTCCCCAGTGATGATGGTGTTTGGTTGATTGTTTCCCCAGTGATGATGGTGTTTGGTTAATTGTTTCCCCAGTGATGATGGTGTTTGGTTGATTGTTTCCCCAGTGATGATGGTGTTTGGATGATTGTTTCCCCAGTGATGATGGTGTTTGGTTAATTGTTTCCCCAGTGATGATGGTGTTTGGTTGATTGTTTCCCCAGTGATGATGGTGTTTGGTTGATTGTTTCCCCAGTGATGATGGTGTTTGGTTGATTGTTTCCCCAGTGATGATGGTGTTTGGTTAATTGTTTCCCCAGTGATGATGGTGTTTGGTTGATTGTTTCCCCAGTGATGATGGTGTTTGGTTAATTGTTTCCCCAGTGATGATGGTGTTTGGGTGAATGTTTCCCCAGTGATGATGGTGTTTGGTTGATTGTTTCCCCAGTGATGATGGTGTTTGGTTAATTGTTTCCCCAGTGATGATGGTGTTTGGTTAATTGTTTCCCCCAGTGATGATGGTGTTTGGTTAATTGTTTCCCCAGTGATGATGGTGTTTGGTTGATTGTTTCCCCAGTGATGATGGTGTTTGGTTAATTGTTTCCCCAGTGATGATGGTGTTTGGGTGAATGTTTCCCCAGTGATGATGGTGTTTGGTTGATTGTTTCCCCAGTGATGATGGTGTTTGGTTGATTGTTTCCCCAGTGATGATGGTGTTTAGTTAATTGTTTCCCCAGTGATGATGGTGTTTGGTTGATTGTTTCCCCAGTGATGATGGTGTTTGGTTGATTGTTTCCCCCAGTGATGATGGTGTTTGGTTGATTGTTTCCCCAGTGATGATGGTGTTTGGTTAATTGTTTCCCCAGTGATGATGGTGTTTGGTTGATTGTTTCCCCAGTGATGATGGTGTTTGGTTGATTGTTTCCCCCAGTGATGATGGTGTTTGGTTGATTGTTTCCCCAGTGATGATGGTGTTTGGTTAATTGTTTTCCCAGTGATGATGGTGTTTAGTTGATTGTTTCCCCAGTGATGATGGTGTTTAGTTGATTGTTTCCCCCAGTGATGATGGTGTTTGGTTGATTGTTTCCCCCAGTGATGATGGTGTTTAGTTAATTGTTTCCCCAGTGATGATGGTGTTTGGTTGATTGTTTCCCCCAGTGATGATGGTGTTTGGTTGATTGTTTCCCCAGTGATGATGGTGTTTGGTTGATTGTTTCCCCAGTGATGATGGTGTTTGGGTGAATGTTTCCCCAGTGATGATGGTGTTTGGTTGATTGTTTCCCCAGTGATGATGGTGTTTGGTTGATTGTTTCCCCAGTGATGATGGTGTTTGGTTGATTGTTTCCCCAGTGATGATGGTGTTTGGTTGATTGTTTTCCCCAGTGATGATGGTGTTTGGTTGATTGTTTCCCCAGTGATGATGGTGTTTGGTTGATTGTTTCCCCAGTGATGATGGTGTTTGGTTGATTGTTTCCCCCAGTGATGATGGTGTTTGGTTGATTGTTTCCCCAGTGATGATGGTGTTTGGTTAATTGTTTCCCCAGTGATGATGGTGTTTGGTTGATTGTTTTCCCCAGTGATGATGGTGTTTGGTTGAATGTTTCCCCCAGTGATGATGGTGTTTGGGTGAATGTTTCCCCAGTGATGATGGTGTTTGGTTAATTGTTTCCCCCAGTGATGATGGTGTTTGGTTAATTGTTTTCCCAGTGATGATGGTGTTTGGTTGATTGTTTCCCCAGTGATGATGGTGTTTGGTTGATTGTTTCCCCCAGTGATGATGGTGTTTGGTTGATTGTTTCCCCCAGTGATGATGGTGTTTGGTTGATTGTTTTCCCAGTGATGATGGTGTTTGGTTGATTGTTTCCCCAGTGATGATGGTGTTTGGTTGATTGTTTCCCCAGTGATGATGGTGTTTGGTTAATTGTTTCCCCAGTGATGATGGTGTTTGGTTGATTGTTTTCCCAGTGATGATGGTGTTTGGTTGATTGTTTCCCCAGTGATGATGGTGTTTGGTTGATTGTTTCCCCAGTGATGATGGTGTTTGGTTGATTGTTTCCCCAGTGATGATGGTGTTTGGTTAATTGTTTCCCCCAGTGATGGTGGTGTTTGGGTGAATGTTTCCCCAGTGATGATGGTGTTTAGTTGATTGTTTCCCCAGTGATGATGGTTTTTGGGTGAATGTTTCCCCAGTGATGATGGTGTTTAGTTGATTGTTTCCCCAGTGATGATGGTGTTTGGATGAATGTTTCCCCAGTGATGATGGTGTTTGGTTGATTGTTTCCCCCAGTGATGATGGTGTTTGGATAATTGTTTCCCCAGTGATGATGGTGTTTGGGTGAATGTTTCCCCAGTGATGATGGTGTTTGGTTAATTGTTTCCCCAGTGATGATGGTGTTTGGTTAATTGTTTTCCCAGTGATGATGGTGTTTGGTTAATTGTTTTCCCAGTGATGATGGTGTTTGGGTGAATGTTTCCCCAGTGATGATGGTGTTTGGTTGATTGTTTTCCCAGTGATGATGGTGTTTGGGTGAATGTTTCCCCAGTGATGATGGTGTTTGGGTGAATGTTTCCCCAGTGATGATGGTGTTTGGTTAATTGTTTCCCCAGTGATGATGGTGTTTGGTTAATTGTTTCCCCAGTGATGATGGTGTTTGGGTGATTGTTTCCCCAGTGATGATGGTGTTTGGTTGATTGTTTCCCCAGTGATGATGGTGTTTGGTTGATTGTTTCCCCAGTGATGATGGTGTTTGGTTAATTGTTTCCCCAGTGATGATGGTGTTTGGGTGAATGTTTCCCCAGTGATGATGGTGTTTGGTTAATTGTTTCCCCCAGTGATGATGGTGTTTGGTTAATTGTTTCCCCAGTGATGATGGTGTTTGGGTGAATGGTTCCCCCAGTGATGATGGTGTTTGGTTGATTGTTTCCCCCAGTGATGATGGTGTTTGGTTAATTGTTTCCCCAGTGATGATGGTGTTTGGGTGAATGTTTCCCCAGTGATGATGGTGTTTGGTTAATTGTTTCCCCCAGTGATGATGGTGTTTGGGTGATTGTTTCCCCAGTGATGATGGTGTTTGGTTAATTGTTTCCCCAGTGATGATGGTGTTTGGGTGATTGTTTCCCCAGTGATGATGGTGTTTGGTTAATTGTTTCCCCAGTGATGATGGTGTTTGGTTGATTGTTTCCCCAGTGATGATGGTGTTTGGTTGATTGTTTCCCCCAGTGATGATGGTGTTTGGTTAATTGTTTCCCCAGTGATGATGGTGTTTGGGTGAATGTTTCCCCAGTGATGATGGTGTTTGGGTGAATGTTTCCCCAGTGATGATGGTGTTTGGGTGAATGTTTCCCCAGTGATGATGGTGTTTGGTTGATTGTTTCCCCAGTGATGATGGTGTTTGGGTGAATGTTTCCCCAGTGATGATGGTGTTTGGGTGAATGTTTCCCCAGTGATGATGGTGTTTGGTGAATGTTTCCCCAGTGATGATGGTGTTTGGTTGATTGTTTCCCCCAGTGATGATGGTGTTTGGGTGAATGTTTCCCCAGTGATGATGGTGTTTGGGTGAATGTTTCCCCAGTGATGATGGTGTTTGGTTGATTGTTTCCCCAGTGATGATGGTGTTTGGGTGAATGTTTCCCCAGTGATGATGGTGTTTGGTTGATTGTTTCCCCAGTGATGATGGTGTTTGGTTGATTGTTTCCCCAGTGATGATGGTGTTTGGTGAATGTTTCCCCAGTGATGATGGTGTTTGGTTGATTGTTTCCCCCAGTGATGATGGTGTTTGGTGAATGTTTCCCCAGTGATGATGGTGTTTGGGTGAATGTTTCCCCAGTGATGATGGTGTTTGGTTGATTGTTTCCCCAGTGATGATGGTGTTTGGTTGATTGTTTCCCCAGTGATGATGGTGTTTGGTTGATTGTTTCCCCAGTGATGATGGTGTTTGGTTGATTGTTTCCCCAGTGATGATGGTGTTTGGTTGATTGTTTCCCCCAGTGATGATGGTGTTTGGTTGATTGTTTCCCCAGTGATGATGGTGTTTGGTTGATTGTTTCCCCAGTGATGATGGTGTTTGGTTGATTGTTTCCCCAGTGATGATGGTGTTTGGTTGATTGTTTCCCCAGTGATGATGGTGTTTGGGTGAATGTTTCCCCAGTGATGATGGTGTTTGGTTGATTGTTTCCCCAGTGATGATGGTGTTTGGGTGAATGTTTCCCCAGTGATGATGGTGTTTGGTTGATTGTTTCCCCAGTGATGATGGTGTTTGGTTGAATGTTTCCCCAGTGATGATGGTGTTTGGGTGAATGTTTCCCCAGTGATGATGGTGTTTGGTTAATTGTTTCCCCAGTGATGATGGTGTTTGGTTAATTGTTTTCCCAGTGATGATGGTGTTTGGTTAATTGTTTTCCCCAGTGATGATGGTGTTTGGTTGAATGTTTCCCCAGTGATGATGGTGTTTGGTTGATTGTTTCCCAGTGATGATGGTGTTTGGTTGAATGTTTCCCCAGTGATGATGGTGTTTGGTTGAATGTTTCCCCCAGTGATGATGGTGTTTGGTTGATTGTTTCCCCAGTGATGATGGTGTTTGGTTGATTGTTTCCCCCAGTGATGATGGTGTTTGGTTAATTGTTTCCCCCAGTGATGATGGTGTTTGGTTGATTGTTTCCCCAGTGATGATGGTGTTTGGTTAATTGTTTCCCCCAGTGATGATGGTGTTTGGTTGATTGTTTCCCCAGTGATGATGGTGTTTGGTTAATTGTTTCCCCAGTGATGATGGTGTTTGGTTGATTGTTTCCCCAGTGATGATGGTGTTTGGTTGATTGTTTCCCCAGTGATGATGGTGTTTGGTTGATTGTTTCCCCAGTGATGATGGTGTTTGGTTGATTGTTTCCCCAGTGATGATGGTGTTTGGTTGATTGTTTCCCCAGTGATGATGGTGTTTGGTTGATTGTTTCCCCAGTGATGATGGTGTTTGGTTGATTGTTTCCCCAGTGATGATGGTGTTTGGTTGATTGTTTCCCCCAGTGATGATGGTGTTTGGTTGATTGTTTCCCCAGTGATGATGGTGTTTGGTGAATGTTTCCCCAGTGATGATGGTGTTTGGTTGATTGTTTCCCCAGTGATGATGGTGTTTGGTTGATTGTTTCCCCAGTGATGATGGTGTTTGGTTAATTGTTTCCCCAGTGATGATGGTGTTTGGTTGATTGTTTCCCCAGTGATGATGGTGTTTGGTTGAATGTTTCCCCAGTGATGATGGTGTTTGGTTGATTGTTTCCCCAGTGATGATGGTGTTTGGTTGATTGTTTCCCCAGTGATGATGGTGTTTGGTTGATTGTTTCCCCAGTGATGATGGTGTTTGGGTGAATGTTTCCCCAGTGATGATGGTGTTTGGTTGATTGTTTCCCCAGTGATGATGGTGTTTGGTTGATTGTTTCCCCAGTGATGATGGTGTTTGGTTGATTGTTTCCCCAGTGATGATGGTGTTTGGTTGATTGTTTCCCCAGTGATGATGGTGTTTGGTTGATTGTTTCCCCCAGTGATGATGGTGTTTGGTTGATTGTTTCCCCAGTGATGATGGTGTTTGGTTGATTGTTTCCCCAGTGATGATGGTGTTTGGTTGATTGTTTCCCCAGTGATGATGGTGTTTGGTTGATTGTTTCCCCAGTGATGATGGTGTTTGGTTGAATGTTTCCCCAGTGATGATGGTGTTTGGTTGATTGTTTCCCCAGTGATGATGGTGTTTGGTTGATTGTTTCCCCAGTGATGATGGTGTTTGGTTGATTGTTTCCCCAGTGATGATGGTGTTTGGTTGATTGTTTCCCCAGTGATGATGGTGTTTGGTTGATTGTTTCCCCAGTGATGATGGTGTTTGGTTGATTGTTTCCCCCAGTGATGATGGTGTTTGGTTGATTGTTTCCCCAGTGATGATGGTGTTTGGTGATTGTTTCCCCAGTGATGATGGTGTTTGGTTGATTGTTTCCCCCAGTGATGATGGTGTTTGGTTGATTGTTTCCCCAGTGATGATGGTGTTTGGTTGATTGTTTCCCCCAGTGATGATGGTGTTTGGTTGATTGTTTCCCCAGTGATGATGGTGTTTGGTTGATTGTTTCCCCAGTGATGATGGTGTTTGGTTGATTGTTTCCCCAGTGATGATGGTGTTTGGTTGATTGTTTCCCCAGTGATGATGGTGTTTGGTTAATTGTTTCCCCAGTGATGATGGTGTTTGGTTGATTGTTTCCCCAGTGATGATGGTGTTTGGTTGATTGTTTCCCCAGTGATGATGGTGTTTGGTTGATTGTTTCCCCAGTGATGATGGTGTTTGGTTGATTGTTTCCCCAGTGATGATGGTGTTTGGTTGATTGTTTCCCCAGTGATGATGGTGTTTGGTTGAATGTTTCCCCAGTGATGATGGTGTTTGGTTGATTGTTTCCCCCAGTGATGATGGTGTTTGGTTGATTGTTTCCCCAGTGATGATGGTGTTTAGTTGATTGTTTCCCCAGTGATGATGGTGTTTGGTTGATTGTTTCCCCCAGTGATGATGGTGTTTGGTTAATTGTTTCCCCCAGTGATGATGGTGTTTGGTTGATTGTTTCCCCAGTGATGATGGTGTTTGGTTGAATGTTTCCCCAGTGATGATGGTGTTTAGTTGATTGTTTCCCCAGTGATGATGGTGTTTGGTTGATTGTTTCCCCAGTGATGATGGTGTTTGGTTGAATTGTTTCCCCAGTGATGATGGTGTTTGGTTGATTGTTTCCCCAGTGATGATGGTGTTTGGTTGATTGTTTCCCCAGTGATGATGGTGTTTGGGTGAATGTTTCCCCAGTGATGATGGTGTTTGGTTGATTGTTTCCCCAGTGATGATGGTGTTTGGTTGATTGTTTCCCCAGTGATGATGGTGTTTGGTGAATGTTTCCCCAGTGATGATGGTGTTTGGTTAATTGTTTCCCCAGTGATGATGGTGTTTGGTTGATTGTTTCCCCAGTGATGATGGTGTTTGGTTGATTGTTTCCCCAGTGATGATGGTGTTTGGTTGATTGTTTCCCCCAGTGATGATGGTGTTTGGTTGATTGTTTCCCCAGTGATGATGGTGTTTGGTTGATTGTTTCCCCAGTGATGATGGTGTTTGGTTAATTGTTTCCCCAGTGATGATGGTGTTTGGTTGATTGTTTCCCCAGTGATGATGGTGTTTGGTTGATTGTTTCCCCAGTGATGATGGTGTTTGGTTGATTGTTTCCCCAGTGATGATGGTGTTTGGTTGAATTGTTTCCCCAGTGATGATGGTGTTTGGTTGATTGTTTCCCCAGTGATGATGGTGTTTGGTTGATTGTTTCCCCAGTGATGATGGTGTTTGGTTGATTGTTTCCCCAGTGATGATGGTGTTTGGTTGATTGTTTCCCCAGTGATGATGGTGTTTGGTTGAATGTTTCCCCAGTGATGATGGTGTTTGGTTGAATGTTTCCCCCAGTGATGATGGTGTTTGGTTGATTGTTTCCCCAGTGATGATGGTGTTTGGTTGAATGTTTCCCCCAGTGATGATGGTGTTTGGTTGATTGTTTCCCCAGTGATGATGGTGTTTGGTTGATTGTTTCCCCAGTGATGATGGTGTTTGGTTGAATGTTTCCCCAGTGATGATGGTGTTTGGTTGATTGTTTCCCCCAGTGATGATGGTGTTTGGTTGAATGTTTCCCCAGTGATGATGGTGTTTGGTGAATGTTTCCCCAGTGATGATGGTGTTTGGTTGATTGTTTCCCCAGTGATGATGGTGTTTGGTTAATTGTTTCCCCAGTGATGATGGTGTTTGGTTAATTGTTTCCCCAGTGATGATGGTGTTTGGTTGATTGTTTCCCCAGTGATGATGGTGTTTGGTTAATTGTTTCCCCCAGTGATGATGGTGTTTGGTTGATTGTTTCCCCAGTGATGATGGTGTTTGGTTGAATGTTTCCCCAGTGATGATGGTGTTTGGTTGATTGTTTCCCCCAGTGATGATGGTGTTTGGTTGATTGTTTCCCCAGTGATGATGGTGTTTGGGTGAATGTTTCCCCAGTGATGATGGTGTTTGGTTGATTGTTTCCCCAGTGATGATGGTGTTTGGTTGATTGTTTCCCCAGTGATGATGGTGTTTGGTTGATTGTTTCCCCAGTGATGATGGTGTTTGGTTGATTGTTTCCCCAGTGATGATGGTGTTTGGGTGAATGTTTCCCCCAGTGATGATGGTGTTTGGTTGATTGTTTCCCCAGTGATGATGGTGTTTGGTTGATTGTTTCCCCAGTGATGATGGTGTTTGGTGATTGTTTCCCCAGTGATGATGGTGTTTGGTTGATTGTTTCCCCAGTGATGATGGTGTTTGGTTGATTGTTTCCCCAGTGATGATGGTGTTTGGTTGATTGTTTCCCCAGTGATGATGGTGTTTGGTTGATTGTTTCCCCCAGTGATGATGGTGTTTGGTTGATTGTTTCCCCAGTGATGATGGTGTTTGGTTGATTGTTTCCCCAGTGATGATGGTGTTTGGTTGATTGTTTCCCCAGTGATGATGGTGTTTGGTTGATTGTTTCCCCAGTGATGATGGTGTTTGGTTGATTGTTTCCCCAGTGATGATGGTGTTTGGTTGATTGTTTCCCCAGTGATGATGGTGTTTGGTTAATTGTTTCCCCAGTGATGATGGTGTTTGGTTGATTGTTTCCCCAGTGATGATGGTGTTTGGTTGATTGTTTCCCCAGTGATGATGGTGTTTGGTTATTGTTTCCCCCAGTGATGATGGTGTTTGGTTGAATGTTTCCCCCAGTGATGATGGTGTTTGGTTGATTGTTTCCCCAGTGATGATGGTGTTTGGTTGAATGTTTCCCCAGTGATGATGGTGTTTGGATGATTGTTTCCCCAGTGATGATGGTGTTTGGTTGATTGTTTCCCCAGTGATGATGGTGTTTGGTTGATTGTTTCCCCAGTGATGATGGTGTTTGGATGATTGTTTCCCCCAGTGATGATGGTGTTTGGTTGATTGTTTCCCCCAGTGATGATGGTGTTTGGTTGATTGTTTCCCCCAGTGATGATGGTGTTTGGTTAATTGTTTCCCCAGTGATGATGGTGTTTGGTTGATTGTTTCCCCAGTGATGATGGTGTTTGGATGATTGTTTCCCCAGTGATGATGGTGTTTGGTTAATTGTTTCCCCCAGTGATGATGGTGTTTGGTTGATTGTTTCCCCCAGTGATGATGGTGTTTGGTTGATTGTTTCCCCAGTGATGATGGTGTTTGGTTGATTGTTTCCCCAGTGATGATGGTGTTTGGTTGATTGTTTCCCCAGTGATGATGGTGTTTGGTTGATTGTTTTCCCCAGTGATGATGGTGTTTGGTTGATTGTTTCCCCAGTGATGATGGTGTTTGGTTATTGTTTCCCCAGTGATGATGGTGTTTGGTGATTGTTTCCCCAGTGATGATGGTGTTTGGTTGATTGTTTCCCCAGTGATGATGGTGTTTGGTTGATTGTTTCCCCAGTGATGATGGTGTTTGGTTGATTGTTTCCCCCAGTGATGATGGTGTTTGGTTGAATGTTTCCCCAGTGATGATGGTGTTTGGTTGATTGTTTCCCCCAGTGATGATGGTGTTTGGTTGATTGTTTCCCCAGTGATGATGGTGTTTGGTTGATTGTTTCCCCAGTGATGATGGTGTTTGGATGATTGTTTCCCCAGTGATGATGGTGTTTGGGTGAATGTTTTCCCAGTGATGATGGTGTTTGGTTGATTGTTTCCCCAGTGATGATGGTGTTTGGTTAATTGTTTCCCCAGTGATGATGGTGTTTGGGTGAATGTTTCCCCAGTGATGATGGTGTTTGGTTAATTGTTTCCCCCAGTGATGATGGTGTTTGGTTGATTGTTTCCCCAGTGATGATGGTGTTTGGTTAATTGTTTCCCCAGTGATGATGGTGTTTGGTTGATTGTTTCCCCAGTGATGATGGTGTTTGGTTAATTGTTTCCCCAGTGATGATGGTGTTTGGTTAATTGTTTCCCCAGTGATGATGGTGTTTGGTTGATTGTTTCCCCCAGTGATGATGGTGTTTGGTTGATTGTTTCCCCAGTGATGATGGTGTTTGGTTGATTGTTTCCCCAGTGATGATGGTGTTTGGTTGATTGTTTCCCCCAGTGATGATGGTGTTTGGTTGATTGTTTCCCCAGTGATGATGGTGTTTGGTTAATTGTTTCCCCAGTGATGATGGTGTTTGGTTGATTGTTTCCCCAGTGATGATGGTGTTTGGTTAATTGTTTCCCCAGTGATGATGGTGTTTGGTTAATTGTTTCCCCAGTGATGATGGTGTTTGGTTGATTGTTTCCCCCAGTGATGATGGTGTTTGGTTGATTGTTTCCCCAGTGATGATGGTGTTTGGTTGATTGTTTCCCCCAGTGATGATGGTGTTTGGGTGAATGTTTCCCCAGTGATGATGGTGTTTGGTTGATTGTTTCCCCCAGTGATGATGGTGTTTGGTTGATTGTTTCCCCAGTGATGATGGTGTTTGGGTGAATGTTTCCCCAGTGATGATGGTGTTTGGTTAATTGTTTCCCCCAGTGATGATGGTGTTTGGTTGATTGTTTCCCCAGTGATGATGGTGTTTGGGTGAATGTTTCCCCCAGTGATGATGGTGTTTGGTTAATTGTTTCCCCCAGTGATGATGGTGTTTGGTTGATTGTTTCCCCAGTGATGATGGTGTTTGGGTGAATGTTTCCCCCAGTGATGATGGTGTTTGGGTGAATGTTTCCCCAGTGATGATGGTGTTTGGTTAATTGTTTCCCCCAGTGATGATGGTGTTTGGTTGATTGTTTCCCCAGTGATGATGGTGTTTGGGTGAATGTTTCCCCCAGTGATGATGGTGTTTGGTTAATTGTTTCCCCCAGTGATGATGGTGTTTGGTTAATTGTTTCCCCCAGTGATGATGGTGTTTGGGTGAATGTTTCCCCAGTGATGATGGTGTTTGGTTAATTGTTTCCCCCAGTGATGATGGTGTTTGGTTAATTGTTTCCCCCAGTGATGATGGTGTTTGGGTGAATGTTTCCCCAGTGATGATGGTGTTTGGATGATTGTTTCCCCCAGTGATGATGGTGTTTGGTTAATTGTTTCCCCAGTGATGATGGTGTTTGGGTGAATGTTTCCCCCAGTGATGATGGTGTTTGGGTGAATGTTTCCCCAGTGATGATGGTGTTTGGTTAATTGTTTCCCCAGTGATGATGGTGTTTGGGTGAATGTTTCCCCAGTGATGATGGTGTTTGGTTGATTGTTTCCCCCAGTGATGATGGTGTTTGGTTGATTGTTTCCCCAGTGATGATGGTGTTTGGATGATTGTTTCCCCCAGTGATGATGGTGTTTGGTTAATTGTTTCCCCAGTGATGATGGTGTTTAGTTGAATGTTTCCCCAGTGATGATGGTGTTTGGGTGAATGTTTCCCCAGTGATGATGGTGTTTGGTTGATTGTTTCCCCAGTGATGATGGTGTTTCATTTCCCAGCCTGCAGCTCCCAACATTCAAACAGAAAAAGCCAGCAGTATAATAAAACTACAAGTGTGAAAGGACCAAGTTGTCTGAACTTTGCAGTCTGAATTGCTGGGCATTGGGGACTACATTTTTCTTAAGTGCCACAGATTGGACACCCCTGCTTTAGGATATACACCATCTGGCCGAAGGATTTGTTCATCTTAAATTAAGGAATGAATCAATTCCACATGGCTGATATGGTCTGAGTGAAATCAAAAATAAGATGTTTCCTTGTGGATTTCAGCAAGTAGCTCACAGAATAAGTCCCTCCAGTGTATCTGATCTTCAATTTTTGATCAACCCAATGAGCAAATGGTCATCATTGCAGACACTTGCGTTCTGGTGGTTATGGATTGGCAAAGATTTGGTCAACTAACATCCCTGGAAACTGTTGACTGAGCTGTCTATCCTAAGTAGTAATTGATTGGTCAGCTTTGCAGGTAATGGATCAGCATTAGGTTATTTAGTGATGGTGACATTTGTAGAGTAGTCAGTGTTGCTATTTCCTGTTGAAGACTGAAGATCACGAGTTGGGCCCTCAACTGGGTCCAAGTTTTGGCACCATACAGCAGTGTTGGTAATACAGCAGCATGCGAGAATCAAAGCTTTGTCTGCAGGCTAACCATTCTTTTCTGCCACAGGTGCTGTTGAGGGCTGAACACGATGGCTGTGGTTCACTTCTGTATTAATATTGTCGTTATAGTGAACATTGTTACCAAGGTAACTCATTTATCACACCTCTGCTGTTCCACCCTGGCAGCTGCCCTCCACATGACAACTTCCCCTTCTCCTGGATGTCATCAGCACAGAAGCCATCATGCTCTATGATATCCTATGCTATGTTCTGGGACAATATGAGGGAACATCTCATTATAATATTTAGCACCACATAACAGAATGGAGAGTGTCACATGTTTAAGGAGAAGGTTAGCTGTGGTGATCAATTTGTCTGTGCCTATCCTCCGATGTTTTACTTTCCCTTTTTCTGGCAACATTTTGATTGCAAAGTTATTGGCCTAGAAATTTGCCTCCCGCGGTGATGCAAAACGGGCAGTACTGGATCGGCCGCTTGTTATACGCAGCACCTGATGGTCAGTTCCATTGCAGGCGATGGAGCTGAATATCAGGCATTGCTTATAACGGGCGACTGATCCGATACTGCCTGTTTTGCATCACCGCCCGAGACGAATTTCTAGGCCACTGCCTTTTACAGGCTCCTTTTGTAGAGCCTTGAAAATGTTTAAACATAAACAAAGAGGACGTACTGCGGGAAAACAATCAAGGGGACCTCGACGGACAAGTTCTGCATCCTACATTCTGTCCATGTCGTCTATCACAAGGGTGCTTTTTGGAAATGTTGAGTTTTCTTTCTCCAGAGATTAGTTACAGTGCACTGTGAACATCTTATCTTTTTTTCCCTACATTGTAACAGTGACTACACTTTGAAAGTGCTTAATTGGCTGTAAAGCACTTTGAGGCCTGTTACGGTCGCTGTATAAATGCAAGTTCTTTCAGGGCTCCACAGAGTGACGTCGTAAAAGACACCGAAGATTACTTTCTGACAAAGTATGTCCAAGTAAAACAGAGGAAATCTACTTCATATAATAGTGCCCAAATTCTTGCTAAAATTAATGGACTGTGGAAAATATGCCCATTATTTTAAACAGACCGAGGAAAGTAATTACTCGGAGTACGTCCCACAGTAAGTGCTTAGACATTCAGGCTAGGATTCTCATCAGGCTTGTGATTTCCTCCCCGTCCATTTTAATGGGCAGGAAAATTGTGGGCTGATGAGCACACACAAGTTGAAAACTCCGGCCTCAACTTGCTTCCTCTCGAGACCGTGGGATGGGAAATTCGACCTCTGTCTGAAAAACAGCCGCACAGTCAGCAGAGCAGCCGTGCCACCCGCCCAAAGCCGGAGTCCAGAGGCCTGACCCGTTTTCCGGTGCGGGCCTCATTTGAACGCAGCTGGCGGAGCGGTGGGCGCCGAACGGGCTCGCTGGTTGTGGGAGGATGAAGAAATCGGCCGACTGCCAGACGGAGCTTGCTGGCATGCTGCGTCTGGGAGGTGGGGGGAGGGGAAACTGCTCCTGGGGAGGTTGGACACGGGCCGACAGTAGGCCACAGTCATTTTGTGGAGTCAGGCAGAGCACCCCTTCACCTCTTGGCCCCACCAAAATTCTACCCCCCACCCCCCAAAAAAATTCCTGGACCTTTATGTACGGCTGATCATGGCCGCTCACAGCCTGGCGCGCGCCTCTCTTTGTACCTGAAAATTTCAGTCAGCGTTCCTACAACTGGTTGAGGACCCCCGATTTCCATATTCAAGCAGCCTTGCTCCCGATACAGGCAGCGTGCTCCTTGCCCATTTACAGGCCCGAAAATGGCATCAGGCAGGCTTTGGGCCTCAATGGGTTGGTGTAGGCGCCCTCCCAAATTTCAACTGTTCGATACCTGTTTGTTTAGGTGAGAGACAAGTGGCCGAGAGTTGAAAATTACCCCCATGGTTTTCTTTTATGTTACACTGCACACTCTATTATTGTAGGCTTACTGTCTGTAAGGACAGTGCCATTTCAAAACTTCAAGAAAAATGTATAGGGTTATGTTGAGTATCAAATCTTTTAAAATATTATTTACATAAAACATAGAAAGAGGAAAATTGCAAGTCTGCAAAGGGTAGTCTGCTCAGCCTGCAGTGTAACAGGAGCTCTCCAATGATCATGTCTCACACATTAAATTAGCATCATCTGTTGTCGTGTTCTAAATAATTCAGTAATAAAAGCTTTACTGCGATGATTTAATCAGAATGCAAACTTTAATCTGGTTTGAAAAATCAAAGAAAAGGATTCTTTTGAACATAAAATAATTGAAGCTCAGCGTCACATGTGCACTTTGAAGCCACTATTTACAACATATCACAGAATCCCCACAGTGCAGATAGAGGCCATTTCAGCCCATCAAGCCTGCACCGACACATATCCCACCCTATCCCTGTAACCCCATGTATTTAATCCCCCCTAACATTAAGGGTCAATTTATCATAGCCAAATCAACCTAACCCGCACATCTTTGGACTGTGGGAGGAAACCGGAGCACCTGGAGGAAACCCACGCAGACACGGGGAGAATGTGCAAACTCCACACAGACAGTCACCCGAGGCCGGATTCGAACCTGGGTCCCTGGCGCTGTGAGGCAACAGTGCTAACCACTATACCACCGTGTTCCCCTTAGAAAGAAAGAAAGAAAGAAAGAAAGTAAATAAGTCATGGGATCTTTTATGTCCACCTGAGAGAGCCTCGGTTTAACATCTCATCCAAAACATATTGGTTTTATAACGTCTTGATGATAATTTGAGTTTATCCTTAAACATCACTTGTATGATTGATTCCAATATATCCAAGAAGAATGGCACAATACATTTCCTGGACAAATAAACCACCGATTTACATTGCGGAGATAAAAAAATACAAATGTTGTCAGTCTTGAGCTCATCCAAAACTTTGCTGCCCGTGCCCTAACTCGCACCAAGTCCAGTTCACCCATCACCCCTGTGTTCGCTGATCTATTTTGGCTCCCGATCGGGCAATCCCTCAATTTGAAAATTGTGTTCCTCGTTTCCAAATCCCTCCATGGCCTCGCCCCCTCCCTATCTCTTTAACCTCCTCCAGCCCTACAACCCTCCGATATCTCTGCGCTCCTCCAATCCAGGCCTCTTGTGCATCCCCGATATTCATCGCTCCACCATTGGTGTCCGTGCCTTCAGCTGCCTTGGCCCTAAGCGCTGGGATTCCCGAGCTAAACCTCTCCGCTTCTCTATCTCTCCTCCTTTAAGACGCTCCTTAAAACCTACCTCTTTGATCAAGTTTTTGGTCACCAGTCCTAATATCTCCTCGTGTGTCGAATTTTGCTCGATAACTCTCCTATGAACACATTTTACTACGTTAAAGGCGCTATATAAATACAAGTTCTTGTTGTCTAAAAAGTGCTGTAAATACAAGCCACGCTCATCAGCTTCAGAAGGAATAAGATTGGTTTGCGTTTCTGATGGGGCCCTTTGTTTAGAACTGATGGCATTTGTCTTTCAGATGCTGATTGGCTTCTTGTGTATTTACTGCCTTTTCTATTTTTATCTCCAATTCAGGTTGTTACATGGGACCTGTAGTTGCACTCTTGGGCACGAAGCATCATGAACAAGCTTCATTTGATGGTAATACTGAATCCACTTTAATCCAAATCTATTGATGTATCAAAGCAAGTCAGTAACTTAAGGAGAGTGAAGATGCTTAATTGGCCTACTATTCAGTGATTGGCACAGGCTTGAATGTCCAGTAAAACTAAGCTGCTATCCCTCCTGAACCAAAGAAATGATAGTATAATGAAATGGTAATGGTGTTAAAATGAACCTGCTTTGAGAAGTCTCCACAGGTAACCGTTGGAAATAAGCTAAATTTAAAAGAGACTTGTGGGCATTTACATATTGCTCAGTTGGTGGGAGTGAGCCAGACTCCAGAGAATGGAAATAAATGAATTAAAATGACCCGATATCAAGAATAGGTTGAAAAGCGTCAGGTTTAAGTACACTTAGTTATACAAGCTCTCCCCCTCACAGAAACACCCCCTACATTTTGAGATATATCAAGGCTTCTGCAGTTACCTGTAGCGCACAATGTTACCAATAGTTGGCATATTTTGTTCAATCTGCCACCCCTCCCATATTCCTTTGTCCTGAAACTAGGCACAATGGGGCATCACTGTACAGTGAGTAAAGTTTTTATTTAACTTTGGGTTGAACGATTAACAAGTGCGGAACGAGAAAAGCCAATTGGCAGTGGAATTTATTCCTTTCACGTTTGCCTAATCGTGGAATCTATCCAACCCAGCCAATATCTTGAGTTAGGTAAACAACTGCAAGTAAATCGTTCATGAAGGCAAGGCTCCATGAAATATTTCCCTACCCATAAAAGGTAATGACCTAAAATTTCAGGATGTCATCGAAGCATCTAATTCTACAAATTGCACTATTCAACTTTGACTAGTTGCAATTCACAAGTGAGCAGCACCAGAGTCACTGGGGGTTAGTTGAAGTTAATGGAAAAGAAAATCAGTCAAGTTGTAAAAGGGGCTGCCGATTCGCTATCACCCATTTTGCACTATCGCTGAAGACCAATTTCACTCCCATTAGGCTCTGTGGAGCATTTCATCACCTACAACAACAACTTGTATTTATATGGCGCCTTTAACATAGTAAAACGTCCCAAGATGCTTCACAGGAGTATTTTAATACAAAAAATTTGACACCGATCCACATAAGGATAAATTAGGGAAGATGACCAAAACTTGGTCAAAGAGGTAGGTTTTAAGGAGCATCTTAAAGGAGGAAAAAGAGGTAGCGAGGCAGAGAGGTTTAGGCAGGGAATTCCAGAGCTTAGGGCCTAGGCAACAGAAGGCATGGTCACCAAAGGTTGCACGATTATAATCAGGGATGCTCAAGAGGGCAGAATTAGAGGAGATATCTCGGGAGGTTGTGGGGCTGGAGGAGATTACAGAGATAGGAAGGGGCGAGGCCATGGAGGGATTTGAAAGCAAGGATGAGAATTTTGAATATGAGGTGCTGCTTAACTGGGAGCCAATGTAGGTCAGCGAGCACAGGGGTGATGATTGAACGGGACTTGGTGCGAGTTAGGACACGGGCAGCTGAGTTTTGGATGACCTCAAGTTTACGTAGGGTGGAATGTTGGAGGCCAGCCAGGAGTGCGTTGGAATAGTCAAGTCGAGAGGTAACAAAGGCATAGATGAGGGTTTCAGCAGCGGATGAGCTGAGGCAAGGGCGGAGACGGGCGATGTTATGGAGGTGGAAGTAGGCGGTCTTTGTTATGCTGCGGATATGTGGTTGGACACAATGGGCTCAATTTTGCCAGGCCTGAGGAGGCGGGTATGGAGGCGTGTGAGTTGTAAAAATCGCTAAAAATGGCGGGCGGCTCCGATCCCGCCTCCATCCTGCCTCCGAGCATTTTTCCCACATTCGTGGTTTCAGACCCCGTTTCCATCCCGACTACCAGTTAATTGCCTCTATAATCCCATTTTGAGTGGCCTTTCTGAATTTAAGACATTTCCCCCGTGCTGCTCATCTCCTCTGGAATACGCCAGTTAATCCTGGCGGCCTCCCAAGTGGATGGCTTACTAACAGCTGCAGCTACACCATTAAAAAGGAGTTTTTGCCGATGATCATTTGCAGGTGGCAGAACTTTGTTGTCTCAGGTCTGGGGGAACTTTTAGCAGGCATACTCATTGTAGTGGAAGTTTGGAGCCTGACACCCATCTCCAGTGTGACCTCCTGGGAAACCCTCTCCCCACCTTGACTGAACGCTTCCTCAACTGAGGCATATACCAGAAGCATGGGAACCATTTATTTCCTTTCCTCCTGGACATCAGATTCGGACGAAGACCAGCTGTGGCAGCAGCAGAACCCTGAACAACAGCAGCACCAACAGCAGGAGCAACAACAGGAGCTCCAAGCTGCTGCTCACCCGCCTGAAGCTGCACAGGCCAGAAGGCGCCAGCGCATGGAAGCACGTCGGCGCAGGAGATACCCCCAAAACAGGGTCTACAGACAGAGGATCAGCTACCTCAACATGACTGAGCAGCAGTGCCAAATGAAGCTCAGACTTTCGCGAGAGGTAGTCACTGACATCTGCGCAATGCTGCAGCAAGACCTGGAGCCCAGAGGAGCGGGTGGGCACCCCTTACCAGTGGCCGTTAAAGTCACCACCGCACTCAACTTTTTTGCTTCAGGCTCATTCCAGGGATCAGCAGCAGACATCAGCGGCGTCTCCCAGGCGGCTGCACACACTTGCATTACGCAGGTAACCGATGCCCTCTTTGCCATCGCGCACAATTACATCAACTTCTCCAAGGATCAAGCAAGTGTAACCACGCGTGCGGTTGGGTTTGCCAATCTGGCAGGCTTTCCAAGGGTGCAGGGCGTCATTGACTACACACATGTGGCCCTTAAGGCACCCCATCACAATCCAGGTATTTTTGTCAACCGCAAGAGCTTCCACTCCCTCAACGTGCAGCTGGTGTGTGGCCACAATAAGGAAATTTTGCATGTTTGCGCCAAGTACCCTGGCAGTTGCCATGACTCCTTCATCCTGCGCCAGTCTAGTGTGTCTCCGCTCTTCAGTCCGCCAGACCAACTTTTCGGATGGGTATTTGGAGACAAGGGCTATCCCCTGAAGACGGGACTAATGACGCCGTTGAGGAGCCCTTCCAACGACGTTGAGGAGAGCTACAACTCCAGCCACATTTCCGCCAGAGCCATAAACGAGCAAATCATCAGCTTGCTGAAGATGCGATTCAGATGCCTTGATAGATCAGGTGGAGCCCTGCAGTACTCAGCAGCCAGCGTCTCCAGAACGTCGTGGTCTGCTGTGCATTTCACAACATGGCACTGCATCATGGCTTGCAGCTGTCTGAGGTACAAGTGGCTGATCGCAAAACCTCCTCAGATGAGGAGGAGAAGGAGGAAGAGGAGGAGGAGGAGGAGGACACCGACAACGAACAGGTTGCGAAGGTGCATCAACCAGCGGCACCAGCACGTGAGCACATTCTGCCCGGGATGCAAGGGACGCACTCATCTTGGCCAGATTTGCTTAGCCAAGCCAATCAAACACGTTTGCATCGCACCTTCTTACCAGAGCATCGACAATGGATAAGAACCTACGGATTCCTATCACTCTGACCTCCATACTGACAATTGCAAGTCGCCCTAAGGCCTCAATGTGGAAGTCCCATTTGCGAAATGACACAGGCCACAACTTCAACAGTTTGCCATCAAATTTGTTTATCAAAACAATTCACGGATGGCTTTTCAAAAATAAACACAACAGAACACCCAAGTGACTACCCTTGTGACTGCTTGGGCTTTATCTTCCTCTTACATGTGTTCCTACGTGGTGCTTCCGCTGTGGCTTCAGCAGATGTGGAGGCCCCTTGCTCACTTTCTTGCTGCTCCTGTCTCAACGCCTTTGGCGGGTGTCCTCTGGGGTTGCGAGCCTGTGAGGGCTCGGCAACAGTCTGCTGCTCCTGCGGCTATGCAGGGGTGGAGACGACCATCTCAGTTGGGTGAGGACTCTGGTGGGGCACTGACCGAGGGCTTTGCAGTGACATGGTCATGTGAGCGCTTGGAGAGGAGCCCCCACTTCCTTGTTCTCTGCCACCAACATCCCTCTCATGGGTCAGCCCCACTTCAGAGCTAGCAAGTGGCTTGACAGCACCTTGCTGCACTTCAGGGGGGCCATGAGGACCCGTTTCTGCACTGGAAGTCCTACTCCAGAGGACTTCCATGAAGGTCTGGTTTCTATGCTCAATAGCTGACCATCGCTCCTCAAGAGATGTCAGTCTATTCTGAACAATCACCATGTTTTCAAGATCCTGGCGACTTAGCTCCTCCATGGCCATAGCCATCCTCTCCTCTACCGTAGTCACCCTCTCCTCTACGATAGCCAGCCTTACCACGGAGGTAGCCATCCTTTCCACAGAGGTTGTCATCCTTTCTGTGGTGATGCGTTCATGTGCCAATGCCTCCACAAAGGCTCTGCTCATGTTCGCGATGGACTCCTCCATTCGCTCCACACTCGCAGTGACCCTGGAGACAAAACCTGCCAGAGACTCCTGCACCTGTTCCTGGAGTTGCAGCACCGCTCTCCTTCTGGATGGACCTGGAGGCACAGGGTTGACATGCAGCTGAGCCGAGCTGGGAGAGTCCTGCGCTCTCCGATGAGGACTCTCCACTGCTGTCCCTGCCTCCACCATCTGCTGATGCACACTTATGATCTGTGATACACCAGGTGACATCACTACTCTATCTTGCGAAGGTCCCACCGAGGTGTGAGTGTCTGCGGTGGTGCTGGGTGCGCTGAATTCTGCTGATGCTGCGCCCTCAGAGGTTGCAGCTTCCTCTGAGGAGTCTTCAGGCTCAGGCTCTTCCTCCTGGACAGTGGGGACGGGGGCTGTCGATGGTCCTGTGGGGGAGTAAAGGAAAGAGTTAGAGATGTGAGATAAAGGTTGCATGCACATTGAGTTGTGCAGATGATCATAACTCAATCTGTTAGAACATCAGAATCATTATCAGTCACTCATGCAATGTCAATGAGAGAGATGCAAAACTATTCTTGCTTGCTGTGATGCGCCCGTCTGTCCGTCCCCCACTTGCGCATCGTCCTCCACTTCCACGATCTCCAGGGCCACCTCCTCTGCATTGGTGAGCTGGGCTATTGAGGGTGGCCCTCCTCCTGTCCTCGCCCTTTCCCTCTTATTGTGGGCTCTCTTTTCCTGCAATGAGGGGCACAAGTGGAGTTTGAGTGAGAATGAAGGAGTGAGTGTAGAGAATCTATAGCATAGATGCTTAGAAGGAGACAAAGATGGAGTGAGGTGCCAAGACCAAGGGCCCTCCCTGTGTGTTGTAAGTTGTTGGCATTGCATCACAGTGATAGGGAGTGTGAGGGCTGCATAGTCGAATAGTTCAGTGAATGTGAACATAGAGAGAGAGGGAATGGGTAAGGGTGCAGGGATGTAAGGGTGAAGTGGGATGTGCAGGAGGAGCTTGACAAAGCAGAGTGCTGGTGATGAGAGGCAATGGGGATCAGATTGAGGGTGATGGGAATGTAATGCTCACTTTTCCTGTGCGGAGAAGGTCATGAAACCTCTTTCGGCATTGCAGCCAGGTTCTGCTGCACATAGAAATAGCATTGACCTCCTGTGCCACTTGCAGCCACACAGCTTTAGTCTGCTGTGGAGGCTTTTTCCTGCCTGAGGAAGGAAAGAGCACCTCCTTGTTTGCTCATGCTCCCTCCACCAGAGCTTGGAGGGAGGCCTCATCAAATCTGGGTGCACACTTTGGTCTAGAGCTGGACATACTTGCAGAAGGAATCACTCGGAACAATGGTCACAAAGTTTAAAGGCTGAAAAAGAAGCAAGGCTGCTTGCAGGCCTTAAATCCAGCAGCATTGATGACATCATCAGAGGTGAGTTTCTGTATGAAAAGGCTCATTGGGCCAGGGGTTCCCACACGCTGGAAATCAAGTGCCCAATTAGTGAAAAATCGTACTTTTGTCCCACTTTAAATCGGAGTCGGGATCCTGACACGACGACCATCTGACACGCCCCCAGCCCGCCCCCAGTGACAAAATCCTGCCCCTAGTGTTATAACGTTCATACCCAATCTTAATCTCTTCATCATCATCTCTCCGTTAAAGCAGCGTTAAAGCAATATCAGATGAACCAAACTCTCAACCAATGCCTTATCCTTCTCTCTGCACTCATTCAGCAAAGTCTCATTGCATCTATTACTGGATTTGGATCGAGATACTCCCTCCAGGTAGACCATGGACAAATTTTGTCTTCCGTCCAAGAATGTTGAGCTTCTGTTTATTGATCCTCCCTTTAAACAGATTTTGTTTTCAGTATTTTACTGGAAATAATAATTTTCTTCTAGACTTTCCCCACCTTTCACTTTTCAGCTCTTTATGAAAGGGGTTAATTGACATGGCATTAATTGCTTTTGATAGGCATCCATTTCACATATTCACTCTCTGTAGAAAATACAACCGTCCTAATTTCTAGGCTCACTTGAGTGTTCATTTTGTACTCATGCCCACTAGTTGTATAATAGTTTAAATTCAGTAATCTGCTTAACTCTATCCATTTGTCTCATCACTTTAAAGACCAATATTGTGACATAAGAACATAAGAAATAGGAGTAGGCCATTCGGCCCTTCGAGCCTGCTCCGCCATTCAATGAGATCATGGCTGATCTTTTGCCTCAACTCCATTCACCGGCCCTATCGCCATATCCCTTGATGCCCTTACTAGTCAGAAATCTACCGACTTCTGTTTTGAATATACCCAATGACTGAGCCTCCACCACCCTCTGGGGTAGAGAATTCCAAAGATTCACCACCCTCTGTGTGAAGAAATTTCTTCTCATCTCAGTCCTGAATGGCCTACCCTTTATCCTGAGGCTGTGGCCCCTGGTTCTAGACTCCCCAGCCAAGGGAAACATTCTCCCAGCATCCACCCTATCAAGCCCTGTAATAACTTCTGTATGCTTCAATGAGATCCCCTCTCATTCTTCTGAATTCAAGAGAATCTTCTTTCCAATGAAAACAAATTTAGTTCTGTGAGTCACTTTTCAGAAACTGAAGTGTTAAGTCACAGAATTATAGTGTGTTGGAAGATTGAGTTAAGGGAGATGATTCTCCAAAAAAAATGCAGCCATGAGATGGGGGCGGGGGGTGGGGGGGGGGGGGGCAGCGGCAAGGTAGGGGAGCAGGGTGGGGAATGGTTAATTTTCACCTTTACCAGCTGGATGGTATCACCCACCCATTGCGGATGCTGACCAAATTTCATCCTATTGAATTAAATGAAATGAAAATTGGGGCGGGTTGTGAAATAGGCGGAGAAGATGAAAACTACCCCCTTGGTTATGCAGGGTTTTAAAAATTTGTCCTTTCACCTGTGCAATGTAGATTTGTATTCAGGATTGACCGATAGGAAGAAAGTTATCTTTCTCTGCTGGTTGCAAGAATCTTCATATGGGTCATTTTCAACTTTGGGGGAGCAGGAAAGTGACGGTAGTGGATCGGCCGCCTGTTGTTCACCCCACCTGATTCTCCTTTCCGTTGACGTCGGTTTTCAGCCTGCACTGAAGTTGAAAATGGCCCCCCATAATTTGGCACAAATTAGTATTTAATTGGCAATCGCAGTCAGAGAAGTGTGACTAGTCTGGGAAAAAGGAGAAGTTCACAGTGGTACAGACGAGATTGCTTTTTCAAGGTTGGCATTAAGGGGCAGAATTGAGGCAGCATTGCTGTTCACTTGGCTGCACTATACTTGATTTGTCTCCACAGGTAACCATTGGAAATAAGCTAAATTTAAAAGCGACTTGCGGACATTTACATATTGCACAGTTGGTGGGAATGAGCCAGTCTCCAGAGAATGGAAATAAATGAATTAAAATGACCCGTTATCAAGAATAGGTTGAAAAGTGTCAGGTTTAAGTATACTTAGTTATACAAGCTCTCCCCCTCACAGAAACACCCCCTACTTTTTGAGATATATCAAGACTTCTGCAGTTACCTGTAGAGCACAATGTTACCAATAGTTGGCATATTTTGTTCAATCTGCCACCCCTCCCATATTCCTTTGTCCTGAAACTAGGCACAATGGGGCATCACTGTACAGTGAGTAAAGTTTTTATTTAACTCTGGGCTGAACAATTAACAAGTGCGGAAAGAGAAAAGCCAATTGGCAGTGGAATTTGTTCCTTCCACAAACCATTATCTGTTTTCCTTATCGTGGAATCTATCCAACCCAGCCACTCTCTTGAGTTAGGTAAACAACTGCAAGTAAAACGTTCATGAAGGCAAGGCTCCATGAAATATTTCCCTACCCATAAAAGGTAATGACCTACAATTTCAGGATGTCATCTAAGCATCGAATTCTACAAATTGCACTATTCAACTTTGACTAGTTGCCATCCACAAGTGAGCAGCACAAGAGTCACTGGGAGTTAATTGAAGTTAATGGAAAAGAAAATCAGGCACGATGTAAAAGGGGCTGCTGATTCACTACCTCCCATTTTGCACTATGGCCGAAGACCAATTTCACTCCTATTAGGTTCTGGGGAGCATTTCATCACCTACACCTAGTGTTACAACGTTCATACCCTATCTTAATCTCTTCATCATAATCTCTCCCAGCGTTAAAGTAATATCAGATGAACCAAACTCTCAACCAATGCCTTATCCTTCTCTCTGCACTCATTCAGCAAAGTCTCATTGCATCTATTAATAGATTTGGATCGAGATACTCCCACCAGGCAGACCATGGGCAAATTTTGTCTTCCGTCCAAGAATGTTGAGCTTCTGTTTATTGATCCTCCCTTCAAACAGATTTTGTTTTCGGTAATTAACTGGAAATAATAATTTTCTTCTAGACTTTCCCCACCTTTCACTTTTCAGCTCTTTATGAAAGGGGTTAATTGACATGGCATTAATGGCTTTTGATAGGCATCCATTTCACATATTCACTCTCTGTAGAAAATACAACTGTTCTAATTTCTAGGCTCACTTGAGTGTTCATTTTGTACTCATGCCCACTAGTTGTATAATAGTTTAAATTCAGTAATCTACTTAACTCTATCCATTTGTCTCATCACTTTAAAGACCAATATCGTGTAGCATCACAACCTTCTTTCCAATGAAAACATATTGGGCCGTATTTTCCAATCGGAGGCTTCCTGCGTGCGGAGGCCTCCGATCTGGGAAAGATCTACGCTCTTACCTGAGGGCTTCCGACGTGCGTATACCTCCACTCCTGGGCCTCTCCAAACTCGAAATGCGCAGGGCCCAGGTATCCCAGAGGCGCATGCAGTTTGCAAGCGTCCCTGGGATCACGTGGGCCATGTGGAGCCAATAGGAGAAGGGAATCTCCCTTCATACACTTGACAGATAGACCTGTCAAATATATGAATGGAGATCACCCCAAAAACATAGTAAAACATTAAATAAATTTAAAAAAAAAACATCACATTTTTAAAATGAGTTGAAATTACAATAAATTAAATATTTTAAACAAAAATTTAGTTTTTTGAAAAAAATAATTAAAGGGGCTAAAAAAATAAACTTACCTTTTTAAAAAGTATTTTTAAATTATAAATTAGTGAAATTTTTTTTAATTTTACTTTTTTCAACTCTTATGCTGGTAAAAGCAGGCCTTACGCTTGCTTTTACCAGGAGTAAGATTTCTAAGGGCTTTCTGTGGTCTCCAGAAAGTGGAACTATCCGCCCGCAGAGGCCCTTCTCCAGGGCAGGCGTCCGATCTGTCAAGAGCATTCTTGACAGATCGGAAATACCGGTTTTCAGCGCATGCGCTTCGCATGCCTAAAACCGGCATTTCCGATGTCTCTATGGGTGTGTACACAGCTCGTACACACCCGTAGACATCAGAATATACAGCCCACTTAATTTGGTGAGTCGCACTTCAGAAACTGAAGTGTTAAGTCACAGAATTATAGTGTGTTGTGAGATTGAGTTAAGGGAGATGATTCTCTCTCCAAAAAAAATACAGCCATGAGATGGGGGGAGGGGGGCGGCAAGCTAGAGGAGCGGGGTGGGGAATGGTTCATTTTCACTTTTACCACCTGGATGGTATCACCCACTCGTTGCGAATGCTGACCGACTATCATTATCATTATTGAAATAAATGAAATGAAAATCGGGGTGGGTTGAAAAATAGGTGGAGAAGATGAAAACTAACCCCTTGGTTATGCAGTGGGTTAAAACTTTGTCTTTTCACTTGTGCAAGGTAGATTTGTATTCCAGATAGACCGATAGGATGAAAGTTATCTTTCTCTGCTGGTTGCAAGAATTTCCATGGGGGTAATTTTCAACTTCGGGGGAGCAGGAAAGTGGTAGTAGTGGATCGGCCGTCGGTTGTTCACCCCACCTGATTCTCCTTTCTGTTGACGTCGCTTTTCAGCCTGCACTGAAGTTGAAAATGGCCCCACCGTGATTTGTCAGAAATGAGCATTTAATTGGCAATCGCAGTCAGAGAAGTGTGACTGGTCTGGGAAAAAAGAGAAGTTCACAGTGGTACAGACGAGATTGCTTTTTCAAGGTTGGGTTTTAAGGAGCAGGCTCAAGGCAGCATTGCTGTTCACTTGGCTGCGCTATACTTAATTTGTCTCCACAGGTAACTATTGGAAATAAGCTAAATTTAAAAGAGACATGTGGACATTTACATATTGCACAGTTGGTGGGAATGAGCCAGTCTCCAGAGAATGGAAATAAATTAATTAAAATGACCTGATATCAAGAATAGGTTGAAAAATGTCAGATTAAAGTACAAGCCCTCCCCCTCACAGAAACACCCCCTACATTTTGAGATATATCAAGGCTTCTGCAGTTACCTGTAGAGCACAATGTTACCAATAGTTGGCATATTTTGTTCAATCTGCCACCCCTCCCATATTCCTTTGTCCTGAAACTAGCACAATGGGGCATCACTGTACAGTGAGTAAAGTTTTTATTTAACTCTGGGCTGAACAATTAACAAGTGCGGAAAGAGAAAAGCCAATTGGCAGTGGAATTTGTTCCTTCCACAAACCATTATCCGTTTGCCTTATCGTGGAATCTATCCAACCCAGCCACTCGCTTGAGTTAGGTAAACAACTGCAAGTAAAACGTTCATGAAGGCAAGGCTCCATGAAATATTTCCCTACCCATAAAACGTAATGACCTACAATTTCAGGATGTCATCTAAGCATCGAATTCTACAAATTGCACTATTCAACTTTGACTAGTTGCAATCCACAAGTGAGCAGCACAAGAGTCACTGGGAGTTAATTGAAGTTAATGGAAAAGAAAATCAGGCGCGATGTAAAAGGGGCTGCTGATTCACTACCTCCCATTTTGCACTATGGCCGAAGACCAATTTCACTCCTATTAGGTTCTAGGGAGCATTTCATCACCTACACCTAGTGTTACAACGTTCATACCCAATCTTAATCTCTTAATCATCATCTCTCCCAGCGTTAAAGCAATATCAGATGAACCAAACTCTCAACCAATGCCTCTGCACTCATTCAGCAAAATCTCATTGCATCGATTACTGGATTTGGATCGAGATACTCCCACCAGGCAGACCATGGGCATATTTTGTCTTCCATCCAAGAATGTTGAGCTTCTGTTTATTGATCCTCCCTTCAAACAGATTTTGTTTTCTGTATTTTACTGGAAATAATAATTTTCTTCTAGGGTTTCCCCACCTTTCACTTTCCAGCTCTTTATGAAAAGGTTAAATGACATGGCATTAATGGCTTTTGATAGGCATCCATTTCACATATTCACTCTCTGTACAAAATACAACCGTCCTAATTTCTAGGCTCAATTGAGTGTTCATTTTGTACTCATGCCCACTAGTTGTATAATAGTTTAAATTCAGTAATCTACTTAACCCTAGCCATTTGTCTCATCACTTTAAAGACCAATATCGTGTCCCATCACAATCTTCTTTCCAATGAAAATGGGTTTAGTTCTGTGAGTCACTCTATAGAAACCTAAGTGCTAAGTCACAGTATTATAGTGTGTTGTGAGATTGAGTTAAGGGAGATGATTCTCTCTCCAAAAAAATGCAGCCTGGAGATGGGGGTGGGGTGGGGAGTGGGGAGTTGGTTAGTTTTCACTTTTACCACCTGGATCGTGTCATCCATCCATTGTGGAAGCTGACTTTCATCCTATTGAAATTAATAAAATGAAGTCGGGGCGGGATGTACAACAGGCAGGCAATTTGTTCTGCCAGATCAGACCTCCCGCCCCCCACCCCACCAAGATGAAAACTGCCCCCAGGTTTTGCAGTAGGTTAAGACTTTGTCCTTTCACTGGGGAATCTGGATTTGTATTCAGGATAGACTGATAGGAAGAATGTTTTATTTCTCTGCTGGTTGCAAGAATTTCCATGTTGGAATTTTTCACTTTGAGGGGGGAGCAGGAAACTGGCGGTAGTGAATCGGCCGCCCGTTATTCACCCCGCCTTATTCTCCATCCGTTGGTGTCAGTTTTCAGCCTGTGCTGTAGTTGAAAATGGCACCCCATAATTTGGCAGAATTTAATTGGCAATCTCAGTCAGAGAAATGTGACTGGTCTGGGAAAGAGGGGAAGTTTGCAGTGGTGCGGAAGTGATCGCTTTTTTCAAGGTTGGAGTTAAGGGGCTGACTCGAGGCAGCATTGCTGTTCACTTGGCTGCACTGTACTTGATTTGGCAGTGCTTGATACTGGATTAAATTGGAAAAATTTGCTCTGTGCTCCAGCACTGACATGACTTACCTTAATGACTACAAAGAAATTACTAAAAAATGAACACAGATCTGATAATGCTGTAGCCATTGCACACCCTAATCTTGATTTCAACGACTTGTTACATACTTATTTTCATTTAGGTGGCAAGACTGCCCCTCACATGCCAGAGTGTGAAAAATGCTACTTTCTCATTAAGCACTGCTCAATAAGTAGTTAATAGTTAAATAATTCTCTTCTTCTTAGGCAGTCCCTCAGAACCGAGGATGACTTGCTTCCATACTAAAAATGAGTTCTCAGGTGACTGATGAGTCCAATGCGGGACCTACAGTCTCTTTCACAGGTGGGGGGGACGGGTGGGTGGAGTGCTTGGGTTGACGTGCGCTCCTTCTGCTGTTTGCGCTTGGCTTCTGCTCGCTCCCGGCGAAGAGACTCGAGGTGTTCGGTGCTTCCTGGATGCTTCTCCTCCACTTTGTGCGGTCTTGGGCCAGGGATTCCCAGGGGTCGGTGGGGATGTTGCACTTCTTCAAGGAGGCTTTAAGGGTGTCCTTGAAGCGTTTCCTCTGCCCACCTGGGGCTGGAGCTCCGAGTAGAGCGCTTGTTTTGGGAGTCTCGTATCGGGCATGCGGACGATGTGGCCCGTCCATCGGAGCTGATCGAGGGTGGTCAAAGCTTCAATGCTGGGGATGTTGGCCTGATCTAGAACACTGACGTTGGTGCGCCTATCCTGCCAATGGATTTGCAGGATCTTGCGGAGGCAGCGTTGGTAGTACCTCTCCAGTTCTTTGAGGTGCCTGCTGTACATGGTCCATGTCTCTGAGGCATACAGCAGGGCGGGTATCACTACTGCTCTGTAGACCATAGTTAAATAGATATGTTAATGACTGCTGGGTGGCCTTTTGCTTGCCTCAGCATTTGTAATAATCCTTACTGAAACAAAACTTAATTTGCATCAGTTATATTTAGTATTTCCTGGTAATTAATTGAAGATTGCTTTTCAATTAGTCAGTAGTAGAATCGTCATAAACACTCCTCGCATGATGACGTCATTAACATGTATGAGAAATATGGGACGCACACAGCACTGCAAGCACAGAACTGGAACTGCAGCTCCACATAAAATTGAACTAGACCATAACATGAATAGTAGGTACTAGGGAGTGATTCCAAGGCTGTTAACGAATCTCCGGGTTCAAGTAGCTGTTATAAACTGCATTCCATTCTTAGAGAGGACTATTGTACACTTTTTTGAAAAGAGGATTATTAACCCCATTTTTCTTTGTAAATTTTAACAGCTGCCAATCAAAATGGCAGCTGGAGAAATTTTCCTGCAATCGATTTGATGAACTAAGCAGTCAACAGAGGGAACGATGGAAAACTGGCCAATCGTGACACACCTGCAATAATGCTGCTTTCACACTTCTGAAGTAGCTAAATTGCTCCTTAACAGAGGACAAGTTTGGTAATCCAGCTGTGCAAAAACGTGCGCATAATTTCTCTGTGCAAATGTACAAAATGCTGATGAACTGAGAAAGGTCTCAAAAAGGATGCTCCGAGACTAAAAGAAATCTGTTCCCCCCCCCAGTGTAAGAGATGCTGTTCCTCAGGCAGCAGAGTGCACTCCACTTGTCAGTCACAAAGAAACTAAACACACCCAGTGATGCACATGTTACCACTGTTTAACAACTTCATATTTGCATTGGTAAATGCCATGAATTTACTATTAAATGATTGATACTTTTAGGATCCTTGAGTTAATACAAAAAAGATGATTGTGGCAGATAGATTGCAATACTAAGATTAAGCATTTCCAGGCGATCAGAATTTTGACTGTTTCAAATTAAGTTAGGCTGAACTACACCGTGGACAATTTATGAAGTTGTAAGAATCACGGCTTCTATTTTTGCTGTATCTCCCAATGTAATATCGTACTGCAATAGTTCCAACCTGTCCTGTGGCTTCAGCATTCATTTATAAACTTTGATAAGAGAACTGATGATATGCAATACTTTGAACTGTGATGAGTCTCGTGACAAAAATGAAGCACTTTTGTCTTTGTTAGACTATCTTTTGGACTCTTTATTGCTGACCACAATCCACGCTCGGGGAACGTCGGTTATTGCTCAGTATTTTCTGCAAGCTCGATAGAACTTACATTCCAGTCTAACAAATATTTGCACTTCACCTCACGGTAGAAACTTGTGAAAGGCCTTTGTACGCATGATTTGATTGCTGGCATTATACCTGGATGGTGAATCATCTAGCAGGTGATTCAGAGTACCCGACACAGATCAATGAATCCCATTCATTTCCAAGCATCCTAAGTGATTGATATCGCGGGGTAGTGGTGTTGATTAGCAGCTGTGCCTGGGGTGAAGTATTCGGTCAGGCCTGAGTGAGGGGCAGGACCGAATACTCTTTGTCATCTCTTTGGCAGACAGTTATGTGGCAGGAGCGTCCAACTGAGGACTTGTAGTTGCCAGTGCGGGCTGATTCCAGCAGTAAATCTGAAGCTAGCAGGGCTCAGTGGTAAACATTTTCCGTGCAAGAAGTGAGTGTTCAAAGATGTGATTTTTGTTTCCATGAGTGCGCCTCCGGACCCCACCCGCTATCGGTCCCTGCATGGCCTCCCCCCCAGGACTACCTCCCCTCTCTCCACTGCCCCCTTTCTGTATTGTTTCTATGGAAGAGTCACTGGATTTTTCACCCCCCCCCCCCAAGTTAGCGAGCTTGCTTAGCGCTGGCAGCTCACCGATATTATTGTGTCAAAGCCCGACCATGAGAATGGTTGAGGCTCCTCACCGACGACAGCAGGAGGACGTCCTAATCGCACCCACCACCTGCCTGATGTGTGCGACGAATGAAATCCGCCTCCCAGGTTTCAATGTTCAATCTTTGTTGTATTGCTATTTGATGCAGTTAGCTGTGAGGTGCTCTGTTGAGGCTGCTTATGGACTCAGTTATCTAAAGAAGAACATACTTTAAAACGCTTACAGTAAGACACTCCTTGAAATATTGCGACATGCCAAAATATTGCAGCAGGTTACATTGAAATGCTCCAATGAGGCCCTGCATGTGAGGGAATGAAGAAATAGATAAAGAGGTTTTGGACTAAGAAGTGAAGGGTACTGGCCACAAACTGTGGCAGGGCTCCAACATCACATTCCCCCACTCCCTCTAGTGACTGCATGCACATAACTGTGATGTTCAACTCCTCAGAAGGAGGTAAGGGTCATCGCTTTGGTGAAACCCTCCCCATTCTTCCCACACTGTGTCCTGTCGTGCAGCCTTCTGCCAGGTTACATATTTTGGAAAGAGGAATGCAAGAGAAGATGTGTTCCACTCAGGTGTCCAGGAGACCAGCCATCTAATGAGAGTACACGGACAGGCAGCAGTGTAGCATTAAGGAATCTTATGTTGGCATAATACTTATTATTTGTTACTTTGATATGGTAACATTACACAATGCCATGGAAGGACATGAGCGCGCCTGTGCATTTACAAAGATGAACATTTGACACAGTTCACTGCATTCTTCCTGTTGGATGGTGTACTAAATTTACAATGAAGAATAATAAAGAAGCTTTGCAAATCAAGCTATTAAGATGTTGCTGCATGTTTGCAAATGACTACCTCGGTTGCCTTCCCAGGATGCATCAGTGCTGTCCAGTTAACTGTACTGATGGGATCTTCGAGCAGCTTCTCAAAAGTTTTTTACTAAATGATTTGAAGAAAAGCTAGAGGAAAATGTCAAAATCTTGATTCAGATCAAATTTGTACTGGAAGTATTTTTTTTAAACAGAGAGCTTGATTGGGGGGAGAAAGAAACTAGTGATTGCACACCTATTGCGGCTTTTTTGTTCTATAAACTTCATAAAATACACCAAACTCACAGGGAGACTATGGTCGTGAATTTTATTGACCTCAGAGGGCAGGTTTGGAGGCAGGTCTGTTGCGAAAATCGGAAAAATTGGGGGCGGGCTGCGAACCCGCCTCCATCCTGCCTTCACGTGACTTTGGCAAGTGTCGGGTCAGCCACTCCCGAACTGACCCGACACCAAATGGCGGGAGAGGCAGTTAAGGCAGTTAACAGCTTGTTAACTGCTTGTTAACTGCCTGGATAATCCTATTTTAAAGGCCTGATCTGATTTTGGAGGTTTTTCACCATGCTGCCCGTCTTCATAAAAACACGCCAGGTGAATGGAGCCGGGTTGAGCGAGGACCTGAATTGTTGCCAGCTGCTCGAGCGGCTTAAAAGCGGTCCTGCAATCTCTCATTCTTTCACCTGCCACAACTTAGTGCTTTGAGGTTTGGGAGGCATTTTGCAGCTCAACTAATCTTGTGAGTGTTGAGGCTGAAATCCATCTGCTGTGCGACCTCCTTGGAATACCCTCTGGCCACTTTGTCTGAGCGCACACAACCTCCATTCCTTGACTGAGATATACACCAGCGGTATGGGAACCATTTATATCCTCTCATCCTGGTCCTCAGATTTGGAGGAACAGCAGCCGCGGCAGCAGCGCAACCGGGCAGAGCAGCAGCACCGACAGCAGGAGCGCCAACCTTCACCTCACCCACCTGATGATGCACAGGGCAGAGGGCGTCAGCGCAGGGCTGCACGTCGCCGCAGGAGATACCCCCAACACAGGGTTTACAGGCAGAGGATGAGCTTCCCCAACATGAGTGAGCAGCAGTGCCAAAGGAGGCTGAGACTTCCGCGAGACGTAGTCGCTGACATCTGCGCAATGCTGCACCAACACCTGGAGCCCAGAGGAGCGTGTGGACACTCCTTACCAGTGGCTTTCAAAGTCACCACCGCCCTCAACTTCTTTGCTTCGGGCTCCTTCCAGGGATCATCTGCAGACATCAGCGGCATCTCCCAGTCGGCCGCACATGCCTGCATCATGCAGGCTACTGATGCCCTCTTTGCAAAGGCGCACAATTACATCCACTTCTCCACGGATGAAGCAAGTGTAACTTTGCGTGTGGTTGGCTTTGCTAATATGGCAGGCTTCCCATGGGTGCAGGGCATCATAGACTGCACACATTAGGGCACCCCATCACAACCCAGCTGTATTTGTCAACCGCAAGGGATTCCACTCCCTTGACGTCCAGCTGGTGTATAACCAGGAACATCATCATGCATGTTTGCGTCAAGTACCCTGGCAGTTGCCATGACTCGTTCATCCTGCGGCAGTCTACTGTGCCTCAGCTCTTCAATCCGCCAACCCAACTTTCCAGATGGCTATTGGCGACAAGGGCTATCGCATGAAAAAGTGGCTCATGACACCGATGAGGAGGCCATCAAACGAGGCTGAGGAGTGGTACAATGTGAGAAACTTTTCCACCAGGAGCATCATAGAGCAAACCATCGGCTTTCTCAAAAAGCGATTCCGATGCCTCGACAGATCTGGTGGAGCCCTGCAGTATGCACTAGCCACAGTGTCCAGAATCATCATCGTCTACTGTGCCCTGCACAGCATCTCACAGCAGCGTGGCTTAGCGCTCTCTGAGGAACAAGTGGCTCAGCGCAGAGCATCCTCGGAAGAAGAGGGGGAGGACGAGGAGTAGGAGGATGACGAGGAGGACGAGGAGCAGGATGAGGAGGAGGACGAGGAGACATGCCTTGTGGGGCCTGATGTGGCCAATGCAGCAGCACTCGAGCACATTGCTGGCCATCACGCAAAGGATGCACTCATCTATGCCAGATTCACGTAAGCTTACACTTCAACCACAGGTGGCTAGCATATGGCTATGAATGTGTGAATGACCTTCTTAAAATGCCATACATCATCTCTCCAATAAATAGTGCTTTCTATCACTCTCAGCATCATCATTACAAATGCAAGTCGCCCTGAGCCCTCAATGTGCAACTTCCATTTTCCACAACACATAGGCCAGAACTTCAACTGTTTGCCATCACTTTTGTTTAACAAAATCACAAAAGGATGACATGGCAAATATACAACAGGACAAAACACCCACGTGACTAACCTTGTGACTATTTGTGTGTTAGCTTCCTCTTACGCGTGCTTCTACGTGGTGCTTCCCCTGTGGCTTCAGCAGATGTAGAGGCACCTTGCTCACTTTGATGCTGCAATTGCTTAGACGCCTTTGGCGGGCATCCTCTGGGTTTGGGAGCCTGGGAGGGCTCTGCAACAGTCTGCTCTTCCTGCGGCTGTGCAGGGGCTGAGACGGCCCTCTCAGTTGGGTGAGGACTCTGGGGCTCTGACTGAGGGCTCTGCAGTGGCATGGTCGTGTGAGCGCTTGGAGAGGAGCCCACACTTCCTTGTTGACTGCCACCAACATCCCTCTCATGGGTCACCCGCACTTCAGTGCTAGCAAGTGGGTGGAGAGCACCTTGCTGCACATCAGTGGGGCCATGAGGACCCACTCAGTACTGACAGCCCTCATAATGGGAACGTCCATGTACCTCTGGTGTCTCTCCTCAATAGATGCCCATCTATCCTCCATAGCAGACCATCTATTTAGAAGAGTCACCATGTTCTCGTGTGTCTGGCGACTTATGTCCTCCAAGGAGATTGCCACCCTCTCCATGGTGGCATGTTCATGCGCCATTGCCTCCGCAAAGGCAGTGCTCATATTGGAGATGGACTCCTCCATTCTCTCCACACTCGCAGTTACCCTGGAGGCAAATCCTGTCAGAGCTCCTGCACTTGTTCCTGAAGTTCCAGCACTGCTCTCTTTCTGGATGACTCCAGAGGCACAGCGTCTACATGAAGCTGAGCAGAGCTGGGAGTGTCCTGTGACCTCCGACGAGGACTCTCCACTGCTGTTGCTGTCTCCACCATCTGCTGATGCTCACTTGTGAGCTGTGATACACCAGGTGACAAAACTACTCTATGTCACGAAGGCCCCGCCGAGGTGTGCGTTTCTGTGCTGGTGCTGGGTGCACTGAGTCCTGGTGACGCTGCTCCCTCAGAGGCTGCATGTTCCTCTGAGGAGTTGTCCGGCTCGTCCTCCTGAACAGTGTGGAGGGGGGTTCTCGATGGTCCTGTGGGAGAGTAAAGGCATGAGTTAGACATCTGATTTTTAGGTAGCAGACACATCCTATTGTGTAGATGATCCAAAGTCAATCTGTATGAACATCATATGCCATTGCAGTCAATCATGAAATCTAAATGCGAGGGTTGAAAATTAATTCTGTCACCAGCTTCGTCTAGTGCGCCCGTCTCTCCATCCCCCACTTCCAGCTCCTCGCCACCTCCCATGATCTCGTGCACAGCCTCCTCAGCACTTGTCAATGTCGCTAAGGATTGAGGCCCTCCTCCTGTCTTCGCTCTCTCCCTCTTATTGTGGGCTATCTTTTCCTCCTAGGAACACAAGTGGAGTTTCAGCGAGAGTGATGGAGTGACTGTGAAGAATACATAACATAGAAGCTTAGAGGGAGACCAAGATGGAGTGAGGTACCAAGAGGAAGCTGCCTCCCTGTGCGTTGTTAGTTGCTGTCATTGCATAACAGTGAGAGTGAGTATGAGAGGTGCACAGTAGGATGGTGAAGTGATTCAGTACAGAGAGAGAGATGGATAGGTAAGGGTGCAAGGGAAGTAAGGGTAAGGTGGGATGTGGAAGAGCAGGCTTACAAAGCAGAGTGCTGGTGATGAGAAGAGAAGGGAAGCAGATTGAAGGTAAGAGTGATGTGATACTCACTTTTGCTGATCGCAGAAGATCATTAAACCGTTTCCAGCACTGGACCCAGGTGCGTGAACAGACAGACCTTGCGCTTACTTCCTCAGTAATGTGCAGCCAGGCTGCCTTTGTTTGCTGAGGAGGCTTCCTCTGGCTATCAGGAGGGAACAGAATCTCCCTGCGCCCTCTTACTCCCTCCACAAGAGCTTGGAAGGAGTCCTCATTAAAAGTGGAGCAGCCTTCGGTTTTGCACCACTCATTGTTGCCTTGCCACAGTCAAAGACCAGCAGAAACGATAAATGAGAGGCTGAGGCTGCACGGGCCCCTTAAAAACAACTGCAGCAATGACGTCATCAGAGGCGACTAACAGACCCGATCCCAGTCATTGGACCGGCCAGCACGCACGACGGCACTTAATAGGCCAATTAAATTAAAATTTCAAATCGGGAGCAGCTGAAACCGGCAGCGGGAGTGAACCCCGCCCACCACGCAACACAACTCCAACCCGCCTCCTCCATTAAATTCACGGCCTATGTTCTCCTCATTATAATTGGGATAATTTTTCAAAAGGAAGTAAAATTTTGAAACAAACAGCCTCTAATTATCTGAGATACGAGTATGTAAATGTTCTAATTCCTAACAACTGTCACAGAGAGAGACACACGGAATTTCCTCATTTAATTTATGGTTTTTTTCAAATAAGAAGCAAACAAGTTGAATTTTGAAAGCTCTAATTGCCACCTGTGTTTTATTGTACGTGAGTAATTAGAATGTCTACATTTTCTTATCGCTGTGTGTGTGAGAGGGAAACACCAAATTCAATGGCGTGGATTTTGCGGGGCCAATGACAGCGTATGCGGTGTGTACGCTGTCGTAAACCCTCAGAACGGCCCCACACGTTCCGGGTTTCCACAGGTGCTGCGCGTGCGTGAAAACCCAGGACTTGCGATCGTCCGCATGTGACCCAAAAACACTTTTGTTGGCTATTTGCCCAACCACTGCCCAGCGAACGCCCGTGAAACCCTTACGGCTTAGGGCCGGCTTTTACCAGCGTACGGGTTAAAATAAATGTGAAATTAAAATTTTAAAAATGATTAAAACATACAAAAGCATTTAAAATTAGTTCATGTAAATTTTGGACTGGATTAAATGTTTAAAATAATTTTTCATAAAATTAAATTTTTATTTTAAATGCTTAATTAAAGGGACTTTTAATTCATTTTGAACATGGGAATATTTATTTTTATTAAAATTGTGTTATTTATTTATTTATTTGAGGATTTCTCATAAGCCTTTGGGGATTCTGTTCGTAAATGGTGTCCCCATAAGCTTATGAGGAATCCCCCTTTCTAATTGGTTGACCTGGCCCATGTGATCTCAGTGACGCTTCCGAACCGCCTGTGTCCCTGGGATCTGTGGGCCAGGACCCGAAGACACCGAAGCCTGGAGCCAGCAGGTACCGTCGGAATTTTTTCGGGTCAGAGGGATACTCTTTTTCTTCAGGTCGGAGGTATGCCTCTGACCGCAAATTTCAGCCCAGTGTTTCCAGAGATCCCTTTGAAAGTGCTGTTAGACATGGGATTCCCAACCCAACCAGTGCTGTCAAGTCTATGCACATCCCCATCTCCATTTGCTGACAGATACCAGGAATCTACCAATTAGCCAAGCCTCAATCATTCAATCCCCAGTTGTGTCAAACCTCAACTTCATCTTCCACAGATCTGCCAAACCCCAGGTTCCCTCTCCTCAGTGATGCCAGATCAAAAGACTCCCCACGCTGCCAATCTCTAGCAGTCCCACGGCAATACAGTCAGACCCCAGGATTCCTACCCAGTTCTACCAAACCCCAGACCCATTCCTTAGTGCTACCAAAACTTGGGACAGTCTCCCAGTGCTATCAAAGCCCAAGACTACTCCATTGCTGTTAAAACGCAGATCTGCACCTCAATGCTGCTAAACTCCATTCCTACTCCCCGGCACTACTAAATACCAGGTTCCTGATTTCCCGTGGCATTTTTCCCGATTTCCTACTGTAATTTCAGTGGGAGATTGGGGAAACTTTGGAGAGACAACTTAAATGATCTTTTTTAACTGCTTACGCTATTTCTCCAGGGGTTCTGCTGATCTTCCACCAGAGAACACCTGCAGAATTTCCAGGCGCAGATATATACCACCAATTGGGATAAAAATTAAATAGATGGGTCAAAGAATGTGTATAGAGACCATTCATTTACATTTTTCACAAGATAATAGACAGAGTTGTGAAATTCCATTCCCAAAGCATCAGTAAAATTCCCAGAATACATTTTTTTTAAATGGAAGCTGACTTATTCAGTCTCTGTAAATCAGTGGCTCTGATGTGATTCCTTATATCACATAAAAAATCCCAGTGCTATAAAGCCGCGAATCTTCTGACTCACCATGAGTGATTTCCGCCATGGAAAATCTATTGTTTTATAAAAAAAGAGAAAGATCAGCTGTCATTTTATGCTGTATTTTTCAAACCTGGCACCTGGAGTTTGAGTACCTGACAATCTGCAGTCTTTCCTCCACCAATTGAAGTTAACCTCTGCTTGACCTCTACAACAGTTGGGCTTTGTGGCCAGGTGTCAGCTTGACGTAGCTGGTAGCATTCTTGCCTCTGAGTCAGAGGTTGTGGGTTCAAACCAAACTTCACGTTTGGACACACGCTCTTGGCTGCCACTTCAGTAGAAGTTAAATGCAGTTCCAACGAAGTAGCAGAGTAATACACTGTGTGCTACGTGGTATAATGCGCATGTCATTATAAAATAGCGCATTGTCAACAACAACAACGTGCATTTATATAGCACTTTTAACGTACTATAATGTCCCAAGGTGCTTCACAGCAGCGTTATCAGACAAAATTTGACACAGAGCCTCAAACCCTAACCCAAGCCCTAACCCTAATCCTAAGAAACCCTCCGCTAACCCTAACCCAACCCCAACCCTAACCTAACCCCTAACCTTGAGGAAAAATTGCAGCGATATGGGGGAAGAGCGGGGATGTGGGACTAACTGGATTGCTCTTCGGAAGAGCCGGTGCACACTCGATGGGCCGAATGGCCTCCTTCTGTGCTGTACGATTCTATAATTCTATAAGGAGATATTGGGACAGGTGACCAAAAGCTTGGTCAAAGAGATAGATTGTAAGCAGCTTCTTAAAGGAGGAGAGAGAGGTGGAGAGGTTTAGGGAGGGGATTCCAGAGCTTGGGGCCGAGACAGCTGTAGGCACGGCCACCAATGGTGGGGAGAAGGGATTTTGGGATGCACAAGCAGCCATAATCGGAGGAACGCAGAGTTCACGGAGGGTTGTTGGGCTGGAGAATGTTACAGAGACTTAACATGAGACACTTCATGGGAGATTTTCTAGTATTGTATAATATAACACCAAAGCGTGTCTGAAATTCTTTTAGAAATGAGATAAGAATTCAAGCTGCTATTTTGAGCTCTCTACATCCGCCAATGTAATTAATACAAAAAAAAATTCTGGTATCCTTATGTCGATAGGGTGAGATGAAGTAAGGTGGGAGGAGGCTCGTGTGGAGTATAAACACTGGCATAGACCCGTTGGACCGAATGGCCTGTTGCTGTTCTTTAAAATTCTATGTAATTATCCCTGGTGATGCAATTTACATTTCAATTATATTCATAGTTACATTGATTTGTCATTGACTGTTTAGTTTTAAATGTGCACTAAATCTAATTTCAAATCTAAACATGTAGGAAATTCCATGCATTTTAATATTCATTTTTCTTTTTTTCTCCCCTCCTCGAAGCATTGAATCTTCACGGAGTACAGTCCCATTAGGTGCTGACAGCTTATCAATAGAAGCTCTCCAAAGCAGCTGTTGTTCTTAAGAACATAACAAATAGGAGCAGTTGTAGGCCATTCGGCCCTTCGAGCTTGCTCCACCATTCAATAAGATCATGGTTGATCTTCCACTGCAACTCCACCTTCCTGCACTGGTTCTGTTAGTATTCAAAAATCTATTAATCTCTGCCTTAAATATACTTAATGACTGAGTATCCTCAGCCCTCTGGGGTAGAGAATTCCAAAGATTCACAACCCTTTGAGTAAACCCTTCTTCATGTGGGAGTGCATTCAGTGACTGGTGGCAGGCTATTTGGCCGTGGAGCATCATAGCTGAGCACGCATGCATTTTAGGATTTACCAGACAATGATCACACTGGGAATTGGGAACTCCGGATGATTTTTCTCTTAGCCCTGTTGCACTGAGGTCAATTTTAGCACCCCAACTGTTGTCCCAGTTGAGATCAGCTAACTCTATGGACCGAGGATCGAATCTGGGACCATCTGGCCTGCATGGCTTAGTGCTGTACTGGGTATTGCCTTTGCCAACTAGGCCTTTGGGGGAAGCTTTTTCTTTACTATAATTACTTATCAGAGCAGAAAGGCACAAGTCCTTCAAAGCTCAGGAAAAAAAATGATGATGCACACATTGTTATTCCAAACAGGACTTGGCACAGTTTGACTTCTGCAACGCTTTATGAAATGCATCAGTATTTATTCAGTGTGTAGGAGGCATCAAATGCTTTGCACCTGAGTGTTAAACATTCTACATTCCTCGAATTTACACTGAAAGAATTATCATACAGCGAAGAATGAAATCTCAAATGTACTACCTGCTGTTTGGAAGCCCTGTCCAATAGCAGTGAAAAGAGAACAGAAACAGAAGCTGTAACATCGATGTCTTCAGGTGGTTCAGGAACTGGAAAGGATTTTCTAATGTTCTTCAGCCTCCTCCAAACTCTTACCATATGGCAGAATGAGGTGCCAAATTAGCTAAATTCTTTGATGCACTAATCTGGAGATTTGCAATGAAAATGGCACAGATTGTAAGTTTAAGAATCCCTCAACAACTCCGATCTAGTGCAACGTTTCCTCACGGTCATGACACTAATGTAGCCATAATCCTTAAGTTTACAAACTGCATGAAATACAAACAATGATGCCCATAATGGGCTTCAATCCAACATTTTCTAATCCAAATCATATTAAATAGATTGTACTTCCAGATATTATGACTGGCATATATGTCTGCTGCATTGTGAAAGGATAGCTGCTTCAAGGTGGCCATTTAACAGCTTTTAACTGAGAAACAGAACTTCAACTCTTAAGTACAAGTCACTCTCTCTCCCACCCCTCCATACAAATTATGCTAATGAAATTTCTATTATTTATAGACTCCGTTATGCAAAGATTGCACAAAAATCATTACTGTGATCTCTACTGGGGCCAGTTCTCAAAATTGGGTTGGAAAAAAATCAGACAGCAGCCCTGATGACTTGCTACTGAGCCATATAGATCAGAAATCCCAGGTTTAATCCCCAGTTAATTTGGCAACATTCTGGGTCAAATGTTTGTAGGGTAACCTCTGGACCTTCGAGTCTTTTTGGCTCAGGAATGCAGTTACCCATCAAGGAAATTCTACCATTTCCCGATATGTTTTAGAAAGATGTTCTGTGCTGATATTTTAATATTTCAGGTGCCGACCAAGGTGGCTGAAACATAACTGTCCCGTTTCAGACGTTAACAGACCTGCTGTCTACTTCCAGCTTTTTCTGTTTTATTTCAGACTTTCAGCCTTTGCAGTTTTTATTTTGCTGATACTTCCTGGACTCTCATACTGAGTTAGGCAAACAAAAACGGGATCAGGCATGCTATTAGCAAGTCTGCAAAAGAACCAATTGTCCAGTAAATCCACGGACCATATTCATTAGAATGGAGAAGGTTACAGGGTGGTTTAATAGAAGCGTCTGCAATTATGAAGGGATGGACAGAGTAGATTGAAACAGACTGTTTCCAGGGATTGCGGGGTACAGAACAAAGGGGCATAGATTATGCAAAATGAAAATCCCAATTTTCATCGCTCCACCATTGGTGGCCGTGCCTGCAGCTGGTTGGGCCCTAAGCTCTGGAATTCCTTCCCTAAACCTCTCCACCTCCCCTCCTTTAAGTCGCTCCTTAAAACCCACCTCTTTGACCAAGCTTTTGGTCACCCGTCTTAATATCTATTTATGTGGCTCGGTGTCAAATTTAGTCTGATAGCGCCTTGGGATGTTTTTACTACTTTAAAGGCGCTATATAAATGCAAGTTGTTGTTGTTGTAAATGTAAGAGATTGTGGAAAGAGAGCAGGAGAAACTACTTTAACAGAAGGTTGTGAGACTGTAGAATCCATTACCAGAGTTAATGATTGAAGCAGAGATCATATCAACTTTTAAGAATAGGATCGGCAGGTGGTTGAAGACAAGGGGGATAAAAGTATATGGGAACAGAGTGGACACATGGGATTATGACTACTGCTTGTGTGAAGGATATAGACCAACACAGACTTATTGTGCTGAATGGCCTGCTTCTATTTTGTCATTTCTATGTAAGTAGTATTGATCAAAGGATATCAACAAGTCTTTAATCCCTTTCTCTCAACTCCACACCAGGAATGAGGGTTGGAGATTTGCCTTCCATATCTAAGATTTATTTAGTGCCTAAAGTGTAGCTCGTTTGAACCATCTTACATCAACTAGCTCAAATTATATTAATGGTTACCAAACTAATCACACACTGCACACCACTGATTAAATTAGCTTAATCTTTTTCTTGCTAGAATCATCAAAAATGAAGGCAGATATACATGAATGATCATCAATTTATTAAGGCAATCTGTGACAACATGTTGATATCATCAAATTAAAACATTAAAATGCTCATGAAGTGAATGTTAGTGACTGATAGATTTCAGTATTTACAAGCTTCAATGTAGTTTATTTACCAGAACTCAGTGTCAGCTGCGCTCTACTGAAAACAGCTTACTGTATGAGATTATATATGTCAGAAAGGTTAGAGGTCACATAGCTGGCAAGTTAACAGCTTGGGCAACAAGTCTATCTGGATACATTTAAATTTGTTTTCAGCGTATAGCTGATGATTCATACAACCGCATCCTTTCGGATTGAGTTCAAGTTAAATGGATCTACCTCCCTCAGTCATTCACGTTCACCTCAAGAGACACCTGCAAGATCGATCCCCATTTGTAACCATGGTATTTCTTCTTTCTTTCACCATCTGCTTTTCATGTTAGATCAAACCTTGCAACTGAACTGTGCATGTACAAGGGTAACTATGCTGACTTCTGTCCCTCTGCTCTCAGACTTGGACTGTTAGGTACAAATGGTACCCATAATTTCCATTCCTGTGGCTGATTAGTCTTCTTAAACTCTTGAACTCCCACTCGTAACACTTAGCTCAGCAGACTTGCTTGGTAAGCTATTCTGAACTCTTCCCAGAATTGTCCAAACCTCTCAAGACTTTTCTATTTCTTTCAACTTTCCTCTAACTTGTAACTTCCGATTTGGGTGTGAAAGAATCAATCTTTTATCAAATTAATTTAACAAAATAAGGGGGAAAAATTTGGTTGCTTTGCGCCTCCCGTTAGCGCCCTGAGAGGGCGCTAAGGGGGCACAAAGCAACTAGCGCCCGGGTGCGGCGCTGCCAACGCCTCCCGCGAAATTCAGCCGGAGGTTAGCCGCGGCGGTAACCGTTAGCGTCCCGCGGCGATGCGCCTCCGGCGATGACGTCATCACCGTGCGCAGAACCCCTCTCGCGCCCCGGCCACGATCTTCGGTATCGCCCCCTGACTTACCACCGGACGCTATGTCCGACGGGGTCAGGGGGGCCTATCTGCGGCCAGGTCAACGCTAATTAAAGGCGGCTGCCGGGCGGCTATTTTTGTTGTCCCTCGCAGTGCCCCAAGAGGGAGGTGGGGCGCTTCCACTAGGTTCCCTTTTGGGGTGCTACTGATGAATTTCGGACGCGGGGGCGCTAATTTTTTCAGGGCGCCCCTAAGACTCTTCTCCACACCTATTTTGATGTCTTTATCAATCAAAATGACACAGTTTATTGCAAGGATTCATCTTTTAGGTGCCAATCACCATAATATATGTGGGTAGAACAAATGAAGGACAGAGACACGATGAGTTGCTAGTCCATGTGCTTGCTTTACTAGGCCAGAGCGAACTGAGCATGCTCATACTAAACCATGTGACAAACCATGTGATAATACATTACACTGCTTTCCCCTTAAAAAGATGTATGTATTCCCCTCTCAAATACAACAAAACTATGGCCCCATCTTTCCCAGCATTACATGTACCACATAAAGAAAACTCCTGGTGTTTTTTTCTTTTAAATGAATTACAAAGCCTACAAATGAACTACAAATCCAGTTTAATAACAGGTTTGCGGAGCCTTCCTGATCTCCTTACAGAAGGTTTTGGTGTTGAACCAATTTTTGGGCTGTTTTGTTTTGGTTCTGACTCAAAGATGATCCTGTTTCTATCTCTCACTTGTTTGAACTTGATGCCTCAGCTACTGAAGTCTGAACTGAGTCAGACTCATGTATGGGTTCATGATCAAGTGGTTCATGATCACTGTCCAATCCAGGCCAGTAAACAAAGCTTCTTGCAATTGATTTCATACTGACGAACCCTGGATGTTCAGTTTGATGTTCGGCCAGAATTCTATCTCTCAAAGAAGTAGGGACCACCATTCTGTTTCCCCACTTGATACAACCTTGCTCCCAAGACAATTCAGTACGACGGTTATGGAATGGTTTCAACTCTGTGTCCAGACACTGATCAGTCTATCCATTCAAGGTGTTTTCATACACTCTTTTCAGTACTGAGTCCTTTTGAGTCTCATCTGCAATCTCACTTCCAGTCACGGGGAAGTCTTTGTCAGCTGCACCTAGCGTGAAAATCTCACCTTCACTCCCAACACATGAATCCTCACATGTGGCAACCTGGACAAGGCATCTGCGATTGCGTTTTGCTTTGAAGTGCGATATTCAAACGTGTAGTCATATTGTGACAACAACACTGCCCAATGTTGCATTCTTGATGCGGCCATTGCAGGGATGGCAGATTTGGGCCCCAATATTGCTAGGAACGGTTTGTGATCGGTTATCAGGGTAAACTTTCTGCCAATCAGGAACTGTTGAAATTTCTATGGCGAATGCTTCCTTTTTAATTTGCATGTAGTTTCTTTTGCTCTTTGTGAGGGTTCGCGATGCGAATGCGATTGGTTTCTCTTGGCCGTCATCCATTACGTGGCTTATGACAGCTCCCACACCATAACTAGAAGCATCACATGCTAACTTAAGCTCACAGTCTGTGTCCAACACCGCCTTCAGTGTGCCAGTGCAGCCTTCGGTCGCCTGAGGAAGAGAGTGTTTGAAGACCAGGACCTCAAACCCGGCACTAAACTCATGGTCTACAGAGCAGCAGTGATACCCGCCCTGCTGTATGCCTCAGAGACATGGACCATGTACAGCAGGCACCTCAAAGCACTGGAGAGGTACCACCAATGCTGCCTCCGCAAGATCCTGCAAATCCATCGGCAGGATAGGCGCACCAACATCAGTGTTCTCGCTCAGGCCAACATCCCCAGCATCGAAGCTTTGACCACGTTCGATCAGCTCCGATGGACGGGTCACATTGTCCGCATGCCCGATACGAGACTCCCAAAACAAGCGCTCTACTCGGAGCTCCGGCACGGCAAGAGAGCCCCAGGTTGGCAGAGGAAATGCTTCAAGGACACCTTCAAAGCCTCCTTGAAAAAGTGTAACATCCCCACCGACACCTGGGAATCCCTGGCCCAAGACCGCACAAAGTGGAGGAGAAGCATCCGGGAAGGCGCCGAACACCTCGAGTCTCTTCGCCGGGAACAAGCGGAATCCAAGCGCAGGCAGCGCAAGGAGCGCACGTCAACCCAAGCACCCCACCCACCCGCCCCTTCAACCACTGTCTTCCCCACCTGTGACAGAGACTGTAGGTCCCGCATTGGACTCATCAGTCACCTGCGAACTCATTTTTAATGTGGAAGCAAGTCATCCTCGGCTCCGAGGGACTGCCTAAGAAGAAGAAGAAGAAGAAGTGCACAAGTAGAGCATCGCTAGAGAGACTTCTCTTACAAGTGTCGTACTGTTCTTGTTGCGTTTTCATCCACTTCCACTGGACATCCTTCTTGAGGAGCTCGTGCAATGGAGCTAACATGGTCGCTAACTCAGGTAAGAAACATGCGTAGTACTGGACCATTCCAAGGAAAGATCTTGGGCGAGAAATTCATATACTTACCGCCCCCTGTTAGCACCAGCGATTCTGGAAAAAATGGCGGCCGCCACTCTTGCACCAGCTGGAGATGGTCCCTGCGGTGGCTGCCATTTTTGTGTGCCCCTTTGCGTTGCCAGTAACCGGCAGCACCCTGTAAAAAAAAAATGGCGGCGTGGTGACGTCAGTTGGCGTGCAACGCCGATTGAACGTCACCTACGTGAAGTTCGAGCCTAGTGCTCAATTCAGCGCTGGGTCCTAAGCACGCCAGGTTAACCTGGCATGCAAGCAGGCTGACAGACGCTGACAGGTGTAAGAAATAGTGGTCCTATAGAATCATAAGAAATAGGCTTCTCTAGTTAAGGGAAATTCTTCAGCAGTCTGCCTGAGCCGATATAGAACAATGTAAATCATGTTAGATAAGGGCTTTCACAATGGCTCGTTATGAGGCCAAGGACATAACATAGAAACAGGCCTTTGTGTAGGCATGACTGGGCCTGATAGGTTGGGGAAGGAGCCTCGTTATCCGTGTATCTAAAGCAAACTGTCTGGGAGAAGGTAGCAAGATGTCCATACAAGAGATAAGCGAAGGAATGATCTCATGGGACTGGAGCCTAGGTTAGGAGGGGTCCGCATTGGGTATCTATTCCCCTGTAATTGAACAATAGAATGGGTAAATGTAATTAAACGAATGATTGATGTGAGGTATCCACCGGCCCCTAAAATAAGGTATATAAACGGGCAGACGAGAAGGGAAAAAAGGACAGATGGAGGAGAACTCCCCGAGGTGGATCCATGCTAGCTTCGGCTTAACACCTCAGATAGCTTGAGAGACGACCGAAGAAGAAGAGATTGTTACTGCAGGCTGCAAAGATCAAGTTGTCCTTCCTCATCCGTTCGTCCGTCCGATCCGGGCCCGGTAAACCGTTCTCACCTGTTACGGGTCGTATGTCTACTGTGTCTATCCTGATTATGTGTTTGTATTTGAACCGTCGCTCCTCAATAAACCGCTTGTGACTCCTTGACCCTTTTGGCTAATCTGTGATCAAATCTTACAGTGGTGTCAGAAGTGGGATCACAGAAGTAGGAGTCATACAGGCCTTGGTTTGTGAGAACCGACAAACTCAGTCAACCGCGTGTGATCATCGCTAAGACTGGGTAGGAATCCGAGAGAGAGAGAGGGCGTTCCGAATAAGTGAAACCAGAGGTACAATGACGTTGGCATTTCACAGGAAACAGTTGATAGATAGCCTGATAGAGAAAACAGACACGCCTGGGGCGACGGACATCCTAAGGATTTTAGAGGAGTGCAATGGGGATTACAATTGCATTCTCGGCAGGCTCTCTGAGGACGTCCAGAAATGCAAACTTAAGCTAAAAAAAGGCCAAGATAAGTTGGCCTACTTGTGCGCCTCACAGTTAAATTTAAAAAAAACAAGAATTGAAGGAACAGGTAGACAAGTTACAAAAGGAAAGCGAAGGTTGGCAGGGAAGCCTTGCCGCCCTGCACAATCAGTTCCGGTGGGAACAGGAACTGCAAGATGGAACGCGTTGTACACAGAAAAAGCTAGAACTAATACTGGAACAAAATATCGAGTTACAGGCAGAAAATACCAGACTAGATGAGGAGTTAGAAGATGCACGGGGGTCTTTGAGGGAGTTAGACCAGCGCCAAACCGTCGCCTCCCTTGAAGCAGACCATGTCCCGGGTTCAGCTAAAATCCAACAGCTTCAGGCACAAATCGGTCAACAGTGGGCAGTGGTGGCTGCTGTCTCCAAAACCAGAGCAGGAGACCCCGGCCCTTGTTGGGACAATATAGTTGAGAATCTCGCCCCCTCTTCTCCGCACCCTCCGTTCAAGGACGGCAAGACAAATGAAAAAATGCCAGTGTGTGCGGTCACCCGAGCCAGGGCTGCGCGCCAGCCTAGGCACAAGACTGACCGAGAGGAGGCCAAAGGCCAACCATGCACGACCACTGATGACGAGGGCGAAACCACCACCTATGTGTTGTATTTGAACCGTCACTCCTCAGTAAACTGCTTGTGACTCCTCGACCCTTTTGGGTAATCTTTGAGCCTTGATCAAATCTTACACGGGCGATATCTGCAGCTGTTAAAGGGACACACACATCAATCAGGTAAGTTTGAATGGAAGGGTTTGGCCTTGGTTTTTAGAATTTTATTGAAGTGGTGACTTGCTGCAATATATGTGAAAAGTTTTTTTAAGTGTTTTGGGAGTGCTGCTGGACACTTGCAAGGGCTCGGATGGTAAGTGAACGCCTTTGCGTAGACAACATGCTGCGAATACTCAGCAGGTCACGCTACATCCGTGGAGTTCACATCTCAGGTCAACATGCTGCCTGACCAACTGAATATTTGCAGCATCTTATGCTGTCATTTCACATTTACAGCATCCGCTTGCAGAAGGAAGGGGAAGACGCAGAAGAGGAGGAAGCCGAAGAGGAGGAATCAGACGGAAGGATGCATCCCAGGCAGCCCCTTTGTGGCCGGCATATCCAGGATGGAATCATCCGCCTGCGGTCTCACTGGCTGGGCAGGCTGCATTTCTTGGGTGTGTGAAATGAGGAAGGCTCAAGGGTGGAGTTGTGCAGACGGGAGGGCGGGAAAGCTAGAGGTGCTTGCCAGAAGGAGGATAACGTACGAGGATACCCGCATCTTGTATCCTTTCAGCCCCGCCGCTGGCCAAGGGTTCAACCAGGCCCCTGCCAAGAATGGCCTGCACCGTCTCCTCCATGGGGGTGAGGTGAGGCTAGGAATGGGAGATGTGCTTCGTGATTGGTGCAGATTGTTGGTAGGCGAGTGATTGGGAGTTGTGCATTGAGCAGTGTGTGAGGCTAGTGGTGCAGTTAGTAGGAGACGGCTTTTGAAGATGCATTCACTGACCTTGACCAGTGGTCTGAGGTCATGAAGCTTCTTTGGGCACTGCAGCCAGGTGGTGAGGGTGACACTGCTGGCAGTGACGGCCTTGGTAATGCACTCCTACATTGTTCTTTCTGGAGGGCCTCCTGGCCCCTGTGGGTAGAGGGCCAGTCTTGACCCCCCTGCACAAAGCTGGAGTGCTGCGTGCGAGACCCTGGGTGCCCCTTCCCTGGCTTGCTGAGCCATTTGTGGTAGTGCTGAGGCAGTTGTCCCATTTATTGAGTTTAGGAAGGTAATTCAGCATTAAGTGCTGAATATAGACATTTGGAACTTCTTTTAAATATTGATTATTTGTTAAAAGACAGAAAGGGCTAAAAAAATGTATTGAATCAGTGCATTTTATTTTCCCTTGCTTCAATGTGCATGGCCCTTTAAATTTCAGAGCTTCTCACTGCCCACAATGCATTGCGAGCTTCACAGCCTCGCACACAGATGCTCGGGGAAGCAGCAACGCCGCACCAGCACAACAAATTGGTCCCAAATCCCTCGTGCAACGTCACCTGGACAGCGTTGCACCTAAGTTTAGCGCTGCACCACCTACCACCATGCCCCCCACACCAATTTACCTCATTTAGTGCGGTGGCCATTTCGGGCGGCCGTTAATGGCAGTTGGTGAGGACACCGACTGATTTCCGGCAACAATGAATTTTTCCCCCCTTAACTCAGACACGTTCTGTGGCTTTGGAGCATTGATGACAGCATCAACCTTTTCCTTAACTGGTTGCAAGCCATTTGCATCAACTTTCAGACCAAGGTACACAACCTCGGGCTGCACAAAAGCACACTTGCTCCTTTTCAATTTGACATTGTGGGAATTCAACCTTTGAAGCACTAAATCTAACACTTCTAGATTTTCTTCCTTGTTGCTTGTTGCGATCAGCATATCGTCTTGATTGCATAAGCAATTTGAAACTGCTTGCAAAATCTTATCCATCGTAATCTGGAAGATTTTGGGGGAGAATTTTACACCATACTTGGTGTATGAGTACAGTCCCTTGTGTGTGTTGATAGTGAGATACTGTTGACTCTCTTTGTCAACATTCAGCTGAGCGTAAGCGTGCGACAGGTCAAGCTTGGAGAAAACCTTTGACCCAGAGAGTGCTGCTTACAAATCTTGCGATGTAGGTAACGGGTACTGCTCATCGTCAACTGCTTGGTTGATAGTAACTTTGTAGTCACCGCACAAGCGTACAGTTTTGTCTGCTTTGGGCACTATCACAATCGGGGTAGCCCATTCACTTTTGTCAGTTTTTACTAGCACTCTGTTCTCTCTGAGCTTCACTAGCTCTTCCTCCACCTGACTTTTCAACGCATAGGGGTCCGGCCTTGCCTTACAATAGACAGGCTTCGCATTGGACCTGATGCGGATATGCGCGTCATACCCAGTGATGCCCTCATAACTGTCTGAGAACATGCTTTTATACTTGTTCAGCATTATGTCGCGTCACTTCTTTGAAGCATCTACGCTGACGATGTTTTTCCAGTCTAGTTTTAACTTTCTCAACCAGTCTTTGCCCATGAGGGTTGGCCCATTGTTGTAGCTCGCTACAATAATAGGCAACTTTACTGACTGGCCATTGTGTTGAACTGTACATTTCATTTGTCCACATGTCTCTAGGATTTCTCCGGAGTGGATTTTTAACTCTACGGTACTCTTTGTAAGTGGTATTTGATGAAACTTACTCTCATATGTGTCCTTACTCATGATAGAGCAGTCCGCCGCCGTGTCGATACACATATCAATATATTGCTCGTTGATCAAAAGTTTTGTATGGAAGTCTTTCTCACAACTGCTAGCATTGCCGCTAGTGGCATAGATACCGTAGATGCCTAGTTCTTCAACATCAGGTGTGTTCACACCAATATTGTGAACTCCTCCCTTTTGTTGTTGCTGCTTTGCATTGCCACTAGAATGGTTCTTACTTTCTGCTTTTGATCTAGCTCTGCAAGCTGTTGAAATATGGCCTTGCTTCTGGCAGTGAAAACACTTCGCATTTCTGTATTGGCAGGACTGAGGTGAGTGATTTCCATTGCAGCGATAACAATTCACTGAACTGCTCTCACAGACATGCTTTTGATTTGGTCTCACAACTTTAGGTTTGGCAGTGGCTTTGTGACTGTAAACCTCAGCTGCACTAGTCACTTGAGTTGGACGGAGCTCCCTAGCATTCTTAGACGCCATTAGGTTCGGAGTGTTCAGTAACTTGGACTGTGTGCGCTCATCCACCAGTCCACACACAAACTTACCTCGCAATGCATGATCCAAAAGTGTGCCGAAGTTACAATACAAAGACAGGTTCTTAAGAGCTACAATGTACTCACTGATGGTTTCACTTTGTTTTTGGTTTTTGTTACCAAACTTATAGCTATTTCTAACGGCTTTGGGTCAAAATGGTCCTCGAGTTTCTCGACAATAGCTTCAAACAACGCATTTTTCGTTTTCCCTGGCGTGAGTAGATTTGTCAACATTCCGTAGACATCTGGCCCGATCTCTGTTAGAAAAATTGCTTCCTTATGTTCACGAATTACTTTATTTTGAGCTTGAACATTCTCATCTGCACCTTCGGTCCCAATAATGTTATTGCCCTTAAATAAAAGCTCAGTGTAAGAACTGAATGGTTTGCGAGCTCGGTCATACATGCCAAGGCTTCCAATGAATCCCATAGGCGCGGCCATGATTGTCCCGATCCCATTAAACAGTGACTCAGCACGCTACCTGTGTACCTGTGAGAATCAACGCTGCTGTTGCTGTCTATATATACACACAAAGGCGAAGCACATACGATTCTGCATCAGCATTAACAGTAAAACATCACAAAAATTCAGTTTAGGTGTCACAAATTCACCTTAAACTTGTCCACTCAAAGGTTGAACACTGTGTCTTTCCATGATCCCTAAAAATGTCTTTGGGATCCCAGCCTCATCGCCAAAATGTAATATATGCGGGTAGAACAAATGAAGGACAGAGACAGGGTGAGCTGCTAGTCTATGTGCTTGCTTTATTAGGCTAGAGCGAACTGAGCATGCTCATACTAAACCCGAGTTAAACTCAACCCAATGGTCTCTAGGCTTGTGATCCTGGCAACTTACATTTGGTAGCTCTGATCATTAATTGGGGCCAGCTCCTGGTTTTATGAGTCCTTTGGTCAAGAGGATATGTTGCTAAGTGCGATTTGTTGATAGGGTGCGATATGTTGATAGGGTGCGAAATGTTGATAGGGTGAGATATGTTGATAGGGTACGATATGTTGATAGGGGCGATATGTTGATAGGGTGAGATAAGTTGATAGGGTGAGATATGTTGATAGGGTGCGATATGTGGATAGGGTGAAATATGTTGATAGGGTGAGATATGTTGATAGGGTACGATATGTTGATAGGGTGCGATATGTTAACATGGTGCGATATGTTGATAGGGTGAGATATGTTGATAGGGGCGATATGTTGATAGGGTGAGATATGTTGATAGGGTGCGATATGTTGATAGGGTGCGATATGTTGATAGGGGCGATATGTTGATAGGGTGAGATAAGTTGATAGGGTGAGATATGTTGATAGGTTGAGATATGTTGATAGGGTGCAATATGTTGATAGGGTGAGATATGTTGAGAGGGTGTGATATGTTGAGAGGGTGAGATATGTTGCTAGGTGTGATAAGTTATTATCTTAATGGCGAGAAACTGGAAAGTACTGCACTACAAAAGGATCTGGGGGTCCTAGTGCAAGAAAATCAAAAAGTTAGTATGCAGGTGCAGCAGGTGATCAAGAAGGCCAACGGAATGTTGGCTTTTATTGCTAGGGGGATAGATTATAAAAACATGGAGGTATTGCTGCAGTTATATAAGGTATTGGTGAGACCGCACCTGGAATACTGCATACAGTTTTGGTGTCCATACTTAAGAAAAGAGATACTTGCTCTCGAGGCAGTACAAAGAAGGTTCACTCGGTTAATCCCGGGGATGAGGGGGTGGACATATGAGGAGAGGTTGAGTAGATTGGGACTCTACTCATTGGAGTTCAGAAGAATGAGAGGCGATCTTATTGAAACATATAAGATTGTGAAGGGGCTTGATCGGGTGGATGCGGTAAGGATGTTCCCAAGGATGGGTGAAACTAGAAATAGGGGGCATAATCTTAGAATAAGGGGCTGCTCTTTCAAAACTGAGATGAGGAGAAACTTCTTCACTCAGAGGGTAGTAGGTCTGTGGAATTTGCTGCCCCAGGAAGCTGTGGAAGCTACATCATTAAATAAATTTAAAACAGAAATAGATAGTTTCCTAGAGGTAAAGGGAATTAGGGGTTACGGTGAGCGGACAGGAAATTGGACATGAGGCTGAGTTCGGATCGGTCGGGGCCCTGTGGGTGGCGGAGCGGGCCCAGGGGCTGAGTGGCCGGGTCCTTCTCCTACTTCTTGTGTTCTTTAGATTTCAGGTTAGGATCAGATCAGCCATGATCTTATTGAATGGCGGAGCAGGCTCGAGGGGCCGATTGGCCTACTCCTGCTTCTATTTCTTATGTTCTTATGTTGATAGGGTGAGATATGTTGATAAGGTGAGATATGTTGATAGGGTGAGATATGTTGCTAGGTGCGATATGTTGATAGGGGCGATATGTTGATAGGGGCGATATGTTGATAGGGTGAGATATGTGGATAGGGTGCGATATGTTGATAGGGTGCGATATGTTGATAGGGTGAGATATGTTGATAGGGTGAGATATGTTGATAGGGTGAGATATGTTGCTAGGTGCGATATGTTGATAGGGTGCGATATGTTGATAGGGTGAGATATGTTGATAGGGTGAGATATGTTGATAGGGTGAGATATGTTGATAGGGTGCGATATGTTGATAGGGTGCGATATGTTGATAGGGTGAGATATGTTGATAGGGTGAGATATATTGCTAGGTGCGATATGTTGCTAGGGTGCGATATGTTTCTCGGTGCGATATGTTGATAGGGTACGATATGTTGATAGGGTGCGATATGTTGATAGGGTGCGATATGTTGATAGGGTGCGATATGTTGATAGGGTGAGATATGTTGATAGGGTACGATATGTTGATAGGGTGCGATATGTTGATAGGGGCGATATGTTGATAGGGTGCGATATGTTGCTAGGTGCGATATGTTGATAGGGTACGATATGTTGATAGGGTGCGATATGTTGATAGGGTGCGATATGTTGATAGGGTGCGATATGTTGCTAGGTGCAATATGTTGATAGGGTGCGATATGTTGATAGGGTGCGATATGTTGATAGGGTGCGATATGTTGCTAGGTGCAATATGTTGATAGGGTGAGATATGTTGATAGGGTGAGATATGTTGATAGGGTGAGATATGTTGATAGGGTGCGATATGTTGATAGGGTGAGATATGTTGATAGGGTGCGATATATTGATAGGGTGCGATATGTTGATAGGGTGAGATATGTTGATAGGGTGCGATATGTTGATAGGGTGAGATATGTTGATAGGGTGCGATATATTGCTAGGTGCGATATGTTGATAGGGTGCGATATGTTGATAGGGTGCGATATGTTGATAGGGTGCGATATGTTGATAGGGTGAGATATGTTGATAGGGTGCGATATGTTGATAGGGTACGATATGTTGATAGGGTGCGATATGTTGATAGGGTGCGCTATGTTGATAGGGTGCGATATGTTGATAGGGTGAGATATGTTGCTAGGTGCAATATGTTGATAGGGTGAGATATGTTGATAGGTGCGATATGTTGATAGGGTGAGATATGTTGATAGGGTGCGATATGTTGATAGGGTGAGATATGTTGATAGGGTGCGATATGTTGATAGGGTGCGATATGTTGATAGGGTGCGATATGTTGATAGGGTGAGATATGTTGATAGGGTGCGATATGTTGATAGGTTGAGATATGTTGATAGGGTGCGCTATGTTGATAGGGTGCGATATGTTGATAGGGTGCGCTATGTTGATAGGGTGCGATATGTTGATAGGGTGAGATGAAGCAAGGTGGGAGGACTCTCGTATGGAGCATAAACACCGGCATAGACCTTTTGGGCCGCATGGCCTGTTTTGCGCTGTAAATTCTATGTAATAGCTCTGTCTGAACTTCCCGGAATGTTTAGCATTAACTTTCTGAATTCTCAGAGTGCATCAGGTTGTTTGTCGAAAAACATTTTTAAAGCCATGTTTCCTACATCTGATTTTTTCACAGGCTTGGTACAGGCCGTTAAACAACCAGGGAAATTGTATAACGGGACATCTGAAGTGATCTCTTATAACTACTCGCCTTGATTTCTGCCAGTCATCTCTCTCCTGAGATCAAGTGCTGATTTCCAAGCACAAGCTGTAACAGAGGCCAGATATTACAAGCTTTTGTTTTGCACTTGCCTCTGGCAGCATATACTCAAAAATTCATTCCGATAAAAAGAAAGTGCTTGTTTCTCTTGGGGAAGAGTTGTGGTAAAAGTTAATTTGCTGTAAGGTAAATGATTAGAAGAATGAACTTTTATTGCTTTTTAGGCACACGAGGGTAGGAATTCTGATTGTGAGCTTTACGTATGAACACTGAACACACTACATTTCTATGTGTGCTACTTTTATGCAGACATTACCTCATTTAAAATGAATAGTTAATGCCTGTGTTAAAATGACACACACAAAAATGTAGCGTGAGCACATTAAGCATTTATACATGAATGTTGCCGATCAGAAGTTCTATGTTATCAGGTTAGCTCTAAATAGGTCAATCATTTCCCCATGCTTTTATCTAATGGGCATCAAACACTATGCTTGACTGATGCCCTCATTTGTTTCACTGGCAATTCATCCAAAGGTGGGCCCCTAAGCAATCCTTGACTGCAGTCAATCACTGCTGAGGAGCCCCTCGGAATACGACATTGATGCTCTATCAATGTCGATTTTTCAGTACTCGATCGCGGTGCTGCTCTGGCAGTGTGGTCAGAGGAGAGCCTGGATCTTGGTTATCTGCTGTCTAGATCAAGATGTAGAGAGTCACAGCAAGGAAAAGAATAACAAAGATGATACCAACAGCTGAAAAGAAAAACTCGGTCAAATGAACAGTGTCAGTAAAGCAGAGGTAACTATGGAATAAAGTTGTTTCAGAACAAATTGTGAGACACATACGTGGCATCAGATGTTGTTTTTCTGGTAATACACTTGAGTGTCTTTTTAAAGAAAAAGCTGGAAATGATTGGTTCTCTCAGTCTGACATAATAGGCTTTTCTGTCAGATTAAATGCCCAGATCTTATCTTTGTAAATTCCTGTTGCTGTCATGTAAAGATTTCTAGATTTGCCTCCAGTCTTGTATGGGAAAACGTTCACATTGATGTGAATTCTGGGATATGACTAGGCGTCAAAGAGTATTTGCAGTTTACCGAGCTCCAGTAAGCATCATTCACGTTGGCAAAAATATTCATTGTTGTCACCATGTGGGATGCAAGCACGTTTTGCCGTGATACAATTCCACGGATCTGGTCTGACACGTTATTTACTGCCCTGCAATGTGCCTTGTAGTCTACCATAAATGACCGTGCCAGTATGTCATAAGTTGGTGCTCAAGTGCTGCCAATAGTATTCTACAGGGAAGATTTTCTTGCACACTATTCCATTGAAGTAGAATGGCCCAGAATTTGCAGTTGTAATGACGGTGAAACTGTCAGTGCTCGCCGTCATTACTGTGTAAAACTGACAGCAACTTCTGGCGTCCACACATGCGCAGTTAAACGCGGTAATCCGGAAGGTGCTGTCAGTGATACCCTGCTCCTCCACAGTTGCAGTCTTTGCAGATGCATTCAACACAGAATCAGTGATTTGTCACGAACTTCAACTTTTTACGCATTATTCTCGCTGTAAAAACATTGAAAATGTTAAGCCTTGTTGAATGAGATGTAATTGAGTTTTTAACGGTATAATTAATAATTGCTGAACAACCTCTCTGGCCCTGATAAAACTCATTTTATAAGTGTGGAGTGTCATTCCCTCCATTCCATGATAAGAATTTCATGATTTTTAAAATAATAAATAATAATTTTTATTTTATTTTCTGAAAGTGCGTTTACGATATTTCAGTTTCTACATTAATACCCCGTGTATGTCCCAATCTTTATTTAACTTTCTGTAAAATGATTAAAAAGTGAATTATAAGCCATGCTTTTTACTTCCTGGTTTGCTGGTCTGCAATAATTCTTCAATCTGATTGGCTGCTCAGCTTGCTTGATGATTTCACTATTCCTAGATGCCACAGATCCCCTACAGATGGCACCAGATTGAAAGTCACGTCAGATTAGGGGTAATTGATGCTCTAGAGTCTGCTAAATCTTTATGGGCAGCTTTTTTTGATGTCAGCGGCAAGCGCCGTCCCTTTGCCGCTGACTGCAAAATCAAGGCCAATATGTTTGGAATGTGTGACAACTCCTCAATATTGAAAGTTTTTGTGCTTTTTGAAAAAAAAACTGCTGCTTTGTTCAAGGAGAAGAATTAACATCTGAACTTCTGCTGCATAATGTAAGACTATTAGAGCTATATGAAGATCTAGTGCGCTGATATAAAAACAGCCAGAAATTTGTGTAAATGGGTCACTTAATTTTAATCTACGGTCTGAAATAGCACTAGCTGAATAAAAAAAGAAAGATAGGACGTCCCAAAGCGCTATACAGCCAATGAAGTACTTTTTTTGAAGTGTAGTCACTGTTCTAATGTAGGAAATGCAGCAGCCAAATTGTGCATGGCAAGCTCCCACAAACAGCAATGTGATAATGACCAGATAGTCTGATTTAGCGATGTTGGTTGAGGGATAAATATTGGCTCGGACACCAGGGAGAACGCCCCTGCTCTTCTTTGAAATACTGCCACAGGATCTTTTACATACACCGAGAGAGGAGATTGGGGCCTCAGTTTACCGTCACATCTGAAAGATGGCACCTCTGTCAGTGTAGCACTTCCTCAGTACTGCACTGGAGTGTCAGCCTGGATTATGTGCTCAAGTCTCTGGAGTGGGACTTGAACCCACAACCTTCTGACTCCGAGGCGAGTGTGCTACCCACTGAGCCACAGCTGACACCTAATATGGATATTGAGTAAAACTATTTTTAAAGAAAACAAGTTCCACTGTTATTATGCCTTTTATTTAACCAAATGTTCCAAGGTGCTTTACTAAGAGGTCAAGGCTAGCCAAGCAGGAAGACAGGTAATTAGGGAGGTGGCCAAAAGCCTGGTTGAAGAGATACAACTTGAGGCAGGGAAAGAGGTAGCAAGGCAGAGGGGTTTATAAAGAGTTCTAGAGTGCAGGAGCAGGATGGCTGAAGGCTCTGCCATCAGTGGTGGAGTGAAGGCTGAGAGTGTGGGGGAATTTACATTAGACTAGAATCATAAGAGCTGCCCGTCGTAAGCAGGTAAGTAGCAGGATGGGCTGCTGGACTGTCTTGCGTGCGATGGGGAGGGTGTGGGTGGGTCGAGTTTGCTGCAGGGGAGGCCTCAGCTTTCATTGTGGGGCTCGGAGAAGCACTCCTGCTCCTGGCCTCAAAGGAAAGTAATAAAAATAAATACATTTTGCCCTCGATTGTCTTCGCTGCTGATTTGGCCTGGTGGAAAACTCTGCCCTGCCTGCTCAGGCTGTCTAGTAAAAATTGCAGTCTGGTCCTGATGATGTCATTGGCATCTAACATTCATATGTTAAACAGGACCCCACTGGCTTTAGGCAGGCGTCCTTGTCGCTTGCTCAGGAGAGAAGGTGAAAATCCGAACATGCCTGCTCCTGGTGGCTCCAGAGCAGGTAAGTAAGTTGGGTAATTTTAATTTCCAACCACCCAGTTCCTGCCGGCCGGGTAGGGTTAAAATCGACCTCTATACATAGATAGTCTCCCTGTACAGGAGGTCTTTAAGACAAGGCTCATTGTGTCGCTGACATGACTTTAAGAGTATGATGTAATTAAAACAAATTTAGCTGAATAGAAATATAGGTCGGAATTTTGCCGGTGCTCAGCGGACGGATGGGTGGCGGGTCAGCTGTTAAATTTTAAATGATTGACAGCGGGTCGGGAACCCGCTGTCAAAACGCGCACACTGGACTTTCCCGATGTCGGGTCTGTCAGTGCTGAGCAGACCCAACAGGCAGCGGCAGGGGAGGCAATTAAAATCATTAGTGGCTTGTTTACAGCCACTTATCAATGGTTTTTTTCCCCAGCTTTTTGGATTTGACAGGTCACCCACCAGTTTCCTGCTGTGTCTAGACTTTGTCTGCGAAGCTGAGGCAGGAGGTCAGTGGCCATTGAATCAACTGTTGAGTTGACAGCTTCAAATGTCAAGTCAAAGCTCCCATCTTACAGAGATATCTTCACTCAGCCACAAACTCTTCCTCACTGCATTTCCACAACAGATTCACCATGCTGCAAGTCTTTACACAAGTTTCCATCCAGTTTGACCTCATTACCTCTCTCACCATTGACAGATCGCTTCTGTCATCTCTACTTCACCTGCCATCTATTCCATCAGCATGGGTGCCCTTTATACTCTCTCACCTTGGTCCTCAGAATCCCACCACGATCAGCCCCAACATCAGCAGCACCAGGCACACCAGCAGCACCAACAACCACACCAACCTTCTCCGCAATCACCTGATGCTGCACAGGACACAGGGTATCAACACTCAACCACATTGCTGCCTGGGAGGCCAGGAATGGCCTCATCTTGGCCAGATTTACTTCACTTGATGTTGTACACCCTGGCTGCCACATGATGTGCCAGGTTGGCACCACCCACACCAACACCATAAAGCATCCCTTCAATGCCCAAGCCATTCCTTTCACACTCATCACCATTACGGGGGGTACTGTTATGTCTCACCATTCACTGAAACTCACTAAGCCACTTCCAAAGGTGCACACAAATCTGTCCAAAATGCAAAGTGTTGAAAATAAAGGTTTCAATGTTTGATACCACATTAACAGAAACTTTACATGAACATTGCATAAAACACCCAAGTGCCTACCCTTGTGTGTTGTTAGTTGGTATGATTGCACTAGGATGAAGGTGAGTGTGAGGGGTGGCAAGTGAGATGGGGATGTGATAATGTAGATAGAGAGGGATGGGTGGAGGTACAAGGTAAGTTGGTGTGAGTAAGGATGTGCAGGAGTAGGGTAGGGAAGGCAGAGTGATGGGGATGTGATGAGAGGCACAGCAGGATGAGGTTGAGTGTGGCTTTGTACTAATGTTTCGTGATCTACTGAGATAATTGAAACGTTTGCGACATTGCATCCAGGTCCTCCTGACCACATCCCTGCTTGTGCCCTCCTGTGCAATGTGCAACCAGGCTGTGTTGATCTCCTGGGGAGGTCTCTTCTGCCCATGAGAAGGGAAGAGGACCTCCCTGCATGCTCTGACTCCCTCCATAAGCATATGGAGGGAGTCATGGGAGAGCCTGGTTGCAACCCTGCACCTCTGTGCAGTGCTTGCTAATGTTTGCAGCACCTCAATGCTGTGGAACACTGACAGCACAAACGTCAAAATAAATTTGGCCACGGTCCCTTTAAGGAAACCGGATGATGATGCATCATCAAATGATGCCACCAGACCCACTTCATCTAATTGGCTGGGAAATGCGCTGGGCGGGCTTAGCAAGCCCCATCAAGGGAAATTCATTTTAGAGGCCGGGATGGAGCCAGCAGCGGGCTTGGGACCCACCACTGAATTCGCCCGCCGCGGACTCACTGAGGTTAGTAAAATCGTGGCCATAGAGCCTGAAATTCCATGAGAGTCTCCTGCCAAAACCCAGGAAAAATGGCATAAACATTGTAAACATGTCTCCTGGCTTCTGCCAATCTCCTGCTGATCTTAAATTTATTTTCTTTAAATAATGTTTATTCCTCCTGAAGGGAATGCATTTTTATATCATTGTGTGCTATTTCATTTCAATTTCAATATGCAAGAAATTTTGGATCTTCTTGCAGGCTTCTGTACTCTTCCAGGGTCAAGTACAGGGATATTATAAGCTGTAGTTTATACCTTTGTTTTGGATATTGCCATGGGAACTGGTGATACTGGAGGTAAGGGAGTTTACAGCCAAGGTTCCCTGAGAAAGTGCTTTACCAAAATGTTTACCCAGGAATGGTTTTGTCATTATGGGGTCAGTTTTAAAAATTTGTACACAAGACATGGAGCCTCGCTCGACAGGAGGGCAAATCGGTTTTGAATTTTAATGATGGAGAGATTGGGCAGTTGTGTGCTTAGCAAGCTGACTTCCACACCTAATTGCCCAATCTTCCCTCTTCATCAAACAAGACCCCACATTGAATACACTAAAGCATAACATTTACTTTTATTTAATATAAAGGTAGCCGATAAATTATACATTTACAGTTTATTAGTGATATAATCACTGAATTAGACATTATTCTTCTGTTTTCTTGGAAATTTTAGTGAACACGCTAGAGTCACTGAGCAGGTTTCAGGGGCATCCCCTTCCAACCCCCCCTCCCCCCCCCCCCCAACACCCACCCCCCAATACCCTGTTTGGCAGCACGAGACATATAACACTACTCCTACAAGTTCCAATCAGCACCATGTCTGTTTTGTTCTGTGGGTATCAGCCTTAGTTCTGAAACTTTTATTTTCACTGGCCTAGATTTTCCGCACGGTTGCATTGTTTTTATCATCACAATTTGCTTGAAATTGGCCAAACCAGCGCACAAGATTACTGATTTCACGCGCAAATTATGTCCAGCGCAAAATGAGTTTCTACGATCCTTTGCGCTAATTTAAAAAACATCGCTCTAGCAGCTGGCCCTGCCCACAAAGCTGGCCATGCCAACAGATCGAATTAATCACTTGTGAATTTCTGCTATTGGTGCCCGTTTATGGGCCTTCCAGGAGACTCTTAAAATTAAGATTATTTTTACGTGCAAGGACACTAATAGGCACCTTTTAAAAGCTTCCGAATATAACTTTTTAATGTACTAAGAAACTGACTACTGTACACCGATATAATTAGCAAATGGTTCTGTGTGGTTTTGTAAAGTCATTTTCAGTTATTTAAAATTGGGTTACTCACAGGTGGCGGATTAAGTTGTGCAGAAACTTCAGAAAAAAAAACGTCTCAAAAATAGAGCAACTTGTGACGCAATTTACACCGGGATCGCCAGGACAATTGTTGTTTTTTTTTTGCTGTTAAATTTTCGTATTATTCATTGTTGTTGTTGTCAAATTCATGCAAGTAAACTGCAAAAATATGTTTCCTGTCACATATGGTCTCCTCACCCTCCATACTGTTCACATTTTCACAGCTTCTGAATTCAGTAACAGGTTTCAGGAAAGATTTAAGGACTTGGCATCCTGAGAAGCGAGAGGAGCTTATTATTAAAATAAAAACCCTGCAGTTTAGACCTCTTGCACACCTAAAGCCATGAAACTTCGAATGTTATCTCAGTATCTTCTTCCTGCTTCCAAATGGGGAAAGGTCTACTAAAAAAACCCTGGAATCTGTTTAATCAGAACCATTACACTGGACCTCATTCAGGATATCTTTATAGGATATTAACAAGGAAAGCAAAAAGGCAAAATTAATTCACTCAACCAACACGTTTTTAAAATAGCATTTTCAAGAGTTTATATTCAGAATGTATATTTCGTGGAACAGTTGCATATTTTGATTAAGTGCATGCTTGAATGGACATTCTCTCATCTTTAGTCTCCAACCTCTCTCCCCCCATAGTGGTGTTTATACCACAAATAATACTGACATTTATAATTTGAGTACTGTTCTTTCTGCTTGTGTTTGCCCTGTACCTAAGAAAGGTACATCCTTTCTAACTACAGTGAAACCTATAAATTACGGACACCTTCGGGACTGGGATCAGCTGTCTTTTTTTTTGCAGGTGTCCTCATTTTCAAAATGGTCATTTTATATACAGTAAACATTTTCCCAACCATCTTGAAGAACCAGCTGAGATTATGATCAGCACCTAATCAAACTGCAACAGCGCTTTAGAATCCAACTCCCACACATCAGCGTTCAGCTCTGTTCACTTAACAGTTTTGAAGCTAAAATCCCGTTTCATCTCAAACTGCTCTCACTTGGGGCAGAGTGTAACTTCAGTAATGAACTGTGTTTCTCAGTTCTGCTTACCATCATTGGGGCAGTCACAGGACAAAAATAGGTGGAAATGTGATAACAGTTTGTGCCGGTATATTGAAACTTCCAACAACAAGTCTCAGAACAGATTGAGAACAGTTGGGAGGGAAATCACAACAGGCCACATTATGTGTAGGAGTGAAACTGCAGTTTTCTGGTTGAGCAGTGAGTCTGCAGGAAGACTGACTGAGAGCTGGGACTCGCAGGCCTGTCCTTCAATCTACAGAGAGCGACCCGGGACAGCCATCCACCTTCACCCCCAAAGCCTCTCAAAGAAGCATCAGAAGCCGAGGGCCAGGGGGAGAGGGGCTGCCAGCAGCCACGAAAAGAGTGTATTGGCACAGTGCTTGGGCAGGAAAGGACGCCCCCTCTCGCTGTTCGCACGCGCTTTCCTTGATTTGGGAGGCTGCATACAGATCAGCGAGAGGTGGCAGCAGGTTTTGTGAAAGAAACAGCTTTTGTCAAATGGGGAGTTCTTTACCCAGCATCCATAGTGGCGCAGAAACCGCTCTATCTCTGGGATCGAGCCATGTGAGCATTCAATCCCAGAATGGCACAAAACCCGCTGCTGCTCGCGCTGACCTGCGTGTCCCTTGTTTTAAGTTGTAAAAGGGCTTGGTGCATTGAAAGCTGTCGGCAGTTCGTAATTTGCGAGTGTCCGTGGTTTCAGAGTGCCTCTTGTATATTTTACCATGCAAGTTATTTGGGTCTCTCGATAAGTGTCCATTTTGTGCAGGTGTCCATTTTTTGGGAGTCTACGGTTATGCAGGTTTCACTGTACTGTAGTTACATTGATTATGTTTCTGGAAGCTGCTGAGAATTCTCAGATTTTCATCACCTTGAAGGTTCTGGCCTGATCCATGACCATCGATCTACTTTTTGGTGATTTTGTTGCTAATGCTGTGGGCTACTGCAACTCTTGAACATTTTGATGAATCATTTATCATTGATTTGGACATCTCCAAAGCCTTTGATATGTCCTGGCACAGTGCACCTATAAACTAGTTGGCCCTGAATCTCCGCATGCTTTCTCCTGATCTTCCACTATAACATTAGTGGAAGGTCAACAGAACCCTGGAGAACCAGCAGAAACAGGCATTTTCAGCTGGGGGTTCCTCCATTCTCCCACCAAAGCTGCAGTAGCAAATCAGGGGAGTACCCATGGAAATTCAGCACCATTACTATTATACACCCCACACCCCCACCCCCACATCATAGCTATGTGTATGGCTAGTTTGCTCTCTATAGGTGATGGTCTTTCCTCTCTTTTTCCATTAACTCAGGGGTAGCTGTCACCCACTCTGTTCCTCCTTCATATCAACCCCCCTACCCCCATTCAACATCGACACCTATACACTCTTGGGAAGATAATTCCACTCTACATTCATAAAATTCCTTCAGATCACAATTTCCAGTCCTCTGGCAATGGCTGAATCTTGATCTCTCTGTGCCCTTAAATGGGGAGCTGATAAACTTGTTCCATTCAATTCTTCAAAGACACAAGGGTAGAAATTCGTCACACCCGATTTCAGGCGCAAAGGTGGTGAAGCGACCGCAATACGCATCCAAACTGGGAGACTCGAGGCCAGCCCAAATTTGGGCTTCAGTCTCATCTAAATAATCTGGGCTAGCTGCTGCCGCCAGTCACCCCTCCACTGGGAGCTCAGCCGACTAGTGAATTGAATTACAGACATTAGGCACCCAACTGAGCAGACAGCTCAACTGACCCCTCTGCACCCTTGGAGAAGCGATTGAACACCATTGCAATGAAGCAGCTGAGCAGACAGTGCAACCCCCTCCCCCTACTCCCCACAACCACCAGGCAGAGATAGGGCAAATTGCTCCAACCCAACTGAGCCTGTCCAATCCCCTCTAACCCCCGAGAAGAGGTTGAGCCAAACTGAGCAGACAGCACAACCGACCCTCCTCCCTGACAAGAGATCGAATGCCATTTCCCAACCCAACTAAACAGACAACTGTCCCATGGAGCAGAGTTAGTGGCAAACACCCCTCCATTAAGCAGAAATCTCCCCCCCCTCCGCCCCCCAACCACACCTCCAACAGAGCAAACAGCGTCCCCCCTACCCACTAACCAGAGATGGCAGCATCCCCACCACTTCACAGAGCAGAGATCATGGCCAACAGGAAACAACCCCTCCTTCCTCCCTTGTCGAATAGATCCCCCCAGATCAGAGGTCACAGCTACTTCCAAACAGAAGGACTTCGGGATCTCTTGTCCCCCAACAGCAAATAACAAATAGTCAAAAACAAAGGTGTGGATGTGCGTATTATCTAAGGTAAGAAACTGAAAGACCTTGGGCAGATGAGGGGTACAGGAAACCACCGCACTCTCTCACCGAGCAGAGATTGCAGACCTCTTCACCCCCACTGAGAACAGTTGCTCCCTCACTGAGCAGAAATCATGGAGCCTTCCCTCCCCATATGAGAAGAAAAATCCTGTCTGCGCCTCACACCGATGGAATTAGGCCTGAGCCCAGTACAGCACAGTCTCCCACTGAGAGGAAAATTGGTCCTGGCATAGTGCCACCCAAGCTTTCCCATCGATATAGGACAACAGGGGCAGGAGTAGGCCATTCAGCTCCCCAAGTCTGTTCCGCCATTCAGTTAGATCATGGCTGATCTGTACCTCAAATCCATTTCTCCACCTTATCTCTATATCCCTTGATACCCTTACCTAACAACAATCAATCGATTTCAGTCTTGAATGTTTCAATTGATCCACTGCCTTTTTCAGAGCAAGTTTCATATTTCCACTACCCATGGTGTGAAAAAGAGCTTCCTGATTTCACTTCTAAACTGCCTAGCTCTTATTTTAAGATTATGCCCCATTGTTTTGGATTACCCAACAGAGGAAATAGTTTCTCTGGGCTGGATTTTCAATGACCCGTGGAGTCGGGTTTGGAGGCGTGTGGGGGGTTAAAGTTGCAGATTCGGGGGTCCCGACCCCATCCCGCCTCCATTCCACCTCCACACAATTTTGACAAAATCGGTCGCTGGGTTCCCGACTCCGTCCCGCCTCCAAGAGGCGGGAGAGGCCATTAAAGCCCTTAACAAGCCCTAAATTGGCTCTGTAATGCCATTTTGAAACGTTTTAGCTAGTTTAACCCTTTTCCCACGTGTAGTACGCCTGATGTGAAACACGCCAGTGAAACCTGGCGGGAGCACAAGTGGATAGCTGACGATCAGCTGCAGGTCCACTATTACAACGGAGATGTGTAAAGTTCGCAAATATCACGATTCAAAATAACGAGAGAGATACAGGTTCGTTTAATCAGTTTATTTAAACAAAATGCTGTCATGATTAAAACGGACACAAGAAGCCTGTAAAATAGCTGCCACGCATCGTGACAGAAGCTTCCAGAATTTTCAGTAGGCAGACAAGATGGCGTTCGAATAAACATTTCAGTATAGGATTGGATAATACTCAGCAAACATTGATAAAGACAGGATGCAACCTGTTTTGCATTCGAAACAATAGCAATAGATATGAGTGCTGGAATCGTTTTCCATGCACAAGTAAGGCTCATTGTACTGGGCGATCGAAGGCCCATCCAGACAGAGCAATACACAATTACCCCCACGGCTCTACAATGAGAGAGCCATTCTCGGGTGATTAAACGAGTATTCGGGGGCCCCCAAAACTAGTCAGGGAGACGATTCAAACGATCCTGGCTGGATCAACAATGGGGAAAACATTATCGGGTAGTTGGCCAGTTACAGGTGCTACCGAAACCCATTACAGACAGGAATCGCCCCATGCTGGGAGTTTTGAGCGCCAATATTTCACAAAGAAAAGACATTAAGATTTGGGCGGGAGATAAGGAGACACAGCACTATAACTATAGTGAACAAATGTCCATCGCTCTCTTATTCTCTTGCTGTCCATCGGTCTGATCTCTGCTGACTTTCGCTGCCGACTGCTGAACTCTGATTCCTCTTTGCTGACTGCTGAAGCTCTTTTGAGAGCTGGACTTCGAATGTTGGGTGGAGCTCAAACGAGACGAGCCGCCTCAACAAAGGCAAGTGATCGGATGCACCATCTCGAGAGTCGGTAAACGGTGTCTGGACCCGAAGGCCCGAAGAGACGAGACGAGACGAGAAGAGAAGAAGAAGAATACACATGCCGCCGCGGTCAGTAAACCCCGACCGCGCCCGAAAATATAAAACCCATTTTTGAACTCTACCGGTTACTACACGAACCGGGCAAAGACTCTTCTTTGAATTCTACCGACAACCGGTGTCGGTACAGGAAGACTCTTCTTCGAATTTTACCAACGTGTCCGAGTTCTACAGAATTCTTCATGACAACAGACGATCTGGCCTGCTTGTCGCAGCAGAGAAGATAAACAAGAGGCGTACAGAGACCCCTCCAAACACGTGACAGTCAGGCGCTGCAGCGAAACGAGCCAAGCGCCTCACTTTAAAATCCTCCGATATATCACAAGTGGTGAGCATGCTTCCCGATCCTACAAATCTAGATATAGTGTAGGGATTGATAGGGGAGGGTGGTTTTTATTAAGGATAAATTATAATGTGTTCCCCTTTCTACGATGTGCCGTGCGTTCTTCATTGCCATAGACCAAGCTTTATGAATGTATGTTTACTTGTACTATCGTTAATCTGTGCCTATGACATGTACTTCATGATTTTAGACGCTATGCAATAAAGATTTCCATTTCGTACTATTCAACCGGGTCTATTTGAGTTTTCTCTGCATTATTGCTCTCGCACCTAAGTCCAGCGTTAGAACCGTAAGGGCGAGTGGGTCGAACCACTCACAGGTGCTTATTGCAACAAGGCTGGCCGGAGACCAGAGCAAGCAATAGTATTAGGCAACGAAGGCCTAACCCCGCACCAGCACCGGCTGCGATACAAGCACGATCCCAAAACCCCTTACAGATGTGATGAAGGTAGTAGTAGTATTGTGATGAAGGTAGTAGTAGTATTAGGTCTGAAAGTCGCCTCTGGTGCTGTTGCATTGAATGTCTTCAGAGACTGCCTGGGAGGACTTGGTTGCAAAAAAAATTCTCTCTCTCTCTCTGTCTGAGATGCTGCTCATTTTGCATCCAAGTCCTCTCACAGCAAAGGCCAGGCAATCTCTGAGACCACTAATTGGGTCATGGGTTCCCACATGCTGGAGCTCAATTGCCCAATTAAGTGAAAATTGCATCATTCATCCACGTTGGAGTCGGGGGGGGAAACACGAAATGCGGGTAACACGACCCCAACCCGACCCCAAGACAAAATCCAGCCCAGACCTTTCGAATATCTTTAGGATGTAAATGACACCCAGGAGTTAAAATAGCCCAGGCCTCAAATTGATGGTGTTGGGGAGGTTTGACGCTCACCCTGCCCTCATGAAAGCCCCTTCCCAGTTAAGATTAAACCCTCCCCCCAGTCTAAAGTCCCTAGTTTGTTATATAGCCTGTTTGATAAGCAAAATCGGGCGAGATGTATAACAGGCAACCAATCCGCTGCCAGTGCTAGAAGTGTGCAGTGTAGATCGACTAGTATGTAATGAAAAACGGTGGTAATTATCTGCAATATCTCTTTTGCATAAAATAAACAAAAATAAATAATTAATCAGGGAAGAAGGTAAGTGATTGGTTGGTGAGTATTTCTCTTTTTTCTCTCTCTACACTGCAGGGCATTGGTTTAACTAAGAGCCGGGAAATTAAAAAATTCATTTGGGGTAAGTAAATCAGTAAGTGAATTAATGATAAGAGAATTAGTTAAAGTTAAACTAGGACTTGTGGGCTAAGTTACAGTAAAGACCTAAAGCATATAACTAAATTTAATAACTTAAGTAAGGTTATTACCTAGATTAAAAAATATAAATAGACAATTGAGTGATAATTCAAAACTTGAATACCTGTTAATAAAGGATGAGATCAGTACAGTAGTGAGAAATGATCTTGGCTTGGAAGATCAAGATGTAGAATCAGAAATAGTAAGGGAAAAAAGTCATTGGTGGGAGTACTCTATAGGCCCCCTAACAGTAGCTACACAGTAGGACAGAGTATAAATCAAGAAATAATAGAGGCTTGTAAGAAAGGTACTGCAATAATCATGGACAATTTTAATCTTCATATAGATTGGACAAATCAAATTGGCAAAGGTAGCCTTGAGGACGAGTTCATAGAGTGTATTCGGGATCTTAGAACAATACGTTGTGGAACCAACCAGGGAGCAGGCTATTTTAGATCTGGTAATGTGTAATGAGGCAGGATTAATTAATGATCTCATAGTAAAGGATCCTCTAGGGAAGAGTGATTATAGTATGATAGAATATCACATTCATTTTGAGGGTGAGAAACTTGGGACTGAAACTAGTGTCTTAAACTTAAATAAAGGCAATTACAAAGGTATGAAGACAGAGTTGGCTGAAGTGGACTGAGAAAATAGGTTAAAGGGTAAGACGGTAGTTAAGCAGTGGCAGACATTTAAGGAGATATTTCATAACTCTCAGCAAAGGTATATTCCAGTGAGAAGGAAAGACTCTATGAGAAGGATGAACCATCCGTGGCTAACTAAGGAAGTTAAGGATGATATCAAATTGAAAGAAAAGGCATACAATGTTGCAAAGATTAGTGGTAGGACAGAGGATTGGGAAATTTTTAGAAACCAGCAAAGGATGACTAAAAAAATAATAAAGAGGGAGAAGATAGATTATGAGAGCAAACTAGCAAGAAATATAAAAAAAAGATAGTAAGAGCTTCTACAGGTATATAAAAAGGAAGAGAGTAGCTAAAGCAAATGTTGGTCCCTTAGATTAATAATGGGAAACAGGGAAATGGAGAGATTTAAACAAATATTTTGTATCGGTCTTCACGGTAGAAGACACTAAAAGCATCCCAATAATAGTAGATAATCAAGGGGCAAAAGGGAGGGAGGAACTTAAAACAATCACTATCACTAGAGAAAAAGTACTTGGCAAACTAATGGGACTAAAGGCTGACAAGTCCCCTGGAACTGATAGCCTGCATCATAGGGTCTTAAAAGAAGTGGCTGCAGAGATAGTGGATGCATTGGTTATAATCTACCAAAATTCCCTGGATTCTGGAAAGGTCCCAGCGGATGGGAAAACTGCAAATGTAACGCCCCTATTCAAGAAAAGAAGGAGACAGAAAGCAGGAAACTATAGGCCAGTTAGCTTAACATCTGTCATTGGGAATATGCTGGAATCCATTATTAAGGAAGTAGTAGCAGGACATTTAGAAAATCATAATACAGTCAAGCAGAGTCATGAAAGGGAAATTGTGTTTGACAAATTTACTAGAGTTCTTTGAGGATGTAACGAGCAGGGTGGATAAAGGGGAACCAGTAGATATAGTGTATTTGGATTTCCAGAAGGCATTCGATAAGGTACCACGGAAAAGGTTATTGCATAAGATAAGAGCTCATGGGGTTGGTGGTAATATATTAGCATGGATAGAGGATTGGCTAACTAACAGAAAACAGAGAGTCGGGATAAATAGGTAATTTTCAGGTTGGCAAACTGTAACTAGTGGGGTGCCACAGGGATCAGTGCTGGGGCCTCAACTATTTACAATCTATATTAATGACTTGGATGAAGGGATCGAGTGTACTGTTGCCAAATTTGCTGATGATACAAAGATATCTGCAAAGGGATATAGATAGGTTAAGTGAGTGGGCAAAAATTTGACAGATGGAGTATAATGTGGTAAAATGTGAGGTTATCCACCTTGGTAGGAAGAATAAAAAAGCAAACTATTATATAAATGGAGAGAGACTACAGAATGCTGTGGTACCGAGGGATCTGGGTGTCCTCGTACATGAAACGCAAAAAGTTAGCATGCAGGTACAGCAAGTAATTAGGAAGGCAAATGGAATGTTGACCTTCATTGCAATGGGGATGGAGTATAAAAGTAGGGAAGTCTTGCTATAACTGTACAGGCCGTTGGTGAGACCACACCTGGAGTACTGAGTACAATTTTGGTCTCCTTATTTGAGGAGGGATATAATTGCATTGGAGGCAGTTCAGAGAAGGTTCACGAGGTTGATTCCTGAGTTGAAGGGGTTGTCTTATGAGGAAAGGTTGAGCAGGTTGGGCCTATACTCACTGGAGTTTAGAAGAATGAGAGATGATCTTATTGAAACATATAAGATTCTGAGGGGGCTTGACAGGGTAGATGCTGAGAGGATGTTTCCCCTCGTGGGGTAATCTAGAACTAGGGGGCATAGCTTCAGAATAAGGGGTCGCCCATTTAAAACAGAGATGAGGAGGAATTTCTTCTCTCAGAGGGTCATGAATCTTTGGAATTCTCTACCCCAGAGAGCTGTGGAGGCTGAGTCATTGAATATATTCAAGGCGGAGATAGACAGATTTTTGAAAAACAGGGGAGTCAAGGGTTATGGAGAACGGGCAGGAAAGTGGAGTTGAGGCCATGATCAGATCAGCCATGATCTTATTGAATGGCGGAGCAGGCTCGAGGGGCCGAATGGCCTACTCCTGCTCCTATTTCTTATGTTCTTATGTTCTTATTTAACAGTGTTCTGTCTGGCTTAGTGTTAGTTGTGAACTCTCAGTTGTTTTGGGATGATAAAGTTTGCAAGTAGTGTTTTATTCCTCTTTCAGTTTTGATAGAGCTGTCACAACAGATGTCATCCATTCGCAGGAGCAGTTTATTTCGACTTGAAACATTTATGCTGCTGTTTGTATACTAAACTATCGCACTTGAAATCAGCATGACAGAAATACTAATATATTGTTTTCATTTTTTTTAGGAAATATTTTTCATATTGCGTTTTTAATTGACAAAGGCGAACTTTTTTGGATTTGGAAAATGTAATTTTAGAAAGAAACACAGAATTGGCTTGGGAATAATATTTTTGTGGTTGGATCATCAACTGAATATTGCATTTGCCTTTCATAATTTAACAAATACTAATTGCTTTCCTGTGGTGTAACGCAGGGAAATAATTATTTTTAAAGTATACTAGTATATCTCCTGTGGCGATGCTCATAGTCAGTCAGAGGAGCTGCTTTTTTTTTTAGCAATATGGGTGTACGGGATAACATCACTGCCACTGACTTACACTGACTGAATAAAGCATATTTAATTTGGACTAAACAGTATTCTTGTTTTTTTTTCCAGTGGTTTCGAGCTCAAATTCCATGGGGGTCATTTTAACAGGAACGGTAGCATAGTGGTTATGTTACTGAATCACTAAACCAGAGGCCGGGACTAATGATCCAGGGACATGAGTTCAAATCCCACCATGGCAGCTGGGGAATTTAAATTCAGTTAATTAAATAAATATGGAATAAAAAGCTAGTATCAGTATTGGTGACCATGAAACTATCGGATTGTTGTTAAAAACCCATCTGGTTCATTAATGTCCTTTAGGAAAGGAAATCTGCCGTCCTTACCTGGTCTGGCCTATATGTGACTCCAGACCCACAGCAATGTGGTTGACTTTCAATTGTCCTCTGAAATGGCCGAGCAAGCCACTCAGTTGTAACAAACTGCTACGAGAAACAATAATAAGACCACCTGGCATCGAACTTGGCACTGGCTACGGACACGACAATGCCACACCCAGCCCAGTCGACCCTGCAAAGTCCTCCTCACGAACTGGGGACTTGTTCCAAAATTGGGAGAGCTGTCCCACAGACTAGTCAAGCAACAGCCTGACATAGTCATACTCACAGAATCATACTTTCAACCAATGTCCCAGACTCCTCCATCACCATCCCTGGGTGTGTCCTGTCCCACCGGCAGGACAGACCCACCAGGAGTGGCGGCACAGTGGTATACAGTCAGGAAGGAGTGGCCCTGGGAGTCCTCAACATTGACTCCAGACCCCATGAAGTCTCATGGCTTCAGCTCAAGCATGGGCAAGGAAACCTCCTGCTGATTATCACCTACTGTCCTCCCATAGCAGATGAATCAGTACTCCTCCATGTTGAACACCTCTTGGAAGAAGCACTGAGAGTAGCAAGGGCACAGAATATACTCTGGGTGGGGGACTTCAATGTCCATCACCAAGAGTGGCTCGGTAGCATCGCTATTGACCGAGCTGGCCGAGTCCTGAAAGACGTAGCTGCCAGTCTGGGCCTGCAACATGAGGGAAAAAACTACTTGATCTCGTCCTCACCAATCTACCTGTCATAGATGCATCTGTCCATGACGGCATTGGTAGCAGTGACCACCGCACAGTCCTTGTGGAGACGCAGTCCCGTCTTCACATTGAGGACACCCTCCATCGTGTTGTGTGGCACTACCACCATGCTAAATGGAATAGATTCAGAACAGATCTAGCAGCTCAAAACTGGGTATCCATGAGGCGCTGTGAGCCATCAGCAGCAGCAGAATTGTATTCCACCACAATCTGTAACCTCATGGCCCGGCATATCCCTCACTCTACCATTAACATAAAGCCAGGGGACCAATCCTGGTTCAATAAGGAGTGCAGAAGAGCACACCAGGAGCAGCACCAGGCATACCTAAAAATGAGATGCCAACCTGGGGAAGCTGCAACACAGGACTGCATACATGCTAGACAGTGGAAGCAGCATGCTGTAGACAGAGCTAAGTGATCCCACAATCAATGGATCAGATCAAAGCTCTGCAGTCCTGCCACATCCAGTCGTGAATGATGGTGAACCATTAAACAACTAACGGGAGGAGGGGGCTCCATGAATATCCTCAACCTCAATGATGGCGGAGCCCAGCAAATGTGCGCAAAAGACAAAGCTGAAGCGTTTGCAGCCATCTTCAACCAGAAGTGCTGAGTGGATGATCCATCTTGGCCTCCTCCTGAGGTCCCCACCATCACAGAAGCCAGTCTTCAGCAAATTTGATTCACTCCACGTGATATCAAGAAATGGCTGAGCGCACTGGATACAGCAAAGGCTATGGGGCCCTGACAACATCCCGGTTGTCGTGCTGAAGACTTGTGCTCCAGAACTAGCTGCGCCTCTAGCCAAGCTGTTCCAGTACAGCTACAATACTGGCATCTATCTGACAATGTGGAAAACTGCCCAGGTATGTCCTGTCCACAAAAAGCAGGAAAAATCCAATTCAGCCAATTACCACCCCATCAGTCTACTCTCAATCATCAGCAAAGGGATGGAAGGTGTCGTGGACAGTGCTATCAAGCAGCACTTACTCACCAATAACTTGCTTACCGATGCTCAGTTTGGGTTCCGCCAAGACCACTCGGCTCCAGACCTCATTACAGCCTTGGTCCAAACATGGACAAAAGAGCTGAATTCCAGAGGTGAAGTGAGAGTGACTGCCCTTGACATCATGGCAGCATTTGACCGAGTATGACATCAAGGAGCCCTAGTAAAACTGAAATCAATGAGAGTCAGGGGGGAAACTCTCCACTGGCTGAAGTCCTATCTAGCACAAAGGAAGATGGTTGTGGTTGTTGGAGGTCAATAATCACAGCCCCAGGACATCGCTGCAGGAGTTCCTCAGGGCAGTGTCTTAGGCCCAACCATCTTCAGCTGCTTCATCAATGACCTTCCCTCCATCATAAGGTCAGAAGTGGGGATGTTTGCTGATGACTGCACAGTGTTCAGTGCCATTCACAACTCCTCAGATAATGAAGCTGTCCATGCCCACATGCAGCAAGACCTGGACGACATTCAGGCTTGGGCTGATAAGTGGCAAGTAACATTTGCATCACAGAAGTGCCAGGCAATGACCATCTCCAACAAGCGAGAGTCTAACCACCGCCCCTTGATATTCAACGACATTACCATCGCCGGATCTCCCACCATCAACATCCTGGGGGTCACCATTGACTAGAAATTTAACTGGACCAGCCACAAAAATGCTGTGGCAACAAGAGCAGGTCAGAGGCTGGGTATTTTGTGGCGAGTGTCTCAGCTCCTGACTCCCCAAAGCTTTTCTACCATCTATAAGGCACAAGTAAGGAGTGTGATGGAATACTCTCCACTTGTCTGGATGAGTGCAGCTCCAACAACACTCAAGAAGCTTGACACCATCCAGGACAAAGCAGCTCGCTTGATTGGCACCCCATCCACCACATTAAACATTCACTCCCTCCACCACCGGCGTACCGTGGCTGCAGTGTGTACCATCTACAAGATGCACTGCAGCAACTCGCCAAGGCTTCTTTGGCAGCACCTCCCAAACCCGCAACCTCTTCCACCTATAAGGACAAGGGTAGCAGCTGCATGGGAACACCATCATCTACAAGTTCCCCTCCAAGTTACACACCATCCTGTCTTGGAAATATATTGTTGTTCCTTCATCGTCGCTGGGTCAAAATCCTGGAAGTCCCTCCCTAACAGCACTGTGGGAGTACCTTCACCACATGGACTGCAGCGGTTCAAGAACACGGCTCACCACCACCTTCTCAAGGGCAATTAGGGATGGGCAATAAATGCTGGCCTTGCCAGCGACGCCCACATCCCAAGAACGAATTTTAAAAAACTTAACCCGGCAGGCAGGATACGGGTGGATTTTGGGTTGGACGCCCCTTTTACTCCTGGTCTGATTTTACGCACCATTGCCTTGGGTTAGGTTAAAATTAACCCCCACATCTCTGTCTATTATTGTGTGAAAACTATAAATGAGTGGCCTTTTTTAAAAATATACATACGTACGCATGTGTATCTTCTTTTACCTTTGTATTACATGTTAACCATTACCACTTTTAAAGCTGAGAATACAAAGGAAGTTGATTTGCAAGATATATCAGTTGGAGCTAGATATCTGGGGCTCGAAGTTCTGATCAAGCTCTGGGTGGATTGCCCAGCTGGGGACTGAAATTAGGGTGGAACCAAGTTGCGCCTTATGTCTACCTTGTATTTATGGTCCAGCGATTTTCCGATGTCCAGGTGCCATGACAGGTGGAGTTCCCAGGCTGTCCTTGGAATTCTGCCCTATACACCCTTAAGAGGCTTCAGTGGAAGTCTCGCCAGCTGAGATTTGGTGGGTGTCTTGCTGAAGCCTTGTAAAGGTGCAGAGTGAAACCTTGCCAGAGGGGATTGGTTACTTTATCTTGGCCCCTATTGAAGACAATGAAAGAAAAGAAAGAAAGACTTGCATTTATATAGCGCCTTTCATGACCTCAGGACGTCCCAAAGCGCTTTACAGCCAATGAAGTACTTTTGAAGTGTAATCACTGTTGTTATGTAGGAAACACAGCGGCCAATTTGCGCACAGCAAGCTCCCACAAACAGCAATGTGATAATGACCAGATAGTCTGTTTTAGTGATGTTGATTGAGGGATAAATATTGGCCAGTATGTCGGGGAGAACTCCCCTGCTCCTCTTCAAAATAATGCCATAGGATCTTTTATGTCCACCTGAGAGAGCAGACGGGGCCTCGGTTTCACATCTCATCTGAAAGATTGCACTTCCGACAGTGTAGCACACTCTTACTACTGCCCTGGAATGTCAGCCTAGATTTTTGTGCTCAAGTCTCTGGAGTGGGATTTGAACCCACAACCTTCTGACTCAGAGGCGAGAAGTGCCACCCATTGACCCACGGCTGACAATGGGGGTCAAATTGGTCTTTGGAAGTAGTGCAAACTGGGTGATAGCGAATTGGGCCAGCAGTTTTACACCTCTCCCGATTTTCTTTTCCATTGAGTTCAGTGATGCTGAGTTCAGATTGCGGAGTGTGAGCATTTGCAGCCTAGCAATTTCTCAGGCTGCTGAGGTACTAGTCAATCAGCTAAGCTGCTGGTGGGATATTTTTTGTTCGCATCTGGTAGTTTCTGCTCAGTTGTTTTAGAATTATTTGAAGAAAAGCCAGAGGACATATTTCAAAGGCTTTATTCAGGTAAAGATTATAATGAGTTGTTTTTTTAATCAGAAAGGCGATGTGTGTGTGAGGGAGGAAATAAGAGTTTCCTTCTTATACACTTATTGTTTTGTGTTCTATGAACTTCAGAAAGTGGATTAAGCTAACAGAGAGAGCAAGATGGTACTTTTCTTCATGCTAATTCAAAGAAAAACATGGTTTGAATTTTGAAGCCTTCAGAAAGCCTCTATTTTTTCACCTGCATTTTGTTGATATAGAAAGGGTAAACACTAATCGCTGGCCACTGTGAGACAGACAAAGAAATACATAGACATAAACAAAGACAGATAGACAGTGTCTGTCCTCATATCAATTTAATTTTAACAAATGCCCGTAAGTTAAATTTTGAAAGCAAACAATGCTTCTTTGAGAGAAATGTGCAGAAGAGGGAGGGAAAGAAGGAAACAGAGTGAGGGTAAGTGGGCCCCTGGCTTCTCACTATCATCACTTGGAGGGTGTGCGTGAAGGATTAAAGGTGAGATGAGCGACAGCACATTAAGGGGCAGGGGAGGATACAGGGTTTGACAGGGTAGTTCAAAGGGGAAGAGGAAGGGGTAGAGATGGGAGTGATGGGATTGTACGGAGGGGAGGAATAGTGGGAATGCAAAGTGGTAGGAGACAGGTTGAGAGTGCAGGGATGGGGGAAGCATGTGATGGTGAATGAGATGGGAAGGGAGCCACTGAGGGTGACATTTTCCCTGCAATCGCCACTGGAAAATGCAGCCTGCTGCCATTGGCAGCTCCTTTCCCCATCAAACACGCCATGACATCCATGAGCTCCCATCCAAAAAGGAAGAAGGAAAATACAGAGAAAGAAGCAGAAAAGGGTAGAGAGGAAATCCAAAAAGATGAGTTAGGAAGAGAAGCAGAAGAGGAAAGGAGAGAAACAACTACATGAAGACAACTGAGAAAAGTAAAAAAGACCATATTCTCTGACTTGCAGCTTACAATGCCATGGAAAAGCTATTAGTATTATATAGATACATATAAGTATTGTAAGACTCTCTTCCCACCGTGAATTGGTGAATCAGGCATGAAGGTCAATGCACCCAATTTAAGGCGCTCACAATTTTCCACTGATTAATCCCATCCAGTGAGGCTCCACACCAGGGGGAGTGTTTTGCAAAAAGTATCCTGTAACGCCATAATGTAGAGCTTTATCAAGGCCTAGAACATCTGATGCACTGATAGAATCTTGGGTTGCACTGGTTTTGATTTTGTTGTGTGTACGTTCTTTTGACTGGTTTTGCAATAATTGATCTGTTGACATGTCTTCTTCTTAGGCAGTCCCTCGGAACCGAGGATGACTTGCTTCCACACTAAAAATGAGTTCTCAGGTGACTGATGAGTCCAATGCGGGACCTACAGTCTCTGTCACAGGTGGGGAAGACAGTGGTTGAAGGGGTGGGTGGGTGGGGTGCGTGGGTTGACGTGCGCTCCTTGCGCTTGGCTTCCACTTGCTCCCAGCGAAGAGACTCGAGGTGTTCGGCGCCTTCCTGGATGCTTCTCCTCCACCTTGTGTGGTCTTGGGCCAGGGATTTCCAGGTGTCGGTGGGGATGTTGCAATTTTTCAAGGAGGCGTTGAAGGTTTCCTTGAAGTGTTTCCTCTGCCCACCTGGGGCTCTCTTGCCATGTCGGAGCTCCGAGTAGAGCGCTTGCTTTGATAGTCTCGTATCGGGCATGCGGACGATGTGGCCCATCCATCAGAGCTGATCGAGCATGGTCAAAGCTTCGATGCTGGGTATGTTGGCCTGAGTGAGAACACTGACGTTGGTGCGCCTATCCTGCCAATGGATTTGCAGGATCTTGCAGAGGCAGCGTTGGTGGTACCTCTCCAGTGCTTTGAGGTGCCTGCTGTACATGGTCCATGTCTCTGAAGCATACAGGAGGGCGGGTAACACTACTGCTCTGTAGACCATGAGCTTGGTGCTGGGTTTGAGGTCCTGGTCTTCAAACACTCTCTTCCTCAGGCGACCGAAGGCTGCACTGGCACACTGAAGGCGGTGTTGGACTTCGTCATCGATGTCTGCCCTTGTTGACAGTAGGCTCCCGAGGTATGCAAAGTGGTTCACGTTGTCCAAGGCCTCGTCAGGGATTTTGATAATCGGGGAGCAGTGCTGTGTAGCGGGGGCAGGTTGGTAGAGGACCTTTGTCTTGTGGATGTTTAGTGTAAGGCCCATGCTCTCGTACTTCAGTGCAGGTGTTGATGATGGTTTGGAGTTCGACCTCAGAGTGTGCGCAGACGCAAGCGTCGTCTGCATACTGTAATTCGATGACAGAGGATGGGATGACCTTGGATCTGGACTGGAGGCGACGGAGGTTGAACAGTTTCCCGTTTGTTCTGTAGATTAGCTCCACTCCAGCGGGGACCTTACTGAGGGTGAGATGGAACATTGCAGCAAGGAAGATCGAGAAGAGCGTTGGTGCGATGACACAGCCTTGCTTGACCCCGGTCCATACGTGAATTGGGTCTGTGGTGGATCCGTTGGTCAGGATCACGGCTTGCATGTCGTCGTGAAGCAGGCGGAGGATGGTGACAAACTTTTGAGGGCAGCCGAATTTGAGGAGGACACTCCATAATCCCTCACGGTTGACAGTGTCGAAGGCCTTTGTGAGGTCAAAGAAGGCAATGTACAGTGGTTGGTGCTGTTCCCTGCATTTCTCTTGTAGTTGATGTGCGGTGAAGATCATGTCCATTGTGCCCCTTAGTGGGCGGAAGCTGCAGTGCGACTCTGGGAGGACATGTTGACATGTAAAGTGGTGCCAATAGCTTCCCATCTGTAGGAAGAATAGGACAATCAGAGACGAGACAGCAGAACTCCTGTTTTGTGACCAGTTTTACCAGTCTCAGAATGAATGTTAAGGTCAAATAAGAAAGGTTTGAATAGCAAAAGGCCATCTGCACTATTAAGCCCACCCCTTTCCTGCATAATGTACAATCTTCCTCATCATAGTCTTGATCCAACCTATTTAATAATTTGAGTGTAAGTTATGCAAAGGTAATCAAACACAACTCTCGAATATTTGTCCATCCCCACATCTTTGCTATTCAACCCCAGCCTGCTACCATCCAAAGGCAACATTTCCTCCCCCAGCCCTCATCTTTTGCCTCTGAATCAGAAGGTTAAGAACATAAGAAATAGGAGCAGGAGTGGGCCATACTGCCCCTCGAGCCTGCTCCGCCACTCAATAAGATCTTGGCTGAACTTCTACCGTAACCCCATTTTCCCACTCTATCCCCACTTGATTCCCTTAGTGTCCAAAAATCTATCGATCTCAGTCTTGAATATACTCATCGAATCAGCATCCATAGCCCTCTGGGGTAGAGAATTCCAAAGGTTCACAACTCTCTGAGTGAATAAATTTCTCCTCATCTCAGTCCTAAATGGCCAACCACTGATCCTGACACAATGGGGAAAAAATTCAGATGGTTAGCACCTCCAGTTAGTGCCTGGCGGGGGCGCGAACATGGCGCTGATGCAGTAGCGCCGGGGCGAGGCGAATCCAGCGACGCACGCCAAATCTGCCCCCCCTGTAGCGTTGCCGCTACGAGTTACCGGCGGGGACCTCAGCGCCAGGCAGATCGTGCAACGCTCACTGGGCGCCCGATCTGCAAAATTCATGCCTTAGCGCCTTGCCCCGACAGCAACAGGGAGAGGAGTCATCAAGTAGGTGCGCTACTTAAAGGGATCATGAGTAATGTGTCGCAACTGTCAGGTTAGTGCTGTTTCACTGCTTCCTTGTCAGTTTGACACTGTGCAACAGTTTAATTTATTTAAAGGTTGTTTAGTATCAGGAGTGTTGTGGCTACTAACAATTAGTTACATTTATTCTCACAACATATCAAAGTGCTACACTTAGTTACATTAATGGGGGCTGTACTGGCAGTCTACCTTGCCCTCCAGGATCTACAGCGGAGGGAGCGGAGGCAGCAAGAATGATTGGAACATGTGGCCAGAGAGAGGACAAGGGCCATGAGGGCTCTCAACAGGAAGCTTTACCCTCTGAGGGTAGTCCGAGAGCACCTCTCCTACCTCCAATTAAGCAAGGAACAGTGTATTAGAAGGCTTCGCTTAACCAAGGAGGTGGTCACAGAACTCTGCCACCTCCTGCAACCAGACATCGAGCCGACCTCGAGCCTCAGATCAGGGTGACCACGGTTCTCTCAGTGGCAGTCAAGGTCACCGTCGCCCTCAATTTCTTCACCAGTGGATTCTTCCAGTCTGCAACAGGAGACATAGTTAACATCTCGCAGTTCGCCATCCATCGCTGTATCTAGGAGGTCACAGAGGCTCTCTACAGTAGGAGAAGGGACTACATTTCCTTTCCCATCACCAGGTAGAAGCAGGATGAATGTGCATGTGGCTTTGCCAGGATAGCAGGCTTCCCCATGGTGCAGGGCACCATTGACTGCACCCACGTGGCTTTGCGGGCTCCACATAACAATCCTGAGATCTTCCATAACCGCAAAGGCTACCATTCACTTAATGTGCAGTTGGTGTGCGACCACAGACAGCGAATCCTCAATGTGAATGCCTGCAATCCTGACAGCAGCCACGATGCCTTCATCCTGCGCCAGACCTGTGCGCCAGCACTCTTCCAGCCACCACGTCAAGTTTGCGGGTGGCTGGTCGGAGACAAGGGCTATCTGCTCTCCTCCTGGCTCATGACTCCCCTCCGCAACCCCATCAGTCCTGCCCAACATTCATATAATGAGAGCCATGCTGCCACCAGGAACATCATCGAGCAGACCATCGGGGTGCTCAAGCAACGGTTCCGCCGCCTTGACCACTCGGGAGGAGCCCTCCAGTACTCAGCTGAGCGGGTGTCCCATTTCGTGGTGGTCTGCTGCATGCTCCACAACTTGGTCATCATGAGGCCCTTGCCACCAGGGATTGCGGGACCATCTCAGGAGGAGGAAGAGGGAGAGGAGGAGGAGGACAAGGAGGAAGAGGAAGATGAGGAGGAGGAGGAGGAACAGGAGCGAGGGAGAAGGCAGTCACTCAATCGGCATTCCAGAAGGGCAGTCCGTGACCGCCTCATCAGACTGTGGTTCCAATAAATTAAACCCCAGATCCCCGTTGCTCACCACATTCCCATTATTCCATCCCTGTCGCAGGCCATATCACAGCGCAAAGCTGAAATGAAAGACATCACTAAATAATCAGTGAACACCTATCTACAGTAACATTATTACCTATTCACCCTTGTGCAATCCCTTAGTGCCTCTCGTTACAGTGCCTTTGCCTACTCTAGTGCTCCTACAAAGTGTTGGCCCAATGGCTGCAACACGGCTGCTGAGTGTCCATGCATGAGACTTCAGATGGCCTTGCAGGACGCCCTCGACCAGCTCTGGGCCTGGAAGGCCGGCTGTAGACTGCACCACCTCAGCATGGGTGGCAGCAGTCTGGGCTGGCTGGATGACAGGCAGCGACAAGGGCAATGGCGGAGTGCCAGTGGTGGGAGCAGGAGTGCTATCATCGTGAGAGAGGACAGCAGCTTCCTGCTCCACTGACCCACTGCCACTCCCCTGGGACAGCACCTCAGCATCCCTAGCAATCTGTTGGAGCGCAGATTGCTGGTCTGCTGCGACACCGTGAAAGCCCCGGTCGACGGTGGTAGACCCAGCCACGATGGCAGCAGTCAGAGCTTGCGTTGCATCAAGCTGAGACTGCATGAGAGCAGTCTGAGATTGGATGCCACCAAGCGTAGACTGCATTACAGCACTCAGACGTTGCGTCGCTTCCGCCTGTGCCGCAATGGAAACTGCCAGATCGCCCATCACACACGGCATCAGGTCTCGGTCGCCACGGTCTCTCTAGGAGTCTACCATCCTTTGCAGACTGGAAATGATGAGCTCCATGGTGTGCGCAGAGCTCTGTGCAATGTTGGAGGTGGACTCCTCCACACGCCTTACCAATGCCGAGAGGCTCTCGGGCACCCTTGCCATTGCACCTATCATCTACTTGTGTATGCCCATCACCCTTCTTCTAATTGCCTCCCCATTGAGGTCCTCATCTGAGTCCTGTGCAGCAGAACTGGCACGCGAACTCGCCCTCCGGGGAGCTGGCCCCCGAGCTACCCTTTCCTCCTGGCCTTGCTGCAGCCTGCTCATCCCCGGTGCATCACCCTGTGCAGATCCCGCTACTATACTAGCCTCTAAATAATTTGTAGTGCCAGTATCTGAGCTGGTGCCTGCGGGTGAGACATTCAGTGACGCGGTGTCGTCTTCCTCCTCCTCCTCTTCTCCCGCCTCGCTCTCTACGGTGCCCTGAGGGATAGGCTGCTCAGGTGCTTGCTCATTATTTGAAAGCATAAAGGCACAAGATTTGGGTTAAGGTGAGGGGAGGGGGGCAGGAAGGGAGAAATGCATGGAGACAGCATGATTAGCTGGAAAGTACGAAACGCTTGTGGGGTGAGGGGGAAGTGGGATGTGAGAAGAAGGATTAGGGATGAACATATTGTTGTTGTCCCCAAAGGGGGTCAACGTCGCTGGTAGCCACGGCGCCCATCACCTGGTGCCCAATAATCTGCAGCACTCTATTCTCCAGCGCAGACAGTGGTTGGGTGTCGGCTTGTCCTCCGCCAGTGCGCTCCTGCTCCCTCCTGTTGTGACCCACCTTGGCCTGCAAGAGAAAGGAAAGTGTGTGAGTGACTGTGGAGCAATGTGTCTGGGTGATGTGCCTGCCATAGTTGAATAGCTGTGATTGTGTGCAAGGTGTGAGATGTGGGTGTGAGTGTTGGTAGTTAGAGATTGTTGGTAGGTGAGTGCTGGGGGTGTGGTGCTTTGGGCAGTGTGTGCAGACTATGGTACAGATGGTGGTATGTAGCATTTGTTGAAGCTTTGACTCACACTGACCACCCGAGTGAGGTCATTAAATTTCTTCCTGCACTGTGTGTGGGTCCTGGGGTCCACACTGCTGCCTGAGACGTGCTACGCCACCTCCCTCCACATTGTGCGGAAGACTTGCGGCGAGGGCCTCCTACCACTTGCTGGGTAGAGCACCGCCCTCCGTCTTTCCACTGCGAACACCAACACCTCCAATGCATGTTCTCAGAATCTGCGGCTCTCTCCCTGGGGCGTGGATCTGCCATCATTACGGCTGCTTGAGTCGTCCGGCTCCTTCTCCTTGACCTGCTGCTGCTGGCTGAGATGGCTGCACAGTCAGCAATGATGAGAAGGAGGTTCTGCAGCATCAATGAACCTTCCCTTTAAGAGCTGGAAAGAGCCTGTGGCAATGATGACTTGTGATTAGACTGCACCTGATATTGGTCAGCGCTTCGAGTTTAACGCCACTGAGCTAGGCCATTAGCGCTTGATTTAGCGCTCCAATCCTTTCTTTGTGCAATGTGACTGAATTTTGTGTGCAGTCTGAAGCAATAGCGCCTGACACTAATTCTTAAACTTTTCAAAAGTTACCTCCATTCCTGGGCTATAATGAATTTCTCCCGCTATGACCTTAATTCTAGACTCTCCATCCAGGGGAAACAGCCTCTCAGCATCTTCTCTATCAAGCCCTCTAAGAATATTTATGTTTCAATGAAATCACCTCTCATTCTTCTAAACTCCAGAGAATATAGGCCCATTCTACTCAATCTCTCCTCAAAGGACAATCGTCTTACCCAAGGAATCAATCTAATGAACCTTCATTGCACCCCGTCTAAGGTAAGTATATCCTTCCTTAGGTAAGGGACCAAGTGGGTTCAAGTCCCACTCTAGAGACTTGAGCATATAATCTAGGCTGACACTTCAGTGTAGTACTGACTGGTGCACAATTGGAGTTGCCGTCTTTCGGATGAGACGTTAAACATATGCCATGTCAGCCCTCTTGGCTGGATCTAAAAGATCCTATGACACTATTAGAAGAGAAGGGGAGTTGTTCCAGTGCCCTGGCCAACATTTATCTCTCAACCAACATCACTAAAACAGATGATCTAATGACTATCACATTGCTGTTTGTGGGACCATGCTGTGTGAAAATTGACTGTTGCATTTTCTTCATTGCAACAGTGACTACATTTCAAATGTACCTGGCTGTAAAGCACTTTGGGATGTCCTGAGGTTGTGCAAGGCACTGTATAAATGTAAGTTCTTTCTTTCTCTTTATCGTTGGGGTATAATTTTCAAGTTATATAAATAAATCTTTTTTTGTTGGATGTAACTGGAGTTTCATTATCAACAGATGGTGGTGGCTAAATTGGGCTGTGCAGTGCCCATTTTTTAGGCGCTACACAGCCAACTAAGACTCAAAAATCGGGTCCGACATGCACACGCATATTTCCAATGGGAAGTCTGCAGGATGCCATCTGGGTAAAGGGGTTTGTGTGCACGCACCTAACGACCGCCAGCAGCATGCAGAGCAGCAAGATCATAACGTCAATCAGTGTGCAACTGAACACAACGTTAAATGGAATGAAGGACCCCTTGCTAGCGCTATTTAAAGGGATCATGAAGTACTTACAAGTTAGTTACTGGATTATTTCTTCTGGCTGTTTGTGCAATTGTATGTGTTTTTGGAGGTTTCCTATATTTGGCTAAAGTTTGAATACTCTACAGGGAATGTTTTGGCTGGCCTTGCCTTACGTTTTTTGTCATTTAAAATATTGTGCTGAAAGAAGTTGCTTCCAGACACGGGTGGACTGGTAGGGCTTCCTCTGGGAATCAAATATGACTGGGAGAATGAAGAGAGGCCACACAGAGCAGGACAAGCTGCTAGAAGAGGGAGGAGGAGGAGGGGGAGAAGGGCACTCAGCAGGGCACCATATCCACCAAGGGTCTTTAGGAAGCAATTCTCTTACCTCAACTTCAGCGAGGACCAATGCATGAGATGTCTTCGGTTCACAGAAGAGGTCATGAATGAAATCTGTCAACTGCTTCAGCCACAACTGCAGCTTCCAGCAGGGCAAGGACAGAATTGCTTACGGCTGTCAAGGTGACTGTGGCTCTTATTTTTTATGCGTCTGTCTCCTTTCAAGCTGCTGCTAGCGCTATAAGCAACATTTCAAAGTTTGCAGTACACTGCTGCATAAGGGTGGGCACTGAGGCTCTCTATAGGCAGAGAAACACATTAATCTCATTCCCTCTTGCCAGAGACAAGTAGGTGGAGTGAGCATAAGTGTTTGCACAGATTGCAGGCTTCCCCATGGTGCAGGGTACCATTGACTGCTTGCATATTACCTTGGGTGCTCCTCATCTGAACTTTGCCATTTTTATCAACCGGAAGGGATTCCACTCCCTTAGTGTGCAGCGGGTGTTCGACCACAGGTAACACATCATGCAGGTGAATGCCCCTTATCTTGGCAGCAGTCATGATTCTTTCATTCTGGGGCAGTCCTCTGTTCCACCTGTATTTGAACCACCATGGCAAGTCAAAGGCTGGCTACTGGGCGACAAGGATTATCCCCTCACGACATGGCTCATGACTCCAGTCAGGAATGCACACCCACATGCTTTGGGGGGGCTACAATGAGAGCCATGCTGCTACAAGGAACATTATAGAGCACACCATCGGCATCCTCAAGCAATGTTTCCACTGCCTGGACCGCTCTGGAGGAGCCCTGCAGTACTCAGCTGAGTGGGTATCAAGGTTTGTGGTAGTATGCTGCATGCTGCACAACCTGCCCATTATGAGGGAACAGCCCTTGCCATCACTATCAGGCAAGGAAACTGAGGAGCAGCAGCACAAGGAAGAGGAAGAGGAGGAGGAGGCAGAAGTGCAAGCGAAGTGGAGGAAGAGGAAGAGGGAGGCTACAACGTAGACAGCCCCTTTCTGCCCAGTCTCTACATGATCAGATTATTCATGAGCAATACCAGTAACCTCTACTACACCTCCCCATTCACCAACAGTCTGACACTCCTTCCCTTTCCTCTATCATTGACCATCACATCGTCCTCTTTCTGCCAACACAAAAATAAACACCACCAGGAAATGCAAATTCAAATCCAATTTTACAAATTCACTCATGAAATAATGCACACAAAATGAAACTAATCACCTTTGTGCATTCCCTTAGTGCCTATCTTCCTTTTGCCTTTAGCTTCCCTAGTGCTCCTACGAGGTGCTTCCCCAGTGGCTGCAGCATGGGTTGTGGAAGGCTTCAATTGAGGAGACTGCAGATGACCTTGGAGGACGACCTCAAACAGCTCTGGGCATAAAGGGCCCGGCTTCAGACTGCACCATCTCAGCCTAAGCTGCAGCAGTCTGCGTTGGTTGGCTGAAAGGCTACAGCAATGGCACTGGCGGAGTGGCAGGGGTGGGAGCAGGAATGCTGTCATCCTGAAAGAGGACAGCAGGTTCCTGTTCAATGAAGCCACTGCCACTCCCTCGTGGCGGCGCCTCAGCAATCCTGATGATCTGTTGGCGAACAAATTTCTGGACTGCTGTGACACCCTGGAAGCCCCTTTGAACAGTGGTATCCAGAGCCACGGTGGCAGCATTCTGAGTTTGCAAGACAGCAGTCTGAGCTTCCAGTGCAGCAGTCAGACCTCTGATGGAAGCTGTTTGTGCTGCAATGAAAACTCTGACATTCACCATCAGACGCTGTATCATGGTAGGTTCCACAGGTGTGCTGATGGAGGTGACCACCCATTCCACATTGGAAAAGATGGGTTCCAAGGTCTACCAAGCCCAGTGCCAAGTTGGAGCTGAACTCCTCCATGCTCCTTGACATTGTGTGCAGGCTTTCTGGCAGGCTTTCTAGTTCACCAAGCATTTGGTTGTGTACGCCCATTAGCTTTCTTCTCTAGCCTGGGCCAACGAAGTCCTCATCTGACTCCTCTGCAGCAGAACCAGTGTGTGACCTCGCCCTCCGGCAAACTGGCACCTGCGCTATCCTTTCCTCCCATCCTGTCTCCTGCGCCCTTGTGCCTGGTGTCTCACCACATGCAGATCCCTCCTCTAACGAAAGATGGTGTCTCTTCATCTTCACTTTCTTCTTCCTTTTCCTCCACTGACTGGGAAGTCAGTTCTTGGGTATCTGAAATGAAAAAGGGACAAGTATTGGGTAATGATGAGGGGAAAGGAGAAAGTAAGAAGTGCGTGCTTATACCATCTGCAGCTTGTGAGTCAGAGTAGTTTGTGGGATGAGGGAGAAGTGGGTAGAGAGAAGGAGGATTAGGTATGCAGATACCTTCATCACCGATCCCTCCAGCGCTGCCAGTGGCCACGGCCTCAGCGATGTCCCTTCCCATGATGGCCACCACTGTCTCCTCCATGGGGGTTAAAACATGCAGGCGCACTTCTCCTCTTTCAGTTCTTTCCTGTTGCCTGCTGTTATACGCCACCTTCTCTTGCAAGAAAGAGGCAAGTGAGTCTGTGAGTGTCCTGCAATGTGTTTGGGTAATGTGGCTGTCATTGTTGAATAGCTGCCTGAATGCGCAAGCTGTGAGTTGTGGGTGCGAGGCTTGCAACAGTGCTAAATGTGTGAGGGTGAGGTAAAGCATATGAATTGAAGGGCTGGGTACTGATTGATAGAGATTGTTGGTAGGTGGGTGATGGGGGTGTAGTCAGTTGGCCAGTGGACGAGGCTAGTGGTGCAGTTGGTAGGATATACCATTTGAAGATTGAACTCAGTCACCTTGACAACTCGTGCACTGCATCCATGTTCTTGGAGCTATACTCCTTGCATTGAACTCTGTCGCTACTTCTTCCCACTGCATCCGGAGCATATATCTGGAGGGCCTCCTGCCCCCCTGTGGATGCAGGACGTCTCTCCTTCTCTCCATGTCTTGCACCAAGGCCTCCAGTGCATTATCAAAAAAGCTTTTTGCACGCCCTCTTACATGTTGAGCCATTTTGACAAAAAATCTTCAAAATCTATTTACTTCCTGACACTACTTCCATCAGCCACAATGCATCTCCCATTTAAAAGGTGCAGGCTACCTTTAAGTAGAGCTAGCCACTTGCGATATTGGGCCCCCTGCTGATGCGTGCAGCTAACGAACAGCGCGGGGAGCGCTGGCTGCATGAAGCAATCATGGAGATCAGCAGGCAGCTCAAATTTAACGTCCTTCCTTCAGTGCAATGAATGGGCGCGGTTTTAGGGTCTTATCCAATTTAACCCCGGGTGACATTTAAGTTTCGGATTGTGTCTTGCCACTGGCCAAAGATTCCTCCCTCTCCTTTCTACTATAGCTATTCCATTTTAAGTCTCAAAAATGGCTGAATTCTCCCAGCCAATAACAAACATTTTAAAATATGAGCTTGTCACCAATGCAAAGCAACTGCTGCAGTATCCAGTTTATCACATCATTTGTCATTCCATAGTATCACCTGCACAACACTAGGAAAACATCTCTTAGAACATTTAAGATTTTTAAGCAGGTGGCATCAATTCTGTCCTATGGCTGCTAATTAATTTCTTTTAAAGAAACACATATCTATCGATATTTTTTTTAAAAAACACTCTGAAAAGATTAAAGGTGACACCTGGATATTAGTAGGTCCACTACAGTTCAAGGAAATTAATTACCAATGCAGCATTTTACTTCAGTGATATTATGTTTTTCATTTTGACTACTGTTTATTTTGCAATGACAAACTGTTATTGGAATACTTGCATATGGTTTAAGTGTAACTCCTCCCTTGGAGTTATTAATCTGCCTGTTCTTGTGGAGCTAGTAATCCGTATGTCCTGTCAACCATAAGTAACTGGAGCTTTGGACCTTTTGCTTAAAAATGGAACAAGCTGTTCCAAATCTCCTGAATGAATTTCAATTTGTACTGCATTAAAGGACCGTTCATTCTCATGCCTCAGCCATTGACCTGGATTTTAGCCCGGAGGCGTGTTCCGTTCGACAGCAGGGGGAGGATGTTGTTTTGAGGTCGGGAAACCCGGAAGAACAGGTTTCCCGAACGAACGGAAGCTCAGCGTAAGCTCGAGGAACAGCACCTCATCTTTCGTTTAGGCACGCTACAGCCCTCTGGACTCAATATCGAGTTCAACAATTTTAGATCATAACCTCAGCTCCAATCACATTTATATTTTATTTTATCCACCCTTTTATTTGTCCCCCCCACCTTTTTTTTCCTCCTAGAAGCTGGCAGCTGTCCTTCATTCTGCCAGTGGATTTCACACTTCATTCAGCCTTAATCTGTCACATTAACACCACCTCTAGCCTTGCATATCTCTTAATGTCTCTTAATGTCTCTTCATCTCCTCCTTTGTTCCTTTATCCCCTCCCCCTTTTCCCAGCTTTACCCTGGCCTTAAATCTATTTGATTTCCAGCTCTTCCCAGTTCTGATGAAAGGTCATCGACCTGAAACGTCAACTCTCTTTCTCTCTCTACGGATGCTGCCTGGCCTGCTGAGTTTTTCCAGCGTTTTCTGTTGTTATTCCCGAATGTCTTGCAGTTTTCAACTGCGGGGCTCCTTTAAATTTTTTTCTGTCGGTTTCCCACCCACCGGCAGCCTGATGGATAGGCTGGAGGCCTGTCGGCCGAGGAAGCCTACGGCACAAGGCCGCAGCCGAGGAGCGCGGGTAGGTTTAGTGGGATGGAAGGGTCCTGATCGTGCGAGGGCGTGTCCGATGTTGGTAGGGGGGAGCAGATGGTGGTCAGGGGGGTCCGATCGCGTGTGGGGGGCAGAAGTTGGTGATCGGGGGTCCAATGGTGTGGCGGGGGTTGGGGGGGGAGTAGATAAACCACAGGGCTGTTTACTGGGTAGCTTGTTGAGCCTGGAGGAAGCACTCCTGCTCCTCCTGACCCACAAGCAGTGCTGTAAAGGCACTTACCTCATGGGTTCAGCCCTTTTCACCTCCGTTCACCTTCTGGTTTTCCCGAGGCCTGGGAAACCCGGCTGACATGAGTTAAAAATAGAATTACTGTTAAAATGAAGGCAGGCAGCCTCATTATAATATTTAAATGACCAACTCAAATGCCCTCCCCTCGTCCTGCCTCCATTAAAACCGGACGTAGGCGGGTTGGGTTCCTGTTTCAGATATTTTGAACTTTAACCTCTGACCTGACCCCGACCCACCCATTTTTGGGAGTTAAGATTCAGCCCAATATAGTCTCTGAGGCTGAAGCTAGTCGGTCTCCTAATATGCATTAGGATGATGCCTTAGAATGAGACACTTTTCAAAATGTTTGAATGCTCAAAATATGTGTCCATCCTACTCATGGGTCAATATTCCCACAGTGTTAACAGCAAGGACCCCGCTATAATTCTGCAGTAAGTAAGACTGTAATTTTTTTCCTCCAATCTCAGAATATATTAAATAGATTCCTATCAAAATTAATTGATACTGTACCGTTTAACCCCTTTAAAAGAAATGGTTGTGTCTATTTAGGAATGCGATTGAAGGTTGCAAACTTAGACATTGACGCTCAAATATGATACGGAATGCAATTATTCCTGAGTTGAAGATTATGAGCAAGAAGTTTGTGGAAGGCAAATGTTCAGAGGTGAATTTTATAGCTTGTAAAGTAGCATTAATGTCCCAAAGTTTTACTTGATTATCTTTGGTGGATGGGAGGAAATTCACAGAATTTTCTTTATACCTGTAATTGGTAACCTGCCTCGGGAAATTAAGCAGGTTGGATAACGTCAGCGACGGGGCAAATCGTATGTGGAGATAATTAATTTGATAAGCCCGATAGATTTTTTTGTGACTTATATTTTATCTTCCTTTTACAATACCTAATCAGTTAAGACTGATAAATCTCTGCACCAGAGAATGTCCAGACCATGCTTATATTGGCATAATGCAAAAGTAACTGTACTATATAGAATTACATCGTAGTGGTTGAAATGTATGGATAATCTACTAAAATGATTTTATAGCAGTAAATTAATCAATTGCATGGTACCTTTAGGAGAGTCCTAATTGTAAGTCATAAAGGATATAGAGGATCTAAGTTGGGTAATACTTGTTTATAACAATACAGAATAACCCACAGAATATGAAGCACTTCTTGTATCTTTTCAAAAGGAGAAACCCAGATGAAGGGGCAAGGCATATAGTCTAGGACACCAGCAAGGTTGAAAATGGTAGAAGCGAAGGTAATTCAGAAAGGAAAAGTCATGTGTAGCGAATAGGCAAAGCAAATTAGGATATTAAAAGCCTGCTGGTTGTTGGAGGAAGGAAAGACTGAGAAAATTGAGGAGTTGTACGTGTTTGCAATCCTTGGAAAGAATGCATTGGAATAGGAAACTGTACAGTGAGTCTTAATTCTGGTAGACTCAGCCTTGATTTCAACAGAGTGACAACAGAGTGACAACAGATTGACAATGCAGGGATAAGGAAGAACAAATGCACAGCATATTTCAGTTTGAGGAATAAGAATGAACATTCAGAGAAACATTGACTATTGTAGTATCAAATCAAGTACAGAGAGATGAGAAAGAGGGAGGTTGGAATCTGGATGTGACAGAAGGGATGCTCATCAGATGACAAACTTCTTTCCTTGGAGCCTTACTAGTGCTATAGATACAGCTTCCTACATTACAACAGTGACTACACTTCAAAAAGTACTTTATTGGCTGTAAAGCTCTTTGGGACTTCCGGTGGTCATGAAAGGTGCTGTAGAAATGCAAAAGTAACTACTATATAGAAATATTTCTTTCTTTCTTTCTTTCTTTCTTTCTTTCTTTCTTTCTTGTCTTGGGTGTACAGAGATTTAAGAGTTACTGAGGGGGAAAGAAATTATTTGTCATGATCGGTTGAACAAATATTGCATCTGGAAGGTACTTGATGTATTTTCTGTTTATTTCATGAGTAAAAATTCAAAGAAACTGTAACATGAAAATGGCAATATAAAATAAATAGAAATAAACTGTTACACTTCCCATTAGAATAATTTCTAACCTGGAGCGATTGGGCTGATGTGATGTCACTTACAGTGGGGTAGAAATTAGGTCGCGCCCCATTTGGGGCGCAAATATCGTCCGGACGCAAATATTAGCGCCTGGCGCTAATTATCGGCACTGACAGGAAACTTCACTTTTACCGCCCCGGGAGGTGAGTGGAGCGCTAAAGCAGGCGCTGCACACCTCTCTTAAGGCGCAAAGGCCAAGGAGTGAGGCGCTAACTCAGCGCACGAGCGCAGCGCAGCTGCTGCCAGTTAGCGAGGGAACACAGACACACTGGCGCCGGCCACTTCTTAAAGCGGGGGGGGCCACTTGCTCCCCAGCCACACCCTGCTCATTGCAGCCTTGAATCTCAGCCTGGAGAGACCTGTAATCCATTTTGCTGCCAAGCATGGAGAGGGTGAGAGAACGCGCTCATCGCTTCACCGAGCGGGCCTTGGATGCTCTGGTTGACGCAGTGGAGCGCAGACGATGTATGCTGTTCCCTGAGAGTGGCAGGAGGCCTTTGCCACGCGAGTTCAGAAGAGTTTGGAGGGAGGTGGCTCAGAGCGTCTCCTCCAGGAGCATGGTGCCCAGGACCCATACTCAATGCCGCAAAAAGTTCAACGACCTCACTCGGGTCGTCAGGGTGAGTGGCTTTTTCTCAATACCTCTCCATCCCTCCATCTCAACCTCACTCTATGGCCAGAGGGTCTTAAAACCCCAATGCACAACACTCATCCAACACCTATGGCCCTTTCATCAAACACACACACACATTCCACACTTTGCATACAGTAAGGGCTATTCACCTATGGGAGGCACATCAGGCAAGACCATGGCTGTATATTTACTCAGATGCTGTCCTTTTTCTTGCAGGCTAAGCTGGCTCATAATCGGAGACAGCAGCAACGGACGGGTGGAGGGCGGCTTCAGCTGCAACCCCTCAGCGATCTGGAGGAGCGCGTCCACAGGATTGTGGCAAGCCGGGTGATCGGTCCCGTCGCCACTGGAGACGCCGACCCCGTTGTGGACAGCAATGGTAAGGTCATCACCTTTTTGTCCTCTGTCCTTCCACTTGTCCCTCACAATACCAGCCTTTGACACTTTCAATCCAACTTGCTAACTCGCTGCACTTATTCCTCCCTTACTGCCACCCTGTCCTCACGCTAAAGCCACTCTTGTACCTCCCTGCTTTCAGATGGTGATTCACCAGCTGAGGAGATGGGCCCTGAAGCTACCACTGGGAGTGATGCTGCAGCTGAGGAGGAAGAGGAAGCCAGAGCATCAGTGCCACCCTCTCCCGAGGAAGCCCATGGCCACACTGGGAACACGCCTTCCCCGGAGGGGAGCAGGGGGGAAGGGGCTGATGATGGTGAAGTTCCAGGACCCAGCGGGCTGCAGCAACGCCATGGGGGGGGGTGGGGAAGAACGGGGGCCTTCTCCCCAGAGGGAGAGTATGCCAGACACTCCTACTGCAATGGACGCAGAGGAGGAGCGGCTGATTGCAGAAATGAACACCCAGGCGGTGGGCATGCACACTGAGCTCATGGGTGCAGTGGGAAGGGTGCCCGAATGCATTGAGTCACTGGCAAGGAGTGTGGAGCACTTCGCTGTAGCACAGGCGGATGCCACACTAACGCTTAGTGCTGCAATTCAGTCACTGGCTGCCGTGATCCCACCTCTGACTGCTCTCATACAGACTCAGATGGAGACCACGCGAGCACAGACTGCTGCCAACCTCGATGGTTCGTGCACATGTCCCCGGGGCTGTCACCGCGCCGCAGCAGGCCAGCAATCTGTTCTCCGGCAGATTGCTCCGGATGCTGAAGTGCTGCCCCGTGGGAGTGCCAGTGTGTCGGGCGAGCAGGGAGTTGCTGGCCTCTCTCACGATGACAGCATTCCTGCTGCCAACACTGTCACTTCTCCACTGCACTTGCCACCGCCTGTAGGACAGACTGCTGCCGCCCATGCAGAGTTGGTGCAGTCTGCAGCCGGGCCCTCCAGGCCCAGAAGTGGTCGAGGCCATCCTTCAGGGGCATCTGCAGTGTCAGGGTCTGACGAGCAGCAGCCTTCCACCAGCCTTGCTGCAGCCACTGAGGTCCCATTACGGAGGAGCAGTAGGGTTAGAAGGGGGGAAGTGCGCAAGGGAAGGAGATCACCCTCGAAGGGCAAAAAGTAGGAGGTGTGACAAAATGCTTGTCATTTTTTTATTAAAGGCCGAGGTTCATGGTCCAACTTTTGTTTCGTGTTTTGGACATTATCTCCAGGTTGTGAGAACCAGTTATGTTATTGACTGTTTTTTTGTGTTTATTTCTATGAGTTTGTCATGAGGAATTGACACACACAGAGTTTGTAAAATAAATAAGTTTCTGTATTCAAAATATACATGGCTGGTGGTTGGAATTATTGGTGCCTTGGCCGGCTTAGGGGTTGCGTGCTGGGTTGATTAGTGTTTGTAGCAATGGCAGGGGCCCTAGAAGCGGCTTGCTATTAGTCGTTGACGGACGGCCCTTGCAGTTTGACCATTGTGGGCCGCCCTCCCGCCTTGGTGCTGCTGATGATCATCGTCCTCGTCCTCTTCCTCCTCTTCCTCCTCCTCCTCTGGTGGTGCTACAAGGCCTGGTGGCATTGGCTGGGTCCTGAGGATTGCCATGTTGTGCAACATGCAGCACACAACTACGAAGTTCGAAACTTGCTCAGGCGAGTACTGCAGGGCTCCTCCGGAATGGTCCAGACAGCGGAACCGTTGTTTCAGCACGCCGATTGTGCGCTCAATAATGTTCCTGGTTGCTTGATGGCTTTCATTGTACCGCAGCTCAGCAGGGGTGTTTGGCGTACGGAGCGGTGTCATCAGCCAGGTGCTCAATGCGTACCCCTTGTCCCCCAGAAGCCAACCAACTGGCTGATGCGGTGCCTCGAAAACTTCTGCCACAGTAGTCTGGCGCAGGATGAAAGCATCGTGGCAGCTGCCCGGATAGTGGGCATTGACAGCGAGTATCACCTGTCTGTGGTCACAGACCAACTGCACATTCAAGGAATGGAACCCCTTTCTGTTCCTGAATTCCTCTGCATTCTCTCGCGGAGCACGCAAAGCCACATGCGTGCAGTCAATGGCGCCCTGCACCATGGGGAAGCCCGCTACCCTCGCAAAGCCCAGAGCACGGTCACGCTGCTTGTCTGGGGTCATAGGGAAAGAGATGAAGTATCGTCTCCTTCTGAAGAGGGCATTGGTGACCTGCCGGATGCAGCGATGCACCGCAAACTGGGAGATATTGGCGAGGTCCCCAACAGCAGCTTGGAATGAGCCAGTGGCGTAGAAGTTCAAAGCCACTGTGACCTTCACTGCCACCGACAGAGACGTCCTGGACCTCAGCTGAGGCTGCAGATCTGGCTGCAGCAGGTGGCAGAGCTCAGTGACCACCTCCTTGCTGAATCGCAGCCTTCGCAAACACAGCTCCTCGGACATATGGATGTAGGAGAGCTGTTCACGATATACCCTGGGAGGGTAAGCTCTCCTGTACATGCGCCTGATGGCCCTCCTCCGTCTGGCCATCATTGCCACTCTCTGTCTGCGTCTCTGTATCCTCCGATTCAGCTGGAGCAGGACGACGCCCCCAATCATTGCAGCCCCCATATTCTCTTTGCCAGAAAAGTAATGAGGTACAGCAACTAAAGTAGCAACAAAGTTAGGATGAATAGGCAAAACTACCTCACAAAGCGTTGAGTCAATGTAGAAGTCTCTCTCTCTCTCTCTCCGAATCTCTCTCTCTCTCTCTCAGAACGAGTGGTGCATAAATGTCGACCACAGAAAAAGACAGGAAGAGGCCCCCTTTAAATAGCGCCCCCCCCAGCCCCACACCGATTGATAACGTTCCTGTCTTCCGGTCGTTGGAAGCGCCAGGCGGTAAGGCAGGGGGCGCCACTCAATTTCCGCTCCGGGGCGCCCCAAGGGCGTTGCACCATGGAATGACGTCACAATCTGCGCGCGCAGGTGGTCGCAGCGGTAAGTTTTAGCGCCGCCGCACAATCTCAAGTTAAGTTCTCGAGCGGCGCAAACAGCGCTGCGCCCGGGCGTTAGCGGCTTAACGCCCCATTAGCGCCCTCTTAAGGCGCTAACGGGAGGCGCAACCAAGTGAATTTTTACCCCAGTATCATTGAAAATTTTCATCCCTTAGGTGTTGCTGATTAATGCAAGAAACTTATTTAAAAGTAGCTATTTACCATTACTTTGTAGTTGTGCATGTATGTGTTGAAGAGACGGTGAAAAATGAATTTACTCGAGTCTGTCTCAAAGCAGAAGATCACAGTTTATTTAACAGAGTGCTCTGGGAGAAGAGCCATAGACCCCACGGTCTAGTGATCCACTTCTCGACGTTACAGTGGTATCGGAACTTCTTTTATACATTATAGGGTCGGTTACGCAATTCATTACATACAAATGTCTTCACCCAATCACATTCCCCCAGCAACAGGCTCCTAATTATAAACTGCACTTTAAGCTAAAAATTTTACTTCCCTACCGAAACTATAAACATCGAATGTTGCGTCACCTCTGTCTAGTTGGACTGGCTGGTCATGCGGTGATTGGTTCTCAAGTGTAACCGTTGTACTATTATTGTCTTAGTGGGCCTCCTTGGTGGGCCTCGCACGTACGCATGTTGACCACAGACATTACTCATCGCACTGTGTCAGCGAAACCATTCTGTATTTACGAATTTACCTTTTATAGCACATTCTTTAACTTTTACGTTGCTTTAAGCCCTATAATTTTTACTCTAACACTATATTTTATGCTGTCTGTTCAGCATCTATCCAATCTTCGTAACTTAAGTAGTGCTAACTAGTATGTTATAAATATGACTTGTACATTGAGAAAAGCCTCTCCCAGGAGATTTCATGGCTGCGGGGGGCGGGGGGGAGCTAGAACGGAAATGTTTAGTCATGATGCTCCGCCATCATGGTGTGGGCCAGGCTTGATAGTTTGATAGACCAGCTGGTCTTTTCCTGCCCCTCAATTTTGTATGTTCATATGTAGGTATGCCTGCTAACATCCATTAAAAGAAAAATTAAAAAAGAAACAGAACGAGAAAAGGCTACTCTGCCCATGAAGTTTGTTCTACCCATGAGCCTTGGTACAATCCACTCTGTCATTGATTCTACAGGCCCCCTCTAATCTCCTGAGACAGAGTCTGAGCAAACAATGTCACTGCCTACCCCTGGAGAGGCATATCTCATCGGCAATGCAATAGTGGGGATATAAAATAGCATGTTTTTTCACCGCTATTATAATGCATCTGGCCTTAAGACCTAGAAGAAGTCATTCAATGCGTAATACAGGCATCAGTCCAAGCTTCAGTCATTCCGACTGAGCAGTAAACCAGCAGGAATGGCTGTGACTTTGGATCAGGGCCAATCACAAATTTGCAACAGCAGCCCTTTCAGTTCTATTCAGAATTTTCAGGAGAGCGAAGTAGAGATTAAACTATTACTACGTTCACCGCTAATATTACTGAATGCTCTAAAACAGACTGAAATCTATTACCAAAAAAACAAATGAGAAAATAGCATTTTCTGCCCAGGAATGTATCCCTGCAGTCAGTAATTAAGCGTAAGTTAAAAGAAAAACACTGACCAATTCGAAAAAGAGGGTTGCTTTGTATTGGTGGCCAACAATAGTTACTTCCTGTTAAATATGGATCATTGGGAAAATCAGGAGTGTGCAAGTAAGATTAAGAAGGAAAGGTCAAATCTGGAGCTGAGAGGTTGGGTTGACACAGAGCCAGGGTAGAGGTATAATTCCTCTGCATTCAACTGGTTTTCCAGGGTATGCCTGCTATAGCTCTCATACATGGATAAGAATGACATGCCCCCATGACATTGTCGGTGATGAGGGCCTGGGCCACTTTAACTCCCGGGCCTCATTAACATTTGAAAGACGGGCTTCCCTCTTGATTGCCTGCAGAATTGGGCAGCCCACCCACATGACACACGCGTTTCCTGACTGTACATACTGATTGATGCATCCTCTGCTTGCATATTTCACACAACGGGGGTAATTTTAATTTTGGGCGATAGTGTAAAATGGGCGAGATCGAATTGGCCGCCCATTGTGTGCTCCTCCCCATTTTCCCTTTCATTGACTTCAATGGAAAGGACCATCGGGTATGGTGTATAATGGGCGGATAATTCGATCTTGCCCATTTTACACTCTCACCCAAAGTTATAATTACTCCCAACAACTCGCAAAGATTTGCTAACTGCAGTGATGAGTCGAAGGCCTTGTCCCTGCTACATCCCTGGAGGTCCTGGTGGAGGAAGTATGGACCAGGAGTGCAGCACTATTCCCCAGCACCAGCAGGAGCAACCCCAAGGCCACTGTCAAGCAGGCCTGGACAGAGCTGGCTGAGAGGGTCAATACCAACAGCATCCCCAGGGCTGGTTTCAATGTAGAAAGAGGTTTATTGACCTCAGAAGAAGAGCAACAAGGGTGAGTACACCTTTTCATCTCTCCACCTCTCTCACCAGCACCTCATAACACTCCTCTAACCCCCCTCCCCCACCACTCTGAACTATTACTTCCCCTTCCATCACATCCTTCAACATACAAGCCAACCATTGCTGCAAAGCCACGAGCTCTCTCCTGTTGACTGCTGAGGTCAGTAGGGAAGGGGATGTACAGCTTGCTCCTGGAAAGAGGGCGTCGGTGACCTTAATACAGTTGTGAACCGCAGCCTGGGAGATGCGGCTGATGTCCTCTGTAGCAGACTGAATGGTTCCATTGGCATAAAAATTCATTTACATATGTAAGTGGCCTAACGCCTGTTGTAACCAGTCACCAGGGATGCCTAACATCCTCGGGACGCAGAACATTCCCCCAGAAATTGGTACTTTTTGTTCCTGTTTTCTGCTTGCCTAGAAAATGGATGCAATAAGGGGCCATTTCATCCCATTGGCCCCGATATTTATGGAGAGGCAGGGAGAGAGCAGGGGAGTGCAATGATGGGGGGAGGGAAACCTGGTGAGGCCGGGGATACGGAGGTCCTACTGAATTTAATGGTAGAACCTCATTTATATTTTTTTTATTGAGTGGCTGGCCAGTTGCCATGTGGGAAAGCCAGTTGGGAACGGTCGTCGGCAATCGGAGCTTGGGATCGGGGCTTGGTGGGAGGGTAGGGTGGGTGGCTGGGGTGGGGGGTACTTGGTGGGGGGGGGGTTGGGGTGGTGGGGGGTGGAGGGCGGCAGATCGCGGGGCAGGGGGCTCGAGTTCAAGGTTGCTGAACCCAGCAGCAAGGAGAGACTGCAATCGCCAGAAGGGAGGGCGAAGTTTTGCTCCTCCTGGCCCACATGGAATGCCCGAAGAAGCACTTCTGCAGCCGACTGCTCCCGTCTCCCTTTAGCTCCCGGGTTTCACAAGCCCTGAGAAACCCGGCTGCCAACTGTTAAATTTAAATCAGGCTCCCAACTGTGCTGTGGGAACATGATATAAATATTATAATGAACCAGCCTGCCTCTCCAAGACGGGACACATGCACGCCTCACAACCCGCCACCCTAAAAACGGTAATGGGCGGGCACGCGGTGGGTTGGGGTGCGTTCCCCATTTTAAAATTTTTAACCCCCCTCCCCACCCGACCCTCTCTCGCCTGCCGTTGGCGGGGGGGGAGCTGCGGGGTTTAATATCTTGAGTTAGATCGCAGCTTTTATCAGCCCACAGCTGGAATCGGTGCTTTTATCTGCTAACTGATGGCGTAACGAAATTTGAGGTAGCAATTTGTACCGTTCTTGGGACTGTTCCAGGTTCTTGCTACTCTCTGGAGAATTTCAGGATCTCGGTGTAGTGTAGCCGAATGATGCCCACAGACTATCCCGTTCTTTTGGGATGCGCTACTGCAGGTTTGTTTGCAGATTACTTCCAGTAAATCGCAGCAACATGTCCCACGCACTGCACGCTGTACAGTTCGTGAATTGGTCGTTAAAAAGAACAACATTCTTTAACAACTGACCCCCACTGGCACAGAGATTGCATCAAACTAAGAAACTTTTACGATAATAGTTTTAGTCTTAAAGTGATCATCTATGCTAGCATGATGAGAATCATCATTTTTATGTATTTCACAATCAAACATCAACCTGGACCTTTTGAGCTCCTAGGTTAGAGTTACCATAACCTCCAAGGTCCTCTGCCCGAACCCGATAGCACATCATGTGGTAAGATACTGAATCAATCATGTCAGTTTGATGCCAAGGGTATCACTGCTGAAAATGCAGTGTTTCATTTAAAAAGTCTTAAAATGTTTACCAGTATCCAGAAACTATAAATAATGTTGGTTGCTTGTCAGTCACTTCCAGGAAATAAATCAGTCTTGGGGGAAGGGGTTCAGCTGATTAATAAACCGCCCTAGCGTCACCCTTGTGGCTTATGATATCATCTGAATTCCTTGATTGGATTTCTGTCTTGTAAATCCACTGCCAGTCAGCTATATCCTCCATATCTTTCTATTTCACATTTGAAGTATTTCGATAATTTTGAATCCTATCTAACAATAGCAGAGACACAGTTTGAAGTTTCTTTTGGAGCATTTATCGGTGGTTGTCTGCCTCACTGAGGTATCAAGCCAGGTAGGGAGAGCCCATGGCAATTAGATTGCATGTAGTCTGTCCTAAGACTGGGCCTGACGAGCTAAGTGATCAATTCACATTCTAAACCACCTGCTTATGAGATTACTAACGGATGTGGGAAATGACAAATAGACTTTGGCGTGGGCTGGGGCAGTCTGGCCCAGCCGGCTGTGTGGTACTGACAAGGACTGATGGAGTGAGTGACAGGGCACAGGTATGCTGTCATCCTGAGAGAAGACAGCAGGGGCCTCTCCCATGGAGCCAATGCCACACTTCTGGGGCTGCATCTCAGCACTGTTATGGCACTGTGTGTGAACAGAGCGCAGGCGTGATGTGATGCTCTCAAAGCCCCTGTCAACGCTGGTCCCCGGAGCCAAGGTGGCAGCAGTCTGAGCTGCTATGGAAGATGTCAGAGCTGTCAGCAAGTGCACCATCCTAGTAGGCTATACTGTCGTGTACATGGAGCTGGTTATTCTCTCCATGTTGGACAGAATGGTCTTTATGCTCTGTGTGAAACCTTGACACAAGGTGGAGTGGGACTCTTCCATGCTCGTGGCCATTTTGCGCAAGCTCACTGCAAGGCTGCCCAGTGCACATAGCATTTCCTGGTGTATGCCCATTAGCCTTTTCTTTATAGTCTGAGCACTTAAAGTCAGCATCTGAGCTCTCTGCAGCAGAGCAGGAATGTGATCTCACCCTCCGGTGAGCTGACACCCGGGGCATGAAGATCCCTCTTCTAACCTTGCCTCTAAAACATGTGAGGTGCCATTCTCTGAGCGGGAGCTTGCTATGGTCAGATCGGGTGACCCTGCATCTTCAGGAAGGCTGCCTTCCTCTTCCTGAATTGGTGCAAGGACTTCGACATTTTCAGCACTTGAAATGAAAGAGAGGGACAAGGGTTAGCTTTTAGTGTGAAGAGAAAGCAGGCAGAGATGAGTGCTGAAAGCAGCTACAGTTCGTCATGCAGAGTGTGTAAGGGTGAGACAGAAGCGAGAAGGGGAAAGGAGAGTAAGGTGTGCAGAGACCCTGCGTGACGTCTCTCCAGCTTTGCCACTTGCCATGGCCATGATTCGCCCCCTGCCCGTGATGTCCAACATGTCCTCCTCGAGTGGGGAGAGGGTGTGCAGGCAGCCTCGGGCTTCTCCAGTTGTTTCTGCTGCTTCATGTTGTACGCGACCTTCTCCTGCAAGAAATAAGGGAGTGTGTTAGTGACAGCCTTGTGAGCTGTTTTGAGAATGTGCCTGCCCTAGCCGAATAGTGCAGATGTAGTGTGTAAGATGTGAGGGGTGGGGAACTGAGGGTTACAGTAGTGGTGAGAGTAGAAGGTGTGGAATGTGTGAGTAGGGGGACAAGGAGGTGGAGTGAAGTATGGTGCGGTGGTTATAGCATGTGAAGGAAATGGAACAGGGAAATGTTGTGAGTAGTGAGGCTGCAGGTGGTGCTGGTGTGAGGAGAGAGTAGTTGAGGTGAGAGGAAGGATTCTTACCCTGACAACTCTGCTGAGACTATTAGACTTCAATCCTGTCAGCTGTGGCTCAGTGGGTAGCACTCTCTCCTCTGAGTCAGAAGGTTGTGGGTTCAAGTCCCACTCCAGAGACTTGAGCACATAAAGCTAGGCTGACACTCCAGTGCAGTGCTGAGGGAGTGCTGCACTGTCGGAGGTGCCGTCTTTCGGATGAGACATTAAACTGAGGCCCTGTCTGCTCTCTCAGGTAGGACGTAAAAGATCCCATGGCATTATTTCGAAGAAGAGTAGGGGAGTTATCCCCGGTGTCCTGGCCAATATTTATCCCTCAACCAACATAACAAAAACAGATTATCTGGTCATTATCACATTGCTGTTAGTGGGAGCTTGCTGTGCGCAAATTGGCTGCTGCGTTTCCTACATTACAACAGTGACTCCCCTTCAAAAAAAGTACTTCATTGGCTGTAAAGCGTTTTGAGACGACTGGTGGTCGTGAAAGGCGCTATATAAATGCAAGTCTTCTTCTTCTGTCCTGTGAGCTAAGCTCCTTGAATTGATCTCCTCAGCGGCCTCTTCCCGCATAGGCATTGATTGGACGCCCTGCGGGGAACAGGATCTCCCTCATCCTGCCCACTGCCTGGATCAGGGCCTCCAACACTACATCGGAGAACCTGGGTGCCCTCTCGGGCCCTCCTGCAGTCATTTTGCACCTTTCAGAAGGTTTCCTACTGTCTGCAGCCGCAGTGCACCTCCCCTTTAAGAGCTGTCAGCTGTCTTTAAGTGGCGTCGGAGACACCCAATTACCCGCCCCCTCCCCCCACAAACAGGCACGCAGCGTGAGTAGTGAGTAGCACTGGCTGTACACCTGACACATGATAATGAGGTACCAGCACCAATTTCCCATTGTCCCTGTGCCCACGTGAACAGACACGAGCAGCACGCACCCCAGCCCCTGCGCACCCGGGTGCAATCAAATTCCTCGGCCTCTGCGTGTGTGTGGGGGGTGGGGGGGGCGGGGGGTGGGGGGGGACGGGGGTGGCGGGTATCTGAACAAATGGGAAGGGTATAATAATTAAACACATATTTGAAAGGGTCAAAAACATTAGAAAATTGCAGACTTGCAGGCAATTTATTTGGACTGCGGATTTATAAAGGGTGTTGTATTAATTTTCTTATTAAATCAGCTTCCTTTGTTTTGTTTCTCATATGGTTGTCCTTTGAAGTAAGTAGCAGTGCGACTTGCTTTAAATGACAGTTAAAGTTAATACATTTTTTGATTGCTTGCAATTTTTAGCTCCGTAACTGCACTTGCAATGTCAAAAGCAAACATATTACAGCTTGTGTAATTGGTATACATTTCCAAAAATAAGTCTATAGTGTGACTAACACCTCATAAAGCTATTGCTAACGTGCTTATTGCGTATTAAATCACTTGCTTCGTTTGATATTAAAATCCTGCATTGGCCATTCCCTGTCAGTAAAACATACAGTTGGCAGACTATTTATCACATAATGACCAATAATGAGTTTTTCACGTTAAAAAAATAGCATTTTTTGCATTGAATGTTTTTTTGAAACCATCCTGCCTGTTAGATATTGGGAAATTTTCAGTCCTGTCTGCTAGGATGTTGTAAGAGAGCAAAGAGAGAATTCAGCGTCCTCTTGGCATATAAATTGCAGATGGCCTGTTGTGGTAATGATTTTATAGCCTTGTAAGGTGTATAGTATAATTTTACACCCCATCAATACGACAAGCTGGAATGTTCATATTTATTCAAAGCAGACTGTTATCTCACAGGCTGCTATGGAAATTCAGCAATCAAAGCCTTAGCAGCACAGATAGAAATGAAAGTGCAGACCTGAGCTGCATTGAATATTTGCACTCTGGTATTTATACGTGGGTCACTTCTCTCGAACGTGCCAGTGCTACTGTCGTCATGGTGCTCAGACACGCAGTGTGTCGACGCCAGAGTGTGAATAACTCTGACTGTGAGTTATGTGCTTTTTAAAAATTTTAATTGAGCTCCAACCCTGTGGCTTTTTTTTTTTTGCCACACCTTTAGATCATTGAAGCAAAATTGAAATCATGTCATTCCAGTCAGTGCAGTGAATTCTCCATTGATTAGCTCCGCATGATGCCTCTTTCGCCCGTGCAGCTTTCACAGTGATGGAAGACGGTGGTGCTTCTTCCAAAAGCAATTTCCCTTTTTACTGCCATCACTGTGACATCTGTAACTCCCCTTTTATGTGCCAAAACCTTCAAGTCATTTGTGAAGTAGGTTCACAATATATCCTTTAACGTGTCAGTGCCAGCTTCATGTTACCTCTGAGTTGATAGATGGTAAAAATGAGGCAGCGGAACTAACATTTTTATGTTACATTTTCTCCAGTGAAATGCATCAAAAATTAGTAGGGCAACCAGAATGTTCAAATGAAGCTAATAGCTTGGTGGTAGATGAGAAACAGACTGACACCCTTTTTGAGACCAGAATTAAGACGGGAATGCTAAAAGCATGATGCTAATCGATGACAATTCTAATTTACTAGATATGTCTGTTGTTGTCACCAGGATTGGAGGGCCCTTTTGTCTCCTGCAGTGCAGAATTCTAAGCTAAAAAGTATTCAAATGATTTGTTTTGAAAGAAAATGTCTTCTAAGTCTGCTACACCAAGTGTATGACTTGTCGCACTGTATCATTATTCCAGACTGATGGATTAGAATAAGAAAAGGAACGTCTGCGCCAAAAATGTACTCAATGTGGCATGAAAAGACAAAACAAGTTGTCATAGTCTTCATATTCACTTTCACTCCTTGAGGAACAAAAGAATTCCCTAATAGATTGAAATTTCTCTCTGCAATATTAGTAATGATGCATTAACGTAGTCATATGAAATTCCTTCGATCGCTATATTAACTAAGGCATAGTGGGGAATTTGGACTTTGGGTGATAGTGTGAAATAAGTGATATCGACTCAGCTGCCCATTATACATCTCACCTGATTTTTATTTCGCTGAATCGATTTCGCCCATTTTACACTATCTCCCAAAATGACCCCCCCCCATAGGCCCTGAAATTCCATGGGGCTACCACTGGTCCCCTAACTCTGGTGGGAGACTGGCAGAAACCCCGGAGAAAAAGTGTAAGTAGCTGAAAAACAACTGCTGACGATGTTCCTGTGGGGTGTCCGCTGGTCTCCTGCCAGAGTTACAGCGCGGGACCTGTTGTAGCCCTGTAGAACCTCAGGGCCTTTAACCCATGTCAGCTTGGTAGTACTCTCGCCTCTGAGTTAGAAAGTTGTGGGTTTGAGCCTCATTCCAGGCTCCGAGCACAAAATCTAGACTGGCACTCCAGTGTAGTACAGAGGGAGTGCTGCACACTTGTAGACGCTCTCCTTTTCATACGCTGCCTACCTCTTCTAGTGGTTCAGTGAGTGTTAACAATCCGATGACACTATTTAAAGAACATGTGTGCTAGCCAACATTCCTCCCTCAACTAACACCTCAAAAATCAATTGACTGAGCATTCATTTCATTGGTAATTGTGTGATCTCCCTGGGATGTTTCTGAGAGATGTGATGAGGCATTCTATAAATGCTAGCCTTGCTAATATCACACAACTGAATTTGTCTCCTTTTATGTATTTTACAATTCTTGTTGGTAGCACTCTTGCCTGAGTCAGAAGGTTGTGGGTTCAAGTCCTACTCCAGAACCTTGAGCACAAAATCTAGACTGACACTTCAATGCAGTACTGAGGGGGAGCTTCACCATCGGAGGTACTGTCCTTCGGATTGGATGATAAATTGAGGCCACTTCTATCCTCTCAGGTGAACGTAAAAGATTCCACGGCACTATTCAAAGAAGAGCAGGGGAGTTCACCCCGGTGTCCTGGCCAATATTTATCCCTCAAGCAACATCGTGAAAACAGATTATCTGGTCATTATCTCATTGCTGTTTGTGGGACCTCGCTGTGCGCAAATTGGCTGCCGCATTTCCTACATTACAACAGTGACTGCACTTCAAAAAGTACTTCATTGGCTGTAAAGTGCTTTGGGACGTATAAATGCAAGTCTTTCTTTCTTTTTCCTTTTGTTTTATTTTTTCCTACTTGTTTATGGCTTCCTGGCTGAGAGGACAGGGAGATGACCGGTATTCAGGGATTTGCTAATGACTTTATGAACTGACTAGTAGGAGATGTGCCAGAAGATCCAAGGATCATCCGTCTGCTGTTTCTCCCCATGGGTTAATGGTTGGCTTGCACTTCAGTGCCTCTCCTTGGTATGTGCAAATGTGGAGTTGTGAATTTGCATCCTACCACTACATGGTACACTGCCATCTGTTAACTTTGTTGACTGTATTAGGGGACAGAATATTCAACTGTTCACAGTTTGCCTCATTCTGAAATGCAAGTGTATGAGGATCCAGCCAGTTAATGTTTTCATCTGTTTTAACTTGAAAGATCGGTGTTAAATATCAGCAGCTGGGGAATAACATCTAAATTTGGCTGCATGAAGTCTATATCATCCAAATCTGAATTAATTATCCAAATGCAGCCTCTTTCACTCAATGGCTCACCCTCCCACATCCACACACATCATATTGGGAGTGCATCAAGACTTTATTCTACTTCCTCTTAATCCTGTATGTCATGTTACCTCTCATTGGCATCATCCATAGATAGGGGGTTGACTTCCATATGTATCCTGATGACAGCCCAGTTCTATCTCTTTGCCACTACCCTTAATTCCAAGAGTCTGACATCAAGTAATGGATGAAACAAAATATTTTCTTACTTACTATTGGCAAGGTCAGAGCCACCTTGTTTGGTTCCTGCAGTAAGTTCCATAAGCTAGGCCCTAACTTCGTCTTCTTGCCCAGGTGCTCACTTAGGCTGACTCTGATGGTGCACGGTATTAGTTTTCTGTCTGACGCTGAGCTGTGCTTCAAACTCCATATCCTGTCCATCGCCAACAGCACAAATTCCTCCCCCTAACCTGCCTTCTCCTGGATCTCATCTGCATTGCCACTAAAACTCTCATCCAGGCCTTCGCAAGCCACAACCTTCCAGTCCCACCTCTGTCTCCTCATTCCTAAGGGGGAGATGTGCACCCATTCGTGGCTTCGAGTTTCCATTCCTGCAAATCCACCACAGCAACAATCGGCACTGGGGGAAGGAAGATGATAATAATGGTGAAAAGGTGGATAACCAAGCCACAAAGACCCTGGCAGTTGCTGTGCCTCATACAACTCAGTCTCACTTAGCCTGAGTGCATTAACAGTGCAAAGTCAGAAAACTCAGAGCTGCTATACCGCTGGCTTTCATGGAGGAGGGTAATGGAGATTGAGAGGGAGGGTTGCAATAATCAGGGCAGTTGAGGTCGAGGTCACGATCGGGGGGAGGAATAATGGTGGCCCGCGTGCTTTGAATGTGGAGCTTGGAGAAGCACTACCGCTCCTCCCGGCTCCACATTCAGGCAAGCATATTTTAAACACTTACCTTGTTGGTTGTGGCCTGCAGTGGTCCCTTTAAGGGCCACTTATTAGGCCGCACGTAAACTTGGATTTCCTGAATGCAGCTGGCCCGTGGCAACCCATTATTGCAGAGGGGTTCCTAAACAGGCGTTAGTCCCCTTAATTCAATATGCAAAGGGCCTAATGCCTGTATCAGGCGTGTGCCCTGGATGTCTATTTTTTGCCTTCACCAATATAGCGGATTTCACACTTCTGGCTCATAATGACGTGCGCCTCCTGCCCGCCATATTGGAGGCTTAGGAACGAATTTTAACAGTGAGCTGCGCGTCCGCACAGTGCTCCGGGGGTCCCGCACAGCTGGCTTGCTGGCTTTTAAATAGAAAAACCACGCATGCGCGGTATTTTGAATACGGTATTTTGAAAAACAATTACAGGGAACATTGCTGAGGAAGCTGTTTAGCGCCCCAAAAACAGGAGCTGCATGGTTGAATCTCTAGGCCAAGGTGTTTGTGACTTTTACCTATTTGGCCTATGAGGGATTTCGGTTTAATTTATATTATGGCTGCGATTTTACTAACCTCGGCGGCTCCGTGGTGGGTGATGTCAGTGGCGGGTCCCGGCCCCGCTGCTGTCTCTATCCCGGCCTCTGAAATAAATTTCCCTTGACTGGGCTTATTAAGCCCACCCAGCGCATTTCCTGGCCAGTTAGAGGAAGCGGATCTTGTGAGGTCTTTTGATGATGCGTCATCAGCCGGTTTCCTTAAAGGGACCACGGCCAACTTTATTTTGACATTTGTGCTGTCAGTGTTCTATAGCATTAAGGTGCTGGAAACACTGACAATGACTGCACAGAGGTGCAGGGCTGCACCCAGGCTCTCCCATGACTCCCTCCATATGCTTATAAAGGGAGTCACAGCACACAGGGAGGTCCTCTACCCTTCCCATGAAAAAAAAACTTGCATTTATATAGCGCCTTTCACAACCACTGGACGTCTCAAAGCACTTTCCAGCCAATGAAGTACTATTTGAAGTGGAGTCACTGTTGTAATGTGGGAAACGCAGCAGCCAATTTGCACACAGTAAGCTCCCACAAACAGCAATGTGATAATGACCAGATAATCTATTTTTGTTATGTTGGTTGAGGGATAAATATTGGCCAGGACACTGGGGATAACTCCCCTGCTCTTCTTCGAAATAGTGCCATGGGATCTTTTATGTCCACCTGAGAAAGCAGATCAGGCCTCGGTTTAATGTCTCATCTGAAAGAGGGCACCTCCGACAGTGCAGCACTCCCTCAGCACTGCACTGGAGTGTCAGCCTAGCTTTATGTACTCAAGTCACTGGAGTGGGACTTGAACCCACAACTTTCTGACTCAGAGGCGAGTGTGCTACCCACTGAGCCACAGCTGACATGGGCGGAAGAGACCTCCCTAGGATACCAACACAGCCTGGTTGCACATTGCAGAGGAGGGCACAAGCAGGGATGTGGTCAGGAGGACCTGGGTACAGTGCTGCAAACGTTTCAATGATCTCAGTAGATCACGAAATGTTAGTACAAAGCCACACTCAACCTCATCCTGCTGTGCCTCTCATCACATCCCCATCACTCTGCCTTCCCTACCCTTCTCCTGCACATCCTTACTCCACCAACTTACCTTGCACCTCCACCCATCCCTCTCTATCTACATTATCACATCCCCATCTCACTAGCCACCCCTCACACTCACCCTCATCCTACTGCAATCATACCAACTAACAACACACAAGGGTAGGTACTTGGGTGTTTTATGCAATGTTCATGTAAAGTTTCTGTTAATGTGGTGTCAAACATTGAAACCTTTATTTTCAACACTTTGCGTTCTTGGCAGATTTATGTGCACCTTTGGAAGTGGCTTAGTGAGTTGCAGTGAATGGTGAGACATAACGGTACCCCCCGCAATGGTGATGAGTGTGAAAGGAAAGGCTTGGGCATTGTAGGGATGCTTTATGGTGTTGGTGTGGGGTGGTGCCAACCTGGCGCATCATGTGCCAGCCAGGGTGTACAGCGTCAAGTGAAGTAAATCTGGCCATGGTGAGGCAATCGCTGGCGTCCCGGGCAGCAATGTGGTCAGGTGCTGATGCCCTCTGTCCTGTGCAGCATCAGGTGATTGTGGAGAAGGTTGGTGGTGTTGTTGGTGCTGTTGGTGCGCCTGGTAATGCTGGTGTTGGGGCTGATCGTGGTGGGATTCTGAGGACCAAGGTAAGAAAGTTTAAAGGGCACCCATGCTGATATAGATGGCAGGTGAAGTAGAGATGACAGAAGTGATCTGTCAATGGTGGGAGAGGTAATGAGGTCAGACTGGATGGAAACTTGTGTAAAGACTTGCAGCATCCTGACTCTGTAGTGGAAATGCAGTTTAGAGAAGTTAGTGGTTAAGTGAACATTTCTCAATCAGCTGGGAGCTTTGACTTGACATTTGAAGCTGTCAACTCATCAGCTGATTTAATGGCCACTGACCTCCCAACTCAGCTACACAGACAAGGTCTAGGCACAGGGGGAAACCAGTGGGTGACCTGCCAATCCAAAAAGCTGGGCAAAAACCATTGCTAAGTGGCTGTAAACAAGCCATTAATGATTTTAATTGCCTCCCCCACTGCTGCCTGTTGGGTCTGCTCAGCACTGGCAGACCCGACATCGGGAAAGTCCAGTGTGCGCGTTTTGACAGTGGGTTCCTGAGCCGCTGTCAATCAATTTATATTTAACAGCTGACCCGCCACCCATCTCATCCGCTGAGCGCCGGCAAAATTCCGGCCTATGTTGCTGACATATGGCCAGGTTCAGTTACAAAGGATTAATTCCCTGACATATTCAGACTATCCAGAATGATGAGTCAGTGGGATAAGACATGAAATAGCTGTCAAATTATGTATTTTTGCATGCCATATTAGCTTTGAGACAGTGGTAAGTCATTGAGCACATCCCAAAGCAATTCACATCCTAAGTTTTCATGGCAGTGCGCTCAGCTGGAGTGACAATGTAGTTGCCATGAGTTGCCATACCAAAGGGGAAGGGGTATAATTCACGGTGGCAACTCTGGCAGCTCGATAGACCAATCCTCTTGACACAGAGTAGATAGAGGAGTCAGAAGTCTCTCTCGCTCTCTCCCTCCCCCTCTCTCTTTCACTCTCTCAGTTAGTTCAAGGACTCATAACCTTTGTGAGTTTAGCCCATAACATGTTGGGGAAATGTTGTGTGGTTTGCTATTTTTCATGGTATAAGGAGCGATAGGGAATTGATTGAAGCTTGCGTGAAAACTATATTCTGTTTATTCATGTATCCTATTTAAAATAAACCAGTTTGTTCCTTTACAATTGACGTCATCACACTAGAGTGCTTTTCAATCCACCTAAAAAGACAAAAGAATGGGCATGTGAGATAATAGTATTCAGTACATACAACAAGGGGTCGGTCTATTGTTACAATCCTCAGGTCATGCTAGCATGTAATTACATATTGGGTAGTAAAGGTGCTCGTTGGACTGTAGGGGACACTGGGACCACTTATGGAGCTGACCTGTAGTGCTGAACCCGAGAGATTATCTACTGTAAACCCTTGAACTTCTGACAGTGGAAGAAAAAATAAGGGATCATAATGATTGGTGTCACACTGGCTGAAGGAGAGGCTGAAAGAGTTCTGGGAGTGATAATAGATTCAACACTTCCTATGCCCAGTCATGACTGAGCAATCAGCAAGACAAACCGAATGATGAGCTATATTGTCAAATCAGTAGATTTCAAGCCTGAGGCTGTCATGTTGAAACTGTGTATTGCTCTGGTCAGGTCACACCTTGAGTACTGCATTCAGTTTCATTAACCAAGGCACAGGAAAAACATCCAAGCACTGTGGTGGTGGAGAGAAGAGCCACAGGACTGATGCTTTGGTCTCAGGGAACTGAATTGTGAGTTGGACTCTTTAGCTTCGATGGGAGGTGATTGAGAGGGAACTTTATAGAGGTATATAAGCTATTAAATGGACTAGAAAAGATTAATTTAGAGCGCTATTTCACGTTAAACTATGAGTACAGATCAACAACAACTTGCATTTATATAGCACCTTTAGCGTAGTAAAACGTCCCACGGCGCTTCACAGGAGCGTTATCAAACAAAATTTGACACCGAGCCACATAAGGAGATGTTAGGACAGGGCTTGGTCAAAGAGGTAGGTTCTAAGGAACCTCTTAAAGGAGGCGAGAGAGAGGTAGAGAAGCGGAGAGGTTTAGAAAGGAAATTCCAGAGCTTAGGGCCTAGGCAGCTGCATGGCCGCCAATGGTGAACAAAGAGATAGGTACAAACTAGTAAAATGCATTCGTGATGGGAAGCACTTTGTATTAAAAAATGATAAATACCCAGAATGGTCTTCCAGGTAGTGGAGGGCAAAACTATCAAGAAGCAGTTGGATGGTGCAATAGTGAGTTTCTGGAGAAGGAAGAGATATATGGGACAAATGGCCTCCCTCATCTCTACTTACCTTTGTGAAGTTTACCTCAGAGTTTCTCAATTATTGCAGCTCGCAAAGGCAAAGTTGAGGTCAAAAGTAGTCTCTTCAACCATCTGATGTTAAAGCAGTGAAAGGCCAGTTCTACCTACAATTTCCTTCATTTTTGCAAACACTAATCAGCAACATTTAAGGTCAGTTTTTAATAATTCAGCACAATAAACGTTTTTTTCCCACTTACCGTGGGTACTACTTAGTGAGCTCTACCAAGCAAAAAATTGCAGGATGGACATATCATTTAAAAACAATCCAGATACTCCCGACTACAGATCTGTAGAAATCCGTAGCAAAGAAGTTTGATCATTTTCATGGTGCAGCAATGCTTTGTACCTTAGATCAGTAGGAGACCAGTTCATGCCCAGGATTACACAAGAAGTGTACGCATACCTGATCTCCCGCACAACATGCACGGAGATTCCCAGCATAGACTAAATACTTCACTGTGGGGAGGGAAAGCCATTCCTAGTCACTCCCTTGTGGCTAGTTTGGCACTACCATTAAAAAAAAACAGAGACAGGCTACTCACTTCACCTTCCCTCTGTTGACCAAGGAACAGAGCATATTAATGGAGGGGTTGTAAATCTGAGAAAGGGAAAAAAATAATCAGACTTTCAGTTACTCTGACTCTGGCCTCTTGTGCACCTCCTCCTCCCTTTGCTCCACCATTGGCAGTCATGCCTTGAGCAACCTAGACCCCATGCTTTGAACTTCCAGCCCCAAATCCCTCCACCTCTCCTCCTTGAAACTCATCTCTTTGACCAAGCTTCTGTTCACCCCTCCCAATCTATCCTGTTTTAGCTCAATGTCCAATTCTCCTTAAGCCTCCGTGAAATGCCTTGGGATGTTTTCTTATGCCAAAGGTGATATATATAAATGCAAGTTATTATTAATGGTGTCCCGAGGGCATTCCTTAAAAAGGCAATTTTAATTTTGTTTTTCAAAAGAAACTGTTATTATTTACAAGAGATGGCCAAGATTGTCCCCTCGATTTGGTTCAGGAATACAAATGGATCCAAAAAAACACTTTTATATTGATGCTGGGTGCCCAGAAAGTAGTGCTCCAAAAGACATTTGTGACCTCACCCTTTTGATTTACCAGAGCGTGACATTTGGTGGTGGTGGTGGTGGGGGTAGAGGGTGAGGGGTCTGTTTGGAAGGTCAGCGGGAAGTGTGTTTTCTGCTGCCTCTTGAGGACCACCCTTGGGGAAGTGTGACCCTGGATGCTGTTGGTGGCCTGGAGCTTGCCTGTTTTATGTTGTCAATCTAGAAATGTGTATATAATGAGTATATTCAGCAGTTTCACTTTGATGTGACTGGGGTTTGAAGTTGTCAATTTGAAGGCACGTTGAGAGGCGTGAGCAACCTTGAGAAGGTAGTGTTGGATGGCTTGAGATTCACAATTGTACAAAATAAAATTTAAGAAGATTGCCCACTGAGCAGCCATTTTATTGCTTATGTCGTTAAATGGGTGCTAGGGCAGTGGCCTTTCCCTGGCCGTAACAATTTCACTTGCATATTAAGCAAAATTGTGCAGACGTGTTGAACTTCACTTTGCCTGAATCCAAAGTGTCGTATTGTCAGCCGCATCGCTGTGGTATAAAGCGGTGAACAAAACACATCAAATACTCAGCGCAAATGTACAATTTTTCACTTTGGTCTTGCTGCCAACTGTTTTCCCCAAATGTGTTGAGGTTCATCGACAGTATATTCAGAGGCAGGAGGGCAGATTTTCCTTTGTAGTGAAACTGGCTCTCTTGGTGTAACTATAATGAGCAGTGAAGGAAAATAGTGTAGCAAGCCATTCTGCCAGCTACTTCTGTAATTTCCAGCCAGCAGTGAAGTAAGGCATACAGTACACTTGTCCAAATATGGGCAGGCATGATGTAATGAGGGGCAAATGATATATCTCCTGTCATTTGCACCTGTGCGTTCCTGACATCCAGGATTGCTAAAGTTGCGGGGCAGGGGGTCGTGGGTGGAGAGAGGAAATACAATTGTTTCAAGGCCTTAAACCCTAAATGAATTGAAGTATAATGCAGCCCTTAATTTACAATTATGCCACTTCAATTCTGTATCTGCCCTGATGTAGCTCTGACAAGGAAATGTTAAGGGGGGGGAAAACTTCAGCGGACTTCAATGGAATGGAAAATCGGGTGGGGTGTAGAATGGGCAGCCGACCAAAACCACCTGTTTTACGTCCTCACCCAAGTTGAAGGTTTCTGTTGACTCGAAAAACTCCAGATCAGAGTTGGTACAAGACTAATTTTTTTCTTTAACTGAGCTATAAAAGAAAAAAAATCACAGACTCATTTCACTTTAAAATTATTACAAGCATAAAACATTTAAATGATCCCCAGGCAAAATACGTGTGTTGTAGCAAGTTCTTCAGATTTTAAATATTCCCAATTTGAATCATTCCTTCAGGTTGTGGTAGTTTAATGCTTTCTTTCAAATGCAAAATTACTGCCTTGCTAAACCATAAAATTGATGGCTTTGGAATATCTTTATTGCGAATGATTAATAATTTACAAATAGTTCTAATGTTTGGAAAATGCTGTGAGCTATTTCGATGTGATAATGTGCCACAGGCTTTCAATCACTATGTATGCACACAAAATCTGTAAGTAACTAATTTTCTTCTCAAAAGTTTTAAAAGTGTGTTTTTAATGTTAAATTATTGTACGTACCATAGTAGTTGCAAGGATTGGGGGGTTTCATAATTTGGGTCCTCTTGTGTTAGTTTAGAAAAGATGTAAGTCAACATCCAGTGATTGGTAATCTTGGTAATGCAAGCATTTTAAAGTAATTATCTCTGTGGCTTTTTTTTGATTAACAATCCTGGAGATGCACATATATGAATACATGAATATCTAAATATATAGACAAATAACACATACAGGATAACAGTTAAGTGGGGTATTACTGTGGATAGTGATGGATGGAAAGTTGAATCACCCAATTTAATGAGAAGTGCTGTTATATCATGTGTTTTTGCAATATTTGAATTTATTTGTTTTACTCATTGATGAAGGGGAGTATCAGATGCCAGTATAAGCTGTTAATTTTATGGTGCAACTTTGATTTTGCAAAGTGCTGGCTCAGTGCAGAAGTAAGGTGTTGATGTACTCCATCACAGACACATCGTGATCTTCACACTGAAGGATTAATGATTGTGACTTTACTGCTGTAAATTTGAAAAGTAATTTACAGTTTAATATCTGTGGCTAATATGTGTTGTATTGTAGCAAGTGTGTTGTATTGTAGCAAGTTACTATATTTAAGTACATTCGTTGTGGGGGGTATTTTGTGGGACAGAGCCAAAATGTAATATCAGCCCACTCTTAGCCCTGACTCAGTTGGTCGCACTCTCACCTCTGAGTCAGAAGGTTGCAGGGTCAAGTCCCACTCCAGAGACTTGAGCACAAAATCTAGGACTGAGGAAGGTGCTGTCAGAGATGCCGTTTTTTCAGATGAGACATTAAACCAAGGCCCTCTCAGGTGGATGTGAAAGATCCCATGGCACTTTCGAAGAAGAGCAGGGTAGTTCTCCCTGGTGTTCTGGCCATTATTTATCCCTTATCCAACATCACTAAAACTGATTATCTGGTAATTATCTCATTGCTGTTTGTGGGACCTTGCTGTGTGCAAATTGGCTGCCACGTTTCCTACATTACAAAAGTGACTACACTTCAAAATAAGTACTTTATTGGCTGTAAAGCGCTTTGGGATGTCCGAAGGTTGTGAAAGGCACGATATAAATGTAAGCCTTTCTTTTCTTTCTTAGGTTTAGTTGAGCTAAAGCACAAATATACTTGACTCATATGTGTTTGGTCCTTTCATTAAGATCTTTAATTAGAATCCTTTACAGGACTGGCCTCTCTCCAAGCCTAAGTTGGGGGGATCAGCAGAACAGACATATTTTTTTCATTGCTGTTATGCGCACACAAGTGATGAAAAGGTTGTGGTGTGTTTTGTGCCATTCCATCACTGTGGTAACTAACGCAGAAAAAAAAAGTTCTGTCAAACCTTATTGAAAACCCTTTAACATTTTGAGAAATGTATTACATGATTTGTTCATTCATGGTGAAATAATCTTCTCAGAAATGGAAAGGGTGTAAGTGGTGGGGGGGTGGGGTGGGCAGATCAAAGATAGTCATCTGGGAAGTCTAAACTTTCCATCTGGAGAAACCAAGAGTATCTAATATAGAAAGTTTAAATATTAATTTGGGATTCTGGAATGCCCGTGGATCAGTGCTTCCACAGCTGGAGCCTGAAGTACTTGGCGGAATTGCCAATCCAAAGATCCTAGAACAGTGAACAGGAGGAGGGCTGAGTATCAGTTCAGGGAGCCTGAAAACACTTGTAGTTGGAATGAAAGGCAAACTTAGAGCATCTGTAAAAGCAGAATGCAACTTTTCATCCTTGAATGGTGTGAGATGAAGAGAGAGGCTAGACACGACTTTAGTGTTAAGTTATTTCCCTTCACATTTTATGTTATGGTCGGGTCAAAGAGGGATTGCTGAAAGAGATTCTGTTGTTGTTTTGAAGTGGTTTTATCTGGTTTGCTGTGGAGCTGAGATGATTGATAGCTCAGCTGGTTCACTCATCTCTATTGCCACGTCCTGTGCGGAATCAGATCGGCAGTGGGTTCACTCTGTGAGTGCCCGTGTGGGTGTGTCTGTAACCTGTAAACAAATCAAGCAAAATAGTTGAAGAAAAATCTTGGGTCAGGAAAAATGAATGAACCCTATAGTATATAGAAGACTGAATTTTCTAGTAGGCAGCAGGTTTTCCAACTGTAAGGTGTTCACAGGCTAGTCTGATGACATCTTCACCCAACATCAGCACATGAGCACTCGCAACAACAGACGTCACTGGAAAGTGATCAGGGATCACTGCCTAATTTTCCCTTCCCCAACTTAGCAGATCTCAGGCCAATTATAGTGCCTCTACCGCTGACCCAGCTAACTCACCATAGGCCATGGATTGAACCTGGAACATTCCTGTTATGTATGGCTCAGCTGCTCACTGCATAAACTACCTGGACATAGGAATGGCCTAAACTTCCATCAAGAGAGCAAGATTAAATAAAATCCCTATCTCAGTGTCAGCCGTGGCTCAGTGGGTAGCACCCTCGCCTCTGAGTCAGAAGGTTGTTGGTTCAAAGTCCCATTCCAGAGACTTGAGCACAAAAATCCATGCTGACATTGCTGAAGGATTCAGAGTTCTCTATCTTCTAAGATTCATGCAGCTTCCACTCATTGTGGGTCACAGTGATTCCTTTTAGCTGGTTCCCCGGTGATGCCATTACCTCTCATTGTTTAAACAAAATATATTCAACTGATCAACAAAAATACACAGGGAAGAAAATAACGGTGAGTTAATGGTGCTTACCGTTATTTATGCAAATACCACAGCAACTTCAGATGAAGGCAGATGCGCGATTAAATTGCTGTCGAGATGCACCGTTCCACTGTTAGCTTCGTGAAAATGGCATCTCACCGTCTGCATTGAAATGCATTGAACAGCATGAAGTTGCTGTATTTGCGCAGTAGTTACAAACTAAACTCACCTCAGAAAGTTAAGTCTTGTAAATTTCAGTCGAAGTACCTTTTTAATGATGTGATAAGTGTTAATTACTGCCAATCAACCTCTCTGGCACTGAAAATTAACTATTACAGGTGTGGAGTCTCATTCCTTCAGGTACTAATTGTTGGACATTTTAAAATGTCAAAATTAGAATTACATTTTTTTAAATTTTTCTTTCTGTCCCTTTTTTCTCTCTTAATCCAATCTTTCTTTCCCTCTCTTTGTTTCTCTTTCTGTACCTGGTGTCCAGGTGTTCTCTGCACAGGCAGTGTTCTCTGTCTATATATGCTGTGCCCATTTGTATTTCTTCACTTCACCTGATGAAGGAGCAGCGCTCCGAAAGCTTGTGATTTCAAATAAAGCTGTTGGACTATAACCTGGTGTTGTGCGACTTCTCACTTTTGTACCTGGTGTGACATTGAATTCACCCTCTCTAATTTACACTTCCTTCTCAGTTCATGCACTGCTTATTTCACAATCCTTCAATCTGATTGGTTAAGGAGATACACAGTTGTTTGCCCTGTTCATTCAGCTCCCAGATGCCCTGTTTCCCTCGCTGCGACGTTGTCAGCTCGCACTTTCAGCAACATGCCACTCAAAAAATTTAAAAACCTAAATGTGCAAGGGCAAGTCTAACTAACGGCATATGCTGTCAGATGCCCAGCTACAGCAAAATTTTACACAATGAGAGGACTTTGTTATTGATTTAGAAAAATCAGTCCAGAAAGCAGGACTCCCTCAAATGGTACTGATGGCAAGACTTGTTTTTAATAAAATTATCTGATGGTGAGACTCATCCGTGGTTCTAGCCTCTGAGTCAGAAGGTTGTGGGTTCAAGTCCCACTCCAGAGACTTGAGCACAAAAATCTAGGCTGACACTCCAGTGCAGTGCTGAGGGAGTACTGCACTGTCGGTGGTGCCGTCTTTCAGATGAGACGTTAAACCGAGGCCCCGTCTGCTCTCTCAGGCGGACCTAAAAGATCTCATGGCACTATTCCGAAGAAGAGCAGGGGAGTTATCCCCCGTGTCCTGGCCGATATTTATTCCTCAATCAGCATAACAAAAACAGATTATCTGGTCACCATCGCATTACTGTTTGTGGGAGCTTGCTGTGCGCAAATTGACTGCTGCGTTTCCCACATTACAACATTGACTACACTTCAAAAAGTACTTCATTGGCTGTAAAGCGCTTTGGGACATCCGGTGGTCATGAAAGGCGCTATATAAATGCAAGTCTTTCTTTTATTTTTATGGGTGTGCACGTCTGTATGTTTTTATATATAATAATGTGATTCATAAAATATACTAATATTAGCTTAAGGCACTAATTCAATCTCAGAGGTGATACTTATAAATCACTCAAGCTGCACTCTGTCAGTTTATGACATCGCCTGAGTTTGATTAGATTACTTTCCTGTGATTTGTTGTGAGGTATCCATTATATATGATGCTATGGGATTTTGTTTTTTTTACTTTGTTTTACAGGAACTAATATAGTTTGGAAACCCTGTTGGGATCTTTGGGAAGTATGATAACAATAATACCTTTGATTTTGTTTTCTTTCCTAATTAAAACGTTCTCTATTTTTTATCTCTTGCTGTCTTGCCACATGACTCTCCTGATCCAGTGTGGAAAATATGTTGGTAAATACTGTTTTTCATGCTCAGGCTTTTGTTTGTCATTGAGGTAAAGAAATGGTGATGTTTGTAAGTGGTGTTATTTTCTTATTTTTCCATTACTTTTATAAAAGATCTATTCAGCACTTTTGTGCAAGTGTAATGGAACAATTTGGTGCAGGAATCATGAACTGTTGCAGTGATTTATTACTTTGCTGTTTATTCCCTATGTAAATTTTTTTTACACTAGTCCAACCATCAGTCTTCCCCCACTTTCCCCCACTTTTCTAATCGCTTTTTGCAGATTAAATGACAGGAAAATTGTACACTTGCTTTGATGCATTTTGCAATGTTTTTCGTACTTGGCATGAGGTGTGTTCTTTGCGTCACCTCTAGTAATAAGACTTCACTTATTATTGAATGATTGCAATGCCATGAATGGCACGGTGTGCCAGTCTCTAGATTAAATATGCTGTCGAGTTTGTCAATCATGGCACCACACTACTGTGAAAGTACCCTCTGGAAGAGCCACACGAGGGCACTATAGATTTCATCAAGGGGGTTGTCTACTCCAGTATTTGTTTGAGAGTGTCAGAAGGTGGCAGTGCAGCCCCTTTAATTGTGCAGATGGACCATTTGTATATACCAGGCCATTAGAATGAATTACTTGAGCCAGGACACGGTTATACTGCAGGGATTGTTTTGATACTGATAACGGTTTGGAGGAATGCAGAGCTGGCAAACCCGCTTCACTACCACATTGCACTCTGGTAAGGGAAAGCTACGCTCGTGCTCAAATGGCTGTTAAATTTTAACGTTAACAAAGAGCCAGCGGGAGAGTTTGCTCTTTATTAACATTGAAAAGATGTTCTGCCTGGCAACTTCTTAAAGTACACTTTGCATTGGTCATAGTAATACTGCAGCACACACCTCAACATTTCCAATTTAGTTGGGAAATCCTGACTTTGTTGAATTTTCAGGACCTCAATCCTGCTCTGCGATCCTGACTTCAAAGTAACGTTCACAAATTTTAACATTTCCTCTGATCCTAAAACTGATGTTTCAAAGATTGCTTTTTCCCCCCCAAATTACAGGAGTTGGGGGATAAAGCAAATCTTAATGGGGCCGACCGTCGACGTCAGCCTGAAATGGGTGCAAAGTCAGCAGAACGGCCACGCTGCCCGCCCAAAGCCAACGTTGGGAGGCCCAAACCATTTTTGGTTCAGTTATCAGAACCATTTTTGGTTCGGGCCTCATTTGACTGCTGTTAGCGAGCAGCAGGCGGAAACAGGCGCCTGGCTGCAGCTCTCCAGTTGTAGGAGGAGGAGAAATCGGCTGGCTCCCACACTGACCTGGATGATGGGTCGGCCCTGGGTTGGGGGGGTGGGGGGAGGGGCGATCCCTGAGGGACCTCGAACAGGCTGGCAGAAGGCCGGAGGTTTTTTGTGGGCCCATGAGGCTCAGGAGTGCTTCTCCTGGCTCACAAAAATAAAACATTTCTTCATCCATTTTTTGAGAGGCCTCCAGCCAAATCCTTGTGGGACCTCTATTTAGGCCGCTCAATGCCTGGTACAAATGACCCCAATACATAGGACCCCGATTTGCATATTTAAGCCACCTCCCGCCGGAAACAGGCTTGTCAATTTATAAGACAGCAAAATACTGCGGATGCTGGAAAATTGAAACAACGACAGAAAACGCTGGAAAAACTCAGCAGGCCAGGCAACATCCGTGGAGAGAGAAACAGAGTTAACGTTTCAGGTCGAAGACCTTCGTCAGAACTGAGAAAAAAGCAGGAAATGAAACAGATAAAAAAGCATGGGGGAGGCTGGGGGGAGGAATAAAAGAACAAAAGGGGTGGTCTATGGTAAGTAGAGACATTGAGAGATGCTCAAGGCAAGACGAGATGGTAATAGGACAGGTGGCAGCTGTCTCTCATTCTGCCAGCATTTCACACTTCACACTTTTGAGCCACCTTTTGTTTCTTAACCTGTCCTATTACCATCTCGTCTTGCCTTGAGCATCTCTCAATGTCTCTACTTACCATAGACCACCCCTTTTGTTCTTTAATTCCTCTCCCCCATGCTTTTTTATCTCTTTCATTTCCTGCTTTTTTCTCAGTTCTGACGAAGGGTTTCGACCTGAAACGTTAACTCTGTTTCTCTCTCCATGGATGTTGCCTGGCCTGCTGAGTTTGTCAATTTATAAGCCTGCTTGAGAATTGCATCAGGCGGGCCTTGGGTATCAATGGGGCGGCCAAGGTGTCCCTCCCCCGAATTTCAGCAGCTGACTGCCCGTTTTTCAGGACGTTGAACATCACCACGTTTATGTTTCTTTCAGGCTTCTCAATCAGAGGGAGAAATGCTTTATTGTATTTTGATGGTGCGTAGTTTGAATCTTTAGTTACACAGTAAGGAAATGCATTTTCTGTTAATTAATGGCTCTGATTGAGAAGTATGAGGAGAGAAGCAAATGAAGTAGATACCAGACTGAACCCTGCTTAATTTGTATTTGTAGAAATTGTAACAATTCATTAAACTTAGCTCATAACTGAAAATGTTTTGTTATTTGAATATTCAGCACTCTAAGGTTACGTTATTTTGATTTTGGCAATGTTTTTCTGACTTTCAAGTTTGCAGAATTGAGATATATATCATAGTGGGCATGAAGCGGTAGCACTGTCTTCCTCAGGTGGTCTTGCACCATTTGCCTAAATTTGATTTGGGTGACTCTAAGGGCTGGATTTTGCCGGCGCTCAGAGGACGGGTTCGGAGGCGGGTCCGCTGTCAAAATCAAAAGGATTGACAGTGGGGCGGTATCCCGCTCTAAACCCGCCTCCTTGTGAGTTTCCCGAGTGCCGACTCTGCCTGCGCTTTGCAGACACGGCACTAAGCAGCGGTTCATGCAATTGTGCTCGTTGAGAGGGTGTTTAAAGCAATTTCATCAGCATTTTACCAGATACAAACCATTTTCCCAAGTTTTCCACGAGGTTCCCGTCGCTCGAGGATCACGCCAGGTAAGTGTGTCGGGTTCTGAACAACTCTCCATTTCTTTGAATAGGTGACAGCTGCAAAAGTGTTCTAAAAGCTACCATTTCACAGCTGGTCACTTTCCAATGTCAGAAGCTGGAGCATTAATGATTTGAAACCCACTTTTGAGCTTTATGCACTTTTGAAGTGTTTGGAGTAATCTCTCTATCCACTTTCACCTCCTTGGAACAACCTATCTCAATATTGATAGATTACTTCTGTCATCTTAACCTCACCTGCTATCTATTCCATCAGCATTGGTGCCCTTGAAAGAATCTCACCTTGGTCCTCAGAATCCCAACACGATCAGCCCCAACACCAGCATCACCGGGCACACCAACAGCACCAACATCCACACCAACCGTCTCCGCAATCAACTGATGCTGCACTGGACACAGGGCATCATCACCCGTGCACATTGCTGCCTGGGACGCCAGCGATGGCCTCACCATGTCCAGATTTGCTTCACTTAACACTGTACACCCTGGCTGCCACATGATGCACCAGGTTGGCACCATCCCACACCAGCACCATAAAGCATTCCCACAATGTCCAAGCCATTCCTTACACACTCATCACCATTGGGGAGGGGCGGGACACTATGTTTCACCATTCACTGGAACTCACTAAGCCACTTCCAAAGGTGCACACAAATCTGTCAAAGAACGCAAAGTGTTCAAAATAAAGATTTCAATGTTTGACAGCACATTACCAGAAACTTCACATGACCATTGGCTAAACCACCCAAGTGCCTACCCTTGTGTGTTCTTAGTTAGTACGCTTGCAGTAGGAGGAGGGTGAGTGTGAGGGGTGGCTAGTGAGATGGGGAAATGATAATGTAGATAGAGAGGGATGGGTGGAGGTGCAAGATAAGTTGGTGTGAGTATGGATGTGCAGGAGTAGGGTAGGGAAGGCAAAGTGATGGGGATATGATGAGTGGCACAGCAGGATGAGGTTGAGTGTGGCTTTTGCAGTAACGTTTCATGATCTACTGAGATCATTGAAAGGTTTGCGCCACTGCAGCCAGGTCCTCCTGACGACATCCCTGCTTGTGCCCTCCTGTGCAATGTGCAACCAGGCTGTGTTGGTGTCCTGGGGAGGTGTCTTCTGCCCATGGGAAGGGAAGTGGACCTCTCTGCGTGCTGTGACTCCAGCATATGGAGGGACTCATGGGAGAGACTGGGTGCAGCTGTGCATCTCTGTGCTGTGATCGTCAGTGTTTGCAGCACCTCAATGCTTCAGAACACTGACAGCACAACCGTCAAAATGAATGTGGACATGGCCCCTTTAAGGAAACCGGCTGATGACACGTCATCAGATGACATCATCAGACCCGCTTCCTTTTAATTGGCTGGGAACCTCGCAGGGCGGGCTTATCAGGCCCAATCAGGGCAGAATCACTTGGAGGAGGCGGGATGAAGACGGGTGCGGAGTTTGAGGCCGCTGTCTGCTCCGGCCTCACCGGACTCGCCACGGCCGGCGAAATGGCAGCCTACATGTGGGGTGGGGGAGGGAGTTAAATCACACACACCATGAAGGTGCAAAGTGGGTTCAGCAATTTATTTATGCAAAATGCATTCTGAGTAGAGTACATTAACCCTTGGTGTGGGAGCTGGTAAGATAGGGGCTGGTACCACATAACTGCAAGTGTCTAAAGAAATATTAAGGAGCACAGAACTTTGGAACTTGTACCCCACCTTGCCTGCAGCGAATAAAGAGCATTGTAAAAATGTTGGTGATGAGCGGCAATCTGTCTTTGGTTTGGTCTCAGGCATGGTGTGGTCATGAGGTACTCTCCACAGTCATGAATGAATTATCTTCTCAGCTGTGATGATGTATAAATACACTTGTGTTGAAGACCGCTAAGCAGCAGCAGCAGCCTCCAATTGCAAAGTGTCACTATGCTGTTGCATTTTATATTGTAATGCAAATATGGTCAGACCTCTGCTTTGTATTGATTTCTCTGTGCAGTTCACATGTTCACAGGTACGGTGAAAAGAGGTTAGCAGTGTGGCAAAGCAATTTTAGTTAACACTGTTGTAAATGTTTGGGATGAATTGCAACACACATCCAGACGATTGGAAAATCTCCCTACCTTTGTCAGCATCAAGTCTTCCTAATTTACATGCAGCACGTGCTAGATGTAGATTAAAGCTTTCTCTTTGTCCCAATCGTGTACTTGAACCCTGAACTCAGATTAACTGCTTTTACACATGACCTCACTAGTTGAAGCTGTTTGTTTATTAATACTGAATTAAATCAATTAGCGCTAACTGTAGGCGGCTTTTTGTTGCTCCTTCTGGGAATTTGATTGAGACTACAAACTCAATTCAGTTAACGCATTAGCAGTCTAAGTAAGAATCTTGCAGAGAAGTCAAAAGCAAAATACTGTGGATGTTAGAACTCTGAAATAAAAAAGAGAAAATGCTGGGAACGCTCAGGAGGTCAGGCAGCATCTGTGGAGAGAGAAACAGAGTTAACATTTTAGCTCGATGACCTTGCATCAGAACTGGAAGATGCCAGAGACGAATAGTTCTTTTGCCTTGCACAATCATCCCTTTTGGCATTGAATCACTCCACTCTGTTACATAGAAACATAGAAACATAGAAGATAGGAGCAGGATTAGGCCATTCGGCCCCTCTAGCCTGCTCCGCCATTCAATGAGATCATGGCTGATCATCCAAATTCAGTACCCTGTTCCTGCTTTCTCCCCATATCCCTTGATCCCCTTAGCCTTAAGAAATATATCCAACTCCTTCTTGAATATATGTAATGAATTGGCCTCTACTGCCTTCTGTGGCAGAGAATTCCACAGGTTCACCACTCTCTGGGTGAAGAAATTCCTCCTAATTTCTCTCCTAAATGGCTTACCCCTTATCCTTAGACTGTGACCCCTGGTTCTGGACTCCCCGACCATCGGGAACATCCTTCCTGCATCTCGTCTGTCCAGTCCTGTCAGAATTTTATAAGTTTCAATGAGATCCCCTCTCATTCTTCTAAACTCCAGCGAGTAAAAGCCCAATCGACCCAATCTCTCCTCGTACGTCATTCCTGCCATCCCAGGTATCAGCCTGGTGAATCTTCGCTGAACTCCTTCCATGGCAAGAACCTCCTTCCTCAGATAAGGCGACCAAAACTGCACACAATACTCAAGATGTGGTCTCACCAAGGCCCTGTACAACTGCAGCAAGACATCCTTCTTCCTGTACTCAAACCCTCTCGCTACGAAGGCCAACATACCATTTGCCTTCTTAACCGCCTGCTGCACCTGCATGCTTACCTTCAGCGACAGATATTCCCCTTTTGTTCTCCCCCTGCTCCCCCCACCTCCCCACCCCAACTCTCCCTTTTTTTCCCTGGCTCTGTATTTGCTTAAAAGCTGTTCATTTCTAACGCATTCCAATTTTGACCAAAGGTCATCGAGCTGAAGTGTTAACCCTGTTTCTCTCTCCACAGATGCTGCCTGACCTGCTGAGTGTTTCCAGCATTTTCTGTTCTTACAACAGCAATAACAACTTGTATTTATATAGCACCTTTAATGTAGTAAAACGTCCCAAGGCGCTTCACAGGAGCGTTATAAAACAAAATTTGACACTGAGCTACACAAGGAGATATTAGGGTAAATGACCAAAAGCTTGGTCAAAGAGGTAGGTTTTAAGGAGCGTCTTAAAAGAGGAAAGAGATAAAGAGTCAGAGAGGTTTAGGGAGGGAATTCCAGAGCTTAGGGCCTAGGCAGCTGAAGGCACGGCCACCATTGGTGGAGCGATTAAAATCGGGGATGCTCAAGAGGCCAGAAGTAGAGGAGCACAGATATCTCAGAGGGTTGTGGGGCTGGAGTAGATTACAGAGATAGGGAGGGGCGAGGAATTTGAAAGCAAGGATGAGAATTTTAAAATCGAGGCGTTGCTTAAATCGGGAGCCAAAGTAGGTCAGCGAGCAGAGGGCTGATGGGTGAACGGGACTTGGTACGAGTTAAGACACGGGCAGCAGAGTTTTGTATTGTGGAGAGTAGAAGGTGGGAGGCTGGCTAGGAGTGAGTTGGAATAGTTTGACATGAGTCTAGGTTCGGATTGGTCATGGCCCTGTGGGTAGCGTAGCGGGGCCAGGGGCCATGTAGCCTGATCCTGCTCCTATTTCGTGTGTCCAATTCTGTTAGGTTCAGGAGATGGTTCTGTGATAGTAGATTGGCGGTTAGGATCAGATCAGCCATGATCTTATTGAATGGCGGAGCAGGCGCGAGGGGCCAATTGGCCTACTCCTGCTCCTATTTCTTATGTTCTTATGTTCTTAAGTCTTGAGGTAACAAAGGCATGGATGAGGGTTTCAGGAGCAGATGAGCTGAGGCAGTGGCGGAGCCGGCGATGTTCTGGAGCTGGAAATAGGCAGCTTATTATTACTGAGGCGAGATTGTCCTCCCATCGGTCTGGACTATACACATACAAGTATAACTCACGTCATCAGTTGTGAATACAGGATTAGTTTAGTTGAGTTTAAAATCATGGTTGCCTGCAACATATTTTACTCTGAGGCATTAAGCAACTCAAATGTAACACCTAATAACTTCTGTCCTCGAACCATTAAGAATACAGATTTGTCTCCAATCATGTAGGATTTCACACTGAGTCTTATGACCAATTTCTGTTTCTTTGTTGTGAAGTGGCCTCTTGTTTGTAAATGAAAACAGGAGATGTATTATTCATTGCTGACTAATGGCAGTAATACATCTTTTATGCCAATTTCCTTCTGAAGGCCTGTGTGCAATTTCATAGGCACTGTCACTCTCTGATACTTTCTTCAAGTGGCCATTATTTTTCTGCACACCTTGGCTATAGAAACATAGAAACATAGAATCTAGGAGCAGGAGTAGGCCATTCGGCCCGTCGAGCCTGCTCCGCCATTCAATACGATCATGGCTGATCATCCAAATCCAGTACCCTGTCCCTGCTTTAATCCCCACAGTACACATATCCCACCCTACCCCCGTAACCCCTGGAAAAATAAAGGTAAGACTTGCATTTATATAGCACCTTTCAGGACCACAGGACGTCCCAAAGTGCTTTACACTCAATGAAGTGTAGTCACTGTTGTAATGTAGGAAACACGGCAGCCAGTTTGCACACAGCAAGGTCCCACAAACAGCAATGTGAAAATGGCCAGATAATCTGCTTTAGTGATGTTTATTGAGGGATAAATATTGACTAGGACACCGGGGATAGCTCCCCTGCTCTTCTTCGAAATAGTGCCATGGGATCTTTTACGTCCACCTGAGAGAGCAGACGGGGCTCAGTTTATCATCGCATCTGAAAGACGGCACCTCCGACAGTACAGCACTGGAGAGTCAGCCTAGATTTTTGTGCTGAAGTCTCTGGAGAGGGATTTGAACCTACAACCTTAAGCCTCAAAGGCAAGAGTGCTACCAACTGAGCCACGGCTGACAATAGCGTATTGAGGATGTTATTAATGTGCAAATTAATGTGCCCGCAAGTTCAGGGGAGCCGTGAGTTGTGAATCTCCAGAACTTGCTGGTCGATTTATGTCGCTCTGCTTCACATAAATGGCATCTTGCCCTTAGCCTTCCTGCTATTTTTAAGAACTTGCTGGATTTGTACATTAATTGCCCATTAAACTAAAGTTATGGTGAGAATTTAACTATGTAATTAACTTTTTAACGATTTGATAATTGTTAATGCAATGCTAATTAACCTCTCTGGCCCACAAAGGGAACAAGTTAAACTGTTCAATCTCATTCCTGCATGTAGTAAATTATTGTTGGATATTTTTAAAATGTCAAAATATAAATGTTATATTTTTTCTATTACTTTTCCTTTCTGTCTCTTTTTTTGTCTCTCTTAATCCAATCTTTCTTTCCCTCTCTTTATTTCTCTTTCTGTAGCTGATTTGATTCTAATTCACCCTCCTTCTCTGCTGTTCCTCTGTTTCTTTCTCAATCTTTAAATTTCCTTGGTTAAGGAGATACACTGTTGCTTCCACTGTCCATTAAGGTCCCAGATGCCCTGTTGCCTTTGCCATGCTGTTATCAGCTCGCACTTCCAGCAAGTTATGATGCAAAAAAATGTTGTGCTTAAGGGTGCAGGAAAAAGTCGAACTAACGGCGTACACTGCAAGATGCCCCGCTCCAGCAAGATTGTGTGTTGACAGACTATTTTGTCATGAGGGGAAGGGGAAAATTATAGCCAGGCATAATGCTGTCCTCACCCGATGTCCACATACGCACATTTTCAGCAGAGGTCACTGGACAATGATCAGTGAGAACCTTAGTTGATTCTTCCTTCCCTATCCCAGGGTGACAGCACCCATGAAACTATATGCCAACAAGGAGTCAGCACCTTCAGGAGAAGATTAGGAGGGAGAGAATTGGCATAAAGCACTTCCACCCCCGAGCTCCCCTCTGCTGAGATTAGGAACAAAGGGATTGAGTCAGTCGTAACTTTGATCACAGTGGGATTATTTATGTATAGTCAGCTCGCTTAATGAATAACCGATAAAAGAATAAAACATTTAAGATAAGGGCCTGGATTTTCTGGGGCCTATGACCACAGCATACGTGGTCGTAAGTACCCCGCAAGTTCCAGGTCTCCGCATGCGCTACGCATGCGCGAAAACCCGGAACTTGCGATCTGTCCCGTTTCAGCTTTGCGGATCGTACGAATGCGCAGGAAATGGACATTCGCTGGCGCAGGGTTGAGCTATTTGCCCAACTGCTGCCCAGCGAATGCCCATGAAACTCTTAGGCCTGGTAAAAGCAGGCATAGGGCCTTCTTTTACCAGAGTAAGGGTTTAAATAAATATTAAAATAAATGTCTTTAAATGATTTAAACATTGAAAAACATTGAAAATTAGTTTAGGTTATTTTTGGCCCCTTTAAAAATGTTTACATTTATTTATTTGTAATTAATTTTGAACATGTGATGATTTATTTTTATTTAAGTGGGGTGAGAGTGTGTTTTTTTAGAGGATTCCTATTCATGCTTATGGGGATTCCGTACGTAAATGGAATCCCCAAAAGCATAATGGGAATCTCCCTTTGTGATTAGTTGGGCCGGCCCACATGATCCCAGGGACGCTTGCGAACCGCATTTGCGCCTGGGATACGTGAGCCTTTATGCAGGCGTACGTCTGCAGGCCCAGGAGCGCGAGTCTCCGAAGATACGGAGGCGCCAGGTAGGTTCGTACTTTTCTTGCGGTTCAGAGGCATTCGCCCGTGGGAAGCCTCCGAACGCAATTTCCAGCCCAATATAATCCCCATGCACAAATCCCTTTTCTAATGATAGCTGACAACTACAACAACAACTTGCATTTATATAGCGCCTTCGTAGTCCCTGTTAAATGACTTAAATACACTTTCAGTTATCCATAACAACTGTGAGTGTTTTTACAGTACTGTAATTGCAATCCAGTTTGCATTCCATTGTGAGGTTCTTGCCAAACTTGATATAACAGTTAAAACGGACAAAAGAAAAGAACGATTAAATGAATAAAATTACTTGGCAAAATCATTATTCTTTTAACTGTTTTGCACTGTACTTATCTTTGTCAATGTTGCTGCGCTATTAAACTTCATCTCAGTCAGACTGCATCTTAATACTGAGAGCTGGTGACAGTAACATAAAAATAATGTACTTTACGGGGGCGATTTTCCCAGCCCTGGGGAGACGAGTTTGGAGGCGGGACTGCCGGGAAAATGGCAGAATCTGGGGGCGGGTACCCATCCCGTCCCCAACCCACCTCCATGCCATCTTCCCAGGAGACGGGTACCCGATCCTTGTCGGGTCCCGTCTCCTGGAGGCGGGAAGGGGATTACAGCCACTTAACTGCCTGTTAACAGGTAGTTAACAGGCAGTTAAGAGGATAATCCCCATTTTTCCAGGGCCAGTTCATTGTTTTGCGTTAAGCAGATGAAGATTGCCTCCCATCAAAGAGGTTGTAAAATCTGAATGGTTTGATGTCCACAAAGGGACCAACATGGAACTGGCAGAGTCCTGGGTTGTTGTTTGGCTTCTTGAAAGGGCAGGTTGCCATTCAGCCACTTCGCTTTAACACCGATGTGTCTCCACCATTTTCTGGTGGAAACCTAATGCATCCTAGGGTTTTAAGAACCTAGATCAAATAGGGTTTGTCAGTGTGTGCTGAAATGTGTTATTTTATATGAAATGACTGTGTTGAACTTTGTGCCCATTAGACTTATAAGAACTAATTTAAATTTTTGTATTACTGAAAAGTGAGATAACAAGTACTGAAGGTGAAATAAAATGTCATTTCCTTTCAGCGACTATTGTAAAGCAAATGCAATATTGTGGAAAGGAGAAATGTCACTATTCTTTGCTAAGTAATCTCAATGTTGTTTCACAAAGGCACATCATAATTATGTTTCTAGAGCGTTTTTACTCTCTTGCTGTATATTCTGTTGGTTTGGTAGAAGTATCAAAATGTAGTTATTTTTATACACTTCTGACCCGTTGTGTGTAGTGTTGGATAATCATCTGAAAAGGGGGGAATTTGATCTCGCAAAAGACTTTGGATGGGGGTGGACCCTTCTGGTCAGAGATAAACAATACTTTTTTTTCCTCCTTTTATATTCTTCTTTTGTGCGTGTTCTTTTCAGTTGAGTGCTACAGTTCTTAAAATCAATGCTGCATGTGCATATTGAAAGAGGTGGTATTTCCACTCCCCCCCTCGTTTTGCTATTATTTGTTATAGTGTGCGGAAATCTATTTTTTTTTTAACAAAAACGTCGATATTTTATAGGCGCTTTAGCGACAGTGCTAAGAATTGATGAGCTGTTGCAATAAGTCATAGTATGTGGAGTGTGTTATCAGATAGGCTTCAGAATTGGGTTGCTGATTGGAAACTTTGTAAGCATACAAGATTACCAGCGTAGAGAGATACCCACTAAGGTGGTTGAGTTGCTGGATTATTACTGTAAGATGAAATTTTTGAAGATGTGATTACTAAGTTCCACTATTTGAATAAATCATGCATTGTTTTTTCCCCAAATCACATTTAAATTGTTTTTAAAAGTCTAAAAGGATTACATGATTTCCTTTATTAATTTTAAATGCACAAAACAAACAGTCTTGAGAATAGGATTTTCTAATGCTGACTCAAAGAACATTATCTCATGATATTCTGGGTAATAATCGGGCATTTGTGGTGTTAAATACATACTTCTGAGTAAGTAATAATGGCCCTGAATTTCCTCCGGGCTGGATTTTGTCAATGGGGACGTGATGGAGGCGGGACTCCCACTTTTTGGGTTGTAGTCCCGCCTCCACCGACTTGTGGCCAACCCACTGTATTTTCCCTTGATTAACCTTGTTAAGCCCACCCAGCGGGCTTAGCAGGCCAATCAAGGGTCCCTTGGATACAGGTGATGTCAGCCATTGAAATTTCATCTGTCAAGAGCTTTTGACAGATGAAATTTCAGTGTTTGACAGCTCTGTGAAGCTGTCAAACACTGACAATATGATTTCTAACGTGAGTCCCTGTACTTAGTCTCAGTTAGAAATCAATCCAGCACAGAAAGCAGAGACTGCAGCTTTTGACAGCTCCGCGGCCATTCTGCTTTCTGTGCCGGTGAGCTGAAGGACTCCCGAGAACTGAAGGAAGGAAGCCTGCAGGACAAAGTTAAGGTAAGTACAAGTTCTTAAAACACTTTACACACACCAAACACACTTACCTCCGCACTCATGCACCCATCACTCACCTGCACACCGGACATCTCGACCCCTCCAAGCCCTCCAGACCGACGGTCCGTCTCGCTAAATTGGCATGGTTCGGACCTGTCGGGAAGCCCACACTTCAGGGCTGAAAATAGGGATTAGGCAAAAAACTGCCTGTTAACTGCCTGTTAACAGGCAGTTTATTGGCATTAATCCCCTTCCCGCCTCGGGGAGGCGGGTCCCAGCACAGGTCGGGTAGCCGCCTCCTGTGAAACTGGCATGGAGGCGGGTTGGGGGCGGGATGGGTTCGGGACCCCCGAATCTGCTGTTTTAACCCCCCACACGCCTCCAAACCCACCTCCACGGGTCAATGAAAATTCTGCCCTCCTTGTCTTCAGCATTTACGCTGTTGTTACGCAATTAATGCACTGGAAAGATTGAGGAAATTCGAGTTTTAGTGCATTGCGCTCGCATCTGTGCCATTATTGTGATAAACACAGTTTTTAACACTGCAGATCTTACACACATCAGAGCCCCTCGGGTCTCATTTGCATAGCTGCACTGTTCAAGTACACAGAAGTTTCCCGGGATTAAGTAACTCCTCCAGTCGGTGTAACATTACACCCCCCAAAAGAAACAGTCCAGCAGCTCCCCCCTCCCCATCCCCAGCACTTCAGACAAGTGTAATTGAGGAGCTGGCGAGCTGAAATGGGCACCATTTTCACTTACTGATTACAGGCTTCCGCGGAACTTTTCTTAACACCTTCCTTCACACTTTTTAATCATTTCCACCTGCACTTAATTTTACTATAGCACTTTCCTCCCTTCCCAGAAAAAGATTTTGGGACCCCCCCCACCCCCACGACTCCCTCACTCCCAAAACCCGCACTCAGATCGACTTTGGGCCAAGATTGGATTTCTCCATGTGCGTACCACCCTATGCCATCATAATGGAGGCGTTGCTGCAGCAGCAGTGTGTCAGGGCCAGGAGAATCAGGCATCATGCCAGTGGACAGAAGCTCACCTGTCACGATGCTCCCCAACGTGTGCATAAGCTGCAACGGTCCTATGAGGACCTCCCCGAGGAGCTGTACATCCAACGGCCATGTCTTTCCAAGGATGTCATTGGTCGTCTCTGCCAAAGTCATCACAGTTTGCAAACTCGCTCCACTGCCACAGCTGCTCTTTCCATGGCTATTGAAGTGACAACAGCCCTCAAATTTTATGACTCCAGATTCTTCCAGGCTTCCCTAGGTGTTCGGTGCAACAATATCAATAGAGCTCTCAGAGCATGCAACCAGCGGGTGATAGATGCCCCTTTTCATACAGCAGCCAAATTCCTCCACTTCGGCGTCATTCCCAGGCATCAACAGCACAGAGCCAGGGACTTTTACAGGATAGCTGAATTCCCTGGGGTGCAGTGTATCTTGATAGCAAGCTTATGGCACTGAAAGCACCAACCAAGCAATCGTTGACATATATGCATAGAAAGGTGTTCCATTCCCATGATGTCCGCCTCATCTGTGATGCAAACCTCATTCACTAACGCAAGGGGCATCAGAGGGCAGATTCTGCAGGATGTCTTCATTGACTGATCAACTACAGTCCCAGCACCTCAGTCTCACCTTCTTCTACGCAGCCTACCTGGTGACACCAAAGTAGATCTCTTTGGCCCAGCAGGATTTTGCCAGGATCCTCATCTGTGTGAAGAAGTTCGAACCTACTGAATGGTCTATATCGTGGCTTATTGCAATGTTCGTAAATAATAAATCACAAGAAAAGTGCTCAGTGTTTTTCAAAGCAAACATTTCTTTTACTGCAAACTAAGGGAGGGTAGAGGATTATGTGAATGAGGATATGGCTGTCAGTTAAGGAGTGTGTGGCAACTGTGATGGAAGAGGTGAAATGAGAGATGTGGGAGAGTGAGGATGTTAGAGTGGAGGAAGGTGTTTTGGGGTTGTGCATTGTAGCTGGTATGTGTTAGGGGAGTTGCAGCTGCCCTTACCCAGAGTGTTGTGTGAGTCTTGCTTTGTGAGGGTGATGGGTGTGGTGGTGCCAAGGGTGGGCAGGGAGGAAAAAGACCCTTGCCTGGCCTCGTGAAGTGTTTTAATTTCTCTCTGCACTGTCGATCAGTCCTGGGTGTGAGGGAGTCGGGAGTCTATGGCAGTATCAGCTCCCTGCAGGCGGCACGACTGATGTTGGTGACCAGCTTGGCAAAAATAAAACCTGACTTGTACCTTTTGGAGGAGAGCTTGGAGGTCTTCAGTAGAGAAACCAGTTGGACTTGCCTGCTGCCCTGGTGTGATGCCCAATGGATACTGCTGACACCTGAGTGGGCATGATAGTGCCAATCTGAACTGATGCTGTGGGTGAGAGATGCTGTCAAGAGATTTGGTAGAAATTGCCAGCAAAACCAGTTGTCGGCTGCTTACCTTGCTGTGGTACAGAGTTCACTGCTGTTGGACATTGGCTTTTAACGAGTTACAACATTGTTACACAAAATATTCCTGGGGGGGGGGGGGGAGATTTACATTAGTAACTTATCTAGTTTCTACACTCAAATTACACCAGAGCTGCACCAAAAATATTGAAATTTACTTATCCCAGGAAGCTTGTTTGCAACGCCCTCTGCTGATAAATGGTGTAACTTTCTGGCGCAGCAATGGCGTAATTGACATTGAGGAAATTCAGGGCCAATGTATCATGTTTTTGTTATATATGTGCAACAAAAGCATATCAAAAAATGAGCAAGAATATAAATTGAAGTGTGATGGCTTAAAAGATTACATTCATTCAAGGATCAGTGCTGGGACCACTGTTGTTCACAATTTATATTAACAATTTAGACTTTGGAATCAAAAACACTATTTCCAAATTTGCGGATGACACCAAATTGGGGGATAGTCAACACTGAGGAGGACTGCAACAAATTACAGGAGGACATTAATAAACTTGCAGAATGGGCATATAATTGGCAAATGAAATTCAACACAGATAAAGGTGAGGTATTCCATTTTGGTAAGAAAAATAGGCAGGCCACATATTACTTGGAAAATAAGTATCTAAATGGGGTAGAGGAGCAAAGGGATCTCAGTGTACAAATACACAAATCACTAAAAGTATCGACACAGGTTAACAAGGCCATAAAAAAAAGCAAACCAAGCACTAGGGTTTATTTCTAAAGGGATAGAATTGACAAGTAGTGAAGTTATGCTAAACTTGTATTGAACCTTCGTTAGACCACACTTGGAGTACTGTGTGTAATTCTGATCGTCATATTATAAAAAGGCTATAGAGGCACTGGAGAGAAGATTTACAAGGATGATACCAGAAATGCGAGGGTGCACCTATCAGGAAAGGATGAACAGGTTGGGTCTCTTTCCTCTTGAAAAGAGAAGGCTGAGGGGTGACCTAATGGAGGTCTTTAAAATTATGAAAGGTTTTGATAGAGTAGATACAGAGACAGTGTTTCCACTTGTGGGGAAGAGCATAACTAGAGGCCATCAATATAAGATAGTCACCAAGAAATCCAATAGGGAATTCAGAAGAAACTTCTTTACCCAGAGAGTGGTGAAAATGTGGAACTCGCTACCACAGGGAGTGGTTGAAGCGAATAGTATAGATGCATTTCAGGGGCGGTTAGATTAGCATATGAGGGAGAAGGGAATAGAGGGTTATGCTGATAGATTTAGATGAGGAAAGATGGGAGGAGGCTCGAGTGGAGCATAAATGCCGGCATGGACTGGTTGGGCCGAATGGCCTGTTTCTGTGCTGTATATCCTATGTAATCCTATGTAACCCTATGTAACCTGGACCAGAACCTGCATCCTTATTCATCTGGAATAGACTGGCCAGCCACTGGGATAACCAATTTTGCAGCTTAATTCTGCATCGAGAGAATGTTGGCATGGATAATCTGATGCAAACTGTTGGATTAGGATGGCCTGTTTGTTGCTTTGGGCCTGTGAAGCAATTAACTGAAAACTGCCTGTGTATTTCATGATCATCCATAGTAAAACTGATTTGTGTAGTCAGTTTCTCAGAACCAGTGGGCAATATGAAGAGAGAAATTTGCCTTTAGATCCTTTTTTTTAATAAATGGAACAATTGCAAAATATTCTGATGAGGTTCAACATAATTTTCTTTATTCTTGTTTTCCTTGGAGTCTTTTTGTATAAAGGATGAGTGCAGAAGACATAACTGAGGCAAGTGGTTCAGAGGAGTTGCCAAGCTGATGCGATGAAGGGACTGAATTAATAGGCACAGTTAAATTGTCATGATTGCTGAAGGATTTAGAGCTCTCTATCTTCTAAGATTCATGCAGCTTCCACTCATTGTGGGTCACAGTGATTCCTTCCAGCTGGTTCCTCAGTGATGCCATTAGCTCTCATTGTTTAAACAAAATGGGGGAGAAATTCGGTATAGCCCTGTTTGGGGTGCTAAAACTTTAAAAGTTGAAGAATTATCGGCAGGCTCTAATCATTGTTGACTCTCGCGAAATTCATTGTTAGCACTCCAAGAGGGAAGTGGAGCGCTAAATCAAGCGCTACACTCCTAACTTAGGGCGCTAACCTCTGAGAGTGGGGCGCTACCGGCAGAGCGATAAAGAAGGTCATGCGCAATCCAAATGGCACTCGTTAATCACACAGGCTGCTTCCATCTCTTAAAGGGAAGAGCCAATTACGCTGTATAACCTCATAGTCATCAGTGGTGTTTTTCAACGCGACCTGGGCGACTGCCATTGCAGCCCCCATCACTTTCAGAAAGTGCAGCATTTGGAAATGTTTGAGGAAAAGGTGTAAAAAATTTGGGGCAGGCAGCAGACTGGTGCAAGTAATAAATGGTGCGATCACTGAAAGTGCCTTTTTCGCGATGTTCAAGCGACACAGAAACATTCCCTTTAATTATCGCTCCTGCAGCGCACTTCCGAGTGCACAACGCCTCCTCTTACTGGCATTGTCGGGGCGAGGCGTTAAAGAAGGGGGTGAAAAGCAATTTTGCATCAGGGCCATTAACGGGGCGTTGCACACGCATTGACGTCACCATGTGAGAGGCGCTAGAGGCCTAGGCGCGAACAGTTAGCGCCAGCGCTAATTCGCCACTGAAGGTCGTGTGCACCGTTGGATTTGCCGCGGTTGGGCGCTAATCCCTTAGCGTCCCGTAAGCGCCCCATTAGCGCCCCCGCCAGGTGCTTACCTACCAAATTTCGTGGCCAATATATTCAACTGATCAACAAAAATACACAGGAAAAAAATAGTGCTGAGGTAAGGTGCTTGCCGTTATTTATGCAAATGCCACAGCAACTTCAGATGAGGGCAGATGCGCGATTAAATTGCTGTCGAGACGCACCGTTATACTGTTAGCTTCGCGAAAACGGCATCTCGTCGTCTGCCTCACCATTGAAATGCATTGAATAGCATGAAGTTGCTGTATTTGCGCAGAAGATACAAACTAAACTCACCTCAGAAAGTTAAACATAGAAACATAGAAGATAGGAGCAGGAGTAGGCCATTCGGCCCCTCGAGCCTGCTCCGCCATTCAATGAGATCATGGCTGATCATCCAAACTCAGTACCCTGTCCCTGCCTTCTCCCCATATCCCTTGATACCTTTAGCCTTAAGAAATATATCTAACTCCTTCTTGAATATATTTACTGACTTGGCCTCAACTGCCTTCTGTGGTAGAGAATTCCACAGGTTCACCACTCTCTGGGTGAAGAAATTTTCCTCATCTCTGCCCTAAATGGCTTACCCCTTATCTTTAGACTGTGACCTCTTGTTCTGGACTCACCCGCCATCGGGAACATCCTTCCTGCATCCAGTCTGTCTAGCCCTGTTAGAATTTTATAAGTTTCAATGAGATCTCCTCTCATTCTTCTAAACTCCAGCGAGTATAAGCCCAATCGACCCAATCTCTCCTCGTACGTCATTCCTGCCATCCCAGGTATCAGTCTGGTGAATCTTCGCTGCACACCCTCCATGGCAAGAACATCCTTCCTCAGATAAGGCGACCAAAACTGCACACAATACTCAAGGTGTGGTCTCACCAAGGCCCTGTACAGCTGCAGCAAGACATCCTTGTTCCTGTACTCAAACCCTCTCGCTACGAAGGCCAACATACCATTTGCCTTCTTAACCGCCTGCTGTACCTGCATGCTTACCTTCAGCGACTGGTGCACAAGGACACCCAGGTCTCGTTGCACTTCCCCTTCTCCCAATCTATTGCCGTTCAGATAATAATCTGCCTTTCTGTTTTTGCCACCAAAGTGGATAACCTTGCATTTATCCACATTATACTGCATCTGCCATGCTTCTGCCCAATCACCCAACCTGTCCAAATCATACTGGAGTTTCTCGGCATCCTCCTCGCAGCACATACGCCCACCCAGCTTTGTGTCATCTGCAAACTTGGAGATATTACATCTAGTTCCCTCGTCTAGATCATTAATATATATTGTGAGTAACTGGGGTCCTAGCACCGATCCCTGTGGTATCCCACTAGTCACTGCCTGCCAATTGGAAAAAGACCCGTTTATTCCAACTCTTTGCTTCCTGTCTGCCAACCAGTTCTCTATCCAAGTCAGTACCTTGCCCCCAATCCCATGTGCCTTAACTTTACACGCTAATCTCTTATGCGGGACCTTATCGAAAGCCTTCTGAAAGTCCAAATACACCACATCCACTGGTTCTCCCTTATCTATTCTATCAGTTACATCCTTTTTCAGTCTAAGCACATTTTTAATGATGTGATAAGTGTTAATTACTGCCAATCAACCTCTCTGGCACTGAAAATTAACTATTACAAGTATGGAGTCTCATTCCTTCATGTATTAATTGTTGTTGGACATTTAAATTTTTCTTTCAGTCTCTTTTTTCTCTCTCTCCTAATCCAATCTTTTTTTCCCTCTCTTTATTTTGCTTTCTGTACCTGATGTGACATTGAATTCACCCACTCTAATTTACACTTCCTTCTCAGTCCTTCCGCTGTTTATTTCACAATCCTTCAATCTGATTGGTTAAGGAGATACACAGTTGTTTGCCCTGTTCACTCAGCTCCCAGATGCCCTGTTTCCCTCACTGCAACGTTATCAGCTCGCAGTTTCAGATAACTTGCCACCCGAAAAGTTTAAAACCTAAATGTGCAAGGGCAAGTCTAACTAACGGCATATGCTGTCAGATGCCCAGCTACAGTAAAATTTGGCATAATGAGAGGTCTTTGTTATTGACTTAGAAAAATTAGACCTGAAAGCAGGATTTCTTCAAATGGTACTGATGGCGAGACCAGCTTTTAATAAAATTACCTGATGGTGAGACTCAGCCGTGGCTCTCGCCTCTGAGTCAGAAGGTTCTGGGTTCAAGCCCCACTCCAGAGACTTGAGCACATAATCTAGGCTAACAGTTCTGTGCAGTACTGTGAGAGTGTTGCACTGTCAAAGGTGCCATCTTTCAGATGAGACGTTAAACCAAGGCCCCATCTGCTCTCTCAGGTTGACGTAAAAGATCTGACGGCACTATTTGAAGAAGAGCAGAGGCGTTCTCCCCGGTATCCTGGCCAATATTTATTCCTCAACCAACATCACTAAAAACAGATTGCCTGGTGTTTATCACATTGCTGTTTATGAGAGCTTGCTGTGCACAAATTGGCTGCCACGTTTCCTACAACAGTGACCACACTTCAAAAGTACTTCATTGGCTGTAAAGCACTTTAGGGCATCCTGAGGACATGAAAGGCGGTATATAACTACAAATCTTTTTTTTTCTTTCTTCCTCTTTAGAAAGCATTATTATCAGTATGTGTGTCGAGTTTGGACTGCTGTTCGTGCGATGAAACAGGGGCCACATGATGGTTCAGTGATTTAAATTATTACTGGTTGCATTTGTGTAAAATACTTTAATTTTGTTGAGATACTAGTTTTCCATTGCAACTCTTTGTTCATTTGTGCATCAATGGAAGCCCAGCAGTGATGGCTGATTTTTCCCTCAGTGCTCCAGCAGAGTGCCCAACAGGTGCTGTGTACATGCAGACATCATTATGGTGTTTCAATTCTCAGTTTTACAACTTCAGAGGAGTTCCACATTAAGAGTACCAGTTCCCATTTAAATAATTGAATATTGTTGATTTAAAAAAAAATCATTATCTGACTTTCCAGAGGCTAAAATTAATTTTTAACTGTAATTTCTCTTGGGCTTTGTTTCGAAATTAATTATCGTTATGTGGAACGACTTTGAAGTTGTAAAACTGAAAATTAAAACATCATCATAGCTATATATGCATGAAATGAAGAGCTATCAAAATTAGCAACCGGAATTATTTTCTTCTTGGTTGTACATGGCCAAGGTTTATGGCCAGACAGCTGATAATTCTACCCATTAAAGGGGCATTATCTTCATGAAAAAGGGTTTGGTAAATCTTTGGGGAGGGAATAGAACAGTTCATCATTTTTGCCACAATGGACATCATGCATGAGTGATGTAATGATGCCCGTGACAAATTAGAAGTCTATCCCGATCTTATGAATCTGTATATTCTATATTTTAAAGTTACTTTTTTAACTAGCCCAATATCTAATTGATCTAAAATGGATTCCCAGGCAAACGATTGTCTCTGCACCTGTTGAACACGACTTTGTTGGTCAATTTCAGGCTCGTACTTTTTGAACACTTTATTTGTTCATAACTTCAAAATTGACATTGGAATAATTGCAACAGAAGCAAAATACTGCAGGTGCTGGAAATCCGAAAGAAAAACAGAGAATGCTGGAAACACTCCATTCTGACGAAGGGTTATGCCTCAAACGTTAACTTGTCACTTCTCTTCACAGGTGCTGTGTCTGACTTGGAATGATTGTGTATTCCTTTAGAAATTATGCTAACGTATAGAGATGTCAGATGCTCTTAAAACTCCAATAAATCTCAAGGTATTTATTTTTGTAACTTGAAGCTGATGGGATCAATACACAGTCCAATGTGAGCAGAGATTCCTCTGTTATATTGAAACAACAGTTTTTGATTGTGAGCCAAGAATTAAAGCAGAGTTTTACAGTCAATTATTGCACCAAATGCTAATTTTCTTCTACTTGATGAAAAACAACCACTGCAAAATCAGTTCAAACACATTCCATCCACTTATTACATGCAAAATGCAATATTCTAAAGTATTCAGAAATTGCTAACTAGAAACTGAGATGTGATTAGCCAAACATACATTATTTTGGTACCCATAATCAGCACAGAGGTCTGCCTTGGATTCTAGATCTCAGAGGTGATCGGACAGTATTCTAATCAACTTCACCAGCCAGTCCCCTCGAATGTTTGGGCTGATATCTTGAAAAACAAAAATCATGCTGGGATTGCTGTCCTTAGAGCAGAGAAGGTTAAGAGGAGATTTAACAGAGATGTTCAGAATTATGAGGGGTTGTGATAGAGTAAATAGGAAGAAATTGTTTTCACCGGCAGCATAGCCGGTAACCAGAGGATACAGATTTAAGATAATTTGCAAAAGAACCAGGGGAGATGCGCAGACATTTTTTAACGCAGCGACTTGTTATGATTTGGAATGCACTGCCTGAAAGGGTGGTGGAAGCAGATTCAATCATAACTTTCAAAAGGGAGTTGGATAAATACTTGAAGGAGAAAAATTTGCAGGGCTATGGGGAAAGAGCAGGGAGTAGGACTGATTGGAGAGCTCTTTCAAAGAGCCTGCACAGGCACGATGGGGCGAATGGCCTCCTTCTGTGCTGTATGATTCTATGATTCCTTTTACAGAAGGAGGGGCCCACAGTATGCAGATTGTGTTATTTGTAGATGCAATGCTTTTAACAATTTAGGAATCCTGGTTTTGGGTTATCTGTTAACTATTTGCAGCTTTGAATGAGTTAAGTGCAAATAACATTGTGGCGCTAGTAACTGCACTGAACAATAACATGTCTTCCGGGAGCAACCTACATATTCTATAAATGGAATTGACATTTCAATCACGGAATGGCTGTGATCGTGTATCAAGATTGTAAATACAAAGCAATACTGAGCATGACTCGGCTTGACTGAGCAGATGAGCAGTGTTTTCCAGTCCTACTTAACAAATAGAAATGCCACCCCACTATGAAATGAGCCCAGAATGATAGCCAATATTGCCGACTATCTTGAGACATTCTTGGCATCCTGTGATTGAGAACTTCTTTGTTTGTTGCGATAAAAGGTCAGTGATTTGTGTAGTGTTTTGTGAACTAATAGCTCATGGTGGCCTCAAGGACAGAATGCAGTGAGGACTCTCTACAGTCACGTTTCAGCAGCTACAGTTTTGAAGAAGCCTGTATACAGGTATGATGTCAAGTCATTTACAGAGAGTTCATTTGTTATATTGCCAATTTCATTTTATTTTTAAATCATTTTTTTAACACAAATTCTGTTAGGATTTCTTCGCGCCCCCACACCTCCCCACCGCCCCTCACCACCTACCGCCCCACCTCCCAATTTTCTCACCTGAGTGTGGTGATTCATGTTGGGGTCTGACTGCACAAGTGCTGAAACCAAATGGTACTGAGCCAGGACATAGAAAGGCTAGCAGAATGGGCAGACAAGTGGCAGATGCAATTTAATACAGAGAAGTGTCAGGTGATGCATTTTGGCAGAAGGAACAGGGAGAGGCAATATACACTTAATGGCACAGTTTTAAAGAGTGTGCAGGGACAGAGGGACCTGGGAGTTGTGTATAGGTCCCTGAAGGTGGCGGGAAATATTGAGAGAGTGGTTAGCAAAGCATATGGGATCTTGGGCTTCATAAATAGAGGTATTGAGTACAAAAGTAGAGAAGTTATGCTGAACCTTTATAAAGCGCTGGTTAGGCCACAACTCGAGTATCGTGTCCAGTTCTGGTCACCACACTTTAGGAAGGATGTGAAGGCACTTGAGAGGGTGCAGAGGAGATTTACCAGAATGGTTCCGGGGATGGGGGATCTTAGCTACAAGGACAGGTTGGAGAAGCTGGATTTGTTTTCATTAGAGCAAAGGAGGTTGAGGGGTGATTTGATAGAGGTGTACAAGATTATGACGGTTTGGATAGGCGAGATGGGGAAAGGCTATTCCCACTAGTTGATGGTACACGGACTAGAGGACACAGATTTAAGGTTTTGGGCAAGAGATACAGGGGGGATGTGAGAAAAAATGCAGCGAGTGATGAGGACCTGGAGCTCGCTGCCGACGGAAGTGGTGGAAGCGGAGATATTCAATGTTTTCAAGGGGAAACTGGATAGGCACTTGAGGGAAATAAACTTGCAGGGCTATGGGGATAGAGCGGGGGAATGGGACTGACTGGATTGCTCTACAGAGAACCGGCACAGACTCGATGGGCCAAATGGCCTCCTTCTGTGCCGTTATGACTCTATGACGTTATGACTCTATGTAGTTGAGGAAGGTCCTTGGTCTTACCTGGGACAGTGGTTGGGAGCACTATAAGGTAGTCTCAGGCTCCTGGGCTAGGGATGGGAAAAATCGGCCAGGATTTCGGCACCTGATCACCATCCAGTGACTGCAAAGTGTGTGTTTGTGTGAGCAACTTTAGGTGAGGAACTCCTTCACATGAGAAAATTGATGAGAGAAGAGAAATCCTAACAATTTGTGTATAAAATAATGTCAAAAGCTAAAATATTAGAAATATAATACATTTTCTGTTATGGATATTACAGCAATTTGATGATTTGACGTCATAGGGTACTCTTTCCGCTTTGGGCGCAGTCGGCAATCAGGATGCAAATTGCGCTTAAAATTGCGCTAGTTTTCCGAAGTGACGTTATGGTTCAAGCTTCTGCTCAAACTCATTTGTATAATCAGAAATGTAAAATCTTCCATGAACCAGCGCAATCAGGCTGCATTTTAGAACGCATTTTTTTCCCCCCTTGCATTAAAAAATATTCCTTAATGTATTTAAAAGTGATAACCTGGTGCAGTTTTATTAATGCAGCTGAAAATGGGTTTATCACAAAAAATAAGAATGGGCTAGAAATTTGGTGCATTTGCGCCTCCTGTTAGCGCCCCCTGGGGGTGCTAACGGGGCGCAAACGACTTTTCGCCCGGGCGCCGCACCGGTAACGACTCCCGCTAAATTCAGCGGGAGTTTAATGGCGGCGGTAACCGGTCGCGCCCCGCACCTCTGCACAGGCGATGACGACGTCATCACCGTGCGCAGCACCCCGTTTTCACCCCGCCTGCAAAATTTGGCAGAATCTGCGCCAGGCGATGACGGCGACCGAATCAGGCGGCAGGAATGGAGAGGCAGGAGGCTCGTGGGATGCTAATTAAAGTGGAGGTGGCGAGTGTGGAAAAAATAAATCGTCTGACTTACTTGTCGTGGCCCGTTCCATCTTTGAACGCGGGGTCCTCTTGAGCACCCCGCTCCAGGTAGGGCCCCGCAGAGTTGTGGGTTTGGGCCCACCCCTTTAATGAGGGGAGCAGCCGTTCCATGCGGCAGTGCTACGTGGCCCAGTGTGTAGCGCTGCAGAACGCACCGCCCCGATATTCGGGGTTAGCGCTCTAAGAAGGAAGTAGAACGCTTTAATTAGTGCTCCACCTCCCTCTTGGGCCGCTAAAACTGAAGTTAGCGATCCCCGGCGCTATTTTTCACCAGGCGCTAAATTTAGCGCCCAGGCGATGTTAGCGACCCAAAATGGTCGCTAACGAATTGTTCCCCCATACATTTTAATCAGAATGTCTAGTCCACCACCTGTGAGTAACTTTATTTTAAGTAACTGAAAATGATGCTGAAAAACTATACAGAACCATTTACTGGTTTCATTGGTGTACACTAGTCAGTTTCTTAGTAAATTAAATATTTTTTAATGTTTAAAAACTTTTAAAAGGTGCCTATTAGTGCCCTCGCGCCAAAAAAATGCTTAATTTTAAGAGCTTCCTCGAAGGACCACAATTAGCGGAAACTCGCCATTCTGATTAATTCGATCTGGGGGTGTGGCCATTTTTGTGGGTGGGGCCAGCTTCCAATAGGATGGTTTTTAAACCAGCACAAACTTGATTTGTGAGGGACATAACTTGCGCTTGAAATTCCGTGATCTTTTGCACTGGTTTGGTCGATTTTAGGTGAATTGTGGTGAGTGCAAACCAGCAGAGACTAGCCCAATGACTGTGTACAGGCTTTTTTCAAAATATTCCATTTATAAAGAGTATATTGCAGCTTTGCTGGGATTAATAGATTTAATAATTTATATCAACAGTTGGGGTGAGACAAGGATGCTCACTGTCACCTGATTTATTTAATCTGGTACTGGAAGCAATAATCAATCTTACACTAAAACAAGATATTGGAGGAGTCTCCTTATGCGGCAAGAATTTAAACCATCTCAGATTTGCTGATGACATTGACCTTATAGCAACATCTAAAACAGATTTTCAGAAACTAACTGATAACTGATGGAGAGTAGAAAATTTGGATCATTCATTAACAAAAAGAAGACAAAGATCATGTCATTTGGGAAACATCAGGAAGATGTACATATTACAGTTGGAGGGGATCCAGTTGAACAGGTGAAAAAGTTTGTATACCTTGGTGGTTTAGTGTCTGAGAATGGGAGTTGTGAAGAAGACATCAAAAGAAGGATTGGACTGGCTTCTGCTGCTTTTGGAAGATCAAGCAGGATATGGAAGGCTAAAGATATTTTGGTAAAAGCGAAGGTAGGAGTTTATGAAGTGATGGTTATCCCCATATTATTATACGGAGTTGAGTGTTGGAACATGAGATAAATTGATGAGCAAACGATGCTAACAGCAGAGATGAGTTGTTTGAGAGGACTACTGGGAGTATCAGGATGCAAAGAATCAAGAATGATATAAGAACAAGGCTTGGACATGAAACAACGCTTTTCCAGAAGGTCCAAGAAAGATGAGTGTGATGGTTTCAGCAGTTTCAAGAATGGAAACAGCTAGAATACCTTCCATGGCCCTGCATACAGAGGCACATGGAGCAAGAAGCTGAGGAAGTCCAAGGAAGCACTGGATAGACAATGTCAGGAGTGACTTGTCACAGAAAGGGATGCAGATAGATAACTGAATTGGACAGGCTAGTTCAGAACCGACAACAATGGAATTAATTCATTTGGCTCCATCGTTGCTGCTGAGCTGACGAACGGGAATTAGTAGTAGTAGTAGAAATAGATTTAATAATAACAGGGGGCTTCTAGAGCTCTGTTTGATTCCCTTAGGAAATGGCCTCAGTCTTTTTTTCTCTCTGAGGAGATTATGTGATGGGGGAGGGCTGAACGGTGTCCATGGCTGCACTGTCTGAACAGGGTGGGCTTGATGGACTGGATGGTCTTTTTCTGTTGTTTTAATATATTCACAAGACAGGCTATTAAACTGTGTTGTAGCCCACAGTTTAATAGCCTGCCAACACACACTGTTGACGTTCACACATTGAAGAATAGTCATTTGGATGAGTTACTGGAAATTCTACTGGTACCCAAGGAAGTGTGCCCCAGCATTGTCATTGCCTTCAGGACAAGAAGGGTTAAAACTTGAAGTTCAAGCATGACATGATAGGGTGGAACAGCATGTCTGTGTTCCAGTGCCCTATGGTAGGATGTGAATTTGCAGCCAGGAAAGCACCATTTGATGAGGTCCTGTTCTCAGTTATGCTGTGAAGTGGAGGATATTGATTTGATGGCAAATGATACTACATATCAGTGATGAAGATATGGTGGGTGTATCACCCAATTCAAGCTCTGCCCGACAAACAGCTACAATTCATTGTCATGGAAAATGGCAGGAAAAGTGTTTCCGACCAGCTAACACGTCCTAAAGAATATTAGCTCATGCCTGCTGTGGTATGGAAAATGAAGATTAACAACATTGCAAAGCTCTCAACATGTATCTTTTTGCCCCTCTCTTTCTTATCTCTCTTAATTGTAATGCACATATGCAAAACACAGCAGGTTTTACACAACTCTACTGTATTTAAAAAATCCAATTTGTCCTTTGTTAAAAAAAAACTGTTTCTCCTGCTGATTTCTAAACTGGTCTCCTCAGCTGATGCTATTACTCAAATTATTTTATCCCACACCACAAGCTGATTGATTAAATAAGGTCCAGCAGTGGCTAAACCATTATTTCATTGTAGAATAATTTATAATTCATAATGCTCCCATCAGATAAACATGTTTGACGTGTTGGATTTCACAAGGAAAAAATAGTTCAGTAAGAAACAAATTAGGGAGACTTGTATGTTCATTTGTGCAACTTACCATGAACCTTGTGAACATGAAGCAAAATAGTGCAGATGCTGTGAATCTGAAACATCTGATAGCAATGTAGGATGGGTGTACCAGTGTTTCCGGGGATGGAAGAGGCAAATGGGTTGGTGCTAGGTCTGGGGACACCCCCTCTTCATTGGAACATTGTGCTGGTCTGCTCCTTTGATGCCAACCTACTTTTTTCTTCCACCAGACCCCTTGGCCACTGTAGCCTGCTACACTTTGACAGTTTTTCATGCTTCTCATTCCAGTTGCCCATCCCTCTTTAGTGCTTTTCACACTCACATGGGGGTGATTTTAACCCTACTCGCTCAGCATAAACCTGGCAGGTGGGCAGTTAACATCACTCTGGCTCTTACCTGTCCAAAAGCCGCCATGATCACAACATTTGCAATTTTAACCTTCTTTCCTGCACAGGCAGCAAGGACACACGCCCGGAGCCAACAGGGTCTTTCTTTACATATGCATGTTGTGGCCTGATGACATAATTGAGAACCGACTGTAATTTTTACTCAGGCCTGAGCGGGGAATCCACCTGGAGTCAAAATTGGGGCCAATTCATATGTGTCTTTAATTTATTTGATATTTCACATTATGCCACCTTTTGTCTCTTGTGCATATCACAACTGCCCTTAAACCATGTCCTGATTCCCACCTTAGTATTTTACAGTATTTTAACCTAACTCGCTCGATGGGAAGCTGATGGGATTGATCGACGGCCTGTTTTACACCCTGCCTGATTTTACTTTCTATTGACTTCAATGGAGAGTGAAACCTGTCGGGGTGTAAAACGAGCAGTTGATCCAATCCCACCAGCTTTCTGCTGGGCGGGTTAGGTTGCAATGACCCTCAATGTCTTTTGCGGTGTGCGTGGTTATTGTGTGTGCGTTTTTATTCCCTTTCCCTCTTTCCCTTGTTCTGTTCCTTCTTAAATGCTGTTCATCTGTAATACCTTTCAGTTCTGAGGAAGGGTTTATACCTGAAGCATCAACTGACTTGCCTTTTCTCGACGGATGCTGCCTGACCTGCTGAGTTTCTCCAGCGTTTTCTGTTTTTGTTACCATGAACCTTCACTAATATGTGGCGATAAATGTGTTGAGAGGCTGTTTCATCAGAGTCTTAAAAATGCTGTGTTGTCAATGTCCAAAGACTTTGAAAGGCTTTTTGTGAATATATCCTTGGTGATGAGGTTTATTTTGTTACGAGGTGTCAAATCCTTGATTATATATACAGACTTGCTAATAGCATTGAATCATCTCAGCCCTGTAGTGTTCCATCTTATTTAATCTCTGACAGTACCAAGAACACACTTTATAACATCGATTGTCCTTTAAGGTGTCATGAGAGTTTGACCTTTGTGTTAGTTTTCCAAGCTAGATCTTGAATTTTATTAAAAGACTCCTGGTCCAAGGTAGTGTTGATGATAAAAGTTTAAAAAAAGCAAGTTTGTATTATTAGTAAGGGCTTTCCACCGTACCAGTTTAGTATTCAAGAAGAATGCTAGCAAGGTTGTTCACTTTCACCTGCTTGATTATGTTGAATTCTTACTTGTATTGTTATTAATCATGATGTTTAGGGGTTTGAGTCACCTGCCAAATGCCACCATTAATATTGATGGGGCCTCCTGTGGCACAGGATGTTTAAAAGGGCTATTTCCTTCCCAGTCATGGAATCTGTCAAAATGATGCGAAGGTTGTAGGAAACTCTCAGTCACATAAGTTAAGAAAGTCCTCAGGTTGTAATCCCAGCGTAACTCCAGGAATCTCACCTGATGCTGCCCTCCAGCACGGAACCTGCTGAAGTTTGCAAAGTCAACAGGAGAGCATCACATTTGCACATGCCCAGCGGGTGCAAGCACCACTTTGGGTGCATCTCGGGAGCATGACTGCCAAAAACTCTGGCTCCTACCTGGCTGTTGGTAAAAAAAATTCTGTATCTTCAGAATTCCTGGGCAGGCTGATTGCCTGGCCTGGATCCAACCAGTGGGGCCCACATATAGCCTTGTGGGGGCTGGTACGCTTCCACTCACTCATGGTACCTACTGCCACAATAATGCCAGCTCCCTCAGAAGCCTCAGGAGGGGGGACTCTTGGCTTAGGGAGTGCCCGCCCATGATTCTGCCCCTTCCTTTCATTTGCCTTGCAGATTGAAGTTCAACCCTGTCTTCGTCATTTGTTGGGGGTTCTGCTGGTCTCCTGCTGGAGTGACAGCGGGAGACTGGTGGTACCCCTGTTGAATTTCTGTGCCAGTATCTTTAGTAAATGGTGTTGCACCACATCTTGACCAGATTTGGGGTGCACTATGGGTAGCATGAATCAGGAGCTGATCAAAACAGCAATGTCGCACAAGTGTGATTACTAATGCCACATTATCACTTCCACTCTTTCTCATTAGCGGTGCGCTACCAACATTATATGGTGGCATCAATACTGAGGAAGCATTCGTGTTGCCCACAGTGCTGCTAAATTAGGATCAGAAATGTAGACTGTTGTCAACTACTGCAACAAGGTGAGCCCATTTACTTATTCAATACATCGTGAAGGTTTGTTTGGTTTCTGGTTGGGGATTAATACCAATTCTGCATTTCATAAGTACAGCCTTGTATCGGAAGGATCTAGCTATCATCTGCATAGTAAAGTAGCTTTCCTTATCTCATTGAAACGTATAAAATTCTGACAGGGCTAGACAGACTGGATGCAGGGAGGATGTTTCCCCTGGCTGGGGGGTCTAGAACGAGGGGTCACAGTCTCAGGATATGGGGTAGGACATTTAAGACTGAGATGAGGAGAAATTTCTTCACTCAGAGGGTGGTGAACCTGTAGAATTCTCTACCACAGAAGGCTATGGAGGCCAAGTCACTGAATATATTTAAGAAGGAGATAGATAGATTTCTAGACACAAAAGGCATCAAGGGGTATGGGGAGAGAGCGGGAATATGGTATTGAGATAGAATCACAGAATCCCCACAGTGCAGATAGAGGCCATTTCGGCCCATCGAGCCTGCACCGACACATATCCCACCCTATCCCCGTAACCCCACGTATTTAATCCCCCTAACACTAAGGGTCAATTTATCATAGCCAAATCAACCTAACCCGCACATCTTTGGACTGTGGGAGGAAACCGGAGCACCCGGAGGAAACCCACGCAGACACGGGTGAATGTGCAAACTCCACACAGACAGTCACCTGAGGCCGGATTCGAACCCGGGTCCCTGGCGCTGTGAGGCAACAGTGCTAACCACCATGCCACCGTGTTGCCCTTAGAGGATCAGCCATGATCATATTGAATGGCGGAGCAGGCTCGAAGGGCCGAATAGCCTACTCCAGCTCCTATTTTTCTATGTTTCCTTGTTTTGACTAGATCAGTTTGTGGTTACATAGGGCAAGAAAGTTCTGCAGTAGCTGGTTTGGCGGCAAACAACCTTAATTGGACCTTTATGCTCACCATTGGTATCGCGCTATATTTATGTTGCAAATTGTGTGAACATAGATCCAGTAACGGCACAGTGATGTCACTGTCATATCTGCGACCTCCTGAACTTCGTGCCCAATGGCTTATCTCTTTAACCAATGAAACAAAAGGATAGAGAAAGAAACAGAGCAAAAGATGGAGAAGGAAATAGGGTGAATTAGAGTCAAACGAAATATAGACAGAAAAAGGAGTAAAGAAAGGGAAAGAAAGAGAGTGGATTAAGAGAGAGAGAAAAAAGAGACAGAAAGGAAAAGTAAGAAAAAAAGAACGAATGGAAGAAGAGGACGTTGTAACCCAGTTGTGTTTGGGAATTGCTGTATTGGTCCTTGAGAAGTTATTCAGTGAATGGCAGGGTACGTGTACAAAATGCACAAACATCCTTGACCCATGAAGTATAGAACCAGCAGCCATGTCCATCATGATCAGGAATAGTGGAACACCTAGTGGTGGGTACACTATTGCTCTTTCATAGGAATCGCTAGCCAAAAAAGACCACGGTCCATCTAGTTCGCCTTCTACCATCCTAGTAGTCGCATGATACAATTATAATGGAATTGTTGACTAATCATGGCAATCAATCTCTATCAATTAGTCTGCAGTAGACCCAGAAATGATGCAAGGAACACCCCAGTGATGGAGAGTTTTGGGAACCATAGGTCCAATGTCACCTTTTTCCTCTCAAGCATGCGAGACTTCCCACATGGAGCAGTTGAGGTGAATAGCATAGGTGCATTTAAGGGAAAGCTAGATAAATATAAGGAGGAGAAAGGAATAGAAGGTTATGCCGATAGTGTTCGATGAAGTAGGGTGGGAGGAGGCTCATGTAGAGCATAAACACCGGGATAGACCAGTTGGGCCAAATGTCCTGTTTCTGTGCTGTACATTCTATGTAATTCTATGTATTACTTAATCAACATTCTGTCTTCTCATTCCAGTGTAGGACCAAGATATTTTCATAACTATGGCCATTTAATAAATCAGAATAAGACTACAATTTTGATATCTTCATTGTTCTGAAAAGGCAGGTTTTACTGGGAATTAGTGTTGTGCAGCAACCAATCAGACCATGGGATTTGTATCAACAACAGAAAATGCTGGAAACACTCAGCAGGTCAGGCAGCATCATGGAGAGAGAAACAGAGTTAACGTTTCAGGTCGATGACCCTTCATCAGAACTGGAAAAAGTTGGAGAAGTAACAGGATTTTTAAGCAAGTGTAGGGGCAGGGTGAGGGAGGGGGGAGGAAAGAACAAAAGGGAAGGTTTGTGATAGGATGGAAGGCAGGAGAGATTAAAAGACAAAAGGGATGATGGTGCAAGGCAAAAGGAGATGGTAATGGGACAAGTTAAGAAACAAAAGATGACTCTAGATGAGGTGTAAATGGCGATGGCAGAAACATCAACAGCTGCCATGTGAGAGAGAAAAAAGAAAATATAGGGGCTGAGGTTATAGTCTGAAATTGTTGAACTCGATGTTGTGTCCAGAAGGCTGTAAAGTGCCTAATCAAATGATGAGGTGCTGTTCCTCGAGCTTACGTTGAGCTTTGTTGGAACAGTGTAAGAGGCCGAGGATGGAGAGATCAGAGTGGGAGTGGAGCGGAGAATTAAAGTGACAGGCGACCGGGAGCTCGGGGTCACTCTTACGGACTGAACATGCATTAAACTGCACCGCACTGTAACTGAGGCTTTAAACTGCCAAACTAATCTATTAAAAAGCAAAAGAATAAGTGAACAGTAGCAATAATGCACTGTGGATTTTATGGTAGTTTTTAGACTTAGCTACCACAAGTATGGAGAAAATAACAAATAGTAGTCACTGCTGCAGTAAACTATAATGTACATAATGGGGTTGAATTTCCAGAATTGAATTTCTGCAGAGTTTCTCCCAATCATCCGCCGTAACTTTGGTGGAAGATCTGTAAAAACCATAAACAGCACTTTCTCAGAGTTTCCACAGATCCTCTGCCAAAGTTACGGTGGCCGATTGGGAGAAACTCTGCAGAAATTCAATTCTTAAAATCCTGTAGGGTCAATATCAAATACTATCAGGTATGGCATGGGCAGGTGCAGAGCAATATTTGTCTATTCTGTTCACAAAATGTACCATAGCCAACAGCTCAGAAAAAGGACATCCCCACAAGCAGTAGGCTTATAACTACTCCGAGACTGCCCTAACTCATTTTGTTTAAAACAATATCATCACATCTGTCTGCCATAATTCAAATCCTCAGTTCCAAGAGAGGACAATGTCCTAACTCATTAAGGCCAATTTTAACTCGCTCCTCCCAGCGTGAATGGGGCATTAGTGGTGCTGGGTCACTTACCGCCCCATTTACGCTGGTGTCCCAGCCGCTGCCATTTTGGATAGGGTCCCGAGATGGGCGGCAGGTAGGAGGCCACTTGTAATATGTACACTGGGGTCCTATGATGTACATCGGACCCAGATTGCAATTTTGAGGTACAGATCGGTGGAGTGTGCACCGTGCACGCTCTGCCCGTTTGTGCCAGGTGTTGAGCAGCCACTCAGAAAACGGGCCAGCAAATGTTTCATTTTTTTTTTGGTGAGGCCCGTTCGAGGATCACCTTGGCAGCTGGCTTCCCGCCCTCCCACAACCGGCGAGCTGGAGCGGATCTCGTCCGCTTGGCATCGGCGGGATTGTAAATGAAGCCCGGGCCTCAAAAGGGCTAGGGCTTCATGGCGGCTCACTCGCTTATCCACCTGAAGTGAAAAATCACCCCTTCTGCTTCCTGAGCCATCTGAATTTAAACTTCTATAGTGGGGATCAGGCTCAGTACTGTACCAACCTGTGCCCATCTGTCTCTGCCTTTTACCTTTACAGCATTGGCACTGGAAAGTACTTTGGAGCAAACAGTAAAGGCCAGCAATGTGAAGTACATGACCCTAAAATTATCTTCCAGCTTGAAGGTAGTACTGAATATGTATTTTAACTCATTGGCTTCTTTACTTTCTAGCTATACATCATTAAGAAAATAAATCAGACATCAACTGTGGGTCAATATATCTTCAATTTACCTAGGAAATGTCAGTTTAATTCTAAATTAAAGCAAGTGCAATATTAATTTGAAATAGCTATACATCTGTACAACATCAGTAGGTAATTGAGGAAACACTAAATTTAATTATAATAAAACGAACAGTCGTAAAAATCAATATTTTTTCCCCCGAATCCTACAGGATTGATTCATGTTCATAATTAGTTTTCGCTCCTACTTGTCCCATCGACTATGATCGTGGTTCTGTCGATTTTTAACTATTGGGAGCTCACGCTCTACATTTGCTAAATTTCTGCAACAAAAGGATTCTGGAAAGCATGTTGGTAAGCCAGTCTATGAACCTTAGTTGTACTGGAGGAAAAGCTAATGAGGGGAGACTCTTCAGAGCATTGCCTGCCTTTTGTAGCAATTAGTAATTGGTACCAAAAGAGACATTTTGTCATTGTAAAAATTGTGTTAAAAATCTCTTGATGAATGGGGACAGGAAATTTCTAAAGAGTTTATTCCTTTATAATGTCCCTGTTACTATGGGCAGTCAGCATGACAAATGATTAATGCGTGAACTGGGATGCATTGTAAAAACTTCACACGTAAATATGTGCATGGAAAGCACTTTTTTCTCAAGGTTCAGAGAGCACAAATCCATGGGGGTAATGTGGGGCTTGATTGACATAGCATGCTAAATAAAGGTGATGATGTAAAGCATTTCCCACAAGGAGCTATGCAGCGTTTTGGAGGACTTTTAGAAAATGCTGAATGCTTCCCTTTTGTTTCTTGCCATTCCTTCGCCACTGTGTAGTCTTTTGTTACTTTTTCATGCAATCATTCGCTGTATTATTATTAATTGTGGCATAGATGAAGGGGACTTCATTTTTAATTATGCCTCTTTTTCACTCAATTGTGTGGAATATAAAGTAGTTGCCTACTGTCAAAAAACACAAACCTAATTTATTGTTCATGTCATTTTGTAAAAATATGCTCGACTCATCTATTGAGGTCTGTGAAAATGCAGTACCCATGCTTTGGACCTCAGTGTAGAATCTATTCCAAGTGTGAGTTGGCTTGTCACGTATGACCTAGACTTTAGACCTTCGCATTGAAGCTATTCCCAGCGATTGAGTTGGTTTGACACCTGTAAACTATGGTACCCCCACATGGCAAGACATCACTTTATATAGTCAGAGCTATGTCAGCCAGGGTGGTCATGATGCGGAGATAGCTCTGAAAGTTTGTAATTTTAAATAAATCTGTTGGACTATAACCTGGTGTTGTGCGACTTCTCATTTTCAGCCAGGGTGGACACTGCTCATAGATTCACACTTCCAGAGCGGGGGAGTGGGACTAACTGGATTGCTCTTCGAAAGAGCCAGTGCAGACTTGATGAGCCGAAAAGCCTCTTTCTGTGCTGTACTATTCTATGATTCTATGAACTCTACAGGGAGTCCCTGAGGACGACATCTTGCTTCATCTCCTAAGATGGACATGTATCAGGATTCTACCCAAAGTTCTGTTTCTTGGGCATATGGATGTCAAGGATATCTTGTTAAAGAAACAATTTTAGAACCTTTATCATTAACGATTAGGTGCTATATGGCATATGGAGCTATGATATAATGTAATGGTGTTATTGTTGCTATCATCATCATGGCATGAAACAGACTGCTGCCATGGAAGTTCAGACAGCTGCCATCTTAGCTTTGGGGGCCACTGTTGAAAGGGGCTTCCAGGGCATCACATCACTTCAGCACTCCATTCTTGAGCACAGCCGTAGGATTGCTGAGGCGCCTCCACAGGAGAGTGGGTGTGGCTCCATGGGAGAGGCACTTGCTGTCCTCTCTCAGGATGACAGCATGCCTGCTCCCTCGCCAGACACTCTGCCACTACACTTGCTGGTGCCACTCAACCAGGTGGTCCAAACTGTTGCAGCCCATGCTAAAATTCTGCAGTCTGCAGCCGGGCCCTCTAGGCCCAGAGCTACTCGAGGTCATCCTCCAAGGCCATCTGAAATGTCCTCAATGGAAGCTCAACAGCTTTCCACCTCCCAAGTTTTAGTCACTGGGGATCCATTTCATAGGACCCCTAGAGTAGGGAAAGGAACACGCAGGACAGCCACTAAGGGTTTGATACATTTGTTTTTGCATTGAGATTTGCTGTTGGTATTTGTCTTTGTACTGTAGTGAGGGCAAGACCAATATGTCTGGAGTGAAGGAAGGCAATCTGATGGTTGCAAGAAGAGAGGTGAGGATTGTATGACTGTGGGTGAATGATGAATGGAAGGGCTGACTTAGTTGAAGCGCTCCTTGATGAGTTGCTCTTTGAGAGCTTGGGCAGATAGGGGCTCTGGTGGTCACTGCCTCGCCACCTACACTTCCTCCTCCTCTTCCTCTTCCTCCTCCTGTACTTGTTGGTTCCCAGGTGCTGGTAAGGGCAGGTCCCTCATGATGGCAAAGTTGAGGAACATGCAGCAGCTGACGACAAATCTGGATTCCCGCTCACTGCAAAGCTCCACTGGAACGGTGCAGGCAGCAGAAGCGTTGCTTGAGGTAGCTGATTGTTTGCTCGATAATTGTCCTGGAGCAGCATGGCTCTCATTGTAGGCGTGCTCTGAGTACGGGTTCATAACTGGAGTCATGATCCATGTCCAGAGGGGACAACCCTTGTCGCTCAATAGCCAACCTTTACCATGGTGGCCTAGTAGGAATGAGGATGGCATAGAATGAAAGAGTTGTGACTGCTGCAGGGATTGTGGGCACAGTTCAGAAGGAGAAAGTTGAATTGATCACGACCTATGAATACATCTGTGCTCAGACACTTTTCTACTCCTCAATGCCTATGTTTTACAAAAAGTAAAATTCAATCAGGCCATGTGAATCACTGTTTAAATGTCTGCAGTTAGGTTGATAATGTGCTGATCATGTGTACATTATCATTTACAATATGAACTTAACATGTTTATGTAATTCTGGAATACATATCTTCAGCTCTGCTTTCTTTTGTAAAACTATCGCAGTATTACAGAAACATAACTGGTGTCCTTAAGATCCATGATAGCACATGCCCTAGGCATACTCATATCAGTGAGTCAGTGGTATGTGTAGCATTTTCCTATTGGGAAAGCCTGCATCTTCAGTATCCTTCTTACTCAATGCATTTATCTCAGCTTCTGTACTGTTGTTTCCATCACTTAATGAACCTTCTTGTTCTTTCACGGCTCTAATGTCAGTTTCTGAGCAGCCATCATAAATGCCTTTTCAGTTCATAGAATCATAGAATGGTTACAGCACAGAAGGAGGCCATTCGGCCCGTCGAGCCCATGCCGGCTCTCTGCAAGAGCACCTCAGCTAGTCCCACACCCCCGCCCTTTCCCCATAGCCCTGTAAATTATTTTCCTTCAGGTGCTTATCCAATTCCCTTTTGAAAGCCACGATTGAATCTGCCTCCACCACCCTTTCAAGCAGTGCATTCCAGATCCTAAGCACTCGCTGCCTAAAAAAGTTTTTCCTCATATCGCCTTTGGTTCTTCTGCCAATCACCTTAAATCTGTGTCCTCTGGTTCTCGACCCTTCCACCAATGGGAATAGTTTCTCTCTATCTATTCCGTCTAGACCCCCTCATGATTTTGAACACCTCTGTCAAATCTCCTCTCAACCTTCTCTGTTCTAAGGAGAACAACCCCAGCTTCTCCAGTTTATCCACATAACTGAAGTCCCTCATCCCTGGAACCATTCTTGTAACTCTTTTCTGCACCCTCTCTAAGGCCTTCATACCCTTCCTAAAATGCGGTGCCCAGAATTGGACACAATACTCCAGCTGAGACCGAACCAGTGTTTTAAAAAGGTTCATCATAACTTCATTGCTTTTGTACTCTATGCTTCTATTTATAAAGCCCAGAATCCGGTATGCTTTTCTAACCACTTTCTCAACCTGCCCTGCCACCTTCAATGATTTGTGTACATATACCCCCAGGTCTCTCTGTTCTGCACCCCCTTTAGAATTGTACCCTTTAGTTTATATTGCCTCTCCTTGTTCTTCCTACCAAAATGTATCACTTTACACTTTTCTGCGTAAAATTTCATCTGCTACATGTCCACCTATTCCACCAGCCTGTTAATGTCCTCTTGAAGTCTATCACTATCCCCTCACTGTTCACTATACTTCCAAGTTTTGTGTCATCTGCAGATTTTGAAATTGTGCCTGTACCCCAGAGGAGGAATTTCTTCTCTCAGAGGGTCGTAAATCTGTGGAATTCTCTGCCCCAGAGAGCTGTGGAGGCTGGGTCATTGAATATATTTAAGGTGGAGATAGATAGATTTTTGAACAATAAGGGAGTGATGGGTTATGGGGAGCGGGCAGCAAAAATGGAGCTGAGCCAAGATCAGATCAGCCATGATCTCATTAAAGGCGGAGCAGGCTCAAAGAGCCAATGGCCTACTTCTGCTCCTATTTCTTATGTTCTTATGTTCTAAGTCCAAGTCATTACTATATATCAAGAAAAGCAGTGGTCCTAGTACTGACCCCTGGGGAACACCACTGTGTACCTTCTTCCAGTCTGAAAAACAACCGTTCACCACTACTCTCTGTTTCCTGTCACTTAGCCAATTTCGTATCCATGCTGCCACTGTCCCTTTTATTCCATGGGCTTCAACTTTGCCGGCAAGCCTATCATGTGGCACTTTATCGAACACCTTTTGGAAATCCATGTACACCACATCAACCGCATTGCCCTCTTCAACCTGCTCTGCTACCTCATCAAAAAACTCAATCAAGTTAGTTAAACACGATTTGCCTTTGACAAATCTGTGCTGGCTTTCCTTAATTAATCCACACCTGTCCAAGGGACTGTTAATTTTGTCCCAGATTATCAGTTCTAAAAGCTTCCCCACCACCGAGGTTAAACTAACTGGCCTGTAGTTGCTGGGTTTATTCTTACACCCTTTTTTGAACATGGGTGTAACATTTGCAAATCTCCAGTCTTCTGGCACCACCCCCGCATTTTAGGAGGATTGGAAAATTATGGCCAGTACCTCCGCAATCTCTACCTATACTTCACTCAGCACCTAGGATGCATCCCATCTGGTCCTGGTGAATTATTTACTTTAAGTACAGCCAGCCTTTCTAGTACCTCCTCTTTATCAATTTTTATCCCATCCAGTATCTCAACTACCTCCTCTTTCACTATGGCTTTGGCAGCATCTTCTTCCTTGGTAAAGACAGATGCAAAGTACTCATTTAGTACCTCAGCCATGCCCTCTGCCTCCATGCATAGGTCTCCTTGTTGATCCCTAATCTGCCTCAACCCTCCTCTTACTACCCATTTACTATTTATCTGCCTAGTTTGAAGTAAAGTCTAAGTAATATTGAGAAAAACACTTGAATTGCTGCTTAACAAGAGAGAAAGTAAACCTCTGGGACTTTGCATTAACATATGCTCATTGATGTGTATTTACTGTTAGGGATAATTGAGGAACTTAGGCAAAATTTTGTGACCACTTCATTAATACTAGTTCACAAAATGGCCTTAATTCACCTTAATGCATAAATAGCACTCACAGAACTCATGATATAAAGTAATTTTACTTCCCAGGGTTAAAGGAAGCAGCTATCTTCACGGGATAACTACATGCTGTGATTTCAGTACCTTCTTACCACTTACTGATGCAGTCATCCTCCCATCCCGATAGGTTTCTTTGCCTGTTTGAACAAGCTCCCGACTGGGCTTTCAATGTTTAAAACGTTGCAATCCCACTCCCATTTTGGTACCTTGGGCGTTGTTGAATTTTAGGCCTACCAGGAGATATTGGTTGAACATTCAATTCTTACAGCATGCTTTAGAATTGTGAAAATTGCATGAGGCTCTTAATGTTTACACTAACTAATCATATTAAACAGCTGGCAGCAATGAGGTAAAATGAAGGGAATGATAATTTTTTTGAGGTTTTCACTAAAAGCATGTATATTCTGCAGTACAGTTTATTGAAACCCTGTAATAAGTATAATTTTTTTTCCAACTTTTGGAGCTTTGAACGGTAGATATTCAATTCGGGGATCTCTATATTGCTCAGATAAGTTTCATAATTTCATTCTATCAGCATGTTTAATATGGGACTTACCAATATTGATGTAATGAGGTGCTGAGGCTAAAAAGAAGCTAAGCAATCTCTCTCTCTCTGTTTTGTAGTATATAGTAATTTCTGCAAAGAAGCAGGCCATTCAGCTCATCGTCCTTGTCTGGCACTACCTACTCTGAGCCCATTTCCATGCAGTTTATTCATGATCTTTAGGGGGGAATTTTAACTCCCTTGTCCCATGGAAACCAGCAGCGGGGGCAGTTAAAATGGAACGGGGAGCTTATCACACACTTCCCTCCCCAATCTGGCTGGCTGCAATGTTACATTTCCAGATCGGGCTCTGATGACCTGACTGCTATTTTTACCTGAGATCTGAGCAGGAAAGTTATTGTGGCTTTCCTGCCAGGCTAAAGCTACTCCAAGCTGCATCGAGGGCCAGAAGAGGCGAGAGTCTAACCCACCGCCCCTTGACATTCAATGGCATTACCATCGCCGAATCCCCCACCATCAACATCCTGGGGGGTCACCATTGACCAGAAACTTAACTGGACCAGCCACATAAATACTGTGGCAACAAGACCAGGTCAGAGGCTGGGTATTCTGCGGCGAGTGTCCCACCTCCTGACTCCCCAAAGCCTTTCACCATCTATGGAATACTCTCCACTTGCCTGGATGAGTGCAGCTCCAACAACACTCAAGAAGCTCGACACCATCCAGGACAAAGCAGCCCGCTTGATTGGCACCCCATCCACCACCTTAAACATTCACTCCCTCCACCACCGGCGCACCGTGGCTGCAGTGTGTACCATCTACAAGATGCACTGCAGCAACTTGCCAAGGCTTCTTCGACAGCACCTCCCAAACCCACGACCTCTTCCACCTAGAAGGAAAAGGGCAGCAGGCACATGGGAACACCACCACATCCAAGTTCCCCTCCAAGACACACACCATCCTGACTGCCGATCCTTCGTCGCTGGGTCAAAATCCTGGAACTCCCTACATAACAGCACTTTGTGAGTACCTTCACCACACGGACTGCAGCGGTTCAAGAAGGCGACTCACCACCACCTTCTCAAGGGCAATTAGGGATGGGCAATAAATGCTGGCCTTGCCAGTGACGCCCACATCCCATAAACGATTAAAAAACCAAATCAGTTAAGTTTGTAAAATTTATTTGAAGTTTCCTTGTGGGGCAGGAGGAACAGGAGTGCTTTCCTAGGCCCCAGAAGAAAACCTTGTTTCTCCATGCTCCCGGGCTGTCCAACCTCCTTTCCCCTAACTGTGATTCCTTTCCTGTGCCCCTCCAATCTACTTCAAGTTCCCTTTGGTCCCTGGTGCGCCCTCTGGGCTGCCAATTTTAACCGCTGGGCAACCACTTCCCACCAACCTCCTGCCCACTTTGGTACAAAAGTTGGCAAGCGGCATGCTAATGAGGCCCAGCTCATAAAATCAGCCTAGCCATCATTCTATTGCTCCCAGGCAGGCCAGCTGCTCGCTAGGCCGTGTTCCCGCTTGGGAGTTAAAATCAACCGCTTAGTATTTTTCTTTGGGGTAAATTTTCATCTTCACCGCATTGATTTCAATGGAATGAAAATCAAGCAGGTTCTGTGGCAGGCGGGTAATCTGCTCTGTCACATTACCGCTCATGCAGTGAAGACAAATATTCACCCCTTTGTGTTCATCTGATCCCCTCTTAAATATTGTGATTGCTTCAATTGTCAAGCACTTGTGAGGTGATGTAACTTGTGTTGAAAAATGGTGCTGTCTTTCTAAAGCATTGTCATATCACCGTGAGTGGCTCTAAAATCACATGCAGCTCATTCTGAAATTTCCCCCACCCCCCTTCCCTCACTTGGCAGCAGTGTTCGCTTTAAATGGTTTTATTGAATAAATGAGAGTAAATCATTAAAATTAATTAAAAGTTTAACATAATATTTGTATTTTACAATGATCTCAAATGCTGCAGTCAAACCTCTGGCAAGGAATAAATGTCCCATCTGCTGCAAAATCTCAATATATAGAAAATCTTTAATTACATCTAAATCAGCTAAGTGGATATATTTCTACATAGACCACACAAAGATATACAGCTGCTTTCATGTAATAAAATACTTCCAAGAGGAAAAATTCATAGGTGGCTCTAATTCCCACATTAACCATTTGGGAAATTTCTGTCCTATATTTTTAAATAACTGTAGATATATAATGACACATATGTTTCGAAAACTGGCTTCAGCCATCAGAATCTCAAAAGGAAGCTCATGGCCTCTGTGGTGAAAGTACCTCAGACTGGTAGAGTGACAGACTTCAACACATGGACATAGTGAAGAGGCTTGTGTGCTTTCAAGTAAGAGCTATACCTTGTTAGCAATAAAGCCACCCATACTGAGAAGCTTAAAGGGTAGGTGTTAGAAAGGTAGCAACATAATTGAGAGAGTATGGTCATTGCCGTAGCAATATTTGACCATTCCACATGGGGACGCAGGTTTTGAGCTACAGAGATTGTAGTCTGGTGGGACCCACTGTACTGTAAAATGAAGACTGCTCAGAAATAATCGGGTATTGCGAACGGACTGCATTCCATAGTTTTCCAGTCATCTTGCCTTGCCTTACCAGCCTTACCATCGAAGAACAAACTGAGGGTTGATGGAACGAACCCCACACAAACAATTTTTCTAAACCCATTTGTGTCAATGCTTTCTACCTTGCTCGAGGATAATGAAGAATTAGAAACCTAGTGGTAATAGGTGGTGAAGTGGCAGGCATTATGATGGTGGAAGTTGCAGCTGTGGATCTGCGTGTAGACATTCTGGAACCCTGGCCGCTCAATGCACCGGCATCATTTGGCAGCATGTCAGATGATGGAGTCGCCCTATGTTGGCTTAGCACAGCTCACTCCTTTCTGCGGTCATAAAGAAAGCAATAAAAAAAAAATGAAACTTGACATTGGCTTCATGGTACATCACAGCTCTTCTTACAAAATATAGAAAAGTCAAATAGAAAACTGTGAGGGCAGCATGAGAGCCAGGTCGGTGTGAAATCACTTTGCTGCAATGAGTGAGATCGAGCTGGCTTGAGAGCGATAACTGGGGATGATGGCGTGGCTGTACTCTCTTCTGGTGTGGCTGGGTAGATGAGATACTGCGTACAGCTGGTGTGTGATTTATGATTTGCAATAACATTACTGCAAAGTTGGATAGTCTGCCAAAAGACATCAACAAATGTCTGACGACTGTGAGACTATCACTGAAATAGAAGCACTGCACTGCTATCATTCGTGCCCATGCACCAACAATGATGGATGAAGATGAGATGAAGGCACAGTTTTATAGAGTTCTGGATGATGTGACTGCTACAATAGATACAGCGCGCAAACTCATCATTGTGAGAACTGGTAGGGATGCCACCACTTGCGTTTGTATCAGTGGTCTAAAGGTGCTAGGAAGGCTAATAGTAATGGTTTCCTTGTTATAAAAAAAAATTACTGAGCATAGACTGGTCATAAATGCAGTCTTCTGCCAGTCAGAGCAGCATATGGGCAACACGGTGGCATAGTGGTTAGCACTGGTGCCTCACAGCGCCAGAGACCCGGGTTCGAATCTGACCTCGGGTGACTGTCTGTGTGGAGTTTGCACATTCTCCCCGTGTCTGCGTGGGTTTCCTCCGGGTGCTCCGGTTTCCTCCCACAGTCCAAAAATGTGTGGGTTAGGTTGATTTGGCTATGATAAATTGACCCTTAGTGTTAGGGGGGGATTAAATATGTGGGGTTATAGGGATAGGATGGGATATGTTAGGGGGAATTAAATATGTGGGGTTACGGGGGTAGGGTGGGATATGTGTACTGTGGGGATTAAAGCAGGGACAGGGTATTGGATTTGGATGATCAGCCATGATCGTATTGAATGGCGGAGCAGGCTCGACGGGCCGAATGGCCTACTCCTGCTCCTAGATTCTATGTTTCTATGTTTTATATAACATCCTTAATCCAAAAAACTGCATTCAAATTGTTTACATCATTGTCCGGCATCATGACCTGCAAGATGTAGGAATCACCAGAGCTGTGCATGTAACAAAATGCTGGGCCAACCACCATATGATGAGCTCTGAACTGTCACTAGCAATCCAACCACATTGTCACTGAACCGCTTTGAAGTCCATTAAGTGCCAAGCTATAAAACAGCTGAAGGATTCAAACACCCAACAGGAGCTGTGCATTGCCAACCCTGCAGAACCTGTCACTGGTTTAGCACCTACAAATGATGTTGAAAACAAGTGGAAGACACAAGAAGTACAAGGTCACTTCTGGCACTATTGGCTTTGGCAAGTCCCAGCAACAGGATTGGTTTGGTGAGAATGAGCACTCAATCAGAAAATTGCTTGAAGAGAAACAGGGGGACACACAACAGCCTACTGTCTGATTCCAACTCTGCTGCTTGGAAAGCATATCACCAAGCCATCCGTCTCTGGTCCAAGCTAAATTACAGCAAACAAAAGTTCATTGGTGGCACATACAAGCTGATGAAATCCAACTCTATGCAGGCTAGAATGACACAAAACATTTCCATGATGCACTAAAGAAGGTATACAGCCTCAATTATATCAATACTGCATCTCTGAAGAGTACAGATGGCATTTATCACTAGTAAGGTTGGGATCATGGAGTGGTGGCACAGAAAATTTGAGGAACTACTAGATATGTTACTCATCATTACAGATAAAGCCCTCAACAGAATGACATAGCAGCCAGCACCTAATAACATGGATAAGGTACTTATAATGGCCAAAGTTAGCAATTAAGTCCAATAAATCTCCAGCATACTGTAGGGCTGAGTGTCACTAACAGACACTTGAAACCATGTGGAGCAAATGCACCATCTCACAAGACCTGAAGAATGAAACAAGTGTTACCCTGTAGAAACATAAAACAAGAGAAGCTCAACTCCAGCAACTATCAAGGCATTTCGCTAAGTATACTTGTGTCTGTACATCATTTGATAGCCCATTTGATAGCCATGAAAATTCAAGAGTGCTCTTGATTAGCTTCTTGAAAATACAATTGACTTTGTCCTCCAAGAGGTACAGTATGGCTTTAGAGAAAAACACAACAGCCAGAAATTGATCTCGCTCTGTTCCCGCGGGGGTAAGGCTTCCCTGCGATCTCTCACTCCGCCTGTGCTTTTTCAGATCCAGCTCGCACGAACTTGATGTTCCAGACATCAGCTGGGCAGTGCTTGCGTATCCCACCGGCGTAGTGAATTCGTGCGAGCTGTGGGATCACGTGACTCAGTTAGAGCCAATGGCAGCACACCATCTTCCATTCATAAGTTTCACATACGTGCTGTGAAATCTATGAATCTTACACACCCCCAAAATAACAGCTAAACCTCAATTAAATTAAAAAAAAACCATCACATTAATAAAATAAGTATAGTTAAATAAATTAACCATTTTAAATAAAAAATTAAATTTTTGAAAAAATTTAAAATCTTTTAAAAAGTTATAAAAATAAACTTACCTGTCTTTAAAGTCTCTAAAAAAGATATACCTGTTAAAAAAAATTCAAAAAAATACTTAATTCACTACTTACCTTGTTAAAAGTGGATCTTACTCCTCCTTTTTCCATTTCTAAAATCTTCCGTACTTACCTGCGCGTCCAAAGCATGAAGTGCACAGCGTGCGCGCAGCCTGTAGCGCGCACGCGATGCACCGAGGAACCGCCCCCTTTTCAAAAGACCAAGTGCCGGTTTTCAGCGCATGCGCAGGGCATGCAGAAAACCGGCAATTGGAGAGAGAATACGCGAGAGTACGCATTGCGTACTCTCGCGTCGCGGGATGAATTTTTGGCCCTACGTCACTGACATAGTTATTATCACTTAACAGATTCTGGAAAAAGGTGTGTAGCAACAAACTGATCTCTACACATTTTGACCCCTGTTCCTCTCTCTGGATGTAAGTGTTAAGATATGTTACCCTCATCATATTTGGCAACTTGATGATGTTGATGAAAACTATTTGATCATCAATTGAGCTTGAATACCAAAGCCAGCCATAGGTGACAGCCTTGGCTTAGTCCGTAGCATTCTTGCCGCTGAGTGGGAAGGTGGTTGATTTAAGCTCCAGTCCAGTGACTTGAGCAGCTAAACTAGGCTGGCACTTTCAGTGCAGCACTGAGAGAGTGGGTAGTTCTCCTCGTGTCCTGGCCAACAGTTATCCCTCAACCAACATTACCATCTGGTCATTTATCTCATTGCTGTTTTTGAGACCTTACTGAGTACAAATTGGCTTCTGCATTTCTCCACATTACAATAATGGCCCAAAAATTAGTCCCGCGACGCGAGAGTACGCACTGTGTACTCTCGCGTATTCTGTCACCAATTGCCGGTTTTCTGCATGCACTGCGCATGCGCTGAAAACCGGCACTTGGTTTTTGGAAAAGGGGGCGGTTCCTCGGTGCACCGCGTGCGCGCTACAGGCTGCGCGCACGCTGTGCACTTAGTGCTTTGGACGCGCAGGTAAGTACGGAAGATTTTAGAAATGAAAAAAGGAGGAGTAAGACCCACTTTTAACAAGGTAAGTAGTGAATTAAGTATTATTTTGAATTTTTTTTAACAGGTATATCTTTTTTAGAGACTTTAAAGACAGGTAAGTTTATTTTTATAACTTTTTAAAAGATTTTAAATTTTTTCAAAAATTTAATTTTTTATTTAAAATGGTTAATTTATTTAACTATACTTATTTTATTAATGTGATGGTTTTTTTTAAATTTAATTGAGGTTTAGCTGTTATTTTGGGGGTGTGTAAGATTCATAGCTTTCACAGCACTTATGTGAAACTTATGAATGGAAGATGGTGTGCTGCCATTGGCTCTAACTGAGTCACGTGATCCCACAGCTCAGCACGAATTCACTACACCGGTGGGATACGCAAGCACTGCCCAGCTGATGTCTAGAACATCAAGTTCGTGCGAGCTGGATCTGAAAAAGCCAACGCGGAGTGAGAGATCGCGGGGAAGCCTTACCCCCGCGTCAACACTCAGTCTTTAATTTCTGGGCCAATGACTACACTTCAAAAGTACTTCATTGACTGTGAAGTGCTTAGGAATAGCAACCTAGTGTGAAGATCAATGCTCCCATATTGGGTACAGTACCACTAGATGTAGATCATTCAAATCATTCCCCACCATGTGCCTTAATTTCAACCTCAGAAGAAAACCCCCTCCCCAGATAAGTGGCAGGTAACATTCGCGCCACAGAAGTGCCAGGCAATGACTGTCTCCAACAAGCAAGAGTCTAAAGACCTCCCCTTGACATTCAATGGCATTACCATCGCCAAATCCCTCACCATCAACATCCTGGGGGTCACCATTGACCAGAAACTTAACTGGACCAGCCACATAAATACTGTGGCAACAAGACCAGGTCAGAGGCTAGGTATTCTGCAGCGAGTGTCTCACCTCCTGACTCCCCAAAGCCTTTCCACCATCTACAAGACACAAGTAAGGAGTGTGATGGAATACTCTCCATTTGCCTGGATGAGTGCATCTCCAACAACGCTCCAGAAGCTCGACATCATCCAGGACAAAGCAACCCGCTTGATTGGCACCCCATCCACCACCTTAAACAGTCACTCCCTCCACCACCAGCGTACCGTGGCTGCAGTGTGTACCATCTACAAGATGCACTGCAGCAACTCGCCAAGGCTTCTTCGGCAGCACCTCCCAAACCTGCGACCTCTTCCACCTAGAAGGACAAGGGCAGCAGGTGCATGGGAACACCACCACCTCCAAGTTCCCCTCCAAGTCACACACCATCCTGACTTGGAAATATATTGCCAATCCTTCATCGTCACTGGGTCAAAATCCTGGAACTCCCTCCCTAACAGCACTGTGGGAGTACCTTCACCACACGGACTGCAGTGCTTCAAGAAGGCGGCTCACCACCACCTTCTCAAGGGAAATTAGGGATGGGCAATAATTGATGGCCTTGCCAGCGATGCCCACATCCCATAAACAAATAAAAACAAAAAAAAATAGTATGCTGCTATGGCACTTCACTTTACCAGTTTGGTTCAACTTTATGGCCGTTCTGAGTAATTTGGTGTGCCTTGTGCGTGGTTTTCGATGGTGAACTTGTGACCATTAGTACTGAGTTGCAGCATTCCCATCACTTTTGATTTTCCAAGGGAGACCCAATTCTGTATACAAGTGGGTGTCTCAAGACAAGGCTGAAGTGGAGTCAAGGGAGAATTGACAATGTTGACATAGGAGCTGACAGAGAGAAGATATCTGAATCCAATCAGTCTGGGATGCTTTCAAAGCCAGGTTCCATGGAGGTGAAAGGCCGTCGCTACAACACATTGGATCACCAATTCCTGAACTTTTTCCCATGTTAGTTTTGCAACATACAACTCAAAGACGAACACACTGGATTAATATTCTTAATAAAATGGTAATTTTATTTAGACTCTGTATGGAGCTTTGTCTGTGTGTAGTTTGATGAGCAGTACATGACAAATCCAAATGGTGAATGGGTTAAACAGTATTCATTCCCTGCGGCAACTCTTCTGTAGATATTCTGCTACATGTTGAATTCAAAGCTCTTACATCTTCATCAAAAAGAATGCATAGAGAACTGAAAGGATGCAAAACTTTGTTAATATGTTAATATTGAAGCGTCTCTTTGTTGCTGCCGTAGTCTGACAATCTTTATAGATCATGGATATTGATGAAATTAGCAACAGCGCCGTCTGTCGGACATGAAATCTGACATGTAAATGGAAATGTTGATGCACAGTGAAGTCCATTTAAGGGAATCATTCTGGTTATCAGAGTCAAAATGAAAAATCTTTCAATAAGTTGCAGTTTTGTTTTTTCTGTTTAAGGGAATCCGTCAAATTATCAGTCAAATGCATTATATGCTGAGATGTAAAGCTAGGACCTCATATTATGACATTTAGGATATTAAGAAAGGAGCACCTGATTTTAGTTTTCTTCACAGAACCTGGAAAACTGCCAGGCGCAGCTCTCCTAGATGCATCCACGAATAGCCTAGAAGAAACTGCAACTCCCCTCCTCAGACCAAATTGTGAACTTAAAAGTCAACATGCCCTACTCACTGCCAGCTGACACAAGGCAAGCACTTGACCATAGAACTTGCTACTTCCAAAGCATTCAGCAGCCTAAAAAAAAAGGTCCTGCTGCATTTGCTCACTTTGGATTCATCTCTGGACATGTGAGCCAGGAACCAGCTCTCCAAAATAGAGCTTGGTGCCATTTTAAATACACAGATGAGAGGATTTTCATTCCAGACAGCCTCTGAGTTACCGAATTTTAACGGCTGGGCAGCGGATTTCCGCTGACATCCTGGCTGGGCCTGAAGTCGGCCAGCGGATAGGCCGCCCACTCCCTCGGCCGTTTTCCCACCTGGGAATTAGAAGTCCCCCCAGACAAAGTTGGAAGATCCCCCGTCTCTGCTGAGCTGATTGATCTTGACAGCATAGTAGAAGGGGAGCTACTATTAGTTCCAATAGTGCTAAGCTATGGAGGGGAAAATCAACCAGGGCTCCTGCTCAGCAGGCAAATGCATGTGTGTGGACATTGAATGAGGGCAGGATTGGGCTTGGCTATGACACATCTATATTCAAGTAACTGCTGGCACTGTTTAGGCTTACACATAAAGAATGGCCACTTGGACAAGGGGCTGGAGAGCGGCTGCACCAATGGAGCCTTACTCCAACATTACATTATAGAGCCTCTCTTAAGGCGCAAAGGCCTAGGAGTGAGGCGCTACCTCAGCGCACGAGCGCAGCGCAGCTGCTGCCAGTTAGCGAGGGAACACAGACACACTGGCGCCGGACACTTCTTAAAGCGGGGGGGGCCACTTGCTCCCCAGCCACACCCTGCTCATTGCAGCCTTGAATCTCAGCCTGGAGAGACCTGTAATCCATTTTGCTGCCAAGCATGGAGAGGGTGAGAGAACGCGCTCATCGCTTCACCGAGCGGGCCTTGGATGCTCTGGTTGACGCAGTGGAGCGCAGACGATGCATGCTGTTCCCGGAGAGTGGCAGGAGGCCTTTGCCACGCGAGTTCAGAAGAGTGTGGAGGGAGGTGGCTCAGAGCGTCTCCTCCAGGAGCATGGTGCCCAGGACCCATGTTCAGTGCCGCAAAAAGTTCAACGACCTCACTCGGGTCGTCAGGGTGAGTGGCTTTTTCTCAATACCTCTCCATCCCTCCATCTCAACCTCACTCTATGGCCAGAGGGTCTTAAAACCCCAATGCACAACACTCATGCAACACCTATGGCCCTTTCATCAAACACACACACACATTCCACACTTTGCATACAGTAAGGGCTATTCACCTATGGGAGGCACATCAGGCAAGACCATGGCTGCATATTGTAAGGGCTATTCACCTATGGGAGGCACATCAGGCAAGACCATGGCTGTATATTGACTCAGATGCTGTCCTTTTTCTTGCAGGCTAAGCTGGCTCATAATCGGAGACAGCAGCAACGGACGGGTGGAGGGCGGCTTCAGCTGCAACCCCTCAGCGATCTGGAGGAGCGCGTCCACAGGATTGTGGCAAGCCGGGTGATCGGTCCCGTCGCCACTGGGGACGCCGACCCCGTTGTGGACAGCAATGGTAAGGTCATCACCTTTTTGTCCTCTGTCCTTCCACTTGTCCCTCACAATACCAGCCTTTGACACTTTCAATCCAACTTGCTAACTCGCTGCACTTATTCCTCCCTTACTGCCACCCTGTCCTCACGCTAAAGCCACTCTTGTACCTCCCTGCTTTCAGATGGTGATTCACCAGCTGAGGAGATGGTCCCTGAAGCTGCCACTGGGAGTGATGCTGCAGCTGAGGAGGAAGAGGAAGCCGGAGCATCAGTGCCACCCTCTCCCGAGGAAGCCCATGGCCACACTGGGAACACGCCTTCCCCGGAGGGGAGCAGGGGGGAAGGGGCTGATGATGGTGAAGTTCCAGGACCCTGCGGGCTGCAGCAACGCCATTGGGGGGAGAGGGAAGAACGGGGGAGCAGGGGGGAAGGGGCTGATGATGGTGAAGCTCCAGGACCCAGCGGGCTGCAGCCACGCCATGGGGGGGGGAGGGAAGAACGGGAGCCTTCTCCCCAGAGGGAGAGTATGCCAGACACTCCTAATGCAATGGACGCAGAGGAGGAGCGGCTGATTGCAGAAATGAACAGCCAGGCGGTGGGCATGCACACTGAGCTCATGGGTGCAGTGGGAAGGGTGCCCGAATGCATTGAGGCACTGGCAAGGAGTGTGGAGCACTTCGCTGTAGCACAGGCGGATGCCACACTAAAGCTTAGTGCTGCAATTCAGTCACTGGCTGCCAGGAACCCATCTGAGACTGCTCTCATGCAGACTCAGATTGAGGCCACGCGAGCACTGACTGCTGCCATCCTCGATGGTTCGTGCACATGTCCCCGGGGCTGTCACCGCGCCGCAGCAGGCCAGCAATCTGTTCTCCGGCAAATTGCTCCGGATGCTGAAGTGCTGCCCCGTGGGAGTGCCAGTGTGTCGGGCGAGCAGGGAGTTGCTGTCCTCTCTCACGATGACAGCATTCCTGCTGCCAACACTGTCACTTCTCCACTGCACTTGCCACCGCCTGTAGGACAGACTGCTGCCGCCCATGCAGAGTTGGTGCAGTCTGCAGCCGGGCCCTCCAGGCCCAGAAGTGGTCGAGGCCGTCCTTCAGGGGCATCTGCAGTGTCAGGGTCTGACAAGCAGCAGCCTTCCACCAGCCTTGCTGCAGCCACTGAGGTCCCATTACGGAGGAGCAGTAGGGTTAGAAGGGGGGAAGTGCGCAAGGGAAGGAGATCACCCTCGAAGGGCAAAAAGTAGGAGGTGTGCCAAAATGCTGGTCATTCTTTTATTAAAGGCCGAGGTTCATGGCCCAACTTTTGTTTAGATGTTTTGGACATTATCTCCAGGTTGTGAGAACCAGTTATGTTATTGACTGTTTTTTTGTGTTTATTTCTATGAGTTTGGAAACTTGCTCAGGCGAGTACTGCAGGGCTCCTCCGGAATGGTCCAGACAGCGGAATCGTTGTTTGAGCACGCCGATTGTGCGCTCAATAATGTTCCTGGTTGCTTGTTGGCTTTCCTGGTACCGCAGCTCAGCAGGGGTGTTTGGCGCACGGAGCGGTGTCATCAGCCAGGTGCTCAATGCGTACCCCTTGTCCCCCAGAAGCCAACCAACTGGCTGATGCGGTGCCTCGAAAATTTCTGCCACAGTACTCTGGCGCAGGATGAAAGCATCGTGGCAGCTGCCCGGATAGTGGGCATTGACAGCGAGTATCACCTGTCTGTGGTCACAGACCAACTGCACATTCAAGGAATGGAACCCCTTTCTGTTCCTGAATTCCTCTGCATTCTCTCGCGGAGCACGCAAAGCCACATGCGTGCAGTCAATGGCGCCCTGCACCATGGGGAAGCCCGCTACCCTCGCAAAGCCCATAGCACGGTCATGCTGCTTGTCTGGGGTCATAGGGAAGGAGATGAAGTCTCGTCTCCTTGTGAAGAGGGCATTGGTGACCTGCCGGATGCAGCGATGCACCGCAAACTGGGAGATATTGGCGAGGTCCCCAACAGCAGCTTGGAATGAGCCAGTGGCGTAGAAGTTCAAAGCCACTGTGACCTTCACTGCCACCGACAGAGACGTCCTGGACCTCAGCTGAGGCTGCAGATCTGGCTGCAGCAGGTGGCAGAGCTCAGTGACCACCTCCTTGCTGAATCGCAGCCTTCGCAAACACAGCTCCTCGGACATGTGGATGTAGGAGAGCTATTCACGATATACCCTGGGAGGGTAAGCTCTCCTGTACATGCGCCTGATGGCCCTCCTCCGTCTGGCCATCATTGCCACTCTCTGTCTGCGTCTCACTATCCTCCGATTGAGCTGGAGCAGGACGACGCCCCCAATCATTGCAGCCCCCATATTCTCTTTGCCAGAAAAGTAATGAGGTACAGCAACGAAAGTAGCAGCAAAGTTAGGATGAACTAGGCAAAACTACCTCACAAAGCGTTGAGTCAATGTAGAAGTCTCTCTCTCTCTCTCTCCGAATCTCTCTCTCTCTCTCAGAACGAGTGGTGCATAAATGTCGACCACAGAAAAAGACAGGAAGAGGCCCCCTTTAAATAGCGCCCCCCCCAGCCCCACACCGATTGATAACGTTCCAGTCTTCCGGTCGTTGGAAGCGCCAGGCGGTAAGGCAGGGGGCGCCACTCAATTTCCGCTCCGGGGCGCCCCAAGGGCGTTGCACCACGGAATGACGTCACAATCTGCGCGCGCAGGTGGTCGCAGCGGTAAGCTTTAGCGCCGCCGCACAATCTCAAGTTAAGTTCTCGAGCGGCGCAAACAGCGCTGCGCCCGGGCGTTAGCGCCTTAACGCCCCATTAGCGCCCTTTTAAGGCGCTAACGGGAGGCGCAACCAACTGAATTTTTACCCCATAGAGTTATACAGCACAGAAAGAGGCCCTTCGGCCCATCGTGTCCGTGCCGACCATCAAGCCCTGTCTATTCTAATCCCATTTTCCAGCACTTGGTCCGTAGCGTTGTATGCTATGGAGTTTCAAGTGCTCATCTAAATGCTTCTTGAATGTTGTGAGGGTTCCTGCCTCTACCACCCTGTCAGGCAGTGAGTTCCAGATTCCAACCACCCTCTGGGTGAAAAAGTTTTTCCTCAAATCCCCTCTAAACCTCCTGCCCCTTACCTTGAAACTATGCCCCCTGGTTATTGACCCCTCTACTAAGGGGAAAAGTTCCTTTCTATCTACCCTATCTATGCCCCTCATAATTTTGTACACCTAAATCAGGTCCCCCCTCAGCCTTCTCTGCTCTAAGGAAAACAACCCCAGCCTGTCCGATCTCCATTGGCTGCCCGTCCCTCAGCCATTGACTTCAAAATCCTTGTTCTTATCTAAAAGTGACCTATTTCTGTGGGCCTTGTAAGGGAGTAGATGGGGCTAGGTCAGTAGGGCTACCTACATCCTAGGTGCTGAGTACAGGCATACCAGCCACCTCCAAGGTACAAATAGGGGGCAGGATTGAGACCTGAACCCCTGAAGAGGCGGCAAATATTTAATGTCTTCATTTCTTTTTAGATTGGTCCCTTAAAAGATCGCTGAGGGCAGTTTTAAGAAGTGTTCCTGGGGGAGGGCGCCTGACATCTCCACCACCACTGGCCTGGGCACCGAAGCAGCAATTTGAGGTAGGTGCCCCTATTGAATTGGTGTGCTATGGTATCAAAAAGGTGATTGGTTAAAAATAAATGAAATAGAACTGGTGCTGTATTAGGCAAGCAGTTAGATTTCTATGTGTAACAATGTCAATCCATTGTAATGGCACCAGGGTAGTGAATTCCACTATCATCAGGCTGAAGTTCATGTGTTGTAAAAAAAAAAATCCTTTGTTGCTGAATGCACTGGTTGCTTTTGCAGTTATTTGTATCTTTCCTCTTTTCAGTGGCACAAGATCTTTTTGTTTGTGGCATCTTAAGTATTGTTGTTCTCTGCTTTGTGACATCCATGTGATTTAGAGTTGCCACACACTGAATACAATTCAGCCTGATGCATTCAAACCATGATTTCATAACCAAGCAGAATAGCTAGAATTTAAAGAACAAAAATGTAGCATTCAAAGGAGCCTGGGCCAAGTTAGCAGACAAAGAAAGATATATTTTAACAAAGATAAATGTAAGCTTGTGAATATTGTAATAGGAAACAGCAAATGTGAGCTGAATGGCTTTTTCTCATTCTATGTTTTCTTATCTTATTAACAAAATTCTGACTAACCTGTCAGTGAATTGAAAATGAATCAAGTACGCTGCAAGAATAAAAATTACTTTATTGAAACAGTTTTATTAAAAACATTGTTACATTCACAAAGAGTATCCCAGAGATCTACATGCCTACAGTTATGCTTATTCATCTGGTAGCTCATACTCAAAATCGGAGGAAAAGCAAGTTATAGAGAATAATGCAACCAGATTAAGAAGGATTTAGATTTCTTAAGTAACTGGTGCAATAGATGGCAGATACAGTTTAACAGTGATAGATGTAAAATAGTTAGCATGGATTAGCAGAGGAGTCGAATTGTGCTGTTGTTGAACAAGGCACTGGTCAGAGTCTATCTGCAATGCTGTGTTCACTTCTTCTCATGTAAGTTATTGGAAGGATGTTACTGACCTTGTGACGGTAATGAGGCAAGTGGTGAAAATGATATTGTATATCAGAAATTTAAGTTATGAGGAAAAGTAAAGAAGTTGGGCTTGTTTTCTTTGTAAAAAAAATATATATATTTTGAGCTAAGCTAATTGAGGTTTTCAAATTTACAAAGGGAATTGATAAAATTTATGTCGGCAAAAATGGCCACGATGGTGAACAGTTCAAATATCAGGAACAAAGGTTCAAAATATGGAAGTTAGGAGTAGGAAGGGAAGTTAGGGGCAACTTTTTGATCCAAAGGTAATTGAAACGTTAGAAATTTGCCAGGGAAAGCAAACAATGTAAATGGGTTCAAGAGTTAATTGGATGCTTTTCTGGCGAGAGAAAGCATTGAAAGATTTGATAAGAAAGTGGATTGGTGGGATTGATCCAAGATTATGTTTGTCGTCTGAAAAAAAATCATTCAGTTATAAACATGCCAAATAAGTGTCTCAAATGATATGGTCTGTATATCCCAGGCTGGCTTGAGAATCATAGAAACTTACTGCACAGAAGGTGGCTATTCAGCCCTTCGTGCCTGTGCTGGCTTTTTGAAAGAGCAGTCGTGCTTAGTCCAACACTACCGCTTTTTGTCCATAACCCTGTAAGCTCCTCATCCTCAAGTACCTGTTCACATCCCTTTTTAAAGTATCAGCTTCCACCACCTTTTTAGATAGAGCATGCCAGATCCTGACAACTCTCTTAGTGAAAAGATTTCTCCTCATCTTAAGTCTGTGACCTCAGGTTATTGACCCACTCACCAGAGGGAATAGTTTTTCTCTCTCTACTCTATCAAAACCTCTCATCATTTTGAAAACCTTTATTAGGTCATCTCTTAACCTTCTCTGTTCCAAGGAGAACAGTCCTAACTTGTCCATCCTCTCCTCATAACTGAAATTCTTCATCCCTGGTAACATCCTGGTAAACCTCCTCTGTACCCTTTCTAAGGCCTTTACATCTTTCCTGAAGTGTGGTGCCCAGAATTGTCCACAATACTCCAGCTGAGGCCTAACCAGTGATTTATAAAGTTCTAGCATGATCTCTTTGCTTTTATATTCTGTGCCTCTATTTATAAACCCAAGTAACCCATATGCTTTTTTTAGCCACCTTATCAACTTGCCCTGCCACCTTTAAGGATTTGTGTATATGGACACCAAGGTCTCTCTGCTCATTTATACTTTTCAAAATCGTGCCATTTATAGTATACTGTCTTTCCATATTAGTTCTCCCAAAGTGCATCACTTCACACTTCTCCACATTGAACTCCATCTGCCATGCTTCTGCCCATTTCACCATTCTGTCTATGTCATCCTGAAGTCTACAACTATCCTTATCGCTATCTACGTTGCCAAGTTTCACATCATCTGCAAACTTTGTAATGTGCTCCCTACACCTGAGTCTAGGTCGTTTATAAAAACTGAAAAGAGTAATGAACTCAAAACTGACCCTTGGGGAACACCACTGCAGACCACCTCCCAGTCTGAAAACATCCATCCACCACCACCCTCTGCTTCCTGTCACTGAGCCAATTCAGTATCCATACCGCCACTTTCCCCTTAATTCCATGGGCTTCCATCTTCTTAACAAGCCTCCTGTATGGCACTTTGTCGAATGCCTTCTGAAAGTCCATATATACAACATCTACTTCACTACCTTGATTAACCTTCTCTGTTACCTCATCAAAGAATTCAATCAAGTTAGTCAGATATGATTTGCATTTAACAAATCCATGCTGGCTCTCCTTGATTAACCCATGCCTTTCCAAATCAAAGTTTATTTTATTCCTGATAATGGTTTCCAATAACTTTCCCACCACCGATGTTAGGCTGACTGGCCTGTAGTTTCCTGGTTTATCCCTCTCCCCTTTCTTGAATAATGGTATAGCATTAGCAACCCTCCAGTCCTCCAGCACTACTCCTGTATCCAATAAAGATTGAAAGATTATGACCTTTGCTTCTTTCAGCAACCGAGGATGCATTCTATCTGGACCAGGTGACTTATCAACTTTCAGTAATGCTAATCTTTTTAGTACATCTTCTCGATCTATTAGAATCATAGAAATTTACAGCATGGAAGGAGGCCATTTCGGCCCATCCTGTCCGTGCCGGCTGACAAAGAGCTATCCAGCCTAATCCCACTTTCCAGCTCTTGGTCCATAGCCCTGTAGGTTACGGCACTTCAAGGGTACATCCAAGCACTTTTTAAATGTGGTGAGGGTTTCTGCCTCTACCACCCTTTCAGGCAGTGAGTTCCAGACCCCCACCACCCTCTGGGTGAAGAAATTTCCCCTCAAATCTCCTCTAAACCTCCTATCAATTACTTTAAATCTATGCCCCCTGGTTGTTGACCCCTCTGCTAAGGGAAATAGGTCCTTCCTATCCACTCTATCTAGGCCCTTCATAATTTTATACACCTCAATAAGGTCTCCCCTCAGCCTCCTCTGTTCCAAAGAAAACAAACCCAGCCTATCCAGTCTTTCCTCATAGCTAAAATTCTCCAGTCCAGGCAATATCCTTGTAAATCTCCTCTGTACCCTCTCTAGTGCAATCACACCTTTCCTGTAATGTGGTGACCAGAACTGCACGCAGTACTCGAGCTGTGGCCTAACTAGTGTTTGATACAGTTTAAGCATAACCTCCCTACTCTTGTATTCTATGCCTCAGCTAATAAAGGCAAGCATTCCATATACATTCTTACCCACCTTATCTACCTGGCCTGCTACCTTCAGGGATCTATGGATCTGCACTCCAAGGTCCCTTTGTCCCTCTACAATTCTCAGTGTCCTACCATTTAATGTGTATTCCCTTGCCTTGTTAGCCCTCCCCAAATGCATTACCTCACACTTCTCTGGATTGAATTCCATTTGCCATTGTTCTGCCCACCTGACCAGTTCATTGATAGCTTCCTGCAGTCTTCAGCTTTCTTCTTCATTATCAACCACACAGCCGATTTTAGTATCATCTGCAAACTTCTTTATCATACCCTCTACATTCAAGTCTAAATCATTGATATATACCACAAAAAGCAAGGGACCCAGTACTGAGCCCTGCAGAACCCCACTGGATACAGCCTTCCAGTCACAAAAACACCCATCAACCATTACCCTTTGCTTCCTGCCGCTGAGCCAATTTTGGATCCAACCTGCCACTTTGCCTTGGATCCCAAGGGCTTTTACTTTCGGGACCAGTCTGCCATGTGGGACCTTATCAAAAGCCTTGCTAAAATCCATATACACTACATCAAATGCACTACCCTCATCAACCCTCCTTGTTACCTCCTCAAAAAATTCAATTAAGTTAGTCAGACACGACCTTCCCTTAACAAATCCATGCTGACTGTCCTTGATTAATTTGTGTCTTTTTAAATGAAGATTTATCCTGTCCCTCAGAATTTTTTCCAATAATTTTCCCACCACCGAGGTTAGGCTGACTGGCCTGTAATTACTCGGTCTATCCCTTTTTCCCTTTTTAAACAAAGGTACAACGTTAGCAGTCCTCCAGTCCTCCGGCACCACACCTGAAGCCAGAGAGGATTGAAAAATGATGGTCAGGGCCTCTGCTATTTCCTCTTTTGCTTCTCTTAACAGCCTGGGTTACATTTCATCCAGGCCTGGGGATTTATCAAAGCTGCTAAACCTCTTAATACTTCCTCTCTCACTATGTTTATTTCATCTAATATTTCACACTCCTCTTCCCCGATTGCAATGTCTGCATCGTCCCTCTCTTTTGTGAAAACAGACGCAAAGTATTCATTAAGAACCATACCCATGTCTTCCGCCTCCATACACAGATTACCTTTATGGTCTCTAATAGGCTCTACTCTTTCTTTAGTAATCCTCTTGCTCTTAATGTATTTATAAAAACATCTTTGGGTTTTCCTTGATTTTACTTGCCCAAAATGTTTTCATGCTCTCTCTTTGCTTTCCTAATTTCCTTTTTAATTGCACCCCTGCACTTTCTATTCTCCTCTGGAGTTTCTGCAGTATTGAGCCCTCGGTATCTGTCATAAGCCTCCCTTTTTTTCTTTATCCTACCCTGTATGTCCCTTGACATCCAGGGGTCTCTAGATTTGTTAGTCCCACCCTTTTTCTTTAAGGGAACATACTTGCTCTGTACCCTCAGGATCTCCTCTTGAATGCCTCCCACTGCTCTGACACTGATTTACCTTCAAGTAGCCATTTCCAGTCCACTTTGGCTAAATCCCCTCTGAGCTTAGCAAAATTGGCTTTTCCCCAATTGAGAACTTTTATTCCTGGTCTATCTTTGTCCTTTTCCATAACTACCCTAAATCTAACTGAATTATGATCACTACCACCAAAATGCTCTCCCACTAATACCCTTTCCACCTGCCCAGCTTCATTCCCTAAAACTAAGTCCAGAACCGCCCCCTCCCTTGTTGGGCTTGTTACATACTGGCTAAAAAAGTTCTCCTGAATGCATTTTAGGAATTCCGCACCCTCTATATCTTTCACACTAATGTTATCCCAGTTAACATTAGGGTAGTTGAAATCCCCTACTATTACTGCCCTATAGCTTTTGCACTTCTCAGAAATTTGCCTACATACTTGCTCTTCTATCTCCCTCTGACTGTTTGGGGGTCTATAGTACACTCCGAGCAGTGTGATCGCCCTTTTTTTGTTCTTCAATTCAACCCATATGGCCTCATTTGATGATCCTTCTAACATATCATCGCTCCTCACAGCTGTAATTGTCTCTTTAATCAATACTGCGACCCCCCCTCCTTTTTTACCCCCCTCTCTATCCCGTCTGAAAACCCTGTAACCAGGAATGTTGAGCTGCCATACCTGCCCTTCTTTCAGCCATGACTCAATAATAGCTATAATATCATACTCCCAAGTGTCTATCTGTGCCCTCAGCTCATCTGCCTTATTCCCTATACTCCTTGCATTGAAGGATACACCATTTAGCACTGCAAAACTCCCTTGTTTACTATTTTCTCACCCTTGTTTCCTCTGTCTTCCAAATTCACTTTCTACATTTTTGCTTTCCAATTTCAACTTTGCTTCTCTCCCTTCTGAATCGATTCTCAGGTTCCCATCCCCCTGCCAAGCTAGTGTAAACCCTCCCCAACAGCACTAGCAAACCCACCCGCGAGGATATTGGTCCTGGCTCTGTTGAGGTGCAACCCGTCCGGCTTGTACAGGTCCCACCTCCCCCAGAAATGGTCCCAATGCCTCAGGAATCTAAAGCCCTCTCACCTGCACCATCTCTCCAGCCACGCATTCATCTGCTCTATCCTCCTATTTCTGTACTCACTAGCACATGACACTGGGAGTGATCCGGAGATTACTACCTTTGAGTCCTGCTTTTTAATCTCTTTCCTAGCTCCCTAAACTCTGCCTGTAGGACCTCATCCCTCTTTCTACCTATGTCATTGGTACCGATATGGACCACAACCTCTGGCTATTCACCCTCTCCCCCCAGAATGCCCTGCAACCGACCACTATTGCTCTTCCACTCTTCTTCCTCCCCTCCAACGTGCAGCTGAGCCACCTGTGGTGCCGTGGACTTGGCTCTGGCTGCACTCTCCAGAGGAACCACCGCCCCCACCAGTACTCAGAACAGTATACTGGTTGGAGAGCAAGATGCACTCCGGGGCTCTTGCACTACCTGCTTGGTCCTCCTCTTCTGTCTGGCGGTCACCCATTCCCCTCTGCCTGCATACTCTTAAGCTGCGGGGTGGCCACCTCTAGAAACATGCTGTCCACAAAGTTCTCATCCTCATAGAGGCACCGCAGTGACTCCAGCTGCCGCTCAAGCTCCGAAACATGGATCTCGAGCTGCCGTAGCTGGTGACACTTCCTGCACATGTGGTCGTCCAGGCTACGCGAAGCGTCCAGGACTGCCCCACATGGCACTGGATGTGCACTCCACGGGACTGAGCTGCCCTGCCATGCCTCTATTTAATAGACTAAGAACTAAATGTGGGGAAATGTGAGGTTATTTACTTTGGTCGGAAGAATAGAAAAGCAGATTATTTTTTAAATGGTGAGAAACTATTAAATGTTGGTATTCTGAGAGATTTAGGTGTCCAAGTACAAGAAACACAGAGAGTTAGCATGCAGGTACAGCAAGCAATTAGAAAGGCAAATGGTATGTTGGCCTTTATTGCAAGAGGGTTGGAGTACAAGAGTAAGGAAGTCTTGCTACAATTGTACAAGGCCTTGGTGAGACCACACCTGGAGTACTGTACACAGTTTTGGTCTCCTTATCTAAGGAAGGATATACTTGCCTTAGAGGCGGTGCAACGAAGGTTCACTAGGTTGATTCCTGGGATGAGAGGGTTGTCCTATGAGGAGAGATTGAGTAGATTGGGCCTATACTCTCTGGAGTTTCGAAGAATGAGAGGTGATCTCATTGAAACATATAAGATTCTGAGGGGGATTGACAGGGTAGATGCTGAGAGATTATTTCCCTGGCTGGAGAGTCTCGAACTAGGGGTCATAGTCTCAGGATAAGTGGTCGGCTTTTTAAGTCTGAGATGAGGAGGAATTTCTTCACTCAGAGGGTTGTGAATCTTTGGAATTCTCTGCCCCAAAGAGTTGTGGATGCTCAGTTGTTGAGTATATTTAGGGCTGAGATAGATAGATTTTTGGATTTTAGGAGAATCAAGGGAAATGGGGATCAGGCAGGAAAGTGGAGTTGAGGTCGAAGATCAGCCATGATCCTATTGAATGTCGGTGCAGGTTCGAGGGGCCATATGGCCTACTCCTGCTCCTAATTCTTATGTTCTTATAACATGGGAATTAAGCAGTAAACAGGCTTAAAAATCTTGATTGGCTGGCCGAAGTGTGGCCACAGCACACAGAAACAGTGGTACAAACAGCCACAATAAGATGAAACCCATTCAAAACAAGCATCGTGGACAACGGCATAAGTAATGGATATGAGATATTTTTTTTTAGAATCTTGTAAGATTGTCAGCAAAGAAATTAGTTGTTCACTTGAGTTTCAGCAGCTAACAAGGAAAAGCACCAAAAGTTACTCTGGTAGATATAACCCATCTATTTATATACTCAGGTCCTAAGTTATGGGTAGTTTTCTCAAAAACAATAAACTCAGTGTAACTAATTTGTGGCATATCTTCATTCACTGGCAAAGACCAGCTGGTGCACTGTATGGTTGATTCTGTTATTGTTTTTAATATCATTAATGTCAAGTGAGAAGTCTAATTTTTTTTTAAAAAGCAACCAAGATGCATCAGAAAATAACCAGGTTTCCTTTGTAGTCGAATGATTCTTATGATAATAATTATGGTACATGGATTTTTAAAGGTTTCAGTAAGGTAAACTAATGCATCTTTATGACTCCTAGAGGACCAATTTGTGGACTTTTTCTTGATTATTGAAGTAAAATATGCAAATACTCAGCATATTGCCATCCAGCCTGTATGTTATATTAATTAGACTTTACAGTTAGGTGACTGTAAGCATAACAACAGTATATTTGAGCCATTCTACACATACCAATTACTGAAGTTACACAACCTCATCCTTGAATTGAAGTTATTTCTCTTTTTTGTGTGTGTGGGGGAGCAAGTGTATGTCAGCAACTTGAAGGCTAGCCCAAATGAATCAAGTATGTTTAAGTCCCTAAGCTTCCTAAAAATGCAGAAGAGCCAGACTTTGTGAATAGAGTAAGCACTGACTGACATAATGAGACAAAAAAAGATGTAGAGCGTATCATTCATTCTTCTGGTAATTTGAGCCAGAGACTTGAGAGATCATTGATGAAACTCAAAAGGGACATTAGGAGCAGCACTTTCATTTCTTAATGAGCGGCTTGATTTTTACTATGAAAGAACCACATCAAATGTTAAGAAATACCACTTTTGCCTATTTATTTATACAATGAAACATTCGCAGATGACGTGTGCTGATTATCAATTATAGAAAGAAGAAAGAAAGACTTGCATTTATATAGTGCCTTTCATGACCACCGGACATCCCAAAGTGCTTTACAGCCAATGAAGTACTTTTTGAAGTGTAGTCACTGTTGTAATGTAGGAAACGCGGCAGCTAATTTGCGCTCAGCAAGCTCCCACAATTGACCATTGTCAGGGATGAATTGTAATTCATTGACAAGTGACTTTGTTTTTTGTTTTATACATAAGGCCCGATTGTTAAACTTCTTTCTCCCCTCCCCAACGCCCCCCTCCGGACACTTGTGTTTCATGCAAAAAGTTGGAATGTGCTCTTTACAGCACACTCAGTGCTACTACTGAGTCAACCGTGGCTCAGTTGGTAGCACTCTTACCTCTGAGTCAGAAGGTTGTGGGTTCATAGTCGCACTCCAGAAGTTTGAGCGTATAATCCAGGCTGTCACTCCAGTGCAGTACTGAGTGAGTGCTGCACTGTCAGCGGTGCTGTATTTTGGATGAGATGTTGAACCGTTAAGTATCTGCCCTCTCAGCTGGACGTAAAAAATCCCATGGCACTATTTCTAAGAAGAGCTGGGGAATTATCCCCAGTGTCCTGGCCAATATTTATCCATCAACCAACATCGCTAAAATAGATTATCTGGGCATTATCACATTTCTGTTTGTGGGAGCTTGCTGTGTGCAAATTGGCTTCTGCATTTCCTATGTTACAATAAGCTTCAAAAAGTACTTCACTAGCTGGAAAGCACTTTGGGATGTCCTGAAACCATGAAAGATGCTATATAAATTCAAGTCTTTCTTTTCTTTTCCCTTGTGACTTAAATTGAAGTCACACATGGTTGGAGCCTGTGCAATCTACTAACCTAGCAATGATAGCAACTCACAGGAAGGTGCTGTTTACATGCTTGAAACAGTTGGCAGTAGAAGGCACCGCAATTAATTGACGTTGCAGGATCTCATCTTGCCACTATCTGAAAAATTGCCATGTGGGACACCCCAGCCAAGCCACTAACTTGTGAGAGTAAGGAGGGATTATAGTGATTTTGGTGTTTGCAAAATGGAGAGAAAAAGTGGCAACGAACACAAGAGGTGCAGGAAAAGCTGGTTTTGATGGGAAGGAGGTAGAATTCTTGTTTTTTGGGAAAGTTAAATATCAAAAATCGAAGACAAAAATTACACCCTAAAACAAGAGAGATGTATCAGCATGGGAAGAGGTAGCGACAATCTTGAATTCTATTTTACAAGTTGTAGAAGAACATTACTGAAAGGGAAATGCTTTCAACTACTGTTAAACTAAACTAAGGAAAGTCTCAGGTTCAGTCCCTAGTTTGTGCAGAGTTAGCTGGTTTGGGAACAGCAGTGGGCGGGTGGGGGTGGGAGGGGGAGGCGCGGAAATGATGCTGTAGTTGGACTGTGTCGCGAGGCTAGAGAGGGGCAAAAAATCTACCAGGATTCCCGCACAGCTATGGTCTAGTGATCCATGCTGAAAAGTGCTTGTGTGGATGTCTGGTGGGGATTGGGTCAGGTTCAGTCGTGATATCCCACATAGTTGAGTCGCCTGCCGACTCTCACACAGGAAGAATGTTCATTTAGCTGAGGTATTAGATATTTGCCAATGACCATGTAATAATATGCCTTCAAGAGAGAAGTGAAGAAAAGAGAAAAAGTAATGTAGGATGCTTTTTAGTGTAAAGGTAAGACAACTGTTCATTTTTTTGAATTGGTTTCATGGAGTCATTTCAATATTGAATGAAATAACATCAAAATAAGTGCCATGTATTCTGGATTGCATTTAGATTCTCTTCCTATTCTGCGCTTCCATCTCAAAACCATAAGATTGGATCACCTTTTCACAGCAGATGAGTGAAGCAGTGTGTTTTGCACACACCTTGAATCTGGTTCAATTGGGTCTGAATTGCATTCTCAATTTGCCCATAAAATTGGAATGTAAAATTGCTCAAGATGAAAAAGGATGATGACAATGCCCATAATTAACCATGTTTATTGCACACACTTGGAATCTGGTTCAAATTGGGTCTGATTTGCATTGTCAATTTGCCTGTGAAATTCAAATGTAAAGATTCTCAAGGTGAGGGGAATTACTGGCAACACCCAGAATGAATCCATTCATGAGGTGCAGAAACTGACTTTTGTGTATTAAATGTACCCAGGTGTAGATGAGGCAACTGGTGTGAGCTTGCAGCGAAATAATCGGTTTACATTGCAAACATATGAATGCCCATTCCTCACAAAAATAAATAGAGCCGTTAATAGATAAAAAAAATCATTAAAATCTAAGTTATGCAGTCACTTCTCAATACTTCCATCTTAACTTAATTCAATTACCCATCAAAGTTAAACAAAATTCAATGGAAAATAAACCACCCACCTAGACATACTGGGGTAGATTTTCATCTTCAACGCTTGGGTGATAATCTGGCGAGTGGATTGCTCATCCTTTCAGCAAAGATTGTCCTCATTTGGGACTAGCTAATGGACTTCATTTAAAGTAAGCCCACCTGTCTCATTTTCTATAACACTCCATTCACCTATGGAGTATGATTTATCTAATCTTGCCCTCTCTTCAATTCGATCGTCTGCCCTCTGCCAAGTGGTGCTCTCACCCTTGCTTATACATAGTGCTACCTAAATAAACGCAAAGATCTGTATACCAATATTATGTTGTTATCAGTGCTGTATAACATACGTTAGTGTGATATTAAATGATGAGAATCAGAAAGATTTGTAGGTGTTTGGTTTGTAGCTGGAAAAGTGGCAAATTTAGCTTCATGCGTGTAAATATGAAGTTATGACACCTGGCAAAAGAAGATGTAACCTTGACTATGTGGGAACATTCTTGACGTATCAGAGTAGCAGAGAGATCTTGATATATCGCTGGACATGTCACTAACACAATCAGCCTTATCTTTCCAGGTAGTAAACAAAAAGTTGGGATGCTTAGCAAAAGATGAATCAAAAGAAGTGATATTAGAATTGTACAGGACTCCACAGGGTAGAAATTTCCATCGGCAAAGTTGATGTACAAATGCTTAACAGATTCATATTACATTCCTGTGTGCACCAGTTTTACACAGGCATTACCCATATAAAATAAAAGGGATAACGTGAGAAAAACTAGCACACATTGGGGGGAAAATTGGGTAGTGCTACCCTCGCCAGGGCGCTAATTTTAGTGCCCCTCCCCCGTAAATTCAATAGTAGCACTCCACCTCCTTCTTGGGGCGCTACTACTCAATGTCACGGCGCTACGTGCAGCAGCTCCACGCGTGATGGCACGTAGCGCCACATCATTGCAGACCTCCTCCCCTGATTAAAGGGAAGGGGCCTAGCGCTACGCACACCGGGGCCCTGCCGGACCACCGGGGAGCAGGGGTGTCGTGGAAATAGCCTGGCACTCAAGGGGGTGCTAACAAGAGGCGCAAAGCAACCCAATTTCTCCCCCATGGAATGTAGTACATGTTAAGAAATTGCTAAGAATGTAGTACATGCTAAGAGCTTGTCATGAATGTCGGACATGTCATGTGTTCTACCTTCACATCTGAAGTATCATGTCCAGTTTGGTTATCCCTACTTCAAAAGGCACATCATGTTATTGAAGAGGGTTCAGCAGAGGGTTACAAGATTACTACAGAAACTTAGAGGGCTGAGGTATGATTGTTCAATTGTATATTCTGGGGCTTTTCTCTCTTGAGGATAAGACTTTATAGAAGTTTTAAAAATCATATGAAGAGGTCCAATAAGTTAAAATCTGAGCTGTTTTTCTGTTTTATACAGAATTGGGGGCATAATTCAAAATAAGGAAAACTAAAGCAGACAGAACATTCTGACAGATTTTCTTTAGGAAAAGGGTGATTAAGATATGGAACAGACTGCCAGGAAACGTTAAGGGTTTTGAGGAAATAGGTAAGTTCCTGGCATCTGCGGTTATTACATTTTATAAATGATATAGATGTATGTGGCATGAAAGACAAGAGATAGTTGAATGGACAGGCTCGATGGAATACATTATATGTCTGAATATGTAAAATGTTCCCTACTTGTGCTGTGACTTAACCAGATATGTAAACTTAGCAGATTACAATTAACTCCTTCAATAATGAATGATTTTACTAAAACAAGTTTGAAACTTACTATTACATAATCCTGATGCATCAGTGCCTCTATTTTTGAAAGTTTTATTTTCAGTAAGTTTCAGAGATGACTATAGTTTCAGTTCTGCAATGACTGCAGAATCCCTGAAGCCCCTGTGTAATTTCAGGGCACCTACACAAACATATGCTGCGACGTTTATTTAAGGTAATTCATTAATATTTATTCATCCATTGCCAAATTCTAGCTAAATTCAAACAGTGCCCGAAGGTACAGTAATGGTATATCCATGCCCTCACAGACTCTCACCCACATCCATGCCCACCACCCCTAAGGAATAAGATTCTGAATTTAGTATTCAGTGGTAATTTTTTTTAAAGCTTTTTTTTCCGAAGTCTGTGGGGAAAAAACGGTCTGGATTGTGACTACTTGCATAAAAGTGTCATCCCCTGAATTTGAGTCAAAAGATATTTCTATGGCTAGCATTTTTGGAGAAACAGCAAGATATATTGAAACCTATAAAATGAGAGGTTAAAGGGGCAATCAGTTGAATGTTATAAACCTCCCAGCAGGATGTAAGAATCATAAAATAGAGAAAATATCAATATGATATACAATAACATGGAATCTATGACTATAATCCACTCCTAATGGTCATGCAACTTAGAGATGTGACATAGATATATTGCAAGAACCCCCTCTACTGAACTAAAAATCCATAAAATGTGAACAGTATTTATGCACTACGAAGTCACACAGAAGCAAATGGTCACAAAGGAAGATCTAAACTCAGCAAATGTGTTCTTAGACTAAAGCACCGGAGCCTAATATATTTTGACATCATTTGCATAGATATATGGGAATGTCTAGACCTGGGAAAGACCATTGTGGTCCAGCTAGCTGGTCCCAGCATAATTTAATACAAACATGCATAAATAGTAGCCATATGAAATTATAAATTAAAAAAAGGTTGTTCAGGTTCAGTTCTTTAGACCCGAGTCGGAGTTTGAATGATTTAAGCAATGAACCAGATTTCCTTCTCATCGTTTTAGGAGAAAATGGCACCTTGAACATTATAACCAAGGTGTTTAAATGATGTTGTGTGATGTAGGAAAAGGGATTGAAAAAAAAGAAAGACTTGCATTTATGTAGCAGCTTTCGTGAACCTCAGGATGTCCCAAAACGCTTTACAGCCAATTAAGTAGTTTCACACATGGAGGTCAATGTTACACTCAGAGCAGAACTACATGGCAATAATGTGGCAAACCCAGCAAGAAGATAGCATCACAGCATTTTCTCCTAGAATCCTTTTGGAGAAGCAAAGAAAAAAAGTAGAAAGAACTTGGATGTCGCAAAGTGCTTTACAGCCAATGAAGTACTTTTGAAGTATACTCACTGTTGTTATGTAGGTAACAGGGCAGTCCATTTGCGCACAGCAAGGTCCCTCAAACAGCAATGTGATAATGACCAGATAATCTGGGTTTTTTGATAGGTGTTGTTGAGGGATGAATATTGGCCAGGACATTGAAGGGACATGGGAACCGTGTGATTAGAACTATTTGTTCGCGTGGATGGTAATCACTGACGTGTACTGGTGTTTCAGTAATGAATGCTCGTGTGAAATTCCTCTGACCGCCATTTTAATAAAAGTGTAACGTTGTTTTAAATATATGGGTTAACTCCTTCATTAAAATTTTGGACAAAGGAATTTGATCAAACACATGAACATGCTTGTTACTAATATTATTCAGTACAATTTCAACCCTCTAATTCTTAAAAAAATGTGAGACCAGGGAATCAGGAATATTCCTGGACCTGCAAAGAGACATTAGCAAATTAAGTAGATGAACTAAGAAATGGAAAGTAGCTTTTAATATCGATCAATATATGGAAATGTGCACCGTTATAGAAAAATTGGGTAAACAATGAATGAATCTTCACTGGCAAGAGTGGAGAAGGACTTATGCTATTAACAATGTACTGAAAGTATAAACTTAATGTAATGCTGCTAATAAAGCTAGCTAAGTGCTCAGATGTATTACAAGAGAATTTGATTATAATCATAAGTAACTCCATAAAATAAACAAATATGGTTATCCTTCGATAAGGGCACATTTGGAATATTGGCCGCAAAATTCAGCTCCGTAGCACCTGTTGTTTGGGCGCTACGGGTGACCAAAATAGCAGTTGCGGCACATGCGCACATCTCTGGTGCGGGTCACGCCAATACCAACTTGGGCAAGCCGTTAGCGTGGGCACAGGGAGCGTACACCTGAAGTATGCAGGGCAGGCAGATTGTGACATCAGTCAGCTCCGGGGAGCTGGCACCTGCGCTAACCATGCCCCCTGCCCTGGCTGCATGCCACCTGTGCCCGCTGTCTCACCACGTGCTTATCCCGCGTCTAAGCTATCCTCTAAAGTGCGCTGAGTGCCAGTATCTGAACTGGTGGCTGCGAGTTTGAAATCGAGTGATGTACTGTATCTTCAGCATCACTGCCTTCTTCCCCTTCCAGTTCTTGCTCCTCCACCATTGCCTGGTCAGGTTGCAGTTCCTGGCTATCTGAAAGGAGAAAGGCACAAGAGTAGGATTGTGGTGAGTGGAGTGGGGGGTGGGGGTGGGGGAGGGGGAAGCAAGAGGTGCATGCATACATCATCTGCAGCTTGTAAATCAGAAGGGATTGTAGGATGAGGGCAAAGTGGGATGTGAGAAGGAGGATTAGGTGTGAGCACACCATCATCTTTGATTGTTTCAGCCCCGCTGCTGGCCACGGGCTCAGCGATGGTCACTCCAATAAAGTCCAGCACCATCTCCTCCATGGGGGTTAGGTCATGTAGGTGCGCCTGTCCCTCTGTGAGTCCTGATTGATAGAGATTGTTGGTAGGTGAGTGATGGGGTTGTGGTGCATTAAGCAGTGTGTGAGGCTAGTGGTGCAGTTGGTGGGATATGGCATTTGAAGATGAATTCACTGACCTTGACGACTCATGTGAGGTCATTGAACTTTTTGTGACACTGCATTTAGGTCCTTGGGGCTTGACTTCTGGCATTGAACGCCAGGGCTAACTGCTCCCACTACCTTCTTTGAGTTTTTCTGGAGGGCTTCCTGGCCCCCTGTGGATAGAAGACCTCTCTCCTCCTGTCCACCTCCTCCACCAAGGCCTCCAGTGCAGCATTTGAGAACCTTGGAGCATGCTCTCTGCCCTGTTGCGCCATAATTCAGTGTTCTTCTTGTTCACACTCTCTTCCCCAGCCACTTCCAGCACCTACTTTAGCCAGAATGCACCTCCCATTTAAGAGGTGCAGGCTGGCTTTAAGTAGTGTAGGCTAGCTTTAAAGATACCTGCCTCGCACGAACGTGGAACCCCTGGTCAGGCGCTGAGCTACTGAACAGCACATTTAGTGATTCCTCACCACTGCAATAATTTTAATTAGCAGGCAGCACAAAATTTGCATGCTGCCTGCATCGGACTCAATGGGCGTGGGCTAATCATGCATCACGATACCCGTGCCCATTTTCGAAGGCTATCGAATTTAGCCCCTATAGTGTTCAAAATAAGGCCCTATATTATTAAGAATATAATAAAGCTGAAAAGGGCCAATCAAAGCTCATCCTGCTAGAACTGTAATTACATTCAGTCTCATAGCAATACCCACCACACTCACTGAATATTATTCTGAGCATTCTAAGGAACAAAATCAGAGAAGTACCCCATGGATAGATGAATTGACTTTGCCTTGCCCCTTAATTTTGAAGATTTAGTGGGAAAAATTTGGTACCTTAGTGCCTCCCGTTAGCACCAGCAGATGGCACTAATGGGGCGCTAGAGCATTCTCGCCAGAGCGAGGCAAATCCAACACTGCATGCCAAATTCTGCCTCCCCCCCACATTGCAACCGCTAACAGTTATCACCAGGAACCTCACTGACCGCCCAAACTGCAAAATTCATTGTCGCCACCTACCTTAGCACCTGGATGAAACAACGACAGGGAGAGCAGGTGTGAAGCACCAGGAAGCCGGCTCCAGGGACGTTAGTTAAAGAGAGCATCAGTAATGAGTCGCAGCTGTAGGTTAGTGGAGTTTCAATGCTTTCTTGTCAGTTTCACATAGTGCAACAGTGTCATTCCATAATTTCAAGGTTATTTAGTATCAGGAGTGTTGTGGCAACTAAAAATACATTTATTCTTAAAAAAAATCAAACTGCTACACTTGGTTACATTAATGGGAGCTGTACTGGCAGTGAACCTTGCCCTCCAGGATCTACGGCGGAGGGAGTGGAGGCAGCGAGAAAGACTGGAACATGTGGCCAGAGGGAGGATGAGGGCCATCAGGGTTCTCAACAGGAGGTCTTACCCTCCGAAAGCACTTTTCCGACCTCCAATTAAGCGAGGAGCAGTGTATTAGAAGGCTCCACTTAACCAAGGAGGTGTTCACAGAACTCTGCAACTAGACCTCCAGTCTCAGATCAGGGTGACCACGGCTCTCTCTTAGTGGCAATCAAGGTCACCGTTGCCCTCAATTTCTTCGCCAGTGGATCCTTCCAGTCTGCAACAGGAGACATAGCTAACATCTCACAGTTCGCCGTCTGTCACTGCATCCGGGAGGTGACAGAGGCTCTCTACAGTAGGAGAAAGGATTACATTTCCTTTCCCATCACCAGAGAGAAGCAGTGGCTGCAGCATGGCTGGTGGAAGGCTGCTGAGTGTCCATGTGGGAGACTTCAGATGGCCTTGCAGGATGCCCTCGACCAGCTCTGGGCCTGGACGGCCCGACTGTAGACTGCACCACCTCAGCATGGGCGGCAGCAGTCTGGGCTGGCTGGATGACAGGCAGTGACAAGGGCAATGGCGGAGTGGCAGTGGTGGGAGCAGGAATGATGTAATCCTGAGAGAGGACAGCAGGTTCCTGCTCCACTGACCCACTGCCACTCCCCCGGGGCAGCACCTCAGCATCCCTAGCAATCTGTTAGATTGCTGGCCTGCTGTGACACCTTGAAAGCCCCAGTCGACGCTGGTAGACCCAGCCACGATGGCAGCAGTCAGAGCTTGCGTTGCATCAAGCTGAGATTCCATGAGAGCAGTCTGAGATTGGATGCCACTAAGCAAAGACTACATTACAGCACTAAGACATTGCGTCGCTTCTGCCTGTGCTGCAATGGAAGCTGCCAGATCGCCCATCATATGTGGCATCTGGTCTGGGTCGCCACAGTCTCTCTGGGAGTCTGCCATCCTTTGCAGACTGGAAATGATGGGCTCCATGGTGTGCGCACAGCCTTGTGCAATGTTGGAGGCAGACTCCTCCACGCTCCTTTCCATTGCTGAGAGGCTCTCGGGCACCCTTGCCATTGCACATATCATCTCCATATGCATGCCCATCACCCTTCTTCTAAAGGCCTCCCCATCGAGGTCCTCATCTGAGTCCTGTGCAGCAGAACTGGCGCGCGAACTCGCCCTCTGGGGAACTGGCCCCCAAGCTACCCGTTCCCTCTGGCCTTTCTGCAGCCCACTCATCCCCAGTGCCTCACCCTGTGCAGATCCCGCTACTATACTAGCCTCTAAAGAACGCATACTGCCAGTATCTGAGCTGGTGCCTGCGGGTGAGACATGCAGTGACGCGATCTGTTCTTCCTCCTCTTCTCCCGCCTCGCTCTCAACGGTGTCCTCAGGGACAGGCTGCTCAGCTGCTTGCTCATTATGTGAAAGCACAAAGGCCCAAGAGTCGGGTTAAAGTGCGGGGAGGGGGATAGGAAGGGAGAAATGCATGCATACAGCATGATTAGCTGGAAAGTAAAAAGCACTTGTGGGATGAGGGGAAAGTGGGATGTGAGAAGAAGGAGTAGGGATAAATATACTGTTGTTGTCCCCAAGGGGGGTCAACATCGCCAGTGGCCACGGCACCCACCACCTGGTGCCCAATAATCGGCAGCACTCTATTTTCCAGTGCAGACAGTGATTGGGTGTCAGCTTGTCCCCCGCCAGTGCGCTCCTGCTCCCTCCTGTTGTGAGCCATCTTGGCCTGCAAGAGAAAGGAAAGTGTGTGAGTGAGTGTGGAGCAATGTGTTTGGGTGATGTGCCTGCCATAGTTGAATAGCTGTCATTGTGGCAAGGTGTGAGATGTGGGTATGAGTGTTGGTAGGTAGAGATTTTAGGTGGGTGAGTATGGGGGGTATGGTGCTTTGGGCAGTGTGTAAAGACTGTGGTTCAGATGGTGGTATGTAGCATTTGTTGAAGCATTGACTCACCCTGACCACCTGAGTGAGGCCGTTAAATTTCTTCCTGCACTGTGTGTGGGTCCTGGGGATCACAGTGCTGCTCAAGACGTGCTGTGCTACCTCTCTCCACATGGTGCAGAGGACTTGCGGCGAGGGCCTCCTGCCACTTGCCAGGTAGCTCTCCATCTCTCCACAGCGAATACCAATGCCTCCAATGCTTCATCGGAGAATCTGCAGGCTCTCTCCCTGGGGCGTGGGTCTGCCATGAGTACAGCTGCTTCAGTCCTCCTGCTCCTTCTCCTTGACCTGCGGCTGCTTGCTGAGGCAGCTGCACAGCCAACAATGCTGAGAATGAGGTTCTGCAGCATCAATGAACCTTCCCTTTAAGAACGGAAAAAAGCCTGTGGCAATCATGACTTGCGATTAGACTGCTCCTGATATTGGTCCACTCTTTGAGTGTAATGCCAATGAGCTTGGGCTTAAAGATTTGAATTAGCACGCCAATCATTTCTTTGAGCAGTGAGAATGAATTTTGTGTGCAGTCTAAAGCATTAGCGCCTGGCACTAATTCTCCAACTTTTCTAATTATACCGCCCATTCCTGGGCTATAATGAATTTCTAGCCCTGTATGTGCTTCATTTTTAATGAAGGTGTATGATATCTTCTTTTGTTTAATTTGTCGAAACATTGATGGACTATTTTGCCCTTCAAGTGTAACAGTTTTACGGTGTGATGCCTCTGAGGTCACGTGTTAAAGTATGGCACCTTTGAAAGATGTGAAGTGATGGAAGATGATTTGGGTAGATATGGAGTCCACAGGACACAGGGCCTGTATGTTTTCCCTTTGTGCTCCTTCATCTCTCACAATCACCGAGTTGACTTTGTGTGTCACAAGACATAGACTGGAAAGAAACACTACAGTATGACATCATATTGAGAAAGCATGATGTTCTTGAACTGCAAATATTATAACACTCAATTTCCGATGGCACTTTAAATGGGGTTGGCAAGATCAAGTAGTCTTCAGATGACGTGGGATTGGAGGGTAGGGCAAAATTGGACAAGGGTGTGCAGTCATATTTCTGTCATCTTTTTAAAGTCGTGCATTCTGCCTTTATTTTCTAAAATACTTAAATTTGATAATGGTTCTAGTTAAGTGAAAAAAAACGTGGGCAAATTTGGTAAACAGAGAAGTAAGAGTTGGTTGGAGCATTTGAGCATCTCTGCAGCTCAGGCTGAGGACCTGGAAGAAGCAAAATGCAGGTGCTACAGCACCTCCACTGGTGGAAGGGCATAATTACAACATATATGTTTATACAGGCAGTATTAATTTGGATATAAGAATTTATAATGGTAAAAGTTGACACAAAATTGTAACAACAGGAACTTATGTTTTGTAGACAGGAAATGTCTACAGTTGTAAGATTTTTAATTTATTACAGATTTCTTGGCCGGGATTTTCACATTGCCGAGCATGTGGGTTTGGGAGCGGGTTGGCAGTTAAAAGCGCTGAAATTCACAGCGCGCCAGGAACCCGCCATCATCCCGCCGACTTCCGTATTTAACTGGGGCGCATTTTGAAGCACGCCATGGACCCGTTCGGGAGAGATGGGCGACCTTATTGGGGTAGTTAACTGCTCGTTGAGAGACCCTTAAGAGCCTTTTTAACGTAAGGTTTCATCTTTCACTGGTTGCTCATGGGATTCACAGGCCTCAGGAAGCTCGCCTGTGAAGGCAAGGCAGGAGCTCAATGCCTATTGTGCTAGTTCATCAAGTTTTCTTCTTAGGCAGTCCCTCAGAACCGAGGATGACTTGCTTCCACACTAAAAATAAGTTCTCAGGTGACTGATGAGTCCAATGCGGGATCTACAGTCTCTGTCACAGGTGGGGCAGACGATGGTTGAAGGGGTGGGTGGGTGAGGTGCTTGGGTTGACGTGCGCTCCTTCCGCTGTTTGCGCTTGGCTTCCATTTGCTCCCGGCGAAGAGACTCGAGGTGTTCGGTGCCTTCCCGGATGCTTCTCCTTCACTTTGAGCGATCTTGGGCCAGGAATTCCCAGGTGTCGGAGGGATGTTGCACTTTTTCAAGGAGGATTTGAGGGTGTCCTTGAAGTGTTTCCTCTGCCCACCTGGGGCTCTCCTGCCGTGTTGGAGCTCCAAGTAGAGCGCTTGTTTGGGGAGTCTCGTATCGCTTCATCACTTCATCAAGTGACAGCTGGAAAAAGCACATAAATATACACACCTTACACCTGCTTCTTTGCCTGAGGGAAAGGCTCTTGCTGACACCATTTTGTGCAGAAATTTTGCTTTCAGGAGTTTACAGGTGATTTCTGCAAGCTTGGAAGCAACTCTCACCAAATTGCTAGTCACTCTCACTGCATTGGAGGATTGTGCCTCTTATCTTCACTTTACCTGGCATCCATCAGATCAGCATGGGTGCCGCTTATGCTGTTTCACCTTGGACCTCAGATTCAGACCAAGATGAGCCCCAGCACCAACAACACCATCTACACCAGCAGCAGCAGCAACAACACCAGCAGCAGCAGCAACAACACCAGCAGACTTCTCCTCACTGACCTGATGCTCCACAGGACAGAGGGCATCAGCACAGGGCTACACCGCACCAGAGGCGATACCCCCAACACAGGGTATACAGGCAGAGGATGAGCTTCCTCAACATGACTGAGCAGCAGTGGCTCAGGCTATCGTGCCAGGTCATGGCAGACATTTATAGCTTGCTGGAACAAGACCTGCTGCCCAGAGGCCTTACCAGTGGTTGTCAAAGTTACCACCACCCTCAACTTCTTTGCCTCAGGCTCCTTCCAGCGATCTGCAGCAGACACTTGCAGGATCTCACAGTCCGCCGCCCACAGATGCATCACCCAGGTGACCGATGCCATGTTTCACAAGTCAGGCACTTATATAAACTTTGCCACTGATGAAGTCAGTGCTACTGAGCGGGCGCTCGGCTTTGCCACTCTGGCTGGCTTCCTACAGGTGCAGGGCATCATCGACTGCACACATGTGGCCATCAAGGCACCCTGATCATCACCCAGGACTGTTTGTGAACCGCAAGGATTTCCACTCCCTCAATGTTCAGCTAGTCTGCAACCATAAAAAGATCATCATGCATGTGTGTGCCAGATTCCCAGGGAGCTGTCATGACTCTTTCATCCTGCGCCAGTCCACCCTCCCTCAGCTTTTCGCAACTCCGAACAGACTTACCGGCTGGCTGCTTGGAGACCAGGGTTATCTACTGAAGATGTGGCTGATGACACCCTTGAGGAGGCCAAGGAATGAGGCCAAGGAGAGCTATAATGAAAGCCACATGTTGACCAGATATGTTATAGAGCAAGCAATCGGCATGCTGAAGATGCACCTCAGATGCCTTGATAGCTCTGGAGGAGCCCTTCAGTACGCACCAGCCAGGGGTTCAAGAATTATCGTCGTCTTCTGAATGCTGCACAACATAGCGCAGCAGTGAGGATTGAAGCTGCAGGAGGAGCAAGGCGCAGAGTGCACAGCCTCTTCAGAGGAGGAGGAGGAGGAGGAGGATGAACCGGTGGTAGAGATGGCACCAACAGCGGTGCACATTGCTGCCCAGGAGGCCCGGGATGGCCTCATAAAGGTTCGATTTAGTTAAGTTGCACCAGTGCACCCATCTGGCTCCCAGATGCTGTCCCAACTTCTGCACCCACCACCACCCCCCCAACCCCCCCAACCTCCCCAACCTATTAACACCACAAAGCAGTCCTAAAATGACCAAACCATTCCTGTCAAACAAACACCCATTATTCGAGGTTAAGTAATGTCTCACCATTCACTCCAAGTGACAAGACCACTTCTCAGATAGCAGGCAAAAATAGACAAGACGGGAAAGTGGTGCAAAGAAATAAATTTAAGTGTGTTATAAATAGAACTGAAATTTAACACTAACATTTTTGCAAACACCCATATGCATATTCTTGTGGATCTATGATTGTGTATTTTTCTTTTCCGAGTGCTTTTACGAGGTTCAACCCCTGTGGCTTCAGCAGAGGTAGAGGCAGCCTGCTCACTTCCCTGCTGCGACTGCTTAGATGCTTTTGGCGGACGTCCTCTGGGTTTTAGAGCCTGTGAGGACCTCGCCAAAGATGGCTCCTCCTGCAACTGTACAGGGGCAGACTCGGCCATTGGGATCCGAGGCAGCATGTGGGGCTCTGACTGAGGGGGAGGCAATGGGGGAGAAGTGTGAGTGTTTTGAGAGGAGTGCCCACTTCCATGTGCCCCCTCACCATCGTCTCTCTCAGTCAGGATGGTGTGTGACTTGGAGGGGAACTTGGAGGTGGTGGTGTTCCCATGCGCCTGCTGCCCTTGTCCTTCTAGGTGGAAGAGGTCGCGGGTTTGGGAGGTGCTGCCGAAGAAGCCTTGGCGAGTTGCTGCAGTGCATCTTGTAGATGGTACACAGTGCAGCCACGGTACGCCGGTGGTGGAGGGAGTGAATGTTTAAGGTGGTGGATGGGGTGTCAATCAAGCGGGCTGCTTTGTCCTGGATGGTGTCGAGCTTCTTGAGTGTTGTTGGAGCTGCACTCATCCAGGCAAGTGGAGAGTATTCCATCACACTCCTTACTTGTGCCTTGTAGATGGTGGAAAGGCTTTTGGGAGTCAGGAGGTGAGACACTCGCCGCAGAATACCTAGCCTCTGACCTGCTCTTGTTGCCACAGTATTTATGTGGCTGGTCCAGTTAAGTTTCTGGTTAATGGTGACCCTCAGGATGTTGATAGTGGGGGATTCGGCGATGGTAATGTCATTGAATGTCAAGGGGAGGTGGTTAGACTCTCGGTTGTTGGAGATAGTCATTGCCTGGCACTTCTGTAGCGCGAATGTTACCTGTCACTTATCAGCCCAAGCCTGAATGTCGTCCAGGTCTTGTTGCATGTGGGCATGGACTGCTTCATTATCTGTGGAGTTGCGAATGGCGCCAAACACTGTGCAGTCATCAGTGAACATCCCCATTTCTGACCTTATGTTGGAGGGAAGGTCATTGATGAAGCAGCTGAAGATGGTTGGGCCTAGGACACTGCCCTGAGGAACTCCTGCAGTGATGTCCTGGGGCTGTGATGATTGACCTTCAACCACCACAACCATCTTCCTTTGTGCTAGGTATGACTCCAGCCAGTGGAGCATTTTCCCCCTGATTCCCATTGACTTCAGTTTTACTGGGGCTCCTTGATGCCAGACTTGGTCAAATGCTGCCTTGATGTCAAGGGCAGTCACTCTCACCTAACCTCTGGAATTCAGCTCCTTTGTCCATGTTTGGACCAAGGCTGTAATGAGGTCGGGAGCCGAGTGGTCTTGGCGTAACCCAAACTGGGCATCAGTGAGCAGGTTATTGGTGAGTAAGTGCCGCTTGATAACACTGTCGATGACACCTTCCATCACTTTGCTGATGATTGAGAGTAGACTGATGGGGCGGTAATTGGCCGGGTTGGATTTGTTCTGCTTTTTGTGGACAGGACATACCTGGGCAGTTTTCCACATTGTCGGATAGATGCCAGTGTTGTAGCTGTACTGGAACAGCTTGGCTAGAGACGCGGCTAGTTCTGGAGCACAAGTCTTCAGCACGAGTGTTAGAAAATGTTCACTTACCTTTGTTTCTACCTGCAGCCTTCAGCCGCTGTGGAGCCGGAGTCCCCCACATCTCCATTGTAGATTTCACAGACTGGCTGCTGCATCCTCCGATCCAACAGCCAGCTGATTTCTGCAAAGTAGAAAGGTTTGATGAGTCCTGAACACAGGGACTCATCAAACTACACAGAATGTCAGTGTTTGACAGCTTCACAGAGCTGTCAAATGATGACATTTCTTCTTTCAAAAATTCTTGACAGATGACACATCATATGTTGACATGCTCTGCAACTGCCTTTGCCCTAATTGGCTTGCTAAGCCCGCCGGGCGGGCTTAACAAGGTCAATCAGGGGAAAATCCCGCTGGTTAGCCAGAAGCTGATGGAGGCGGGACTTAAACCTGACAAGTTGGAGTCCCGTCTCCAAATGCTTCCCATTCAGAAAATCACCCCCTCAGTGTTATAAAGGCTGAGGTCACGCTGGTCAATAAAATGAAAAAGGGCAGGGAAGCCACACTCGTGAAATTAATGGTTAATATGATGATCAACGGCTCAGTTTATTGCAAAATCATACACTAAAAGAATAAAGTGCATTAATAAAGGAATAACTTTTGCTGCAGCAATATTATTCATTCTCTCCCTCTTTTTCATCTTTCTCATTTCACCCTCTTTCACAGTTGCTTTTTCTTCCTTTTTCCCTTTCTTGTTGCCCTCAATCTCACTTGTTCTATCCCTTCACTCATTCTGTCCCCCTCTCATTCACTCCATCCTCTTCTCATTCCTTCTCTCCCTCCCTCTTGCACTCTCATCAATCCCTCTTGTTCCCTCGTGGAAGGAGGACTGTTTATTGCTTCATTATGGCTAATTATGTCCTTTGTTATTCTACCTCTCTCATATTAGGATTGATTGTGTAGGTGAAATGGTGTGTGACTCAGGCGATCCCATTTGGCCATGTCTGCAATAGCTATAACACAAAAGGAAACCAAACTGATAGCACAAATCCTGTTTGTGGCTCTTTTAAAGGAATGCTTTTTTTTCTAAAATACTTGCAAATTCCACGAGCATCTGAGAAAGGTCAACCAATGAAATGCTGCATAAACATTTTGAAAATTACATTTTAAGCTGAGCAATATTATTTTTCATGTGAAATTTCATTTTGGATCTTCTTTTATATAAAATACGGTTTGAAATGTTGAAACTTGAAAAGTAAATTCACCCCCAAGTATATGAACTAAAATATGGTTTACAGTAAATATGTTTTTCAATATTTCCCCTCCAAGTCACACACCATCCTGACTTGGAAATATATCGCCGTTCCTTCATCGTCGCTGGGTCAAAATCCTGGAACTCCCTCCCAAACAACACTGTGGGAGTACCTTCACCACACGGACTGCAGCGGTTCAAGAAGGTGGCTAACCACCACCTTCTCAAGGGCAATTAGGGATGGGTAATAAATGCTGGCCTTGCCAGCGACATCCACATCCCATGAACGAGAAAAAAATGTTTTCACTTTTTAAAACCAATGGCCTAGAAATTAGTTACTTGCGCCTGAACGGGTAGGCCCGAGGGGTACCCGATATTTGGCCTCAGGCCTCATTTAAATCTAACCGGTGAGCTGCGGTCACCTGCTGGGCATCCCCAGGCAGCCTCGCTGGTGAAGAGGCTTTGAATTTCGGCAGCGGCCTTCAAGTAGGTTGTTAAAGAGGAAGGTGATGTAAGCAGGATGGGACACCCGGGATAGAGAGGGCGATCGGGATAGGGGGACCAGGAAAGGGAAGGTGATTGGGAGATGGGGACCAGGAAAGGGAAGGCGATTGGGAGAGGGGGACCAGAAAATGGAAGGGCGATAGGGAGAGGGGGACCAGGAAAGGGAAGGCAACTGGGAGAGGCGGACCAGGAAAGAAAAGGCGATTGGGAGAGGGGGACCAGAAAATGGAAGGGCGATAGGGAGAGGGGGACCAGGAAAGGGAAGGCAACTGGGAGAGGCGGACCAGGAAAGAAAAGGCGATTGGGAGAGGGGGACCAGGAAATGGAAGGGCAATAGGGAGAGGGGGACCAGGAAAGGGAAGGCGATTGGGAGAGGGCGATTGGGAGAGGGGGACCAGGAAAGGGAAGGCGATTGGGAGAGGGGGACCAGAAAATGGAAGGGCGATCGGGAGGCAGCGACCAGGAAAGGGAGGGTGATCAGGAGGGGGCAACCGGGACATCAGAATGGAGACTGTTTTGGACTTTGGAATGGGGGTCAAGGTGGCAATCGGGAGTGGGGCTAGCGGTGGCTGTCAGTGGCGCACAGTTTTAATATAGGGTTGGGAAGAGCCCTCCTGCTCCTCACAACTCCACATTCAGGTAAGTATTTTTAACAAACTTACCTCTTTGGTGGCGGCCTGCAGCGGTCCCATTGCGAAGGTGGAAGTTGACTGGCTGCCTCAATCCCCTCCCTTCGGACAGCTTGCACCTCTCTCCTCTGGGGCATTCTGCCCTCAGTGCCCTTCACACAGTCCCTCCTGGCCCTCATTTCTGCCAGCAGCACCTCCAGTGACTCACTGCAAAATCTGGGAGCCCTTCCAGCTGCTCACACCCCCAAGGCTGCTGCTTATTCTGCCTTCCTGCTGAAAAGTGATGCTGCCCTTTAACTGGCTCCAGCCTTTTAAATGTTGCCCCAGAAATGTATTCTCTCCCTTCTTAGTGGCAGTAAGCCAATGAAGGATGGATTCCTGGCCTCCAAACCGCCCTATATAAATAATGAGGATTCTGGGAGGAAATAGCCTCATCTAACAGTTGTTTGATATTTGGTGGATGTTAGGAGCTCCTTGCCACAAACCCACCAACGGGAGGAAAATCCAATGTGTCTTCAGCAAGGAAAGCCTTACATAACATACGGAGCAATTTTTAACCTACAATATCCAATAGTTGGCTTGAGTTAAAGGCTATAATTTAATCTTGCTAACATCATCAGAAGCCCTCTCTTTCTTTCTTTATTACCTTTCATTTGACAACTACTTCATTGCTCATCAACTGATGGAAACAAAGTTATGGTCAAGTTGGTTTACTAAAAGAATTCAGGCTTTCTGCCAGATTTGAAAACCCATGATAATGGTAGTGAAGGATGTTTCCAGTTTTTTTAATTAAATTGACTCCTTCAGTTTTTTCCCCTTACCCTTTCTTTCCTAAAGACAGTGATATTGACTGATTCTGTGTTACGGCTCCATGGGTGTTAGCTGTCTTCCAGTACCTCACCTAAGTCTCCAGTTTCATGTATCAGCCTGAACAGTGATTGATGGCAGGCTGTTCAACAATGGGGAGATTGCAACCTAGCACGATCTTACCCTTACCCGACACTTGTATGTATACTTTCTGTGAGAAGTCGCACAACACCAGGTTATAGTCCAACAGCTTTATTTGAAATCACAAGCTTTCGGAGCGCTGCTCCTTCATCAGGTGAACTTCACCTGACGAAGGAGCAGCGCTCCGAAAGCTTGTGATTTCAAATAAAGCTGTTGGACTATAACCTGGTGTTGTGCGACTTCTCACTTTTGTCCACCCCAGTCCAACACCGGCATCTCCACATCATGTATACTTTCTGGACATTGATCAGGAGCAGAAAATTTAGCCATTTTTCTTTTCCTCTCCTTAGCAAGGGAACACTGCTGCCAATTGAAACCACATTATGGCAGCCCCAGCAAAGATCTCAATGCAGTTCAGGAATCAAATATGTTACTTACCTTTTCTGATCTCAGTACTATATCCCACAGTGCAATTACCCACCAAAAATATCAGGAGATCTTAAGGAAAAAAAGTTTAATATGAATATTATACCAAAGTAATCATTAAAAGTTTTGAAATTTTGTTTTAAAGAAGCAAGAACTCCTGTAAGAATCGTGATTTATAGCTTGACAGAGAATTGTTGAGTATTTGTTCAAACAAGAAAATAGATTGTAAGCAGTAAAGTTGAGTTCATGTAATAGTTCAAAAAAGCTTACTCTCACCTGTCTTGTTATTCCTTGTAATTCATGAAACAAACCTGTATGGAACATGATGGGTTGTGAACTGCTTGAGCAAGGAAAGCAGCTGGTCTAGGATAAGAACATAAGAATTAGGAGCAGGAGTAGGCCATTCGGCCCTGTGAGCCTGCTCTGCCATTCAATAAGATCATGCCTCATCTTCTATCTCAACTCCACTTTCCCGCCCTATCCCCATATCCCTTGATTCCTTTAGTGTCTAAAAATCTATCGACCTCAGTCTTGAATATACTCAACGACTGAGCATTCACAACCCTCTGGGGTAAAAAATTCCAAAGATTCACGACCCTCTGAGTGAAGAAATTTCTCCTCATCTCAATCCTAAATGGCCGACCCCTTATCTTGAGACTATGACCCCTAGTTCTAGACTCTCCAGCCAGGGGAAACAGCCTCTCAGCATCTACCCTGTCAAGCCATCTAAGAATTTTATACGTTTCAATGAGATCACCTCTCATTCTTCTAAACTCCAGAGAATATAGGCCCATTCTACTTAATTGTTCCTCATAGGACAATCCTCTCATCCCAGGAATCAATCTAGTGAACCTTCGTTGCACCCCCTCTAAGGCAAGTATACCCTTCTTAGGTAAGGAGACCAAAACTGTACACAGTTCTCCAGATGTGGTCTCACCAAAGCCCTATATAATTGCAGCAAGACTTCCTTACTCTATGGGCTGGATTTTGTCAGTGTGGGCGGGCTGGGGCGTGTCAGGTGGAAATCGTGTCAGGACCCCGACTCCTAAGTGAAGTGCTGAAAAAGTGGGATTTTCCCTTAATTGGGCAATTGATTTCCTGCGTGTGGGAACACCTGGCCCAATGAGTCTTTTCATACAGAAAGTCACCTCCGATGACGTCATCAATGCTGCTGGATTTAAGACCTGCAAGCAGCCTTGCTTCCTCTGGAGACTGCAAAGGCTCTGCAAATTGTATGAAGGTGTTGATTTCCCAACAATGTCCACGATCAAGCAAAAGTGTGCACCTCGGTTTGATGAGCCCTCCCTCCAAGCTCTGGTGCACGGAGCCAGATGTAATAAGGAGGTGCTGTTCCCTTCCTCAGGGAGAAAAAAGCCACCCCAGCAGACTAAAGCTGTGTGGCTGCAAGTGGCCCAGAACCTGGCTGCAATGCAGGAAGAGGTTTCATGATCTTCTCCGCACAGGAAAAGTGAGTATGACTTTCCCATCACCCTCAATCTGATCCGCATCGCCTCTCCTCACCAGCACTCTGCTTTGCCAACCTCTTCCTCCACATGCCTCTTGACACTTATATGCCTGCACCCTTACCCATTCCCTCTCTCTCGAAGGTCACATTCACTTAACTATTCAACCATGCAGCCTTCACACTCCCTATCACTGTGATGCCATGACAACAACAACTTTCAACACACAGGGATGGTCCTTTGTATCCTTCTAAGCATCTATGCTATGGATTATCTACACTCACTCCTTCATTCTCACTCAAACTCCACTTGTGTTCCTCATTGCAGGAAAAGAGAGCCCACAATAAGAGGGAAAGAGCCATGACAGGAGGAGGGCCACCCTCAGTAGCCCAGCTCACCACCTGGGAGGAGGCGGCCCTGGAAATCGCCGGGATCGAGGAGGATTCCCAAGTGGGGGACGGACAGATGGGCGCATCGCAGCAAGCTGGTGACAGAATAGTTTGGCATCTCTCTCATTGACATTGCATGAGTCACTGATAATGAATCTGATGCTCTAACAGATTGACTTATGATCATCTGCACTATTCAATGTTCATGTAACCTTGACCTCACATCTCTAACTCTTTTCTTTACTCCCCCCCAGGACCATCGAAAGCCCCCTTCCCCACTGTCCAGGAGGAAGAGCCTGAGCTTCCAGACTCCTCAGAGGAAGCTGCAACCTCTGAGGGCGCAGCCTCAGCAGAATTCAGCGCACCCAGCACCAGCGCAGACACTCCCACCTCGGTGGGACCTTCGCGAGATAGAGTAGTGTTGGCACCTGGTGTATCACAGCTCACAAGTGAGCATCAGCAGATGGTGGAGACATGGACACCAGTGGAGAGTCCTCGTCGGAGGGTGCAGGACTCTGCTAGCTCGGCTCAGCTGCATGTCGACCCTGTGCCTCCGGGTCCATCCAGAAGGAGAGCGGTGCTGGAACTCCAGGAACAGATGCAGGAGTCTCTGGCAGATTTTGTCTCCAGGGTCGCTGCGAGTGTCGAGCAAATGGAGGAGTCCATCACGAACATGAGCAGAGCCTTTGTGGAGGCATTGGCGCATGAACGCATCACCACGGAAAGGATGGCAACCTCTGTGGAAAGGATGGCTACAGTCGAGGAGCGGATGGCTACGGCCATGGATGAGCTAAGTCGCCAGAGTGTAGAAAACATGGTCATTGTTCAGAATAGACTGGCATCTCTTGAGGAGCGATGGTCAGCTACTGAGCATAGAAACCAGACCTTCATGGAAGTCCTCTGGAGTAGGACTTCCAGTGCAGAAATGGGTCCTCATGGCCCCCCTGAAGTGCAGCAAGGTGCTGTCAAGCCACTTGCTAGCTCTGAAGTGGGGCTGACCCATGAGAGGGATGTTGGTGGCAGACAACAAGGAAGTGGGGGCTCCTCTCCAAGCACTCAAATGACCATGCCACTGCAAAGCCCTTGGTCAGAGCCCCACCAGAGTCCTCACCCAACTGAGATGGGCGTCTCATCCCCTGCACAGCCGCAGGAGCAGCAGACTGTTGCCGAGCCCTCACAGGTTCGCAACCCCAGAGGACGGCTGCCAAAGGTGTTGAGACAGGAGCAGCAAGAAAGTGAGCAAGGGGCCTCCACATCTGCTGAAGCCACAGGGGAAGCACCACATAGGAGCACGCGTAAGAGGAAGATAATGCACAAGTAGTCACAAGGGTAGTCACTTGGGTGTTATGTTGTGTTTATTTTTGAAATGCCACCAGTTGCTTGTTGTGATAAAAAATTCTGATGGCAAACTGTTGAAGTTGTGGCCTGTGTCATTTCGCAAATGGGACTTCCACATTGAGGGCTTAGAGCGACTTGCAATTGTCAGTATGGTGGTCAGAGTGATAGAAATCCGCAGATTCTTGTCCATTGTCGATGCTCTGGTAAGAAGGTGCGAGGCAAAAGTGTTTGATTGTACAGGCTAAGCAAATGTGACCAACATGAGTGTGTCCCTTGCATCCCGGGCAGCAATATGGTCGCGCTCTGGCGACTTCTGGCCTGTGCATCTTCAGGTGGGTGACTAGCAGCTTGGCGCTCCTGTTGATGCTCCTGCTGTTGGTGCTACTGCTGCTCATGGTTCTGCTGCTGCCGCGGCTGGTCTTCATCCGAATCTGATGTCCAGGAGGAAAGGAATTAAATGGTCGCCATGCTTCTGGTATATGCCTCAGTTGAGGAAGCGCTTAGTCAAGGTGGGGAGAGGGGTTTCCCAGGAGGTCACACTGGAGATGGGTGTCAGGCTCCAAACTTCCACAACACTGAGTATGCCTGCTAAAAGTTCCCCCAGACCTAAAACAACACCTGCAAATGACCATTGGTGAAAACTCCTTTGTAATGGTGGAGCTGCAGCTGTTCGTAAGCAATCCACTTGTGAGGCCGCCAGCATTACCTGGCGTGTTCCAGAGGAGGCGTGAGGGATGGGGGGAATGACTAAAAATCGGAAAGGCCTCTCAAAATGGGATTATAGAGGCTATTAAGTGGTTGTTAAGGGCCTTAAGGGCCTATCCCACCTCTTGGAGGCGGATGGAAAGGGGGTCAGAAAACACGCTTTTGGGAAAATTGCTCGGAGGTGGATCGGGCCCGCCCGCCATTTTTGGTGATTTTAACAACTCGTACAGCTCCAATCCCGCCTCCTCGGGCCTGGCAAAATCGAGCCCTAATACGCCAACCTCCTTGCAATAAAGGCAAACGTACCATTTGCCTTCCTAAATGCTTGCTGTACCTGCTTGTTAACATTCGGCGAATCTTGTACAAGGACCCCCAAATCTCTCTGTCTATCGACATTTACTAATCTCTCACCTTTTAAAAATTATTCTGCTTTTGTATGTGTGATTTAGGATCTTAGAAGGGAGGAAGAGGCTGAAACTGATTTTTTTTTTGTTGAACTTTTTTTTATTCGTTCCTGGGATGTGGACGTCGCTGGCAAGGCCAACATTTATTGCCCATCCCTTATTGCCCTTGAGAAGGTGGTGGTGAGCCACCTTCTTGATCCGCTGCAGCCGCTGTGGTGAAGGAACTCCCATAGTGCTGTTAGGGAGGGAGTTCCAGGATTTTGACCCAGCGACAATGAAGGAACGGCCAATGGGGGAAAAATTCAGTATCGCCCCATTTGGGGCGCAATTATCGGCCGGGCGCAAAGATTAGCGCCTGCCGCTAATTATCGCCTCCGACTGCAAACTTGACTTTTATCGCCCCTGGAGGTGATTGGAGCACTAAATCAGGCGCTACACATCTGTCTTAAGGCGCAAAGGCCGAGGAGCGAGGCGCTAACTCAGAGCGCTGGCGAAGCTCATGTGATGTCAGTCAGCAATGGAACACAGATACAATGGTGCTGGCCAGTTCTTACAGGGGAGGGTTGATCTTGCTTTCCATCCACATCCTGCTCATTGCAGCCTTGAATCTCGGCCTGGAGAGACCTGTACATCAAATCTGCTGGAAAGAACAATGGGGAGAACCAGGGAAAGAGCTCAGAGTGCAACCCCCACAGTCTCTTCTAAATCGATACAAGGAAGGGCAAATCAAAATTAACCTGCAAAGTGCTGCTCACGGGAGGCGCAACCAACTGAATTTTTCCCCTAATATATTTCCAAGTCAGGATGGTGTGTGATTTGGAGAGGAACTTGGAGGTGATGGTGTTCCCATGTTCCTCAGGAGACAAAATGGATTTGGTAGAGTTCACGATAACTGGATTGTACTTGCTCTGTGGAAAGAACAAGCTTCATGTCCTTTTCTTATTCAATGCCTTTTTGAAGATCGATGTTCGAATTTCAGCTATCCTTACTATCTTCCTGAATGAAGTTGGTCCTTCAATTTAGCGTTAGTTGTCTTCTTACATATTTCTTTGTTGTTTGGTCTATTGCTTGTTCCAAATATTCTACCTCTTAATTTCCATATATTCTTCTGGTTGCTTTGCTCCAGAGTATGCTTTACATTTGTTTAACCTAGTTGATAACCTTAGTATCCTTTATAATTCTTACTTTCTCACACTCTGTATTTCACTCTCACTTGAACCCTCTTTACTTTCTCTGATTTACTTTTTCTCATTTCTCTTCTTTATGTCTAACACATACAGAGCCCTTCTCTACATTCCCCTCTCTCAAACCATGTCATTTTATTTGAGCTATCCTCTTTCTGCTTTCCCTGGCTCAGTCTTTGAGCCCTGGATCTCCATGGATTCGAATGTGTTTTTTTGGTTACGTTCTGCTCCTGAGCTCTTCTGAGCTGTCTGTAAATTTGCTTTGAGCATCTTTCCTGACAATTGTGCCATTCCTAGACATCATCTGAGGCTGCCAAATCTGTGGCTTTTCTCTTCAGAGTAGATCCCTGGATAATGATCCCTTCAACCAAAAAGACTCCTGAGGTATCTGTCTCACAAGGCTTCCATTGGTCCTAAAGCCTTCCATTCCGAGATGGAGCTCACAGGATAGCAGTAAGCTGTCACCACAAACATACATTGCTTCTTGCTGGTGTGGTGGGACAGATGTGATACCTTCATGGATTTTGTACCTAATTACAGTATGAAATACAGGCAGTAAAAATAGAATAGCAACTTGTGCAAGCTAGAGAGCATTTCTATTTAAGGATGGCTCCGGGGGGAGGGGAGCTTAATGGTGCAAATACATTTGTAAAAGAATTAATTGTAGCTCGCCATCAAATTTTATAAGAAATATATAAGAAATGTTGTTTTAAACAAACTTCTGTTTGTTCATAGTAACAAATTCAGTCTTCTGGTTATAATCATTTTAATCTTTAACTTCAGCATAAAAAGCAATTTACAAGCGGAGTATAGTCACAGATAGAACACGCAAACCTAAGCATGGGTTTTTTCGTTCCCCTTGAACAAAGGAAAAAGATTACATTTATACGCTGTTTTCTTATCAAACTGGAGCAGGCATTGCCTAATATGGTAGTCTCTGGCTACTGCATAGTCCAGAGACACAAGGCTGCATTTTCTTCAACATAGATCAACAACATTAGAAGCACATAAAAACATCGTGGCCTTGCTGTGGTACTCTAGTCTCTTTCTTATCCTAACTTCTGCTGTGCTGCTCAAGTATCTTTCTTATTCTAACATAACATTTCTAATCTAAACCACATGATAATATGAAAACATCCAAGGCCATAGTTACCAAACATCGGCTGTTGCTAAGTGAAATCTGTGCCTCTCTCTCCCTCTCACATTACCAACCACATTTCCACCCTCTATTGAATGAACTAAACATGAACACCTTTCAGAAGCTGAATTAACCGAGTTCCAGATGCCAACATGTCCTACTTTTTTTCCACTATTTTTGTCCCACTATTTTTTTCCCGATGGGTTACGTTACCTCTTAGCAAAGTGTTTTATATCCTTCTTTGTCTTTAATAATCCTGGCTTCCTCTTAGTGCCCTTGCTATCTCCTTGCCTTTCCTTATATTTTCTATGTCCCTCATCGATTTCCTCACATGATATAATGAAATGGCCAGGTTCCCTAATGCTATTATCTGGGCTATCACCAATCCCATCTGAAATAATCTAACCCATGGGTGTAACTCCACACCATTCATGATTTCCTAGTTTCTTAATTGCCTGTTCTATTTGTTTATTATTTTGCAGCATATGCGAGGTTCTCGTTCTGTATATTATGGATTTCAAACTGAGGGCTAGAGGGGGTATATAACGTCTATTGTGTGAGGTTGCTTGAATCGTCTCATTCTCCAAATCCTCCTCACTTGTAGCTGGGTCACATTATGATGGTGTGCCAGCATCAATGTTTTATCACCGATTTGGGCTTTTCGCAGCTGGAAACACACAGAACCAGTGTTCTGGTATGGGCCATCTTGTTAATCCAACAGTCATAAAAGCAGCTGTGGTGGTCTCACAGTATCTTTCCTTGCCTTTGTAGGCTATATTAGTCTGTCCCTCTTCCCAGAGTCTTTGACATCATAGACTTCAAACAGTCCATAAAAAATAACGAGAATCACTGCTTTATATTTATGAAGTATAACCTTATTCTGACCTAAACACTGTGGTTTATAAATCAGGAGATTACTTTAGCCATACATATCGATCTTTTAAAAATGCAAAAAAAAATTGGGGGTGGAAGGTCTCATTTCTTGATTTCACTGAATTAGGAGTAGCATCCTTAAGGGGTGACATTGGTCTTCAACAGCAGCGCAAAACAGTCTCATAGCGAATCAACAGCCAGTTTTACACCATGCCCTTCTTTTCTATTGAATTGAAAAGAAAATTGGGCGCAGTGTAAAATGGGATGTTGATTCATTATTTTCACTACTGTTCAAGGTCAATGTATTAGTGAAATTGTTTTTTACTCTTTGACGTTTTTCTAATGGAAAACATTCCTTTGCACTTTTTTCAATTTTTTTTATTCATTCTCGGGATATGAACGTTGCTAGCAAGGCCAGCATTTATTGACCATTGCCAGTTGCCCTTGAGATGCTTTTGCTGAGCCGTAATCTTGAAGCGCTGCAGTCCATGTGGTGATGGAACTCCCACAGCGCTGTTAGTTAGGGAGTTCCAGGATTTTGACCCAGCAACGATGAAGGAATGGCAATGTATGTCTGAGCCGGGATGCTGTGTGACTTGGAGGGGCACTTGAAGGTGTTCCCATGTAACTGTTGCCCTCATCCTTCTAGGTGGTAGAGGTTGCAGGTTTGGGTGGTGCTGTCGAAGAAGGCTTGGTGAGTTGTTGCAGAGCATCCTGTAGATAGCACTGTGCATCCACGGTGCACTGGAAGTGGAGGGAGTGGATGCTTAAGGTGGTGGATGAGCTTTTCAGGAGGTGAGCCACTCGCCGCGTAATATCCAGCCTGTGCCATGCTCTAGTAGACACAGCATTTGTGTAGTTGGTCTAGTTGAACCTCCAGTCAATGGCAACCCTCAACATGTTGACAGTGGGGAATACGATGATGATAATACCAGTGAATGTTAAGATGAGGTTGTTAGATTCTCTCTTGTTGGAGATGATCATTGCCTAACTGTTGTGTGGTGTGAATGTTACTTGCCACTTAGCAGCCCAAGCCTAGATGTTGTCTGGGTCTTGCTGCATGCGGGCATGGACTGTTTCATTATCTGAGGAATTACGAATGGAACTGAACACTGTTCAATCAACAGCGAACAGCCCCACATCTGACTTTATGATTGAGGGAAGGTCATTGATAAAGCAGCTGAAGGTAGTTGAGCCGAGGAGGCTGCTCTGAGGAATTCCTGCAGCGATGTCCTGGAGCTGAGTTGATTGGCCTCCAACAACCACAGCCATCTTCCTTTGTGCTACGTACGACTCCAGTACTGAAGAGTTTTCCCCCTGATTCCCATTGACTTTCGTTTTATTAGGGCTCATTGGTTCCATGCTCAGTCGAATGCTGCCTTGATGTCAAGGGACTTGCACATCAACCTCTGGAATTCAGCTCTTTTGTCCATGTTTGGACCAAGGCTGTAATGAGGTCTGGAGCCGAGTGGTCCTGGCGGAATCCAAATTAGTATCAGTGAGCAGGTTATTGGTGAGTAAGTGCCGCCTAAAAGTACTGTCTATGACTCCTTTTATCACTTTGCTGATGATTGAGAGTAGGATGATAGGACTGTAATTGGCTGGGTTGAATTTGAAGTGCTTTTAGTGGACAGGACATACCTGGGTAATTTTCCACATTGTTGTAGCTGTAGCTAATTCTGGAGCACATGTCTTCAACACTAAAACAAGGAAGATGTCAGGACCCGTATCCTGTGCCGCATCCATTGCACTCAGCCATTTCTTGATATCACGTTGAGTGAATTGAATTGGCTGAAGACTGATATCTGTGACGGTGGGACCTGAGGAGGAGCCAGAGAAGCATCATCCACTCGGCACTTCTGGCTTAAGATGGTTGCGAATGCTTGTCTTTGCACACACGTGTTGGGCTCTGCCATCATTGAGGATGGGGATGTTCATGGAGCCTCCTCCTCCTGTTAGTTGCTTATTTTGTGACTGGATGAGGCAGGAGTGCAGAGCTTTGACCTGATCCATTGGTTGTGGGATCAATTAGCTGCTTCCGCTGTTTATCATGCATGTAGTCCTGTGCTATAACTTCCCCAGATTGGCACCTCTTTTTCAGGTACACCTGCTGCTGCTCCTGGCATGCTCTTCTACACTCCTCATTGAACCAGGGTTGGTCATCTGGCTTGATGGTGGTGGAGGAGTGAGGGATATGTCGGGCCATGAGGCTACGGATTATGGTGGAATACAATTCTGCTGCTGCTGATGGCCCACAGCACCACATTGATGCTCTGTTTTGAGCTACTAGATCAGTTCTTAATCTATCCCACATAGCGCGGTGGTAGTCCCACACAACATGATGGAGGATGTCCTCAAATTGAAGATGGGACTTGGTCACTTCTACCAATACTGTCATGGACAGATGCATCTGCAACAGGTAGATTAGTAAGGACAAGGTCAAATAGGTTATTCCCTCGTGTTGGTTCTTTCATTTCAAGCCCAGTCTGGCAGTTATGTCCTTCAGGACTTGACTAGCTTGGTTAGTGGTGGTACTACTGAGCCACTCTTGGTGATGGACATTGAAGTCTCTCACCCAGAGTATATTCTGTGCCCTTGCTATCCTCAGTGCTTCCTCCAAGTGCTGTTCAATATAGAGGAGTACTGATTCATCAGCTGAGGGAGGCTGGTAGGTGGTAATCAGCAGGAGGTTTCCTTGCCCATGTTTGACCTGATGCTATGAGACTTCATGGGGTGCGGAGTCAATGATGAGGATTCCCAGGGCCACTCCTGACTGTATACCATTGTGCCGCCACCTCTGGTGGCGATGGTGATGGAGGAGTCTGGGACGTTGGCTGAAAGGTATGATTCTGTGAGTATGACTATGTCAGGCTGTTGCTTGACTAGTCTGTGGGACAGCATTCCCAATCCCCAGATGTTAGTGAGGAAGACTTTGCAGGGTCAACTGGGCTGAGTGTGCCTTTGTCGTGTCCGAATCTGGTGCCTAGGTGATCCGTCCAGTTTTATTCTTATTATCATTTTTCTTCCACTGAGTAGCTTGCTAGGCTATTTCAGAGGGCAGTTAAGAGTCAACCACATTACTGTGGGTCTGGAGTCATATATAGGCCAGACCAGGTAAGGACGGCAGATTTCCTTCCCTAAAGGATATTAATGAAGCAGATAGGTTTTTACAACAATCTGGTAGTTACTTGGTCACCATTACTGATACTAGCTTTTTTTAAATTCCAGACTTATTTAATTAATTGAATTTAAATTCTCCAGCTGTAATATAACCACTATTCTACCATACCCCTATATAATGTCCGTCAGGTTTTCTTCCCTAAAGGACATTAGTGAACCAGTTAGGTTTTTACAACAATCCGACAGCTTCACGGTCAGATTCACTGATACCAGCTTTTTATTCCAGATTTATTTCATTTAAAAAAAACTAAATTCAAATTCACAAACTGCCATGGTGGATAATTAGTCCAGGTGTCTGGAAAATTATGCAGAGTTGGACAAGAAAGTCTGTAGAATGCAATAGCTTTTTACCTGGGAATAATGATTTGATTTGTCTCTGGCTGGCAATTTTCTTTTAATGATGTCGGCGCAACTTAGTCACAGAAGTACATTTGGATAAAGCAGCAGTTATTCTCTTCTTGTTAATCAGCACTGTTTTCTGCATGAATTAAGCTGTTTTCACTTCGTGAGCAGGCCCATGCTGTAAACTATAGGCTTTGAAACCCATCCAGTGCGCTATGAATGGCACAGGATGAATAACAGCAGTAAAGAACTATATTGAGGTATTGGGTGGGTAGGAATAGGTCAGAATCAAGCACTGTTGCACCAGTAGAGCACTTTGAGGAATATAATGGTCCGGAATTTGCGATCAGCGGCGAAGCAAAGGCGTTTGCCACTGGCCCCGAAGTAAGCTTGGGACTAGGTGTAACTGGGGTTTGGGTTTTCCGACACGTAATTGAAAGCAGTGTAGTATAGTGGGAATCCCATAGTGCGAGCTGCTGTGATGGCAACAAGCTGACTAAGCAGCCAATCAAAATGCAGAATTTTCATAGACAGCGAACCAGGAAGTGGGTAAACGCCTAAAATTCTTGGGGGGAAAATTTCAGTATCGACCATATTTGGGGCGCTAACATCGCTTGGGTGCTAACTTTAGCGCCTGCCGCTAATTAGTGCCAGTGACCGCGAAATTAAATTTTAGCACCTCAAGAGGGAAGTGGAGCGCTGAATCAAGCACTCCACTTCTTTCTTAGGGTGCTAACGTCGGAGAGTGGGGCGGAGACTTCAGCAGTGCTGCACACTGGGCCGTGCAGTGCTGCCGTGTTCAAAGGCACCTTACCTCCCTTAAATGGAAGGGCCATCGCTGCAGGCTCTGCAATATAAAAAGTACCTACCTGGACCACCAAGGCAGCTGCGATCCCGCGCAATTGCTCGCGCGCAGGAACCTGCGAAAAAAGTAAGAACAGGAAAGGTACATTTTTTTCCCACTTACCTCGGCCACCTCGCCTTTAATCATCGCCCCCAAAGCGGCCGGCCACCCGATGCACGCCTCCTGCAGCTGTCGGTGTTTTCGACCACCGCAAAACTCCCGCCGAATATGGCAGCATTATGCCCGGTAGCAAAGCCATTTGCGACCCATTAGATCCCCCGGGGGTGCTAACGGGAGGCGCAAAGGCACCCAATTTCACCCCCTAACTTTTAAAAAATGTTAGAGAGAGTAAAACAAAGATTCGGGATCTCACATGGGGGAAAAGCAAACCTGAAATAAAGATGAACAAACTTTTTAACAATTAATTTTAAAAAACTTTCTTAAACATTTTATTTTTTTAAATTAAAATTGATAAATTTGACACTGCACAAAATTAAAAGTAATTATTCATATCCTCTGTTTAGCAGTCAATACGCTGTTAAAACCCCAGTTACACCTAGTCCCTTTGGGTCTAACTATTAATAGGGTATTTAACAGCGTAATGAGTGCAATGAAGGTTCACCAGACTGGCTCCTGGGATAGGGCCATTGTCCTATGAGGAGAGATTGAGTAGACTAGGCCTATATTCTCTAGAGTTTAGAATAACGAGAGGTGATCTCATTGAAACATACAAAATTCTTACAGGACTTGACAGGGTAGATGCAGGGAGGATGTTTCCCCTGGCTGGGGAGTCTAGAACCAGGGGTCACAGTCTCAGAATAAGGGGTCGGCCATTTAGGACTGAGATGAGGAGAAATTTCTTCACTCAAGAGGGTGAATCTTTGGAATTCTCCACCCCAGAGGGCTATGGTGGCTCAGTCGTTGAGTATATTCAAGACAGAGAGCGATAGATTTTTGAATATTAAGGGAGTCAAGGGATATGGGTATAGTGCAGGAAAGTGGAGTTGAGGTAGATCAGCCATGATCTTATTGAATGGCGGAGCAGGCTCGAAGGGCCAAATGGCCTACTCCTGCTCCTATTTCTTATGTTCTTATGTTCTTATTACTGTGGAAGAGCCGAAGTTTTCAACAGTTTCCATGATTTGAGAGATTTCACTGATCGCTGGCTCTGTGGGGGGTGGGAGGCACAGCACAGCCTGTGGAGGAGCAGTGAATGGCAGACCGCAACTTCAGGATTTCTTCATTAGGCTGCGCATGCGCTAAATCCTGACGTTGCGGTCAGTTTCAAAGGAATGCTGCCAGTTCGCCGTCATCAGGACCGCGAATTCCAGGCCCATTTTTATTTTTAACAACTACAGCATGAATTGAGTTTTGGGTCTTGCCAAATGCAATGTGTGTTTGTGAGTTGCTTGTACCTGTTTAATCCAGTGCTAGGTATAAATTGTTATGAGAAGTCCTAGGAACAGGAGGAGGCTATTTAGCCCCTCAAGCCTGTTCTGCCATTTAATGAGATCATGGCTGCTCTGTGACCTAACTCCATATACCCGCCTTTGCCCCATATACCTTAATACCTTTAGCTAACAAAAATCTGTCAATCTCAGATTTAAAATTAACATATGACTTAGCATCAATTCCTGTTTGCGGAAGAGAGTTCCAAATTTTGACCACCCTTTGTGTCTAGAAGTGCTTTCTAATTTCACTCCTGAAAGGCCTGGCTCTAATTTTTAGGCTATGTCCCCTAGTCCTAGACTCCCCAACCAGCGGAAATAGTTTCTCTCTATCTACGTTATCAGTTCCCCTTAATATCTTGAAAACTTCAATCAAATTACTCCTTAACCTACAAGGCTACGGACCAAAAGCTGGAAAGTAGGATTAAGATGAATAGCTCTTTCTTGACCAGCACAGACACGGTGGGCTGAATGGCCTCCTACTGTGCCGTAAACTTCTATGATTTTATATGATTCTATGATTAATCTTCCAAATTTCAGGGACAACAACCCTAATTTGTGTAATCTCTTGTAATTTAACCCTCGCTGTCCAGGTATTATTCTGATAAATCTATGCTGTTCTCCCTCTAAGGCAAATATATCCTTCTTAAGGTGGTGCCCAGAACTGCTCACAGTACTCCAGGTGTGGTCTAACTTGGGCTTTGTATAGCTGTCGCATAACTTCTACTCCCTTGTATTCTAGTCCTCTATACAGGCCAGCATTCCATTAGCCTTTTGATTATTTTCTGGAGCTGCCCATGACATTTTAATGATCTATGTACATGGACCCCCAAGTCTCTTTGGACCTCCACTGATTCTGGTTTGTCACCATTTAGAAAGTACCCTGCTCTATCCTTTTTCGGTCCAACATGGATGATTTGCCTACACTAAAATCGATTTGTCACAGTTTTGCCCATTTGATTAATCTGTTAATATTATTTTAATTTTATGCTTCCATGTACACTGCTTACGATGCCACCTATCTTTGTGTCATCGGCAAACTTGGATATGTGACTTTCTATCCCATCATCTAAGTCATTAATAAATATGGTGAATAGTTGAGGCCCCAACACAGATCCTTGCTGGACACCAATGGTCATATCCTACCAATTTGAGTACCTACCCATTATCTCTACTTTCTGTCTCCTGCCGCTCAAACAATTTCCTAACCAGGTCAATAATCTGCCTTCAATTCCATGAGCTTCAACTGTAGCTAACAGCCTCTTATGAAGGGCTTTATCAAATGCCTTCTGGAAGTTCATATAAATAACAGCCATTGACATTCCCTTGTCCACTAATTTAGTCACCTCTTCAAAAAAATTCCATCAGGTTTGTCAGGCATGACCTACCCTTTGCAAAGCCATGCTGGCTCTCTCTGACCAGCTGGAAATTTTCAAGGTGTTCAGTCACCCTATCCTTAATTATAGACTCTAGTAATTTCCTAACAACAGATGTTAGGTTAACTGGTCTATAATTCTCTGGTTTCCCCCTCTCACCATTCTTAAATAGCAGAGTGACATGCGCAATATTCTAATCCAAAGGAATGGTTCCCGAATCAAGAGAATGTTGGAAGATTATAGTTAGGGCATCTGCAATTTCTCAGCTACTTCCTTTAAAACCCTGGGATGGAAACCATCTGGTCCTGGGGATTGTCACTCTTTAGTGCCATTATTGTCTTCATTACTGTTATTTTGCTTCCGTTAATTTTGGTGAGTCCCCATCCCTGATTCAATATTAGTTTCCTTGGGATTTCCAGCATGCTATCCTCTTCCTCTACTGTAAATACTGACGCAAAGTAATTATTCAACATGTCCGCCATTTCCTTATTTTCATTGACAGTATCACTGTTATCAGTTTTCAAATGGCCCACATCACTCAATGTTGGTATGTTGCTTCTGGTTGGGCCTACAGCTAGGCTATATTAGTATTCTGTGAGGGAATTATTGGAATATGATAGTCTTTGTTGTTAGCTCTTTACCTCTCCCGCCTAGAAATTTATTTAGTAAAAAACTTATTAGAGGGTTTATATAACATAAACTGTATGAACGAAACTGGGAGAATAAAGTTACAGCAGTTCGTAAGGTCTTTCCAACTCCTTAATTGCATTAATGCTTTCTAATCACTTCCACTTAAAAACATTAAACATTTTGTATGATATATGGTGAATTTTATAGGGTGATTTAATTCACTACTGGTCAGCCGTGGCTCTTAATGTGGGTACTAAGTGCCAATGCCAGTGCACTCCATGTCATTTATGCATGAAGGCAATTACACTGAAGGATTAATGATTGTCATATTGGCCCAGAATTTGCTGGAGCAGCGCATCTTGTGGCATGCCCCGTTAGTTAGACCTTTTCCCTCACCCGTCAGCTCGAAAAAAAAGATTTGTGCAGCAAATTGCTAGGAGTGCAAGCTGATAACGGCGCAGCGAGGTCAACAGGGGTCATCTGAGACCTTGGTGAATGATGGGACCAACCGTCTATCTCCTTAATCATTGAGATTTAAGGATGGAGAAAGAAACAGCGGAACAGCAGAGAAGGAAATAGGGTGAATTAAAGTCAAATCAGGTACAGAAAGAGAAATAAAGAAAAGGAAAGAAAAATTGGATTGAGAGAGAGGGAAGATAAAAGAGACAGAAAAAAAAGTAATAAAAACTTTAAAAATGTAAAATTAAAAAAAAATCTCTAAGAACAATTTACTACATGCAGGAATGAGACTCCACAGTTTCATTGGTTCCCTTTCTGGGCCAGAGAAGTTGAGTGGCATTGAAGAAACATAAATTTCATCCTTAAAAAGGTACTTATGCTGTTAAGTAGTAGCCCTAACTTTCTGCAGCGAGTTGAATTGGTAATTAATGCTCAAATGCAGCAATTCTTTGAAGCTCACAAGGAGGTTGTGGGCGAGCTGTCATTTCGCAAGGCTAACGGCGGAATGGCACAAATGTTCCAGCAATTTGTGGTGATTCGCAACTCATAGGGTATCTCTTCCTCGCCACAAATTGCTGAACGATTTACACATCAATAACAGCGAGCGCCATTAAACTCTCCGTTACTTTGCCAGTAAATTCTGGCCCATTTTTGCACGTTTTAGGGAGAAATAATTTGCTGTTGATTCTCTGGTTAGTGTATGTTATGATGTATTATTTTTGTGGTGCATTTTACCACCATGCCTTTCAATATGAACATTTTATGATGCTTATTATATCTGTAAAATCCTAACTCATCTATCTCCACTGACTGACGATTTTGGATCTCAGACTCACATGAGACTAACAAACTGTTCGATTAGATGCTGAGCTTTTAGAAACATAGAAGATAGGAGCAGGAGTAGGCCATTCAGCCCCTCGAGCCTGCTCCGCCATTCGATGAGATCATACACTTTCTATTTCTTTTAATCGTAAATTTGCATTGTATAATTTTCAACATCCCTTTTCTCCCCTTCCCCCCGTTCCCCTTTTACTACATAAATAAGAGCGAGAGAGCAGAATAAAAAGTGATAAAGCCATTCAAGGGTGATGTCAGGAAGCACTTCTTCACACAAAGGATAGTGGAAACCAGAAAGCTAAGTCAATTGAAAATTTCAAAACTGAGTTTTATAGATTTTTGTTAGGCAAGGGCATTTAGGGTTAGGGCACCAAGGCGGGTAAATGGAGTTAAGATACAGATCAGCCATGATCTAATTGAATGGTGGAACAGGCTCAAGGGGCTGAATGGCCAACTCCTGTTCCTATGTAACTGTTTGGGCTGGCTGAAGGGAAAGAGAATGTCACTTGAAAATTCAGGAAGGAAATTAAGTGGCATGAAAAACAGATATGCAAGAATAAGAGTTAAATTGAAAAAAAAAGTAATTAAGGAAGGCAGACAGAAACCCCAGAAGAAAAGTGTAAAGTGGCAGGAACAGAAAAATATGAAAACAAATCAGATTGAGGAATACAATAAAAACAAAGTTAAGAGAAGTAACAAGACCGTAGAAATTACTATTGGTGGTATTAGTGGACGAACACCAGCAGGTCCTCTGACATTCCTCTGCTCAGGATTTAATGGGGTAATAACCCATTTAAAATAAGCCATCCTGAAAACAACAGACAAAGGATTCTCAGTGGACATGTGAAGAATTTGTCCACTGATCTTTCAAATGTTAATTTCTAGGCTATGATGAAATTAAGAACATGTCAGAAAATCAGCAAAGAAAGAAGGGAACAAGGAACATGGCAAGAACAATAATGCCTGTGGATAGGACCATCTCATTTGTAAGTGTTAGTGGAAGTCCTAAATGTTATCTACTCCCCAGGTCTATAAATATGTCAAAGGGTAGTGATTCAGCCATGTAGTTCTTGGGAACCATTTGATTGTGTATAAATATTCTACTGTATGTTAAAATACAGATAGAAACATAGAATCTAGGAGCAGGAGTAGGCCATTCGGCCCGTCGAGCCTGCTCCACCATTCAATACGATCATGGCTGATCATTCAAATCCAGTACCCTGTCCCTGCTTTAATCCCCACAGTACACATATCCCACCCGACCCCCGTAACCCCACGTATTTAATTCCCCCTAACATATTCCATCCTATCCCCATAACCCCACATATTTAATCCCCCCCTAACACTAAGGGTCAATTTATCATAGCCAAATCAACCTAACCCGCACATTTTTGGACTGTGGGAGGAAACCGGAGCACCCGGAGGAAACCCACGCAGACACGGGGAGAATGTGCAAACTCCACACAGACAGTCACCTGAGGTCAGATTCGAACCCGGGTCTCTGGCGCTGTGAGGCACCAGTGCTAACCACTATGCCACCGTGATATGGTACTGATAAAAGTATCTTAATAAACTTTACAGTCTAAACCACAAACAATGGCATAACATAATTGTTCAGTTCAAAAACTGTTCAATGTCAGGACAAACATTCAGGTCACCTTGGATTCAGATCTCGTCTTCCTTTCCAAACTACACTAATAATTCATATAATAATAATTTCACATCAAAATATGTCAAAGCAACTTGGAAGTACAGTGAATGATATGTAGGTAGATTCACCTGGTCCCAAAACCAGAAAGGGAAACCCTTTGCTAATTATTAAGGAACTTTCGCTAAATTTTCATTTTTGATACTCCGACTGCAGAGTTTCACACTCCTGGTGTACAGGAGAGCTGAAAATAAAAATCTGCTCTATAGTTCTCGTCTCAGCTCCCGCCCCTCTACATAGCATCAGGGAATTCATTAATTTCTTTTCTCTCTCTATTAGGCCACAAGAGACTTTAGATGGATGCAAACCCACTATACCACTTGAGAATTTAAAATATGTATATTTTAAATGCTTTTCCACCAGCTATTTCTACTGAGCCACCGGTTTCAATATGCCCAATACAAAAAGATACTTATCAGAGAACTTATCAAGAACACGCCAAAGGGGCAGAAACCAACAGTGCCGCTTTGTGTACTTGCGGCCCAATCTCAATTGACGACTTTTACTGTTGTGTTACTTCTGAATTTTCCCCTTTGTTAAACTCACTGACAAGAAAAAATCTTTTCTGCATGACATTATCCCACAAGCAAAGGTATGTGTGCATTATAGCTTTACCCATGGGAATAAATGTAATGCACAGTGGAATATTTCCCATTAGCTCCAGATGTGACCTGGAGTGAAATACATTCAGACTTGACTGTGCAGCTGTTAATGCATAGAATCTTTGTTTTCCCTCTTTCAATTTTTCCTGTTTTTTGTTCCCAGTCATCTGAATAAATGGGGTTGTGGTCCCTCAAATTCTGGTTGCCCTCTGGCATCTCACCCAAGTATCTATTCCTCATTCATTTTTCTTTCTTTCATGTGTGAATCTAGTCAGGGAGTGGTAACAGATTATTGACCCCGCATCTTAGCCGAGGTTGAACTTGTCCTCACCCAACATCCACGAGTACTTTCCTGTTGGTGTCCCTGGATAGTGATCAGGAGCAGGAATCCTGACTTTTTTTCCCTCTTCCCAGCCTAAGGTGGATGAGGCCCATTGTAGCACCAACACCACGCTGGCTGAGATTAGATAACTGAATCTGTTTTCACAGAGAGGCGACATTATTCAAGTCTTTAAAATAGTGAACAGAGTGGATGATGTGAAGTAGACTTTTTAATTTCAATTGTTGCAAAACTAGAGAGCATCGATTGAATATAATCAAACATCAAAAGCACCTTGGGACGTTTTACTACGTTAAAGACGCTATATAAATACAAGTTGTTGTTATGTGAAGGTAGGAATTTATTTCCTCTGAGTGAGTGATGTGTGGAATGGACTTCTATCAGTTGGTCAGTACTAATCCACTGAGCTCCTTAAACAGATGATTATCTTGCAGAAAGTGAGATTGAAGGTTATAGGGATAGATTTAGGTGTTCATGATTAAATAGTTATCCAACACAGTAGTATACTATAACAAAATAATTAACCAACATGTGTTATGCTATTCAGTATATGGAGGAAGATTCTTTTTCCTTTTTGGACATTTCACTCTAGAATAAATTACCTTCTTCATAATTGAGGTGGATGGGAGCTGTGGCAGTGTAGTTGAGCTGTTAGTGGCGATTGGAGGGAATGGCTTTTCTCCATTCCATATTTTCTTATGTTCTTAATTCAGCAAAAATGGAACTTAAGCTTTAAATGTTCTTATTCCTCAAACTGTTTTGATTATTGGCAGGATACAAGGGTTTAAGATGTTAGAAGACAAATACAGACAACTCTTTGCGGGTGTGACAACTGACTGTTTACAGCCCTTTCGATGAGATAATCTGTGAAAGTGTTACTTTCCCACAGCAACAACCACTAAGACTGACTTTAACTTCTATTTTGTGAGGACACTATAGTGTTTTATTTATATTAGCATTCAGTAACAGAGCCCAGATTTACATTGATATCATTTGCACTGTGACTGTAGATAAGATCCATAAAATGTAATGAGCATAGTACTAAGATGTTTAGATTTTAGGTCAATGGGATGCCATTCTTATAATGAAGGGAACAGACACTGATATAAAGCATATGGAGTATAAGCAGGGTATGTTCATACCTGGATCTGTTACACCCTGGGGAGCCATATGAATGTGTTTTATAAATGAAGTGGCAAAACATGCAAATAAGCAGATTATTGTTCCCTTGGGTTTTATTTTACTTAGCCATAAAAGCCTATTAATATTCATGAGTATTTCATAAGTGATCTTGTCTGTGACCGTAGGTACTGTGGAGATTTAATATCCCTACTTAGTAAACTTGCTGTGTGTGAGGTTAAATAAAAATAGCCAACACTTTTCCAATTTTCTGTGGTGTTATACATTCTAACCTAGAAAAAGGAAGACTTGCATTTAAATAGCGCCTTTCAGGACCTTAGGACGTCCCAAGGCATTTTACAGCCAATGAAGTAGTTTTGAAGAGTAGTCATTGTTGCAATGTAGGAAACCCAGCAGTCAAATTGTGCATAGCAAGGTCCCACAAACAGCAATCTGATAATGACCAGATAATCTGTTTTAGTGATGTTGGTTGAGGGATAAATATTGGCCAGGACACTGGGGAGAACACCCCTGCTCATCTTCGAAATAGTGCCATGAGATCTTTTACGTCCACCTGAGAGAGCAGACGGGGCCTCAGTTTAATGTCTCATCCAAAAGACGACACCTCCGACAGTGCAGCACTCCCTCATTACTACACTGGACTGTCAGCCTAGATTATGTGCTCTAGTCTCTGGAGTGCAACTTGAACCAATGACCTTTTGATTCAGAGGCAAGATTGCTGCCACTGAGCCAGCCACGGCTAGAAGGAGAGTAAAGGACGAGACCCAGTTCATCACTACCTTTTCACAGTTAAATCTTTAATCTGATAGCAAAACACATGACAAAGCCACAAATGTGTTACGATGGTTGGGTCATAGGTTGTGAAGCCATGGTGGCCGACTGGTTACCTGTCTGTTGACTACAACGCTCATCTCCTAACTGAAGGAGACACATAACTCAAAAGTTACAAAGCCATGAGTTAAATAATTCCTCTTTCTATGCAGTGTTCTATTTATATTTGTGGGTTTGATTTTTGTGGCATAGTGGTTAGCACTGTTGCCTCACAGTGCCAGGGACCCGGGTTCGAACCCGGCCTCGGGTGACTGTCTGTGTGGAGTTTGCACATTCTCCCCGTGTCTGCGTGGGTTTCCTCCGGGTGCTCCGGTTTCCTCCCACAGTCCAAAGATGTGCGGGTTAGGTTGATTTGGCTATGATAAATTGACCCTTAGTGTTAGGGGGATTAAATACGTGGGGTTACGGGGATAGGGTGGGATATGTGTCGGTGCAGGCCCGATGGGCCGAAATGGCCTCTATCTGCACTGTGGGGATTCTGTGATATAAACCTGGAAATTAGGTTGTGTAGGATTATCATATGCACAATTAGCACATTTGCCACAATTTCCTCTGTGTGCTATTTTAATGGGGACATTAACCTATTTAAAAGCATACTAATACTGCCACAATGCAATTTCTAGACTACAGTTTCACTATCACCAATGCTAGTTTATACAATTATGATAACAAACTCTTCATATTAATGTATGGTCCTATAAATACCTGTGAATAAAATGCACAAAGACTCAACCAAAATGCAAACCCATGTAAAAGTCTTTCATATATCAAAAGGTAACTAAGAGATATTAGCCCAAAAATTGCGGCCCATGGCGTAGCTTCGGAGTACGCCGCAGACCTGTGAAAAGAATACGTACCTACTTGATGGGGGCCCTCCATGCAAACTTTCTCTCTGACGCTGCACACTGGAGGGCAGTGTAATGGCCCACGGATCCCGGGCACAGCTTGTGTGGAAGCGTACCTGGGACCACGTGGGCCTGGTCCTCCAATCAGGAAACAGAATTAGATTTTACATCATTTCAGAAGGGAATCCTGTAATCAGCTTTAATTACTATTACTTTACAGGATTGGAATTTAATTCCTAATTAGCTTTATTCCACTACTTCACTTAGTTCTGTTAGTAAAATGTAATTTTGCTGATAATAATTATCGACATCATTAAAACTCCAATCTTTGCAGAAATAAGAAAAACTCATTTGATACATAGAAACATAGAAACATAGAAAATAGGTGCAGGAGTAGACCATTCGGTCCTTTGAGCCTGCACCGCCATTCAATGCGTTCATGGCTGAACATGCTACCTCAGTACCCCATTCCTGCTTTCTCGCCATACCCCTTGATCCCCCTAGTTGTGAGTATTATATCTAACTCCCTTTTGAATATATTTAGCGAACTGGCCTCAACAACCTTCTGTGGTAGAGAATTCCACAGATTCACCACTCTCTGGGTGAAGAAGTTCCTCCTCATCTCAGTCTTAAATGGCTTCCCCTTTATCCTTAGACTGTGACCCCTGGTTTTAGTTTTCCCTAACATTGGAAACATTCTGCCCGCATCTAATTTGTCTAAACCAGTCAGGATTTTAAATGTCTCTATAAGATCCCCCCTCATTCTTCTGAACTCCAGAGGATACAAGTTCAGTTGATCCAGTCTTTCTTGATATGTCAGTCTGGCCATCCCAGGAATCAATCTAGTGAACCTTCGTTGCACTCCCTCAATAGCAAGAATGTCCTTCCTCAAGTTAGGAGACCAAAACTGCACACAATACTCCAGGTGTGGCCTCACCAAGGCCCTGTACAACTGTAGCATCACCTCCCTACTCCTGTACTCAAATCCCCTTGCTATGAAGGCCATCATGCCATTTGCTTTCTTGACTGCCTGCTGCACTTGCCTTCCCACCTTCAGTGACTGATGTACCATGACGCCCAGGTCTCGTTGCACCTCCCCTTTCCCTAATCTGCCACCATTCAGGTAATTGTCTGCCTCCCTATTTTTACCACCAAAGTGGATAACCTCACATTTATCCACATTGTACTTCATCTGCCATACATTTGCCCATTCACCCAACCTGTCCAAGTCAGTCTGTAGCCTCCTAGCATCCTCCTCATTGTTCACACTGCCTCCCAATTTAGTGTCATCCGCAAATTTGGAGATATTACAATTAATCCCTTCGTCCAAATCATTAATATATAATGTAAACAGCTGGTACCCCAGCACCGAACCCTGCGGTACCCCGCTGGTCACTGCCTGCCATTCTGAAAAGTACCCATTTACTCCTACTCTTTGTTTCCTGTGTGCCAACCAGTTCTCAATCCACGTCAACACATTACCCCCAATCCCATGTGCTTTAACTTTGCACACCAATCTCTTGTGTGGGACCTTGTCGAAGGCCTTCTGAAAGTCCAAATACACCACATCTACTGGTTCCCCCCCGTCCACCCTATTGGAAACATCCTCAAAAAATTCCAGAAGATTTGTCAAGCATGATTTCCCTTTCACAAATCCATGCTGACTTGGACCTATCATGTCGCCACTTTCCAAATGGTCTGTTATGACATCTTTAATAATTGATTCCATCATTTTACCCACCACCGATGTCAGGCTGACCGGTCTATAAATCGCTGCTTTCTCCCTTCCTCCTTTTTTAAAAAGAGGGGTTACATTAGCCACTCTCCACTCCTTCGGAACTGATCCAGAGTCTAAGGAATGTTGGAAAATGATCGTCAATGCATCCACTATTTCCAAGGCCACCTCCTTAAGTACTCTGGGATGCAGACCATCAGGCCCTGGGGATTTATCAGCCTTCAGTCCCATCAATTTCCCCAACACCTTTTCCCGACTGATAAGGATTTCCCTCAGCTCCTCCCTCTTACCAGATCCTTTGATCTCTTTTATTTCCGGAAGGTTGTTTGTGTCCTCCACAGTAAACACCGAACCAAAGTACTTGTTCAATTGATCTGCCATTTCTTTGTTCCCCATTATGACTTCCCCTGTTTCTGACTGCAGGGGACCTACGTTTGTTTTTACTAACCTCTTTCTTTTTACATATTTATAGAAGCTTTTGCAGTCTGTTTTAATGTTCTCCGCAAGCTTCCTTTCATATTTTATTTTCCCTGCCCTAATCAAACCCTTCGTCCTCCTCTGCTGAGTTTTAAAGTTCTCCCAGTCCCCGGGTTTGCTGCTACTTCTGGCCAATTTGTATGCCACTTCCTTGCTTTTAATACTATCCCTGATTTCCCTTGTTCGCCATGGTTGAGCCACCTTCCCTTTTTTATTTTTACGCCAGACAGGGATGTACAATTGCTGTAGTTCATCCATGCAATCTCTAAATGTCTACCATTGCCCTTCCACTGATAACCCCTTAAATATCGCTTGCCAATTTAACCTCGCCAATTCACGCCTCATACCCTCAAAGTTGCCCTTATTTAAGTTCTGGACCATGGTCTCTGAATTAACTGTTTCCTTCTCCATCCTAATGTAGAACTCCACCATACTATGGTCACTCTTCCCCAAGGGGCCTCGCACCACAAAATTGCTGATTAGTCCTTCCTCATTACACAACACCCAGTCCAGGATGGCCTCCCCTCTAGTTGGTTCCTCAACATATTGGTTTAGGAAACCATCCCTTAAACACTCCAGGAAATCCTCCTCCACCGTATTGCTTCCAGTTTGAGTAGCCCAATCTATATGCATATTAAAGTCACCCATGATAACTGCTGCGCCTTTTTTGCATGCACCTCTGATTTCCTGTTTCATACCCTCCCCCACCTCACTGCTACTGTTTGGAGGTCTGTACACAACCCCCACTAACGTTTTCTGCCCTTTGGTGTTCTGCAGCTCAACCCATATTGATTCCACATCCTCCAAGCTAATGTCCTTCCTAGCTATTGCATTAATCTCCTTTTTAATCAGCAATGCTACCCCACCCCCTTTTTCTTTTATTCTATCCTTCCTGAATGTTGAATACCCCTGGATATTCAGTTCCCAGCCTTGATTGTTCTGGAGCCACGTCTCTGTAATCCCAATCACATGATATCCGTTAACATCAATTTGCACAGTCAATTCATCCACCTTATTACGGATACTCCTTGCATTAAGACACAGAGCCTTTAGGCTTGTTTTATTAACACCCTTTGTCCTTTTAGACTTATGATTTAGTATGGCCATTTGTGTTTCTTGCCTTTGTTTACTCGGATTTCCCTTATTGTTTCTCACCCTTCTAACATTTGTTTCTGACTGCATATTACTTCCCCCTGTTTCGCTACATAGGTTCCCATTCCCCTGCCATATTAGTTTAAATCCTCCCGAACTGCCTTAGCAAATATTACCCTGAGGACATCGGTTCCAGTCCTGCCCAAGTGCAGACCGTCCCTTTTGTACAGGTCCCACTTCCCCCAGAACTGGTTCCAATGCCTCAGGTATTTGAATCCCTCCCTCCTGCACCACTGCTCAAGCCACGTATTTAATCTCGCTATCCTGTTCATGCTACTCTGATTAGCACGTGGCACTGGTAGCAACCCAGAGATTACTACCTTTGAGGTCCTACTTTTCAATTTAGCTCCTAGCTCCCTAAATTCCGCTTTTTACCTATATCGTTGGTACCTACATGCACCACGACAGCTGGCTCTTCACCCTCCCTTTCCAGAATGTTCTGCAGCTGCTCCGAGACATCCTTGACCCTTGCACCAGGGAGGCAACATACCATCCTGGAATCTCGGTTGCGGCCACAGAAACTCCTGTCTATTCCCCTTACAATTGAGTCCCCTATCACTATAACTCTACCACTCTTTTTCCCGCCCTGCTGTGCAGCAGAGCAAGCCATGGTGCCATGAACCTGGCTGCTGATGCCTTCCCCTGGTAGGTCATTTCCCCCAACAGTATCCAAAACGGTATATCTGTTTTGGAGGGAGACGACCGCAGGGGACTCCTGCACTACCTTCCTGATATTGCCCTGCCTCTTGGTCACCCATTTACTGTCTGACCTAGCCTTTACCCGCGGTGTGTTCAACTCACTAAATGAGCAATCCACAAAGTTCTCGGCATCGTGGATGCTCCAGAGTGAGTCCATCCGCAGCTCCAGTGCCGCCATGCGGTCGATCAGGAGCTGCAGCTGGACGCACTTCCTGCACACATAGTTGTCAGGGACACTGGAAGTGTCCCTGATTTCCCACATAGCACAGGAGGAGCACGACACGGTTCCGAGATTTCCTGCCATGACTTAACCCTTATATTACTTTATTAAGTTAAGTCCCTGAAAACAAAATATAAATCGAACCTACCTTTTAAATTCCCTCTACCCCTAAAGGTTAGAGGAGGTGGGAGGGTGGGAGACACTACTAGTGTAGTGTCTCGGGTTTAGCAACAGCTCCACCTATATACGGGTACCAATGAATTGGCCCCGCCCTCTGACTTTGACCCCTGCTGATTGATTAGAAAACTGGTTTCCACTGCCTGCTGTGCCAATTTACTGCTACTGCAGTGTAACCTTGTTTTACTCTTAAACCAACAGAATCCCAAATAGTTAACTTTTCCCCTTCACTTAAACTGCTTAAGTACTCTTATCAAGAATGATTTAAAGAGAACTAACAATTAAAGAACTACTCCCACTTACCCAAACTCACAGCACTCTCTGCTGACTTGCACAATTAAACTATTCAATTTCTGAGATGAAAATGGTTAAAACATGCCTGAAGTATCCACTTACGCTGATGCAAACAGGCCCTGTACCTGTTTGCATCAACCATAAAATTTTTGTACACAATTACTGAGCAGTTGGTGGGCAAATATCCCAACTCTGCTCCAGCAATTGTTTTTTCTTTGGCCATGCGGATGATCTGTCAACACGTACGTTGACAGATCCCAAGTTCGGGACTTAGCGCATGCGCAAGTGGAAATCCCGAGCTTGCGGGCCATTTCAAAGATGGTATGACTGCGTACGCTCAGGGCTGGATTTTGAAGTTGGAGTCGGGTTGGGGTCAGGAATCACACATTCTGGCTTGTGAACCCGCCTCCATCGAGATGTGGCCAACCCAGTGTATTTTGCCTTCATTGACCTTGTTGAGCCCGAATCTGCAACTTTAACCGTCCCCCCCCTGCCACCAAACCCGACTCCACGGGTCATTGAAAATCCAGCCCTCAGAGTTCGCCATCATACCCACTGCAAATTCTGGCCCATTTATAAATTTTACACATATTATCCACTTTTCTCTTCCCCTACTGAAGATGGTGACTTACATTAGGATGTGTTCCATAGGTGCTGCCTATCCTTTGTTATCTCATCCAAGTGGCCACTTTATACATTGAGTCTAGACTAATCAGTTTTGAGAATATCACAGCTGAGCCCAATTCTGGCGCCATCAGCTGTGCACATTCGTCACGGGGTCACAAGATAGTGATCAAGAGAAAGAATCCTGGTCACCTTTTTTAACCTCTCTAGCTTTGGTACACAGAAACCAATGTTTTTTCCTTTCATAACGTTTAGCATTATATGATGATTCAGTCGAGTACAATTCCTCTTAAACCTTACACCTGAGAGGCTATTGTGCTTGTCCAATTCCCATTATACAGAGCTTCGTTTTCCAACTTGTAAAGCTATAAATGAGGTAAGTGAATATCTGAGCTGCAGTTGGGATACGAACTAATTAAATTACACATGTCATGACAATAGAATGCAGCAATAAAATGGAACAAAAAAAGCTGTTGGCAACAGAGATGTATAACCACATGAAATGGTCTTTTATTCAAAAGAAGAAACGTGTAATAAGTGATACTGGAACTGTTCATGGCTTTGATTTAGTGAGTGATGTTGGAATGTTATTTGATGTATAGCAAGGCACTTTGGTGGAGTAGATCCAGCTATTGCCCTTCAAAGTATTTTTGATTTAGTTTTAATAAACTAGCTGTTTGTGAGAGAGGCATCATTTCATAAAGTATTAAAAATATTGGTATTGGAAGGGTGTTCTCTGTCTGTCTTAGACTCTGTAGGGCAAAACTATTGATATACAAACATTTAGCATGAATGTCCCTTTTAAACAGCACGAAAGGGTGCAGAAATGCAATAAGATGCATTGGCCCATATTTTCCGATCCCTATGGGTGTGTACGCGCTGAAAACTGGCTTTTCCGATCTGTCAAGAATGCTTTTGACAGATCGGACGCCTGCCCTGGAGAAGGGCCTCTGCGGGCGGATAGTTCCACTTTCTTGAGAACCTCCGCCCGCAGAAAACTCTTAGAAATCTTACGCCTGGTAAAAGCAGGCGTAAGGCCTGCTTTTACCAGCATAAGAGTTGAAAAAGTAAAAAAAAAAGTTTTCACTCATTTATCATTTAAAAATACTTTAAAAAAGGTAAGTTTATTTTTAGCCCCGTAAAAAACTTACTTTTTTTTTCAAAAAATTAAATTTTTGTTTAAAATATTTAATTTATTGTAATTTCAACTCATTTTAAAAGTGTGATTTAAAAAAAAAATTATTTAATGTTTCAGGGTGTTTTGGGGGTGATCTCCATTCGTATATTTGACAGGTCTATCTGTCAAGTGTATGAAGGGAGATTCCCTTCTTTGATTGGCTCGCCTGGCCCACATGATCCCAGGGACGCTTGCGAACCGCATGCACCTCTAGGATACCTGGGCCCTGCGCATTTGAGTTTGGAGAGGTCCAGGAGCGGAAGTGTCCGCACCTTGGAAGCCCTCAGGTAAGTCCGTAGATTTTTTCCAGATCGGAGGCCTCCGCACGCAGGAAGCCTCCGATCAGAAAATACGGGCCTATGTTTTTACTGCCCGCTCACAAAGCTGTGAATTGCAAGATGCATGAGCCCATGAAAGGAAAGGTAGTTGCATAAGCTTCAGATCAACAGTAACTATTTACCTCTCCAAGGGATTGCATATTTTGTATACAAAAGTTACTTTTAAAAATTGCCATTTATTTACAGCGCATCATGGAGAAGTTCTTTGTTGTTCCATTTCAGGCAGCACAGATTTTAAAGGTAGGTTGGTGTGATGCAGTGCAAAGGCGATCCCTTTGCAGCGTGTCTCTTCAATATCCCTGCATTCACTTTATTTAGAGATTGATCACTGGACAAGCTATTTTGTCAGTCTCCAGCAATTATTGCACACTGACAAAAAGATTCACAACTGGTCAGTAATCAGCTTCAATCCAATAATCAGATGTAATGATCGGATTTAAACCAATAATCTTTTGCTTGCCTGAAGGGACAGAGTCCCTTTCTGCCTTCCTGCAGGGGTGAAGATAAAATTGAGCAGGAATCCTTCAGGTATGCGTAGGCTTTCATTCAATATTGAAAAAGCAACAATTTGGGGAAACTCAGGGAGTAATGGAAAGCAAAATTGGGCAGGGTGTAAAACCAACGTTGCACCCGATCCTGTTAGTTTCCCGATGGGCGTGTTAGATTAAAATTGCCCCCTGAGGAATTTTAACTCCCCAAGGAAGGGTAGGCCGGGGGCACGCGGGAAGGTAAAAATTTTAAAATTCTCAAACCCGACCCCAACCCACCCACTTCCAGTTTTAATGGAGGCGGCTTGGTTATCAACATCTTTTAAGGAGGCTGCATGCCTCCATTTTAACTGAATTAAAATTTTTAACGCATGGAGGCCGGGATTCCTGGGCCTCGGGAATACCGGCGGGTAAAAGGAGGTGAGAAGGGCCGGATCCATGAGGTAACTGCCTTTGTTGCACTGCTTGCGGGCCAGGAGGAGCAGGGGTGTTTTTACTCAGGCCCAACAAGCTTACCTCCATGCGAACGGACCCCCGCAATGTTCTCCCCACCAACACCCCCCCTCCCCCCACAATGTCCTCCTCTCCCGTGATGTCAGAATTACCTGTCTCCCAGTGTCCGGCTAATTTAAGCCCGACATACAAAAAATGTAAAAGATGTCCTGAAGTTAAATTCGGTAGGACGTGCGGAAAACCCTTATTTCCAGATTTCCTATCCGAAAATCCTCCCCCTCACTCTCTTCCCGGCTCCGAGTGAATATCAAGGCCTATGTCTCAGCTAGACCTGTACCATCATGCTATTAATTACAAACGCTGGGAACAAATCGTTTTATTTGTTTGCAAACAAATGTACAACTACAGAATAGAATTATGGCAAAAATTGCAATAAATACAACACAACATAAACACAAATGACAAACAATTCTCATCACTAAAAATTGTTTAGCGCCTCGGGAAATAAAACCTTTACAATTGGTTGGTCATTTCTGCTAGCACACAACCCACTTCCATCTTTTCTGCAGCAAATAACCTTCATATTAACAGCACCGGGAAGGTAATTTAAGCCTTGGATGGTTTTTCCATTTTCTCTGAAAGAATGGACATATTTCTTTTTCCGTACACGAAGAGTTGAGGAAGATTGTACTTGTGTGGAGACTCAATTGGTGAGATAATGCAAGAGGCTTCTGAATTGATTCAGGTTGCTCTTTTATTGTCTCATTCAGCCTGGAATGCCAACTTCATAGGAATATTCCACATATGGCCTACTTACCCATCCACGCTTGCTGCCTAACCATACTTGGAGAAGTCAGTTCTCTTATAGACCAAGGCTATGTACAGCTGCAGATGATTGGATTTTGGGTGATTAAAATTGCATATGCATATCTACCACCAGTTTGGAGTATCTCTTTGCACTAATGATTGGCAGTAAAGGTTGTTTACGGATTGAAGAAGGGCTAATACAGCTCACAGTAGGGGTTGGGGAGTGGGGTGCAGAGCTGGAAAAAGAAGTTACTATCTTCAATGACCAAGTGCAGTATTTTGACTGACCGCTTTTCGTCCAACTGAAGGCCAACTTAGGCGGAATAATTTTCCACCTGTCAGTAATTTTGACACAGCTCTATTGAACAGAAAATTAAATATTAGCAGTGAAGTTTCCTTTGTTTTTCTGGTTGATGTTCCCATTTTCTGACGTATGTTTAAAAAGCTGTAATGGTTTTCCGCTATGTCACAAAAAATTCATGCCAATATTTGGTATGTAGCTCCAACTAATTGTTGCTATGTCGCATATTTCCAAATGGGAATATGAACCAGAAAAAACAGTTGTGTCAGCCGTGTCTCAGTGGGTAGTATTCTCGCCACTGAGTCAGAAGGTTGTGGGTTCAAGTCCCACTCTAGGGAATTGAGCATAAAAAATCTAGGCTGACACTCCAGTGCAGTGCTGAGGGAGTGCTGCTCTGTCAGAGGTGCCGTCTTTCGGAGGAGACCTTAAACCAAGGTCCTTCAGGTGGATGTAAAAGATCCCATGGCACTATTTCGAAGAAGAGCAACGGAGTTATCCCCAGTGTCCTGGCCAATATTTATCCCTCAATCAACATCACTAAAACATATTGGGCTGGATATTCCGACCCCAACGGGTGTGTACGAGGTGTGTACACACCTGTAGGGGCCTCGCAAGTGCCGGTTTCAGGCATGCGCTAAAACCCGGCACTTCTGATCTGTCAAGAATTCTCTTGACAGATCATCCGCCTGCCCGGGAGAAGGGCCTCCGCGGGCAGAGAGTTCCGCTTTCTGCACAACCTCTGCCCACTGAAAATCTTTAAAAATCAGAATAAGAGTTTAAAAAAATAAAAAAATATATATTTTTTTACTCATTTCTAATTTAAAAATACTTTTCAAAAAGGTAAGTATATTTTTAGCCCTGTAAAAAACTTTAATTATTTTTTTCAAAAAATTTAATTTTTGTTTAAAATAGTTAATTTAATTTAATTTTAAATAATTTTAAATACGTGAATTAAAAAAGTAATTATTTAATGTTTAACTGTGTTTTCTAAGTGATCTCCATTCATACTTTTGACAGATCTATGCGTAGAGACCTGTCAAAAGTGTGAAGGGGGATTCCCTTCTTTGATTGGTTCCCCATGGCCCACGTGATCCCAGGGACGCTTGCAAACCGCCTGCACCCCTGGGATACCTGGGCCTCTGTGCGCGCGGACCAGGAGAGGCCCAGGATCGGAAGTCTCAGGACCTATGGAGCCAACAGGTAAGTGCGTAGATTTTTCCCGATCGGCGTCATCCGCAAGCAGGAAGCCTCCGATTTGAAAATCCGGCCCATTATCTGGTCATGATCACATTGCTGTTTGTGGGAGCTTGCTGTGCGCAGTTTTGGCTGCTGCGTTTCCTACATTACAACCGTGACTACACTTCAAAAAGTACTTCATTGGCTGTAAAGCACTTTGGGACGTCTGGTGGTCATGAAAGGTGCTATATAAATGCAAGTCTTTCTTTCAAATAGTTTTATGACTTTCGCACTTGGAGGTGATTGTTACACTCAGAGCAAAACTACATGGCAATAATGTGGCAAACCCAGCAAGAAGATAGCATCACAGCATTTTCTCCTAAAATCCTTTTGGAGAAGCAAAGAAAAAAGTAGAAAGAACTTGTATTTCTAAAGCACCTTTCATGACCTCAGGATGTCCCAAAGCGCTTTACATCCAATGAAGTACTTTTTAAAGTGTAGTCACTGTTGTAATGTAGGAAATGCGGCAGCCAAGTTGCGCACAGCAAGGTCCCACAAACAGCAATGTGATAATGAGCAGATAACCTGTATTAGTGATATTGGTTCAGGTGTAAATATTGGCCAGGACACCAGGGAGAACTCCTTTGCTCATCTTTGAATAGTACCATGGTATTTTTTATGTCTACTCGAGAGGGCACACAAAGTCGCGGTTTAACATCTCATCCAAAAGACGGCACCTCTGACAGTGCAGCACTCCCTCAGTACTGCACTGAAGTGTCAGCCTAGATTTTGTGTTCAACTCTCTGGAGTGGGACTTGAACCCACAACCTTCTGACTCAGAGGCGAAAGTACTACCAACTGGGCCACATCTGACACCACATTGAAGCAATGGGAGGACTATCAGAGGACGTCCATATCCAAGGGAAAAGAGTATACAGAACCAGAATGTGATACCTGGACTTAATAGAGGACCAGCATTTAAAGAGGTTTGTGAAGTGGTATTCTAGATGTTTTCAAACATCTATGTCTGTAGCTGTGAAAGTCTGTGATGCACAAAGAAGGATCTTCCATGTGAATGTCGACTAACCGAGGCCAACACATGACTCTTAAATCCTCAGCCAGTTTCACTGACATGTAGAGGTACACAGATTGTTTTGTATTTGTGCTGGTACCTGATATAATTGTGAATAGATTCAGATATGGCGTATGGTAGGGTAGTTACTTCCCCTCCAGATAAAGGGTTGCGGTTTAGTAGGGTAGCACGGAAATGGCAGTTGAAAATATTGCAGATAGTGCCATATGTAGAAAAAATGACAATAGGTAATAGCATGCTTTCCAACTAATCTTGTAGGCTTGGCTTTGTATCAGTTAAGGTGTGGTGCACAACATCACTAAAAAGGGAGATAGTCAGTGGTGGATCAGCCTCCACATCCTCGCCAGACTTTTACAGACAAACAAAAAGATGCATTGGTATAGCACCTTTCATATAAAGAACATCCCAAAGTGCTGAGCCAATGCTAACGGACTGGCTCCCTCATAAGGCTGTAGGATTCTCTCGGAAAGAGGGGCCGATAATACAGTTCTATGAAAACATTCATGATGGCACTCGGGAAATCTCCCGATTTCTCATATGGCCATGTCCGCCCCTGATGGTGGCGGAAAGCTTGGTCGAAGAAAGTTTCTAAAGTAGGAGAGGGTGGTGGAGAATTCCAGAGAGTGGCCATCCCCTTGTGACTTTCCTGGCTGGTTGGTTGAATGCTGCTTTTCCTTTCTTGTCTTTTTTTAACATCGTTATTCCTTTTCAGACATTCTGCAATTGCTCGCCCCTTTGCTTGGAGGAGATAGTAATCAATTCCTTTGCTATTTCATCCCAGGTTAATATGGTGAAATTGGGGTGAAGATTGCTGCTTGCTCAATAATGAGGGTCACATCCAACTCAATAAAACACACTTTGCATGGTTTTTAAATCATTAGTTGCAATTTTCTGCTCAGCAGATCGCAATTACCACTCAATGCTATGTTATGGAGGTCAAGAGATTCATTGCCAGTGTGCTTGGATGCTAACCTCTGATTATTGTAGCTGAGTGCTGATTGGACTTCTTAACATCTTATCAGTTGGGAATCATAGTGTGCTGCTGGCCAGCAAATTCTGCATTCCTTAGTGGGCAGCAGTTGAGTTCATTGCCAGAGTAATAATTATGTAAAGGGTCTTACTGTCCAACAGCTAGAAAGCCATCCTTCAAAATCTACGATAAATTCACTGCATCAACCCTATTGCTAGAGTAACCTTTATACTGGGCACATTCATCTCAGATATGAAAAGGGCAGTACACTATCTTTCTGTTTTTGTTGTATTAACGCACCTGCTATTTTCAGCGGACCTTTTCAAATTCTTTATTACTTTATAATTTACTAACAAACTGACCTAGTACGAATGTCAAGAACTGTTACATGATCACCATATTTAATATTTGGGGTGAGAGGCAAAGATCACCAATCGTTACCAACAAGGGTCCAAATCTGGTTCCCTCTCGACCCTTAGGGGGTGATCTTGCCAGCCCTGGGGAGGCGGGTTTGGAGGCGGGACTGCCGGGAAAATGGCAGAATCTGGGGGTGGGTACCCATCCCGCCCCCCAACCCGCCTCCGTGCCATCTTCCCAGGAGGCGGGTACCCGACTTGTGCCGGGTCCCACCTCCTGGAGGCGGGAAGGGGATTAGTGCCAATTAACTGCCTGTTAACAGGGAGTTAACAGGCAATTTTTTAGCTAATCCCTATTTTGAGCCCTGAAGTGTGGGCTTCCCGACGGCTCCGAACCTTGCCAGGGTCAGCGAGGTGGGCCGTCGGTCTGCGGGGGTCAGAGGGGCTGAGATGTCCGATGTGCAGGTGAGTGATGGGTGCATGTGTGCAGAGGTAAGTGTATGAGGTGAGTGTAAAGTGTTTTAATAAGTTTTACTTACCTTTGCTTCTTCCTGCAGGCTTCCTCCCTTCAGGTCTCGGGAGTCCCTAAGCTCACCGGCACAGAAAGCAGAATGGCCGCTGAACTGTCAAAAGCTGCAGCCTTCTGCTTTCTGCTCAGGAAGGCTTTCTAATTAAGTCTTGAGTAAAGCTTCACAGAGCTGTCAAATGATGACAATTCATCTGTCAAAAGTTCTTGACAGATGAAACGTCACTCGCTGACGTCACCTGTAACTGGCTTTCCCTTAATTGGCCTGCTAAACCCGCTGGGCGGGCTTAACAAGGTCAATCAAGGGAAAATAGCGTGGGTTGGCCACAAGTCGATGGAGGCGGGACTAAAATCCGACAAGTGGGAGTCCCGCCTCCAAAAGCTCCCCATTGACAAAATCCAGCCCATCGTATTTAATGAAAATAGTTGTGTCAATAGATCGTTAACCTTAACATGCTGGATTACCTCATTGAGAAGAAACTGATCCAATGCGCAATAGGAGGATATTTGCCAGGATCAGCACATTTCCTAAGTGTTATATTTTGGTCAGTTAAATCAAATGCCTTCTAATGAATGAAGATTATTCTTACAAACTGATTTGTTCTGCCAGCTGTGGTGAAGCATGAATGCAATATTTTATCTAATTGCATACCAGTGCCAAGTTATTTATCCTGCTAACAAGTTCCTTATTCTGCCAAACAAAAACAAGGCAAAACGGTTGCGGTCGATTCTCAAAGCAACCACAAATGGTTTGGATTTGAAATCTAGGATTTCCTCCTAGGATTGAGCTTGGCAACGGGATATATTTGAAGTGGTTTCCAAATTTTTAGGTCATGTAACCATTTAAGATTATAAGGAAGAAGTCTAAATTGCGTCACTCAAAAATCCAATATGATCCTGTACAAAGTAAAATATATTGATTATTGTGTAACAGTGTATAGGATTATTGGAATTTCAATCCTTTTTCAATCACTTCAAGGTGACAATTGAAGGTATCTCAATAATATTTTGATGAACATTGCATTCTCTCTTTGGCATCAGAGGTTTAAATCCTGATTGAAATGACTGATTGACTAATTACCTGTGGCAACTCAATTACACTTTCATCAGCCCTTCGGGAAGCCAATGAGTGTAATCAAGAGCTAGATCAACCCAAAATCCCATCAATGCTTTTACACAATTCCATCATAAATCTGGTGAATCACCATTTTGTAGCTGGACATACCGTATAGGTTCTGGGGTAGAATTCCCCTGGGGGTTCTCCTGCTCTCCCACTGTAACTGTGGGAGAAACAGTGAGAACGGTGAGAGATTGGGAGGAATCCGATGGAAGTTTCAGTTTACAAAAAACAAGAAATCACTTGTTTTTTTTAAAATTAACTTTGAATTTTTTGTGATCAGTAAACCAAGGTTTGACAGAGTAACGAATGACTGCTGCTATTGGTGTCAGTGTTGCTCAGTTGGTAGCATTCTCACCTCTGAGTCAGAGGTTTGTGGCTTCAAGCTCTGCTCCAGGACTTGAACATTTGGGCCAAGAAAGTTGCTGGTGCCGAGCCCGTTTTGCAGGTTCTAAACGGGCACCTAACCTCCCAACATGGCGGGCAGCATGAACAAACTCATTCTGTGCATGAAGTGCGCTGCCCGCCACATTGGGTTGGGCTGCTACACAGGCGTCCAGGACGTGCAGCGGAAGAATGTAAAACAATGATTCAAATATTTAAATAAGCGTCCTACGTCTGTTGTAGGAGGCTTTTGTGATATTGGAGAGCCCCAGCACCACATGATAAACTCACTCAGCAACTCATGGCGTTGACAAGCAGGAAGGACCCTTCGGCAGTGCTATTTAAAGGGCTCATCTACTACATGCAACTAAGTTATATCACCCGTCTCCGTCCCTGCCTCAGCCCATCTGCTGCTGAAACCCTCATCCAAACTCAACTATTCCAATGCTCTCCTGGCTGCTCTCCCATCTTCCATCCTCCATAAACTTCAGCTCATCCAAAGCTCTGCTGCGCATATCCTGACTCGCACCATGTCTCGTTCACCCATCACCCCAGTGCTTGCTGACCTACAATGGCTCCCGGTCCAGCAACACCTCAAATTTTAAATTCTCATCCTTGTTTACAAAATCCCTTCATGGCCTCGCCCCTCCCTATCTCTGTAACCTCCTCCAGCCCTACAATCCTCCGAGAACTCTGTGTTCCTCCAATTCTGGCCTCTTGTGCATCCCCAGTTTCCTTCGCTCCACAATTGGCAGCCATAACTTCAGCTGTTTAGGCCCTAAGCTCTGGAATTCCCTCCCTAAGCCTCTCTGCCTCTCTACCTCTCTCTTCTCCTTTATGACACTCCTTCCACAATTTACATAAATGAGTTGGACTCGGGAATTGGAAGTACTATATCTGAATTTGCAGATGACATCAAATTGGCGGATATAGTTCATACTGAGGAAGACGTGACAAAATACAGAAAGACGTTAACAAACTTGTAGAATGGGCGTGTAAAAGGCAAATGAATTTCAATGTAGAAAAGTCTGAGGTGGTGCACTTTGGTAGGAGGAATAAGGAGGCCACCTACTCCTTGGAAAATAAGAGTCTAAATGGGGTAGAGGCGCAAAGGGATCTGGGATACAGATTCACAAATCATTAAAAGTAGCAACATAGGTTAACAAAGCCATAAGAAATGCAAACAAAGCACTGGGGTTCATTTCTAGAGGAATAGAATTCAAAAGCAGAGAAGTTATGGTAAACTTAAAAAGAATCTTGGTTAGACCACACTTCGAGTATTGTGCACAGATCTGTTCTTCCTATTACAAAAAGGATATTGAAGCACTGGAGAAGGTGCAACAAAAATATTTACAAGGATGATGCCAGAACTGAGAGGGTACAATTACCAGGAAAAACGATATAGGCTGGGGCTCTTGTCTCTAGAAAAGAGAAGCGTGAGAGGTCACCTGATAGAGGTCTTGACAATTATGAAGGGGTTCGATAAGCTAGACATAGAGAAGATGATGCAGCTTATGGAAGTGTCCATAAATTTAAGATATTAACTAATAAATCCAATAAAGATTTCAGGAGATACTTCTTTACTCAGAGAGTGGTGAGAATGTGGATCTCGCTACCACAAGGAGTAGTTGAGGTGAATAGCATAGATTCATTTAAGGGGAAGCTAGATAAATACATGAGGAAGAAAGGAATAGAAGGATATGTTGATAGGGTGAGATGAAGTAAGGTGGGTGGAGGCTAGTGTGGAGCATAAACACCAGCATGGATCTGTTGGGCCAAATTACCTTTTTCTGTGCTGTAAATTATTTGTAATTCTTTGTAGCTTTTTGTTTGATGTTAGCTGTGGCTCAGTTGGTAGCACACTTGCCTCTGAGTCAGAATGTTGTGGGTTCAAGTCTCACTACAGAGACTTGAATACAAAATTCTAGGCTGACACTCCAGTGCAGTGCTGAGGGAGTGCTGCACTGTCGGAGGTGGTGTCTTTCGGACAAGACGTTATACTGAGGCCCCGTCTGCTCTCTCAGGTGGACGTAAAAGATCTCATGGCACTATTTCAAAGAAGAGCAGGGGAGTTCTCCCCGGTGTCCTGGCCAATATTTATCCCTCAATCAACATCACTAAAACAGATTATCTGGTCATTATCACATTGCTGTTTATGGGAGCTTGCTGTGCGCAAATTGGCTGCCGCATTTCCTACCTTACAACAGTGACTACACTTCAAAAAGTACTTAATTGGCTGTAAAGTGCTTTGGGACGTCCTGAGGATGTGAAAGGCGCTATATAAATGCAAGTCTTTCTTTTTTTTTAAAGCTTACGGGGTAAAAATTGAGTCGCGCCCCATTTGGGGCACTAACCTCGCTGGGGCGCGACTTTTAGCGCCCCGAAAAAATTAGCGGCCCCGCGCCGGAACTTCAGTGGTTGCGCCCCAAGAGGGAAGCAGGGCGCCACTGGAAGCACCCCGCATCCCTCTTGGGGCGCTGCGAGTGAATATCTTGGCGCTACGTGCCGCAGCGCCATGCGCTGCGGCACGTCGCGCCGCGGTATTGCAGGCCTTCCTCCCCTTCTTAAAGGGGAGGGACCCTGCGCAGCGCGAACCGGGGCCCAGCTGGGCCCCCAGGGATCGGGAGTGCCGGCAAAAGAGCCCGGCACTCAAGAGAAGTGCCGGGCTCTTGGAGCGCAGCCGGCACTTCACGGTGGGGGGGCTTCACGGGGGCCGGGGACAGCAACGGGGGCAGGTGCTGGCAGGCGGCCAGCAACAAAAATGGCCGCCTGCCACCTCCCCTTTAAATATCGCCGCCCCGGCCGCACGTACGCCTCCCTGAACCCGTCGGACATAGCGTCTGGCGGTAAATCAGGGGGCGCGACTGAAGATCACGGCCGGGGCGCGAGCGGGGTGCTGCGCACGGCGATGACGTCATCGCCGGCGGCGCAGCGCCACAAGGCGCTACCGGCTGGCGCCGCCGCTAACCTCCCGCTGAATTTTTCGGGAGGCGTGGGCGGCGCTGCGCCCGGGCGTTAGCTGCTTTACGCCCCATTAGCGCCCTCTTAAGGCGCTAACGGGAGGCGCAAGCAGCTGAATTTTTCCCCCTACCTCTTTAACCAAGCTTATGGTCACCTGTCCTAATATAACTTTATGTGGCTCAGTGTCAAATTTTGTTTGCTAACATTCCTGTGAAGCGGCTTGATACATTTTACTAAATTAAAGGAACTATATAAATACAAGTTGTTGTTGTAGTTGCTGGTTTGTTCTTTTAGGTTGCTGGTTAACTTCTGGTGTTTCTTGGCCTGTTATAAAACTGAATTTTGAGCTCTAAGAAGTTTTTTGCGGGTGCTGCACTGTTTTTGTCTGCCTTCACAACAGTCATGGGTGGTCTGGTAGGGCTGTCTTTGGGGCCTAGGATGAGGTGGAACGACAAGGCAGAGAAGCTGCCATAATATGGAGGAAGAGGAGGGCACTGTGCAGGATGCCATACCCACAGTGGATCTTCAGGCAGCACTACCTGAACTTCTCCGAGAAGCGATGTCTCGGGTGCCTTTGTTCCAGGAGGCTATCACCGAGATAAGTTACCTGCTGCAGCCACAACCTGAGCTTTGAACCAGGGCATGAACAGCTTAAACTGTGGCTGTCAAGGTCACCGTAGCCCTTAACTTTTATGCGACAGGCTCCTTCCAGGCTGCAGCAGGTGACATCAGCGGCATCTCAGTTTGCAGTCCACCGCTGTATCAGGTAGGTCACCGAGGCTCTCTGCACCAAGAGAAACATTTACACCTCCTTCTTCATTGACAGAGAGAAGCAGAAGGAGAGAGCACAACGTCTCAAGTTGTAAGCGACCTTCTCCTGCAAGAAAGAAAGGATTGTGTTCGTGACAGTCTTGTGAGATGTTTATAAAATGGTCAAATAGTTGGCATGCAGTGTGTGTAAGATGTGAGGTTTTGCAATAGTAGTGAGATCGTATGAGGAGAAGGAGGTGGAGTGAAGTATGGTGCAGCAAACAAAGCCGGGAAGGGCCGTTTTGGGAGTAGTGAGGCTGGAGGTGGTAGAGGTGTGAGCAGAGAGTAAGAGTACAGTATTGTTACCTTGTCAACTCTGGTGTAGTCATTGAACTTCTTTTGGAATTTCAGCCATGTTCTGAGAGCTAAGTTCCTGGCATTGACCTCCTCTGTGACCTCTTCCCACTGACGGCAGAGGTGATGCCTGGAGGGCTTTCTGTCCCCCAGCCATGTTCTTCAATCAGGGAAGATTTCCCGCTGTCTGCAGCCTGAGTGTACCTCCCCATTAAGAGGTGCTGGTAGCTGCCTTTAAGTGGCATCAGAGAAACCTGATTTCTGGCCCCCCAAAAAGGCTGCACATTTGAATTAATTCAAAGAGGTCCCAACCCGGGACCACGTGAACAGGCGCATGCAGTGAGTGTCCTGTCCCCAACGCATCAGTTTTAATGGAGCGATCGTATTTCTAGGCAATAATCTAGGCTGGCAATGCAGTGCAGTACTGAAGAATGTTACATTGGTCAAGATGCCATTCTTTGGATGAGATCGTAAATTGAACTATTACCTGGTCCAGTGGTTTAGTTGGAAGTTATAAGATCCCATGGCACGATTCTATGAAGAGCAGAGAGCTTTCCCAAGGACCTTGACAACCTACCTCCCTCAACCAACACATTCAAAAATTGCTCATCCGTGTCATTGCTGTTTGTTAGATGTTGCTATGTGTAAAATGGCCATCGTGGTTTCTTAAATGACAGAGTTATTTCATTTTAAATAATTCATTGTATACAAAGCACTTTGATTTGTGTCTGGGAAATGCACTGAGATGCTATGAGCCAAAAACCTGACAGCTAGCACTCAATGTGTCACCTGTATTATCGGGTGCTGAGGCTGCAATACACCCATGGCATCTCGTGTTCCAATAAGTGGGTGTACATTGAAAAGAGGATTGTAAGCCTACACCCCATCTATGTGCAGGCTCATTAGGGTAATAAAAAATATTCATATTTCCATAATACAGTATGGGAGACCACACTAAGTATAAACCCTGGCACCAATGCCCCTTCCCCCACTTTGGAAAACAGTTGTCAGCTGGCACTCCCAGCCAATCATGAGTAATGTGCCCACAGCACCAGAAAAATATGTAAATATGCTGACCTTGATTTATCGATTGCGGATACCCTGGGGGGTGGGGTATTTTGAACCTAGCTCGCCAGGCAGGAAACCCAGTGGTTCCAGTGGAACGCTGGTTTTGCACCCCGCCCAATATTACTTTATTGACTACAATGTCGAGTACAATTGGGTGTAAAACCAGTGTTGCACCCGATCCCATCAGTTTCCCATGCTTGTTCCTCTCTTCCTTTCTTTTTCTAGACCAGACTCAAGAAGAGTATTCTGCACAAAATACCATTGTTCCTTGCAAGGTCTTGTCAGTTATAAGTTGTCATGGTTTTTTAGTTTTAGCCCTGAATGTGGGTGCACTTTTTTTTTCAGAATTGCTTGTTCAAAAGTTTGCATATGGACACAGATCTTTGAGTCTATTTTGACTGCATGGTGTTTGCGGAGGTGGTGGAGGGGGCATATTGGGCAGTTTCAACCGTGGCTCAGTTGATAGCACTCTCACCTCCGTAGTGGGGACTTGAACCCAACAACCTTCTGACTCAGAGACTTGAGCACATAATCCAGGCTGATACTTGCAGTGCAGTGCTGAGGGAGTGCTGCACTGTCGGAGGTGCCGTCATTCAGATGAGACGTTAAACCGAGGCCCCATCTGCCCTCTCAGGTGGACATAAAAGATTCCATGGCACTATTTCAAAGAAGAGCAGGGGAGTTCTTCCCAGTGTCCTGGCCAATATTTATCCTTCAACTAACATTACTAAAAGACAAATTATCTGGTCGTTCTTTCATTGCTGTTTGTGGGATCTTGCTGTTGGCAAATGGGCTGCCGCATTTCCTACATTATGATAGTGACTACACTTCAAAAGTATTCATTGGGATTGGCTATAAAGTGTTTTTGGACATCCTGAGGTCGTGAAAGGCGTTGTATCAATGCAAGTTCTTTTTTTTTTATTGCCATGACTGTGAACATGCTCAGGGCCGTGATTGTTTAAGGGTTGAGGCAATTCCTTTCACCTTGATTTCTGAGGTTTGGTTGGATAAGCATAGAAGTTTGCATTCATTGACTGGTGGTTTTGCGGCTCATTTCACTCCATTTCTCTCGCTTCAGGTAGGCCATTGCTGTTTAGCCATTTCCTCTGACAGTGTCCTGTTTGCTCATCCTGGAGGTGGGGTCGGTTGTGTCATGTACACCTCTAGGAGAGGGGACAAGGTTATATCCCCAGTCTGAGGCGCAGGCTGAACATCATGCTCCAGGCCGTTTTTAATGAAAGGTTTTCTGTGCACAAAACGTCTTTCATTTCACATCTAATTGCCTAAAAGCAAATGGTAATATTCCTCAAATATTCTTCTTCTCCACCCTACCTGAGTAGGATTACCCATGATGTTTTTCATGCAATCATTTTAAGTATAGAGCTGGCCAATGTTTCCATGGAAGAATTATTCCAGTAGGTAAAATTAAAACGTTCAGGGCGCAAGGCAAAGCTCTCCTCCTATATCGCACCTGCTAAGCTTGATTGGATGCCTGGAGTACTGGCACAGCGATAGGGAGAAGTTTGAATTTTATGCAAACACTTTAACAAGCTCCTATCAGGGAAATTAACCTTCCTACAAGTACAACTATTTCAGTTCAGCCTTAACCAGAAGGTAAGGGAGCAGAGGACTCTGATTAATACTTAGAACTGTGCTCATAAGAGTTGTTGACAGGAAGTTCTTTGATAGCTTTTTCTTCCATTTGCAATATACGTAAGAAACCCTGGACATTGTAGCCCATTGGTCCAGTGTTCAGCGACACTGTGGGTTGCTACCTCTCTCTCCTCCCCGCCTCTCTCTCCTCCTTCAAAAGCCCGTCAAAATCTACCTCTCCACTTTTCTCACCACTGCTAAATCCTTCTTTCTTCATGTCTTGCTTTCATTTATTTGCACCTCTACGAAGCACTTTGGAAAGTCTCATTCCAGTTGTTTTGGTTTGATCCAGCCTGATCGGTGTAATGCAAAGGTCACCACTGTAGAAAAGTGAATGCTTGAGAACGCAATTATGTCCTTGTTATTTTGTTTTATTGAAAATGCAATCAAAAATCGGCCAATTATGTTAACATTAAAAAGCATCATGTCAACATTACTGTACACCATTTTGTTTCTTTAAGATGCAATAGCCATTATGGCAATCATGTTAACATTGATTTCTTTTTAACAGGGTGATCATTTCTAAGCATTAAACATTATTGTAATAGTAACACTAAAAGCACAACACAACTTCAAAAGAAAAATGCATCTAATACCGACTGTCTCAATCTCATGGTTATGAGCTGATGTTGATCTACTTGTCTGCTAGTGAACAGAGTTGAAAGTATCATAACATTTGTCAACATTTCAGTTCCACCATTCTCAATCTTTCTGTGATTCCATCATATGGTCAGTCTGGAGAGGCTACAGGTGTACCCGATCATGTCGCTGTCACAACCTCCCATTCACTGTTACCTGTACTCCACTTTTCATTGCTAACTCATGCAGCGGTTATCCCAATCCTCTGATTGAAAATCCTATTTATTCATATGAAGTGGTTGGTATACCTGAGTTAAAGTTCACATTTAAATCTTCTGATACAAGCTCACTGATTGATAGTGCTCTGGAGCTTTCATTCACCAATTTAGACAACTCAAGAACCCACCAGACAATTCAAGCTTTGAAAAGAAAGAAAGACTTGCATTCATATAGCGCCTTTCACAAGCTCAGGATGTCCCAAAGCACTTTACAGCCAATGAAGTACTTTTGAAGTGCAGTCACTGTTGTAAGGTAGGAAATGCGGCAGCCAATTTGCACACAGCAAGCTCCCACAAACAGCAATGTGTGACAATGACCAGATAATATGTTTTTAGTAATGTTGGTTGAGGGATAAATATTGGCTAGGGATAACTCAGCTGCTCTTCTTCGAAATTGTGCCATGGGATGTTTTACATTCCCCTAGGAGCGCAGACAGGGCCTTGGTTTAACGTCTCATCCAAAAGACAGCATCTCCAACAGTGCAGCACTCCCTCAGTACTGCACTGGCGTGTCAACCTAGATTTTTGTGCTGGAGTGGTACTTGAACCCACAACCTTCTGACTCAGAGGCAAGAGTGCTTCCAACTGAGCAACGGCTGACACTGCAACTCAGTGTTTACTACCATCTGACAGAATGCAAGGGCCTTTTCTTGCACAAGCGGACAGAATATTTTTGGACCTAGAAATCTGCAACCATTTCAAAATCTCTGTTGTTATTATCTTCATTGTCCGCATGTTGCAGCCTTGAATAAATCCCCGCTTCAAAATTAATTACTGAATGTGTATCCATCCACATTTTAACTGTTAAAGTCTGCAGCTACTCATGCAGCCGTCCATGGTTCAATAATACAAATGTGACCTCCAATCATTCATTTGGTCCTGCTTTTCTCATTTTGGCCTTCTAATTAAACCTATGGTAACAGTGAAAGAGCACTCTAATCCTGCCACACATTCTCCAAAATGACCTTGTAGCCAACAGATGTAAGCACATGCACAATGGAGGAGTTTCCAACACTCCTTTTCAATCAAATTGTAAACTGTGAACTTGAAAAACCAGTGTTACCTCGATCGTAGTCGAGGGTACTGTAGCAGTGGTGAGTCATTATACCCTAGGAGAGCGTAGCAGGTAAGTGGTTGGATGTGAGCAAATTTAACAAAAAAAATAGAATAGTTTGATACTCTCTGCAGGTATCCTTCAGAAAGGTAAGATGTGTTAAAGTGAATGATAGGCTGGATGATCTTTATTTTGCTTTCCACTGTTGGTGTTAAATTGACTCTATACAATAATGGGGCAGATTTTTGCAGTGAGTATGATGGCGTACTCTGAGAGTACGCTGTCATACCGCCTTTGAAATATAGCGCAAGATTGGGATTTCCGCATGCGCTTGTGCACGTGCTAAATCCCGAACTTGCAATCTGTCAATGTATGTCTTGAAAGATAATCTGTACCGATGGGGAAATACTAATCGCTGGTGCAGAGTTGGGCTAATTGCCCACCAACTGCCCAGTAATTAAGTCCGAAAATTTTACGGTTAGTGAAAGCAGGTGCAGGAGCCTGTTTCACTGTGAAAGGAACCCATTTGAGTGCGTCTGAAAGGATTGTTAACCATTCTGGTATCACTTCACAATAAAATACATGTACCTAGATGCAACATTTAAAAAAATATAAAATATGACAATTAATATTTAAAATTATCAATGTTTTCTGCACTCCAGTTGTAACAGAGAGTGTGGACAAGGGTAATGTAGTAGATGTAATTTATCTAGATTTTCAAAAGGCCTTCGATAAGGTACTACATAATAGACTAATGAATAAGGTCAGAGAATGTGGAGTCAGGGGGCAAGTAACAGAATGGATAGCTAACTGACTTCAAGACAGAAAGCAGAGAGTAGGGGTAAAGGGTAGTTATTCAGAGTGGCAGAAGGTGGGAAGTGGTGTTCCACAAGGATCAGTCCTGGGACCACTATTGTTCACAATTTATATTAATGATTTAGACTTTGGAATCTAAAACACTATTTCTAAATTTGCGAATGACACCAAATTGGGGGGGATAGTCAATACTGAGGAGGACTGCAACAAATTACAGAAAGACATTGGCCCAAAAATTCATCGCGGTGCGCGAGAGTACGCACTGCGTACTCTCGCGTATTCTCTCTGCAATTGCCGGTTTTCTGCATGCCCTGCGCATGCGCTGAAAACCGGCAATTGCTCTTTTGAAAAGGGGGCGGTTCCTCGGTGCATCGCGTGCGCGCTACAGGCTGCGCGCACGCTGTGCACTTCATGCTTTGGACGCGCAGGTAAGTACTGAAGATTTTAGAAATGTAAAAAGGAGGAGTAAGACCCACTTTTAACAAGGTAAGTAGTGAATTAAGTATTTTTTTGAATTTTTTTTACAGGTATATCTTTTTTAGAGACTTTAAAGACAGGTAAGTTTATTTTTATAACTTTTTAAAAGATTTTAAATTTTTTCAAAAATTTAATTTTTTATTTTAAATGGTTAATTTATTTAACTATACTTATTTTATTAATGTGATGGTTTTTTTAAAATTTAATTGAGGTTTAGCTGTTATTTTGGGGGGGTGTAAGATTCATAGATTTCACAGCCGTGCTGTGAAACTTATGAATGGAAGATGGTGTGCTGCCATTGGCTCTAACTGAGTCACGTGATCCCACAGCTCGCACGAATTCACTACGCCGGTGGGATACGCAAGCACTGCCCAGCAGCTGTCCAGAACATCAAGTTCGTGCGAGCTGGATCTGAAAAAGCACAAGCGAGGTGAGACATCGCGGGGAAGGCTTACCCCCGCGGGAACAGAGCGAGATCAATTTCTGGGCCATTAATAAACTTGCAGAATGGTCAAATAATTGGCAAATGAATTTCAACACAGATAAATGTGAGGTATTACATTTTGGTAGGATGAATAGGGAGGTCACTTATTACTTGGAGGGTGTGAGTCTGGTTGGGGTAGAGGAGCAAAGGGATCTCGGAGTACAAATACACAAATTATTAAAAGTAGCGACACAGGTTAACAAGGCCATAAAAAAGCAAACCAAGCACTAGGGTTTATTTCTAGAGGGATTGAATTGAAAAGTAGTGAAGTTATGCTAAATTTGTATCGAACCTTGGTTAGACCACACTTGGAGTACTGTGTACAACTCTGATCGCCATATTATAAAAAGGATATAGAGGTACTGGAGAGGGAGCAGAGAGGATTTACCAGGATGATACCAGAAATGCGAGGGTATATCTATCAGGAAAGGATCAACAGGCTGGGTCTCTTTTCTCTTGAAAAGAGAAGACTGAGGGGGGACCTAATAGAGGTCTTTAAAATTATGAAAGGTTTTGATAGAGTCAATACAGGGAGAATGTTTCCACTTGTGGGGAAGAGCATAAATGGACGCCATCAATATAAGATAATCACCAATAAATCAAATAGGGAATTCAGAAGAAACTTCCTTACCCAGAGAGTGGTGAGAATATGGAACTCGCTACCACAAGGATTGGTTGAAGCGAATAGTATAGATGCATTTAAGGGGCGGTTAGATAAGCCTATGAGGGAGAAGGGAATAGAGGGTTATGCTGATAGAGTTAGATGAGGAAAGACGGGAGGAGGCTCGAGTGGAGCGTAAACGCCGGCATGGACTGGTTGGGCCGAATGGCCTTTTTCCATGCTGTATATCCTATGTAATCCTGTGTATGATCCTTAGTATGAAATATAAATAACATAACGTTTAATACACTCCGCAAGTGATAGAAACTGTGCTGCTTGTATGTGTTTACCGAGGAAAGAGTGAGTGAGGTGACCTGAGAACAGTAGTTTAAATGGTGCATTGATTAACCAGTGTATATGTTTCTAGCAAACTGCTAATAAAAGCATGAATCCAGGTTTCGTGATGATACAAGGGAAAAGAAAAGAATCGTGAACTAAGTTTTCACGCACACATCCATGCACCTAACCCCGATCTTCAATATGCAAAGTGTCTGTTGAGTGATGATGTATGTGGTCCATTGTGTCTGAACCTTAACCAGGTACTTGTTTATACAGATAGGGAGTTATCAGTCCACAGTTACTACTCAGCACCATAATTCCTGGAGAATCTGATCTGGTTTAAATCTCTTGCAAAGCAAGGCTTGTGATAGAGTGGCGCCTGCCTGGCAGGACTGTGAGCACAAACTAAAAACCAGTGGGATTGGCAGCACAAACCAGCTAATAGAAGGTTGAACAGCTAAATTATTTATTTCACTTTAGTAAACGGTCAAAGGATGAGAATCTTTCCATTGACCTCAAATTATCCTTTTTAAACTTCAAGTGGAAAACAGATGCCAAATTATTGTTGGTAGTTTGTTACATAATTTTAACAAAATGCTGGTACATGAAATAAGTCCAAGTACCAGTTTAATTAAAAGTTTTTAAAAGTTTTTAGAAGTTTTTAAAAGTTTTTAAAATGTAATTTCAATGGAAGAGACTGAAAGAAGTTTCTATGGGCGTGGCTTAGTTTTAACATGTTTGTGTGGGCTTGTCTTCCCTTACGCATAGGCTGTGCGCTGCCCACCTGGCCTCCCTGAAGTAATACGCTGCGCAGAACTCTGCCACGCCAAAGAGCAAGTCTACGTGTGGGGCCTCACACAAGGTAAGTTCGTATTCTTTTCGTAGGTCGGCGGCGTACTCCATAGCTACACCGCCCACCGCAATGTTTGGGCCTAGAATTACTCTCACACCCCATAGAAGAGGTTAGGAACATAGGGGGAAAAATTCAGCTGCTTGCGCCTCCCGTTAGCGCCTTAAGAGGGCGCTAATGGGGCGTAAAGCAGCTAACGCCCGGGCGCAGCGCCGCCCACGCCTCCCGAAAAATTCAGCGGGAGGTTAGCGGCGGCGGCAGCCGGTAGCGCCCTGTGGCGCTGCGCCGCCGGCGATGACGTCATCGCCGTGCGCAGCACCCCACTTGCGCCCCGGCCGTGATCTTCAGTCGCGCCCCCTGATTTACCGCCAGACGCTATGTCCGACGGGTTCAGGGAGGCGTACGTGCGGCCGGGGCGGCGATATTTAAAGGGGAGGTGGCAGGCGGCCATTTTTGTTGCTGGCCGCCTGCCAGCACCTGCCCCCGTTGCTGTCCCCGGCCCCCGTGAAGCCCCCCCACCGTGAAGTGCCGGCTGCGCTCCAAGAGCCCGGCACTTCTCTTGAGTGCCGGGCTCTTTTGCCGGCACTCCCGATCCCTGGGGGCCCAGCTGGGCCCCGGTTCGCGCTGCGCAGGGTCCCTCCCCTTTAAGAAGGGGAGGAAGGCCTGCAATACCGCGGCGCGACGTGCCGCAGCGTGTGGCGCTGCGGCACGTAGCGCCAGGATATTCCCTCGCAGCGCCCCAAGAGGGATGCGGGGTGCTTCCAGTGGCGCCCCGCTTCCCTCTTGGGGCGCAACCACTGAAGTTCCGGCGCGGGGCCGCTAATTTTTTCGGGGCTCTAAAAGTCGCGCCCCGGCGAGGTTAGCGCCCCAAATGGGGCGCGACTCAATTTTTACCCCATAGGATATATAACTAAATATCTTCAATTTGGTCAGTCCTGCCTATTTCAGTGAGGTTACAGAGTCAGGACACACTGTTGTTGTACAATGGGAAATGGGACTGGATTACAGTGCCCCCGTAACACGTTAGCAGCAGCATTTTCTGCCAAAAACACATTGGCCCGGATATTCCGATCCCTACGGGTGGGTACGCTCTGTGTACCCACCCGTAGGGACATTGGAAATGCCGGTTTCAGGCATGCACAGCGCATGCACTGAAAACCGGCATTTCCGATCTGTCAAGAATGCTCTTGACAGATCGGATGCCTGCCCTGGAGTAGGGCCTCTGCAGGTGGATAGTTCCGCTTTCTGGAGGACCTCCGCCCGCAGAAAACCCTTAGAATTCTTACGCCTGGTGGATACGAATTGAAAAAAGTAAAAAAAAAACAATTTCAGTCATTTATCATTTAAAAATAGTTTAAAAAAAGGTAAGTTTATTTTTAGCCCCGTAAAAACTTTAATTATTCTTTTCAAAAAATGTAATTTTTGTTTAAAATATTTAATTTATTGTACTTTCAACTAATTTTAAAAAGGTGATGTTTTTTAAAAATTTATTTAAAGTTTTACTATTTTTTTCATTGACCTCCATTCATATATTTGACAGGTCTATCTGTCAAGTGTATGAAGGGAGATTCTCTTCTTTGATTGGCTCCCCATGGCCCACGTGATCCCAGGGATGCTTGCGAACCGCATGCGCCCCTGGGATACGTAGGCCCTGCACACTTGGGGCTGGATTTTCATTGACCCGTGGAGGCGGGTTTGGAGGCGTGTGGGGGGCTAAAATTGCAAAAACTGGCGGGCAGGTACAAGTCCGCCTCCATCCCGCCTCCACGCAATTTTCATTAAATCATGTCTGCTGGTCCCGACTCCGTCCCACCTTTAAGAGGCGGGATAGGCTGTTAAGGCTCTTAACAAGCAATAAATTGGCTCTATAATGGCATTTTGAAAGGCATTTGTGATTTTAACCCTTGATCTATGTGAAGCACACCTGTTCTGAACCACGATTGTGAAACCTGGTGGGAGCACATTTGGATAGCTGACTATCAGCTACAGGTCCACTATTACAACAGCGATGTGATGAAGGTGGTAGTAGTAGTATTAGGTCTGAAAGTCGCCTCTGATGCTGCTGCATTGAAGGTCATCAGAGACTGCCTGGCCTTTGCTGTGAGAGGACCTGGATGCAAAATTAATATTTCTCTCTCTCTCTCTCTCTCTCTCTCTCACACAGACTTAGAGCTGCTGCTCACTTTGCATCCAGGTCCTCTCACAGCAAAGGCCAGGCAGACTCTGACCTTCAATGCAGCAGCAATGATGACATCATCAGAGGCGACTTTCAGACTGAAAACATTAATTGGTTCATGGGTTCCCACATGCTGGAACTCAATTGCCCAATTAGGTTAAAATTGCATCAATCTCCCACATCCAATTGCAGTCGGGTGGATAACACGAAATGCGGATGACACGACCCCAACCCGCCCCAGTATCAAAATCCAGCCCTTGGAGTTGGAGAGGCCCAGGAGCAGGACTATATGCACCTCGGGAGCCCTCAGGTAAGTGCGTAGATTTTTTCCAGATTGGGGGCCTCCGCACGTGGGAAGCCTCCGATCGGAAAATACGGCCCATTAAAATTTCCACTTGTGGTGAAGAAGTGGAAGCACTTTTCCACTGTTCATTATTTTAAAAGTTGAAGGTGTTTGCCAAACAGAATTTTAAAGATATCCTGCAGAATGTGACCCACAAATCTGCATTAGCTGTTCTCGTGTTAGAAATAGTCCTTTAAAAATAATGATTAAAAATAATAAAGATGTCTGGTCTTTATTCTATCTAAAAATTGTTCTTCCACTTTTGCGGAAACTCCAAGTACTCAGTCCAAATCAATTCTCAAAGCATTTTTCTCTTTCATTTCTTTGTCTTCCATTTAAACCTTACAATTTCTTTCTGTTCCCAAGCTTTTTCCCAAGGGAACTGTCCGTGGAGCTACCAGTGTTACTATAGGAGAAGCACGCCAAAACTAAAATGGAACAAAAAAAAAGCATTTCACAAGGTTTAAATTGTCTCCTATTGGTCTTGACACTTGGTATCCCATGAGCCTTGAATCAAATAACCTATAACAGGTGCTATGTGTTCCATAAAGGCAGGGTGCATTGTTTTTAGTGCAACTTTTTGTTGTATTATTTGATCCCAATTTTAGGTAGGCCAACCTGGATTATGTGCTTAAATCTCTGGAGTGGGACTGTTAACCCACAACCTTCTGACTCAGAGGCAAGAGTGCAACTAACTGAGCCATAGCTTGAAAAGTAGGCATGGTGGGTCTATCACATCCTTTGGACTGCAGCCATTACTAATACAGGATATGTGTACAGTTTAACAGTTTTCATTTATTTTATTATAAAATTATTGTGAGAGGCTCCCCCTGATGGGCATTTGAGTAAATTAATTTTGTTGTGTGGTACTGAACCACCAGGAAACCAGGAAAGTCCTGTGTTTGGGCCTTGCCCAATGTTGAGTCAGTGGAAAGGATGCTGGGAACATTGCAGGTCACCTCAGGAACTTTGGGTTAGACAAGGTTAAAAATAAAAATCATCCAGGGTTCCAACTCTTGGTCATCGTCCAGTGACCCCTGCTGGAAAGTAGGTCTGTATAGTCATTGGAGAAGAACAAAATGGGCCTTGTTTGTGATGTCCTCTACCTCCCTATCACTCGCCAACAGCTCCCATTCTTTGAGGCAGCATGCCAATCTCATGAAGAACAGCCACCATGGTGAGATACTGCAGGGCTAGCAACATCAGCATTTCTTTCAGGAAAAGAAGGGAGAGATGTTGGGAAAAAGGAAATGCCACTGAGTACATTCAGGGGTGTTTCAGAATTCTGGTGTTCTATGCAAGCCATTTAAGAATGATTCTCAGGGTTTGTTGTGTTATTGGATCCCCTTCTATTTCTTCATAACCTGTCAAACGCTCAGACATTACTTTCCGTGTAACCATATGCTTTAACATTAATTCCTCGTCAGTTTTGTAGTCTTCAGTTGATTCTAAATACTTCCCCATTCCAAATATCAATCCATGTGGAAAACGTACGACAGCTATGGATTGGCTTCCAGCACATTGGAATTGTAATTTTACATTTCACATTCTGGATCCTAATCAGCAGAATTGCAAATTAACTAGAAATTAGATTTGTGCAATCTCACCGGAGGAGATTAATTTAAAATCACAATTTCATTGGTCATTCGCCCTAAATTAAATTATTATTTTTTAAAGTTTAAATGCACTTTAAAGGAGGTGTGGTATCCTGCATGTGTTTATAGATGTGTGTTCACATCGGGGTTAGATGTAACTGATTGCAACATCCAAATCTGTTGTCAAAGTGATTATATCTGCGTCGCACAATAAAAGGTGATAAGAATGGTAAACTACCTTCTACAAAGAGACATTGCTCATTTAAAAAAAAATCATAAAGATTTTGCAGCAGTAAAAGAGTAACGAATCAACAATTATACAAATCTAAACAAGAACCTGGTTAAGCCATATTCAGCCAATCATTGTCAGGATCAATATACAGCATTCTTGGAGAATAAAGAATACTGCAGAACACAGCAGGTGTGAGAAAGGTTATTGGAAACTTAAGGAAGGATCTCAAAAGATGAACAAAATGGGGAAAATAAAGTACCAAGGAAAAGGAATTACACACCAAGAACCTCCAATACTTGGAGGGAGGGCCGGGTGGGACAGAGCAGGGCAAGGCAAGGCCAAAAGGCAAACAGAGAAATTGAAGGACCGAAAGCCTGCAGAAGTGAAGTAACAAACAAAAGAATATCTACACCCCTCCCAAGGGGAATTCTTAGAAATTGCTGCTGAAGGTTATGCTTAAACCGGCAGCAAATATGCAGTAGCAGCCACTAGTGTTGGGAGTGAATATTTGTGAATGCTACCCACCCTGTTTCTGTATGTTCTAAAATTGCTGTGAAGGCATTGAGAGTGATGCACAGCAGCCTTTTTGTCATAGTGGCTGCTGACATAGTTGCTAACTAAGGAGATAGTGCATCAAATTACAGTCTTTCTGCATCACAGGCAGTACGCTGAAACTACATAGAATTACACTACAAAGGATCTACAGCACAGGCCATTCGGCCCAACTGGTATATGCCGCTGTTTATGCTCCACACGAGCCTCCTCCCACTCTAAGTACCTCTTCCCACCCTGCCCCCATATTCCCCCTACTCCCTTTTCCCTCATGTATGTATCAAACCTCGCCTTAAATATGTCACTGCTATCTGCTTCACCACTCCACGTGGCAGCAGTTGCACATTCTCACCATTCCATGTGTAAAGAAATACCTCCCAAATTCTTTATTTGATGTGTTAGTGGCTGTCTTATATTTATGCCCCTGTTGTAGAGGATATGTATGTTCTTGCTTATAATATACTCCTCAAATCAATAGGGTTCATAAGCATTGAATGTCAGATGTCACAGATTTATTGGCCCCGGATTTGCGGTCAGTGACGAAGGAACGGCGCTTGCCATTCACTACGCTGACGGCTTTGGCGCGCGGTGTAAAACGAGCTGCCGACTCGCATTGAGCCCGTTTTGCCTTACTGATGAAGACCAATCTCACCCCCTGAGTTTCTAATTTTAAAAATGTGTGGCCCTTTAATGTTTTTTTGCTACATTCACATTTTTATGTTGGTTGGAGGTGGAGAAACAAATAAAAATGGTCTTACATTGTAGTTAATGCATTTAAGATTTATTGAACCATGTACAGGGCTCGGCAAGTTACTGTTATTACAGATAAGTGAATCAGCAATGCATTCTGACATTAATCCTACCGCTACAGAACTAGCCACACTACACCTCTCTAAAGTTTATGAAAGAACAATAACCTTTTATTTGATTACTCTTTTGAAACAAATTGAAATACTTCTGTTAACTTTTTTTCTAATATCATTTCTTGTAAGGTGCTGTCATAACTTGTGTGCCTGTGTGAAGCAGAGGAATGGCAGGTGGTATCCTTGTTGAGTTAAAACTGTGTAAAGTAACAAAATGTATAAGAGAGATATAAAAAGCAATTTATTTTTTTATATTTCAAAAGCGACATATTTCCAGTGCTTGCCAAACTTGTCATATACTGTGTGCTTGTATGGCTGTTTGGAAAAAAGAATTAGACCACACAAAAGCATATGGAGGGTACAGCAGATGAGGAGATGTGTGGGCAAGAATGTATGCCTGCTTCCCCTGTGACCTCTGTGAGTTAAAACAATGATAGCTGGGCCACACAACAACAATAATTTTCATTTATATAGTGCCTTAAATGTAATAAAACATCCCAAGGCTCTACACAGTGCTATCAGACATAATTTGACACTGCACCACATAAGGAGATATTGGGACAGGTGAGCAAAACCTTGGTCAAAGAGGTAGATTTTAAGTAGTGTCTTAAAGGAGGAGAGAGAGGCGGAGAGGTTTAGGGAGAGAACTCCAGAGCCTGGGGCTCAGACAGCTGAAGGCACGGCCGCCAATGGTGAAGGAATTAAAATCAGGGATGCGATAAGGCCAGAATTGGAGGAGCGCAGAGATCTCGGAGGATTGTAGGGCTGGAGGAGGTTACAGAGATAGGGAGGGGTGAGGCCATGCAGGGATTTGAAAACAAGGATGAGAATTTTCAAATCGAGGTGTTGCTGGAGCCAATGTAGGTCAGGGAGCACAGGGGTGATGGGTGAACACGACTTGGTGCAAGTTAGGATACGGGCAGAAGAGTTTTGGATGTCCTCAAGTTTATGGAGGGTGGAAGATGGGTTTAGAAAGGTACCAAGTTTGATGCCTGCTCTGTGCTGGGTTAGCGGAGCTTAGCCCCAACAGCAGTGAGGGCACCACAATGGGCCCTGGACCCCTGGGTACAGGAGGAGAAAATTGGCTGAAGTTCCCTCTCCTGATCGCTATCCAAAACCTTGTGCTGAAAGAGGAATCTGCCAGTTTCTTCTAAAGCTGAATTTTACGCTTTAGAATTGGCTTGTTTGAAATCAGGTCAGGGCTTCTGCTGGTCAGACACTACAATATAAATTGTGAAAATGTTATTAGAAATGGCTAAAAGAGATAAAGATTTCCTGTAAATCTGTTTCAAAATACATTATTTCTTGGTCGGACATTGTATATAAGGGAGACCGCCTGGATCTGGCAGTCTTGAGATTTAAATTTTTCACTTCCTGAGCTCGTGCTTGAACTCAAGATCTTTCCCATCTGAGCAACAACAACAACAACTTGTATTTATATAGTGCCTTTAATGTAGTAAAACGTCCCAAGGCACTTCACAGGAAATGTTCGACTATTCCAGTGATTTGCAATGCAATCAAGCAAATTGCCATCTTAGCCTTTCTGTGCAAAACCATAGTTTATATTCATTGTTTGCATTCAACCATAAAAAATATTAATCTGGCTCGGCATGTTTCAAAGAACCTTCTTTATTTTATAACATTCTTTTTAAAGTTTTGCTGAGCTTCATTTTTCATAACCGCAATGGTAAATCCCACCAATATTAACATTCAGTGGATAGCATAAATGGACGGAAACAATTGTAAATTTCACATTTTTGGCAGGGAAAGGCTCGTTTGCATTGTTCAGCTGGAGACACCGACCCCAATTTTTGGTCTCTTTAATGCCCCATTTTTCCGCAGGAACAGGGCGGTAGCAAGACCAACATGACAGAAGTAAACTTACCAGCCGACTTCCCGCCTGAACCCTGCCCGCTGCCATTTTCGATAGGGCTTTGATTTACGTGGCTAGTGCTCCTGTTAGAGACTAGTGGGAACCTTGTTATTGAATGTATATCGGGGTCCTATAAAGTTGTTAGGACCCTGATGCCGTTTTGGTGCAGTTTAGTGTGGTGCCCACTGAATACTGCCATCGGCTACTCCACAGAAAATGGCCAAAACCAAATGCAGCTATGGGAACAATAATAAATTATTTACCTGGCAGTGTTTGGGCTGCAGGTTGAGCATAATTTCATGTCCCCTTCCATGCTGGGAGAGCATGGCTGGAATTTTCTGGGGTCTGTGCGGGCACGATCGGAGAGGGGTCGGGTGGGAAATTTGAAATATGTTGGAGCAGGTCAGGAACCTGCCGTCATCCTGCCCCCACGTGCCTTTCCCTCGGGCGCGTTTGCCGGTGCGGCAGTGACCCGAACGGCAGAGGCGGGCGACCTAATTTAAATCATTAACAGGTACTTGTCAGACCCTTAAATGTCTTTTTAACCCTACCTTTCAAATTTCCCTGGATGACCACGGGAATCACGCAGCTTGGGAACCACGTCTGTCAACCTGAGGCGGGAGTTCAGTGGTCATTGTTCCAGCTGATTACTTGACAGCATCAAATGTACAGTAAAAGCTCCCACCTGACAGATGACCACTTTCCTCAGGCAGAAGCTGTTGCTCAGTCCATTCCCAGCACAGATTCTGCAAGTCTTTCCAGCAAAGTCTCCATCCAGTGTCACCTCATTGGAAGAACTCTCTCACCATTGACAGAATACTTCTGTCATCTGTACTTGACCTGCCATCTATTCCATCAGCATGGGTGCTATTTTTACTGTCTCACCTTGGTCCTCAGAATAGGACCACGATGAGCCCCAACACCAGCAGCACCAGGAACAACAACAGCACCAACAACAACACCACCAACCTTCTCCTCAGCCACCTGATGCTGTACAGGACAGAGGGCATCAGCACAGGGCTACACCGCGCCGGAGGCGGTACCCCCAACACAGTGTATAGAGGCAGAGGATGGGTTTGTTCAACATGACTGAGCAGCAGTGACAAAGGAGGTTCAGGCTATCGCGCCAGGTCATCACAGACATTTGCACATTGCTGGAGCAAGACATGCAGCCCAGAGGTTCTGGTGGACACGCCTTACCAGTGGCTGTAAAAATCACCAGCGTCCTCAACTTCTTCACCTCAGGCTCCTTCCAGGGATCTGCAGCAGACATTTGCAGGATCTCGCAGTCGGCCACCCACAGATGCATCACACAGGTCACAGATGCCCTCTTTGACAAGTCAGCCAATTATATCAACTTTGCCACTGAAGAAGCCAATGTTACTGAGCGAGCGTTCGGCTTTGCCACTCTGGCTGGCTTCCCACGGCTGCATGTCGTCATCAACTGCACACATGTGGCCATCAGGGCACCCCATCATAATCCAGGAGTCTTTGTCACCCGCAAGGGCTTCCACTCCTCCAATGTGCAGCTGTTCTGTAACCTTAGGAAGATCATCATGCATGTGTGCTCCAAATTCCCTGGCAGCTGTCATGACTCTTTCGTGCTGCGCCAGTCCACCCTCCCTCAGCTCTTCGCTCCTCCAAACAGACTTTCCGGCTGGCTGCTTGGAGACAAGGGCTATCCACTGAAGACGTGTCCCATGACACCCTTTAGGAGGCCAAGTGCTGAGGCCGAGGAGAGATGTAATGAAAGCCAAATTTCCACCAGATGTGTCATAGAGCAGACAATAGGCATGCTGAAAATGTGCTTCAGATGCCTTGACAGATCTGGAGGAGCCCTTCAGTACGTACCAGCCAGAGTCTCCAGAATCGTCGTGGTCTGCTGCGCCCTGCACAACATAGCGCAGCAGCGAGGATTAGTGCTGCATGAGGAGCAAGACACTGAGCGCACAGCCTCTTCAGAGGAGGAGGAGCAGGAGCATCAGTTGGAAGATGAGGAGGAGGAGGAGCTGGAGGAACCGGCAGGCCAGATCCACCAGCACCCGAGCACATTGCTGCCCGGGAGGCCAGGGCTGGGCTAATTATGGCCAGATTTACTTAGCTTTACGCAGTACACCCGTATGACTGCCACATGCTGCGCCAAGTTGGCACCACCCCGCAGCAACACCATAAAGCATCCCTACAATGACCAAGCCATTCCTTTCACACTGGAGCTGTCGTTATGTCTCACCATTCACTTCAATTCACTAAGCCACTTCCAAAGGTGCACACAAATTTGTTGAAGACCAGAAAGTGATGAAAATAAAGAATTTTATATTTGACAGCGCATTAACAGAAACTTTACATAAACATTGAATAAAAAACACCAAATTGGCTACCATTGTGAATCTACTTGTGTGACATCTTTCTCTCACGCGTGCTTCTACAAGGTGCTACCCCTGTGGCCTCAGCTGAGGTAGAGGCAGCCTGCTCACTTCCCTGCTGCGACTGCTTAGACAATCTTGGTGGACGTCCTCTTGGTCTTGGAGCCTCTGATGGCCCCCGCCAAAGTCTGCTCCTCCTGCGACTGTGCAGGGGCAGACTCAGCCATCGCTGTCCGAGGAGGCATCTGGGGCTCTGACTGAGGGGGTGGCAATGGGGGAGAAGTGTGAACACTTTGAGAGGAGCCCCCACTTTCATGTCCCCTCTCACCATCATCCCTCTCATGGGCCACCCGCACTTCCCTGCTAGCAAGTAGCTAGAGAGCACCTTGTTGCACATCAGTGAGGCCATGAGGTCTATGAGCCTCTGCCAACTATTCTCCATAGATAGCATGTTCTCCTTTGAGTGGCGCATTAGCTGCTCCATGTAGGTGGCCATTCTATCCATGGAAGAGCCTACAGTCGCCATCGCCAGCGACACGGTTTTGCTCACGTTGGAGATGGACTCCTCCATTATCTGCAGACTTGCAGACATCGCGCTCGCAAAATCTGTCAAAGCCTCCTGCACTTATTGCTGCACCTCCAGGAACACCCTCTTTCTCGATGGCCCCCGAGGCTCAGCGTCTGCATGCAGCTGAGCAGAGCTGGGAGCGTCCGGCACCCTCCGGCGAGGAGTCTCCACTGCTGTCCCTGTCTCCACCATCTGCTCTTGCTCACTTGTGAGTTGTGAGACACCAGGTGACAACACTACTCTATCTCGCGTGGCACCCACCGAGGTGTGCGTCTCTGCGCTGGTGCTGGGTGCGCTTATGTCTGGTGACGGTGCACCCACAGAGGCTGGAGGGTCCTCTGAGGAGTTGTCTTCCTCTTCCTCCTGGACAGTGGGGGAGGGGGGGGGGGGGCTGTTGATGGACCTGTGAGAGAGTAAAGAGATGAGTTAGATATGTCATATGAAGAATGGATACAGGCACCATTATGCACTTGATGACCATTCAAAGGCTGCTGACATCAGTCCCAATATGAGTGACTGATGTATGCCATGTAGCTGTATGATATGTAATTCCGTCACCAGGTTGCTGAGATGTCCCCCTCTCTCCGTCACCCAACTCCTGTTGCTCGGCGGCTCCAGATACTTCCAAGGCAGCCTCCTCTGCTGTTGTGAGGGTGGCAAATGATGGCGTTGCATCTCCGGTTCTCTCCCTCTCCCTCTTATTCTGGGCTCTCTTTTCCTGCAAGGAGGGAAAGAAGTGAAGGCTGAGTGAGAGTGATGGAATAAGTGTAAAGAATGGATGGGTTAGATCTGTAGAGGGAGACTACGATGGAGTGGGGTGCCAATGCCAAGTGGCCTCCTTGTGTGTTGTTAGTTGGTATGATTGCATTGGGATGAGGGTGAGTGTGAGGGGTGGCTAGTCAGATGGGGATGTGATAATGTAGATAGAGAGAGAGGGATGGGTGGATGTGCAAGGTATGTTGGTGTGAGTAAGGATGTGCAAGAGTAAGGTTGGGAAGGCAGAAGGAGATTCCCCCCCCACCCCCCACCCAACCCGTCCAGGTAAAGAACATTCCAGCCCATGAGTAGGGAGGCTAGGAATGAGATAAAGTGATCAGGAAGGTCAAGGCCTGCCTGGGGCTGGGAGGGACTAAATGGGAAGAGGGAAACCACAAGAGAATGAGCAGGAAGGTTGGTGCTGGGAGAGAATGGATAGGAAGGCTGGAGTCCATCTAAGACCAGCAGAAAGTCCTAAAATGCAGCGTCCCTTCCTGATATTAATATGGAGTGAAGACATATCCTGCTTTATTATTTTTAAATTACAGAAGCCTCCAGTATGCTCTAAATTAGGTTTTATTAATAAAAACAGCTTCACACAGAGGTTGGTGAGTTTGTAGAATAGTCTACCTTGGGAAGAAGTGCAAGCAGAAAATGTTATAAATTTCAAGAGCGTGTTTTTTGGTCAGACAGGGCTATTGAATTTCTAGCATGCGGTATGTTATAGTGGAGAAGCACAATTGAAGCAAGAGAGTGGATCATATCAGAATATGTTAACTGATAAATGTCAACCTCTTAAAACCATTGTTACAATCACATTTGAGAGTGAGCTACATATTCCAAGGCTATGTAGCATGTTACTACATAACAAATCACATGCATCATTAACTGAAGACATAGGCTGAAATTTTTAGCCTCGGGTCGGGTGCGTACGGGCTGCGTAGTGGGTCAGGAACGCGATATTCTGCTCAGTGCATTCTTCAGTACGACTTTAACTTAATGGCCCCACTTAAAGCAGTCATGTGCTCTTCCTGGCCCAATTAAATGGAGCGTGTCTGATGACGCCTGATGAATGGTTTCCAGCGCCGATATTTAAAGCAGCTTTGCACACAACTCATTTGAAGGTTGCTAGAGGAGTGTGGAAGCTGAAATACAAAGGGCTGAGTACTGTTCTAAACTATCAATGATGGATAGTCAAAGGCAGAGGGCTGCACTATGATTTTCTGATGAACCCTGCACATTCTGGTGGAGGCAGTGAGAACACACAGGGAGGTCCTGTTCCCTGCAGATAGGTGCAAGAGACCTCCCAAAGACACCAGAAGGGCCTGGTTGGAGATGGCAGAGGAGGTCAGCAGCAGAGCTGTGGTCAGGAGGACCTGAATCCAGTGCAAGAAATGATTCAATGATCTCATGATCTCAGGAAAGTTGAGTGTAATGCCACACTCACCTTCATCCTGATGTGCCTGTCACCACATCCCCATCACTTTGCCTTCCCAAGCCTACTCCTTCACATCATTCCTCATACCAACATACCTGGCCGGTCCCCCCTTCCCTCTCGCTCTATCTACATTATCACATCCCCATCTGACTAACCACCCCTCACACTCACCCTCATCCTAATGCAATCACAACAAGTAACACCATAGAAGGAGGCCATTTGGCATTGTCACCCCACTCTCTCATAGTCACCCTCTACAGATGTAACCCATCCATTCCTTACACTCATTCCATCACTCTCACTCAAACTTCTCTTCTTTCCTTCCTTGCAGGATAAAAGAGCCCAGAACATGCGGGAGAGGCAGAGAACCAGAGGTGGCCCTCCAGTATTCAGGCAAATGACACCAGCAGAGGAGGGGGCCCTGGAGATATCGGGAGTTGCAGATCTGCTGGCAGTGCGAAACAGAGAGAGGGGGACATCTCAGAAACCTAGGGGGTGATTTTGCCAATGGGGGCGCGTTGGAGGCGGGACTGCAGCTTGGCGGGTCGATGTCCCGCCTCCATCAATTTGTGGCCAACCCACGCTATTTTCCCTTGATTGACCTTGTTAAGCCCGCCCAGCGGGCTTAGCAGGCCAATTAAGGGAAAGCCGGTTGCAGGGAACGTCAACGTATGACGTCAATTTTTGACAGATGAATTGTCATCGTTTGATAGCTCTGTGAAGCTGTCAAACAGTGACATTCTCTGTAGTTTGATGAGGTCTTGAATTCAAAGGTAAGTACACTTTTTCTAACACTTTGCACTTACCTCAGATACTCACCTCTCCACACTTGCACCCATCACATACCTCCACAGCACACTTTTGGACCCCTCCAACCCCCGCAGACCCACTACTCGCCTCGGTGACCCTGGCGGGGTTCGGAGTCTTCGGGAAGCCCGCACTTGTGTGGGCAAAATGGGGATAATCCCCTTATCTGCCTGTTAACTACCTGTTAACAAGCAGTTAAGTGGCTGTAATCCCTTCCTGCCTCCAAGGAGACGGGACCCGGCGCAGGACGGCTACCCGCCTCCTGGGAAGATGGCATGGAGGAGGGTTGGGGGCGGGTTGGGCACCCGTCCCCAAATTCTGCCATTTTCCCAGCAGTCCCACCTCCATACCCGCCTCCCCAGGGCTGGCAAGAGCGCGCCCCTGGTGACAGAATTACATCTCATTAAGCCACATGGCATACAACAGTCACTCATATGGCAACTGATGTCAGCAGCCAGTGAAATGTGATCACGTGCATAATGGTAACACTACCCATTCATATAATAACACTTCTAATTCATCTCTTTACTCTCCCACAGGTCCATCAACTGCCCTCCCCCCCCGCCTCCCCCCCCCCCCTCACTGTCCAGCCGGAGGAGGAAGATGACTCCTCAGAGGAAACTCCAGCCTCTGAGGGTGCACCGCCAGCAGACCCAAGCGAACCCAGCACCAGCGCAGATACACACACCTCGGTGGGTCCTGTGCGAGATAGAGTAGTGTTGTCACCTGATGTCTCAGACTTCACAAGTGAGCAAGAGCAGATGGTGTTGACAGGGACAGCAGTGGAGACTCCTCGCCGGAGGGCGCAGGACACTCCTAGCTCTGCTGAACTGCATGCAGACGCTGAGCCTCAGGGGCTATCTTCACTCAGAGGGTTGTGAATCTTTGGAATTCTCTGCCCCAGAGGGCTGTGAATGCTGAGTCTTTGAGTTTATTCAAAGCTGAGATCGATAGATTTTTGGACTCTAGGTGAATCAAGGGATATGGAGATTGGGCAGGAAAGTGGAGTTGACGTCGAAGATCATTATTGAATGGCAGAGCAGGCTCGAGGGGCCGTATGGCCTACTCCAGCTCCTATTTCTTATGTTCTTATGAGAAAGAGGGTGATCTTGGAGGGGCAGTAACAATTGCATGTGGCTCTGGCAGCTTTTGCAGCCGCGATGTCTGCACATGTGCAGAGAATGTGGCCACTGAGCTTCCACCTCCCCTTCACAGGTGAGGTGCCCGAGCTGCGTGAATCCCGTGCTCCTGCAGTAAAAGTCAAAAGCTGGTTTTAAAAATCCTCTTAAGGTTCTCCCAACAAGCAGTTAATGATTTGAATGAGGTTGCACGCCTCTGTCGATCGGGTCCGTGTCGCGCCTTCAAAGTCACCCGAGTTAATTGCGCGAGGCGGCGGGATGACGGTGGGTTGCCAATGCGCTCGCAGTTTCCGGGATTTTTACTGCCCCCAAACCTGCACGCTCGGCAACGGGAAAATTCTGGCCATAGAGTTACACAGAGTCAACAGCACAATGACAGGCCATTCGGCCGAACTGGTCCATGCTGGCGTTGTATGCTCCACACAAACATCCTCCAATCTGTTTATCTAGCTTCCCCTTAAATGCATCTATGCTATTCGCCTCAACTACTCCTTGTGGTAACGCGTTCCACATTCTCACCACTCTGAGTAAAGAAGTCTATCCTTTATTATTGACTATCTTATATTTATGACCTTTAGTTTTGTCTCGCCCACAAGTGGAAACATTTTCTCTACATCTCCCCAATCAAATCCTTTCATAATCTGAAAGACTTCTCTCAGGTCACCCGCCCCCCAGCCTTATCTTTTCTAGAAAAAAGAGCCCCAGACTGTTTAGACTTTCCTGATAAGTATATCCTCTCAGTTCTGGTATCATCCTTGTGAATCTGTTTTGCACCTTCTCCAATGCCTCTATATCCTTTTTATAATATAAGAGACCAGAACTGAGCATTGTATTCTAAGTGTGGTCTAAACAAGGTTCTATACAAATTTAACATAACTTCTCTGCTTTTCAATTCTATCCCTCTAGAAATGAACCCCAGTGCTTGGTTTGCTGTTTTTTATGGCCTTATTAACCTGCGTCACTACTTTTAGTGGTTTGTGAATCTGTATCACCAGATCCCTTTGCTCCTCTACTCCATTTAGACTCTTATTATCCAAGCAGTATGTGGCCTCCTTATTCTTCCTACCGAAATGCACCACCTCATACTTATCTATATTGAAATCAATTTGCCAATTGCATGCCCATTCTGCAAGTTTATTAATGTCTTTTTGTATATTGTCACATTCTTCTTCAGTATTAACTATACCCCCAATTTGATGTCATCCACAAATTTTGAAATTGTACTTCCGATTCCTAAGTCTAAATCGTTTATGTAAAAAATTGTGAATAACAGTGGTCCCAGCACTGATCCCTGTGGAACATCACTTGCCACCTTTCGCCAGTCTGAGTACCTACCCTTAACCCTTACTCTCTATTTTCTGTTTAGTAGCCATTCTGCTACTTGTCCCCTGACTCCACATGCTCTCAACTAAGTCATGAGTCTACTATGTAATACCATATCAAAGACATTTTGAAAATCCAAATATATTACATCTTCTACATTACCCTTGTCTACTCTTTCTGTTACTTCTTCAAAGAATTCAATAAGGTTGGTCAAGCATGACCTTCCTTTTGAAATCCATGCTGACTCTATTTTCGGTTTCCAGGTATTTTTCTATTACATCTTTGAGTAACAATTCCATTATCTTTCTGACCACCAACGTTAAGTTAACTGGTCTCTCGCTCCCTGGACTTGTCCTATCTCCTTTTTTTAAATATAGGGAGACATTCATAAAGACACGTCGATGTGGTTACTTCCCAATCTGAGCCAGAAAGAATGATACCTAAGTCAGACCTGTATGCATGTTTATAGGAGAGAAATATATATCAGCATATTCAGAAATGGTTTATCTTGGAGGAATAAATACCTCCTGAGCTGTGGCAAGTGAAATGGTAGTGAGACCTCAGCAGAGACATTTTTCTCATTGGTTCCAGTGTGAAATGACAGTCTGGTTCATCCAAGGAGTATTTTTTACACATATAATAACATGTTATAAACCCATGGTAATTACTTAATTAAAGTACAACATACCATTTCCTCTATGGAGCCAGAGATGCTTAGTCCCTCTGGTCTGCAGTGATTATCAATCAACCATTAAGAAAGATAAATGAAATTGAAAATATAATGCCTTAATAATGGTGCTGTTCTCCTAATGCAAATACCACACTGTAAACTCATATAAACTATCCACCTATTTTGAACATGCTTTGGACAACACGCTATGGTTTTATGTGGATAGGGTGAGACAAAGTAAGGTTGAGGCGATTAAAACATACATTTAAGGGGAGGCTAGATAAGTACGTGAGGGAGAAAGGAATAGAAGAATATGTTGATAGTGAGAGATGAAGTAAGGTGGGAGGAGGCTCGTGTGGAGCATAAATGCCAGCATAGACCTGTTGGGCCAAATGGCCTATTTCTGTGCTGTAAAATTCTGTGATGTGTATAACAGCTCATATTTACACATTATCCTTTATAAATATAAAATACCACTCCTATATAAATGCTCATCTTTTCTTTCTCTGTTTACAATTTTACAGCAGGCAGTAACCCACTTATTTTAATGCACATTTCCAAAGCCTATGACTCATGTTCCTTCTGTCCTTTCCTCAGCCATTCTATGATTTTGTAGGTGGCCTCTCTCCAGTTGTGAGCAAGTCATTTCACTTTAACACTGCTGCACTTCATTCCGATCAATACCAAAAAGGCATTGTGATATACCTTTACCTCATCAGGTTAATTCAATGTGTTATGATCTGTGTACTTTAAAATAGCATCTCTACATAATGTATTTCATGTAAATAACTTAAATATTTAGTCTAATTTAACACTACTTTCTAATATGGTTGAATATTGAATGAATTAATGACTTGCATTTATATAGTGCTTTTCAAGACCTCAGGAAGTCCCAAAGTGCTTTACAACCAATGCAATACTTTTGAAGTGTAGTCACAGTTGTAAAGTAGGAACATCTTGGGGTCGGGTTGGGGTCGTGTTACCCGCATTTCGTGTTGCCCCCCCCCCCCGACTCCAGATTAATGTGGATGAATGATGCGATTTTAACTTAATTGGCCAATTGAGTTCCAACATGTGGGAACCCATGGCCAATGAGTTATTCCAGTCTGAAAGTCGCCTCCGATGACATCATCATTGCTGCTGCATTTAAGGTCTGCAACAAGTCTTGCTTCCTCTGCAGGCTGCCAAGCTTTTGGACCTCTAATCTAAAAACCTGCAGCAGGAATGGCCAGCCAACAGCCCAGGGCTGCTCCCAGATTCCATGACGTTGCCCTTCAGGCTTTGGTGGATGGCGCAAGAGCCAACAAGGAGGTGCTCTTCCCCTCCTCAGGGAGGAAGAAGCCTCCCCAGCAGACAAAGGCTGTGTGGGTCCAGATCGCCCAGGAGGTCACCTCTTTATCATTGACATGCAGAACCTGGATCCAGTGCAGGAAGAGGTTTCATGACCTTCTACGTACTGCTAAAGTGAGTATGACTTTCCCTTCACCCTCAATCTGATCCCCATTGCCTCTCCTCACCAGCACTCAGCTTTAGCAACCTCTTCCTCCATATCCTACTTGACACTGACATCCATGCACCCTTACCCATTCCCTCGCCCTCTATGGTCACATTCACCTTACTATTCAACTATGCAGCCCTCACACTCCCTATCACTGTCATGCTTTGAAAACAACTTACAACACACAGGGAGGGCCCTTAGTCTCACCAGCTCAATCCATGATGTCTCCTTCTAAGCATTAATGCTATGGATTCTCTACACGCACTCCTTCAATCTCACTCAAACTCCACTTGTCTCCCTCATTGCAGGAAAAGAGAGCTCACAATAAAAGGGAAAGAGCCAGGACAGGAGGAGGCCCACCCTCATTAGCCCAGCTCACCCCCTGGGAGGATGCGGTCCTGGAGATCGTGGGCGTCGAGGAGGAAACGCAAGTGGGGGATGGACAGACGGGCGCATCAGAGCAAGCTGGTGACTGAATAGTGTTCCATCTCTCTCATTGACATTGCATGAGTCGCTGATAATGAATCTGAAGCTCTAACAGATGGATTTATGATCATCTGCAACATGCAATGTGCATGTAACCTTGGCATCACATCTCTGACTCTTTCCTTTACTCCCCCACAGGACCATCGCAAGCACCCGTCCCCACTAGCCAGGAGGAGCAGCCTGAGCAGACAGACTCCTCAGAGGAAGCTGCAACCTCTGAGGGCGCAACGTCAGCAGAACTAAGCGCACCCAGCACCAGCGCAGACACTCACACCTCGGTGGGACCCTCGGGACATAGAGTAGTGTTGTCACCTGGTGTATCACAGCTCACAAGTGAACATCAGCAGATGGTGGAGACAGGGACAGCAGTGGAGAGTCCTAGTCGGAGGGTGCAGGACTCTCCTAGCTCGGCTCAGCTGCATGTCGACCCTCTGCCTCTGGGTGCATCCATAAGATCAGCGGTGCTGGGACTCCAGGAACAGATGCAGGAGTCTCTGACAGGTTTTGTCTCCAGGGTCACTGCGAGTGTGGAGCTAATGGAGGAGTCCATAGCGAACATGAGCGGAGCCTTTGTGGAGTCATTGGCGCATGAATGCATCACCATGGAAAGGATGGCAACCTCCATGGAGGTGATAAGTCGCCAGAGTGCAGAAAACATGGTGAGTGTTCTCAATAGAATGACATCTCTGGAGGAGCGATGGTCATCTATTGAACAGAGAAACCAGACCTTCATGGAAGTCCTTCTGAGTAGGACTTCCAGTGCAGATACGGGTCCCCATGGCCCCCCTGATGTGCAGCAAGGTGCTCTCAAGCCACTTGCAAGCGCTGAGGTGGACCTGACCCATGAGAGGGATGTTGGTGGCACACAACAAGGAGGTGGGGGCTGCTCTCCAAGCGCTCACACTTCCATGCCACTGACAGGTCCTCGCTCAGAGCCCCACCAGAGTCCGCACCCAAGTGAGATCGGCGTCTCAACCCCTGCCCAGCCGCAGGAGCAGCAGACTGTTGCCGAGCCCTCTCAGGTTCGCAACCCCAGAGGACACCCGCCAAAGGAGTCGAGACAGGAGCAGCAACAAAGTGAGCAGGGAGCCTCCACTTCTGCTGAAGCCACAGGGGAAGCACCACGTAGGAGCATGCGTAAGAGAAAGAAACTGCACAAATAGTCACAAGGGTGGTCACTTGGGTGAATTTTGATGTGTATTGTTAAAAAGCCATCAGGTCTAAAGTTTAAATAAAAACTCTGATGGCTACAGCTGCAGTTGTGGCGTCTGTCATTTCGCTAATGGGACTTCCACAATGAGGCCTTAGGATAACTTGCAATTATCAGTATGGTGGTCACATTGTTAGGGATCCGCTGGGTCTGGGCCATTGTCGTAGCTCTGGTAAGAAGCTGTGAGGCAAAAGTGCTTTCTTGTCTAGGCTAAGCAAATCTGGCCAAGATGAGTGCGTTCCTTGCAGTCCGGGCAGCTATGGTCTTGTGTAATGCTGCCGCTGGTTGAGGGGCCTCTGCAAGTTGTTCATTCTCTCTCTCCTCCTCCTTCTCCTCCTCATCTGAGGAGGCTATGTGAGGAGCCACTTGGTCCTCCGGCATCTGTAAGCCACGACGCTGTGCCATGTTGTGAAGTGCACAGCAAACCATAACGATTCTGGAGACCCTGGCTGCTGAGTATTGCAGGGCTCCACCTGATCTATCCAGGCATCTGAAGCGCATCTACAGCAAACCGATGGTTTGCTCGATTATGGATCTGGTGGAAATGTGGCTGGAGTTGTAGCTCTCCTCAACTGCGTTGGATGGGCTCCTCAACGGCGTCATTAGCCACGTCCTCAGGGGATATCCCTTGTCTCCAAGTAGCCATCCGTGAAGTTGGTCTGGCGGACTGAATAGCAGAGGCACACTAGACTGGCGCAGTATGAAGGAGTCATGGCAACTGCCAGGGTACTTGGCACAAACATGCAGAACTTCCTTGTTGTGGTCACACACCAGCTGAACGTTGAGGGAGTGGAAGCCCTTGCGGTTGACAAAAATACCTGGATTGCGATGGGGTGCCTTAAGGGCCACATGTGTACAGTCAACAATGCCCTGCACCCTTGGAAAGCCTGCCAGATTAGCTAATCCAACCACACCCGCCGTGACACTTGCTCGATCCTTGGTGAAATGGATGTGATTGTGCGCGATGGCAAAGAGGACATCGGTTACCTGCGTGATGCAGGTGTGTGCGGCCGTCTGGGAGATGCCGCAGATGTCTGCTGCTGATCCCTGGAATGAGCCTGAGGCAAAAAAGTTGAGTGCAGTGGTGACTTTGACGGCCACTGGTAAGGGGTGTCCACCTGGTCCTCTGGGCTCCAGGTCTTGTTGCAGCATTGTGCAGATGTCACCCACTACCTCTCGCGAAAGTCGGAGCCGCCTTTGGCACTGCTGCTCAGACATGTTGAGGTAGCTGACCCGCTGTCTGTAGACCCTGTTTGGGGGGTATCTCCTGCGCCGACGGCCTTCCATGCGTTGGCACCTTCTGGCCTGTGCAGCTTCAGGTGGGTGAGCAGCAGCTTGGCGCTCCTGCTGTTGCTGCTGCTGTTGGTGGTGCTGTTGTTCATGGTTCTGCTGCTGCCGCGGCTGTTGTTCCTCCTCATCGGATACCCAGGAGGGAAGGAAATAAATGGCTCCCATGCCTCTGGTATATGTCTCAGTCGAGGAAGCCCTCAATGAGGGTGGCGAGAGGGGTTTCCCAGGAGGTCACACTGCAGATGGGTGTCAAGCTCCAAACTTCCAGAGCTGTGGTTATGCCTTCTAAAAGTTCCCCTAGACCTGTGACAACAAAGTCCTGCCACCTGCAATTGATGGCTGATCAAATCTCCTATTTAAAGGTTGAGCTGCAGCTGAGAGTCAGCAATCCACTTGTGCTCCCGCCAGGTTTCACTGGAGTGTTTCCCATCAGGCGTGCTTCACGTGGGAAAAGGGTTAAACTGCCTAAAATGGTTTAAAATGGCATTACTGAGCCACTTTAGGGATTGTTAAGGCCGTTAATGGCCTCTCCCGCCTCTTGGAGGCGGGACGGAGTCGGGAACCCCGCGACCGATTTTGTCAAAATTGCGTGGAGGCGTGTTGGAGTCGGGATGGGGTTGGCACCCCCGAATCTGCTACTTTAACCCCCCACACGCCTCCAAACCCGACTCCACGGGTCATTCAAAATCCAGCCCATTGTACTTAAAGAATGGCAGACTTGAGTTGGAAGACCAAAATTAAGTTCAGTTAACACGGAATATGATATTTACTCCTGCAGTTTTATACGGTGTTGCTCTAGTTTTGTAATGTTATAAGGTTGTAACTGTAAATAGGCACTCCAAAGAAACCGCAAAGTTATATCTTACTTTATACTGGACGTGTAAAGAGAATAAAAATGGACTTAGCACTTATGCCCTGGTGAAGAGCCCATTCCTTAAACCCAAAATGTTCACTGAGGAGTTGCATATTCTTCAAGGCAAAAGATCATTTTTAATAATCCTAGAGATCTTCGAGGTTTGTCGTTTGAATACTTGCTTGCTTTAAAGACATTTTATGGGAACAGGCCCTTCACATTATCCTCAACCATGTTTTTGACTTAACACCTACGTGTGACTAATTCAAAAGATTGTTCTGAACCTTGCCAAATTGTGGCTGGTTTTCTGATTTGGCCACCACCTTATAGGCATTTCCAAGGTTAGGGTGCACGAATCTGAAGTTTTGTGCTCGAATCTCAATTGCCAGCAACCCAGCTGCAATATAACTTTTAAAAAAAGAGAGACTTAAGGCCCGATTTTAAATCTTCCCCCTCACCCCTGCCACCCCGTTGTACCCAACAAAATCGCTGTATGGTGGGGATTAAAATGCTTCCAGCGACTTAGTCACCTGAACTCCACCGGCCTTGCGCCGTGCGCTGTGCGCCATTTAATAGGCGTGCTCTGGTCACCAGACTTCATATGACTCCATTCAGACCCCAACTATATTTTCACTCTCAGCAGTCATATTTGGTGCCCGGTGCCAGCCTTGCCAGGAGCACTGGGCGCTAAGGAGCAGCAGGCCCAGAAGAGAGGCGAAGAGGTAAGTGCATTTTTCCTCTGAGCCCCACAAGAAAAGCTATGGCTCCGGCCTTCCCTTCCCCCATCAAAATCGCCTACACCACCCCTCCCCCGCAACCACCCCCCGCCCATGGGTCCCCTGCCTCCAGCTCTCCAGATGCGCTCGGCCTACTTCGCACCCACCGGCCAGATGTCATTGATGCCGGGTTCTGACAGGAGTTGTGCCTGGGAGTTATAACGGCCTCACACTGGCGAGCCTGATGCTTGCTCTTCCGGTCCCACGCTCTCCCCTCAATTTACATTGATATGCTCCTCATATAAGCCAACACAATCTCAATTTGATTTATGAGTAGATTTTAAAAATAACTCCTAATACTAATCAATCTGTCATGACATTATTCCCAGTGCAGAGCTTCAGATGCTGAAAGTGCATATCAGAATTTTGGGTCCAGAGAGATCCAAAGCCTGCCTGATTTTCTGCATATTAATATTAATGGATAGTAAATAAGGTGAACCATACAGGTGGCACTCGTTGTCCGTGCCTAATGTATGCATGCTTTGTGCTGGGAGTTCAAATTTGGAAGATTACCCCTTATGTCCCAGCTTGTCTCCCACTCTCCTCATCTTTTTATTATTTTCTCATTCTCTCTCTCTCTGGCATTCCTCTCATTGCCATCTCTATCTCTGTTTGTCTCAAACTGTTTTACTCACATTTTCTCTGAGCTTCTTCCTCTCACGGTCTTTTTTGTTCATGTCCCACTTTCTTTGCCTCTTACCCACTTTCTCTCCAACCCTCTTTCTGTCTCTGTCTGTATTATTCCCTTTCTGTGCATCTCAATTTATGGTTTGAAATTTATTGAAATTCTGGGAGCCAAAGAGGGCAGAGAGCAGGCGCATAGCCCACCAGGAGGTTGGAACATCTGCCTCATTTGCTGTAAATTTTCGTTGGGGCGAGCGGGCAAATCTTCTGCCAAAGCCTACAACGTCTGGGGGAGATTGCAGCTTACCCTGAGGTTTCCATCAATTAACTCCCCATTAAGCATTTGACCGAGTGTGGCATGAAGGAATCCTAGTAAAATTGAAGTCAGTGGGAATCAAGGGGAAAACTCTCCACTGGCTGGAGTCATATCTAGCACAAAGGAAGATGGTTGTTGTTGGAGGTCAATCATCTCAGCCCCAGGACATTGCTGCAGATGTTCCTCAGGGCAGTATCCTCGGCCCAACGATCTTCAGCTGCTTCATCAATGACTTTCGCTCTATCATAAGGTCAGAAGTGGGGATGTTCGCTGATGATTGCACAGTGTTCAGTTCCATTCGCAATTCCTTAGATAATGAAGCGGCATGCATGCAACAAGACCTGGACAACATTCATGCTTGGGCTGGTAAGTGGCAAGTAACATTGTAACATTCACACCACACAAGTTCCAGGCAATGACCATCTCCAATAAGAAAGAGTCTAAACACCTCCCCGTGACATTCAATGGCATTACCATCGCCAAATCCCCCACCATCAACATCCTGGGGTTCACCATTGACCAGACGCTTAACTGGACCAGCCACATAACTACTGTGGCTACAAGAGCAGGTCAGAGGCTGGGCACTCTGCGGCGCATGACTCACCTCCTGACTCCCCAAAGCCTTTCCACCATCTACAAGGCATAGGTCAGCAGTGTGATGGAATACTCTCCACTTGCCTGGATGAGTGCAGCTTCAACAACACTCAAGAAGCTCGACACCATCCAGGACAAAGCTGCCCGCTTGATTGGCACCCCATCCACCACCTTAAACATTCACTCCCTCCACCACCGGCACACCATGGCTGCTTTGTGTACCATCTACAAGATGCACTGCAGCAACTCGCCAAGGTTTCTTCAGTTGCACGTCCCAATCCCGCGACCTGTACCACCTAGAAGGACAAGGGCAGCAGGCGCATGGGAACACCACCACCTCCAAGTTCCCCTTCAAGTCACACACCATCCTGACTTGGAAGTATATCGCCGATCCTTCATCGTCGCTGGGTCAAAATCCTGGAACTCCCTCCCTAACAGCACTGTGGGAGTACCTTCACCACACGGACTGCGCCTCAGCACGACCTTCTCAAGGGCAATTAGGGTTGGACAATAAATGCCGGCCTTGCCAGCGATGCCCACATGCCATGACGAATAACGAAAAGCCCAACGGGACTCTTACCACCTGAGAGTGGCATGAGTTCCATTCAGGGCTTAGTAAAGGCTCCAAAATTTACTGGGGTAACAGCCTAATTGGACCTTTCTAAAAATGCCTTTTGGCTCCCTTTGGGGCCGAAGAAAAAAACAACTGACGGGAAAGGCTTCTGGGTCCCCATAGTGAACCGGTTGTGAGCCATTCCGACTTCAGCTTGTGGAACAGAGCTGGTGCTTCAGATACTCTTTTACAGGGGCACGCTGCCCATCGCAACTGTTTAAATGACTCCGATCCGGACAGTTTGGCATAGGGTTTGCATCCTTCCCTCTTCGTGCGTGGGATTTCCACTCCGCAATTTTCTACCAGTGGTGACAAGACCCCAGAATTCAAGGGACGAGCATTTTCTCTGGCTTCGTCCAATTCATGCTTCTTATGATCAAGGTTATTTCTATTACCACGTGACATTCAAAATGTTATAACTTAAAGAAAAATCACTTGTCCTCACAATATGATGGTATAAAAATGCACACACATGCTTTATTAAAAATCAAGAATATTAAAGTATAAATCTTTGTAAACACTGTAGTCTGTCAGGATCATTTTTAACAATTGTGAAAGAATCAGTTTTGAAGTGTTATGCTGCCAGCGCTGCCTATATTGAAATGGAATGCAATAAAACTAAAATTTGTTCAAAGTCAATTCATCAGAGCAAGGGCTTTTGAATTTTATATTTATTGCACTTTCCTTTCTGGTGGGAAGGTGAGTACAGCTTTCACATTTTATCAGGCAGTGTCTCTTTTTATTAGCAGAATTATGTGAGACTAAGGCTACCTTTCTTCAAACTTATCTCAGTTTCCCACATTACAACAGTGACTACACTTTGAAAGTACTTCATTAGCTGTAAAGTGCTTTGCGATGGTCTCAGGTCGTGAAAAATGCTGTATAAATGCAAATCTTTCTTTTCCTTTCTTTCTCTTCATATATCTGTATTACTCTTTTTCCACATCACTTCCTTTTATTAGGGACATAACACATTTCACACTAATTAAAACATCTGACGACAGTTGGGATTTATATCATAAAACGGCTCTCTTTTAATTTTGCAAATGCACTTTGGATCCGGTCATTTTATTTCCTTTTTGTTTTGCTTTCTCCATAACATTGGCTTTGTCTATGAATGTCTTTCTTTTCCAAAGCCACTAATAAAAGATTCACAGCTAGTAGTGTTCTCTGTCCTTGCGGCTATTTGCTGAGACCGTGGTTGCTGATCTCCCCGTTGTCTTTGTTGCTGGCAGCCTGTGTGTTGCCCAAGTAACTTATTGTGCCTCCAGCAAACAAGACATTCCCTCTCCCTGTCCCTTTGAATCAGTCAGTTCTTATATACAATAATAAAAGTAGAAAATGCTGGAAATACTCAGCAGGTCAGGCAGCATCTGTGGAGAGAGAAACAGAGTTAACGTTTCAGGTCGATGCCCTTTCGTCAGTTTTTATGTACAGCCTTCTTCTCACCCGCAGCCCTGCAGAGCTGTCAGTCTCTAATATCTCTCTCTATTGATATCAGTGCTCGGTCTTGTTGCTGAAGGTAAAGTCTAGGGGTGGGGCCATTGCCAGGTTGCTGCCTAAAAAAATTGTGTGGTAATAACATCTGCAAGCCTTTAGTCTGCTATGCGTGCATTCTTTGCATTGGATGTCAGCTGGCATGATGCTTGGAACACCATGATATAGGCAGATCTGTTGCTGTCTGCTAGTGGAGGAGGATGTACGTGGGTTTGACAATATTGATCAGGCCCAATGAGATGAACTAGGCACTGAGTGGATAGTGATTAGGTAATGTTGCAGTGATTGGAAGATGAGATTGGTAAGTTGATAGGTGTTTCATTTTTGGGTCTTTTCTAACCTTCCTATCTTTGATTATTTTGGCTCTTGTGTCCAGAGCGCTCTCACAGTTGAGTTCCACTCTCTATTCCTCTGCGATTATCTACCCGTGCCTTGAGATCAGGTTAAGATTTGGGGTAATTTGCCTGGGAAATGAACACCACTTGCGGTCTGGTAATTAATTATGCCGGCATAAGATCTCAACTCAGTCTTTGAAAGTGGTAGAGGATCATTATCATATCATGGTTTAAGTTAAAAATATCAAACACATTTATTGTACAAAAGATAAACAAGACCATAAGTAACTGTCATATAACTCCATTATATATTTACAGTAGGCATCTTTCTAAATCAACTGGTTGAAATAATAAAAAGATTGCAACTCTAAGAACTAAGCTGATTCTTTCAAAATAAGTTTTAGATAATACACAATTGTGGTTATTTTCACCTTCATTGCTGAGACAGTAAACTGGAAGAGTGAATTGCCCGCCCTTTATAGAACCCACCCAATTTTCATTTCCACCTGCTTACTGCCGAGCTCAAGGTCATCAGGGGTTTTGCAGACTATTGGGTGGGTGATGTTCTCTTTCAACTACTGTTTTGTAATCCCAGGCTAATGTTCTGGGTGTCCACAGTCAAGTGGAAAGATCCAGTGTGAACAGGACTGGCGGGTGGTCACTCCCCACATGCTCTCTGCTTCAACCACTCCACGTGGCAGTGAATTCACATTCTCACAACTCTGTCAAGGAATTCCTCCTAAACTCTTTATTTGATCTATTAGTGGCTATCTTATATTTATGCCCTATCACAGACCTTCCCTTTTGTTCTTTCATCCCCTCCCCCCTTTCCCAGCCCCTACCCTTGCTTAAAAATCTGTTCCATTTCCTGCTTTTTTCCAGTTCTGACGAAAGGTCATCGACCTGAAACGTTAACTCTGTTTCTCTCTTCACAGATGCTGCCTGACTTGCTGAGTATCTCCAGCATTTTCTGTTTTAATTTTATATTTATGCCCCCTTGTTCTGGACATACTCACAAATGGAAAATGTTTCTCCTCTTAGTCTTCTCTTTTCTAGAGAAAAAAAGCCCTAGCCTGCTCAATTTTACTTGGTAATTTCCTCTCAATTCTGCTAACATCCTTGTAAATCTTTTCTGCACTTTCTCCAGTGTTTCAGTACCCTTTTTGCTGTATGGAGACCAGAACTGCACGCAGTACTCCAAGTGTTAGGAACACTAGCAGGAAAGGTCTTATTAAAGAATCCATTTTATGTTCAGGACACCATTTTGTGGTTAAAAGTTTTTAGAATCTGTTGAAACAGGTGATATATGGAAATTGTCCCAAGACAGCTCAAATCAAACCAAGGCTAAATCTGAAAGGCTGTAACTGTCTTCATGCAGGATAGCCTTGGGTAGTTTTAATCTACTGGTAGATATATCTTTCTGTTTGGTGACAATAAGGTTAGCTTTTCTGTACTTGTAAGAACAGCTTTTGGTATCATAGAATCATAGAATGGTTACAGCACAGAAGGAGGCCATTCGGCCCATCGAGCCCGTGCCAGCACCTACTCTGGAATACTGAGCGAATGTATATCAATGTATAACCAAGAGTGAGGTCATGGAGGAGGTTTGGTGTAATGGCCTTTTTTTCGCAGCTTAAAAAGTGAGACCATTGTAAGGAAGTTGGGGAAGACCCTTAGGGCTAAATCACCCTGTGACCGAACTCAGCAACTGTAATGTGAGGTCGCCTGCAGCCTTTGTGTGTATTGTCTGTGAGTATCAATAAAATCTGTAAAACTAAGGGCTGGATTTTGTCTTGGGGTCGTGTAATCCGCATTTCGTGTTTCCCCCCCGACTCCAGATTAATGTGGATGAATGATGCAATTTTCACTTAAATGGGCAATTGAGTTCCAGCATGTGGGAACCCATGAACTAATTAGTGGTTTCAGTCTGAAAGTCGCCTCTGATGATGTCATCATTGCTGACTGCCTAGTCTCAGAGACTGTTGGTGAGAGAGGACCTGACTGGCTTGCTTTTGATGTGCGTGGACCTGGATGCAAAATATGGGGGGGGGGGAGGAGAGAGAGAGAGAGAGAGAGAATGAATTTTTTTTGCATCCAAGTCCTCTCACAGCAAAGGCCAGGCAGTCTCTGAACACATTCAATGCAGCAGCGGTGACTTTCAGACCTAATACTACTACTACCTTCATCACATCTCCGTTGTAATAGCGGACCTGCAGCTGATAGTCAGCTGTCCACTTGTGCTCCCGCCAGGTTTCACTGGAGTGTTTCACACCAGGCGTACTTCACGTCAGAAAAGGGTTAAACTAGCTAAAACGTTTCAAAATGGCATTACAGAGCCAATTTAGAGCTTGTTAAGGGCTTTAATGGCCTCTCCCGCCTCTTGGAGGCGGGACGGAGTCGGGATCCCCGCGACTGATTTTGTCAAAATTGCGTGGAGACGGGATGGAGTTGGGATGGGGTCGGAAACCCCGACCCCGCAAATTTAACCCCCCACACGCCTCCAAACCCGACTCTATGGGTCATTCAAAATCCAGCCCTAAGACTCTGCATTTAGCATCTTCATTCCTGGCACATCGAATACGGGTAGAAATTGTTTTGCATTGTGCCCATTTTTTGGGTGTAAGAGGGGTGCAAAATATACCAATTTAGCAGTGGGGCGACTTTCCCCGAATTTGCGCAGGAATTGGCCCTATTAATTAACACCAAGTAAGGTGGGACCAATATTCTTTATAAATTTAACATTACCTGCCTGCTTTTGTAGTCTGTTCCTCTAAAAATTAACCCCAGTATGTGTTTGCACTCTTTATAGCCTTATCAACTTGTGTTGCTGTATTTTTGTGCAGTCCTCCACATTATTAGCTGCAGCCAGCCCCCAGATGGTATCATCTGCAATTTTTGGCACCTACCTCCAGTTCTGAGCTCAAATCATTTATGTATATGGTGAACAATAGGGATCCCTGCAGGACACCAATTTCCCCTTTCTGCCAGTCCGAAAAACTTTAACTCCTACCCTCTGTTTTGTAGCCATCTTTCAATCCATTCTGCCAGTTGACCCCTGACTTCAGATGCCCTTTGTCATAAGTCTCTTTTGTGTCACCTTATCGAAGACATTCTGAAAGTCCACATATGCTACATCCCCCTCATTTCCCTTATCTACTCTTTCTATTATTTCTTCAAAGAATTCAATAAGGCTGGTTAAACATGACCTTCCTTTTAGAAATCCGGGCTGACTATTTTTGTTATTGTATTCTGTGTCTCTAGATGTTTTATTTTCTCAACTTTTAGCCAAGAGTCTAATATTTTCCTACCACTGACATTAAGCTAACTGGTTTATAGTTCCCTGGATTCGTTCTATCTCCCTTTTTAAAGATAGGAATTGCATTTGCTGTTCACCAGTCTTCTGGCACACTCCTTTTTCGATTGAATTTTTATTTATGGATACTAGTGCCTCCGCTATCTCCTCCCTAGTTTGAGTATCCGTGGGTGCAACCCACCCTGAGCCGAGGGCATTGTCCTCCTTATGTTTGGCTAGTTTGTCCAGGATCTCCTTTCTTTCTATCTTAACTGTTAACATTTTCCCCTTGGCTTCTTCTAAATTTCGCATTTCCTCTCTCGTAGCTTCTTAAGTGAAAACTGAAGCAAATTATCTATTTGGTATTGCTGCCATTTCTTTATCATCTCCTGTGCATTTATCTTGCTCATCCCATAGTGGCTTTATCCCTATCCTAATTCTCTTTTTATTACTTATGTGCTTTTAGAATACTTTACTATTTCTTTTTATATTCTCTGATACTTTCAATTCATATTTCCTCTTTGCCTTCCGAATTGCCTTTTTGGTGTCAGCCGTGGCTCAGTCGGTAGCACTCTTGCCTCTGAGTCAGAAGGTTGTGGGTTCAAGTCCCACGCCAGAGACTTGAGCACAAAAATCTAGGCTGATACTCCAGTGCAGTACTGAGGGAGTGCTGCACTGTTGGAGGTGGCGTCTTTCGGATGAGCTGTTAAACTGAGGCCCTGTCTGTTCTCTCACGTGGCTGTAAAAGATCTCACGGCACTATTTTGAATAAGAGCAGGGGAGTTATCCTCAGTGTCCTGACCAATATTTAGCCCTCAATCAACATTACTAAAACAGATTATCTGGTCATTATCACATTGCTGTTTGTGGGAGCTTGCTGTGCGCAGATTGGCTGCTGTATTTCCTACATTACAACAGCAACTCCACTTCAAAAGTACTTCATTGGCTGTAAAGTGATTCGGGAAGTCTTTCTATTTCAACTTCTTTCCAAAGCTCATCATATTCTCGTTTATCATCTTTTTTGTTTTGTGTATTTTATACATGCCTTTATCATTAGGTTAAATTTTATCCTCACCTCTTTACTTATCAATGGCATTCCATTTTTGGCAAGTTCATTCTCATTTTTTTACTAGAATATGTTTCTCCCAAACTCTATTGATCTTCCCCCAATTTTGTTCCACTTCTTCGTCTGTCAATATTTCTCTCCAGTTTACCCTCCTCAACTTCATCCTCATTTCCTCATAATTGTTTTTCTCCCCATCTATTACTTTGATCTTTGTACTATCTATATCTTTCTCAGTCACTATGTTAAACCTTATTGTATTGAGATCACTACTCGCCAGATGTTCTCCCATGCTTACTTCTCTTATCTGCTCTTGTTTGTTTTTCATTGTTAGGCCTAACCGTGCTTCCTCCCTTATTGATCTGCAAACATATTGGGCTGGATTTTAACAGCCCTGAGGAGGTGGGTTTGGAGGCGCGTCAGCTGCTAAATTCGGAAAAAATGGCTTCAGACCCCCAACCCGCCTCCGTCCCGCCCCCACACGATTTTCGTGAGTGTCTGTTCAGCTGCTCCCAAACTGACCCGACTCCAACCGGTGGGACAGGTAGTTAAGGCAGTTAAGAGCCTGTTAACTGCCTTGATAATCCTATTTTGATAAAGGTTTCCCATTTTTGTGCCTCTGGCTCCTGTTTCCCGTCTTGTCAGAAACAGTCCTGCTGCAAGGAGACGAGTTGGTGGAGGACATGATCTGTAGTCATTATTGGTGCAGAACTTTAAAGGCGCTCCTGTAACATGGCTGGCATTCAAATGCAACAACTTTGTTGTTGGAGGTTTGGGATAAGATTTTGCAAATCTACTGACCTTGTGACTGGTCAAGCTGACACAGATCTGCTGTTTGAACTGATTGGGAATAATTTCAGGCCACTTTAAGTGTGCGCTTGCAAGCTTCTTGCCTCAATTGAAATCTCTAACAGCGTGATGGGAACCATTTACATCCTCTCATTCTGGTCATCGGATTCGGAGGAAGAGCAGCGCGGCTTAGTGCTGCCGGATGAACAAGTGGCTCAGCACACAGCCTCCTTGGAGGAAGATGAAGAGGACGAGGAAGAGAACTAGGAGGAGGATGGGAAGTGACACCTTGCGGGGCCGGATGTGGCCAATCCAGAAGCAGGCGACCACATTGCTGGCCGTCAGGCAAGGGATGCACTCATCCATGCCAGACTCGTGTAAGCTTACGCTCCAACCACAGGTGGCGAGCACATGGAAATGAATATAAGTCTGACATCCTCAAAACCCCAGGCATCATCTGTCCAATAAACAGTGGTTTGCGCTCAGTGTCACCACCAACATTCTACATGGAAATCACCCTGAGCCCTCACTCTTGAACTTCCATTTCCCAGAACACAGAGGCCACACTTTAGGTGATCTCAGCAGATCATTAAACCTTTTTCCACACTGAACCCATGTGCGTCTGCACACAGACCTCAAACTCAATTTGCAGCCAAGCTGCCTTGGTTTGCTGAGGAGGCCTCCTCCTTCCGTTTCCAGGGAAGAAGAGCTCCTGACGTCCTCTAACTCCCTCAACAAGAGCATGGAGAGAGTCCTCATTGAACCTGGGTGCAGCCTTAGTTATTGGGGCTGCCATTCCTGCAGCAGCCAGCACCTTTAAGAGAAAAAAACATTAATATCACTAAGTTAATGATTGGAACAAATCTGGCATCTTTTTCATTTCATAGTCCGATAATAAATTGATATATAAAAAAATCATAAATATCTTTCTGGAATAATATGACCAGCAATTTCATTCATTAAATTTTGCTCAGAACAGACGCTGTCAACTCCCCTTTCTATATAATACAGCACCAATCCATCCCAATGACATTTTTTCCAAAGGGGACATGGCCCCTTTAAATTTTCATCCAAGCAACGCGTCATCAGACGCGAGAAACTGACAGCCTCCAAGCAATTGCCTGGAGGGACCCGCACGTTAGGCGTAACGAGGCCTATCAAACCAAAATAGTAACTGACGGGAGGCAGCAGCTGGGAGCGGGTCGGAAAGCCGCCGAGCAGTGAGCCCACCCTCAACCCGCCTCCATCAGTAAAATCAAGCCCATTGAGTCAGAAAGGAGTTTTGTACGCACTGTAAAAATCCACCCCCTGCTCCCCTTTCACGCTTTCTCTTTGCCAGTTTATTTTGGAGTAGTTGAACTCCTCTATGATTATGATTCTGTGTTTTTTACTCATTTCCCACATTTGCCTATAGTCTGAGGTACCCAGTGTATAAGTCATATTTTCTCAGATATGGTTCCAGCAGCTTGCTCTCAGTAACTCTATACTTTAGAAATCATTGTGTGGGTCTGTTTTAGTCATTTTATGTGCGTTATGTATTCAGAAAACTTTTAAATAAATCATTAAATATATTGACTGTCACATAATGTTGATGTAAGATAATTATTTAACAACACCTGCGGGCTGAACAATACAGGCATCGCAAAGTGAAGTGCCATTTATTAGCAGGATTGAAAATAAGCCTAATGGTTTCATGTGAAGTAACTTGGCTTCTCCCCGTAGCAATACATGGAGTAAGGTGCTAGGGGTAGCTGCCACAGTGCAGATAGGGTCATTTGGATTCAACCAACATTGGCAGTGATATTATAGAAATATGGTCAGCCTAGGCTTTTTAGTTCTTATGGGTTGATCAGTATAACCTCCACATAATTTGGACCCTGTATTTCAAAGCAGAGGTGAGCAGTCCTGAAATCAATGAAGGTTCCTAGGGGGAAAAATTCGGTTGCTTTGCGCCTCCCGTTAGTGCCCTTTAAGAAGGGGAGGAAGGCCTGTAGTACCGCGGCACGTAGCGCCGCGATATTCCCTCGCAGCGTGCCAAGAGGGAGGCGGGGCGCTTCCCTCTTGGGGCGCTACCGATGAATTTTGGCCGCGGGGGCGCTAATTTTTTGGGGGCGCTAAAAGTAGTGCCCCGGCGAAGTTAGCGCCCCAAAGGGGGCGCGACTCAATTTTTCCCCCTTACTCTTCTTTCAAAGTGCCATGGGATCTTTTACGTTCGCCTGAGAGGGCAGACAGCGCCTTGGTTTTAACAAAAGACGGCACCTCCGACAGTGCAGCATCCCCTCAATACTACACTGGCATGTTCAAGTCTCTGGTTTGGGACTTGGACCCATATCCTTCTGACTCAGCGGTGAGAGTGCTACCACTGAGCCAAGGCTGACAGTGGAAACACTCACTGCAAAATAAGCCAAGCAACGTGCAGAGTTACGATCACTTTTTAGAGCTGTGATCGCCCTAATTATAATATAAATGATTACAGTAAATGAATCACTATGATATGGTTAAACATGTTAGTTGCAATAAATAAAAGTGATCACTGTGGTGTGATTAATAATTCTAATCAGTCATTCACTGCAGTGTAATTTGTGAAACAACGATTGATTGCAATGAATTAAAAGTTATTTATTGGGTGCATAAAATTAGTTTGCTGCAGTGTGATTTAAAAATAATGGGTAGATTTTAACCCGAGCCGGTTTCAGGCAGTGAGTGGGGGCCAAGTGAGTGTGAAACTCACTCGCTGGCCTAAATTTCAGGCCTGGGTTATTTTAATTGTGGAGATTCACTTAAATGCTGCCGGTCCACTTCGTGCCTGTAAGGCGGGTGAAGATTTCCCATGCCCCACAAAGGAAAGTTTTAGACTTACCTGACAGGGCTTCTTCTGCCTTCAGAGCTGCTCTGCCTAGTGGGGAACTGCATTGGGGGTCCTATTGATGTTAGAGGACCTCAGTTTGCAGACTCCCCTAGACAATGGGGAGGTAGAATGCGGGTGAAATTGGTCTACGCCAGTAGCGCACAAAGGGTTCATAGTGAAAAGAAAATAGGGCGTTTTATAAAATATGCTGCCAATTTGCCATGTCAGTATCCCGCTACTGGCGTAGACCAATTTCACCCCCAATAATTCTTGTATCTTCAATAATTGTACGGCCCCTTCAGGCTTTCTAGTGCTTAACGCTTCCTACATTACAACAGTGTCTACACTTAAAAATACTTCATTGGCTGTAAAATGCTTTGGGACGTCCTGAGGTTGTGAAAGGCGCTATATAAATGCAAATTCTTTCTCTTTCTTTCTTTAAGGTTTTTGTTTCCCCTATAATAATAATAAATTTGTACAATGTAGTTACTGGCTTTCACATGTTTTGAGGTGTCAGCTTTTATGGGCTTGTGTTAGCTTTTATGAAGCTGTTAGACAGCTTTTGTTAGTTTTCTAGGTTGGCATGTACGTTTAAGAGCCCTCTTCACTCTCACCTAGGAATGGGAGTGGGACCTGTTTTGCATACCACGATATTAAAGTACTGAGACAGATTTCCAATTTTACCTGATCCAAATACGGGCATTAAGCAGCTACGCCTGGGCCTCAGTGACAGAGCCTGGATTGGTGATGCTCCCAATTCACCGTGCAGTTGCCTTTTTTTTGGGCTGGAGAATTAGCTGACGGTGTGAAACTGGCTTCATGAGTACCATTAATCAAAAACTCGGTTCACAGCGTTTTTGCTAAATGATCACAATCTAAATCATTTGAGGTGGAATATATATGTACACTGGCAGAATTGCTTGCTGCTGCTTCCTGAGTTTTTCTCAGCAGTAATACATGCCAATGTAGAAAGCCCGCTTGGTGCATGCTAAAACAAGCTTAGTTTCTAGACTAGAAGCACCAGGCCCCACAAAGAAAGTTTGGGCCACTGCTGCTCTAGGCCCCCACTTTCCCACCTGCGATACCCTCCCCAACTAACCCCCCTAACCCCATCCCCCAGCTGCCAGGACTTATCTGACTGGCAGCCTCTGGGCCATTTGATCTTCGTAGGCCCAAAGCCCGGACGGAGCTGCCTCTGGATGCCCGGTTCGGGCAGGCAGCTGTCTGGCAGGATGTTAACAAGGCCCGGCCTCCCACTGCAGCCCCCAGAGGGGTGGCCATTGCATCCTGCCAGCTTCCTGCCTGGGAGTTATCATTCCATAATTGCTTACAAATTTGCATTTTTGCGAATCATATTTTAAAGCTATGTAAACCAACTATTGGTTGCACAGATAAACAGGCGCTCTCCCATTTTTCATTGAGGAATTCTGCCCTGCTGACTAACTGTGGGCAGTTCACTGCTATAAGAAAGAAAGGCCCTGATATTTCTGAGGAGACAGGGAGGGTGCGGGGTAGGCCATAAACGGTCAAAGAACCCGGCTAGGCCAGGGACTGAGAGAAACACAGGAAACAGCAGACAGCAATTCTGTCAGCTGAACTTAATGGCAGGACTTCATATTTTGGATGGCTTTCCCCTCTGGCTGCTGGCCAAATTGACAGCCTGGCCGGAGGCTGGGAGTGAAAACCAGCGCCAGGAGGCCGGAGCCGGGGACCCTTGGGGACGGTCCCCAGAAATTGGAGTTGGGGGGGAAGATCGGTGATCGCAGCTTGGAGGGGGTGGGGGGCGGGACAGATGACATCGTGGCTGGATGGGGAGTGGCCGGCGATCGGGAGGGGGAGGCCGAAGGCTTCCTTGAGGGACAGGGGGGAGCACTCCTGCTCCTCCTGGCCGACAAGGAGTGCTTCAAAAGGCCGCTTGGTGCATGCGGAGCTGTGAATGCCCGCCTCCCTTTCACTGCCAGGTTTTCGAACCCGGGTAGCAGCGGTTAATTTTAGATCAGGCTCCCAATTGTACTATGGGAACCTGATTTAACTATGTCAATGAAGTGTTCCGCCTCTCCACGGCGGGGCTCTTGGACGCCACGCAACCTGCTGCCATAGAAATGGCAATGGGCATGCGCACAGTGGTCATGCTTCATGCACTTGGCAGTTTAACCCCCCTCCCAACCCTCACTTGCCCATCGTGGTGGGGTTAACATCGAGGCTGAAGAAAGACTAGCATTTATATAGCACCTATCAGGTCCTCAGGACGTCCCAAAGCACTTTACCACCAATGAAATACTTCTGAAGTGCCGACACTGTTGCAATGTAGGAAATGCAACAGACAATTTTCACACAGCAAAGTCCCATGAACATTAATGTGATAATGACCAAATAATCTGTTTAAGTGATGTTGGTTAAGGGATAAAGTTTGGCAAGGAGACCGGGGAGAACTCCCCTGCTGTTCTTCAAAATAGTGCCATGGGATCTTTTACGTCCACTTGAGAGAGCAGACTGGGCCTCGTTTTAACATTTCATTGAAAGGTCAGCAGCTCCGACCGGGCAGTACTCCTACAGCATTGCACTGAAATGTTAGCCTAGATTTTGCACTCAAGTTACTGTAATGGGACTTGAACCCACAATTCTGACTCTGAGGCGAGAGTGCGACCCACTGAGCCATGGCTGACAGCTACCCTTGTACCAATAAACTTCACATTCAGCTCTTTGCATCTGTCTGGATTATTGGAGATTTTTGGAAGATGTCTTAGAATATTAATATTTTCCGCAATTTTTCCTTTTTTGATTTTCTGGTCATGAGGCGAGTGAGCGGGTGATCTGCTACCAAGCCATCACCTAGTCTATCTTTCATCTTTCCATTGAATGCTTCAGAATGCAGTCTGACAATGTGGCTTCCTCCCATATTTTTTCCTCCTTCTCTGTAGAAAGCAGCCAACTTGGACTTGGTACCTCTCAACAGCAGAGTATCTGTGATTCATTATTCAGCAGAGGTTAGGATTGAACCTGCACCCCTGGATTCTATGGCATCGTGCTTTGGTACTCTTTGCTTGCATATTTGAAATATTTTATAGAAAGAGACATCTTCATGTGTTTCCTTGACTGTTTTGCCAACATTGATATTCATAAGGGTCTCTAGACCTTTACTATTTTATTGGAATATGTAGACAGAACAACTGCCTTAATGAGATCTTCACTTTGTATCAGAATAAGAAATGACAAGGTGTGATGACAAATATCTTTATTATATTTTACTGGACAAAATAAGCTTTCAATCTTAAAATGAGCTAACACTTTTCAATAAAGTAGACATTTGATAAAATTGCCATATATAGGACAGTAAGTGAATTATAGAACTCAAATTAAATAAGATTTTGCTTTGTCTGCATAACATGAAAGTGGGGAATGACTGGAATTGTCGGAGTCGCCTATATATTTTTTAACATTTTCATTAAAAAAATTTTAAGCCATATTTTCAAAATGTTTACGATTTCATGGATGCTCCAAGTTAAATTTGGAATTCAGATCTGAGCAATTGGAAACGTTAATTTATGTGCAAATGGGAGGGAGAAAACAATGGCAAAAAGACATGTAGCCACCAATATATCTACTTTCCTGCTCCTGCTTTGCCTCTCATCAAGGTTTAATGGGAGTTGTTTCAGTGTAAACTGCTGAAAAAGGAGCAACTTTATTTTAAACGTGAACATTTTCATACATTCTCCATGCATATTATATGTTTTCTTTTCTTTAAGTTACTTTTCATAGATTCACAGAATCTTACAGCACAAAAGGAGGCCTGTGCTGGCTCTTTGAAAGAGCTACCAAATTAGGCCCACCCCTCTACTCTTTCCCCACAGCCCTGCAAATTTTTCCTTCAGTAAGTTTTTTACCAGCACAATTATCAAAGTTGCTAAAGGGAGTCAAGTTGACAATAAGTTACATTAAAACCTCGAAGCTTGGGCAGGACTGAGAAAATGGAAGGCAGGCAGGTTGGCACTGAACATGTTAATTCGCTGCTGCTAACTTGCTTGCACAGCTTGTTGGAAACCATACTGACAGAATCGCGAAGGTTAAAAATTGCAGAATAATCAAATCCCACTGGGCTTCATCTATTCTGAATGCTCTTTATTTGTGGTGGTTAGAGTAGTAAACAGTATCCTAAAGTGCCAGTTTTGTGGGGATTTTTTCTTTTTAACTTAGGTATAGTTTGCCACTCAAAACAAAAATATAAGATGACATAATCCTTAAATTGTGAGAGATAAATATGAGGCATAGTAATGCGACAACTTACATATACACACTATGACGAGACTGAAAAAATAGCTTAAACCCTGTTGATAATTGTTGTATTAGGGACAACATATAATGGATTATGATAATTGGGCCTAATTTACATGTGAAAATGACAACTCCTAGAAACCTCCAGTCTTTATCTTTGTGAAACTTGCCGGCTAGAGGTAAGCCACCATCATTCCAACTTTTAATTCTACAAAAATTCCTTTCTTTCTCCTTCATAAAACGTATGGCTTTTGATCTCAGTCGGAGAAGTGTTGAGTGGAGATTAAGTGCTTTCTCACAGGAAGGGAGGGAAGATCAGAGGCAGTAGTTCCTACCTGTTTCCAAGTGAATAGTAATAAATTTACACTGGTGTGGACCTGAGAGAGGGTCTCCAGTCCGAGTTATCGGCTGAGGAAGGTGTACGTCATGTGGAGGAAGAGGGGAAGTAAAAAGGAAAAATGGAAATAATGTTCCCAAAATTTGGGATACCGCACCATAGACCAGCATTTGTAAGAATATAAAAACATGGATGTCGAAATGGCACTATGCGATATTAGTAAAAAAGCACGTGAACATATAATCCCTTTATCTGCTATGTTAACATGGGCACGGATTTGTTTCATGTTAATGCCTTTCACTAAAACAGCAGACACCGGAATTTTATATGCTGCTTTTCATGCACTCATTACTAAAGTCGGGCATTGTGATTTCAACTCCTTAATACGGAGATGATGTGATGAGCTTTTGCTGTGGGAGAGTGAAATTGGACTGAAAATTCTTCTATGTCGTGCTGAAGATTTGTGCTCCAGAGCTAGCTGCCTCTAACCAAGCTGTTCCAGTACAGCTACAACACTGGCATCTACCTGACAATTTTAGAAACTGCCCTTGTATGTCCTGTCCACAAAAAGCAGGGCAAATCCAATCTGGCCAATTACCGCCCCATCAGTCTACTCTCAATCATCAGCAAAGTGATGGAAGGTGTCATCGACAGTGCTATCAAGCGGCACTTACTCACCAATAACCTGCTCACTGATGCCCAGTTTGGGTTCCGCCAGGACCACTCGGCTCCAGACCTTATTACAGCCTTGGTCCAAACATGGACAAAAGAGCTGAATTCCAGAGATTAGGTGGGAGTGACTGCCCTTGACATCAAGGCAGTATTTGATCGAGTGTGGCATCAAGGAGCCCTAGTAAAATTGAAGACAGTGGGAATCAGGGGAAAAACTCTCCACTGGCTGGTGTCATAACTAGCACAAAGGAAGAAAGTTGTGGTTGTCAGCCCCAGGACACCGCTGCAGGAGTTCCTCAGGGCAGTGTCCTAGGCCCAACCATCTTCAGCTGCTTCATCAATGACATTCCCTCCATCATAAGGTCAGATATGGGGATGTTTGCTGATGATTCCACAGTGTTCAGTTCCATTCGCAACCCCTCAGATAATGAAGCAGTCCGTACCCGCATGCAGCAAGACCTGGATGAGATTAAGGCTTGGGCTGATAAGTGGCAAGTAACATTCACGCCACACAAATGCTAGGAAATGACTATCTCCAACAACAGAGAGTCTAACCACCACCCTTTGTCATTTAATGGCATTACCATCACCGAATCCCCCACCATCAACATTTTGGGGATCAGAAACTTAACATAAATACTGTGGCTACAAGAGCAGATCAGAGGCTGGGTATTCTGGATGAGTGACTTACTTCCTGACTCCCCAAAGCCTTTCCACCATCTACAAGGCACAAGTAAGGAGTGTGATGAATACTCTCCATTTGCCTGGATGAGTGCAGCTCCAACAACACTCAAGAAACTCGACACCATCCAGTACAAAGCAGCCCGCTTGATAGGCACCCCATCCACCACCGGCGCACCATGGCTGCAGTAAGTACCATCTACAAAATGCACTGCAGCAACTCACCAAGGCTTCTTTGACAGCACCTCCCAAACCCGTGACCTTTACCACCTAGAAGGACAACGGCAGAGGTGCATGGAAACACCATCACCTCCAAGTCACACACCATCCTGACTTGGAAAAATATTGCCGTTCCTTCATCGTTGCTGGGTCAAAATCCTGGAACTCCCTCCCTAACAACACTGTGGGAGAACCTTCACCACAAGGACTGCAGCGGTTCAAGAAGGTGGCTCACCACCACTTTCTCAAGGGCAATTAGGAATGGGCAATAAATGCTGCCCTTGCCAGTGATGGTCACATCCCATGAACGAATAAAAAAAAAATAAAGTAGTCAATTGATTTACTTTAGGAAGGTAAGCATAGCAGACCATGAGTGTTCTAAACATTGATGTCCAAGAAAAATAGATTCATTAGGGTAGGAACATAGGAACAGGAGTAGGCCATTCAGCCCCTTGAGCCTGTTCCGTCATTCAATGAGATCATGGCTGATCTGCAAACTAACTCCGTATACCCGCCTTTGGCCCATATCCCTTAATACTTTTGGTTAACAAAAATCTATCAATCTCAGATTTAAAATTAATAATTTATCTAGTATCAATTTCCGTTTACAGAATAGAGTTCCAAACTGCTACCACCCTTTGTGGGTAGAAGTGTTTCCTAATTTCACTCCTGAAAGGTCTGGCTCTAATTTTTAGACTATGCCCCCTAGTCCTAGAATCCTCAACCAGTGGAAATAGTTTCTCTCTATCTACCCTATCTGTTCCCCTTAATATCTTGAAAACTTCGATCAAATAACCCCTTAATCTTCTAACTTCGAGGGAATACAACCCTAATTTGTGTAGTCTCTCCTCGCAATTTAACCCTTGAAGTCCGGGTATCATTCTGGTAAACCTACGCTGCACTCCCTCCAAGGTCAATATATCCTTCCTAAGGTGTGGTGCCCAGAACTGCTCACAGTACTCCAGTTGTGGTCTAACCAGGGTGTTGTATAGCTGCAGCATAACTTCTACCCCCTTGTATTCTAGTCCTCTAGATATAAAGGCCAGCATTCCATTAGCCTTTTTGATTATTTTCTGTAACTGTTCATGACACTTTAATGATCTTTGTACATGGCCTCCCAAGTCTCTTTGGACCTCTGTTGTTTTTAGCTTTTCACCATTTAGAAAGCACCCTGTTCTATCCTTTTTAGGTCCAAAGTGGATGACTCACATTTGCCTACATTGAAATCCATGGGCTTCAACCTTAGTTAACAGTCTCTTCTGAGTCACTTTAACAAATGCCTTCTGGAAGTCCATATAAATAACAGCCATAGACATTCCCCTCTCCACTACTTTAGTCACCTCTTCAAAAAATTCAATCAGGTTTGTCAGGCATGACCTACCTTTTACAAATCCATGCTGGCTCTCTCTGATCAGCTGAACATTTTCAAGGTGTTCAGTCACCCTATCCTTAATTATAGACTCTAGTAATTTCCCAACAACAGACGTTAGGCTAACTGATCTATAATTCCCTGGTTTCCCTCTCTCACCATTCTTAAATAGCAGTGTGACATATGCAATTTTCCAATCTAAAGGAATGATTCCTGAATCAAGAGAACTTTGTAAGATTATAGTTAGAGCATCTGCAATGTTCTTACTTACTTCCTTTAAAACCCTGGGATGGAAACTATCTGGTCCTGGGGATTTGTCACTCTTTAGTGCCATTATTTTCTTCATTACTGTTATGTTGCTTACGTTAATTTCGTTGAGTCCCTGTCCCTGATTCAATATTAGATTCCTTGGGATTTCCGGCATGCTATCCTGTTCCTCTACTGTAAATACTGACGCAAAGTAATTATTCAACAAGTCCGCCATTTCCTTATTATCATTTTCAATATCACCGATATTAGTTTTCAAGTGGCCAACATTGTTCCTGACCACCCTCTTTTTCCTAATATAATTGTAAAAATGTTGTGTTGATTTTGATATCCCTTGCAAGTTTCTTTTCATACTCCTTGTTTGTAGCTCTTACTATCTGTTTTGTCACCCTTTGCTGTTCTTTGTATCTTTCCCATTCACCAGGATCTGTGCAATTTTTTGCATTTTTGTATGCTTTTTCTTTTATTTTTATATTGTCTCTTACCTCTTTAGTCGTCCATTGTTTTTTTTTTGGCAAGTAGAGCTCTTGCCCCTTAGGGGTATAAACTGGTTCTGTATCCCGTTAAATTCTTTTTTTAATACCTCCCACTGATCTTCTGTCGTTTCACCAATTAACAGATTTTATCAGTTTACTGTGGACAGTCTCTGTATCATCCCGCTGAAGTCGGCCTCACCTAAGTCTAGAATCTTAGTAGCTTTTTCATGTTTCTCCCTTTCAAACACTATTTTGAACTCGATCATGTTATGATTGCTATTAGATAAATGTTCACGCACCGTGAAGCTGTTAACTAAATCTGGCTCATTACTTAATCTAATATGGCATGCCCCCTTGTTAGTTCTAGGTAAATTTTGCAAGCAAAATGATTTAAATCAGTAGAAAATGGAGGCACTGAGTACAACACCCGATTCTCCGACCTTCTCTCAGGCCTAGCCAGGCTCCACACTAGGTGGACTCTATTTTGTATGGTGCAATCTATGAATCGTAATGCTTATAGTGCTTAATATCATTATTGGAGCAACACATCAAATTTCAGGGTTGTTTCTGATAACCATCGTGAGTTAAAGGCTGCATTCTGAAGCTTTTATTTCATTGACTGACACATAAGGATTTTTTTTTCCTTACTGTAATTTCGCTGATCAAAACTGCATGACATCCCTTTCTGAATGTGTTTTTTTTCCTTTTTCTCTGTTACATCTCTGTACAGCTAGAATTCATTAAACTGATAAGCCCATTCCACACTGGAGAAGAAATTGAAAAGCTTTCCTCATGTCACTTAGCGTTAACTGCTGAGGGAAAGGTTTTTTAAATACAGAAATGGCAACGTGCTTTTCGGAGGAGCATTGCATATTTGTGTTGATTGCGTTTTTTCAGGTAATGACTAATTGTGGAGTTGCACAATTTGTAAAGCTATTCCTCAGAGCTGGTCTGCTCCACCGCCGACGCAACTTTGCTCTAAGTGTGGCGGAAAACCCGTTTAAGTGTGTTGACCGTGTTTCTGCCGCACTTCTGGCAAAGTTACAGTGGCAGAGTTGGCCAGCACTGAGGAACCTCTCGGTCATAGTCATAGCAGTTTGCAGCACGTCGGGCAATCATATTGGTGCTGGATCAATCTAAAACTAATCCCACTATCTGCTCTCTCCCATAACTCTGTATATTCTTCTGTTTAAAATATTTATTCTGCTTTCCCTTAAAAGATACAATGGTTTCTGCCTCAACCACTATTGGTGGCCAAGCATTCCATTCTCCAATATTCCTCTGTGTCAAGGCATTTCTTCAAACCCCTCTCTCCCTCTCTCCCAACTCACTTCATGACAGTTTTAAATTGATGACTCTTTGTTACTGACTCCACAACCAACGGAAATAATCTTTCCCTATTCACTATCAAAACCCGTCATAATCTTAAGAACCTCGATTAAATCTTCTCTTAGCCTTCCATGCTTCAGTGGAAATGGAGATGGGAAGGGCTCGAAGGGAATATGAAGCAAAGCAGATGAGTGATTCCCTCAGGATTGAGCGGGGTGGTGGGGGGGGTGTTGGGTTGTGAGCCTCGGGAGGATTGTGGCCCTCAGGGCTGATTGCGGGCCTTGGTGGAGTGGGGGGGCCAATCGCAGGCCTCGGGTGAGGGGATCACAGGCCTCGGGGTGGGGTGGGGGTAAATCGCGGGCCTCGGCGGGGGGGGGGGTAATCGCGACCCTCAGGGGGTGGATTGCGACCCTAGGGTGGGGGCTGGGAGGTTTGTAGGCCTCGGGGGGTGGGGGGGGGTGGTGAATCCCAGGCCTTGGAGGGGGGAGGGGGGAGTCATGGGCCTAGGGGGAATCGCCAGCCTCAGGGGAAGATCGCGAATCTCTCGGATAGATCGCGGGTCGGGGGGCGGGAGTGAAGATTGTGGGCTTCAGGGGAATCGCCAGCCTCGGTGGGGGGTGGGAGAGATCACGGGTCTCGGGGGGGGGGGGAATTATGGCCCTCAGGGTGAGATCATGGGCCTCGAGCTTAGCGCCTGAACAATGGGCACTACGTGGCCCAATTTCTAGGCCATAGTGTTTTTGCATGTGCCTTTTATATCGTAGGTGGTGATAAAATGTTGTGTGCGTAAATATGCATTCCGTAGTATAGTTATTAAGCTACACCTAAATATAAATTTAATTTTGCAGTAATTAGGCTCCTGCAGCCATCTTGTGAGCAATCTGCAGTCGATGTTTAGCTGAAATAGCCAACAAATTAAACTGGGGCACATTCTACCAATCATTGTCAAATTCAAAGCAATGTAACTAGAGTATAGTCAATCCAGTAAAGTCCTACATTACAAATGTGAGCCCGATAAAACACATTCATTTCCTATTCATTGTAAGTAGCAAGAGTAATAGAAACAAATCAATGCCCGGCCTCTAACATTTCCCCTTTTGCTTTTTCACATAAACGGTTTTATTGTTGCAATTAAGCATTGTTCTAAAATGTGCATGTTTTCTGCTTTCAGCAGATATCATCATTGAGTTCACAGCTTGTGGCTGATCTTTTGTTAAGCGTGCATGCAAATCACAACTATTCCATGATAGAGAGACCTTTTATGGTTTTTGCACCTCCTTCAGATACATCACTTCCATAAGTAGTGCTAGATTCATCTTTCCCATAATGTGCACTTCTCAACTAAAAGAATCACTAAAATGCTTCATTATCGTCTGAATTTCAGCTGCAGGGACAGGCGCACAGAGGAAATAAACATATAGCTCATACATACTGCATTGACTATATAATACCTCTTGCACCCGCTGCACAGGTTTGCAGATGTTTAACCACTGGTTGTCTTTGCCATTCGATAGATATCATCTGGAATCTATAACATTTGGTAGATTAGAAAGGAGGTCAGTGAGCATTTTCATTGCTGCCATTGGTTGAAATACAAGGAAAAAAGGAAAGAACTTGCATTTATATAGCGCCTTTCATGACCTCAGGGCATCCCAAAGCGCTTTACAGCCAATTAATTACTTTTTGAAGTGTAGTCACTGTTGTAAGGTGGGAAACATGGCAGCCAATTTGCGCACAGCAAGGTCTCACAAACAGCAATGAGTTAATGACCAGATAATTAGTTTTTAGTGATGCTGGTTGAGCGATAAATATTGGCCAGGACACCAGGGAGAACTCCCTTGCCCTTCTTCGAAATAGTGCCATGGGATCTTTTACGTCCACTTGAGAGGCCAGTAAGGGCTTCGGTTTAACATCTCATCTGAAGGACAGCACCTCTGACAGTGCAATAAAGAACGTTTCATTAAGTGCCTGCGATGACTGTGAGGGTAAGTAGTGAACCAGACTGAAGGCCTGACTCAATCTAAATTCCGCAGGACAACGAAAAGCTTTTAAGACCTACATTGACTTATGTAACCACCCCCAGTCTGCTTCATTTATGAGCACTAATTTGACAAATAAAACAAACCAGTCAATTTACAGGAAGTCTCCATGGAGCCCTGTATTCATTTAAAAGAGTCACAGATGCACTGTGATTATGTGAGCCAGTGGAATTCATTTTGCATGCATCTACTTTTCAGTTGTGGGGTTCAATGCTGCCAGTCATTTTTCTAAGCCATTGCTTCTTTTTCCCAGTGGGTTTTTATTAAATGTGATAGGTAAAATCCTTTATCAGATTTTCAACAAACTTGATACATTACTTCTTCAATTTGGACTGCATATCATTTCCAAAAAGGGACGTGCTGAAAATTTTCCATATATTATCCCTGTATCCATAAACATTGACTTGTCACTGTATGTGATAAATTGTCAACTCAAAAAAAGTTTATCAGGTTTTCACAAAATTCTAAAAGTGACTTCCTAATATTACACTCTCTTCCTGCAGTTGATACCTCCCATCTAAAGGTAGAACAGTTGCCTTCATTGGCACAACTCTTGCAACATCCCAGCAGCTCAGAAACCATCATGTTTTCTTCTGCTTGCAGCGTCACTACTGGGGCTATAACTGTCTTGTGGTGCCAGTTTCTGATATGCTGATATTGGAAGCATCAGAAGTCTGCAACTGAGTCCTTACATTTTTACCTTTGCATGATTATCATCTTCCTCATCATCTTCTCTGCAGCAGATTATGTGCAGCGGTTATTTTGCTGGCATAATCATTCCATAATGAGCATGGTGTTTATCCCAACTTATGCATTTCTTATAGAGAGCACAGATTGCTTTTAGTTTATCAATGAAAGCAAGGCTGACACTATTTCATAACAGAGAACTTGACCAGAGATAAGAATGATGTGTCTGTCACAGAGATCTAAACAGGGTGGTGTGGTCCTCGTTCTTCGTTCTACTTTCTTAAAGGGACACTGTCCCTGAATTTCTGCAGGGCTGTCCTGATCTCACACCATAGCTTAAATGGTAAATCATTGGAACCCCCCAGAAAAATGGCCGTTTACAGCCATTTACATCATTTAGTTGTGGGCCCCACTGATCTCCTGCCTCACTTAAAGAGATTGGCGGAGAGCTCACAGAAATTCAGGGGCACTGTCTTTATTAGAAAGCCTGGACCTTTTTTTGGGGGGGAGGGTGCAAAGGACATAAGTAATAGGAGCAGAAGTAGGCCATACGGGCCCTCAAGGCTGCTCCACCATTCAATAAGATCATGGCTGATCTTCTACCTTAACTCCACTTTCCTGCCTGATCCCCATATCCCTTGATTCCCTTCATGTCCAAAAATCTATCGATCTCAGTGTTGAATATACTCAACGGCTGAGCATCCATAGCCTTCTTGGGTAGAGAATTCCAGAGAACTACAACCCTCTGAGTGAAGACATTTCTCCTCATCTCAGTCTTAAATGGCTGACCCCTTATCCTGAGATTATGACTCCTAGTTCTAGACTCTCCAGTCAGGGGAAACAGTCTCTAAGCATGGGGCAGCACGGTGGTATAGTGGTTAGCACTGTTGCCTCACAGCACCAGGGACCCAGATTCGAATCCGGCCTCGGGTGACTGTCTGTGTGGAGTTTACACATTCTCCCCGTGTCTGTGTGGGTTTCCTCCGGGTGCTCCGGTTTCCTCCCACAGTCCAAAGATGTGCGGGTTAGGTTGATTTGGCTATGATAAATTGACCCTTAGTGTTAGGGGGATTAAATACGTGGGGTTACGGGGATAGGGTGGGATATGTGTCGGTGCAGGCTTGGTGGGCCGAAATGGCCTCTATCTGCACTGTGGGGATTCTGTGATTCTGTGTGATCTACCCTGTCAAGCCCTCTAAGAATTTAATACGTTTCAATGAGATCACCTCTCATTCTTCTAAACTCCAGAGAGTATAGGCTCAATCTCTCCTCATAGGACAACCCTCTCATCCCAGGAATCAATCTAGTGAAGAGAAGCCAGAAGAGCTATCAGTCAATTTTCTCATATGTAACTGGCCTCACGATGTCTTTGCATCAGGCTTCTTTGGAAAGAAAGGAAAATAAATTTTGCCAAATATTTTTATATGGGACAATAGGAAAGGACAGAACCAGAAAATACTCTATAGTCCACTTGGACCCAAAAACTAGTACCTTGCAAAAGCCCACTCCCTTAAATACCTATCAAATTCTCTCTTAAATCTTTCCACACTATCTGCCTCCATTGATTCCTTGAGCAGTCCATTGCACACATTCAACACCCTCTGCATAAAATAGTTAATTTTAAGCCATCTGTGCGCTTTTCGAGTTCTAAGCTTGAACATGCTTCCAAGTTCTCAAGTTTGCGACATATTATTGGGTTTTAATTTATCCATGGCCGTGAGAAACATAACTATCTCCGCTCAGCCTTCTCTTCGCCAGAATAAACAATCCCAATTTCTTCAACCTCTCCTTATAGTGCAGATACCTTAAGCTGGTGATCATTCCGGTTATCTTTTTCTGTCCCACTCCCCTTCAATGGTTGGCTTTCTTTGCTGTAGTACAGCAGTAAGATTGCGCACAGTATTCAGAGTAGGGACAAATGGGTTATTTTCCGGTTGGCATGCTGTAACAAGTGGGGTGCTGCAAGGATCAGTGCTTGGGCCTCAGCTATTTACAATCTATATTAATGACTTAGATGAAGGGACCGAGTGCAATGTATCCAAGTTTGCTGATGATACAAAGCTAGGTGGGAAAGTAAGCTGTGAGGAGGACACAAAGAGCCTGAAAAAGAATATAGACAGGTTAAGTGAGTGGGCAATAAGGTGGCAGATGCAGTATAATGTGAGGAAATGTGAGGTTATTCATTTTGGTAAGAAGAATAGAAAAACTGAATATTTTTTAAATGGTGAGAAACTTTAAAATGTTGGTGTTCAGAGGGCTTTAGATGTCCTCGTACAGGAAACACAAAGTTAGCATACAGGTATAGCAGGCAATTAGGAAGGCAAATGGCATGTTGGCCTTTATTGCAAGGGGCTTGAAGTACAAGAGTAAGGAAGTCTTACTACAATTGTACTGGGCATTGGTGAGACCACATCTGGTGTACTGGTGTACTGTGCACAGCTTTGGTCTCCTTATCTGAGAAAGGACATACTTGCCTTCGAGGTGGTGCAATGAAGGTTCATTAGATTGATCCCTGGGATGAGAGGGTTGTCCTATGAGGAGAGATTGAGTAGATTGGGCCTATACTCTATGGAGTTTAGAAGAATGAGAGGTGATCTCATTGAAACATATAAGATTCTGAGGGGACACAAAAGCAAAATACTGCGGATGCTGGAAATCTGAAATAAAAACAGAAAATGCTGGAAATAATCAGCAGGTCAGGCAGAATCTGTGGAGAGAGAAACAGAGTTAACGTTTCAGGTCGATGACCTTTCCTGAAAGGTCTGCATGTGGCGAAAGCAAGGGGTGATCCTCTGGCTTTAAACATTCTCACATTTTGGGTCAATCATGCCATATTTTCACTGTGACTTATGCAAAGAATGCCAATCCTGATGCACCATTATTGCTATACTACTATTAATTGCTGTGATAGTTATCTCTGCAACCTCCTCCAGCCCTACAGCCCTCCGAAATCTCTGTGCGAATCCAATTCTGGCCTCTTGCACATCTCCTGATTTTCATCGCTCCAGCATTGGCAGCCGTGCTTTCAGCTGCCTAGGTCCTAAGCTCTGGAATTCCCTCCTTAAACCTCTCCTCTTCTCTACCTCCCTCTCCCCCTTTAAGCTGCTCCTTAAAACCTACCTCTTTGACCAAGCTTTTTGTTATATGTCCTAATATCTCCTTATGTGATTCAGTGTCAAATGTTGTTTGATAACGCTCCTGTGAAGCGCCTTGGGATGTTTTACTATGTTATGAGCGCTATATAAATGCCATTTGTTGTTCTCCCACTATTCTGCATGTTCTTCAGACTGTACGCAAAAACAATGATGCATTTACACCTTTCAGCTAATGATAATGAAAACATGACCTGTATTATGTCTACTACAAACATAGTTAAAATTTGAGGGAGGACAGTTTCATTTCAGTTATGAAGAAAATCCAATATATTCAATTTAGGCTCTGATTGTGCACACGACAGATACATAAATTTTTAGGACCTAGGTTTCTCAATAAATAAAATGATTTTTTTTTTATTCAGTTATCGTGATCTACTTGTTGCACCCTATCAGCGATCATACTTATTATCTTTCCTAAAATAAAATCCCCTTCATTTTAGGTTCATTCGGTACAGAGGCACGAATTCATACTTCCAATTAAATCTTTCACCTCCAGCCTACAGCTCTAGATAAACAGCTACCTGACCAGTACATCATCACAGAAAATAGTACCACAGCCCAAAGAAAAAAGAAAATGACAAAGTAAGTTAAATCTATAAAAGTGTTTGGAAACAAATGGGCGACAAGAAAGATGGACTTTGTTGAAGCAAATAGCCGCATGTGTTAGAAAAAGAAAAATGGAATGTATTTGAAAAAAAGTTGCAAGTCACTCAGTAAATGAAAGGAAAAGATAGGCTAACTTTAATTATGTTAGGAAAATTTTAACTGCACTAGAATTTAGAATTCCAAGCCACATCTAAAAAGAGCTGGTGTAGGCTAATTTGTAGTCTGGTTTGAACAAACTGATGACATTTGTGTGAACTTAAGTTTTACAAGTGGCATAGTTTCACCCCCACCCCCTTGTATGCACCCTGCTGCCATTTTGTTCTGTTGCAATTAAGAGTTTCTCCTCCACCTTAGCTGTGCATCGAGGTGAACTGATTTAGTGAGTTTTAGCTGCCTTTGGCTGGAAGTAACAACAGTTTCTGTCACCTTTACCCTTATTAAGTAAATGGTGTTAATTGTATTTTGTTTGTTGTGTACGTTTAAAATTTGGTCTGTGCATTTTAAGTTAAGAGGGCACAGACAGCTATATTTAGCATTATGTTGTACATGGCTGCTCACATTAAGTAACACAACCAATTACTAAATGTAATCATAGTTGTGAAAATTAATATTCAATGCACCAAAAGCATTGTACTTTTATAGAGGAAAATACTTAAAGGAAATACAACTGTAGGTTAATAAAAGTGCCTTATAATGCTTCATTCTGTATGAGAGAATGTGCACATTGTCATACATATTTAAAACTGTAGTGACACGTTTACAAAGCTAGAGTAAAAGGTACAGATGCAAAGTGTGACATATGTTAAGAATTCCTGTCACTACTGATATTTCTTCATTATCGTTCTTCAGTTAAAGCTAATTTGATTTCTATGAATGAGATTTCTTTCAATGACAAACTTCCTTTACAATATTATGAACTTATGTGGCACAAATTCTAATCTGTTCATTTTGACTGTAACCAACTAAAAATGAGATGGAGTTAATGGAAAGCTTATTGTTGGAATGTCACAGAATGGTAGCATACAGACTTCTGTTCAACCTTGCCGAGACAGTCAATCCTTGAGTTTGGCAATACTGTCATGGTGAGATACCAAGTGAACGTGACACGTTTTCCCAACGAAAGGAAGAAAAGATCAGAGGCTGAGTCATCCAGGCTGCTCTTGTACTCCCCCAACTAGCTTGCATAACAGTGCTTTAGCCAAAGTCAGAGTAGCACGCCACTTGGATTCTCAGTCCACCAGAGAGTGAGGGGTGGGAAGGGGGAGGGAAGATTAAGAAAAACCCTTTCTTTTGGTAAGTTGGAGGATACACTGTTTTTTAATGGCATGAGCATGTTGTGCTAAGATAGAGCAGTGTTTAATCTGGGTTATCCCTATAAGGCCATAAAATCTAACTGCTGTAAATAATGATATCCTGAGGTCAAATATAGGTTACAACAGTTGTCAGTGAAGGAAGTTTACCAATTGCCAAGTGCTTGTAAATGGGTGGCTAAAGTTCAGAGAAATCGGCATGAAATGTTTCTTTCTCTTTTTAGATAGGTTTTACACTTTGAAGGGTGCCATCTAACCTGTGCCAGACTTATAACGATGTAGTAATATATAGAGAGTAGAGGTGAAAATAAGTTTACTACAGCCGCAAACCTCAATTTCAAGTTATTGATGCAGCTAATGCAGCAAGGTACTCAGAAGATACATTTTTTTTTAAAGTTTGACGTAAATGCTTGTGAGGAACACAGCATAAGTGTCTGAGATCTTTATTCAGTAAAAAATGTAGCCTTGCTTCTCAAGGACAATTTATATCCAGCTGCTGGATCTAAAAGGGCTGCTTTTAGAACCTTTTCATAGTGACCATTTTTATCAAACCTCTTAGTGCCCATTTCTAGATCGGAAGGCTGTAAAATAAAAGCTCCACAGTCCGTTAGCAACTTTTTGAAAGTCTGCTGTTCTATTTTAATAGTCACTTATCCCTTGGAAATCTTTGAATGTGACATCAACTGACCTCAAGCAACTTTGAACTTTCACAATTTTGAAGTGTGCATCATCTTCTAACATGAGACACACTTTAAAGTTTATAACATTTCAATCCATCAATCTTCCTGTCTGTGTGTGTGAATCCAAAGAGTCTTAAGGACTATTTTCCAGCTTCTATAGGATTTTGTACTGTATATTATAGGGTCCTATGTGTCACCTTACAAGATGGTTGACAATTGAGTGCTGAATTATTCATCACTGAATTTGGAAAGTACAAAGCCACTTTGTTGGCAAAGATGTTTAGTTTCTTTAAGGTTAAAGGGAGAGGTTAAAGTATTACCTTTCTTACTTCTTATCAGATACAATGCAGACATGGGCCAGCATTTTCATGCTGCCGTGCGTGCGGGATTGGAGGCGGGTCGGTTGTAAAGTTGGAAAAAAGTGGGAGCGCGTCGGGACCCCATCGGGACCCCGCCGTCATCCTGCCTCCTCGCACCTTTAACTCGGGTGCGTTTGCCAGGACGGCATGGGCACGAACGGCAGAGGCGGGCGACCTCATTGAGCTCATTAATACCTTGTTGTCAGGCCCGTAACAATGTTTTTAACCAGACCTTCTGAATTTCACTGCATGACCACGGGAATCACGCAGGGAGCAAGTCTTCTGGGGCGGCTACAGGTGTCTGCCACCACCTGACGTGACAACCTGAGCCTCCAGAAGCACTGCTGTTCAGACGGGTCAAGGAGTCTGAGCCTCTGCTTGTACACCCTGTGTCGCGGGTAGTGCCTCCTGCGAGCTGTGCCCCTCTCTGCTGCGCCCCTCTCTGATTTTCAGCTCCAGGGCTGTCAACAGCAGCCTGTTGCTGCTGCTGATGGTCATATTGCGTCTCATCTGAGGTGCAATCTAAGGCAGCCAAGGCGCCACCCATCCTCATTTGTGAAAACCTCCAAACTGTAGAAAGCAAACTCTCGGCAAAAGTACTGGGAACAAACCCTTTCCCACTAGTAGGTAAGAAAGCAGCTGTGAGCACTGAGTATTTATTGCACTACTTCCATGAATTTTAATCAGTCCCGGCAATTGCCGACAACTCCCTCCGTGACACAATGGTTCACGCTTCCACCAGATTAGATAACTAGTTTACCGAACACCTTTTGTTATGTCCACAAGTGCGATCCTGAGCTACCTGTGGCTCACCACTTTATCTCCCCTCTCCCATTCCCACTCTGACCTCTCTGTCATTGGCCTCAGATGCTGTTCCACTAAAGCCCAACACAGGCTTCAAAAACGTTAACTTCTCGTTCTCCTCGGCACTCTGCAAACCGCTGCTCTGAGCCTGACTGCATTAACTTCAGGTGTTTCCTCATTTCTGGAACTGTTTCAATTTCAATTCAGGAAGAACTTCTTAAACCAGAGAGTGGTAAGAATGTGGAACTCGCTACCACATTGAGTAGTTGAGACAAATAGCATAGATGCATTTAAGGGGAACCTAGATAAACACACGAGGGAGAAAGGAATAGAAGGTTATGCTGATAGGGTTAGATGAAGAGGGGTGGGAGGAGGCTCGTGTGGAGCATAAACACCGGCATGGACCAGTAGGGCCGAATGGCCTGTTTCTGTGCTGTAAATTCTATGTAAGTCTGTGTAAATTCACACCCGACCCACAGGTTTTCCATCATTTCCATTTCCTCTCATTTCTCCAAGCCTCCCAGTTCCTTAACTGTTTACAAACCCTAAAAAAAGTTCTGCACTGGAAACTTTCATTTGTCTGTTCCTTCCACAGGTGCTGACTGACATACTTTGTCTTTCTAGCATTTTCTGTTGATGTTTAGCTTTCAAATGATCTTGTAAACCACCGCAGAATAGCTTACTAAAGAACTTACCCAAGTAATCTGAACCTCTGAGACTGCGTGTTACTGTTTTTAACTCCTTTCAATTTATATGTGTGAGTTTCATAATGCAGAGTGCAATTTTTGCATCCACTGTGGGCTGAGAAATCCAGTTTGTTTATTGTATGCTCTGAAATCTGCTGAAAGATCATTAAATGGAATGAAGAAGGCACATTACAAGTATAGGAAAATGTATAGCACTACAACACGTAATTGATGCCAAGGTGTTCAAGCATACATGTTTTTCCAGCAGTTATTATTGTTAATATCACAACTGTGGCAAGTTACCAGCTGTGTAATAGGATTCTACTACAATGCAGAAATAGATGTTAAGCAAGATATTGCAAAAATCAATAAGTAATTAACAGTTAGACTGGCACCTCTAGGAGAAGAATATTGAACTTGCAACCCCAGCCTCGAGAAACATTTGAACATTTGACCTTGTTTGGCTTTATCAGTTTGCGGTTTGCCATTACTTTCAGCAGAGTACTTGTCATCCAGAAGAACAAAAAGGGCTGATTTCCCAACCCATCTCCACCCCTGTGAAGACGCAGAGTTCTCACTGGGTGATCATAGCGGGGGGAATTTTGCCAGCCCTGGGGAGGCGGGTATGGAAGTGGGACTGCCGGGAAAATGGCAGAAACTGGGAGCGGGTACCGAACCCGCTCCCAACCCGCCTCCGTGCCATCTCCCCGGGAGGTGGGTCCACGACTCGCACAGGGACCCGTCTCCTGGAGGCGGGAAGGGGATTTCAGCCACTTAACTGCCTGTTAACAGGTAGTTAACAGGCAGTTAAGAGGCTTATCCCCATTTTACCCACATAAGTGCGGGCTTCCCGATGGCTGCGAACCTTGCCAGGGTCAGCGAGACGAGCAGTGGGTCTGTGGGGGTGAGAGAGATGGAAAAGTGCGGTGTGGAGGTGAGTGATGGGTGCAAGTGTGGAGAGGTAAGTATGAGAGGTGAGTGTAAAGTGTTAGAAAAAGCTTACTTACCTTTGCTTCTTTCTGCAGGCTTCATCCCTCGGGGATCTGGAGGCTCCTCATCTCAATGGCAGAGATGACAGAATGGCTGCTGCATTCTCCGATGCAACAGCCATCTGATTTCTGCGGAGGAAATAGGTTTTGGTGAACCTTTAGTAAGGGCTCACCATAAAACAGAGATTGTCAGTGTTTGACAGCTTCTCTAAGCTGTTAAACGCTGACAATTCATCTGTCAAAAATTTTTGACAGATGAAACGTCATACGCTGACGTCCTCTGTCACCGGCTTTCCCTTAATTGGCCGGCTAAGCCCGCAGGGCGGGCTTAACAAGGTCAATCAAGGGAAAATAGCTTGGGTTGGCCGGACGTCGTTGGGGGCTGGGACTAAAACACGAAAACCAACAGTCCCGCCCCCAACGCACCCCCATTGATAAAATCCAGCCCAGCGTGTGTTGACCATAGAGAGGATTGCAGCGCAGATCATATTGGTCTCCTTCACTAAATGGCATGCAGCCATTGAAATGTGGGAATGAAGGAAGCAGGGTAGTGGCAATGAAGGTGGTGGGGAGGGGGGTCTGAGGAATATTGTGTAGTGTAAATAGCGGGGCGGGGGGGATTTCTAAAGGAGGGACTATGGTAATGGTCAGTATCTAAGAGATGTGTGATGAAGGGATGCGAGGAAAGTGTGTGGTGACAATGGATCTAAAAGTAGGAGTTTTGTGAAAATAAGTGACCTAAAACTTGTGGGAAAGTACCAATTATTTAACATTAAGTATGAAAAATCTGTGCCACAAATTCCTGTGCTAAGCTTGAAATATTTTTCAAATATTCTGCATTTTTGATTTTACAGTGTTAAATTCCAGTTTGCTAGCTCTTGTGTATCTTGTATCACATGCATTTTCTTCATGACTCACATTTGGTTGTTTATGGATTACCCTCAAATGGCAGTAGCTCTTATTATGTTTCTTAGCATGGGATATTCTATACCATAAGACCTATGGGTTGGTCATTTTACATTAAGGAGTCCAAAGTGATCCAGGCCAACTTGAACAACCTACCACCAACCTGTCTCAAATCTAGGCGGCCATTTTGGACCGTCGCCGAAGCCCTTCAGCGATCTCCCCTCAGCCTTTATGACCGATGGCGAAATGCTTGGAAGAACTGCGACATACGGAATGGATTCCTTATAGAGGACCCCACAGTACAACCTGAAGGATCAAACCTTCCTCGCAAATGGTGGACAACCATCAACCGCCTCAGAACCGATCATGGTAGGTGCTGCCACCTTCTCCATAGATGGAAGATTAAAACATCCCCATCATGCGACTGTGGAGCTCCTAATCAGACCCTGGAGCACATCATTGAGCACTGCCCTCAGAGGAAATTCGCAGGCAGCCTAGAAGATATCCACGCTGTTACACCGGAAGCTTTGCCCTGGATAGCTGACTTAGATATTGACATTTAATTTGCTTTGCTACTACCATTGGTTGTAATGTTTGTAGGTGAGCATGTTATCTGCCCTTGCAATTCACTAAGCACAACATACTTGACAAATATATAGATATGTTGTGTGTGTATAGTATTTGACCGAGTTGGCTATTTTGGAAAAACTGCAATGTATTTGCAAATTGATTTCATGACTGCTCAGAATATTATATACAGGAAACTTTCGTTTATCCGGCACCCTAATATCCGGAATTCTCGCTTAACCGGCAAAAATCAGGTAAGTTTTATTATCCAGACAAGACCCCGATTCTGACCTTTCGCCCCCACGAAAGGGGGGTCAACGTTCTTCCGACTCCGACCTGTCGCCGCCACGGAGGAAAAAGCCGGAGTCTCGTTTACCTTCCCTCTCCGGGTCCCAATTGTTCAGCCTGTGGCCGTGTACGGGGCTCTCGTACCTTGGTAAGTATACCTCTGTCATCCGGCACTTTCGATCAACCGGCACCACGCCGGTCCCGTCAGTGCCGGATAAACGAAAGTTTCCTGTATTCTGATTTTAGGTATTTGCATTAGGGATGCAAAATATATTGCAGTTACAAAGTTATGACAGAATTCGGTGCTGAAAATTTTAAAACTGAAACAGCACCTTCTTAAATAAACCTTTCAGTGGAGAAAAGGCCATTTGGCCTATTAAGTCCATTGCATCTATAGTCCATGTACAACTAGGCCTGTCATGGGTTTTACACAGTTTCCTTTTGTCCTCAAAAGATAACAGAGTGATACACTAGTATTCCTAAACTTACAGCATATTAACTGTTGACTATTTCCTTTCCATAGCATGTTGCTTCCACGGTGATAACAGTTCAGACGCTGCCATATTCCATAAAGGAATTAATTATGTCTAGCTGCTTTTAGCCTTACGAACTTTAACACTGTTCCCAACCAGAAATTTATTGACTTCTTCCAAAGTGTTAATCAACATAACATTAACTGTTTTGCTGGGAGTCTATTCCACAGATCCAGCTCTCTCTTGCTTGGGTGGAGGGGGGAGAAAAATGTAATCTCACACTTACAGTTAAAGTTAAATATCCAAGGTAAAGGTGCAGTCTGCCTGGTCTGTGCCTCATCATTTTAATGATCTGGAACTAACCAACGTTTCTCTAGCTGTTCAAGACCACATCCAAATATTTGCAGAGTATGTCGAAGTATTCATAAATTATCCATTCCATTGGGAACCGTGTGTAACAATGGCTTAATACAAAATTTTCTTTTGGTATGTGAGTTAGAATCCAGGCCAGACTGATTGAATGAAAGTCTCCTCTCACTACTGGCTGTGGGGTTGGGGAGGGGGTGGAGGGGAGTGGTTGAGGGGTGGGGGGGGGAGGCAGTGGGTGAAGGTGAGGGAAGTCATAAGTGAGACAAGTTAAGACAGGTATAACCCAGTTACCACTAAGTGTGAAACCACAGCACAAAGCTGCCCACAATTTGCCACTAAATTGGTAATCTCACCCAATGATGACACCAATTATAGAGAATGTCACAGTAGTGCAAGTAGAAGTACTATTTTGAAGTTGGGGTTCAAGGAGCATTGTTGGGGCAGAGTATATCTCGGCTGGAAATTTCATAGGAACAGAAGTAGGCCATTCAACCCCTCGAGCCTGTTCCGCCATTCAATTAGATTATGGCTGATATGTATCGTAACTCCATCTACCCACCTTGGAGCTGCTCCGTCACCATAACTTCACTGGAAAGTGCGGAGAAGCTACAGCGTTAGAGTGAGAGCAGGTCTGAGGAAATTCCCAGCCCTGGTCTATGATCAGTTAGCTCTAGAAATGTTTGATGCTGACTGACAAAAATGGCACAACATTGTCTCTCAGCATCTTCAATTTGTACAACACAATTATTTACCAACCCCTCGTGACAGAAATGCAATTTATCTGTATTAAATTTTTGATTTGGATTCTTCGTTGCTAGAAAAAATAGCCCCGATTTTAACTGCTCCCACCTGGCACTTAAAATAAACTTACCCACTCCGATCTCGCTGCCTTCCCTCTGTGTCCCAGTCTTATCCTGCTCTTTTGAGCAGGCGAGCAGAACACCCGCAGGAATGAAGCGGGGTCCTATTTTAAATATGTAGGAGTGCTCCTCCAGGCCTCACAAGGAAGCCTTGGGCTTTCCTTACTCCAGACTCCCCCACTCCGATCTTTGTTAGAGTGTTCCACTCCCCTCCCCACCCCTCCCACCCACTAACTGCCAGGGGGGCCATTCCCACAGGTCCCCGGCTGCGGCCTCTTGGTGCAAGTTCCTGCTCCTGCCCACCGGCCACGCCATCAATCGGCCGGGTGTCAGATGGGACTCCACAGAGTTTTATTTAAATGAGAGCCTGCCGTTAAGATTGGCAGGGCCTCCATGTCACCAGCACTGCCGGGCTGCTACCGGGGTCCCCTGCACCATTGAAAATTGTGGCCAACATATCAGGGCCAATTTTGAACCTCTCGCCCAGTGGGAAGGTGGCGTGCTTGCTGTTAAAATTGCTTGGGATTACTTACTGCCCTGTTACTGTTGGCCGCCATTTTAGCCGCACACTTTTTTTTAGGTGGGCGAGGTGCCCGTCAGATGGCAGGGGACTCATAAGTACATATAAATTGGAATTCTATGATGTCATTAGGACCATCTTAAAACAAAATCGAGGAAATCTTGCCCTGCGCCCAACCCGCTAGGAAAACCTAGCGAGATTGGTCTCTCTCAGAGCCACTGGAAGCACTGTTTAAAGGGACACTCATATACAGGCAATCAGATCACAGGGATCTGTGTATTATAGCGCTGTTTGGAGCTCCAGGTGGGTTTTCAGCTTACAGATTGCTTCTGTCTGATATTTTTTGCCTTACTCACCTTGAATAAACTCTCGCAGCTTATCATGGATGCCATTGTTGCCACTTTGATTTGGATGGAGGAAGAGGTGGCAAAAGAGCGGCAGCAGCCTCAGCAACCAACAGGAGGGCCTCTTAGAAGACAGCAGATGAGGGGAGCTGCTCGTAGGAGACCACTCCCAGCCCACAGAATTTATAGGCCATGAGCCACATTTCTGGATCTATCCAGGAAGAGCGCTGCATCAGGACGCTGCGCTTGTCCAGGCAACCTGTCACAGACCTCTGCAGCCTCCTGCAACAAGACCTGGTGCCTGCTGGACCAGGTGGCCATGCTTTGCAAGTGACCGTCAAAGTAACCACCTGCCTTAACTTTTTTGCCACCAGCCCCTTCCAGGCTGCTATAGGGAACTTCTCACGTATCTCCCAATCTGCAGTGCACAGCTGTATCAAGCAGCTCACCAATACACTCTTTGCCAGGGCCAACCATTACATTACATTCTCAATTCATGCCAGCATTCAACATGAGAGAGCTCAGGGACTTTCAGCAGTGGCTCGTTTATCTCATGTCCAGGACATTATAGACTGCACACATGTTGCCATCAGAGCAGCAGATGACCAGCCTTCGTATATAGGAAGCGCTATCACTCAACTAATGTACAGGCCGTCTCCGTCCACTGAAACAGGGTAATGCAAGTTTGTACCAGGTTCCCAGGTAACTGTCACAATGTTTAATCCTGCAACACTCAGACATTCCCCCAATATTCGAGCCTTCCAGGAACGTTACATGTATGGCTGCTTGTGGACAAGGGATAACCACTACACACATGGCCACCAGAATCATAATCAAGCATACTATAGAGTTCTTCAAACAAATGTTCAGCTGCCTTAACAGATCTGGGAGCTGTCACAATGGAGAAAATCCCCACAGGAATTCAATGCCTATGTATAGAGAGAAAATGAGTGGCATCTTTTTAATTTTATATATCAAGAAGAATAGTTGTGTATGATTCACCATTTTATACACTATACAGATCATTGACTTGTTTGAATTAAATAAATCATCTGTAGGTTTAAAGCCTGTAGTGTACATTCTATCCATTTTTTGAAGAAATGGGAATGACCTAGAAGCATAAGATTCATTCCAGTATCCAAAGTACAGAGTAAAGGCTCTCTCTTACAATCCTGGCTCTCCCTATTACTTACCTAGATATTGGACAGAAAAGGATACACTCCGGATCATAGGGAAAGAAAGGTCCAACCTATAGGAGTGGTCAGTGACACTGAACACGAGAAAATATCGAGCATAAAAATCCAAACATGTGACATTCTACATCATTGTTTCGTTGACATAGAATACCAATATTCTATCTTGACAGAAACATAGTGGCATGTCAGTGTGCTACCCCTTATTGGACTAACTTCAGAATCCAAATCCGCAACTTTTCGGAATGTGCAAAGTCATTCAGCAGTCAAACCTTTCAGGGTCAGTTGGCAGCTGCAAGAGAATCACTCAATCGGAGTGCCCAATTTTCCAGTTAGTAATTTTAATTGCCAGTAAATTGGGACCACCCCAAATTGGGTGTGTTGAGTTCCCGATTCTCTGACATGCAATCCTGTCAAGCGAAACTCTTACTAGGCATGGAGTCTCAGAAAATGTGTATTATATCCTGTGCCACCTAGTAAAATAGACGTTATCTATATTCTTTTGTGGTCTAATATGGCTGCACCAATTCTGTAAGAAGATGGAGGGCTGGGTAATGTGTGGGCTTCACCAATTGACATCCTTAAGTGCTATGAGAGATTCCACACCTGGTGGGCGTCTTACAAGATCCAAGTACCAATTTCAGAATCGGGCATGGATTTCAGTGCACCCGAGTTGCGGCGGTTGTGATTTTCTGGCCATTAAAATAACATTGGAATCTCAACACATCTCACTGGATATTTACTCTTAAACTGGGTATTTGTGTCACGGATCTAGCTGGGTAGTTGTGGGGAGGAAGAGCGGATTTAAGCCCTTTCCCACAGTGCTTAAAGGTGCCTCCCAATGGGTTCAGTTTTGCTCATATAGCACTTTATTTTGTTTTAAAGGACAAGAATATGTTAGCAGAAACTTTCAAGGTATAATGAACAGCAGTAATACATTTCATGACTACTGCCATTCTAAGTAAAAGATCAAATGGTAGTTGGACAGATTTAACCTTTGGTCTTGACATTCAGTTGTCTAGCTTGTGCTCAATTAGGTAAGATGGAACAAAGGTGTGTGGACATTTAAAGGTGAAAAGCGATCAGGTTTGAAACCTCCCATTTGCGGATTTACTGTGATTGTCAGACTGGTTTGATTTATCCTTATGTATTTTCCTACCTTACGGGTGACAACTCGGAGTGGAGATATCACTTCCTGAAAGGTTGAAGGTGACTAATTATATATTAGCCAGGAACACTGGGGGTCTTTTGAAGGAGTCTCCTTTTTTTCAACAGCTGTGCTGAGTGGAAAATTTCCAGGAGTCCACGATGTATAAATGCAATGGGATGCAGGGAATTATAATCAATAACTGTAACGGTGACTGCACATGCATTTTTGCTGTTCTGCTACTAGACTTAAATCTCAGACAGCAAAACCAGATGAATGCTTTTCACATTTAAAATCCATGGATGAGGAAACTATACATGTGCTTCACGTCAGTAAATAGACCAGAGCAACATTCAAACTCCGAAGTAGAGGTAAACTGTATATGTAATCTGGACCATGCAGTGCATATCAGAAAAAATACTTTTTAAAACATTTCAATAATGTTCTAACAGTAAAGAAATGTTACCACTTAATGGCCTAGAAATTCGACCGCGCAGCAACTGTTTTTCAGGCACTGTTTGGCCTCCTAAGCATCCGCTCATTATGAGCCGGAAGTGCGTTCAGGAACGCCAGGTCTACATGCAGCCTAACAGGTGGTCCTTAAAGTCCGCAACCAATAAGTGTTTAAAATATACTCACCTGAATCTGGAGCCGGAAGGAGCTGAAGTGCTCCTCCCGACCCCACATTCAAATCACGCAGGCCGCTGTCAGTCCTCACTCTTCCCCTTCGATCGCGGTCTCAATCCCCCTGAACACGGTCTCGACCCACCCGATCACGGTCTTGATCCCCTCCCCCAGATTCCCACTGCCGCTGTCCTTCCAACACTCCCTTCAATCCCGGCCTCTGCCCTCCCTGATCGATCTCGCCAACCTAACTTGGCCTCTGCCCACTACTTCCTACACCCTTCCCAATCACCGTTACCCACACCTACCCGGCCATCGCCCCCATTCCCGACACGGCCGCCTTCCCTCCCGACCCAGTTGCCCGCCTACCCGACTCCCTCCTTTCCCGATTGCCTGCTTTTAACTTCTTACCTGAGGGCATTGCAACGGCCTGATCTTCGATTCCTCTTCGCCGGCAAGCTGCCTGGGGATGCCTATTAGGCTTAAGGCCCAATCTCAGGTGCGTCTTGGGCCTCTCCATTCAGGCACAGGGATCATTCCCTGTGCTCTTCTGTGTGCCCGGTGTGCTCGAATTTCTGGGCCAATGTGTCCACGCTGAGAAACAATCCATATGTATCATCAGTATTTCCAAAGTCAAATTGAGACCTCATGTTATCTTCAATGGTCACCAAAAAATCATAAAATGAATTGAGGAATAAAGTGCAGAATGCGACTGGTACATCACACCAGAATGTTGAGAGGGAGAAGATTCAACAGTATAGAAGTGATAGCCTTGGTCAGATCTCCAGAAGTTGTCCTTTTGCAGAATCGTTCCCTGGCTGATTCTGCTCTGTTACTGAGGTAGTTCACTAAATTGGGTTATGATGAATATACTCTGGATTGTGGTTGATGGCCTTCCTCTTCAGAAGTGTGGTGCTCAATAATCTCTTTGTTTAAAACAGCGAACAATTTTGTGGCCTTTTATAATTTAATCTTCTCCTTTGATTTGACCTTAGTAGATGAGGAGTTTTGTGGAACACAAATTATTCTTTTAAGCAGTGCTTGATATATATTTTATTTAGTATTAAAATATTTTTTAAATGTTACTTCTTGAAGGAATGGCAACTTCACAGCCAACTCTCTGAATAGAGATTGCAGTATCAGTGAGGGAAAATAGAACCTATTAACAGGCTTTCAATTTAGTACCAACGGGGAGGAGATGAGGGAACAGGGATATCTGCATTTATACAATGTGTTAGGTAGTGCCAGGAGAATCTTATTCCATTTTCAGCATTGCAGGGACTTGGCTCCAGTAAAACATGCCTTGCTGATGACATAATGAAGGTGCTACGGAACCCTCCCCTCATTGTTGCAAACAGAGTTCCACAATGTAAAGACACCTGCCATCAACTGGCTGGGGAATCTTGGATACAACGGTTTGAAAAGGGTTTTGGAATTTGTAAAGATCGGGGCGGGAAAGGGGATGTGCTTTTTGAGAACCATTGAGATGTGTGGCTGTTCCCCTGGCACTCTGGTGGTATTTAAGCACACTAGAAACATACTCATCCAATAGATTCTACTACAGTATTGTGCTGTCTGATACAATACATTGGGCCGTATTTTCCGATCAGAGGCTTCCTGTGTGCGGAAGCCTCCGATCTGGAAAAAATCTACGCACATACCTGGGGGCTCCCAAGGTGCGTATAGTTCCGATGCTGGGCCTCTTGAACTCCAAGTGTGCAGGGCCTACGTATCCCAGGGGCGCATGCGGTTCGCAAGCGTCCCTGGGATCACATGGGCCATGGGGAGCCAATCAAAGAAGGGAATCTCCCTTCATACACTTGACAGATAGACCTGTCAAATATACAAATGGAGATCACCCCAGAAACACTTCAAAACATTAAATATATATTTTTTTAAATCACATTTTTAAAATTAGTTGAAATTACAATAAATTAAATATTTTAAACAAAAATTTAATTTTTGGAAAAAAATAATTAAAGTTTTTTACAGGGCTAAAAATAAACTTATCTTTTTTAAAAGTATTTTTAAATGATAAATGGCTGAAAAAAATGTTTTTTTTTAACTTTTTTCAACTCTTATCCTGGTAAAAGCAGGCCTTACGCTTGCTTTTACCAGGCGTAAGAATTCTAAAGATTTTCTGTGGGCGGAGGGGCTCCAGAGAGTGGAACTATCCGCCCGCAGAGGCTCTTCTCCAGGCCAGGCGTCCGATCTGTCAAGAGGATTCTTGACAGATTGGAAATGCCGGATTTCAGCGCATTCGTTGTGCATGCCTGAAACCGGCATTTCCGATGTCCCTACGTGTGGATACACAGCTCGTACACACCCGTAGGCATCGGAATATCCGGGCCATTATTTTTGCGCTGTGTTGACTGCATCACTGTTAGCATTGTTGCTAAAGCAGTTGCTATTGCATTCCAAGCAAACCAATCAGATGTGACCTAAACAACATTGTTCTTACAAAATAAATCATTCCGATTCTTTTTTTTCTAAAACATTGAATTTGTATGTTGCCTGGAAACAGGTGGGAGGCTTCTCATTGCACCACATGCGGTCATCTTGTTCGAAACATATTTATAGTGGCACCAACAATGCTGCATGTTGGCTTTCAGTAGAAAGGGATTAAAACTCCTCAGTCATAAAGAATAAATCCATCTGTACTGCAAGCTGTATAGTGTTCCAGTACAGCAGAAAGGTTGCTATGCAACCCCTTTTCAATAAATGGTACGGTATTTGTTTCTCCTGGCAGATGATTGACACTGCGACTCTGCCCGTTCTTTGAGATATTTACTGGATAATTAGTTTGCACGCATTTAGTTCACATCTGTGTAGTCTCCTGCTCCAAATTAGAGGGAAATTCCAGCCGCCAAAGCCAAGCAGCTGATATGCAAAGCACAGAAAATTTAGTTGATGTCAAGTTTTATGTATCTATTCATGGTTAGGATTTTTTCGCAGTAAATACATGTTTCCTAGTGTTGGGACCCGCATCCTTGAATAAATTGCTGCTGCTCAATTCTCTTGCATAATTTATGCGGCGGTTAGGACTACTTTCCTATCCACTCAGTCACAAGAGCTAGACTGATGTCCGGCAAAGCACTGTATGGCCTGGAAATTGGACCGGGCCCGAATTTGGGCGCAAACCCAACAGCGCGGCCGTGCAGCTGTCTGGAGGTCCCATGCAGGCCGCTCCCCGGCTTTACAATAGGAAAGACCGCGCATGTGCGGAAATTTGAATGGGACGTGCATCCTGCTAAAGGAGCCGCGCACCCAAAAAATTAAAGATAACATTGATTCAAAACCACTTTTGTGCCTCAATCACAGTCTTACAATAACATTCCTACTTCTTTGAGTGACATTACCAATTTATCACAGCAACAGCAACATCAACTATCGCGCCTTTAACATAGTAACACGTCCCAAGCCGCTTCACAAGAGCGCTATCAGACAAAGTTTGACACTGAGCCACATAAGAAGATATTAGGACAGGTGACCAAAGGTGTGGTCAAAGAGGTAAGTATTAAGGAGCGTCTTAAAGGAGGAGAGAGAGGTAGAGAGGCGGAGAGGTTTAGGGAGAGAATTCCAGAGCTTAGGGCCGAGGGAGCTGTAATTGTGGGTAGTTTTGTGCTGTCGACTCAAACCCTGTAGGAATTGCAACAAAACTACCCAAACTCTTTTCGGCAGGACCCTTAAATGATAGTCTTCTATTCCATAAATCTGTCTGGATTGAAACCTAGAGTGCAGTGTTGAAAGGACAATGGGCTGGATTTTAATGGGGAAGGCGGGTTGGGGGCGGGAGGGCTCCGAGGTGGGAGGGAAACCTGGGAAGCTGAGTTTCCCACAGTCCCTGCCGACTTTACCGGCAGGGCCTGATTTTCATGAGAGGCCTTTGTTTCCCGCCCGCAGCCAGCCAGATTGAGAGGCTGGCTAGCTGCAGGCGGGTCGGCCTGCGGGACTAGGCCGCACAGAGGCGGGAGGGAGGGTTTGCGTGGGGGCCGGGCCTTTAAAAGGATTGGTAGGGGGTGGGGGATCAGGCAGAAGATCAGGGGTCGGGTGGGGTCGGGCTGGGCCGTTAAAAGGGATCGGCGTGGGTTGGGCAGAGGATCGGGGGTTGGGCGGGTCATTAAAAGGATTCGGCTGGGGCGGGGGGGGGGTTTCGGGCAGAGGATCAGGGTGGGGGCAGGAGAGAGGATCGTGGTCGGCCTCTGGATGATGGGGGGGTGGAGAGAAGATGGTAGCCGGCCTCAGCATCATCAGTGGGGGGGGTGATCGGAGGCCTCGTGAGGGGGTCTCCGATCACGAGGGGTGGGTTAGGTAGGGACCCTGGATCCAGGAGGTAAGTACATAGGCACTTATCTCTGGATCCAGCAGTCCCCGCCTTGCTGTAACTGCCGGGTTTTACGAATTGTGTAAAACCCGTCCACATGCAGTTAAAAACAAAATGGAGGTTAAAAAAAGGGCTTCCAGCGTCATTATAATATTTAAATTGACATCCCACCTCCTGGGAGCTGGTTGGCTGCCTGCCCCTGTCTGTTTCCCATCCCGCCTCCGTTAAAACCAGAAGTGGGCGGGTTGGAGGCAGGTTCAGGACGGGAATCCGATTTTTAACAATTTAATTACCCCCATGTCACAACCGACCTGTTTTTTTTTGGGTTAAATTTTCCCCCAATGTGTTACGTTACCAGTCCTCCAGCTCATAATTCCTTTTCTCAATTCTTGCTCGTGTGATTTTCAAAGTGGAGCATAAAGTCCTGTGGAGGGCGACTGCAAGTTGCTCCAAAAATAATTGGGAAGTTACTAAAAGTCCTTTCATACTTACATTACAGATTAAAATAACATTGCTATTAATTAAATAAATCATTTTTTGCAATGCCACACATGATATAATTCGAATATACTGTTAAAGCATTGCATTCTCTCCACTTATGTTATTAAGTATAATGCTATTGTATCTGCTTATATAGAATTGCTTTACTTCAGTACTTGTTATTGTTTCACATCAGTGATGTAAGTTAGAGATATTCCCTTACTAATCAGTATCTAACAATGACAATCGATTTGAAGCAGTTTTCTTCAGAGAAGAGAGACTACACTTGTTCATAAAAAGCTCAACTGTTGATCGCTGCTGTTATTATGTTGTTGTTTTAAAACCTTAATATCCTTTCCATCTATCTTGGATTACAAAGAACCCTGAAACAAGTTCAAAATAGGACATTATTTGGTGGTCCCATGTCTTCAGATCACGTCCTCAAGGGGCAACATGTGGAATAGGAAGAGGTTGGGGTGGGAGCGGGGTAATGCAAGGATAGATCCTTGGGGGACTCCAGAGGTAACAGTGTAGGAGTGGGAAGAGCAGCTATTGCTAGAGATACTCTGGCTACTACTGGATAGGTAAAAATTGAACCAAGTGAAGGCAGCTGAACAATGGAGGAAAGGCGTTGAAGGAGGACCACGTCAAAGGCTGTAAAGAGGTCAAAGAGAATGAGGGGGGAAAATGCACCACTATCAGTCATAGAGGATGTCATTTGCTTTGGATCATTTTGGTGCTATGGCAGGGCTGGAAATCTGATGGGAGAGGTTCAAACAGGAAGTTGTGGGAAAGATGGGTACGGATTTGGGGTGACAACACATTCAAGGACTTTGGAGAGGAAAGGGAGATTGGAGATGGGTGCTGGTTTGGAAGAACAGAGGGGTTGAGGATGGATTTTTTTGAAGAGGGGAATGATGAAAGCGATGAAAAGGAGACAGTACCTGAGGAGAGGGAATCATTTACAATGTCAGCAGCATGGTGGCTAGGAAGGGAAGTTGCGTGGTCAGTAGATTACTGAGAATGGGATCAAGGGAACAGGAGCTGGGCCTCCTGGATGAGATGTGCTCAGAGAAGGCATGAGGGGAGGTGAGAGAGAAATTAGAGAGAGAGGCAGTTTTAGCAATAGGGAAGGAGACAGCAGCAGAGGGATCTGAATGAATGTTCTCAATCGTAGTGACAAAGAAGCCCATGAGCTCTCACACTTGTTGTTGAGTTGAGAGGGGGTGCCAGGGGGAGAGGAGTTTAAGGAGATTGTTGGTAGTGCTGAAAAGAATTTAAGAGTTATCTTTGCTCTTGAGGGTGATCCTAGAAAAATGGGTGGTTTGGCACAGGCGAGTGAGGAGAGTGTACAGATTTAGAAGGAGCTATGAAAGGTCCAATCAGTTTGTGTATGCCCATGCTGTTGAAATGAAATACAAGCCGCTAATTGATCTATTTATAACCGTTAAATGATTGTTGAATGCAAATGCAAAGAATGCTAATCAGGCTACAATAGTATGACCTGAAAATGTCATGTTTAATGGGCAAATTTATTTACAGTGTACCAGAATGAAAAAGCCAATGAAAAATCTTTTGAGAACAGTCACGCTTTAATTGGCACGGTTGTGGCTTTGCCAGTATCTGACCAGAAGATAAAGAGCTAAATCAGAACATGATGGAAACCTAAAAGAAACAATAATGGAGCGATGGGCACAAATAAAATGAGATTCCTGTCCACACTTTGAAGAGTAGTAGAACTAAAAAGAGAAGTTAACAGCAAGAAATGGGATAGCATGCAAAGGTAGTAAGATTGTAACTCTCTAAGGCTTACACTAAGAAATACTATAAAAGATTCATAAGGAATGTATTGACATGAAGAAATGTAAGATAAATTGGGCAAGGGAGGCTATGTATTGGTCATTGCTCGGGTTGTAATGAAATTCTCAACCTGTTTAAAATATAGATCACACCACCCAGCAGAACCACTGCAATCTCATCCAGTAACATTGAGCATAAACACTGAGAAGCCTGTACTGATTTGTTCATGTGGCAGGCATAGGACGACTTGATAGTTACTGACTACTACTCAACTTACCCAGAGCTGTGCACACTGCATGGAAAACAATGATGAATTACATGAAAGCTATTTCTGCATATATAACTAATGGTGTAATTAGTGACATAATGGCCCACATTTTCGAAGTGCTGAGTTCAGAGAGTTTGCTAAAGAATCTGATTTCACTCACGTCATTTCAAGTCCAAATTGCCCACAGTCAGCTGGACTCTTGGATAACTCAGCACTGACTGTAACAAAGTCAGGGGATAGTAGGACTGATGGGCATAACAATCTCCTAGTTTGCCACAGTAAGCCATTAGAGAGCAAGCAATCTCGAGCACAGCTGCTCAGGGAGATAATAGACACGCTACCTCAGTCTATCAGAAAGGTGAAGGGACAGAAAAGAGCAACAAGAGCTCAAGCAGAAGTTTTATTCTGGTTAGAGAATGTGTAGTCTTCCATTACTGAAACCTGGAGATAAAGGGGCCTAGATTTCTGCTTGAGATATGCCAGCTCCTCAGTGTAAAACAAACAGACCGGGGCAGGAAATGCAGCGGGAGTAGATCCACCAGCTCCCCGCTCGCCCTGCAGCTTCCAGGAGTTCCTGCCATATATGGGTGGACATCTTGGTCATCAAGGTTTCCAAAATTTGCAGATCCCCAAAACCTAAGGAAAAGGGACTTTAGAACTACCTCAGAGTGATAAAAATGCATTTGAGTCTAACCTAAGGAATTTAAGACCAAAAACCAGGTTTTGGCATTTTAAAACCATGTCTGGGCCTGTAAAGGGACAAGGAGGTAGGGTCAACCTCTGTAAAAGCAGTTTGGCTATTGCAGTTAATTACACTGTCTGCGGAACCGGGATGACCTCACTCAAGCCCCAGCAGACATTAACATTTTGACAATAGACCCTGGGAAAAGACAGTCCCACCCAAAAGACAGGCCCCATCAAAACCGATTACAGGGCCCATCAGAAACATACATAATAAAACCCACTCAGGACCATTCTATAGAAAGACGGAGTCCAGCCTAGAAACCCAAACACAAAATCAATTACCAGTGATCAACCAAGGGGATCGACAGGACGCAAGCCATCCCAAAAGCCATTTGACACTTAGTAAAGTCGTTACCGTTTACAAGCCCTCCAAAATCTTACAATGCACAGATAAGGAAGCTTCAATTAGTATAATTGAAAGGCTGTTTTCTCAAGAAGTCAGTTCAGCAGTTACAACAGTTCAAGTTCGAGTTCTCCAGCAGAGTTACACAGCAGCAAGGAATTCAGCAAGCAGTTAAACAAGAAGCTGTTCAGGGAGTTCAGCAAGAAGCTGTTGAAGGGAGTTCAACAAGTTAAGGAGTTCAGCAGTTCTCAGGAGTTCGAGTTCTCCAGTAGAGTTACACGGCAGTTCAAGGAGACAAGCAGTTACACAGTTACAACAGGAAGGAGATCTCGAGTACAACCGTACACGGTTTCAATGAAACAAGCAGGCAGCAAGGAACAAGCAGGCTGACACGCAAGAAGAAACCAGAGCGACCGCCTCAGTGACCATCGGACACCTCGCGGCAACAAGGGCCTTACGGAACTTTTTACTCAAAAGACTCTAAACCCTAACTCTCAACTGTCAAGGATTCATTTGGTGAGCATTATCCCTGGTTCTCTGGAGTCCAACTTAGCTCGTAAAGTGGGATTGGGAGGGGTGAAGTATTCTTCTAATGTTATTTCCCTCGCTTGTACCGAAGTGTTCCCCACTTTTAGAGTGTTAAGAGTGTTTGTGTTGTGTTTTTACTTTCTTGAATAAAGATCAAGGTTCTTGCATCAAAACCAGTTGTCTGCTGCACTTTTTGTCACAACCCCCAAATAAGGCCAAGGTCTAGAACCAAGGGAGTGGGAGCGATTCGAACCGCTCAGAAGTCAGAGGTGAAGCTGACACAAACCACCACCCCCTACAGTATGCAAACATGCAAGTACGTCATTTGACATATTTCCTGTCATTTGTGTCATAGCAACACTCGGCACGCGACATTTGATGATCCCTGGGGTGCAGCATTGCTAGCCGTAGTGGAGGTACCAAAAACTAATGCAATCAATAGCCGAGTGATTGCTTGTACAAGTTAAAATGCTTGTCGTGCTGGCTTTGTAAAACATCTTCAGTCACCAGAGTGGCCACCAGCAAAGTTACGCTATGCAGGCCCTTTGAGGCATGCTGCTGCTATTCCATGGCCCTTTCCAGACTGCTCGATGGAGGCTGGGGTGTCTGCCAAAATTTTGCAAATAATAATTGCTCAGACTGAGGTCAGAAAATTGACTGGTGTCAGGAACACATTTTGTGGCAGGTAAATGTCCCGTAATACCAAGGATGCACCTCACTTCCACGAAAGCCTAACTAGCGAGTCTTTGAAATTCCACCACAAAGACATGTAGACACTGATAGGTATCATGAGAAAGCAAATGTATCCAAGATCATGCCTGGGACAGGACAAGGAACCCCCGTGAGATAGCTTAGTTTTACCCTACTGATGATATGTTGTTGCAATAGTAATCCTGCTCAGTACGAGAGGAACCGCAGATTCAGACATTGGTGTATGTGGTTGGCTGAGGAGTCAATGGTGTGAAGCTACCATCTGTGGGATTATGACTGAACGCCTCGAATTCAGAATCCCCCCTAAAAGTAATGATACCCTAGCGGATCACCGGTTGGCCTGGGATAGCCGACTCTGGTCAGTGTGTAGTGCCGCTCGTTTCGGGGCTGGAGTGCGGACAGATGGCCGCTGCCTCTCTCCCCTTAATGCATAGCATGTTTGTAGGGAACCTGGTGATAAATCATTCATAGGCGACCTGATTTTGGGGCAGAGTTTCGCACGTGGCAGAGCAGCTATCTCGTTGTGGTCTGTTGAAAGCCAGCCCTCGAGCCAACCTGCTGTTTGAAAAAGATTTTCCTCCTTAAATACAAGGTGGTGCCAGAGGACTGGAGGATTGCAAATGTTACACACTTGTTCAAAAAAGGGGAGAAAGATAAATCTGGCAATTACAGGCCAGTCAGTTTAACGTCGGTGGTGGGGAAGCTTTTAGAAACAGTAATGTGGGAGAAAATTAACAACCACTTGGACAAGTATAGACTAATAAAGGAGAGCCAGCATGGATTTGTTAAGGGCAAATCATGTTTGACTAACTTGATGGAGATTTTTGATGAGGTAAAAGAGAGGGTGGATGAGGGCAATGCAGTTGATGTGTATGTGGATTTTCAAAAGGCGTTTGATAAAGTACCACATAATAGGCTCGTGAGCAAAATTGAAGCCCATGGGATAAAATGGACTGTAGCAGCATGGATACAAAATTGGCTAAGGGATAGAAAACAGAGAGTAGTGGTGAATGGCTGCTTTTCGCACTGGAGGGAGGTATACAGTGGTGTGCTGGAAGATTCAGTAGAAGGACCACTGCTGCTATTGATGTACATTAATGACTTGGACTTGGGGGTACAGGGTACAATTTTGAAATCTGCAGATGATACAAAACTTGGAAGTATAGTAAACAGTGAGGAAGATAGTAATAGACTTCAAGAGGACAGAGACAGCCTGGTGGAATGCTCAGACACATAGCAGATTAAATTCAAAGCAGAAACGTGTGAGGTAATACATTTTGTTAGGAAGAATGAGGAGAGATCATACAAGCTTAATGGTACAATTTTCAAGGGGGTGCTGATCCTATTATTATGGCAAGATATTTTCCAGTTTGCAGTTCTAAATCAAAAATGTAATTTAAAAATATTTGTGTCTGAAGTTTTATTTTATTTATACAGCCTAATGGTATCAATATGTTATTTATTAAAGGCAATAATCAGCTAGGAGTTATTCATAAGAGGGTAAAATTGTAACTGTTGGTAAAATGAAATGAATTGTTGACAATCCAAATGCCACATAAACCGTTAGGTATGAAACTTAACCTCTTGCGATAATAAAGTGCTGCTTTTCAGAACCAGTATTAAACATTGCATTTTTTCATGAAAAATATAGCTACAGGAAACTCTCGTTTAAACGGCACCTAAATATCTGGAATTCTCTATTAACCGGCAAAATTCATACTCCGAAAACAACACCTCAATAACCGGAAATGTTGCCGAGTCCGAGTCCGAGCCTGAGTCTCCCGCGGTGGCCGAGTTAGTCAGTGGGGGTAGTTCTCCAAACTGCCACTACTCGGCTTCTTGGCGCTGTCGGAAGTCCGAACACCTCAATAACAGGAATCTGACTTTCCCACGCTGCCGGTAGTCTCTTCCGATCTGCCATTTTTCTGTGTGTCTCTCCATCTTTATCGTGAATTATCTCCCCCATCTTGCATTATGGAATTCCCAAAAGTTGGTCAAAGCAAAAGGAAGAGAGTGGTGTTAACTTTAAAACAGAAAATCGAGATATGCCAAAGACTAGAAAGGGGAGAGAAGCGTATCAACATTATGAATGAATTCAAAATCGGTTCGTCAACAATCTACGACATCAAATCGCAGAAGGATAAGCTGCTCAAGTTTTATTCAAGCTCGGAGACACCTAAGAATGTAGAGAAACGGCGTACGCTTCGTAAGCCTAAGCTTGAAGAGCTGGATACCGTGCTTTATGAGTGGTTTTCTCTTAAGCGTTCAGAGGGTGTTCCACTTTCCGGACCCATGCTAATCGAGAAAGCGAAGGATTTCTCCGAAAGGATGGAGCTCACTGACCAGTGTGCTTTCTCCGGGGGATGGCTAACGTGCTTCAAGTTACGGCACGGGATACGACGACTCGATATTTCCGGGGAGAAGAAATCAGCTGATCACGACGCCGCAGAAGAATACTGCGATTATTTCAATCGGACTGTGCAGCAACATGATTTGTCGCCAGCACAGATATACAATGCCGATGAAACTGGCTTATTTTGGAGGTTTTTGCCAGAATCAACGCTTGCTGGGGCTAGTGAGGCTAATGCTTCAAGTTACAAGAAAAATTAAGATCGTGTAACTGTGCTAACATGTGCAAACGCTGCTGGGTCACACCGGGTTAAACTTCTTGTTATTGGGAAGTATAAAAATCCCCGTGCATTTAAAAATGTGTGGCACTTACCTGTTGAGTACAAAGCTCAAAGAAATGCTTGGATGAATAAGGAAATCTTTTTGTATTGGTTCCATCATATTTTTGTTCCATCTGTGAGGGAACATTTTCGTAAAATAGGGAAACCTGAAGATAGCAAATGCATTTTATTGCTTGATAATTGTAGAGCCCATCCGCATGAATCCGAGTTGGTTTCGGGAAATATTTTCACAATTTATTTGCCACCAAATGTAACTTATCTCATACAACCCATGGACCAGGGCGTTATCCAAAATCTCAAGTGTCATTACAAGAAAGACTACCTACGTAAACTGATAAACCAAGATGACAATATTCACGCATTTTAGAAGGAGTACAATCTTAAAGATGCCATCTTTAATGTTGCATGTTCCTGGAACTTGGTGAAAGGTCACACTTTGAGGCAAGCCTGGCGCAAATTGTGGCCTTCTGTAATGTTTCCTGAAGGTTCTTCTTCAGAGGAGGAATTTCATGGGTTCAATGTTCGTCCCAAGAAGAGTACAATAATGGAAATGGCTGGAATGGTGAAAAATGCAGGCCCAGCAAACCCTCTACGTCACCTCAGTGAAAGCGATATTGAGCAGTGGGTTGATGCAGATAGAGAAGTTGGTGTTGTGCATATGCTAAGTGATGATGAAATAATTGAGACTGTTTTGAATCCAAAGAAAGAAAAGGAATGTGAGATGGAAAGTGAAGAGGATGAGATTTCTGAAGAGAAGATGATTTCCTGGGCTAAAGCTGCAGAAGGATTTGCTTTAATCCTCCAATTTGCTGAAAGGCAGCCTTGCTACTCTGCCCAAGAAGTTCTGCATTCCACCTTTCTACAAAAAAACAAGAGTCCACGAAGCAAGCAGACATCCGGGACATGTTTAAGAAAGCTTCCAAAAGAGTTGAAGCAGTGGAAATGCCTGAAGAATCTGTTGAAGTGCATGTTGGGGCAACACGGTGGCATAGTGGTTAGCACTGGTGCCTCACAGCGCCAGAGACCCGGGTTCGAATCTGGACTCGGGTGACTGTCTGTGTGGAGTTTGCACATTCTCCCCGTGTCTGCGTGGGTTTCCCCCAGGTGCTCCGGTTTCCTCCCACAGTCCAAAAATGTGCGGGTTAGGTGATTTGGCTATGATAAATTGACCCTTAGTGTTAGGGGGGGAATAAATATGTGGGGTTACAGGGATAGGATGGGATATGTTAGGGGGAATTAAATACGTGGGGTTACGGGGATAGGGTGGGATATGTGTCGGTGCAGGCTCGATGGGGATTCTGTGTGAGGGGGCAGGGACAGGGTACTGGATTTGGATGATCAGCCATGATCGTATTGAATGGTGGAGCAGGCTCGACGGGCCGAATGGCCTACTCCTGCTCCTAGTTTCTATGTTTCTATGATCCTGATGACCCAGCTGGCATGGATATTCCTGATGAACCAGCTGACTTGGAATAAGTGTACAGTCAACTACAGTATACAATCGTTTATAAGTTTTGTTTTACTGTTAAGTAATTAAAGAGTTATGGATTACCCTCAACTGGCAGTACTGTACTTAATCAAGCATCTTCCACCATCCATTTAACACAACATTCTGTAGGTGAGTACCCAATTATACTGCACATTTCTTGATTTCTTTATTTTTGTTTGTTAAAAATAGCCTCGGTAGATATACCTCTCCGTCATCCGGAATTTTTAATCAACCGGCACCATCCCGGTCCTGTCGGTGCCGGATATGAAAGAGTTTCCTGTACAATGTTTTTGGATTAATTTTCTAGCAAAGTGCTTGATATCATTATTGTCTTTGATTAAGTGAAACATTACAGCATACTTGTCAACCAAGACAACTAGCAAACGCTGACCCAACAGCTTCAGAAAAGTTGACACAGCCCCCAACATTGGCCCTGAATACGAGCCTTTGATATTCCAAAACACCTAGTTACACTGAAAGTGCAGCTCTGTAACTGAAGCTGTAGGTATATCCAAAAACTCCTTCACTTGTATTGAGAGGAACAAAACAAGTGCATGGAAAACTGAAGGGAGATACAAATGCTGAAAGGAACAAGATTCTTTTCCCGGAGGTGGTCATGTCAGATAACGTTGACTTTTTGACAATTTCTTTGGTGTATTTTCTAGTATTTTGCAATCTACAATGAACATGGATGCTAGTTTTTTTTTTCATTTCTAAAGTATGGGACTTTTCCTCAATTGTACTGAAAACTACTTTCTGTTTGCCATTTTGAGAGTTAATTCTTCTTTTCTATTTTAAAACTAATTTCTGCCAGTCGGGAGATAACCTATTACTGGGAGAAATAAAAAGTCTTAAGCATTTTCTTTGGGAAAGAATATTTAATTAACAGCAAATTAGGCATTTGGACCTAGCCTAACTGACCAGTCAGGTCTGCAGGCATAAATTTGTGGGTGCATTAGTGACTTGCTGGATTTGTAGAAGTAAGTGCTGCATGACCTTGTATGTGTCATGACTTATCCAGATATGCAAACTCTGCCAATAACAATAAAATTCTTTGGGAAAAAAACTTCCTTGAGCAGGCACTCAGTGAAGGTCGGACTCTTGCCACAATGAGAGGGGAGGAACATCAGAGAACCAGGCAGCTCCAGCAGTTTTCAATTACCTCTAAGAGTGCAGGTATAGAATGGCATTAGAAGAAGTGTAGGAGCACATCCTCCCAACTGGCAGGGATGCGTGAAATTAAAAATTAACAGGACACCCACACATCAGATTACGATCAAATCTATATCTGAGTAACACAAACATACTGTTTTGCTTCAGACTGAAACAAACTGGCTCAGAGAAATTGCTACGTTTCGAGTTACTCTTGTAAACGGATCTGGCGGATGTGCAATTGTTACTGCCACGCAATTCACCTTTTCGAATTTACATTTTGTTCTTAGTTAAGATTTGTTTGATTGGTCTCTGCCAGAAAAAAACACAGTGAATGTAAATATGGTAATCTGCCACTGTACTCTTTGAATTCCACGTTGAACAAAAGAGAGCTGGGGGTGTTTGTGAACAAATCTTTGCAGGTGGCAGGACATGACAACAAAGCAGTTAATAAAGCCTATGGGATCCTGGGCTTTATAAATAGAGAGGTCGCACAACACCAGGTTATAGTCCAACAGTTTTATTTGAAATCACAAGCTTTTGGAGCTTACTACTCCTTCGTCGGGTGAAGTCACCCGACGAAGGAGTAGTAAGCTCCGAAAGCTTGTGATTTCAAATAAAACTGTTGGACTATAACCTGATGTTGTGCGACCTCTCAATTTTGTCCACCCCAGTCCAACACCGGCATCTCCGCATCATGACCTTTATAAATAGAGGCATAGAGTACATAAGCCAGGAAGTTAGTCTAAACCTATATAAAACACTAGTTCGACCCCAGCTGGAGTATTGTGTCCAATTCCGGGCACCACACTTTAGGAAGGATGTGAAGGCTTTGGAGAGGGTATTTAAGAGATTTACTAGTTTTACTAGAATGGTTCCAGAGATGAGGGATTACAGTTATGTGGATAGACTGGAGAAGCTGGGGTTTGTTCTCCTTAGAGCAGATAAGGCTAAGAGGAGATTTGATAGAGGTGTTTAAAATCATGAAGGGTTTAAATAGAGTAAATAAAAAAATAACTGTTTCCAATGGCTGACGGGTTGATAACCAGAAGGCACAGATTTAAGATGATTGGCAAAAGAGCCAGAGGCGACATGAAGAAAAACGAGTGGTTAGGATCTGGAATGTATTGCCTGATGGGGTGGTGGATACAGATTCAATAGTAGACTTCAAAAGGGAATTGGATAAATACTTGAAGGAGAAAATATTGCAGGGACATGGGGAAAGAGCAGGGGAGTGGGACTAACTGGATTGCTCTTCGAAAGAGCCGGCACAGACTCGATGGGCCGAATGGCATCCTTCTGTGCTGTACTATTCTATGATTCTAAGGAACATAACTTAGAATGAACTGCCGGGATAGCAGAGAAGCAAATGCAGAATGGTTTCCTGAATATCATTGAGGATACAGCAACCATCGTCACCATTTAAGTGATCAGAGATCAATAGACAAAAGGATGCAGGATGAAATCAATCAATGAGTAGAATTCCTATACTAAAATGACAAATTTCCCTTTTATGTGACCTTCCCGTCTTTCTTCATACACTGTCTTAGCCTTTCTAATCAATTTTTGCTGTCCCTCTATATATTATATATTCCATTTGATTTTCTTTTGTATTATTAGAATTTCATTTGTTATTTTCCTCTTTCTTCAGTCTAATTTTAATTTTAATTTCTCTATTTATCCAAGTAACTCTAGCTTTTGCTGCCCTCCCTTCACTTTTTCTGGGAATATGCATAATTTGTACCCTAATCATCTCCTCTTTGAAAGTTATATGTTGAATCTAATTATATTATGGTCATTGTTTCCTAGATATCCCCCTTACCCTTGCATTACCTACTTGCTCCACTTTGTTTCCTAAAATTAAATACAGCATCTCTTTTTCCTTGTTGGACTGGAAACATACTGATCTAAAAAAACACCACATTGTGTAAACCCATCTTCTTCCCTGCCACTTACATTATTCTTACCTCACTCTATCTTTGGATAATTAAAGTGATCCATTATTATGGCCCGATTATTTCTGCATTTTTCTCTAATCTGTCTACATACCTCTTCCTGTATCTGCTTTGACAGTCTATAATATAGTCCCAGTAGAGTTACAGTTCACCTCTTATTCCTTAACTCTAAATAGATTACGTTGTGTACCATCCCCTACATCATCCTTACATTCTAATACTGTAATGAAATCTTTGATTAATACAGACACTTTTTTTTACTACTTTATCCCTCCTAAATATTTTGCAACCAGGAATGTTTAGTTCTCAGTCTTGTCCTAGCCTAAGCCATATTTCTGTTTGTGCTTTTCTATCACAGTAATTTGTGCCTCGAGTTCATCGATTTTATTCAGAATACTATGTACATTCTGTACACATAACTCGGCAGCTCTGTAGGGTTGGCAATCTTATTCTTGTTAATCCCTCCTCCTTCTCACAAGAACACAAGATCATTGTGGATGAGGGAGGCCATTCAGCCCATCTTAGTCTGTTCATCCAGAAGTACCTTAAAGTCTACCATTGTAACACCTAATTGGTTTTTAAATGATTCCAGGATATTTTGCCTCCACTAATGTATTGATCACTCTTTGTGTGAGAAAATCTTTCTGAATCTGCTCGTTTGAACCAATGTCCCCTTGTATTGTTCAAGCAATTTAGCTTAAAGTAATTTGTCAGATTTTACTTTTTCTAAACTGTATTATATACTTCTATAAAATCACCTCTTAGATGTCTCCTTTCAAAGATGAAAAACCATAAATATCACCAATCATTCCTCATAACTCAGACTTCTGACGGGAGTAACTCTTCTGTGCACTGTCTCCAATGTTTGAATGTCTTCCTTATGTTTGATTGACAGGGCACTCATGGTGTGGTCTGACCGCAGCATTATACAATTTGATAATGACTTCCTCTGACTTTTATTTTACTGTTTTGGCTACATAGTTCAACATCCTATTGATTCTGTTGATTGCTGCTCCACAATGGTTAGGAATGCTGGACATCGAATCTACCAATTTATTCTTTATTATTTTGCTGCTTTGCTCTTTTTTTTCCCTCCACCACTTGCCCCTTTTGCTTTCCTTCTGGTTTCCCCCGTCTTGTGTTTTTCCCTCCCCTTCCTGCCATATTAGTTTCAACCCTTCCCACAGCACTGGCTACTCTCCCGGGAAGGACATTCGTACCAACCCTGTTCAAACAAAGCTAGACCATCATATTCACATCACTCCTGTCCCAGAAGAGGTCCTAGTGACCCAGGAATCTGAACCTTTCTCTCCTACACCACCTCTCTAGCAATGCATTTATATCCGTAATCTTACCATTCTTAATGTGTACCATAAGAAGTAATTCTGACATTGCCATCATTGAGATCCTTCTCTTGAATCTATCACGTCATTCCTGAAACTACCCTGAAGGGAATTTAATTGTATTCCTTCCTATGTCATTGTTTCCAACATGAATTGCAATTTGTAGTTATTTCCTTTCCTTTTCCAAAATCTTTTGCACCTGTTCCATTATATCCCTTATACAAGTACTTGGAGACAAGACACTATTCAGGACTCTTGGGCCGCGAGTTCCCTTACCTCGGTGGGTCTGTGGCGGTCGACGTTGGTGGCAGGTCCTGACCCCGCTGCCAACTCCAGCCCGCAGTCCAAAATGATTTTCCCCTGATTGGGCTTGTTAAGCCCGCCCAGCGCGTTTGCCGGCCAATTGAAGGAAGTGGATCTGATGAAGTCGTTCGATGATGCGTCAGCAGCTGGTTTCCTTAAAGCGACCATGCGCAAATTGATTTTGACAGTTGTGCTGTCAGGGTTCGATAGCACTGAGGTGCTACAAACACTGACAAACACTGCACAGCAGTGCATGGCTGCACCCAGGCTCTCCCATGGCTCCCTCCATATGCTTATGGAGGGAGTCACAGCACGCAGGGAGGTCCTCTTCCCTTCCAATGGGCGGAAGAGACCTCCCCAGGAAACCAACACAGCCTGGTTGCACATTGCAGAGGAGGGCACAAGCAGAGATGTGGTTAGGAGGACCAGGCTGCAGTGGCACAAGCCTTTCAATGATTTCAGTAGATCATGAAATGTTACTGCCAAGCCACACTCAACCTCATCTTGCTGTGCCACTCATCACATCCACATCACTCTGCCTTCCCTACCCTACTCCTGCACATCATTACTCACACCAACTTACCTTGCACCTCCTCCCATCCCTCTCTATCTGCATTATCACTTCCCCATCTCACTAGCCACCCCTCATTCTAGTCCAATCATACCAACTAACACTTCTTCTTCTTAGGCAGTCCCTCGGAACCGAGGATGACTTGCTTTCACATTAAAAATGAGTTCTCAGGTGACTGATGAGTCCAATGCGGGACCTACAATCTCTGTCACAGGTGGGACAGACGGTGGTTGAAGGGGCGGGTGGGTGGGGTGCTTGGGTTGACGTGTGCGCTTGGCTTCCGCTTGCTCCTGGCGAAGAGACTCGAGGTATTCGGCGCTTTCCTGGATGCTTCTCCTCCACTTTGTGCGGTCTTGGGCCAGGGGAAGTTGCACTTTTTCAGGGAGGCTTTGAGGGTGTCCTTGAAGCTTTTCCTCTGCCCACCTGGGGCTCTTTTGCTGTGTCGGAGCTCTGAGTAGAGCGCTTGTTTTGGGAGTCTCGTATCGGGCATGGGAACGATGTGACCCATCCATCGGAGCTGATCGAGTGTGGTCAAAGCTTCGATGCTGGGGATGTTGGCCTGAGCGAGAACACTGATGTTGGTGCGCCTATCCTGCCAATGAATTTGCAGGATCTTGTGGATGCAGTGTCGATGGTACCTCTCCAGTGCTTTGAGGTGCCTGCTGTACATGGTCCATGTCTCTGAGGCATACAGGAGGGCGGGTATCACTGCTGCTCTGTAGACCATGAGCTTAGTGCTGGGTTTGAGGTCCTGGTCTTCAAACACTCTCTTCCTCAGGCGACCGAAGGCTGCACTGGCACACTGAAGGCGGTGTTGGACTTCGTCATCGACATCTGCCCTTGTTGACATTAGGCTCCCGAGGTATGGAAAGTGGTCCACGTTGTCCAAGACCTTGTTGTGGATTTTGATAATCGGGGGTCAGTACTGTGTGGTGGGGGCAGGTTGGTAGAGGACCTTTGTCTTACGGATGTTTAGTGTAAGGCCCATGCTCTCGTACGCTTCGATGAAGGTGTTGACGATGGTTTGGAGTTTGACCTCAGAGTGTGCGCAGACGCAAGCATCATCTGCATACTGTAATTCGACGAAAGAGGATGGGACGACCTTGGATCTGGACTGGAGGCGACGGAGGTTGAACAGTTTCCCGTTTGTTCTGTAAATTAGCTCCACTCCAGCGGGGAGCTTATTGAGGGTGAGATGGAACATTGCAGCAAGTAAGCTTGAGAAGAGTGTTGGTGTGATGACACAGCCTTGCTTGACTCCGGTCCGCACGTGAATTGGGTCTGTGGTGGAACCGTTGGCCAGGATCATGGCTTGCATGTCGTCGTGAAGCAGGCGGAGGATGGTGACAAACTTTTGAGGGCAGCCGGATTTGAGGAGGACACTCCATAATCCCTCATGGTTGACAGTGTCGATGGCCTTTGTGAGGTCAAAGAAGGCCATGTACAGCGGTTGGTGCTGTTCCCTGCATTTCTTTTGTAATTGATGCGCAAGGGTAGGCACTTGTGTGTTTTAGCCAATGTTCATGTGAATTTCTGTTAATATGGTGTTAAACATGGAATCCTTTATTTTCAACACTTTGCGTTCTTGGACAGATCTGTGTGCACCTTTGGAAGTGGCTTAGTGAGTTGCAGTGAATGGTGAGACATAACAGTAACCCCCGCAATGGTCATGAGTGTGAAAGGAATGGCTTGGACATTTTAGGGATGCTTTATGGTGTTAGTGTGGGGTGGTGCCAACCTGGCGCATCATGTGGCAGCCAGGGTGTACAGCGTCAAGTGAAGTAAATCTGGCCTTGCTGAGGCCATCGCTGGCCTCCTGGGCCCCAGTGTGGATGGGTGATGATGCCCTGTGTCCTGTGCAGCCTCAGTTGATTGCGGAGAAGGTTGATGTTGTTGTTGGTGCTGCTGGTGTGTCTGGTGCTGCTGGTGTTGGGGCTGATCGTGGTGGTATTCTGAGGACCAAGGTGAGATAGTTTCAAGGGCACCAATGCTGATGGAATAGATGGCAGGTGAACTTGAGATGACAGACGCGATCTGTCAATGGTAAGAGAGGTTGTTCCAATGAGGTGGCACTGGATGGAGAGTTTACTCCAAACACTTGCAATCTGCATAAAGCTCAATCTGTCTTCCAAATGCAGTAAGCCACAGCTTCTGAGCTTGGAAAGTGAACAGATGTGAGATGGGAGCTTTTATAACATATTTGCAGCTGTGAAGTAATGAGATGATTCCATGGTCATACCTGCTTACCTGACGTGATCTCCAAGCAGCGTGGACCCCATGGGCGACCTCGTAAAATGTAAAGGTGAGCTCAAAATACTTCTTAATGGGCTGTTAACAAGGTCATAATGACTTGAATTGCCTCCCACGCCGCTGCCTTTTGGGTCTGTTCAGCGCTGACAGACCTGACATCTGGGAAAGGCGCGTGGCGGTGGCTTGACAGCGGGGTCCTGACCCGCTGTCAAATAACATTTTTTCCCACCTGACCCGCCACCGCTGACCCCCCGAAAAATTCCCCCCTTGGTTTCTGATACAGAGGTACCTGTTTATTCCCCTGACTATGAAATCCCCTATTGCCACTGTGTTTCTGCACTCACTTCCCTACCTTTGGCAATCATTTACTGTGGCATTGTTTGTACTTGCCCTCTTCCAAGTTGCTGTCACAGTCATAGGTATTCACTACTCAATATCTGTTTGCCAATTCAGCAGTCTCGGGGGGGGGGGGGGGGTGGTGGCTGCAGTCTCCTCTTCCCCAATGAATAGTCTCTTCCTCACTAACTAGGTCAGCCTGTGAACTGACCGTATCCTGGATTGGGCATTACAAATATCCTTCAGCCTCCAGTATGTGACAGACTGCACCTACCAGCTCCTCAAACTCAGAAACTTTGAGCTGAGCCACAAACACAATAGGAGATTTCATAGTCAGGGCGATGAGTAGCTTTTTGTAGCTGCAACCAGGAATCCTGAATGATGTATTGCCTCCAGGTGCTTGGAGCCTTGCCTGCCAGCAGCACATATCGAAAATTTGGGTGCATACAGTACCATTTTTGGTTGGAAAATCAAGGGCAGTGCGCAATATGCACTGCCGGCAGGAGATAATCTTTACCAGCAGCTCTTACTCGTAAAATGAATGCATTTGAACTTCCTTTTAATAAAAATAAAGATTAAAACTAAAAAAAAGTTTAAAAACTTGCTAAGATTGCCAACATGTGAAAGTAGTGTTTTTAGGTGGTGAAAGGACCTGAGTCATGCATCTCCTTTTGATTTGTTCATTGTGGCAGTCATGGAGGCCTGGAAGTAGACTGGCCATATGGGCCCCCCAGGCAAGACAAAGGGAAATTGGATTGTCAGTGGAGATATTCAAGCCCTCAAAAAAGGGCTTATAATGTCTCTGATGGTTGGTGCAAACCTCTATGTAGCTACTATCATATTGTAGAATAGGGGTGAGCATGCATTTAAGAACATAAAAACATAAGAAATAGGAGCAGGAATAGGCCACTTGGCCCCTCGAGCCTGCTCCGCCATTCAATAAGAGCATGTCTGATCTTGGGCTCAATGCCACTTCCCAGCCCGCTCCCCATAACCCTTCACTCACTTATCTTGCAAAAATCTGTCTATCTCCACCTTAAATGTATTTAATGACCCAGCCTCCACGGCTCTCTGGAGCAGAGAATTCCACAGATTTACGACCCTCTGAGAGAAGAAGTTCCTCCTCATCACAGTTCTAAAAGGGCGACCCTTTATTCTGAAACTGTGCCCCCGAGTTCTAGATTTCCCCACGAGGGGAAACATCCTCTCTGCATCTACCTTGTCGAGCCCCCTCAGTATCTTATATGTTTCAATAAAATCACCTCTCATTCTTCTAAATTCCAATGAGTATAGGCCCAACCTGCTCAACCTTTCTTCATAAGTCAACCCCCTCATCTCTGGAATTAACCCAGTGAATCGTCTCTGAACTGCCTCCAATGCAAGTATATCCTTCCTTAAATAAGGAGATTGATTGATGATTCATTGCTTTGCTGTGTTCATCTGCTTTGCAATGCTAAATGGAGGGAAAGTGGAGCAAGAAGTCCACCAGCTCAGTCACCTGGCTTAAAATGGAATTGGAGACAGCCGGAAGAAGGCTTTGCCCCACTCTGCCCTGCACTTTCAGATGTTGCAGTACATGGCCTGGGGAATAAGCAAGAAAAGCAAATGAAGGCAAAAAGAGGGTGTGTAATTTTGAAGACAAAAATGAAGCTTGAGTAGAGACTGATTACATATATATATAATCGTGAGTAACAAACAGCAGGAACATGCTCATTAGAGCACACGAAAGGGATGTTATAGGACCACACAAACTACTGCATAAATACTGGCTGGTAGTACAAGACCAGTATTGTATAGCTGTACCTTAAAACTCTTGCAATTTAATTCAGACCATTGCAGGCTGAAAGGTTGACAACTTTGTTTGTTATAGATTTAAATGTCGACAAAGTTCTTAAAGTGAAGCAGGGATTGTCAGACTTTTTAATTAATTAAATATGTGGCGAGGGACATGCTTTCTCTTTGAGCTTAAGAACAGGAGTGCTTCAATCCTGTTTTTTTTCCCTTTGCTCTGATGTTAGGAAGATCTTCTTCATCCCCAAAGATCTTCTTCCAGTAGTTAATTAGCTTTGTCAGTCAAGTGTCTAAAATCAGATTACGCTCCTTTTTTTTTAGATCAGAGATGATTTGGGCTGGAATTCAACTAAAAAGAATGGTCCAACAGCTTGATGTTGCCTGCAGGTGTATTAATAATGAGAGAACAGTAAAAGCAGGATTTATGAGTTTCCTTTTAATGTGCATATCTAAGCAGTGTAACATGATCAAAGTTTCCTGCCCATGAAATCCTCACAAATGTGCTTTCAATTCAAATTTTACTTGACTTTAGATACTAGACTATAGGGATTCAGCCTTACTTTGTGTAAATTGAACAGAGACAGGATTTGTTTGGTATCTACTGCAGTTTTGTTGCATTCCCTAGAAGGGTGATTTTGGTTGTAATGAATCTTATTAGAGAATATTGCTGCAAAAACCTCTTTATATTATGTGTGAAAGACTCAGTTGGTTTAGGCAGAAATGAGTCTGCATTAATATAGGTATTTTCATGCTTAGCTGTAACTCTAATAGTGAATTGACTAGACAGGTGTCAAAAGCAGATCAACAAGAAATACTATTTCTTTATATTATCAACAGAGCAGTCTTTACTGTCACTTTCACTTACAGCGGAGGAAGAAATTACCTTTTGAGCTGTTAACAAGAATGACTTTATTTAACCAGAAATGAAAAAGGTGACAGCAGCGGTGAATCAGAGAAAATAATAACACTTAGCTTTCTCCTCCTCAAAATATGCTCCATCCTTGAACCTTAGTATATATATCAGCAATAACTGAGAAACAGTATAGTCTGACCTGGCTTATGGTTGAAATGGAAATGTCCACAGTGGCACACAGAGCTTGACTGGATCTGTTACTTCAAAAATTAAAGAGAATCAAACAAAATAAATTGTGACGACTGCTGAGAAATCAAACCAAACAGGATCAGAGTGACACACAACTCTTGCCCCTTAAACGTGTGGCGGTTATGAGTAGAGTCTCCAAACGGTTTTGTAAAATGCTTGATTGTATTTAGGCTTAGTCACTGCACAATGAAAGGTGTCATCAGTCCAAATATGCGACTTAATGTGTTCAAGCCATGAGGAATGACACGCGGGGCCGTTTTCACTGAACGAATATATTGTTCCAAAATAAAAACAGAAAATGCTGGAAATACTCAGCAGGTCAGGCAGCATCTGTGGAGAGAGAAACAGAGTTAACGTTTCAGGTCGATGACCCTTTGTCAGTATTAGTATATTGTTCCATTTAGTTTTCCGATGCTTTTGACCTATTGATCTTAAATCAACATTTGTACAGATTTACGCCACCAAAAGTATTAACAATGGTTACTTATATATTATTTATAGCAGTTAGGGATAATGGTTCACCAGTTAAGACTTATCGTCCTCTCTTTTTCAAGCTGTGTGTATTTGAGATATAACTTCTAAAGCAGGGTAAACACTGTTCAGACTTTAAATAATGCAATAATAAATTTGCTTACAATTGAAAGTACTTGTACGCAGATATTAAGAAGTTGAAATGAATGCACATGCTAAGTTAATTATATCCTGTTTAAAAAAAGGTAGAAGAAAATTGTGTACAAGATGCTCACAAAGGGCGTGGAGGAATAATTTATTCAAGGTTACTCAATTTCCTTTGAATTTCACTGTTTTGGGTTGTATTTTTCCCTCGCTGCCTCCTCTCCAACACAAACATCTTCGCCGCGATTTCCCCTACCTCAGCGGGTCTGGTGCGGCCGGGCCCAGTGATGGGTTGCGACCCCGCTGCTGGCTCCAGCCCGCTGTCCAAAGTGATTTTACATTGATTGGGCGTGTTAAGCCCACCCAGAGTGTTTGCTGTCCAATTGAAGGAAGCGGATCTGGTGACGTCATTTGATGGCGCGTTATCAACCAGTTTCCTTAAAGGGACCATGCGCAAATTCATTTTGACAGTTGTGCTGTCAGTGTTCTGCAGCATTGAGGGGCTGCAAACACTGACAAGCACTGCACAGAGGTGCATGGCTGCACCCAGGCTCTCCCATGACTCCCTCTATATGCTTATGGAGGGAGTCATAGCACGTAGGGAGGTCCTCTTCCCTTCCAATGGATGGAAGAGACCTCCTCAGGAGATCTACGCAGCTTGGTTGCACATTGCACAGGAGGACTCAAGCAGGGATGTTGTCAGGAGGACCCAAGCAGGGATGTCGTCAGGGGTCCCTGGCTGCAGTGGCGCAAACCTTCCAATGATCTCAGTAGATCATGAAACATTACTGCAAAGCCACACTCAACCTCATCCTGCTGTGCCACTCATCACATCCCCATCACTCTGCCTTCCCTACCCTACTCCTGCGCATCCTTACTCACGCCAACTTACCTTGCACCTCCACCCATCCCTCTCTATCTACATTATCACTTCCCTATCTCACTAGCCACCCCTCACACTCACCCTCATCCTAGTCCAATCATACCAACTAACAACACACAAGGGTAGGCACTTGGATGTTTTAGTCAGTGCTCATGTGAAGTTTCTGTTAATGTGCTGTCAAACATTGAAATCTTTATTTTCAACACTTTGCGATCTTGGACAGATCTGCGTGCACCTTTGGAAGTGGCTTAGTGAGTTGCAGTGAATGATGAGACATAACAGTAACCTCCGCAATGGTCATGAGTGTGAAAGGAATGGCTTGGACATTGTAGGGATGATTGCGGAGAAGGTTGGTGTTGTTGTTGGTGCTGCTAGTGTGCCTGGTGCTGCTGCTGGTGTTGGGACTGACCGTGGTGGGATTCTGAGTACCAAGGTGAGATAGGTTCAAGGGCACCGATGCTGATGTAATAGATGGCAGGTGAACTTGAGATGACAGAAGCGATCTGTCAGTGGTAAGAGAGGTTGTTCCAATGAGGTGACACTGGATAGAAAGTTTACTCCAAACACTTGCAACCTGCATAAAGCTCAATCAGTCTTCCAAATGAAGTAAGCAACAGCTTCTGACCTTGGAAAGTGAACAGCTATGAGATGGGAGCTTTTATAGCACATTTCAAGCTGTCAAGTAAAGAGATGATTTCATGTTGAAACAACTCCCGACCAGCTGAGCTGACGTGATCCCCGAGCAGCGCGGAACCTGTGGGCGACCTCGTAAAATTTAAAGGTGAGCTCAAAATAGTTTTTAAGTGGCTGTTAACAAGCTCTTAATCACCTAAATTACCTCCCCCGCTGCTTGGTGTTGGGTCTGTTCAGCGATGACATACCTGGCATCTGGGAAACTAGCGTGGCAGCGGGTTGACAGCGGGTTCCCGAAAACATTTTCCCACCAGACCCGCCACCAAACGTGCCTGCTGATCCCCTGAAAAATTCTCCCCCTTATTGCTGTTTGCAGGTATCAAGAGTAAATTGTCTGTAGTACAAATAAACTTCTTAGCAGAGCTGTGTTCATTGTGGTTACAAAACCAAAGAAAGCATGAGATATTCTTTTGAGCCGAGAATTAACAATTGAGGCAATGAAGCCAACTGTGTACATTTTTTTTGCTCTAAATAACATAAAATCCACCCTTCAGCTCAAATTGCTGACCGTGAGACTGAGTTGCCAATTTTATTTTTGAAGTCTGATGGCCAGATCTATGTTCTTGGAGATGTTCATTCAAGGAACCTAACGCGTATGGTTTTTGATCAGAAAATGATGAAAGTAAATATGGGCTATATTGGAAAAAGCTGCGGCTGTTTTACTTCAGACTGAACAGACCTGTGCTGAATTTGGACAGATGTATGATGGAATATTAAGTTCTAATGAAATTATCTTTACTGTTGAGCAAGACTTTTACTCAATTTCCTTCGACAGAGGATTCACGTGACAGTATTAGTCAATGAAAAGAGGGCGTTACAGTATTGTTTTATGCTGCAATAGCCTGCCATCTAATCTTCAAAATAAAAGTGGTGGTGCCACTACTCAGTGCTAGCAAAGTTACATTTCATCGCAATGTTCAAGGTGCAAATTAGAATTTCCATTGAAGTTGCTTTTTTGTTAATTTGAATTGTTAGCAGCGGTAGCAGATTAGAATCCGTGCATTACTCCAGGCACATTGAAATCTGGCTGTTGTTCTTACTGAAAAGACATGTAGCTGGCCCAAGGCAGAACTGTGAGATGAACTACTTCTGCAAATTGATAAGTGCCGAGCTGGCACAAATATTGCAATAATGAGACCTAAATACAGCGGTGAATGTCCTTGATGATATAATGCTGCAGTAATTTCAGGATTTGCCTATAATAACTCACCGTCATCAAATTCTTATATTATACATATTGATCTTATCATAACAATTAACATAACATTGGCTTGGAAATGTAGCATTCAGTTCAAAGTAGGTTATCACTGCTTTCAACCAAAGAATCATTCAGGAACTAACCATATCCTTATTGCGAGTATAAATTTTGTTAATTACAGATGTTTCAGAGAATAAAAAAATGCTCTTCCAGTCCATAATGAAGCCTATATTTCACTAGGCTCATAGGGCAGATGCACCATCTGATATGGCACTAAGCTATACAGACTAGGAAGATACAAAACATTGGCCTGGATTTTACAGTCAGCGGCAAAATGTCGGTGCTCACCACTGACCACGAAGAAAGCAGCCCACAAAGCGATCACTGTGGCGTGGATTTCACCTTTCCCTACGTTAATTTGATTCTGGCACCAGGCCTACGGGATCTCCAGCATCCAGCAATAGTGATGTCATCAAGCTGGCTAAGCAGCCGATCACACTGAAGAATTCTCACAGACAGCAAACCAGGAAATAAAATGCACTAATTATCCATCACTTTTTAATAATTTTACAGAGAGCGAAATAAAGATTGGGACATACACATGGGATTAAGGTAGAAGCTGAAGTATCATAAGCAAACTTAAAATTTTTTTTTTACTATAATAAACCATGGAATTTTTATCATATCGACCCCTCCACAGTCTCTAAATTGTCAGACTGCTTGTCCGACATCCAGTTCTGGATGAGCAGAAATTTTATCCAATTAAATATTGGGAAGACCGAAGCCATTGTTTTTGGTCCCCGCCACAAACTCCGTTCCCTAGCCACTGACTCCATCCTTCTCCCTAACATCTGTCTGAGCTGTACCACACTGTTCGCAACCTTGGTGTCATATTTGACCCTGAAATGAGCTTCCGACCACATATCCGCAGCATAACTAAGAATGCATATTTCCACCTCCATAACATCGCCCGTCTCCGCCTTTGCCTCAGCTCATCCGCTGCTGAAACCCTCATCCATGCCTTTGTTACCTCTAGACTTGACTATTCCAATGCACACCTGGCTGGCCTCCCACATTCTACCCTACGTAAACTTGAGATGATCTGAAATTCGGCTGCCCATGTCCTAACTCGCACCAAGTCCCGTTCATCCATCACCCCTGTGCTCGCTGACCTACATTGGCTCCCGGTTAAGCAACGCCTCGATTTCAAAATTCTCATCCTTGTCTTCAAATCCCTCCATGGCCTCGCTCCTCCCTATCACTGTAATCTCCTTCAGCCCCACAACCCCCCTGAGATATCTGCGCTCCTCTAATTCTGCCCTCTTGAGCCTAGGCCCTAAGCTCTGGAATTCCCTGCCTAAACCTTTCTGCCTCTCTACCTCTCTTTCCTCCTTTAAAACACTCCTGCCTCTGAAGTAGCAGGGGACGACTGACAGCAACTCTGGCTTTCCACATTTAACTGTGCATGTGCGGACATCAGAAGTTGCTGCCAGTTTCACAGTTGCAATGACGGCAAACGCAGACAGTTTCGCTGTCATTACAACCGCAAATTCTGGGCCACTGATCCTTGTTGCTTGCTGAATCTACTGATCGCAGCTGGGGCAGCAGTAGAGGCACTGGGCTTTGCCTTAAATGCTCCTGCACAATGGATCGGAAAAAAAATCAGCCTACAGTCCTGCTCCCAATCGTATCCGGTGAGACCTGATGGAACGTGACAGTGGGGGGATATCAAGTGAAGACTGAATCAGGTTTCAGATCGATGCGCTCGATTTTCCCAGCAACGGTCCAGACACGCAGGTGAAGGATGGCCACACGTGTGTGATAGCAGAGAGCTGCCAGCATCCAGGGAACTGTATCTCAGTGTGAGGCGGGGGGGTGGCAATTTTCACTTTCAGCGGGGGTGGAGAACTAATGGTAGCGGATTGGCCACCCGTTCTACCCACTGCCCCATTTTCCTTTCCATTGAAAATCAGGTGAGGTATATAACAGGCGGCTGATCCACTACTGCCTGTGTCGATTGTGGCTCAGTGGTCACACTTCCACCTCTGAGTCAGCAGGTTGTGGGTCTAAGTGCCCCTCCAGAGACTTGAGCACAAAATCTAGGCGGAGACTCAGGGAGTGATACTGAGGGAGTGCTGCACTGTCAGAGGTGCCGTCCTTGGGATGAGACATTAAACCAAGGCCCCATCTGCCCTCTCAGGTGGACATACAAGATCTCCAGCGCACTATTACTGCAAAGAGCAAGAGTGTTCTTTCTAGTGTCCTGGCCAATATTTATCCCTCACCATCGTTAAAACAGATTATCTGGTCATTATCACGTTGCGGTTTGTGGGACCTTGCTGTGCGCAATTGGCTGCCGCATTTCCTATATTACAGCAGTGACTGCACTTCAAAAGTACTTCATTGGCTGTAATGCGCTTTGGGACGTCCTGGTATCATTAAAGGCGCTACATAAATGCAAGTATTTTATACTTTCTCTCTTATTCCGCCTTGCTGAACATGAAAATTACTGCCAGTGTCTTCAGGAGAGTGGGGGTGGGGGCGGGGGTGAAAGATCAAAAGAAGAACCATATTTGGCTTGCAGCTGCCTTTCTTCTGTAATAAATTCAAATCTCCATTTCCAGAAATTTCAGCAGCACTATTATTATGCATCGCTTAATTAGATAGAATTAATGTATATGTCTTGTACAGATGTGATTTATTGTAAGAAATTATAATTTAGAGCTTGTCTGTATCCCCAGTAGAAAAAGACAAATTAATAATTAGCAGCTTAATAATTACTGTTGCTGCTTCTGACAATTAACTTAATACTGCAATCTACCTTTTGGTTGACCTTCAAAGGCTTCATTTAAAGTTAAACAAAAACATCTTGTTTTATATTTTCTAATAAAAAGTTCTATTACATCAATAGGACCCCGACTGCCATTTTTGGACTGAACTGGCACAGTATTAGCTGGCTGCCCAGCTGAAGAGAACCTGAATGTTCCTTGGCACTACAAATCCAGCCTGGGCTGCTGCCACTCCACATTTCCCCCCCACGCCCCGCTCCCCCCCCCCCCACCCCCGGCATGCCGCAGATCACAGCCACACCCATGGCCCTACCTTCCTCAGGCCCAAAGCCTGGCCAGGGAACCTGATATTGCCCAGAGCGCTTGGTCTCCAGCGGCGGTCCACTGGCCCGATACAATTAAGACCCGGTCTTCAAAATGGACCAGGCCTCCCAGCACGACGTTGGCCACATGTCGCTCTTGGGGAAAATCCACCCCAAAGAGTCCAAATGGCCCATCTTCGCCAAATCTTCCCTCGAGCAATCCAAAACTAATGCCACTGTTCTGCTCTCTGCCCATAACCATGCAATAGCTTCTGCCTCAAATGTTTATCTACTTTTCCTTCAAAAGTCTAATCACTGCCTTGTACAAATTTATCTTCACCTCTGTTATAACTTTCAGATCGGCACTAGATATTCTCTTGAGTTCAACGTCACTGGTCTCTCTGTCAGTGAACCCCATGTGCCTCACAATTAGGAGTTTACTTTTACTGCTCAATGTGCTAGCAAGATCGATGGCGGGAGGTCATAACAATGAAACCCATTGTTATATAATCTAGATACTGCAAACTAGCACTTGCCCCCCCCACCCCCAAGCATTTCTCCTATCTTCTAAACGGCAGACTGATTAACACTCTTGTGAGGCAAAGTCATCTATAAGTCAACAACCTGATTTATTTTCATGTAATATGTTAACAAACAGAATAATGATTGCAGTGAATTTTAACTTATTTCATAACACGCCTCATAATGCAAAAAATAACAAATCACACCGCACGGTCCCTGTCAATAGGCAAAATACGACCTTTCTGACTCTTGTCATTGCTCAGTCAATTCAGCCTTGTACTCAAAGAGAGATCTTTCTCTCTTCAGCTTTGGCTATCCTACCAGAACTTGCAGACTGACCCAAACTGTGTGCTTCTTTGTTCCTTAGCAGGAAGGCTGAAGCTGACCGCTGACTCTGTCTCTGGGAATAGGGGAGATGAGTTGGCCCTTGCCCTGAGTATGCAGTGCTTCCCTCCTGGAAGTGTGACAATGAAATAATAATTCACCTATTTTCCAAAACTGTTAAGATGAACAGCTTCTGTGGCTGTCTTATTACCTTTTGACAGCACTCGTTAAGACACCCAGGGGGATAAATTAATTTGTGCCCATTACTGGGTGACGTGCCTGCTGCACGTGCCCGAAGAGGCTGGCCTGGGGACTACCCAAAATTGATCCTGGGACCTCGTAATAATTCGGACAAATTGCCTCTGGACACGCGACAAGCGCCGGCAGCTTGCGCACATTATTTTGGTACCCTCCAATTTAGGCTGGCTGCCTCGCCCCCAGTGGCCCTAAGGTAAGTCCTGGGGGAGAGGAGGACCGGAGGATGCCGAGCATGAGCCAGCAGTGCTAAGGGGCTAGGAAGAGCACTCCTGCTCCTTTCATCTCCACATTAAGACAAGTTTATTAAAAAGGCGCCTTTTTGGTGGCGGCCTCCAGCGTTCTCTTTAAGGACCGCTGGTTAGGCCAGATGTAATCCTGCACAGAGCACGCCCAGCTCAGGGAAGATAACTTTCCAGAATGTTATTGAGGGCCTAATGCCTCTTTTAGGCAGCCACTATGGACGTCTGAAAAATCGCTTAACCCAAAACGTTTTTCAGGCGTCGTTGGGGGATACGGGACATAGCCCCGTGAAATTGGTCCTTTATGCCCCTGTTTTCTGCCTGAGAAACGAGCTCAATGAGGTCTATTTTCTCCCCTTCCAGGTCCCTTATTGTTTAAGCAGCTCCAGTTTATCTTTGTCAAGTAAAAAGAAATGGACTTTTGTGAATTAGACCTCAGATTCCTGAATATTAGAAAGTAATTTTGAATCTGTGCGCTAGTGTAAAACGAGCAATATTGGATCAGCCACCTGTTATACACCTGTCCCGATTTCCATTTCCATTGAAGTCAAAATTACCCTCTTACAATTTAAACCAAAAATTCCTTCTAGGTCAAAAAGTTAAAAATGTAACAAGTTCTTTATCCTGTACACTCTGCCACTAGTAGAAATGTACCTTGGCTTAACACTAAAATCTGCTTGGATGTATACCCTGGTACTTTATTATGCAGACATTAAGGGCTGGATTTTACTCAACGAGATGCATTGGGGGTGGGACTGCTGCCTTCCGGGTTTTAGTTCTGCCCCCAGCGACGTCCGATGCACAGACGCTATTTTCCCCTGATTGGCCTTGTTAAGCCTGCCCTGCGGGCTTGCTAGCCAATTAAGGGAAAGCTGGTGTCAGATGACGTCAGTTGATGACGCTTCATCTGCCAGTTTTCTTAAAGGCACATGAACCATAAATTTTTGACAATGTTTGACAGCATTGAGGTGCTGTCAAACACTGACAATCACTGTCCATAGGTGAGCCCTTGCTCCCAGGCTCTCCAGTGACTCTCATTAGGATGAAACAGATGGTAGCTGCAGGTGAGGGTCCAGAAGCGATCTGTCACTTCTCCCAATGAGGTGAGGCCACACAAACACTTCAAAGCTTGTCACCTACAGAAAAATCTAAACACATTAAAAATGACTTTCCCAACATTTCCTTACCTCTAATACTCACCAGTGTCCCATTGCATCCTTCACACCACTTCTGCAGCTGTCATCTATACACCAACATAACAACAGACCCAAAGCACGCCTCACTTACCCTGGCGGGGTTCCCCGATGTCGGGAAGCCCGTAGCAGAAGTCTCAAAATTGGAAAAAGCCTCTTAACTGCCTGATAACTACCTGTTAACAGGCAGTTAAGTGGCTATAATCTTCTTCCCGCCGCTAGGAGTCAGGTCTCTGCGCAAATTGGAGACCTGACTCCCGGGAATATTGGTTGGAGGCGGGTTGGACTTTCCCAGCAGTCCTGCCTCCAAACCCACCTCCTCAGGGCTGGTAAAATACAGCCCTAAGACTCATTGGTATTTTTTAAGAAAAGGTTCTAACTATTCCACCAAAGTATATTGCAGCAGAAAATAGAAAATGGTGATGATGTTATAAGACAAATGATCCTACAAATAGTGCAAGGTGTCGTCTTTTTTCTAATTTAAGAGTGATGATAGATATTGCGCTGTAAAGTGAAGTAAGTAAGTAGTGGTCACGTCACTTAATGGATATACAACAATATACAACAAAATAATTACAGAAACTGAAAGAGACATGAGTCAATAATCAAAAATACCTAGCATAATCTCTATTTGGTCTATGTCATGGTTAACACAGTTCTCTGCCTACTAGTACAGAATTTAAAATCCCTTATTAGTGGCTGGTATATTTCAGGAAGCCAGGTTCACAGCCAATACATCAACCAATTAACACTAGTGAAAGGACAAACAGCTTGCACACATCACTTGGGAACCAGCAGTAAATCACTATTGTAAACTCGAGTAACAAATAAAGAATTAAAATAACGTATTTAATGACCAACTGCCTTGATTTTCATAGCCTTGTTACCCTAATTAAATACTTTGCCTTCTTCATATGTATGCAGAACCCAATCCATCAGTGAATTGAACCAGGTCATAGTTAAATCACTTTACCTTAAATTGGTCAAAAGCACCAATCCTTATGATGTCCAGTGAGACAGTGTATTACTAATGAAGTTAACAGTCTTACTAATAGCAGAGCCTTCAAACATGATGAGGAGGCCAGCAGGTAGGAGAGGGCTTTCGGGCGATAGGAGGCCACTGCCAGGGACCTGAAGGAACGGTCCCCGTCATAAGGTAATTTGTCGGGGACAGGGGTCAGGAGGCGATCGCGAGCGATGGACTGGGAGGGAAGCCCGGGGCAGTGGAGGCCCAAAGTTCTCTTGTGGGGCTTGGAGAAGCCTACTACCTGGGCCTCTTCTGTTGTTGTCTTCAACTTTGTCTGTAATACTTTAAATTGTAGAATTCCCATAGCATTGTGTTCAATTGCCTGTGCTAACCATGTGAAGACTTGATTTTTTTTATATACCTCAGGACGTCCCAATGTGCTTTACAGCCAATGAAGTACTTTTGAAGTGTAGTCACTGTTGTAATGTAGGCAAGGCAACAGCCAATTTGCGCACAACAAGGTCGCACAAACAGCAATGTGATAATGACCAGTTTTAGTGATGTTGGTTGAGGGATAAAAAAGTGGCAAGGGCACTGCTCTTCTTCAAAATAGCGCCATGGCATCTTTTACCCCACCTGAGAGAGCAGACGGGGCCTCGATTTAACATCTCATCCGAAAAACGGCACCTCTGACAGTGCAGAACTTTCAGTGGTAGCACTCTCGTCTCTGAGTCAAAAGGTTGTGGGTTCAAGCCCCGCTCCAGGGACTTGAGCACAAATTTGAGCCGGACACTTTAGTGTCGTACTGAGGGAATTCTGGAGTGTCAGAGCTCTTTTAGATGAGAAATAGCAAATTAGAAGAAATAGGTGTTACAAGAAAATCCAAACTGAGACTGGAAGGAACAAAAGAGCAGAAAATTAAAAAAAAATGACATGGCAGAGTGAATGCAAAAGGTAAAGAAAAACAAAATGAAGTAAGAAGGTGTGTGACAGACATGCAGATTGACAGATATTAAAGAAAGAAGGAGAAAAAGAGTCAGGTAGATGCAGATGCATAGACACAAAATATGTGACAGACATACTTGGAGGGTAGGAGAAATACAAAGAGCAGACAGGCATCAAGTGGGAAACAGAAAAATCTGTGACAGACAAAGACAAAGTTGGTAAAATATCTCTGAGCCAACCAGAGAGAAAAATGAAGACAGAAAGAGTTGAAGCTGAATAGAAAATAGAGAGAAGGATTAGAGTGGGAGAAGCATAGACATAAGGCCTGATTTTAACCTTGCCCACCTGGCGGGAATGGAGTGAGCGGGGGGTTGCGGGGGGGGGTGGCGTATGGATTAAATGGCAGTTGGGTGCTACCCGCTGTGTTCCTGACATGTTTGCGCCCACTGCCACTTAACTCCTGGGTTTTTAGCAGCATCGAAGCTACCCACCACGCGCAAACGGGGGCCTCATTAATATTTAATTGTAGGTGTCCGATGACATTATTCGGATACAAAGTTTACTGACAATCGTGGCAGTGACACCCAGTGCCGGAGCCGTCAGTAAAAGCTGACAGCAAGCAGGATCGTGGCCAGAAGAGGCCCAGGTAGGAGGCTTCTCCAGGCTCCGCAAGAAAACTTTGGGCCTCCACAGCCCCGGGCTTACCTCCCAGTCCGTCGATCGCGATTGCCTCCTGACCCCTCTCCCCGACAACTTACCTTATGATGGGGACCGTTCCTTCAGGTGCCTGGCAGTGGCCTTCTACCACCCGAAGTCCCTCTCCTACCTACTGGCCTCCTCGTCATCCCCTCTGGTTTTAGGCAGGAGTCAACCTTTGATCTTTTTAACAAAGACCCGGGACTTAAAATAGCCTAGGCGGGCCTCACACTGACACCATCACGGGCGCTTTGCGCGTGCTTCAGGCCCCTGCATGCCGCACTCATGCCTAGGGTTGCCAACCTTCCAGGCTTGTCCTGGAGTCTCCAGGAATTAAAGAGTAATATCCAGGACACTGCCGCGAGCAACCCAGAAGAAAAATCATTGGGGCATTAAAAAATTGCGTTTTGAAATTATTTGATTATTAGTTACAAACAGTATCTGAGATGGGGAAAATGGCCGCTTGACTGACAGTCAAGAAACATCCAATTGGGTAATGAAACATCAATCTGCTTTCCAATTGGCCTGGGAAGGCGGTGCTCAGCGAGGGTGGACGTGTCAGGCGCCCAATGGCGGGAGCGTGGGGGCGGGGCAGTTGGAGGTAGGAGGTCATGTGATGACACCTCCAGGAATATGTCCAACCAGAGTTGGCAACTCCACTCACACTCCGAGTTAAAATCAGGGCTATAGGTGCATGAAGAGAGGGACAGAGGCACACTTTTCATTTCTCTCAGAAAAATGTCAGAGGAGACTAACAAGTTGTGCTTTTTTTATTATGAGGCCTTTGCCTTCCACCAACTCCGTAGCCTGCTGACTTTTGCTGCGACTGGGGTTCAGCATATTTTTGGCGGAGGCAGCCCTTCTCCTACCCATGTTTTGATCACCGAGATTCAGATTATGGAATATGACTCGCCTTAGAGGGAATGTTTGGATAAGGGGGAGGGGAGTCGAGGAACAACAGTTTCATTAAAAAGCTCTTTCTGTCCTGCAGAGCCAGTAAATGTCTTAGTTATGCTAAGGGAAGTGCAACTGTGCAGAAAGGAGCAAAGGGTTATTTGATTTAAATGGTAAAAAAATATTTATTCCATAAGGAATCCTAACTTGTTACAGCTGCATGAATTTCTAAAATGTTTCCAAAATTTGCAGTCAATTAGAGTTTATGTAAAGGTAAGAAAGGTTAAATCTAAGCTTCAAATAGGATAAACACAGAAGATCAAGAATATTACATGGAATTAGATGGAATTCCAAAGAATTTATAGCACAAAAACAGGCCATTCCCATTCGGCCCAGCAGGTCTATGCCAGTGTTTATGCTCCACATGAGCCTCATCTCACCCTCCTTCATCTAACCCAACTGCATTTCCTTCTATTCTTTTCTCCCTCATGTACTTATCTAGCATCCCCTTGAAGTCATCTACACTATTCGCCTTAGCTACTCCATGTGGTAGCAAGTTCCACATCCTAACCACTCTCTGCATAAAGAAGTTTCTCCTGAATTCTTTATTGTATTTACTAGTGACTATCTTATATTTATGGTCCCTAGCTTTGAACTCCCCCAGAAGCAGAAACATCGGCCCAGATATTTACAGGGATATGGGGAGGGAGCAAGGGAGATTCCTAACGGCTGGGAAACCCAGAAATGCAGGTATCGTGGAGGTCTTGCCGAATTTAACGGTAGAACCTCATTTGCTTTTTAGTTCTCCATTTCCCAGCTGGCAGCCAGACAGATTGATAGGCAAGCTGGCTGTCGGCCGAGAAAGCCTGTGCTAGAAAGTCACAGCCAGGGAGTGGAGAGGAGGGAGGAAGAGATCATGGGTCAGGGGGTGAGATCGGAGCGTGGGTCATGGGGAGATCGGAGAATGAGTCAGGGGGAGATCAGACCGGGGGTCAGTGGGGGAGATCAGAGCAGGGGTCAGTGGGGGAGATCAGAGCGGGGGTCAGTGGGGGAGATCGGAGCGTAAGTCTTGGGGAGATTGCAGCGTGGGTCAGTGGGAGAGATCGGAACGTGGGTCATGGGGAGATAGGAGCATGAGTCAGGGGGAGATCAGACCGGGGGTCAGTGGGGGAGATCAGAGCGGTGGTCAGTGGAGATTGGAGTGTGGGTCAGGGGGAGATCGTCTGTCATGGGGTGAGATCGGAGCGTGGGTCGGTGGGAGAGATTGGAGTATGGGTCAGGGGGAAATCGTGGGTCAGGGGGTGAGATTGGAGCGTGAGTCGGTGGGGGGGATTGGAGTGTGGGTCGGGGGAGATCGTGGGTCACGGGGTGAGATCGGAGCGTGAGTCGGTGGGAGAGATCGGAGCGTGGGTCGGTGGGAGAGATCGGAGCTTGTGTCAGTGGGAGATCGGAGTGTGGGTCAGGGGGAGAGATCGGAGTGTGGGTCAGTGGGAGAGATCGGAGCGTGGGTCGGTGGGAGATCGGAGTGTGGGTCAGGGGGAGATCGGAGTGTGGATCAGTGGGGGAGTTCGGAGCGTGGATCAGTGGGGGAGATCGGAGTGTGGGTCAGTGGGAGAGATCGGAGTGTGGGTCAGTGGGGGAGATCGGAGTGTGGGTCAGTGGGGGAGATCGGAGCGTGGGTCAGTGGGGGAGATCGGAGTGTGGGTCAGGGGGTGAGATCGGAGCGTGGGTCAGTGGGGGAGATCGGAGCGTGGGTCAGTGGGGGAGTTCGGAGCGTGGGTCAGGGGGGTGAGATCGGAGCGTGGGTCAGTGGGGGAGATCGGAGCGTGGATCAGTGGGGGAGATCGGAGCGTGGGTCAGGGGGTGAGATCGGAGCGTGGGTCAGGGGGGGAGATCGGAGTGTGGTCAGTGGGAGATCGGAGCGTGGGTCAGTGGGGGAGATTGGAGTGTGGGTCAGTGGGGGAGATCGGAGTGTGGGTCAGTGGGAGAGATCGGAGTGTGGGTCAGTGGGGGAGATCGGAGTGTGGGTCAGTGGGGGAGATCGGAGCGTGGGTCAGTGGGGGAGATCGGAGTGTGGGTCAGGGGGTGAGATCGGAGCGTGGGTCAGTGGGGGAGATCGGAGCGTGGGTCAGTGGGGGAGTTCGGAGCGTGGGTCAGGGGGTGAGATCGGAGCGTGGGTCAGTGGGGGAGATCGGAGCGTGGTTCAGTGGGGGAGATCGGAGCATGGGTCAGGGGGGGAGATCGGAGTGTGGGTCAGTGGGGGAGATCGGAGTGTGGGTCAGTGAGAGATCGGAGCGTGGGTCAGTGGGGGAGATTGGAGTGTGGGTCAGTGGGGGAGATCGGAGTGTGGGTCAGGAGGAGGTCAGAGCGGGGTCGGGGGAGATCGGAGTGTGGGTCAGGGGGGGAGATCGGAGTGTGGGTCGGGGGGGAGATCGGAGCGTGGGTCAGTGGGGGAGATCGGAGCGTGGGTCAGGGGGGAGATCGGAGTGTGGGTAAGGGGGGGAGATCGGAGTGTGGGTCAGGGGGGGAGATCGGAGTGTGAGTCAGGGGGAGATCGGAGCGTGGGTCAGTGGGGGAGATCGGAGCGTGGGTCGGGGGGGTGATCGGAGTGTGGGTCAGGGGGGGAGATCATAGTGTGGGTCAGTGGGAGATTGGAGCTTGGGTCAGTGGAGGAGATCGGAGCGTGGGTCGGGGGGGTGATCGGAGCGTGGGTCAAGGGGAGATCGGAGCGTGGGTCAGGGGGGGAGATCGGAGTGTGGGTCAGTGGGGGAGATCGGAGCGTGGGTCAGGGGGAGATCGGAGCGTGGGTCAGTGGGGGAGATCGGAGCGTGGGTCAGTGGGGAGATCGGAGCGTGGGTCAGGGGAGATCGGAGTGTGGGTCAGGGGGAGATCGGAGCGTGGGTCAGGGGAGATCGGAGTGTGGGTCAGTGGGAGATCAGAGCGTGGGTCAAGGGGAGATCGGAGCGTGGGTCAGGGGGGGAGATCGGAGCGTGGGTCAGGGGGGAGATCGGAGTGTGGGTCAGTGGGGGAGATCGGAGCGTGGGTCAGGGGGAGATCGGAGTGTGGGTCAGGGGGGAGATCGGAGCGTGGGTCAGTGGGGGAGGTCGGAGCGTCGGTCAGTGGGAGATTGGAGCGTGGGTCAGTGGGAGATTGGAGTGTGGGTCAGTGGGGGAGATCGGAGTGTGGGTCAGTGGGGGAGATCGGAGTGTGGGTCAGTGGGGGAGATCGGAGTGTGGGTCAGTGGGGGAGATCGGAGCGTGGAGCAGGGGGGCAGATCGGAGTGTGGGTCAGTGGGGGAGATCGGAGTGTGGGTCAGTGGGGGAGATCGGAGCATGAGTCAGTGGGGGAGATCGGAGTGTGGGTCAGTGGGGGAGATCGGAGTGTGGAGCAGGGGGAGATCGGAGCATGGGTCAGGGGGAGATCGGAGCATGGGTCAGGGGGAGAGATCAGAGTGTGGGTCAGTGGGGGAGATCGGAGTGTGGGTCAGTGGGGGAGATCGGAGCGTGGGTCAGTGGGGGAGATCGGATCATAGGTCAGGGGGGGAGATCGGAGTGTGGGTCAGTGGGGGAGATCGGTGTGTGGGTCAGGGGGGGAGATCGGAGTGTGGGTCAGTGGGGGAGATCGGAGTGTGGGTCAGGGTGGGGGAGATCGGAGCGTGGGTCAGTGGGGGAGTTCGGAGCGTGGGTCAGGGGTGAGATCGGAGCGTGGGTCAGTGGGGGAGATCGGAGCGTGGTTCAGTGGGGGAGATCGGAGCGTGGGTCAGGGGGGGAGATCGGAGTGTGGGTCAGTGGGGGAGATCGGAGTGTGGGTCAGTGAGAGATCGGAGCGTGGGTCAGTGGGGGAGATTGGAGTGTGGGTCAGTGGGGGAGATCGGAGTGTGGGTCAGTGGGGGAGATCGGTGTGTGGGTCAGGAGGAGGTCAGAGTGGGGTCGGGGAGATCGGAGTGTGGGTCAGGGGGGGAGATCGGAGTCTGGGTCGGGGGGGAGATCGGAGCGTGGGTCAGTGGGGGAGATCGGAGCGTGTGTCAGGGGGGGAGATCTTGGTGTGGGTCAGGGGGGGAGATCGGAGTGTGGGTCAGGGGGGAGATCGGAGTGTGAGTCAGGGGGAGATCGGAGCGTGGGTCAGTGGGGGAGATCGGAGCGTGGGTCGGGGGGGTGATCGGAGTGTGGGTCAGGGGGGGAGATCAGAGTGTGGGTCAGTGGGAGATTGGAGCTTGGGTCAGTGGAGGAGATCGGAGCGTGGGTCGGGGGGGTGATCGGAGCGTGGTCAAGGGGAGATCAGAGCGTGGGTCAGGGGGGGAGATCGGGAGTGTGGGTCAGTGGGGGAGATCGGAGCGTGGGTCAGGGGGAGATCGGAGCGTGGGTCAGTGGGGGAGATCGGAGCGTGGGTCAGTGGGGAGATCGGAGCGTGGGTCAGGGGAGATCGGAGTGTGGGTCAGGGGGAGATCGGAGCGTGGGTCAGGGGAGATCGGAGTGTGGGTCAGTGGGAGATCAGAGCGTGGGTCAAGGGGAGATCGGAGCGTGGGTCAGGGGGGGAGATCGGAGCGTGGGTCAGGGGGGAGATCGGAGTGTGGGTCAGTGGGGGAGATCGGAGCGTGGGTCAGGGGGAGATCGGAGCGTGGGTCAGGGGGAGATCGGAGCGTGGGTCAGTGGGGGAGGTCGGAGCGTCGGTCAGTGGGAGATTGGAGCGTGGGTCAGTGGGAGATTGGAGTGTGGGTCAGTGGGGGAGATCGGAGTGTGGGTCAGTGGGGGAGATCGGAGTGTGGGTCAGTGGGGGAGATCGGAGTGTGGGTCAGTGGGGGAGATCGGACCGTGGGTCGGTGGGGGAGATTGGAGTGTGGATCAGGGGAGGTCAGAGCAGTGATCGAGGTGGGGGAGATCGGAGCGTGGGTCAGGGGGTGATTGTGGATCGGGGGAGATCGGAGCGTGGGTCGGTGGGGAGATTGGAGTGTGGGTCAGGAGGAGGTCAGAGCAGTGATCGAGGTGGGGGAGATCGGAGCGTGGGTCAGGGGGAGATCGTGGATCAGGGGGTGAGATCGGAGCGTGGGTCGGTGGGGGAGATTGGAGTGTGGGTCAGGGGGAGGTCAGAGCAGTGATCGAGGTGGGGGAGATCGGAGCGTGGGTCAGGGGGTGATTGTGGATCGGGGGAGATCGGAGCGTGGGTCGGTGGGGGAGATTGGAGTGTGGGTCAGGAGGAGGTCAGAGCAGTGATCGAGGTGGGGGAGATCGGAGCTTGGGTCAGGGGGAGATCGTGGATCAGGGGGTGAGATCGGAGCGTGGGTCGGTGGGGGAGATTGGAGTGTGGGTCAGGGGGAGGTCAGAGCAGTGATCGAGGTGGGGGAGATCGGAGCGTGGGTCAGGGGGTGATTGTGGATCGGGGGAGATCGGAGCGTGGGTCGGTGGGGGAGATTGGAGTGTGGGTCAGGAGGAGGTCAGAGCAGTGATCGAGGTGGGGGAGATCGGAGCGTGGGTTGGGGGGAGATCGTGGATCGGGGGAGATCGGAGCGTGGGTCGGTGGGGGAGATTGGAGTGTGGGTCAGGAGGAGGTCAGAGCGGGGTCGGGGGAGATCGGAGTGTGGGTCAGGGGGAGATCGGAGTGTGGGTCAGGGGGAGATCGGAGCGTGGGTCAGTGGGGGAGATCGGAGCGTGGGTCAGGGGGGGAGATCGGAGTGTGGGTCAGGGGGGGAGATCGGAGTGTGGGTCAGGGGGGGAGATCGGAGTGTGAGTCAGGGGGAGATCGGAGCGTGGGTCAGTGGGGGAGATTGGAGCGTGGGTCGGGGGGGTGATCGGAGTGTGGGTCAGGGGGGGGATCAGAGTGTGGGTCAGTGGGGAGATCGGAGCGTGGGTCAGGGGGAGATCGGAGCGTGGGTCAGGGGGGAGATCGGAGCGTGGGTCAGGGGGAGATCGGAGCGTGGGTCAGTGGGGGAGATCGGAGTGTGGGTCAGTGGGGAGATCGGAGCGTGGGTCAGTGGGGGAGATCGGAGCGTGGGTCAGTGGGGGAGATCGGAGCGTGGGTCAGGGGGAGATCGGAGCGTGGGTCAGTGGGGAGATCGGAGTGTGGGTCAGGGGGGAGATCGAGCGTGGGTCAGGGGGGAGATCGGAGTGTGGGTCAGGGGGAGATCGGAGCGTGGGTCAGTGGGGGAGATCGGAGTGTGGGTCAGGTGGGAGATCGGAGCGTGGGTCAGTGGGGGAGATCGGAGCGTGGGTCGTGGGGGAGATCGGAGCGTGGGTCAGTGGGAGATCGGAGCGTGGGTCGGTGGGGAGATCGAGTGTGGGTCGGTGGGGAGATCGGAGTGTGGGTCAGGTGGGGAGATCGGAGCGTGGGTCAGTGGGGGAGATCGGTGTGTGGGTCAGGGGGGAGATCGGAGTGTGGGTCAGTGGGGGAGATCGGAGTGTGGGTCAGTGGGGGAGATCGGAGTGTGGGTCAGTGGGGGAGATCGGAGTGTGGGTCAGTGGGGGAGATCGGAGTGTGGGTCAGGGTGGGGGAGATCGGAGCGTGGGTCAGGGGGAGATCGGAGCGTGGGTCGGGGGGATCGGAGCGTGGGTCAGTGGGGGAGTTCGGAGCGTGGGTCAGTGGGGGAGATCGGAGTGTGGGTCAGTGGGGGAGATCGGAGCGTGGGTCAGTGGGAGCGATCGGAGCGTGGGTCAGGGGGAGATCGGAGCGTGGGGTCAGGGTGGTGAGATCGGAGCGTGAGTCAGTGGGGGAGATTGGAGCGTGGGTCAGTGGGGGAGATTGGAGTGGTGGGTCAGTGGGGGAGATCGGAGCGTGGGTCAGTGGGAGCGATCGGAGCGTGGGTCAGGGGAGATCGGAGCGTGGGTCAGGGGGGTGAGATCGGAGCGTGAGTCAGTGGGGGGAGATTGGAGCGTGGGTCAGGGGGCGATCGGAGCGTGGGTCAGGGGGAGATCGGAGGGTGGGTCAGGGGGTGAGATCGGAGCGTGGGTCAGGGGGAGATCGGAGCGTGGGTCAGGGGGTGATTGTGGATCGGGGGAGATCGGAGCGTGGTCGGTGGGGGAGATTGGAGTGTGGGTCAGGAGGAGGTCAGAGCAGTGATCGAGGTGGGGGAGATCGGAGCGTGGGTTGGGGGAGATCGTGGATCGGGGGAGATCGGAGCGTGGGTCGGTGGGGGAGATTGGAGTGTGGGTCAGGAGGAGGTCAGAGCGGGGTCGGGGGAGATCGGAGTGTGGGTCAGGGGGGGAGATCGGAGTGTGGGTCAGGGGGGGAGATCGGAGCGTGGGTCAGTGGGGGAGATCGGAGCGTGGGTCAGGGGGGGAGATCGGAGTGTGGGTCAGGGGGGGAGATCGGAGTGTGGGTCAGGGGGGGAGATCGGAGTGTGAGTCAGGGGGAGATCGGAGCGTGGGTCAGTGGGGGAGATTGGAGCGTGGGTCGGGGGGGTGATCGGAGTGTGGGTCAGGGGGGGGATCAGAGTGTGGGTCAGTGGGAGATTGGAGCGTGGGTCAGGGGGAGATCGGAGCGTGGGTCAGTGGGGGAGATCGGAGCGTGGGTCAGTGGGAGATTGGAGCGTGGGTCAGTGGGAGATCGGAGTGTGGGTCAGTGGGGGAGATCGGAGTGTGGGTCAGTGGGGGAGATCGGAGTGTGGGTCAGTGGGGGAGATCGGAGTGTGGGTCAGTGGGGGAGATCGGAGCGTGTGTCAGTGGGGGAGATCGGAGTGTGGGTCAGTGGGGGAGATCGGAGCGTGGAGCAGGGGGCAGATCGGAGTGTGGGTCAGTGGGGGAGATCGGAGTGTGGGTCAGTGGGGGAGATCGGAGCATGAGTCAGTGGGGGAGATCGGAGTGTGGGTCAGTGGGGGAGATCGGAGTGTGGAGCAGGGGGAGATCGGCGCATGGTCAGGGGGAGATCGGGAGCATGGGTCAGGGGGGAGATCGAGTGTGGGGTCAGTGGGGGAGATCGGAGTGTGGGTCAGTGGGGGAGATCGAGCGTGGGTCAGGTGGGGAGATCGGTTGTGGGGTCAGGGGGGGAGATCGAGTGTGGGTCAGTGGGGGAGATCGGAGTGTGGGTCAGTGGGGGAGATCGGAGTGTGGGTCAGTGGGGGGAGATCGGAAGTTGTGGGTCAGGGGGGAGATCGGAGGTGTGGGTCAGGGTGGGGGAGATCGGAGCGTGGGTCAGGGGGAGATCGGAGCGTGGGGTCCGGGGGGGATCGGAGCGTGGGTCAGTGGGGGAGTTCGGAGCGTGGGTCAGTGGGGGGAGATCGGAGTGTGGGTCAGTGGGGGAGAGTCGGAGCGTGGGTCAGTGGGAGCGATCGAGCGTGGGTCAGGGGGAGATCGGAGCGTGGGTCAGGGTGGTGAGATCGGAGCGTGTGTCAGTGGGGGAGATTGGAGCGTGGGTCAGTGGGGAGATTGGAGTGTGGGTCAGTGGGGAGATCGGAGCGTGGGTCAGTGGGAGCGATCGGAGCGTGGGTCAGGGGGAGATCGGAGCGTGGGTCAGGGGGGGAGATCGGAGCGTGAGTCAGTGGGGAGATTGGAGCGTGGGTCAGGGGGCGATCGGAGCGTGGGTCAGGGGGAGATCGGAGGGTGGGTCAGGGGGTGAGATCGGAGCGTGGGTCAGGGGGAGATCGGAGCGTGGGTCAGGGGTGAGATCGGAGCGTGGGTCAGGGGGAGATCAGAGCGGGGGTCGCGGTGGGGGAGATCGGAGCGTGGGGTTGGGGGGAGATCGTGATCGGGGTGAAATCGAGCGTGGGTCAGGGGTGAGATCGGAGCGTGGGTCAGGGGGGAGATCAGAGCGTGGGTCAGTGGGGGAGATCAGAGCGTGGGTCAAGGGGAAATCGGAGCGTGGGTCAGTGGGAGAGATCGGAGCGTGGGTCAGGGGGGGAGATCGGAGTGTGGGTCAGGGGGAGATCGGAGCGTGGGACGGTGGGGGAGATCGGAGCGTGGGTCAGGGGGAGATCGGCGCGTGGGTCAGGGGGGGAGATCGGAGTGTGGGTCAGTGGGGGAGATCGGAGCGTGGGACGGTGGGGGAGATCGGAGCGTGGGTCAGGGGGGGAGATCGGAGTGTGGGTCAGTGGGGGAGATCGGAGTGTGGGTCAGTGGGGGAGATCGGAGCGTGGGTCAGTGGGAGAGATCGGAGCGTGGGACGGTGGGGGAGATCGGAGCATGGGTCAGGGGGGGAGATCGGAGTGTGGGTCAGGGGGAGAGATCGGAGCATGGGTCAGTGGGGGAGATCGGAGCATGGGTCAGGGGGTGAGATCGGAGCGTGGGTCGGTGGGGGAGATTGGAGTGTGTGTCAGGGGGAGATCAGAGCGGGGTCGGGGGAGATCGGAGCGTGGGTTGGGGGGACATCGTGGATTGGTGGGGGAGATCGGAGCGTGGGTCGGTGGGGGAGATTGGAGTGTGGGTCAGGGGGAGATCAGAGCGGGGTCGCAGTGGGGGAGATCGGTGTGTGGGTCGGGGGAGATCGTGGATCAGGGGGTGAGATCGGAGCGTGGGTCGGTGGGGGAGATTGGAGTGTGGGTCAGGGGGAGGTCAGAGCAGTGATCGAGGTGGGGGAGATCGGAGCGTGGGTCAGGGGGTGATTGTGGATCGGGAGAGATCGGAGCGTGGGTCGGTGGGGGAGATTGGAGTGTGGGTCAGGGGGAGGTCAGAGCAGTGATCGAGGTGGGGGAGATCGGAGCGTGGGTCAGGGGGTGATTGTGGATCGGGGGAGATCGGAGCGTGGGTCGGTGGGGGAGATTGGAGTGTGGGTCAGGAGGAGGTCAGAGCAGTGATCGAGGTGGGGGAGATCGGAGCGTGGGTTGGGGGGAGATCGTGGATCGGGGGAGATCGGAGCGTGGGTCGGTGGGGGAGATTGGAGTGTGGGTCAGGAGGAGGTCAGAGCGGGGTCGGGGGAGATCGGAGTGTGGGTCAGGGGGGGAGATCGGAGTGTGGTTCAGGGGGGGAGATCGGAGCGTGGGTCAGTGGGGGAGATCGGAGCGTGGGTCAGGGGGGGAGATCGGAGTGTGGGTCAGGGGGGAGATCGGAGTGTGGGTCAGGGGGGGAGATCGGAGTGTGAGTCAGTGGGGGAGATCGGAGTGTGGGTCAGTGGGGGAGATCGGAGTGTGGGTCAGTGGGGGAGATCGGAGTGTGGGTCAGGGTGGGGGAGATCGGAGCGTGGGTCAGGGGGAGATCGGAGCGTGGGTCGGAGGTATCGGAGCGTGGGTCAGTGGGGGAGTTCAGAGTGTGGGTCAGTGGGGGAGATCGGAGTGTGGGTCAGTGGGGGAGATCGGAGCGTGGGTCAGTGGGAGCGATCGGAGCGTGGGTCAGGGGGAGATCGGAGCGTGGGTCAGGGGGGTGAGATCGGAGCGTGAGTCAGTGGGGGAGATTGGAGCGTGGGTCAGTGGGGGAGATCGGAGTGTGGGTCAGTGGGGGAGATCGGAGCGTGGGTCAGTGGGAGCGATCGGAGCGTGGGTCAGGGGGAGATCGGAGCGTGGGTCAGGGGGGTGAGATCGGAGCGTGAGTCAGTGGGGGAGATTGGAGCGTGGGTCAGGGGGAGATCGGAGTGTGGGTCAGTGGGAGAGATCGGAGCGTGGGTCAGGGGGGGAGATCGGAGCGTGAGTCAGTGGGGGAGATCGGAGCGTGGGTCAGGGGGCGATCGGAGCGTGGGTCAGGGGGAGATCGGAGCGTGGGTCAGGGGGTCAGATCGGAGCGTGGGTCAGGGGGAGATCAGAGCGGGGGTCGCGGTGGGGGAGATCGGAGCGTGGGTTGGGGGGAGATCGTGGATCGGGGTGAGATCGGAGCGTGGGTCAGGGGGTGAGATCGGAGCGTGGGTCAGGGGGGAGATCAGAGCGTGGGTCAGGGGGGGAGATCAGAGCGTGGGTCAAGGGGAGATCGGAGCGTGGGTCAGTGGGAGAGATCGGAGCGTGGGTCAGGGGGGGAGATCGGAGTGTGGGTCAGGGGGAGATCGGAGCGTGGGACGGTGGGGGAGATCGGAGCGTGGGTCAGGGGGAGATCGGAGCGTGGGTCAGGGGGGGAGATCGGAGTGTGGGTCAGTGGGGAGATCGGAGCGTGGGACGGTGGGGGAGATCGGAGTGTGGGTCAGGGGGGGAGATCGGAGTGTGGGTCAGTGGGGGAGATCGGAGTGTGGGTCAGTGGGGGAGATCGGAGCGTGGGTCAGTGGGGGAGATCGGAGCGTGGGTCAGTGGGAGAGATCGGAGCGTGGGACGGTGGGGGAGATCGGAGCGTGGGTCAGGGGGGGAGATCGGAGTGTGGGTCAGGGGGAGAGATCGGAGCATGGGTCAGTGGGGGAGATCGTAGCATGGGTCAGGGGGTGAGATCGGAGCGTGGGTCGGTGGGGGAGATTGGAGTGTGTGTCAGGGGGAGGTCAGAGTGGGGTCGGGGGAGATCGGAGCGTGGGTTGGGGGGACATCGTGGATTGGTGGGGGAGATCGGAGCGTGGGTCGGTGGGGGAGATTGGAGTGTGGGTCAGGGGGAGATCAGAGCGGGGTCGCAGTGGGGGAGATCGGTGTGTGGGTCGGGGGAGATCGTGGATCAGGGGGTGAGATCGGAGCGTGGGTCGGTGGGGGAGATTGGAGTGTGGGTCAGGGGGAGGTCAGAGCAGTGATCGAGGTGGGGGAGATCGGAGCGTGGGTCAGGGGGTGATTGTGGATCGGGGGAGATCGGAGCGTGGGTCGGTGGGGGAGATTGGAGTGTGGGTCAGGAGGAGGTCAGAGCAGTGATCGAGGTGGGGGAGATCGGAGCGTGGGTTGGGGGGAGATCGTGGATCGGGGGAGATCGGAGCGTGGGTCGGTGGGGGAGATTAGAGTGTGGGTCAGGAGGAGGTCAGAGCGGGGTCAGGGGAGATCGGAGTGTGGGTCAGGGGGGGAGATCGGAGTGTGGTTCAGGGGGGGAGATCGGAGCGTGGGTCAGTGGGGGAGATCGGAGCGTGGGTCAGGGGGGGAGATCGGAGTGTGGGTCAGGGGGGGAGATCGGAGTGTGGGTCAGGGGGGGAGATCGGAGTGTGAGTCAGTGGGAGATCGGAGCGTGGGTCAGTGGGGGAGATCGGAGCGTGGGTCGGGGGGGTGATCGGAGTGTGGGTCAGGGGAGGGGATCAGAGTGTGGGTCAGTGGGAGATTGGAGCTTGGGTCAGTGGAGGAGATCGGAGCGTGGGTCGGGGTGGTGATCGGAGCGTGGGTCAAGGGGAGATCGGAGCGTGGGTCAGGGGGGGAGATCGGAGTGTGGGTCAGTGGGGGAGATCGGAGCGTGGGTCAGGGGGAGATCGGAGCGTGGGTCAGTGGGGGAGATCGGAGCGTGGGTCAGTGGGGAGATCGGAGCGTGGGTCAGGGGAGATCGGAGTGTGGGTCAGGGGGAGATCGGAGCGTGGGTCAGGGGAGATCGGAGTGTGGGTCAGTGGGAGATCAGAGCGTGGGTCAAGGGGAGATCGGAGCGTGGGTCAGGGGGGGAGATCGGAGCGTTGGTCAGGGGGGAGATCGGAGTGTGGGTCAGTGGGGGAGATCGGAGCGTGGGTCAGGGGGAGATCGGAGCGTGGGTCAGGGGGAGATCGGAGCGTGGGTCAGTGGGGGAGATCGGAGCGTGGGTCAGTGGGAGTTTGGAGCGTGGGTCAGTGGGAGATTGGAGTGTGGGTCAGTGGGGGAGATCGGAGTGTGGGTCAGTGGGGGAGATCGGAGTGTGGGTCAGTGGGGGAGATCGGAGTGTGGGTCAGTGGGGGAGATCGGAGCGTGTGTCAGTGGGGGAGATCGGAGTGTGGGTCAGTGGGGGAGATCGGAGCGTGGAGCAGGGGGGGAGATCGGAGTGTGGGTCAGTGAGGGAGATCGGAGTGTGGGTCAGTGGGGGAGATCGGAGCATGAGTCAGTGGGGGAGATCGGAGTGTGGGTCAGTGGGGGAGATCGGAGTGTGGAGCAGGGGGAGATCGGTGCATGGGTCAGGGGGAGATCGGAGCATGGGTCAGGGGGGGAGATCAGAGTGTGGGTCAGTGGGGGAGATCGGAGTGTGGGTCAGTGGGGGAGATCGGAGCGTGGGTCAGTGGGGGAGATCGGATCATAGGGTCAGGGGGGGAGATCGGAGTGTGGGTCAGTGGGGGAGATTGGAGTGTGGGTCAGTGGGGGAGATCGGAGTGTGGGTCAGTGGGGGAGATCGGAGTGTGGGTCAGGGTGGGGAGATCGGAGCGTGGGTCAGGGGGAGATCGGAGCGTGGGTCGGGGGGATCGGAGCGTGGGTCAGTGGGGGAGATCGGAGCGTGGGTCAGTGGGAGCGATCGGAGCGTGGGTCAGGGGGAGATCGGAGCGTGGGTCAGGGGGGTGAGATCGGAGCGTGAGTCAGTGGGGGAGATTGGAGCGTGGGTCAGGGGGAGATCGGAGTGTGGGTCAGTGGGAGAGATCGGAGCATGGGTCAGTGGGGGAGATCGGAGCGTGAGTCAGTGGGGGAGATCGGAGCGTGGGTCAGGGGGAGATCGGAGCGTGGGTCAGGGGGAGATCGGAGCGTGGGTCAGGGGGTGAGATCGGAGCGTGGGTCAGGGGGAGATCAGAGCGGGGGTCGCGGTGGGGGAGATCGGAGCGTGGGTTGGGGGGAGATCGTGGATCGGGGTGAGATCGGAGCGTGGGTCAGGGGGTGAGATCGGAGCTTGGGTCAGGGGGGAGATCAGAGCGTGGGTCAGGGGGGGAGATCAGAGGGTGGGTCAAGGGGAGATCAGAGCGTGGGTCAGGGGGGGAGATCGGAGTGTGGGTCAGGGGGAGATCGGAGCGTGGGACGGTGGGGGAGATCGGAGCGTGGGTCAGGGGGAGATCGGAGCGTGGGTCAGGGGGGGAGATCGGAGTGTGGGTCAGTGGGGGAGATCGGAGCGTGGGACGGTGGGGGAGATCGGAGCGTGGGTCAGGGGGGGAGATCGGAGTGTGGGTCAGTGGGGGAGATCGGAGTGTGGGTCAGTGGGGGAGATCGGAGTGTGGGTCAGTGGGGGAGATCGGAGCGTGGGTCAGTGGGAGAGATTAGAGTGTGGGTCAGGGGGGGAGATCGGAGTGTGGGTCAGGGGGAGAGATCGGAGTGTGGGTCAGGGGGAGAGATCGGAGTGTGGGTCAGTGGGAGAGATCGGAGCGTGGGACGGTGGGGGAGATCGGAGCGTGGGTCAGGGGGGAGATCGGAGTGTGGGTCAGGGGGAGAGATCGGAGCATGGGTCAGTGGGGGAGATCGTAGCATGGGTCAGGGGGTGAGATCGGAGCGTGGGTCGGTGGGAGAGATTGGAGTGTGTGTCAGGGGGAGATCAGAGCGGGGTCGGGGGAGATCGGAGCGTGGGTTGGGGGGACATCGTGGATCGGTGGGGGAGATCGGAGCGTAGGTCGGTGGGGGAGATTGGAGTGTGGGTCAGGGGGAGATCAGAGCGGGGTCGCAGTGGGGGAGATCGGTGTGTGGGTCAGGGGGAGATCGTGGATCAGGGGGTGAGATCGGAGCGTGGGTCGGTGGGGGAGATTGGAGTGTGGGTCAGGGGGAGGTCAGAGCAGTGATCGAGGTGGGGGAGATCGGAGCGTGGGTCAGGGGGTGATTGTGGATCGGGGGAGATCGGAGCGTGGGTCGGTGGGGGAGATTGGAGTGTGGGTCAGGAGGAGGTCAGAGCAGTGATCGAGGTGGGGGAGATCGGAGCGTGGGTCAGGGGGAGATCGTGGATCAGGGGGTGAGATCGGAGCGTGGGTCGGTGGGGGAGATTGGAGTGTGGGTCAGGGGGAGGTCAGAGCAGTGATCGAGGTGGGGGAGATCGGAGCGTGGGTCAGGGGGTGATTGTGGATCGGGGGAGATCGGAGCGTGGGTCGGTGGGGGAGATTGGAGTGTGGGTCAGGAGGAGGTCAGAGCAGTGATCGAGGTGGGGGAGATCGGAGCGTGGGTCAGGGGGAGATCGTGGATCAGGGGGTGAGATCGGAGCGTGGGTCGGTGGGGGAGATTGGAGTGTGGGTCAGGGGGAGGTCAGAGCAGTGATCGAGGTGGGGGAGATCGGAGCGTGGGTCAGGGGGTGATTGTGGATCGGGGAGATCGGAGCGTGGGTCGGTGGGGGAGATTGGAGTGTGGGTCAGGAGGAGGTCAGAGCAGTGATCGAGGTGGGGGAGATCGGAGCGTGGGTCAGGGGGAGATCGTGGATCAGGGGGTGAGATCGGAGCGTGGGTCGGTGGGGGAGATTGGAGTGTGGGTCAGGGGGAGGTCAGAGCAGTGATCGAGGTGGGGGAGATCGGAGCGTGGGTCAGGTGGTGATTGTGGATCGGGGGAGATCGGAGCGTGGGTCGGTGGGGGAGATTGGAGTGTGGGTCAGGAGGAGGTCAGAGCAGTGATCGAGGTGGGGGAGATCGGAATGTGGGTTGGGGGGAGATCGTGGATCGGGGGAGATCGGAGCGTGGGTCGGTGGGGGAGATTGGAGTGTGGGTCAGGAGGAGGTCAGAGCGGGGGCCGGGGGAGATCAGAGCGTGGGTTGTGGGGAGATCGTGAATCGGGGGAGATTGGAGTGTTGGTCGGGAAGAAGTTTTGATTGCGGGGTCGGGTGGGGGGGAAGCGCTCCTGCTCCTCCTGGCCCACTAGTAGTGCTGGAAAGACACTTCGCTGATGGATCCGGCTCTCCTCAACTCCATTCAGCTGCTGGTCTTCCCGAGTCCTGAGAAACTGGCCTGTGGTCGTTAAATCAGAAAGACTGTTAAAGTTTGAGGCATGCAGCCTCATTAACATATTTAAATAATGGAGCCGCCTCTCGAGAGCAGGTTAGTCGCCCACCTTCCAACTCGCCTTCGTTAAAAGCAGAAGTGGAGACGGGTTTAGGTCATGTTTCAGCTTTTTGAAATTTTAACTTACTCCCCCGCCCCTTTCCTCCCGCTTCTCTACATCTACCCTATGAAACCCCGTCAAAATTTTAAAGACCTCTATTAGGTCACCCCTCAGCCTTAAACTAAAGAGAAAACTTTGAGACCAGTACTTGTACAAGCAGCATGAGCTGGATCCTGAGTTAATAAGCTAAACTAAATCAGAGGCTTCCAACCTGCAAGGGGGAACAGTAGATAAGTATTACAAGCTTAAAAGAAAGGCTATAGCTATTCCCTTAGTAATTTCACCTGAGATGTTACCAACCTTCTTAGGAAGGTGTCCTTTTCCTGGGGAGTTCATGTGAAAGGTAGGTTAATAGAAAGGCATAAGATTTACAAGAGAAGCGATGATGAAGAGTCAGCCATTCAAACAAAGATACAAAAGCAAAATACTGCGGATGCTGGAAATCTGAAATAAAAACAGAAAATGCTGGAAATACTCAGCAGGTCAGGCAGCATCTGTAGAGAGATGAAACAGAGTTAACGTTTCAGGTCGATGACCCTTCATCAGAACTGGAAAAAGTTGTAGATGTAACAGGTTTTTAAGCAAGTGTAGGGGCCAGGAGATGGGGCAGGGGAGGAAGAACAAAAGGGAAGGTCTGTGATAGGATGAAAGGCCGGAGAGATTAAGAGACAAAAGGGTTGATGGTGCAAGGCAAAAGGAGATGGTAATGGGTCAAGTTAAGAAACAAAAGATGACTCTAGATGAAGTGTAAATGGCGATGGCAGAATGATCGACAGCTTCCATGTGAGAGAGAGAAAAAAAATGATAGGGGCAGAGGTTATGGTTTGAAATTGTTGAACTCGATGTTGAATCCAGAAGGCTGTAAAGTGCCTAATCGAAACATGAGGTGCTGTTCCTCGATGCGGTCTCCTCTGCATTGGGGAGACCAAACGCAGATTGGGTGACTGCTTTGCGAAACACCTCCGTTCAGTTCGTAAGGGTGACCCTGAGCTTCCAGTCACCTGTCACTTTAATTCTCCGCTCCACTCCCACTCTGACCTCTCTGTCCTCGGCCTCTTACACTGTTCCAATGAAGCTCAACGTAAGCTCGAGGAACAGTATCTCATCTTTCGATTAGGCACTTTACAGCCTTCTGCCATTTACATTCCACCCTATCACAGACATTCCCTTTTGTTCTTTCCTCCCCTCCCCCCTCTCCCTGCCCCTACACTTGCTTAAAAACCTATTACATCTCCAACTTTTTCCAGCTTTGACGGAGGGTCATCGACCTGAAACGTTAACTCTGTTTCTCTCTCTACAGATGCTGCCTGACCTGCTGAGTATTTCCAGCATTTTCTGTTTTTATTCAAACAAAGATGTTGAGTTGCAGCGGTGACTAGACTTTGAGACTAAGTTCTTACTTTTCTTTGAAGATTAGGAGTTAGAAAGATTGTTTTGTGCGAGGACCTACTGCAGTGTTGTCCAATATAAATCGCTAACTAGCCACAAGCGTGGCTTCAGCGCCACCATTTTAGCCACATGCACCAATTTTAGTAGAAAACACCTTACATGCACTCACACAATACAGGTAAATGTACTGCATGTGTATATTTACTTAACAAACATCTACCACCATTTTCACCAATTCCATCAGACGTAGCACATCTTAGTGCAGCTTCTGGATTTTTATCCAGCAGTTGCGAGCGGCACTTTGACTTCATTAGAGGGATTGCTGAGAATGTTGACTCGCCCAATGAAAGACGCCAGACCCTGCTCTCCATCCAGAACGCAGTTGGATGCCACTTGCCCTTTGCCTTGACGTGCCTTGTTGGGGCTGCTCATTATTGGCTGAGCTTGGTTTCTTCTGCTGGCCTGCAGCGATTATTCCGATTGGTCAAACTGACCACGATATGAAAGCTTTCCTCACCAGACAATATTGCTGGTATTTCCATGGTGCTGAAGCCCAGTATTTTCACCCATGTTGTACACCATTTTAGTAAATATCCAATAAGCAGTAACCAAAGAAGTAAATCACACACAACAATCAAAGAACACTCGAATGCTCTTCTTTCATTTTACCATTTTATGAACAAATGCACAGAAAGGTTTAAGGACATGGGCATACACCATGCAAGTTTGAGTATTGAGTTCACACATCGAATAACGGTGTCTGCTACTCATTTTTTATATATTAATCAAAAATGCAAATAGCCACATCTAGATTTTCAATTAGCTATGTGGCTAGGGGCTAATCTAGGCTGCATATAGTAACACCACTATTCCCGGCCAGAATGGAGATGATTGGGTAAACCCTCGTCAATCACGCCTGGAGACCGCAGTGCTGTACATGACTGGGATTGATTTTACGTGCATAATTTGTATGTAGCTATCTTCCACTCACTGCATTTTGCTGCCGCAATCACCATGCTTTTATTGGGAGAAGTTGCTGCAGTTTTGGTCATGCATGAGTTCTGTTTGTTTCTGCAGTTTGTAGAGACTCTTTGTAAAGAGACTCTGTAAATAAACATCGTTTGCTTTGCTGTTTTCTTTGTTTGCTGTAAGATATACAGTTTGCTGCAATATAGACCCTGTTTGCTGTAAGTCCTGCCATAAGTCCCGCCCTGTCTCCAACTCATTGGCTGACACAGTGGTATCAATAGACACTCCGGTTAATCTAATGAACTACCCTGACTTAATATTAGAACCAAACAACTGACATTGACAGATTTCATAAGCTTTGTACCCCCAAAATTTCTAAGGAAAGATAATGTTTACAAAAACTAGTAAGAAATTGAACTTTCAAGTCCAGAATAATTTTTATCTTCACCAACTGGGCAATAATCAGGCGGAGCTGATCGCTACTTGATTTTCATTTCATTGAAATCAATTTCCTGGCCTGAAATTTGATATCATCCAAGATCTTGCTGATATGCTATGGAGAAATCGCTGTCAAATGGCACACCCGAGGATAGAAATAACTATCTGTGATTTTATGATGTGAACGTGCGTGCCTAACAAATGTCTCTCGCTGCTATTTTAATGATGACATTAACATGTTTCTTTAAAACAGTTTAAAGTCTTCATTAAAATTGAGAGAAGAACTTGGTACAAACCATTAAGCATTCCTACAATAACACTGTCAACCATAATTGAAACCTTTTGTTGAAGACTATTTGCACTCAGAAATGGAGACAGCGCTACCCATATCTAAAGACAGTTCACAGAACACTGGTGTAATGCAGCCTGCAGATGAGCTGAATGACAGTCAAGTCGATGACGTGATCAGTATTTTCAGAACCTGATGAGATACTGAAGTTGTAAAAGAAAGAAAGACTTGCATTTATATAACACCTTTCACAACCTCAGGACGTCATCTACAGACAATTAAGTACTTTTGAAGTGTTGTCACTGTTGTAATGTAGGAACACGGCAGCCAACTTGTGCACAGCAAGGTCCCACAAACAGCAATGTGTTAATGACCAGACAATCTGTTTTAATGATGGTTGAGGGATAAATATTGGACAGGATGCCGGGCATAATTCCCCTGCTCTTCTTCAAAATAGTGCCATGGGATCTTTTATGTTCATCTGAGAGAGTTTAACACCTCAACCAAAAGATGGCACCTCAGACAGTGCAGCACTGCCTCAGTAATGCATTGAAGTATCAGCCTAGATTTTCTGCTCAAGTCTCTGCGGTGGGACTTGAACTCACAACCTTCTGACTCAGAGGCGAGAGTGCTCCCACTGAGCCACAGTTGACACAAGAAGAAAACAGAATCATTTTATTCCTCGAATTTCTAGCTGAGGATGCATTACCTTCTGCTCTTATGAAAGCCAAGACAGCAGTAATGTGCTGAAGCAATATATGTTTAAGTTTTACTGTATTGAAGAAGCAAACCCCTCGACACAGAGTCCTAGGGCTGGATTTTGATACTGGGGCGGGTTGGGGTCATGTCATCTGCATTTCGTGTTATCCACCCGACTGCAATTGGATGTGGGAGATTGATGCAATTTTCACCTAATTGGGCAATTGAGTTCCAGCATGTGGGAACCCATGAACCAATTAGTGGTTTCAGTCTGAAAGTCGCCTCTGATGATGTCATCATTGCTGCTGCATTGAAGGTCAGAGACTGCTTGGCTTTTGCTGTGAGAGGACCTGGATGCAAAATGAGCAGCAGCTCTAAGGAGAGAGAGAGAGGAGAGAGAGAGAGAGAGAGGGAGAGAGAGAGATTTTTTTTTCCATCCAGGTCCTCTCACAGCAAAGGCCAGGCAGTCTGTGAAGACCTTCAATGCAGCAGCATCAGAGGTGACTTTCAGACCTAATACTACTATTACCTTCATCACATCTCTGTTGTAATAGTGGACCTGCAGCTGATAGTCAGCTATCCAAATGTGCTCCCGCCAGGTTTCACAATCGTGGTTCAGAACAGGCGTGCTTCACGTAGATCAAGGGTTAAAATCACAAAGGCCTTTCAAAATGGCATTATACAGCCAATTTAGTGCTTGTTAAGGGCCTTAACAGCCTATCCCATCTCTTAAAGGTGGGACGGAGTCGGGACCAGCAGACACGATTTAATGAAAATTGCGTGGAGGCGGGATGGAGGCGGACTTGCGCCTGCCCGCCAGTTTTCGCAATTTTAACCCCCCACACGCCTCCAAACCCGCCTCCACGGGTCAATGAAAATCCAGCCCCTAGTTTGCATGAAAGCACAAAAATAATACCTGATGCAAGTTTATGGGACAATATTATAGAAATTACTCCTGAAACTTTTGGAAGATGTTTTGGAACATGAATGAATTTTACTAGTCTGTAAGCCAAAGCCTATGGGGGTCACCCTGCCCAATACTGCTCCATTGGGTTTACACAGGATTGCACAGGATATACGGCACAGAAACAGGCCATTCGGCCCAACCAGTCCATGCTGGCATTTATGCTCCACTCGAGCCTCCTCCCGTCTTTCCTCATCTAAATCTATCAGTATAACCCTCTATTCCCTTCTCTCTCATATGTTTGTCCAGCCTCCCCTTAAATGCATCTATACTATTCGCTTCAACCAGTCCCTGTGGTAGCGAGTTCCACATTCTCACCACTCTCTGGGTAAAGAAGTTTCTTCTGAATTGCCTATTGGATTTCTTGGTGACCATCTTATATTGATGTCCTCTAGTTATGCTCCTCCCCACAAGTGGAAACATTCTCTCTGTATCCACTCTATCAAAACCTTTCATAATTTTATAGACCTCTATTAGGTCACCCCTCAGCCTTCTTTTTTCAAGAGAAAAGAGACCCAGCCTGTTCATCCTTTCCTGATATGTATACCCTCGCATTTCTGGTATCATCCTTGTAAATCTTCAATGGAGAGTAAAATCTGGCGGGGTGTAAAACCAGCTTGGCACCCGACATCATTAGTTTCCCAATGGGCGGGTTAGATTAAAATTGCCCCCTGTTAGTCACATTTGAGAAAAGACGTTAAAGTGTTTTTTGAATGACTCTGCTATTTGCCAGGAATTTACAACGCCAAAACAGTTACCACTTGGAAAGGTGGCTTCAGCAAAGTTCGAACAACCATGAGGGTTAGCAGGCATTTATGTCAAGGGACCTTGTAGTAAGCAGAGAAGTGAGTGTGTTCATTAATTATTTCACGCTGTGACTTAAATTAACTCCCACAGGAAAAGAAATAATAAAACTGTCAGAAGTAATTTGAGGTAGACATTGTTTGCCAGCATGACTGTCCAAAGTTCATGATCACCAATAATGACAGGCAATTTGCAGCTTTTTTGAAGCAATATGTAAATGCTTTGGAGTGAAGCATTTTTTTTACAACATCCTATCAACGTCAAATAACCTAGCAGAAAAAAAGTTATTCGGGTGTTAGGAATTATAATTGCAGAATGTATTGAAAGAGGTCACAGAGAATCGAACAAGGATCCTCTGTCATTCATATTAGCAGTTTGATCAGGTAGACAAACCTTTCTTCCTAAATACTGACAAGATTTTCTTCTGCTGATGGATGTTCTTTCAGGATCATCTATTCCCCCAGGACCTATTTTAGCAAGTAAGGGTTTCACAGCATTGAGTGGGGTTGGGAATTGGATTTAACACTGTACATCGTGATCTCTGCTACCCTCACCATTTAAGGTTTGCATTTTTGGTACACACTTTTGCAGTCATTTTTAAATCAAATAAAAAGATTCTACTTGAATATCTATAAATCACAAAGAAAACTATGTGCAGTGCCTAATTTGTTGCACTTGGTAGAAAATGGGTCTCTTCTCTCTTTCATTTGTGAGCACTTCCCCTCTCTGTTCTCTGCTTCTATCTTGTTTATCTATTCTTTTCTCTCTCCCTTTCTCTCGTACCTGTCTCTACTGTCTGTATGCTTTTACCTTTTTTCCTTTTGGAGCTGTCTCTTTATTTCCCTCTCATCGCATGACCTCCTAGCTCCTTTCTTCATATCTCTTCATATTTGTGCTCCTTCATCTTCTCCTCTGCTAAGCAGTCAGGCATTTATGCACAAAATACCCTGGCCTAGTATGGGAGACCAAGATCTTCTGTGATCCTAGCAGTGTTTCAACTCTTGGTGGCTATCTTGTCCTCCTTGGTCCCCAACACATTGCTGTATATGTCAAAGTGGTGTACAGCTGAGATGCCATAATAAAAATGTATATAACGGCCTGATGTATACACTGGGGACCATATTGCCCACTGTTCACTATTGTTTGCAAAAAGGTAAACATGGAAAGTCAATGGTGTAATACTGGTAGAAAATTTAACATACTGGCAACAACAACAACAACAACAACAACAAGTTTTGTTTATATAGCACCTTTAATATAATAAAACATTAAGGAGAGTTATATATATAAAAAAAATTGACACCGAGCCATAGATGTTAGGGCGGTTGACCAAAAGCTTGGTCAAAGAGGTAGGTTTTAAGGAGCATCTTCAAAGAGGAAAGAGAAGTGAAGAGGCAGAGTGATTTAGGGAGGGAATGCCAGAGCTCAGGACCTAGGCTGCTGAAGGCACGACTGCCAATGGTGGAGCATTTAAAATCGGGGATGTTCAAAAGGCCAGGATAGGCGGAGCGCAGAGGTCTAGGGGGATTATAGGGCTGGAGGAGATTACAGAGATAAGGAGGGGTGACATTCAAGGATGGAATAGTTTGCATCTGCTGGTCACAGTAGTCAGTAAGTCTGGGGAGAGTTAACTGTACCAGTATCTGTTGTACTGACTAAGTGCCTCTATTTTTGCTTTACAGTGAAGAGTGAGCCACAGAGTGAGATTAGACTAGGAATTTAATTGGGACAAAAACACGAGTGCAAGCTTATCATCCACAGATCCTGTTTCTGTCCTGCAACATTCTATAATTTTAAGGTTCCTACTATATATTAAGTTTGCTTGCATTTAAATGCTTTCCTTTACCTGTTACTCCCTTAGCTGTTTATATATTGCTGTTTCCTATTCACAATCTTAGGCTCCCCTCCATTTGCCCCTATTATCAATATTGCTCTGGTCAGGTTGGGATGCTCCGTCTCTTAGTTAGATTGGTTCTCTGATTGTGTGGGAATTGCTGGTTTGGCAGTTTGGTTGGGGAGGTGGGTATTGACTGTGCTGGGTTCTTGGAGTTCTGCACCCACTGGGACTGAGGTGGGGGAAATTTTGAGCTTAGTGGGGTACATCACTTTGTATTCAATTCCCATGTTGGAGGAGCAAGTTATATGCCAATGAAGACTTTGCATTTTTATAGAAGCTCTGGCTAGACAGCTGCGAATATTAAGGCAGTCAGAGTTCTCCCTTTGCCTTGGCCTGGGCCATTATGAACTGTTTGGTCTGGGAGTTGTTCAGCTGTATTACAGAGGCTGTGTGGTGAGCTTGAGACACAGGGCCATTGTCCAGTAATTCCTTTCTAGTTTCAAATCCAATCTGCTGTCCAGCCTTAGGGGTGGATATAAGAGTGTTATGAGTGAAGAGAAATTGCCTCATTTGTTCACAGGGCCGAGGTGCACACGATTTATACTAAAGCATCCTCATCTGTCAAGGTAGTCTATCTTAGTGATACTCTCTGGTCCCTTGTCAGCAGGTAGGATCCCTGAGCTTCCTTTTCTCTTCTCTTTCAAACTGGCCTCCAGCTCATCAATACGACGGTTCACCTGGTTTTGTGGCATGGAGCTCATGAACCTTCATGCGCATGTTCTTTGAGGTGCTGCAGACATGGGGGTAAATTTTCATCTTCATTGCCTGGGCAGTAATCTGGCTGACTGGATTGCTCACCCGTTATAGAACCGATCCGATTTTTACATCAATGGAATGAAAATTGAGCCGGTTGTATAATGGGTGGGTGATCCCCAGTACCAGGTGGTGAAGTTGACAGTTTACCCCATGAGCTTTCAAACTTCTGTTAGCAGACCTGTTTGGCGGGGTCTGCTTCTGGTTCACGTTGATTTTTCCATGGAGCTTGTATTTTTAGTCTTTTTTTTAGAAGCACATTTTCAGGATGGGCTCCACAATTTGGGAGGGCACTGCAGCATCTGTTAACATCTGGCTCAAGCTTTGGCTGGAGCAGTGGTGGGGAAGGGGTGTCAGTTCAGGAGATTTCTGTTCTCCAGTGGCTTCTGAGCTTTTTGATGCTCCCTTTGCCACCTTTATCTTTATTATGTTCTGTGAGGTGATATTTGGCAAACAATTGGTGGTGATGTGTTCCAGAGATCCAAAGGTATGTGCCATTTCATTCTTACCAGTTATTGCTTGATATTCCTTGGTTCTGTGATCATTTTTTAAGTTAAATAATCGACTTCCATTTACATCTCCAGTATCCATTCTTTTCAACATTTTAATGACTTGGATCATTTCCCCTCACAATATTCTTCTCTTCAAAGAAAACTGCTTTGATCCTGTGAACTTTTCTTCATAACTTATATTTTTAGCTTTCAGAGTCATCCAAAAATCATAAGATACGTGAAACAGAGTAGAATTTTCTTTATCGTCTCTAGCATGCAGGTGTTTGATATAGCAGCATTAGACTTATTGAGCTGTTAAGAAGTGGTGTATTCCATATTTCCCTCATCCCCAAGCCTCTGCTGTAATTTGCCAATCTTCATATTTTGTCTTTAAAGCTGTATAGTTGGTGTAATCTTTAGATGCATTTGATTAAAGAAACTGTACAGTTCCAATGATTGCTTTGTTGGTGGTACAGGTCTAGTTGGCTCCATGGGGTTTCCAATGCCTGGAAAAGAGTACATGACCTTCACATAATGAAACAAATGAGCTATATTTAGGCAAAGTACATCCTGCAGCTGAGTGAAGAATTTTATGAAATTATCCCATATGACATTTGCAAATCCTTTGATTAATTTAGTGTTCTAGCTAACAAAGCCACCTTGCAAACTTTACTGCAGTAATTCAGGGTTATTGTAACTAGAAGAGAGGGCAGATCTACCTTCTGGGATTTTGGAAATCTTGACAGTGTGGCCACCCTTAATGTGAGGTCCAGTATGGAAGGGGATAAGAACTATGGGGGTATTTTTACAGCAGTGATGAATTGAAACCATGGGGGGGGGAAATTGGGCTCGGGCGGCAGTGCAAAATGGGCGATAGCGACTCGGCAGCCCATTTTATATGACGGCTGATTTTCTTTTCCATTGAAGTCAATGAAAAAGAAATCCGGCAGCATGTAAAACAGGTGCCTGATTTGATGTTGCCTGTTTTGTGCTGCTGCCCGGGACCAATTTCAACCCCGATGTCCCTTTATTCAGATATTCATTAATTTTATCACCCTGTTATCAACAGGTAGAAAATTGCAGTGAGGGTACTTAACACCATGTCACATATTCTCAGTATATGTATGAAATAAAAAGAAATACTTGCACTGCATAGTGGCGTATGTCTCAAATGTCTTAAAGCTCTTCACATACACAGTGTCAGCTGTGGCTCAGTTGGTAGCACACTCGCCTCTGAGTCAGAAGGTTGTGGGTTCAAAGTCCCACTCCAGGGATTTGAGCACATAAAAAGCTAGGCTGATGCTCTAGTGCAGTGCTGAGGGAAGGCTGCAATGTCAGAGGTGCCGTCTTTCGGATGAGGCATTAAACCAAGGCCCAGTCTGCTCTCTCAGGTGGACGTAAAAAATCCCATGGCATTATTTCGAAGACGAGTAGGGGAATTATCCCCAGTGTCCTGGCCAATATTCCTCCCTCAACCAACATAACAAAAACAGATTATCTGCTTATTTTCACATTGCTGTTTGTGGGAGCTTGCTGTGCGCAAATTGGCTGCCTGCGTTTCCCACATTACCACAGTGGCTCCACTTGAAAAGTACTTTGTTGGCTGTAAAGTGCTTTGAGACGTCCGGTGATCGTGAAGGCGCTATATAAATGCAAGTCTGTCTTTCTTTTTCATACAGTGAATTACTTAACACTTATGTTGGCAGCCATTGCATGCACCACAAGCAGCAATATAATGATTGGGTGGTGTTTTTGAGGGATGGATCTTGACCGGGTCACTCTCTGCTCGTCTTTGAATGGTGCCATGTGATCTTTAATGGTAAAATCAACAGGACATTACCTGACATCTCTACTGAAGGGTACCATCTCTGACAATATAGTACTCCCTCAGCACTGTGCTGGAGTGCCAGCCTTCACTCTATGCTCAAGCTTTTGGGTGGAGCTTGAACCCACAACCTTCTGACTCTGGGTTGAAAGTGTTACCAACTAGGCCAAGCTGAAAAGTGAGGGGTAATCTTAAACTAACCCGCCCAACAGGCAACTGGCACAATCATATCGGCTGCCTGTTTTACACACCATCCAATTTTAGTTACCATTGAAGTCAACAGAAAGTAATATTGGGCGGCATGAAAAATGGCAGCCAATCTGATCTCATCAGTTTTCCGCCAGACACGTTAGATTAAAATTACCCCTTGATATTTCATAACTGGCGAGCTGAAAGCACAGATTTAGTCTATCATTAGAGGATAAATCTAATGAAGGAAGCTCAGCCAGTTAACCTTATTTGAATGTTTTAAGTATTTACAACATTAGTGCTATACGTCTTGGTGCAGCCAGATTTTATACCACGACTGAACTCAACACAATGTTTGTAGCCATTGGAACATGTGTTTTGTTTCAGTAAACTGCAATAACTGGGTACTCGAACGAGAAGGAAAGGGAAATGTGGTGCAAGGTAGCAAGAAGAAGGACATGCACACGAAAAATAATGGATAACACGTGAATTCTCTTGCATGATCTGAGGAGCATTCTGCCGACCAGGGAATGATATTCAATTACGTGAAATACTAGCTCCAGATTTGGAGGATTCTTCAGTGACTGGTTTTCGTTACCATAGAATATTTCAGGCACCAGGATGAGTGGAATTGATCAAGGCACCATGTCCTCCACCTTTAGGAAGTGAGAGATGTGCTATTCTGGAAGGCTGGCAGAATCATTCGTTTCTCTGAGTGTGGAGAAACAGTTGATTGCACAGCAAAATATTTATGCCCCTGCTAGATTTTGCAGACTGCCCAGTCTGGTAGGTTGTACTCACCTATAGATTTTGGATACCATCTATTAATCCATTAGTATACAACAACTTTCAGGCCTCTTTTTTCCTTGATGTGCAACTGGTGTGAATATCTGAAAACTGATTCTCCTGGTTATTGCCAAATATCTGGGTCAACACATGACTTATTCACCCTAAAAGAATTCTGAGTTCAAGTCTGAGTTGAAAAATTGACTGCAAGTCTGGCTTTTCAAGGATGATGGGTCAACTTTATTCCATTCCCAAACAACAGAAGAGCACATATCCAATCAGGCATGTCATTTGATGAAGCCACAAAAAGATCAGTTTGTAATATTTCCCTGTGCTGCTAAATCCATGAGTCACTGAAGATTCCACTCATCTACTATCTTGGTTGGCACTTTTTTTCTATAGTGGACTAAAGCACATCCATTTTGTACTCTTATCACTGCACGTATCTCAGATCTGGAGACTTCAGTATCTTCTTACCTCAGAAAAGCTGGATTGGAAGGATTTATTCCAGACCCTCATAACTACTGTCTGCTCCATCACAAGGTACACCACCTACTCTGAGAATGTCACCTTCATAAATGTTTAATCACCAGTTGTCTTTTTCTAATTAGTTCTATCATTGGTAGTAACTGGTGAGTTTTATAGGAGTCAGGGTGATCAGTATTAATGTTCAGTCCTGGGTGGTTTAACTTACAACCGGTGGATTTGAATATTGAACATTGGTGCTTCAATGATAAAAGTACATTGTAACAGCCTTTATCCCAAACTTTCTGTTTATTAGGCCACAAGTTTCCAGTGGAAGACTTAAATATGCCTTTGATGAAGTGGGATACAGTAGCAAGAGGAATAGGATCAATAGGTAGAATTACGATTCCAGCCTGCAGTCCACTTTTGTTTTATTCATAGAGATAAGGTAAAAATACAAGTAACAGATTAGTTGAGCATGAGACCAACTACTCACCTGACTGGGTAATTGCAGTCATTCCCATGACTGTCATTCCAGGGGATCAGAACAATGACTCCATCTAGAATATTAACCAATATAACCGAGGTCTTGACAGGAGCATCTGAAACAGCTAAAGTAAGTAATGGGTGGACCTTTCAACTTCAATGGAATGGAAAATTGAGCGGGGGTGTATAATGGGCAGCCGATCCCATATCACCTGCTTTATGCCCCGCCATAGTTGAAAGTTTCAGTGAATGCATGTCAAACCAGAGGAAACACATCTAACATGTAAAATCATTACTGAAAGCGTTCAAAATTTGAGGGCATGATGTTAATCCTGATTTATGTGATACACTTTGGAGACTATGAATGTCCTTAGGAATGTCTTGGGCCTTGGATTTAGAATCATTTGTTTCATACTTGGATAGAAAACTGAAAGGCTAAAACAAGGACAATCTGGCCTGGAGTTTCACCTTGGGTACAGCCCGGAAGTTGCACTCGAAATTGTGCCCATTTTTCCGAAGTCAGGTTACAGCCAAGTATCCTCCCAATCTCATTAGAATACCACCAAATTTAAAATGGGCAGAAATCAGCGTAAATCAGCGTAAACAATCGGGGCCCAAGGCAACGCTGAACCCACACCAGTATTCTTCATCTTTGAGTCTTAAAATTAAAAGTTGTAACTCATTTCACCATCTTGCCTGCACATCAGGCACAGCATGTTTAAGAACCTGCAATCAGGGTAGCTTTTCAATTTTTAATGTGACTTATACTTTGTCATAAAAAATGCATTCAAAGAAACAGATAATATAGGGCAGATCTCAGTAAGGATAAATTTTAAAAATCGCTCAACATATTGCAATTAAAAGACCAGAAAAATTATGCTGTTTTGTACGGCGGCTAAAATATGGGTGCAATGTTGAGAGCCCCCCCTGAATAAGCACAATTGGAGGATTGAGAGTTGTGGGCGTGGTCAGTTTTGTGGGCGGAGATTCATTTGGACAGAAGGTTTGATGGACGGACTTAAAAGAACAAGGAGACTTGGGCATATTGTAGTTACGCACGTAACTCACGTACGCCCAAAATTCCATGATCTTTTAAGCCACGTAATTGGTTTGCACCCAGATTATGTGTATATCGGAGTGCAAATGTGGGGGAAACTCCAGGCTGCTATGTTTTGGATAGCTGACATCTCCGATTCAAAAAGGAACTGTCGAGTCAAGTACAAACTGAACCAATACTGAAGTCTGTATCTATTTGAAAAGATGTGTTAGTCCCCCTCAGGGAAACCATAACAAAAAGCTATGTATCATTGTATGAGAAATAAGTTTGATGCTAGATTTGTTTAGTGAGCTATTAAACCTGGTGTGCACAATGACTGATTTCATAGAAGGGATATCTACCACAAAAATACTTCACAAAAATCCATCATATTTTCAACACACATTTCTGCAAGGTTTCTGCTGATACTCCACCGAAGTGACGGCAGGAAAATCCCCACAGAAACTCTATCCCTTTATGTTCAAATTCCCCGAGATAATACACTTAACAATAAAATCGGTCACTATAGCCACAATTAGGAATTGAATTAGAGTGTAGGGAGGTGGAAGAGCAGCAAGCAACCTTATCTGGGCTATGCAATAGGTTGTATAAGAGATAGTAGACCCCATTAGTCGATATTGACAATCCAGTTATCCTTATACCCACTGTTATGACTCAGGCTTTCTCCCAACACTTTAACATGCCACCAGGACAGAGGAGCAGTTCCCATACGCGGACCATTTCTCCTATGAACTGAAACTTGCACCTTTATGAGTGAGATAGCATGCTACGGGACTAAATATTACCCCATTGCCCACAGTATAAAGCTCCGAAGACCAGGTGGAATGCCCACCACATTGTCCTGAAAGGTGCTGAACACAACACTGCTGGACCACTGTGTTCTGCCCTAAATTAACAGTCAGATTTATTTACAAGTAAGATAATAAGACAGGAGTTGTAAGACATTGCAAGATACCAATGGTACTTAGATAATAAAAGAAGAAAGAATTTATATTTATATATATTTATATAGCGCCTTTCATGACCTTGAGATGTCCTAAAGTGCTTTTTGAAGTCTAGTCACTGTTGTAATGTAGGAAATGTGGTAGCCAATTTGTGCACAGCAAGTTCCCACAAACGACAATGAGATAAATGTTTTAGTGATGCTGGTTAAGTTTTCAGAGGCGATTTTAACTGTGCGGCCCACTGGGTGGGGTCAGTTAAAAATGCCCCAGTGTGTGGCAGAGAATGGGGCTCTTAATTGAGTTGATGTATACTACATTATTAACTTGGGAAAACTTCTTCCAATTGTAAGGCCGGAATATATAAAGGACATTCAGCATTATAATTACTGAAAAATAAATCACTGGGGAAATTTTGACTTTGGGTGATAGTGTAAAATGGGTGATATCGATTCAGCTGCCCGTTATACATCTCTCTCGATTTTCCTTTCCATTGACTTCATTGAATGTGCGGCAAACTTTATATTAGAAGTTTCTATTTAAGAAAGAGATTGTATTTACATAGCATCTTTCACATCTTCAGAATCTGCTAAAGTGCTTCACAATCACTTTTTAAGTATAGTCACTGTTGTTCTGTAGGCAAACACAGCAATACATTTGCTCACTGTAACTAACAGTGATGAGATAAATGACCAGTTGATCTGTTTTCAAGGTGTTGGTTGAGGGCCTCAGGAGAGCTCCCTGCTCCTCTTCAAATAATGCCATGGGATCTCTTGTATTCAACAGAACAAACCTTGGTTTAATAGCTCATTCAATAGACAGTACCTCCAACAGTGCAGCATTCCCTTTGTACTGCACTGAAGTGTTGGTCTCAGAAAGAAGAAGAAAGAATTTGCATTTATATAGCATCTTTCATGACCTCAGGACGTCCCAAAGAAGTTTACAAAAAAAAAGAAGTTTACAGCCAACAAAGGACTTTTGAAGTGTCGTAATTGTTACAATGTAAAGTAGTCACTGTTGGAATCTAGATTATATACTCATGTCCGCGAGTATGGTTTGAACTCATGACCTACTGATTCAGAAATGAGAGTACAGGAAACTCTTTATTAACCGGCACCGACGGGACCGGCGTGGTGCCGGTTGATCAAAAAGTCCGGATGACAGAGAGGTATACTTACCAAGGTACGAGAGCCCCGTACACGGCCACAGGTGCAGGAGCCCCGGTCACATTAAAGAATTTTCTTTTGAGTAGCCAGAATAAAATTTTAAACTACACGTTTTTTGATTTAAAAAGTACTATGTACAAACCTTAACCTTTGGTCTCAAACAGTATGTGTGGTGCCCTCGATCACAGCCATCACACAACAGCATGTTTTCTGCATCTCCCGTCTTGTGACAGATCTTACAGCGATCTTACAGCGAGCATTCAGCAAAGACTTGGCCCATATAATGCTACGATCCAGTGTAGAGAGATGAAGGAAAACCCCGGTTACATGGCCACAGATCCAGGAGTCCCTGGTGCACGGCCACAGGTGCAGGAACCCCGGTTACACGGCCACTAATATATAGTAAAACTTACCAGAACCTACTCCTCAATTTTGCCGGTTAAGAGAGATTTCCGGATATTTAGGTGCCGGTTAAAAGAGAGTTTCCTGTACTATTTACTGAGCCAAACTGACACTGTACTAGCAATAGTTTTTGAGAAAATGATATTGCGGAAAGATCAAATCATTGTAACTGTTAGAACTTAGAGAAAAGTGAATATTTTAATTTCAAATAAGGTTAAGCTTTAAGCTTCAAAAGAAAAGTGGACTAGTTACAACATCACAGAAGAGTTTTTCATTTGCAGTAGTGATCTTCATCTAAGAATTCACATGAGCCTTTCTTTATCACTGTCCTTAGATCAGTGAGGTATATGGCATGCATCAAGAGGAGGACTGGTATATCTTTACATTTGTAACATCTCCTTTAAAGTGTGGATTTATATAGAGAGTTCTGTAGCTAGCACTAGATTTCTCAGTTTGGTTTCATTATTTTGATATGTCTTTACTCTTGTTATTCTTTATTCTTGCTAGAAGAAAGAATATGGCCGGAATTTTGTTTACCTGGGCGGGTTGGGTGCGGGCGATCGGCGTGGCGGGTCAGGATCCCGTTCCCCACTTCATGCCACTCCTCAGAGTGTCTTTCCCTTAATGAGGCCTATTAAGGCAGGCCTGCGCTTTTCCCAGCCCTATTAAATGGTGCGGGTCTGATTACATCATCGATGACTCATTTCCAGCCGGGATATTTAAAGGAGCCTTGGCCACATTGCATTTGAAGGTTCATCGAGGATTGTGCAGACACTGTATTGAAGCATTTGAGTGTTGCTAAGCCTTGGAAACATGACTGCACAGAGGCAGAGGGCAGCACCCAGGTCCTCAGATGACTCCCTTCATATGCTTCCCTTCTGATGGGCGGAAGAGACCTCCCCGGGAGACAAAAGGAGCCTGACTCCAAATTGCAGAGGAGGTCAACAGCAGGAATGTTGTCAGGAGGACCTGGGTGCAGTGCCCAAAATGTTTCAATGATCTCATTAGAACAGGAAGGGTGAGTGCAAAGCCACACTCAACTTCACCCTGCTGTGCCTCTCATCACATCCCTATCACTCTGCCTTCCCAACCCTACTCCTGCACATCATTACTCGCACCAACATACCTTGCACACCCACCCATCCCTCTCTCTCTATCTACATTATCACATCCCCATCTGACTAACCAGCCCTCACACTCACCCTCATCCTAATGCAATCATACCAACTAACAACACACAAGGAGGCCATTTGGCATTGGCACCCCACTCCATCAGAGTCTCCCTCTAAAGATGTAACCCATCCATTCCTTACACTCATTCCATCACTCTCACTCAAACTTCTCTTCTTTCCCTCCTTGCAGGAGAAGAGAGCCCACAATAAGAGGGAGAGGGAGAGAACTGAAGGTGGCCCTCCATCATTGGCGATGTTAACTGCAGCAGAGGAGGTCTCTCTGGAAGTATCAGGAGTCGCAGAGCAGCTGGCAGTGGGAGACGGAGAGAGGGGGATATCTCAGCAACCTGGTGACGGAATTACATCTCATACAGCCACATGGCATACAGCAGTCACTCATATGGGGACTGATGTCAGCAGCCAGTGAATGTTCATCATGTGCATAATGGTATCATTACCCATTCTTGATATGACATTTCTAACTCATCCCTTTACTCTCCCACAGGTCCATCAAGAGCACGCCCACCGCACCACCCCCCCCCACCCCGTCCAGGAGGAAGAGGAAGACAAATCCTCAGAGGAGCCTCCAGCATCTGAGGGTGCACCGCCAGCACCAGCGGAGATACGCACACCTGGGTGGGTCCCACGCAAGAAAGAGTAGTGTTGTCACCTGGTGTGTCACAAGTCACAAGTGAGCAAGAGGAGATGGTGGAGACAGGGACACCAGTGGAGACTCCTCGCCGGAGGGCACAGAACACTCCCAGTTCTGCTCAGCTGCATACAGATGCTGAGCCTCGGGGGCCATCGAGAAAGAGGGCGATCCTGGAGGTGCAGCAAGAAGTACAGGGTGCTTTGACAGGTTTTGCGGCCGCGATGTCTGCAAATGTGTAGAGAATGGAGGAGTCCATCTCCAACATGAGCACCACCATGTCGCAGGTGATGGCGACTGTAGGCTCTTCCATGGAAAGGATGGCCACCTACATGGAGCAGCTAATGCGCCACTCAAAGGAGCACATGCTATCTATGGAGAATAGATGGCAGAGGCTCATAGGCCTCCTCTCTCGGAGGGATGCCAGCGTAGACTTGGGTCCTCATGGCCCCTGCTGTGCAGCAAGGTGTTCGCCAGCTCCTTGCTAGCAGGGAAGTGTGGGTGGCCCATGAGAGGGATGATGGTGAGAGGGCACATGGACATGGGGGCTCCTCTCAAAGTGCTCACACTTCTTCCCCGATGCATCCCCCTCAGTCAAAGCCCCACACGGCTCCTGGGATCGCGATGGCCAAGTCTGTCCCTGCACAGTCACAGGAGGTGCAGACATTGGCGGGGCCATCACAGGCTCCAAGACCCAGAGGACGTCCGCCAAAAGTGTCTATGCAGTCGCAGCAGGGAAGTGAGCAGGCTGCCTGAACCTCTGCTGAAGCCACAGGGGTTGCACCTCATAGAAGCACGCATAAGAGAAAGATGACATACAGGTAGTTGCACAAGGGTAAGCACTTGGGTGTTTTAATAACTGTTTGTGTTAAGCTTCCATTACTCTGATATCACAGATAAAAATATGTATTTTCACCACTTTCCGGTCATTGCCAATTTTGTCTGCAACTTTGGAAGTGGCTTAGTGAGCTGGAGTGAATGGTGAGACATAAAATTACCTCCAGCAATGGTGGTCAGTGTGAAAGGAATGGCTTGGTCATTGTAGGGATGCTTTATGGTGTTGGTGTGGGGAGGTGCCAGCCTAGCGCAGCATGTGGCAGCCATATGGGTGTAATGCCTGAAGTTAAGTAAATCTGGCCATGATAAGTCCATCCCTGGCCTCCTGGGCAGCAATGTGCTCAGGTGCTGGTGGGATCTTGACCGCAGCATTCTCCAGCTCCTGCTTCTCCTCGTCTTCCAGCTGGTGCTCCTCCTCCTCCTGCTGTTCCTCCTCTGAAGAGGCTATGCGCTCTGCGCCTTGCTCCTCATGCAGTGCTAATCCTCGCTGCTGCTCTGTTGTGCAGGGCGCAGCAGACCACAATGATTCTGGAGACCCTGGCTGATGCGTACTGAAGGGCTCCTCCAGATCTGTCAAGGCATCTGCAGTGCATTATCAGCATGCCTATTGTCTGCTCTATGACACATCTGGTGGACTTGTGGCTTTCATTATATCTCTCCTGGGCCTCAGTACTTGGCTCATGACACCCTTGAGGAGGCCATGTCTTCAGTGGATAGCCCTTGTCTCCAAGCAGCCAGCTGGAAAGACTGTTTGGAGGTGCGAAGAGCTGAGGGACAGTGGACTGGCGCAGGATGAAAGAGTCATGGCCGCTGCCAGTGAACCTGGCGCACACGTGCATGATGATCTTCCTATGGTTGCAGACGGACTGCACATTGAGGGAGTGGAAGCCCTTGCAGTTGACAAAGACTCCTGGATGATGATGGGGTGCCCTGATGGCCACATGTGTGCAGTCGATGAGGCCCTGCACCCGTGGGAAGCCAGCCAGAGTGGCAAAGCCGAGCGCCCGCTCAGTAACACTGACGTCATCAGTGGCAAAGTTGATATAATTGGTTAACTTGTCAAACAGGGCATCTGTGACCTGTGTGATGCATCTGTGGGTGGCCGACTGCGAGATCCCACAAATGTCTACTGCAGATCCCTGGAAGGAGCCTGACGCGAACAAGTTGAGAGCAGTGGTGCCTTTGAGAGCCACTGTTAAAGCGTGTCTACCAATTCGTCTGGGCTAAAGGTCTTGCTCCAGCGAGCTGCAAATGTCTGCGATGACCTGGCGCAATAGCCTGAGCCTCCTTTGACACTGCTGCTCAGTCATGTTGAGGAAGCTCATCCTCTGCCTGTATACCCTATGTTGCGGTGCAGCCCTGAACTGGTGCCCTCTGTCCTGTGCAGCATCAGGTGATTGAGGAGAAGGTTGGTGGTGGTGTTGTTGGTGCTGCTGGTGTTGGGGCTCATCATGGTCTGATTCTGAGGACCAAGGTGAGACAGTATAAATGGCACCCATGCTGATGTAATAGATGGCAGGTCAAGTAGAGATGTCAATGGTGTGATAGGTTGTACCAATGAGGTGACAGTGGTTTCTGAATTTGCTCAAAACACTTGCAACCTCTAGAAAGCTAAATCTGTGCTGACAATGCACTCAGCAACAGCATCTGCCTTAGGAAAGTAACCAGGTGTCAGGTGATAGTATTTATTGTGCCTTCCATACTGTGCAGTAATGAGTTCCATCAATGGCAACTGAACTTCTGCCTCAGGTTCACAGACGTGGTTCCTGAGCTGCGTGATGCCCCTGTTCATGCAGTGTAATTGGAAAGGTAGGTTTAAAAAGATGCTAAGGGTCTGTCAACTACCTAATAATGAGTACTTGGGCAAACGTGCCCAAGTAAAAGGCGTGAGGAGGTGGGATGACGGTGGGGTCCCGACCCGCTAAACTTTATTTCAAACTTTCACTCCCGACCCGCCTCCAATCCCGCACGCATGGCTGCGGGAAAATTCCGGCCTATGCGTGGGTAAGTTGGTGAATGTGTGTGATATGTAGGTTGACTTAGGTATTGGCGTCAATACTATGAATATTTCTATGTATTGATAGCTCATTGCTGTGTTAGGTATTGTGATTTAGTTGTCATTCAGCCCATGGATATCTGCTTATATAGGTACATACTGCTGTCCAATGGGACTGTACATCCTCTCCTTCATCACTTCCTACCTCACAGATCTCGCTGGATAATGCTTCTTCCATAGCGACCAGTGTCACTTTTAGGCAGCTGTCAAGAGGCACTCAAAACAGCAAGGGCAACATATTTCATCCAGTTTTGCCTCTGTCTGGTGCTTCCTACAGCGGTATGGTTGAGATCAGGGAGCAGTGAAGTGGGCGCTTAAACTAACATCTATCTACTCGATAGTCTGAGATTGATGGCTACTAAAAGGCTGTAGCTAGGCAGCACTTTGCTTATTTTGAATAGTGCCTGCCCGGCGGTGATTTGAATTCTCTTGGTTTGGAGAGAGCCCTGCGCATGCGTATGTACATACATACTCACAGCTTTACTCCTGGCTGTTAACTTTCCCAACCTCACACTTAACGTATTTAAAATTTATCATTCTGAAAACATTCATGGGTGAATTTTAACACGCTGTGGGAAGTGGGTGGGAAGTGGCTGTTGGTCTGTGGAAAACTGGGACAGGTATGCGTGCGAACTGGGTTTCCAGGGGCAACTCGTGGTAGGGAAGGTGGAGGCAGGAGAGGCGTAAACTTTCCTTATGGACTCCTGCTCCTCCAACTCCACAAGGAAAGTAAAAAACTTACCTTGAATGGCCTGCTGTGATTCTGATCGTCTGCTGACAGTCCTTCACCTGTTAGAAAGCCACAGTGGCTTCCCCACTTAGGCCAGAGTTAATATTGCAGATTGGGCCCAATGACATCATCAAACTCCGATCTGTATATTTAGAGAAGGACCTCAGTGGCTTTGGGCGGGCGCCTGTCTAAAAGTGCAGGTAAATATTTGGAATACCGACAACATCCCCGCTTAGGTCCAAGTTAAAATCCAATTGGAGTCCGGTTGACGTAATGGGACCCTGATTAGCATCATTTTACGAGGCTCCCTTCTGCTTCTGGTGGCCGCCTCAGCCACCAAACTACAGTGAACAGTTAAACTGGTAGCCAGCAGGAATCCAGTGTGAGTGGGGCAGTGAGGGTGAACACTCCATTTTAGAGAACCTTCCTGCTCCCTTCCCACTGGGCGGGTTGGATTAAAATTCCCCTCACATTGGGTCTCCAGTCTCATTTTCAGTGGGATGCGTCTTTATTTTTCATTTTTTTGTGACTGTTCGCTTGTTTTTATTTTGATATTTGATTGAATATTCCAAGCATGGCTTTGACTATCTTTAATCGTGGTTGGATGGCTCCCTACCTCAGATTGTGATGATCTGTGGAGTCACGCATAAGAAAATAAAATCTCAATTTAATTGGCGAATGCTTGATTTTCCTAGAGGTTGAGTTTTATATATTTTTTCTATGATATGTTCTGTCAGTTCATCTACAGCATTGGGATTACAGTCCCCACCACTTAAAATGTCACGTTTAAAATGTGCAGTCGCTTATATCGGCCAGAAAGCGATAACGTCATTAACAAAGTTGATGATTACAGCATCCTTAAATGCTCCGTTTATTCAGCCAGACACGGCTGTGCTTACTCACTAGTTCGCACTGAATGCAAGATCAAACTTAAGTTAATAACACCACATTAATGTTCAATTACCTTTTGTGTACTTAAGCCCTTCTTTTTTTATTCATTCCTGGGATGTGGGCGTTGCTGGCAAGGCTGGCATTTATTGCCCGTCCCTAATTGCCACTGAGAAGGTGGTAGTGAGCCGCCATTTCAGAGGGGCAGTTAAGAGTCACCACAATTTGTGGGTCTGGAGTCACATATAGGCCAGACCAGGTAAGGACAGCAGATTTCCTTCCCTAAAGGACATTAGTGAACCAGATGATTTTTTCTGACAATCTGGTAGTTTCATGGTCACTATTACTAGCTTTTTATTCCAGATTTATTTAATTAACTGAATTTAAATTCCCCAACTGCTGTGGTGGGATTTGAACTCACATTTCTGGATCATGAGTCCAGTAACATAACCACTATGCTACCGTACCAGAACAATCTATTCTAATTCCCTCTAAGTGGTGTGGTGTTACAACTTATACTAAGCACTGACTGCAGTTTAAATAAAGCGTTGCATGCAGTTAGTTAGTTTAGTTTATTCAATAGTGATCTGTAACATTCTTGTTATATAAGTAGAATACTGTAATAATGCTACCATGTTATGCCATCCATTGCGGGCAAATCACATTCACAGTAACGCGCCCGTTATAAACAGAGGTGACTGTACTGCCTTTTTAGTTTTTACCATCAAAGCATGTGTTTTTCCAAATTCTAGATTAATTTCAAATTAATCTCTATGGATAGGAACCAGTAGCATTCCTGGTCAGGCTACTATGCTTCTAAGAGCTCATTTACTAATGAAGATTTGTCAGGGAAAATTAGCATGGTACACAGGCAAAACAGAGGCCTAAATTGAGGCTGAGTAGCCAATTAGAGATCCAATGTTAGAGCTGACATAAAGTCTGAGAGCGTTCAGCTGGCTAGGGAAGTGGAATCTGGGAGAAACAGCTTTGGGGGAGAAACCATCTTTACAGGAGGCCCAGTTACAATTATTGCTTTGATAGCCCATTATGATCATTGGATAGAGGGAGATTGGTTTAAAAGGCTGGCCTCATTGAGTATGCCCACAGGTGCAGAAAGCTATTTCAGGAGTCAAAGAACTGCTCTGTTCACAATAATCCACTGCAATAAATCAATGATATTCAAATAACACATATGGGCGCCCGATTTTGGTCTCTCTGTGCCACTTTTTTCGGCAGGAATGAGGCGGTAGTGAGACCAAAATCACAATGGTAAACTTACCGTCATCTTCCGGTTCGCTGTCATTTTAGAGGGGGCCTTGAAATAGGTGGCATGGGCTCCTCCCAAAAACAAACTGGTGCCTCATTATGCTGTACACATTGGGGTCCTATGCTGTCAGTAGGATCTCAATGCCATTTTTGGGGGTGAATTAGAGAGGGGCTGCAGTTGGTGACGTGTCCATCTGCAGTCCATTCCTGCAACAAACAGTTCACTCCTGTCTTCTTCTCAAAGGCCAACAACTACATTAAGTTCCCCATGGACACCAGAAGCCATCAGGAAAGGGCTGTAGGGTTTGCTAACATTGCAGGCTTACCCCCAAGTGTAGGATGTGGTAGACTTCACCCATGTAGCCATCAGACCTCCTATTAATGAGCCATGACCCTTTATGAAATGGATTTTAATCACTTGACGTTCAGCTGATCTGTGACCACCACTGGCAGTTCATGCAGGTCTGTGCCCACTTTCCCTGGCAGCTCACATGGGACAGTCCAACATTCCCAGACCCCCATTTAATGAAGAACAGCAAGTCAGAGGCTGGCTTCTCGATGGCAAGGCCTATCCCGTTCAGACATGACTCATCACACTTTAGCAAAATGCACGATCAACTGCAGAGATGACATATAACCAGAGCCACGGGTCAACAAGAGCCATCATAGAGCAGACAATAGGAGTGCTGAAACAACGCTTCAGCTGAATTGACAGCTCTGAGTGTATCTGTAGTACAGCTCTGAGAGAGTGTCCCAGATCATGGTGGTGTGCTGCAACCCGCACAACATTGCAGTGCAGCAGGAGCTAATGGAGCCAGCAGAGGAGGAAGACCTTCCGCTATCTGATGAGGAGGACCCTGATGATAGCAAGGATGGAGCTGAAATGAGAGGCTACATCAACAGCCTACAGCCAAAGCTCTCCGCCAACAGTTAATTGAGCAGTGCTTCGCCTTAACTACTTCTTCCCCCATTTACAGTCCTGAACATCATCTGCACCAGTCCATCCATCCGCCAATAAAATATTTCCAACCACTGACCATCATTGATTTACTTGCCTCCTAAATTTGCAGAGTCAGCAGCTACAACAGAAACAACCTGTAGCCAAAATCATAATTGTAAATGGTGTGACAAATGCCAGGAGAAAAATGATTATCCAGGTGTTAGTCCATAGTGCCTTTCTTACATGAATTATTGCTTATTCTACGACATTTACGAAATGCTCCTCTAATGACTTCAGCACGGGAGGTGGAAGGCTCCTGATGCTCAGATGAGGACTTCTGAGATGATTGTGGTCAGTGACCTCTAGGAGCTTGGACTCCGAGAGGGGTTGGTTACAGTCTGCAATATCTCAGTTGCTGCTAAGGCAGTCTAGCCCTAGCTGCCTTTCTGGCACCAGGAGGGGCAATGATTGAGGAGTAGATGTGCAATCATCCTGAGAAAGGGCAACATGCAAGAGTGTGAAGTGCGAAAACACATTGCAGAATATTGAACTCCATTCCAGTTGTTACCAGGTAAAAATAAAATGCTGCTTGTGCCTGTTCTGAGGGCTGAAACAGGTGGTGAGTGCGCAATTTGAATCAGAAGGAGGGGTGGTGCAGTGTGCTGTTGTGATTGGAGGAGAAACATGTCCAGTGGGGAAGGGAAGGGTTGGAAGTGCTGGAGGAAGTGTGGTGTTGAAAGGCATCAAAGGCATCATTCTGAGTAAAAGACCTACAAAGAAATCATTCTCACCTTTGCTGTTCAGGAAAGGTTATTGAACTTTTTTCGGTACTGCAGCCAGGTCCTTGGTATTATACTTCAGGTATTGGCATATGTAAGGGTAACCGGGAGAGCTTCTTCTCCCCGAGATGGACCCTCTGATATAAAGGGTCAACGTCCGCCTTATTCCCAATCAATCACTGAAACTTAGGGGTAGAAATTAGGTCGCGCCCCATTTGGGGCGCAAATATCGTCCGGACGCAAATATTAGCGCCTGGCGCTAATTATCGGCACTGACGGGAAACTTCACTTTTACCGCCCCGGGAGGTGAGTGGAGCGCTAAAGCAGGCGCTGCACACCTCTCTTAAGGCGCAAAGGCCGAGCAGTGAGGCGCTAACTCGGAGCGCTGGCGAAGCTCATGTAATGTCAGTCAGCAATGGAACACACACACAATGGCACGGGCCAGTTCTTAAAGGGGATGGTTAATCTTGCTTTCCATCCACATCCTGTTCATTGCTGCCTTGAATCTCGGCCTGGAGAGACTTGCACATCAAATGTGCTGGAAAGAACAATGGAGAGCACCAGGCAAAGAGCTCAGAGTGCAGCTCCCACGGTCTCTGCTAAATCGATACAAGGAATGGCAAATCAAAATGAACCTGCAAAGTGCTGCTCAGTACCCAAAACTCCTTCACACAACGTTGAATCTCTCCAGAAGTCTCTCCCTCTCTCTCTCAGAATGCGTAGTTCAAAAATGCCACCAACAATAAAAGACAGGAAGAGGCCCCCTTTAAATAGCGCCCCCCCCAACCCCACAGCGATTGATAGCGTTCCAGTCTTCTGGTCGTTGGAAGCGCCAGGCGGTAAGGCAGGGGGCGCCACTCAATTTCCGCTACGGGGCGCCCCAAGGGCGTTGCACCATGGAATGACGTCACAATCTGCGCGCGCAGATGGTCGCAGCGGTAAGTTTTAGCGCCGCCGCACAATCTCAAGTTAAGTTCTCGAGCGGCGCAAACATCGCTGCGCCCGGGCGTTAGCGGCTTTGCGCCCCATTAGCGCCCTCTTAAGGCGCTAACGGGTGGCGCAACCAAGTGAATTTTTACCCCTTAATCTTTTGTTAAACAAACTTTTTGTTTTTCTTCTCAGTTTTTACACACCAGCTTAACTTAAATTGTAGTTTGAAGTTTTGTTTCAATTCTGGGTGCACAATCTTATTCGATGCAGTCTACACAAATTTACACCAACCAGAATTTCACCGTGGCCACAATGAAAGCCTGGTTTTAATAGGTTAATTAACCTCAATAACTCCAATTCAATCCAGATCAATTTTTTTTAAACTAACCAGTATCACTTGGAAAATAAATAAACCATATTAACAAAGAAACAATTACCCATGCCTTGTAAACATTCAAATTCATTTTCTTCCAGGCACATTGGCAACTGTGACTTCAAGGCTGAAGCTTATCTTTTGTAAAACAATTAACAAACTTAAAACAACACACACTTGTCCATCATTCAAGACAAGTCTTCAAAGGGTTAAACAGCTTTTAGCTCTCTCTACAAAAGAGTGGGTGGAGCTAAAACAAAAATGACAGACACTTTTTTAAAGACAGACTTTCAGACAAAAGTAATACTGTAACTTCTTAAACATTCACAGTCAGCAAAACTTCCACTCATTAACACGCACTTCCACACAAACTGAAATTCCAGCATTTTTTTAAGGTTCCTTTCACTCAGCAAATCTTGTGTTTTATTTGTCTCGGCACAGACATTAATAACTTCCATGTCGGTAAAACTTTAAATTTCTCTTTTTTTTTCTTTTTACGTTGGTGTCTCAGCAGCTTTTCCTGGCTTTCCAAATCCCTGGTTATTTTCCTTCCTTTGCTGAGTTTTCAGATTGGTTAGCCTGCAAATTAGATCTTTTTCCTTCTTTATCTCTCCCTCTCTCTCCTGCACTTTATGCTTAACCACATGGCTATGTTTCTCTCTTAACCCGTTGTGTTTTTTTTTGAGACAGACTTTCCGGAATAAAGTTTATCACTTTTTCAAAGGGGACTCGGTCTCCTTTGATTAAACATTCTGTCTGTAGCAACGCTACTTTTTCCTTTAACAACTTTATCTCTTCTTTCCCTTGCTTACACCTCATTTTCCATTTACCTTTCTTCTCGCAATACGTCTGTCCTGTTTCTACACAAACCACTACTGCCTCTTCCTCCTTACTCCCTTTCTGTTGCATCCACCAATGGTTTTTCCACGCAATTCTCTGTTTCTCATCATATCCCTTTTTTACCATCTTTTTCTTAACTTTCTCATTTTTATCACATACAAATTCATACGGCAAGTTACCTTATGCCGTCCTGTTTGTCCGTCGATACTTAATCAAAGCTTTGTCTCTTACAACGGCATTTTCATATTTGTCTCGTACAAACTCGTACAGGAGTTTAGATCTTTTGGCGTCCTCTTTGTTCGCCATTCTTTTAGGGTGGATTTGCTAGTTCCCCCCCCCCCCCCCCCTTTTGTTACCTCCGGGACTCCCCCGGACCTTCAGGGACCTTTCCCTGCTTGCGCGGTTTTAACTCCGCCTAGATTGGATTTTCCCTATATCCAACCCTATATAACCCGAGCTCCTCAACTTATTCAGACATTTTCATTTTTACAATGTCCTAAAGCGCACCTTAGTTGGTTTACTCACGTATCCAAACTCCGCCTCAGATTCGTTGGATCTCCGGCCTTGGGTTTTGATGCGAGGAGACAATGGGCAGAATTTTCATTGACCCGTGGAGGTGGGTTTGGAGGTGTGTGGGGTGCGAAAATAGCAGATTACCCATCCCGCCCCCAACCCGCCTCTATGCCAGTTTCGCTGGAGGCGGGTACCTGACCTGTGCTGGGAGCCGCCTCCCCGAGGTGGGAAGGGGATTAGTGACAATTAACTGCCTGTTAACAGGTAGTTAACAGGCAGTTTGTTGCTTAATCCCTATTTTTAGCCCTGAAGTGTGGGCGACCCGACGGCTCCAAACCACACCATTTTAGCGAGGCGGACCGTGGGTCTGCAGGGGTTGGAGGGGTCGATATGTCCAGTGGGCAAGTGAGTGATGGGTGCATGTGTGCAGAGGTAAGTGTGTAAGGTAAGTGTAAAGTGTGGAAAAAAGTTTTACGTACCTTAACTTCCTCCTGCAGGTGTCAGCCCTTCAGGTCTTGGGAGTCAGAAATCTCACTGGCACAGAAAGCAGAATGGCCGTTGAGCTGTCAAAAGCGGCAGCCTCTGCTTTTTGTTCTGCAGAGATCTCTAAATCAGCCTGAGAGGAAAAATTAACTTAGAGGACAGATTGTCAGTGTTTGACAGCTTCAAGGAGCTGTCAAACGCTGATATTGCATCTGTCAAAAGCTCTTGACAGATGAAATGTCAATCTGTGATGTCACCTGTTGCCGGGTGGCCCTTAATTGGCCTGCTGGGCGGGCTCAACAAGGTCAATCAAGGGAAAATCGAGTGGGTTGGCCACAACTCGATGGAGGCGGGACTACAACCCCAAAAGTGGGAGTCCCGCCTCCTGCTCGCCTCCATTGATAAAATCCAGCCCAATGTCTCTACTTAGCCCATCTGGTAGATCCAGCCGTCTACACCAAGTTGTAAGGGTAACCGGGAGAGCTTCTTCTCCCCGAGATGGACCCTCTGATATAAAGGGTCGAGGTCTGCCTTATTCCCTGTCAATCACTCGGAGTCCGGAGGTTCGTTCAGTGAATCAACTTTATTACAAGTCGACAGGGGAGACACTCATCTGGGACGAATGCTCTCTGATCGCTGAAAATCTCCTGCCTTATATACAGGTTTTGTTCTGAGTCGTGGCTACTGTTTCGCAATTATGTGCATTACACGTATACATTTCTTACATCTTACAGTTGGCTTCGGGTGCAAATTCTTGTGACCTGTGTGCATTGGTCTTGTGACCCCATACGTTATCTCTCAATACATTCCTCAGTTAGTGATTCACGGTTTGTGCACTTTGGCCACATTACACCATACTTCCCTTCTGGACATGTACATAACAACTCCATATATGGTTGGATATATGCTCTGTTCCTTAATCCCCTCATTTTAGCCCTTTTAACCCTTTCAGCATACTGTTACCTATTTCCAAGCTTGGGCACTCCAAAGGGTAGAGGACCTCTCTCCAGGCCCTCCCTTGCTCCACTGAGACCTCCATCACAGTATTGCTGAAACGAGGTACTCTGGCAGTTCGATATTCTTCCCCACAAATTCAAAACTTCTTAAATGAAAAGACTCCCGTGCTTTAAGAGGTTAAAGCAGGCTTTAAATATCTATCAGGGCCACTGAATATCCCACCCTTCCAAATGGTGGGCTGTCTATCAGCACTAGAAAAGCGTGGACAGCTCGATTGTCAACTTTTAAATGAGTCTTGACCATCAAAATGGTTTGGGCCTCTCGTTGGTGATATCGATTGTTCTACTCGCCACCTGCCCAATGTACGCCACACTTGTAAATCTATCCAGTGATATAATTCTACGGATACAACATGTTAGGAAGTCCACTGTCAGGAGTTATTATCCATTTTAATTAATTGAGAAGATTATAATCTTCTTCCAAGTGCTAGGGTCACTTTGTTTATGGATAAGTTGATAATGAAGTCGATCTCATCTTCTGACAGAGTTGGCTGGAGATCTGCCTTTTAGGTCCACGTTTTTGCCTTTGGGGAATCACATTTGTGATTGTGGAGATAGTCTAGGCATTTTTTTTAATCTCAGCATGCCATGTGGTATAGAACTCTGCAGTCTACCATGGAGCATACTCAAAATGGGGTTGATCACCATATTTGTAAGTGAATGATGGGTACTGCTTTGTTGGTCAGTAGTAAACAGAACCAATTGTGGCTGAGAATGAAGTTCTTTTGCCCTTCTGTTGAAAGCAGTGCAGTTTCTCCTCATGTGCAGGTTGGTATTAGATCGTATTTTGCACCTTGGGAGAGGCAGCTGAGAAAATGTGACCATGTAAAACACTTTTGTCCATCTCTCAGAATGTGACCAATGAAATATTAATGGTTCTTTTTGTTTCCAGAAATAGGCTTATTTGTTTGTGTAAGAGTGGTAAGGAGCATGGGATAGAATGTCCTAAGTGTCAGGCATCTCTGAGATCTGAGAGGGGACCTCTATCCTACATTATTTGAAGCAGAAGCTGCGTTAGGTACATAAATATTTAATAGTATGATAGGCTTATTTGCCAGGCATCCATTTATCAAAATAGACCTGCCCTGATTGACCTGAATGGAGGACTCGGCAGTCATTTGCTGATGTATTAATAGGAGGCGTGAGAGGAGAAGAGAATCTGAGCAAATTAGTCCCTTTTCCCATACTTAATCTGTTTCCAGAAATGTGTTGTTTTCCTGTATCAAAGTTATGTTCACTCATTCTGGTTTTTAAAAAAAAGTTAGGTTATTCATTCCCTTAGAAGGATGGTCCAGAGATGCTTCATGTTGCACGCAATTATTTTAATATTGGTCATTAAAAAATCGTTGTGGTTGTCAGATGAATTTTAAAACATGCATCCTTATGCCTTCCTGCACAAAGCACCATAGAACGCCCCAGGGTAAAGAATGATTTATGGGGTATAACTGATAAAGGAAATATACTTCCAGCTACTTTCCTAAAGCTACATATATGATTATATGAAATATACTTAGAAAAAATGAATGAAATAATGAACTAGAAAAAGGATTTTTTTTCTTTCTACAATTTACGCCCTTTATCTTCTGAAGGTTCTTTTATAGGTTATAGTTCCATGGGCATCGTTTACCTTCTGGCATCTCTCCCAAATAGCAATCATTCATGTGTCAGCCAAGACAGTGAGTGCCAGAGAGCTGTTTGACTGCTTGGGGGTAGGGGATTGTATCACAGGTGACCCTGACATTGTTCCCATCCAAGGTCTATAAAGACAGACTTGCGTTCAGCTAGCGCCTTTCACAATCTCAGGATGTCCCAAAGCGCTTTTCAGCCAATGACGTACTTTTGAAGGGTAGTCACTGTTACAGTGTAGGAAACGCATTGTGCAGATTTATCTCCAATAGGAGTCACCGTGTCATGATCAGGCAATTTTCTTTTGGACAGTGTTTCCCTGCTTAACCTAGGCATGGGGAAGCTAACTAACACACCCTTACTGTCCCTCTGGCTGAGGTAAACTAATTCATCTCAGACAAGGGATTGAATTTACTGACCTGTAGACTTTCTGATCTGTAAAACTCAGCTTTTCATTGGATAAACTCCTTCAGTCATCCAGGTTGCCAATAGAAAGAATGCTGAATTGACTATTTACTGGGATGTGTTACTGCCTATTGCCTACCTGGAAAAAATTGTATTTTCTTCAGTTGATCCATCCAAAAATCATCTCCATTTAATATGACTGAGGAAGAAGACCAAAAGAATCCTCCCAAGACATTTCTATTCACCTGTAATTCAAAATCAAAATGCAAGCTTGAACTAAGGGTGCTTCTGTTCTCTTAAGCTACAATCCCCAATCGTACCATTATGGAAGACGTGGGGGCCTAGAAATTGGATCACACTGCATCTATTTTACAGGCGTAAAACAGGCACCTAAGGGCAATATGCCGGGCGATATGCGCAAGCTCATTTTGTTCTGAAAGTGCATCACCCACCATACTGGATCAGGCGATCAGTAGGCGGCAAGGGTGCACACCTGAAATTGGCGCTAGGCCCCCGATTTGCAAATGCAATGAGCCTAACACCGATTTCAGGCCCCTTTGTGAATTTGGACTGTGACTCACCGCAGTAAGCATCGTGTATGCTGTGGTCAGTTGTTTCAGGTGCAGAGCAACCAAACCAGCAGTCCTTAAAGGGGTCGCTGGAGGCTGCCACCAAAAAGGTAAGTTTCAAGTTTTATACTTGCCTTATTTTGGAACCAGGAGGAACAACAGTGCTCCTCCCAACTTCACATTGAAACTGCAGGCCACTGTGAACCACCACTCGTCCCTTCTCCACATTGCCTGCCCGCCCCCCCCCCCACTGCCATGAGGCCCTCAACTGCCGATCAAGCCAGCCAACCTTGCAGCCCCCCTTCCCCAGGCAACCAACAAGCTACCTTTGGGGCTATGACAGATGCCTGCAGCGCGCTGATATTATCCTAAAGTGGACTGTTGTGCGATTTCTCTCTGCCCCAAAGCAGACGGAGATGAGCATGAACTGGTTCCAAGTGATCTTTATTCAATCACGTGCAGGGAGAGGCCCTTTCAGTCTGAGCTGAGACGGGAGTCTAATTTTTACATTCGAGCAGTTGGCTTATATACAACCTTACATCTTGTTTCCTTCACATCTTCGGGACTTGGCCAATTAATTGTCCAAGTCACGTACACTTAATCACACCTCCACAAAACACGTCGGGGGAAAAATTTGGTTGGCTTGCGCCTTCCGTTAGTGCCCTAAGAGGGCGCTAATGGGGTGCAAAGCAACTAGCACCCGGGCGCGGCGATGTTTACACCGCTTGTGAAATTAATTAGTTTTTGCGGCAGCGCAAACGTTTAGCGCCCCGATCTCCTGCGCCCGCAGATCGTGACATCAGTCGAGTGTGCAACGCCCTGGTGGCGCCCCGGGCCGGATATTGAGTGGCGTCCCCCTCCTTTCCACCTGGCGCAAGCAACGACAGGGAGAGTGGAACGTTTCCCAGTTGGTGAGGGGCTGGGGGGGGCGCTATTTAAAGGCGGCCTCTTCCTGGCTTTTTCTGTGGTAGACATTTTTGTACCATTCATTCTGACAGAGAGAGCGATTCTGAGAGAGAGATAGAGAGACTTCTGCATAGAGTCAATGCTGTGTGAAGTAGTTTTGGCTACTGAGCATCACTTTGCAGGTACTTTTGGATTTGACCTTCATTACTTCGATTGCCAAGAGACTGTGGGGGCTGCACTGATTCGGGGCATCATCCTGCGCCTGCAGAATCGGAGGCAACAGAGACGCAGAGAGAGAGTGGCAATCATGGCCAGACGGAGGAGACCTTACCCTCCCAGGGTATTCCGGGAACAATTCTCCTACATTAATTTGTCTGAGGAGCAGTGTTTGCTCAGGCTGTGCTTCAGCAAGGAGGTGGTCACTGAGCTCTGCCATCTGCTGCAGCCAGATCTGCAGCCTCTACTGAGGATCAGGACATCTCTGTCGGTGGCAGTGAAGGTCACAGTGGCTCTGAACTTTTATGCCACCAGCTCCTTTCAAGGAGCTACTGGGGACATCGCCAATATCTCCCAGTTCGCGGTCCATTGCTGTATCCGTCAGGTCACAAATGCTCTCTATAAAAGGAGACACCAGTACATCTCTTTCCCGATGACCAGGGCCAAACAGCATGAACGCGCATTGGGCTTTGCAAGGATAGCGGGTTTCCCCATGGTGCAAGGGCGCCATTGACTGCACGCATGTGGCATTGCGGGCACCGCATGAGAATGCAGAGGTTTTCCGAAACCGCAAGGCGTTCCACTCCTTAAACGTCCAGTTGGTCTGTGACCACAGACAGCTGATACTCGCTGTCAATGCCCGCTATCCTGGCAGCAGCCACGATGCTTTCATTCTGCGCCAGACTGCTGTGCCAGAACTTTTCCAGGCACCGCATCAGCCAAGTGGTTGGCTCCTTGGGGACAAGGGTTATCCACTGTGCACCTGGCTGATGACACCGCTCCGTAACCCCAACACCCCTGCTGAGCTGCGGTACAATGAGAGCCAACTCACCACCAGGAACATCGTTGAGTAGACGATCGGCGTGCTCAAGCAATGGTTCCACTGTCTGGACCACTCAGGAGGAGCCCTGCAGTACTCGCCTGAGTGAGTCTCCCTCTTCATAGTTGTGTGCTGCATGCTTCATAAACTGGCAATCCTCAGGACCCAGCCAATACCACCAGGCCTTAGAGCACCACTGGAAGAGGAGGAGGAAGAGGAGGAGGATGATCAGCAGCAGCACTAAGGCAGGAAGGAGGCCCACAATGTTGAAACTGCAAGGGTGTCCCTCAACGGCTGATAACAAGCCGCTTCTAGGCCCCTACTGAAGAAATGGCTTCTGGCATGGAGAACAACATGAATGAAAGCAACCCACAAACCCAAAGCCGGCCAAGGCAGCAATGATTCCAAAGGCCAAACATGTACATTTTGAATACAAAAACTTTTTTATTTTACAAACCCTGTGTGTGTCATTTCTTCATGACAAACTAATAGAAACAAACACAAAATATCATTCATTAACATAACTGGTTCTCACAACCTGGAGATAATGTCCAAAACACTAAACAAAAGTTTGAACACGAACCTCGGCCTTTAATAAAAAATTGACCAACATTTTGTCACACCTCCTACTTTTTGCCCTTCGAGGGTGATCTCCTTCCCTTGCGCACTTCCCCCCTTCCCACCCTACTGCTCCTTCGTAATGGGACCCCAGTGGCTGCAGCAAGGCTGCTGAATGTCAGATCCTGAGACTACAGATGCCCCTGAAGGACGGCCTCGACCAGCTTTGGGCCTGGAGGGCCCGGCTGCAGACTGCACCAACTCTGCATGGGCGGCAGCAGTCTGGGCTACAGGCGGTGGCAAGTGGAATGGGGAAGTGACAGTGGTGGCAGCAGGAATGCTGTCATCTTGAGAGAGGACAGCAACTCCCTGCTCGACCGACACACTGGCACTCCCACGGGGCAGCACCTCAGCATCCGGAGCAATCTGCTGGAGCACAGATTGCTGGCCTGCTGCGGCGTGGTGAGAGCCCCGGGGAAATGTGTCCGAACCAGTGACAATGGCAACAGTCAGTGCTTGCGTGGCCTCAATCTGAGTCTGCATGAGACCAGTCTGAGATTGGATCACGGCAGCCAGTGACTGAATTGCAAAACTAAGCATTAGCGTGGCATCCGCCTGTGCTACAGCGTAGTGCTCCACACTCCTTGCCAGTGCATCAATACAATTAGGCACCCTTCCCACTGCACCCATGAGCTGAGTGTGCATGTTCACCGCCTGGGTGTTCATTTCAGCGATGAGCCGCTCCTCCTCTGCGTCCAGTGCAGCAGGACTCGCTGGCCTACTCTCCCTCCGGGGAGAAGGCCCCCGAGCTTCCCTAGCCACATCGCGTTGCAGCAGCCCGCTGGGTCCCGGAGCTTCACCCTCATCAGAACCTTCTCCCCTGCTCCCCTCCAGGGAAGACGTGGTCCCAGTGTGGGCATGGGCTTCCTCAGGAGAGGGTGGCGCTGATGCTCCGGCTTCCTCTTCCTCCTCGCCTGCGGCTTCGCTCCCACTGGTAGCTTCAGGGCCCGTCTCCTCAGCTGGTGAATCACCTTCTGAAAGCAGGGAGGTACAAAAGTGACTTTAGCGTGAGGACAGGGTGGCAGTAAGGGAGGAAGGAGTGCAGCGATTTAGTAAGTTGGATTGAAAGTGTCAAAGGCTGGTGTTGTGAGGGACAAGTAGAATGAGAGAGGAGAGAAAGCTGATGACCTTACCATTGCTGTCCCGAACGGGGTCGGCCTCTCCAGGGGTGACGGGACCGATCACCTGGCTTGCCACAATCCTGTGGATGCACGCCTAAAGATCAGCCGAGGCCGCCCTCCATCCGTCTGTTGCTGCTGTCTCCTGTTGTGAGACAGCTTGGCCTGCAAGAAAAAGGACGCTGTCTGAGTAAATATACAGCCATGGTCTTGCCTGATGTGCCTCCCATAATTGAATAGCCCTTAATGTATGCAGTCATGGTCTTGCCTGATGTGCCTCCCATAGTTGAATAGCCATTACTGTATGCAAGGTGTGGAATGCGCATGTGTGTTTTATGAGAGTGCCATAGGTGTTGGATGAGTGTTGGGCATTGGGGTTTTAAGACCCGCTGGCCATAGAGTGAAGTTGAAATGGAGGGATGGAGAGGTATTGAAAAAAAGCCACTCACCCTGACGACCCGAGTGAGGTCATTGAACTTTTTGCGACATTGAGTATGGGTCCTGGGCACCATGCTCCTGGAGGAGACATGCTGAGCCACCTCCCTCCACACTCTTCTGTAGTCGCGCGGCAAAGGCCTCCTGCCACTCTCAGGGAAGAGTATAGATCTTCTGCGTTCCACCGCGCCAACCAGAGCCTCCAAGGCCCACTCGCTGAAGCGCTGAGCTCGTTCTCTCACCCTCTCCATAGTCCTTGGCTGGAAAATGTAGTCACAGGTCTCTCCAGGCCGAGATTCAAGGCTCCAATGATCAGGGTGTGGCTGGAGAGCAAGATCGACCCTCCCCTTTAAGAAGTGGCTGGCGCCAGTGTGTCTGTGTTCCATCGCTAACTGACATCACCTGCGCTGCGCCCGCATTCTGAGTTAGCGCCTCGCTCCTCGGCCTTAGCGCCTTAGGACAGGTGTGCAGCGCCTGATTTAGTGCTCCAATCACCTCCAGGGGCGATAAAGCCAAGTTTGCAGTCGGAGGCGATAATTAGCGCCAGGCGCTAAACTTTGTGCCCGGCCGATAATTGCGCCCCAAACGGGGCGATACCGAATTTCTCCCCCATCTTACAAAAAGAAAATACTGCAGATGCTGGAAATCTGAAATAAAAACAGAAAATGCTGGAGATACTCAGCAGGTCAGGCAGCATCTGTGAAGAGAGAAACAGAGTTAACGTTTCAGGTCGATGACCTTTCGTCAGAACTGGAAAAAAGCAGGAAATGGAACAGATTTTTAAGCAAGTGTAGGGGCTGGGAAAGGGGGGAGGGGATGAAAGAACAAAAGGGAAGGTCTGTGATAGGACCGAAAGCAGGAGAGGTTAAGAGACATTAAGAGATATTCAAGGCAAAAGGAGATGGTAATGGGACAGGTTAAGAAACAAAGGATGGCTCTAGATGAAGTGTAAATTGCGCTGGCAGACCTTCCCTTTTGTTCTTTCATCCCCTCCCCCCTTTCCCAGCCCCTACACTTGCTTAAAAATCTGTTCCATTTCCTGCTTTTTTCCAGTTCTGACGAAAGGTCATCGACCTGAAACGTTAACTCTGTTTCTCTCTTCACAGATGCTGCCTGACCTGCTGAGTATCTCCAGCATTTTCTGTTCTCCCTCATCTTGTTTATCTCATTTGCCCTGTTTCCACATCTGCCATTGTTCTATCCAATTTACATTGAACCACATCTTCGCAAATCACATCTTGGCGGCCCATTGTTCAAAGTATGGCCTCCTTGCCTTCTTTTACTCCCCCAATCGTCGTGTAATATGCTTTTTCTAACTGTCTTTGTCCTTTATTACATCAGCCAGCTAGTCAGTTAAGCCGCTAATCTAACTTTTAACCCCTTCATGGACCAATTTGCCCTAGTCACACCACCGGTCTCATTAGGTCCATGCAGTGTGCACTGCACCAGGATCGAGCCCAATTTGGGCGCAATCCAATTTCTAGGCCTGTAATTACAACGTTATGAGAAAGCTTATCTCAAGCAATGCATTATCGACAGTTTATTTCATACCAGCCACTCACTAAGAATTGTTCCAGTGCACTTTTGCTCAATTCAAAGACAGAAGATGAAAGACAGTTGGGAGGTCCTCTGCTTGTTTAAAGAAGGGAGTGTTGGGGCACATTGATCGAAGTGTTTCAGTGAGAGAGAAAGAGATAGTGACATAAGCCCAAACTGTCAGTAGTAAACTTGATACAAGTTTTGGAGGGAAGAAATCCTTTATTATAGGTTGAAAATTAGAAGGAAAATATAGTGGCAGCTCTAAAGTGCTTAGCTTCACATTTTAAAGCATACCTTTTAAGTAACAAAACATTTATCTGTAGAAACAATCAATAGTAAGGGACCTCCTAACAGACAATCCAAATAAATCTGTTAATGACCTCACTAGAGGTAAGAATTCAGATTTTTAAAGTGTCCAGCTAATTTATAAATAATAATAGTTGATGATAGTTGTGAACTAGAGTGACATTATGAAGTTAAATTCTTGGAAAAAGCTATCTAATTGAATGAAAGGTTAGAGATTCTCTCTATATGGCCACTAGTGGCTGTGGGTGGCAGGTCATCACAGACCCTTTGGTCCCTGACACATCTCTCATCGATGAAGTATCTGCCACAGCAGTCACTCCCATTCTGCATTCTTTTAATTCCCCACAGAATCCGGCCTTGGAGGAATCTGTACATCCTGTGCACACAAAAGCAGTCCTTAGCTGTAAGATACTGAACATGGAGGAAGATAGAGTACAGCATGTTGTAATTCATGTCGGATTCCTACCTAATTGCTTTGACAGACTCAAATTTCTTTGCTAGAGCAATTCCGGGGAGAGGTTTGTATAGACAACTGTGTGATTGCCCTGGAATATGTGTCCCTCGCTCCCTAGTTGCTGTCAAGATCATTTTTTAGTTAAGCAGTCAGAGGACTTATACTCAGGGGTATACAGGATCAGTTACCGTTTCTAATAGCCCACGCAACTGTCAAGTTGATGGATCTTTTTGAGGACTAAAATGTTGCGCTTCCAATAGAAAAAGAATCCCACTGAATTTTTGACCTTCATGTCATTGAGGGCACCAAAAATCCAGAGACTACTCCCCTGATTGTCAAGATTGAGTTTCAAGAATGCTGTTTGAAGTAGGGACTTTGATTTGGACTCCATGGCACCTATAAAGGTCTTTGTTTTAGGATAGAGAAAAATATTCTTAAACATTAACAAGTACCACATGGAGAAAGAGAAAGAACTAGGAAGGTATTTCATTTAAAAGCCCAAGTTTTGGTTTTGGCGATACCAGACAGCTTGATTGCTAAATCGAGGGATTATTCTAGCCATGGATCTCCCAAAGTGTCAGGACACTCACCTCTAAGTCAGAAGGTCGTGGGTTCAGGTCCCACTCCAGAGACTTCAGCACAAAATCTAGACTGACACTCCAGTACAGTACTGAGGGAGTGCTGCATTATTGGGAGTGCCGGCTCTTGGATGAGACTTTAAATTGAGGCCTCATCTGCCCTCTCAGGTGGATGTAAAATATCTCATGGCACTAGTTAGAAGAGCAGGAGAGTTCTCCCCGGTGTCCTGGCCAATATTTATCCCTTAACCAACACCACTAAAACAGATTATCTGACCATTATCACATTGTTGTTTGTGGGACCTTGCTGTGTGTAAATTGGCTGCCGTGCTTCCTGTATTACAACAGTAACTCACTTCAAAAAATACTTCATTAGCTGTAAAGCACTTTTGGGACATCCTGAGGTCATGAAAGGCACTAGATAAAGAGAAGTCTTTTTTTCTTTCTCCTGTGACATGATAAATATATCCAGAAGTGAGACCAAGTAAATAATTTATGAGGGGAAAAGTTATAAATGGGTGTCTTTCTGTGCACTTGTTCAGTGCACTAAAACACCACCACACTGCTGCTGCACTGATTGATAAATGTAGACTCACTTAACTGTCTGTGGAATCTGGATGGGTGGGTGGGAGCAGAGGGAAGGTTGCAGTTTTCAGTTTCCTGCTAATCTTATTAGTGAACTTCTTCATTTGTTCCCAGAGATCTCACACTGGACTATTTTTGATCAATATCATTAGATATTGCTTGGTCTACCATACATGATATGAGAGGTATTGGAATACATAGGAACAGGAGTAGGCCAGTCAGCCCCTTGAGCCTGTTCCACCATTCAATGAGATCATGGCTGATCTGTACCTTAACTCCATCTACCTGCCTTGGCTCCATATCCTTTTATACCCTTGTCCAGCAAAATCAATCGATCTCAGATTTAAAATTATTAATTGAACTAGCATCTACTGCTTTTTGTGGGAAAGAGTGCCACACTTAGCGTGAAAAAGTGTTTCTGAATGGCCTGGCTCTGATTTTAAGGTTATGCCCCCTTGCCCTAGACTCCCCAGCAGCATAAATAATTTCTCTCTATCTATCCTATCAATTCCTTTCAAGATCCTAAAAACCTCAATCAAATCTCCCCTTAACCTTTTAAACTCCAGGGAGTACAAGCCTAGTTTATAGGGCCAGAAATTCGGCTTTCCGGCTTCCTGCGGGTGCAAGCATCGCGCGTGTACTTGCCTACCGCGCCTGCTGTTGTGTTTTGGGCTCACGAGGACTTCGGGTCCTGGGCCTCCTCCAGCTGCCGGCGCGCAGTGCTTGTGTATCCCAGGGGCGCAGTTAGTTCGAAGCGTCCCCTGGGATCACGTGGGCCATGGAGAACCAATCCTAGCAGGGCATTTTCATTCATAGATTTGACAGGAAGACCTGTCAAATCTATGAATAGAGATCGGCCCCAAAACCACACTTAAACTTCAAATAAATTTTTTTAAAAACATCACGTTTTTAAAATAACTATAAGTTACATAAATTAACTACTTCAAACAAAAATTTAAATTTTTGAAAAAATTAATTATACTTTTTAACGGTGCAAAAAATAAATTTACCTTTTTTTAAAGTATCTAAAAAAGATAAACCTGTTGAAAAAATGTTTAAATTGTAATTAATTAACCACTTACCTTGTTAAAAACAGGCCTTGCGCCTCCTTTTTAAAAGTGCAGCTTCTCCATACTTACCTTCCCGGAGAAACCTGAAAAAAAAAACGAAGTTCGCTGCATGCGCGCTGCCTCTACCGCGCACGCGTTCGACTTCTGAACCCCTTCCTTCAGGGGAACGGAAGTTCCGGTTTCCTGCGCATGCGCAGTGCATGCAGGAAACCGGCACTTCAGGTGGCCTTACGGGTGAGTACACAGCGCGTACTCACCCGACAAGAGCCGAATTTCTGGCCCATAATCTCTCCTCATAATGTAACCCTTGAAGCCTTGGTAGCATTCTGATGTATCTGCGCTGTACTCTTTCCAAGGCCAAAATATCCTTTCTAAGGTGCGATGTCCAGAACTGTATACAGTTCTCCAGATGTGGTCTAACCAGGGCTTTGTATAGCTGTAGCAAAACTTCCTCCCTTATATATTCTAGCCCTTTAGTTATAAAGGCAAGCATTACATTAGCCTTTTTGATTATTTTTGTACCTGACTATTACATTTTAGTGATCTGTGTACATGGACCCCTAAATCTCTTCAGAGCTCCAATATTCCTAGCTTTTTACCATTTAAATAATACTTGGATCTATCTTTTTTGGTCCAAAATGGATGACCTCACAATTACCTGCGTTGAAATCCATCTGCCACAGTTTTGCCCACTCACTTAACCTATTAATATCTCTTTGTAATTTTATGCTCCCAGCTACACTACTTGCTATACCACCAATCTTTGTGTCATTGGCAAACTTGGATATATGGCTCCCTATTGTGTTATCTAAGTCATTAATAAATATAGTGAATAGTTGAGGCCTCAGCAAAGATCCTTATGGGGCACCACTAGTCACTTCCTTCCAATTCGTGTATGTACCCATTATTCCTATTCTCTGTCTTCCTAAGTAATCTCCTAACTAAATCAATAATTTGCCTTTAATTGCATTAGCTTTAATTTTAGCTAACTGTCTCTTATGTGGAACCTTAACAAATGCCTTCTGGAAGTTCATATAAATTACATCCAGAGACATTCCACTGTCTACTACTTTAGTTACTTCCTCAAAATATTCAATTAGATTTGTTAGACATGACCTACCCTTTACAAATCCATGTTGGTTATTTCTAATCAGCTCAAATTTCTCTAAGTGCTCAGTCACTCTGTCCCTAATTATACATTCCAGTAACTTCCCCACAACTGATGTTAGACTAATTTTATAATTCCCTGGTTTCTCTCTCATCTTCCTTAAATAATGGAGTTACATTTTCAATTGTCCAATCTAAAGGGACAATTCCTGAATCGAGAGAGCTTTGGAAGATTATGGTTAAAGCATCTGCAATTTCCTCTCCTACTTCCTTTCAAATCCTTGTTTGGAAACCATCAGGTCCTGAGGATTTGTCAGTCTTCAGTGCCATTATTTTTTCTAATACTGTTTACTCACTTACGTTAACTTTAGTGAGTTCCAGTCCTTGATTAATTTAACGGCCCAGAAATTAAACAGTGAGTGTTCACGCGGGGGTAAGGCTTCCCTGGGATATCTCACTCCGCGCCTACCTTTTTCCTCCGGGCCCACACGAACTTTAGTTTCAAGGCCAGTCCCACATGCAGCTGTGCAGTGCTTGCGTGACCCAGAGATGCAATTAGTTCGTGCGAGCTCTGGGATCACGTGATTAAGTTAGAGCCAATGGCAGCACACCATCTTTCATTCATCGTTTTAACAGCAAGGGCTGTCAAAGCCATGAATCCTACACACCCCCAAAAGAACAGCTAAACCTCAATTAAATTTAAAAAAAAGCCATCACATTAATAAAATAAGTATAGTTAAATAAATTAACCACTTTAATCAAAAAATTACATTTTTGAAAAAATTTAAAATCTTTTTAAAAGTTATAAAAATAAACTTACCTTTCTTTAAAGTCTCTAAAAAAGATAAACCTGTTTAAAAAAATTTAAAATAATACTTAATTAACTACTTACCTTGTTAAAAGAGGGTCTTACGCCTCCTTTCTTTATGTGTAAAATCTTCCATGCTTACCTGCGCGTTCAAAGCACTAAGTGCACTGCGTGCGCGCAGCCTGTAGCGCGCACGCGGTTCACTTAGGAACCGCCCCCTTTTGAATTCACGAAGTGCCGGTTTCCCACGCATGCGCAGTGCATGCAGGAAACCGGCAATTGGAGACCTAAAACGCGAGAGTACACAGTGCGTACTCTCGCGTATTAGGTCTAATTTTCGGGCCAACATTTCAGGTCGATGACCTTTCATCAGAACTGTAAAAAGTTCGAGATGTAACAGGTTATAAACAAGTACAGAAGCAGGGAATTGGGGGAGGAGAGGAAAGAACAAAAGGGAAGGTCTGTGATAGGGTGGAACGCAGGAGAGATTAAATGACAAAAGGGATGATGGTGCAAGGCAAAAGGAGATGGTAATGGGACAACTAAAGAAACAAAAGATGGGCCTAGAAGAGGTGTAAATGGGAATAGCAGAATCACCAACAGCTGCTGTCCGAAATCATGGGGGCAGAGGTTATGGTCTGAAATTGTTGAACTCAATGTTGAGTCCGGAAGGCTGTAAAGTGCCTAATCGAAAGATGAGGTGCTGTTCCTCAAGCTTACGTTGAGCTTCATCGGAACAGAGAGGTCAGAGTGGGAATGGATTGGAGAGTTAAAATGACAGGTGACCAGAAGCTCGGGGTCACGCTTATGCAACGAACGGAGGTGTTCCACAAAGCGGTCACCCTATCTGCGTTTGTTCTCCCCAATGCAGAGGAGACCACATCGTGAGCAGCAAATACAGTATACTGAATTGAAAGAGTACAAGTAAATCGCTGTTTCACCTGGAAGGTGTGTTTGGGGCCCTGGATAGTGGGAAGGGAGGAGTAAAAGGGCAGGTGATGCATCTCTTGCGCTTGCATGGGAAGGTACTGTGGGAAGGGGAGGGTGTGTTGAGGTTGATTGAAGAGTGGGCCAGGGTATCGCGGAGGGAACAGTCCCTTCAGAATGCTGAAAGGGGAAGGGAAGTTGTGTTTGGTGGTGCGATCACGCTGGATGTGGCGGAAATGGCGGGGGATGGTCCATTGAATGTGGAGTCTGGTGGGGTGGAATGTGAGGACAAGGGGAACCCTGTCGTGGTTCTGGAAAGGAGAGGAAGGGGTGAGAGCAGAAGTGCAGGAAATGGAACAGACACGGTTGAGAGCCCTGTCAACCACGGTGGAGGGGAATCCTCTGTTGACGAAAAATGAACACATATCGACAGCACTAGTATGGAAGGTGGCATCGTCAGAACAGAAATGGGGACAGAGAAGCCAAGGAAGCGAAGAGAAGAGTCAGATGGCAGCTGTTGATGATTCTGCTATTCCCATTTACACCTCTTCGAGACCCATCTTTTGTTTCTATACTTGTCCCATCACCATTTCCTTTTGCCTTGCACCATCATCCCTTTACTCATTTAATCTCTCTTAGGGGTAGATATTGGTCCTGTATTAACCTCAATTCTTTTTTGAACACCTCCCACTGTTAATCTGTAGTTTTACCCGATAACAGTTTTGACCAGTTTGCTGTTGTCAGTCTCTGTCTCACCCCATTAAAGATAGCCTTATCAAAATCTAGACCTTAGTAACTGTGTTAAGTTCCGCCTTTTCAAAGCTAACATTGATTTCATTCTTATTATGATCACTGTTAGATAAATGTTCCCTTACTGTTAGATTATTAACTAAGCCTGGCTCATTACTCATTACTACCTCTAGTATGGCCTGCCCTCTTGTTGGTTCTAGAACATATTGCTCCAGAAAACTATTTTGAATACACTTTTAGTGTAGTGATGTTAGAGGAAGTCTAATTCAGTTTACATAGAAACATAGAAACATAGAATCTAGGAGCAGGAGTAGGCCATTCGGCCCGTCGAGCCCGCTCCGCCATTCAATACGACCATGGCTGATCATCCAAATCCAGTACCCTGTCCCTGCTTTAATCCCCACAGTACACATATCCCACCCTACCCCCGTAACCCCACGTATTTAATTCCCCCTAACATATCCCATCCTATCCCCATAACCCCACATATTTAATCCCCCCTAACACTAAGGGTCAATTTATCATAGCCAAATCAACCTAACCCACACATTTTTGGACTGTGGGAGGAAACCGGAGCACCCGGAGGAAACCCACGCAGACACGGGGAGAATGTGCAAACTCCACACAGACAGTCACCCGAGGTCAGATTCGAACCCGGGTCTCTGGCGCTGTGAGGCACCAGTGCTAACCACTATGCCACCGTGTTGCCCTGAGTTCTTGAGAGGAAACTGGCTGGTTAAAGGGTTCTCTTGCAATTCTGTCATTTTTATGCTGAATTTTGTAAAACATTATAGTGTCAAGGCACTTCAGTCACTGATGGTTTTCATGTTGCCAGTGACAAACATTGGATGTGAGGAGTTGAATAGTTGACTTGAAAGATCTTAATGGATTGAATGAATTGGCCTAACTTAACAAGGTTAAACTCAATGACAGAGTTTCTTTGAAATATCCAAAATTTGCATTGGCTGATGTCCTTTGAAGGTAAAATGCACTCTGATGAACATTAATTCAATATTACATACCTATAACAAAGCACCCTGTGCAACCTTTTTCTGGGTTTGAAACTCTCTTTACGTTATTTCTTTTCCTGGCCTCTTTTTGGGCCAGGGTCATTGAGGCGAGCAGTGTGTCTGCGGGGGTCGGAGGGGTGCAAAAGTGCGCTGTGAAGGTAAGTGATGGGTGCAAGTGTGGAGAGATAAGTATGTGAGGTAAGTGAAAAGTGATAGAAAATGTTTACTTACCTTTCTTTCTTCCTGCAGGCATCAACAGTTGGGGATGCGGAGAGTCTCGCATCTCACCGGCAGGGATGCCAGATGGCTGCTGCATTCTCCGATGCAACAACCATCTCATTTCTGCTAAAGAAAGAGGTTTGATGAGTTTTGAATACAAGAACTCATCAAACAATATAGAATGTCAGGGGGAAAAATTCAGTTGGTTGCGCCTCCCATTAGCGCCTTAAGAGGGCGCTAATGGGGCGCAAAGCAGCTAGCGCCCGGGCGCAGCGATGTTTGCGCCGCTCGCGAACTTAACTAGACATTTTGCGGCGGCGCTAAACTTTATCGCCGCGATCTCCTGCGCGCGCAGATTGTGACGTCATACGAGAGTGCAACGCCCTTGTGGCGCCCCGGAGCAGAATTTCAGTGGCGCCCCCATCCTTACCGCCTGGCGCATCCAACGACCTGTAGAGTGGAACGCTATCTATCGCTGTGGGGTTGGGGGGGGGCGCTATTTAAAGGGGGCCTCTTCCTGTCTTTCTCTGTGGTTGACATTTTTGCACCACTCGTTCTGAGAGAGAGAGAGAGAGATTCGGAGAGAGAGAAAGAGAGACTTCTGCATTGAGTCAACGCTGTGTGAGGTAGTTTTGGCTACTCATCCTAACTTCGCTGGTACTTTGGTTTCTGGCCTTCATAACTTTGCTTGCTAAGAGATATGGGGGCTGCACTGATGGGGGGCGTCGTCCTGCGCCAGCTGAATCGGAGGAGACAGAGACGCAGAGAGAGAGTGGCAATGATGGCCAGACGGAGGAGGGCCAACAGGCGTCTGTACAGGAGAGCTTACCCTCCCAGGGTATATCGTGAACAGCTCTTCTGCATTCATATGTCTGAGGAGCAGTGTCTGCGAAGGCTGCGCTTCAGCAAGGAGGTGGTCACTGAGCTCTGCCACCTGCTGCAGCCAGATCTGCAGCCTCAACTGAGGTCCAGGACGTCTCTGTCGGTGGCAGTGAAGGTCACAGTGGCTCTGAACTTTTAAGCTACTGGCTCATTTCAATCTGCTGTTGGGGACATCGCCAATATCTCCCAGTTCGCGGTGCATTGCTGCATCCGGAAGGTCACAAATGCCCTCTTTAAAAGGAGACGAGAGTTCATCTCTTTCCCCATGACCCCAGACAAGCAGCAAGAACGCGCTCTGGGCTTTGCGAGGATAGCAGGCTTCCCCTTGGTGCAGGGCGCCATTGACTGCTCGCATGTGGCTTTGCGTGCTCCGCATGAGAATGCCGAGGATTTCCGGAACAGAAAGGGGTTCCATTCCTTGAATGTTCAGTTGGTCTGTGACCACAGACAGCTGATACTCGCTGTCAATGCCCACTATCCTGGCAGCTGCCACGATGCTTTCATCCTGCGCCAGACTACTGTGGCAGAACTTTTCGAGGCACCGCATCAGCCAGTTGGTTGGCTTCTCGGGGACAAGGGGTATCCACTGAGCACCTGGCTGATGACACCGCTCCGTACGCCCAACACCCCTGCTGAGCTGCGGTACAACGAGAGCCATCAAGCTACCAGGAACATCGTGGAGCACACAATCGGCGTGCTCAAGCAACGGTTCCGCTGTCTCGACCATTCTGGAGGAGCCCTGCAGTACTCGCCTGAGCGAGTTTCCAACATCGTAGTTGTGTGCTGCATGCTGCATAACATGGCAATCCTCAGGACCCAACCAATGCCACCAGGCCTTGGAGCACCACCAGAGGAGGAGGAGGAAGAGGAGGAAGAGGAGGAGGAGGATGATCAGCAGCAGCACCAAGGCGTGAGGGCGGCCCACAATGGTGAAACTGCAAGGGCCGTCCGTCAGCGGCTGATAGCAAGCCGCTTCTAGGCCCCTGCTGTGGAAATGGCATCTGCCATTGAGAACAGCATGAATGAACCCAACACACAACCCCTAAGCCGGCCAAGGCACCAATGATTCCAAACACCAACCATGTATATTTTGAGTACCAAAACTTATTTATTTTACAAACTCTGTGTGTGTCATTTCTTCATGACAAACTCATACAAATAAACACAAAAAAACAGTCATTACCATAACTGGTTCTCACAACCTGGAGATCATGTGCAAAACACTCAACAAAAGTTTGACCACGAACCTCGGCCTTTAATAAAAAAATGACCAGCATTTTGTCACACCTCCTACATCGAGGGTGAACTCCTTCCCGTGCGCCCTTCCCCCCTTCTTACCCTACTGCTCCTCCGCAATGGGACCTCAGTGGCTGCAGCAAGGCTGGTGGAAGGCTGCTGACTGTCAGGCCCTGACAATGCAGATGCCCTTGAGGGACGGCCTCGACCAGTTCTGGGCCTGGAGGGCCCGGCTGCAGACTGCACCAACTCTGCATGGGCGGCAGCAGTCTGTCCTACAGGCGGTGGCAACTGCAGTGGAGAAGTGACAGTGGTGGCAGCAGGAATGCTGTCATCTTGAGCGAGGACAGCAACTCCCGGCTCGACCGGCACACTGGCACTCCCACGGGGCAGCACCTCAGCATCCGGAGCAATCTGCTGGAGCACAGATTGCTAGCCTGCTGCGGCGCGGTGAGAGCCCCAGGGAAATGTGAACTAACCAGCGAGGATGGCAGCAGACAGTGCTCGCGTGGCCTCAATCTGAGTCTGCATGAGAGCAGTCTGAGATTGAATTGCAGCACTGAGCTTCAGTGTCGCATCCGCCTGCGCTGCAGCGAAGTGCTCCACACTCCTTGCCAGTGCTTCAATGCATTCGGGCACCCTACCCACTGCAGCCATGAGCTCAGTGTGCATGCCCACCGCCTGGGTGTTCATTTCCGCGATCGGCCGCTCCTCCTCTGCGTCCAGTGCAGCAGGACTCGCTGGCATACTCTCCCTCCGGGGAGAAGGCCCCCGAGCTTCCCTACCCCCATCGCGTTGCTGCAGCCCGCTGGGTCCTGGAGCTTCACCCTCATCAGACCCTTCCCCCCTGCTCACCTCCAAGGAAGGCGTGTTCCCAGTGTCGGCATGGGCTTCCTCGGGAGAGGGTGGCACTGATGCTCCGGCTTCCTCTTCCTCCTCGGCTGCAGCTTCACTCCCACTGGCAGCTTCAGGGCCCGTCTCCTCAGCTGGTGAATCACCATCTGAAAGCAGGGAGGTACAAGAGTGGCTTTAGCATGAGGACAGGGTGGCAGTAAGGGAGGAATAAGTGCAGCGAGTTAGCAAGTTGGATTGAAAGTGTCAAAGGCTGGTGTTGTGAGGGACAAGTGGAAGGACAGAGGACAAAAAGGTGATGACCTTACCATTGCTGTCCAGAACGGGGTCGGCGTCTCCAGTGGCGACGGGACCGATCACCCGGCTTGCCACAATCCTGTGGACGCGCTCCTCAAGATCGCTGAGGGGTTGCAGCTGAGGCCGCCCTCCACCTGTCCGTTGCTGCTGTCTCCTATTATGCGCCAGCTTGGCCTGCAAGAAAAAGGACGGCGTCTGAGTAAATATACAGCCATGGTCTTGCCTGATGTGCCTCCCATAGGTGAATAGCCGTTACTGTACACAGCCATGGTCTTGCCTGATGTGCCTCCCATAGGTGAATAGCCCTTACTGTATGCAAAGTATGGAATGTGTGTGTGTGCTTCATGAAAGGGCCATAGGTGTTGGATGAGTGTTGTTAATTGTGGTTTTAAGACCCTCTGGCCATAGAGTGAGGTTGAGATGGAGGGATGGAGAGGTATTGCAAAAAAGCCACTCACCCTGACGACCCGAGTTAAGGTCGTTGAACTTTTTCCGGCATTGGACATGGGTGCTGGGCACCATGCTCCTGGAGGAGACGCGCTGAGCCACCTCCCTCCACACTCTTCTGTAGTCGCGCGGCAAAGGCCTCCTGCCACTCTCTGGGTACAGTATTGCTCTTCGGCGCTCCACCGCGCCAACCAGAGCATCCAAGGCCCGCTCGGTGAAGCGCTCAGCTCGTTCTCTCACCCTCTCCATCCTTGGCTGGACAATGGATTCACAGGTCTCTCCAGGCCGAGATTCAAGGCTGCAATGAGCAGGGTGTGGCTGGGGAGCAAGATCGCCCCCCCCCCTTTAAGAACTGGCCGGCGCCAGTGTGTCTGTGTTCCCTCGCTAACTGGCAGCACCTGCGCTGCGCTCGCGCTCTGAGTTAGCGCCTCACTCCTCAGCCTTTGCGCCTTAAGACAGGTGTGCAGCGCCTGATTTAGCGCTCCAATCACCTCCCGGGGCGTTAAAAGTGAAGTTTCCAGTCAGTGGCGATAATTAGCGCCAGGCGCTAATTTTTGCGCCCGGACGATATTTGCGCCCCAAACGGGGCGCGACTGAATTTTTCCCCCTCAGTGTTTGACAGCTTCACAGAGCTGTCAAACGATGACAATTCATCTGTCAAAAATTTTTGACAGATGAAACGTCATACACTGACATTCTCTGCAACCGGCTTCCCCTTAATAGGCCTGCTAAGCTCGCTGGGCGGGCTTAACAAGGTCAATCAAGGGAAAATAGCGTAGGTTGGCCAGAAGTCAATAGAGGTGGGACTATGACCCGACAAGCAGCAGTCCCGCCTCCAACGCGCCCCCATTGGCAAAATCGCTCCCGTTAACTCTCTTTCTCTCTCCACAGATGCTGCCTGACCTGCTTGAGTATTCCCAGCATTTTCTGTTTTTATTTCAGATTTCCAGCATCCGCAGTATTTTGACTTTGTATTAAGACATTTTTCATAGTGTTAAGCATGTCATAGCGGAAAGTAAGATTATGTTTTTGGCAATCCAGAGAAACTCAAGCAGGGCTTAAATTTGAAATTCAAGTGCCAATTATTAGCAAAGCAGCACGCAGCAAGAAGTGCAGGTGGGAGCAATTGATCAGGCATGAAGAAAATGGAGAATATAAATAAAAGAAAGGGGGAAAAGTGAAGCAGAATAGTCAAATTTCTGGGGAGAAACTGATATTTTAATGAAATTGAATATTCTTCAGCATATTCAATTAAATTTTGTGAATATATTTAAAACTGGTAAGTAAGTTAATTTTCAGGCAGGTGTGAAACTGATAGTCACATTCTGAAGGAGAAAAAGCAGTAAGCCGAGCAGATCCAGGCTCCACACTTAGCAGATTCCCCTCCTTGTACTTTCCTATATAATTGGTTCTGACGTGGACCATGTCAACTGGTTCCTCCCCTTCCTTTTGCAAGTTCCTTTCCAGCCAGGATAAGGGATATTTTGAATCAGCTGGAAAGTAATTTGAAAGGGGAGGGAGAAGAACCAGTTGTACAGTGAGGAGATCCCACTAAGAGAGTACTGGAAGCTAGGAGCTAAAAATTTTAAAAACGGGACCTCGAGGGTGGCAATCTTTGGATTACTAGCTGAGTGGTGTGCTAATTGGCATAGGGAGAAACAAATCATGAAAATGAATGCATGGCTGAAAGAGTGGTGTGGGAAGGAGGGGATCCAGTCCATGGGACACTGGCACCAGCACTGGGACAGGAAGGAGCTGTACCGCTGGGAAGGGCTGCACCAGCTGGGACCAAGGTTCTGGAGGAAAGGATAAATAGGACTATGGAAAATACTTATAACTAATAAAAGAAGGGAGGGGAGAGGAGGGGAGGATAATAGTAACCTAAAGATAAGAAAAAGAAGGGAGGAAAGCAAGGATCAGAGTACAAAAACAGATAAAGACAATGGCCTAGGAGTGCGATAACACTAAAAATCGGGAGTGGGCACTGCAATGCGAGATATTCCTGTGCCCATTCAAAAAGCAGAGGCAGCATGTCAACTTCGTGCTGCTTGCTAATTATCATGATTACAGCGCACAGCCTAGCGCTGAGCGCGCTGCTGACAGGCTGTGTGCCCAGCACGGGGGCCGAAGTTCACATTGCCCGAGCGAGGCGAGCTTTATTTAAAACTAGCCAGCTCCTCTTCAAGGCAGTCTGCACCTCTTAAAGGTAAGCTGTCTTCTGCACATGAAAAAATTTAAAAGTGCTTCAGCACTAGGCAGTCTGCACCTCCTAAAGGCCTTCTGCTGATCAAAAATAGTAAAAGTGCTTCAGCGCTAACACAAATGGCTCAACAGGCCAGGGAAAGGACACCCAGGCTTTCGGACGCAGCACTCCAGCATTGTGCAGGGGGCCAACACTGGAAGAGAGGTCCAGGAGACCCTTCAGAAAGAATGATGTGGGACCAGATCGCCGACAGTTTCGTCCCCAGGACCTGGGTCCAGTGCCCAAAGAAGTTTCATGACCTCAGACCAGTGGTCAATGTCAGTAAATGCATCTTCAAAAGCCTTCTCCTACTAACTGCACCACTAGCCTCACACACTGCTCAATGCACGACCACCATCCCCCCCCCATCCCATCACATACCTACCAACAATCATAACCAAACACGAGGCAGACCTCACATTCCTAGCTTCACCTCACCCCCTTGGAAGAGATGGTGCTGGTTATTCTTGGCAGGGGCATGGCTGAGCCCTTGGCCAGTGGCAGGGCTGAAAGAATACAGAATGCTGGTATCCTGATATGTCATCGTCCTTCTCACATTCCAATTCCCCCTCAGTGCACAATCTCTTCTGATTTACAAGCTGCATATGGTATGAGCATGCACCTCTTGCTTTACCCACCTCCCCTCACCACCTCCCCTTGCCACATGCCTACCCTTGTGCCTTCCTCAGTGCAGATACGAAAGAAATACAGCCTGCCCAGCCAGTGTTGACCAAGAAGAGGGAGAGGAGAGTGAAGAAGCAGAAACACCATCACTCGATTTCACACTCCCAGCCACCAACTCCTCAAGGTTGTCCTGCAAGGCCATCTGCAGTGACCCCCACTGAAAGTTAACAGCCTTCCACCAGCCATGCTGCAGCCACTGGGGTCGCACTGCGTAAGAGCACTAGGACAGGCAAAGGCACATGCAAGATACTCACTAAGGGAATGCACATGGGTGATTAGTTAATTTCATAGAATCATAGCGTGGTTACAGCACAGAAGGAGGCCATTCGGCCCATCGAGCCCATGCCGGCTCTCTGCAAGAGAACTTCAGCTTGTCCCACTCCCCCGCCCTTTCCCCGTAGCCCTGCAAATTTTTTCCTTCAGGTACTTATCCAATTCCCTTTTGAAAGCCACGATTGAGTCTGCCTCCACCACCCTTTCAGGCTGTGCATTCCAGATCCTAACCACTCGCTGAGTAAAAAAGCTTTTCCTCATGTTGCTTTTGGTTCTTCTGCCAATCACCTTAAATCTGTGTCCTCTGGTTCTTGACCCTTCTGCCAATGGGAACAGTTTCTCTCTATCTACTCTGTCTAGACCCCTCATGATTTTTAACACCTCTATCAAATCTCCTCTCAACCTTCTCTGCTCTAAGGAGAACAACCCCAGCTTCTCTAGTCTATCCACATAACTGAAGACTTCATCCATGGAATCATTCTCGTAATTCTTTTCTGCACCCTCTCTAAGGCCTTCACATCCTTCCTAAAGTGCGGTGACCAGAATTGGACACAATACTCCAGTTGAGGCCGAACCAGTGTTTTATAAAGGTTCATCATAACTTCCTTGCTTTTGTACTCTATGGGCTGGATTTTCCAAGCCCCGAGGAGACAGGTATGGAGGCGGGACTGCCGGTAAAGTAGCAGAAAGTGGGGGCGGATGGCAAACCCGCCCCCATCCCACCTTCGTGCCCTTTTGCCAGGAGGCGGGAAGATGTGCTGCTTCGGATCCCGTCTCCTGGAGGCGGGAAAGGCATTTAATCCTTTTAACTGCCTGTTAACAGGTAGTTAATAGGCAGAAAAAAGGATTAGTACCAATTTACCTTCACAGGTGAAGGCTTCCTGACCTTGGAGAACCCCGCCGGGTTGGAGGAGACGTGAAGGAGGTCTGCGGCGGTCGGAGGCACCTGGAAGTAAGATGTAGAGGTGAGTGATGGGTGCAAATGTGGAGTGGTAAGTATGTGAGGTGAGTGATAAGTGTTAAAAAATGTTCACTTACCTTGTTTTCTTCCTACAGCCTTCAGCCACGCTGGATCGGCAGACCCGACATCCTCCTTGTCGATTTCACAGACTGGCTGTTGGATCCTCCGAACCAACAGCCATGTAAAATCGACAAAGTAGAAAGGTTTGATGAGTCCTGAACACAAGGAATCATCAAACGACAGAGAATGTCAGTGTTTGACAGCTTCACAGAGCTGTCAAACGCTGACATTTCTTCTTTCAAGAAGTCTTGACAGATAGCACATCTGACGTTGATGTGCTCTGTCAGTGACTTCCTCCCTAGATTGACTGCTTAGCCCGCAGGGTGAGCTTAACAAGGTCAATCAGGGGAAAATCAGTCTGGTTGGTCAGACGAGGATGGAGGCGGGACATTGACACGACAAGCAGCAGTCCTGCCTCCAACTCGTCTCCGTCCGCAAAATCCAGCCCATAGCCTCTATTTATAAAGCCCAGGATCCTGTATGCTTTTTTAACTGCTTTCTCAACCTGCCCTGCCACCTTAAAAGATTTGTGCACATATACTCCTAAGTCTCTCTGTTCATGCACCCCCTTTAGAATTGTACCCTTTAGTTTATATTGCCCCTCCTCGTTCTTCCTACGAAAATATATCACTTTGCATTTTTCTGCGTTAAATTTCATCTGCCACGTGTCCACCCATTCCACCAGCCTGTCTATGTATTCTTGAAATCTATCACTATCCTCCTCAATGTTCACTATACTTCCAAGTTTTGTGTCATCTGCAAATTTTGAAATTGTGCCCTGTACACCCAAGTCCAGGTAATTAATATATATCAAGAAAAGCAGTGTTTTTTTTAATTCGTTCCTGGGATGTGGGGGTCACTGGCATGGCCAGCATTTATTGCTCATCCCTAATTACCCTTGAGAAGGTGGTGGTGAGCCGCCTTCTTGAACCACTGCAGTCCGTGTGATGAAGGTACTCACACAGTGCTGTTAGGGAGGGAGTTCCAGGATTTTGACCCAGCGACGATGAAGGATCGACGATATACTTTTAAGTCAGGATGGTGTGTGACTTGGAGGGGAACTTGGAGGTGGTGGTGTTCCCATGCGCCTGCTGCCCTTGTCCTTCTAGGTGGAAGAGGTCGCGGGTTTGGGTGGTGCTGCCGAAGAAGCCTTGGCGAGTTGCTGCAATGCATCTTGCAGATGGTACACACTGCAGCCACGGTCTGCTGGTGGTGGAGGGAGTGAATGTTTAAGGTGGTGGATGGGGTGCCAATCAAGCGGGCTGCTTTGTCCTGGATGGTGTCGAGCCTCTTGAGTGTTGTTGGAGCTGCACTCATCTAGGCAAGTGGAGAGTATTCCATCACACTCATGACTTGAGCCTTGCAGATGGTGGAAAGGCTTTGGGGAGTCAGGAGGTGAGACACTCGCCGCAGAATACCTAGCCTCTGACCTGCTCTTGTTGCCACAGTGTTTATGTGGCTGGTCCAGTTAAATTTCTGGTCAATGGTGACCCCCAGGATGTTGATGATGGGGGATTCGACGATGGTAATGCCATTGAATGTCAAGGGGTGGTGGTTAGACTTTCGCTTGTTGGATATAGTCATTCCTGGCACTTCTGTGGCGCGAACTGTTACCTGCCACTTATCAGGCCCAAGCCTAAACATCGTCCAGGTCTTGTTGCATGCGGGCATGGACTGCTTCATTATCTGAGGAGTTATGAATGGCACTGAACACTGTGCAGGTCATCAGCGAATATGCCCATTTCTGACCTTATGTTGGAGGGAAAGTCATTGATGAAGCAGCTGAAGACGGTTCTAGTACTGACCCCTGGGGAACACCACTGTATACCTTCCTCCAGTCCAAAAAACAACCATTCACCACTACTCTCTGTTTCCTGTCACTTAGCCAATTTTGTATCCATGCTGCCACTGTCCCTTTTATTCCATGGGCTTCAACTTTGCTGGCAATCCTATTATGTGGCACTTTATCAACCCTCTCTGTTACCTCATCAAAAAACTCGATCAAGTTAGTTAAACACGATTTGCTTTTAACAAATTCGTGCTGGCTTTCCTTAATTAATCCACACTTGTCCAAGTGACTGTTAACTTTGTCCCTGATTATTGTTTCTGAAAGCTTCCCCACTACCGAGATTAAACTGACTGGCCTGTAGTTGCTGGGTTTATCCTTACACCCTTTTTTGAACAAGGGTGTAACATTTGCAATTCTCCTGTCCTCCGGCACCATCCCCGTATCTAAGGAGGATTGGAAGATTATGGCCAGTACCTCCGCAATTTCCTCCTTAACTTCCCTCAGCATCCTAGGATGCATCCCATCCAGTCCTGGTGACTTATCAACTTTAAGTACAGACAGACTTTCTACTACCTCCTCTATCAATTTTTATCTCATCCAGTATCTCCACTACCTCCTCTTTCACTATGACTTTGGCAGCATCTTCCTTGGTGAAGACAGATGCAAAGTACTCATTTAGTACCTCAGCCATGCCATCTGCATCCATGCGTAGGTCTCCTTTTTGGTCCTTAATCAGCCCCACCCCTCCTCTTACTACCCGTTTATTATTTATATGCCTATAGAAGACTTTTGAATTCCCTTTTATGTTAGCTGCCAATCTATTCTCATACTCTCTCTTTGCCCCTCTTATTTTCTTTTTCACTTCCCCTCTGAATTTTCTATATTCAGCCTGATTCTCACTTGTATTCTCTACCTGACATCTGTCATACGCGCTCTTTTTCTGCTTTATCTTACTCTCTATCTCTTTTGTCATCCAGGGAGCTCTGGCTTTAGTTGCCCAACCTTTCCCCCTCGTGGGAATGTACCTCAATTGTACCCGAACTATCTCCTCTTTAAAGCTAGCCCATTGTTCGATTACAGTTTTGCCTGCCAATCTTTGATTCCAATTTACCTGGGCCAGATCCGTTCTCAACCCACTGACATTTGCCTTCCTCCAATTAAGTATTTTTACTCTACATTGCTCCCTGTCATTTTCCATAGCTAATCTAAACCTTATGATAATGTGATCACTGTTCCCTAAATGTTCCTCTACTGACACTTGCTCCACTTGACCTATCTCATTCCCCAGAACCAGATTCAGCAATGCCTCCTCCCTCGTTGGGCCAGAAACGTACTGATCAAGAAAGTTCTGCTGAACACATTTCAGAAATTCTTCCCCCTCTCTGCCCTTAACATTATTACTATTGCAGTCTACATTAGTATAATTGAAGTCCCCCATAATTATTACTCTATAGTTCTTGCACCTCCCTGTAATTTCCTGCAAATTTGCTCCTCTATATCTTTCCCACTAGTTGGTGGCCTATAGAATACACCTAGTAGTGTAATGACACCTCTATTATTTCTTAACTCTAACCAAATAGATTCTGTCCTTGACCTCTCCAGGACATCTTTTCGCTCCAGCACTGTAACATTCTCCTTAACCAATACTGCCACACCACCTCCTATCTTTCCTGAACACCTTTTATCCAGGAATATTTAAAACCAAATCCTGCCCTTTTCTTGAGCCAGGTCGCTGTTACATTACATTTTTTGATGTAATATTGTATGGATATATGGATTAAATTGGATTGGAAAGTTTGCTTTGTGATGACTTTTATTTCAGCATTGTGGCCAAGTGGACGCTGTGATGGTCAGTAACAGAGCGAAGGTAAGGTGTGGGACAAATGTTGAAAGGCGAATTGGGGTTGTATTTACTGGTACCGCAGGTGGATAATTCGATCCTGAATATCCCAGTCAGAAAGGGGCTGTCTGGGTTGCCTCCTTCCTTCCACTTCCTCCTCTTCTGCTGCCTCCTCTTCTGCTCTTCCTCTTCCTCTTCCTCCCTCTGTGAGCAGCTTGTCTCCTTTGCTGCATCTCCATGTCATGCTGCAGCCCACGGGAGACTGCAACTAGAGCCCCCAGGACTGTGAGCAAATCATCTTCTCAGAGGCCTTCCTTTAAGAGACAAAGCCTTGCAAATTACCCGCAGCACTCCCTGCGCTCCCTGCACACTTTAGCAACTTTTTAAATGTATAACACCAAGCCACTACTCTAATTAAATGTAAAGAAACCAGTACAAAAGCAAAAATCTAAACTTACCTGAAAGCTGCCTATGTCCCTTTAGGAAGCGCTGGCAGCAGCTCCATTTTACTGCTGCACACACGTTCTGCCGTGCGTGCTTTGGAGAGGGCATTTAATATGAGCGGCGACATCCAAAATACCAGATTGTGCGTCAATTCAGCGTTGCACGCTGATTGTCACCACAACCTGGCTTATCTAAATATGTGAAGCGAGCGCAGGCAACGGCAGCGCTGCCGACCTGCCAAAAATGGCGGCCGCTACGTTCCACGGGCAGAAGCGAGGCAGCCACCATTTTTTCTTCCAAACCAGCCTCAACGGCCAACAAATACTCAGGGAACAGAGAAGGTTATAGAAAGTAAAAATAAAATACCTGACAAAAGTAAAGCAGGTGACAGGAAAATAAGAGCACATTAAATTGCCTGTATAGCACTGTACAGAGCATCAGCAACAACATGGGGGAATTGGAGGCAATAATTAAAAATGAAAAAAAAGGGATAACAGAAACACGGCTGTAGACAAGACAAGATTGGCAGTTAGATATTACAGGCTATAATATATTTAGAAATGCTAGAGAAGGAGAAAGAACTAGTAGGGAAGCTGTGTTAATCAGAAGTAACATAATGTCAGTAGCAGGAAATTACATAACTAACAAAGAGGTGGATTGAGATACTGGATTGAATGGGATTAGTCACAGTATTAGGATATATATTACAGGCCACCAAGTGGTGGAAAGAAGTAGAGGGAGAAATATGTAGGCAAGTATATGATATGAGTCAAAAGCACAAAATCGTAATTGTGGAGGATTTCAACTACCCCTAGAAAGTGGCAAAGAGGGGCAGTGAAAGGGAACTTGGGATGGGGTTTATACAGTGTGTACAAGACTCCTTTTTGTCCCAGTATGTAAGAAGCCCAACAAGGGAGGAAGCACTGCTAGACCTAGTAATGGGAAATGAACAGGAGCAGATAAGAGAAGTAAGCATGGGAGCCATCTAGGAAGTAGTGCTCACAACATAATAAGATTTAAGATAATGATTGGCAGAGATATAGATGGTACAAAGACCAAAGTAATAGATTGGACACAGAACAGCAACTATGAGGGAATGACGATGGAGCAAAGGAAGGTAAATTGGATCAAAATATTGACAGCAAAGAAGTAGAACAACAGTAGGCCATATTTAAAGGGGTGATCGTTAGAGTTTAGGAGAAATATATTCCACTAAAACACAAGAATAAACTAGCAATTATGAGACTGCATGGACTGAAATATAGAGGTGGGGATAAAATTGAATCTAAAGAAAAGGGCATACGCAAATTACATAAACAATAAAGGAGAGGATGGCAAAAGGGAATATGGCCGGAATTTTCCAGCAGCCGTGCATGCGGGATTGGAGGCGGGTTGGGAGTGAAAGTTGAAATAAATTGGAGTGGGTCGGAAACCCGCCATCATTCCACCTCCTCGCGCCTTTTACTTGGGTGCGTTTGCCAGCGCGACCGGAACGGCAGAGGCGGCCGACCTAATTTAGATAATTATTAGGTTGTTGTCAGAACCTTAAGTGTCCTTTTAACCCTACCTTTGGAATTTCACTGCATGAGCACGGGAATCACGCTGCTCGGGAACCACGTCTGTGAACCTGAGGCGGAAGTTTAGTGGCCATTGATGGAACTCATTAATGCACAGCATGGAAAGCACAATACATACTCCCACCTGACATCTGCTTACTTTCCTAAGACAGATGCTGTTGCTGAATGCATTATCAGCACAGATTTAGGTTTCTAGAGGTTGCAAGTGTTTTCAGCAAATTTGGGAACCACTGTCAACTCATTGGTAGAACCTATCGCACCATTGACAGATTGCTTCTCTCGTCTCTACTTGACCTGCCATCTATTCCATCAACAGGGGTGCCGTTTATACTTTCTCACCTTGGTCCTCGGAATCAGACCACTATGAGCCCCAACACCAGCAGCACCAGGCACACCAGCAGCAGCAACACCACCACCACCAAACTTCTCCTCAGTGACCTGATGCTGCACAGGACAGAAGTCATCAATGCAGGGCTGCACCACGCCAGAGGCGATACCCCCAACACAGGGTATAAAGGCAGAGGATGAGCTTCCTCAACATGACTGAGCAACAGTGCCAGGTCGTCGCAGACATTTGCAGATTGCTGGAGCAAGACCTGCAGCCCAGAGGAACATAGAAACATAGGAGCACGACTAGGCCATTCCGCCCTTTGAGCCTGCTCCGCCATTTAATATGATCATGGCTGATCCTCTATCTCAATACCATATTCCCGCTCTCTGCCCATACCCCTTGATGCCTTTTGTGTCTAGAAATCTATCTATCTCCTTCTTAAATATATTCAGTGACTTGGCCTCCACAGCCTTCTGTGGTAGAGAATTCCACAGGTTCACCACCCTCTGAGTGAAGAAATGTCTCCTCATCTCAGTCCTAAATGTCCTACCCCATATCCTGAGACTGTGACCCCTCGTTCTAGACCCCCCAGCCAGGGGAAACATCCTCCCTACATCCAGTCTGTCTAGCCCTGTCAGAATTTCATACATTTCAATGAGATCCCCTCTCATTCTTCTAAACTCTAGTGAATACAGGCCTAGTTGACCCAATCTCTCCTCATACGACTGTCCTACTATCCCAGGAATCAGTCTGGTGAACCTTCGCTGCACTCCCTCTATAGCAAGTATATCCTTTCTTAGGTAAGGAGACCAAAACTGCACACAGTACTCCAGGTGTGGTCTCACCAAGGCCCTGTACAACTGTAGTAAGACATCCTTGCTCCTGTACTCAAATCCTCTTGCAATGAAGGCCAACATACCATTTGCCTTCCTAACTGCTTGCTGCAGCTGCATGTTTGCTTTCAGTGACTGGTGTACAAGGACACCCAGGTCCCTTTGTACATCAGCATTTCCCAATCTATCACCATTTAAATAATACTCTACCTTTCTGTTTTTCCTACCGAAGTGGATAACTTCACATTTATCCACGTTATACTGCATCTGCCATGTATTTGCCCACTCACTCAACTTGTCTAAATCGCCTTGAAGCCTCTTTGCATCCTCCTCACAACTCACAATCCCACCTAGTTTTGTGTCGTCAGCAAACTTGGAAATATTACATTTGGTTCCCTCATCCATATCATTGATATATATTTTGTGACTAGCTGGGGCCCAAGCACTGATCCCTGTGGTACCCCACTAGTCACCGCCTGCCACCCCGAAAAAGACCCATTTATTCCTACTCTCTGTTTCCTGTCTGGTAACCAATTTTCAATCCATGCCAGTATATTACCCCCAATCCCATGTGCTTTAATTTTGCACACTAACCTCTTATGTGGGACTTTATCAAAGGCCTTCTGAAAATCCAAATACACCACATCCACTGGTTCTCCCTTATCTATTCTATCAGTTACATCCTCAAAAAACTCCAGTAGGTTTGTCAAACGCGATTTCCCTTTCATAAATCCATGTTGACTTTGTCTAATCCTGTTGATATTTTCTAAGTGTCCTGTTTTCACATCCTTTATAATAGACTCTAGGGGGGAAAAATTCAGCTGCTTGCGCCTCCCGTTAGCGCCTTAAGAGGGCGCTAATGGGGCGTAAAGCAGCTAACGCCCGGGCGCAGCGCCGCCCACGCCTCCCGCAAAATTCAGCGGGAGGTTAGCGGCGGCACCAGCCGGTAGCGCCCTGTGGCGCTGCGCCGCCGGCGATAACGTCATCGCCGTGCGCAGCACCCCGCTCGCGCTCCAGCCGCGATCTTCAGTCGCGCCCCCTGATTTACCGCCAGACGCTATGTCCGACGGGTTCAGGGAGGCGTACGTGCGGCCGGGGCGGCGATATTTAAAGGGGAGGTGGCAGATGGTCATTTTTGTTGCTGGCCGCCTGCCAGCACCTGCCCCCGTTGCTGTCCCCGGCCCCCGTGAAGCCCCCCCACCGTGAAGTGCCGGCTGCGCTCCAAGAGCCCGGCACTTCTCTTGAGTGCCGGGCTCTTTTGCCGGCACTCCCGATCCCTGGGGGCCCAGCTGGGCCCCGGTTCGCGCTGCGCAGGGTCCCTCCCCTTTAAGAAGGGGAGGAAGGCCTGCAATACCGCGGCGCGACGTGCCGCAGCGCCTGGCGCTGCGGCACGTAGCGCCAGGATATTCCCTCGCAGCGCCCCAAGAGGGATGCGGGGTGCTTCCAGTGGCGCCCCGCTTCCCTCTTGGGGCGCAACCACTGAAGTTCCGGCGCGGGGCCGCTAATTTTTTTCGGGGCGCTAAAAGTAGCGCCCCGGCGAGGTTAGCGCCCCAAATGGGGCGCGACTCAATTTTTAGCCCTAGCATTTTCCCTACTACTGATGTTAGGCTAAGCGGTCTGCAGTTCCCGGTTTTCTCTCTCCCTCCTTTTTTATGTAGTGGGATTACATTTGCCACCCTCCAATCTGCAGGAACTGTTCCATAATCTTTTGAATTTTGGAAGATGACAACCACTGCATCCACTATTTCCATGGCTACCTCTTTTAGTACTCTGGGATGCAGATTACCAGGCCCTGGGAATTTATCAGCTTTCAGTTCCATTAATTTCTCGAGCACTATTTTTTTTACCCATACTAATTTCCTTTAATTCCTCCTTCTCACTAGACTCAGGGGTAGAAATTAGGTCGCGCCCCATTTGGGGCGCAAATATCGTCCGCGCGCAAATATTAGCGCCTGGCGCTAATTATCGGCACTGACAGGAAACTTCACTTTTACCGCCCCGGGAGGTGAGTGGAGCGCTAAATTAGGCGCTGCACACCTCTCTTAAGGCGCAAAGGCCTAGGAGTGAGGCGCTACCTCAGCGCACGAGCGCAGCGCAGCTGCTGCCAGTTAGCGAGGGAACACAGACACACTGGCGCCGGACACTTCTTAAAGCGGGGGGGGGCCACTTGCTCCCCAGCCACACCCTGCTCATTGCAGCCTTGAATCTCAGCCTGGAGAGACCTGTAATCCATTTTGCTGCCAAGCATGGAGAGGGTGAGAGAACACGCTCATCGCTTCACCGAGCGGGCCTTGGATGCTCTGGTTGGCGCAGTGGAGCGCAGACGATGCATGCTGTTCCCGGAGAGTGGCAGGAGGCCTTTGCCGCGCGAGTTCAGAAGAGTGTGGAGGGAGGTGGCTCAGAGCGTCTCCTCCAGGAGCATGGTGCCCAGGACCCATGATCAGTGCCGCAAAAAATTCAACGACCTCACTCGGGTCGTCAGGGTGAGTGGCTTTTTCTCAATACCTCTCCATCCCTCCATCTCAACCTCACTATATGGCCAGAGGGTCTTAAAACTCCAATGCACAACACTCATGCAACACCTATGGCCCTTTCATCAAACACACACACACATTCCACACTTTGCATACAGTAAGGGCTATTCACCTATGGGAGGCACATCAGGCAAGACCATGGCTGCATATTGTAAGGGCTATTCACCTATGGGAGGCACATCAGGCAAGACCATGGCTGCATATTGTAAGGGCTATTCACCTATGGGAGGCACATCAGGCAAGACCATGGCTGTATATTTACTCAGATGCTGTCCTTTTTCTTGCAGGCTAAGCTGGCTCATAATCGGAGACAGCAGCAACGGACGGGTGGAGGGCGGCTTCAGCTGCAACCCCTCAGCGATCTGGAGGAGCGCGTCCACAGGATTGTGGCAAGCCGGGTGATCGGTCCCGTCGCCACTGGGGACGCCGACCCCGTTGTGGACAGCAATGGTAAGGTCATCACCTTTTTGTCCTCTGTCCTTCCACTTGTCCCTCACAATACCAGCCTTTGACACTTTCAATCCAACTTGCTAACTCGCTGCACTTATTCCTCCCTTACTGCCACCCTGTCCTCACGCTAAAGCCACTCTTGTACCTCCCTGCTTTCAGATGGTGATTCACCAGCTGAGGAGATGGTCCCTGAAGCTGCCACTGGGAGTGATGCTGCAGCTGAGGAGGAAGAGGAAGCCGGAGCATCAGTGCCACCCTCTCCCGAGGAAGCCCATGGCCACACTGGGAACACGCCTTCCCCGGAGGGGAGCAGGGGGGAAGGGGCTGATGATGGTGAAGCTCCAGGACCCAGCGGGCTGCAGCAACGCCATGGGGGGGGGGGAGGGAAGAACGGGAGCCTTCTCCCCAGAGGGAGAGTATGCCAGACACTCCTAATGCAATGGACGCAGAGGAGGAGCGGCTGATTGCAGAAATGAACAGCCAGGCGGTGGGCATGCACACTGAGCTCATGGGTGCAGTGGGAAGGGTGCCCGAATGCATTCAGGCACTGGCAAGGAGTGTGGAGCACTTCGCTGTAGCACAGGCGGATGCCACACTAAAGCTTAGTGCTGCAATTCAGTCACTGGCTGCCAGGAACCCATCTGAGACTGCTCTCATGCAGACTCAGATTGAGGCCACGCGAGCACTGACTGCTGCCATCCTCGATGGTTCGTGCACATGTCCCCGGGGCTGTCACCGCGCCGCAGCAGGCCAGCAATCTGTTCTCCGGCAAATTGCTCCGGATGCTGAAGTGCTGCCCCGTGGGAGTGCCAGTGTGTCGGGCGAGCAGGGAGTTGCTGTCCTCTCTCACGATGACAGCATTCCTGCTGCCAACACTGTCACTTCTCCACTGCACTTGCCACCGCCTGTAGGACAGACTGCTGCCGCCCATGCAGAGTTGGTGCAGTCTGCAGCCGGGCCCTCCAGGCCCAGAAGTGGTCGAGGCCGTCCTTCAGGGGCATCTGCAGTGTCAGGGTCTGACGAGCAGCAGCCTTCCACCAGCCTTGCTGCAGCCACTGAGGTCCCATTACGGAGGAGCAGTAGGGTTAGAAGGGGGGAAGTGCGCAAGGGAAGGAGATCACCCTCGAAGGGCAAAAAGTAGGAGGTGTGCCAAAATGCTGGTCATTTTTTTATTAAAGGCCGAGGTTCATGGCCCAACTTTTGTTTAGTGTTTTGGACATTATCTCCAGGTTGTGAGAACCAGTTATGTTATTGACTGTTTTTTTGTGTTTATTTCTATGAGTTTGTCATGAGGAATTGACACACACAGAGTTTGTACAATAAATAAGTTTCTGTATTCAAAATATACATGGCTGGTGGTTGGAATTATTGGTGCCTTGGCCGGCTTAGGGGTTGCGTGCTGGGTTGATTCGTGTTTGTAGCAATGGCAGGGGCCCTAGAAGCAGCTTGCTATTAGTCGTTGACGGACGGCCCTTGCAGTTTGACCATTGTGGGCCGCCCTCCTGCCTTGGTGCTGCTGCTGATCATCGTCCTCGGCCTGTTCCTCCTCTTCCTCCTCCTCCTCTTGTGGTGCTGCAAGGCCTGGTGGCATTGGCTGCGTCCTGAGGATTGCCATGTTGTGCAACATGCAGCACACGACTACGAATTTCGAAACTTGCTCAGGCGAGTACTGCAGGGCTCCTCCGGAATGGTCCAGACAGCGGAATCGTTGTTTGAGCACGCCGATTGTGCGCTCAATAATGTTCCTGGTTGCTTGTTGGCTTTCCTGGTACCGCAGCTCAGCAGGGGTGTTTGGCGCACGGAGCGGTGTCATCAGCCAGGTGCTCAATGCGTACCCCTTGTCCCCCAGAAGCCAACCAACTGGCTGATGTGGTGCCTCGAAAATTTCTGCCACAGTACTCTGGCGCAGGATGAAAGCATCGTGGCAGCTGCCCGGATAGTGGGCATTGACAGCGAGAATCACCTGTCTGTGGTGACAGACCAACTGCACATTCAAGGAATGGAACCCCTTTCTGTTCCGGAACTCCTCTGCATTCTCTCGCGGAGCACGCAAAGCCACATGCGTGCAGTCAATGACGCCCTGCACCATGGGGAAGCCCGCTACCCTCGCAAAGCCCATAGCACGGTCATGCTGCTTGTCTGGGGTCATAGGGAAGGAGATGAAGTCTCGTCTCCTTGTGAAGAGGGCATTGGTGACCTGCCGGATGCAGCGATGCACCGCAAACTGGGAGATATTGGCGAGGTCCCCAACAGCAGCTTGGAATGAGCCAGTGGCGTAGAAGTTCAAAGCCACTGTGACCTTCACTGCCACCGACAGAGACGTCCTGGACCTCAGCTGAGGCTGCAGATCTGGCTGCAGCAGGTGGCAGAGCTCAGTGACCACCTCCTTGCTGAATCGCAGCCTTCGCAAACACAGCTCCTCGGACATGTGGATGTAGGAGAGCTGTTCACGATATACCCTGGGAGGGTAAGCTCTCCTGTACATGCGCCTGATGGCCCTCCTCCGTCTGGCCATCATTGCCACTCTCTGTCTGCGTCTCACTATCCTCCGATTGAGCTGGAGCAGGACGACGCCCCCAATCATTGCAGCCCCCATATTCTCTTTGCCAGAAAAGTAATGAGGTACAGCAACTAAAGTAGCAGCAAAGTTAGGATGAACTAGGCAAAACTACCTCACAAAGCGTTGAGTCAATGTAGAAGTCTCTCTCTCTCTCTCTCCGAATCTCTCTCTCTCTCAGAACGAGTGGTGCATAAATGTCGACCACAGAAAAAGACAGGAAGAGGCCCCCTTTAAATAGCGCCCCCCCCAGCCCCACACCGATTGATAACGTTCCAGTCTTCCGGTCGTTGGAAGCGCCAGGCGGTAAGGCAGGGGGCGCCACTCAATTTCCGCTCCGGGGCGCCCCAAGGGCGTTGCACCACGGAATGACGTCACAATCTGCGCGCGCAGGTGGTCGCAGCGGTAAGTTTTAGCGCCGCCGCACAATCTCAAGTTAAGTTCTCGAGCGGCGCAAACAGCGCTGCGCCCGGGCGTTAGCGCCTTAACGCCCCATTAGCGCCCTCTTAAGGCGCTAACGGGAGGCGCAACCAACTGAATTTTTACCCCTTGGTTCCCTCGTATTTCTGGGAAGTTATTTGTGTCCTCTTCCGTGAAGACAGAACCGAAGTGTTTGTTTAATTGCTATGCCTTTTCCTTGTTCCCCATTATAAATTCTCCCATTTCTGAATGCAAGGGACCTAAATTTGTTTTCAGTAATCTTTTTCTTTTTACATCCGCTTTTATGTTCCTTGCAAGTTTACTCTCATACTTTACTTTTCCCCTCTTGATCAATCTCTTGGTCCTTTTTTGCTGAACTCTAAACTGCTCCCAATCCTCAGGCTTGCTACTTTTTATGGCAACTTTATATGACTCCTCTTTGGATCTAATACTATCCTTAATTTCTTTTGTTAGCCATGGTTGGGCCGCTTTTCCTTTTGTGTTTTTGCGCCAGAAAGGAATGTATAACTGTTGCAATTCATGCATTCGTTCCTTAAATGTTAGCTATTGCCTATCCACCGTCATGCCTTTTAATAAAGCTCCCCAATCTATCATAGCCAACTCACGCCTCATACCTTCGTAGTTTCCTTTGTTTAGATTTAAGACCCTAGTTTCAGATTGGACTTCTTCACTTTCCATTTTAATGAAGAATTCTATCATGTTATGGTTACACTTCCCTAAAGGACCCCGCACAACAAGATTATTAATTAACTCCTTCTCATTGCGCAATACCCAATCTAGGATAGCCTGTTCCCTAGCTGGCTCCTCAATGTACTGGTCTAAAAAACCATCTCATCCACACTCCAGGAATTCATCCTCCACAGTATTATTGCTAATTTGGTTTGGCCAGTCTATATGTAGATTAAAGTCTCCCATGATTACTGTAGTACCCTTGTTACATGCATCTCTAATTTCCTGTTTGATGCCATCCCCTACATTACCACTACTGTTTGGAGGCCTATAGACAACTCCCACCAATGTTTTCTGCCCCTTGGTGCTTCTTAGCTCCACCCAGACTGATTCTACATCTTGATTTTCTGAGCCAATATCCTTTCTCACTATTGCTCTGATTTCATCCTTTACTAAGGCCACCCCACCTCCTTTTCCTTTTTGCCTGTCCTTCCTAAATATCAAATATCCTTGTATATTCAGCTCCCAGCCTTGGTCACCCTGCAGCTATGTCTCCGTAATTGCAATTATATCATATCCGTTTATATCTATTTCTGCTGTTAATTCGTCTACCTTATTACGAATACTTCGTGCATTCAGATACAGTGCCTTTAGATTTGTCTTTTTAACATTTTTAGACATCTTAACATTTTGTACTATGGCCCTATTTGTCTTATTACCATTTTATCTTACCCGGACCCTATTTGTTAGTGCACTCCTTTGTTTGCACGCTCTGTCCCTTCCTGACACAATCTGGTTATCCTTACCCCAATCACTTTCCTGCACTGCTTCCTTGTCTTGTTTCTTTAGTATTCTAAATTTCTCTCCACTAGGACCCCCCCCCCCCACCCACCCTTATTTAGTTTAAAGCCCTATCTACCTCCCTAGTTATTCGATTCGCTAGAACTCTGGTCCCAGCATGGTTCAGGTGTAGTCCATCCCAACGGAACAGCTCTCTCTTTCCCCAGTACTGGTGCCAGTGCCCCATGAATCGAAACCCACTTCTCCCACACCAATCTTTGAGCCACGCATTCATCTCCCTGATCCTATTAACCCTATGCCAATTTGCTCGTGGCTCTGGTAATAATCCAGAGATTATGACTTTTGTGGTTCTGCTTTTTAATTTAGTCCCTAGCTGCTCAAACTCTCTCAGCAGAACCTCTTTCTTTGTCCTACCTATGTTGTTGGTACCTACATGGACCTCCCCCTCCCACTTCAAGTTCTTCTCCAGCCCGGAGGAGATGTCCTTTACCCTGCCACCGGGTGGGCAACATAGCCTTTGGGACTCACGCTCCTGGCTGCAGAGAACAGTGTCTATCCCCCTAACTATACTGCCACCTATTACAACCACCTTCCTTTTTACTCCCCCCACTTGAACGGCTTCCTGTACCACGGTGCCGTGGTCAGTTTGCTCATCCTCCCTGCAGTCCCCGCACTGGTCCACAAGGGTTGCATGAACCTCAAATCTATTGGACAAGTGCAGGGACTGAGGCTCCTGCAATATTACCTCCTGGATCCCTGTACCTGCCTCACTCACAGTCACACCCTCCTATCCCTGACCACGTGTCAATTCTAAAAGGTCAAGGTAACTTTCTCCCTCCCTGATGTCACGCAATGTCTGCAGCTCGGACTCCAGCTCCTCAACTCGGAGCCGAAACTCCTCGAGCCGCAGACATAATCGCCCTGGACAAAAATGTCCACAAGCTCCCACATGTTGCAGCAGCAACACATCTGCTGTCCTCCCATTATTTTATTTGTTTAATTAATTTGTTTAGTATTAATCAAATTATTCACCTCATTTAGTTTATTAAATTAATTAAATTAAGTTTAGTTTTTAAAATTTAGTCCACTGTCACTATCTTAAAACTTAGCCCACAGTCACTACCAATCACTTACCTGCCTTACCTGTACCGTTACATTGCCGTTTTCTCTTGTTGATGCAGGTCTGTTGCTGCTTTTATCCTCAGCTCTCAGGCCTCTGTCTGCTCTCGCTCAGGTCTGCCACCGTCCTCTGCAGGAGAAGTTAAGAAAAGCAAGCACCTCCTTCCCCCACTTCACCAAACTCCCACACTTACCAAACTCACAGTTGTTCACTCTGTGCTGCTGCACTCACAGGCCCCTGTATTTATACTGTTTGTGACTCAGATGAGTCACCACTGCTCTGCTACGGTTTCAGGAACCAGTTTAATCCAGTTAGCTAATTAACTAACTACAGCAGCTCTCCAGCAGGAGATCTTGCTTGTTTGTCTCTGCTTAAGCCTGAAGAAACTTTAAAGTTTAAATTTTAACTTAAACAGTTGATGTTACGTAAGAGCTACTAGCAATTAACATAGATTTTAAAAGAGATTAACCCTTAAAACTCCCACACTTACCAAACTTGCAGTTGTTCACTCTGTGCTGCTGCACTCAGCTGTCAAATTCACCAGTGTCCTCAACTTCTTGCTTTAGGCTCCTTACAGAGATCTGCAGCAGATATTTGTGGGATCTTGCCACCCACAGATGCATCACACAGGTCACTGATGCCCTATTTGACAAGTCAGCCAATTATATCAACTTTGCCACTGATGAAGCCAGTGTTACTCAGCGGGCGCTCGACTTTGCCGCTCTGCTTGGCTTCCCACAGGTGCAGGGCATCAGAGACTGCACACATGTGGCCATCAGGGCACCCAATCATCACCCAGGAGTCTTTGTCAACCACAAGGGCTTCCACTCCCTCAATGTGCAGTTCGTCTGCAACCATAGAAAGATCATCATGCACGTGTGCGCCAAATTCCCTGGCAGCCGCCGTGACTCTTTCATCCTGCACCAGTCCACCCTCCCTCAGCTCTTCGCACCTCCAAACAGACTTTCCAGCTGGCTGCCTGGAGACAAGGGCTATCCACTGAAGATGTGGCTCATGAAACACTTGAGGCCCAGGAGAGATATAATGAAAGCCACATGTCCACCAGCTGTGTCATACAGCAGACAATAGGTATGCTGAAAATGCGCTTCAGATGCCTTGACAGATCTGGAGGGGCCCGTCAGTACACACCAGCCAGGGTCTCCAAAATCGTCGTGGTCTGCTGTGTAACATATGCACAACATAGCACAGCAGCGAGGATTAGCGCTGCATGAGGAGCAAGGCTCTGAGCGCACAGACTCTTCAGAGGAGGAGGAGCATCAGCTGGAAGACGAGGAGGAGGAGCAGGAGAAACCTATGGTCCAGATTCCACCAGCACCTGAGAACATTACTGCTCGGGAGGCCAGGGATGGCCTCATCATGGCCAGATTTACTTAACGTCAGGCATTATACCCATATGGCTGCCATCTGCTGCACCAGGTTTCCACCACCCCATAGCAAAACCATAAAGCATCCCTGCAATGACCAAGCCAGTCCATTCAAACTGACCACCATTGCTGGAGGTAAGGTTATGTCTCACCATTCACTCCAACTCACTAAGCCACTTCCAAAGGTGCAGACAAAATTGGCCACGACTGGAAAGTGGAGAAAATACATATTTTTATCTGTGACATCAGAGTAACGGAAGCTTAACACAAATAGTTATTAAAACACCCAGTGCTCACCCCTGTGCATCTATTTGTGTGTCATCTTTCCCTTACGCATGCGTCTACAAGGTGCAACCCCTGTGGCTTCAGCAAAGGTTAAGGCAGCCTGCTCACTTCCCTGCTGCGACTGCATAGACACTTTTGGTGGACGTCCTCTGGGTCATGGAGCCTGTGATGGCCCCGCCAAAGATTGTTCCTCCTGCGACTGTGCAAAGGCAGACTTGGCCATCGCGATCCCAGGAGCCGTGTGGGGCTTTGACTGAGGGGGATGAATCGGGGAAGAAGTGTGAGCACTTTGAGAGGAGCCCCCATTTCCACGTCCCCTCTCACCTTCATGCCTCTCATGGGCCACCCACAATTCCCTGCTAGCAAGGTGCTGGAGAGCAACTTGCTGCACAGCAGTGGGACCATGAGAACCCAAGTCTACGTTGACATCCCTGCTAGAGAGGAGGTCTATGAGCCTCTGCCGTCTATTCTCCATAGATAGCATGTGCTCATGTGAGTGGCGTATTAGCTGCTCCATGTAGGTGACCATCCTTTTCATGGAAGAGCCTGCAGTCTCTATCGCCTGCGACATGGTGGTGCTCATGTTGGAGATGGACTCCTCCAAACTCTGCACATTTGCAGACATTGTGGTCGCAAAACCTGTCAAAGCCTCCTGCACTTCTTCCTGTACCTCCAGGATCGCCCTCTTTCTCGACGGCTCCTGAGGCTCAGCGTCTGCATGCAGCTGAGCAGAGCTGGGAGCGTCCTGCACCCTCCGGCAAGGAGTCTCCACTGCTGTCCCTGTCTCCACCATCTCCTCTTGCTCACTTGTGACTTGTGACACACCAGGTGACAACACTACTCTATCTTGTGTGGGATTCACAGAGGTGTGTGTATCTGTGCTGGTGCTGGGTATGCTTATGTGTACTGGCGGTACACCCTCAGAGGCTGGAGGCTCCTCTTCCTGGACAGTGGGGGGATGCTCTTGATGGACCTCTGGGAGAGTAAAGAGATGATTTAGAAATGTCATATCAAGAATGGGTAACGATACCATTATGCACATGATGAACATTCACTGGCTGCTGACATCAGTCCCCATATGAGTGACTGCAGTATGCCATGAGATGTAATTCTGACACCAGGTTTCTAAGACGTCCCCCTCTCTGCGTCTCCCACCGCCAGCTGCACTGCAACTCCTGAGACCTCCAGGGTGACCTCCTCTGCTGCAGTTAACGTGGCCAATGATGGAGGGCCACCTTCGGTTCTCTCCCTCTCCCTCTTATTGTGGGCTCTCTTCTCATGCAAGGAGGGAAAGAAGAGAAGTTTGAGTGAGAGTGATGGAATGAGTGTAAGGAATGGATGGGTTACATCTGTGGAGGGTGACTATGAGGGAGTGGGTTGCCAATGCCAAATGGCCTCCTTGTGTGTTGTTACTTGGTATGATTGCAATGTGGCCAAGACTCCTTTAAATATCCCAGCTAGAAATGAGTCTTCGATGACATCGTCAGACCCGTACCATTTAATAGGACCGGGTACCACACAGGGCGGTCTTAATAGGTGCCATTAAGGGAAAGTCACTCAGAGGAGAGCATGAAATGGGGAACGGGGTCGCGACCCACCACGCCGACTGCCGATCACACACGACCCGCCCAGGTAAACAAAATTTCGGCCGATGAGTTTCAGAATGAGGTTAAAAAGGCAATTAGGAAGGCAAAGAGGAAATATAGAGGAAAATATCAAAGAATGTACAAAGTGTACAAATTTCTTCTACCCCATTGAATTTTGAAAGGCCTTCGATAAGGTGCCACATAAGAAACTCATGACAAGGTCACTAGCGCCACGCTCTCCTGTGGCTCAGAAATTCACTCTCGCCCCCTGCCTGAGTGCCTGCCGTTAGCAACGACAGGTAGAGGAGGCGGTATCCAGTCGGATGAGCGCTGGAGGAGCGCTCTATTAAAGGCGTCAACATCCGGTTTATCTTTAGTCGGCAAAGAATGCTACTTTGTCAGTTTGACATCGGCAAACAGGCGTTTCGAGCGATTTCAGCGTTTATCACTTGAAGGAGTCTTCTGCCTCGAAAAATTATTCCGTTTCATTTAGGTGAAATTTGAAAGTGCAACATTTCCATACTTTAATGGGAGCTGTACTGGCACTGGACCTCGCCTTCCAACGTCAATGTCGGAGGCAGCGGAGGCAGAACGAAAGATTGCAAAATGTGGCCAGAGGGAGGAGGGCCAACTGGGCTCACAACAGGAGGTCTTACCCTCCCAGGGTATTCTGGCAGCATTTCTCCCACATCAATTTCACTGAAGAACAGTGTCTTAGAAGGCTCCACTTCACCAAGGAGGTGGCCACAGAGCTCTGCCACCTCCTGCAGCCAGACCTCGAGCCTCACATCAGGACCACCAGGGCTCTCTCAGTGGCAGTCAAGGTCACCGTTGCCCTCAATTTCTATGCCAGTGGATCCTTCCAGTGTGCAACAGAGACATATCAAACATATCGCAGTTCGCCGTCCATTGCTGCAGCCGCAAGGTCACAGATGTTCTCTACAGAAGGAGAAGGGACTAAATTTCCTTCCCCATAACCAGAGAGAAGCAGGGTGAGCGTGCATGTGGCTTTGCCAGGATAGCGGGCTTCCCCATGGTGCAGGGCGCCATTGACTGCACCCACGTCACTGTGGTAACACAATACAGCTTCCTGTGACTCGAACTTTATTGCATCACTTCCTGTGATTAGTCCAGGATAAATACTGGACTGATCAGTTGGATCCTGGAGAGGCATAGAGTAAGACCTCTTTTGTATGTAGCACCTTTTTAGTTGATTAAAGCTTACTTTAATTTCACCACGCGTAAGGCTCATTCTTACGACAATTTAATCAACTTTGGAAAACTTCGCACTCAAACTTTTTGGACGAACTCGGAACTAAGGATCCAGGGAATCACCCATCATGGAAAACATCCTTAAACCATCGCGTCTTGACTTGGACCCAAACACCCCAGCAGCCGGTAAGGTGTGGAAACACTGGTATCGCACGTTTGACAATTTTCTTGAATATTTAACGGCTGATGATGACTCAAAGTTGCGGATACTCATCAACTGTGTCACCCCGAATGTATTTCAGTATGTGGAGGAATGGGACAGTTACGAGGAGGCAATTCGGACGCTTAAGAGACTATATACTAAGACACCGAATGAGGTCTATGCCAGACATCTACTAGCTACAGCCCAACAAGGGCCGGAGGAATCCATTGATAAATTCCTCCAAGAGCTTCGCAGACTTAGTATGGACTGTAACTTTCAGGCGGCCTCAGCTGAGCTGTACCGTGAAGAAATGATCCGTGATGCTTTCATCTGCGGGCTTGCCTCCCCATTTATACGCCAGCGTCTACTGGAAAGTAAGACACTTGAGCTTCAGAGAGCTTATGACATGGCTTGCTCTCTAGATCTGGCAAAAAGAAATGCAGACCTTTATACAGTGCCCAGACCTCGGTCTACTGCCTTAACTACAGTCAGGCAATTTAAGAGGCCACAGGTGAACTCTATTAGGGAGGTCTTTATCCCTGACGATCAATCTGATGACTTCACTGATGAAGAGGATGATGACCCCACTGTGGCAGCCTCTTGGCAATCTAAGAAATGCTTCTTTTGTGGTGATGAGTTTCACCCTCGGAAATTCTGCCCTGCTCGCAATGCGTTTTGCAGTCATTGCAACAAAAAGGGTCATTTTGCAAAGGTTTGCCTATCAAGAGCCTCTACGAGGGCTTATCAAGCTAAGTCCTACCGAACTGCCCCGGTAAGGGCCTATCAAGATGTTCCGGCTAGAATCTATCGTGCTTCCTCTCGGGTTTCCTCTCGAAGAAACACACCTAGAGTTTCAGCCACTCTTTGTGCAACGACACCAATTACAGCTGCTTGTCCTCAGAACCTATTCCATGCAGCTACAAAAGCATCAATTAATGGACATACTTTAGATGCCTTAATTGACTCAGGTAGCACTGATAGTTTCATTAGGGAACAGATTGTTGCAGAGTTAAAGCTACATGTTTTCCCATCGGACCAGGCAGTTGCGATGGCTCAGTCATCACTTAATACCAGAATTTCTGGCTTTTGTATGGTTGAAATAACACTTAATGGTCACAGGTATCCCTCCACCCGGCTTTCGGTGCTCAAGGACTTATGTAGTGATCTTATCTTAGGGCTGGATTTTCAAAAGCAGCATAAGAAGCTCACCATTGAGTTCGGCGGATCCAAACCTGAACTCACTATTTCTAATATACTACCTCGATTACCGTTCTGTGCATTGTCAGCAGCTTCACTGGATGAACCCTCACTGTTTACCAGTATCCCTCCTCGATGCAAACCGATTATAACAAAGTCACGACGTTTCAGTCAGGAAGACCAGTCTTTTATTGCGGCTGAGATTTCTCGGCTTTTAGCAGAGGATATCATCGAGCCTTGTTCGTCGCCATGGCGCGCCCAGGTCGTTATTGTTAAGAACCCTCTACAACCTCACAAGAAACGGCTGTGCATTGACTATTCACAGACCATCAATGAATATACGGACTTGGACGCATACCCATTGCCGCGCATCGATGATATGGTTAATAAACTGGCTGAGTACACGGTGTTCTCAACATATGATCTGAAAAGTGCCTATCATCAGGTACCCTTGAAGGTCTCAGACAAGCAGTATACGGCCTTTGAAGCCAATGGACGGCTGTATCAATTTCGTCGCCTCCCCTTTGGGGTCACTAATGGAGTGGCTGTCTTCCAGCGAGCAATGGATGACCTGGTCAAACAGGAAGACTTGAAGGATACGTTTCCTTATCTGGACAATATTACTGTCGCAGGTCGCAATCAGCGGGAACATGACGCCAATCTCCAACGATTTTGGGATGCACTCCAGCACCGTAATTTGACATTAAATGCGGCTAAATCCATTGAGTCACAACCAACCATCAACATCCTTGGCTATTGTGTGGGCAATGGCATCATTAAACCTGACCCTGAAAGGCTTCACCCACTCCAAGAACTCCCGCCACCTAAGAATCCGGCCTCCTTGCGCCGGGCCCTCGGCCTGTTTGCATACTATGCTAAATGGATTCCTAACTTCTCAGACCGAATTCAACCTCTACTGAAGGCCAGCACATTCCCACTAGACACAACGGCTGTTGCAGCCTTTAACCTCCTGAAAAAACAGTTGGAGAAAGCGGCTCTTCACTCCATCGATGAGAGTCTTCCTTTTGTTGTTGAGTGTGATGCCTCGGAGGTGGCGATCTCGGCCACTCTGAATCAGGACGGTCGTCCGGTGGCATTTTTGTCCAGGACTTTTCTAGGGGCTGAGCTACATTATCCTCCAGTCGAGAAAGAAGCTACAGCCATCATAGAGGCAGTACGGAAGTGGAGTCATCTCCTAGCTCGCCAGCACTTTACCTTAATCACGGACCAGCGATCGGTCGCCTTCATGCTCGATAATCGAAAACGGACCAAAATTAAAAATAATAAAATCCAGCTTTGGCGGCTGGAATTGGCCTCTTTTGGTTACACCATCCACTATCGACCTGGCAAGGAGAATGTGGCTCCGGATACCCTCACATGAGCATTCTGCTCCGCCATGGCACCCTCTACGCTCGTAGACATCCATGATGGGTTGTGTCATCCGGGCATTACTCGCATGCTACACTTCGTGCGGTCCCGAAATCTCCCATTCTCTACCGGGGATGTAAAGAAGATGTGCTCGGACTGCAGAGTCTGTGCGGAATTGAAACCTCGGTTTTTCCGCCCCTCGGGTGGTATACTCATACATGCGACCCAGCCAATGCAACGGCTTAGCATCGATTTTAAGGGGCCGTTGCCCTCTTCAACTCACAACACTTATCTATTGACCATGGTCGATGAGTATTCCCATTTTCCATTTGCCTTTCCCTGCCCCAATATGCTGACGACCACGGTTATCAGCTGCCTTGAGCAGGTATTTGCTTTCTGTGGCATGGCATCCTATGTTCATTCGGATCGGGGCCCTTCTTTTATGTCAGGAGAACTCAAGGCCTATCTCTCGGAACGGGGTATTGCTGCCAGCAAAACGACGCCTTATCATCCGGTCGGGAATGGGCAAGTCGAGCGTTTTAACGCTATCATCTGGAATGCGGTACGTCTGGCTTTGAGATCTCGGGGCCTACCCAACCAGCAATGGGAAGCAGTACTTCCAGACGCATTACACTCCACACGGTCCCTCCTTTCGACCGCCACAAATACGAAGCCTCATGAACGGTTCTTCCGATTTCAGCGTCGCTCATCCTATGGGATATCTCTCCCATCGTGGCTGACTGCACCGGGACCAGTGCTACTCCGAAGATATGTCCGGGCGTCTAAGAATGACCCCCTGGTAGATGAGGTTGAGCTCACTGACGTCAACCCTACCTACGCCTATATTCGGTATCCTGACGGTCGGGAATCTACCGTGTCATTGCGGGATCTGGCTCCCTGCCCGCCGAAACATAGAGGGACACCAGGGGATGATATTGTACCAGGCACATCTCTGGGCTCGCCAGGTGCCTCTCATCACGATCTGGATCTGACGCCGGCTGGTACCTCACTCCAGCGTGCAGACCTGGGGCAGACTGACTATGAGCCCGTCGGGGCTCGCACGCGCAGCCACGATCCACCCCGTACCGTACGCTCGGAAACGGATCTGCCACAGCCCTGCCCGACACCCGTTCGGGCACCAGTACAGAGTCAGGATCATCCTGACCCCTCACAGAGCGGGCTGGATCACTCGTACTCTGGTCCACGGCCCGCGGCGGGTAAACGGGCTAGGGGCCCTCTACCGCTACGAGAACCCAAACGGGTGCGGCTCTCCCTTGTCCAGCGGCTACGAAATGGAGGGAGCATCCCGGCCTCCTAATCTTTTGGGGGGGGGAGAATGTGGTAACACAATACAGCTTCCTGTGACTCGAACTTTATTGCATCACTTCCTGTGATTAGTCCAGGATAAATACTGGACTGATCAGTTGGATCCTGGAGAGGCATAGAGTAAGACCTCTTTTGTATGTAGCACCTTTTTAGTTGATTAAAGCTTACTTTATGTTCACCACGCGTAAGGCTCATTCTTACGACAGTCACTCTGCGGGCGGGCACCGCATCACAATCCAGAGGTATTCCGTAACCGCAAAGGCTACCACTCACCTAATGTGCAGTTGGTGTGCGACCACACACAGCGAATCCTCACCGTCAATGCCCGCTATCCTGGCAGCAGCCACGATGCCTTCATCCTGCACCAGCTCTGTTCCACCCACCACATGGAGCTTGTGGCTGGCTGCTGGGAGTCAAGGGCTATCCGCTCTCCACCTGGCTCATGACTCCCCTCCGCAACCCCAACACTTGTGCCCAGCACTCATATAATGAGAGCTATGCTACCACCAGGAACATCATTGAGTAGACCACCGGGGTGCTCAAGCAACGGTTCCGCTGCCTTGACCATTCGGGAGGAGCCCTCCAGTACTCGGCTGAGCGGGTGTCCCTTTTCGTCGTCGTCTGCTGCATGCTCCACAACTTGGCCATCATGAGGGTGCAGCCATTGCCACCAGGCATAGACGCACCACCTCAGGAGGAGGATGAGGGAGACAAGGAGGACGAGGATGAGGAGGAGGAGAACAAGGACCAGGAGCACGAACAGCAGCAACGGAGGATCCAGCCACTCAATCGGTCTTGTGGAAGGGCTGTCCGTAACCGCCTCGTCAATGGTGGAGTGGCAATGGTGGGAGCAGGAATGCTGTCATCCTGAGAGATTTCAGCAGGTTCCTGCTCCACTGACACACTGCCACTCCCCGGGGCAGCACCTCAGCATCCCTATCAATCTGCTGGAGCACAGATTGGTGGCCTGTTGCGACACCGTGAGATCCCCGGTGGACTGTGGTGGAGCCAGCAACGATGGCAGCAGTCAGAGCTTGCGTGGCATCAAGCTGAGACTGTATGAGAGCAGTCTGAGACTCGATGCCACCAACCATTGACTGCATGACAGCACTAAGACTTTGTGTCACTTCCGCCTGCGCTGCAATGGAAGCTGCCACATCGCCCATGACATGCATCATGAGGTCTGGATCCGCACGGTCTCTCTGGGAGTCCACCATCCTCAGCAGTGTGGAAATGATGGGCTCCATGCTGTGCACAGAGCTCTGTGCAATGTTGGAGGCGGACTCCTCCACGCTCCTTACCATTGCTGAGAGGCTCTCGGGCACCCTTGTCATTGCACCTATCATCTTGGAGTACATGCCCAGCACCCTTCTTGTGAACGCCTCCCCACCGAGATCTTCATCTGAGTCCTGTGCAGTAGAACTCGCGCATGAACTCGCCCTCCGGGGTGCTGGCTCCTGAGCTACCCTTTCCCCTTGCCTTGCTGCAGCCCGCTCATCCCCGGTGCATCATCCTGTGCAGATCCCGCTACTATACTAGCTTCTAAAGAGTGCATAGTGCCAGTATCTGAGCTGGTGCCTGCGGGTGATAGATGCAGTGACGCGGTACTTTGCTCCTCCTCCTCTTCTCCAGCCTCACTCTCAGTGGGAGGCTCAGGGACAGGCTGGTCATCTGGTTGCTGATTCTCTGAAAGCATAAAGGCACAAGACTCGTGTTAAGGTGAGGGCAGGGAGGCAGGAAGGGAGCAAGGAATGCAGTCAGTATCAGGAGCTGGAAAGTTGGAAAGGCTTGTGGTGTGAGGGGGAAGTAGGATGAGAGAAGGAGAGGGGATGAACATACCATTGTTGCCCCCAAGGGGGTTGACGTTGCCGACGGCCACGCCGCCCACCACCTGCTGCCCAATGAGTCGCAGCACTCGCTCCTCCAGGTGTGAGAGCTGCTGGAGCTGTGCATCACCCCCGCCTGTTCTCTGCTGCTCCCTCCTATTGTGAACCATCTTGGCCTGCAAGAGAAACAAATGTGTGTGAGTCAGAATCCAGCTATGTGTTTGAGAGATATGCCTGCCGTAGTTGAATAGCTGTGATTGTAGGCAAGGCATGAGATGTGGACGTGAGTTTGAGTAGGTGCAGATGCTTGGTGGGTGAGTGATGGGGGTGTGGTGGTTTGTGTAGTGTGTACACTGAGGTTCAGATGCTGGTATGTAGGACCCGTTGAAGCATGTACTCACCCAGACCACCCGAGTGAGGCTGTTGAATTTCTTCTGGCACTGTGTCTGGCTGCGTACGACCACACTACTGGCCGAGACCTCCTGGGCCACTTCACTCCACATTGCCCTGAATACCTGGGGCAATGGCCTCCTTCCAGTGTCTGGGAAGAGCACTGGCCTCCTTCGCTCCAATCCCGCGACCAATGCCTCCGATGCCTCGTCCATGAAACCACGAGCTCGCTCCCTGGGAGTGGGATCAGCCATCACGATCAGGGGATTGAGTTGTTAGCAGGTCGCCTTCACAGCCAGCACTGCTGATAATGAGGATCTGCACAATGATGTAACCTCCCCTTTAAGAGCTGGAAGGGGCCAGTGTGAAGGATCATTCCCGATTGCATAGCACCTGAAATTCATTATCACTCTGCTGGTAGTTCCCTGTTTAGGTCATTGGTGCTTGATTTAGCGCTCCAGCTCTTTCCAGGAGCGCTAACAGCCAATTATGGGGAAGCTCAGAATCATTCGCGCCTGGTCGCTAATTTTTCACGAATTCAAAAATGAGTGCCCCAAACGGCGCGATACCGAATTTCTCCCCCTAGGAGTTAAGGGAAGTTTCTCAGACTGAAGAAAGTGGGAAGTGGTGTCCCACAGGGATCCTTGCTGGACTACTGTTGCTCACCATATATATAAATGATTGAACTCATGATTGGGTGTAGAGGAGCAAAGAAATCTGGGAATACAGATGCATAAATCATTAAAAGTAGCTACACAAGTCGATAAGGCCATAAAGTGTGCAAACAAAGTACTGGGATTCATTTCTAGGGGAATAGAATACAAATGCAGTGAGGCGATGTTAAATTTATATAATTCCTTGGTTAGACCATACTTTGAGTACTGTGTGCAGTTCTGGTTTCCATACTGCAAAAATGATATGGAAGCAGGGCAGAAGGTGCATAAAAGATTGACAAGGGTGTTATCAGAATTAAGTGGATGCAACTATCAGGAAAGATTGAGCAGGCTGGGGCGCTTTTCTCTGAAAAGAAGAGTAAGAGGAGAACTGATAAGAGATAGCAGCACTTTTCGCAAAATGATAATTTTGGAACAAAACATTGAGCAGAATAATGCACAATATTAAACAATAAACCACAATGGGAGAAGATGTCCATGCTCATTGTTTGTAGCAAAATTGCAAGTGCATTCTTCATGTGCACATTTACAATGTTTCTATAAATCTACTCCTGAAATGTTTGTCAATATGAAGTCATTTTATGAATTAAAAGAGGATACATAGTAAGAATTTTATAAAACATAAGCTTAAAATAAATTATTAAAACCTGAAAATTATTTTTAGCGGTTATTGTGAGTGTTGAACACATTCCTATCAGATCCCTGTTTCTGTTATTCTACTGAGATAATGTTCCATTTTTTAAATGAACATGTTAATACATTTCTTAAAATAGCAGAGTTAGAAACTTGAAATGAGAAAGTCAAATGTTCCTAAAATAGCATTAGCAACAGTAATTTCTACCAGAACTCATAGAATCATAGAATAGTACAGCACAGAAGGAGGCCATTCTGCCCATCGAGTCTGTGCCAGCTCTTTCGAAGAGCAATCCAGTTAGTACCACTCCCCCGCTCTATCCCCATATCCCTGCAAATTTTCTCCTTCAAGAATTTACCTTCTTGATAAACTCTCACTATTCAGAAAATATTCTGTCGATTACAATAAGAATCTTGTGCATAACAACATAAGAACTTAAGAAATAGGAGCAGGAGTAGGCCATTTGGGCCTTCGAGCCTGCTCTGCCATTCAATAAGATCATGGCTGATCTTCTACCTCATCTCCACTTTCCTGCACTATCCCCATATCCCTTGATTCCCTCAATATTCAAAAGTCTATTGATCTCTTTCTTGAATATACTCAACAACTGAGCCGCCACAGCCCTCTGGGGTAGAGAATTCCAAAGATTCACCACCCTCTGAGTGAAGAAATTTCTCCTCATCTCAGTCCTAAATGGCCGTCCCCTTATTCTGATCTGAGAAGTCGCACAACACCAGGTTATAGTCCAACAGCTTTATTTGAAATCACAAGCTTTCGGAGCGCTGCTCCTTCGTCAGGTGAAGTGAAGAGATGCATATAGGCACAGCATATATAGTCAGAGAACACTGCCAGATGATTACAGTTAATCTTTCTAACTGCCCTTTATCACACCTCGGCAGAGAGATAATCACGGCAATCAAAGGTGTGGATGGTGTCCAAACAGGTCAGTCAGGAAAACATTACATCAAAGACAATGAGGTGGGGTCACAAGGGGTCAAATGTGGCAGATGCTGGGGTCTGTATGGAAAACAAAAGACTTTTTTTGCTGGAAATCACAGCAGGTCCGGCTGCATCTGTGTAGCGAGAACAAGCCAACGACGACTCGAGTCTGGATGACTCTACGTCAGGTGGGGTTACATGTAGCGTGACATGAACCCAAGATCCCGGTTGAGGCCGTCCTCATGGGTGCAGAACTTGGCTATCAGTTTCTGCTCGACGATTTTGCGTTGTTGTGTGTCTCGAAGGCCGCCTTGGAGAACGCTTACCCGAAGATCGGAGGCTGAATGTCCTTGACTGCTGAAGTGTTCCCCGACTGGGAGGGAACACTCCTGCCTGGCGATTGTTGTGCGGTGTCCGTTCATACGTTGACGCAGTGTCTGCATGGTCTCGCCGATGTACCATGCTCCGGGGCATCCTTTCCTGCAACGTATGAGGTAGACAACGCACAACAAGTACTGTGGAGTTGAGGGAGCACTCCTGCTCATCCGAGCTCCACAGGAATTTACTTTTGAAATTTTGAAAAATAACCTTTGGTTGGCGTCTGCTGCTGAGGTCAAAGTGGTTGCTGAAGAATCCAGAGGGCAGCACGTCCGGGCCCTGCTCCACTCGTTGCACTCTAATATCAGCAAGGGGGCTTAAAACAGGCATTAGGCCTCTCATTTACATATACAAGGGACCTAACACCTGGTTTAGATGGCCGTCAGGGCCGCTTGAAAAATGGCCTGACCTAATATCGGGGCGGAGGTCTTTCAGGCGTGTTTTGGGTGCGGCACATTGGTCCCCAAAATTGGTCCTCAATGCGCCTATTTTATGCCTGTAAAACAGGTATAATGAGGTCTAATTTCTACATTAAATTTTTAAAAATAATTATATGGATTAGTTGTAATTGAAAGACCACATATTTTACAAATGTGTGAACTCAATTAATATTATTAAGTTTTCATAGATTAATTTTGAATTGATTAACATGTTAACGCTTTTTTACAGTTAACTGAATCTATAGAGCATATCAAATTCATAATAGTAATTGCAAATTTAATGTTAATGCTTATTTATTTAAAAATTAAATGAGATGAAATATCAAATGAGTCTGGTGGGAGTGATGAGATGAGAAAATTGATTCTATTTTCACTGAATAGAAAATGAAGTGATGGAAAATGAAGGGTTGGGAGAAGCTGCACCTCATTAAGGTCTTATGGTACATATTAGTGAAGAGAATGACAGTAGTAAACTTGGCCTTATCCATATTAATAGAAGACAGATTGACATCGAAGAAAGCTGCCCACGAAGATCTAGCGATCTCTGTGGCGTTGATTTCACCTCTACCAACGCTAATTTGATTCTGGCGCCAAGCTTAGTGGATCTCCAGCATCCAGCAACAGTGATATCATCAAGCTGGCTAAGCAGCCAATCACATTGAAGAATTCTCACAGACAGCAAACAAGGAAGTAAAATGCACTGATTATCCTTCACTTTTACATCATTTTACAGAGAGCAAAATAAAGATTGGGACATACACGTGGTATTATGGTAGAAGCTGAAATATCATGAACAAACTTTAAAAAAAAATATTGGTCCTGGATTTCCGATTGGAGGCTCCCTCCCTCCGATCGGAAAACATCTACACACTTACCTGCTGGCCCGTAGGTCCCGAGACTTGCGATCCTGGGCCTCTCCACTACGAAATGCGCAGAGGCCCAGGTATCCCGGGGCGCATGCGGTTTGCAAGTGCCCCTGGGATCACGTGGGCCATGGGGAACCAATCAAAGAAGAGAATCCCCTTCACACTTTTGACAGGTCTCTACGCATGGATCTGTCAAAAGTATGAATGGGGATCACTTAAAAAACACAGGTAAACATTAAATATATATTTTTTAAATCACGTATTTAAAATGAGTTAAAATTACATTAAATTAAATATTTTAAACAAAAATTTTATTTTGTGAAAAAAATAATTAAAGTTTTTTATGGGGCTAAAAATAAACTTACCGTTCTTAAAAGTATTTTAAAATTATAAATGAGTGAAATTTTTAAATGTATTTTTTAAAACTCTTATGCTGGTAAAGGCAGGCCTTACGCCTTTACGCTTTTACCAGGCGTAAGATTTTTAAAGGTTTTCAGCGGGCGGAGGTTGTGCAGAAAGCGGAACTCTCTGCCCGCGGAGGCCCTTCCCCCGGGCAGGTGGAGGATCTGTCAAGAGCATTCTTGACAGATCGCAAGTGCCGGGTTTTAGCGCATGCGCTTCGCATGCCTGAAACCGGCACTTGCGAGGCCCTAATGGGTGCGTACACAGCTCATACACACACATGGGGGGCAGAAAATCCGGCCCATTATATTAAAAACCATGGAATTTTTATGTTAATGGAAAAATTTGACATTGCACAAATGTAAAATTAGTCTTTCAGGGCCAGAATGGTTGTTCAGCAGTAGTTATGATTCAGTATGCCGTTAAAAACCCCGTTACTACTCACCGAACAAGGCGTAACTTTTTTGGGCGTTTTTAACAGCAATATTAGAGCGTCAAAGCTGAAGTTCTCGTCAGTTCAGTGATTTCAATTGATGGATGGCTGTGGGGAGTTCAACAGTAAGCCTTGTGGAGGCGCAGGGAATCAGTGACAGCAACTTTTGGATTTCCGTGTTTAACTGCACATGTGCGGACGCCAGAAGTTGCTGTCAGTTTCACAGTTGTAATGATGGCAAACGCTGACAGTTTTGCCGTCATTGCAACCGCAAATTCCGGGCCATTGTTGACTTAGGTTCTTCCACCAGTTTCTATTCTTTTGAGGAAATTTTTTTTCTCATCTGTCTAAGTTCCTTCAAGTTTCTCATGTGGGAAATGGGATCAGATTTTACTTTTTGCTCCGCATGTCATGGTGTCTATTCCTAGACTGGTTATTTGTTTTCTAATTTAGATTCAGTACATTTGGTCACTCAAGCAAGAACACATGGTATAATTTCTGATCGTGCCCCAGTGACCATTTCATTTAAATAACTGGGTTAAGGTTAAGGAATGTATAAACTGTACTGCCATTAAAAATATTGCTACTTGGAAAATTAGTATAGTGGATAAGGATAATAATGAATATTAATGGAGGGAGTCCGCACCTGTTTGAAAGAAATGGACCCATAAGTGAATTTAAAAAAAAAAATCCTTTTTTATGAAATGATAATAGAACAGCCAGCAAAAATATAATATCCCCATGTTGCATAAAAGTCATCAAAAAGAAAACACAAAGAAATGTATGGGTTGGTGAGCAGGTGGCTTATTATAACCCTTATATCAAAGCAATGGTTATTTTTAGAAGAAGAAATTCAGTCTCCATGTATTGAAATCCAACAAGGTGAAGCAAGGAGAGTAAATAGGGGTAGAAATCAAAAGCTTGCCGCATAGACGGGCTCATAATCTGACACGTTAAATTTTCTGGTAGGATAAATTTTGTGGTGTTCCAGTTGCAACTAAGCCTTTGATATGGAGAGTTAATACATATTGATCTAACTAATAATGAATGTTTAACGAAGGCACTATAAAGATTTTTGAAAAATTTGAAATTCAATTGAAAAAAAAATGATACTTTTCCTTTTCTACCTTATGGTGTCTACTGGTGACTTTGGTTTCTCAATCTGATGATGTGCATTCAATCAGTGAAGCAAAAACAAAGAATATTATTTCTGATCATGCTCCAAATACCATTCAGTTTCTGTTGACCTTGAACAGAGGAAATTATGCAAGGTGGAGCCATACTTCATCATTAATGCTAGATGAGAGGTGTTCAAACTTGGACCCTCTCCCAATGTTTTCTATAGCTATGCATGACAAATTGCAATTTCCATAAGCAAACCTGCATTCTCTATGAGCCAAAACCTAGACTTTTAGGAAGTGAGGTGAATAGGAATACAGTGCCTCAGGGTTAACAATCTACTTACGATAAAATTGCTTTTGGATAGTATCTAGAATAACCACCATGTTACACGTCACCTCAGAAGACTGATAATATAAGCCGCACACGCCACTTTTCATAACCGGTCACTCTGCTAATCAGACTTATTTGCAAATAGAATTAGTTGCAGAACCAAGTGATACTGGAAAGTACAATAAGCACTGGAAGTCTGGAGACATTTTGCAAGTGGTTCAGCCATTAGCTAGTCCAACAAGGTTCATTGTGGTTCTTCTTGCAGATCTTGAGACAAATTGCTTTTCAGACAGAAATGTGTGATCCTGTTCCTTAGCAGAAATAGAACACAGTTGTTAACAGAATTAGGTAAGCGTTAACAGAATTTAGTGTCACCCCTCTGCTCGCTGACCTACATTGGCTCCCGGTCCAGCACTGACTTGATTTTAAAATTCTCATCCTTGTTTTTAAATCCAGATGACACGAAACTTGGAAATGTAGTAAACAGTAACAGAGTTCAGGAAGACATAGGCAGACTGGTGAAATGGGCAGACACATGGCAGATTCAATTTAATGCAAAGAAGTGTGAAGTGATTCATTTTGGTAGGAAGAATGAGGAGAGGCAATATAAACTAAATGGTACAATTTTAAAGTGGGTGTAGGGGTGTATGTACACAAGTCATTGAAGGTGGCAGGACAAGTAGAGAAGGCTGTTAAAAAGGCATATGGAATCCTTGGCTTTATAAATAGAGGTCATGATGCGGAGATGCCGGTGTTGGACTGGGGTGGACAAAATTGAGAGGTCGCACAACACCAGGTTATAGTCCAACAGTTTTATTTGAAATCACAAGCTTTCGGAGCTATCGATTTGCTCCTTCCTCAGGTGAAGTCTTCACCTAGACTTCACCTGAGGAAGGAGCAAATCGATAGCTCCGAAAGCTTGTGATTTCAAATAAAACTGTTGGACTATAACCTGGTGTTGTGCGACCTCTCAATTTTATAAATAGAGGCATAGAGTATAAAAGCAAGGAAGTTATAAAACACTGGTTAGGCCCCAGCTAAAGTATTGTGCCCAATTCTGGGCACCACACTTTAGGAAGGATGTCAAGACCTTAGAGAGGGTGCAGAGGAGATTTACTAGAATGGTACCAGGGATGAAAGACTTCAGTTATGTGGAGAGACTAGACAAACTTTGGTTGTTCTCCTTAGAGCAGAGAAGGTTAGGGGGAGATTTAATAGGAGTGTTCAAAATCATGAAGGCGTTTGATAGAGTAAATAAGGAGAAACTGTTTCCAGTGGCAGAAGAATCGGTAACCAGAGGGCACAGATTTAAGGTAATTGGCAAAAAAAACCAGAGGCGACATGAGGAGAAAATGTTTTACACAGTGAGTTGCTATGATCTGGAATGCACTGCCTGAAAGGGTGGTGGAAGCATGTTCAATAATAACTTTCAAAAGAGAATTGGATAAATAGTTGAAGTGAAAAATTTTGCAGGGCTATGGGGAAAGAGCAGAGGGGTGGGACGAATTGGATAGCTCTTTCAAAGAGCTGGCATTGCCATGATGGGCCAAATGGCCGCCTTCTGTGCTGTATCATTCTATGATTCTACGATAAACCTCTCCACCTCTCTACCTCTCTCCCTTCCTTTAGGTCACTCCTTAAAACCTACCTCTTTGACCAAGCTTTTGGTCCCTTGTCCTAATATGTGGCTCGGTGTCAGATTTTGTCTGATAACGCTCTTGTGAAGTGCCTAAGGACATTTTCCTACGTTAAAGGCACCACTTAAATACAAGTTGTTGTTTTTGTTAGGCAACCAATCTACTCAATACACAAAATGTTTTTTCTTTATTAATAATTCAACTGAAAAACATGCACTTGCTTTGAAATTCAGCCTGTCAAAGAAAAGTGATCAGCTGAACAATACCATTGATACTTAAAACCTTGATGTGGAGATGCCGGTGTTGGACTGGGGTGGACAAATATGAGAAGTCGCACAACAGCAGGTTATAGTCCAACAGCTTTATTTGAAATCACAAGCTTTTGGAGCGCTGCTCCTTCGTCAGGTGAAGTGAAGAGATGCATATAGGCACAGCATATATAGTCAGAGAACACTGCCAGATGATTACAGTTAATCTTTCCAACTGCCCTTTATCACACCTCGGCAGAGAGATAATCACGGCAATCAAAGGTGTGGATGGTGTCCAAACAGGTCAGTCAGGAAAACATTACATCAAAGACAATGTGGCAGATGCTGGGGTCTGTATGGAAAACAAAAAACATTTTTTGCTGGAAATCACAGCAGGTCCGGCCGCATCTGTGTTGAGAGAACAAGCCAACGCCGACTCGCGTATGGATGACTCTACGTCAGGTGGGGTTACATGTAGCGTGACATGAACCCAAGATCCCAGTTGAGGCCGTCCTCATGGGTGCGGAACTTGGCTATCAGTTTCTGTTCGACGATTTTGCGTTGTTGTGTGTCTCGAAGGCCGCCTTGGAGAACGCTTACCCGAAGATCGGAAGCTGAATGTCCTTGACTGCTGAAGTGTTCCCCGACTGGGAGGGAACACTCCTGCCTGGCGATTGTTGTGCGGTGTCCGTTCATACGTTGTCGCAGTGTCTGCATGGTCTCGCCGATGTACCATGCTCTGGGGCATCCTTTCCTGCAACCTATGAGGTAGACAACGTTGGCCGAGTCACATGAGTATGTACCATGTACCTGGTGGGTGGTGTCCTCACGTGTGATGATGGTATCTGTGTTGATGATCTGGCATGTCTTGCAGAGGTTGCCGTGGCAGGGTTGTGTTGTGTCGTGGTCGCTGTTCTCCTGAAAGCTGGGTAATTTGCTGCGAACGATGGTCTGTTTGAGGTTAGGCGGCTGTTTGAAGGCAAGTAGTGGGGGCATGGGGATGGCCTTAGCGAGGTGTTCATCGTCATCGATGACATGTTGAATTGAGTCAAATGCCCAAGCCCATTTGGTGCATATTCACAGTCCTCATTAACCTTGAAATGCAAAGTCATGCAGTGTTAATGAGGACTGTGAATATGCATCAAATGGGCTTGGGCATTTGACTCAATTCAACCCATAATAAAATTTGAGAACATTCAGTCTACATTTGGTTCAAAGCACCTTTACCTCAATTGATTGCTAATCAAACACAAGTTGCATTCTTCCCACACCCGAGACAATGCCATATGTCATTTTTGAAGCCTTGAGGAGCTACAGTTTTGAGCTTGGAGGATCTGGGTTGCTATTGTTTTTAAAGCTATGGGTAAAATCAAGAACAAAATAGCCATTTTTTTGTCAAATGCAATGTAGATTATCTTTAAAAAGAAAGAGATGAAAGAATTTTTACTGCTAGCAGCATAAGAACATAAGAATTAGGAGCAGGAGTAGGCCATACGGCCCTTCAACCCTGCTCCATCATTCAATAAGATCATGGCTGATCTTCAAACTCAACTCCATTTTCCCATCTGACCCCCATATCCCTTGATTCCCCTAGAGTCCAAACATCTATCTATCACAGCCATGAATATACTCAATGACTCAGCATCCACAGCCCTCTGGGGCAGAGAATTCCAAAAATTCACAACTCTCTGAGTGAAGAACTTCCTCCTCATCTCAGTCTTAAAAGGCTGACCACTTATCCTGAGACTATGCCCCCTAGTTCTAGACTCTCCAGCCAGTGGAAATAACCTCTCAACATCTACCCTGTTAATCCCCCTCAGAATCTTGTATTCTTCAATGAGATCGCCTCTCATTCTTCTAAACTCCAGAGAGTATAGGCCCAATCTACTCAATCTCTCCTCATAGGACAACCCTCTCATCCCAGGAATCAACCTAGTGAACCTTCATTCAACCACCTCTAAGGCAAGTATATCCTTCCTCAAATAAGGAGACCAAAACTGTGCACAGTACTCTTGGTGTGGTCTCACCAAAGCCCTGTACAATTGTAGCAATACTTCCTTACTCTTGTACTCCAACCCCCTTGCAATAAAGGCCAACATGCCATTTGCCTTCCTAATTGCTTGCAGTACCTACATGCTAACTCTCTGTGTTTCATGTACAAGGACACCTAAATCTCTCTGAACACCAGCATTTAATAGTTTCTCACCATTTAAAAAAGATTCTGTTTTTTCTATTCTTCCTACCAAAGTGAATAACCTCGCATTTTCCCACATTATACTCCATCTGCCACCTTATTGCCCACTCACTTAACCTGTCTATATCCCTTTGCAGGCTCTTTGTGTCCTCCTCACAGCTTACTTTCCCACCTAGTATAATCAGCAAACTTGGATGCATTACACTCGGCCCATTCATCTAAGTCATTAATATAAATTGTAAATAGTTGAGGCCAAATGGTATTACAGTCTGTCTCAATAGTCACTTGTGCTGAAGCATCGTATGTTCTAATAACCCCAATGAAAAAGACTCTTCTAACTTCTGCCTTCATTCTTATTATAATAGTCCTGAGTCAACATTTCCTCGTTACCAATTTGCAAATGTTCTTTCACTATTTATCCTCTCAAAACTTTTCATAATTTTGAAAACCTCTAATATTTAACTTCCTTTATTCCAGTGGAAGAAAACCTGGGGGAAAAATTCAGTTGGATGCGCCTCCCGTTAGTGCCTTAAGAGGGCACTAATGGGGCGCAAAGCATCTAGCGCCCAGGCGCGGCGATGTTTGCGCCGCTCGCGAAATTAACTAGACATTTTGCGGTGGCGCTAAACACTACCGCCACGATCTCCTGCGCCGGCAGATCGTGACGTCAGTCGAGTGCGCAACGCCCCGGTATCGTCCCGGAGCAGATATTGAGTGGCGCCCCCTGCCTTACCGCCTGACGCTAGCAACGACAGGTTGAGTGGAGCGTTTTGCAGTCATGAAGGGACTGGGGGAGCGCTATTTAAAGGCGACTGCTTCCTGCCTTTTATTGTTGGTGCCATTTTTGAACCACGCATTCTGAGAGAGAGAGAGAGAGACTTCTGGAGAGATTCAACGCTGTGTGAAGGAGTTTTGGGTACTGAGCAGCACTTTGCAGGTTCATTTTGATTTGCCATTCCTTGTATCGATTTAGCAGAGAATGTGGGGGCTGCACTCTAAGCTCTTTCCCTGGTATTCTCCATTGTTCTTTCCAGCAGATTTGATGTGCAGGTCTCTCCAGGCCGGGATTCAAGGCTGCAATGAGCAGGATGTGGATGGAAAGCAAGATCAACCATCCCCTTTAAGAACTGGCCGGTGCCATTGTGTGTGTGTTCCATTGCTGACTGACATCACATGAGCTTCGCCAGCGCTCTGAGGTAGCGCCTCACTCCTCGGCCTTTGCGCCTTAAGACAGGTGTGAAGCGCCTGATTTAGCGCTCCAATCACCTCCAGGGGCGATAAAAGTCAAGTTTGCAGTCGGTGGCGATAATTAGCGCCAGGCGCTAATCTTTGCGCCCGGCCGATAATTGCGCCCCAAATGGGGCGATACTGAATTTCTCCCCCCCTGTTTTTTAAAGCTTTTCTGCAAATTATGACTTCTCATTCCTGGTATTATTCTTGTGAACTTGCAAGATAACCTTTAGATAGCTCTAATACCACTTGCATAACTGGTTCCCAGCACTGTACGCAGTACTCCAACTACAGCCTACCAATCTCATACAAATTCAGCAGTTCCTTGATTTTATATTCAATGCCACCATGTATAAGAGCTAACATCCCATTTGCCATTTTCTATCCTTTTCTACTTGCTCTCCTACATTTAAAGATCTGTCGGGGAGAAATTTGGTATAACCCCGTTTGGGGCGCTAAAACTTTGAAAGTTGAAAAATCAGTGCCAGGCGCTAATCATTCTCGCCTCCCGCGAAATTGAGTTTTAACGCTCCAAGAGGGAAGTGGAGCGCTAAATCAAGCGCTAAACACTTATCTTAGGGTGCTAAAGTCCGAGAGCGGTGCGGTAGTGGCAGAGCACTAAAGAATTTCGAGCACATTGTGAACGGCACTCTTTCATCACAGAGGCTGCTTCCCTCGCTTAAAGGGAAGGGCCAATGATGCTCCACAAGCGAGTTGTCGTCAGTTCTGTTTTGCAAGGCAACCTGGGCAACTGCCATTACAGCCCCAAACACTCTCACAAAGTGGAGGGCTTGGACCTCTTGCACCAATGAAACAGTAAAAAATTTGCGCAGGCACCAAACTGGTGCAAATAATAAAGGTTGCGCTGGCTGAAAAGCATTCCATAGAAACATAGACATAGAAGAAACATAGGAGATAGGAGCAGGAGTAGGTCATTCAGCCCCTCGAGCCTGCTCCGCCATTCAATGAGATCATGGCTGATCATCCAAATTCAGTACCCTGTCCCTGCCTTCTCTCCATATCCCTTGATCCCTTTAGTTTTAAGAAATATATCTAACTCCTTCTTGAATATATTTAATGAATTGGCCTCTACTGCCTTCTGTGGTAGAGAATTCCACAGGTTCACCACTCTCTGGGTGAAGAAATTCCTCCTCATCTCAGTCCTAAATGGCTTACCCCTTATCCTTAGACTGTGACCCCTGGTTCTGGAATACCCGGCCATCGGGAACATCCTTCCTGCATCTAGTCTGTCTAGTCCTGTTAGAATTTTATAAGTTTCAATGAGATCCCCTCTCATTCTTCTAAACTCCAGTGAGTATAAGCCCAATCGACCCAATCTCTCCTCATACGCCATTCCTGCCATCTCAGGTATCAGTCTGGTGAATCTTCGCTGCACTCCCTCCATGGCAAGAACATCCTTCCTCAGATAAGGCGACCAAAACTGCACACAATACTCAAGATATGGTCTCACCAAGGCCCTGTACAACTGCAGCAAGACATCCTTGTTCCTGTACTCGAACCCTTTCGCTACGAAGGCCAACATACCATTTGCCTTCTTAACTGCCTGCTGCACCTACATGCTTACCTTCAGCGATTGGTGCACAAGGACACCCAGGTCTCGTTGCACTTCCCCTTCTCCCAATCTATTGCCATTCAGATAATAGTCTGCCTTCCTGTTTTTGACACCAAAGTGGATAACCTCGCATTTATCCACATTATATTGCATCTGCCATGCTTCTGCCCAATCACCCAACCTGTCCAAATCATACTGGAGTTTCTCAGCATCCTCCTCACGGCACACACTCCCACCCAGCTTTGTGTCGTCTGCAAACTTGGAGATATTACATCCAATTCCATCGTCCAGATCATTAATATATATTGTGAATAGCTGGGGTCCTAGGACCGATTCCTGCGGTACCCCACTAGTCACCGCCTGCCACTCGGAAAAAGACCCATTTAATCCAACTCTTTGCTTTCTGTCTGCCAACCAGTTCTCTATCCAAGTCAATACCTTGCCCCCAATCCCATGTGCCTTAACTTTACACGCTAATCTCTTATGCGGGACCTTATCGAAAGCCTTCTGAAAGTCCAAATACACCACATCCACTGGTTCTCCCTTATCCATTTTACCAGTTACATCCTCAAAAAATTCCAGTAGATTAGTCAAGCACGATTTACCTTTTGTAAATCCATGTTGACTTTGTCCGATCCTGTCACTGTTTTCCAAGTGCTCTGCTATTACATCTTTTATAATGGACTCTAGCATTTTCCCCACTACCGATGTCAGGCTTACTGGTCTATAATTCCCCGTTTTCTCTCTACCACCTTTTTTGAATAGTGGGGTAACATTAGCTACCCTCCAATCCATGGGTACTGTTCCAGAGTCTATAGAATTTTGGAAGATGACCAGCAATGCATCTACTATTTCTAGGGCCACTTCCTTAAGTACCCTAGGATGTAGATTATCAGGCCCTGGGGATTTATCGGCCTTCAATCCCGTCAATTTCCCTAACACTATTTCCCTACAAATACTGATTTCTTTCAGTTCCTCCTTCTCATTAGACCCTATGTTCCCCGACATCTCTGGGAGGTTATTTGTGTCCTCCTTTGTGAAGACAGAACAAAAGTATGTATTTAATTGGTCCGCTATTTCTTTGTTCCCCATTATAAATTCCCCTGATTCTGACTGCAAGGGACCTACGCTTGACTTCACCAATCTTTTTCTCTTCACATATCTATAAAAGCTTTTACAGTCAGTTTTTATGTTCCTCTCAAGCTTACTCTCATACTCTATTTCCCCCCTCTTAATTAATCCCTTTGTCCTTCTTTGCTGAATCCTATACTGCTCCCAATCCTCAGGTTTTCTGCTTTTCTGGCCAATTTATATGTCCTTTCCTTGGATCTTATGCTATCCCTAATTTCCTTTGTTAGCCACGGTTGAGTCACCTTTTTTGTTTTATTTTTATGCCAAACTGGGATGAACAAATTCTGTAGTTCATTCATGCGATCTTTGAATGCTTGCCATTGCCTCTCCACCGTCAACCCTTTGAGTGACATTCCACAATCAATCCTACCCAACTCGCGCCTCATACCATCGTAGTTTCCTTTATTTAAATTCAGGACCCTTGTCTCTGAGTCAACTACTTCACTCTCCATCTTAATGAAGAATTCGATCATATTATGATCGCTCCGACCCAAGGGGCCTCGCACAACAAGATTGCTAATTAATCCTTGCTCATTACATAATACCCAGTCTAAGATGGCCTGATCTCTAGTTGGTTCCTCGACATATTGGTCCAGGAAACCATTCTGTATACACTCCAGGAATTCCTCCTCCACAGTATTGTTACTAATTTGGTCAGCCCAATCTATATGTAGATTAAAGTCGCCCATGATAACTGCTGTGCTCTTATTGCACGCTTCTCTAATTTCCCTTTTAATGCCATCCCCAACCTCCGTATTACTGTTTGGGGGTCTATACACCACTCCCACTAACGTTTTCAGCCCCATGGTATTTCTCAATTCTACCCATACAGATTCCACATCATCAGAGCTAATATCCTTCCTTACAATTAATTCCCTTTAATTACAGCTCCCGAAGCGGCCAGCCAAGTTCACAATGCCTCCTCTTGCTGGCGTTGTCGGCGCGAGGTGAGTGAATTTTCCATCCGGGGCAATAACAGGGCGCTGCGCACTTTATGATGTCACGATCTGCGAGGCGCTAGAGGCCCAGGTGCTATGAGCTATCGCCAGCGCTAACCTGGCACTGAAGGTCGCGGGCGTCGCTGCATTCACCGCACCCGGGCGCAAACCCCTTAACGTCTGTTCGCGCCCCCGCCAGGCGCTAACGGGAGGCACTAACATACCGAATTTCTAACCCATATGTGTTCACGCCTCAAGTTCGTTCTGTTCCTCCATGCTGTTAAGTATCTTACCATTTAGGGTATATTTCTTTTCATTGTTATTTTTCCCCAAAATATACTATTTTACAGTCACTGTTTGGGATTCTTTGGCCATTTGTTCACAGAAAGGCCTAGGACGTGAGTTATGTTAAGATGTGGGTTTTTTTAGCAAAAAGTTTGCCCAAACAGGCTTAGCTTGCCAAGACGGTCCCACGCTGAGCTATGGGTCAATAGGCAGATTAATGTACTTACAATGCAAGATGCGAAGATGTTTCTCTGAGATTCAAACAATGGACAATTCATCGCCATGTCTGGCTATTCAGATGGGCACTTTGCACCTGGGTGTTGGAAACATCTGTGCTCTCTGTGTGTGCTGTGAGAGAGGCCTTTAAAAATCAAAACATAGACACCAAGTGGACATCGGACAGCAGAAGGCTACAAAGACAGTAGGACAGGGTGCAGAGATATTGTGCTTTTACGTCGAGTTAGACAACCCACCGAAGTGAGCTAGCATATGCGTGTTTTTGTATTTTTGTAATAGCACACAAACAGAAGCAATACTGATTGTACCAAGTGTCTCTCGTCATACCCAGTGCTCTGTATGTTTTGCCTACTGTGGAATAAAGCAGCTTACAAATCGAACAGAACATTGTTGTGCATAGTGTTAACTGAGTCCACCTTCAGAAAGATTGTAGAACATGTGCGTAAGACATAAAAAAAGAAATACGCATTTATGTAGCGCCTTTCACGACCTCAGGACGTTCCAAAGCACTTCACAGCCATTGAAGTACTTTTGGGAGGTTATTTTGACCAAAGGGTGAAAACAGGCATTAAATGGATACTGTGCTAATAAGACACGCCTGTTTGAAAGTCTGGTTTTAGCACACGATTCTGGTCCTAATTGCAGTTTACCATAATTTGAACTCGCCTGGAGGTGCTAAATCAGACACCTGCAGGTTTAGCACTCAAGTGCTGATTATGTGTGGGCTCCACGCACCCACTTCCACTGAAGGTCTGGAGTGTGCTGGCTGACACACAGCAGCAGGTTTGAGGAGGGCTCAGGGACCGAGGGAGAAGGCGCACAGGTTCTCGGACGCGGTACTGGAGGTCCTGGTGGAGGAGGTCCAGAGGAGGAGGGATGTCCTGTACCTGCAGGAGGGGAAGGAGTCCACCTCGCCCTCCTGTCCCTCTCTCCTGCAGCAGCTGGTGCTGCTCTGCCTGGCCTCATGTCCTCCTCCCATTCCTCCTGCAGACCAAGGGGGACCCCTTGGAAGATGCCAATGACCAACACTCCCTTTCTCTGGTGACTCCTATAAAATGTTCAATAAGGTAGAACAGCACAGCACTCATTTTCTAGGTGAAGTCTTCAGAGAATTTCCAGAATAAATGTTGATAGTGTTGGTGAAGTCTTGACAAAGTGTCCCAGAAAGTCTCCCAATGTGTTTCAAACCTCCAGCAGCAAGTGAACAGGAAAAGGTAAAAGTATCTTTAAGTAGCGCTCAAAATTCTCAGCAATGACTTGTTTACTTCTGTTCACCTGGTTGCTGTTAGGAGATATCGTTAAATGAAGCGTTATCCACCAAAATGGCATGTAACCTCTTTAATGAGCACTAGCAGGCAATTTAATTTTTAATCAGCCCCTTAATGATCCTCTGGGCGGCTGTTACTTGCACACGCTTCCACACCTTGACCAAGATGGCGTCTTGCGCTAAACGAAGGCTAAGCCGGCATTACAGCTTAAGACCCCATCTTCGCCACCTCTTTATTTCTTTAGCGTCTAAAGTATTCGGCCAAAATCACCCCCTTGAAGTGTTGTAACATAGAGATCTGATCCAGAACACAAGGCAATTTCACTGTTACATTTCTGGGTCGCACTACTGCGCTGGTAGATATAGGGCAGCGAGAGCAGTGAGAGTCAAATTCCATAGTAAGCAGGCGACCAAACTGCTTAAGGGAGCAGCTGACATCACTGAACCCAAGTAGATAACATTCACATCAAACTGCATCTGCCCACTCCACTAACCTGTCTACTTCTTCTTTCAATTTCCTGTAGTTTTGCTCACATTTAAACATGCCCCCTTAATTTGTTATCATCAGCAAACTCCGATTTAATTTCACGAGTGCCGATGACAAATCATTAATATAACTGGAAACTAGAGAAGTTCCAGTACACACGCCGCTAATTCAAGAAACATCCATTTACCCCAACTCTCTGCTTTCTGTTCCCCATCCATCTCTCTGTCTTGTGACTACATTTCCTTTAATACCATGTAACTTAGAAGTCACTTATGTGTCACTACGTGATTTTTGAAAATTTATTTATACAACATCAACCAATTTTTTTTATCAGTACACTCTGTTATTTCCACTCAAAATTCAATTAGTTGAACACCAAGGGCTGAATTTTGTGGGGGTTCAGCGGGCGCGATCGGTGGCGGGTTGGGTGGGAATGTTTCTTTTTCCCCAGCGGGTCGGGACCCCACTGTGAACCCGCCGCCACAAGCCTTTACCAAATGTCGGGTCTGTCAGCGCTGAGCAGACCTGACACGCAGTGGCGGGTTCACAGCGGGGGACACAATTCAGGTAATTGGAGACTTGTTTAGAGCCACTTAAGAATGAATTTCAATTCACCTTCTGTATTTGATAGCTCGTCCACAGGGTCCACGCTAGCCATGGACCACGTCTGTCAAGCTGAGGCGGGAGTTCAGTGGTCATTAAATCAACTGTTGAGTTGACAGCTTCAAATGTACAGTAAAAGCTCCCACCTTACACAGATATCTTCCCTCAGCCACAAACTCTTCCTCACTGCATTTCCACAACAGATTCACCATGCTGCAAGTCTTTACACAAGTCTCCATCCAGTCTGACCTCATTATCTCTCCCACCATTGACAGATCGCTTCTGTCATCTCTACTTCACCTGCCATCTATTCCATCAGCATGGGTGCCCTTTATACTCTCTCACCTTAGTCCTCAGAATCCTACCACGATCAGCCCCAACACCAGCAGCACCAGGCACACCAGCAGCACCAACAACAACACCAACCTTCTCCGCAATCAACTGATGCTGCATAGGACTGAGGGCATCAGCACCCACCACATTGCTGCCCGGGACGCCAGGGATGGCCTCACCATGGCCAGATTTACTTCACTTGACACTGTACACCCTGGCTGCCACTTGATGCACCAGGTTGGCACCACCACACACCAACACCATAAAGCATCCCTACAATGCCCAAGCCATTCCTTTCACACTCATCACCAGTTCGGGGGGTACCAGTTATGTCTCACCATTCACTACAACTCACTAAGCCAATTCCAAAGGTTCACAGAAATCTGTCCAAGAACGCAAAGTTTTGAAAATAAAGATTTCAATGTTTGACAGCACATTAACAGAAACTTTACAGGAACATTGCATGAAACACCCAAGTGCCTACCCTTGTGTGTTGTTAGTTGGTATGATTGCACTAGGATGAGGGTGAGTGTGAGGGGTGGCTAGTGAGATGGGGATGTGATAATATAGATAGAGAGGGATAGGTGGAGGTGCAAGGTAAGTTGGTGCGAGTAAGGATGTACAGGAGTAGGGTAGGAAAGGCAGAGAGATGGGAATGTTATGAGAGGCACAGCAGGATGAGGTTGAGTGTGGCTTTGTACTAATGTTTCGTGATCTACTGAGATCATTGAAAGGCTTGCGCCACTGCAGCCAGGTCTTCCTGATCACACCCCTACTTGTGCCCTTCTCTGCAATGTGCAACCCATGGGAAGGGAAGAGGACCTCCCTGCGTTCTGTGACTCCCTCCATAAGCATGTGGAAGAAGTCATGGGAGAGCCTGGGTGCAGCCCTGCACCTCTCTGCCATGCTTGTCAGTGTTTGCAGCACCTCAATGCTGTAGAACACTGACAGCACAAATGTCAAACTAAATGTGGTCGTGGTCCCTTTAAGGAAACTGGCTGATGATGCGTCATCAAATAACGTCACCAGACCCGCTTCCTCTAATTGGCCAGCAAACGCGCTGGACGGGCTTAACAATTCCAGTCTCGGGAAATTCATTTCAGAGGCCGGGATGGAGCCAGCAGCGGGGTTGGTACCCGCCACCGACATCACCCACCACGGACCAGCCGAGGTTAGTAAAATCGCGGCCTTGTTGTCCATTATAAATCCACACTGACCGTTCCTGACTAGTCCCTGCCTTTCTAAATTTTCCCTCATTCCATCATGTATTATGTACTTACCCATAATGGATGTAAGACTAACTTGTCTATAATTTTATTGATTATTCCTCTGCTCTTTCTTGAATAAGGATATTTTACATTTGCCATCCTCTAGTCCCTTGGTACAATTTCAGTTTACAAAAATGTTTGGAAAATATGGATAGTGCCTCTGATATCTCTTCCCTAGCTTCCTTCTGTAGTCTGGAATGCATAGCATCTGGGCCTGGTGACATTTCTGCTTTCAGTCCCATTACCTTTTTCAACCAGTTTCTTTTTGAATGTTTATCTCCAATAGCGGCTCTTCCACATCCTACTCAAACAGTCCACCTTTCACCTTTCTCCATAAAAACTGAGGTGCATTACTTATTAAACATCTCATTCTCAAGTACAAGATGGCTCCCTTCATCTCTAAGTGGTCCCACCCTTCTTTGATTATCCTTTTGTTACCTATGTGCAATTAATTTTATGTTGACCATCTTCCTAAGTGCCATTTTTGCTTTCCTTCTATACTTGTTATACTTCTCCTAGGTTTCTTCAAAGTATAAGAAGAATGGAGCAAGCCTTGGCTTAGTGGTAGAAATCCTGCCCCTGAGAGAGATGGTACAGTGGTTCAATCCCTGCTCCAGACTGTCCCACTGATGGTTACAGCCATGGAAGAAGCACTCACGCCATAGTCTGTCAGACTGTTAATCAGCCTACAAATTCTTCCACTACTTCACACTATTTAAGATACAAAAACAACAGAGACAAAGAAACCAAATCAAAGAAGGTGTGTTTATGTGAGAATATATCGCAAAATATTTAAATACTGATGATTAAGTTAAGAGAACTTGGAAGTAGTGTCAGAAAAGGTTCAGCTGCTCTAAATGATGCACCAAGAAATAATTGGTTAAAAAAAAGACTTGCATTTATATAGTGCCTTTCACGACCACCGGACGTCTCAAAGCGCTTTACAGCCAATGAAGTATTTTTTGAAGTATAGTCACTGTTATAAAGTGGGAAACGCGGCAGCCAATTTGCGCACAGGAAGCTCCCGCAAACAGCAATGTGATAATGACCAGATAAACTGTTTTTGTTATGTTGATTGAGGGATAGATATTGGCCAGGCGATAACTCCCCTGCTCTTCTTCGAAATACTGCCATGGGATCTTTTACGTCCACCTGAGAGAGCAGACGGGGCCTCGGTTTAACGTCTCATCCGAAAGACGGCACCTTCGACAGTGCAGCACTCCCTCAGCACTGCACTGGAGTGTCAGCCTAGAATTATGTGCAAAAGTTCTGGAGTGGGACTTGAACCCACAACCTCAAGCTAACATCAAGTATGGCTCCCCCAATGGTTTGGTGAATAAATGTGCTGAATCATACAGAACAAAAATGTCCAAGGCTTGATCCTTGGTCTGTATTAACTTAGTTTGATTTCAACAAGGGTGCTAATGAGGAAACTACAATTGACATCTGACTCCATAGGCTAGGAAGTGGATAATAATTTAGACACAGCTCCTGCTCCTGATTGCTATTTGGCGGCTCTTGTTGAAAATGGCATTTGAATGGATACAGATGATGATAGGATCTTGCTTGCCACTAATGCACTTTAGAAATATAATGCACCCCAGCATGACTCACTGTCTTCAGGAGAATAGTCGAATAAACGGAAAAGAAATCAAATACTTTGATTTGATGAAAATCATAAGAGAGATTCAAATGGTCAGGAATAGCTCTCAACAGAATGGGGAGCTGCCCAGCTGGTTTCAGTTCCAGTTTGTACTGCACTAGAAGAGATTGAGGTTGGATGTTTTGATGTAGATTCAAAGCCACCTGAAGGTTACTCATTATCAACATAGTCGATAGCACAGAGAAGCTCAATTGAATGTTCCATGCCAGGATGCTGGACAATTAACCAACAATAAGTGATGCTGTCTGCATTATAGCTACCTGAATGTATACCAAAAATAACCATTTAAAATTGCTGTATTGAATTCTGTTCCGGAGAAGTATATACATTTCATCAGTTGCGGTATTTCTGTCAAAACACTGCCGGCTGTGGCATGAAAGTGCATTGCTTTTGTCTACCACGTCTCCATAGTATCAGAAAAATAGATTCAGCAATCTGGCACACTAAACAAAGCAATGTAACACTCTTGAAAAGTAAGTTATAGTAATGCCTCCAATATCATAAGAACATAACGGCCTATCAATTCGGCTGCGTTTTTCGGGCACTAAACGGCCTACTAAGCCCCCAATCTAGTGGGCAGGAAGCGCGCCACCCACCATATTGGTATAGGAGATTGCGTTGGCAGCAGGAGCACACGCCGGTAACATTCTATTTTCTGCTTAATGTATTTAAATTAGGGACCTGTGCTTATTGCAGGACCCGTTTTCCATTTTCAAACATCCAAGTACTTCGCTTGCCACATGCTGACCTCGCACAGCACAACATGGCACTAACTGGAAGGCCTCCTCACCAGTGCTATTTAAAGGGATCATGCAGTACTTACAGGCTAGTTGCTGGTTTATTATTCCTGGCTGCTGCTTGACTTCCAGGCACTTTTTGGTGTGTTGTATCACTCTGGAAAGTTCACTTTGTCTGCACAGAGAGAGGTTTTACCACACTTGCACTGTTTTTGCTCTGTGCCTCACAAATAGTCTGGCTGAAGACATGGGTGTTCTCATAGGGCTCTCTTTGGGGCTGGAGGAAGATGGGGAGCAGTAAGGAAGACACCACAGAGCAGAAGAAGCTGCCAGAAGAGGGAGGAAAGGAAGAGGAGGGCATTGATCAGGAGGCCATATCCACAGAGGATCTTCAGAGAGCACTTCTCCTTCACTGGGCCTGAATTTGCGGTCGGAGTCTTCCTGCGGGCGGATGCCTCCAACCGGCAAAAAATCTACAAATCTACCTGATGGTCCTGGATCCACGGAGACTCAGGCTCCTGGGCCTCTACGCGTAGACATGTGAAGAGGCCCACGTATCCCAGCGGCCCAGGTGGTTCGCAAGTGCCCCTGAAATCACGTGGGCCGGCCCAACCAATAAAAGAAGGGGGATCCCCATTATGCTTGAATGGGGATCACATAAAAAACACATAAATATAGCAAATAAATAAAAAAATTATGTATTTAAAATTAATTCAAATACAATATAATTAAACATTTAAAACAACATTTTAATTTTTTGAAAAATAAATTTAAATGTTTTAAAGGGGCTAAAAATAACCTGAACTTATTGTACAGGCTTTTTAATGTTTAAATGATTGAAAAAAATTATTTTTATATTCATTTAAATTCTTACGCTGGTAAAAGCAGGCATAAGGCTTTTACCAGGCGTAAGAATTTCACGGGCATTCGCTGGGCAGAAGTTGGGCAAATAGCCCAACTCTCCGCCCACAGAGGCCCTTTTCCCGGGGATGCGGATGATCTGTCAAGAAGATTCTTGACAGATCGTAAGCTCCGGGTTTTCACGCATGCGCTTCGCATGCGAAAACCCAGGAACTTGCGCGGCCCTTATGAGCACGTACGCACTTCGTACGCACCCGTAGGGGCCGCAAAATACGGGCCAATAACTTTACTAAGGAGCAGTGTATGAGGCGCCTTTGCTTTGCCAAGGAAGTTGTTACTGAGCTATGTCACCTGCTGCAGCCACAACACGAGCATCAAGCCAGGGCATGGACAGCACTGTCAAGGTCACTGACACCCTCAACCTTTATGCCATGGGCTCCTTTCAGGCTGCAACAGGTGACGTTAACAACAACTCACAGTTCTCAGTTCACCGCTGTATCTGAGAGTTTACTGAAGCTCTCTACACCAGGAGAAAGACTTGCGTCTCCTTCCCCATTGATAGAACAAAGCAGGACAGGAAAGCATTAGGTTTTTCCCGCATGGCAGACTTCCCCAAGATGCCATTGACTGCACACACAGTGGCTTGCGTACTCCCTATCACCAGCCTGGCACCTTTAGCAATCGAAAGGGATTCCACTTCCTCAACGTACAGTGCATCATACAGGTCTGTGACCACTATCCTGGCGACAGTCATGACTCTTTCGTTCTGCGCCAGTCCTCTGTGTTGCCTTTGTTCCAACCAGGCCACCAAGTTACAGGCTGGCTATTAAGCGAGAAAAGGTCCCCTCCGGACATGGCGCATGACTCCAGTCAGGTTGTGCACAGCTGCAGAGCAGGCCTACAATGAGAGCTGCCACAAGGAACATCATCGAGCAAACAATCGGTGTGCTCCAGGTGTGCTCAAGCAACTCTTCTGGTGCCTGGACCGTTCAGGAGGAGCTTTGTAGTACACCCCTGAGCAGGTATCCAGATTTACCATTGTTTGGTGCATGCTCCACACATTTAGCATCATGGCGGACCTGCCCTTATCACCACCTGGGAAACAACAAGTACAGGTGGAGGAACAGGAAGAGGAGGAGGAAGAGTTGGTGGCGAGGCAGTGACCACCAGAGCCCCTATTTGCCCAAGCTCTCAAAGAGCAACTCATCGAGGAGCCCTTCAACTAAGTCAGTCCTCCCATTCCCCATTCACCAATAGTCCCACAATCCTTACCACTCTTCTTACAACCACCATCAGATTTCCTTTCTTCACTCCACAATTATTGGTCTAAACCTTCACTTCAGTACAAATACCAACACCAAAATCCAGATCAAAAAACTAATTTATAAAATAAATCATATAAAATAAATCATGTCAGCATTGACAAAAAAAATGACTAATCAAACTTGTGCAAGCCCATGGTGCCTGTCTTATTTGCTCGTTTTCCTATCCTGGTGCTCCTATGAGGTGCTTCTCCAGTGGTTGCAGCTTGGGAGGTTGGAGACCGCTGAGCTTCCATTGAGGACACGCCACATGACCTTGGAGGATAACCTCAAGCACCTCTGGGCCTAAAAGGCCTCCTCCGATGGCAGCCTGTTGCCTGGTGTTATGTGCCACCTTCTCCTGCAAGAAGGAGGTGTGTTAGTGAGAGTCTTGTTAGGTGTTTGGAGAAAGTGGCTGTCACAGTGGCATAGCTGACAGTCTGTGTGTGAGATGTGAGTTGCAGATAACTAAGGGCTGTAACTGTGGTGGGTTTGTGAGCATGAGGAGGAGATTTAGTAAGTGTGGTGCAGTGATTGCAGAACAGTGGGGGTGGGCAATGTTCTGAGTGCTCTCAATGTTGTAATGAGGCTGTGTGCGGTGCAGCTGTGATCAGAAAGTATTTTAGCAGTCGTCTTGCCTCAACAACTCGAGCTAGATCCTTGGGATGTTTTACTACGTTAAAGGCGTTATATAAATGCAAATTGTTGTTGTTGTACATCATTGAATTTCTTTCTTCCACGGCAGCTATGTTCTTGTGCCAATGCTTCCTGGCATTGATGCATGAGCAATCTCTTCCCACTGCCCCCTGAGTAGATGCCTGGAGGGCTCCCTGCCCCCTGGGGGAAAAAGGATGTCCCTCTTCCGCTCCACTGCCTGCACCAAGGCCTCCAGTGCAGCATCAGAGAACCTTGTGCCTAGTCGCTCCCTCCTTCAGCCATAACTTCCTCAAGTTGTTCCACAGTCTCTGCAGCTTGAATGCACTTCCCCTTTACGTGGTGCTGGCTGCCTTTAAGTCGCGTCCTGGATTCCCGATTTCAGCCCCCTCCCCCATTAGGCATGCAGCCAATGAATAGCGCGGGCAGCACATGGCTGCACACATGAATGATTGTAATTGGCATGCAGCCCGAGTACTGCATATTGATAATAACTGGAGCGGGCAGGCTGTGCCCCGCCCGTCCCCATTCGCCCGTTTTCGGGCACGATCTAATTTCTAGTCGAAGACATTTTAAGAACAGGAAATCTATCATACTTTATATGTATAAAAAAGTTCCAACCCTTCTTACTCCTAACTTCCAAATTGTTAACTTGTGTCCCCCCCAGGCATTAGAACCTGTCACCATAGTGAACAATCTGATTTGACGTAATTTGTCAATCCCCTTCCTAATCTTGAAAAATTCAGCCCTGATTTTTACTCGGAGCACGAGTGCGGTTTGTGGAGGGATGGGAAGCCCATGAAGGCACCCCCTGGGGCCCGGAGAGATTTTAACTCTCGGGCCTCATTTCCACATTCGAAGTCGGATTCCTGTTCAAACCCAATGGGCAACGTTACCTGGCCGGCAGACGGGAGCAGGATTTCGGAAGACAGGAGGCCACTGCCGGAGAACATTAGGAACACAGCTGGAAGCATTTGACTGCCATTTTAACCACTGGGCTGCCCCCTTCCCACTGGATGGACAGGGTTAAAATCGACCCTATATGTCATCTCAAAATTTGCTCAGTTCCAAAGGGAACAAATTCAGCTTCCTCAAAACAAAAGCAAAATACTGGAAATCTGAAATAAAAACAGAAAATGCTGAAAATACTCAACAGATCAGGCAGCATCTTTGGAGAGAGAAACAGAGAATGTTTCAGGCCGATGGCCTTTCGTCAGGGATGTAACAGGTTTTAAGCAAGTACCGAGGTAGGGAAAGAGGGGAGGGGAGGGTAAAACAAAAGGGAAGGTCTGTGATAGGGTGGAAGGCAGAAGTGATTAAATGACAAAAGGGATGATGGTGCAAGGCAAAAGGGGGTGGTAATGGGACAAGTAAAGAAACAAAAGATGGCTCTAGAGGAGCTATAAATGGCAGCAGCAGAACCATTACCAACACTGCTGTCTGAAAAAATGGGAGCAGTGTTTGTGATCTGAAATTGTTGAACTCAGTGTTGAGTTGTAAAGTGCCTAAGCGAAAGATGAGGTGTGGCCTGTACACGTGTTCTGATTGTATCAGTTTTATTGATGACAATTAGAGCACAAAATTGCTGTGGGAAATGATATATAGTGTGCAAAGTTGCTGGTTATGTCACTAATTGAAATGTTCATTTGCTAAAAAGATGGTTGTATTTTTTGTTACCCACAAACAAAAACAGATGGGGAAAACATGGTGGAATGATGATATATGCACAAATATTAGCACTTGCTCACACTGAAACATACATTAGTAGATATATAAATAGATGTGGGACATTGTGTACTAAGGAAAAATAGGGTTTATAGCCCCTTAAATTATGTCATTATTCTAACACATACAATCAAAGATGTCAATTGTTAGTGAGTAACCCTTAGTTCTGCAGTTCAAAGTTTTCTATTTTGCATTCAGTAGGACGGGAGGAGGAGGGTGAGAGATGGGCCTTTGTTGCCAAAAATCAGAGCAACAATTCTTTTAAACATTGTTACATTTTTGTTTTGTTCTGCCTGCTTTTTAAACACAAAAAAAGTACACCATTATTATAAAATAGACTTTAGAAGGCAAAGATTTGTGCTTGCTGTGATAATGTATGCACTATCGTGAATATGCCATAAAGTGTAGCACTGGATCATGGTCCAGTAGTTTTATAACCAAGATCGTTACATGTCTGAAGGCTGTTTACTGAGACTAGGATGAATTCATCTTATGTTGGCTTATGTCCACCATAAGTCAATTGAAGAATAACAGGCACCAAAGTATAAGCAAGGTAACAATGAACATTTACTGATCTGAATGTATAGCATCAGAAGGTTTTTACACTGAATTATAAATGCTGAAAATCTTGTCATTTTTTCTGGATCATCTATAAAGTTCTACACATGAACACCCTCCAAAATCTCTGTGCTCATCCAATTCTGACCTCTTGTACATCCCCGATTCTGATCGCTTCACCATTGGTGGCCGTGCCTTCAGCTACCTAGGCCCTAAGCTCTGAAACTCCCTCCCTTAACCTCTCTGCCTCTCACTTCTCTCTCCTCCTTTAAGACACTCCTTAAAACCTACCTCTTTGACCAAGCTTTTGGTCATCTGTCCTGATATTTCCTTATCTGGCTCGGTAGCAGAGAGTAGAGTTGGTTGGAGCACAGGGCTCTGTAGCTAAGGAGCTAGGAGATGCAAAACCAAGGTGCAAAGCCAAGGTGCTACAGTGTCACCACTGGTGGACAGGTTTGATTACAGTGTGACAAGTTTACTTAATAATAACAACTGGCATTTATTTAACCCCTTTAACAAACAAACACATCCTAAGGCATTTCGCAGAGGATCAAGGAAAAAAATTGGATGCTGAGCCAAAGAAGATGATATTAGGTGGAGTAACCAAAAGCTTAGTCAAGGAGGTGGGTTTTAAGGAGGGTCTTGAAGGAGGGGAGGGAGCTAGAGTGGCGGAGAATTCCAGAGTTTGGGACTTAGTTGACTGCAGGCACAGCTGCCACAGTGGAGCAAGGAGTTGGGATATACATGAGGCTGTAGTCAGAGGAACAGAGTAGCGGGGGAGGGGGTGGGATGGGGGGGTGTTGGTTAGCGCTTGGGGGGGGGGAGTTACAGAAATAGGGAGGAACAAGTCCACAGGGATAAGAATTTTATATTTGAGGTGTTGGGAAACTGGGAACCAATCTAGGTCAATGAGGACAGGAACTTGATACATTATAGTGTATGGGTAACATAGTTTTAGATGAGCTTAAGTTTACAGAGGGTAGGGGGTGGGAGGCTGGCCAGGTGATTGTTGGAATAGTCAAGTCTGGAGGTGACGAAAGCATGGATGATAGTTTTAGCAACAGATGAGCTGAGGTAGGGGTGGAGGTGGAAGATGTTAGAGGTGAAAATAGGCAGTCCTTGTGATGCAGTAGATATGGGATCGGAAGCACAGCTCAGGGTTGAACAGGTTCAGCCTGAGATGATAGCCAGGGAGGAGGATGGTGTAGGTGCTGGGGATACGGAGTTTGTGCTGGAGGCCAAAGCTGATGGCTTTGGTAGGCCACAGGTGATGGCTTTGGTCTTCCCGGTGTTTAGCTGGAGGAAGTTGTGCCTCATCCCAGACTGGATGTCAGACAAGCAATCTAACAGCATAGAGGCAGTGGAGGGGTCGAGAGTCGTAGAGCTGGGTGTCATCAGTATATATATAGGGAAGCTGACCCCATTATGTCACTATAGGGCAGCATGTAGATGAGGAAAAGGAGGCTTAATCAGTTTCTGTTATAAATGTGGACATAGGAATCTATAAAGGGAAAAGTTGGCATGAAGCATGTGCAGAGGTAAGATTTTTAATAAAGTAGCTGATGTCCCATGGCGTTGTACACAGAAAGTCAAGACTTAGTGTAGTCTTTAGGTGAAACGAGGTTAGAGGGCGGGTGATAATTGGACCAGGGTGTGCAGACATAATTCAGTTCCCATTTTAAAGTCATACATTCAGTTCCTATTCTTATATAATCCTTGATTTTCTAATGTTAATAGTCCATTTCCCGTGGTAGTGCACATGGGGAATGAAGACCAAGTGTAGTCTTCGGGAAAAGGTGAGTTAAAGGACGGGGAGCTAATTGGACCGGGATATGCAGAGGTAATTCAGTGCCCAATTTAAAGACATATTTATGTTCTTATTTATTTTTATGTAACAGCTGAACAAAACCTTCTGACCACAATCGAGCCAAGCGGTTAGGCTAATGTGTGTAAAAAACACACCGGAGGATAGTCTGATTAGCGTTTTTATTAGAAGGAGCATGGGAAGCATTGGAAGCATGGGAGAGTTATCGTACTTGTAAAAAAACACAAACAATATAAGTTTCTAAATAAAAACAGAAAATGCTGGAAATGCTCAGCCCCTGTGGAGATAGAAACGGGGGGAATTTTAACCCCCAAGAACGTGTGGGTTGGGAGCGGGTGGTGGGGGTGGGGTAAAAAAAATTGATTTTTCGAGCGGGAGCACAACCTGGCTCCAATGTGTTGACTTCCGGGTTTAACAGAGATACGTTTGGATGTCGGCGAGAAACCTACTCGTCAAAGTTGGGGATTACCTAATTGGATGGGGGCAGGTACTCATTGGCGCAATTAACATCCTTAGGAGATGTTAATGAGGTACTTTTAAATTGTTTTAACATGGCTCCAAACTTAACTTGAGCAGCACGGGTTTCCTGGGGCTCGGGAAACTGACCAGGGAAACAGAGGTGAGTTTGAGCAGCAGTTCAGGCGGGTGTTTAATTTTGTCATTGTCCCATCTGAATAAAACTTCAATTATTGCAGCTGCTGTCTCAGTTCCTTCTGGCAAATGTTTGGCAGAGAATGCTTGTGTGGATACAGCTTTTTTCAACCTTTGACGATTTCAAACTGACAAGATCAGGATGGGAGGCACCTTGGATGTGTTTGACAGCACATCGGAAGAGGAAGGCCATCACCATCCACTGCAGCGATGATGTGCTGTGGTGGGATCAGCACGTGCACAGGAAAGAGGTGCACGGGAGGGAGTTGCACAGGACGGACTTGCACAGGAGGGAGGTGCACAGGAGAGGGGCCGAAGTGGCAGGAGGCACTACCCATGTAACAAGGTTTATAGACAGAGGCTCAACTTCCTTGACTTCCCGGAAGAGCAGTGCTGCCGCAGGCTGAGGTTGTCGCGTCAGGTGGTGGCAGACATTTGCAGCCTCCTGCAGGAAGACCTGCTCCTTGCTGAGCTGATGGCCAAGCACTACCAGTAGCTGTGAAAGTGACCATCGCCCTCAACATTTTCGCCTCTGGATCCTTCCAGGGAGCTATTGGTGACACAGCTAGGATCTCCCAGTCGTAAATGCATAAGGTAGGTCACTGATGGCTTGTTTGCCAGGGCCGACAATTATGTAAATATCCCCTGTGATGACAATAGAGAATGAGCGGGCACTGGGATTCGCCTCTCTGGCTGGATTCCCCTAGGTACAGGGTGCCATCGACTGCACACACGTGGCAATGCACCGCCACAGTAACTTGGAGTTTTTATAGATTGCAAGGGATATTATTCTATCAATGCGCAGCAGGTGTGCAAGAAACGGTTCATGCAGGTCTGCGCCAGATTCCCTGAGAGCCATCATGATGCTTTCAGAGGCAGTCCAACATCCTCGACCTTCTTGTTGCAGGAAGCAGGTTTAAGGGCTGGGTCATAGGAGATAAGGGATTTCCACTTCAAACTTGGCTCATGACACCTGTGAGGAACCCCACCAATGAGCGCTACAACAAGAGCCACATGTCCACCAGGTGTGTCATCGAGTAAGCCATCGGAATATTGAAGATGCGCTTCAGGTGCCTAGATAGGTCTGGAGGCACCCTTCAGTACTCACCAGCTAGGTTGTCCAGAATGATAGTGGTGTGCTGCGTCCTGCACAACATTGCGCAGCAGAGAGGATTGCAGGTGGAGTAGGATGAAGAGGCTCATCTTTGGATGAGGAGGACCTGGAGTAGGAGGAGGAGGAAGAGGAGGATGAAGGTGGAGCACCCACCACCAGACCAGCCGCTTACATTGCTGCCCAGGATGTCAGGGATGCCCTAATATCGCAACGGTTCACCGAGTGTGAAACATAACAAATGAAATCTTGCGGTCCAGCATCAACTCCCCACCCCTCCCTTTGTACTAAACATTCCTTCAACCACTCATCCATCCATTGCAGAGCCGCCGAATTGGTGCTGGCATGTATTGACATTCATCATTAAACAAGTGAAAGGGCGAGTTGGGCTTCGGGATGTAATAATAGGCAAGACATGGAAGTGATGCAAATTATTAAATTTTATGTGGCATTATAAGAACAAGGAAACCTAACAACATTAACATTTTGTCAAACACCCATGTGAATACTCTTGGTGAATTACAATTTTTTCAACTTACGCTTCCAACCACTTCTACGTGATGCATCCCATGTGGCTTCAGCAGAGGTAGAGGCAGGCTGTTCAGATCCCTGCCCTGACTGCTGAGATGCTTTTGGCCGACATCCGTTGGGTTTTGGAGCCCCTGAGGGCCCGGCCAAAGACTGCCCCACTTGCACCTGTGCAAGGGCAGACTCGGCCAGCAGGAGACGAGGCAGCATGTCAGGTATTGGCTGAGGGGGAGGCAACGGGTGAGAAATGGGAGCACTTTGAGTGGAGTTCTCACTTCCATGTGCCCTTTTACTATCATCCCTCTCCTGTGCCAGTGCCATATCACTCCTACCACTCTGCTCAAAAGCAGATTGATGCAGATAAGTGACGCCTTGTAAGATATTAGCATGGATAGAGAATTGGCTAACCAACAGAAAGCAGAGAGTCGGAATAAATGGGTCATTTTCTGGATGGCAAAAGGTAACTAGTCGGGTGCCACAGGGATCGGTGCTCGGGCCTCAACTATTTACAATCTACATTAATGACTTGGATGAAGGGACCGAGTGTAATGTAGCCAAGTTTGCGGGTGATACAAAGATGGGTGGGAAAGTAAGTTGTGCAGAGGACTCAAAGAGCCTGCAAAGGGATATAGACAGGCTAAGTGAGTGGGCAAACATTTGGCAGATGGAGTATAATGTGGGAAAGTGTGAGGTTATGGAAGGAAAAATAAAAAAGCAAATTATTATTTAAATGGAGAGAGATTACAAAATTCTACAGTTCAGAGGGACCTGGGAGTCCTTGTGCATGAAACACAAAAAGTTAGCATGCAGGTACAGCAAGTAATCAAAAAGGCAAAGGAGTATAAAAGCAGGGAGGTCCTGCTACAACTGTACAGGGTATTGGTGAGACCACACCTCGAGTACTGCGTACAGTTTTGGTCTCCTTATTTAAGGAAGGATATACTTGCATTGGAGGCAGTTCAGAGACGATTCACTAGGTTAATTCCAGAGATGAGGGGCTTGACTTATGAGGAAAGATTGAGCAGGCTGGGCCTATACACATTGGAATTTAGAAGAATAAGAGGTGATCTTATTGAAACATATAAGATACTGAAGGGGCTCGACAAGGTAGATTCAGAGAGGATGTTTCCCCTCGTGGGGAAATCTAGAACGCGGGGGCACAGTTTTAGAATAAAGGGTCGCACTTTTAGAACTGAGATGAGGAGGAATTTCTTCTCTCAGAGGGTCATAAATCTGTGGAATTCTCTGCCCCAGAGAGCTGTGGAGGCTGGGTCATTAAATACATTTAAGGTGGAGATAGACAGATTTTTGCAAGATAAGGGAGTGAAGGGTTATGGGGAGCGGGCGGGGAAGTGGCTTTGAGCCCAAGATCAGCCATGATCTTATTGAATGGCGGAGCAGGCTCGAGGGGCCAAGTGGCCTATTCCTGCTTCTATTTCTTATGTTCATATATTCTTATGAAAGGCCACAGATAAGGTATCTGTCATCCTGTTCAAGGTGGCAGATAAGTTAGCATCCAAAGTCTGCACGGCTGTGGTCATGGCCTGCATGGACACCTTTGTGAACATTGCTTGAAGCTCCATGGAGGTGGATGGTCTCAGCATGGTAGACTTTCTCGCAATTCCCTGCGCCACCAATGAACGAGTGATCGAGTTGGACTCCTCCATCCTCTTTGTTATTGTGGAGAGTATGCAGGGTATGTCTGTCAGTACCTTACTAAGTTGCTGATGCACCTCTAGCATTCTCCTTCTCGATAGTTCCAGGGAGTCAGCATCTGTGTCCAGCTGAGCAGAGCTTGGAGAGGATTGCGGCCCCCAACACGGACTCTCCACAGCTGCCTCTGCCACCACTGTCTGCTCGTGCGCACTTGTGAGGTGTGAATCAACAGGTGATTTTAAAATTCTCATCCTTGTTTTCAAATCCCTTCATGGCCTCGCCCCTCCTTATCGCTGTAATCTCCTCCAGCCCTATAATCCCCCTAGACCTCTGCGCTCCGCCTATTCTGGCCTTTTGAATATCCCAATTTTAAATGCTCCACCATTGGTGGTCGTGCCTTCAGCTGCCTAGGTCCTAAGTTCTGGAATTCCCTCCTTAAATCTCTCCACCTCTCCACTTCTCTTTCCTCCTTTAAGGCCCTCCTTAAAACCTTCCTGTTTTTACCAAGCTTTTGGTCATCTGTCCTAACATCTCCTTATATGTCTCGGTGTCAAATTTTGTTTTTTTGATAACACTCCTGTGAAGCACCTTGGGACGTTTTATTATGTCAAAGGCGCTATATAAATATAAGTTGTTATTGTTGTTGTGAAAACCCAGCTGCGCTGGTGCATGGCTCTAGGTCCTGTGATGGTGCATCCTCAGAAGGAATGAGGTCCTCTGAGGAATCGTCCTCATGGATAGCCTGCGACACTTGCTGTGTGCGTGAAGGCCCTGGAAGACAAAAGAAAGGGATAGGATTTAGTTGTGGCAAAGTCACAGTCTTGACACCATAATCAGTCTTCTCATCATTCAGTCATTAATGAAATGAAGTTAGCATATGTGTTTCAGAGATATTTGTAATTTTGTCACCAGCTATCTGAGAGCTCCCTGTCTTCCGTCTCCGACTGAGAGGGACGCAGATGTGCCACTTATCTTGAGGACGTCCTCCTCTGCATCTGTGAACTGGGCTATTTGTGGCAGCCCACCTTCAGTCCTGTCCCTGTCCCTTGCGTTTTGGGCTCTCTTCTCCTACAAGGACCGATAAAACAGACCTGTGAGTGAGTGAAGATGAGGTATTCACTCAATGGATGCAGTGCATTCGGTGAGGGTGACTATGAGACACATGCATCACATTGCATAAGGATTGGGGTAAGTGTCAATGGTGGATGGATAAATGGGGAAGTGATAAAGTGCATAGAGAGTGAAGGCTGAAAGTTGAGTGGGTGTGAGGAGTGATGTGATGGAGAACACTTAACAAGACAGAGTGAAAGGAGATGGGGGAGTGGGGGTGGGCTTAAAGTACAGGATGTAGTTGAATCAGCAAATATTGTTGTGAAACTTTTCCTGACCTGGTTAAGTCATTAAAACGCTTTCTACATTGCATCCATGACCTGGGCACCACCCTCCTGCTGCCCACTTCCTCAGCTACCTCCCCACGCCTTCTTGGTAAAAGCAGCAGGTTTCTTCCTTCCATTGCTGGGGTATTGCTGGGTATGTTTCTCCTCTTCCTGACTGCACCCAGCAGTAATTCTAGCAAGGCATCATTAAATCTGAATGCTGCCCTTACTCTATGTCCAGCCTCCATCCTAAGTTTCTAAATAATCATTGCCTGGTTGGTTCTCGGGTTGTGGGAATGGATAGAGCCAGTGAATGGGTGTAGCAGACACTTGGGAGGTGGAGCGAGACATCCCATGCGGCCTCTTCAAACAGGTGATTTTTTTTCTTAAATAAATACCTGCAAGTACCACATAAAAAGATTTTATATACTTTCTTACTTTGCAATTAAAAATAAAATGGTTTTAGGCTTCAAAATAGGGTTTCATTATTACCTTCAGAACACTCAGCTAAGACAACAAGATGATGTTGGCACTGTCTTAGACGGCTTGTAAATTTGCTCCACAGTTGCCCATGATTGGTCAATCAGCATGACAAGTTTACAATAGCCCACTATAAATGTGGACGTAGGAAGTTCTAATGAAAAAAGTTGACACAAAATATGTGACATCTGTAAATAAATTATATAGATTAATTGATTTCCAAAACAAAAATTGTTAACTCTTATACGCTGTATTTATTTTAAACAGTGTACCATGCAGTTAATACCATAGCCTATGACATAAACCCCCTGACATGCCAATTCTGTTAGACTGTTTGGGCCCAACTTTGTCTCTTGCAACTCCATGATGACAAATCAATTTTATCCATGTTAATAATGCCCCAGTTATATATAAAATGAAAGACTTGCATTTATATGGTGCCTTTCGCGACCCCAGGTCGTCCCAAAGTGCTTTACAGCTAATGAAGTACTTTTGAAATGTAGTCACTTATAATGTATACTATATTCACCTATGCCAACATTTTAAACCGTTTCTGTTGTGCTGTTTAATTATTCGTGCATTATTCAGTCTGATTATACATTGGATAAATAACGTATTCGACAACGGTCTGACGCGCATACTCGATTTATGGCACTGATCTTTCAAATATATTGTCGTAAAAGCTTCACTTCAAATGCTCTCTTCTTGTGAACGTGAAAATCCTAATTAATTTTGAGCAAATTTAGTGTGGTCCATTTTACTGCAGTCAAGTTCAAATTTAATCTAATCAATTATATTGTCTGATATCCCACCTGCCTCATCTCTCACACAGTATGTGGTAGGGAATCAGGTACTGAATGGAGGCTGGGAAGTTTCATACAGGGAGACATGGAAAATAGCTGGGTGAGATCCGAGTTGCTCTTGTACACTTCTTGGCAACCAACTCAAGATGATTATCAGAGGTCTCCAAGAGTTTGCCTGGCCATTCTTTAAGCTGTTAAAAGAAAGTTCGATGAAAATAGGGGAAAAAAAAACAGTGAATGGAATTGAAAATCAGGAGAGAGCTGCAACGGGCGGCCGAATCGACATCACTCGTTTTACACTGTCACCCAAAGTCAAAGCTACCCTCCGTGAGTTTGTTCTGCAGGGGACAGTCAGAACAAGAAGAAATATGCAACAAAATTTCAGAGAATTGTTGCTATGATTTTTTTTTACTTCCTTTTTCTATCAATGTTTTACCTTTTCCTGAAGCAGTTAACTTTTTGCTGGGGTACTGTATCACAGGTGCTTGGCGCCCGCCCTCCCCAGTATCATACCCAAGATATACATACTCTTAATATGTGAACTTGAATGGTAAGTTTTGTCAGAGCATCACAGTGAAGTCTGATGCTCATATACACATACACACTTCCAGCAAGTGCTGTTGGATAGCGTTCAGAAGTGGAATGTAACCTAATTTGCTGATGATACAAAGATAGGTGGGAAAGCAAATTGTGTGAAGGACACAAATAATCTCCAAAGGGATATAGACAGGCTAAGTGAGTGGGCAAAAATCTGGTAGATGGTGTTTAATGTGGGAAAATGCGAGGTTATCCACTTTGGTAGGAAAAATAAAAAAGCAAATTATTATTTAAATGGGGAGAGATTACAAAATGTTGAGGTACAGAGGGATCTGGGGGTCCTTGTACATGAATCACAAAAAGTTAGCATGCAGATACAGCAAGCAATTAGGAAGGCAAATGGAGTGTTGGCCTTTATTGCAAAAGGAATGGAGTATAAAAGTAGGGAAGTCCTGTTACAACTGCACAGGGTGTTGCTGAGACCACACCTGGAGTACTGCGTACAGTTTTGGTCTCTTTATTTAAGGAAGGATATACTTGCATTGGAGGCAGTTCAGAGAAGGTTCACGAGGTTGATTCCGGAGATGAAGGGGTTGTCTTATGAAGAAAGGTTGGGCCTATACTCATTGGAGTTTAGAAGAATGAGAGGGTATCTTATTGAAACATATAAGATTCTGAAGGGGCTTGACAGGGTAGATGCAGAGAGGATGTTTCCACTCGTGGGGGAATCTAGAACTAGGGGACATAATTTCAGAATAAGGGGGCACCCTTTTAAATCGGAAATAAGGAGGAACTTCTTCTCTCAGAGGGTCGTGAATCTTTGGAATTCTCTACTCCAGAGAGATGTGGAGGCTGGGTCATTGAATATATTTAAGGTGGAGATAGACAGATTTTTGAAAGGTAAGGGAGTCAAGGGTTACGGGGAGCAGGCAGGGAAGTGGAGTTGAGACCAAGATCAGATCAGCCATGATCTTATTGAATGGCGGAGCAGGCTCGAGTGGCCAAATGAGCGTCGGCGGGAGTTTCAGCGGCGGCAGTGGGCCTGTAAAAGGCTCCAGAGACCAGGTAAGGCCTCAGAGCGTCGGCGGGAGTTTCAGCAGCGGCAGTGGGCCTATAAAAGGCTCCAGAGACCAGGTATGGCCTCAGAGCGTCGGTGGGAGTTTCAGCGGCGGCAGTGGGCCTATAAAAGGCTCCAGAGACCAGGTAAGGCCTCAGAGCGTTGGCGAGAGTTTCAGCGGTGGCAGTGGGCCTGTAAAAGGCTCCAGAGACCAGGTAAGGCCTCAGAGTGTCGGCGGGAGTTTCAGCGGCGGCAGTGGGCCTGTAAAAGGCTCCAGAGACCAGGTAAGGCCTCAGAGCGTCGGCGGGAGTTTCAGCGGCAGCAGTGGGCCTATAAAAGGCTCCAGAGACCAGGTAAGGCCTCAGAGCGTCGGCGGGAGTTTCAGCGGCGGCAGTGGGCCTGTAAAAGGCTCCAGAGACCAGGTAAGGCCTCAGAGTGTCGGCGGGAGTTTCAGCGGCGGCAGTGGGCCTGTAAAAGGCTCCAGAGACCAGGTAAGGCCTCAGAGCGTCGGCGGGAGTTTCAGCGGTGGCAGTGGGCCTGTAAAAGGCTCCAGAGACCAGGTAAGGCGTACCAGTCTCCGAACTCGGAGGGAAAAATAATCGAAGTGTGACGTCACCAAAAAGCAGGTAAGTGATTGGTTGGTCAGTATTTCTCTCTAAGCTTAAATTCTGTGGTGTTAAATTTCTAGGGTCTCTGTGGTGTAGTGGGGACAGTTGGTAAATAAAGCGCCCTAGAGTATATCTGTAACTGGGGTATTGAATACATTTCTTAATTTAATTAAAGGAGTAGGTCATGGCAGGTGAGATCAGCCCCGTGTTATGCTCCTCTTGCTCCATGTGGGAATTCAGGGAAGCTGCCAGTGTCCCTGGGGACCATGTGTGTGAGAAATGCATCCAGCTGCAGCTACTTGTAGACCGCATTGCGGCGCTCGAGCTGCGGGTGGATGAGTTTTGGAGCATACGCGATGCTGAGATGGTCGTGGATAACACGTTTAGCGAGTTGGTCACGCCGCAGGGTAGGGCTGCACAGGCAGAAGGGAAATGGGTGACCATCAGGCGGAGCAGCAGAGGCAGGCAGGAAGTACAGGGGACCCCTGCGGTCATCCCCCTTTCAAACATGTATACCGATTTGGATACTGTTGAGGGGGATGACTCACCAGGGGAGTGCAGCAGCAGCCAACTTCCTGGCACCAGGGTTGCTTCTGCTGCTCAGAAAGGGAGGAAAAAGAGTGGGAGAGCAATAGTGGTAGGGGATTCTATCGTAAGGGGAACAGATAGACGTTTCTGTGGCCGTAAACGTGACTCCAGGATGGTTTGTTGCCTCCCTGGGGCCAGGGTCATGGATGTCACTAAGCGGCTACAGGGCATTCTTAAGGGGGAGGGTGAGCAGGCAGAGGTCGTGGTTCACATTGGGACCAACGACATAGGTAGGAAGGGGGATGAGGTCCTGCATCAAGAATTTAGGGAGCTAGGCAGCAGATTAAAGAGCAGGACCTCAAAGGTTGTAATCTCTGGATTACTCCCAGTGCCACGTGCTAGTGAGTATAGGAATAGGAGGATAGAACAGATGAATGCGTGGCTAAAGAGTTGGTGAAGGAGGGAGGGTTTTAGTTTCCTGGATCACTGGGCCTGCTTCTGGGGAAGGTGGGACTTGTACAAGAGGGCAACACGGTGGCATAGTGGTTAGCACTGGTGCCTCACAGCGCCAGGGACCCGGGTTTGAATCTGACCTCGGGTGACTGTCTGTGTGGAGTTTGCACATTCTCCCCGTGTCTGCGTGGGTTTCCTCCGGGTGCTCCGGTTTCCTCCCACAGTCCAAAAATGTGCGGGTTAGGTTGATTTGGCTATGATAAATTGACCCTTAGTGTTAGGGGGGGATTAAATATGTGGGGTTATGGGGATAGGATGGGATATGTTAGGGGGAATTAAATACGTGGGGTTACGGGGGTAGGGTGGGATATGTGTACTGTGGGGATTAAAGCAGGGACAGGGTACTGGATTTGGATGATCAGCCATGATCGTATTGAATGGTGGAGCAGGCTCGACGGGCTGAATGGCCTACTCCTGCTCCTAGATTCTATGTTTCTATTTGCACCTGAACCAGAGCGGGACAAATATCCTTGCGGGCAGGTTTGCTAGCACTGTTGGGGGAGGTTTAAACTAACTTGGCAGGGGGATGGGATACAGAGTGGAGCTACAATAGGGGGTGATGTACAGTCAAATATAGAGAAAAAAACAAGTCAGCTTGGAAGACAGGGCAAACATGTAAGAGCAAGGCTGGAAGGCATCTATTTTAATGCAAGGAGTCTAGTGAATAAGGTGGATGAACTGAAGGTGTTGATAAACACATGGGAGTATGATATTGTTGCTATCACGGAGACATGGTTGAGGGAGGGGTAAGACTGGCAGCTCAATATTCCGGGGTACAGAATCTTCAGGCGAGACAGAGGGGGAGGTATAAGAGGAGGGGGTGTCGCAATATTAATTAAGGAATCAATTACTGCCATAAGGAGGGATGATATATTAGCAAGTTCCTCCAATGAGGCTATATGGGTGGAGCTTAAAAACAAAAAGGGGGCAAGCACTTTGCTGGGAGCATACTATAGGCCCCCAAACAGTCAGGGGGAGATAGAGGAACAGATATGTAGGCAAATCTCAGAGAAATGTGCAAATAATAGGGTAATAATAATGGGGGACTTCAACTTCCCCAATATTAACTGGGATAGTCAGAGTGTGAAAGGCTTAGAGGGTTCAAAATTCTTAAAGTGCATCCAGGAGAGCTTTTTGAGCCAGCATGTAGAAAGTCCTACAAGAGAGGGGGCGGTACTGGACCTAATTCTAGGGAATGTGGCCGGCCAAGTGGAAGAAGTGCTAGTAGGTGAGCACTTTGGTGACAGTGACCATAATACGGTGAGATTTAAGGTGGTCATGGAAAAGGACAGGGATGGGCCGGAAATAAAGGTTCTAAATTGGGGGAAGGACGATTTTAATAGAATAAGGCAGGATCTGGCCAAAATTGACCGGGATCAGCTGCTTGTAGGAAAATCCGCATCGGAGCAATGGGATTCTTTCAGAAGGGAGATTGAGATCATACAATGGCAGCATGTTCCCGTAAAGGTCAAGGGTGGTTCCAAAAACCCCAGGAAACCTTGGATGTCAGGGGATATACGAGAATGGATCAGGAAAAAAAGGAGGGCTTTTGGCAGATACAAAATGCTAAAGACGGAGGAAACCCTAGAGGAGTACAAAAAGTGCAGGGGGATACTTAAAAAAGAAATTAGGAGATCAAGGAGGGGCCATGAAATAACACTGGCAAGCAAAATAAAGGAAAATCCTAAGATGTTTTATAAGTATATTAAGGGTAAGAGGATAACTAAGGAAAAAATAGGGCCCATTAGGGACAAAAGTGGCAATCTGTGTGTGGAACCGGAAGATGTAGGTGGGGTTCTAAATGAATTTTTTGCATCTGTTTTCACTATGGAGAAGGACGAGGCAGACATAAAATTGGGGCAGGGGGACTGTGATATACTCGAACATTTTAACATTGAGAGGGAGGAGGTATTGGCGGTTTTAGCAGGTCTAAAAGTGGATAAATCCCCAGGTCTGGACGAAATGTATCCCAGGCTGCTGTGTGAGGCAAAGGAGGAGATTGCGGGGGCTCTAACACATATATTCAGAACCTCTCTGGCCACAGGGGATGTACAAAATTGAGAGGTCGCACAACACCAGGTTGTGCGACCTCTCAATTTTGTACATCCCCTGTGGCCAGAGAGGTTCTGAATATATGTGTTAGAGCCCCCGCAATCTCCGAAAGCTTGTGATTTCAAATAAAACTGTTGGACTATAACCTGGTGTTGTGCGACCTCTCAATTTTGTCCACCCCAGTCCAACACCGGCATCTCCGCACAGGGGATGTGCCAGAGGACTGGAGAACTGCTAATGTAGTACCATTATTCAAGAAAGGGAGTAGGGAAAAACCGGGGAACTACAGGCCAGTGAGCCTAACATCAGTGGTAGGAAAATTATTGGAAAAAATTCTGAGGGACAAAATTAGTCTCCACTTGGAGAGGCAAGGATTAATCATGGTTAGCCAACATGGCTTTGTCAAGGGAAGATCATGTCTGACTAATTTGATTGAATTTTTTGAGGGGGTGACTAGGTGTGTGGATGAGGGTAACGCAGTGGATGTGGTATACATGGATTTCAGTAAGTCCTTCGATAAAGTCCCGCACAGGAGACTGGTCAAGAAGGTAAGAGCCCATGGAATCCAGGGTGCCTTGGCACATTGGATACAAAACTGGCTCAGTGGCAGAAGGCAGAGGGTGATGGTCGAAGGTTGTTTTTGTGACTGGAAGCCTGTGGCCAGTGGGGTACCACAGGGATCGGTGCTGGGTCCCTTGCTGTTTGTGGTCTACATTAACGACTTGGATATGAATGTAAAAGGAATGATCAGTAAGTTCGCGGATGATACAAAAATTGGTAGGGTGGTAAATAGCGAGGAGGGTAGCCTCAGTCTGCAAGACGATATAGATGGGTTGGTCAGATGGGCGGAACAGTGGCAAATGGAATTTAATCCGGAAAAGTGCGAGGTGATACACTTTGGAGGGACTAACAAGGCAAGGGAATACACAATGAATGGTAAGACCCTAGGCAAGACGGAGGGTCAGAGGGATCTTGGTGTGCAAGTACACAGATCCCTGAAGGCGGCGGAACAGGTGGATAAGGTGGTAAAAAAGGCATATGGGATACTTGCATTCATTAGCCGAGGCATAGAATATAAGAGCAAGGAGGTTATGATGGAGCTGTATAAAACACTGGTTAGGCCACATCTGGAATACTGTGTGCAGTTCTGGTCGCCACACTACAGGAAGGATGTGATCGCTTTGGAGAGGGTGCAGAGGAGATTCACCAGAATGTTACCCGGGCTGGAGTGCTTCAGCTATGAAGAGAGACTGGGCAGATTGGGTTTGTTTTCCTTGGAGCAGAGGAGGCTGAGGGGGGACATGATTGAGGTGTACAAAATTATGAGGGGCATAGATAGGATGGATACTAAGGAGCTTTTTCCCTTAGTAGAGGGGTCTATAACAAGGGGGCATAGATTCAAGGTAAAGGGCGGGAGGTTTAGAAAGGATTTGAGAAAGAACTTTTTCACCCAGAGGGTGGTTGGAGTCTGGAACTCACTGCCTGAATGGGTTGTGGAGGCAGGAACCCTCACAACATTCAAGAAGCATTTGGATGAGCACTTGAAATGCCATAGCATACAAGGCTACGGACCAAATGCTGGAATATGGGATTAGATTAGACAGGGCTTGATGGCCGGCGCGGACACGATGGGCCGAAGGGCCTCTATCCGTGCTGTATAACTCTATGACTCTATGACTCTATGACCTACTCCTGCTCCTACGTCTTATGATCTTATGTTTTTATGTATGTTCAGTACTGAAGGGACTGAAGGAACCAATTGACTGTAACCATTCGATCACTGGTTTTAATGCTCCACTGGACCATTTTGCTGAAAGACCATAAAAGTTTTGGTTCTGAAGCAATTAATTTGAAACTGTCTTTGTTACTGGAAGTATCAACCATTATATAGCAGCCAAGGTACTCAATGAATTCTGTGTTTTCTTCTGGGGCCCTTTTTGATAAATTTGGTGTAACCCTGGAGGAGACTTCTTTGAGGGTTTCCTCAGTCATTTATTTTGGTTTTCAAAAGATGAATGGAGAAACCACATATATAAACACTGTTGATAAGAGTGCTTGAAAAGTTAGTTGCAAGGAGTTAACAAGAATTTTATGCTTGACTTCCAAAAAAATCTAAGAAAGCTGGCGGTCTTTCATATAAAACCAACTTGATTGATGTCAGCAGTGTGTATTGGTAAGTTTCAGATACATTTTCTGTCATACGTGTGATCACAGTGAGTGGTGATTCATGATCTGAAAGCTGCTCAAATACCAATACATATTATATTCACCTTGCACTATCGTTTGATGTGGGCATGTAACCTGTCGGTTGATGTGGGCTGCAAAATCGCTTCCGATCAACTGTCAAGGTGTACCACACAACCTTAAATAAGCCATGGAGTTTAGAAACAATTTTTCAGCCCTTTTTGTCTTTTACACCGTCAACATATGGAGGGAGAAATTGGGTTGCTTTGCATCTCCCGTTAGTGCCCCCAGACAGGGTGCAAAGCCCTGAGCGCCCGGGCGCGACGCCGCTAACGCCTCTCGCAAAATTTAGCGGGAGGTTAGCGGCGGCGGTAGCTGGTAGTGCCCCGTGGTGCTGTGCCACCGGCGATGACATCATCGCCATGCGCAGCGCCCCGTTCACGCCCCGGCCGCAAATTTTGGTTCCACCCCCTGACGTATCGTCGGATGATATGTCCGACAGGGTCAGGGTGGCGATTTTGCAGCCGCCGCAGCGCAAGTTAGAGGGCAGCTATCGGGCGGCCATTTTTTTTGGGGCCGACTGCCAGCACCTGCCCCCTTCCCCTTCTTTCTTCGGGGTGCTGGCTGCGATCGCTCAGCTCCTCTTGAGTGCCGGGCTGTTTTCCCAGCACCCCGCTCCCCGGTGGTCCAGCAGGGCCCCGGTGCGCGCTTCACTAGGCCCCTCCCCTTTAATCAGGGGAGGGAGGCCTGCACGGCGCTGTTGCACGTAGCGCCACAAAATTCACTGGTAGCGCCCCAAGAAGAAGGGGGAGCGCTTCCAGTAGCGCCCTGCCTCCTGCTTGGGGCGCTACCACTGAATTTACGCGCAGGGGCGCTAACGTTTTCGGGGCACTACTCCGAAGTGAGCGGCCCAAATGGGGCGCCACCGAATTTCTCCCCCATTGAGTCTTGAGTTTCCTTTTAGTTCAATATTTCCATGCATTTTTTCACTTACTATGATTCAGCTGCTGAGGCGGTTTCCTCAGACATTTGTGTTATGGCCTGTAATCATCTGCATGAATGGGGCCAATTTTGCTGATGCTCAGATTGTCAGACTTAGCTGCATCTATATGGTTGCTGGTCACCATCGAGTAGTAACATACAATCATTGTCTTTTACTGGCCTGCTGTTAGGTTAGGTTATGCGTAATTTCTTTTTTTTAATAGAGTGAGCAAGGTAACACTGTTGTGCCTCTTCAAATCTGCTATTCTATCAGATCTATCTTTGAGTCCATGGAAATGATAAGTATTCAAGACGTAAACCCTTTTACTTCATGCAGTCCAGCAAGCTCACTGATCCATTGCATTGCTTTCTGCAGATCTTGAAGCAGATTACAAGCTTGCATGAGCTGATAGCAAGAATCTTAATTTTTGGCTACTTGTCCTCGGTCTCATTGGTCATTCAGGCGGCAACGTTCCAACTATTACATCTCCATAGCTGGTATTGTAGTTTTTGCAAGAATTTGGAGGTTGTTTTTTATTTTTGCTAAGCCGAGGTAAAGAACTAAGGCTCATCGTACAGCTGATCAGCAAAGTTGAAAAGAGTAGGACGAAAGACGTTATAAATCAAAGGAGTCGCGGCGATTAGATGAGTGGAGGAGAAAGGGAGAACTGAAGAGCATAAGGATTTCCACAATTGTGAGGTCCTGAAAATAATGGGACGTAATTTGCAGCCCTACTCGCCCGTAAGGGCCCGTACAAGTTCCGGGTTTTCGCGTGCGAAGCGCATACGCAAAAAAGCATCCCCGGGAAAAGGGCATCCGCAGGCGGAGAGTTGGGCTTTTTGCCCAACTTCTGCCCAGTGAATGCCTGTGAAATTCTTATGCCTGGTAAAAGCAGGCATAAGGCCTGCTGTTACCAGCGTAAGAGTTTAAAAAAACATAAAAATAAATTTTTATCAATCATTTATACATTGAAAAAAACCTGTGCAATGAATGAATGGGGATTCCCTTCTTTCATTCATTGGGCTGGCCCACATGATCCCAGGGGCGCTTGTGAACTGCAGGATCACGAGTCTCCGTACCTCCCGGACCACCAGGTACGCGGGCATTTTATTTGCGGATCGGAGGCATTTCCCCGCAGGAAGCCTCCCACCACAAATTCAGGGCCATTGTTGATTTTCTCTTCGAGTGGACAGTCAGGCAGGTAGTGGGCGGAACTATTGCACTGCCCGCCCGAGAGGCCAAATCAATTTTAGTGTTTGAGCTTCATTTAAATAAAATGAGCACTGACAGGCAGCTCATCGATTGGAGGGGGGATGGGGAGGTAGGGTGTGGGAAATCTGGTTGCTCCTTCTCGGAGCCAAGCCTTACGGTGGGGCAGGGGGAGGGGGGGGAGGAACAGGCGATAGTGGAGATAGGGCAGAGAGACCAGTAGCGCAAGTCGATTTTGGTGGAGTCAGGAGCAGCAGTCAATGGAAATGAAAATCAGGTGGGATCTATAATGGGTGGGCAATCCACACCACCGGTGAAGGTGAAAATTTATCCCCTCTGATTCCTCATACAAAAAAAAAGTTGTGTTTCCACAGTTGAAGCATTATATAATGCAACCACATCACAACACTTAAGCACTGATGAAGTGAAATACTTGCATTGCTCCTAGTGTGCTACTGGTGGGAACGGTAGCATAGTGGTAATGTCACTAGGCTAGTGATTCAGTAGGCCTGAACTAATGATCCAGAAATATGAGTTCAAATCCCACCACGGCAGTTGGGGAAGTTACATTCAGTTAATTAAATAAATTTAGAACAAAAAGCTAGTATCAAAAATGGTAACCGTGAAACTATCGGATTGTCATAAAAACTCATCTGGTTCACTAATGCCCTTTAGGGAAGGAAGTCTGCTGTCCTTACCTGGTCTGGCTTATATATGTGATTCCAGCAATGTGGTTGACTCTTAACTGCCCTCTGAAATAGCCTAGCAAGCAACTCTGTTGTAACAAACCAGATGGACCACCCGGCTACGGACATGGCAGTGGCACACCCAGGCCAGTTGACCCTACAAAGTTCTCCTCACCAACATCTGGGGACTTGTGCCAAAATTGGAAGAACTGTCGCACAGACTAGTCTAGTCAAGCAACAGCCTGACAGAATCATACCTTTCAGCCAACGTCCCAAACTCCTCCATCACATTCCCTGGGTATGTCCTGTCCCACCGGCAGGACAGACCCACCAGGGGTGACGGCACAGTGGTATACAGTCGGGAAGGAGTGGCCATGGGAGTCCTCAACATTGACGCTGTCTCATGGCTTCAGGTCAGGTCAAGCATGGGCAAAGAAACCTCCTGCTGATTACTACCTACTGCCCTCCCTCAGCTGATGAATCAGTACTCCTCCATGTTGAACACCACCTGGAAAAGAAGCACTGAGAGTAGCAAGGGCACAGAATGTACTCTGGGTGGGGGACTTCAATGTCCATCACTAAGAGTGGCTCGGTAGCACCACTACTGGCCGAGTCCTGAAGGACATAGCTGCTAGTCTGGGCCTGCGATTGTGAGAGAACCAACACGAGGGGAAAAACCTACTTGACCTTGACCTCGGACCTCACCAATCTACCTGTTGCAGATACATATTGGTAGCAGTGACCACAGCACAGTCACTGTGGAGACAAAGTCCCGTCTTCACACTGAGGACACTCTCCATCGTGTTGTGTGGCACTATCACCATGCTAAATGGGATAGATTCAGAACAGATCTAGCAGCTCAAATCTGGGCATGTATGAGGCGCTGTGGGGCAGCAGAATTGTATTCCACCACAATCTGTAACTTCATGGCCCGGCATATCCCTCACTCTACCATTACCATCAAACCGGGGCCCAACCCTGGTTCAATAAGGAGTGTAGAAAAGCATGCCAGGAGCAGCACCAGGCATACCTAAAAATGAGGTGCCAACCTGGGGAAGCTGCTACACAGGACTACATGCATGCTAAAAAGTGGAAGCTGCATGCTATAGACAGGGCTAAGCGATTCCACAATCAACGGATCAGATCAAAGCTCTGTAGTCCTGCCACATCCAGTCGTGAATGGTGGTGGACCACTAAACAACTAACGGGAGGAGGAGGCTCCATGAATATCCCCATCCTCAATGATGGAGGAGCCCAGCACGTGAGTGCAAAAGACAAGGCTGAAGCGTTTGCAACCATCTTCAGCCAGAAGTGCTGAGTGGATGATCCATCTTGGCCTACTCCTGAGCTTCCCACCATTACAGAAGCCAGTCTTCAGCCAATTCGATTCACTCCACGTGATATCAAGAAACGGCTGAGCGCACTGGATACAGCAAAAGCTGTGGGGGAAAAATTCAGTTGGGGGCGCTAATGGGGCGCAAAGCAACTAGCGCCCGGGCGCAGTGATGTTTGCGCCGCTCGCTGAAATTAACTGGACATTTTGCGGCGGGCACTAAACTTTACCACCGCTATCTCCTGCGCACGCAGATCTTGATGTCATACGAGAGTGCAACGCCCTTGTGGTGCCCCAGAGCGGAAATTGAGTGGCGCCCCCATCCTTTCCGCCTGGCGTAACCAACGACCGGAAGACTGGAACGCTCCCCAGTCGCTGTGGGGCTGGGGGGGCACTATTTAAAGGGGGCCTCTTCCTGTCTTTCTCTGTGGTTGACATTTTTGCACCACTCATTCTGAGAGAGAGAGAGATTCGGTGAGAGAGAAAGAGAGACTTCTGCATTGAGTCAACGCTGTGTGAGGTAGTTTTGGCTACTGATCATAACTTTACAGGTACTTTGGTTTTTGACCTTCATAACTTTGATTGCCAAGAGACTTTGGGGGCTGCACTGATTGGGGGCGTCGTCCTGCGCCACCAGAATCGGAGGACACAGAGACGCAGAGAGAGAGTGGCAATCATGGCCAGACGGAGGAGGGCCAACAGGCCTCTGTACAGGAGACCTTACCCTCCCAGGGTATATCGCCAACAATTCACATATATTAATATGTCTGAGGAGCAGTGTTTGCGAAGGCTGCGCTTCAGCAAGGAGTAGTCACTGAGCTCTGCCACCTGCTGCAGCCAGATCTGCAGCCTCAACTGAGGTCCAGGACGTCTCTGTCGGTGGCAGTGAAGATCACAGTGGCTCTGAACTTTTATGCCACTGGCTCATTTCAATCAGCTACTGGGGACATCGCCAATATCTCCCAGTTCGCGGTGCATTGCTGCATCTGGAAGGTCACAAATGCCCTCTTTAAAAGGAGACGAGAGTACATCTCTTTCCCCATGACCCCAGACAAGCAGCAAGAACGCGCAATGGGCTTTGCTAGGATAGCGGGCTTCCCCATGGTGCAGGGCACCATTGACTACACGCATGTGGCTTTGCGTGCTCCGCATGAGAATGCCGAGGATTTCCGCAGCAGAAAGGGGCTCCATTCCTTAAATGTGCAGTTGGTCTGTGACCACAGACAGCTGATACTCGCTGTCAATGCCCACTATCCTGGCAGCTGCCACGATGCATTCATCCTGCGCCAGACTACTGTGGCAGAACTTTTCGAGTCACCGCATCAGCCAGTTGGTTGGCTTCTCGGGGACAAGGGATATCCACTGAGCACCTGGCTGATGACACTGCTCCATACGCTCAACACCCCTCCAGAGCTGCGGTACAACGAGAGCCATCAAGCTACCAGGAACATCGTTGAGCACACAATCGGCGTGCTCAAGCAACGGTTCCGCTGTCTGGACCATTCTGGAGGAGCCCTGCAGTACTCGCCTGAGCGAGTTTCCCACTTTGTAGTTGTGTGCTGCATGCTTCATAACCTGGCAATCCTCGGGACCCAGCCAATGCCACCAGGCCTTGGAGCACCACCAGAGGAGGAGGAGGAAGAGGAGGAGGAAGAGGAGGAGGATGATCATCAGCAGCACCAAGGCGGGAGGGAGGCCCACAATGCAGAAACTGGAAGGGCCATCCGTCAACGGCTGATAGCAAGCCGCTTCTAGGCCCCTGCTGAGGAAATGGCTTCTGCCATTGAGAACAACATGAATGAAACTAACCCGCAACCCCTAAGCCGGCCAAGGCAGCAATGATTCCAAAGACCAAACATGTACATTTTGAATACAACAACTTTTTTATTTTACAAACTCTGTGTGTGTCATTTCCTCATGACAAACTAATAGAAAGAAACACAAAAACACAGTAATTAACATAACTGGTTCTCTCAACCTGGAGATAATGTTCAAAACACTAAACAAAAGTTTGACCACGAACCTCGGCCTTTAATAAAAAAGTGACCAACATTTCGTCACACCTCCTACTTTTTGCCCTTCGAGGGTGATCTCCTTCCCTTGCGCACTTCCCCCCTTCCCACCCTACTGCTCCTCTGTAATGGGACCCCAGTGGCTGTAGCAAGGCTGGTGGAAGGCTGCTGATTGTCAGAACCTGAGAGTGCAGATGCCCTTGAAGGACGGCCTCGACCAGCTCTGGGCCTGGAGGGCCCGGCTGCAGACTGCACCAACTCTGCATGGGCGGCAGCAGTCTGTCCTACAGGCGGTGGCAAGCGCAGTGGAGAAGTGACAGTGGTGGCAGCAGGAATGCTGTCATCTTGAGAGAGGACAGCAACTCCCTGCTCGACCGACACACTGGCACTCCCACGGGGCAGCACTTCAGCATCCGGAGCAATCTGCTGGAGCACAGATTGCTAGCCTGCTGCGGCACGGTGAGAGCCCCGGGGAAATGTGTACGAACCATCGAGGATGGCAGCAGTCAGTGCTCGCGTGGCCTCAATCTGAGTCTGCATGAGAGCAGTCAGAGATGGGTTCATGGCAGCCATTGACTGAATTGCAGCACTAAACATTTGCGTGGCATCCGCCTGTGCTACAGCGAAGTGCTCCACACTCCTTGCCAGTGATTCAATGCATTCGGGCACCCTTCCCACTGCACCCATGAGCTCAGTGTGCATGTCCACCGCCTGGGTGTTCATTTCAGCGATGAGCCGCTCCTCCTCTGCGTCCAGTGCAGTAGGACTCGCTGGCATACTCTCCCTCCGGGGAGAAGGCCCCCGAGCTTCCCTACCCCCATCGCGTTGCTGCAGCCCGCTGGGTCCTGGAGCTTCGCCCTCATCAGACCCTTCCCCCCTGCTCCCCTCCAGGGAAGGCGTGTTCCCAGTGTGGGCATGGGCTTCCTTGGGAGAGGGTGACGCTGATGCTCCACCTTCATCTTCCTCCTCAGCTTCAGCTTCACTCCCACTGGCAGCTTGAGGGCCCGTCTCCTCAGCTGGTGAATCACCATCTGAAAGCAGGGAGGTACAAGAGTGGCTTTAGCGTGAGGACAGGCGGGCAGTAAGGGAGGAATGAGTGCAGCGATTTAGTAAGTTGGATTGAAAGTGTCAAAGGCTGGTGTTGTGAGGGACAAGTGGAAGGACAGAGGACAAAAAGGTGATGACCTTACCATTGCTGTCCAGAACGGGGTCGGCGTCTCCAGTGGTGACGGGACCGATCACCCGGCTTGCCACAATCCTGTGGACGCGCGCCTCAAGATCGCTGAGGGGTTGCAGCTGAGGCCGCCCTCCACCCGTCCATTGCTGCTGTCTCCTATTATGAGATAGCTTGGCCTGCAAGAAAAAGGACGGCGTCTGAGTAAATATACTTGCCTGATGTGCCTCCCATAGGTGAATAGCCCTTACTGTATGCAGCCATGGTCTTGCCTGATGTGCCTCCCATAGGTGAATAGCCCTTACTGTATGCAGCCATGGTCTTGCCTGATGTGCCTCCCATAGGTGAATAGCCCTTACTGTATGCAGCCATGGTCTTGCCTGATGTGCCTCCCATAGGTGAATAGCCCTTACTGTATGCAGCCATGGTCTTGACCGATGTGCCTCCCATAGGTGAATAGCCCTTACTGTATGCAGCCATGGTCTTGCCTGATGTGCCTCCCATCGGTGAATAGCCCTTACTGTATGCAAAGTGTGGAATGTGCGTGTGTGTTTCATGAGAGGGCCATAGGTGTTGGATGAGTGTTGGGCATTGGGGTTTTAAGACCCTCTGGCCATAGAGTGAGGTTGAGATGGAGGGATGGAGAGGTATTGAAAAAAAGCCACTCACCCTGACGACCCGAGTGAGGTCGTTGAACTTTTTTCGACATTGAGAATGGCTCCTGGGCACCATGCTCCTGGAGGAGACGCTCTGAGCCACCTCCCTCCACACTCTTCTGTACTCGCGCGGCAAAGGCCTCCTGCCACTCTCAGGGAAGAGTATAGATCTTCTGCGCTCCACCGCGCCAACCAGAGCATCCAAGGCCCACTCGCTGAAGCGCTGAGCTTGTTCTCTCACCCTCTCCATAGTCCTTGGCTGGAAGATTTAGGCACAGGTCTCTCCAGGCCGAGATTCAAGGCTCCAATGAGCAGGGTGTGGCTGGAGTGCAAGATCGACCCTCCCCTTTAAGAACTGTCCAGCGCCAGTGTGTCTGTGTTCCATCGCTAACTGATAGCACCTACGCTGCGCCCGTGCTCTGAGTTAGCGCCTCGCTCCTCGGCCTTTATGCCTTAAGTCAGATCTGTAGCGCCTGATTTTGTGCTCCAATCACCTCCAGGGGCAATAAAAGTCAAGTTTGCAGTCGGAGGCGATAATTAGCGCCAGGCGCTAATCTTTGCGCCCGGCCGATAATTGCGCCCCAAATGGGGCGATACTGAATTTCTCCCCCTATGGGTCCTAACAACATCCCGGCTATCGTGCTGAAGACTTGTGCTCCAGAACTAGCCGCGCCTCTAGCCAAGCTGTTCCAGTACAGCTACAACACTGTGGAAAACTGCCCAGGTATGTCCTGTCCACAAAAAGCATGACAAATCCAATCTGGCCAATTAAGGCCCCATCAGTCTAACATAAGAACATAAGAAATAGGAGCAGGAGTAGGCCAATCGGCCCCTCGAGCCTGCTCCGCCATTCAATAAGATCATGGCTGATCTGATCCTAACCGCCAATCTACTATCTATCACAGAACCATCTCCTGCATCTAACAGAATTGCACACACGAAATAGGAGCAGAATCAGGCTACACAGTCCCTGGGCCCGCTCCACTACCCACAGGGCCATGACCGATCCGAACCTAGACTCATGTCCAAATTCCTGCCCGCTCCCCGTAACCCTTAATGCCCTTTACTTCTAGGAAACTGTCTATTTCTGTTTTAAATTTAATTAATGTTGTAGCTTCTACAGCTTTTTGTGGCAGCATATTCCATGGACCTACCACCCTCTGAGTGAAGTAGTTCCTCCTCATCTCAGTTTTGAAAGAGCAGCCCCTTATTCTAAGACTATGTCCCCTAGTTCTCGTCTCACCCGTCATCGGGAACATCCTCCCCGCATCCACCCGATCCAACCCCTTCACAATCTTATATGTTTCAATAAGATCGCCTCTCATTCTTCTGAACTCCAATGAGTAGAGTCCCAATCTACCCAACCTCTCCTCATATGACCACCCCCTCATCCCCGGGATTAACCGAGTGAACCTTTTTTGCACTGCCTCGAGAGCAAGGATGTCTTTCCTTAAGTAAGGACACCAAAACTGTATGCAGTATTCCAGGTGCGGTCTCACCAATACCTTGTACAACTGAAGCAATACCTCCCTATTTTTATATTCTATCCCCCTAGCAATGAAAGCCAACATTCCATTTGCCTTCTTAATCACTTGCTGCACCTGCATACTAACCTTTTGAGTTTCGTGCACCAGGACCCCCAGATCCCTTTGCACTTCAGTACTCTCCAGTTTCTTGCCATTAAGATAATAAATTGCTCTAGGATTTTTCCTGCCAAAGTGCATCACCTCACACTTTCCAGTGTTGTATTCCATCTGCCAAATCTCTGCCCACTTACTTAGCCTGTCTATGTCCCCTTGCAGGTTTTTTATGTCCTCCTCACTCACTACTTTCCCTCCCATCTTTGTATCATCTGCAAATTTTGATATGTTACACTTGGTCCCTTCCTCCAAATCGTTAATATAGATTGTGAAGAGTTGGGGACCCAGCACTGACCCCTGTGGAACACCACTAGTTACTGATTGCCAGTCTGAGAATGAACCATTTATCCCAACTCTTTGCTTTCTGTTAGATAGCCAATCCTCTATCCATGCCAGAATATTACCCCCAATCCCGTGATTTTTTACCTTAAGCAATAATCTTTTGTGTGGCACCTTGTCAAATGCCTTTTGGAAGTCTAAATACACTACGTCCACTGGTTCCCCTTTATCCACTCTATATGTTACTTCCTCAAAGAACTCCAGCAAATTTGTCAAACATGACTTCCCCTTCGTAAAACCATGCTGACTTTGTCCTATTAAATTATGATTATCCAAATGTCCTGTTACTGTTTCCTTAATAATGGACTCCAAAATTTTACCTACCACAGATGTTAGGCTAACCGGTCTATAGTTACCAGCCTTCTGTCTACTGCCCTTTTTAAATAAGGGTGTTACATTAGCAGTTTTCCAGTCTGCTGGGACCTTAGCGGAATCCAGGGAGTTTTGAAAAATTATTACCAATGCATCTACAATCCCTACCGCCACTTCCTTCAAGACTCTAGGATGTAAGCCATCAGGTCCAGGTGATTTATCCGCCTTGAGTCCCATTATTTTACCGAGTACCACTTCCTTAGTGATTTTGATCGTGTTTAGCTCCTCTCCCCCTATAGCCCCCTGTTTGTCCAGTGTTGGGATATTCTTAGTGTCCTCTACTGTAAAGACTGATACAAAATATTCATTCAGTGTTTTTGCCATCTCCATATTTCCCACCATTAATTTCCCGGTCTCATCCTCTAAGGGTCCAACATTTACTTTAGCCACCCTTTTTCTTTTTATATAACTATAAAAACTCTTACTATCTGTTTTTATATTTTTTGCTAATTTACTTTCATAATCTATCTTCCCTTTCTTAATCAATCTTTTTGTTATTTTTTGCTGCCTTTTAAAGTTTTCCCAATCCTCTGTCCTCCCACTAGATTTCGCTACCTTATATGCCCTTGTTTTTAGTCGAATACTATCCTTAATTTCTTTACTTAGCCACGGATGACTGTCCTTTCTTTTACACCCTTTTCTTTTCAGTGGAATATATTTTTTTTGGAAGTTGTAAAATAACTCCTTGAATGTACACCACTGATCATGTGTCGTCTTACCCTTTAATCTATTTTCCCAATCCACTCTACTCAATTCCGCTCGCATATCTTCATAGTCTCCTTTATTCAAGCTTAGCACGCTTGTTTGAGATCCAACCTTCTCACCCTCTAATTGAATATGGAATTCAACCATGTTATGGTCACTCATTCCAAGGGGATCCTTTACTAGGACATTTTTAATTAATCCTGTCTCGTTACACAGGACCAGATCTAAGGTTGCTTGCCCCCTGGTCGGTTCAGTTACATACTGCTCAAGAAACCCATCCCTAATACACTCAATGAACTCATCCTCAAGGCAGCCCTGCCCCATTTGATTTGTCCAATTAATATGATAGTTAAAATCCCCCATAATTATAGATGTTCCCTTATTACATGCCTCAACTATTTCCTGATTGATACTCCGTCCAATAGAGTTGCAACTGTTCGGAGGCCTATAGACTACGCCCACTAATGTTTTTTTCCCCTTATTATTCCTTATCTCCACCCAAACTGTTTCATTATCATGATTTTTTGACCCAATATCATTACTCTGTATTACAGTGATTCCTTCCTTTATTAACATAGCCACCCCACCTCCCCTTCCTTCCTGCCTGTCCTTCCTGATCGTTAAATAACCTGGTATGTTTAATTCCCAGGCATTGTCACCCTGCAGCCATGTTTCTGTAATGGCCACAATATCATAACCATATGTAGTTATTTGTGCCATTAACTCGTCTATTTTGTTACGAATGCTACGTGCATTCAGATAGAGAACTTTCAAATATGCTTTGTGGCACTTAGTTCCTGCTTTTTCACTTTTTACCAGTTTACCTTTTACTCCACACACTCTGTCCCGTCCTGCCACGCTCTGATTTGTGATTCCCCTACTGCTACCTATGTCTACTCTCAATCATCAGCAAAGTGATGGAAGGTATCATCAACAGTGCTATCAAGCGGCACTTACTCACCAATAATCTGCTCACTGATGTCCAGTTTGGGTTCCTCCAAGACCACTCGGCTCCCGACCTCATTACAGCCTTGGTCCAAACATGGACAAAGGAGCTGAATTCCAGAGGTGAGGTGAGAGTGACTGCCCTTGACATCAAGGCAGCATTTCACCATGTGTGTCATCAAGGAGCCCTAGTAAAACTGAAGTCAATGGGAATCAGGGGAAAAGCTCTCCACTGGCTGGAGTCATACCTAGCACAAAGGAAGATGGTTGTGGTGGTTGAAGGTCAATCATCACAGCCCCAGGACATCGCTGCAGGAGTTCCTCAGGGCAGTGTCCTAGGCCCAACCATTTTCAGCTGCTTCATCAATGACCTTCCCTCCAACATAAGGTCAGAAATGGGGATGTTCGCTGATTGACTGCACAGTGTTCAGTGCCATTCACAACCCCTCAGATAATGAAGCAGTCCATGCCCGCATGCAACAAGACCTGGATGACGTTCATGCTTGGGCTGATAAGTGGCAGGTAACATTCGCGCCACAGAAGTGCCAGGCAATGACTATCTCCAACAAGCGAGAGTCTAACCACCGCCCCTTGACATTCAACGGAATTGCCATTGCCGAATCCCCCACAATCAACATGCTGGGAGTCACCATTGACCAGGAACTTAACTGGACCAGCCACATAAATACTGTGGCAACAAGAGCAAGTCAGAGGCTAGGTATTCTGTGGCGAGTGTCTCACCTCCTGACTCCCCAAAGCCTTTCCACCATCTACAAGGCACAAGTAAGGAGTGTGATGGAATACTCTCCACTTGCCTGGATGAGTGCATCTCCAACAACACTCAAGAAGCTCGACACCATCCAGAACAAAGCAGCCCGCTTGATTGGCACCCCATCCACCACCTTAAAGATTCACTCCCTCCACCACCGGCGTACCATGGCTGCAGTGTGTACCATCTACAAGATCCACTGCAGCAACTCGCCAAGGCTTCTTCAACTGCACCTCCAAAACCCGAGACCTCTTCCATCTAGAAGGACAAGGGCAGCAGGTGCATGGGAATTTCACCACCTGCAAGTTCCCCTCCAAGTCACACACCATCCTGACTTGGAAATATATCGCCATTCCTCTTCCACCTAGAAGGACAAGAGCAGCAGGTGCATGGGAACACCATCACCTCCACGTTTCCCTCCAAGTCACACACCATCCTGACTTAGAAGTATATCGCCGATCCTTCATCGTCGCTGGGTCACCAAGGTAGTTATCCTTATAGAAGCTGTTATAAGAGAATGAGTTTGTGTATTAGTTATCTAATTATGGAATGATGAAAGAAGATATTTCTAGGTACTTTTTTAATGAAGGTACATGTAGATGTGAAACTGTGAGTTACATTTTCATCCGTCTGTTTAGAGTTTTTTTCTTGCCTCTTATTTTGATTGTGTTCTGTGGATTTATTAAATGGTACAGTAAGACATCTCTCTCCATTCTTCTCCTGTGGTGCAGTACTATAGGGTCAAAACTCCAGATGGGTTTTGATGTATCAAAGGCTAGTAACTTTGAAATCGACAGTTATGCTGGTTTTATATCTAGTATGAATATCATAATGTGACTAAGCTAACTACAGGAAGACCTTTGATGGTATCTTCCCTGATTTGCTGAAACAAAAACCATGGTAGAATTTTTTTTTGTTTTACATTTTCAATCTATATCTTGCAATCACTGACATCCTTGTACACTATTAGTTATCTGAACACCTTGCTGAAGGCAAGGGTGACTTAACTTGATATTTGTGTATGCTATGATCAAAGAAGTTTCCAGTCATTAATGCAGAATTCTCCTAATGTCATGCAGCGTCTTTCCTCAGCTTCCCTCCTTAGACAAGCTGTATTTTTGTAACTTTCTGCTCAGCACTGTGGCCTTTGCAGTTTGGCCGGGTGACATAATGCTCCAGGCACCTTTTCTCTTAACAGATTTTGGAAACACTGGGGTAGATTTCGAACTCGCCACTTAGGCATGAAACCGGCATTGTGGATTAGTCGTCCGTTACAGAAACCGCCCGGTTTTCATTTACATCGAAATTGCAGGTCGAGGTCAAGTGATCCCATAAAAACCAGACGCTATTCGTTGCTGTGCTGGTGTTCAGGTTCTGACTCACTTAAAGGGACAGGCTGCAAGTTAAGAGTTTGTTTCATTGGGATTTTGCTATCATGCTTCTTTTTGGATATTTCATTGCTGCTGGTCTAGGGTGCAAGTGATAGAAAAGCTTTTTAAGGAAGGTCACTTTTATCCACTCCCTTTACCCCTTCAGCAAAATGGGTTTGTCTTTTGTGTTCTTCTCTGATGGTTTATTTGGAGATGAGGAGGATAAGGTTGAGGCTATGGTCGAGATATCAAAGGAGGAGAAGAGCCTCTACTCAGCCATACCCCCACAGAAGAATGTATCATTGCCAAAGGAGTTTTAAAGACCTCAATGAGGGACAGTGCCTGCAAAGACTTAGATTTACCAGGGAAGTGGTCCAGCAAATTTGTGACCTGCTATATGTGAGGACTGCAACTCTAAAAGGCATCCCGCTCTCAGTGACAGAATAGATGACAGTGGCTTAACAACTTGCATTTATGCAGTGCTTTTAATGTGGTAAAACATCCCAAGGTGGTGGACCTGGAGCCAAGGTAGATCAGTGAGCGCAGGGGTGATGGGTGAATGGGACTTGGTGCGAGTTAGGATATGGGCTGCAGAGTTTTGTATGAGCTTAAGTTTATGAAGGGTGGAGGATGCGAGGTCAGCCAGAAGAGCATTGGAATATATACACAGTTGCATTAAACAGGTAATTAATGCCCTGAGCTGGCAATTACATAAAATTCCCCTTGGAGCTTTAAGAGTAGTAACTTTGTGCTCTGGCCTTTTATTTTGGAGTCGCTGGATTTCTTCAGAGTGTAGGAGTAATGGATGGCACTCGTGGTCCTTTGGGCTCCTCCTCAAAGGAATGTCCCTTAAATCAAGTGAAGGGTTCCATTCAATTAATGGCCAACATTTCTGTGGTCACTACCACCGTATCTTGCAAGTCAATGCCAAATACCTAGGCAGCACACATCATGCTTTTACTCCAAAACACTCTACACTTTGAGCAATATTTGTCAAGGCTAGCCTCTGGGGAAATTAGGGGTATCTGCTTATGCCGTGTCCAATGACCCTTCTGTGGCATCCCAGCACACCAGGGAACTGCTGCTGTATTGAGGTGCATGACTCCTCCAGGGGCATAATACAGTTAGGATGCTCAAGCAAAAATTCTGCTATCGGACCGTTGAGAGCGTCTCCCCCAGTACTCCCCAGCTGAAATATCTTGCATCATTGTAGTGTGCTGCATTCTACACATTCAAGACAATGTATGCAACTGGAAGAGGCTGCAGCAAGATCCCACAGCTGAAGAGCTTTACGAGAATGATACCTGGACTCCAAGGGTTAAATTACGAGGCGAGATTACACAAACTAGGGTTGTATTCCCTGGAATTTAGAAGGGTGATTTGATCTAAGTTTTCAAAATATTAAGAGGAACTGATGGGGTAGATTGAGAGAAACTATTTCCGCTGGTTGGGGAGTGTAAGACTAGAGGACATAGCCTAAAAATTAGAGCCAGGCCTTTCAGGAGTGAAGTTAGGAAACACTTCTACACGCAAAGGGTATTAGAAGTTTGGAACTCTCTTCCGCAAACGGCAGTTAATTGTCAATTTTAAATCTGAGATTGATAGATTTTTGTTAACCAAAGGTATTAAGGGATATGGGGCAAAGGCGGGTATATGGAGTTAGGTCACAGATCAGCCATGATCTTATTGAATGGTGGAACAGGCTTGAGGGGCTAAGTGGCCTACTCCTGTTCCTATGTTCCTGACAGGAAGCTGAGGTGTCCAAAGCACAGGAAGAGCCAGAAGAATAAATGACCTTTGAGAGTTGATAGAAACATTTGTCTAGCCTTGATTCGGAACACTTTCTCCTGAGCTGCAACTACTTTCTCACTATCACGACTACTAACTACACTATCCCGCCTTTCCAGAAATGCAACTGCTCCACTCAGTGCTCTTAGGAGGCACACGTGACATGCCCATTTAAACCAGCTGCAGCCTTTAAGGCCCAACATATGCCCAACGTTACCCCCTCTTGTGGACCTGCAGCTAACAGAGTTCTAAAACATTCACCCGGCGGTGCCCACCACACTCCAAATAGCCTTAAATGCGCTAGTTCTAATTGTTTGGCATGTTTGAACTTGAATGGAATTCGTTTTCGAGGAGTTTGCTTATGGTAAAAATTACATATGGAAAATAACAATCATCAGGGAGGGAAATCAAAGTACCCCAAAAAGAACTTGCTCCATTTTATTGAGTAGCATGTTCAAAACTGATAGAAGAGATGCAGATTATATACTTGTTCACTTTTTAATTAAAAAATTCACCTCGTCCCCTAACTCGTGCTGGAGTCTGGTTCCACAGGTTCCAGCAGCTCATCTCCTGCCGGTGCCGGGGTACGGACCATAGGTTCCAGCAGCCCCCTAGTATATTGTTCAAGTATCTATTCTTCATGCGTTAACCCTGGACAGTAAATATTGACAGGTTATTTGACTGTACAGAAGTATCACAACTGAGTGCTATCCTGTCTTTTCCCAATATCCAAACATGTGCACCTTCCACATTGATACCAATTAGGAGAGGTACCCTCAGGTCTGTCTGGCTTAAAGCAACTAACTCAGCACAGAGTATGGGGATTAAACCAAGGACCATCCTAGTCTGAAATAAAAACAGAAGTACTGGGATTGCACAGCAAGTCAATCAGCCTCTGAAAGAGAAAGACAGGTTAACATATGGCCATACCACTGGTGCATTTACAGGAAACTTTCGTTTATCCGGCACCCTAATATCCGGAATTCTCGCTTAACCGGCAAAAATCAGGTAAGTTTTATTATACAGACAAGACCCCGATTCTGACCTTTCGCCCCCACGAAAGGGGGGTCAACGTTCTTCCGACTCCGACCTGTCGCCGCCACGGAGGAAAAAGCCGGAGTCTCGTTTACCTTCCCTCTCCGGGTCCCAATTGTTCAGCCTGTGGCCGTGTACGGGGCTCTCGTACCTTGGTAAGTATACCTCTCTGTAATCCGGCACTTTCGATCAACCGGCACCACGCCGGTCCCGTCGGTGCCGGATAAACGAAAGTTTCCTGTATATCAGCTATTGGGAAGCTTATCTAACCTTTAAAGCTCCATAACCACATAGAACTAACTTTATTTCATTTAAATATTAGTTGAAGTTTGTTGATATGTAATTTAAAAAATGAATCCCGTTGTGTTTAGAGATCAATTGATCATGTCTGTTCAAGCCAAATAGAACAAAGTCTATCATGAAGTACTTTGATGACAGAATGAATTCAGAAAAGTTTATGTACTGAAGCATGACCAAAGGGCTGTGCACTGACATTAATAAAAGATGCGATTCAGTTGGATTGCCAAAAAGCAAAACTGTGGGCACTAACTGAGAAAAAGTTATTTGGTATAAAATGCAAAGTTTTGCAATAAACATTTTTTCTATTCATTTATGGAATGTGGCAAGGCCAGCATTTATTGCCCATCCCTAATTTCCCTTGAGAAGGTGGTGGTGAACCACTGTGAGGTGAAGGTACTCCCACAGTGCTGTTAGGGAGGGACCTCCAGATTTGAACCAAGCGACGAATTAGGATTTTTTTTTATTCGTTTAAGGCTATGTGGGCGTTGCTGGCAAGGCCAGCATTTATTGCCCATCCCTAATTGCCCTTGAGAAGGTGGTGGTGAGCCGCCTTCTTGAACCGCTGCAGTCCATGTGGTGAAAGTACTCCCACAGTGCTGTTAGGGAGGGAGTTCCAGGATTTTGACCCAGCGACGATGAAGGATCAGCGATATACTTCTAAGTCAGGATGGTGTGTGACTTGGAGGGGAACTTGGAGGTGGTGGTGTTCCCATGCGCCTGCTGCCCTTGTCCTTCTAGGTGGTAGAGGTCACGGGTTTGGGAGGTGCTGTTGAAGAAGCCTTGGCGAGTTGCTGATCCTGTAAATCCTACTTATCCTGTAGATGTATAAAAGTATTAACAAGGAAGATGGTTTTTGTTGGATTCAATTTACAGATCGATTTTTACTTATTTTTATCGAAATATGTCTTTAAAATATTTGGATATTTAAATACGGGTAGATTTTAACTTGGGCTGCCCGTGTAAATGGGGCACTAGTGGCCTAAAATGGCTGGCTGCCCTGTTTACCCCAGCAGTCCAAGGGCTGTCATCTTCGAAGGGGCCTTCCACTGGGTGGCTGGAGCACCCGCCTGGTTTAGCCTGATAAGTCCTTTTAACTGAGGTTGGTAGATTTTTGTTAGACAAGGGCATTAAGGGTTACGGAACCAAGGTGGGTAGATGGAATTAAGATACAGATCAGCCACGATCTAATTGAATGATGGAACAGGCTTGAGGAGCTGAATGGCCTACTCCTGTTCCTATGGGGGCGATTTTGTCAATGGGGGCGCGTTGGAGGCGGGACTGCTGCTTGTCGGGTTTTAGTCCCGCCTCCATTGACTTGTGGCCAACCCACGCTATTTTCCCTTGATTGACCGTGTTAAGCCCGCCCAGCGGGCTTAGTAGGCAAATTAAGGGGAAGCCGGTTACAGAGAACGTCAGTGTATGACATTTCATCTGTCAAAAGTTTTTGACAGATGAATTGTCATCGTTTGACAGCTCTGTGAAGCTGTCAAACACCGACATTCTCTGTTGTTTGATGAGTTCTTGTAATCAAGACTCATCAAACCTCTTTTGTGAGCAGAAATTAGATGGCTGTTGCATCGGAGAATGCAGCAGCCATCTGTCATCTCTGCCAGTGAGATGCGGGACTCTCCGCTTCCCCAACTGTTGAAGCCTGCAGGAAGAAACAAAGGTAAGTAAACATTTTCTATCACTTTCCACTCACCTCACATACTTACCTCTCCACACTTGCACCCATCACTTACCTTCACAGCGCACTTTTGCACCCCTCCGACCCCCGCAGACCCACTGCTCGCCTCGGTGACCCTGGCAGGGGTTTCCCGACGTCGGGAAGCCCACGCCTCAGTTGGAAAAATTGGGATAATCCTCTTAACTGCCTGTTAACAGGCAGTTAAGTGGCTGTAATCCCCTTCCCGCTTCCTGAGAAGATGGCACGGAGGCGGGTTGGGGGCGGGATGGGTACCCGCCCCCAGATTCTGCCACTTTCCCAGCAGTCCCGCCTCCAAACCCGCCTCTCCAGGGCTGGCAAGATCACGCCCATATGTTCCTAAAGCAGGGTCCCAATTGCAATTTTGATGGTGATCTGGTGGGAAGTTTACTGGGCGGTAAAGCAGAAGAGGCACCAAAAAGGTAGGCTTAACATTATTTTTGTGGGCCCAGGAGAAGCAGGAGTGGGCTCCCCAACTCCAAAATCAGCTCTCCTCCTCCTCCACCCAGGACCTATTGACTGAGTTGGCATTGAACTATCCAATAAATAGTACATAAAAAATGTCTTGTACAGTCTTGATTTATTTAATCAAATCTCTTCACCTTCAAAATCTATACCTCATATTTATAGCCTGGCTATATTAAATCTGTATTTTCTTTGTCTACATTTACTAAATGTTTTTTTGTTGGATTCTGTTCTATGAAGTCTTATTTTTAATCATTCAATTTAACAAATCCTTACATTAATATACTAAACCCTAATTTCAATGCTAGAGATTTATTAAATCCTGATTCAAATTTATTACATATTGACATTTGAGTGTCTGGATTTTGCAAATCCTGCTCTTCCAATTAGTGTAGATAATGACTTTGTGGACAGTTAATTAAAGAACAGAGGGGACAGTCTCCTAGAAATTGAGAGATGGGGATTGAACTTGCTGCCTAAGAAATGTCAGATTTTTTACAGCAATGAGCCAAAGTTTTTTCCCAGTGCTTTAATTGTTAGAAGTGCAGTTTGTTGTGTTTGCTGAAGTAAAATAAACATTGGCACCTTTTTTCTAGTACTTATGGATCTCCCATGACATTGCTCACAGTGAGTGGGAAGATCTGCTGCTCTATAACAGCAGAGGTGTTGTCAACAAAGTGTAATGGGGAAAGTGGCACAGGAAGTAAATATGACACAGGAGGTCCATGTGGTACAGAATACATTTAGCAGGAGAAATTGGTTTCACGCCTAGAGCTGGTGCAAAGTGGGTGGCATGTCTAGAATGCATGCCCAAAGCTAAGGCCCGAGGGTCGCTCGAAATTGGCCTTGGGCCTTATTTCCATAAAACCAGGGCCTTCACAAAATCAGCTGGCTCGGATGCCGCAGGTAAGTCCTTGAGGGGGGGGAGACGATCGCAGTAATCCTGTGGAGCCAGAAGGAGCCCTGCTGCTCCTCCTGACTCCACAATGAAGCAAATAAATCTCAGAAACTTACCTATTCTTTTACGGCCTCTAGCGGTTCCTTTAGACTGCTGTAGACCCGTAAAACTGAATAAGCAGTGCTGTCGTTTCCCCCATTAAACTTTGCTCTGCCCAATCTTTGCTGAATTTGGCACTGATGCCTTAAAACAGGGTAAAACAAAGATCTCCAACTTTTTCAGTTCTGACGAAGGGTCATCGACCTGAAGCGTTAACTCTGTTTCTCTCTCTACAGATGCTGCCTGACCTGCTGAGTATTTCCAGTATTTTCTGGTTTTATTTCAGATTTCCAGCATCCGCAATATTTTGCTTTTGCAGAACAAAGATTGTCTGGCTCAGCGGTAAGCAGAGTCTGGGGGGGGGGGGGGGACATGGAGGGCGGGGGGGGGGAGGTGGTGGGGGGGAAGCGGGAGGGGGACGAGTGGCAGCCAACTGTGGCCCATGAATTTAATGTTCAGTCGGGAGGAGCACTCCGGCTTGTCCTGATCCATAGGATGGTAAGTAAAAAATTAAAAATAACCTTTCGGGAGGTAAACTCCAGCAGCCCCTTTAAGGAGCGTTAGTTTAGCTGCCAAGCGCCGGAGAATACTAACTGCATCGTACATTCTGCAGTCAGTCACTAACTAATTTTGGAAAGGGGGCCTCAAACAGGCGCTAGGCCCTTTATTTGCAAAAGCAAAGGGCCTAATGCCAGTTTCAGGTGCGGGCCCTGGTCACCTATACAGGAGCCTTTACCAATATGGCGGGAGCGCACTTCAGACGCGGAGTGTGAGCATGCACGCTGCCCGCCATATTGGACGTTTAGGTAGCTGTTTTACTCGTGTAAAGTTGGTGTGGCGCCAATGAATTCTAGGCCATAGATTTTAGAGAATGGTTTTGAAAAGTAATTATGTACAAAATAAGTTAATATACTGAGATTTCACATTTTGACATCTATGGATTCAAGATTCACAGATGATTTACAGACAAGTAGGAAAGATTTTAATGAATGTGATATCAATTGTTAATGTGCTTGCTACACAATGAAACAACATATTTTGCAGTAAAAGCTATCAAGAGGAAATGTTTAAAGAAGGACTGGTAAATTCACAAAATAAAATTTCAGTGAGTGCAATGAACAAATCTTGTAGGAAAGACATTTTGAAGGCGCTGGTTAGAGGAGGGGGTTGAAAAACACTGAGGGGAAGATTTCCTCACTGTGCATTGTGTAATAAAATTTTAAACCTGTTTGTAAAGAATAAGTTTATGATTTTGTTGCACATAGCGCCAAGAGAACATTTTCCTCCTTTGGCACTGAGGCAAACCAACATTCGAAAATGACAGGCAGGAAAAGACCAGCTGGTCCATCAAGCCTGGCCCACACTCACGACTAGATATTTCGTATCCCCCCCTGCAGCCATGTAATCTTCTGGGAAGAAATAGAGAAAAACCCAGGGTCAAAAAAGGAAAAATTCCGCTGGAAATTCCTCTCTGACCCCATCAGGTGGTCAAAATCAGTCCAGGAGAGCACATGGACCATGCGTTTTAGAATTAGAGAAGAATCATAGAATGATTCAGCACAGAAGGAGGCCATTCGGCCCATTGTGTCTGTGTCGGCTTTTTGGTAGAGCTCTCCAATTAATTCCAATCCCCTGCTCGTTCCCCATAGCCCTGTACATTTTTCCCTTCAAGTATTTATCCAATTCTCTTTTAAATGTAACTATTGAATCTGCTTCCACCACCCTTTCAGGCAGTGCATTCCAGATCATAACAACTCGCTGTGTAAAAAAATTTCCTCATGCCGCCTCTGTTTTTTTTGCCAATCACCTTAAATCTGTGTTCTTTGGTTACCGACCCTTCTGCCACTGAAAGTTTCTCCTTATTTATTCGATCAAAACTGTTCATGATTTTGAACACCTCTATTAAATCTCCTCTTAACCTTCTCTGCTCTAAGGAGAACAACCCCAGCTTCTCCAGTCTCTCCACATAACTGAAGTCCCTCATCCCTGGTACCATTCTTGCCTAAATAATACAGCTACCTCACACTGAAAGCAAGTTGATTTGATAACCATTTTATTGACATGTGAGCTTGCTGGAAAGGTATTTCAGGAAAATATTTAAGATTTTGTTGTCAAGTTGTGGACTGGGTTCACCGGTTTCCTCTTTTATTAAATACAGTAAAACAAAGATTGCCTCTATTTCTCTTGAAATGTATTATGGAGCATTCAACTAGTTGCATTTCTAAAGTATAGTTGGAGATTGCCTCAGAACACAGTGAAAAATAAAGGATAAGCTGCTTCTACTTTTCTCCTCTGATTTCCTCAGTTCAGAACGTCAGCTATAATGGGTGGTGGCCAGCTTCCAGAGCTCCATTAATACTGCTCTAAACTGGTAACAAGGAGGCACACAAGATCAGTCCGAGATAATTCTTCCTCTAATTGCCACGATTTCCTTATTTGGAAATGCTTGGTCTTCGCATTTCTCTCCTACCTGCTGTGACATAGCTCGATGGGGGATTAAAGTTGCATCCCACCCTGCCACAGTGTCACACATTAGAGATTTAACACAGCGGGAACCTGCAGCACAGAAGCAGACAGTTTCTAAATTAAATTCTCTTGTGTTAGGAAGAGAGCACGGTTTCTACTGCTTAAATGACGATGCAGAAGAGCCATAAACATTTATGGTGTTTACACTAACGTTATGAAGAACTGGGAGCTCTGACAGCATCTGTGCAGTCGGTTTCGGTCTTAATGTGCAAATAATTGAAAAGCATCCATTGGGATGAAACTGTTATAGATTGAGTGATTGTTAAAGAAATGCATTTAGTAGTCTCTGCAGGCTGCCAGAATTATTAAAAGATACACAGTGTCTTGTTCATCCTTTGAGGTCTGTGTAACAAAATAAAAGCAACAGCTGGAACAAAGGTGTCATTTTTTTGTTGTAAAAAATTCTATTCACACAACCCCATGAATAAAGAAATAAGGGATGAATTTTCTTGCTGTTTCCTTCCTACTTACGGTGCTGGAATCCCATAGGTTCGATTTGATACAAGGAAACTCGGGTGGAAGCGATTTCCACTGCTTGTGCACCTTTAAATTGCTACCCCAATTTCCCTTGTGTTTTTTTTTACCCTTCTTACCCTTCCCACAAGGGGCTGATTTGCATACCAGCACCTAGCAGCCAGTGGTGCTACCGCTTAAAGAGGCACACCAGCTTCTCCTGAAACCTAATCTAGGTGGAAATTAGGAGTTTGAGAGCTTTGAAGAGCTAGCAAAACTTTGCTTACTGATTACTGACTTCTAGAAATGCTTTCTCATCCTTTTTTTTTTTTGCTTTGCACTTACTAAGAACTGCACTTCATTTTCACTGAGTGCCACTGCCTCGCCGGACCGGAAGAATTTTGGAACACTGACACTCCTCCTCGGTCAGATTGACTCAGGAACAGGTATGGCTTTCCCCCAGGGCATACATCTTTATGCTATTATTAGTGTTGTGGATGAAGAGCAGCAGTGACCGGAGAGCAACAGAATCAGGCAGAAAGGCAGAAGACTGCAGCCTACTGGCTATTAAACCCCACCCCATCTACAGACAGCACAGGTCCTAGGAGGACACATTGAGGAATTCTGTGTTAGATGGGCTCACTTCCCCAAAGCTGCCAGTGGCCATCTCTGCTACCTGAACACAAATCTGAAGATGCACTAATCTGCCAGCATTGCTCCATCTCTGACTATGAAGGTCACCACTGCCCTCAACATTTACAGCTCAGGTTCCTTTCAGGCAGCCACAGGGAATCTCTGTGACATTAACCAGGGATCAGGTCACTGACACCCTGTGCAGCAGAGCAGCCCACTTTGTTACCTTTGGCATTACACCAGGCAGCAGAGAGAAAGGGCCACTATGGAGTTGCTGGGTACAGGGTGTCATCGATGGCTCCCATGTCACATTGAAGCACCCACTCACCTATGTGAGCAGGAAAGGAGTCCATTCTATGAATGTGCAGATGGTTTGTGATGCCACTCAGAGGATCCTTCATGTCAATGTTCAGTATGGAGGATGCTGCCATGATGCCTTCCTCCTCCAAGATTCGGAACGCCCTCATCTCTTCAGGGAAGAAAACCATATAAATGGATGACCACAGGGTGACAAGGCACAGCCCCCTACCCTCTGTTGCAAAGACTGATGACTCTGCCTGAACACAAGCAGAGGAGCGGTACAATCAGCCCCAAGCAGCTATCAGCCTGGTGATTGAGAGGACCATTGAGGTACTGAAGGAACAAAAAGAAAATACTGCAGATGCTGGAAATCTGAAATAAAAACAGAAAATGCTGGAGATACTCAGCAGGTCAGGCAGCATCTGTGAAGAGAGAAACAGAGTTAACGTTTCAGGTCGATGACCTTTCGTCAGAACTGGAAAAAAGCAGGAAATGGAACAGATTTTTAAGCAAGTGTAGGGGCTGGGAAAGGGGGAGGGGATGAAAGAACAAAAGGGAAGGTCTGTTATAGGATACCCCGAGGTACTGAAGGTGCAGTTTTGATGCCTGGATAGGTTGGTTGGAGTTCTACAGAATGTGCCAGGGAGGATCTCCAGAATTATCATCACCTGCTGTGCCCTTCACAAATTTGCCATCCAGGAAAGTGCTGTAGTTTGACATGGCTGAAGAAATGGTGCCAGCTTCAGAAGATCTCGAATTGCAGGGAACAGCACATGTGGATGACATCCACTTGGAGGAGTCCTCACTGATAGCTGCAAGGGGCATCAGACAACAGATTCTCTCCAAAGTCTTCATTCTTCTTTGAGGAGGTAACAAACAGGGTGGATAAAGGGGAACCAGTAGAGGTAGTGTATTTGGATTTCCGGAAAGCATTCGATAAGGTGCCACATAATAGGTTACTGCACAAGATAAGAGCGCACGGAGTTGGGGGTAATATATTGGCATGGATAGGAGATTGGCTAACTAACAGAAAACAGAGAGTCGGGATAAATGGGTCATTTTCCGGTTGGCAATCAGTAACTAGTGGGGTGCCACAGGGATCAGTGCTGGGGCCTCAACTATTTACAATCTGTATTCATGACTTGGATGAAGGGACCGAGTGTACTGTAGCCAAATTTGCTGATGATACAAAGATAGGTGGGTTAGCAAGTTGTGAGGAGGACACAAAGGGCTGGATTTTGAATGACCCGTGGAGTCGGGTTTGGAGTCGGGGGGGGGCAGGGGGGGTTAAAGTTGCAGATTCGGGGGTCCCGACCCCATCCCGACTCCAACCCGCCTCCATGCCAGTTTCTCTGGCGGCGGGTACCCGACCTGGTCTGAGACCCGACTCTCCGAGGCGGGAAGGGATTAGTGACAATTAACTGCCTATTAACAGATAGTTAACAGGCAGTTTTTTGCATAATCCCTATTTTAAAAAGAAAAGTGTGGGCTTTCCGACAGGTGGCAACCACTCCAAGTTATCGGGGTGGGCCGTGGGTCTGCACGGGTTGGAGGGGTCGATATGTCCGGTGGGCAGGTGAGTGATGGGTGCATGTGTGCAGAGGTAAGTGTGTAAGGTAAGTACTAAGTGTTGAAAAAAGTTATACTTACCTTAACTTCCTCCTGCAGGTGTCAGCCCTTCAGTTCTCGGGAGTTAGAAATCTCACCGGCACAGAAAGCAGGAAAGCCGTGGACCTGTCAAAAACAGCAGCCTTCTGTTTTCTGTGCTGGAATGATTTCTAACTCAGCCTGAAAGGAAGGACTGAAGTTAGAAATCATATTGTGAGTGTTTGACAGCTTCACAGAGCTGTCAAACACTGATATTTCATCTGTCAAATGCTCTTGACGGATGAAATGTCAATCTGTGACGTCACCTGTTGCCGGGTGGCCCTTAATACATAGAAACATAGAAGATAGGAGCAGGAGTAGGCCATTCGGCCCCTCGAGCCTGCTCCGCCATTCGATGAGATCATGGCTGATCATCCAAACTCAGTACCCTGTACCTACCTTCTCCCCATATCCCTTGATACCTTTAGCCCACTGGGCGGGCTCAACAAGGTCAATCAAGAGAAAATACAATGGGTTGGCCACATCTCGATGGAGGCGGGTTCACAAGCCAGAATGTGTGATTCCCGACCCCAACACGACTCCAACTTCAAAATCCAGCCAAAGAGTCTGCAAAGGGATATCGATAGGTTAAGTGAGTGGGCAAAAATTTGGCAGATGGAGTATAATGTGGGAAAATATGAGGTTATTCACTTTGGAAGGAAGAATGAAAAAGCAAATTATTATTTAAATGGAGTGAGACTACAAAATGCTGCGGTACAAAGGGATTTGGGGGTCCTAGTACATGAAACACAAAAAGTTAGCATGCAGGTACAGCAAGTAATTAGGAAGGCTAATGGAATGTTGGCCTTTATTGCAAGGGGTATGGAGTATAAAAGTAGCAAAGTTTTGATGCAACTTTACAGGGCACTGGTGAGACCGCACCTGGAGTACTGCGTACAGTTTTGGTCTCCATATTTAAGGAAGGATATACTTGTATTGGAAGCAGTGCAGAGAAGGTTCACTAGGTTGATTCCTGGGATGAAGGGGTTGACATATGATGAAAGTTTGAGCAGGTTGGGCCTATACTCATTGGAGTTTAGAAGAATGAGAGGTGATCTTATTGAAACATATCAGATTCTGAGGGGGATTGACAGGGTAGATGCTGAGAGGGTGTTTCCCCTAGTGGGAGTATCTAGAACTAGGGGGCATAGTTTCAGAATAAGGGGTCACCCATTTAAGACGGAGATGAGGAGGAATTTCTTCTCTCAGAGGGTTGTGAATCTTTGGAATTCTCCACCCCAGAGAGCTGTGGAGGCGGAGTCATTGAATATATTCAAGGCAGAGATTGACAGACATTTGAACTACAAGGGAGTCAAGGGGTATGGGGAGAGAGCGGGAAAGTGGTGTTGAGGCCAAGATTGGATCAGCCATGATCTTATTGAATGGCGGAGCAGGCTCGAGGGGCCGATTGGCCTACTCCTGCTCCTGTTTCTTATGTTCTTATGTTCTTATGTTCTCTGTGATTCAGTCTACCTCAACACCACAGCCTGACCTCCTTCTCCACACTTGCCAACAAAGAGAAATTCTCACAAACCACAACCCACCCTACCACATGACAACACAACAGCCTGCATTGTCCTGACGTGGCTTTGCCAGTAACCATCGCCTGAGTGAAAAAGCTCCCTTTCCTGTATAACTAATCTCCATAAATACTAAAGCACAATATGGCCGCAATTTTGCCTACCGAGGTGGGTTAAGTGCGGCCGAGGTAGGTGGAGGACTGCGGCCCCTCTCCCAGTTTCATCGCGCTCTGTTGAAGTGATTTTGCCCCGATTGGGCTTGTTAAGCCCGCCCTTCGAGGTTCCTGACCAATTAAAAGGAAGTGGATCTGATGATGTCATTTGATGACGCTTCATCTGCCGGATTCCCTAAAGGGACCATGGCCACATTCATTTTGACAGTTGTGCTTTCAGTATTCTACAGCATTGAGGTGCTGCAAACACTGACAAGCACTGCACAGAGGCACACAGCTGCACCCAGGCTCTCCCAAGACTCCCTCCATCTGCTTATGGAGGGAGTCACAGCACGCAGGGAGGTTCTCTTCCCTTCCAATGGGTGGAAGAGACCTCCCCAGGACATCAACGCAGCCTGGTTGCACATTGCACAGGAGGACACAAGCAGGAATGTCGTCAGGAGGACCAGGCTGCAGTGGCGCAAACCTTTCAATGATCTCAGTAGATCATGAAACGTTACTGCAAAGCCACACTCAACCTCATCCTGCTGTGCCTCTCATAACATCCCCATTACTCTGCCTTTCCTACCCTACTCCTGCACATCCTTACTCACACCAACTTACCTTGCACCTCCACCCATCTCCCTCTCTCTATCTAAATTATCACATCCCCATTTCACTAGCCACCCCTCACACTCACCCTCATCCTTGTCCAATCATACCAACTAACAACACACAAGGGTAAGCACTTGGGTCTTTTAACCAATGTTCATGTAAAGTTTCTGCTAATGTTTTGTCAAACATTGAAATCTTTGTTTTCAACACTTTACCTTCTTGGACAGATTTGTGTGCACCTTTGGAAGTGGCTTAGTGAGTTGCAGTGAATAGTGAGACATAAGAACACCCCCCGCAATGGTGATGAGTGTGAAAGGAATGGTTTGGGCATTGCAGGGATGCTTTACGGTGCTGGTGTCAACCTGGCACATCATGTGCCAGCCAGGTTGTACAGCGTTAAGTGAAGTAAATCTGGCCATGGTGAGGCCATCGCTGGCCTCCCGGGCAGCAATGTGGTCAGGTGCTGATGCCCTGTGTCCTGTCCAGCATCAGGTGATTGCGGAGAAGGTTGGTGTTGTTGTTGGTACTGTTGGTGTCCTGGTGATGTTGGTGTTGGGGCTGATCTTGGTGGGATTCTGAGGACCAAGGTGAGATATTTTCAAGGGCACTGATGCTGATGGAACAGATGGCAGCTGAAGTTGAGATGACAGAAGCGATCTGTCAATGGTGAGATAGGTTGTTCCAAGGAGGTGACAGTGGATAGAGAGTTTACTCCAAACACTTCCAAACTGCATAAAGCTCAAAAGTGTGTTCCAACTCCTGAAGGCTCCAGCTTCTAACATTGGAAAGTGAACAGCTGTGAAATGAAAGTTTTTATACCACTTTTGCAGCCGTCACCTATTCAGAGCAATGGAGGGTCATTGAAAACCCAACCTACTTACCTGACATGATCCTCGAGTGCCTGTGAAACTCATCAAAAAGCTGGAAAAATGATAAGTAAAATGCTATTTAAGTACCTTTTAACAACCTCTTAACTATTTCAATTGGCTCACCTGCTGCTTAGTGTCGGGTCTGTCAATCTTTTAGATTTTGACAATGGACCCGCCTCTGACCCGCCCTCTAAACGCCAGCAAGATTCTGGCCTATAAGTGCACATTCTACTTTAATACAATCCACCTATTCTTTCCTAATACCATGCTTCCCCTTGGTGCCTGGACGTTCCGTTCATTGCTCTTATTCTAATGCTCCTTCTAAGTACCACCTGGGGCCAGGATCGCTGGAGATGGGTGACTCCTCATGCTGTACAGAAGGGCCATGGGACTGAGGTGGCCCTCAACTCATTCAAAAGGCTCCCATATGGAGCCACTGCTGACGGCATCTCTGGGGGATGCTTCTGGGCAGGCTGGTCTTGCCTCCCATGTTCCACTGACATGGTGCTCTGAGGGGGAAGGCCGGGGTCCTGGCATGTGCTGCTGTCCTCTGGATCAGTATCCCGTCCTTGTTACATTGTTCCCAGCTCTAAAAAGCCTCTTTGAATGTGCTTTTGCCTTCCCTGAACCCCTTTTTCCTTTCTCTCTCCTCAGTGTTGTTCCACTATCCACCATAATGTACTCTGAAGTGTTTCTCTGTTACAGCGAGTGTAGTGGAAATGATGTAGATTGCTGCAGTAGCTCTGGAGAGAGAATGAAACATTAGGTTATTGAGGGCATTCACAGCAGCCGGTAATGAAATGAATTTTCTTGTACAGCAGCTGCACTTATTTCATTTTCAAATTTACAAAATCCTTGTGGCAAATCCTGTTAGCAAACCTACAATTATAGAGTAATTACAGCAGACCATCCACCATTACAGCGGCACAAGATTTGTGACACACTTTCAGTAGCGTAGAGCTCAGTCTACAAAATATCAGGCAGCAAAAAATGCCCAGCATTTTGGGACACGCAGCTTAGCAATGTGAGTGTCCTTCTTAAAGTCAAAGACCGACTCCCCTGTGGTTCAGTCCACAGTACAATGTCGTGGCAGCTTCAGTCGCTGATTTGTGCTGAGTTAGTGGACCATGGCTAGATCACAGTAGGGGTTAACCTCATTTGGGGTCCAATGTCTGGGAGTCGCCAATGTTTCACCTGTAAACAACAGTTCTGTGTGCATCAGGCCAGTCATCCATGGTGAACAGAATTCTGGCAGCTAGGTTTCTCTTCTCGGATCGGGTGCATGAAGCTGTCATGAACCGATTATGTACGGAGAGTGGAGGGCTGCATGCAATTCAAGTGGACCTTCTTGTAGTTTACAATCACTAGAGGGAGCTGCAAACATTTTCATCTAAGTAAAGCTCTGACTTTGATTCAGAAAGGGATACACTTTTTGCCAAACTCAAAAACGAAAAGAACAACATGGAACTTCGTTCTATGGTGGCTCCTATTGTTTTTTTTTCATAAAAAGCACAAGCTTATTATGGAATGCCATTCAGCCACTCATGATTCTTCCATCTAGAGAAATCCTAAATTCTCTCATTTTAGAATCCTGCTGTTTTTTTTAAAGATTCCAAGGTTTTCACCTCCACAGCTCTTGCAATGGAAGCCCATTCCATATATTGATCGCTCTTTATGTGAAGAAGATTTTTTGACAGCAGTCCTAGATTTTCCTTTGATCAGTTGGATTCTGTGTCCCCTTCTACTCTCACAATTTGCTTTAAAGTAATGTGAAGGATCGACCCTTTCTGTCCCACTATTTTATATACCTCTATAAAATCACTTCTCAAATGTTTCCGATCCAGACTAAGGGTTAGAAATTCAATAGCGTTTTTTCCAGTTTCTGGATGTTAATTGTGTGGTCAACATAGCAATTTTGCGGTCGGACGTCCTACGCTGGAAGTTTCACGAAATGCGCCGAACGCTATATTGGTTTGAGTGCTCCTTAGGCGTCTATGGTGGCTGCCTGAAATGGATGCTGGGAGATTTCAGTGAGAAGGGTAAGATGACCAATAACGCTGCAAGATGCATCCTCCAGCCTCGCCACTCACCACATCACTGACACGAATCATTCCCATGATCTCCATGATGTCCTCCTCAATTGGCGAGAGGATGTTAATTGACACTTTCCTCGTTCTGTTCTTGCCTGCTCCCTGCTGTTGCTTGCAAGCTTCTCTTGCAAGAGAGAAGCGAGAGTGTTAGTGGTAGCCTAGTGAGATACTTTGAGGATGTGCATATCATGGTAGAATAGTGGTGCTAGTGTGTAAAGAGTAGCAGAGGTGTGAGGGAAGTAATAGTAAGGAGAGTAATAGGTGCAGTGTGTGGCATTTAGGAGCAGAAGGAGGTAGAGTGCCAGGATTAAGGACATCTCCTCCGGGCTGGAGAGGAACTTGGAGTGGGAGGGGAAAGATCCAGCTGTCATGGTCCACGTAGGTATCAATGACATAGGTAAAACAAAGAAAGAGTTTCTGCTGAGGGAGTATGAGCAGCTAGGGACTAAATTAAAAAGCAGAACCACAAAGGTAATATTCTCTGGATTACTACCTGAGCCAAGAGCAAATTGGCATAGGGTAAATAAGATCAGAGGGATGAATGCGTGGCTCAAAGATTGGTGTGGGAGAAATGGGTTTCGATTCATGGGGCACTGGCATGAGTACTGGAGAAAGAGGGAGTTGTTCCGTTGGGACGGGCTTCACTTGAACCCTGCTGGGACCAGTGTCCTGGCGAATTGAATAACTAGGGCTGTAGATAGGGCTTTAAACTAAATAGTGGGCGGACGGTGGGGGGGGGGGAGGGTTCATGTGAGGGGAAATTTCAAAAGTCAAAAAGAAAGGAGAAGGCAATAGTGCAGGGTAGCGATAGGGGTAATGATAACCAGAGTGTGACAGGGAGGGACAGAGTGTGTAAACATAAGAGTGCATCAGAAAGTAGAGTCAAAGTAGGGAAAAATGGTAAAAAGACAAAATTAAAAGCTCTTTATCTGAATGCATGCAGCATTCATAACAAGATAGATGAGTTGACGGCACAAATAGAAATAAATGGGTATGATCTGATAGCCATTACAGAGACATGGTTCAAAGGTGACCAAGGCTGGGAACTGAATATTCAGGGTATATGACATTTTGGAAGGGTAGGCAGAAAGGGACAGGAGGTGGGGTAGCTCTGTTAATAAAGGATGAGATCAGTGCAGTGGTGAGATATGATATTGGCTCAGAAGATCAAGATGTAGAATCAGTTTGGGTGGAGATAAGAAATAATAAGGGAAAGAAGTCACTGCTGGGAGTAGTCTATAGGCCCCCTAACAGTAGCTACACTGTAGGACAAGAAATAATGGAGGCTTGCAAGAAAGATACTGCAATAATCATGGGTGATTTTAATCTTCATATAAATTGGACAAATCAAATTGGCAAAGGTAGCCTTGAGGAAGAGTTCATACAGTGTATTCAGGATGGTTTCTCAGAACAATACGTTGTGGAACCAACCAGGGAGCAGGCTATTTTAGATCTGGGAATGTGTAATGAGATATGATTAATTAATGATCTCATAGTAAAGGATCCTCTAGGGAAGAGTGATCATAGCATGTTGGAATTTCAAATTCAGTTTGAGGGTGAGAAACTTGGGTCACAAACTAGTGTCTTGAACTTAAATAAAGGCAATTACAAAGGTATGAAGACAGAGTTGGCTAAAGTGGACTGGGAAAATAGATTAAAGGGTAAGACGGTAGATAAGCAGTGGCAGACATTTAAGGAGATATTTCATAACTCTCAGCAAAGATATATTCCAGTGAGAAAGAAAGACTCTAAAAGAAGAATGAACCATCCGTGGCTAACTAAGGAAGTTAAGGATAGTATCAAATTGAAAACAAAGGCATATTATGATATGAAGATTAGTGGTAGGCCAGAGGATTGGGAAATTTTTAGAAACCTGCAAAGGATGACTAAAAAAATAATAAAGAGAGAGAAGATAGATTATGCGAGTAAACTAGCAAGAAATATAAAAACAGACAGTAAGAGCTTCTACAGGTATATAAAAAGGAAGAGAGTAACTAAAGTAAACAGACCCTTAGAGGATAAGACTGGGGAATTAATAATGGGAAACAAGGAAATGGCAGAGACTTTGAACAAATATTTTGTATCGGTCTTCATGGTAGAAGATACTAAAAGCATCCCAATAATAATAGATAATCAAGGGGCTATAGGGAGGGGGGGAACTTAAAGCAATCACCATCACTAGAGAAAAAGTACTAGGCAAACTAATGGGACTAAAGGTGGACAAGTCCCCTGGACCTGATGGCCTGCATCCTAGGGTCTTAAAAGAAGTGGCTGCAGAGATAGTGGATGCATTGGTTGTAATCTACCAAAATTCCCTGGATTCTGGAGACGTCCCAGCGGATTGGAAAACCGCAAATGTAACACTCCTATTCAAGAAAGGAGGGAGACAGAAAGCAGGAAACTATAAACCAGTTCGCCTAACATCTGTCATTGGGAAAATGCTGGAGTCCATTATTAAGGAAGTAATAGCAGAACATTAAGAAAATCAAGCAGTCAGCATGGTTTTATGAAAGGGAAATCATGTTTGACAAATTTGCTAGAGTTCTTTGAGAATGTAACGAGCAGGGTGGATAAAGGGGAACCAGTAGATGTAGTGTATTTGGATTTCCAGGCATTCGATAAGGTGCCACATAAAAGGTTACTGCACAAGATAAGAGCTCATGGGGTTGGGGGTAATATATTAGCATGGATAAAGGATTGACTAACTAACAGGAAACAGAGAGTCGGGATAAATGGGTCATTTTCAGCTTGGCAAACTGTAACTAGTGAGGTGCCACAGGGATCAGTGCTGGGGCCTCAACTATTTACAATCTATATTAATGACTTGGATGAAGGGACCGAGTGTAATGTAGCCAAATTTGCTGATGATACAAAGGTAGGTGGGAAAGCAAGTTGTGAAGAGGACACAAAGAATCTGCAAAGGGATATCGATAGGTTAAGTGAGTGGGCAAACATTTGGCAGATGGAGTATAATGGGGGAAAATGTGAGGTTATCCACTTTGGTAGGAAAAATAAAAAAGCAAATTATTATTTAAATGGCGAGAGACTACAAGATGCTGCGGTACAGAGGGATCTGGGGGTCCGTGTACATGAAACACAAAAAGTTAGCATGCAGGTACAGCAAGTAATTAGGAAGGCAAATGGAATGTTGGTCTTTATTGCAAAGGGAATGGAGTATAAAAGTAGAGAAGTCCAGTTGCAACCGTACAGAGCATTGGTGAGACCACACCTGGAGCACTGCGTATAGTTTTGCTCTCCTTATTTAAGGAAGGATATACTTGCATTGGAGGCAGTTCAGAGCAGGTTCACTAGGTTGATTCCTGAGATGAAGGGGTTGTCTTATGAAGAAAGGTTGAGCAGGTTGGGCCTATACTCATTGGAGTTTAGAAGAATGAGAAGTGATCTTATTGAAACATATAAGATTCTGAGGGGGCTTGACAGGGTGGATGCAGAGAGGATGTTTCCCCTCGTGGGGGAATCTAGAACTAGGGGGCATAGTTTCAGAATAAGGAGTCGACCATTTAAAACGGAGATGAGGAGGAATTTCTTCTCTCAGAGGGTCGCAAATCTTTGGAATTCTCTACTCCAGAGAGCTGTGGAGGTTGGGTCGCTGAATATATTTAAGGTGGAGATAGACAGATTTTTGAACCATAAGGGAGTCAAGTGTTATGGTGAGCGGGTAGGAAAGTAGAGTTGAGGCCAAGACCAGATCAGCCATGATCTTATTGAATGGTGGAGCAGGCTCGAGGGGTCAAATGGCCTACTCCTGCTCCTATTTCTTATGTTCTTATGTTCTTATGAGTGAAGTGTGCTGCAGTGATTGGAGAGTGCAGGTTATCAGGGGAGAGAAGGTTTGTGAGTGCTGCAGCTGCAGATAGTCCAAAGTTAAGGGGAGTGTAATGTAAAATCTGAGTTTGGAGTCTTATCTTAGCAACCATTGTTAGGTCATTAAACATCTTGCGGCATCGCAGCCAGGTCCGTGGGCGATGCTCCCAGCGCTGACCAAGCTCATCTCAAGACCTACCTGCCACCTGGTAGGAAGAGGGCGTCTCTCCTTCTGCCCACCTCTTCCACCAATATCTCCAGTGCAGCATCTGAAAACTGGGGGCCCTTCCAGCTTCTCCTCTCCCTGTCATTTCAGCCTCTGTAAACTTGAATTGAGTTGACAGCAGCCACTGTGCACCTCCACTTTAAGAGGCACTGGCTGCCTTTAAATTGCATCAGGGATACACAGATATTCCCGCCTCTTCCCCATTAGCTGAGCTGACAATCAATAGTGCTAGTAGCACTGCCAGCCCGGTCCATATTATGATAATGAGGGCAGTTCACTAGTTTTTCTTCCTAGTTGTGGTCACGTGATTGGGCCCACACTGCAATTCTGGCCCTGTAAATGGAGCCAGTTGAATTTCTACCTCTAAAAAGCTCAATGTTTGCCAATATTTCCTTAGAACTCATACCCTTGAACAAGGGATCAGCCTCATGACTCTTCTCTGCACTGCCTCTAGTGCCTGAATGTGTCCCATGTGCCTTGGCGACCAGAACCAACCCAATACTCCAGAGCACTGTACAGTTTGGTCACAATTCCCTCTGACTTGTATTCTACTGTTTTAGTTGTTGTTAGAGGATGCATTTGTTATGATTAGATGTTCCTCATAATCAATAAGGTTCTTGAAATGTTAAAGTCAAGTGCTCACAGATTTATTAAGTTCTCCTGAGAGCAGAGAAGGTTGAGAGGAGATTTGATAGAGGTGTTCAAAATCATGAGGGTCTTGTCAAAGTAGATAGAGAAAAACTGTTCCCATTGGTGGAAGGGTCGAGAACCAGAGGACCCAGATTTAAGGCGATTGGCAGAAGAACCAAAGGTGACATGAAGAAAAACTTTTTTTACGCAGGGAGTGGTTATGATCTGGAATGCACTGCCTGAAAGAGTGGTGGAGGCAGATTCAATTGTGGCTTTCAAAAGGGAATTGGATAAGTACCTGAAGGAAAAAAATTGCAGGGCTACGGGGAATGGGTGGGGGAGTGGGACTAGCTGAAGTGCTCTTGCAGAGAGCCAGCATGAGCTCGACGGGCCGAATGGCCTCCTTCTGTACTCTAACCATTCTATGATTCAATGATATAGTACATGCAATAGTACTTAAGCATACACTTAAAATAGCACTTACAGCCACACAGGGCGATGATAGTCAGGGTCTTTAACAAATTACAGTTCTAAGCACAGTATTTAGGTTTGTCGAACCTTCACATCCAAATTCTCATTACAATTCGCTACTTCTTATACCTTTCTCTAACCCCTGCTACGTGACAATCAGCATGTCTTTATATTACATCATTATACCAAAAGTTGAAAACAATTCCATATAAGGAGAAACTAATAAGAAATCTATACCTTATCAATAACTCAGTCACCAATCTGAATTTCTCACCAACAATCTCCTTTCCACTGAGTTAACAGGATCAGCATAAGTCTTTATTTTTATTATCTTATCACATTTTTTTTCCTGTTCCATTTAATTACTGTTTGACCACGTGAATCTGTCGCTTTGATTTTGCTTCCCCTAAGCACCAACCTGGACCTACTGTCCTACTCAAAGTTTAATTAAAAAGATAACGTTTTCACAGATGTTTTTCCTCTGCAGGACTGACTACTGTCCTTGCAGCCACAGATCGGTGCTTACAGTTCCCCCAAGCTTGAGGGATCAGTACGTACTGGCACGACTTCAATTAGCTTATCCCATTAAGACACATTCTCTATCAGGCGATTACCTCACATCTTCTTCTTCTTCTTAGACAGTCCCTCGGAACCGAGGATGACTTGCTTCCACATTAAAAATGAGTTCTCAGGTGACTGATGAGTCCAATGCGGGACCTACAGTCTCTGTCACAGGTGGGGCAGATGGTGGTTGAAGGGGCGGGTTTGTAGGGTGCTTGGGTTGATGTGCGCTCCTTCCGCTGTTTACACTTGGCTTCCGCTTGCTCCCGGCGAAGAGACTCGAGGTGTTCGGCGCCTTCTCGGATGCTTCTCCTCCACTTTGTGCGGTCTTGGGCCAGGGATTCCCAGGTGTCAGTGGGGATGTTGCACTTTTTCAAGGAGGCTTTGAGGGTGTCCTTGAAGCGTTTCCTCTGCCCACCTGCGGCTTTCTTGCCGTGTCGGAGCTCCGAGTAGAGCGCTTGTTTTCGGAGTCTCGTGTCGGGCATGCGGACGATGTGACCCGTCCATCGGAGCTGATCGAGCGTGGTCAAAGCTTCGATGCTGGGGATGTTGGCCTGAGCGAGAATACTGACATTGGTGCACCTATCCTGCCAATGAATTTGCAGGATCTTGCGGAGGCAGTGTTGGTGGTACCTCTCCAGTGCTTCGAGGTGCCTGCTGTACATGGTCTATGTCTCTGAGGCATACAGCAGGACGGGTATCACTACTGCTCTGTAGACCATGAGCTTAGTGTCGGATTTGAGGTCCTGGTCTTCAAACACTCTCTTCCTCAGGCGACCGAAGGCTGCACTGGCACACTGAAGGCGGTGTTGGACTTCGTCATCAACGTCTGCCTTTGTTGACAGTAGGCTCCCGAGGTATGGAAAGTGGTCCACGTTGTCCAAGGCCTTGTCGTGGATTTTGATAATCGGGGGGCACTACTGTGTGGCGGGGGCAGGTTGGTAGAGGACCTTTGTCTTATGGATGTTTAGTGTAAGGCCCATGCTCTCGTACGCTTCGGTGAAGGTGTTGATGATGGTTTGGAGTTCGACCTCTGAGTGAGCGCAGACGCAAGCATCATCTGCATACTGTAATTCGACGACAGAGGATGGGACGACCTTGGATCTGGACTGGAGGCGACGGAGGTTGAACAGTTTCCCGTTTGTTCTGTAAATTAGCTCCACTCCAGCGGGGAACTTACTGAGGGTGAGATGGAGCATTGCATCAAGGAAGATCGAGGAGAGCGTTGGTGCGATGACACAGCCTTGCTTGACCCCGGTTCGTACGTGAATTGGGTCTGTGGTGGAACCGTTGGTCAGGATCACGGCTTGCATATCATCGTGAAGCAGGCGGAGGATGGTCACAAACTTTTGAGGGCAGCCGAATTTGAGGAGGACACTCCATAATCCCTCACAGTTGACAGTGTCAAAGGCCTTTGTGAGATCAAAGAAGGCCATGTACAGCGGTTGGTGCTGTTCCCTGCATTTCTCTTGTAATTGACGTGCAGTGAGATCATGTCCATTGTGCCCCTTAGTGGGCAGAATCCGCATTGCGACTCTGGGAGGAGTTCTTCGGCCACTGGGAGAAGGCGATTGAGGAGGATTCTTGCGATGACTTTCCCTGTGGCAGACAGCAGGGAAACTCCTCTGTAATTACCGCAATCGGATTTGTCACCTTTCTTGAAGATGGTCACAATTACGGCGTCTCTGAGATCCCCTGGCATGCTCTCCTCCTTCCAGATAAGAGAAATTAGTTCATGAATTCGCGCCAGTAGTGCTTCTCCGCCATGTTTTAGCGCCTCGGCGGGGATTCCATCTGCTCCAGAGGCCTTGTTGTTGTTCAGTTGTCGGATGGCCTTTTCAACCTCATGCCGGGCTGGGGTTGTGCTGAGATGGTGGCGGGTAGCATGCTGCGGGATGGAATTGAGGACACGCGCGTCGAAGACAGAGTCTCGGTTAAGGAGATCTTCGAAGTGCTCCTTCCAGTGGGCACTGACTGCCTCTCTGTCCTTGACGAGTACCTCTCCATTCTTGGCCCGCAGTGGGGTAGGACCTTGGGTGCTTGGGCCGTAGATGGTCCTGACTGCGCTAAAGAATCCACGCATGTCGTGGTTGTCGGCTAGCTGCTGGATCTCCTGCGCTTTCTCCACCCACCATTTGTTCTTTAGATCGTGAGTTTGTTGTTGGACCTCGGCCTTCAGGCGTCTGTAGAGCTGCTTTCTTGCTCTCGAGTTCTGTTGCTGTTTCCAGATCAGGAATGCCTTGTGCTTGCGCCTTATTAGCTCCTGGATCTCCTGGTCATTCTCATCGAACCAGTCTTGGTGTTTCCTGGTCGTGTGACCGAGCGTCTCTTCACAGCTGCTGATTATGGAGGCCTTGAGTGCAGACCAGGCACTGTGGACATTCTGTGTCTCTGCATCACTGGGAGTCATCAGCTTGTTTGTGAGGCGCAGGCTGAATAGGGCTTTCTTAGCGGGGTCTTTGAGTGCTCCAGCGTTGATTTTCTTGCGGCATTTTTTCTGTTGCCGCAGCTGTTTTTATACTACATTGATGGAGATCACAGAGCGGATTAGGCGGTGGTCTGCCCAGCAGTCATCAGCTCCTGTCATGGCGCGGGTGATGCGGACGTCCTTGCGGTCCCTCGCTCGGACGATGACGTAGTCCAGCAGTTGCCAGTGCTTGGAGCGACGGTGCTGCCATGAAGCCTTGTACTTGTCTCTCTGATGGAACAAGGTGTTGGTTATGACAAGGCCATGTTCTAAGCATTTCGACAGGAGGAGGGTACCGTTGGAGTTGGCTTTCCCTACCCCCTCTCTGCCGATCACACCTCCCAGAAGTCTGTGTCCTTTCAAACTCTGGCGTTAAAGTCACCAAGGAGGATCAGCTTGTCACCCATTGGGACTCGGGACAGGGATTGTTCGAGGTTGGAGTAGAATTCCTCTTTGGTCTCGTCTGTGGCTTCCAGTGTTGGGGCGTACGCACTGATGACCGTAGCGCATTGGTTCCGGGCTAGGGTGAGCCGAAGAGTCATGAAGCACTCATTTATACCGCTAGGAGAGTCTCTGAGATGCCCAACTAGTTCATTTTTTATGGCGAAGCCTACCCCATGGAGGCGGCGTTCTTCTTCAGGTTTGCCTTTCCAGAAGAAGGTGTAGCCACTGCCTTTCTCCTTGAGCTGGCCTTCCCCTGCCCGCCGGGTCTCACTTAGGGCGGCGATGTCAATGTTGAAACATCTGAGCTCCCGGGCAACGATAGCAGTACGGCGTTCCGGTCTGTCTCTGTTGGGGTTGTCCATGAGGGTCCTGATGTTCCAGGTCCCGAACTTCATTTTAAAGGGTGGAAGATGCCTGTGCGTGAATTCTTTTCACGTGGGGTGGCCGTTGCACACCAGCTACCACACGGGCTTCACAGAGCAAGGTCTTGGTCCAATGGTAAGGGGATCCAAGACGATTGGAGACCAGGCTCTGCTACAACGGCCTAGCACACACACATACAAACATAATGGCCCAAAAATTAGTGTTGCTACGCGAGAGTACGCACTGTGTACTCTCGCGTATTCTGTCTCCAATTGCCGGTTTTCTGCATGCACTGCGCATGCGCTGAAAACCGGCACTTGGTGATTTCAAAAGGGGGCGGTTCCTAGGTGAACCGCGTGCGCGCTACAGGCTGCGCGCACGCAGTGCACTTAGTGCTTTGAACGCGCAGGTAAGTATGGAAGATTTTGCACATAAAGAAAGGAGGCGTAACTCTTTTAACAAGGTAAGTAGTTAATTAAGTATTATTTTGAATTTTTTTCAACAGGTATATCTTTTTTAGAGACTTTAAAGAAAGGTAAGTTTATTTTTATAACTTTTTAAAAGATTTTAAATTTTTTCAAAAATTTAATTTTTTGTTTAAAATGGTTAATTTATTTAACTATACTTATTTTATTAATGTGATGGTTTTTTAAAAAAATTTAATTGAGGTTTAGCTGGTCTTTTGGGGGGTATAGATTCATAGCTTTCACAGCACTTTTGTGAAAGCTATGAATGAAAGATGGTGTGCTGCCATTGGCTCTAACTGAGTCACGTGATCCCACAGCTCGCACGAATTAACTGCGCCTGTGGGATACGGAAGCCCTGCACAGCTGCTGTCCAGAACATCAAGTTCGTGTGAGCTGGGAATGAAAAAGCCAGCGCGCAGTGAGAGATCGCGGGGAAGCCTTACCCTCGCACGAAGGCGCCCTCACTAATTTTTGGGCCAATGTTACTGTCCTCCTCCCTCCTTCCCACAGATCCTCTCTGCCTGGGTTTTGTAGGATGCATTGTGGTCCTCCCGACCTCGCTGTTGGCCCGTGCTGCACCTTCCCTGGGCCCCGACCCCGCTGCTGGTCCACGCTGCGCCACTCCTGGGTAATGACCTCGCTGCTGGGCTCGTCCTCGCTCCTGGGTCCCGGCCTCGGACATGAATGATGTTGTCTCTCACAGGGTCAAATTAGCACTGATATTCTCGTGATCCCTGGCCCAGAGCTCCACTCACGATCCACTAGTCACTAGATCACTAGTCCAGTGGAGAAGCGTAGTCTTGACGGCAGAGAGGTCTGGGAATTTGGGAGCTAAGTTTAAGTGAAGAGCCAGTGCTCACTGATGAGAACAAAGAACAGGCATGGTCGGGGGCTGGGCAGTGGGCTCAGGTAACTTTAACCTTGCAGCTTGGACTTGCAGTTAGGGATAAAATACACCCACTATTAGAGCCGAGGAGACTGGGGGGGAAAAGAGCAAAGGATGGCAACGGATGGCCAAGGATGGCAAAGGAGCTCTCTAGGGAGCTGCCAGCCCAGGAGCCATCTTGTACATAAGCATATTAAAACTGTGGTGCTGTAAGGGTCGGTTCGTAGTTCAAAGGTTCAGTGGTCAACATCTTATAATTGCTGTGCAGCATTAATTGTAGCATCAATTGGCTCTGTTGATTGCCACCTTGTATTGATTGGACGTGTTGAGGGTCAAGTGTACTGAGACGCATAGGTCTCTTTTGACTTCATCTTTGGCTATTTTAACATAATTTATGGAGCACCTGGATTGCCCAGTTTTCCTTCCTGTGTCCAGTACTTTACACGTATCTACATTAAATTCCATCTGGCTTTGCTTTGCCCACTAACAGCTTTCACCCAGCTCACTCTAAAATGACTGAGCTACCTCCTCCCATTCCAGTGCCCTTTTCAGTTTGCTGTCATCTGTAAATGTGAGCACATTGCATTCAGTTTTGTTGATTTAAATTAGAAAAAATCAGTGGTCCCAATGCCGATCCCTGGGACACCCCACTCGGCACTCTCTATCCCCTCACCCCAACATAACTCTCCGAACAAGTACCTGCTGTTTTCTCACCGTCAGCCATTTTGTTTTCCATTCACAAGATTCAGGGACATCTGAATGCCACAGGTTTCAGTTATGGGATCTCTCATACAAAGGGAAAGTGACATCAAACATTGATTTGGCTGATAGCAGATGACACATAATCACCTACCATAACAATCTTGCAGCTGCAGAAAACATCACACAGATTTATAATTATGGCATACAATATTTCAACAGCTATAACAAGCATGCCTTTCCCTTTTTAATCATTTTTTTTTGCTAAAAGAGCAAACATTTCCATTACGTAAACTTACTGTAGCTCTATGCCTGCTCAAAAACAAAGGCATTATAAGGGCCACGGGCAGGGATGTCGATTTAATTTAGTTTTTGCATTAATGAATGTTTATTTTATGGTCTTCCTTCGTGTAACCCTGTATGACTTCTAACCCTGTGACCTGCGGTGATGTAATCTATGTTCCCATTTAGGTAACAGTACCACTGGTGTAAGGTGGCTGATACAGCTAGGGGCCCTCTGATTGTTCATAGGGAATGGTGGAGGGACCAGTGGCTTACCATGAGCGCATAAGGAAAAGAAGTGATTGAAAACTGTCACTGTGGAGAGCTTATTACCTTGGAGTGAGACATCACATGCGGTCAAGGCTCTCTTGCATTAGGGACAGGTTTGGGTTCCAACACATGAAAGGCCTACTAGAATTCACCAGTTGGGTTCTCCTGTGAGGAATGGCTGCATGAGTTAGGCACTAGGTGAAGGGGAATACCCCAGCATGTGCCAATGAGTCAAAAATAAAAGCACTTTATCTATTTTCGTACCGTATTCACTTTCTTTTTGACTTTGCAGTGATGGCAGTTTGAGGGAGAGAGGGGAATGAGGCGAAACAATTCCTGAGCTTCAACTGCAGTTAAAGCCATATCATCGCTAAGAATCAGCTGAGGTGTTTCAATTTTTTCCTGACATGCTACAAAAATAAAGCTTCACTACTTGATCCACTTGTTAAGGCTTCTAATAAACTATGTAAATGAAGGGTTGAAACGTCCAACAGTTTGGCACTTTTTACAGCTTTAAAAAAATAATGTCATAGTCATAAATCATCTAGGGGAAAATTGCAAAGCAGGCAAAAAGAATCAAAGAACCATTTATGGAAAACGTTTGCATTTTTAACAAGAAGAGTGAAAGACTAGTCTGCAGCACAGTTCTGCAGTCCTTCCCTTCCCCCTTCTTTGCTACCATAGTGACAAAGTAGTTACTGCTGATTTGCCAGCAGCAGCTTCTAAGCAAAGGTACACAATAGCTCTGATTAGACACAGCAAGAAAAATATTTGATTGGGTAATAAACAGATGCTAAACTATGCTTTAAGTTTGTTTTCTGCTGTGTCATTGAATACCTCAATTAACGCACAAAATTAACTGTGGGAATGGTGGATTTGCCTTCACCTGTGGCTCGTGAGTTGCATTCTGGATTGCAATTTAAACAATTCAAATAAATACAGGTTTAACTTGAGCAGATTTTCTCTTACACACAACTTGTTAGCAACTGATTGCTTAATTAAAGAAAGAAAGACTTGCATTTTTATAGAGCCTTTCACAACCTCAGGACGTCCCAAAGTGCTTTGCAGTACGTTTGACGTGTAGTCTTCAGTACAATTCGAAATGAGCTGCTAAAGAATAACAGCAATTTCTGTAGAAATCTAAGACATGTACACTACTGGTCCAAAATGGCAATTTTGTAATTCACATGTGCTTTTAAGAAGGAGGATGAGGTGAAATGGGATGTTCGCCAGATGTAGATGTCTGAAAGCAGCTACTTCCATCCTAACCTGAGTTTGAGTTCCATCGCAAGAGTATGTGGTCAGGAGTTCCTTAATTTCCAAGGTATTTAGGAATGGCAATAGTTGTTGGCTTTGAAGGGGACAGAATTTTACCATCTCTTTTGTCATTGCAGTCAATAGCACAGATATTGGCTTGGATTTTGCTGCACTAATAAGGAAGAGGCTCTCAGTGCTCGACGTTATTACTGGGTAAAACTGACAGCAACTTCTGGCGTCCGCACATGCGCAATTAAATGCGGAAATCTGGAAGTTGCTGTCACTGATACCCTGCTCCTCCACAGGCTGCGCTGTTGCAGTCTTCGCCGATAGAATCTGCACAGAGATCACTGCATTGGCGTGAACTTAGGCTAATTACCCACTATTAGCACATTAAAAGCTGTTGAAAAACCTAAACCTTGTTCAATCAGGAGTAACTGAGTTTTTAACGGCATACTAAGTCATAATTACTGCTGAACAATCTCTCTGGCCCTGAAAAATTAATTTTATAAGTATGGATTCTCATTCCCTCAGAAGAAAATTAATGTAGCAGATATTTTAAGAAAAATCTATTTTTTAAATAGATTTTGTGCTTTGTTCTTTTATGTGTCTCCCTTAATCCCATGTGTATGGCTCACTCTTTATTTTGCTTCCTGTACAATGATTTAAATGTAATTCATATTTCCTGTTTTTTACTTCGTGCTTTGCCATCTGTGAGGATTCTTCAATCTGATTGGTTGAACAGCTTCCCTGCTGCTTTTCCCTGCTCACAGATGCTACAGATCACCTGTAGAAAGCGCCGCACATGGCAAAATCCGGGCCATTAAGTCACTTCCATCTGAGATCAGAGATTTGTACTTTAAGCTGTTTTGAGGTACTCTACTGATCTGCTGCTGACTTAGAAGTGACCTCAAATAATCTTCAGGACAGGCAAGGCTGTTAAATTAAGTGTAGTTTTTATGAATTGGTCATCCAGAAAACCACAACTGCCAACTTTATTTTTTTTTTACCTCACAGAGAGATAATGCCAGCGAAATAACTTACTTTAAATTACACTGAAATTAATTTAGACTGAAGTAAGTAATAGCTTCATATCTAGACTCATTTTAAATTACAATTTTAATAAATAACACAAGCCAGTGAGAGCGTAATACAATGCATTTCTACTTTATCAAAGCAGCAGCATACTGCAATTTTATGCCATTGTATCACATTATAATAGTTGTAAGGAACTTGATTGTGAAACTAAGGCCTAGAAATTGGATAAGGCCCGAAAACAGGCGGTGGCACAGGCCTACGCTATTTGCCTGCGCCTCTTCTTAGTGGTGCAGGCAGCACGCAAAACTCATGCTGCCTGCTCATTAACATGATTAGAGCACTGATCTCAGAGCTAAATGCGCTGCTGATTGGCTTAGTGCTGAACAAGGGAGCCAATATCGGGTGCAGTCCAATAGCCAATATAGTTTGGCCTAGGCTCTCTCCACTACTTAAAGGGGAGGTGCTTTGTTGCAGTCGCACCTCATTGTTTGTCTGGAGACATGGCCTATCAACCTAGAGAACATCCAGACAATTTTCAGATGCTGCACTAGAGGCCTTGGTCCTGGGGGTCCAACGAAGGCCTTTACTCGCAAGGAGGCAAGAGGCCATCCAAGGTCATTTTCAGAAGGTTATGGGAAGAGATTGCACAATCTGTCACAGTCACCAGTGTTGTCCCAAGGACCTGGATCCAGTGCTGCAAAAAGTTTAATGACCTCACACGGCTGGTCAAGGTGAGTGAAGGCTTCAGCAAATGCCATATCCCATCATCTGCACCACAAGCCTCACACACTGCTCAATGCACCACACCCCCATCACTCACCTACCAACAATCTCTAGCTATCACCACTCATATCTCACAATCATAGCTTCACTTAACCCTCACACAATTACCACTGCTACAACACTCACACCCACATCTCACACCTTGCACACACTGACAGCTATTCAGCCATGGCAAGCACATCACCCAAACACATTGCACCAGACTCACTGACACACTTCCCTTTCTCTTGCAGGTAAAGTTGGCTCACAACCGCCGTGAGCACCAGCAGACCGGAGGTGGCCAAGCCAGGATTGAGACCCTGACCAACCTTGAGGAATCCATCCTTGAAATCCTTGGAGGGGCAGTGACAGAGTCCATGGCCAGTGGAGAAGTTTAAACCATTGCTGATGATGATGGTATGGTCATAGGTAATCCTTCTTCTCACATCTCTCTTCTCCCTCATCCCATAATCTCTTCTCACTTACAAGGTGCTGATTGTGTATGCATGGATATCTTGCTTTCTCCCCTCACCACAACCCAACCGATGTGCCTTTCTGCTTTCAGATACCCAAGAACTGCCAACAGGCCAGCCTGTCCCTCATCATCACGGTGGGTGAGGGGGGAGAGAGAGGAGGAGGAGGAGGAGGACTTTAGAGGATAGTACAGATGTGGGATCTGCATGTGGTGAGTCACCGGGCATGAATGGGCTGCAGCCAGGCCAGGTGTAAAGGGTAGCTCGGGTGCTCGCTCCCCGGAGGGCGAGTTTGCACACTTGTTCTGTTGCACAGGATTCAGATGATGAGCTCGCTGGTGCGGCCTTCAGAAAAAAGATGATGAGCATGCACATGGAAATGCTAGGTGCAAAGGCAAGTCTGCCAGAAAGCCTCTTGTCAGTGTCAAGGAGCATGGAGGCGTCCGGCTCCAACATTGCATGGGGCTTTGCGCAGAGCTTGGCGCCCATGATTTCCAGGATGGAATTGATGAACAACTCCAGGAGAGACATTGTGGACCCATCGATGATGCGGGTTGTGATGGGCGATCTTGCAGCTTCCATTACAGCACAGGCGGAAGCGACCCAACGTCTCACTGCTGCAGTGGAAGCGTACACTGCTCTCCTGCAGGCTCAGCTTTCTGCCACGCAAGCTGAGACTGTTGCCATCATCGCTTGATTTATGAGTGTCGAAAGGGGCTTGCAGGGTGTCGCAGCAGGCCAACAATCGGTGCTCCAACAGATTGCTAGGAATGTTGAGGTGCTGCCCCAAGGGAGTGGCAGTGGGTCTGTGGATCAAGAACCTGCTGTCCTCTCTCAGGAGGACAGCATTCCTACTCCCACCAGTGCCACTCTGCCATTGCCCTTGCCACTGCCTATCAGCCAGCCAGCCCAGACTGCTGAGGCCCATGCCGAGGTGGTGCAGTCTACAGCCAGGCCTTCTATGTACACAGCTGTTCGAGGTCGTCCTGCAAGGCCATCTGTAGTCTCCCCCACTTAAAGTCAGCAGCCTTCCACCAGCCATGCTGCAGCCACTGGGGGAGCACTTCGTAGGAGCACTAGATTAGGTAAAGGCACACAAAAGATATTCATTATAGCCCCATTTGGGGCGCTAAAACTTCGAAAGTTGAAAAATTAGCGCCAGGTGCTAATGATGGTAGGCTCCCACAAAATTCAGTTGTAGCGCTCCAAGAGGGTAGTGGAGCGCTAACCACTTCTCTTAGGACGCTAAAGTCGGAGAGCGGGGCGGTACCGGCAGAGCGCGAGACAATTTGCAGCGCATTCCAGACGGCACTCTTCAATCACAGAGGCTGCTTCCCTCACTTAAAGGGAAGGGACAATACTGCACCAGAATCTATTTGCCAGCACTGCAGTCTTGCAAGGCGACTGCCAATACAGCCCCAAGCACTGTCACCAAGTGGAGGGCTGCAACAATGAAAGAGTGAAAACTTTGCACAGGCACCAGACTGGTGCAAATAATGACAGTTCAGCGATCTGAAAAGCATTCCCTTTAATTACCACTCCTAAAGTGGCCGCAAGGCGATAATGCAGGGGGCGAAAGTCAATTTCATATCCGGGGCGGTAACGGGGCGCTGTGCACTTGATGACGTCACGATCTACGGGGCACTAGAGACCGAGGCGGTAAGTGTTAGCGCCAGCGCAAAACCTCCAGGGATGTTCGCGGGCGTCGTTGATTTCACCGCACCCGGTCAGTAACCCTTAGCGCCCCGTTACCACCCCCCACAGGCACTAACGGGAGGCGCAAAGCAGCCGAATTTCTAGCCCAAAGGGAATGCATGATGGTGAATAGTTGAGATTGTCATTTTGATTGGATTTGGCTAAATTTATGAATTTTGTTTGGAATGTGTGTTTTGTGGTGGTTCTCATTTCAGCCTTGTGCCCTGGAGGACACTATTATGTTCTGTCACAGAGGGATGGTATGATGGTGAAATGGTAACCAACGTGGATCTGGGGTTCCAATCAGTCGAATCAGAGTTGGATGAGGCGCTCACGGACAGCCTGTCCGGAACGGGAATTTGCTGCCTGCCTCCTCCCTCCCTCCTCCCTCTCTTCCTCCTCCTCCTCCTCCTCCTGAGGTGGTCCCGCTATCCCTGGTGCAAGGGCTGCGCCTTCATGATGGCCAAGTTGTGGAGCATGTGGCAGACCACACAAAATGGGATACCCGCTCTGACGAGTACTGGAGGGCTCCTCCCGAGCGGTCAAGGCAGCGGAATCGTTGCTTCAGCATGGCTGTCATTAAATGAGGGCTGGCCACGAGTAGTGGGGTTGCGGAGGAGATTCATCAGCCAGGTGCAGAGTGTCCGAGTGGCCCCTGTCTCCGAGCAGCCACCCTAGGGTTTGACGTGGTGGCTGGAAGATTGCTGGCACACCGGACTGGCGCAGGATGAAGGCACCATGACTGCTGCCAGGATAGCGGGCATTCACCATCATGATGCACTGGGCGTGGTCGCACAACAACTGCACATTTAGTGAGCGGTAGCCTTTGTGGTTATGGAACATCTCAGCATTGTTACACGGTGCCCGCAAAGCCACGTATGTGCAGTCGATGGCGCCCTGCACCATGGGGAAGCCTGCTATTCTGGCAAAGACACATGCGTACTCATCCTGCTTCTCTCTGTTCAGAGAGAAGACAATGAAGTCCCTTCTCCTGGAGTAGAGAGCCTCTGTGACCACCCAAATGCAACGATGGACGGCAAACTGGGAGATGTTAGCTATGTCTCCTGCTGCAGACTGGAACGATCCACTGGCTAAAAAATTGAGGGCCACGGTGACCTTGAGGGCCATTGGGAAAGCCATGGTCACCCTGCTCTGAGGCTGCCGGTCTGGTTGCAGGAGGTGGCAGAGTTCAGTGACCACCTCCTTGGTGAAGCGGAGTCTCCTAATACACTGCTCCTCGCTTAAGTGGAGGTAAGAGAAGTGCTCTCGGAAGACCCTAGGTGGGTAAGGCCTCCTGCTGAGAGCCCTCATGGCCCTCCTCCTACCTCTCCGAGCATCTTGTCCTCTTCTTCACTGCCTCTGCTCCATCTCCTGAAGATACTCGAGCGCAAGGTGGACTGCCAGTAGAGCCCCCATGACAGTGAGCAAGTGGTGTGAGCAGAAGCCTTTAAATGAGAAGCAAGGTGTTCTCCACTTGCAGCAATGCTCCCTGTGACCTCAGCAACTTTAAACAAGTTTAGAAAGCTCCGAGTGGCAGAAACGTAGACAGAGCCAGTAGAACGGAAAAAAAATGTCAACTGCAAGTTGTTGCTGATGATTCCCTTTAAATACCACTGCTGGGGGCTCCTTCCTGCTGCTGAACGCTTGGTAAGCTTGACATGATTAAGAGAGGGTAGTAAGTGGAGCGGCGATGTCCAAAATGGCAGATCGTGCGTCAAATCAGCGTTGCACACTCATTGACGTCATGATCTGCCTCATTTCCATTTCTGCAGTGAGCGCAGCCAACAGCAGCACTGCCGACCTTCTCAAAATGGCGGCTGCCATGGGACCCACTGGAAGTGGGTGGAAGCAAGTCGGCTGCCATTTTTTCTTCAAAACGGGCCTTAACGGCCGGTGCTACACCCCTGAATTTCTAGGCTTAAATGTCATAATGCCTTGTTTATTAAACTGGAGGTCACCTTATACATCTTGCTCAGTGCAGATAGGAGTCAGCTCTCTGATCCAACTCCTAACATTTATATAACATAGTAAGGGGGTGAAATTGGGTGCCTTTGCGCCTCACATTAGTGCCTGGCGCTAACGGGGCACAAATGGCTTTGTGACCGGGCATGGTGCTGACATCGACTCCCGCCATATTTGGCGGGAATTTTGTGGCGGCGCTACGGCATTGCGCCCCGATCTCCCTCGCCCGGAGATCATGATGTCATCGCCCCGGTAGCGCCCCGCACCCGAAATTGACTTCCGCCCCCTGCAGCTGCGCCAGTCGAAAACACCAACAGCTGCAGGAGGCGTGCATCGGGCGGCTGGCCGCTTGGGGGGGGGCGATGATTAAAGGCGAGGTGGCCGAGGTAAGTGGGAAAAAAAAACTTAGCTTTCTTGTTCCAGTTTTTTTCACAGATTCCTGCCCGCGATCGATCAGCCCAACTCTTTGCTTGAGTGCCGGGCTGATCGTGCGAGATCACGGCTGCCTTGGTGGTCCAGGTAAGTACTTTTTATATTGCAGAGCCTGTAGCGATGGCCCTTCCCTTAAAGTGAGGGAAGGTGCCTTTGAACGTGGCAGCTGAAGTCTCCGCCCCGCTCTCTGACGTTAGCGCCCTAAGAAGGAAGTGGAGTGCTTGATTTAGCGCTCCACCTCCCTCCTGGGGCGCTAAAACTCAATTTTGCGGTTGCCGGCACTAATTAGTCGATACCAAATTTTTCCCCTAAAAATCTTACATCTGTGGAGCCATCCTGTCATTTTTTTCTATTATAAATTCCTATGTCCACATTTATAATGGAAACTGCCTGTGGAAACCTGTCACAGTGTAATGACAGCCTCCTGCCAGTGGTGGCACTTAGTGTCTTCGCTTTTTGTCTCCCAGCTGCTCAGCCTGCATTGTAGAGAAACCGCAATGCTCCAACCAACTCTTTCCTCACCCCCCAGAGCTCTGATACTAGGGACCAGACTCTCTTCTGAACTGCTTCCGATGCTGGAATGTCTCCTGTGTATTCAGTGCTGGACACAGTGCTCAAGATGTGGTGTGACTACAGTGCACTGTACAGTCAGAGCATGACTTCCTCTGATTGTTTTGATTTCGTAGTTCAGAATTTGTTTGGCTTGGTTGGTCACTACGCTGAATTGGTTGGGCATGTTGGGGTATAAATTGATCATTGTTGTGTCCATTGTTCAGTCAGAAATCAGGGCAAAAATGACCAATTTTGCAGGGTTATGCCCCGCGCCCCATAGACGTCTGAAAAAACGTCCACGCTGTATTGGCCTTCAACGTTTTTCAGGTGTCCGGGGTGGCTGCCTAAAACAGGCAATAGGTCCCTTTCATATGCTATCGTGAGACCCAACACTTTTTTTTAGGACTCCTCTGAGGAATTGGGCCTGTTCTGCTCAGGTTTTCCTGGCATGGAGGCAGATTGGGAACTTGCTGCCAGCGAAAAGGTAAGTTTTCATTTTCATTTTTCATTTTTTTTGAATTCACGTGGAGACAGGAGTTCTCCTCCCAGCTCCACAGCACTCCTGGTGGCCGCAATCACACCTACCCCACCACTGTCATTCCCCCCCCCCCCCACCCCACCGCTATCATTCCCCCCCACCATTGTTATCCCCGCCCCCACCACCCCAGTCATCCCCCCCACCACTGTCATCCCCCTCCCCTCCTGGCACTCACCCGAGAGCTGCTGCCACTGCCACTGAAATAGGCCTCCACAGGCAACTTGCCTGATTTATTGAAATGAGTCCCAAAGCCTAAATTTGGGCCAACCTTGGGCCTCCTGGTTGGTGCACATGCTGCCTGCACAGCACTGATTCTGGTCCCAAAAATGGGCTCAGATGAATTTCTAGCCAGTGTGAATGTTGGAGCTACTAAAACGCCTAGGGGGAGAAATTTGTGTTAGCCAGTAAAGATGCTGGGGAGTTAACGGCCGCTGAAAGTGGCCATAATGCTAATGGAGAAAAATTCATCTGAGGGGATGGAGATTGTTGGCGCAGCACTTACCTGCCATGCAACACCGTCCTGGTGGTGTTACTGGAGGCATCCGACCCGAAGTTTGTGTCCAGGTGTGGCGTTGCAGCCTCAGCACTAACACAAATGGCTCAGCAAGCCAGGGAAGGGGCACCCAGGGTTTTGCACGCAGCACTCCAGCTTTGTGCAGGGGGTCAAAATTGCAAGACAGGCCCTCTACCCACAGGGGCCAGGATGCCCTCCAGAAAGAACAATGTGGGAGTGCATCACCAAGGCCGTCACTGCCAGTAGTGTCGCCGCCACCACCTGCCTCCAGTGCCCAAAGAAGCTTCATGACCTCAGACAACTGGTCAAGGTCAGTGAATGCATCTTCAAAAGCCGTCTCCTACCAACTGCACCACTAGCCTCACACACTGCTCAATGCACGACCCCCACCCCCAATCACTACCAACAATCTGCACCAATCACGAGGCACATCTCCCATTCCTAGCGTCACCTCACCTCCTTGGAGGAGACGGTGCAGGCCATTCTTGGCAGGAGCATGGCTGAGCCCTTGGTCATTGGCGGGGTTGAAAGGATACAAGATGCTGTTATCCTCATACGTTATCCTCTTTCTGGCATGCACTTCATGCTTTCCCACCCTCCTATCACCACAACTCCACCCTTGTACCTTCCTCATTTCACACATCCAAGAAATGCAGCCTGCCCAGCCAGTGGGTGACCAAGAAGAGGGAGAGGAGAGTGAAGAAGAACAAGAAGAAGAAGATTGATTTGACACTCCCAGCTACCAGCTCCTCAAGGTCAACCAGCAAGGACATTTGCAGTGTCCCCCACTGAAAATCAGCAGCCTTCCACCAGCCATGCTGCTGCCACTGGGGTAGCACTGCATAACATCAGTAGGATAGGCAAAGGCACACACAAGATGGTCACTAAAAGAATGCATACAGGTGATGAGTTGATTTCTTGATGTCAAGTTGGATGGATAGACGTATATAGGTGGATTGGAAAGTTTGCTTTGTGGTGGCTTTTATTTCCGCATCACAGCCAAGAGGACACTGTGATGGTCAGTAACAGATGGAAGGTAAGGTGTGGGACTAATGTTGAAAGGGGAATTGGGGTTGTGGTCACTGGGACCGCTGGCGGATGATTCCATCCCGGATATCCTGGCCACAAAGGGGCTGTCTGGGATGCATCCTTCCATCTGATTCCTCCTCTTCTGCTTCCTCCTCTTCTGTATCTTCCTCTTCCCTCTGCAAGTGGATGCTGTAAATGTGAAATGACAGCATAAAATGCTGGAAATACTCAGCTGGTCAGGCAGCATCTCGACCTGAGACGTGAAGTTTGTTTTTCTCTCCGTGGAAGCTGCTTGATCTGCTGAGTATTGGTAGCATGTTCTGTCTTCTCAAAGGCCTCCATTTACCATCTGAGCCCTTGCAAGCATCCAGCAGCACTCCCTACACATTTAAAAAAAAACTTTTCACATCTATTGCAGTGAGCCACCACTTCAATAAAATCAAAAAACCCAGTCCAAAAACTTAAATCCAAACTTACCTGAATGATGTGTGTGTCCCTTTAGAGGTACAGAATTCGCCACTGTCAGCCTGCGTGCAGTGCTTAGGACCCAGTAATCTGGCGCGTTTAGGACCCAGCACTGAATTCAGCGCTGGGGTCGAAGTTTGCGCTTGTGACGTAAAGTTGGCATTGCACGCTGATTTACGTCACAACGCCACCATTTTGCTGGAGATTGCACTGCCAGTTACCGGCAGTGCAAAGGTAGGGACCAAATTAGTGGCCACCGTGAGACTCACCAGCAGCTAGCAAAAGAGCAACAGCCGCCATTTTAGCACCATTTAATGGCGCTACGGAGTGGCGCTAAGGCCACGAATTTCTCGTCCCTAGATTTATTGCAACTTCATCCCTAGCTATTTGAAGACATTTCATGGTTTACGTGTGTCTTCCTAAGTATGGTGCTTTATGCTTGTCTTTACACTTGTCATATTTCTGCCATTTCTGCCCACTTGCATATTTTGTCCAATTATTGTATTTGTTCAATTAATATTGTGTTTCCTGAGCAGCCTCCTCAGAATAACTGTCCCTCCTATTTTGGTATCTCCTACAAATCTCCCCAGTTTGCATTGAGTTTTTGAATACAAGTTGTTCATGTAAATTAGAAAAAACAGTGGTCCCAATATTGATCCCTGGGGCACCCCACTCAGCACTCTCCCTTCCCTTACCCCAATATAACCCAACAAGTACCAGCTGTTTTCTAATCTTCAGACAATTTTTTCCCCCTATTCCTAAACTTTACCACGAATCCCCATCACTATGATCTTAACTAGTAGCCTTTCACGGAACATTGTCAAATGCTTTTTTGGAAGTCTGGGTATATCCATCACTGTTCACTAGGATGCCCCTTCCTGTAAGAAGTGCACCACTCGTTCTGAGAGAGAGAGAGAGATTCGGAGAGAGAGAGACTTCTACATTGACTCAACGCTTTGTGAGGTAGTTTTGCCTAGTTCATCCTAACTTTGCTGCTACTTTCGTTGCTGTACCTCGTTACTTTTCTGGCAAAGAGAATATGGGGGCTGCAATGATTGGGGGCGTCGTCCTGCTCCAGCTCAATCGGAGGATAGTGAGACGCAGACAGAGAGTGGCAATGATGGCCAGACGGAGGAGGGCCATCAGGCGCATGTACAGGAGAGCTTACCCTCCCAGGGTATATCGTGAAAAGCTCTCCTACATCCACATGTCCGAGGAGCTGTGTTTGCGAAGGCTGCGATTCAGCAAGGAGGTGGTCACTGAGCTCTGCCACCTGCTGCAGCCAGATCTGCAGCCTCAGCTGAGGTCCAGGACGTCTCTGTCGGTGGCAGTGAAGGTCACAGTGGCTTTGAACTTCTACGCCACTGGCTCATTCCAAGCTGCTGTTGGGGACCTCGCCAATATCTCCCAGTTTGCGGTGCATCGCTGCATCCGGCAGGTCACCAATGCCCTCTTCACAAGGAGACGAGACTTCATCTCCTTCCCTATGACCCCAGACAAGCAGCATGACCGTGCTATGGGCTTTGCGAGGGTAGCGGGCTTCCCCATGGTGCAGGGCGCCATTGACTGCACGCATGTGGCTTTGCGTGCTCCGCGAGAGAATGCAGAGGAGTTCCGGAACAGAAAGGGGTTCCATTCCTTGAATGTGCAGTTGGTCTGTGACCACAGACAGGTGATTCTCGCTGTCAATGCCCACTATCCGGGCAGCTGCCACGATGCTTTCATCCTGCGCCAGAGTACTGTGGCAGAAATTTTTGAGGCACCGCATCAGCCAGTTGGTTGGCTTCTGGGGGACAAGGGGTACGAATTGAGCACCTGGCTGATGACACCGCTCCGTGCTCCAAACACCCCTGCTGAGCTGCGGTACCAGGAAAGCCAACAAGCAACCAGGAACATTATTGAGCGCACAATCGGCGTGCTCAAACAACGATTCCGCTGTCTGGACCATTCCGGAGGAGCCCTGCAGTACTCGCCTGAGCAAGTTTCCAAATTCGTAGTGGGGTGCTGCATGTTGCACAACATGGCAATCCTCAGGACGCAGCCAATGCCACCAGGCCTTGCAGCACCACAAGAGGAGGAGGAGGAAGAGGAGGAACAGGCCGAGGACGATGATCAGCAGCAGCACCAAGGCAGGAGGGCGGCCCACAATGGTCAAACTGCAAGGGCCGTCCGTCAACGACTAATAGCAAGCCGCTTCTAGGGCCCCTGCCATTGCTACAAACACGAATCAACCCAGCACGCAACCCCTAAGCCGGCCAAGGCACCAATAATTCCAACCACCAGCCATGTATATTTTGAGTACAGAAACTTATTTATTGTACAAACTCTGTGTGTGTCAATTCCTCATGACAAACTCATAGAAATAAACACAAAAAAACAGTCAATAACATAACTGGTTCTCACAACCTGGAGATAATGTCCAAAACACTAAACAAAAGTTGGGCCATGAACCTCGGCCTTTAATAAAAAAATGACCAGCCTTTTGGCACACCTCCTACTTTTTGCCCTTCGAGGGTGATCTCCTTCCCTTGCGCACTTCCCCCCTTCTAACCCTACTGCTCCTCCGTAATGGGACCTCAGTGGCTGCAGCAAGGCTGGTGGAAGGCTGCTGCTTGTCAGACCCTGACACTGCAGATGCCCCTGAAGGACGGCCTCGACCACTTCTGGGCCTGGAGGGCCCGGCTGCAGACTGCACCAACTCTGCATGGGCGGCAGCAGTCTGTCCTACAGGCGGTGGCAAGTGCAGTGGAGAAGTGACAGTGTTGGCAGCAGGAATGCTGTCATCGTGAGAGAGGACAGCAACTCCCTGCTCGCCCGACACACTGGCACTCCCACGGGGCAGCACTTCAGCATCCGGAGCAATTTGCCGGAGAACAGATTGCTGGCCTGCTGCGGCGCGGTGACAGCCCCGGGGACATGTGCACGAACCATCGAGGATGGCAGCAGTCAGTGCTCGCGTGGCCTCAATCTGAGTCTGCATGAGAGCAGTCTCAGATGGGTTCCTGGCAGCCAGTGACTGAATTGCAGCACTAAGCTTTAGTGTGGCATCCGCCTGTGCTACAGCGAAGTGCTCCACACTCCTTGCCAGTGCCTCAATGCATTCGGGCACCCTTCCCACTGCACCCATGAGCTCAGTGTGCATGCCCACCGCCTGGCTGTTCATTTCTGCAATCAGCCGCTCCTCCTCTGCGTCCATTGCATTAGGAGTGTCTGGCATACTCTCCCTCTGGGGAGAAGGCTCCCGTTCTTCCCTCCCCCCCCCATGGCGTGGCTGCAGCCCGCTGGGTCCTGGAGCTTCACCATCATCAGCCCCTTCCCCCCTGCTCCCCCGTTCTTCCCTCCCCCCCCAATGGCGTTGCTGCAGCCCGCTGGGTCCTGGAGCTTCACCATCATCAGCCCCTTCCCCCCTGCTCCCCCGTTCTTCCCTCCCCCCCCAATGGCGTTGCTGCAGCCCGCTGGGTCCTGGAACTTCACCATCATCAGCCCCTTCCCCCCTGCTCCCCTCCGGGGAAGGCGTGTTCCCAGTGTGGCCATGGGCTTCCTCGGGAGAGGGTGGCACTGATGCTCCGGCTTCCTCTTCCTCCTCAGCTGCAGCATCACTCCCAGTGGCAGCTTCAGGGACCATCTCCTCAGCTGGTGAATCACCATCTGAAAGCAGGGAGGTACAAGAGTGGCTTTAGCGTGAGGACAGGGTGGCAGTAAGGGAGGAATAAGTGCAGCGAGTTAGCAAGTTGGATTGAAAGTGTCAAAGGCTGGTATTGTGAGGGACAAGTGGAAGGACAGAGGACAAAAAGGTGATGACCTTACCATTGCTGTCCACAACGGGGTCGGCGTCCCCAGTGGCGACGGGACCGATCACCCGGCTTGCCACAATCCTGTGGACGCGCTCCTCCAGATCGCTGAGGGGTTGCAGCTGAAGCCGCCCTCCACCCGTCCGTTGCTGCTGTCTCCGATTATGAGCCAGCTTAGCCTGCAAGAAAAAGGACAGCATCTGAGTCAATATGCAGCCATGGTCTTGCCTGATGTGCCTCCCATAGGTGAATAGCCCTTACTGTATGCAAAGTGTGGAATGTGTGTGTGTGTTTGATGAAAGGGCCATAGGTGTTGCATGAGTGTTGTGCATTGGGGTTTTAAGACCCTCTGGCCATAGAGTGAGGTTGAGATGGAGGGATGGAGAGGTATTGAGAAAAAGCCACTCACCCTCAAGACCCGAGTGAGGTCGTTGAACTTTTTGCGGCACTGAACATGGGTCCTGGGCACCATGCTCCTGGAGGAGACGCTCTGAGCCACCTCCCTCCACACTCTTCTGAACTCGCGTGGCAAAGGCCTCCTGCCACTCTCCGGGAACAGCATGCATCGTCTGCGCTCCACTGCGTCAACCAGAGCATCCAAGGCCCGCTCGGTGAAGCGATGAGCGCGTTCTCTCACCCTCTCCATGCTTGGCAGCAAAATGGATTACAGGTCTCTCCAGGCTGAGATTCAAGGCTGCAATGAGCAGGGTGTGGCTGGGGAGCAAGTGGCCCCCCCCGCTTTAAGAAGTGTCCGGCGCCAGTGTGTCTGTGTTCCCTCGCTAACTGGCAGCAGCTGCGCTGCGCTCGTGCGCTGAGGTAGCGCCTCACTCCTAGGCCTTTGCGCCTTAAGAGAGGTGTGCAGCGCCTAATTTAGCGCTCCACTCACCTCCCGGGGCGGTAAAAGTGAAGTTTCCTGTCAGTGCCGATAATTAGCGCCAGGCGCTAATATTTGCGCGCGGACGATATTTGCGCCCCAAATGGGGCGCGACCTAATTTCTACCCCAAGGAGTCTGGCAGGATCTACCCAATTCCAAATTCATGTGGACTGCTGCGTGCTAGGTTAGTATTGCACAGATAATCCTTAAATTTACTCCTGATGATTGATTCCATTACTTTGCACAGCATTGACTAATTAGTCTAATGGTTCTGTACTTGCCTGACAATGAATACCATGCTTGCCTGTTGCCAATCTACTGGTACCTTTACAGTGTGTGTTGACTTGCTCATTATGATTGTCAATACCTGACAAATCTCCTCCATATCATAGAAGTTTGGGAAAAATATCATCTATCCCTGCACATTTTTTGTATTGAGCCATTTTAGCCTGTCTTAAGACTTCCATCTCATTGATATAGAAGTCATTAATTCTGGTTTGCTTATTGCTGCTTAGGGAGGACATGTTGCTGACATCTTCCCTTGTGTTAACTTGGAGGAAGTAATCACTCAGAATATTAACTATCTTGTGCTTACCTCCTTTGACTGCCCTCTTACTTTTAATATATTAAAAGAATTTGTTACCATTATGCTTTGTGGCTGCAACTATGCTTTTTTCCAAGGTTTCTTGGTCCTTCTGACCACCTTTTTAATATCTCGGTGAACCCCTTCACGTTTCTCCATGTAATTTGTAGAGGTTGTTCTTCTACTGTTTTGCTTCTGATTCATTTACTAATCCATTTAGATCACACTTGTTTAGTCCCTGCTGATCCGAGGCATGTATTTATCTTGTATTCATCAGTTTATGCCTTTAAAGATGTACCAATTGTCTTCTATTGAAAATATGCTGAATAACCATCCCAATCAATTTGCTTAATCTAATCTCTCATTTCTTTGAAACTGGCTCTTTTAAAATGCTGACTTAGTTCAAGATCCTTTGCAGTTATTGTTCCTAGATCATTTCAAAATTAGTCATCCTATGGTCATTATTCCCCAAGGATGTAATGACTTCTATTTTCTTTATGTTGCTTTGGATGTGGTAACAGGGCACTTCGAAAATCATAATATGATTAAGCAAAGTTAACATGGTTTTATGAAAGGGAGATCATGTTTGACAAATCTGTTCGAGTTTTTTGAAGATGTAACTAGTAGGATGGATAAGGGGGAACCAGTAGATGTAGTGTATTTAGATTTTCAAAAAGCATTCAATAAGGTGCCACGCAAGAGGTTATTACACAAATTAGGACTCATGGGATTGGGGTTAATATATTAGCATGGATTGAGGATTGGTTAATGGACAGAAAACAGAGAGTAGGAATAAATGGGACTTTTTCGGGTTGGCAGGCTGTAACTAGCGGGGTACCGTAAGGATCAGTGCTTGGGCCTCAGCTATTTACAATCTATATTAATGACTTAGATGAAGGGACTGAGAGTAACGTATCTAAGTTTGCTGATGATACAAAGTTAGGTGGGAAAATAAGCTGCGAGGAGGACGCAAAGAGGCTGCAAATGGATAGAGACAGGTTGTCTGAGTGGGCAAGAACATGGCAAATGGAATAGAATGTGGGGAAGTGTAAGTTATCCACTTTGGTCGGAAAAACAAAAAGTAGAATATTTTTGAATGGTGAGAGACTGGGAAATGTTTGCATTCAGAGGGACCTGGGTGTCCTTGTACATGAATCACAGAAAGTTAACATGCTGATATAGCAAGCAATTAGGAAATCAAATGTTATGTTAGCTTTTGTTACAAAGAGATTAGAGTATAAGAGTAAAAAAGTCTTACTACAATTATACAGGGCATTGGTGAGGCCACACCTGGAGTACTGTGTACAGTTCTGGTCTCCTTACCTAAGGAAAGACATAGTTGCCTTTGAGGGAGTGCAGCGAAGGTTCACGAGACTGGTTCCTGGGATGAGGGGATTGTCCTATGTGGAAAGATTGAGTAGACTAGGCCTATATTCCCTAGAGTTTAGAAGAAGGAGAGGTGATCTAATTAAAACATATAAAATTCTTAAGTGCTTGACAGAATTAATGCTGGGAAAATGTTTCCCCTGGCTGGGGAATCTAGAACACTGGGTCAGTGTCACAGAATAAGGGGTCGGCCATTTAGGACTGAGATAAGGAGAAATTTCTTCACTCAAAGGGTTGTGAATCTTTGGAATTCTCTACCCCAGAGAGCCGTGGATGCTCAGTCATTGAGTATATTCAATACAGAGGTTGATAATTTTGGGGGAATTAAGGGATATGGGGATAGTGCGGGAAGGTGGAGTTGAGGTAGAAGATCAGTCATGATCTTGTTGAATGGCGGAGCAGGCTCGAAGGACCAAATGGCCGACTCCTGCTCCTATTTCTTATGTTCTTATGTTCCTATTACCAAGTCAAGATGTGCACTGTCTCTTGTGATATATCAATTTAAGTATGCGATTGATGGATGTTCCGTTAACATCATTAAGTATCAATATTTTAGTTAAGCACAACTGTTTAAAACCATGCTGAAGAAGGAGGCCATAAGTATTGTAGAAAACTGCTTAATGTTGCCTGAATGTGAAGTTGTTTGCATACTTAACAAGTCCAATCATTCCAGAAGACCAATAGAATGGCACATGTTGCATTATGTATATAGCCTGATAACATGGTAATCATGGCGCTATTTTGCTAGATAATGTAAATAAATCTGTTAAGTGCTTCATAACTAGCTACTATTTATTCACAGTTACTTTACACTAAAAACGCCCCATTAAATAAAGTCACTTTCAGAACCGGGGAAGTCAGACTGTCAATTTTTTTTATTTTTACATGGCTGTAGATCTTCTGAAGTTGACTGTCATTTAAGCTGACTGTGAATAAATAATTATGAAATGCTGAACTAATATTATTTAGCAAACACAACCAATATGGCAATTTTCAATGCTTTTGCAGTGAGTCCAGCTTTTGACGGTAAAAAAAGATAATGGCCTGGATTTTGCAGTGGTAACGACGGTGAGACTGTCTGTGTTCGCTTCGCCGCTGACCGCAAATTCCGGGCTAATGTTTAAAGTAACACAGGAAACAGGGAATCTGGGTGATGCTGCAGGATGAACTGACGATTGAAGAGATGAATGTCTCCTCTCCCTACTGGCCACAACATTCCAAGTGAAATTATTTTTTTTTTTAACTGTATGCAGCTCAGTCATTATTGGGAGTACACCCACACTTCTGAATTAAAATTGTGAATCTCACACACAGAAGTCGCAGGGTAGGTCGCTCGGGAAGTGGAACAAAGTTTAGAGTGGTGCTGTAGTGGGTGCTCTTGGGAATGAGGCACAGAATACAGCACGGTGCAGGTAGCTTTACTCTTCTGTGTCGTGATCTAATTTCATAGGAAGCCTCAATCTGGCTGTGCTACACCTGAGTTAAGATCAGCTGAATGACCAGTGTAGAAAATCTATTCCTCGTCCGTCACTTTGAGAAATCTAAAATTTAATTGATCGGACATAGATTGATTTGAGAAGTGCTACACTTGAACATTTGGCAAAAGACCAATCAAAAGCTGTGTCTTTTTTTTCCCCCATTTTTCATGGGCCATTTTAATAAGTGGTATAATATTGATTCGGGAGTGGCAATCATTCATAACAGATAGTGATAAAATGTCTTGTGTTTCCTTTTAATTAGAGTCTTGACCCTATGCATTTATAACCCACACAGAAACCACACACTTTTGTTAGCTCCTGCATCACAACTGTGTGATTATTAGTACACTATTACAATTCACTGCTTAATTATCTTATTTGTTTATCCTAATTAGTTACAAACATGGCTTAAACAGTCAAGTGCTGCTCAAAACTGTGTTTGTTCATTTTAATGCTGTGGCCATCAGGGGCATGAATCCCATTCAGATTGCCTGCAATTTACACAATTTCAATTCACTGAGCTCCTGGCATTTATGCTGATTTCACTGGGGGTCAAATTGGATAACACCAGCAGTGCAGAACAGTTCTGAATCTAAAGGGTGTGGGTTCAAGTCCCACTCCAGAGACTTGAGCACAAAATCTAGGCTGACACTCCAGTGCAGTACTGAGGGAGTGCTGCACTGTCGAAGGTGCCGTCTTTCGGATGAGACGTAAAACCGAGGCTCTGACTGCGCTCTCAGGTGGGCATAAAAGATCCCGTGGCACTATTTCGAAGAACAGCAAGGTAGTTCTTCCCCGGTGTCCTGGCCAATATTTATCCCTCAACCAACAACGCTAAAAAAACCAGATTATCTGGTCGTTATCACGTTGCTGTTTGTGGGAGCTTGCTGTGCGCAAAATGGCTGCCATGTTTCCTACATTACAACAGTGACTACACTTCAAAAAGTACTCAATTGGCTGCAAAGTGCTTTGGGACGACCTGAGGTCATCAATATAATTGCAAATCTTTCTTTCTATATAACAATACCACCTCGCCAGAAGAATCCTATGGAAAATACACTCTCGCCAATAAGTTATATGGAAGAAAGCCTTGAAAGGAGTGATTTATCTTTGTGACAGAATTTTAAACTGTAGTGAAATATTTGCATCTGAGAATTAATGAAAATTCATAGTGCTTGACTGTATCTATTTTAATGTAGGAAAATGAAAGACCTGAGAAAATGGATAGCTATGAATATTTTTAGGCTGACATTACTTTCTGTTTTCCTGTTCAGAAAGTTCTGGATCATTTCATCAGGGTACCTTTTTTATACAGTGTCCACCTTCAAGTATTCCCCAAACAATAAGTTTGTTCGTTTGCCATTAATTCTCAACACATTGACTGTCTCTCATGGTCCAGCAACAGTAATTCCTGGAGCAAAGGTTTCCTCTTTATAGTTGTCTGCTCTGGAGCACATTGTTCTTCTATGTGATGCTAATCAAATCCAGTGCCTTTTACTGTTTAATTGACTCTCTATAGCCAAGTTGAAGCAGATGTGAACTGTGTGTGTATATATATATATATATATATATATATATATATATATATATATATAGTCATCAAAGACATTTCTGTTAGCATTCTAAGAGCATTTGCTACTCATACTTTGTAATTTTAGTGTTTGCCCAAATAAGCAAACATATGATCGGAGCTGAAAAGAGAAAGTGGCCTGGCCTCACAGTAAACCACAAAAATATAGTATTAAAATAAATGGCAGGCATATTAAAAGATACACTGCCCCACAACTTGTGTGGTCTGGCTTTGAAGCTCACCATTAAAGCCACTTACCTGAAATGGTGTCTTTGCCATATTTTCTATTCAAGACAATTTCCATTTTCCTCTCATAGCCATGTGGTTACCTCAGATTGGGGACCTTTGCATTGTTATTTCCCAGCTCCTGCAACTGGTGGGAATTAACAGCTCAAGATGCATGTCAGTGCAATTCATGAACACGCCACCAGTTCCTGTGGACTAGTAAATGAGAGAAAAATTGGAATATTTTCTGAATTAATGGGGTGAGCTGGAGTTGGTGACTCTCAGGCCACTGTTAGATCTGGTCCTGTACAGTGAGAATTCCAGTTGGACACTGTAGAGAAATGTTTTACTATTAAACAACAACAACTTGCATTGAAATAGCACCTTTAATGTAGCAAAACATCCCAAGGTGCTTCACAAGAGTGTTATCAATCAAAATTTGACTTCGAGCCACAGAAGGAGATATCAGGACAGATGACCAAAAGCTTGGTTAAAGAGGGGCATCTTATAGGGAAGGAAGGAAGAAAGGAAGGGGAGAGTAAAGGAAAGGAGAATGGGAAAGTAAAGGAATTTGCACACAGCAAGCTCCCACAAACAGCAATGTGATAATGACCAAATAATCTGTTTTAGTGATGTTGATTGAGGGATAAACATTGGCCAGGACACCAGGGATAATTCCCCTGATCTTCTTCCAAATATTGTCATGGGATCTTTTACGTCCACCTGAGAGAGCAGACGGGGCCTCGGTTTAATGTCGCATCCGAAAGACGGCACTTCCGACAGTGCAGCACTCCCTCAGCACTGCACTGGAGTGTCAGCTTAGATTTTTGTGCTCAAGTCTCTGGAGTGGGATTTGAACCCACAACCTTCTGACTCAGAGGTGCAAGTGCTACCAACTGAGCCACGGCTGAGAGGTTTAGGGAGGGAATTCCAGAGCTTAGGGCCAAGGCAGCTGAAAGCACGGCTGCCACTGGTGGAGAGATTAAAATCCGAGATGCGCAAGATGCCAGAATTGGAGGAGCGCAGAGATCTCGAAGGCTTGTAGATCTGGAGGAGGTTACAGAGATAGGGAGGGGCGAGGCCATGGAGGGATTTGAAAACAAGGATGAGAATTTTAAAATCGAGATGTTGCCGGACCAGGAGTCAATGTAGGTCAGCGAGCACAGGGGTGATGGGCGAATGGGATTTGGTGCGAGTTAAGATACGTACAGCAGAGTTTTGAATGAGCACAAGTTTATGTAGGGTGTGGAAGTATTAGTAGTTATCGGTGTAATTTCAGTGAGGTACTATTAGTTATTCGGCCCACCTCTGGTTCCCCCTCTGCAAATCCCTCCCCCACCTTCGGATTTCCTTCTTCTCCACACTCAGTTTCCCCTCTTTACCTGGTGGTCTCCTGGTTCTCGGAACTTCTCACACAATAGCTGCTGGTGTGAAACCACGAGCAAAGGTACTCAACTTCAGGGAACCCAACCTTGAGAAGGTAAATACAATAACATTGTATTTGCAGGTGTCATGTGATCAGACATCGCGCGGTCAGAAAGAACGTCATGCAATTAACCCTCCAGGAATGCCTCCAACTAGAGCTGGCAACCCTCTCTCACTCGCGGGACTTAACCTTCGGGCTGCTGCCGATGAGGCAATCAGCCCAACATTCGTTGCCTTCAACTGCCGAAGCTGCCTGTGTGATAGGCGTCGGCAGCGCACACATATAATATCAAGCAGGATCGAGGCCCAATTTTGAACCGGCCTCGGGCCTCCCGGTTGGGGTACGCAATATTGGCGCGCTGTTGACTATGAGCCCGAGAATGGGCCATAACTGTTTCCACCCCAGTGCCTCTCAGAGAGCTCCTGTTTGGGTCCCCCTTTGTTACAAATAATTAAACTCAGGAAAGTGGCCAACCAGTTCTCAGCAGATTTAACCTTTAGAATACTAGAACAGCTTGTAATACCTCCTTAACTGAAGTAAACATCTCGCTATCCGCCCCCCCCCCACAACAAAAAGATGAAAAAAACATACAATCTGTAGCTCTTTTCATATTATTAATGATTATATTGGACAAGTCATTTGTATTCCTTGAAAATCTATATTAAAAAAGCCTATTTCTCTGAACTCATTAAATGTGTTACTGACTCAACTAACTGAAAGCAATGCTCACCCTGAAGTGATGATAGGAGCTGCAGTACATTTTCACATACTTCAACACAAAAGTTAAAACATTTTTCCAAAAGATAAATAATTAAGAGAAAGAAAGCTGCATTTATCTGTTGCTAAGCAATTTGTAGATAAGAATTAATTCACATGCATACACTGGAAATGAAAAGTGCAATGGCTGAAGACTATAAATTGATTCAGTTTAAAAAAGAAGTCTTCCATTTGCAGACAAACACACACCCTATTATTTGAGATTATGCTATCACCGTGCTGGGTTTATTTGTATTAACAAAGGCCTCCAAATATTTGTGGTAGTGATTTAGTTCCAAATTGTCACTTTTCCCTCTCCCCTCCCCCAACCCCTTCAATGATATTTGAAAAGCACCTTGCACATCATACTTTACATTTTTGCCTGTTTGAACACGGAGAATTTACAATGACACCAGGTCCTGTCATGAGCGATACTGACTTTGCCTATTTTTCTTCTATTCATAGACACAATTGTATCTGCCAGATCAAGCATAACAAGCTGAGGTTAGACAGTGGAAAATTGTTACACACGCTCTTGCACTTTGTTGCCACCCATCTTTCTTTTTACCTAGTACAATGAATTTTGAAGAGTATTTCTTTTCAGTGGCCTGTAATTGCTGAGTTTAAAATGACAGTATTGCACCCTATTCTATCTACACTGCGTATATACTCTGAATTTTAAAAATGGTGCCTCTCTCTGTCATGTAGCTCATAAACTGAATGGTATTATAAATCAAGGAAGATAGTAGTAATGTTTACTGTTTTTACTGACATTTGTAAAATCCAGCTTTCCCGCCTTCCTTTTCATACATCTTGCTATCCTAATTTTCTTCCCTTTTCTTCCCTTCTGTCCAACTGCTAAGCGCTGGGTGTGGTCACACGGTGTCTTCAGTAGTCAGGTCCTCACCCAAGTGATCGTTCTTCACATATAAGTCTGGACAGTGAGTGACAATGAGGAAAGATTGTGTAACATTTCATCTTGACCTGGTAGGCGACTAAGGCAAAACTCCACCATCTATCGACCCCTACACCTCCCCTATTCAGGCTGGCCTTTTGCTTTCTGCAGATGACATTTCTGTGTGCATGTCCCAATAGCTCAGAAAACACTACGTTTCATATCCAAGCCCAATCTGTCCTTACCCGATGTTGACACACTTACAGTTTTCAGCAAAGGATACAAGATAGGGATCAACAGCAGGAACGCTGGGTGACTTTTTTTCACTCCCTTCCCTAACGCAGGGACACTGATACCAGGGAGGGTGAATTTCTGCAGGGGTTCTCGCGCTCGTCTGCCGTAACTTTGTCGGAAGAGCCGCGGAAATCCTAGAAAAATGTGAATCCCTCCTCTTTGGACAGAGCCTTGAGATTTTTAACGTACACTTGAACAGCAGGGCTTAGCCAGAGCTTAGCATCTCATCTGAAGGACAGAAACCTCCAACAATGCAACATACTCATGTATTGACTAAATCACAGTCCCGTACTGTTACAATATTAGCCATACATAAGTATAATTTGAGCAAATAAGTAAAAACATTGAATGCAGTAACAAATTTAATAAATACGGAATGAATTATGGAAATTTGAATTCTATGTTAAATATGGTTCGTGCTTGAAGCGTTAATACTGTTCTCATAAAAGTAGAATGTGAAAGCACAGTGCTCCATGTGTTTTACATTAGAATGTATTTTACCCCCTCGCTATTTGGCTCGGTTTGATTTTTTTTTAATTGGTTGCCAATTAACTTTATTGTTTTGTGAACGGTTGACTCTGCAGTGAGTATATAAAAGGACAGTTGTATACAAGAGACTTTGGGAGCTTGCTGTGTTGTATTACCATGGGGCTTGACTTAAAGCCTGCCATGACGGTGGGAGGCAGTCTGCCAGTTATTCAGAAGTTATTGGACTTTTCTGCAGCATTGTGCGGTTGTTGAGTGAATAGTGAATAGTTGAGTTAAAAAGTAGATAAAGCCAATAGGGGCAGAATTAAATAGCTGTTGGTTGCAAACTCTCAATACGGTCTCTCAGTCTTTTGCAACAGTGCATTAAAATGCAAATCCCAACTGTTTCAAGTTTTCAAGAATACGCTTGTTTTTATTTTAAATAAAGGTTTGTATTCCAGTGCAATACTAAATCAGTGGTTCAAACGTAAAGCTGCAAAAAGTAATTTGACTTGTGAAAGCAGGGCTAAGTCTTAGGTTAATTCCGTGGTGGGAAGCAGGAATTGTATTCAGTGCAAATGAAATTTGCATAACTGTGGCTGTTTCCCTTGGACAAAAGCTGCGGACTTTTCCGTGGGGGAATCTTTAAAAGGCCTTTTTATGCTGCTTTATTGCTTTTGTATAGAAAGAAACTGCACGACTGGGAAAATCAGAGTTTCTCGGTTGCTTTGGCTGTTTGGTTTCCTTGCTCAAAATAAAATCAGAACAGATAATAAAAACCTGGAAATCCAATCCATCACAGCATAAATAGAGAGGTGACTGACTGTGAAACGCCATCGCTGTAGACGAGCCTTATTTACTGCACAACACACTGTGTTTTAGGCAACGGCTGGAGCAAATTGCATTTGTAACAATTTACAGATATTTTGTAACGCATCAACTGAGGAAAAGATGAGGCTAAATTGTTGACACGAGCTATAAACAACATTGCTTTTCATAGTCACTCTGCACAGCTTCACAGCACTCACTCATCCTGTCATTGTGTATATTTATATATAGGTTGGCGCTTTCCATTTTAAATGGTGCTGAAGTTCTGCCTGCCAGTGACTTACTTGACTGTGCATCCGAGATCTATCGCTATGCCATTCCTATAAGCAACAAGTTCGAGAACATGGGCTTGACAGGGTAGATGCAGGGAGGATGTTTCCTCTGGCTGGGGAGTCTAGAACCAGGGGCCACAGTCTCAGAATAAGGGGTCGGCCATTTAGGACCGAGATGAGGAGAAATTTCTTCACTCACAGGGTGGCGAATCTTTGGAATTCTCTACCCCAGAGGGCTGTGGAGGCTCAGTCGTTGAGTATATTCAAGACAGAGAGCGAAAGATTTTCGAATATTAAGGGAATCAAGGGATATGGGGATAGTGCAGGAAAGTGGAGTTGAGGTAGAAGATCAGCCATGTTGGTTATTGAATGGCGGAGCAGGCTCGAAGGGCCAAATGGCCTACTCCTGCTCCTATTTCTTATGTTCTTATGTGCCCGACACATGGTTTACACCTGGTCTCGCTGTATCTGCAGGACCCACTTGCTCCTGTTTGGTTTGTGGTTTGCGAGTGCTACAGTCAATATCCACAATAGAATTGTTACTGTTGGTACCTAAACTCAGCCACTCATGGAATGCATCCAGGTCAGCACTGCCATTTAATGTGCACAATGATTGCTAAGAGCTGCAGCCTTTGCTGCACCTCCACCTTGACCTGGTGAACAATTCTCAAAGAAAACGCACTTAACGTTTGTATTTCTTTGTGTGCTACAAATTCTATCTGGCCAAATTTTCAACTGCAGTGATTTCTCAGTCCCAACTTCGTGACATTTTCAGGGACATGCAAGAATATTGATTAAAAAAAATTCTCTATAGTCATCACCACATCTGTGGGAGGCATTTCTGCAATTCTCTTTCATCATTTTTGTGTGTACAATTTTCAGAGATCTGTGGTTGCAACCCACAAATTGTTTAAGAATATTTCGATTTTTTTTTCCTGAACAGGATTAAATGGACTGGTCTTTGTAATAAAAAAGATTTTGGAATGTTAAAAGGCTGTTGATTGGACAGACACGTGCATTGTTTGTGAAGGAGGGAACTGAAGCAGAGGCAATATTATACTAAGGGGTAAAGGGGCGCTACCTTCGCCGGGGCGCTAATTTTAGTGCCCCAAAAAGTTAGCGCCCCACGGCCGATTTTCCCAGTAGCGCCCCGAGAGGGAGGAGGGGTGCTACTGGAAGCGCCCTATGTTCCTCTTAGGGTGCTGCGAGCCAATATCGTGGCGCTACGTGCTGCGGTACTGCAGGCTTTCCTCCCCTTATTAAAAGGGAGGAGCCTGGCACAGCGCGTTCCGGCGCCCAGCTGGGCCACCAGGGATCGGAGAGTGCTGGCAAACGAGCCCGGTACTCACGGAGAGCAACTGGCACCCCGCGGGGGGACTTCACAGGGGCGGGGGACAGCAACGGGGGCAGGTGCTGGCAGGCGGCCAGCAACAAAAATGGCCGCCCGCCACCTCCCCTTTAACTAGCGCCACCCCGGCCACAGGTAGGCCCCCCTGACCCCAGCAGACATAGCATCCGGTGTTAAGTCGGGGGGCGCCACCCAATGTTACAGCCGGGGTGCGAGCGGGGTGCTGCGCACGGCGATGACATCATCGCCGGCGGCGCAGCGCCATGCGGCGCTAATGGTTAATGCTGCCACTAACCTCCCGCTGATTTTCGCGGGAGGCGTTAGTGGTACCGCGCCCAAGCGCTAGTTGATTAGTGTCCCGTTAGCTCCCTCTTAGGGCGCTAACGGGAGGTGCAAATCAACTGAATTTAGCCTCCTATATATTTAGTAGTATATCAGAACCAACTAGTGACCTGGAAGTGGATGGTCTTTTGGGTTCTGCTGAACATTGTACAGCTTGATTTGATGTTGTATTGCAGAGGTACAAAATAAATGTTCCCTGTAAGCCGCGCATTGCTCTGCGCGGCCTGGTTCTTTTAATGCGCAGTCCCTTTAAATTTCTGTGCATGCGCGGTATTTACAATGTAAAAGCCTGTGCAGGACCTGTTAGATTACTGCACGGCCGCATGGACGTGCACCTCAGCGGGAACATTGTACACAATTATAGAAAGGCAAACTTTGCTGGTATGAGGTATCCACTAGGAAATTTAATTGGGAGGCAAGGCTAGAATATATAAAATTAAAGAGGAATTGCTTTCTTTCGACCTACTTATTTAGCCATTGTGCTCTAGGTCTTGCTGTATTTCTTTTTCTTAGATGTTTTGTTAGCTACATAAGGAGTAGATTGAAGGCATATTTTATGATTTGGCATAGTTTGGATATGAACACTGGGTATGATTCCCTTGTGTGATTTTTTTTGGCTGGCATTAACTCGTTTATTTTAAATGGGTTGGTGTCTGCCTACTAATCGTGCACAGAGATACGCAGTCCAAGTGTGCTAAGTGTCATTCCCTAAAGGGACATTTTACTACATTACAGGCACTATATAAATGCAAGTTGTTGTTGTAATCTTCACCAACTGAAAAATATACCTGGCTGTGCTAAAGACCATAAATGGGAGCATAAATAGTATAGAGGGTCAGGAAATTGCAGAAACGGTACATACATTTTTCACAAAAGAATACTGTGGTTAATTCTGGATCCGCTCACTATGACGCAGTGATTTATCACACAAATAGATACCAGGAAAGCACATGTTATGAGGAAACTCATGGGCATTGAAATTGTACTGTGGGATAGCGACATACTAACACTTAACATGGTCATGTGAACTTCCTCTTCCGCTACTTTAGCAAACTCTTTGGCCTAGAAATTTGCGCAGCACCTGTTTTTCGGGCAAGTAACGGATGCTGAAGGGTTCAATATGCTGCTCAACATGCGCATGCTATGTCGGCGCTGAAAGTGCGCCACACGCCATATTGGTTAGGGCGCCCTGTAGCCGTCCAGGGCGTCTGCTTAAAACAGAGTTCAGCCCCTTGCATGTGCAAATTGGATCGTGACTGAGCGCCGTGCGTGCTGCAGTCAGTTTTCTCTGCCGCACTGTGCCAAACCAGTGGAGCTTACAGGTAACGCTGGAGGCTTCCACTCAAACGATAAGTACAAACTTTTATTCTGACCTGTATGAGGAGCCAGGAGGAGCACTCGTGAGCATGAGTGCTCCTCCTGGCTTTACATTAAAACTGCGGGTCACTGCAATTTAAAACTCTCATCCCCGTGTATAAATCACTTCATGCCCTCACCCCTCCCTACTTCTGCAACCTCTTCCCCCAAATGTTTCTCTGACCCTGGCCTCTTATGCATAACCATCCCTTGCTCCACCATTGGGGCCATGCCATCAGCTGTCTGGGCCCCAGGATCTGGAATTACCTCCCTAAACCTCTCCGCCTCTCCACCTCCCTCTCCTCTTTAAAGACCCCCCTTAAAATCCACCTCTTTAACCAAGCTTTTGGTCATCCCTCCTAATATCTCCTTCTTTGGCTCAGCGTCGATTTTAGTCTGATTACACCTCTGTGAAGTGCCTTTGGCTTTTAACGGCACTATATAAATCTGCATTGTTGTTGATTTTTTAAATGTTACTTGATAAAATTCTATATATAAATCTTTTTTTGTTAAATGTTAAGGCTCAAGGAATGACAAATTTGTTAGCTAGGGTGAAGACTGGAATGGCAACAGAAAGGAGAAAGTGACCATAAATGGGAAAAGGGGTCAGCGGTAGAGTCCTGCACAGTCTGTTGCGGGTCTCCTGCTGCTCATGTTACTCATAAACAATCTGAAGGAAAATGCTCCTTCCATAATGTTGTAAGATGTGCCAGTCATACCAATATATATGACCAGGTGACAAGTATTGAATGAGATCAGGCAGTATTCAAAGAGATCAAGAATAATTAAGTCGGGAGGCTAAGAAATGGTAAATGGATTTTAATTAGACAAATGATAGGTAGTGAATTTTGAAAACTTGAATCTGTACATGATGAATGGCAGGGGGTCATTACTTAAGGTAGAAAAGAATTTACATATGCATATGATTATTAACCATTTGCTGATCATTTCCAGTCAATGTGTAACTGTTATCAGCATGGCTAATAAAGTGCTACGTTGTATCTTGAGGATATTTGACTCCAAGAAATAATTGATCAAATGGCTTCTTAATGTGCTGTAAACTTCTGTGGTTCTAAGTTATTTTAGGAATGTGGGAATTGGAGGAGACCATTCAGCCCTTCGAGCCTGTAAAATTCGCAATTATCGCGATTCGAAATAACGAGATAGAAGCAGATTCGTTTGAGCAGTTTATTTAAACGAAATGCTGTCATGATTAAACAGGACACAGAAGCCTGTAAAATGGCCGCCGCGCATCGTGGCAGAAGTTTCCAGAAGTACAGTGGGCAGACAAGATGGCGTTCGAATAAACATTTTCGATAAGCACTGATAAAGACAGGATGCAACCTGTTTGCATTTGTGACAATAACAAAAGATATGAGTGCTGGAATCGTTTTCCATGCACAAGTAAGGACCATTGTACTGGGCTATCGAAGGCCCATCCAGACACATCAATACGCAAATACCCCCACGGCTCTACAATGAGAGAGCCATTCTCGGGTGATTAAACAAGTATTCGGGGGCCCCCAAAACCCAGCCAGGGAGGCTCCTAGCCGGTTCAACAATGGGGAAAACATTAACGGGTAGTTGGCCAGCTTCAGGTGCTACCGAAACCCGTTAAAGACAAGAATCACCCCATGCTGGGAGTTTTGAGCGCCAATATTTCACAAAGGACAAACATTAAGATTTGGGCGGGAGATAAGAAAACACAGCACTATAACTATAGTGAACAAATGTCCATCGGTCTCTTGATTCGACTCTTATCTCTCCTATCCTTATCCTCGGGTATCGCTCTGCTGGACGAGCAGCCTTCTGTGTTTTCTCTGGACTCTGTCGACTAATGTTGGGTGGAGCTCAATCGGGACGAGCCGCCTCGACGGAGGGCGCGTAACCGGGTGCACCATCCCGAGTGTCGGTAAACGGTGTTCTGGACCCGAAGGCCCGAAAAGACAAGACAAGATGAGAAGAGAAGAAGAAGAGTCCACGTGCCGCCGTGGTTAGTAAACCCCGACCGCGCCCGAAAATATATAGACCATTTTTGAACTCTATAGGTTGCTGCACGAACCAGTGAAAGACTCTTCTTCGAATTCTATCGACAACCGGTGTCGATACAAGAAGACTCTTCTTTGAATTCTACCGGTAACTGGTGTCGGTCCAGGAAGACTTTTCTTTGAGTTCTACAGCCGGGCCTGAGCACTGTCGAGTTCTTCATGACAACGGGGAGCCCAGCCTGCTTGCAGCAGCAGCGAAAGTAAACAAGTGGGGTACAGAGACCCCTTCAAACACGTGACAGTCAGGCGCTGCGGCGAAACGAGCCGAATGCCTCATTTTAAAATTCTCCGAAGTATCATGAGTGGTTAGCATGTTTCCCGATCCTACAAATCTAGATGTAGTGTAGGTATTGATAGGGGAGGGTGGTTTTATTAAGGATAAAGTATAATGTGTTCCCCTTCTTACGATGTGCCGTGCGTTCTTCATTACCATAGACCAAGCTTTATGAATGTATGTATACTTGTACTATCGTTAATTTGTGCCTATGACATGTACTTCATGATTTTAGACGCTATGCAATAAAGATTTCCATTTCGTACTATTCAACCAGGTCTATTTGAGTTTTTCTCTGCATTACTGCTCTCGCACCTAAGTCCAGTGTTAGAACCGTAAGGGCGAGTGGGTCGAACCACTCACAGGTGCTTATTGCAACAAGGCTGGCCGGAGACCAGAGCAAGCAATAGTATTGGGCAACGAAGGCCTAACCCCGCACCAGCACCGTCCGCGATACAAGCACGACACGCAGAACCCCTTACAAGCCTGTTCCGCCATTCAATTAGATTATGGCTGATCTGCATCTTAACTCCATTTACCCGCCTTGGTATTTTAATATAGATGATTGTTGAGGTAGCAATTAGCATGCAACATTGGGTGCCAACCCTTCAAAATACAGTTGCTGGATTGCAAAGTGGTCTGAAAAGCGTAACAAAGATGATTCTTATAGTCTTAGGGGCTTTAAGTTAGGAGGCGAGGCTTTCAGAGTAGAAGAAAAGAATATTGAGAAGGACATAATCTAAGAATATATTTTTTTACCTTTGGCTAACTTTAGCAAAAAAAAAGTGGAAAAGCAGAAAAGCTATGTTTAGATTTGTATATTTTTTTTGCTAAAAGTAGCAAATAGCTGAAAATATATCCCCAGGTCATTAAAGTGCTGAGAGGCGTAAATGTTGATATGTATGCGGAATGCTTGACATGGACTATGAGCTTAGATTTGGAAGACATGAATTTAAAACTAACCAGCCTCAAGAGATTCAATTTTTTTTTGTTGCTCTCTTGTAGAGTGGTATATATGTGGGCAGATTCTCAACAAAAACAGTTGATGGTGTGTCAACTAACACCTTAAAAAAATGAGCTGGAGAAATATTTGGTTGACAATCGGTTATAGTCCTAAGTGTGAACTAAGACTGTGAAGTATAAATCAGTTTAAGAAGTTCTGTGGAGATGGATAGATATTGTAGATTTTAGCAGAATTATACTTGGGGAGTATTTGTGCAGCATTGTCCCTCAGGAGATTACATAAACTCCATGATGGAGTACACTGTATATGGTCTATGTGCAGAGTTTGATGGGCCAAATAAACGCTTCTTTTCATTCAGTGTTTTATTATGTTGTAATTTGATAATAATGACATCATAATGACAATAAAACACATGCAAAGGTATATTTACCTCCAGTTATGCAAAAATATGCTGAATGAATGATAGGTATTGGAACGTATTTAAGCAAATTAATAATTTATGTGGCATTGTACTCCTATTAATGAGCACAATTAGAACAGATAACTGTTCATATGATGAGATTAGTGTGCAATAATAGTTAAACTTGTTTGAGCTTGTGTATGTGTATGCTCACATATTTGGAAGATATCTGTTATTATTTCCCCTTCCATGCCGTGATCTTTCAATACAACGGGGTGGATTTTAACAGTTAGACAGGAAGCTGGGGGGTTGCTGTGGGCCGGGCATCATTTACATCCCGCTGGCCAGCTGCCTGCCTGAAACGGGCAGAAAGAGGCAGATGGCCGACCTTGGGCAGGTCAAAATCACGGGGCCCGGAGGCCTCCCACTGGCATCACTCGAGGGGGGGCGGGGGGGGAAATTGGGGCCGTTTCGCTGGTGGGAAGTGGGGGAGCCCGGAGCAGCAGAGGCCAAGACTTTCCTTGTGGAAACTCCTGCTCCTCCTGGCCCCATTAAGGAAAGTTTTCAGCTTATCTTAAAGGTCCTTCTCAGCTACCCTCCCAGGTTTTCTGCATGTGTCCTCGGCGGGCACACCGACTCAGTAGGCCGTTAAAATGCCAATGGGGTCCCATGGACGTCAGGACATCTTGGGCCCCAATTCACAGATATTAATGAGGCTTGAGCCTGGGTTAAGCAGGTGTCTTGACCGCTTTAAATAAAAGGCCCTGTTAAGATGCCAGCAGGAGGGAATCGAGCGGGAATGGGATGGTAAGTGTTTGCACAGCTGTTTTAACTGAGCGCCCGCTCGTGCCTGCTGGGTGGGGTTGGTTAAAATTCCCCCCAATGTCTGTGCTGATGCCTCCCTGTATCTGGAAGTCAGGCTACTTCAACTTCTCCAGTTTTTCCTTTGGGGCAGCTTGCGGCCTTGTGTTTGATACATCCTCACGACAAAACTACTATATTTGAACTGTTGGCATTTCCGGCTAGGCTTTGGCATGCTGCACTACATTTTGTTACCATCCTGTGCGTAAATTTGTATTTTTATCATGTCTATAATAAAAATTCTTTAAAAAAAAATCTATTAGAGCTTCTTGTATACAACTTGAATAGTGTTTAAAAAAAATACACAAAAGAGGCATATAAAGGTTGTGATTAAATGGGCTACATTGGTCACTTGGGGTAATGTCTTAACCAGTAATGGCTGTAAATTCTCCAAACATTACACTTATCCCACAGGCAAAGTCATAGAGGGCACACAATTTTGCCCGGGGAATAAATATAATGCACGGAAGAATTTCTAGCCATACGTTATCCTTTTCAACTGTGGTAAAGGATATTTGCTTTGTATTTTCCTCAGATTAAACAAATCACACTTATTTATGTATATACATGTGAAAGGCGGGGGAGGGGCAGGGTTTTCTGATTTGTTGCTTGCCCAGCTGCCTGCAATCTTCCTCAAATTCACTTTAATGGCTGAAAATCGCAGGCTGGCAATCTCGGAAGCAAGGAAACTCTGGCCAGAATATATAAATGTCATGAGCTGTCAGAACTTGAACTTCAAAGTTCCGATTAATTTGCTCTTTGCACTATGGCAACAGAATTATTAATGCCACTCCATAGTGCATGTACTTATCTAGTATAAGATCTTGTTCACTCTACTGTGCATACATTACCACATGTAGCATATTACTGATAAATGCGTTTCATTATTTAGCCAGCTTGTAGCCCTCCACTATCAGTATCCTAATGCCATCTGTGGAATGTTTGACTTTATAAAGGCACGGGGAAGTATATTTTTCTGACATTCTTCTATCATGTTATGGCCTCGATTTTTACTCCCGGGTGGTAAGACAGCAGAGCGAGTGGCGAGTCCATCCGGGAGCGTCGGCAGGCTGGCTCAGCCGATTTTAACGGCCAGGCCTCACTTGCACGCCGTCTGCCGACTTCCTGACTGAAACGGATGGGAAGCCAAGTGGGAAGCGGCTGCACGGACGTTAACATCGTGCCTGGTCGGAGGCAGCCACCGGGGGCCCAGAGCGACTGGTCCCCGGCACTGAGGCAGGTGGATAGGCAGGGGGAAGATACATGGCTATGGGGAGACCGTAGGCCAGTGGGATTGGTTTTGGATTGCACGGACATCATGGGCCAAATTTGCCTCCGTCTGTGCTATAGCTTTCTATGGGTGTAAAAGTGCAGTAAACGCTTTAAAGAAATGAAAGCCGGTTCCTGGGTCATGGCAGGGAATGTTGCTATCAGGCCTTCTGTAACTCGGACGAGTGGCAGTGAGGGCAGGGGGGAGAACAGGAGTGGTGAGAGGAGGCTGCCGGTGAGATGCCCGATTTTTACAGCCTTCTAGCAGGTGGTGCGGTGGAGAACTTTGCCACCTATCCTGGTGATGCAAATCAGAAGCTGGGGGCACTCGATCACTGTTAAGTATAAAAGGTAAATTGAACAAAAGCAACAGTTTTGCATTTATACAATGGCCGGAATTTTCTGCAGGTAGGCGGGTTGGGGGTGGGGGGTCTCCGAGGCGGGCGGGAAACCCAGGGAGGCCGGGTTTCCCACAGGCCTTGCCGACTTTAACGACAGGGCCTGATTTGCATGTGAGGCCTCGGTTTCCCGCCCCGCAGCCAGCCAGATTGAAAGGCTGGCTGGCTGCGGGCGGGTAGGCTTGCAGCTTCAGAGAGGGAGTGAGGTTTCAGTCCAAGGGAAGGATTGGGGACCCCATCAGGAGGCCTCTGATCACCTCCCCAGGCCTCCGATCCCCAACATGAGGCCTCCCCCCCCACTCCACCCCACCAATGATCCTCTGGTGGCCAGCTCCGATCCTCTCTTCCCTCCCCACCACCGCTGATCCTCCGGCCGAGCTCCCTCCCCTGCCGACCCCCAAACCTCTGGCCGCCCCCCCCGATCCCTGATCGACGCCCCCCTCCCTGCGATCCCTAACCCACCCCTGTGATTCACGAGCCCCCGAGAACCCCGACCAAGTCACCCGCGATCCCCGAATGCACCCCCCCCCCTGCCATCCCCCCCCCCCCCCCCATCCTTCCCTTGGACTGAGCCACATAAGTAGTTGTTGGGGCAGATGACCAAAAGCTTGGTCAAAAAGGTAGGTTTTAAGGAGCATCTTAAAGGATGAAAGAGAGGTAGAGAGGTGGAAAGGTTTAGGGAGGGAATTCCAGAGCTTAGGGCCTTGGCAGCTGAAGGCACGGCAACCAATGGTGGAGCGAATAAAATCGGGGATGCTCAAGAGGCCAGAATTTGATATCTCGGAGGGTTGTAGGGCTAGAGGTAACCCGCTACACATCATAGAACCTGTCTTAGCTACTTTGAGATGAGTAATATTAATGCGTTATAAGTATTGGCCACTACAGTTGTATTTTGCAGTCAAATTTGTAGATTCCTTTGCCCTGGATTTTATTAATCTTCAAGTAGTAAATGTTTTGGTCACAATAACTGCCTTTAGAAGTGTCAAAAAAGATACATGATGGAGGCCAGTGGGATAATGCATTTTTTCTGATTTAAATAAGAACTGGTAACTCATGACTGACATAGGCAAATGCATTTTGTTTGCTCAAATGAAGGATAAAAGCAGCATCCCACTGGTAAACATGATGCATTCTATTTGTAATGTCTCCCACATATTTTTCAATGCAAAAAAAACCTTATATAAGTGGATGCCTCCTAATGGGAACAAATTACATAACGAGTAAAATATTCCCCTCGTCTACTTTGATACATTAACACCCAGCACAGGCATCCAAGTAGTTGTAACACTGCAAGAGGAAGAAGCAATTGCTGGAATAGTCATAAATCCACGTCACTGTGCTGCGGTGGGAGATGTAGACGCAGTACTGTGGAGGTTCCTTTACTGACATTCCGTGCTCAATTCTTGAGGTTGCAGGAGGCGGCAAATCTAGGACCTGGTTACCTATGAAACTGCTGTGGAGTCCTGTCCTCATGACTATGCATGATTCATGTACAGTGTTGATGGAGTCCTGTAGCCTGGTATATCAGGCGTGCAATGCTGACTGAGTTTGCATGTTTGTTGGGCGAAAAGATGTGCTGCGTACTCTGGCTTCACCAGGTAGATACAAACTTTCAAATGACGCACTCAAAGGCGGATAAGGATTTGGCTCGGAGCAAGAAGGAGTGTGGATTAATGGTGAGCCTCCCCTTTGATGCAATGTATAAGCAGCATATTCCCTCCTTGATGAGCAGGAAAGGACCTCATCCAGCATACATGCAGACAGTACAGGGAATAAACTGTTAAGACAGTAACTGATAACACTGTGTCCACCATTCCAGATTGATTTATCATAAACACAGAGGAATTTAAAAGTCTCTGCTTTCCTCAATTGTGCTAAATCAAGTAATATATAACTAGTTGTCACACATAGACGTTTGTGAGTGACATGAGGGAGATAACAAAATTTACTGATTAATTAAACTTTTGAGCAATAAAAATTACATTTTGCACAATCTTTTGACTTATATATTCATGCTCACCGTAATTACTAAGAGTCCAGACTGGGAATTGTTCTTTCCAGACAGTTTAAAAAGGTGCCTGCTGCAATAGGGAATTGGGTACTTGACTTGTCAATCATGCCATTTTTGCTTTGGACAGGTTTGCAAGTGACTCTGATGCTTCATGAGTACATGCAATAATGTATTAGAGTGTTGTGTCACTGGTAGGGGAAGTGTGTGTGGGTTAAATTGTCCTTCACTTCCTGAGCTGCAACAGACCCATGACTTCCATCATGAAGCTGTCTTAGCTCATCTGCCTCCAAGGCTAAAGGATACAGTCTCTTTTCTAGACAATCCCAGCAATAACGTGCTAAATGACAATGTGGTACTAGAGACCGAACACTGCAAATATTAAAATAACAACAGAAAACGCTGGAAAAACTCAGCAGGCCAGGCAGCATCCGTGGAGAGAGAAACAGAGTTAACGTTTCAGGTCGAAGACCTTTCGTCAGAACTGGAAAAAAGCAGGAAAGGGAACAGATTTTAAAGCAAGTTTAGGGGCTGGGAAATGGGGGAGGGGATGAAAGAACAAAAGGGAAGGTCAGTGATAGGATGGAAGGCAGGAGAAGTAAAGAGGCATTAAGAGATATTCAAGGCAAGAGGAGATGGTAATGGGACAGGTTAAGGAACAAAGGATGGCTCTAGATGAAGTGTGAATTGTGCTGGCAGAATGAAGGACAGCTGCCATGTGGGAGGGAAGAAAAAAAAAAGGCACAAACAAAAAGTGTGGATAAAAAATATATATATGTGATAGCAGCCGAGGTTATGATCTGAAATTGTTGAACTCTATGTTGAGTCCAGAGGGCTGTAGAGTGCCTAATTGAAAGATGAGGTGCTGTTCCTCGAGCTTACGCTGAGCCTGAAAAGGAGGCGGTTGGGGCCAGGAAACTGGAAACTGTTAAAGTGGCGGAGGGCGTCGGAAGAGTCGTGGATGTAGGTGGGAAGAGACTGGACAAGGGGAGAAAAAATAAAGTCGAGATAGGAAGAGAGAAGTTCCGTGAGGAAAGAACAGGCTGAAACGATGGGTCTACCAGGGCAGTCCTGTTTGTGGATCTTGGGAAGGAGGTAGAAGCGGGCTGTGCGGGGTTGGGGAACTATGAGGTTGGCGGCCGTGGGGGGAAGATCTCCAGAGGAGATGAGGTCAGTGACAGTCTTGGAAACGGTGGCTTGATGTTTGGTAGTGGGGTCATGGTCCAGGTGGAGGTAGGAGGAGGTGTCGGAGAGTTGGCGTTCAGCTTCCGCTAGGTAGAAGTCGGTACGCCAAACAACAACAGCACCACCCTTGTCGGCAGGTTTAATGACAATGTCGGGGTTGGATCTGAGAGAATGGAGTGCTGCAAGTTCAGAGGGAGGTAGGTTGGAGTGAGTGAGGGGAGCAGAGAAATGGAGACGGCCAATGTCACAGCGGCAGTTTGCAATGAAAAGATCTAGAGAGGGTAAGAGGCCAGAGGGAGGGGTCCAGGTAGAAGAAGAATTCTGAAAGCGGGAGAAAGGGTCAGCCGTGAGGGGGAAGACTCCTGGCCAAAGAAGTGGGTACAGAGGCGAAGGCGGTGGAAAAAGAGCTCAGCATCATGCCGAGCTCGAAATTCATTGAGGTGGGGGCGTAAGGGGATGAAGCTCAGGCCTTTGCTGAGGACTGATCGTTCGGGGTCAGAGAGGGGAAGGTCAGAGGGGATAGTGAAAACGCGGCAGGGTGTGGGATTGGGAGAAGGGGGGTCAGAGGAAAGTGAAGGGGAAGAAGGTTCCGGAGAGGCATTGGTGTTCAAGAGTTGATGAAGCTTGCGATCCTTGACATCAGAAAGGAAGAAAAAAAGTTTTTTGTTGAAGTGTCGGATGAGTCGAAGGATGAAATGGAACTGTGGACCCGAACAGCTTTGAGATAGAGTGCGTCGATGCTGCTGAAGAGAATGGTCGAGAGTGTTCATGTGGCGCCGCATGGCATTGAGCGTGGATCTCAAGATGCGGCGAGAGCAGTAGTTCGAGGAATGATGAATATCTTGGAGATATTTGTAATTCTGGGTGGATCCGAAACACGAAGGGTGGAAATTTAGTTGGAATCCACGTGGAATAAGTCGGAACCGGAGACAGTTGCTGAGGAAAGAGATGTGGCTGTGAAACTGCATATTAACTCTGACATTCTCCATGGAATATTGTAGAGCACCTTATGAGACATAGGGGTAAAAATTGAGTCGCGCCCCATTTGGGGCGCTAACCTCGCCGGGGCGCGACTTTTAGCGCCCCGAAAAAATTAGCGGCCCCGCGCCGGAACTTCAGTGGTTGCGCCCCAAGAGGGAAGCGGGGCGCAACTGGAAGCACCCCGCATCCCTCTTGGGGCGCTGCGAGTGAATATCCTGGCGCTACGTGCCGCAGCGCCACGCGCTGCGGCACGTCGCGCCGCGGTATTGCAGGCCTTCCTCCCCTTCTTAAAGGGGAGGGGCCTTGCGCAGCGCGAACCAGGCCCAGCTGGGCTCCCAGGGATCGGGAGTGCCGGCAAAAGAGCCCGGCACTCAAGAGAAGTGCCGGGCTCTTGGAGCGCAGCCGGCACTTCACGGTGGGGGGGCTTCACGGGGGCCGGGGACAGCAACGGGGGCAGGTGCTGGCAGGCGGCCAGCAACAAAAATGGCCGCCTGCCACCTCCCCTTTAAATATCGCCGCCCCGGCCGCACGTACGCCCCCCTGAACCCGTCGGACATAGCGTCTGGCGGTAAATCAGGGGGCGCGACTGAAGATCACGGCCGGGGCGCGAGCGGGGCGCTGCGCACGGCGATGACGTCATCGCCGGCGGCGCAGCGCCACAGGGCGCTACTGGCTGCCGCCACCACTAACCTCCCACTAAATTTTTCGGGAGGCGTGGGCGGCGCTGCGCCCGGACGTTAGCTGCTTTACGCCCCATTAGCGCCCATTTAAGGCGCTAACGGGAGGCGCAAGCAGCTGAATTTTTCCCCCATAGAATAGAGGATATCTTTGGGAATTTACTGATTCATTTCATGGTACAATAGTCTGATAATGAATTGAACACAGCTGGCTGCACGAACCACTCTGAACAAAGGGGCCTCTGACTGAAGGAGTCTGAGGGCTGAGCCTGGAATGCGGAGTTGCTGACTCCAGGCTGGGGAGGACAAGACAGGATGAGATAAGAGACTATGGGGGAGAAATTCAGTATCGCCCCATTTGGGGCGTAATTATCGGCCGGGCGCAAAGATTAGCGCCTGGCGCTAATTGTCGCCACCGACTGCAAACTTGACTTTTATCGCCCCTGGAGGTGATTGGAGCGCTAAATCAGGCGCTTCACACCTGTCTTAACGCGCAAAGGCCGAGGAGCGAGGCATTACCTCAGAACGCTGGCGAAGCTCATGTGATGTCAGTCAGCAATGGAACACAGACACAATGCCGTGGGCCAGTTCTTAAAGGGGAGGGCTGATCTTGCTTTTCATCCACATCGTGCTCATTGCAGCCTTGAATCTCGGCCTGGAGAGACCTGCACATCAAATCTGCTGGAAAGAACAATGGAGAGTACCAGGGAAAGAGCTCAGAGTGCAGCCCCCACAGTCTCTTCTAAATCGTTACAAGGAAGGGCAAATCAAAATGAACCTGCAAAGTGCTGCTCAGTACCCAAAACTCCTTCACACTGCGTTGAATCTCTCCAGAAGTCTCTCTCTCTCTCTCTCTCAGAATGCGTGGTTCTACAATGTCACCAACAATAAAAGGCAGGAAGCGGTCACCTTTAAATAGCGCTCCCCCAGTCCCTTCATGACTGCAAAACGCTCCCCTCAACCTGTCGTTGCTAGCGGCAGGCGGTAAGGCAGGGGGCGCCACTCAATATCCGCTCCGGGGCGATACCGGGGCGTTGCGCACTCGACTGACGTCACGATCTGCTGGCGCAGAAGATCGTGGCGGTAGTGTTTAGCGCCGCCGCAAAATGTCTAGTTAATTTCGCGAGCGGCGCAAACATCGCCGCGCCCGGGCGCTAGACGCTTTGCGCCCCATTAGCGCCCTCTTAAGGCGCTAACGGGAGGTGCAACCAACTGAATTTTTCCCCCGATAGCTTTGGAACGAAAGGGCCAGATGAGATAAGGGAAAAAATAGTCCTCAACATGCTGTAAGGCCATGATTGGCTAGGTACAGAAACCATGTGTAATGGCTAAAAAGGACCCCTGACAGGTGGAAGATAACAGGAGGGTTGACCCTTTTCCCATGGTTTAGACAAAGAACTCGACATACCATTGGGCACCTTGTTTTAAGAGGAACCCTTACAGCTTAAATAGTATTGTCAATATTCTATCCCAGGTCCACCCCTAAAAAAGGGTATCAAAGAGAGACCTGAAAAGCCCCTAGCACAGATGGTGGAGTGAAGAGCTCCTGAGAGTGTCTAACACTCTTGGCGACTCTAGAAGAGAGGGAGAAAGGTCGTAAGCCGAAGAGTTGTTGATGCACGCCAGCCGTCTGTCCGATCGGGACCGGTACCAGCTACTTGTCACGATCATATGTTTTTGCTGTATAACTAATTACGAGGATGTTGCAAGGACTGGAGAATTTTAGCTATGAGGAACGATTGGATAGGCTGGGGTTGTTTTCTTTGGAACAGAGGAGGTTGAGGGGAGATTTAATTGAGGTGTATATAGTTATGAGGGGCCTAGATAGAGTGGATAGAAAGGACTTATTTCCCTTAGCAGAGAGGTCAATAACCAGGGGGCATAGAAACATAGAAGATAGGAGCAGGAGTAGGCCATTCGGCCCCTCTAGCTTGCTCCGCCATTCAATGCGATCATGGCTGATCATCCAAATTCAGAACCCTGTCCCTGCTTTCTCCCCATATTCCTTGATCCCTTTAGCCTTAAGAAATATATCCAACTCCTTCTTGAATATATTTAATGAATTGGCCTCTACTGCCTTCTGTGGTAGAGAATTCCACAGGTTCACCACTCTCTGGGTGAACAAATTCCTCCTCATCTCAGTCCTAAATGGCTTACCCCTTATCCTTAGACTGTGACCCCTGGTTCTGGACTCCCCGACCATCGGGAACATCCTTCCTGCATCTAGTCTGTCCAGTCCTTTCAGAATTTTATAAGTTTCAATGAGATCCCCTCTCATTCTTCTAAACTCCAACGAGTATAAGCCCAATCGACCCAATCTCTCCTCATACGTCATTCCTGCCATCCCAGGTATCAGCCTGGTGAATCTTCGCTGAACTCCTTCCATGGCAAGAACCTCCTTCCTCAGATAAGGCGACCAAAACTGCATAGATTTAAAGTAATTGGTAAAAGGATTAGAGGGGAATTGATGAGAACTTTTTTCACGCAGAGGGTGGTGGGGATCTGGGACTGTCTACCTGAAAGGGTGGTAGAGGCAAAAACCCTCATCGCATTTAAAAAGTACTTGGATGTACACTTGAAGTGCATAACCTGCAGTGCTCCGGGCCAAGAGCTGGAAAGTGGGATTAGGCTGGATAGCTCTTTTTCGACCAGCACGGACACGCTGGGCCGAATGGCCTCCTTCTGTGCTGTAAACTTCTATGATTCTATTATCCAATCCTAATTCTTTCATCTCCTAAATAGTCATCAATGAAGCATGGGTAACTGGCATGTATATATGTGTCTTTACATTTCTGGAAATGTTGCCCCACGTGAATGTTCATGAAATGGAATCCATTAATGTATGCAAAGGCAATGTAGATAGGCGCATGCATCTTGATACATGCACAGTTGATGACACCCAAATGCAGATATGGTTTTTGCAGTTGCTGGTTCTCAGTTTTCAGGAACTGTATTACTGAGGTACTGTGGTCAGCAAAGCCTCTGCAAACTACTGTACATATTGAAACATGGCTGACTGACTTGATGCCTGTGTAACCAATAATGGCACCTGAAAAGCCAACAGCAGAGAACGTAATGCAGTCACCTTCACAACAAATGGTAAAGCTGTGTCATTTACAGACTGAGTGCCTATCGTGCTCTGCAATTCCTGACATGGGTCAGTTAGAACTTATCTGCTGAGCTAACATCTCCTCCGGCACTGAATTTCAAAGGGAGTTTGAAAATTTGTACTTAGCTGCTGTATTCCGCGGAGCAGCTAATAACTGCCTCTCTTCCTCCTCTACTCGTTTCTTAGTAAGTGACACTGCCAAATGTTTAAGTGCAAACATTTTTGCAATCAGGAAATAATGGCTTTGATGATCATATAGTATATTAAAGTGCTTTGGTATCACCAATAGTTAATGAAGTATTTAGACGTGGAAATTAGTGGCTGGGCAGTTTTCAAGACGGCTCGCCCTTAATTGTTCTGCAAATCTATACTGAGAAATACAAACAGACAGTGATTCCCTGCAAAGAAGACATACGGCATACATTTCACCTTTCTCACTGGTTGCCAGCACACAGGGTAATGTTTTTTGAATGCCAATTCAAGGCAATATGAGTGATGGCCACAGATTCGATCCTCATAATGCCATGTTCCTGAATGTAGCCACAGTGCTTTGGACAGACATTATGCAGGTGCAAGCAAATCTCAAGATTTCTCTCAGGCTGCTCTTGTGTACCTTGTGAGTGGCAGCAGAGAACACCATTGCTAAAGGTCTAAGAGATAGTCCACTCATTCACTGTCAGTGCATGGGGCATATCAACCAAGTAGAAATAAGAGAAAATTGATGCAGAAAATATTCCCACTGACAGTAAACCTATTGAATCAATTGTGCACGCAGGAGAATCTAAGCCTTTGAATCTACGATTGAACTCATTTTGTTGAAATGAGTTATTGTCTCAACTGCATTTGTCTTTGATCATCACAAGTTGTTGACATCTGCATTGCAGGTAATCCAGGTCTTGAAAGAAACGAATACTGGGATTTTAATACAAACCTTCACTTATTAATTAATTACTGAAAGATTGCTAAGTCGATTTAACCTGTTTTATTACAAAATATTGAACACTGGAAACAAGAAAGATATTTAAATTGGTGAAAAATTGGATGGCGCCCGTTTTGGGGCGCTAACGCCGCCGGGGCGCTAAAAGTTAGCGCCGCTCTGCCATAAATTCAGTAGCAGCGCCCCAAGCAGGAGGTGGAGTGCTACTAGAAGTGCTCCACCTCCTTCTGGGGGCACTACTACTGAAGTTAGCAGCGCTACGTGCAGCAGCGCAATGCGTGGTGGAACGTAGCGCCGTGTCATTGCAGGCCTCCTCCCCTGATTAAAGAGCGATCGCGGCCGGCAACCCGCATAAAAAAGGGAAAGGGGGCAGGTGCTGGCAGTCGGCCAAAATTAAAATGGCCGCCTGACACCTGCCCTCTAAATAGCGCCGCCGCCGCTGCAAAAACGCCCCCTGATCCTGTCGGACATATCGTCCGGTGATAGGTCAGGGGCCGCAATGGAAGTTTGTGGCCAGTGCGCTGCGCATGGCAATGACATCATCGCCGGCGGCGCCACGCCGTGGGGCACTACCGGCTACCACCGCCGCTAACCTCCCGCTGAATTTCACGAGAGGCGTTAGCGGCGCAGCGCACGGGCGCTAGGGGCTCAACCCAATTTTTCCCCCTTATGTCAAAATTATATGAATATTCTTATATAATAAAATATAATATATGATGAATATAAAATATAAAACATAGAAGAACATCCGAAAGGGAGGTTCACAGAGGTATAATCAAACAAGCAGAGATGAGAAGGAGCCATTACGAGGGGTTATCAAAAGTTTGGTCAAAGAAGTGGGTTTTAAGGAGGAAGTTAAAGGAAGAGAGGCACGGGATTTTGGTCAGGAATTCCAGATTGTGTAGCTTAGATGGCTGAAGGTACAACGCCAATAGTGGGGCAAAGGGAGGGGGGTGCTGTGTGCGAGGCCAGAGTTTTTTTTTTATTCGTTTATGGGATCTGGATGTCGCTGGCTAGGCCAGCATTTATTGCCCATCCCTAATTGCCCTTGAGAAGGTGGTGGTGAGCCGCCTTCTTGAACCGCTGCAGTCTGTGTGGTGATGGTACTCCAACAGTGCTGTTAGGGAGGGAGTTCCAGGATTTTGACCCAGCAACGATGAAGGATCGGCGATATACTTCTAAGTCAGGATGGTGAGTGACTTGGAGGGTAACTTGGAGGTGGTGGTGTTCCCATGCACCTGCTGCCCTTGTCCTTCTAGGTGGTAGAGGTCGCGGGTTTGGGAGGTGCTGCCGAAGAAGCCTTGGCGAGTTGCTGCAGTACATCTTGTAGATGGTACACACTGCAGCCACGGGTGGCCGGTGGTGGAGGGAGTGAATGTTTAAGGTGGTGGATGGGGTGCCAATCAAGCGGGTTCCTTTGTCCTGTATGGTGTCGAGCTTCTTGAGTGTTGTTGGAGCTGTACTCATCCAGGCAAGTGGAGAGTATTCCATCACACTCCTTACTTGTGCCTTGTAGATGGTAGAAAGGCTTTGGGGAGTCAGGAGGTGAGACACTCGCCGCAGAATACCTAGCCTCTGACCTGCTCTTGTTGCCACAGTATTTATGTGGCTGGTCCAGTTAAGTTTCTGGTCGATGGTGACCCCCAGGATGTTGATGGTGGGGGATTCGGCGATGGTAATGCCATTGAATGTCAAGGGGAGTTGGTTAGACTCTCGGTTGTTGGAGATAGTCATTGCCTGGCACTTCTGTGGCGCGAATGTTACCTGCCACTTATCGGCCCATGCCTGAACGTTGTCCAGGTCTTGTTGCATACAGGCATGGACTGCTTCATTATCTGAGGAGTTGTGAATGGCACTGAACACTGTGCAGTCATCAGCGAACATCCCCATTTCTGACCTTATGTTGGAGGGAAGGCCATTGATGAAGCAACTGAAGATGGTTGGGCCTAGGACACTACCCTGAGGAACTCCTGCAGCGATGTCCTGGTGATGATTGGAGAGATGGAGAGTTCTGGGGGAGATTGTAGCTTTGGCGAAAGTTACAACACAGTATTGTCTATTTATTAAAAGTCACCTATTATTTTGACATTAAATGTGATTTGACTAGGAGCTGTAAAGGCTAATTCTGCAATGCCATGTTCATATAGAGCATAATGCTGTAGCCCTATCTCTGAATTGTGATCCCTTTGAGTGTGCAATCCCCTGGGAGTCCAGGATTGCAGAATTAGCCCTGCATTTTCCTTGGTACATAACGTTAAATGAAAAACCTTTTCCGAAACAACCATTATCAACCAATGATAGTTTAGTCAAAGCAAATTTGTTTAATTTTGCCTAGAGATGAAAATGCATCCATGTGAGCCTAATGTCCTTTATTGAAAAACACAGATCCTGCTAACTGTAGCAAGAAAGTGGATGTGAGTAAAAAGAGCTAATAATAAGCTATTTGCCCGTGTTTAGTGATGCTGTGAGGGTTCCAACCACTTTAGAAATGGATTAATGAACATTTTCAAATAAATTAGGATAAAAAAGGTGATTTTGACTTAATAAGACCTAGCTAAGCTCATTAATGATGACCTTGTGAAGACTTGGCAAGATGTGCTCCTCACTGGGAGCGCTGAATCATCGAATCCCTCCTTTGGTGTCTGGTCGAAATGGTGATATCGATGGCCGCCTTGGAGCTCTAATTGGCTGGGCTGTCCCATTTGACCCACTGAAGAGGATAGTGCGGAGTTAATAATGGGAGTAGCGAGGTGGATTGAGGTGGTGGGGGGGGGGGTGGTGGCGTGAATTACAAAATTTATATATGTATTCGAAAACTATGCTTTTAAAACAACTTTCAGAGAAAGGCCAACTTATATCAAACATCATAAGAGAAGAGAAATTATATAAAAACAGAGCTGCTGAAATTAAAATTGGGATTGAAATGAAATACATCGGAAGAACAAATTACGACGGGCAGCTAGGGCATAATAAAACATTTATTTCTACATATCCATAGCAGAGAAAGCATTAAAAAGGAAGTAGAGTCTCCAAAGGTTGAGAGGGGTGGTGTACTGGTGAAAGATGGGTTTGTCTGAGATTTTTAATAAGTTCCTCTCATCGGTATTCACAAAGGAATACTGCTGTACTATTTCTGATCCTGCAACCAAGAAGTCTGCTGTTTCAGTAGAGCATATAATAAAACTAGAGATTAGCAAGGACATTGCTATGGAAAGACTTGCACGTCTAGTGGGCATTTTTTAAAGGAAGTAACTAAACTACTTGCTGGGGGCAATCTAGTAGATATTATAGATCTTGACTTTGAAAAGACATTTTTTCAAAGTATCTCAGGTGAAAATAGTGAAGGAGAGTGCTCATGGAATTAGAGGAGAAGCAACAAAGTGGATCAAAATTGACTTGAGAATTTCAAACAGTGTAATTATAAATGGATGTTATTTGAGTTGGGACGTGACAAGTGGAGATCCCTAGGGTTCAGCTCTTGGGCCTCTACTTTTCACATCCTGCATAAATTAACTAGATGAGGGGATCAAATTGCAGAATCGATGTTTGCTGATGATACAAAATAATTCAGGATCACAAAGCATTGCAGTAGATGCTGGTGTTCTTCAAAAGGATCCTGAGAGGCTTAGCAGTTGAGCTAATGATGAGCAAATTGTGTTTTAATCTAGATAAATCCAAAGTAAAAAGAGAAAATGCTGGAAATATAAGCAGTTCTATCTGATATTCTTATAAAGAGTCTCTACCCAAAATGTTAACCTAACTGTTCTCATTTAGAGAGATGCTGATGGACCTGCTTTGTGCTTCCAGCGTTTTCTGTTTTTATTTCAGATTTTTACCATTTGTCTTTTTTTTTCTTTTTATTAAAATCCAAAGCAGTATCTTCAATTGAAAGATTCGATGTTTTTCTCTGTTCAGGAAAAAAAGGGAGAATAGTCTGTTTTTCTTTCTAATTTTGACCTAGATATGAAAAATTACTGAAATTTGCTGCTTTGAACTGTGTGATTTCCTGCTTTACTGAAGAGGCACTGCATTTCTAGGCACATCAAAGGGATGGGATGTGAAAGCTCACAGATCCTTCTCAGTGGACAGTGCACTCTTCTGAATCCCCACAAATGAATTCACTCAATTAATTTTAGTCGTGATTTTAGCGCAAAATCTAAATTGTGAAAGTCGTATTTATAGTAAAGTGGCATCCTATGAAAGTAAAGTTTCACAAGTATGGGTTAAATTATTCAACACAAGTTGTATTATTAGAGAGTGTCCCCCACATTCCCATTCTATTTCTTTCACGAGATATTTCTAAATGCACTTGGTGTACATGCACTTTTCAAAGCAACATGCAAAGATTTTCTCATGTTAATGAAGCTTTATTTAACTCTTCCATAAAATGACAAATTTATTAACTCTATTGTGAAAATATAACAAATGTTGAATTTTAATTAATATAGTTAGTACAGACTGTTAATGATAGATAACCCGAGGGTTGGCAAGACACTCAACATTCGTGACAAATTACAAGAGTTTACACTTATCCCTGTTAGAAAATACTAATCCAGCTTTGCAGATGATGTGAGAATTTCACTAACCACCTACACTATTACAGTAGGAAGCTCATGGAAAGATTAGAGGTGTGTGTTGCTGGATAATGACTTTGGGTGAATATAACAATCCAGAATGGAAAGGGTTAATCAGGACAGCAGCAAGAATACTGCAGCCAGCCTGGTCCATTCTCCGAAGGAATCTCCATTTTAGTATTGCTGTGCTTATTTTATTTTTAAATAAGGTTACTGAGTATATCGTAGCTGTGAAAAATTGTAACTTTTCACTTGAGAAACATAATAATGCAGTCTTAAGCCACAATATTTTGACAATGTTTGAAACGTTTGGGTAATGGAGCTGCATGGGAATGGATAAGGGAATAAAGTCTGCAGGGAAAATGCAAAATAGTGTTGAAATGCCCTTGTGGTAAGTGCTAAAGTTGGTAGCATTAAAAGGGGTTGCAGACCTGTGGATCAGCAGACTGCCAAGGTTGAATAGCTATCAGAGAGGGAAAAAATGAACGAGGTGGCAGGTAATTGATATTTACTGGTGCCAATTGCAAGGGCATCAGGGTATTAACTCAACAGAAGAGCATCATCTGCTCAGACAAGTGGAGTGAAGTTTACATAAAGGCTGGGAAACAAGTTCAGCTGTAGAAGGAAAAGGATATATAGAGAGAGGGTCCACACCTCGACTTGAGGCTAGGTCACTTGAAAATTTCAAAACGGAGATTGATAGATATTTGTTAGGCAAGGGTATTAAGGGTTACGGAACCAAGGCAGGTAGATGGAGTTAAGATACAGATCAGCCATGATCTAATTGAATGGCGGAACAGACTCGAGGGGCTGAATGGCCTCCTCCTGTTCCTATGTTCCTATGGGGAATCCTCCACAGAAGAAAGAATCTTCAACTGGTGTAGATCCCAGGACAGAGATAATCACTAAGTCCTGATTGGTGAGGCTGCCCCAAGGTGGCTTGCAGCCTTGCTACTATGGTCGCGTTGCTGGTATATTTGAAGTCTGTAGTGTGCAAAATTAAAGCACATGGGTTTGGGGGTAATATACTGGCATGGATTGAAAATTGGTTAACAGACAGGAAACTAAGAGTAGAAATAAATGGGTCTTTTTCGGGGTGGCAGGCGGTGACTAGTGGGGTACCGCAGGGATCAGTGCTTGGGCCCCAGCTATTCACAATATATATCAATGATTTGGATGAGGGAACCAAATGTAATATTTGCAAGTTTGCTGACGACACAAAACTTGGTGGAATTGTTAGTTGTGAGGAGGATGCAAAGAGGCTACAAGGCAATTTAGACAAGTTGAGTGAGTGGGCAAATACATGGCAGATGCAGTATAATGTGGATAAATGTGAAGTTTTCCACTTCGGTAGAAGAAACAGAAAAGCAGAGTATTATTTAAATGGTGATAGATTGGGAAATGTTGATGTACAAAGGGACCTGGGTGTTCTTGTACACCAGTCACTGAAACCAAACATGCAGGTGCAGCAAGCAGTTAGGAAGGCAAATGGCATGTTGGCCTTCATTGCAAGAGGATTTGAGTACAGGAGCAAGGATGTCTTACTACAGTTAGACAGGGCCTTGGTGAGACCACACCTGGAGTACTGTGTGCAGTTTTGGTCTCCTTACCTAAGAAAGGATATACTTGCCATAGAGGGAGTGCAGCGAAGGTTCACCAGACTGATTCCTGGGATGGCAGGACTGTCATATGAGGAGAGATTGGGTCGACTAGACCTGTATTCGCTAGAGTTTAGAAGAATGAGAGGGGATCTCATTGAAACGTATAAAATTCTGACAGGGCTAGACAGACTGGATGCAGGGAGGATGTTTCCCCTGGCTGGGGGGGTCTAGAACGAGGGGTCACAGGATACGGGGTAGGACATTTAGGACTGAGATGAGGAGAAATTTCTTCACTCAGAGGGTGGTGAACCTATGGAATTCTCTACCATAGAAGGCTGTGGAGGCCAAGTCACTGAATATATTTAAGAAGGAGATAGATAGATTTCTAGACACAAAAGGCATCAAGGGGTATGGGAAGAGAGCGGGAATATGGTATTGAGATAGAGGATCAGCCATGATCATATTGAATGGCAGAGCAGGCTCGAAGGGCCGAATGGCCTACTCCCGCTCCTATTTTTCTATGTTTCTATATATATATATATATATATGTGTGTGTGTAGTCGTATCTGATTCGACAAGCTTGAATCCAAATTATATACAATATCACGGGACACGATTTACTAACAGTGTTCCAAATAATGTGCCAAATACTGGTCCAGGAAGTCTAAGAACCTCAGCCCAAATGCTCTTCACTAATATTTTTTTAAATTTCCATTAAGGTTCGATTTTCCTTTCTTGCATCCATTTTAATTTTCCTTTGTATTTTCTTCTTGTCTCGTTCTATCTCATTCCTTTCCATCGTTCTTAATGAATATCAATTGCTGTAAAATTCCTTGTGGGGAGGAAAGCTCAGCCTGTACTGGTAGCATCCTCCATGCACTAATAGTGCACTGAATATGGACACTTATTAAATGAGAAAGAAGATCCCAGGGGCTCGCATTCCTTTTCTCTCTCTGACTGCTCTTCTCCACGTCAGCTGTGCTGAATTTAGGGGGCTTGTTCAAATGAACTGAACTCAGCACCCTCCCCCAACTATATAGACATGCCAGATAGTGGTACTTGGTAAACTTATCATTCTTTAAACTTCATAACACCAAATCTAACCTGGAGTAAAATACTCAATACCTGAATCCACTACCAAAATGCTGTATAAGTTCCTTATTAATGACCTTAACACGAACAAATGTGCTTTTGCGTAACTTTTTGCTGACATTCATTAGTCTACCTACAGATGGATAGGGATCCCAGGAGCAGTGCTAAATCTGGGCAAACGGTCCGTTTCCACTTTTTACCGACATTGAACTCCTTTCTCATACCTATTTTTTCAGCAAAATGAACAAACTGAGAAAAATATGGTCCAAGATGAAAGCTACACATCTTGTAATGGGAAGCAGAGAAAGAAACTATCTTGGCGCGGTTGTAGGTCAGCCTTGGCAGTGGTAAATGACAATAAATAATCGAAGTGCTGGCGTGGATTGCCAGTGGCACTGAGCACAAGTTCAGGGTTGTAATGTCAATTCTGTTTATATATCTGGTATGGAGGGATTGTCAGTGAGGTGAATCCATATTGTCACATTCTAGTGTAATAAGAAAATTACCACAAAAGTATAACACCATTCCCAAATTTATCTTTCCATCTCTGGAGAGAAGGATAAAATGAAAACAGTGCAAACCTGCTGCGGTTTGCTTGCCTGCTAACATTGGCGTTTAGGGAGTTTAAAGAACAAGAACATTTCAAAGTATCACTGCAGTCACTACAGTTTGGTACTTGATAATAAACTAGGTTTAAGAGTCCCCTTCTCTCGGACACCATTCCCACCTTCTGCTGTTACAGAAAGTACACACTGAAATGCAGCACCATTATAAAAAGAAAGACTTGCATTCATATAGCGCCTTTCACAACCTCAGGACATCCCAAAGCACTTTTACAGCCAATTAAGTACTTTTGAAGTGTAATGTAGGGAAACACAGCAGCCAGTTTGCACACAGCAAGCTCCCACAAACAGCAATGTGATAATGACCTGTTTTTAGTGATGTTGCTTGAGGGATAAATATTGGCCAGGACACCAGGGAGAACTCCCCTGCTCTTCTTTGAAATAGTGCCATGGGATCCCACAACCATCTGACTCAGAGGCGTGAGTGCTACCAACTGAGCCACAGCTGACAGTTATATCATCTACTCAATGCTTCCATGGACTAGCATTCCAGCAAAAACAGGCTCCAAATCCTTTAAAGTGATAATTATTTGAAAAGAAGCTTTAGAAATAGAATGGTTGTCTTGGACAAGGGTGTTGTAGCATTTATACACTCAATGGAACAGACCTACATGCAACGCTCATGTAATGAACACCTTTATCCTCTAGTCACCAAAGTATGAAAAACATAGTGAAATCCAGGTTTCCTACTCACCTTATTAATTGGATGAAAATATACTCACTACTACAGCTCTTGTTAGATATTCTCTATACAACACATTACAGATACTGCACTTACAATATTGTTTTGTTCACCATGTCCCCAAAGGGATTTTGATACATTAGAAGGGATACAGAGAGATGTAACATACAATGTAAATTATTTTGGGCCTGTGATTGCTATGCTATGAAGATAAGGCTGGTTAAAAGAATTGTAATCATTCTCGTCAGCAAAACAAAGTGTGAGAAATTATTATGATATCTTTTTCAAGAAAGGACTAAATAAAGTGAAATCAAATGATTGTTTTGAATTCATTTGGAAATTCAGAGAAAGGAACAATGTCCATTAAAACTGACAAGCCAATCGTTAAGCTTGAGTTCAGAAATAACTTGCAGAGACATTAACTTGTGGTATAAGTTATTACCTGGACCAATGAATGTGGAGTATATTAATTCTTTCAAAAAGGTAATTCAACATGATTCTGTTACAGGAAGGTGTAGAGGGCTGTGAGGTTAAGTCTAAGAAAAAGTGATGGATGAGCTGATGTTTTGACAGATGATAATGGATGGTTGGTGGGTTTGGTGCCAATCCACCAGACACAATTCAGCTTGATGAGCCAAATGGTCTTTTATCATTCCATAGATTCTTATGTTATAACGTCAACTAGAAAAATTGACGGTTCTTAAAGCACATGGCCCAGATGTCATAGATGCTAGCATGTCAAAGAAGATGAAGGAGGGAACAGTAGATGCTTTGGCTGAAACCCTTTAGTTTGTTTTAGAAACCAGAAAGATGACAGAAAGTGGAGCCTGGAAAGTTGCAAGTCTGAGATCAATCTTTAATAAAGTGCAGATACACAGCTAGAATGGTGACCGTGCAGTGCATTGTTGTACTAATGCAGTGTGCTACTGAGAAGGATGTTGCATATGTTTTTCAGCACATAGTAAGTTCATGACCTTAGCCACACCTGTGCTGCATGGGGACGTCACTTTACAGTTACCTTCTCCACTCTAGTGTACTGTACTCGTCCTTTCTGTATAGAAGCATGACCCTGACCTTCCTGTGACTCATCACTTCAGCTCCCACTTCACTCTGTTTTCAACTTTTCCACCTTTGGCCTCCTACACTGCTCCAATCCCAACATCAAACTGCAGGAACAGTATTTAATCTTTTGCTTGAAAATGCTCAGCCTCTAATCTGAACTTTGAGGGCGCGACCTTGCCAGCCCTGGGGAGGCGGGTATGGAGGTGGGACTGCCGGGAAAATGGAAGAATCTGGGGGCGGGTACCCCCATCCCGCCCCCCAACCCGCCTTCGTGCCATCTTCCCGGGAGGCGGGTAGCCGACCACGCCGGTTCCCATCTCCTGGAGGCGGGAAGGGGATTACAGCCACTTAACTGCCCGTTAACAGGTAGTTAACAGGCAGATAAGAGGATTATCCCCATTTTACCCACACAAGTGCGGGCTTCCCGAAGGCTGCGAACACCGCCAGGGTCACCGAGGCGAGCAGTGGGTCTGTGGGGGTCGGAGGGGTGCAAAAGTGCGCTGTGAAGGTAAGTGATTGGTGCAAATGTGGAGAGGTAAGTATGTGAGGTGAGTGGAAAGTGATAGAAAATGTTTACTTACCTTTGTTTCTTCCTGCAGGCTTCAAACGTTGGGGATGCGGAGACTCTCGCATCTCACCGGCAGAGATGACAGCTGGCTGCTGCATTCTCCAATGCAACAACCATCTAATTTCTGCTCACAAAAGAGGTTTGATGAGTCTTGAATACAAGAACTCATCAAACAACAGAGAATGTCAGTGTTTGACAGCTTCACAGAGCTGTCAAACGATGACAATTCATCTGTCAAAACTTTTTGACAGATGAAACGTCATACGTTGACGTTCTCTGTAACCGGCTTTCCCTTAATTCGCCTGCTAAGCCCGCTAGGCGGGCTTAACAAGGTCAATCAAGTGAAAATAGCATGGGTTGGCCAGAAGTCGATGGTGGCAGGACTAAAACCCGACAAGCAGCAGTCTCGCCTCCAAAAGCTCCCCATTGGCAAAATCCAGCCCTAACTTCAAAAGCACAGGACCTTAGTTATCTCCCCAACTTTGCTGCTGGATTTCAGTGTTTTTCCTTTCAAGCTGGAGCCAAACTTATTGGTCTTTTCAAAATGTATAATTAAGAAGAACTTGGTATAATACACAGCCTTTCACACTTGTTTTTCAGCACTATAAGCTTTATTTACAGACTACTGAACCTATTAATTGTCTTGTGAAAATAATTTAGCATGTCTGTTCTCTCGATCGCTATCTGTTGTTGTCCCCTCCCCTCTTTATCCTTGCGGTCCCATAAACAGGCATTTTATCCTGATTTTCAGTTCTGATACAGGGCCCCACCCAAAATATGAATGCATTTGAAACATTGGGCCTGAATTTGTGGTCGGAGGCTTCCCACGGGGAAATGCCTCCGGTCCGCAAATAAAATCTGCGCCTACCTTCTGCCTCGGGAGCCACGGAGACTCGCGCTCCTGGGCCCCTACGCATAGACATGCATAGAGGCCCATGTATCCCAGGGGCACAGACGGTTCGCAAGCGCCCCTGGGATCAGGTGGACCGGCCCAACCAATGAAAGAAGGGAATCCTCATTCATACTTCTGGGGATTCCGTACTTAAGCATGAATGGGGATCACATAAAAAACACATTTACATACCAAATAAATAAATTTAAAAATTACATATTTAAAATTAATTAAAACACAATTTAAAACTTTAAAACAAAAATTTAATTTTTAAAAATATATTTAAATGTTTTAAAGGGGCTAAAAATAACCTTAATTTATTTTACAGGTGTTTTAATGTTTAAATAATTGAAAAAAAATATTTTTTATATTCATTTAAACTTTTACGCTGGTAAAAACAGGCCTTATGTAAGAATTTCACATGCATTCGCTGGGCAGTAGCTCCGCCCGCGGATGTCCATTTCGCGGGGATGACTACAATCTGTCAAGAAAACCTGGAACTTGCGGGGCCCTTGCGGGCACGTACACAGCCGTAGGCACTGGAAAATGTCTGTTCTCGCCACAGGTGCTGACTGACCTGCTGAGAGTTTCCAGCATTTTCTGTCTTTGTTTGGATATCTTTCCCTTTTGGCAAATGGTATGTTAGCCTTTATTACAAAAGGATTAGAGTATAAGAGTAAAGAAGTCTTCCTGCAATTAAGAGAACTAGAACTAGGGGGTCACAGTCTCAGAATAAGGGGGTGGCCATTTAGTACTGAGACAAGGAGAAATTTCTTCACTCAAAAGTTTGTGAATCTTTGGAATTCTTTATCCCAGAGGACTGTGAAGGCTCAGTCATTGAGTATTATTGAATGGCGGAGCAGGCTCGAAGGGCCGAATGGCCTACTTATGCTCCTATTTCTCATGTTCTTATGTTCTTTTCAGAAGCTATGGGACGTGTTGCCCATTTGCGGCAATTTTTCTTTTCATAGGAGATTTCTGGCATTTACTATTTTTCCTTTTTATACGGACGCCAGCTCTGAGTTTAGCTGATTTGTGTGTGTGCAGGGATCACGATTCAGGCTGGTTTAATTGGACTCACCCCCTTCCCACTTAATGAGCTTAATTCTTTTTGTGGCAAGTTTCCAAAGCTCTTCCCAACATCGTAAGCTCACGGCAGAAAATTGTCTCTTTGTTCACAACTGAATTTGATATACATGGTGCGACTGTTTATCGGGAATATTATTTTTTTTTAAACTGGAAAATTACCCCCCTAGAGTTTTTCGTGAACAGGATTAGGGAGTTCAGATTGTCATTTCTAAAAGATCAAATTGGGTTTATAATATATTCAAGAAGGAATTAGATATATTTCTTAAGGCTAAAGGGATCAAGGGATATGGGGAGAAAGCAGGGACAGGGTACTGAATTTGGATGATCAGCCATGATCTCATTAAATGGTGGAACAGGCTCGAGGGGCCGAATGGCCTACTCCTGCACCTATCTTCTATGTTTCTATGTTTCTATGTTAGTTCAGATGCACAGAAGAGGCCACAATGTGTTTTTTCATCAAAATCAAGAAGGTAAAGTATTATTTTAAACAAATTCTAAGTAAAATAAAGGCGATGGAAACATTTCTGATTTAGAGTTATAAATCTACATCGTAAGCTGTCACCTAGGTTAGTGTGGGTTTTCAAAGTCGAGATGGGAGGGAATAGAGGATTAAAGATCTAGGGCAAACAGGAGATGGAAATTTCTGTCCATGTGACAGATAGTCTTACTACAGAAAGAGCAGGACAAATAGAGTAGCTTTTCCCCATCGTAAGTCCTTGTTTCCTGTCCAAGTGCAGTTTATGACGAATAATCTCAGTGCCTTTTCTTTAAAGGTCATTAAATAATCTGCTGGCATTGGACTTACTGCTGCTGTGATGAGTCTCAAACACTAGCCTAGGCCCGGAATTGCCTTGGGTTTCGGTGGGGGAGTAGCGGTGGGGGAGTGGGAGCAGCTCCGAGGAAACTCCCGCTGGAGGATTTTATTTCTCTGCCGGCCTGAGTTTGGCGGTACTGCCGTCTGAGTGATATCGTAAGGAGGATGGCTTGTGTTGAAACTCTGCTGCGGGAATCAAAATAATATACCGGCTTCTTTAAATTGGAAGGCAAACGATAATGCAGAGGTCATAGGACGGTAGTTTGGTTACCAGAAATATTCCAGCAATTGCTCAGAAGGGTTGTGAATATCAAGAGCTGCTGCAGTTTCTCTGCACCACATGGCTGTGAAGGAAAAAGCTAAAGATCAGGCAGAGGATTCAGCATTAGCGCTCATCAATTAACTGACAAAACATCCTTTTGTACAAAATTTAATTTGTACTGATACCTGATAACAATGTATTAGCCTTATTTTGCCATTATACTTCACACTGTGTGGGAGTTTTACTTCAGACAGGAAACTGATTTTAAAATGATCCCCTTTTTTCAATATATTTTTTGTTGTCTATTCAACCCACTCTGCTTTTAATATCTGATGTTTCTTTCGCCATATGTTGTCACTGAGAGTGATACAGACAGGAATTCGAATCGAGGGAGTTGAAACTGATGAAGCGGACAAGATTCAGCCTTACAACATTGTGAAGCGGCTATGTTAATTACAGGATGAAATGTTTATTCCATCAATGTCACGGACATCATGCGAAGAAAATTCAAAGAGAAATACAAGTTACGGGAACATTTCTGATTTAGAATGGTAGGCCTACCTAATGAGCTCCAACACGAGATACTGAGAGTTTTCAAAGATGAAACAGAGTTCTCACAATGGAAGCAGTCGAGGATTACAGAACTAGGGCAAGCTAGAGATAGAAATCACTGAACGTGACCTGAAATTACAGCGTGGGCCACGAGCACAATAAACAGTGGACGTGCTCATCTTAAATTCTTCTCTCCAGTATTTTAATGGAGCGTTAGCCTATATATTTCTGGTGAAATAATGCCGTCTTAAAATAGCAGAGAGAAGTTTTAAGACTAGTGCATGAGCATTCATATACCAAGTATCCCACAGCATCATTTTAAGGGTCCATGTGACTGACTTACAGCTTGAGGAGAAAGCTATTTTCCCGCTATTGTTGTTGAGCAGTTCATGCTAAACAAAATAAGTTTTTTTAAATTTTTTTTTTAAAAAGGTCATTAAATAACATTCCTGCACGGAGAGGAGAATGCTGGAAGCAACTAATCAGCCAGTGACTCCCGTCAATCCCACCTGTACGATGTGTAGCAAGCTGCAGAGGCAGAGAGAGAGAGAGGCTCCCAGAAACCAAACAAAAACAATGAAAGTGAGAGATTCCTATCGAGCATTAGTGGATAAGGAGGCAAGAGAACAATAATCAGAGTTACCCTCTTGATGGTACCAAGTGAGGCAGACTGACTTCTTTCAGCTGTGGTTCAGTGGGTAGCACTCTTGCCTCTGTGTCAGAAGGTTGTGGGTTCATAGTCCCACTCCAGAGACTTGAGCACAATGAATCTAGGCTGACACTCCAGTGCAGTGCTGAGGGAGCGCCGCACTGTCGGAGGTGCCGTCTTTCGGATGAGACGTTAAACTGAGGCCCCGTCTGCTCTCTCAGGTGGATGTAAAAGATCCCATGGCCCCATTTCGAAGAAGAGCAGGGGAGGTCTCCCTGGTGTTCTGGCCAATACATATCCCTCAACCAACATAACAAAAACAGACTATCTGGTCATTATCACTGCTGTTTGTGGGAGCTTGCTGTGCGCAAATCGGCTGCCGAGTTACATTACAACAGTGACTACACTTCAAAAGTACTTCATTGGCTGTAAAGCGCTTTGGGACATCCAGTGATTGTGAAAGGCGCTATATAAATGCAAGTCTTTCTGGTGATTCTTTTTCAATTTGTATATCACTGAGGATTTTTAACAACAGTGTAATCACATTCAGAAGTGGATGCAGTTGCTGATGCTAAAAAAAATGATTTGGGGACCTGCTAAATTCCCATTATTATCTGATTTATCCAGAGCGCAGCTTCCGACCACTTCCTGACATTATCTATCACAATTCTTAACTTCTGTTGCTGATTCCAGTTCTGTCAAAAGGTCATCGACCTGAAACATTGGGTTGGATTTTGTCATTGGGGGCGGGCTGGGGGCGTGTCAGGTGGTCGTCGTGTCAGGATCCCGACTCCGATGTAAAGTGGGAAAAAAGTGCAATTTTGCCCTAATTGGGCACTTGATTTCCAGCGTGTGGGAACCCCTGGCCCAATGAGCCTTTTCATACAGAAACTCACCTCCGATGACGTCATCAATGCTGCTGGATTTAAGGCCTGCAAGCAGCCTTGCTTCTTTTTCAGCCTTTCAACTTTGTGACCATTGTTCTGAGTGATTCCTTCTGCAAGTATGTCCAGCTCTAGACCAAAGTGTGCACCCAGATTTGGTGAGGCCTGCCTCCAAGCTCTGGTGGAGGGAGCAAGAGCAAACAAGGAGGTGCTCTTTCGTTCCTCAGGCAGAAAAAAGCCTCCACAGCAGACTAAAGCTGTGTGGCTGCAAGTGGCACAGGAGGTCAATGCTATTTCTATGTGCAGCAGAATCTGGCTGCAATGCCGAAAGAGGTTTCATGACCTTCTCCGCACAGGGAAAGTGAGTATTATATTCCCATCACCCTCAATCTGATCTCCATTGCCTCTCATCACCAGCACTCTGCTTTGTCAAGCTCCTCCTGCACATCCCACTTCACCCTTACATCCCTGCACCCTTACCCATTCCCTCTCTCTCTATATTCACATTCACTGAACTATTCGACTATGCAGCCCTCACACTCCCTATCACTGTGATGCAATGCCTACAACACACAGGGAGGGCCCTTGGTCTTGGCACCTCACTCCATCTTTGTCTCGTTCTAAGCATCTATGCTATGGATTCTCTGCACTCACTCCTTCATTCTCACTCAAACTCCACTTGTCTCCCTCATTGTAGGAAAAGAGAGCCCACAATAAGAGGGAAAGGGTGAGGACAGGAGGAGGGCCACCCTCAATAGCCCAGCTCACCAATGCAGAGGAGGCAGCCCTGGAGATCGTGAGAGTGGAGGTTGATACGCAAGTGGGGGACGGACAGACGGGCGCATCACAGCAAGCTGGTGACAGAATAGTTTTGCATCTCTCTCATTGACATTGCATGAGTGACTGATAATGATTCTGATGCTCTAACAGATTGACTTATGATCATCTGCACAATTCAATGTGCATGCAACCTTTATCTCACATCTCTATAGCTCTTTCCTTTACTCCCCCACAGGACCATCGACAGCCCCCGTCCCTACTGTCCAGGAGGAACAGCTCTGAGCCTGAAGACTCCTCAGAGGAAGCTGCAACCTCTGAGGGCGCAGCGTCAGCAGAATTCAGCGCACCCAGCACCAGTGCAGACAATCACACCTCGGTGGGACCTTCGCGAGATATAGTGTTGTCACCTGGTGTATCACAGATCACAAGTGAGCATCAGCAGATGGTGGAGACAGGGACAGCAGTGGAAAGTCCTCGTCGGAGGACGCAGGACTCTCCCAGCTCGGCTCAGCTGCATGTCGACCCTGTGTCTCCGGGTCCATCCAGAAGGAGAGCGGTGCTGGAACTCCAGGAACAGGTGCAGGAGTCTCTGGCAGGTTTTGTCTCCAGGGTCGCTGCAAGGGTGGAGCGAATAGAGCAATCCATTGTGAACATAAGCAGAGCCTTTGTGGAGGCATTGGCACAAGAAAGCATTACCACGGAAAGGATGGCAACCTCCATGGTAAGGCTGGCTACCATAGAGGAGAGGATGGCTATGGTAGAGGAGAGGATGGCTACAGCCATGGAGGAGCTTAGTTGCCAGGTTATTGTAAACATGGTGATTGTTCAGAATAGACTGACATCTCTTGAGGAGCGATGGTCAGCTATTAAGCATAGAAACCAGACCTTCATGGAAGCCCTCTGGAGTAGGACTTCCAGTGCAGAAACGGGTCCTCATGGCCCCTCTGAAGTGCAGCAAAGTGCTGTCAAGCCACTTGCTAGCTCTGATGTGGGGCTGACCCATGAGATGGATGTTGGTGGCAGAGAACAAGGAAGTGGGGGCTCCTCTCTAAGCGCTCACACGACCATGCCACTGCAAAGCCCTCGGTCAGTGCCCCACCAGAGTCTCAGCCCCTGCACATCCGCAGGAGCAGCAGACTGTTGCCGAGCCCTCAGGCTCGCAACCCCAGAGGATGTCCGCCAAAGGTGTCGAGACAGGAACAGCAAGAAAGTGAGCAAGGGGCCTCCACATCCGCTGAAGCCACAGGGAAAGCACCACGTAGGAGCACGCGTAAGAGGAAAATAAAGCACAAGTAGTCACAAGGGTAGTCACTTGGGTGTTCTGTTGTGTTTATTTTTGAAAAGCTATCCATGAATTGTGATGAAAACAAGTTTGATGGCAAACTGTTGAAGTTGTGGCCTGTGTCATTTCGAAAATGGGACTTCCACATTGAGGCCTTAGGGCGACTTGCAATTGTCAGTATGGAGGTCAGAGTGATAGGAATCTGCAGGTTCTTGTCCATTGTCGATGCTCTGGTACGACGGTGTGAGGCAAACGTGTTTGATTGTGTGGGCTAAGCAAATCTGGCCAAGATGAGTGCGTCCCTTGCATCCCGGGCAGCAATGTGCTCTCCTTCTTCTTCTTTTTCTTCTCTCCTCCTCCTCCTTCTCCTCCTCCTCCTCCTCCTCCTCGACGATTCTGGAGACCCTAGCTGCTAAGTACTGCAGGGCTCCATCTATCAAGGCATCTGAATCGTATCTTCAGCAAGCCGATGGTTTGCTCGATTATGGATCTGGTGGAAATGTGGCTGGAGTTGTAGCGCTCCTCAGCATCATTGGAAGGGCTTCTCAACGGCGTCATTAGCCACGTCTTCAGGGGACAGCCCTTGTCTCCAAGTAGCCATCTGAAAAGTTGGTCTGGTGGACTGAAGAGCGGAGGCACACTAGACTGGCGCAGGATGAAGGAGTCATGGCAACTGCTAGGGTACTTGGCGCAAACATGCAAAATGTCCTTATTGTGGTCACACACCAGCTGTACGTTGAGGGAGTGGAAGCCCTTGCGGTTGACAAAAATACCTGGATTGTGATGGGGTGTCTTAACGGCCACATGTGTGCAGTCAACGACGCCCTGCACCCTTGGAAAGCCTGCCAGATTGGCAAACCCAACCACACGCGCGGTTACACTTGTTTGATCCTTGGAGAAATTGATGTAATTGTGCACGATGGCAAAGAGGGCATCGGTTACCTGCGTGATGCAAGTGTGTGCGGCCGCCTGGGAGATGCCGCTGATGTCTGCTGCTGATCCCTGGAACGAGCCTGAAGCAAAAAATTTGAGTGCGGTGGTGACTTTGACGGCCACTGGTAAGGGTTGTCCACCGGATCCTCTGGGCTGCAGGTTTTGCTGCAGCATTGCGCAGATGTCAGCGACTACCTCTCGCGAAAGTCTGAGCCTCCTTTGGCACTGCTGCTCAGTCATGTTGAGGTAGCTCATCCTCTGTAGACCCTGTTTTGGGGGTATCTCCTGCACCGACGTGCTTCCATGCGCTGGCACCTTCTGGCCTGTGCAGCTTCAGGTGGGTGAGCAGCAGCTTGGAGCTCCTGTTGTTGCTCCTGCAGTTGGTGCTGCTGCTGATCAGGGTTCTGCTGCTGCTGCGGCTGGTCTTTGTCCGAATCTGATGTCTAGGAGGAAAGGAAATAAATGGTTCCTGTGCTTCTGGTATATGCCTCAGTTGAGGAAGTGCTCAGACAAGGTGAGGAGAGGTGTTTCCCAGGAGGTCACACTGGAGATGGGTGTCAGGCTCCAAACTTCCACAACAATGAGTATGCCTGCTAAAAGTTCCCCCAGACCTGAGACAACAAAGTTCTGCCACCTGCAAATGATCATCGGTGAAAACTCCTTTTTAATGGTGGAGCTGCAGCTGTTAGTAAGCCATCCACTTGTGAAGCCGCCAGGATTAACTGGCGTGTTCCAGAGGAGATGTGCAGCACGGGGGAAATGTCTTAAATTCAGAAAGGCCTCTCAAAATGGGATTATAGCGGCAATTAACTGGTAGTTAAAGGCCTTAAGAGCCTATCCCGCCTCTTGGAGGCGGGATGGAAATGGGGTCTGAAACCACGAATGTGGGAAAATTGGTCGGAAGTGGGATGGAGGCAGGATAGGAGTTGCCCACTATTTTTTTGCGATTTTCACAACTCACACACCTCCAATCCCGCCTCCTCGGGCCTGGCAAAATCGAGCCCATTAACTCTGTTTCTCTCTCCACAGATGCTGCCTGTCCTGCTTAGTATTTCCATCATTTTCTGTTTTTATTTCAGATTTTCAGCATCCACAGTATTTGGCTTCTGTTTCTGATGTTCCTTTGTTGAAAGATATTCCCTTCAGGACTCCTCCAGCAGCTCGCTGTATAACTGCTTGCAAGGCATTGTACTGAGCTATATATACCTGGTAGGTCCCAAGCTTGATCCCTGGTCTGTGCTCCATTAAGAGTATACACGCTTGTATAAAATGGAAATTGTAAGCCACTGTTTGGAGGTTAAAGTTGGACAGTTGCTTTGTATGTGAGCATAAAATCTAAGGATTCCAAAGGGGGAGGGGGGGGGGGGGGGTTAGGGGCAGGGGGATGACGTTATTAGAAGAATTTTTCCAGGTACATCTTCCTCTTTTTGACTATGATGCGGAGATGCCGGTGTTGGACTGGGGTGGACAAAAGTGAGAAGTCGCACAACACCAGGTTATAGTCCAACAGTTTTATTTGAAATCACAAGCTTTCGGAGCTGCTGCTCCTTCATCAGGTGAAGTGAAGGAATACGAATCGGCAAAGCGTATATAGACAGAGAACAATGCCTGTGATTTCAAATAAAACTGTTGGACTATAACCTGATGTTGTGCGACTTCTCTCTTTTTGACTATTAATTGCTTTAAAACATAAGGAACATTTAAGAATGAAGATTAGAAATGGCGAGGGTGAAATTGGCCTTCGGCGGTATCCCAAAACAGGTGATGGCGAATCGGCAGCTCAGTTTACATCCCGCACGATTGAAGTCAATGGAAAAAAAAATTGGGCTGGTTCTAAAACGGGCTACCAATTTGCTGTCGTCCATTTTGTGTTACCGCCCAAGACCAATTCCACCCCCAATCTGTATAGCACCACACTTGCTAACTGTACTGACATTGTGGCTGGGACTGGCTCCTGCTCACTGTGCCATAGTATTACAAGTATAGCAATCAACCTGCAGCTGGACTGGAGTGAGTAGGAGCCAACACACACAGCCAGTCTCAACCACAGTGCAAGGAGAATTGGCAAGTAGTTTTACTTTCTAATTTTAGTTCTTACACTTTTCCTTTTGTTTGAAAGCGAGCATAATTGAACAGAAGAAGGACAGTGATCCTTTACCTGCAAGTACAGATGTATATTTTATTCTAGTCTCTGTAGTGCTAGTCTCTCACTCCAGTTTCCATGATACTGTCTTCTGTTCCACTCTTTGAAGTGCATTGAATAAAATTCACCACATTGAGAAGCATGTGGTGATTGATGGGGCAGCTTTCTAGAGAGCGCAGGAGATTTAAATCTCCTTCTTTAAGGCTGCTTCTGTCACTGAAATCAACTTCACTATCAACTTGAATGAAAAGTAATAGGGGGGGCTCTTGTCTTATACGTTGGTCATCCTCTATGCAAGTAAGTTTCTGGTAGCTAACCTCAGCTAGGACATTGTTAGAGGGCACCATAATTCGCTTCAATGTCCCTGGTAGGAAGGGTTCCAGCATCTTACTGCTATCCAATGATGGCTGGTTGAAAGTGCAGATATATGGACCTCAGGCGAAGAAAGGTTCTGACACCTCCCATGGTCATCTAGCACATTAAAACCTAAAAATGCTGAATTGTTTGAAATACTGGCTGGCTGTTATACTGCTGGAACTATGAGTCAACGCTTCAGGAGAAGATCAGCAAAAGTAACACTTTCTTAAAATTAGATTGCCCCAAACATACTCATTTGGACAAACTAAGAATTCAAACTGACTGGCTCTCTCCATCATTATATTTCCATTGATGTCAATCACATGGCACAGTTGGTTGATGTCAAATAGTCTATCCCCTAAAAATGGTTGAGATTTAAGGTTTAGGATATTCATGGAGGAAATTACCTGAGTTTTTTTTCAATTGTGTTGTCCACTGCTCCATCAATATGTGGGTATTAACTGGAAAATAGTATTGTATCTGATGCTCCCAGTAACTGAACCAGTGTAATTATGTTTTATCATAAAAATTAGTACAGATAAGGAAGGCTATCTACTCCATTTTTGCTCAGGCATCCATCCAAACAGAAAACCTACATCATGCCGTCACACAGGCCACTCTCATCAAGCCATCATGCTATCATACAGGCCACTCTCTATTCCCAGGCCTGTATACATTTAGGATGTGATGGCATCCACGGTAATGGAAGAGCATTCCTTAGAAGCATGGCACAAAAGCTGAGTGGGATTAGATTAGTGCACAGTGAGGAATTGTCAAATTATTTGACATAAAATGCTTCTAACTCTTCTCAGGAATTTATAGTGAGTCAACAGTAAAAGAGCAAATACTGACATCAAGCATTGATGTGCATGAGCAAATTGTATGCTGGTTTATAAAAATATGTGCTTGTTGTGGATAGATCTGATCAGATCATCTGTAAGAAAAAGATCAGAGTTTAGATGCGTAAACCCTGTGTCATTACTAGGCCACAAAAGGAGATCCCTCACACATTCTTGGATTTTTATCTGTGACAGCATAGCAAACCTGCAGTTTTTTTAGCTCTTGAGTTTTTTTTAAACAATAAATCATCTATCGAATCGTAAGAATCTACTTAAGGGATACAGTCAGTGAAGTGAATATCAAAGTTGCCTGCCTGGTGGAATAATAACTAAATAGTTAGCATACACAGCATACAGTGTTGGTCAGAATTCAAGAGGGTTTAGTCTCTACAATCTCTTCATTGTAGTAATGTCACTATGTGCAGAAACTCCAAGATATTTGGACATAACAAGTCATTTTTGAACAAAGCCCACAAGGCCAATAAATAAAAACAGAAAATGCTGGAAATACTCAGCAGTTCAGGCAGCATCTGTGGAGAGAGAAACAAAGTTAACGTTTCAGGTCAATGACCTTTCATTAGAACTGGAAAAAGTGAGAGATGTAAAAGCTTTTAAGCAAGCGCAGAGGCAGGGAAAGCGGGGAGAGGAGGAAAGAGCAAAAGGGAAGGTCTGTGATAGGGTGGATGGAAAGTGAAAGCGAATTTTGGTAGATATCTGATCGATCAACAAGAAGGGAAACAGAAAGCAATGAAGCCTATGGTTATCATGACCTGATTTCTCTCTTATTTACACACTCCCTCTCCTCCCTTCTCTCCCTTTCCTTCCCCTGATCTTACCTGCCCCCAGTCCTTTCCTTCCCTACTGGTTACTCATCTCTCTTTAACTTCAGTCCCCAGTTATATTGCAGTTTTGTCTTGATTCAATCTGTATTTTTGCATTGCATCAATCACACATTGCTGTTTATGGGACTTTGCTGTGCGCAAATTGGCTGCCGCGTTTCCTACATCACAACAGTGACTACACTTCAACGGTACTTCATTATCTGTAAAGTGCTTTGGGACGTCCTGAGGTTATGAAAGGCACTATGTAAATGCAAGTCTTTCTTTCAAAACACTGCAGTTTATGATCGGCTTTCTTGATAGAATGCATGCAAATTCATTATTAGCCTGTTATAAAATGTTTTTTTTTTTTGCATATTTACTTAACATCAAGCTTATGTTGTGTTTAAGTTAATGGCCCAAAAATTGTGGTCCGCACCATAGCTCCAGAGTACGCCGCGGACCTGCGAAAAGAATACACACCTATATGCCCTCCATTGTGACACTGCGTACTGGAGGGCAGCGTAATGGCCCACGGATCCCGGGCACAGCTTGTGCGGAAGCATACCTGGGACCACGTGGGCCTGGTCCTCCAATCAGGAAACAGAATTAGATTTTATATCATTTCAGAAGGGAAGCCCATAATCAGATTTCATTACAATTACTTTACAGGATTGGAATTTAATTCCTAATTAGCTTCATTCCACCAACTTCACTACATCTTAGTTCTGTTAGTAAAAATTTTATTTTGCTGATAATAATTATCGACATCATTAAAAGTCCAATCTTTGCAGAAACAAGAAAAACTCATCTGACACAATTAAACTATCTGATTTCTGAGATGAAAATGGTTAATACATTCTTGAGGTATCCTCTTACGCTGATGCAAACGGGGCCCTGCGGTTTGCATCAACCGTAAAATTTTCATACGCAATTGCTGGGCAGTTGGTGGGCAAATAGCCCAACTCTGCTCCAACAATTGGTTTTTCTTTGGCCGTGTGGATGGCCTAACAATGAGTACGTTGACAGATCCCAAGTTTAGGATTGAACGCTTGTGCAAGCGCATGCAGAAATCCCGAACTTGGGGCCATTTCAAAGGCGTACTCTGAGTCATACCCATTGCAAATTCTGGCCCATGGTATTTCTCGATCTTGAGTTTCGGAAACAAAGCGGCAGGTAACATTCATCAAAGGACTGATGGGATGTTTACCTGCACGAAAAATGCTAATCTGGTGCTGATTCCAGTTAAATCAGATTAAGGCTTGAAAGCAAAACTCCCGGTATAAATCGTGTAACTTTTAGATAATGAATATGTATAAAATGATTGAAAAACTCAGCAGGCCAGGCAACATCCGTGGAGAGAGAAACAGAGTTAACGTTTCAGGTCGAAACCCTTCGTCGGGTTTCGACCTGAAACGTTAACTCTGTTTCTCTCTCCACGGATGTTGCCTGGCCTGCTGAGTTTTTCCAGCGTTTTCTGTTGTTATTTCGGATTTCCAGCATCCGCAGTATTTTGCTATTGTATAAAATGATTGTTTGAATAAGACAAAACATTAGTGGTATTTAAAAAAAAAACACCCAAAAAGCTTAGCTGAATACTAGCAAAAAGTCAATTTCAAAACAAGACTCAAGAATGCTTAAAATGCCTCAAGCATTGGTTTTGCAATATGTGTGCGACATATTTAGAAATCTCATAATCTCACTAAAGCATATGATCAGTTCACAACTTAAATTAATTTTTCAATGCGCCGTTCTTTGTTATTAAAAGCTGTATTCAAGAAATGTCAAAAACAGAAATATTCATTGCCTGAAAAAAAAAATCATGTGAAAATTCCCTTGCGCACCTACTGCAGAAAATAGGTTTCTGTATTTAAATACCAAGCTATGCAATTAGTGACTGTACATGCAAATTAAGCAATTGATGCCAAAATACTCATTTCCTTTCTGACCTCAAAATACAGCCTCCAGAAAGATCCTTCGCGTTGCACTTCTTTATTTAGTAAGGGAAGAAAAGCAACTTCTAGAGCAAGCTTCATTCCTGCATGTGAGAAATAATATTCCGTTTACTTGAGGAAATCACAGTGGAAGCTCATCTGTCTTTAGTTGTGAATCAGTCAGAAATGGTGTAATTAAGGGAGAAGATGCAGATGACCCGCTTGATTTCTGATGTTCCACTGTAATTGGGAGTACACAGCAAAAAGCGTTTGTAATGCCAAATACTCGGAGAAGTAATGATAAATGCCCTTCTTGTAATAGTTTTACGTAAAATATTTAGAAGTATTGTTGCACGTTATGAAAAACTATCAGAAATACGTTATTATAGTTGTGTGTGTGTGTGTGTGTGTTTGGGGGGGGGGGGGAATCTTGTGCAAAATTAAACACTGCCGGAGTAGAAAGAATATCAACCGTCACAGTTCGTAATGTCGCTGGATTGTGAATGTTTGATTGCCGTGACACTATTTGGTCTAAATTTAGCCAAATAAATTTGCATTTTCTGACAGTTTTGTATAATTAACAGCTAAGTGTGTTTAAAAATGTGACTTGTGTGAGCTCCTTTGTCATCTGGAGTTGAAATCAGAGACTTCAGCTTAGTGCTTTAATAAATAACAGCCTCATTATTCAAGTGAAGGTCTCCATGTAATTCCTTTTATCCTTTCAAGCTAAACAGTAATTTTAATATTTTCTCTGTGTGGCCAGAAAATTGCCCATGATTTTTCTTCATGGAGCTCCGTATCATAATAATATGCACGTCATAAGCAGCATAATAATATGGTTATAAATGATTAGAAAGAGCCCTTTTAACTATCTACCCTAATGCATTTGAACTTCAAATTGTTTTATGGAAAAATTGTACATTACTGCCACAAGTATATAATTAGTTGTAAAATAGAACGAATAATTCTACAACAATCGTAGCTCCACCTCAAATGTACTTTCCAGTGCAACAAAGTTTGAACAAAAAGCCCACCAGCGAAAAAACGAAAGATCATGAGATAGAAAAAGCAAGAAAGCTGCTTCAGTTCCTCCTGCTACAGGGTTTCTCACCCTTGAAAAATGGCAAAGGGGTAAGTATGATGAGATGCCCTCAGGGGAGCCTTAATCACCTGAATCTTTTGACATCGCTAATTGGCTTGCAGGATGATGGATGAATTAAAACCTGCGGTGGGACAACTGGAAAACCACCTTGTAACTATCTTCCACTATGATTGTATCACCCGTTTGATGAAGGCCTGAGGTTATCAACCAGAAAGGTATGATCTGATTGATGTGTTTCCTCCATTAACATCTCCTGTACCCTGCTGCCTGCTGTTTTTAGAGACACCAACTTTCGCAACATTTCAGTTTCTTTGGACTTTAGTTTGTCTGACGCAATTATCAGAATTGTGTACTCAGGACATTTGGACAGTTACTGTCTGCTCAATTTAGTTGAAAACACTACAACCTCAGGGTTACAGACACTAGGGCTGGATTTTGCAAGGGTTCAGTGGGCGCGAGCGGTGGTGGGTCAGATGGGAATGTGTGTTTTTCCCCCAACGGGTCAGGACCCTGCTGTGAACCCGCCGCCTGTACCAAATGTCGGGTCTGTCAGCGCTGAGCAGACCCGACACTCAATGGTGGGGGAGGCAATTAAAATCATTAGTGGCTTGTTTACAGCCACTTAACAATTTTTTTCCCCCAGCTTTTTGAATTTGACAGGTCGCCCATCGGTTTCTTCGTTAGTGAAGCTGAGGCGGGAGGTCAATGGCCATTGAACCAGCTGATGAGTTGACAGCTTCAAATGTCAAGTCAAACTCCCAGCTGATTGAGACATGTTCCTTTAACCACTAGCTTCTCTAAACTGCATTTCCACTAAGATTCAGAATGCTGCAAGTCTTTACACAAGTCTCCATCCAGTCTGACCTCATTACCTCTCCCACCATTGACAGATCACTTCTGTCATCTCTACTTCACCTGCCATCTATTCCATCAGCATGGGTGTCCTTGAAACTCTCTCACCTTGGTCCTCAGAATCTCACCATGTTCAGCCCCAACACCAGCATCACCAGGCACACTAGAATCGCCAGGCACACCAGCAGAACCAGGCACACCAGCAGCACCAACAACAACACCAACCTTCTCCGCAATCAACTGATGCTGCACAGGACACAGGGCATCAGCACTCGAGCACATTGCTGCCCGGGAGGCCCAGAGATGGCCTCACCATGGCTAGATTTACTTCACTTGACGCTGTATACCCTGGCTGCCACATGATGCGTCAGGTTGGCACCACCCCACACCAACACCATAAAGCATCCCTGCAATGCCCAAGCCATTCCTTTCACACTCATCACCATTGCGGAGGGTACCGTTATGTCTCATCATTCATTGCAACTCACTAAGCCACTTCCAAAGGTGCACACAAATCTGTCCAAGAATGCAAAGTGTTGAAAATAAAGGTTTCAATGTTTGACACTACCTTAACAGAAACTTTACATGAACATTGCATAAAACACCCAAGTGCCTACCTTTGTGTGTTGTTAGTTGTTATCATTGCACTAGGATGAGGGTAAGTGTGAAGGGTGGTTAGTGAGATGGGGAAGTGATAATATAGATAGAGAAGGATGGATGGAGGTGCAAGGTAAGTTGGTGTGAGTAAGGATGTGTAGGAGTAGGGAAGGGAAGGCAGAGTGATGGGGATGTGATGAGAGGCACAGCAGGATGAGGTTAAGTGTGGCTTTGTACTTACATTTAGTGATCTAATGAGATCATGGAAACGTTTGCGGCACTGCACCCAGGTCCTCCTGAACACATCCCTGCTTGGGCCCTCCTGTGCAATGTGCAACCAGGCTGTGTTGATCTCCTGGGGAGGTCTCTTCCGCCCATGGGAAGGGAAGAGGACCTCTCTGCGTGCTGTGACTCCCTCCATAAGCATATGGAGGGAGTCATGGGAGAGCCTGGGTACAGCCCTGCACCTCTGTGCAGTGCTTGTCAGTGTTTGCAGCACCTCAATGCTGTAGAACACTGACAGCACAAATGTCAAAATAATGTTGACCAATGTCCCTGTAAAGAAACCGGCTGATGACGCGTCATCAAATGACGTCACCAGACCCGCTTCCTCTAATTGTCCGGTAAATGCGATGGGCGGGCTTTACAAGCCCAATCAACAGAAATTCATTTCAGAGGCTGGGCTGGAGCCAACAGTGGGGCCAGGACCCGCCACCGACATCACCCGGCATGGACCCACCGAGGTTTGTAAAATCCAGCCCTATATTGTAATGGTCATCATTCTGTGTCCTGAGAACTGTTTTTCTATACCCCTAAATTTTTATATAGTTATGATAGCGTAGAGGCTATGTTACTGGACTGGTAACCCAGCAACCTGGACTAGTAATTAGGAGAACAAAGTTCAAATTCCACCATGAATTCAGTTAAAATAAAAATCTGGAAATAAAAAGTTGGTATCAGTAAAAGCGAACATGAAACTGCTAGATTGCCATAAAAGCCATCAGTCTAGCATAGTTGCATTAGAGCATTAGTGGGTAATGGAACAAGGAACTATTGAACTAGGCGCACACAAATTAAATACAGAGCCAATGGGAGACGCACGTGGAATGAGAGTGACAGAAAGCCGCAGAGAAAAATGTTAGGTGTTGCAATTTTTGAACAGATGGAATTGAGTGGGGTGGGTGAGTGGTGGCTTTGGAGGTGATGACAGTGTTACTGACGAGCGCAGGGCTGACAATGCGACACTCAGTTTATACATGCAAAGTTATTCAGAGTTAAGAAAGCAGACAAGCTAATGGTACCGGCAATTCAGGCCCCAAAGGATAATATTGGGATTAAGCTATCATTATAATGTCTGCCAGTCATACAGAGATACTGCACAGTGTCTCCCCAAGAACAACTACAAATATCATCCCACAGAAAAAAAAAGTGACAGCTCTGATCCCTACAGTGCTCAATGCAGTGCATTTCCCAACAATAGGGAAATACACCTCAGCTCGGCACAACGTATGAGCTGTAATGGCAGCCAGACGGCAGCAAATATTTTGCTGCCAAATGCACACGCCCTCCACAATTTAAGAGATACATCTACATGTCATTAAAAAGGATCTTTGTGGTACATTCTAGGAATATTATCATGCATGTTATCTGTCAATCTGTCCAATTACCCAAATCTATGCATATGAAACGAGAAATTCACTCTCTGTTCCTCTGGTGGCCTGTTTATACCCCTTGGTATTTTTTTTATTCGCTTATGGGATCTGGGTGTTGCTGGCAAGGCCAGCATTTATTGCCCGTCCCTAATTGCCCTTGAGAAGGTGGTGATGAGCCGCCTTCTTGAACCGCTGCAGTCCGTGTGGTGATGGTACTCCCACAGTGCTGTTAGGGAGGGAGTTCCAGGATTTTGACCCAGCGACGATGAAGGATCAGCGATGTACTTCTAAGTCAGGATGGTGTGTGACTTGGAGGGAAACGTGGAGGTGGTGGTGTTCCCATACGCCTGCTGCCCTTGTCCTTCTAGGTGGAAGAGGTCGCGGGTTTGGGAGGTGCTGCCGAAGAAGGCTTGGCGAGTTGCTGCAGTGCATCTTGTAGATGGTGCACACTGCAGCCAGGTTATGCCGGTGGTGGAGGGAGTGAATGTTTAAGGTGGTGGATGGGGTGCCAATCAAGTGGGCGGCTGCTTTGTCCTGGATGGTGTCGAGCTTCTTGAGTGTTGTTGGAGCTGCACTCATCCAGGCAAGTGGAGAGTATTCCATCACACTCCTTATTTGTGCCTTGTAGATGGTGGAAAGGCTCTGGGGAGTCAGGAGGTGAGACACTCGCCACAGAATACCTAGTCTCTGACCTGCTCTTGTTGCCACAGTATTTATGTGGCTGGTCCAGTTAAGTTTCTGGCTAATGGTGACCCCCCAGGATATTGATAGTGGGGGATTTGGCGATGGTAATGCCATTGAATGTATGTATTCAGTCAACACATACTCTAAATTACAATATCTACAGCATGTTTGATGCAGTCAGCATGATTTCAGAAAGCAATCCCACTCAGGGACAACACAGCACAGTTTAGGTAGGTTGGCCACAATTGCAGTGTGCATTCTCTGATAAACCATATTATTGCATGTGGTCTGGGACGCAAGGCAGTAGAATGTCAATACGAACTGTGTGATAGGAGCAGAGTTTTTTTCTTATGCACTTAAGATAAGAAAAACCCTGTTCCATTGGTGGACTCATCCCCATGTGCCTACTGTTCCTCCCGCTCACCTCCTGGGAGAGACAAAAACACAAAGAGCCCGAGAACCAATTCGGGAATCCATTGTCCAAAATTCATCTCCTACCCTTAAAGGCAATGAGACCAGCCCTAGGAGGACACAAATCTGTTGGTTGTTACCCAGATTCTTACGTTATTTCTGCTGTGATCACGTGGTTTTTCAAAAAAAGTGTCTAAAAGCTTCTTGAAGGACTACAAGAAGTCAGTCCTCACTACCACCTCCAAAATCCTGCTTAACATGTTGACCACCCTCTGAGGAAAGTAAAACTTTCAAATGTCCATCAGCACTTCCTACTTTCACAATTTAAATGGATGGACCCTGGTTCTATCCAGCACCAGCACCTTAAACCAAAATGCACTTCCATTCCAGCAGATTCCCACCATAAGTTCAGCATAGTCAGTTTCCAGCCTGCAGGCATGGTTTCCAGGATGACTTTGTGGGGGAAGAGCCTCTGCCCACCCCTACAGCGCCATCAGCATAAGTGGAGCTGGGGACTCCATCTGCAATTCCCATGCCCATATCCTCAGTCAGGACCCAGCATAGCATTGGCGCAGGTATGCCTGTTGTCACCAGGTGTAGCTCCATAAAACCACAGGAATTGACCCCAAACTGCCAGAGAAATATGCTTTGAGGCTCCATCCCCTGAACTTGCGAACTTTGGTAGGGTCTGAGTTCTGCAGTGTCACAAATCCAGTGTAATTGTCAGGATCGTGCCTTGTGGATTTTTGAGGCCTCTATCTGCTTTGTGGTTATTGATGCCCTTAATAATTTTAAATACCTGAAACAGATCCCTTCTGGGTTTACACCCACTCCCGTGATTCCAAACTAAAGGAAGTCTACTTTCATAGCTGAATGCTTTTAGGCAACGGATTATCATTGTTGCCATTCTCTTTACCTTTTCTAGAGCCAAATATCCTTATATCATATTGTAACATTTTGCATTGAGCCTTTTCAACTGAGGGGCAATTATGCGACCCCATGCATCCACTGGGAGAGCCACACTCACAAGAAGCACAGGTTGGCAAATTGTGAATTTCAAATGAAACTTAATTTGCTGTTTCAGAAAGATATTCTTATGTTTTAAGGGCCTGTGTTTAAGCAATACACAATGCTGTCTGGAGTTAACTGCAAATATTAAAAAGGCAACCTGACTCTGTTTGCCATTGTCTGTAGAGAGAGCCTCATTAAATCAAGATTGTTTGGCTAATAGCTCAGGTTGCTAAAATTTTAATATATACAAAGTGACAGGAACAGATTTGCGTCCGTTTCTTCTGAGCACTGTGCAGCCTTCTGGTCTGAATATTGTGGCCTAAAACTGAGCCCCATTTTATTTACAGGAGGGGGTGAGTCTGTTGTCATTGGGGGCATGAGAGATAGATTGACATTTTGGGTGCGCACCATTTGTCAAGAACAGTTCTGGTGAGGGAGTCGGCCAGTTTCTTTTTCCTTTTCCGGGACTATGGCCGCGATTTTACTTACCTCGGTGGGTCCGTGGTGGGTGGTGTCAGTGGTGGGTTGCGACCCCGCTGCTGCCTCCATCCCGCTCTGTGAAATTAATTTCCCTCAATGGGGCTTGTTAAGCACATTTCCCGGCCAATTAGAGGAAGCGGATCTGACGTGTCAGCAGTCGGTTTCCTTAAAGGGACCATGGCCAACTTTATTTTGACATTTGTGCTGTCAGTGTTCTACAGCATTGAAGTGCTGCAAACACTGACAAGCACTGCACAGAGGTGCAGGACTGCACCCAGGCTCTCCCATGACTCCCTCCATATGCTTATGGAGGGAGTCACAGCACACAGGGAGGTCCTCTTCCCTTCCCATGGACGGAAGAGACCTCCCCAGGAGATCAACGCAGCCTAGTTGCTCATTGCACAGGAGGGCACAAGCAGGGATGTCATCAGGGGGACCTCGGTAGTGGCACAAACCTTTTAATGATCTTATTAAATCACAAAACTTTAGTACAAAGCCACACTCACCTTCATCCTGCTGTGCCTCTCATCGCATCACCATCACTCTGCCTTCCCTACCCTACTCCTGCACATCCCTACTCGCACCAACTTACCTTGCACCTCCACCCATCCCTCTCTCTCTATCTACATTATCACATCCCCATCTCACTAGCCACCCCTCACACTCACCCTCATCCTAGTGCAATTATACCAACTAATAACACACAAGGGTAGCCACTTGGTGTTTTATCAAATGTTCATGTAAAGTTTCTGTTAATGTGCTGTCAAACATTGAAACCTTTATTTTCAACACTATGCATTCTTGGACAGATTTGTGTGAACCTTTGGAAGTGATTAGTGAGTTGCAGTGAATGGTGAGACATAACATTACCCCCCACAATGGTGGTGAGAGTGAAAGGAATGGCTTAGACATTGTAGGCATGCTTATGGTGTTGGTGTGGGGTGGTGTCAACCTGGCGCATCATGTGGCAGCCAGGGTGTATAGCTTTAAGTGAAGTAAATCTGGCCATGGGGAAGTCATCCCTGGCATCCCGGGCAGCAATGTGCTCGGGTGCTGATGCCCTGTGTCCTGTGTAGCATCAGGTGATTGCGGAGAAGGTTGGTGTTGTTGTTGGTGCTGCTGGTGTGCCTGGTGCTGCTGGTGTTGGTGCTGATTGTGGTCTGATTCTGTGGACCAAAGTGAGACACCCTTGTTGATGGAATAGATGGCAGGTGAAGTACAAATGACAGAAGCATTCTGTCAATGGTGAGAGAGTTCTTCCAAAGAGGTGATACTGACTGGAGAGTGGAAAGTGGAAAGCCTGCAGAATCTGTGCTGGAAATGGACTGAGAAACAGCTTGTTGCTGAGGAAAGTGAAGATCTGTCAGGTGGGAGCTTTCACTGCACATTTGGAGCTGTCATAGAATCAGCTGGAGCAATGGCCACTGAACTCCCGCCTCAGGTTGACAGCCGTGGTCCCTGAACAGCGTGGTTCCTGTGGCCATGAAGTTAAAGTGAAAATGTAAGTTAAAAAAGCCTGTTAATGATCTGTCAATAAGGCAATAATGAGCTTAATTGGGTTCCCCGCCGCTGCCTGTCGGGTCTGCTCAGCGCTGACAGATCCGACATTGGGAAAGGTGCGTGGTGGCGGGTTCACAGCAGGGTCCGGACCCGCTGGGGAAAAAAAACACTTTCCCACTCGACCCGCCACCGATCACGCCTGCTGACCCCCTGCAAAATTCCGGCCTTAATGTTTCAGTGTTTTTTGTTTTCAGTTTGAACCTGCTGTATCTATAGATTTCTTTCTCCTCTCCAATTTGCCCTATTTTCTTGCCATTTTCCTTTCCTGAGCCTCTCCATGTCTTCACCATCTTAACTATTTGCATGTTCCTTTTTTCTTTTAATTTCTTTCTATTGCTTCACTGAGAGGGTCCTTTATACCATCTAAATGTTAGTTTGCAGCTCATTCAACCCACTACCTTCCTCTCTCTGATTGAAGTATGTGTTGATTCTCTTCCCCTCCCCACCCTTTCTCCCAGGCCTGCTATTATGCTTGCTTATCTTTCCAGTTGTGATGAAGGGTTATAGCCAAAACTATAACTCGTCTTTTCCGTTTACAGATGCTAACTGACTTGTTGCGCATTTCCATTTTTGTTTTCAGATTTCTAGCACTTTCAGTTTATTTCTTTTTCCCATGTGGCATGTAGTGTTTTTCTGCCTGTTGGAGAGGACAGGAGTGCACTGTGGGCAACCCATGTGGTTTCCAATGGTGAAAGGATCATTATTAATGCTGCGCCACGCTACCCTCTTCGTGGCATGCTTCGAATTGTAAGTTGTGTTTTACGGGAGATGGGGTCCATCTATGGCGCAAATTGCTCTGAAGTCACATAAAGAGAGTTTGGAGGGGGCTTGAATTTAACACTGATAACAATGTAAGTATCACTTGAAGTAGTGCACTCTGCAGTAATGGAGCAGATGGTATGCTGGCAGAGCCCCAACCGCTTTGTACCATCATTTTAGACTTTGCACAGAAAACGCATCTACTGTGCTGTGATTACAGTTGTTCAATCAGTACATTTGGCAATATATTAACAAAAAAAATCCAAAGCCTTCCCTTCACCCTATTTCCTCTGGCAGTGGACTCACAGGGCTGGATTTTGATACTGGGGTGGGTTGGGGTCGTGTCATCCGCATTTTGTGTTATCTACCCGACTGCAATTGGATGTGGGAGATTGATGCAATTTTCACCTAATTGGGCAATTGAGTTCCAGCATATGGGAATCCATGAACCAATTAGTGTTTTCAGTCTGAAAGTCGCCTCTGATGATGTCATCATTGCTGCTGCATTGAAGGTCAGAGACTGCCTGGCCTTTGCTGTGAGAGGACCTGGATGCAAAATGAGCAGCAGCTCTAAGTCTGCTGACAGAGAGAGAGAGAGAGAGAGAGAGATTTTTGCATCCAGGTCCTCTCACAGCAAAGGCCAGGCAGTCTCCGAAGACCTTCAATGCAGCAGCATCAGAGGCGACTTTCAGGACCTAATACTACTACTACCTTCATCACATCTCCATTGTAATAGTGGACCTGTAGCTGATAGTCAGCTATCCAAATGTGCTCCCGCCAGGTTTCACAATCGTGGTTCAGAACAGGCGTACTTCCCGTAGATCAAGGGTTAAAATCATAAAGGCCTTTCAAAATGGCATTATAGAGCCAATTTAGTGCTTGTTAAGGGCCTTAACAGCCTATCCCGCCTCTTAAAGGCGGGACAGAGTCGGGACCAGCAGACATGATTTAATGAAAATTGCGTGGAGGCGGGATGGAGGCGGACTTGTGCCCGCCCGCCAGTTTTTGCAATTTTAACCCCCCACACGCCTCCAAACCCGCCTCCACGGGTCAATGAAAATCCAGCCCACAGTGTTGCCCTTGTGACTGAGTAGAAGACCATTTCTTCAGTAATTTTGCTCTTTGTTATACTACATTAACCTTTATTTGGATGAGGTGTTAGACATGCCTGAGTACAAGAGTGGGGAGAAGGGCTCTTGTCAATAGAATTGGTGTAGCTTTGCAAAACCTGGTTCAAATGTAACAATTCAACTGAACGCTGAACCCCACAATATAAGTGATCAGATTCCCAGTAATGGAAACAGATGAACGGAACAGCAAGAGGTAAGTGAAATATAAGTAGCAAATATAAACAGCAGCAGCCACCAACAACCCTTAACCCGGGTTCATTTTGATGGTTGCTCGCTTGAACAAACCTTCGCCTGACATTTGATAAAGTTCAGGGCAGACTGATAAACGTTAATAAACGTGATTCTGCACTAACTTATTGAGCATGAATTTTGCAGATGTGCAGTTAGCCTTTGTAATCAAATCTGTATAAGCAGTGCAGATTTGGCAGCAAGGGAGCTGGATTATATAACGGCTTCCAGTGGAAGACCTAAATAATTATAGCCCAATAAATCCACTAAAACAAAACAAAATGCAGAGGGGTAGAGTTTCCGCTTTGGCTGCAATTGGGAAAATGCACACCAAAATGCTTTTGCAATTGTGTTGGTTAGATTAGGCTTCAGGTTTCTGCTGAAATTCATTCACATAATCACAAACTTTAAGGGCTAGAAATTCGGCTCCTTTGAGCCTGCCGTTAGCGCCTCCCGAGAAATTTGGCATGGCGTTGCTGAGGTGCTACCCGATAGCGCCGTGCCCCCGTCGGTAGCGCCCCAGGCCACTGCGCCATTGGTGATGACGTCATCACCCTGCGCTGTGACCCCTTAGCGCCCCGCCATGGCCACTTACCGCCCCATGGCAGAAAATTGGCTGTGGCCTGTGAGGCTGCCACAGGTGATGGCGGCGCCAGCCTCGTGGGTCATGAACCGGGCTGACCTCCGCTCGCGGGGCGGTTTTTAAAGGGTAGGTGTGGCCGCGACCCGCGCCGCCTTTTTTTTTGGAGGTCGGCCCTCCGTGGTGGGCCGTGGCGTGGTCCTGGCCGCCATCGCGCAGCCTGGCACCGCATCTCGGTGCCGGGCTGCAGCCGCGACACTACGCCACCCTGGTGGCCTAGTGTGGGCCATCGGAGACCTTGCAGAGTGCGGAACGGCCCTTCCCTATAACTGAAGGGGAGGGGCATTGAAACGAGGCAGCACTCTGCAGTGCCCCCGTGGAGCGCTGTCGATTGCGCCCCGACATCACCTCGGTTCCCGCCCCAACAGGAAGTGGAGCGCCCGAGATTGCGCTCCACTTCCTGTGCGGGGCGGTAAGCCGAATTAAGTGGCCGGGCGGTACTTCTGTGCCGTGCGCTAAATATCCGGCCTTGACTTGGTTCCCGCCGTTCCATGAACCAGCACAATCAGGCAGCTTATTACAATGTCATTGTTTCCTTTTTTCTTCTTTCCATTGAAAAGTATTCCTGATGTATTTAAGAGTGGGAAGCTGGCGCAGTTTTCTTAATACAGCTGAAAATGTGTTTATCAGCAAAAAGAAGCATTTTTAATCGGGGTATCCAGTCCTCCACCTGTGAGTAACCTGATTTAAAATCACTGAAAATGACTTTAAAAAACCATACTGAACCATTTAATAGTTTCATTGGTGTGCACTAATGAGTTTCTTAGTAAATTAAATGGCCCGAAAATTAGACCTAATACGCGAGAGTACGCACTGTCTACTCTCGCGTTTTAGGTCTCCAATTGCCGGTTTTCAGCATGCACTGCGCATGTGCGGGAAACCGGCACTTGGTGAACTCAAAAGGGGGCGGTTCCTAGGTGAACGCGTGCGCGCTACAGGCTGCGCGCACGCAGTGCACTTAGTGCTTTGAACGCGCAGGTAAGCATGGAACATTTTAGACATAAAGAAAGGAGGCGTAAGACCCTCTTTAAACAAGGTAAGTCGTTAATTCAGTATTATTTTAAATTTTTTTCAACAGGTTTATCTTTTTTAGAGACTTTAAAGAAAGGTAAGTTTATTTTTATAACTTTTAAAAAGATTTTACATTTTTTCAAAAATTTAAATTTTTGTTTAAAGTGGTTAATTTATTTAAATATAGTTATTTTATTAATGTGATGGGGTTTTTTTAAAAATTTAATTGAGGTTTAGCTGTTCTTTTGGGGGTAAGTTGTATTGATAGCTTTGACAGTTGTCCTGTCAAAACTATGAATGAAAGATGATGTGCTGCCATTGGCTCTAACTGAATCACGTGATCCCACAGCTCGCACGAACTAACTGCGTCTGTGGGTCACGCAAGCACTGCACAGCTGCATGTGGGACTGGCCTTGAAACTAAAGTTCGTGTGAGCCCGGAGGGAAAAGGTAGGCGCGCAGTGAGATATCGCGGGGAAGCCTTACCCCCGCAGGAACGCTCCGTGTTTAATTTCTGGGCCAATATTACTTGATATGGAAAAAACTTGAAAACCTGCCTACTGGTGCCTGTGCGCCTAAGAAAATGAGCGCAATTTGACGGGCCTTCCCGAACCGGCACAATCGGCAGAATCTCGCAATTTTGACCTGGAGGCATAGCCAGTTTTGTGGGCGGGGCCTGATTCGGGCGAATTGAATCTTGAACCAGTGTAAACGATTGCGTAAAACTCGAGCGTAAATGGTTCTATGTGTAACTCACTTAGGTTTAAAATTCCCTGATCTTTTGCGCTGGTTCGGCCAATTCTGCCCGGATTGCGCTGATGTAACTCGCACAAAGAAGCAGAAACCCAACCCCAGAGTACTTAATAGACACCCAACAAATGAAAATACGGGTTTGCATGCAAACAGAACCAAACTGAGGCAGGCACAGTAGTCACTGTACCTGTGGTAGAGAAAAAAAGAGAGGTTTCTTTCTGCACATTCTCTACATTTACAACTATTTTTTCTAAAACAAAACAATTTATTTTAAGGATTTTATCCTTATCTTCCATCTGCCAAAGTTTTAACAAACCTACCACCCACCTCGCCCTGGCTGAGAGAAGGAGAATGAAGACCTGCTCTCTGGCCTCTGCGATGCTACTGTACAGCTAGCCCCAAGTTGGTGCAGGAGAGCAGCCTCGGAAAACTCAACATTTGATTCCCTCTCTCGCCCACTCTCATCCTTGTTTTCAAATCCCTCCTTGACCTCACCCCTCCCTATCTCTATAACCTCCGCCAGCCTTACAACCCTCCAAGATATCTGCGCACCTCCAATTCTGGCCTCTTGCGCTTCCCCGATTTTCCACCATTGGCAATCGTGTCTTCAGCTGCCTAGGCCCTAAGCTCTGGGATTCCCTCCCTACACCTCTCCGCCTCTCTACTTCTCGTTTAAGATGCTCCTTGAAACCTACCTCTTTGACCAAGCTTTTGGTCACCTGTCCTAATACCTTCTTCTTTGGCCTAGTGTCGAATTTTGTTTGATAACGCTCCTGTGAAGCGCTTTGGGACGTTTTACCACGTTAAAGGCACCATATAAATGCAAGTTGTTGTTGTGGAGGAGTACCTCCTATCGCAGGTTGGAAACCTCAGCGTGGAGGACTCACTGGAATGAAGCTTCACGTTTCCGTGCACAACAGCTTGACATTCCACTGCTACCCACTTCCACAGTCACTTCTTTTTTATTTGAAGTTTAAAGAGTTTATATTCCCATATGTATTTTATATTTTGAGTACATGGTATAAAGAAAGACAACTTATACATGATCTTATATTTACGATTATGTTGGGTTTAAACTGTAAAAGAGAGCTTAAATATAGAAATCCTGTCCCAAAGCTGACTGGCATAGTTTCCTCTGAATCCGAGCAGTAGCTCACACTGGTCAAAGGGCAGAATATTACAAGGAAGGAAATAGTCGTTAATTGTCTTCTGGCACCAGTGGAAACATCAGCACGTCTAACATTCAGGCCAGTGTGGCAGAGGCAAACTTCCACTTAATACAAGAATATCAGAGATTTGGGCAATCAGAAAGCCTTCATTGGTGATGTAGATAGAGTATACTGCTGTTTAGTGTATAAATTATATTCTGCAATTACCTTAGCCCACTTACTCTAATTATCATTCCCATGCAAATTAGGGACTGGTGGGACAACTGATGTGCTAAAATTAATATCTCTGAAAAGTCTAATTTTTCACTTGCCATTGTAAATGTGGTATCAAGACTATTGTGGTACATTCTCTCTGGTATAACCCCAATTGAGTCACTAATAGTGCTTTGAAAGTGGTTTTAAAAAAACATTGTCAATTGTGAATCTGGTATCACCATTGTGCATCACCATCTCTGCCCTGATTGTAACTCAAGAATAGATTCTCTGAGGCCTGGAAATGACTGTTGACAATGTTACTGTATGAATGCTTAATGCACTCAAATCAAATTCCTCTTTCTGTTTTAACCTATTTATTTTAAATGGGTTCATGCCTTTGTTAAAATAACAGAGAAATTTGACATAAGCGCATTAAGTGTTCTTATGATGACACCAAACAATCATTTCTAATCTTGAATCCACAGAATATAATGATTAATGAGAGAAAAGGTACTACCTAATATTTCACTTTAAGGTTTTATAAGTAAAAATAATTTTTTTATGCCAAATTGAATAAAACGTTTTAGTTTGAAAGCCCAGTCACTTTCTCCATAGATTGTCACAAATGCCGTCATTAGTGGTACAGATTTTTGTCCTACATTGTTTTGTAACAGTACGATTTTGAGAGAAGAGCGAGCCAACAACACTGAGTTATACTGCCTACTCTACGGGGGGAATCTTGCCAGCCCTGGGGAGGTGGGTTTGGAGGCGGGACTGCCGGGAAAATGGCAGAAACTGGGAGCGGGTACCGAACCCGCTCCCAACCCACCTCTGTGCCATCTTCCCAGGAGGCGGGTCCCCGACTCGCGCAGGGACCCGTCTCCTCGAGGCGGGAAGGGGATTACAGCCACTTAACTGACTATTAACAGGTAGTTAACAGGCAGTTAAGTGGCTTATCCCCATTTTACCAACACAAGTGCGGGCTTCCCGACGTTGGGAAACTCCGCCAGGGTCAGCAAGGTGAGCAGTGGGTCTGCGGGGGTCAGGGGGTTCAAAAAGCGCGTTGTGGAGGTGAGTGATGGGTGCAAGTGTGGAGAGGTAAGTATGGGAGGTGAGTGAAAAATGTTAGAAAAAGTTTCCTTACCTTTATTTCTTCCTGCAGGCTTCAACCGTTAGGGATCCGGAGGCTCCTCATCTCAACGGCAGAGATGACAGAATGGCTGCTGCATTCTCCGATGCAACAGCCATCTGATTTCTGCTCAGGAAGGAGGTTTGGTGAGTCTTGAGTACAAGGACTCACCAAAGAACAGAGATTGTCAGTGTTTGACAGCTTCTCAAAGCTGTCAAACAATGACAATTCATCTGTCAAAAATGTTTTAATTGGCTGGTCAGCCCGCAGGGCGGGCTTAACAAGGTCAATCAAGGGAAATAGCATGGGTTGGCCGGACGTCATTGGGGGCGGGACTAAAACCCGACAAGCAGCAGTCCCTCCCCCAACGCGCCCCCATTGATAAAATTCCCCCCATCATTGCTCTGAAATTTGAGGAAAAGTAAAGCTTATATCTTAAACAAATGTGGATAAGAATGCATCCTGGCACCCAAATGCCGGTGGAATAGTCGATGTCGGAAAACTGTGGACTGAAATATTTTTGTTGCCTCTTCACGAACATGAAATATGTTAAAAGTGGACCACCTGGATGTTTTTGTTAAACTCCTTCAGGCTGGTTGGAGTTAAATTGCAGCTGTAGTGCAGCTGAAGTTTTGGGAAACGACTTTGTCAAGCTGCATCTCACACATGATGGCAAAACCATATGCATGTTGGCTTGACTCTGTTACATTACACCTTTTGTGTCACTGTGATGCTAAAGCTGGCTCACAGTGATGCAAAATATGAGAAAGAAAGATAGATAGAAAGAAAAAAGAGAGAAAAGAGAAAGAAAGAGAGAACGAAAGAGAAAGAGAGAAAGAAAGAAATTGCATTTATATAGTGTATTTCGCAACCTCAGGGTGTTCCAAAGCATTTTACAGCCAATGAAGACCATAAGCTCAGAAGGGACCAGCCAATTTGGAGGAATTCCACAAAGCAATGAATCATTCAGGTAATGAGAAACAGAAGTATAACATAATACCGCTAGTTGTGCTTTTGCCATTGACTTTTTAGCCCCATCTTCCTCAGGACTTTGGATGTGTCAGACATGGTTATTTCCTTCCAGATGCCTCTCCTGAATCCCACAGTGCCAACACAAAAACACACCTGAAATATATCTAAATGTTGTCAGAGTACTTATCTACACCACTGAACAGAAAAGAAATAAAGACCCCAGTATTATCGGGGAGGCAGGGAGAGGGGTGGGGTGCATTTTGCGGTCGGGAAACCCGGAAGAACGGGTTTTGCTCAGGTCCTGCCAAATTTAACAGCCAGACCTGCTTACCATTTTTGGACTCCAATTCCTGGCTGCAGCCAGCCAGATTGAAAGGCTGGCTGGCTTTCGGCCAGGTCGGCCTTCGGCACTAGGCCGCAGCTGGAGAGCGGAGAGGAGGGAGGGAGAGATTGAGGATCAATGGTTGGAGGACGGGACATCGATGGGAGGGTTGGAGAGATCGGGGGTGGGGGGTGGGGGGGACATTGATGGGGGGGTGATGGAGCGATCAGGGGAGGAGGGGTGAAGATTGCTGGGGTGAAGATTGCTGGGGGCGGAGAGATCCGGGGAGGAGGGGTGAAGATCGCGGGGGGCGGAGAGATCTGGGGAGGAGGGGTGAAGTTGGCGGGGGGGCCAGATAGATTGGGGGAGGAGGGGTGATCGCCGTTTTTGTGGGCTAAAATTTCCCCCAAAGGTTTTGAGACACTGAGGATTGTAATGCATCTGAACCTAACCCGACATATGGAATTAAAATAGAATTGAAGCTTATCTCGTGAGATTAGCCATCAATATATGTTGCAATCTATGCACTATGTTAAGGAATCTAAACACTATACAAAGAAATACATCCTATGCTGACAATTTGCATTTACTGTGGATTACAATTAGTTATCCTGCAATCACAATGCAGACAATGAGGAAATTTGGATATTAAAGGGCACTTTTGGACTCCTTGTTAGTGCAGTGGGTAAATGCCTGAGGTGATAATGAGATGTACAGATCAAGAAGATCTCATGTCTGAGGCCCAGCAGGTACTAAATTAGTTGATTCAAGTCAAGGCTGTGGTGGGATGCTGCAATCGGCTTTAGTGTTTCTTGGGCTAGGAATGAGAAATATCTGCCAGGTTTCCCTCTCCTCTTTGCTATCTACTGACATCTGCCAGAAAGTGTATGCATGTGGAAAGGATTACACACAATCCTAATGCCTTTCAAAGTTGAATAGTCTGTTGATGTTAAAAGCTTAGGCAAATATTTGCGGAACGGTCACTTGGGTGAGACGCTGCTGCTGCCTGTGGGCTCCTATCCCAGCACGCATCACTGCTTGAAGGCGGAGAGAAAAATTCGGGGGGGAAAAATATTTTTTCGAATTGCGTCCCAATTCAAGGGCAAATAAAATGTTGCAGCTCAGTAACTCCTAGCGCTCATGCTGTGAACATTATCACTTTGCCTGAAGCCTGTTTGAAGGCAGCGATTTTGCAATGCATGCCAAATTTGTGGTCTCGCATCTTGTGGAAAACGTGCTAAAAGTTATGCACTTTGGAAAATCCGGTCTACTTTTTCCTCATAAACGGAGACACTGCTGGGCTCATTTGGGGGCGAGTCCTGGTGACTTTCAAAGTTTGCCAGTCTCCGTGCGCTTCACTTTGCTGCAGCTCACTAAATTCAAAGGGGGTGAGCTTGTTCTTTTGAAGACTGCAGCCGCTATTTTGCACCAAAATAAATAACAAGTGTTCGCAGAATACTGGGAGCGAAGACACGCTCCATCAGTTGGTATTATTGGATTGAAAAAGGCAGATATTTGAACGCTGCCGGGACAACTCAGCATTCAAAGGACTAATGATAAAAAAAATGGCTGCCGTGAGGTGGAATAGGAACAACTTCTTGATATTTGGACATTAATAGTAAATGAGGATTGGAGGCTGGTGGGCAGGAGAAAGGAGGCCGGGGGTGGGAGGGAAGGGGTGGATCAGAGGTCAGGTTGGGGAGTGGCAATGAAGACCGGTGGGGGAGCAGCTGCCCGTGTTCTTTAAATGTGGGGTCGGGTGGACCATTCCTGCTCCTCCTGACTCCACATTCAGGTAAGTACATTTCAAAAGCTTACCTTTACGGTCGCAAGCGGTCACAAGGTCTGGTTTTACTGAGTGAAACCGTCTAACCTCCCCGTGAGTTTCAAGAAATTGTTGCATTTGTACATTAATTACCAATTAAACATGCTCAGTATCGACATAAGGACCCTTTTATGTTCTTGCAATGCCAATCAACGTATCTGGCCTGGGAAGGGAACAATTTAAACTGTTCAATCTCATTCCTGCATGCAGTAAATTGTTGTTAGAGATTTTAAAAATGTCAAATGAAGTTAAATTTTTTTCATACTTTTCCTTTCTCTCTCAATTGTAGGGGGTGGTGTGTTAGGGTCAGCTTCACCTCAGTGAGTGGTTTGAATTGCTCCCACGCCCCTGGTTCTAGACCTTGGACTTCTTTGGGGGTCGTGAACAAAGGTGCAGTAGACAACAGGTTTTGATGAAAGAATTTTGACTTTTATTCAAGAAAGTAAGACACAACGCATACACTCTTAACACTCTAAAGGTGGGGAACACTTCGGTACACGCGAGGGAAATAACATTCGAAGAATACTTCACCCCTCCCAATTCCACTTCACTAGCTAGGTTGGACTCTGGAGAACCAGGGATAATGCTCACCAAACGAATCCTTGACAGTTGAGAGTTAGGGTTTAGAGTCTTTTGAGTAAAAGGTTTCGTAAGGCCCTTGTTGCCGCGAGGTGTCCGATGGTCACTGAGGCGGTCGCTCTGGTCTCTTTTTGTGTATCGGCCTACTTCTGGAGTTGTTGGCTTTCTTTGTTGAACTGCTTTCTGTTTAAACTGTCTTCTTCTGAGCTGTGGAACTGCCTTCTTGCAGAACTGTGGAAACTGCCTTCTGCCTGCTTGTTGAACTTGAACTGTTTTACTGGAGAACTGGAGAACTCCCTTCTTACTGAACTGTCTTCTTTAACTGCCCAACTTGCTTCTCCTGAACTCTCTAATTCCAGCACTGACTTCTGCTGAAAAACAGGCTTTCAAATTGAACTCCAAAACTGCAGAACTGCCTTCTGTTGAACTTGAACTGTTGTTACTCGAGAACTGGAGAACTCCCTTCTTACTGAACTGTCTTCTTTAACTGCCCAACTTGCTTCTCCTGAACTCTCTAATTCCAGCACTGACTTCTGCTGAAAAAAAGGCTTTCAAATTGAACTCCAAAACTGCAGAACTGCCTTCTGTTGAACGTGAACTGTTGTTACTCCTGAACTGCTTGATGGGCCTTCAATTATACTAAAATTGAAGTGGCCTTATCAAAACCAAATCAAATCCTGGTCATTGTAAGACCTCATTAACAGTAATGACTTTACTAGCGTGTTAACTAGTTTTGTAAATGTGTGAAGTGGTTTCAGGGTAGCTCCATCCTGTCGATCTGTTGTTTAATCAGAGTTTGAATTGTCCTCATGTTTTGGGTTTCTTGACTGGGCCTAGGACTTCGATCGAATATTTGCTTTATGTATGTCTTTAATGGGTTCTGTAATTGGTTTGATGGGACCTGTTGTTTTGGGTGGGACTGTCTTCTCCTAGGATCTATTGTCAAAATGTTAATGCTTGATGGGGCTTGAGTGAGGTCATCCCGATTCCCCAGACAATGCAATTTAACTGCAATACCCAAAACTGCTTTTGCAGAGGTCGAGCCCAACTTCCTTCACAGCCTTTTCTCCCTTTACAGGCCCAGACATGCTTTTAAAATGCCAAAACTTGGTTTTTGGTCTTACAGTCTCTTAGGTTAGGCCCAAATGCATTTTTATCACTCTGAGGTAGTTCCAAAGTCTTTTTTCCTTAGGTTTTGGGGATCTGCAAATTTTGAAAACTTTACACAATCCAATCTTTCGTTCCTTCTCTTTATTTCTCTTTCTGTACCTAAATTGACTCTAATTCACCATATTTCCGTCTCGGTCATCCCTCTGTTTCTTTCTCTATCCTTAAATCTCATTGGTTAAGGAGATAGACTGTTGGTCCCATCATTCACTAAGGTCCCAGATGCCCTGTTGGCCTCACCACCCCGTTATCAGCTCGCACTTCCAACAATTTGTGGCACAAGAATTTTTCGAGCTGAAGGGCTGTGAAGGAATAAGTCATATAACCTATTCAGAAAAATACACTATCTTATGAAAGAATTCTGGCCTTATTGAAACATGACAAACTGGGTTTGGAAATTTAGAAACCTAACTATGAAATAGCTATGAAAGAATTCTGGCTATTGAGATAAGGCAGTTGTTGACCCTGAATAAATAACCTTATTGAAACAGAAGGTGCATGGCTCCGACAGGCTGACCTTTGGGAACAAAAGCAATGGTTCACCCTGGATAAGGTGTTCTAATTTAAACTTCGTAAAGATGGCACATAAGATAAGGAACATCTGCCCTCGTAAAGATGACATAAAATAAGGAACACCTGCCTTTCACACCGTTCTATATGGTGACCCTAGAACACCTGGAGATGAGACAAGATTCTGGCTGATGTGGCAGTAAGAATTGCAGAGGTCGGCAGAAAGATGAATAGGGATAATTGACTTGCATCTGCAGAAACTTTAAAGACATTCCACTGGAAAACGGTATAAATATTGAAGTTTCAAATGGGATATCAGACTCGCTTTAATCGGGCAAAGCGATTCTTGGCTTTAGAGGCAGCTCTGTAGTCTCCAACTCTTTGTACCTCGGGGATCAAAGGTATTTGATATTGATGGATATTCTGTATAGAAACCTTTAAGAACTGTAACACTGTAGCAAAGTTAATATTTACAAGTAAGATTCTCTGTTAATAATAAGATAGTATTTTTTCTCTTTTTAGAACTGTTAATGTTGCGATTGACTGATTCACCAACTGTAAATTGCATGTTGGTTCTTTTAATAAATCTCTATATATTTTTAGAATTGTCTCACATAAGTCTTCTGTGTCAAAAACTCGCAAACTCAATTTCTGTACACTCTTTGGTGAAGAGTTACAGAATTCTGAGGGAGTTTTCCGGACCTTCATAATATCCGGGACGTTACAGTCTAGCTAAACTTATTAAAAGCATTATCTGGAGGACGGTAACATTCTCGGGTTGTTCCTTTCCTTTATGGAGAGATAGCCCGGACCTTTAGACCCAATTAATCGTCTTTAGGATTTGGCTACCTCAAACTTTAGTTGAAAGTGAACGTCTGAGAAATACGCCTGATCCGGGGTAGCCCTAAAGGCGCTAGGACTAGTAAATATCCCTTCAGGGCGAGGATAAGAATCTAACAAACGGGGCACGGTGCGAGATGCCCCACTCCAGCAAATTCTGGACAAAATGTGTGAAAGGAGCAGGCTTGCTGAGTTGACTGGCCTTTTTTTGCTCTGTGTTTCCTTATATTCTTTGTAATGCTTACAGGCTTGTAATGAACGCAAATTCAACAAACCTTATTCTGTTTATAGAAGCGTCCTCATTCACTTAAAGTGAAAGTGATATGCAGACTATACTTCCTCCGGTGTAAACCTGATTATATCATTAATAGTGCTTTGAAAGCAATTTAAAAGTACCTGCTCAGCATTTTGTAACTGCATTGCTATGGTATATGTGTCACTTTGATCTGATAATCATTTTTTTTAGCCCAAGTAATCAATTTAATAATTGCAGTGATTGACAGTGCATTATGTCTCACATTATATATGGCTTCAGGCAAATGAGCATTCCTAGAACACTGCACATAAGAGCAGCTCCCCTGCTATCTTATAGATAACCTATCACATGTAAAAACAAATCATTTATTTTTATTTACATTTTTGGTGATTTTTTTTCCTTTTGATGATCAAGGTGAGAGACACTAGTGCTGGGAAATGAAACATTTTTCCACTCTTGGCATCTATTGCTGAATATAGCGTGAATCAAATGGAGAACAAGGTCCTGAATTTCCACGGAGATTCTCCCATGTCTGAAGATGGATTTTTATGTCGTTTCAACTGGGCTTCTGCTATTCTCTCACCGATGTTACAGCAGGAGATTTGGACAACCCTCATGGACATTCAGGGTATAAAGCTCCACCAATTTGCCTCCAGAATAATCTCAGAACTTTATTTCAATTCTTAACGACACCTTTGTCTCAGTTCCATTTTCCACACCAGCCATCATTGTGGTCTTTGAGTGATAATGCCACCTTAGGCCTAATAAGACTAGGTTAAGACTTCTCAAATATATCTTGTTTATGACCCTTTGTCCTTACGGATAAAAGAGATAGAAAAATGTAATTTCTTTACTGTTGGCTCGATTCAAACCCAGAAGTCAAGGGCTAGCTTCTATATTCAACAACAACAACAACAACTTGCATTTATATAGCACCTTTCAAAAGTAAAACATCCCAAGGCGCTTCACAGGAGCATAATCAGATGAAATTTGACACTGAGCCACATAAGGAGATATTAGGACAGGTGACAAAAAGCTTGGCCAAAGTGGTAGGTTTTAAGGAGTGTCTTATAGGATAGAAAGATAGAGAGGTGGCAAGGTATAGGGAGGGAATTCCAGAGCTCAGGGCCTAGGCAACTGAAAGCACAGCCACCAATGGAGGGACGAACAAAATCGGGGATGCAAGTCGTGGTAAATTGCTGTTTTTCAGACTGGAGGATGGCAGACAGTGGTGTTCTCCAAGGGTCAGTGCTAGGACCACTGCTTTTTTTGATATATATAAATGACTTGGATATTGGAATACAGAGTAAAATTTCAAAATTTGCCAATGATACCAAACTTGGAGGTGTGGCAAGCAGTGATGATGATACCAATCGACTGCAACAGGACATAGATAGGCTAGCAGAATGGGCAGACAAGTGGCAGCTGGAATTTAATACAGAGAAGTGTGAGGTGATGCATTTTGGCAGAAGGGATAGGGAGAGGCAATATAGACTTAATGGCACATTTCTAAAGAGTGTGCAGGGACAAAGGGACCTGGGGGTTCATGTGCATAGATCTTTGAAGGTGGCAGGACATATTGAGAGAGTAGTTCGCAAAGCATATGGGATCTTGGGCTTCATAAATAGAGGTATTGAGTACAAAAGCAGGGAAGTTATGCTGAACCTTTATAAAGCTCTGGTTAGGCCACAACTAGAGTATTGCGTCCAAACTTTAGGAAGGATGTGAAGATCCTTGAGAGGGTGCAGAGGAGATTTACCAGAATGGTTCCAGGGATGAGGGATTTTAGCTACAGGGTTAGGTTGGAGAAGCTGAGTTTGTTCTCCTTGGAGCAAAGGAGGTTGAGGGGAGATTTGATAGAGGTGTACAAGATTATGACGGGTTTGGATAAGATAGACAGAGAAAGGCTGTTCCCATTAGTTGATGGTATAAGGTCTAGGCGACACAGATTTAAGGTTTTGAGCAAGAGATACAGGGGGGCTGTGAGGAAGAACTTTTTTACGCAGCGAGTGGTAATGACCTGGAACTCGCTGCCGACGAGGGTGGTGAAAGGGGAGATGATCAATGATTTCAAAAGGAAATTGGATAGGCACTTGAGGGAAATAAACTTGCAGTGCTACGGGAATAGAGCGGGGGAATGGGACTGACTGGATTGCTCGACAGAGACCTGGCACAGACTCAATGGGCCGAATGCCCTTCTTCTGTGCCGTAAATAATAATAATAATAATGACTCTATAAGAGGCCAGAATTGGAGGAACGCAAAATGCTCAGTGGATTGTAGGACTAGAGGAGGTTACAGATATATGGAGGGGCGAAGCCATGTAGGGATTTGAACACAAGGATGAGAATTTTAAAATCGAGCCGTTGGTGGATCGGAAGCCAATATAGGTCAGTGAGCACAGGGGTGATGGATAAATGGAACTTGGTGCGAGTCAGGATACGGGAAGCAGAGTTTTGGATGAGCTCAAGTTTATGGAGGGTCGAATATTCAGAGTTCCACTTTAGACCCCCATTCCTTTAGAATTATAAATTATCCTGCAGGACTGCTTTAGAGAGCCATAGGATTTACTATCTGTAAGGATATTAAAATACCTATAATTGGGAAATTTTATATGAAGGGCGTTAGAGAAATATGTCAATCTAACACAGAAAGTATTACTGATGTGTTGGCAAAGTTAAATAATCAAAAGTTTCCCCTAATTTATCATTTCTGGCAGTTTCTGAAGTACTCTTTGATTTAAGATATTGTCTATCATATTGACAGCTAAAGAACATAAAAATGTAGAAACTGAAATGACAATTCAGCAGCTCTAAATTTGCACTGTCACCAAATCCCAATCCAGAATCATCTGACTTTATTTCCCCTAAACTGGGATTAACATCTGGCTAGTTTTTCACTTTGCTAGCTAGGTTTTGGAAACTACCATTTGTTGCTGGCATTGCCAATTAAAACTAGCATTTTCTCTTAATGTAATACAACGTACATGCTTGTCTACATAATGAGAGGCACTGTATTTCAAAGTAATTCATTGTATGTGGAGCGCATTAGCCCATGATTAAGTGTTGTATAAATGGAAGTCTTTTTTTTCTTTTCAATATAATAAAAAGTTAACAACCCCACACTAAGATCCCTCTATGAAACCAGGAATTAATCCAATTCTGTTTTTAAATATTTCAACTGAGTCAGTATTTACTGCATTTAGGCAGCAGTGTGAAAAATGTTTTCCTGAAACTGAGTTTAATATGTGGGTTTTTTTCTTATGACTGTACACATCCATATTCTTAGCCTAGTTCACAAGCAATACACCCTTTCATAGAATCATAGAATGATACAGCACAGAAGGAGGCCATTTGGCCCATCCTGCCTGTGCCGGCTCTTTGAAAGATCTATCCAATTAATCGCACTCCCCTGCTCTTTCCCAATAGACCTGCAAATCTTTCCAATTCAAGTATTTATCCAATTCCATTTTGAAAGTCATTATTGAATCTGCTTCCACCACCCTTTTAGGTAATGCATTCCAGATGATAACAACTCGCTGTGTAAAAATGTTTTTCTTCCTGTCGCCTCTGGTTCATTTGCCAATTACCTTAAATCTGTGTCTTCTGGTTAACGACACTTCAGTTACGATGTTGATTCCTGATTACCCCCATAATCTTTTTCTTTCTAATTGAGAAAAGATTTCTTTAGCCTTACCTTTTAGAGAAACCTGTGGTTTTGGTCTCCATTAGACATGGGATACCTATTAGATATAGATATAGCCACATGTCTTTTAGATGGAATCAAGTGCTAAGGCATGAAGTTTCAATCTTGCAACTAAGCTGCAGAAAGTTCTGGCTCATCCACAATTTGATGCAGACAGGCAGTCAGACAGTACAGAGACAATCATGAAATCACAGTTGGTGGTGGAGAGGTAAAGCTAGGTATTTTCAGCATACACATGGAAGCTGACCCCCATATTTGGTAGGAAAAACAAAAAAGCAGAATATTTTTTGAATGATGAGAGACTGGGAAATGTTTGCATTCAGAGGGACCTGGGTGTCCTTGTACATGAATCACAGAAAGTTAACATGCCGGTACAGCAAGCAATTAGGAAAGCAAATGGTATGTTAGCTTTTGTTACAAAGGGATTAGAGTATAATAGTAAAGAAGTCTTACTACAATTATACAGGGCATTGGTGAGGCCACACCTGGAGTACTGTGTACAGTTCTGGTCTCATACCATACTTGCCTTAGAGGGAGTACAATGAAGGTTCACTGGACTGGTTCCTAGGATGAGGGAATTGCCCTATGAGGAGAGATTGAGCAGACTAGGCCTATATTCCCTAGAGTTTAGAAGAATGAGAGGTGATCTAATTGAAACATATAACATTCTTAAGGGGCTTGACAGGGTTAATGCTGAGAAAATGTTTCCCCTGGCTGGGGTCACAGTCTCAGAATAAGGGGTCGGCCATTTAGGACTGAGATGAGGAGAAATTTCTTCACTCAAAGGGTTGTGAATCTTTGGAATTCTCTGCCCCAGAGAGTTGTGGATGCTCAGTCGTTGAATATATTCAAGACAGAGGTCGATAAATTTTTGGGAACTAAGGGAATTAAGGGATATGGGGACAGTGTGGGAAGGTAGAGTTGAAGTAGAAGATCAGCCATGATCGTATTGAATGGCGGAGCAGGCTTGAAGGGCCAAATGCCCTACTACAGCTCCTATTTATTATGTTCTTTTGTTCTTATATTTATGGTTAATGTGGCCCGGGGGCCACAAATAGATGAGGTAAAGAAGGGAACCAAGGGAACAGTTGTGAGCAGGATAGGAGAAGCCATTGCAGGAGATGTGCTGGTTACACTGGGACAGGTAGGAATGAAACAATGCAAAGACAGTGCCACAGAGTTGTACTGCAAGAAAAGAGGCAGTTGATGAGGATAGTGTGATCAACTGTATTGAAAGCCATAGAGATGTTGAGGAGAATGTGGTGGCAGTCACATCAAATGTAATTGATGACTTTGAACAGGCAGGCTCCGTTCTGTGGACGGGACAGAAACCAGACATAAGGGATTTGAATGCGGTGTTGTGGAAGAGGTTTGGCACAGAGTTTGGTGGTTACAACATGTTCCAGAACCTTAGGAAGGAAGGGAAAGTTTAAGACATGGTGGCAGTTGGCGATGACAGTACAGGGTAGGCTTTTTAAGGATTATCGCAATGGGAAATTGTGTCTGTGGAAAGGGAACAATTGATGATGTTGACAAACATTGGACTGCAGAGGTGGGGGAGGAAGTTGAGTGTTAAGGAGCTCAGTCAAAAGTGAGTCAAGATGTACAGATAGACGGTCTCATGAAATAGATGAATCTGGTAAGGGCTGCGGTGGAGATGCTAGAGAAGTTACAGAATGTTGTGAGGTCAGAACTAGGGTAGGAAATTGTACCTAATCTGTGGTAAAAGTAGCCTTATTGAGGACAAATTGACAATTCTTATTCCATCCTTTGACATTATCATAGTTTATTCTGAGCTCACTGAGTTAACTGATAACCAGACCAAGTGATGCTCCCTTCTATATTTGAATACTCTTAACTTTAATCGACCTTACTTGATAAATGAACACGCACTTCTGTATGCAGTCATATCTGCCTATAGTCCTTAGAGCCAATTCCTATTTGTACCCATATTCAGGCGGGCTTATAACAAACGATCAGAAGCATAGGTCAATGGCAAAATTTTCATGAAATGTTTATGATTATCAGTTCCAGTTGTAGACTAAAGCCGTGATTTTGCCGACCGAGGCAGGTCCGGGGCGGCCGAGGTTGGTATCGCGGTCCCAGCCCGTTGCCTTCTGCAGCCCACACTCTCCAAGCGATTTTTCATTGATTGGGCTTGTTAAGCCCACCCTGCGATATTCCCGGCCAATTAATAGGAAGCAGGTCCGATGACGTCATTTGATGATGCACCATCAGTCGGTTTCCTTAAAGGGGCCATGTCCAAATTGATCTTTTGACAGTTCTGTTGTCAGTATTCTACAGCACTAAGGTGCTGCAAACACTGAGAAGCATTGCACAAAGGTGCACGGCTGCACCCAGGCTCTCCCATGACTCCCTCCATATCCTTATGGAGGGAGTCACAGCACACAGGGAGGTTCTCTTCCCTTCCCATGGGCGGAAGAGACCTCCCCAGGAGATCTACGCAGCCAGGTTGCACATTGCACAGGAGGGCACAAGCAGGGATGTCTTCAGGAGGACCAGGCTGCAGTGGCGCAAACCTTTCAATGATCTGAGCAGATTACGAAACATTACTGCCAAGCCACACTCAACCGCATCCTGCTGTGCCTCTCATCACATCCCCATCACTCTGCCTTCCCTACCCTACTCCTGCACATCTTTACTCACACCAACTTACCTTGCACCTTCACCCATCCCTCTCTATCTACATTATCACTTCCCCATCTCACTAGCCAGCCCTCACACTCACCCTCAACCTACTGCAAGCATACAAATTAACAACACACAAGGGTAAGCACCTGGGTGGTTTAGCCAATGTTCATGTGAAGTTTCTGTTAATGTGTTGTCAAACATTGAAATCAATATTTTCAATACTTTACCTTATTGGACAGATCTGTGCTCACCTTTGGAAGTGTCTCAGTGAGTTCCAGTGAATGATGAGACATAACTTCCCTCTCTCCACCAATTGTGATGAGTGTGAAAGGAATGGCTTGGGCATTGTAGGGATACTTTACGGTGTTGGTGTGGGGTGGTGTCAACCTGGCGTATCATGTGGCAGCCAGGGTATTCAGCGTCAAGTGAAGTAAATCTGGCCATGGTGATGCCATCGCTGGCCTCCCAGGCAGCAATATTGTCGGGTGCTGATGCTCTGTGTCCTGTGCAGCATCAGGTGATTGTGGAGAAGGTTGGTATTGTTGTTGGTGCTGTTGGTGTGCCTGGTGATGTTGGTGCTGGAGCTGATCGTGGAGGGATTCAGAGGACCAAGGTGAGATTTTTTCAAGGGCACCAATGTTGCTGGAATAGATGGCAGCTGAAGTTGAGATGACAGAAGCGATCTGTCAATGGTGAGAGAGCTTGCTCCAAGGAGGTGACAGTGGATAGAGAGTTTACTCCAAACACTTCCAAACTGCATACAGCTCAAAAGTGTCTTCCCAGTCCTGAAGGCTCAAGCTTCTGACATTAGAAAGTAACCAGCTGTGAAATGATAGCTTTCATACCACTTTTGCAGCTGTCACCTATTCACAGCAGAGAACCCGACCTACTTACCTGACGTGATCTCCGAACGAAGTGAACCCCGTTAAAAAGTGGGAAAATATAAATAGGCTGGCAAAATAGTAGTTAACAAGTGTTTAACAAGCATTTAACTATCTTAAATGCCTCCCCTGCCACTTGGTGTCAGGTCTGTTCTGAAATCGCAGACCCGACACTTTGGAAACTTACATGGAGATGGGTTCGGAGCGGGTTTCCAACCTGCTGTCAATCATTTCAATTTTGACAGCAGACCCGCCTCCGAATCCGCACTCTGAGCGCCGGCAAAATCACGGCCTAAGTGTTTCTTTAGTCGTGTATGGCTTCACAACCACAATAATCTTATAGAAAATGGCCTGATTTAAAAGCAGCTCAAAATGAAACCATTGTTAGTTATTCCTACCAAGAGAGAGGAAACACTTAATTTCCACCCTGTGCTCTGTGCAACCACCCAGCACAGGGACTGATGAAACTCACTAGACCAAAACAAGCATTTTTGAGTGGCAGGCACCTCTTATATTGGCACTTGGGATATTCTGGCTGGGAGTTGAGTAATCTTTCTGCTTGAGCAGCTAGCCTACCCAACTCGGCCCTCCCAGCATCCATAGACATAGATTTCTCAAACCTGCAGGTAGATATATAATAGTTAATATTACCTGTTCATTTTTAGGTTGAATATTTTCTTTTTAATAATTATCTCTGCAACAGATGTTGAAAAGGGCACATAAACTCAAAGCGCAAGAGGAGAAACCAGGAGGCACACACTTAACCACTTGTGTCCGACTTTGATGAGTTTAATATTTTCAATATTATTTAATTGCAAGTAGCCAGTTTGAGTAACATGTGGGAACTAGATTAATTATGATATTCATTAAATGCATTGCAACAGTTTCCCAAACCAACAGCTTGTTCTGTTTAATTAGGCTCACCTACTTCTGATTTACATCTTTTTACACCATTTCATGCCTTTTTTTGTCTTTCTCTTTTTGTCTTAGTTGTATCAGAATAAAATTAGCCTGTCAGTTTTCTTTGTGTAATATGCATTGACGCATGTACTATTTACCGTTACATAAGGAACATTCAAATACCTTTTTAAATCAAAAAACAATTCTCACCGGGGGGAGGGGGCGGGTGGTGGGGGGAGATCATATTCTATCTTGTCTATTTTTGCATCTTAAGATGAAATAGTGATGTATTATCTTGAGTTAAATAGCGTGATTAATTAAAACTGAATATTTGTTTAATTAAAGGCTCAAAAATGAACAGAAAATGTCATAAATCACTCAATAAATTGGCTTATTTATTTCAGTGCCAATTAATGAAGTAATTACTGAATAAAATTATAATACCTTGCCGTGATAAATGTTATGTCCATTTTTTGTATTAAATGGCTCAGTATTCTAATTTTATGATTGAAATTGCTTACAATTATTATTCCTAAAGTGATTCTCTGTGCACCAGTGGTTCATAGCTTTGTATTCTTATCTATGCCTAAGCATTTCTCTTTACGTCCACTGCAGAAGAGAACCAGTTTGCAAATGCAAATTTTGGGAGAAAAAATGAGGCTCAGTGTTTTTTTTTCAACAATGATTTTGTCAGCGTGACTTCTGAGCAAAAATCATTTCCATTCGTTCCCAGCATTTAAGTCCTAAGGTTTATATGGATGGTGCCTGCTTATTATTAGCTGAACACTAGATGGCCCCATAATGGGAGTAAGCACGTTGTAGCAAAATAGTGCAGGTGCTGAAAATCTGAAATAAAAACAAAAATGCTGGAAACACTCAACAGGTCAGGCAGCATCTGTGGAGAGAGAAACAGAGTTAATATTTCAGGTTGATCATCGACCTGAAACGTTAACTCTGTTTCTCTCTCCACAGATGCTGCCTGTCCTGCTGATTATTTCCAGCATTTTCTGTTTTAATTGTGGCAATTACATGTCTGTGGTATTAGCTTTGTTATTCTTTGACGGGAAGGTCTGGAAATAAGAAAGCAGTTAGTAAATACCACACAATAAGGAGTGTTTCTTCGGACTTAACAAAGGTAACAGTCAAAAATAAACTTGGTCAGCACCAAAACTCAGATGGATAGAATTCAGATTTCCCACCCGTAACCTGGTGATCACCTGTCGCATTCTTAGCAGCATGAATTGAGAGTGCGATTCCATCGTCGTACTTGGCAATCCTTGAACAATGAAATCTTGATCTCTGTGCAATGAAAATAGAATGGTTCCCTGTTTGTTCTTTCACTTAAATTTTAAAAGTTGCAACAGTGAATCAACAGTATATCTGCATTTGCAATAAGTACCTGTGTATAATAGGACGTCATTTCTGAATATTTCCTTCCAATTTTCTCCACTCTTTTGAAGATGGTGAATTGTGTTGGACTATGATTCCACAGGTAATGACAGCCTTCTAGTACCAGACCCAAGTGGTGATCGTTCATGTGTAAGCATAGATAAAGAGGCCCTGATATTCTTTGGGAATACACTGGTCTCTAGCTGTGACTCCAGCGGGAGATAGGTGGAACCCCAGGAAAAGGGGAGAGATTTGGTTGCGAGAGATCCCTCAATCTCTAGTAAGGGGCAGAACTCTGCCCACCTCTTTGAAAGCAATTGATGGCAAAGGGGTGGATCGAGGGGTGGTGATTCCCTAAGCAGCAAGTTCTTGCTCTCAGGCTCTGGTGGACCCTGGTATTTGTGCAATGGCCAGTATGTTAAGTGAGTGGAGGCATACTGGCCTCCACAAGAGTGTATGTGGGCCCCACTGGTAAAGTCTAGGCTGGGCAACTGGCCTAGTTTCCCGAAGAGGTATATTTTGTTTAAAAATGTCCTAGGTCCACCCACTTGCTCAAGGGGTGATAGGCCTATGGCTGGGGTTGGGAGTAGGGGCCTGAGCAACCCCGCTTTCCTCAATGAGAAGGAGGGTGCCAGAGTTTCCATCAGGCGCGGGCATGCGGGCATCAGAAAGGCAATCAAAGTGGTGCTTGCACCCACTTGACCCCATGCAAATGAGGTGCCATTCCGCTGACTCTGCAAACTCTGGGAGGGTCAACACTGTCAGGCACGATCACGACTTGAGTTATGTGGAGAGACTAGAGAAACTGAGATTATTCTCCTTAGAGCAGAGAAGGTTAAGGGGAGATTTAATAGAGGTGTTTGAAATTATGAAGGGTTTTGATAGAGTAGATAAGGAGAAACTGTCTCCACTGGTCGATAACCAGAGGACACAGATTTAAGATAATTGGCAAAAGAAACTGGAGGGAGATGAGGAGAATTTAATTTACGCGGCGAGTTGTTATGATTGGGTATGCACTGCCTGAAAGGGTGGTGGAAGCAGATTCAATAGTAACTTTGAAAAGGGAATTAGTTAAATACTTAAAAAGGAAAAATTTGCAGGGCTGTGGAGAAAAAGCAGGGGACTGAGATTAATTGCATAGCTCTTTCAAAGAGCCGGCACAGGCATGATGGACTGAATTGCCTCCTTCAGTGCTGTAAGATTCTACACCAGGGTCTTGAGCACAAAATCAAGGCTGACAGTCCAATGCAGTACTGTGGGAGTGCTGCACCGTCGGAGGTGCCATCGTTTAGATGAGACATTAAACCGAGGCCCTGACTGCCCTCTCAGGTGGACGTAAAAATCCCATGGCAAAGTTTTGAAGAAGAGCAGGGGAGTTCTCCCTGGTGTCCTGGCCAATATTTATTCTTCAACCAACACCTAAAACCAGGTTATCTGGTCATTATCACCTTGCTGTTTATGTGACTTTGCTGTGTGCGAATTAGCTGCCACGTTTCCTACATTACAAGTGTCTACACTTCAAAATAGTACTTCATAGGCTGTAAAGTGCTTCGGGGCGTCCTGAAGTCATGAAAGGCGCTATATAAATGCAAGTCTTTTTTAAAATTTCTATGACTGCAGAATTTCTGGATCTGAATGTTGAACGGTTATCCTGGGGGAGGGGTGGGAGGCATCACAATCAAAAGCAATCGTGTTCTCCCTGTGGGAGCCACTAAGTCAAGTGCTAATATAGTCATACCACTCTCTGTCTGAACCTGATCTGCACTCTTGGTTGCCCTATAGGAAAATATCTTTTGCATGTGTGTTGGCAGGTGCGGGCAAACATGCAAAATAAGGTTTTAAGATAAAAATGTAAAGTGTAAAGCAGATTTATACAAACAAACAGACAAAAAAAACTATGGCAGGGAAAATGGTAATTTGGAATGCAAAATATTATGGATAACGACAATGGGGAAAAAAATGAAATACAAGTAGACAATGAAGGAAAACAAAATGAAAGGAGCTACCAAAGATCAGAGAGAGAGGGAGAGTGATAAGCTTGGGAGGAATGAGAGACTGTTCAGTGGGATGATCCATGACATGCTTTTCCAAAATATTTCTTCTGGGCCTGCCCAACATTCACCTGTACATACATGCATATATTTTCCAGGGGGGAATGAGGAGTGGGAGCTCTGACATTTTGACCCATCCTAATCCAGCGGCCGATTGTCACACCGTCACCGCTACCCCAGCGAAGACAATAACATTCGGGACAAAGTGTAGATTAAATCTGGGTCTTTGTACTTCCTACCACATTATGCAGTGTATCGACACGCACAAGGAAGCTCACTAGCTATCACGTTTTGAGTTTGGAAATTGACTGCGTGTTTGGCGCAGGGTTGCAGATAAGTGCGCAATTAAACAAGTTTGTAGCTTAATTGTGGAAACACTTCATTAAGCAAACTTATCATTTAACTAATTGTCATGTTTCTCATTAAAACTTTTGCTGTTCTTCTTTTCAATTACAGAGCAATTAGAGTTAAATACAGATATGGAGAAAAGGCGGGTAAATGGAGTTGAGGTACAAAATCAGGTGATTTAACTGAAGGGCGGAACAGGCTTGAGGAGCTTAATGGCCTACTCCTGTTCCTATATTAACCCCTCACTATTATAAGCAGTTCTTTCAATGTCAACCATTGTCAATCAGTTCAGTAGATTGTCTTAAAAAGTGCCTACATAACAGATATGTGGAATACAATAGGGACATGAGCAGCCATGACATAATTTCTTACTGATTTGGCAGCCTGGGCAATAAGGGAGACTGCTCTCTGCTTCCCGCCTGGGCTCAAGCACCTTTCTGCAGTGACATCGTGATACTGCTAATTCAGGGGAATGGGCATTGAAGTAGCATCTGCCTCTCCAAGGGACCATAAATTGGATTTCTAATGCTAATCACCAAAACCTCTCACTCAATATTTAAAATAATATATATAATAAGTAAAACAGAAGTTCAAAGCATCAAGTCTTCAGTCGCTTCAACAAGAGTTCCTGTTGGGGAATTAGGTGGTTAAATGAGTTAGAATACTTTCCTTTCACCTTTGGATTACTGATTCAAATACAAACAGACAGATTGCATAAAAACCCTGTCTCTGTCAGCTACACAAGTCTAAACCCAATTCTTAGTAGACACATTGAACTTAACGGCCCATAATTTAGACATTAACTTGTCAATCATATTGAAAGAAGCAATAAGGATGCTTGTATGAGAAATGGAGCTACCACAACGATGGGTAGCATTGGCTTTCTATTGATAGGATTAAAGCATAGTTGCTGAAGTAGCTCTGCTTGCTATCAGTTAGCAACTTATATAGCAGGAAGGTATCCAACTCCCATTTTTTCTAGTATAATCATAAAAGTGGTCTAAAAACTATGTTTGTGTAGCAATCGCAATCAGTTGAAATCTTCTTGCCATGTTCATAACATCGCTAACATTTAACAATCAGAAGAAATATCCCTGCTATGTTTACAATGCTGCTAACATCTGCAGACTAGATGAAATCTTTCACTGTTGCCAGGGAAGTGGAGCATGCTTTACTGCACAGCTTTACTGACCGGATTGACACTGAATATAAAGTAAAATGTGTTCCATTCCTCAGTACTGCGATCCTGCACCTTGTTGTGTATTAAAAAAAAGCTACGAGGACAAAAAGAGCTGTCTTTGGTTACTTCATTCAGAGTTCTTTTTTAAAGTTTCCCAGATCTCCTTCCTTAGTTGAGGTCAGAGTGAAGCAATAATGGATGGATATCCCCTTTGCACGGATAGTGAAATAAGCACTGTGCTTCACAAGAATGTTGATGTAGTATCACACTGGTACCCAGTGATAGCCCTGTTAAAGTTTGCAGACTGTAACTTTCCCACGTTTTCTTAGCCCAGGAACTATGGCTTAAACTGTAGTGTACATCTCTGTTTCTATTAAACCTCAGGCTGGTGCTTGATGGCACATTAACCCGTATCAATATCGCTGTTACAATCTGTGCATTCACGTTGCACATGCTTGGGCCAAAGGTCCATGCAGGGGAGGGCAGGTGCACGTTGCAACGGATGAGCCTGCTAAAGTTCATGGGGAAGGGGAAGTCCCTTAACTAGTATGCAAGTGATGGGCATCTGCCTTGTGCCAGAAACTGCACACTGCAGCACAAATTGCTTGTTCTGGTGGGTGAGTTGCTGTATTACATTGTTCCCCCCTCCTGGAAGGAATAAATTGATGCCCCTCAGCCCTCTCTGCAAGGGGTCTAAAATATAAAAAATCTGGCTTCTTATCGGGGATCTGCTCTGAGCCTCAGGTGAAGCCCACAACCATTAATTGGTGGCCTGGTATGCCTACTTTACTGGGGCCTATTAAGCCCACCCAGCATGCTACCCGGCCCAATGAGATGGAGCGGGTCTGATGACGTCATTCATGATGCGTTTTCAGCCGGGATCATGGCCACATTACATTTGAAGTTTACACTAACATAGTGGGCAGAATTTTCATTGACCCGTGGAGGCGGGTTTGGAGGCGTGTGGGGTGGGAAAATAGCAGATTCGGGGGTCCCGAACCCATCCCGCCCCCAACCCGCCTCCATACCAGTTTCCCAGGAGGCGGATACCCGGCCTGTGCTGGGACCCGCCTCCCCGAGGCGGGAAGGGGATTAGTGCCAATAAACTGCCTGTTAACAGGTAGTTAACAGGCAGTTTTTTGCCTAATCCCTATTTTTAGCCCTGAAGTGTGGGCTTCCCGACAGGTCCGAACCACGCCGTTTTAGCGAAGCGGACCGTGGGTCTGCAGGGGTTGGAGGGGTCGATATGTCCGGTGGGCAGGTGAGTGATGGGTGCATGTGTGCAGAGGTAAGTGTGTAAGGTAAGTGTAAAGTGTGGAAAAAAGTTTTACTTACCTTAACTTCCTTCTGCAGGTGTCAGCCCTTCAGGTCTCGGAGTCAGAAATCTCACCGGCACAGAAAGCAGAATGGCCGTTGAGCTGTCAAAAGCTGCAGCCTCTGCTATTTGTTCTGCCGAGATCTCTAAATCAGCCTGAGAGGAAGGAATTAACTTAGAGGACAGATTGTCAGTGTTTGACAGCTTCAAGGAGCTGTCAAACGCTGATATTTCATCTGTCAAAAGCTCTTGACAGATGAAATGTCAATCTGTGACGTCACCTGTTGCCGGGCGGGCTCAACAAGGTCAATCAAGGGAAAATCGAGTGGGTTGGCCACAACTCGATGGAGGCGGGACTACAACCCCAAAAGTGGGAGTCCCGCCTCCTGCTCACCTCCATTGATAAAATCCAGGCCAGTGTGTCAGTGCACTACAGCATTGGAGTACTGCAAACACTGACAATCACTGCACATAGGTGCAGGGCTGCACCAAGGTTCTCCGATGACTCCCTCCATATGCTTATGGAGGGAGTCAGTGCACGCAAGGAGGTCCTCTTCCCTTCCGATGGGCGGAAGAGACCTCCCCAGGAGACCAAGACAGCCTGGATGCAGATTGCGGAGGAGGTTACAAGGAGGAATGTGGTCAGGAGGACCTGGGTGCAGTGCAGCAAATGTTTCAATGATCTCATTAGATCAGGAAATGTTAGTACAAAGCCACACTCAACTGTATCCTGCTTTGCCTCTCACAGTAGCTATACCATTGGACAGAATATTAATCAAGAAAAAGTAGGAGCTTGTAACAAAGGTAATGCAATAATCATGGGGGACTTTAATCTTCATATGGACTGGACAAATCAAACTGGCAAAGGTAGCCTGGAGGATGAGTTCATGGAATGCATTCGGGACAGTTTCCTAGAATAATACATCATGGAACCAACGAGGGGACAGGCTATTTTAGATCTTGTATTGTGTAATGAGACAGGGTTAATTAGCAATCTCATAGTAAAGGATCCTCTGGGGCAGAGTAATCATAATATGATAGAATTTCACATTAAGTTTGAGAGTGGCTTGCCTAAGTCCGAAACTAGAGTCTTAAACTTAAATAAAGCCAATTACATAGGTATGAGGGCCAAGTTGGCTAAGGTAGTTTGGAAAAATAGATTAAAAGGTATGTTGGTAGATAAGCAGTGGCTAGTATTTAAAGAAATATTTCATAATTCTCAACTAAAATACATTCCATTGAGAAACAAAAACTCCACGGGAAAAGTGATCCAACCGTGGCTAACTAAAGAAGTTAAGGGTAACATTAGATTGAAAGAAGAAGCTTATAATGTTGCAAAGAATAATAGTAAGCCTGAGGATTGGGAGAGTTTCAGAAACCAGCAAAGGATGACCAAAAAATTGATAAAAAGGGAAAAAAATAGAATATGAGAGAAAACTAGCAAAAAATATAAAAACAGATTGTAAGAGCTTCTACTAGTATGTAAAAAGAAAGAGAGTAAAAAAAGTAAACGTTGGTCCCTTAGAGGCTGAGACAGGAGAAATTATTATGGGGAATAAGGAAATGGCAGAAACGTTAAACAAATATTTTATATCTGTCTTCATAGTAGAAGACACAAAAAGCATACCAAAAATAGTGGCGAACCAAGGGTCTAATAAGGGTGAGGAACTTAACATAATTAATATAAGTAGAGAAAAAGTACTAGAGAAACTAATGGGTCTAAACGCCGACAAATCCCCTGCACCTGATGGCCTACATCCTAGGGTTCTAAAAGAGGTGGCTGCAGAGATAGTGGATGCATTGGCTTTGATCTTCCAAAATTCCCTAGATTCTAGAACAGTCCCAGCAGACTGGAAGGTAGCAAATGTAACACCCCTATTCAAGAACTACAAGCCAGTTAGCGTGACATCAGTCACTGGGAAAATGCTGGAATCCATTGTTAAGAAGTGGTATCAGGGCATTTAGAGAATCATAACATGATTAGGCAGAGTTAACACGGTTTTATGAAAGGGAACTCGTGTTTGACAAATTTATTAGAGTTTTTTGAGGATGTAACTAGCAGGGTAGGTAAAGGGGTACCAGTGGATGTAGTATATTTGGATTTCCAAAAGGCATTTGATAAGGTGCCACATAAAAGGTTATTACACAAGATAAGAGCTCATGGGTTGGGGGTAAAATAGTAGCATGGATAGCGGATTGGTTAACGGACAGAAAAGAGAGTAGGGATAAACGGGTCTTTTTCAGGTTTGCAAGCTGTAACTAGTGGGGTGCCGCAAGGATCAGTGCTGGGGCCTCAGCTATTTACAATCTATATTAATGACCTAGATGAAGGGACCAAGTGTAATGTATCCAAGTTGCTGATGATACAAAGCTAGGTGGGACAGTAAGCTGTGAGGAGAACACAAAGGGCTGGATTTTCCAAGCCCCGAGGAGGCGGGCGTAGAGGCGGGACAGCCGGTAAATTAGGAGAAAGTAGGGGAGGATGGCAAACCTTTTGCCAGGAGGCGGGAAGATGTGTTGCTTCGGGTCCCGTCTCTTGGAGGTGGGAAAGGCATTTAATCCTTTTAACTGCCTGTTAGCAGGTAGTTAACAGACAGAAAAAAGGATTAGTGCCATTTTACCTTCACAGGTGAAGGTTTCCTGACCTCGGAGAACTCCGCTGGGTTGGAGGAGACGTGAAGGAGGTCTGCGGCGGTCGGAGGCACCTGGAAGTAAAATGTAGAGGTGAGTGATGGGTGCAAGTGTGGAGTGGTAAGCATGCAAGGTGAGTGATAAGTTTCAAAAAATGTTCACTTACCTTGTTTTCTTCCTACAGCTTTCAGCCGCGCTGGATCGGGAGAGCCGACATCCTCCTTGTCAATTTCACAGACTGGCTGTTGGAACCTCCGAACCAACAGCCATGTGAAACTTACAAAGTTGAAGGGCTGGATTTTCATTGACCCGTGGAGGCGGGTTTGGAGGCATGTGGGGGGTTAAAATTGCGAAAACTGGCGGGCGGGCACAAGTTTGCCTCCATCCCGCCTCCACGCAATTTTCATTAAATCGTGTCTGCTGGTCCCGACTCCATCCCGCGTCTAAGAGGCGGGATAGGCTGTTAAGGCCCTTAATATGCACTAAATTGCCTCTATAATGCCATTTTGAAAGGCTTTTGTGATTTTAACCCTTGTTCTACATGAAGCACGCCTGTTCTGAACCACGATTGTGAAACCTGGCGGGGAGCACATTTGGCTGGCTGGCTGACTGGCTATGGGGATGCATATATGGATGGAGAGGAGACATATCTGGGAGTGGTGGTGTAAAAATATCTGGGAGCAGACTTAGGACTGCTGCTGCTCATTTTGCAGGCCCTCTCAGAGCAAAGGCCAGGCAGTCTTTGAAGACCTTCAATGCAGCAGCAATGATAACATCATCAAAGGCGACTTTCAGACTGAAAACACTAATTGGTTCATGGGTTCCCACATGCTGGAACTCAATTGCCCAATTAGGTGAAAATTGCATCAATTTCCCACATCCAATTGCAGTCGGGTGGATAACACGAAAAGTGGATGACACGACCCCAACCCGCCCCAGCATCAAAATCCAGCCCAATAGGTTTGATGAGTCCTGAACACATCAAACTAAAGAGAATGTCATTGTTTGACAGCTTCACAGAGCTGTCAAACACTGACATTCCTTCTTTCAAGAAGTCTTGACAGATAGCACGTCTGACGTTGACGTGCTCTGTCAGTGACTTCCTCCCGAATTGGTCTGCTGAACCCACAGGGCAGGTTTAACAAGGTCAATCAGGGGAAAATCCCTCTGGTTGGTCAGGCGAGGATGGAGGTGGGACATTGACATGACAAGCAGTAGTCCTGCACCCAACTCGACTCCATTCACAAAATCCAGCCCAAAGAGTCTGCAAAGGGATATAGATAGACTAAGTGAGTGGGCAGTAAGGTGGCAGATGGAGTATAATGTCAGAAATGTGAGGTTATTCACTTTGGTAGGAAGAATAGAAAATCAGAATATTTTTTAAATGGTGAAAAACTTTTAAATGTTGTTGTTCAGATAGATTTGTGTGTCCTCCTACAAGAAACACAGAACGCTAGCATGCAGGTACAGCAAGCAATGAGGAAGTCAAATGGCATGTTGGCCTTTATTGCAAGGGGGTTGGTTGGAGTATAAGAGTGAGGAAGTCTTGCTACAATTGTACAGGGCTTTGGTGAGACCACACCTGGAGTACTGTGCACAGTTTTGGTCTCCTTATCTAAGGAAGGATATACTTGCCTTGGAGGCGGTGCAACGAAGGTTCACTAGATTGATTCCTGGGATGAGAGGGCTGTCCTATGATGGGAGATTGTGTAGAATGGGCCTATACTCTCTGGAGTTTTGAAGAATGAGAGGTGATCTCATTGAAACTTACAAGGTTCTGAAGGGGATTGACAGGGTAGATGCTGAAAGGTTGTTTCCCCTGGCTGAGTGTCTAGAACTAGGGGACATAATCTCAGAATAAGGGGTAGGCCATTTAAGACTGAGGTGAGGAGGAATTTCTTCACTCAGAGGATTGTGAATCGTTGGAATTCTCTGCCCAGAGGGCTGTGAATGCTGAGTCAAGGCTGAGACAGATATATTTTTGGACTCATGGGGAATCAAGGGATATGGAGATCGGGCAGGAAAGTGGAGTTGAGGTCAATGATCAGCCATGATTTATTGAATGGCGGAGCAGGCTTGAGGGGCCATATGGCCTACTACTGCTCTTATTTCTTATGTTCTTATCACATCCCCATTTCACTCTGCCTACCCTACCCTACTCCTGCACATCCTTACTCACACCAACATACCTTGAACGTCCGTCCATCCATCCCTCTCTCTCTATCTACATTATCACATCCCCATCTCACTAGCCACCCCTCACACTCACCCTCATCCTCGTGCAATCATACCAACTAACAACACACAAGGGTAGCCACTTTGCTGTTTTATCCAATGTTTATGTCAAGTTTTCGTTAATGTGCTGTCAAACATAAAAATCTTTATTTTCAACACTTTCCGGTCTTGGACAGATCTGTATGCACCTTTGGAAGTGGCTTAGTGAGTTGCAGTGAATGGTGAGACATAATGTTACCTCCCGCAATGGTGATGAGAGTGAAAGGAATGGCTTGGGCATTGTAGGGATGTTTTATGGTGTTGGTGTCGGATGGTGCCAACCTGGCGCATTATGTGGCAGCCATATGGGTGGGTACAGCATAAAGTTAAGTACATTTAGTCATGATGAGACCATCCCTGGCCTCCTGGGCAGCAATGTGCTCGGGTGCTGATGCCCTCTGTCCTGTGCAGCATCAGGTGTTTGTGGAGAAGGTTGGTGTTGTTGTCGGTGTTGTTGGTGTGCCTGGTGCTGCTGGTTTTGGGGCTGATCGTGGTCGGATTCTGAGAACCAAGGTGAGTCAGTATAAACAGCACCCATATTGATGAATAGATGGCAGGTGAAGTACAGATGACAGAAGCATTCTGTCAATGGTGAGAGAGGTTCTTCCAATGAGGTGAGACTGAATGAAGACTTTGCTGGAAAGACTTGCAGCCTGCAGAATCTGTGCTGGAAATGGACTGAGCAACAGCTTCTGCCTGAGGAAAGTTATCATCTGTCAGGTGGGAGCTTTTACTGTATATTTGATGCTGTCAAGTAATCAGTTGGAACAATGGCCACGGAACTCCCGCCTCAGGTTGACAGACGTGGTTCCCGAGCTGCGTGAATCCCGTGGCCATGCAGGGAAATTTAAAAAGTAAGTGAAAAAAGGCTCTATGTGCCTGTAAACTACCTGATAATGATTTCAATTGGGTCGCCCGCCGCTGCCGGCCGGGTTGGCTCCGCGATGACAGACGCGCCTGGGGGAAAGGCGCGCGGAAGCGGGATGACAACGGGTTCCTGACCCGCTGCCAAAAATAACAACTTTCCCACCCGACCCGCCACCGATCGCACCCGCTACCACCCCGGAAAATTCCGGCCTTAATCTCTGTTGCCTTATACCATCCTTATATCTACCGGTTCTTTATCTATCGCACTCTTACTTATTTTCTCTGTGGAGTTTCCTGATGTGAACATTATTTCCATTGACTGGCACAAACACGCAATGAGAACCCAGTCTTCCATGGAGCCTCACAGGACTCCTTCACAAACTGTAGCTACGCACTATCTGACTTTGTAATGATTTAATGCTAGTTATATTTTTCCATCGAAGTGTCAGAATAAACCTAACACACGTTTCTTGACCTGAATGTGCAATTGCCATCTTTTGCCCAATTCAAAACCAGAAAGGAGGGGGGGAGTACGTTCATTATATGGACTGCAGCGGTTCAAGAAGAAGGCCCCCCACCACCTTGTCGAGGGCAACTGGGGATGGGCAATAAATGCCGGCCTTGCCAGTGATCCTAATATCCCGAGAATGAATAAAAAAATGGAGGATGGGAAGGTAGCTTGAATTCTGATGCTTTCTTTGCTGCAGATAAAAATTCATAGATAACCCAAATAAGAATGCCTCCACACCATAAGACATAAATCTGTGGCAAAATTGAATCTTTGTTTTGAAAAACATACTTTTAGTGTCCGTCTTGCCTTAGACATTGTGGCCGGAATTTTCACTGTCTGACGCGTTGGCAGTGGGGGAGCCCTGGAGCACGTGGGGAACCCAGAAGTTTCAGCGGCACGTTTGTCAGTGGCTTTTTAACGAAGCCACTGCATTAGCATCTGACTGCCGGGTTTCCGCAAGCGGGCGTGACGGCATCACGCATGAGACTCTTTATGCTGAACTATTTAAAGGGACCCTGCGAAAATGAATGTTGAAGGATTGTCCAGGTGGGGGAACAGAGGAAGAAACTGCGTGAATGGAGTCCCAACGTGGCAAGGCTGCACCTCGCTTAAATGATGTCCCCCTAGAGCTGATGCTGCGTTCTGTAAGGGACCGCAGGGAGAATCTCTTCCCACTCCGACTCCAGCACGTCACTCCTCATATGTACTTAGCTTACAGGTGCACCTATTCCTATCTGTCCAGGCACCTGAAGTGCATCTTCAGCATTCCAATTGCTTGCTCGATGGCAGTTCTCATGGTCATGTGGCTTTGATTGTATTTCTCCTGGCCTCTTTGTTTGGGCTCCTAACGCGTGTCATCAGCCACGTCTTCAGGGGGGTTGCCCTTGTCTTCAAGGAGCCAGCCGCTAACTCTGCTTTGAGGTCTGAAGAGCTCTGGGAGGGTGGACTGGCGCAGGACGAAAGCATCACGGCAGCTGCCTGGGAATCTTGCACACACCTGCACGATAATCTTTATGTGGTTGCGTACGAGCTGAACATTGATGGAGTGGAAGCACTTGCGGTTGATGAAGACTGCAGGGTGATCTGGGGCACCTTGATTGCCACATGTGTGCGATCGATGACTCCCTGGACCTGTGGGAAGTCACTCAGAGCTGCAAAGCCGAACGCCCGCTCATTCTGACTGGCCTCATCTATTGCAAAATTGCCGGTCCTGACAAACATGGCATTGGTCACCTGAGTGATGCATTTATGGGCAGCAGAGTGTGAGATTCTACAGATATCGCCTGCAGATCCCTGGAAGTAGCCAGAGGCAAAGAAATTGAGGGCGGTGGTGACTTTGACAGCCACTGGCAAAGCATGCCCACGAGTTGCACTGGGCAGGAGGTCTTCTTCCAGGAGGCTGCAAATGTCTGCAACCACCTGACGCGATACCCTGAAGCTCCTGAGGCACTGGACTTCAGACATGTCCAGGAAGCTGATCCTCTGCCTATATACCCTGAGTTGGGGGTATCGCCTCCTGCGGTTGCACCCCTGTGCTCATCCCCTCTCGCCTGTGGAGCAGCAGGTCGGTGAGGAGAAGGCTGCTGCTGCTCCTGCTGGTGCTTCTCCTGCTGTCGGTGCTGTCGCTGCTGATGCTCATCTTGGTCCTCATCTAAGGTCCAAGATAAAGCTGCATAAGCTGAACTGATGCTTGACAGATGGAAAGTGTAGGTCAGGCTCACAAAAACCCAAGGTAGCAGAAATGACCTCCAAAGTAGTGGAAATCAGCTGCAAAGTAGTGAAAGCACCCTCTCCAGAAACCTTTCACTTAGGCAAGGAAGCAGGCGTGAGTTCTGAGTACTGCCCGTCATTTGGTCAGCCCCCTCAATTCGCGCTGTCATCGCGCCTTGCTTTCACTGGCGAGTTCCACGAAGCACGGAAAATGTGTGCACTCAGAGTTAAAGCTCAAATTTGGAGTTAAAACAGCTCCTAATTGCCTCTTAGCTGCTCCTAATTGCCTCTTAATATCTTTCAATTGCCAACCCGCCTCTCCCATGGGGGATTCTCGCACGCAGCCTAAAGCGCTGTAGTTAAAAGCGGAAGTCAGTGGGTTCGATCTGCCTTCCTGACCCATTTCATCCCTTTTAACAACCCGCTCGCTCCCAAACACACTCACATTTTTGGGTAGAAATTCCCCCTTTGAGACATTTTACTTACAGATTGTTTGCCAAAGCAACTGGGCACCAATCCAATGTGTAGTATAAACAGAGTGGGGATGTGATGATTTACAAAAAGTAAAACACTAATGATTTAAGATAATTGACATATAAGATAATTAACATAGATTTAAGCTAATTGCCAAAAATCCAGGAAGGAATCCAGGAAAAGAGGAGGTTTTTTTTTAAGCAGTGAGTTGCTATGGTCGGGTATGCGCTGCCTGAAAGGGTGGTGGAAGCAGATTCAACAGCAACTTTCAAAAGTGAATTGGATAAATGCTTGAAAGAGAAATTTGCAGGGCTCTGGGGAAAGAGCGTGGTATAATTGGACAGCTCTTTCAAAGAGCTGGCACAGACATGATGGGCCGAGTGGCCTCCTTCTGTGCTGTATGATTCTACAATGCAGGTGGAACAAAATCATTCTTTTTTGTTCATGATAATTATACATAAGAAACAAAAAAAAGGAAGACTTGCATTGATATAGCGCCTTTCACGACCACCGGACATCCCAAAGCGCTTTACAGCCAATGAAGTACTTTTTGAAGTGTAGGCACTGTTGTAATGTAGGAAACGCGGCAGCCAATTTACAAACAGCAATGTGATAATGACCAGATGATCTGTTTTACTGAGGGTGACGATAAATATTGGCTAGGACACTAGGGATAACTAGGGATCAGAGGGACCTTGGTGTGCATGTACATAGATCCCTGAAGGCAGCAGGACAGGTAGATAAGATGGTTAAAAAGGCATATGGGATACTTGCCTTTATTAGCCGAGGCATAGAATATAAGAGCAGGGAGGTTATGATGGAGCTGTACAAAACGCTAGTTAGGCCACAGCTGGAATACTGTGTGCAGTTCTGGTCGCCACACCATAGGAAGCATGTGATTGCATTGGAGAGGGTGCAGAGGAGATTCACCAGGATGTTACCTGGGCAGCAGCGCTTCAGCTATGAAGAGAGACTGGACAGGCTGGGGTTGTTTTCCTTTGAGCAGAGAAGGCTGAGGGGGGACCTGATTGAGGTGTACAAAATTATGAGGGGCATAGATAGGGTAGATAGAAAGGAACTTTTCCCCTTAGTAGAGGGGTCAATAACCAGGGGGCATAGTTTCAAGGTAAGGGGCAGGAGGTTTAGAGGGGATTTGAGGAAAAACTGTTTCACCCAGAGGGTGGTTGGAATCTGGAACTCACTGCCTGAAAGGGTGGTAGAGGCAGGAACCCTCAACATTCAAGAAGCATTTAGATGAGCACTTGAAACGCCATAGCATTCAAGGCTACGGACCAAGTGCTGGAAAATGGGATTAGAATAAATGGGGCTTGATGGCCGGCACGGACACGATGGGCCGAAGGGCCTCTTTCTGTGCTGTATAACTCTATGACTCTATGACTGTATAATGCCCCTGCCCTTCTTCGAAATAGTGCCATGGGCTCTTTTACGTCCACCTGAGAGAGCAGACGGGGCCTCGGTTTACCGTCTCAGCTGAAAGACAGCACCTCCGACAGTGCAGCACTCCCTCAGTCCTGCACTGGAGCGTCAACCTAGATTTGTATGCCTGGAGTGGGACTTGAATCCACAACCTTCTGACTCAGAGGCAAGGGTGGGAAAATATACTCCATAAGAAGAATGGCCAATTCTCCTTGGTGTCCTCTTAATAGAGGCCAAAGATAATGGCTGTTGCAGCATATACCTTGGCAGACGTTAGAATATTTTGCTTAGATGAAGGGGAAAAGGAGGATTTGTGACAGTTAGAGGATATTAGTCTGGAATATATGACAACTCTGTTGTTAATCCCCTATGTGCCGTTCACTCTTAACTTTTAACAATCCATTTGATGTTAATGCAAAGGAAATTTCAGAAATAGGTACCCTATTAGCTGGCCTCAAATTTCCCCAGAATTTAATGATGTAGTGGTCACCGTACTTCACTATAGTGTTTTGTGTGAGTATCAGAGAGATTACCAAAACGGGCATTTATTTCCCACTGCTGCTGTACTTTTGAGGCAAGAAAATGGCTGGGCAAATTTAGCCAGCACTCAGCAGAAATATGGCCCAATACGACAGGAATCCCACGGCCACTAAGTCTTTTTCCAATCCAACAGCCAAATCTATGGTCAGAGACCAACTTCAGACGACTTCTAATTTTGCTTTAGGATATCCAGCAACATAGATTTGCAGAAAGTGAATGTGTTTGGTCTGGATTGCCAATAATCAAAATATCAACAATTCATTGATTTTGCGTTATTCAATATAAAGTCGATTAAAAAGGAGAGACAGACAATTTTTCCCTCTCTCCCTTCTGTCCCTGTGAATTATATGTATTTAAACAAGGTATTCATGAAATTGCAAGTGTTTGCAATGCTTTTGGTGTTCCATAATTGCATTTGGCAATTTTTGAAAGTTGCACAGGATACTCGGAAGGCACAGGCCTAAAGAATATGTGGTACAGAATTGTTAACAGCCTCGGTCAAGGCCAACAAAATAAGGATGAATGCTCTTCAAAATCTGCCAATGCTGTAATATGTAGGATAAACCCTTTCTAAGCAAAAAGTAATTAATTTTCAAATAAGCGAGTGGCCTTTTATTCTGACTCACAAATTGCCAGCAGGGTATAAAATATTATCACATTAACTCCTAGTATTTGGTTTGATTGACAAAGATAGCGATGAGATAAGTGAAAATTGCTAAAATTATCTTTTTTTTTTCTTTCTCAAAAGACATCATTATAACATTTGGCATCGCAATCCCTGAATCCATTTTCTGCAATGAGTGTTGAATGAAGCCACAACAAAGACATGTCACTGGAAAACACATAGGGCTGGATTTTCATTGACCCGTGGCGGCGGGTTTGGAGGCGTGTGGGGGGTTAAAATTGCAAAAACTGGCGGCGGGCACAAGTCCGCCTCCATCCCGCCTCCACGCAATTTTCATTAAATCGTGTCTGCTGGTCCCGACTCCGTCCCGCTTTTAAGAGGCGGGATAGGCTGTTAAGGCCCTCAACAAGCACTAAATTGGCTCTATAATGCCATTTTGAAAGGCCTTTGTGATTTTAACCCTTGATCTACGTGAAGCACGCCTGTTCTGAACCACGATTGTGAAACCTGGCGGGAGCACATTTGGATAGCTGACTATCAGCTGCAGGTCCACTATTACAACGGAGATGTGATGAAGGTAGTAGTAGTATTAGGTCTGAAAGTCGCCTCTGATGCTGCTGCATCGAAGATCTTCGGAGACTGCCTGGCCTTTTGTGTGAGAGGACCTGGATGCAAAAAATTTCTCTCTCTCTCTCTCTCTCTGTCAGCAGACTTAGAGCTGCTGCTCATTTTGCATCCAGGTCCTCTCACAGCAAAGGCCAGGCAGTCTCTGACCTTCAATGCAGCAACAATGATGACATCATCAGAGGCGACTTTCAGACTGAAACCACTAATTGGTTCATGGGTTCCCACATGCTGGAACTCAATTGCCCAATTAGGTGAAAATTGCATCAATCTCCCACATCCAATTGCAGTCGGGTGGATAACACGAAATGCGGATCACACGACCCCAACCCGCCCCAGTATCAAAATCCAGCCCTTAGGGCTGGATTTTCATTGACCCGTGGAGGCGGGTTTGGAGGCGTGTGGGGGGTTAAAATTGCGAAAACTGGCGGGCGGGCACAAGTCCGCCTCCATCCCGCCTCCACGCAATTTTCATTAAATCGTGTCTGCTGGTCCCGACTCTGTCCTGCCTCTAAGAGGCGGGATAGGCTGTTAAGGCATTTAACAAGCACTAAATTGGCTCTATAATGCCATTTTGAAAGGGCTTTGTGATTTTAACCCTTGTTTTATGTGAAGCACGCCTGTTCTGAACACGATTGTGAAACCTGGCGGGAGCACATTTCGAAAGCTGACTATCAGCTGCAGGTCCACTATTACAATAGGAGAAGTAGTAGTAGGAAAAATATCTGGGAGCAGACGTAGGGCTGCTGCTGCTCATTTTGCCTTCAGGTTCTCTCACAGCAAAAGCCAGTCTCTCTCTCTCTCTCTCTCTCTTCCATCCAGGTCCTCACACAGCAAAGGCCAGGCAGTCTCTGAAAAAATTCAATGCAGCAGTAATGATGACATCATCAGAGGCGACTTTCAGACTGAAAACACTAATTGGTTCATTGGTTCCCACATGCTGGAACTCAATTGCCGAATTTGGTGAAAATTGCATCAATCTCCCACATCCAATTACAGTCGGGTGGATAACACGAAAAGTGGATAACACGACCCCAACCCACCCAAGTATCAAAATCCAGCCCATAGAACCCCCCTGGTTTCAATAAAACTAGATTGGGAAAAATGGGTTTAATGAGTAAGAGACAAATCTAAAGGGCTGGATTTTCAATGACCCGTGGAGTCGGGTTTGGAGGGGGGGGGTTAAAGTTGCATATTCGGGGGTCCCGACCCCATCCCGCCTCCAACCCGCCTCCATGCCAGTTTCTCTGGCGGCGGGTACCCGACCTGTGCTGAGACCCGACTCCCTGAGGCGGGAAGGGATTAGTGACAATTAACTGCCTGTTAACAGGTAGTTAACAGGCAGTTTTTTGCATAATCCCTATTTTAAAAAGAAAAGTGTGGGCTTCCCGACAGGTGGCAACCACTCCAAGTTATCGGGGTGGGCCGTGGGTCTGCAGGGGTTGGAGGGGTCGATATGTCCGGTGGGCAGGTGAGTGATGGGTGCATGTGTGCAGAGGTAAGTGTGTAAGGTAAGTGCTAAGTGTTGAAAAAAGTTTTACTTACTTTAACTTCCTCCTGCAGGTGTCAGCCCTTCAGTTCTCGGGAGTTAGAAATCTCACCGGCACAGAAAGCAGGAAAGCCGTGGTTCTGTCAAAAACTGCAGCCTTCTGTTTTCTGTGGTGGAATGATTTCTAACTCAGCCTGAGAGGAAGGACTGAAGTTAGAAATCATATTGTGAGTGTTTGACAGCTTCACAGAGCTGTCAAATGCTGATATTTCATCTGTCAAAAGCTATTGACAGATGGAATGTCAATCTGTGACGTCACCTGTTGCCGGGTGGCCCTTAATTATAGAAACATAGAAACATAGAAGATAGGAGCAGGAGTAGGCCATTCGGCCCCTCGAGCCTGCTCCGCCATTCGATGAGATCATGGCTGATCATCCACACTCAGTACCCTGTACCTGCCTTCTCCCCATATCCCTTGATACCTTTAGCTTTAAGAAATATATCTAACTCATTCTTGAATATATTTAATGACTTGGCCTCAACTACCTTCTGTAGTAGAGAATTCCACAGGTTCACCACTCTCTGGGTGAAGAAATTCTTCCTCATTTCTGTTCTAAATGGCTTACCCGTTATCCTTAGATTATGACCCCTGGTTCTGGACTCTCCAACCATCGGGAACATTCTTCCTGCATCTAGTTTGTCCAGACATGTCAGAATTTTATATGTTTCGATGAGATCCCCTCTCATTCTTCTATACTCCAGCGAGTATAAGCCCAATCGACCCAATCTCTCCTCATATGTCATTCCTGCCATCCCAGGTATCAGCCTTGTGAATCTTCGCTGAACTCCTTCCATGGCAAGAACATCCTTCCTCAGATAAGGCGACCAAAACTGCACACAGTACTCAAGGTGTGGTCTCACCAAGGCCCTGTACAACTGCAGCAGGACATTCCTGTTCCTATACTCAAACCCTTTCGCTATGAAGGCCAACATACCATTTGCCTTCTTCACCGCCTGCTGCACCTGCATGCTTACTTTCAGCGACTGGTGCACAAGGACACCCAGGTCTCGTTGCACTTCCCCTTCTCCCAATCTATTGCCATTCAGATAGTAGTCTGCCTTTCTGTTTTTGACACCAAAGTGGATAACCTCGCACTTATCCACGTTATATTGCATCTGCCACATTTCTGCCCACTCACCCAACCTGTCCAAATCATCCTGGAGTTTCTCAGTATCCTCCTCACAGCACACACCCCAACCCAGCTTTGTGTCATCTGCAAACTTGGAGATATTACATTTAGTTCCCTTATCTAGATCATTAATGTATATTGTGAATAGCTGGGGTCCAAGGACCGATCCCTGCGGTACCCCACTAGTCACTGCTTGCCACTCGGAAAAAGACCCATTAATTCCTACTCTCTGCTTTCTGTCCGCCAACCAGTTCTCTATCCAAGTCAATACCTTGCCCCCAATCCCATGTGCCTTAACTTTACACGCTAATCTCTTATGCGGGACCTTATCTAAAGCCTTTTGAAAGTCCAAATACACCACATCTACTGGTTCTCCCTTATCTATTTTCCCAGTTACATCCTCAAAAAATTCCAGTAGATTAGTGAAGCACGATTTACCTTTTGTAAATCCATGTTGACTTTGTCCGATCCTGTCACTGTTTTTCAAGTGCTCAGCTATTACATCCTTTATAATGGACTCTAGCATTTTCCCACTACCGATGTCAGGCTTACCGGTCTGTAATTCCCCGCTTTCTCTCTACCACCCTTTTTGAATAGTCGGGTAACATTAGCTGCCCTCCAATCCATGGGTACAGTTCCAGATTCCATCGAATGTTGGAAGATGATCAGCAATGCATCTACTATTTCTAGGGCCACTTCCTTAAGTACCCTAGGATGTAGATTATCAGGCCCTGGGGATTTATCGGCCTTCAATCCCGTCAATTTCCCTAACACCATTTCCCTGCAAATACTGACTTCTTTCAGTTCCACCCTTTCATCAGACCGTATGTTCTCCAACATCTCTGGGAGGTTATTTGTGTCCTCCTTTGTGAAGACAGAACCAAAATATGCATTTAATTGGTCTGCCATTTCTTTGTTCCCCATTATAAGTTCCCCCGCTTCTGACTGCAAGGGACCTACACTTGATTTCACTAATCTTTTTCTCTTCACATATCTATAAAAGCTCTTACAGTCAGTTTTTATGTTCCCAGCAAGCTTACTTTCATACTCTATTTTCCCCGTCTTAATTAATCCCTTTGTCCTCCTTTGTTGAATCCTAAACTGCTCCCAATCCTCAGGGCTACCGCTTTTTCTGGCCAATTTATATGTCCTCTCCTTGGATCTTATGCTATCCCTAATATCCCTTGTTAGCCACGGTTGAGTCACCCTTTTTGTTTTATTCTTATGCCACACTGGGATGAACAAATTCTGTAGTTCATCCATGCAGTCTTTGAATGTTTGCCATTGCCTATCCACCGTCAACCCCTTGAGTGACATTCCCCAATCAATCCTACCCAATTCGCGCCTCATACCATCCTAGTTTCCTTTATTTAAATTCAGGACCCTAGTCTCTGATTCAACTACTTCACTCTCCATCCTAATGAAGAATTCTATCATATTATGATCACTCTGATCCGAGGGGCCTCGTACAACAAGATTGCTAATTAATCCTTTCTCATTACATAATACCCAGTCGAAGATGGCCTGATCTCTGGTTGGTTCCTCGACATATTGTTCCAGAAAACCATCTCGTAAACATTCTAGGAATTCCTCCTCCACAGTATTTTTACTAATTTGGTTAGCCCAATCTATATGTAAATTAAAGTCACCCATGATGACTGCTGTGCCCTTACTGCATGCTTCTCTAATTTCCCTTTTAATGCCGTCCCCAACCTCCGTATTACTGTTTGGAGGTCTATATACCACTCCCACTAACGTTTTCTGCCCCTTGTTATTTCTCAGTTCTACCCATACAGATTCTGCATCATCAGAGCTAATATCCTTCCTTTCAATTGTGTTAATCCCCTCTTTAACCAGCAATGCTATCCCACCTCCCTTTCTTTTTTGCCTATCTTTCCTAAATATTGAATAACCCTGGATGTTGAGTTCCCAGCCTTGGCCACCCTGGAGCCATGTTTCTGTAATCCCAATCAAATCGTATTCATTTACCTCTATTTGCGCAGCTAATTCATCCACCTTGTTCCGAATGCTCCTTGCATTAAGACACAAAGCCTTCAGGCTTGTTTTTTTAACGCTCTCAGACCGATATGAATTATTATTTACTGTGACCATGTTTGATTTAAACCGTTGAGTTCTTTGCCTTCTACTTTTGTTTTTCTCCTTCCTGTCTTTAGCTTTTATCCTTGTTTCCCTTTCCTCTGTCTCCCATCTCAGGTTCCCAACCCCCTGCCACTTTAGTTTAAACCCTCCCCAACAGCACTAGCAAACACTCCCCCTAGGACATCGGTCCCTGGCCCTGCCCAGGTGCAGACCGTCCCGTTTGTACTGGTCCCACCTCCCCCAGAACCGGTTCCAATGTCCAAGGAATTTGAATCCCTCCCCCTTGCACCATTCCTCTAGACACGTATTCATTTGAAATATCCTCCAATTTCTATTCTGACTAGCACGTGGCACTGGTAGCAATCCTGAGATTACTACCTTTGAGGTCCTCTTTTTTAATTTACCTCCTAACTCCCTATATTCTGCTTTTAGGACCTCATCCCATTTTTTACCTATATCGTTGATGCCTATGTGCACCACGACAACTGGCTGTTCGCCCTCCCCCTCCAAAATGTTCTGTAGCCGCTCCGAGACGTCCTTGACCCTTGCACCAGGGAGGCAACACACCATCCTGGAGTCTCGTTTGCGGCCGCAGAAACGCCTATCTATTCCCCTTACAATTGAATCCCCTATCACTATAGCTCTTCCACACTTTTTCCTCCCAGCCTGTGCAGCAGAGCCACCCATGGTGCCAGGAAGTTGGCTGCTGCTGCCTTCCCCTGATAAGTCATCCCCCCAACAGCATCCAAAGTGGTATATCTGTTTGAGAGGGGGATGGCCACAGGGGACCCCTGCACTTCCTGCCTGCACCTCTTACTCTGCCTGGTGGTCACCCATTCACTTCCTGCCTGTACACCCTTTACCTGTGGTGTGACCAACTCGCTAAGTGTGTTATCCACAATGTTCTCAGCGTCGCGAATGCTCCAATATGCATCCATCCGCAGCTCCAGCGCCGCAATTGGGCGGGCTCAACGAAGTCAATCAAGGGAAAATACAGCGGGTTGGCCACATCTCGATGGAGGCGGGTTCACAAGCCAGAATGTGCGATTCCCGACACCAACCCGACCCCAGATTCAAAATCCAGCCCAAAGTCTCAGCACTAAAACACACACCTTGCTTTAAGAGGTGCCACCCCCTCTAAATTGGCGAGCTACCCATCAGCACTGAGAAACGTGTGGGTAGCTGTCAATTATATTCAATGAGGCCCAACCATCAAAATGGTTTGGGCCTACCATGGATTTGATTGGGTGTGCGACCTCTCACCCCGCCCACTGGACGCCGAAACAGCACCAGAAGTCAAAATTGCCCTCACTGAGTCTTATACCAGGAATTTAAGTATAATTCCGCCAAACATAGAAAACATAGAAACATAGAAAAATAGGAGCAGGAGTAGGCCATTCGGCCCTTCGAGCCTACTCCGCCATTCAATATGATCATGGCTGATCCTCTATCTCAATACCATATTCCCGCTCTCTCCCCATACCCCTTGATACCTTTTGTGTCTAGAAATCTATCTATCTCCTTCTTAATTATATTCAGTGACTTGGCCTCCACAGCCTTCTGTGGTAGAGAATTCCACAGGTTCACCACCCTCTGAGTGAAGAAATGTCTCCTCATCTCAGTCCTAAATGTCCTACCCCATACCCTGAGACTGTGACCCCTCATTCTAGACCCCCCCCAGCCAGGGGAAACATCCTCCCTGCATCCAGTCTGTCTAGCTCTGTCAGAATTTTAAACGTTTCAATGAGATCCCCTCTCATTCTTCTGAACTCTGGTGAATACAGGCCCAGTCGACCCAATCTCTCCTCATACAACAGTCCTGCCATCCCAGGAATCAGTCTGGTGAACCTTCGCTACACTCCCTCTATGGCAAGTATATCCTTTCTTAGGTAAGGAGACCAAACTTCCGTCAAAGTTAGAGTGAACGAGCTGGAGAAGCCCCAAGACAATTCCCAGCATGTGATTATTGAAGTCTCCTGAACTGACATTAGATCAACAGTGTCCGTGTGTGGTTTTCACTCAAGAAGTTGGAAGGGAGATTCTTATTTTGCTGAATCACATTAACTATTGAAAAACTATCTTTGGTGTTAATTGATTAACGTATTGGACAACACTGAACCAGCGCCAGCCTCATGTATCTTTGGAGCCGCAACAGCCTGAGAGCTGCCTACTTTTTTAACCGCTAATTATGAATAAGACCTTCAGTGTGAATGAAACAGATACAAAATGGCCTATAGCTTACAGAGGAGAAATTGTAACTCAAAAAATGAGAAGAAAACAAATGACAATGCATTTTTAAATATCATGGGGGAAAAATTCAGCTGCTTGCGCCTCCCGTTAGCGCCTTAAGAGGGCGCTAATGGGGCGTAAAGCAGCTAACGCCCGGGCGCAGCGCCGCCCACGCCTCCCGCAAAATTCAGCGGGAGGTTAGCGGCGGCACCAGCCGGTAGCGCCCTGTGGCGCTGCGCCGCCGGCGATGACGTCATCGCCGTGCGCAGCACCCCGCTCGCGCTCCAGCCGCGATCTTCAGTCGCGCCCCCTGATTTACCGCCAGACGCTATGTCCGACGGGTTCAGGGAGGCGTACGTGCGGCCGGGGCGGCGATATTTAAAGGGGAGGTGGCAGGCGGCCATTTTTGTTGCTGGCCGCCTGCCAGCACCTGCCCCCGTTGCTGTCCCCGGCCCCCGTGAAGCCCCCCCCACCGTGAAGTGCCGGCTGCGCTCCAAGAGCCCGGCACTTCTCTTGAGTGCCGGGCTCTTTTGCCGGCACTCTCGATCCCTGGAGGCCCAGCAGGGCCCCGGTTCGCGCTGCGCAGGGTCCCTCCCCTTTAAGAAGGGGAGGAAGGCCTGCAATACCGCGGCGTGACGTGCCGCAGCGCCTGGCGCTGCGGCACGTAGCGCCAGGATATTCCCTCGCAGCGCCCCAAGAGGGATGCGGGCTGCTTCCAGTGGCGCCCCGCTTCCCTCTTGGGGCGCAACCACTGAAGTTCCGGCGCGGGGCCGCTAATTTTTTCGGGGCGCTAAAAGTAGCGCCCCGGCGAGGTTAGCACCCCAAATGGGGCGCGACTCAATTTTTACCCCCATGACTTTGCATCATATTTTGTAACTCATACTGTAATGTTTGGCATTTAAAATCGCCATAAAATCAATAGAATTTTCAGCAAAGACAGGACAGTGAAATCACAGTGCAATACATCCCTGTACTTAGTTTCTATCCTTGTTGTGATCTACATAACTCAGCATGACACTGATGGACACAAATACACAAATTCTATCCTTTAATCCATCCAGATGCTTGCTAAAGTGTGGGCCATTATCTCTTTAACAAACCTCCTGGTTGTTGTTTGACCACCCAGCCATTATTTTATCTCCTCGGGGCAACTAAGTTTTTCTTTTCTATTTTACTTCTTAAGCACCGTCAATTCAATTCCTAATAAATCGAGGGGGAAGAGATTTGCTAGTCTTCCTCTAGGTTATCATTTGGATGATATTTTCCCCCTCCAACTTCAGCCCTCTTTTCCTGGAAGTAGTCGTCCAGTACCTTGCACAAGTTGCCTTTGCCCTTAGTTGAAGGTACTGACTTGCTAAGGTACAGTTCCATGCTGCCCTTTAGTATCACCCAGCGCTGAGGCAAAGAGAGCAGCACAAAGCAGGCTTTAAGCTCACTGACCTTTACAATGGCTGGCCTTGCACGATTTTGCAAAGTCTGTTCATTTAAATATTACCTGCCCTTTATTCATATGTGACACCGGATAGCCAGTTGTCAGTGGCCTATACAACTGCGGAGGCATCATAGCCTAACTTGACCCTGCTGCCGGTTAGCAATGAGGATTGGGAACCATGGTTGATTCCGATCCCCCTCTGCCTAGTGGCAAACCCTGCATGTGACAGCAGTAGAACAAACAGATGATTTGCTCCACTGCCTGTGCATACAGTTTTTGTGCGAGGCTTTGTCACAAACCAATTAGCTCAAAACTAAGCCTGATTTTCTGTAAATTAGACTCCTGTCCACAGTATGACAGGAATTCAGGTCGAACGTTCTGGAAAATGAGACTATTTTTTGCTCTGTGCAACTGTGCCGTTTGAATACATAAAAAAATGCCAGCCCTTGCTCCTGAGGCTGAGGAGGTGTGCAGTTTTCGCACCCCCTCTCCCCCCAGGTCCAAGGACTTGTCATAAAAGAGTTTTCCTGGCAATTTACTTTTTCTTTTAAATTAGTTCTTCATGTACTTCACCAACAAAGTACGTGTCCATTTGAAATCTCTCCAGCAGGAATCGAGTGTGACTCTTTTGGAGTCCATCTTTTTTTAGGACATTTGCTTCCCCCTTTTCTCTAGGCCTCCTCTCCTGAATTTAAAGCCGGGCTTCTCCTACTCGCTCGCTGTAACTTTGGCGAAGGAGCTGCGGAAAAATGGCGCAAACAGCGTTTGTACCATTTTCCTGGGGTTTCTATGGTTCTAACACCAAAGTTATTGTGGACGAGCTGGAGAATGCTGGAGAATGCCCATGGAAATTCACCCCCATTGACTCCATGCCCATCTGGGGCAAGGTTCCATGGGTGCTGTGTGCCCTTCAATATATCACTCAAATGGCTGGTCTTCAGCGTCAACCTAGAAAGTGAGTGTCAATGGGCTAGTTGACCATGGAGATCATCCAGCCAATCCTACATCCAATTCCGCACACTTTCTAACAGAGGCATTGGATAGCATCCAGGAGCGGCTAACCCGGGCTGACTATATCCTCCTAACTCAGGGTGGTGAGACCTAGGGAATGGTAGCATAGTGGTAATATTACTGGGCTAGTAATCCCAGAGGCCTGGACTAATGATCCAAATCCCACCACGGCAGCTGGGGAATTTAAATTCAGTTCATTAAATAAATCTGGAATAAAAAGCTAGTATCAGTAATGGTAAACATGAAACTATCGGATTGCCGTAATAACCCGGTTCACTAATCTGCTGTCTTTACCTGGTCTGGCCTATATGTGATTCCAGACCCACAGCAATGTGGTTGACTCTTAACTGCCCTCTGAAATGGCCTAGCAAGCCACTCAGTTGTAACAAACTGCTACGAAACACAATAATAATAATGGAACTGGACGAACCACCCGGCACTGGCTATGGACACGGCAACGGCACACCCAGCCCAGTCCTGCAAAGTCCTCCTCACCAACATCTGAGGACTTGTGCCAAAATTGGGAGAGCTGTCCCACAGACTAGTCAAGCAACAGCCTGACATAGCCATATTCACGGAATCATACCTTGCAGCCAATGTCCCAAACTCCTCCATCACCATCCATGGGTATGTCCTGTCCCACCGGCACGACAGACCCACCAGGGGTGGTGGCACTGTCGGGAAGGAGTTGCCCTGGGAGTCCTCAACATTGACTCCGGACCCCATGAAGTCTCATGGCTTCAGGTCAAGCATGGCCAAGGAAGCCTCCTGCTGATTATCACCTACTGCCCTCCCTCAGCTGATGAATCAGTACTCCTCCATGTTGAACACCACTTGGAGAAGCACTGAGAGTAGCAAGGGCACAGAATATACTCTGGGTGGGGGACTTCAATCACCAAGAGTGTCTCGGTAGTAGCATTGCTGGCCGAGTCCTGAAGGACATAGCTGCCAATCTGGGCCTGTGACAGGTGGTGAGAGAACCAACACGAGGGGGAAAACCTACTTGACCTCATCCTCACCAATCTACCTGTTGCAGATGCATCTGTCCATGACAGTATTGGCAGCAATGACCACCGCACAGTCACTGTGGAGACGAAGTCCCGTCTTCACACTGAGAACACCCTCCATCGTGTTGTGTGGCACTACCACTGTGCTAAATGGGATAGATTCAGAACAGATCTAGCAGCTCAAAACTGGGCATCCATGAGGTGCTGTGGGGCAGCAGCAGAATTGTATTCCACCACAATCTGTAAAAAGTGGAAGAAGCATGCTATAGGCATGGCTAAGCGATCCCACAATCAATGGATCAGATCAAAGCTCTGCAGTCCTGCCACATCCAGTCGTGAATGGTGGTGGACCATTAAACAACTAACGGGAGGAGGAGGCTCCATGCATATCCTCAATGATGGTGGAGCCCAGCACGTGAGTGCAAAAGACAAGGCTGAAGCGTTTGCAGCCAGAAGTGCTGAGTGGATGATCCATATCAGCCTACTCCTGAGGTCCCCACCATCACAGAAGCCAGTCTTCGGCCAATTCGATTCACTCCACGTGATATCAAGAATCAGCTGAGCGCACTGGATACAGGAAAGGCTATGGGCCCCGAAACCATCCCGGCTATCGTGCTGAAGGCTTGTGCTCCAGAACTAGCCATGCCTCTAGCCAAGCTGTTCCAGTACAGCGACAACACTGGCATCTATCCGACAATGTGGAAAACTGCCCAGGTATGTCCTGTCCACAAAAAGCAGGACAAATCCAACCTGGCCAATTACCGCCCCATCAGTCCACTCTCAATCATCAGCAAAGTGATGGAAGGTGTCATCGACAGTGCTATCAAGCAGCACTTACTCACCAATAACCTGCTCACTGATGCCCAGTTTGGGTTCTGCCAAGACCACTCAGTTCCCAACCTTATTACAGCCATGGTCCAAATATGGACAAAGGAGCTGAATTCCAGAGGAGAAGTGAGAGTGACTGCCCTTGACATCAAGGCAACATTTGACGGAGTGTGGCATCAAGGAGCCCTAGTAAAACTGAAGTCAATGAGAATTGGGGTGAAAACTCTCCACTGGCTGGAGTCATACCTAGCACAAAGGAAGGTGGTTGAAGGTCAATCATCACAACCCCAGGACATCGCTGCAGGAGTTCCTCAGGGCAGTGTCCTAGGCCCAACCATCTTCAGCTGCTTCATCAATGACCTTCCCTCCAACATAAGGTCAGAAATGGGGATGTTCGCTGATGACTGCGCAGTGTTCAGCGCCATTCACAACTCCTCAGATAATGAAGCAGTCCATGCCCGCATGCAACAAGACCTGAATGACGTTCAGGCTTGGGCTGCTAAGTGGCAGGTAACATTCGCGCCACAGAAGTGCCAGGCAATGACTATCTCCAACAAGCGAGAGTCTAACCACCGCCCCTTGACATTCAACAGCATTACCATTGCCGAAACCCCCACCATCAACATCCTGGGGGTCACCATTGACCAGAAACTTAAGTGGACCAGCCACATAAATACTGTGGCAACAAGAGCAGGTCAGAGGCTAGGTATTCTGCGGCGAGTGTCTCACCTCCTGACTCACCAAAGCCTTTCCACCATCTACAAGGCACAAGTAAGGAGTGTGATGGAATACTCTCCACTTGCCTGGATGAGTGCATCTCCAACAACACTCAAGAAGTTCGACACCATCCGGGACAAAGCAGCCCGCTTGATTGGCACCCCATCCACCACCTTAAACATTCACTCCCTCCACCACCGGCGTACCGTGGCTGCAGTGTGTACCATCTACAAGATGCACTGCAGCAACTCGCCAAGGTTTCTTCGGCAGCGCCTCCCAAACCCACGACCACTTCCACCTAGAAGGACAAGGGCAGCAGGCGCATGGGAACACCACCGCCTCCAAGATCTCCTCCAAGTCACACACCATCCTGACTTGGAAATATATCGCCGCTCCTTCATCGTCGCTGGGTTAAAATCCTGGAATTCCCTACCTAACAGCACTTTGGGAGTACCTTCACCATACAGACTGCAGCGGTTCAAGAAGGCGGCTCACCACCACCTTCTCAAGGGCAATTAGGGATGGGCAATAAATGCTGGCCTTGCCAGCGACGCCCACATCCCACAAACGAATTAAAAAAAAAAAATTGTAGCACCCCTACCACTATCTCGACCAGGACCAGTTAAATCAGACCAAGAATTGAACCAAGGGCCTTCTGATCAGTTTGGCTTAGTTATATGTTATGTTTACAACTAGAGAAATCGAAGGAGCTTTATTGTGTCCATAAAATGTGTACTCACAGAATTGGGCTGTGATTTTACTTTTGTGGTTTATCTTAGAGACAAAAACAGTTTTGATTCTTTAAAAAGAAAATCAGCTCTAATGCACTGAATGTGCATTTTAATTGCCTGCAGCATATCTGATAGTAGATATTCTCCAGGGAAGAATGTTCAGTCCACCTTAAGTAGTACATGTGATGAAAAGGCTATTCCTTTTCAGCTTTCTTTGCAAGGTGTCTATTATCCATTAGCTGAAATGACAATAGTTGTTGGGCCTACAAATAGCCTTAATGTGAGATTTCTTTCCTCTACTAATTATAGTATTAAATCACAGTAAAGAATATAAGACACAGATTTCCATTAAATAATTCTTCAAACAGGGTATTAATGGCTACCATTGTCCTAACTTTTACATGACTTGAATATTGAGGCTAACTTTTTACTCAGAACACTTAGTTGTTATTTCACAGTGACTTATAACCAGTATATGTGGAATGTAATTATATTAATAACTACATATCACTTAACTGCTGCCGTCCTCCTACCAGAAGGCACGCGCTTTGTTTCTCCTTCCCCTTGCTCCCAACTGTGCCTCCCAACTGCATGACAGCCTTAAAGCTGCAGTACCCATTACCTGGCACTGTCAGAGAGATTTCTGATCTCCCAGTATTTTAACCAGATGTGACGTTTGCAGCGGTGCCGTGAGAGGAGACAGAGTTGTAAAATAAATGAAGCAGTGCTAAAGGGGGTCATTTCAACCGAACGCGCCGAGCGGGAATCCCCCTGGATCGGGTGGAACGCCGGTCTTACCGCCCAATATTGCTCTCCATCGACTTCAATGGGGAGTAAAACTGGGCGGGGTGTAAAACCAGGGTTGCGCCCAATCCCATTAGTTTGCCGACGGGCAGATTAGCTTAAAATTACTCCCAATGAGCCCAGAATCATCTTCAGAGAGGTGCGATTTTTTCTGTCTGCGGTTGGGGGTGAGTGGGGACATGGGGCTGAGCTAAACTCGCAGCTGACCTGTACAGTCCAGAACGGTGATTTTTAATTATATAATCAGAACAGTCAGCAGCACGATCTCAAATTTGCAAACTTGTCAACAACTGCTTGCGCGCAATCTCTTACATGTGTGGAGTTGTCCCAGCAACTGCCATGGCCACTCGTGAATCTTCCCCCTGCAGTGTAAACAGGGGCAAATTCAGAGCACTTACAACCTGGTTACATTGTGGAATGGTTTCTACTGGAAGTGCTTCCACAATTTAACCATACCACTCAGCTTTTCTATTACAGAGCACCTGTTGTAGGCAGGCCTGAGTGTCAGCAACAAGCAGGCCTCTGTTGTCATGGAGAAACACCTCAGGAGGTGGATTTTCCCCGTGCTGCTGGAGGTACATTTACATGACTGGTAAATTACAGAAGGACGTTGCAGGGAACGCCACAGATGTGTGTATAAAACAACAGGATACGATTTTTTTTTATCCAGCATATTATGGACAAAAGGTTTTTAGATTTTTTTTCCAGAGCTTGCATATTAGATGTGAAGTAAGCTGTTTGACTGCCATTGCTACAATCTCCTTAACGAGAGTATAGAATTAAATCATAAGGGGAAGGGCAGCACTGCACTGGGAAGGGTTGAACTGAGCTGGGAAGGGCGGCACTGAGCTGGGAAGGGCGGCTCTGAGCTGGGAAGGGCGGCACTGAGCTGGGAAGGGCGGCTCTGAGCTGGGAAGGGCGGCACTGAGCTGGGAATATCAGCACTGATCTAGCGCTGAGCTGGGAATGTCGGCACTGAGCTGGGACGGGCGGCACTGAGCTGGGACAGGCGGCGAAGTGCGGCACTGAGCTGGGAAGGGTGGCACTGAGCTGGGAAGGGTGGCACTGAGCTGGGATAGGGCAACACTGAGCTGGCATGGGCGACAATGTGCTGGGACAGTCGGCATTGTGTTGGGACGGACGACACTGAACTGGGATGGGTGGCACTGTGCTGGGAAGTTCGGCACTGAGCTGGAAAGGTCGTCACTGAGCTGGGAAGTCCAGAACTGAGCTGGGAAAGCCGGCACTGAGCTGGAACTGCCGGCACTGAGCTGGGAAGGGCGGCACTGAGCTGGGAAGGGTGGCACTGAGCTGGGAAGGGTGGCACTGAGCTGGGAAGGGCTACACTGTGCTGGCATGGGCGACAATGAGCTGGGACAGTCGGCATTGTGTTGGGACGGACGACACTGAGCTGGGAAGGGTGGCACTGTGCTGGGAAGTTCGGCATTGAGCTGGAAAGGTCGTCACTGAGCTGGGAAGTCCAGAACTGAGCTGGGAAAGCCGGCACTGAGCTGGAACAGCCGGCACTGAGCTGGGAAGGGCGGCACTGAGCTGGGAATGTCGGCACTGAGCTGGGAAGGACAGCAATGAGCTGGGAAGGATGGGACTGAGCTAGGACGGGCGGACTGAGCTGGGAATGTCAGCACTGAGCTAAGACTTGTGGCACTATGCTGGGACGGGCGGCCATGAGCTGGGAAGGGCGGCACTGAGCTGGGAAGGGCGTCACTGAGCTGGGAATGTTGGCACAGAGCTGGGAAGGGCGGCAATGTGCTGGGAATGTTGGCACAGAGCTGGGAAGGGCGGCAATGTGCTGGGAAGGATGGCACTGAGCTGGGACGAGCGGCCATTAACTGGGAAGGGCAGCACTGAGCTGGGAAGGGCGGCACTGACCTGGGAATGTCGGCACTGAGCTCGGAAGGGCGGCACTGAGCTGGGACAGGCGGCACTGAGCTGGGACATGCGGCCCTGAGCTAGGAATGTTGGCACTGAGCTGGGACGCGAGGCACTGAGCTGGGACGGGCGGCACTGAGTTGGGACAGGCGGCACTGAGCTGGGAATGACGGCACTGAGCTGGGAAGGGTGGCACTGAGCTGGGAAGTGCAGCACTAAGCTGGGAAGGGTGGCACTGAGCTGGGAAGGGCAGCACTGAGCTGGGAATGGCGACACTGAGCTGGCATGGGTGGCATTGAGTTGGGAATGTCGGCACTGAGCAAGGAATGTCGGCACTGAGCTGGGACGGGCGGACTGAGCTGGGAAGGGAGGCACTGAGCTGGGGCGGGCGGCACTGAGCTGTGATGGGCGGCACTGAGCTAGGAATATCGGCACTGAGCTGGGAAGGGCAGCACTGAGCTGTGAATGTCGGCACTGATCTGGGAAGGGTGGCAATGAGCTGGGAACGGTGTCACTGAGCTGTGAATGTTGGCACTGATCTGGGAAGGATGGCACTGAGCTGGGACGGGCGGACTGAGCTGGGAATGTCGGCACTGAGCTGGGATGGGCGGACTGAGCTGGGAAGGGAGGCACTGAGGTGGGACAGGCAGCACTGAGCTGGGGCGTGCGGCTATGAGCTGGGAAGGGAAGCACTGAACTGGGACAGGCGGCACTGAGCTGGGACAGGCGGCACTGAGCTGGGAAGGGTAGCATTGAGCTGGGAATGTCGGCACTGATCTGGGACGGGCGGACTGAGCTGGGAAGGGAGGCACTGAGCTGGGACAGGCAGACTGAGCTGGGAAGTGTAGCATTGAGCTGGGAATGTCGGCACTGAGCAAGGAATGTCGGTACTAAGCTGGGAATGTCTGCACTGAGCTGGGACGGGCGGACTGAGCTGGGAAGGGAGGCACTGAGCTGGGACGTGCGGCCATGAGCAGAGAAAAGAGGCACTGAGCTGGGGCGGGCGGCACTGAGCTAGGAATATCGGCACTGAGCTGGGAAGGGCGGCACTGAGCTGGGAACAGCGTCACTGAGCTGGGAATGTCGGCACTGAGCTGGGAATGTCGGCACTGATCTGGGAAGGGTGGCAATGAGCTGGGAAGGATGGCACTGAGCTGGGACGGGCGGACTGAGCTGGAAATGTCGGCACTGAGCTGGGACGGGCGGACTGAGCTGGAAATGTCGGCACTAAGCTGGGACGGGCGGACTGAGCTAGGACAGGTGGCCATGAGCTGGGAAGGGAGACACTGAGCTGGGGATGTCGGCACTGAGCTGGGAATGTCGGCACTGATCTGGGAAGGGCGGCAATGAGCTGGGAAGGATGGCACTGAGCTGGGAAGGGCGGCACTGAGCTGGGATTGTCGGCACTGAGCTGGGATTGTCGGCACTGAGCTGGGACAGGCGGCACTGAGCTGGGACGGGCGGCACTGAGCTGGGAAGGGCGGCACTGAGCTGGGAAGGGCGGCACTGAGCTGGGAAGGGCGGCAATGAGCTGGGAAGGATGGCACTGAGCTGGGAAGGGCAGCACTGAGCTGGGATTGTCGGCACTGATCTGGGATTGTCGGCACTGAGCTGGGAAGGGAGACACTGAGCTGGGACAGGCGGCACTGAGCTGGGGCATGCGGCCATGAGCTGGGAAGGGAAGCACTGAACTGGGACAGGCGGCACTGAGCTGGGACAGGCGGCACTGAGCTGGGAAGGGTAGCATTGAGCTGGGAATGTCGGCACTGAGCTGGGAATGTCTGCACTGAGCTGGGACGGGCGGCACTGAGTTGGGACAGGCGGCACTGAGCAGGGAATGACGGCACTGAGCTGGGAAGTGCGGCACTGAACTGGGAAGTGCGTCACTGAGCTGGGAATGACGGCACTGAGCTGGCAAGTGCGGCACTGAGCTGGGAAGTGCGGTACTGAGCTGGGATTGGCGGAACTGAGCTGGGAAGGGTGACACTGAGCTGGGATTGGCGGCACTGAGCTTGGAAAGGTGACACTGAGCTGGGAAGGGCGGCACTGAGCTGGGAAGGGCGGCACTGAGCTGGGAATGTTGGCACTGAGCTGGAAAGGGTGACACTGAGCTTGGAAGGGCGGCACTGAGCTGGGAAGGGCGGCACTGAGCTGGGAAGTGCGACACTGAGCTGGGATTGGCGGAACTGAGCTTGGAAGGGCGACACTGAGCTGGGATTGGTGTACTAAGCTGGGAAGTGCGGCACTGAGCTGGGAATTTCGGCACTGAGCTGGGAATGTTGGCACTGATCTGAGAAGGGGGCAATGAGCTGGGAAGGACAGCACTGAGCTGGGAATGTCAGCACTGAGCTGGGACGGGCGGATTGAGCTGGGAAGGCAGGCACTGAGCTGGGACGGGCAGCACTGAGCTGCGAATGCCGGCACTGATCTGGGAAGGGTGGCAATGAGCTCGGAAAGGCAACACTGAGCTGGGATTGTTGGCACTGAGCTTGGAAAGGCGGCAATGAGCTGGGAAGGGCGGCACTGAGCCTAGAATGTCAGCACTGAGCTGGGACAGGTGGCACTGAGCTGGGAAGTGCGGCACTGAGCTGGGAAGGGCGACACTGAGTTAGGAAAGGCGGCACTGAGCTGGGAAGGGTGACACTGAGCTAGGAAAGGCGGCACTGAGCTGGGAAGGGTGACACTGAGCTAGGAAAGGCAGCACTGAGCTGGGAAGGGTGACACTGAGCTGGGAATGTCGGCACTGAGCTGGAAAAGTCAGCACAGAGCTGGGAAGGGCAGCACTGTGCTGGGAATATCAGCACTGAGCTGGGAAAGGCGGCACTGAGCTGGGAAGGGTGGCACTGAGCTGGGAAGGGTGGCACTGAGCTGGGAAGGGCTACACTGAGCTGGAATGGGCGACAATGAGCTGGGACAGTCGGCATTGTGTTGGGACGGATGACACTGAGCTGGGAAAGGTGGCACTGTGCTGGGAAGTTCGGCACTGAGCTGGAAAGGTCGTCACTGAGCTGGGAAGTCCAGAACTGAGCTGGGAAAGCCGGCACTGAGCTGGAACAGCCGGCACTGAGCTGGGAAGGGCGGCACTGAGCTGGGAAGGGCTGCACTAAGCTGGGAATGTCGGCACTGAGCTGGGAATGTCGGCACTGAGCTGGGAAGGACAGCAATGAGCTGGGAAGGACGGGACTGAGCTAGGATGGGCGGACTGAGCTGGGAATGTCAGCACTGAGCTAAGACTTGTGGCACTATGCTGGGACGGGCGGCCATGAGCTGGGAAGGGCGGCACTGAGCTGGGAAGGGCGGCACTGAGCTGGGAATGTTGGCACAGAGCTGGGAAGGGCGGCAACGTGCTGGGAATGTTGGCACAGAGCTGGGAAGGGCGGCAATGTGCTGGGAAGGATGGCACTGAGCTGGGATGAGCGGCCATTAACTGGGAAGGGCAGCACTGAGCTGGGAAGGGCGGCACTGACCTGGGAATGTCGGCACTGAGCTCGGAAGGGCGGCACTGAGCTGGGACAGGCGGCACTGAGCTGGGACATGCGGCCCTGAGCTAGGAATGTCAGCACTGAGTTGGGAATGTTGGCACTGAGCTGGGACGCGAGGCACTGAGCTGGGACGGGCGGCACTGAGTTGGGACAGGCGGCACTGAGCTGGGAATGACGGCACTGAGCTGGGAAGGGTGGCACTGAGCTGGGAAGTGCAGCACTAAGCTGGGAAGGGTGGCACTGAGCTGGGAAGGGCAGCACTGAGCTGGGAATGGCGACACTGAGCTGGCATGGGTGGCATTGAGTTGGGAATGTCGGCACTGAGCAAGGAATGTCGGCACTGAGCTGGGACGGGCGGACTGAGCTGGGAAGGGAGGCACTGAGCTGGGGCGGGCGGCACTGAGCTGTGATGGGCGGCACTGAGCTAGGAATATCGGCACTGAGCTGGGAAGGGCAGCACTAAGCTGTGAATGTCGGCACTGATCTGGGAAGGGTGGCAATGAGCTGGGAACGGCGTCACTGAGCTGTGAATGTTGGCACTGATCTGGGAAGGATGGCACTGAGCTGGGACGGGCGGACTGAGCTGGGAATGTCGGCACTGAGCTGGGATGGGCGGACTGAGCTGGGAAGGGAGGCACTGAGCTGGGACAGGCAGCACTGAGCTGGGGCGTGCGGCTATGAGCTGGGAAGGGAAGCACTGAACTGGGACAGGTGGCACTGAGCTGGGAAGGGTAGCATTGAGCTGGGAATGTCGGCACTGAGCTGGGAATGTCTGCACTGAGCTGGGACGGGCGGCACTGAGTTGGGACAGGCGGCACTGAGCAGGGAATGACGGCACTGACCTGGGAAGTGCGGCACTGAACTGGGAAGTGCGTCACTGAGCTGGGAATGACGGCACTGAGCTGGCAAGTGCGGCACTGAGCTGGGAAGTGCGGTACTGAGCTGGGATTGGCGGAACTGAGCTGGGAAGGGTGACACTGAGCTGGGATTGGCGGCACTGAGCTTGGAAAGGTGACACTGAGCTGGGAAGGGCGGCACTGAGCTGGGAAGGGCGGCACTGAGCTGGGAATGTTGGCACTGAGCTGGAAAGGGTGACACTGAGCTTGGAAGGGTGGCACTGAGCTGGGATTGGCGGCACTGAGCTGGGAAGTGCAGCACTGAGCTGGGATTGGCGGAACTGAGCTTGGAAGGGCGACACTGAGCTGGGATTGGTGTACTAAGCTGGGAAGTGCGGCACTGAGCTGGGAATTTCGGCACTGAGCTGGGAATGTTGGCACTGATCTGAGAAGGGGGCAATGAGCTGGGAAGGACAGCACTGAGCTGGGACGGGCGGCAATGAGCTGGGACAGTCGGCATTGTGTTGGGACGGATGACACTGAGCTGGGAAGGGTGGCACTGTGCTGGGAAGTTCGGCACTGAGCTGGAAAGGTCGTCACTGAGCTGGGAAGTCCAGAACTGAGCTGGGAAAGCCGGCACTGAGCTGGAACAGCCGGCACTGAGCTGGGAAGGGCGGCACTGAGCTGGGAAGGGCTGCACTAAGCTGGGAATGTCGGCACTGAGCTGGGAATGTCGGCACTGAGCTGGGAAGGACAGCAATGAGCTGGGAAGGACGGGACTGAGCTAGGATGGGCGGACTGAGCTGGGAATGTCAGCACTGAGCTAAGACTTGTGGCACTATGCTGGGACGGGCGGCCATGAGCTGGGAAGGGCGGCACTGAGCTGGGAAGGGCGGCACTGAGCTGGGAATGTTGGCACAGAGCTGGGAAGGGCGGCAATGTGCTGGGAATGTTGGCACAGAGCTGGGAAGGGCGGCAATGTGCTGGGAAGGATGGCACTGAGCTGGGACGAGCGGCCATTAACTGGGAAGGGCAGCACTGAGCTGGGAAGGGCGGCACTGACCTGGGAATGTCGGCACTGAGCTCGGAAGGGCGGCACTGAGCTGGGACAGGCGGCACTGAGCTGGGACATGCGGCCCTGAGCTAGGAATGTCGGCACTGAGTTGGGAATGTTGGCACTGAGCTGGGACGCGAGGCACTGAGCTGGGACGGGCGGCACTGAGTTGGGACAGGCGGCACTGAGCTGGGAAGGGTGGCACTGAGCTGGGAAGTGCAGCACTAAGCTGGGAAGGGTGGCACTGAGCTGGGAAGGGCAGCACTGAGCTGGGAATGGCGACACTGAGCTGGCATGGGTGGCATTGAGTTGGGAATGTCGGCACTGAGCAAGGAATGTCGGCACTGAGCTGGGACGGGCGGACTGAGCTGGGAAGGGAGGCACTGAGCTGGGGCGGGCGGCACTGAGCTGGGGCGTGCGGCTATGAGCTGGGAAGGGAAGCACTGAACTGGGACAGGCGGCACTGAGCTGGGACAGGCGGCACTGAGCTGGGAAGGGTAGCATTGAGCTGGGAATGTCGGCACTGAGCTGGGAATGTCTGCACTGAGCTGGGATGGGCGGCACTGAGTTGGGACAGGCGGCACTGAGCTGGGAATGATGACACTGAGCTGGGAAGTGCGGCACTGAACTGGGAAGTGCGTCACTGAGCTGGGAATGACGGCACTGAGCTGGGAAGTGCGGCACTGAGCTGGGAAGTGCGGCACTCAGATGGGATTGGCGGAACTGAGCTGGGAAGGGTGACACTGAGCTGGGATTGGCGGCACTGAGCTGGGATTGGCGGAACTGAGCTGGGAAGTGTGACACTGATCTGGGATTGGCAGCACTGAGCTTGGAAAGGTGACACTGAGCTGGGAAGTGTGGCACTGAGCTGGGATTGGCGGAACTGAGCTTGGAAGGGCGACACTGAGCTGGGATTGGCGTACTAAGTTGGGAAGTGCGGCACTGAGCTGGGAATTTCGGCACTGAGCTGGGAATGTTGGCACTGATCTGAGAAGGGGGGCAATGAGTTGGGAAGGGCGGCACTGAGCTGAGAATGTCGGCACTGATCTGGGACGGGTGGACTGAGCTGGGAAGGGAGGCACTGAGCTGGGACAGGCAGACTGAGCTGGGAAGTGTAGCATTGAGCTGGGAATGTCGGCACTGAGCAAGGAATGTCGGTACTAAGTTGGGAATGTCTGCACTGAGCTGGGACGGGCGGACTGAGCTGGGAAGGGCGGCACTGAGCTGGGACGTGCGGCCATGAGCAGGGAAAAGAGGCACTGAGCTGGGGCGGGCGGCACTGAGCTCGGAATATCGGCACTGAGCTGGGAAGGGCGGAACTGAGCTGGGAACAGCGTCACTGAGCTGGGAATGTCGGCACTGAGCTGGGAATGTCGGCACTGATCTGGGAAGGGTGGCAATGAGCTGGGAAGGATGGCACTGAGCTGGGACGGGCGGACTGAGCTGGAAATGTCGGCACTGAGCTGGGACGGGCGGACTGAGCTGGAAATGTCGGCACTGATCTGGGAAGGGCGGCAATGAGCTGGGAAGGATGGCACTGAGCTGGGAAGGGCGGCACTGAGCTGGGACAGGCGGCACTGAGCTGGGACAGGCGGCACTGAGCTGGGAAGGGCGGCACTGAGCTGGGAAGGGCGGCACTGAGCTGGGAAGGGCGGCAATGAGCTGGGAAGGATGGCACTGAGCTGGGAAGGGCAGCACTGAGCTGGGATTGTCAGCACTGATCTGGGATTGTCGGCACTGAGCTGGGAAGGGAGACACTGAGCTGGGACAGGCGGCACTGAGCTGGGGCATGCGGCCATGAGCTGGGAAGGGAAGCACTGAACTGGGACAGGCGGCACTGAGCTGGGACAGGCGGCACTGAGCTGGGAAGGGTAGCATTGAGCTGGGAATGTCGGCACTGAGCTGGGAATGTCTGCACTGAGCTGGGACGGGCGGCACTGAGTTGGGACAGGCGGCACTGAGCAGGGAATGACGGCACTGAGCTGGGAAGTGCGGCACCGAACTGGGAAGTGCGTCACTGAGCTGGGAATGACGGCACTGAGCTGGCAAGTGCGGTACTGAGCTGGGATTGGTGGAACTGAGCTGGGAAGGGTGACACTGAGCTGGGATTGGCGGCACTGAGCTTGGAAAGGTGACACTGAGCTGGGAAGGGCGGCACTGAGCTGGGAAGGGCGGCACTGAGCTGGGAATGTTGGCACTGAGCTGGAAAGAGTGACACTGAGCTTGGAAGGGCGGCACTGAGCTGGGAAGGGCGGCACTGAGCTGGGAAGTGCGGCACTGAGCTGGGATTGGCGGAACTGAGCTTGGAAGGGCGACACTGAGCTGGAATTGGTGTACTAAGCTGGGAAGTGCGGCACTGAGCTGGGAATTTCGGCACTGAGCTGGGAATGTTGGCACTGATCTGAGAAGGGGGCAATGAGCTGGGAAGGACAGCACTGAGCTGGGAATGTCAGCCCTGAGCTGGGATGGGCGGATTGAGCTGGGAAGGCAGGCACTGAGCTGGGACGGGCGGCACTGAGCTGGGAAGGGCAGCACTGAGCTGCGAATGCCGGCACTGATCTGGGAAGGGTGGCAATGAGCTCGGAAAGGCAACACTTAGCTGGGATTGTTGGCACTGAGCTTGGAAAGGCGGCAATGAGCTGGGAAGGGCGGCACTGAGCCTAGAATGTCAGCACTGAGCTGGGACGGGTGGCACTGAGCTGGGAAGTGTGGCACTGAGCTGGGAAGGGCGACACTGAGTTAGGAAAGGCGGCACTGAGCTGGGAAGGGTGACACTGAGCTAGGAAAGGCGGCACTGAGCTGGGACGGGTGACAGTGAGCTGGGAATGTCGGCACTGACATGGAAAAGTCAGCACAGAGCTGGGAAGGGCAGCACTGTGCTGGGAATATCAGCACTGAGCTGGGAAAGGCGGCACTGAGCTGGGAAGGGTGGCACTGAGCTGGGAAGGGCGGCACTGAGTTGGGAAGGGCGGCAATGAGCTGTGAAGGATGGCACTGAGCTGGGAAGGGCAGCACTGAGCTGGGATTGTCGGCACTGATCTGGGATTGTCGGCACTGAGCTGGGAAGGGAGACACTGAGCTGGGACAGGCGGCACTGAGCTGGGGCATGCGGCCATGAGCTGGGAAGGGAAGCACTGAACTGGGACAGGCGGCACTGAGCTGGGACAGGCGGCACTGAGCTGGGAAGGGTAGCATTGAGCTGGGAATGTCGGCACTGAGCTGGGAATGTCTGCTGAGCTGGGAAGTGCGGCACTGAACTGGGAAGTGCGTCACTGAGCTGGGAATGACGGCACTGAGCTGGCAAGTGCGGCACTGAGCTGGGAAGTGCGGTACTGAGCTGGGATTGGCGGAACTGAGCTGGGAAGGGTGACACTGAGCTGGGATTGGCGGCACTGAGCTTGGAAAGGTGACACTGAGCTGGGAAGGGCGGCACTGAGCTGGGAAGGGCGGCACTGAGCTGGGAATGTTGGCACTGAGCTGGAAAGGGTGACACTGAGCTTGGAAGGGCGGCACTGAGCTGGGAAGGGCGGCACTGAGCTGGGAAGTGCGGCACTGAGCTGGGATTGGCGGAACTGAGCTTGGAAGGGCGACACTGAGCTGGGAAGTGCGGTACTGAGCTGGGATTGGCGGAACTGAGCTGGGAAGGGTGACACTGAGCTGGGATTGGCGGCACTGAGCTTGGAAAGGTGACACTGAGCTGGGAAGGGCGGCACTGAGCTGGGAAGGGCGGCACTGAGCTGGGAATGTTGGCACTGAGCTGGAAAGGGTGACACTGAGCTTGGAAGGGCGGCACTGAGCTGGGAAGGGCGGCACTGAGCTGGGAAGTGCGGCACTGAGCTGGGATTGGCGGAACTGAGCTTGGAAGGGCGACACTGAGCTGGGATTGGTGTACTAAGCTGGGAAGTGCGGCACTGAGCTGGGAATTTCGGCACTGAGCTGGGAATGTTGGCACTGATCTGAGAAGGGGGCAATGAGCTGGGAAGGACAGCACTGAGCTGGGAATGTCAGCACTGAGCTGGGACGGGCGGATTGAGCTGGGAAGGCAGGCACTGAGCTGGGACGGGCAGCACTGAGCTGCGAATGCCGGCACTGATCTGGGAAGGGTGGCAATGAGCTCGGAAAGGCAACACTGAGCTGGGATTGTTGGCACTGAGCTTGGAAAGGTGGCAATGAGCTGGGAAGGGCGGCACTGAGCCTAGAATGTCAGCACTGAGCTGGGACGGGTGGCACTGAGCTGGGAAGTGCGGCACTGAGCTGGGAAGGGCGACACTGAGTTAGGAAAGGCGGCACTGAGCTGGGAAGGGTGACACTGAGCTAGGAAAGGCGGCACTGAGCTGGGAAGGGTGACACTGAGCTGGGAATGTCGGCACTGAGCTGGAAAAGTCAGCACAGAGCTGGGAAGGGCAGCACTGTGCTGGGAATATCAGCACTGAGCTGGGAAAGGCGGCACTGAGCTGGGAAGGGTGGCACTGAGCTGGGAAGGGCGGCACTGAGTTGGGAATGTCGGCACTGAGCTGGGAAGGGCAGCACTGAGCTGGGACGGGCGACACTGAGCTGGAACAGGCGGCACTGAGTTGGAAAGGGCAGCACTGAGCTGGGAATGTCGGCACTGAGCTAGGAATGTCGGCACTGAGCTGGGAATGTCGCCACTGAGCTGGGACGGGCGGACTGAGCTGGAAAGGGAGGCACTGAGCTGGGATGGGTGGCCATGAGCTGGGAAGGGCGGCACTGAGTTGGGAATGTCGGCACTGAGCTGGGAAGGGCAGAATTGAGCTGGGAAGGGCGGCACTGAGCTGGGAATGTCGGCACTGAGCTAGGAATGTCGGCACTAAGTTGGGAAGGGCAGCACTGAGCTGGGAAGGGCAGCACTGAGCTGGGAATGTTGGCACTGAATTTGGAAGGGCAGCACCGAGCTGGGAAGGCTGGCACTCAGCTGGGATGGATGGCAGTGAGCTGTGAAGTCTGCTCTGAGCTGGGATGGGCGGACTGAGCTAGGAATGTCGGCACTGAGCTGGAAATGTCGGCACTGAGCTGGGAAGGGCGGACTGAGATGGGACGGGCGACCCTGAGCTGGAACAGGTGGCACTGAGCTGGGAATGTTGGCACTGAGCTGGGAAGGGCGGCACTGAGCTGGGAAGACCGGGACTGAGCTGGGAAGGCTGGCACTCAGCTGGAATGGCTGGCACTCAGCTGGGACGGATGGCACTGAGCTGTGAAGTCGGCTCTGAGCTGGGAAGGGCGGCACTGAGCTGGGAAGGGCGGCATTGAGCTGGGAAGGGCGGCACTGAGCTAGGAATGTTGGCAGTGAGCTGGGAATGTCAGCACTGAGCTGGGATGGGCGGCACTGAGCTGGGAATGTCGGCACTGAGCTGGGAGGGGCGGCATTGAGCTGGGACGGGCGGACTGAGCTGGGAATGTCGGCAGTGAGCTGGGAATGTCAGCACTGAGCTGGGATGATCGGGCTGAGCTTGGAAGGGCGGCAGTGAGCTGGAAATGTCGGCACTGAGCTGGGAAGGGCGGCACTGAGCTGGGAGGGGCGGCATTGAGCTGGGAAGGGCGGCACTGAGCTAGGAATGTTGGCAGTGAGCTGGCAATGTCAGCACTGAGCTGGGATGGGCGGACTGAGCTGGGAAGGGCGGCACTGAGCTGGGAAGTGTGGCACGGAGCTGGGAATGTCGTCACTGAGCTGGGACGGGCGGACTGAGCTGGAATGGGAGCTAATGAGCTGGGAATGTCGGCACTGATCTGGGAAGGGCGACATTGAGCTGGGAAGGGCGGCACTGAGCTGGGACATGCGGCACTGAGCTGGGTAGGGCAGCACTGAGCTAGGCAGGGCGGCACCAAGTTGGGATTGTCGCCACTGAGCTGGGACAGGCGGCCATGAGCAAGGAAGTTGGGCACTGAGCTAGGAATGTCGGCACTGAGCTAGGAATGTTGGCACTGAGCTGGGAATGTCAGCACTGTGCTGGGACGTGCAGCACTGAGCTGGGAAAGGCGACATTGAGCTGGGATGGGCAACACTGAGCTGGGAAGTGCGGCACTGAGATGGGAATGTCGGCACTGAGCTGGGAAGGGCAACAATGAGCTGGGACGGGCGACACTGAGCTGGAACAGGCGGCACTGAGTTGGGAAGGGCAGCACTGAGCTGGGAATGTTGGCACTGAATTTGGAAGGGCAGCACTGAGCTGGGAAGACTGGGACTGAGCTGGGAAGTCGGCTCTGAGCTGGGAATGTTAGTACTGAGCTGGGAATGTTGGCACTGAGCTGGGAATGTCAGCACTGTGCTGGGACATGCAGCACTGAGCTGGGAAAGGCGACATTGAGCTGGGATGGGCGACACTGAGCTGGGAAGTGCAGCACTGAGCTGGGAAGTGCGGCACTGAGCTGAGAATGTTGGCACTGAGCTGGGAAGGGCAACAATGAGTTGGGAAGGGCAGCACTGAGCTGGGAATGTTGGCACTGAATTTGGAAGGGCAACACTGAGCTGGGAAGACTGGGACTGAGCTGGGAAGGCTGGCACTCTACTGGAAAGGCTGGCATTTAGCTGGGACGGATGGCACTGAGCTGGGAATGTCGGCACTGAGCTGGGAATGTTGTCACTGAGCTGGGAATGTCGGCACTGAGCTGCGACGGGCGGACTGAGCTGGGAAGGGAGGTACTGTGCTGGGACGGGTGGCGATGAGCTGGGAAGGACGGCATTGAGCGGGGAATGTCTGCACTGAGCTGGGAGGGGTTGCATTGAGCTGGGATGGCCGGATTGAGCTGGGAATGTCGGCACTGAGCTGGGAATGTCGGCACTGAGCTGGGAATGTCGGCACTGAGCTGGGAGGGGCGGCATTGAGCTGGGACGGGCGGTCTGAGCTGGGAATGTCGGAAGTGAGCTGGGAATGTCAGCACTGAGCTAGGAAGATCGGGCTGAGCTGGGAAGGGCGGCACTGAGCTGGAAATGTCGGCACTGAGCTGGGAAGGGCGGCACTGAGCTGGGACGGGCGGACTGAGCTTAAAGGGAGGTACTGAGCTGGGAGGGGCGGCACTGAGCTGGGAAGGGCGACACTGAGCTAGGAATGTTGGCAGTGAGCTGGGAATGTTGGCAGTGAGCTGGGAATGTCAGCACTGAGCTGGGATGGGTGGCACTGAGCTTGGAATGTCTGCACTGAGCTGGGAGGGGCGGCATTGAGCTGGGATGGGCGGACTGAGCTGGGAAAGGCAGCACTGAGCTGGGACGGGCGGACTAAGCTGGAAAGGGAGCTAATGAGCTGGGAATGTCGGCACTGAGCTGGGAAGGGCGGCACTGAGCTAGACAGGGCGGCACCAAATTGGGAATGTACGCCACTGAGCTGGGACAGGCGGCCATGAGCTGGGAATGTGGGCACTGAGCTAGGAATGTCGGCACTGAGCTAGGAATGTTGGCACTGAGCTGGGAATGTCAGCACTGTGCTGGGATGTGAAGCACTGAGCTGGGAAAGGCAACATTGAGCTGGGATGGGCGACGCTGAGCTGGGAAGTGCAGCACTGAGCTGGGAAGGGTGGCACGGAGCTGGGAATGTCGTCACTGAGCTGGGCACGGGCGGACTGAGCTGGAAAGGGAGTTAATGAGCTGGGAATGTCGGCACTGATCTGGGAAAGGCGACATTGAGCTGGGATGGGCGACGCTGAGTAGGGAAGTGCAGCACTGAGCTGGGAAGTGCGGCGCTGAGCTGGGAATGTTGGCACTGAGCTGGGAAGGGCAACAATGAGCTGGGACGGGCGACACTGAGCTGGAACAGGCGGCACTGAGTTGGGAAGGGCAGCACTGCGCTGGGAAGGGCAGCACTGAGCTGGGAATGTTGGCACTGAATTTGGAAGGGCAGCACTGAGCTGGGAAGACTGGGACTGAGCTGGGAAGGCTGGCACTCAACTGGAAAGGCTGGCATTCAGCTGGGATGGATGGCACTGAGCTGTGAAGTCGGCTCTGAGCTGGGAATGTTGGCACTGAGCTGGGAATGTTGGCACTGATCTGGGAATGTCAGCACTGTGCTGGGACGTGCAGCACTGAGCTGGGAAAAGTGACATTGAGCTGGGATGGGCGACGCTGAGCTGGGAAGTGCACCACTGACATGGGAAGTGCGGCACTGAGCTGAGAATGTTGGCACTGAGCTGGGACGGGCGACTCTGAGCTGGAACAGGCAGCACTGAGCTGGGAATGTTGGCACTGAATTTGGAAGGGCAACACTGAGCTGGGAAGAGTGGGACTGAGCTGGGAAGGCTGGCACTCAACTGGAAAGGCTGGCATTCAGCTTGGACGGATGGCACTGATCTAGGACGTGCAGCACTGAGCTGGGAAAAGTGACATTGAGCTGGGATGGGCGACGCTGAGCTGGGAAGTGCACCACTGACATGGGAAGTGCGGCACTGAGCTGAGAATGTTGGCACTGAGCTGGGACGGGCGACACTGAGCTGGAACAGGCAGCACTGAGCTGGGAATGTTGGCACTGAATTTGGAAGGGCAACACTGAGCTGGGAAGAGTGGGACTGAGCTGGGAAGGCTGGCACTCAACTGGAAAGGCTGGCATTCAGCTTGGACGGATGGCACTGAGCTAGGACGTGCAGCACTGAGCTGGGAAAAGTGACATTGAGCTGGGATGGGCGACGCTGAGCTGGGAAGTGCACCACTGACATGGGAAGTGCGGCACTGAGCTGAGAATGTTGGCACTGAGCTGGGACGTGCGACACTGAGCTGGAACAGGCAGCACTGAGCTGGGAATGTTGGCACTGAATTTGGAAGGGCAACACTGAGCTGGGAAGACTGGGACTGAGCTGGGAAGGCTGGCACTCAACTGGAAAGGCTGGCATTCAGCTGGGACGGATGGCACTGAGCTGTGAAGTCGGCTCTGAGCTGGGAATGTCGGCACTGAGCTGGGAATGTTGGCACTGAGCTGGGAATGTTGGCACTGAGCTGCGACAGGCGGACTGAGCTGGGAAGGGAGGCACTGAGCTGGGATGGGTGGCCATGAGCTGGGATGGGCAGCACTGAGCTGGGAATGTCGGCACTGAGCTGGGAGGGGTTGCATTGAGCTGGGATGGGCAGATTCAGCTGGGAAGGGTGGCACTGAGCTGGGAATGTTGGCACTGAGTAAGGAATGTCGGCACTCAGCTGGGAATGTCGACACTGAACTGGGAAGGTTGGCACTGAGCTGGGACGTGGGGCACTGAGCTGGGAAGGGCGACACTGAGCTGGGAAGGGCGGCACTGAGCTGGGACGGGCGGACTGAGCTGGAAAGGGAGGTACTGATCTAGGAATGTCAGCACTGAGCTGGGAGGGGCGGCATTGAGCTGGGAAGGGTGGCACTGAGCTAGGAATGTTGGCAGTGGCTGGGAATGTTGGCAGTGAGCTGGGAATGTCAGCACTGAGCTGGGATGGGTGGACTGAGCTGGGAAGGGCGGCACTGAGCTGGGAAGACTGGGACTGAGCTGGGAAGTCGGCTCTGAGCTGGGAATGTTGGTACTGAGCTGGGAATGTTGGTACTGAGCTGGGAATATCAGCACTGAGCTGGGATGGGCGGACTGAGATGGGAAGAGCAGCACTGAGCTGGGAAGGGTGGCACGGAGCTGGGAATGTCGTCACTGAGCTGGGACGGGCGGACTGAGCTGGAAAGGGAGCTAATGAGCTGGGAATGTCGGCACTGATCTGGGAAGTTCGGCATTGAACTGGGAATGTCAGCACTGAGCTGGGAAGTGTGGCACTGAGCTGGGAATGTCAGCACTGAGCTGGGAAGGGCAACAATGAGCTGGGACGGGCGACACTGAGCTGGAACAGGCGGCACTGAGTTGGGAAGGGCAGCACTGAGCTGGGAAGGGCAGCACTGAGCTGGGAAGACTGGGACTGAGCTGGGAAGTCGGCTCTGAGCTGGGAATTTTGGTACTGAGCTGGGAATGTTGGCACTGAGCTGGGAATGTCAGCACTGTGCTGGGACGTGCAGCACTGAGCTGGGATAGGTGACATTGAGCTGGGATGGGCGACGCTGAGCTGGGAAGTGCAGCACTGACATGGGAAGTGCGGCACTGAGCTGAGAATGTTGGCACTGAGCTGGGAAGGGCAACAATGAGTTGGGAAGGGCAGCACTGAGCTGGGAATGTTGGCACTGAAATTGGAAGGGCAACACTGAGCTGAGAAGACTGGGACTGAGCTGGGAAGGCTGGCACTCAACTGGAAAGGCTGGCAGTCAGCTGGGATGGATGGCACTGAGCTGTGAAGTCGGCTCTGAGCTGGGAATGTCGGCACTGAGCTGGGACGTGCAGCACTGAGCTGGGATAGGTGACATTGAGCTGGGATGGGCGACGCTGAGCTGGGAAGTGCAGCACTGAGCTGGGAAGTGCGGCACTGAGCTGAGAATGTTGGCACTGAGCTGGGAATGTCGGCACTGAGCTGGGAATGTTGTCACTGAGCTGGGAATGTCGGCACTGAGCTGCGACGGGCGGACTGAGCTGGGAAGGGAGGCACTGTGCTGGGATGGGTGGCCATGAGCTGGGAAGGACGGCATTGAGCTGGGAATGTCGGCACTGAGCTGGGAGGGGTTGCATTGAGCTGGGATGGACGGATTGAGCTGGGAAGGGCGGCACTGAGCTGGGAATGTCGGAATTGAGCTAGGAATATCGGCACTGAGCTGGGAATGTTGGCACTGAACTGGGAAGGGTGGCACTGAGCTGGGACGTGGGGCTCTGAGCTGGGAATGTCAGCACTGTGCTGGGATGGGCGGACTGAGCGGGGAAGGGTGGCACTGAGCTGTGACGGGTGGCCATGAGCTGGGAAGGGCGGCACTGAGCTGGGACGGGTGGCCATGAGCTGGGAAGGGCGGCACTGAGCTGGGAATGTCAGCACTGAGCTGGGAGGGGCGGCATTGAGCTGGGACGGGTGGCACTGAGCTGGGACGGGTGGCCATGAGCTGGGAAGGGCAGCACTGAGCTGGGAGGGGCGGCATTGAGCTGGGACGGGCGGACTGAGCTGGGAATGTCGGCAGTGAGCTGGGAATGTCAGCACTGAGCTGGGATGATCGGGCTGAGCTGGGAAGGGCGGCAATGAGCTGGAAATGTCGGCACTGAGCTGGGAAGGGCGGCACTGAGCTGGGATGGGTGGACTGAGCTGGAAAGGCAGGTACTGATCTAGGAATGTCGGCACTGAGCTGGGAGGGGTGGCATTGAGCTGGGAAGGGCGGCACTGAGCTAGGAATGATGGCAGTGAGCTGGGAATGTTGGCAGTGAGCTGGGAATGTCAGCACTGAGCTGGGATGGGCGGACTGAGCTGGGAAGGGCGGCACTGAGCTGGGAAGGGTGGCACTGAGCTGGGAATGTCATCACTGAGCTGGGAAGGGCGGCACTGAGCTGGGACGGGCGGACTGAGCTGGAAAGGGAGGTACTGATCTAGGAATGTCGGCACTGAGCTGGGAGGGGCGGCATTGAGCTGGGAAGGGCGGCACTGAGCTAGGAATGTTGGCAGTGAGCTGGGAATGTCAGCACTGAGCTGGGATGGGCGGACTGAGCTGGGAAGGGCAGCACTGAGCTGGGAAGGGTGGCACTGAGCTGGGAATGTCGTCACTGAGCTGGGACGAGCGGACTGAGCTGGAAAGGGAGCTAATGAGCTGGGAATGTCGGCACTGATGTGGGAAGGGCGGCATTGAGCTGGGAAGGGCGGCACTGAGCTGGGACATGCGGCACTGAGCTGGGAAGGGCGGCACTGAGCTAGGCAGGGCGGCACCAAATTGGGAATGTACGCCACTGAGCTGGGACAGGCGGCCATGAGCTGGGAATGTGGGTACTGAGCTAGGAATGTCGGCACTGAGCTAGGAATGTTGGCACTGAGCTGGGAATGTTGGCACTGAGCTGGGAATGTCAGCACTGTGCTGGGACGTGCAGCACTGAGCTGGGAAAGGCGACATTGCGCTGGGATGGGCGACGCTGAGCTGGGAAGGGCATCAATGAGCTGGGAAGTGCGTCACTGAGCTGGGAATGTCGGCACTGAGCTGGGAAGGGCAACAATGAGCTGGGACGGGCGACACTGAGCTGGAACAGGCGGCACTGAGTTGGGAATGTTGGCACTGAGCTGGGAATGTTGGCACTGAGCTGCGACAGGCGGACTGAGCTGGGAAGGGAGGTACTGAGCTGGGATGGGTGGCCATGAGCTGGGATGGGCAGCACTGAGCTGGGAATGTCGGTACTGAGCTGGGAGGGGTTGCATTGAGCTGGGATGGGCAGATTGAGCTGGGAAGGGTGGCACTGAGCTGCGAATGTTGGCACTGAGTTAGGAATGTCGGCACTCAGCTGGGAATGTCGGCACTGAACTGGGAAGATTGGCACTGAGCTGGGACGTGAGGCACTGAGCTGGCCAGCGGCACCGAGTTGGGAATGTCACCACTGAGCTGGGACAGGCGGCCATGAGCTGGGAATGTCGGCACTGAGCTAGGAATGTCGGCACTGAGCTGGGACGTGCGGCACTGAGCTAGGAAGGGCGACACTGAGCTGGGATCGGCGGCACTGAGCTGGGAAGTGCAGCACTGAACTGGGAAGTGCGGCACTGAGCTGGGAATGTCAGCACTGAGTTGGGAAGGGTGACACTAAGCTGGGACTGGCGGCATTGGGCTGGGAAGGGCGGCATTGAGCTGGGAATGTCGGCACTGAGCTGGGAAGGGCAGCACTGAGCTGGGAAGTGCGGTACTGAGCTGGGAATGTTGGCACTGAGCTGGGAAGGGCAGCACTGAGCTGGGACGAGCGACAATGAGCTGGAACATGTGGCACTGAGTTGGGAAGGGCAGCACTGATCTGGGAAGTCCGGAACAGAGCTGGGAAGGCTGGCACTCAGCTGGAAAGGCTGACACACAGCTGGGATGGATGGCACTAAGCTGTGAAGTCGGCACTGAGCTGGGAATGTCGGCACTGAGCTAGGAATGTCGGCACTGAGCTGGGAATGTCGGCACTGAGCTGGGACGGGCGGACTGAGCTGGGAAGGGAGGCACTGAGCTGGGGCGGGTGGCCATGAGCTGGGAAGGGTGGCACTGAGCTGGGAATGTCAGCACTGATCTGGGAAGGGCGGCACTGAGCTGGGAAGGGCAGCACTGAGCTGGGAAGACTGGGACTGAGCTGGGAAGTCGGCTCTGAGCTGGGAATTTTGGTACTGAGCTGGGAATGTTGGCACTGAGCTGGGAATGTCAGCACTGTGCTGGGACGTGCAGCACTGAGCTGGGATAGGTGACATTGAGCTGGGATGGGCGACGCTGAGCTGGGAAGAGCAGCACTGAGCTGGGAAGTGCGGCACTGAGCTGAGAATGTTGGCACTGAGCTGGGAAGGGCAACAATGAGTTGGGAAGGGCAGCACTGAGCTGGGAATGTTGGCACTGAAATTGGAAGGGCAACACTGAGCTGAGAAGACTGGGACTGAGCTGGGAAGGCTGGCACTCAACTGGAAAGGCTGGCAGTCAGCTGGGACGGATGGCACTGAGCTGTGAAGTCGGCTCTGAGCTGGGAATGTCGGCACTGAGCTGGGAATGTTGTCACTGAGCTGGGAATGTCAGGCACTGAGCTGCGACGGGCAGACTGAGCTGGGAAGGGAGGCACTGTGCTGGGATGGGTGGCCATGAGCTGGGAAGGACAGCATTGAGCTGGGAATGTTGGCACTGAGCTGGGAGGGGTTGCATTGAGCTGGGATGGACGGATTGAGCTGGGAAGGGCGGCACTGAGCTGGGAATGTCGGAATTGAGCTAGGAATATCGGCACTGAGCTGGGAATGTTGGCACTGAACTGGGAAGGGTGGCACTGAGCTGGGACGTGGGGCTCTGAGCTGGGAATGTCAGCACTGTGCTGGGATGGGCGGACTGAGCGGGGAAGGGCGGCACTGAGCTGTGACGGGTGGCCATGAGCTGGGAAGGGCGGCACTGAGCTGGGACGGGTGGCCATGAGCTGGGAAGGGCGGCACTGAGCTGGGAGGGGCGGCATTGAGCTGGGACGGGCGGACTGAGCTGGGAATGTCGGCAGTGAGCTGGGAATGTCAGCACTGAGATGGGATGATCGGGCTGAGCTGGGAAGGGCGGCAATGAGCTGGAAATGTCGGCACTGAGCTGGGAAGGGCGGCACTGAGCTGGGATGGGTGGACTGAGCTGGAAAGGCAGGTACTGATCTAGGAATGTCGGCACTGAGCTGGGAGGGGCGGCATTGAGCTGGGAAGGGCGGCACTGAGCTAGGAATGATGGCAGTGAGCTGGGAATGTTGGCAGTGAGCTGGGAATGTCAGCACTGAGCTGGGATGGGCGGACTGAGCTGGGAAGGGCGGCACTGAGCTGGGAAGGGTGGCACTGAGCTGGGAATGTCTGCACTGAGCTGGGAAGGGCAGCACTGAGCTGGGACGGGCGGACTGAGCTGGAAAGGCAGGTACTGATCTAGGAATGTCGGCACTGAGCTGGGAGGGGCGGCATTGAGCTGGGAAGGGCGGCACTGAGCTAGGAATGTTGGCAGTGAGCTGGGAATGTCAGCACTGAGCTGGGATGGGCGGACTGAGCTGGGAAGGGCAGCACTGAGCTGGGAAGGGTGGCACGGAGCTGGGAATGTCGTCACTGAGCTGGGACGGGCGGACTGAGCTGTAAAGGGAGCTAATGAGCTGGGAATGTCGGCACTGATGTGGGAAGGGCGGCATTGAGCTGGGAAGGGCGGCACTGAGCTGGGACATGCGGCACTGAGCTGGGAAGGGCGGCACTGAGCTAGGCAGGGCGGCACCAAATTGAGAATGTACGCCACTGAGCTGGGACAGGCGGCCATGAGCTGGGAATGTGGCTACTGAGCTAGGAATGTCGGCACTGAGCTAGGAATGTTGGCACTGAGCTGGGAATGTCAGCACTGTGCTGGGACGTGCAGCACTGAGCTGGGAAAGGCGACATTGAGCTGGGATGGGCGACGCTGAGCTGGGAAGGGCAACAATGAGCTGGGAAGTGCGTCACTGAGCTGGGAATGTCGGCACTGAGCTGGGAAGGGCAACAATGAGCTGGGACGGGCGACACTGAGCTGGAACAGGCGGCACTGAGTTGGGAATGTTGGCACTGAGCTGGGAATGTTGGCACTGAGCTGCGACAGGCGGACTGAGCTGGGAAGGGAGGTACTGAGCTGGGATGGGTGGCCATGAGCTGGGATGGGCAGCACTGAGCTGGGAATGTCGGTACTGAGCTGGGAGGGGTTGCATTGAGCTGGGATGGGCAGATTGAGCTGGGAAGGGTGGCACTGAGCTGCGAATGTTGGCACTGAGTTAGGAATGTCGGCACTGAGTTAGGAATGTCGGCACTCAGCTGGGAATGTCGGCACTGAACTGGGAAGATTGGCACTGAGCTGGGACGTGAGGCACTGAGCTGGCCAGCGGCACCGAGTTGGGAATGTCACCACTGAGCTGGGACAGGCGGCCATGAGCTGGGAATGTCGGCACTGAGCTAGGAATGTCGGCACTGAGCTGGGACGTGCGGCACTGAGCTGGGAAGGGCGACACTGAGCTGGGATGGGCGGCACTGAGCTGGGAAGTGCAGCACTGAACTGGGAAGTGCGGCACTGAGCTGGGAATGTCGGCACTGAGTTGGGAAGGGTGACACTAAGCTGGGACTGGCGGCATTGGGCTGGGAAGGGCGGCATTGAGCTGGGAATGTCGGCACTGAGCTGGGAAGTGCGGTACTGAGCTGGGAATGTTGGCACTGAGCTGGGAAGGGCAGCACTGAGCTGAGACGAGCGACAATGAGCTGGAACATGTGGCACTGAGTTGGGAAGGGCAGCACTGATCTGGGAAGTCCGGAACAGAGCTGGGAAGGCTGGCACTCAGCTGGAAAGGCTGACACTCAGCTGGGACGGATGGCACTAAGCTGTGAAGTCAGATCTGAGCTGGGAATGTCGGCACTGAGCTGGGAATGTCGGCACTGAGCTGGGACGGGCGGACTGAGCTGGGAAGCGAGGCACTGAGCTGGGGCGGGTGGCCATGAGCTGGGAAGGGTGGCACTGAGCTGGGAATGTCAGCACTGATCTGGGAAGGGCGGCACTGAGCTGGGAAGGACGACACTGAGCTGGGAAGGGCGGCACTAAGTTTGGAAGGGCAGCACTGAGCTGGGAATGTTGGCACTGAGCTGGGACGGGTGGCACTGAGCTGGGAATGTCGGCACTGAGCTGGGACGGGTGGACATTGAGCTGGGAAGGCCGGCACTGAGCTGGAAAGGGCGGCACTGAGCTGGGACGGATGGCACTGAGCTGGGACAGGCGGCACTGAATGGGAAGGGCGACACTGTTGGGAAGGGCGGCACTGAGCTGGGAAGGGTGGCAATGACCTGGGAAAGGCGGCACTGAGCTGGGAAGGCCGGGACTGAGCTGGGAAGGTCGGCACTGAGCTGAGAAGGCTGGCACTGAGCTGGATAGGGCGGCGCTGAGCTGGGAAGGGAGACACTGATCTGGAAAAAGCAACACTGAGCTGGGAAGGGCAGCACTGAGCTGGGAATATCAGCAGTGATCTGGGCAGTGTGGCACTGAGCTGGGAAGAATGGAATTGAGCTGGGAAGGGTGGCACTGAGCCGGGAAGGGCAGCACTGTGCTGGGAAGGGCAGCACTGATCTGGGAATGTTGAAACTGAGTTTGGATAGGCAGCACTGAGCTGGGAAGTCCGGACTGAGCTGGGAGGGTTGGCACTGAACTGGGAAGGCTGGAACTGAGCTGGGACGGACAGCACTGAGCTGGGAAGAGCAGCACTGAGCTGGGAATGTCGGCACTGATCTGGGAAGGGCGACACTGTTGGGAAGAGCGGCACTGAGCAGGGAAGGGTTGCACTGAGCTGGGAAGGGTAGAACTGAGCTGGGAAGGGTGGCACTGAGCTGGGATGGGTGGCACTGAGCTGGAAAGGGTGGCACTGAGCTGGGAAGAGCGGCATTGAGCTTGGAAGGGCGGCACTGAGCTGGGAAGGGTAGCACTGAGCTGGGAAGGGTAGCACTGAGCTGGGAAGGGTGGCACTGAGCTGGGAAGGGTGGCACTGAGCACTGGAGCTTTTAAGAGACTTTAGCTCCTTGATTTGATGTGATGACATCGCAAAAAATTAACTTCCCAGTCAGCATTTAAAAAGTCAGGGTTGTGCTGCCATCTGGAATTAGCATGAACCATTACCACTTAGCAACGGAAAGCAGGCTACAGACTGGAAACAAATTTGCAGATGTTAGTAATCAAAAGTGAGCTTCTTTCAAGGCACTCTGAAATAAGATTTTTGAACAATATATACAGATAAGCACTCTTCAGAGGTTTAATAGGGGACTTTGTCCTAATGGTTTTGTGTCTTCAGATTCTGCCGATGCTGTGGTTCTCATTTGTGATCCATATTGTAAATGGCAACTGATCCTTATCAACGAACTTGAAGCAAAAATCGAACATTGGGGTTCCAGGGCTGACAAACTCACATTTAGCTCTCACTTTTTTTGATGTCACCCAAACACGTCAATTGGATTACTGTCTTGCCTTCCACTGAAAAGTATCCATCACTGACTTATCATCTTGTTCGGACAGCTTGCTTATGGTGCAATACGAGACATTTATTTCATCTCACAGTTCGTATTCTCTGCCATAGTGGACTGTTGCCACTTTTATAATCCTTTTAGTCATAAATATTTTAACTGGTAAGTTGACATCTTTATTACTTGCAATAATGCAAGGCAAACGGGCTGACTCATTTATTTTCAAGTAAGTCATTTGCAGAGTTATGTCGTGATGACCTGCTGAAAGCATTCCAGTTTTCAGATATTTGTGTAGTAATCTCTTCAATGATCAACCAATACTAACTTAGAAAGATGTTGCTTGGAGCAGCCCAGTTGGCTTTATAGATGAATACATGAAAAATAATATATTACATATTTGCATTGCATATATAAACATATTTTTTTGGGTCCAACGATTATACTTAAATGGAAAAGTGTCTCAAACCATAGGAGGAACTGTAAGAGGAGAGCCTTTATAGATTAGTTGTTACTTATCATTCCTTGGGGGAAATAAACTATTTAATCAAGCTGTACCTACATAAAAAATTAATATATTTTAAAAAATTTAACTGATCTATTTTCCAATAAGCACTGGTGTTTAGTATCTGAATTTTATTAAAATGCAGTAAAACACATAGAGATTAAGGGAAGAAAGACATATTTCCTACAGCTCCGAATTTCAATTTAAACGGGTAGAAATTGGACCTCGTTGAGGGCGTAAAACAAGTGCAACGAGGCCCAATTTCAGGGACCGACTTCCTGTGTCCTAACAACGTCTAAAAAATGTCAAACTCAAAATTGGGTTGGGCTATTCTTCAGGCGTCCCTGGTAGTCACCTAAAACAGGCCATACATATGTAAATAAGGGGGTCTGTTTTAGGTTCTCTCATAGAATTTGGGATGCATTGCGCAGGGTAGGCCCAATGTATGGCCTAGGCGGCAGCCAGTAACTACTAATGATTTTTTTTTTTAATGTTACTTTTCTGTTGGAGCCAGGTAGACCAAGAATGCTCCCCACAATTCACAGTCCTTGCAATCATAACCACGCTTCCCCACCCACCCCCCTTCAGTTGCCAGTCAAATCCCCCTCCCAGGTTCTACATTTGGACTGCCACCAGGAAGGCAAGCGGCTCGATATTCTTTGAAGGAAAATGCTTGAGCTGCTTGTGGAGGCGCAACAGACACCGACAGTTTGTGCAAAGAATATTAATGAAGCCCATGGCCCAATTTGGGCCGGTCTCAGGCCTTCTGGTTGGGGCCTGCGCTGCAGCCAAGTATGGTCCCTGCTGAATTTCTACAACAACAACAACTTGTATTTATATAGCACCTTTAACGTAGTAAAACATCCCAAGGCGCTTCACAGGAGTGTTATAAGACAAAAAATTTGACACCGAGCCACATAAGAAGAAATTAAGGCAGGTGACCAAAAGCTTGGTCAAAGAGGTAGGTTTTAAGGAGTGTCTTAAAGGAGGAAAGAGAGGTAGAGAGGCGGAGAGGTTTAGGCAAGGAATTCCAGAGCTTAGGGCCTAGGCAACAGAAGGCACAGCCACCAATGGTTGAGTGATTATAATCAGGGATACTCAAGAGGGCAGAATTAGAGGAGCGCAGATATCTCAGGGGGGTTGTGGGGCTGAAGGAGAACACAGAGATAGGGAGGGGTGAGGCCATGGAGGGATTTGAAAACAAGGATGAGAATTTTGAAATCGAGGCATTGCTTAACCAGGAGCCAATGTAGGTCAACGAACACATGGGTGATGGGTGAGCAAGACTTGGTGCGAGTTAGGACACGGGCAGCCGAGTTTTGGATGACCTCAAGTTTACGTAGGGTAGAATGTGGGAGACCAGCCAGGAGTGCATTGGAATAGTCAAGTCTAGAGGTAACAAAGGCATGGATGAGGATTTCAGCAACAGATGAGCTGAGGCAAGGGCGGGGACGGGAGGTGGAAATAGGCAGTCTTAGTTATGCAGTCGATATGTGGTCGAATGCTTATTTCAGCATCAAGTATGATACCAAGGTTGCAAACAGTGTGGTTCAGCCTCAGACAGATGTTAGGGAGAGGGATGGAGTCAATGGCTAGGGAACGGAGTTTGTGGCGGGGACCGAAAACATTGGCTTCGGTCATCCCAATATTTAATTGGAGAAAATTTCTGCTCATCCAGAACTGGATGTCGGACAAGCAGTCTGACAATTTAGAGACCGTGGAGGGGTCGAGTGAAGTGGTGGTGAGGTAGAGATGGGTGTTATCAGCGTACATATGGAAACTGACGCTGTGTTTTTGGATGATGTCGCCAAGGGGCAGCATGTAGATGAGATATAGGAGGGGGCCAAATGGTGATATCAAAATTAACTCTGAATGAATAAAATGTCAATAGCACTGTCACAGCAAGAGATGTGATAGAGAGGGATGTTGTGCTAGCACTATGTGCCTCTATGTAATGTTGTATAGTTATAGTTCTTTTTCATGACTTTGAAATTTTACTGTGAGTGCAATAAGTCATATGAGGACCCATATTGGATTTATTCAAAGATGTGAAGTATTGTTTTTATTATATTTTTCCACATTATCTATACTTGATGTCTTTGAACATTTAAAAAAATGGAAGAAATGTAGTTTCAAAGAAAGCACTTTGCATTAAATATTTAAGTTGGGCTTAGTGCAGAAAGCCATGTTCTCAGTGGTAGGCAGCAGATTGTCACCATTATGCCATGGGGGCAAATAAAGGCTATGCAACAGGGTGCAGCTGAATGCTAGATTTATTCCAAGAAGAGGTAAATCTCATAAATAAGGCAAGTGATTTGGCACAGTGCAACATCTCAAATCAACAAATCTCTGCATTTACTGCGTGTTGTGCAATTTAGTACCAGTTTTGCCTTTAAAAAGATCCCAGAGGTAGTGAAAATTCCAGAGTCCTGCGTGATATCAAATCATTTGTCCTATTCATAAACTCACCAACATGATACCCTGAAGTTTTTAGTTCCATAAAACCCTTTAACAGACCTGATCTTCTGTTTATTTTATGATTTTGATATTTGAAAGGAGAGAGTAACTTAAGCAGAATATTGAATCTTCTTTTTAAACCGAGTTTTCTTTTTCATAATTTAAGGGTCGGTTTGGTGACTGCTATGCATATTTAAAGGGACATTCCCACTTCTGTAACATCGCCCGACTCTGCCCCTTCATCTGCTGCTGAAACCCTCATCCATGCCTTTGTTACCTCTAGACTTGACCATTCCAATGCACTAATGACCGCTCTCCCACATCCAAAACTCTGCTGCCTGTGTCCTAACTCGCACCAAGTCCCATTCACCAATCATCCCTGTGCTTGCTGACCTACATTGACTCCCGGTTAAGCAACGTCTTGATTTGAAAATTCTCATCCTTATTTTCAAATCCCTCCATGGCCTCGCCCCTCCCTACCTCTACAATCTCCTCCAGGCCTACAACCCTCCGAGAGATCTGCGCTCCTCCAATTCTGGCCTCTTGAGCATCCCTGATTTTAATCACTCTACCGTTGGCGGCCGTGCCTTCAGCTGTCGAGGCCCTAAACTCTGGAATTCCCTCCCTCAGTCTCTTCACCTTTCTAACTCTCCTCCTTTAAGACGCCCCTTAAAACCTACCTTTTTGACCAAGCTTTTGGTCATCTGCCCTAATTTCTCCTTATGTGGCTCGGTGTCAAATTTTGTTTGATAACGCTCCCGTGAAGCGCCTTGGGACGTTTTACTACGTTAAAGGCGCTATATAAATACAAGTTGTTGTTGTTGGTATCAGATTGTGAGGAAGAGGATGTTGAAATAAATCTGGTTTTATTGCAGTGATTCAGTGAATGGCCAATACACATTAGAAAATAATTGGACCTTACTTGAAAAAAAGTGTGTATACTGGGCTCAAGAATGGAGGAGTTTTAGACAATGGATGCCAGGTTTAGTTTAACTTTGCTTATTTTTTTTTGTTTCTGCACTACCATGGATTCTGAAGGTTTGTTGCCTTTTTTAAAAAAATTGAAAGACAGCTGGGAGCCTAGAGAATACTGGACCATTATTTTTAGGTGCACCTTGATGATGAGTGTCAGCAGGCTATTCCTCTGAGGGCGGTATCACAGCTGAGCGAATTCTTCATCCAACATTCACATTCATGAGATTCCAGCCGGAGTCACTGGATAGCGATCAGGAGTGGGAATCCTGTCTGAGTTTTTGATTTATCCCTCGCCAAGAAGGATTATGGCCAATTGTAATAAAATAGGCAATAAAAAAAATCAATGGTGTGGATTTGAAGAAGACTCTGTCTGTTTTCATCGGATATTGCATTGCAAACTGTGATTGAATGCAACATTCCAGCAGGAAAAGATCTACAATACAAGTTTAGGAGTAGATTTGCACGGAAAAGAATACTCAGATCTTCAGCTGTTGTAACTCTTGGATTGTAGAAAGAGACAGGAAGGGATAGAAATCAGTCTGCAGGGAAAGAAGTTTGGTGGCAGAGACTGACTAAGGGAAGGTTTGATCGAAAGATGAAAGAGACAGCAACAATGAACGCAATAGTTTTCTGCATGGTTGACATTGAATAAAAGTCTGTTTCAATTCAAATGGCTCTCCAGACTCCATACAGCAAATCCCACACTGTTCTGAGGGAGCACAAAAAGAAATTGCCAGGAACAATACTGAGGGTCAGATAACGTCTAGTATCCACATATATCATGTCCATCACACTGGAACACCTGATTATCAGAGGAGAAGAGCTATGGATAGCTGTCTCTCACAAATGCAATTGCATAATCGAGAGCCTCCTCTTAAAGGTGCTTCAAAAAGCAATCAAAAAGGCCAATGGAATGTTGACCTTTATCTCAACAGGGCTGGATTACAAAGGGGAGGAAGTTATGCTTCACTTCTACAAAGCCTTGGTCCGACCTCATCTGGAGTACTGCGTTCAGTTTTGGGCATCGCACCTCAGGAAGGGTATATTGGCCTTGGATTGGATGCAGCGCAGAATCACGAGAATGATACTGGGGCTTAGAGAGTTAATTTATGAGGAAAGGTTTGTATTCCTTGAGTATAAAAGATTGTGGCCTGATCTGACTGAGGTGTTTAAAATGTTAATAGGATTCAATAGGGTAGATACAGAGAAACTATTTCCTTTGATGGGCATATCAAGAATGAAGGGAGATAATCTTAAAATTAGAGCTAGGCCTTTTAGGAGGGAAATCAGGAAGCGCTTTTTCAAACAGAGGATAGTAAAAATCTGGAATTCTCTGCTCCAAAGGGCTGTGGCTTCTGGAAGAGTTGGAGCTTTCATGACTGAAATCGATAGATTTTTGTTAGGTAAGGGTATCAAGGGATATGGAGCTCAGGCGGGTGAATGGATTGGAGGTACAGATCAGCCATGATCTAATTGAATGGCGGAGCAGGCTCAAGAGGCTGAATGGCCTACTCCTGTTCCTATATTCCTTTGTTCCAGCAGTATTCCAACATATTAGTTCTGGAGCCCCAGAATTTGATCTGAGGTGATACTTAAATAGAGTATGGTATGAGGAAATGGTTCAGAACCTGTATATTTTAACATCAGGAACTGTATGTAGCCACGTAAGTAAATAGTATCAATGGGTTTTGTTTAACTTTATTTTTCCAGTTTTCTCTTTCTTGAAGGTGCTGAGGTGCAGTTACATGGGTGCCAATCAGTCACCCTTACCTTACCAAAATGGCCTGTTTTACCTGTTTGTGTAACATCATTGAGGTCTGATTCTGCGTTCCAGATAAGTTCTTTCTTTACAATATAATACTTCTGTGTAACTTGTTGCTCCTCAGCTGTCACAGTGGCTTGTGCTATATATATATATATATATATATATATGCGTATGTACAGGTAATTGATCAGCTGGTGCCGTAGATCGCTCTGCTCTTAAGGTCAACATCGGAGCTAACTGAAGCTGCTTTGGACTAGCAAATGAACTTGTAAATGGTCAATCTTCATTTGAACCTAGAGAGTGTATACCAGCAGCTGTTGACCATTAGGGAACTCACAGCTGAGCCTAATCCTATCTTTAATCATGCACTTTCCAGTGGATAGCAATCCCTGGCTTCCTGCCGTCAGGAAGAGGTGGGGGGTCCCCAGTGGAGGGCTCTCTACGCCAGAGTCTTGCCCTGTTCCATTGGGGATCTGGCATGAAGAGTGTTGCACAGTGCAGTCCCATGCAATACGTTTTTAAACAGATCCACGGACTCCCAGGCTGCCTGCAGTTTCTGCAGCCTGGATGAGTCTGTGTTTCATGCATATGTGGAGTATGAGGTTGCAGCTCCATTGCCACTATTTGAAGAGGCTGTTCCACAACTTTTGGCTGCACATCAGTCCCACGCTCCTGATCCTGGGCCATCCAGTGTGGAAGGGAGCAGGCAAGTCGGAGGACCTCCTTGTGGGTCTGCTCCTGGGCCTGGCCAAGGTGCCCATCAACAGGTCCAGGCAGCGCGCAGTCGGGGGGTCGTTTGGCCCGACTGCCTGCCTCTCTTCCACGGCTATGTTCGCGCCCAGGAGTCCCTGGAGAGGGAGCACGCGCCGTCCGCCGGTTCGCTTGAGGCCTTCCGTGTCCGGTGGGCACCGGAGGGACTGGAGTGCATCATCGACACCAGGGACCAAATTTGAATTTAATTTGTTAAGTTTCATTTAAATAGTTTATAATTTACAGCTTATTGGTTGTGTCCCTTTAAAAGGAGGCACTTGCTAATTCTTAACGATGATGACACAGTTATCCTAATTGGTAATTAACATAAAAGAGTTAGCAATCCCTGGCTGATTTGTTCCCTTCCTAGCCCAGGGCTGCTGTGGACAAATGCAGCACCCAAAGTCTGCCCTGACAGATATCAGCTAATTAATCACAGTTCAGGGTTGGAAGTTTGAACTTTCCTGGTCTGCATGGGTCATTTGCCACATCTGACAGTGGATTTATCTTTAATCCATTTGAGGAGCTATGTTTCTGTGTGGCGGGAATGGTTAATCCTGAACATCACCACTTCAAAAAGAAATAAAGAATCTCATCGGATATAAAGTCGTCAGAAAATTTAAAAAAGACTTTGCAACATTATCTCATCAGAAGAAGAAGCTTGCTTGTGACCATGACTAACTATGACCTACGTAACTAAATATATTAATAGTGATCATTCTAACAGAAAAGAGCCACACCAGTCTACGTGAAGAGCAAATGCCTATTGCAATAATCCAGGTGGATATCTTTCATATACATGTAATGTAGCAAATTCACAGAAACCTTCAGGTGAGAAAAAACAGAGACCACGGGGGGAATTTTACCTACTGCCGGGCGGGGAATGGAGCTGGAGACTTAACTACTGGCATCCCGCCCCGATCCTGCCATCTGCATTTTTAAATTGCAGGCACCAAGGACAACTGCCCGAAGCCGGCGAAGTCCTTCTTTAAATATACAGATCGGGTGCCAATGACATCACCAGGACCCAACTGCCATTTTATGGTGCTGTTTTGGTGCGATCAACTAATTTAACAAAAATACAACAAATGAACCATTACAAATTAAATTAAAATTTGGTTATTGGGGGTGATGAAGCACTCCAGTCCCTGCGGTGCCCACCGGTTGCGGAAGGCCTCGAGCGTGCCGGCAGACACCGCGTGCTCCATCTCCAGGGCCATCCGGGCGCGAACGTGGCCGCTGTAGAGAGGCAGGCAGTCGGGCCGAATGACCCCCTCGACCACCCACTGTCTGGACCAGTTAATGGCCACTTTGGCCAGGCCCAGGAGCAGTCCTACGAGGAGGTCCCCCGACCTGCCCGCTCCCCCCCGCACCAGGTGACTGCCATTTTATGGTTGGCCTGAGCGGGGAAGTAGCTGTCCAAACCAATGTTAAGGCAACGTCTCAGGTTAAGAGTGCAGCACGCAAGTGCAGGTTGCATTTTGGTACCAGTGCTGCCCGTTGTTCAAATGCAGCATAATTTTATTGTGTCCCCTCAGCCCATAGAAATCCTCTGTTTATGTTGTAGAATTACAGATGTAATGATTGGGAATTGATGAAATATTGCCCCAAATTTTGCTTCACTGCTAGAAAGATGACGCACAGAACAGAAAGGCAGTGCAAAGGGTGTGAAAGCAATGGAAAACATGGCATATTTTTAAAAAGTCTCTCTCTGTCCAAGCTAATGTTGCTAATGTTAAGGCAATCGCTCACGTTAAGAGTACAGCATGCAAGTGCAGGTTGCAATTTGATTGAATCCTGATGTTGCAAAGAATATATAGAAAAAGAACAAGCAAATATAATGACTTCATCCTCGCCAAGGAAGTGGCCAACACTCGGTTCCTAGCTGAGATATTTACACTTACACTAATGCTAATGGAACACCTTGGGGCTGTGGTTTTCCAGAAAAATTGGAAAATAACAAAAATAAGTGGTATATGCAGTTAAAGAATAGATTCTAATTGGAAAAGCAGCTTTGCCACTTTCTATGGAACTTCAATATGATTAAGCTACTCAGACTGGCAATAGTGAGAAGTAATATTCCACAAAGATCAGTGCTGGGACCACTGTTGTTCACCATTTACATAAACGATTTGGATTTGGGAATCTGAAGTACAATTTCAAAACTTGCGGACGACACCGAATTGGGAGGTATAGTTAATACTGAGGAAGACAGCGATAAAATGCAAGGAGAGATTGCAGAATGGGCGTGTAATTGGCAAATGAATTTCAATATAGGTAAGTGTGAGGTGGTGCATTTTGGGAGGAAAACTAAGGAGGCCACATACTCCTTGGAAATAAGAGTCTAAATGGGCTAGTGGAGCAAAGTTACCTAGGGCTACAGGTACATAAATTGCTAAAAGTAGCAACTAATATGGCCATACCAAAAAAAAGGAACCAAAGCACTGGGGTTCATTTCGATTGGGATAGACTTGAAAAGCAGTGAAGTTATGTTAAACTTGTATAGAACCTTCGTTAGATCACACTTAGGGTACTTTGCACACTTCTGGTCTGCATATTATAAAAATGATATAGAGGTACTGGAGAAAGTGCAAAAAAGATTTACAAGGATGATACCAGAACTGAAAGATTATACCTATCAGAAAAGACTGAACAGGCTGGGACCCTTTTCTCCAGAATATAGAAGGCTGAGGGGTGACCTGATAGAGCTCTTTAAGATTAGGAAAGGGTTTGATTGGGTAGACTTAGAGAAAATGTTTCCACTTGTGGAGGAGTCCAAAACTAGAGGCTATAAAGATAAGATAGTCACTAATAAATCCAATAGGGAATTCAGGAGAAACTTCTTCACCCAGAGAGTGGTTAGAATGTGGAACTCACTGCCACAAGGAGTAGATGAGGTGAACAGCATAGATGCATTTAAGCTAGATAAACACATGAGGGAGAAAGGAATAGAAGGATATGCTGATAGGATTAGATGAAGAGGGGTGGGAGGAGGCTCATGTGGAGCATAAACACTGGCATGGACCAGTTGGATCGAATTGCCTGTTGCTGTGCTGTAAATTCTATGTAAATCTAGGTAAGTAGTTTCTAAGCATGACAAATAATAACAGCAAATTAACCTTCTAGTCATTTTTGCTGCAGAAATCCGCTTGTCAATGAACATTGCAAAGGCAGTAATAACCAAGGGGGTGATTTTGTCAATGGGGGCGCGTTGGAGGCAGGACTGATGCTTGTTGGGTTTTAGTCCCGCCTCCATCGACTTGTGGCCAACCCATGCTATTTTCCCTTGATTGACCTTGTTAAGCCCGCCCAGTGGGCTTAGCAGGCCAATTAAGGGGAAGTCGGTTACAGAGAATGTCAGCGTATGACATTTCATCTGTCAAAAAATTTTGACAGATAAATTGTCATCATTTGACAGCTCTGTGAAGCTGTCAAACACTGACATTCTATGTTGTTTGATGAGTCTTTGTATTCAAGACTCATCAAACCTCTTTTGTGAGCAGAAATTAGATGAATGTTGCATTGGAGAATGCAGTAGCCATCTGTCATCTCTGCCGGTGAGATGCAAGACTCTCTGCATCCCCAACTGTTGAAGCCTGCAGGAAGAAACAAAGGTAAGTAAACATTTTCTATCATTTTCCACTCACCTCACATACTTACCTCTCCACACTTGCACCCATCACTTACCTTCACGGCGCACTTTTGCACCCCTCCAACCCCCGCAGACCCACTGCTCGCCTCGGTGACCCTGGTGGGGTTTCCCGACATCGGGAAGCCTGCGCCTCTGTTGGAAAAATGGGGATAATCCTCTTAACTGCCTGTTAACTACCTATTAACAGGCAGTTAAGTGGTTGTAATCCCCTTCCCGCCTCCAGGAGACAGGACCAGGCGCGGGTCGGCTACCCGCCTCCTGGGAAGATGGCACGGAGGCGGGTTGGGGCCAGGATGGGCACCCGCCGACAGATTCTGCCATTTTCCCGGCAGTCCCGCCTCCAAGCCCGCCTCCCCAGGGTTGGCAAGATCGCGCCCCAAGTATCCAATATGCCTGTGCGTCACCCATAAATTATATAACAAATGAATAGCCATTTAGGTGGGGGTGCTTTTTTAAACTGTTGCCTGTCGTGGTTGAGGAATTTCAGTCACTTGATACATTTGATAGAGTTAAACTTCAAACAGAATAGAGGACACAGAGGATTAGTGAACATAATTACATTTCTGAGAAGAGGTCTCGAACATCAAACCTTGGGGGGAAAAAAATTGAGAAAATGCACAAAAATGTATACATTATTTAATGCTTTCCACGACTACAAAGATAAAAGGGCACAACCACCCCTGCTTAAGTGAAGAATCATAATGCCCAAGTCTTTGATGCAAATATTTTTTTAACGAGTTCCACAACATAGGTCATCCAAGGTTAAGAAAGATTCTTGTCTGCATTCAGGAACGTTTCTGTGGAAAGATGTAGAAGAAAGCTGTATCACTTTATGTCCAAGCACATCAAATGTGTTAACAGGCCAAACCTGAGGATATCAAATCAATTGTCCTGATGAATTCCAGTGCACTAGACGGACCATGAAAAAAATGTGCCTATAAACATTGTGGCATCATTTCCAAGAAATAAAAAAGGAGAAGCAATTTAATTCTGGTGGTGGTTGAGTGATTTACAAGATGGGTCATTTTTTTTCCCTCTGAGGAATGCCACTACAAAATCAGTGATTCAGATGTTTGGGGGCTTCTGTGTTTTGGGGGTTAGAAGCTCCAAGACGCACACTCTTAAGGCGGTCATTTTGATTTGAGACGATAGTGCAAAATGCACGATATTTTCACGGCCACCCGTTAAACACCTCTCTGATTTTTGGTTTATTGATTTCAGCGGAAACAAAAATCGGGAAAGGTGTTTAGTCCAAAGTCAAAATGATCCCCTTAGATTCTGGACTGCCTAGGAAGGGAAACTTCCCATCATGTTTGAGGTTGACTCCAAAATTCTTCTTGGGTTGCTGTGACGTTTCTTTTGGCACTACATTCAAATATTTCACATAGGGGTTTACTCCCATCGAATTGAATAGGAGAAGGAAGCTTTTCATAAGGTCAGCTTGGGTTTGGTACTTTGATGAACATTATAGGCAAGCACCGTGGCAAAAGGCTTTGTTCCACCCTAAAACAGTGGTATATATACCTGAAGTTGAAGTAGAATAACAGCAAATACATAACAATGCTAGGAGATGTTGGAAGCAGCGTTTCACCTGGTGGCTTTGTCTCAGTTTATGTTCATCAAATATCTTCTTAAAACAGATTTTGCATAAAACGTGCAAAGACATGGACAAATATCAATTATGATATTGATGAAGGGGAGTGAACAGCTCCTGTGGTTCGCACATATCCTTTCACCGCCAGGATCTAGCCCAGGTTCAATCAGCTAAAACATGTTGGGTGAAAAATCCTTCTTTTCACAGACTAAAAGTTTGGACGGTCTCTGTTTATAGTGGCCCAACTCAATAAAATGGCTAACAAGAAAGCAAATATTAGCAATATCACTGAAAGCAACAATAAGGGTGGCTACCGTGGGAAATGGAAAAATAATCACACTGGTATGGCAGTTAGTATTAAAATACATTGTTGGGGATAGAGTAGAGGAAGCTTTACTCTGCATTTGGCTGTGCTATACTTGACTTGGGAGTGCTTGTTGCTGAAACTGGGGGCAAAGGTTGAATATGACAATAAAGGTGGCTATATTGGAGGGGGAGGGGGGGGGGGTGGATGGGAAAGCCAAAATGGCAATTGTAAAGCAAATTCAGAGGAATCATCAAGGAGTTGCATAACATTTTGCTATTCCAGCATAGGCACAAAGGGCCAAATGGCCTCTTTCCATGCAGTAAGTTTCTATGTAAGCTCCTGTGACTAAACGTCCACCAATGTATATACTGTAAAGACAAGGAGAGTTTCTCATTATAATTAAGGAACAGTTCACGATTATAACTTTTGCTATTGTTGTTCTTTTTCAGTTAGTTAATATTTCAGTAGAATAAATTGACTATAAAATGTGGCTATAATAGAGAGTAAGTTGAATAGCTGTTGCTATAACTGTTTAGTAAGTGGAGTTTAAGTTGAATGAACTCAAGCGGGAGAGCTCTTTATGGGGAAAGGTTCAGGCACAAACCGTGGCAGCGGAAATCTGGAGAGAGGAATATGGAAATCCTTTGCGGCTGTAATGAAGTTATAGAAATCCGGGAAGGATAAGAATCAGTCTGAAGAAAGTAAGTTTGCAGACCAAAGAGAGATTTGATTAAAACGTGAGAGAGACGGCAACAGTGAATGAAACAGTTTCCTGCATGGATGACACCGAATAAAAGCCTCTTTCGGTTCAAGCAACTGCATGAACTCTTTCGAATAAATCCCACACCTGCAGAATGGCAGTCCATGAGCGTGTTTTACCTGCTATTGTCCTGTTTTTTTTTTATTTGAAGCAATTGGCTACATTACCTACCTCTAGCGTTAACTCACTGCAAACAATTCCTGAAGGGAGAGGCCAACACAAAAGCAGAATAGATTTATGGAGAATGGCTGATGGCTTTTTGTATTGATGCTGCTAATGTTGAGCTGAGAGAGAGAAGACATTCTTTGCATGCCTTGTGGATCATTTCAATAAGCAGACTGCTGCGGCTCTAAAGCTGAATTGAGGGCTGATTCATATGTTGGCACAGACTTGCCCAGAGCAGTGAAGCTTACTTGCTGTACTGAACTGCTATATTACTGGGTCTTTGTAATCGCCTACCAGTGAAGTGACAGGCATCACCTTGGTCTTGCCATGTGCAGTTGTACTAATCAGGATACTGTTACATTGGTTTGGTCAGCAAGCAATTGTGTTTCCTGAGATTCGTGGGTGGATAATGCAAACTGAACAGCATTTCTATAATGCTGGTTTCTTCCGATTTCGGATTGTACTTGACAATACAGACCTTTGCGACTTGCTGGTGGGGTAGTGGCGGGGCAGGATTTCCACCTGCTGCTCTGACCCCGCCATAACCCTGACCCATTTTCCTGCATTGGGTCTCATTGGGCATGCAGGGCGGGCAGCCCTGCCACCAAGGCGGAGCCCACGACTGGCATGCAGCAAAGACGAGGCAGCACCCGAGGAGGGGGGTCACTGTTTTATAGAGGAAAGGTGCAATTTTCTTTTAGGTCTCAGCTTAGTCCCAGCAGGGTTGGGCAGAGGAAAACTCAGGTCCATGCACTAATACGGGATAGCGGGGGGGAAATCCAGCCCATGATGTCTTTTCACTAAACTAAAATCACTCTGGTACAGATACTTGCTCTGACCGTTGAGGAAGCAGATTGCTCCCGGTACTAAGATTATCATGATGCACATGTTTGCTCCTCAGCCAACATCCAGTCACCACTCATCCATTTTGTCTGTTTTTAGGAGGCTTGATGTAGATCCAGGTTTTGTGGTGAGCAACAGCAGTAATGGAATGAAATGCTGGCCTTTGTACTCCTGTGTTCACAAATATCTACAGGGGAAACGTAAGGAGGTACATCACTCTGCATGTAACACAATAGAAGGTACCTTTGGAATGACAAAGATACATTTTAAATATTTACAACAAACTGAGTGTATTCCAAGCACAGGCCACAGACAATGAGCAACTATCTCTTTACACTCTGCTGTGTTATGCATTACTAATCACTTTATGGCGCTGTACTGGTTCCTGAGGGGACATTAACTGCACTGAGATAAGACACAGCCAAGCTCTATGGCCCCGATATTTATGGGAGGGAGCGGGGGAACGCAGTTGGGGTGAATACCCGGAAATCCTGGAAACACGGAGCTCCTACTGAATTTAACGGCAGGACCTCAGTATCATTTTATTACTTAATTTCCCGCCCTGCAGCCGGCCAGATTGACAGGCTAGGGTCACATTATGCAATTTTTAGGTGGGAAAATGCGGTTGATTTGCGCCTCCCATTAGCGTGAAATTCAGCGGGAGGTTAGCGGCAGCGGTAACTGTTAGCGCCGTGCGCAGCGCCCCAACCGCGGTCTTTGGTAGCGCCCCCTGACTTACCACCGGACGCTATGTCCAACGGGGCCAGGGTGGCCTACCTGCGACCGGGGCAGCGCTGATTAAAGGCGAGGTGCCGGGCGACCATTTTTGTTGCTTGCCGCCTGCCAGCACCTGCCCCCGTTGCCATCCCCGGCCTCCTGACCAGTCCCCCGCGGAGTGCCAGCTGCGCTCTGTGAGCCCGGCACTTCTCTTGAGTGCCAGGCTTCTTTGCCGGCACTCCGATCCCTGGTAGCCCAGCTGGGCCTCGGGTCGTGCTATGCAAGGCCCCTCCCCTTTAAGAAGGGTAGGAAGGCCTGCAGTACCGCGGCACGTAGCGCCGCAATATTCCCTCACAGCGCCCCAAGAGGGAGGCGGGGCGCTAAAAGTAGCACCCCGGCAAAGTTAGCGCCCCAAAGGCGGCACGACTCAATTTTTCCCCCTTAATTTTCAATCCTCCCCAACCTTCTCCTGCCCATCATGGGGGGGGGTTAAAATTTCCCCCTATGTGTCGCCTGCAGCTCAAAGAATTTCAGCTCAGATGAGAGCTGAATTGATTCTGATGCATTTTAACTAAATATAGGAATCACAAACCTCAAATTTCTATTTGCAACCATTCAGTTTCCTTTTAAAAATCTTACTATTACTACCTAATACTGCGCAAATGTAAACTACATTATCTTGAAAAGTCAAATTCCTTCTTTCTTGTTAATTCAGATTTTGCTTGATAGTGCTAGTTATCATCTGTGCTTCCAATGAACTCCCCCCTAGTCTGTAAATATTGATCCATTTCAAACTTCAGCTGCCCTACAACTATATTATATTAAACATGAATGATATCAGTTGGCGATATAAAATATTTAAATTTTGAACCGTATGATCTATGTTAAATCTCCGGATTACTTTTTTGTCTGACAGTGCGGATTTACAGCTTGTGCTTTTGTTGCTTGGCGAGCTGGTGGCTGTCCGTTTGGTGAATAAAAAGAAAGACCTGCATTTATATAGCGCCTTTCACAACCTCGACGTCCCAAAGGACTTTACAACCAGTGAAGTGCTTTTGAAGTGTTGTCACTGTTGTAAGGAAACACGGCAGACAATTTGTGCACAGCAAGCTCCCACAAACAGCAATGAAATAAATGACCAGATCATCTGTTTTAGGTGTTGATTGAGGGATAAATTTTGGTCAGGACATTCTTCAAATAGTGTCCACCTGAGAGGGCGAACGGGGCCTTGATTTAATGTCTCATCCAAAAGGCTGCTCCTCCCTCAGCACTACACTGGATTCTCAGCCTAGATTTTGTGCTCAAGTCCCTGAAATGGGCCTTGAACCCACAATCTTCTGACTCAGAGGCATGAGTGCTACCACTGAGCCACAGCTGACACTTACATCCCTGAGATATTCTTGTCCTAGAAGCTCTTGGTCGTACCACAGGAGAGCTAGATCAGCGATAGTGACATTGGCAGATGCAGACTGGCCAAAAATGACTTTGCTCGAGTCAGTAAATCCACCAGGGACACAGTACCTAGGCTGCTGTGATTACCTTGGATTTCTTAATCCAGCGGGTTTAATTGGATTTGTGAGTAAAAGGTTTCTGGAGTTTCGAATTAAAAATCAGCAGATGTTCAAATGGTGGGCTGTATCATATTAGATGAGCTAAACATAGTGAGAGAGGAAGTATTCAGGGGTTTAGCATCTTTGAAAGTAGATAAATCACCAGGCCCGGATGAAATGTATCCCAGGCTGTTAAGGGAAGCAAGGGAGGAAATAGCAGAGGCTCTGACCTCTCGGTTATAGGTGTGGTGCCGGAGGACTGGAGGACTGCTAACGTTGTACTATTGTTTACAAAGGGAGAAAGGGATAGACCGAGTAATTACAGGCCAGTCAGCCTAACCTTGGTGGTGGGCAAATTGTTGGGAAAAATTCTGAGGGATGGTATTAATCGTCATTTAGAAAGGCACGGATTAATCAAGGACAGTCAACATGGATTTGTTAAAGGGAAGGTCGTGTCTGACTAACTTGATTGAATATTTTGAGGAGGTAACAAGGAGGGTTGATGAGGGTTGTGTGTTTGATTTTAGCAAGGCTTTTGACAAGGTCCCATATGGCAGACTGGTCAGAAATGTAAAAGCCCATGGGATCCAAGGGAAAGTGGCAAGTTGGATCCAAAATTGGCTCAGTGGCAGAAAGCAAAGAGTAATGGCAAACGGATGTTTTTGTGACTGGAAAGCTGTTTCCAGTGGGGTTCCGCAGGGCTCAGTACTGGGTCCCTTGCTTTTTGTGGTATACACCAATGATTTAGACTTCAATGTAGGAGGCATGATTAAGAAGTTTGCAGATGATACAAAAATTGACCATATGGTTGATAGTGAGGAAGAAAGCTGTAGACTGCAGTAAGATATCAATGGACTGGTCAGGTGGGCAGAAAAGTGGCAAGTGGAAGTCAATCCAGAGAAGTGTGAGGTAATGCATTTGGGGAAGGCTAACAAGGCAAGGGAATACACATTAAATGGTAGGATACTGAGAAATGTAGAGGAGCAGAGGGACCGTGGAGTGCATGTCCACAGATCCCTGAAGGTAGCAGGACAGGTAGATAAGGTGGTTAAGAAGGTATGCGGGATACTTGCCTTTATTAGCTGAGGCATAGAATATAAGAGCAGGGAGGTTATGCTTGAACTGTATAAAACACTAGTTAGGCCACAGCTAGAGTACTGTGTACAGTTCTGGTCACCACATCGTAGGAAAGATGTGATTGCACTAGAGAGGGTACAGAGGAGATTTACGAGGATGTTGCCAGAACTGGAGAATTTTAGCTGTGAGGAACGATTGGATAGGCTGGGGTTGTTTTTCTTTGGAACAGAGGAGGCTGAGGGCAGATTTAATTGAGGTGTATAAAATTATGAGGGGCTTAGATAGAGAGGATAGGAAGTTCCTATTTCCCTTAGCAGAAAGATCAATAACCAGGGGGCATAGATTTAAAGTAATCGGTGGAAGGATTAGAGGGAAGTTGAGGAGAATTTTTTCACCCAGAGGGTGGTGAGGGTCTGGAACTCACTGCCTGAAAGGGTGATAGAAGCAGAAACGCTCATCACATTTAAAAAGTACTTGGATATGCACTTGAAGTGCCATAACTTACAAGGCTACGGACCAAGAGCTGGAAAGTGGGATTAGGCTGGATAGCTCTTTTTCGGCCGTCACAGACACCATGGAATGAATGGCCTCCTTCTGTGCCATAAATTTCTCTGATACCATTGCACTGTTAGAGACCAGTTTATCATTGAACAATAGTAGTTGACCCCTTGATGGTGTGAGAACAGTTTTTGAAGGCAAGTACATTACATCAAGGATTCTTTTGGATTAATTATTCTCCTTTGCAAGCCTATGTACATCATTAATACCGTCATTATACTAAAAATACTCATCTCAGACTGGTACCTCTAACAGAGCAAATGAAAGGTAAATGGACCTGATTTCAGGTAATAGAAAGTTGATTAACCTGATAGCTGTCTGTGAGCATTAAAAACTTTATAATTCAGTTTTAAAAATATTGGCTGGCCAGGTATACTGCAGCAGGTGCAGAACCCCCAAGTGGTGCAGGATTACTTCTTGGAGGTGACCTTCTCTTGTCTAATTCTGTTTCAGGTAACTTTGTACTTGAGTTGTTCAAGAATTACTTGAGAGAAAGAACTTGCCTTTATATAGCACACTTCACGACCTCAGGGGAACCTAAGCGCTTTAGAGCCAATGAAGTACTTTTTGAAGTGTAATCACTGTTGTAATGTAGGAAATATGGCAGCCAATTTGCGCACAGCAAGGTCCCACAAACAGCAGCGTGATAATGACCAAATAGTATGTTTTTTTGTGGTGTTGGTTGATGGATAATATTGGTCAGGACACCGGGAAGAACTCCCCTGCCCTTCTTTGAAACCGTGACATGGGATCTTTTACGTCCACCTGACAGGGCAGATGGGGCCTCAGTTTAACGTCTCATCTGAAAGACAGCACCTCCGAGCTACACTATAAAATTTGTATTGTTGCAAAGCTGAAACTGCTTCACATCAAATCATCTTGCGTCGTATAATTGAGTTGTACAACACAACCTGTGCTCATTGCTGTTCTCTTGATCAGAGCATGTACATTAGTATTGGAACAATTTGCACTTCATTTACACACACCATTGGATTTGAGAGGTTATACCGATCGGGTAAAGATTGAACAGACTGGGACTCTTTTCTCTAGAGAAGAAAAGACTGAGGGGTGACATGATCGAGGTCTTTAAGATTATGAAAGGGTTTGATAGGGTAAACGTAGAGAAGCTGTTTCCACTTGCAGGCGAGACCAGAACTAGTGGCCATAAATATAAGATAGTCACTAATAAATCCAATAGGGAATTCAGGAGAAACTTCTTTACCCAGAGAGTGGTGAGAATGTGGAACTCACTACCACAGAGAGTAGTTGAGGCGAATAGCATAGAGGCATTTAAGGGGAAGCTGGATAAACACATGAGGGAGAAAGGAATAGAAGGATATGTTGATGGGGTTAGATGGAGAAGGGTGGGAGGAGGCTCCTGTGGAGCATTAACACCGGCATGGACCTGTTGGGCCGAATGGCCTGTTTCTGTGCTGTAAATACCAAGTAATATTATGCAATACTTAGCGTAATACCTACCCGTGCAAGTTCTTTCCTCCCCTCCCCCCTTTCCCTGCCTCTGCACCTTCTTAAAACCTGTTACATCTCTAACTTTTTCCAGTTCTAATGAAAGGTCATCGACCTGAAACATTGGCCCAGAAGTTTGACTCGGAGGCTTGCCGCGGGGGTAAGGATCGCGCGCGATTTTACCTACCGCGCCTGCCGTTGTGTTTCGGGCCCACACGAACTTCGGGTCCTGGGCCTCTCCCTAGTGCCGGCGCGCAGTGTGTGCGTGTCCCAGGGACGCAGTTAGTGCGATGCGACCCCTGGGATCATGTGGGCCATGGAGAGCCAATGGCAGCACACCATTTTTCATTCATAGATTTGACAGGAGAACTGTCAAAACTATGAATACAAATTGCCCCCAAAAGAACAGCTAAACCGCAAATAAATTTAAAAAAAACCATCACATTAATAAAATAACTATAGTTAAATAAATTAACCACTTTAAACAAAAATTTTAATTTTTGAAAATTTTTTAATTCTTTTTAAAAGTTATAAAAATAAACTTACCTTTCTTTAAAGTCTCTAAAAAAGATAAACCTGTTGAAAAAAATGTAAAATACTTAATTAACTACTTACCTTGTTAAAAGGGGGTCTTACGCCTCCTTTTTTATGTGTAAAATCTTCCATACTTACCTTCGCGTTGAAACCTGAAAAAAAACCTAAGTGCGCTGCGTGCGCACAGCCTGTAGTGCGCACGCGGTTCACTTAGGAACCGCCACCTTCGCCATACCGGAAGTGCCGGTTTCCCGCGCATGCGCAGTGCATGCAGGTAACCGGCACTTTGGGACCGAATACGGGTGAGTACACAGTGCGTACTCTCCCGTATTCGGCCGAATTTTTGGGCCATTAACTCTGTTTCTCTCTCCACAGATGCTGCCTGACCTGCTGAGTGTTTCCAGATTTCCAGCATCCGCAGTATTTTGCTTTTGTACAACTTAATACTTCTTGTGCTTTGTGCATCATTTTGGATTGCTGTAAGTGAGCAGCATATATAGGGAGCATTTCAATTTGTATTGTGCATCACCAGCCAATGATTCTCAGTGATAAGCACAGAATTCACATTCAGGTGGAAAACTCTCAATATATATGGAAGCAGTTCACTGTATTTTCAAAATGCAAAGACAACACAGATGCTGAGGACCAAAATTCTTCTTCTAATCTGCTTTCATTCCAGACTCAGTAGAGCACCACAGGGACAGCTTCAATTTTTTTTCAGCAGCCTTCCTTAAGACCTTTTGAGTGACATTTCCCAATTGGTGACAAAATAATTGCTGTTGGTTTCCATCCACTAAGAACTACTGGACTAAAACTGACGAGACTCATTATACTTACTGAAAGATCCTTAGCTTCCATCAAAAGATTTAGCGCTTTCATCCAATCCACCTGGGCTGCATTCAAAACCAGATCCCAGTGGTGAAAGGCCAATCCTTTCACATACTGTGACACAACAGTCTCCAAAATTTAACAAGGCAAAAATACTTTAGCATAGAACACATTTTCAAACAGAACCCAAGAGCAGATCATTGCAAAATAGGCTGCATCGACAACTAAGACATTTCAACTTCTATAAAAATTAATTACTCGATAAATGGGAAAGAGCAGGGGAGAGGGTCTATTTGGAGAGCTCTTTCAAAGAGCCGGCACAGGCACGATGGACCGAATGGCCTCCTACTGTGCTGTAAGATTATGATTCTATGATAAAGATATTTGCAAACACATACAGTGCTGGGTTCAGTCATCTTTATTGTTTCTTTGTGTAATTCCTGGAAATGGTAAGCATTTTGGACAGTTGCCACAGTTTAGATTGATGTCATCTGCCCTCAGTGATGATGCTAATATAAAATACTACAGATGGTGTGGAGTCCTGTCTCTGCAGGGAAGCCTCTGTGCTGCAGCTCATGCTGTGTGACTGAAAATGCACTTCTAGGATTGTTAGTCCTGATACTGTGAAGGTGTAGGGTTAGTGGCACTTCACTTTAATGTTGTATTTGACAGAACATCTAATTTTTTTTTCTATTGTTGCTCTTTATTATGTTTTGAGTATTTATGAAAGTTTCTTGTGCCCTGTTATTTCTCTACTTTAATTGGGATTAATGTTCATATTAATTCACTTTAAAATTTTTGTGTGATAGTTTCTCATAAAGAGATTTATAATTGATTTTTCTGCATTTAAGTAATGTTAGCATTCTGCAGTACAGCTTCTTTATATTATTATTATCGTCATTATGACTGATTCTGTTTTATACCACAGCTGATCCAGCATATTGGATTGTGTATTGTATGTCATTTGTAGAATGGAGCTTCATATTTTAAGAAATTTAGTTGCTACGAAAGTGTTTATAGATTACTCTTGTATTCCACTCAGGTTTTACTGGTCTAACATAGGCGATCGTTTTCATGGCCTTTATGTCCTGTGGATTATTGGCAATTTGCTCCGTGGAATGTAGACGGTATTCTTTCTCATTTTCATTGACTATAAGCAGTATGTCACCACCAGTTGATGTTGCGTCTGCCTTCCAACCCCATCTCCTTCACACAAAATGAGGCATGCGTGTCTGCCATAAAGAAAATGTCACTGAGGCTGCTGTGTAAGGTCCTAACTGCTTTGCTTGATGCACCGTTTCAATTATCTCGCCAATGAGCTCATCAACTGCCTGTTTCTTTTGTGCCTTTGGCTTGGGCTGTGATTGACTTTCCTGCTGGTGCAGTCTTCACTGGGTAAATTAAGGGTCATTTGCTGTAGCGAAAAGGACAACACTCCCTCAGCAATCTTTGAACTGCTGACACCTCTTAGGGTAAGTTTGTAGTGCTCATTAATTTCTGATTTGAAAAATTAACTTTGCATGTACAGGGCAAACTATACATGAAATTGTTTTACATTAAAGGAGCACTGTCTGCACAAAAGAAGTGTCTGTCTAAACCTTTTATTGTTAGGACAAGAAGCAGAAGTTTTGTGCTTCATTTCTGTCATGATGATGTTGCACAGCAGGGATGCGTTTCAATATGATTGATGCCACTTCATTATGTGTTTTCAAACATGCAGAAAAAGGCTTGCTACACAATTTTAAATGAAAACTGTGCTACCTTGATATATTATAAATACAGCAGATCAATATTTCTTTTTGTGAAGTATTAACAACAACAACTTGCATTTATACAGCACCTTTAACATAGTTAAATGTCTCAAGGTGCTTCACAGGAGCATAATCAGACAAAAATTGAAACCAATCCAATGAAAGAGACATTAGGACAGCTGACCAAATGCTTGGTCAAAGAGGCAGGTTATAAGGGGCTTCTTAAAGGAGGAGAGAGAGGTGGCGAGGCGAAGAGGTTTAGGCAGGCAATTCCAGAGCTTAGGGCCTAGATGACTGAAGGCACGGCCACCAATGGAGGCCAGAGTTAGAGGAACGCAGAGTTCTTGTAAAGCTTGAGGAGGTTACAGAGATAGGGAGGGGCGAGGCCAAATAGGGATTTGAACACGAGGATAAGAATTTTAAAATCGAGGTGTCGGTGGACTGGGAGCCAATATAGGTCAGCTAGCACAGAGGGAATGGGTGAACGGGACTTTGTATGGATTAGGATACGGGCAGCATATTTATAACGATTTTTACAGCTTTCATCCATACTTTTGCCATGTTTAGTCAGAAAGTAGCATAGCAATAGAATATTTTATTTCTTTTCCCCAACATTCCTCCGCCACGGAGGTGTTGCTTTTTATTGGGGTTGTGGTTCCACAGGCACAGCAGCCCTTCCGGTATCTCGCCCAAGTCCGCATTCTTCATGTGTGAACCTAGATAGCCAGATCTGATTGTGTTTTCACCTGACATTTAGGCTTGCGTGGGGGGAATTTTTCCCCGCGATCCCACCTGAAATCCGGTGGGATTGCGCTGGACCAAAGGGTGAAATCGGGCGGTGAGACTTCCTGCCACCTCAGAGCTGTTAACCAGAATTTCCCTTCCACCGCCCCTCTGAAACCACTGCTGTCCACTTCTTCGCTGCCCACCGCATGCACAGGGCAGATATGGAAAGGTGGGCGGCAGTCGCGCCCTGCTGGAACTCTCCCTCAGAGAGAAGAATCCTCCTTTCCCACCAATTTCCAAGGGAAGGAATGGATGACCAGCAGGAGTGTATAGGATTTTCCCCCATATGAAGCCCTGGGCCCTGAGGTTACCTGTGCTACCTCAATTGTTCCAGCTAAGATCTTTTATCTTGGCGCAGACCTGGGACTTTCTGATATGCGTGGTCTAGTACCGCACTGCGTGGTGCCTTTATGCTATTGTACATTAGGGAAGATCACACTAACAGAAATTGGAGAAGGATCAGAGGAAAACCTGCAGAAAATCATATAAAATTTGTGATGAAGTTTTTAAAAGTCCTGGAGGAATTTTTACTGGCATCTGAAGGACAATTATTTTATATAAGTTTGCCTTTTCACCAATAAAACCAATCTGCCATACGTCATCATGGTATCAAACACATTCAAATGTAAGAGTGCTGCACTTGTAAATTGACTTTTTATTCTTGTTTACAAGGCAAATCTGTGATAAGCATGTTTTATTGGTCCAGATGCTACTATCTGCCATTTTGTGAGTTGCAATGAAAATCTGGATAATATAATCGATGACAGGGCATCATAGGAGCGATTTTAACCCTGCCTGTCGAGTAGAACCCAGGAGGGCGGGCAGTTAAAATCACCAGGGAGACTTACCCAACGACACCCGGCTCACTTCCTTCTGTCTTCAAATTTTAACCTGCTCTTCCGCGCAGTGGGAAGGACACCAGCAAAACTGGTGGGGATCTTTAAATATGCAGATTGGGCTTTGATGATATAATTGGGGCCGGACTGCTATTTTAACCAGTGGCCCGAGCGGGGAAGCCGTTGTGACTTTCCCGCCTGGTGAAGCTAGCGGGAAGAAGAGTCGAAGTCAGAAGTATCCCAAAGAGATAGTTTTGAACTTTCCTGTGGGGCTGGAGGAGCAGGAGTAGGAGTGCCCCCTCCCCGGCAGACCCTACAAGGAAATTTTAGGCCTCCCCCACCCCGAGCTCCCACCCACCTCCGATGAGGATGCCCTCCAGAAATCCTCTCTTTGCAACTTACTTGAGGGCAGGGGACCTTTCCTTCGGTCCCCAACAGCAGCCCTCTCACTGGCTTCAGGAGGTCACCTGTCCGGGGGCATGCTTGACCAGGAGTTAAAATTATCGGGGCCTAACGCTGCCAAAATCAGGTGGGGTGGGGAGGTGGGCTGGGGGGGGGGGGGGGCTCGCCTTGCCTCGGCTCCCTCCCGATTCCAGACCGCAGTTAAAATCGGAACCAAGTACTTTTTTCTATGAATGTGTTTGAAATGTGTTTATGTTGGCGAAAGCCATACCAAATTGACACCAACCATTTGAACTTTGCAAATGTGCTGTGGTGGTACTGATCATTGGAGCAGGAAGGTGTAGTAGCAAGGAGTGGACGGGAAACAGCTACAAGCCTGCACTCTGCTGGGTTTCTGACTTCACACTGCAGCAGGAAGGGAAAAATCAGAGGCCCAATCCTGCTAGGCCACATTCCTCACTAAAAGGTCATCCGTTGACACCCAGAAGATAGCAAACTTGTCTAAAACGAAGTACGGTGTATAAATCATCTTTTGAAACCTCACCGTTGATGTAACTTGATGTTCATTTGCTTCTGTAGATCCCTGTTGAAGAGATGCTGTCATGTTCGATGATGTGGTTTGTGCAGACATCTTTATTATAAAGCATTTACAGTACAAATTTAAATCACAAAGTTAAATTGCCTCTCCACTTGCAGTTATTTAGCATTCATCTACCAGGAAAGGCTCGAGCAATGCGACATACCCTTTGCTCAAATATTCGTTTCTTCCTTCTGGTACCAAATGATACAGCGAATATAAAAGCACAGCCATTTCTAATCTTACATTTGTTAAGTATCATGGATTCAGGAGAACATCTGAAATCCACTGGCAGCTGTTCACAGAGCAGTTTTATAAATCCCCTTAAAAAAGGCTCTCTTAATAGCTTAGTGAGTTTGTTCAGTGAGGAATTGAGCCATACAGAAAAGGGCCGTCTCAGCTTCAATCCCTGGACTGTTGGAGTTTGCTGATCTCTGCTGGGGCAGTGGTAGGGGCATTACAATAAGCCTCAGCGCTGCTGGACGATAAAGGGGAAAATTCAGCACATTTATTACTATTGATCACTATCCAATGATCCCTGATGGAAGTATTTATGTGTGGACATTAGGCGAGGACTGAATCGACACCAGCTGCAGTTGAACAGCCTGCTAACATTCGTCGTCAAAACCCACAGATGAAGTCCAGTTGCTTGGGTGAGTAAACCGGAGCACTTGCGCAACCCTAGCCCAGCAAGGAGTTAAAGCCTTCAGGAGAGGCAGAATGTCTTCGCCCCCACACGTCTGCCTACCACTGAAAATCTGCCTTCACACAGATTGCCAGGTACAGCTGTATGTACAGGGCAATCATCATCACATAAAGCAAAGCTGAAGCACTCACGGGGACGAACATCTAACTGGATGGTTCCCAAACACCAGGATGATACGTGGCAGAAATCAGATAGGAAAGTTTGTTATTGCCTCATAATATTCAACATATATACATGAAATTTGCACATACTGAATATCTGAAGGACAAATTGCATCACCCACACTGTTTTTTTTAAAAAAACCTGTGAAAGAAAGCACTGAGATTTCAACAACTTTGTCAAAATTCTGTATGAATATATTTTTAAAACACGCGACCTGTGATTTTTCTGCTGCAGGTTCTCTCTCCTTCACATGGTGCTGATTCACGAGGACTGGACACCTTCTGGTCACTTGCCCAAATGGCTTGCTTTTATTTTTGAGCCAAGATAATGTCGGCAGGCACTTTGACCACGGGAGGCATCGTAGTCGAGCCTGATCCTTACCTAACTGTCTTTCGCGTGTACTTTCCAACAGTTACCAGCTGAACCATCAGGGTAGCTTGCAAGATATTTACCAAGCGAAACAGCTGTAGATTTCATAGATATAATCATTAAAAAAAAACTATTTCTGCCGTGTCATTTCATTACCTTTATGACACCAGTATCACATAATTAATCATACAGAACATTACAGCTAGGAATATGATGTCAAAGGAAACCATAATCATGTGAAATACTCAGTGTTAATTATAATTCTTAATGCATTTTCAAGTTGGGGTAAGTGATAATTAAATTTCAGAGTTGTTATTTGGTCATAACAGCGAGTTGACAGAAGTGGTGAAGATATGCTCTACATTGTATTCAGGGTTTCATTCAGGGCTTCTATTAAGTTAAAAATGTAATAATTCACTGAAATCATGTTATTATTTGGAGAGGTATTAAGTAGCAGGCATCTAAGTTGTGGAACAGGAGGAAAATAAATCTTGGTAGCATAGCAGATTAATGCTCCAATGTGCTGTGCTATGAAGTGATAAGATGTATGTGCACACCATGGGCTGGATTTTTCCAACCTCGGTGGGTCTGTGGCGGGTGACGTCCGTGGCGTGTGGGGAACCCGCACCAGTCGAGATCCCGGCCTCCAACATGATTTTCCGTTGATTGGGCTCGTTAAGCCCGCCCTGCGAGGTTCCCGGCCAATTAATAGGAAGTGGGTCTGATGATGTCATTTGATGACGCGTCATCAGCTGGTTTCCTTAAAGGGACCATGTCCACAATCATTTTGACAGTTGTGCTGTCAGCGTTCTGCAGCATTGAGGTGGTGTAAACACTGCACAAAGATGCACGGTTGCACCCAGGCTCTCCCATTACTCCCTCCATATGCTTATGGAGGGATGCACAGCACGCAGGGAGGTTCTCTTCCCTTCCCGTGGGCGGAAGACACCTTCCCAGGACACCAACACAGCCCAGTTGCACAAGCAGGGTTATTGTCAGGATGACCAGGCTGCAGTAGCGTAAACCTTTCAATGATCTCAGTAGATCACGAAAAGTTACTGCAAAAGCCACACTCAACCTCAACCTGCCGTGCCACTCACCACATCCCCATCACTCTGCCTTCCCTACTCCTGCACATCCTTACTCACACCAACTTACCTTACACCTCCACCCATCCCTCCCCCATCTCACTCATCCCCCATTCCACTCAAGCTCATCCTTGTCCACTCATTCAAACTGACAACACACAAGGGTAGGCACTTGTGTGCTTTAGCCAATGTTCATATAAAGTTTCTGTTAAAGATTTCAATGCTTGACAACACATTATTTTCAACACTTTGCGTTCTTGGACAGATGTGTGTGCACCTTTGGAAGTGTCTTAGTGAATTCCAGTGAATGGTGAGACATAACGTTTCCCCCCCCCCACCCAAATGGTGATGAGTGTGAAAGGAATGGCTTGGACATTGTAGGCATGCTTTATGGTGCTGGGGTGGGGGGTGCCAACCTGATGCATCATGTGGCAGCCAGGGTGTACAGTAATTAAGTGAAGTAAATCTGGACACGGTGAGGCCATCGCTGGCGTCCCAGGCACGGGTGATGATGCCCTCTGTCCAGTGCAGCATCAGTTGATTACAGAGAAGGTTGGTGCTGCTGGTGTGCCCAGTGATGCTGGTGTTGGGGCTGATCGTGTTGGGATTCTGAGGACCAAGCTGAGATTTTTTTCAAGGGCACCGATGCTGATGGAATAGATGGCAGGTGAGGTTGAGATAACAGAAGTGATCTGTCAATGGTGAGAGAGGTTGTTCCAATGAGCTGACACTGGATAGAGAGTTTGCTCCAAACACTTGCTAGCTGCATGAAGTTCAATCTGTCTTCCAAATGCAGTAAGACCTTGGAAAGTGAAGACCTATGAAATGGGAGCTTTCATAGACCATTTGCAGCTGTCAGGTTAGTAAATCATTCCATGCTGACAACACCCGACCTACTCACCTGACGTGATCCCCGCGCACTGGGAAACTCATGGAAAAGCTGGTAAAATGGTAAGTACATGATAAAATCCTGCTTAACTACCTTTTAACAAGCGTTTAACGATCTAAATTGGCTGACCCGCCGCTTGGTGTCAGGTCTGTTCAGGGATGACAGACCAGACACTTGGGAATCTGACACGGAGGCGGGTCGACAGCGGGATACTTTGATTTTGACAGCGGACCCGCACTCTGAGCACCGATAAAATTCTGGCCTACAATTCCAAACATAGAGCTTTCAATCTAGTCTGTGACTTCAATGGAAGCGAGTGAGCATGAGATCAGGTGCTTTCCCCAAAAGAGAGAGCGAGCCAAATCAACAGGCAGATCACCTTCTCAAGCACCTCCTATTAAATGCATCAGGAATGACAATCGTAAAGGCATCAAGAGCAGATTAACTGACTGTCCTCTCACCTGGGCAATGAGACATGGCATTAGGAGATATTAAGAGGAGGGGGTGGGGGGGAGGAGATGAAAATTCTCCTTTGAAATTAAGGATGGAGAGTAAAACAAAGAGAAGTCACATTAAAACTCTTGCATGAGTCGAAATTCAAAAGAATGGAAACAGCAGGGTAATGTTAATTGGCATTATACTGGTTGTTTTAATCAAATGTTTTTCATTTGCTTTGGGCATCAGTCAAAATCAGAAAAATGTCTGGCAGAATGTATTTTTACTTCCAGCAATTTAAATGATCTGCCCATTATTTAAATACTTTCGTACCATATTGCAATGTTTCTGTACTACACTAGTGCCCACCGAGACACTAAAACAGGCAGCTTCCTGAATGACCATTAGCTGTGGTCTTAATTCTCAGGTTCAAAAAATAAACCAATCTTTCCACAATAGACTCTTCCTTTTGAGGTATCGGTCAAAATAATATTTGCCATTTTAGCCTCATTGATTGAATGTGCGGACACCATTAAATACTCATACAACAGGAACGGTAAATTCATTGCGAGTACCCTGCTGTGCTGGGTGCACTCTGACCCAGAATGTCACGTTGCTGGACTGCACCAGGTGTTGCTTCTGTTCTTCACACCATGAAAGGCTTTCAGAATGGAGTCTACGAAGCTCAAATCAGTTTTTTCCTCTACATTAGCGGACATGTTTGAGACATCCAGAAATTACAGTTAAAAGTTTCTCTGCAATAAGCGGCCTTCATCGACATTGTAAGCCTAGATGAAACGATCCAAAGTACGTTTTCAGAGATCATTGAATACATTCATTGTAAATTTTTCCAACAATTACATCTCAGTTTTTACCACAGTTAGTTATTTTTATATCAGTAAATCAAAGCAGGAGTTATAACTGTCAGGATCATTCTCTTTCATTCTAAGATCTCCATACACTACGTAATTTGATGGAGTGAAATTGTGCTTAAAATAAATCAGTGCTTTGCAGTGACATTATTTGTGCATGAATTACATTATAATGAACAGCCAGCTATACTGTAGCAGGCAATTGAAGAAAAGCAGGTCTAACAGTCTCATCCTTCAAGTGGCCTGTTATCCTCAATTCCCTGAGCAGTACAGAGTCCATTATTATTGTTTGATCATTCTATCTACTCTAGCTACTCTATCTAAAAGAGATTTAAAAAATGCCATGCCTAAAAATTGCCAAATGAAAATGCAAGTTACAAATTGGATGCTGGGCAGAAAAATTAGCTGTTGATAACAGAGTTCCACATTTAATTTTTTATTTTGCAATTTCTTGTTCTCTCGGCCAAATGTAAAGTTTTGCTCTTAAGTATGCTAATTACAGAGACCTCTGTCTTTTGGTGGCTCCTTTGCAGGTATAGAAAAGGCCTGCCCTTGTTCAAACAGAATGCAGCTGGCCAGCAGCACTCCATTGTTGCTGATGATATTCAACCAATGTGAATTTGCTTCCATGCATGGGTTAGCTCTGGTATTTTAGATTTCGTACAGATCTTGAAGTTCTGTGGCTTGTAATTGCAGCCCCAGTTTTGGATTATACAAATCTGTATTATGAATGTTAAATATGAATAACTTTATAATACCTGCATAATAGATTTTGAAAGTAGAATCAAGAATGCAGAGGACCAAATATCATTGTTATTTGTGATGTTCTTTGATTAAAGTAAAAAAAAAACACAAAAACAAACTTTAATATTTCTGTCTCTTAATCTCTTCTGCCTTCCATCCTATCACAGACTTCCCTTTTGTTCTTTCCTCCCCTTCCCCCCTTTCCCTGCCCCTACACTTGCTTAAAAACCTGCTCCATCTCCAGCTTTTTCCAGCTCTGACGAAGGGTCATCGACCTGAAACGTTAACTCTGTTTCTCTCTCCACAGATGCTGCCTGACCTGCTGAGTATTTCCAGCATTTTCTGTTTTTATTTCAGATTTCCAGCGTCTGCAGTATTTTGCTTTTGTTTTAATAGTTTGCATCTTGGTGCATCAATGTTAATTGGAAACAATTAACACTATAGTTTGCTAGCTAAAGGAATAAAATAAAAGTAAAGACTTGCATTTATATAATGCCTTTCATGACCTCAGGATGTCCCAGACTGCTTTACAACCAATGAAGCACTTTTGAAGTGTAGTCATTATTGTAATGCAGGAAATAGACAAAAAGGCAAAGCTGCATTTTAAAAGGTTAACATTTGAAACCAGTGTTTCCCCCCCCCACCCCCCCCCCCCGCAATTCTGATTTTTTTTTTGAAGAAACATTTTGCCAGCTCTCAAATGGTTATTACAAGGTGCCTGACCTGTTTGGATGCTTGATGTAAGGTGAATAGACAGTGAACGCAAAACTGAACCATCTGCACTACAGATAAGGGTCCATTAAAACTGGCAGGGTGTTGGTGCTGTGACACATCTGGTTAGATCCAGAGAAGCAGACTGCCAGAAAGATTTGTGTCCTTAAATAGAGCATGAAGCTACACATGAGCAACATTTTTTTATTGGTATCGTTTTCTTAGTGCTGAGCAAGGAAAGGCTGCAATTGCACAGCTCAGGCAGATTCCTCGTTGGGAGCAAGAAATAATATGGTTGCCCTCCAGGCATACACCAATACCATTACTCTTGATGGATTTTTGTTACCTTGGAGATTCTCAAAAGATATAAAATGCTACAAGGATCTGATTTCTTGCCTGTCATGAACTTGGAAGTCATGGTACAGTTTTAGTGGCTGGGGGGCAATATTTTACCTTAAAATGTCTTCATTAGTCTAGTCAGAGGCTGACGGAATCAAGATTGAAAGTAACCTCAGGTAAATGATTAGCCCACCATTATTGCTTCAAGAACCTCTACGTGTCAAAAGAAGCACAGATGACAGGTACTGAATTCAGTCCGACATGCCCTCTGCCCAGGGAAACAATTTAGTCGGTAGCTGTGCGTCATTGCTTGTAGCACAAATGCTTGATACAAACGCTTCGTCCCGCGTGGCATCTTATTTTTAACCCTGGCGTCCAATTCTTTGTGTACAGCACAGCTTGCGTTGTATTGAAACATGTCGCGAGGGCTTAAAAGACCAAATGAATGCCCTTCAACATCAGATTCCTCGGGTTTATTTGCTGTGAAAGCACGCACCACATTTCCAACAAGAACGAGAGTTTAAATCCTCACTGGGCCAGGCTGCTGTGAACTGCATCAGTAGGCAGGTGCAAAGCCGTAATTTACGCAAAGCCAGCTTTTGAGTTATCAGTGCCAGCTCATCCTGTTGCACTTGGGGCTAGCAGGTAAAAGGAAAGAAAAAGTGCATTGCGTGCAGAAAAAGATTTAGTAAATTGGAAAGCTTATCTCATGTTTGCAAATGAAAATTTATGAATGCAGCTCTAATTATTTGTTTACACGATAGCCTCCCACCAAACTTGTGCACTGTCCTCGGGACTGAATTCAATTCTGTTGGTGTTGTGTGAATGCCTTGGAGTGAATACAACAAGCTTTGTGCGGTTGATAGTTTTTTTAAAGCCACTTAGCTCCATGCAGATTTTCAATCCACCTTGGCTGTTTTTGTGAAGCATTTTTGGAGATCGGACTCGGAGGTACCTTGGACAGCTAGTTGTTTCTTTTGGTTGGTGAAGCTCCTCAACTTATGAATCTGGCTTGGGGATGAGTGTTAAAGGTCATAGAATGGTTACAGCACAGAAGGCGGCCATTCGGCCCGTCGAGTCGGTGCCGGCTCTCTGCACTTCAGCCAGTCCCACTCCCCCGTCCTTTCCCCGTAACCCTGCAAATGTTTCCCTCAGGTACTTATCCAACTCCCTTTTGAAAGCCGTGATTGAGTCTGCCTCCACCACCCTTTCAGGCAGTGCATTCCAGATCCTAATCACTCGCTGTGTAAAAAAGTTTTTTCTTATGTCGCCTTTGGTTCTTTTGCCAATCACCTTAAATCTGTGTCCTCTGGTTCTCTACCCTTCCGCCAATGGGAACAGTTTCTCTCTATCTACTCTGTCCAGACCCCTCATGATTTTGAGCACCTCTATCAAATCTCCTCTCTGCTCTAAGGAGAACAACCCCAGTTTCTCTAGTCTATCCATGAAACTAAAGTTCCTCATTCCTGGAATCATTCTCTTAAATCTTTTCTGCACCCTCTCTTAGGCCTTCATATCCTTCCTAAATCGCAGTACTCAGAATTGGACACAGTACTCCAGTTGAGGCTGAACCAGTGTTTTATAAAAGTTCATCATAATTTCCACGCTTTTGTACTCTATGCCTCTATTGATGAAGCCCAGGATCCCATAAGCTTTTTAACTGCTTTCTCAACCTGCCCTGCCACCTTCAATGATTTGCCCTAGGTCACTTTATTTATGGACCCACTTTAGGATTGTAACCTTTAGTTTATAGTTTCTCTCCTCATTCTTTCTACCAAAATGCATCACTTCACACTTTTCTGCATTAAATTTCATCTGCCATGTGTCCGCCCATTCCAGCAGCCTGTCTATGTCCTGTTGAAGTCTATCACTATCCTCCTCACTGTTCACTATACTTCCAAGTTTTGTCTCATCTGCAAATTTTGAAATTGTGCCCTGTACACCCACATCCAAGTCATTAATATATCAAGAAAAGCAGTGGTCCTAGTACTGACTCCTGGGAACAGCATTGTATACCTTCCTCCAGTCCAAAAAACAACCGTTCACCACTACTCTGTTTTCTGTCACTTAGCCAATTTCAAATCCATGCTGCCACTGTCCCTTTTATTCCATGGGCTTCAACTTTGCTTGCAAGCCTATTACGTGGCACTTTATCAAACGCCTTTTAGAAATCCATGTACACCACAGTGCCCTCATCAACCCTCTGCTACCTCATCAAAAAACTCGATCAAGTTGCTTCAACACGATTTGCCTTTAACAAATCCATGCTGACTTTCCTTAATTAATCAACACTTGTCCAAGTGACTGTTAATTTTGTTCCTGGTTATTGTTTCTAAAAGCTTCCCCACTAGCAAGGTTAAACTGACCAGCCTGTAGTTGCTGGGTTTATCTTTAAAAACATAGAAAAATAGGAGCAGGAGTAGGCCATTCGGCCCCTTGAGCCTGCTCCACCATTCAATATGATCATGGCTCATCCTCTATCTCAATACCATATTCCCACTCTCTCCCCATACCCCTTGCGTTTTGTGTCTAGAAATCTATCTATCTCCTTCTTAAATATATTCAGTGACTTGGCCTCCACAGCCTTCTGTGGTAGAGAATTCCACAGGTTCACCACCCTCAGAGTGAAGAAATTTCTCCTCATCTCAGTCCTAAATGTCCTAAACCATTACACCCAACTTTACACCCTTTTTTGAACAAGGGTATAGTATTTGCAAATCTCCAGTCCTCTGGCACCACCCCATTTCCAAAAAGGATTGGAAGATTATGGCCAGTACCACCACGATTTCTTCCTTCACTTCCCTCAGCATCGTAGGATGCATCCCATCTGGTCCTGGTGACTTATCTACTTTAAGTACAGCCAGCCTTTCTAGTACCTCATCTTTATCAATTATTATCCCATCCAGTATCTCCTCTACCTCCTCCTTTACTAGGTCTATGGCAGCATCCTTTTCCTTAGTGAAGACAGATGCAAAGCACTCATTTAGTACCTCAGCCATATCTGCTGCCTCCATGCATAGGTCTCCTTTTTGGTTCCTAATCGGCCCCACCCCTCCTCTTACTACCCATTTACTATTTATATGCCTATAAGACAACTTCTGGATTACCCTTTATGTTGGCTGCCATTCTATTCTCATACCCTCTCTTTGCTCCTCTTATTTTCTTTTTCACTTCTCCGCTGAACTTTCTATTTAGCCTGATTCTCAGATGTATTCTCGACCTGACATCCATCATACGCACTCTGTTTTCTGCTTCATCTTACTCTCTATCTCTTTCGTCATCCAGGGAGTTCTGACTTTAGTTGCCCTGCCTTTCCCCCTAGTGGGAATGTACCTCAACTGTACCTGAAATATTTCCTCTTTAAAGGCAGCCCATTGTTCCATTACAGTTTTACCTGTCAATCTTGGATTCCAATTTACCTGGGCCAGAACAATTCTCATCCCACTGAAATTGGCCTTCCCCCAGTTAAACATTTTTACTCTAGATTGCTCCCTGTCCTTTTCCTTAGCTAGTCTAAATCTTATGATACTATGATCACTGATCCCTAAATGTTCACCTACTGACACTTGCTCCACTTGACCTACTTCATTCCCCAGAACCAGATCCAGCAATGCCTCCTTCCTCATTGGGCCAGAAACATACTGATCAAAAATGGTCTCCTGAACACACTTCAGAAATTCTTCACCCTCCCTGACCTTTACACTATTACTATCCCAGTCTATATTAGGATAGTTGAAGTCCCCCATTATCACTACTCTATAGTTCTTGTATCTCTCTCTAATTTCTCTGCAAATTTGCTCCTCCATATTTTTCCCCACTAGTTGGTGGCCTATAGAATACACCTAGTAGTGTAATGGCACCTCTATTGTTTCTTAACTCTAGCCATATAGATTCTGTCCTTGACCCCTCCAGGACATCCTCTCTCTCCAGCACTAATATTCTCCTTAACCAATACTACCACACCACCACCCATCTTTCCATCCCTATCTTTCCTGAACACCCTGGGCTGGATTTTATGAATGGAGACGTGTTGGAGGCGGGACTGCTGCTTGCCGGGTTTCAGTCCCGCCTCCATCAGCTTCTGGCCAACCAGCAGGATTTTCCCCTGATTGACCTTGTTAAGCCCGTCCGGTGGGCTCAGCAGGCCAATTAGGGGGAGGTCAGTGACAGAGCACGTCAACGTATGACGTGTCATCTGTCAAGAATTTTTGGAAGAAGAAATGTCATCATTTGACAGCTCTGTGAAGCTGTCAAACACTGACATTCTTTGTAGTTTGGTGAGTACTTGTGTTCAGGACTCATCAAACCTTTCTACTTTGCAGAAATCAGCTGGCTGTTGTATCGGAGGATGCAACAGCCAGTCTGTGATCTCTACAATGGAGATGTCGGAGACTCTGGCTCCACAGCAGCTGAAGGTAGAAACAAAGGTAAGTTAACATTTTCTAACACTTTACACTCACCTCACATACTTACCACTCCACACTTGCACCCATCACTCACCTCTACATCGCACTTTCAGACCCCTCCGACCCCCGCAGACCTTCTACTCACCTCCTACACCCCGGCGGGGTTCCCCTAGGTCGGGAAGCCCGCACTTCAGGATGAAAAATGGGGATAATCCTATTTTCTGCCTGTTAACTACCTATTATCAGGCAGTTAATAGCCTTTAATCCCTTCCCGCCTCCAAGGAGACGGGACCCGTGGCAGGATGACTTCCCGCCTCCTGGCAAGAGGGCACGGAGGCAGGTTGGAGGCGGGTTTGCCACCTGCCCCCAAAAATCTGCCACTTTCCCGGCAGTCCCGCCTCCATACTCGCCTCCTCGAGGCTGGTAAAATCCAGCCCCCTATATCCAGGAATATTTAATACCCAATCCTGCCCTTTTTTGAGCCAGGTCTCCGTTATTGTCACAACATCATATTCCCATGTGGCTATTTGCACCTGCAGCTCACCAACCTTGTTCACTATGCTTCGTGGGTTCACAGGTTTACACTGTAAACCTATCTTAGACCATCCTGTGTTCTTAGTCTGATCCCACCTAATACCTTACATTTTCTTGCTTTAGTGCTATCTGTTTCTCCCAATACTTTGTTTCTTCTTTCTAATGCTTCATCCTGTTGCCCATCCCCCTGCCAACTTTGTTTAAACCCTCCCCAACAGCACTAGCAAACCTCCCCGCGAGGATATTGGTACCGGCTCTGTTGAGGTGCAACCCATCTGGCCTGTATAGTTCAGACCTCCCCTAGAACTGGCCCCAATGCCCCAGGAATCTGATGCCCTCCCTTCTGCACCATCTTTCCAGCTATGCATTCATCTGCTCTATCCTCCTATTGAAGGGATAATTACTAGTCCTAGCCTCTTTTGGGCTACCCCGGATCAGGCGTATTCCCCAGACGTTCACCTTCAACTAAAGTTAGAGGTAGCCGAATCCTAAAGATGCTTAATTGGGTCTAAAGGTCCAGACTATCTCTCCCTGAAGGAAAGGAACAGCCTGAAGATGTTACCGTCCTCCAGATAGCACTTTTAATAAGTTTAGCTAGACTGTAGCCTTCCGGATATTATGAGGGTCCGGAAAACTCCCTCAGAATTCTGCAACTGCTCACCAAAGAGCGTACAGAGATTGAGTTTGCGAGTTTGATACAGAAGTATTATGTGAGACAATTCTAAAAATATATAGATTTATTAAAGAACCGACATGTAATTTACAGTTGGTGATTCAATCGCAACATTAACAGTTCCAAATACAAAAATCTTACAATTCTATTATCAGAGATCCTTGTTCTCAAATCTTAACCACTAGTTTTTTACATTTCTTAGTCTATTCCAGGATATCCGCCAAAATCAAATACAAGTACCTTGATCCCCAAGATACAAAGTTGTAGACTTGCAGAGCTTGCCTCTGAAGCCGAGAATAGCTTTGCCCCTTTACAGCGAATCTATCATCCCATTTGAAAGTTCAATTTTTATACCCTTTCTCAGTGGTATTTCCTTTGAAGTTATCTGCTGATGTAAGCTAATTATCTCTAGTCATTTTTCTGTTGACCCCTGCTATTCTTACAGTCATTTCAGCTGGTAGCATTAAGAATTATGTCTCCTGTGTAGGTGTCTCAAGCTTAACATGAAAACAATGTGATGGCTGGTGCATCTATTTGATGTCATTTTTACGAAGGTCTTCTATGCAATTCTTAAGTCACCTCAGCTGGTTGCAACACAGACTCGTGTCTCCTGTCTTTCATTTGATGTCATTTTTACGAAGGCATATGTTTCTTTAATTTTCTGTGTTTCATTTCAAAGTGTTGGTTTAAGACACCTTAACTGGATATACCATTATGTTCTTTCCAAGGCTTCAGACTTTCAGGAACCTCCAACCTTCTGTTTCAACAAGGCTATTGATTCAGTGTCAACAACTTATCTTATCTCAAAAGCCTGTATGCTGTTTACAGCTTCTCCATTGTTGAGGCTTCCAGATTTTCAAACCTAGTTTGTCATGTTTTAATAAAGTCAGAATTCTTTTATAGGAATGTGTATTTTTCTGAATAGGTATATTGCTTATTCCTTCACACTATTTCTATACTCACTCACACGTGGCACTGGGAGTAATCTGGAGATTATGAGGTCCTGCTTTTTAATCTCTTTCCTAGCTCTCTAAAATCTGCCTGCAGGACCTCATCCCCTCTTTCTACCTATGTCGTTGGTACCAATATGGACCACGACCTTTGGCTGTTCACCCTCCCCTCTTTGAATGTTCTGCAGCCACTCAGTGACATTCTTAACCCTGGCACCAGGGAGGCAACATACCATCCTGGAGTCACATCTGCGGCCGCAGAAACACCTGTCTGCTCCCCTAACTATCGAATCCCCTACCACTATTGCTTTCTGTGTTTTCCTCCTCCCCCCCTGTATAGCTGAGACACTGTGGTACCATGGACTTGGCTCTGGCTGTACTCCTCAGAGGAACCATCGCCCTCATCAGTACTTTGTACAGAATACTGCTTGGAGAACAAGATGCACTCAGGGGACTCCTGCACTACCTGCCTGGTCCTCCTCTTCTGTCTGGCAGTCACCCATTCCCTGTCTGCCTGCGCACTCCTTAGCTGCGGGGTGACCACCTCCTGAAACGTGCTATCCACGTAGCTCTCAGCCTCGTGGATGCACTGCAGTGATGCCAGCTGTTGCTCGAGCTCCAAAACCCGAAGCTCGAGCTCCTCCAGCTGACACCACCTCCTGCACACGTGGTTGTCCAGGACACGGGAAGCGACCTGGAGTACCCACATGGCACAGGATGTGTATTTCGCTAGACCAAGTTGCCCTGCCATGCCTTTATATATTTGACTATTAAGTTATTTAAAAAAAAGTTAGTTAACAGAAATAAACTTAAGACTTAAAAGAAAAATAATCACCAACTACTCACCAATCAGCTTCTTCCCTTGCACTGATGTCACTTACCTCGCTGCCTGACACACACGCTCCCTCCAGGCTCTTGGGCCTACCTTTATCTGCGGCTGCTCCTCTCACTGTCCTGCAAGTCTGGTCTCGCATCTATTAACTTAGAGACCTTGGGTTCTGTGGCTCCACTCCTCCTTTTCAGTCAGACATCTCCAACGCTTTTCTCTCCACCGATTCCTGCACTCACAAAATTCCTCACTCTGCTTGTAAATCTCCCAGCTCTGTGCTTTTTGCAAACTAGTGCCTACTATATACCTTTGGAGAATCAAACAATCTACAACTTCTTAATCAGCTGCTCACTCACAGCTTTTACCACCTACTCAAGTAACCACTGTTAGCTGATAACTGTTAACTGCTAACTGCTACTGACCATGCAGTTTCTTTTATGTTACAAGACAAAGCCAAATTCCAATCTGATGATTACTTACCTAACTTACCTTACTCCGTTTGCGAATCTCCAAGCTCTGTGCACAAGCTCTCATTGATCATTGTTTAAGCCACATGATTGAATCAGATGCTAGCAATTTCAGTATTTCCCCCCTATTACCCTCCCTCCACCCTGAGTTAGTCTCCGTATCTATGCTTTGTTTCCTTGCTTGAGAGAGTGCAGTGTTAATATAGCTCAATGGAATCCATTAATACCAGGAATAAGCAACAGATTAGATACTGAAGCAAAACTCATTCAAATTGGCTTATTTCAGGTTGTGCAATGTTTCCCTGCCAGGTGAGGAGAGGAAAACGTCGGAAGGGAGTCTGATGACGAGTCAATCCTTTGTGTGCCTTGGCAACTACTGTGCCCTTGTCTAGTTGGCTGAAGGGTCAAGCTACTGTGACCATCTTCATTGCCTGGACTCTTAATTGGTTTACAAATTGACCTATCAAGGTAGTTTTCATCCAATAGAGCCAATTTTTATTTTCAAACATGCCCACCTCCAAAATGGATTGTGGGAGCCAATAGGCAGAAGAAATAAGGGCAGAAAAAGTACCTTAAATCAATGGGGTTGATTTTAAATTACAGATTCTTGATTTGCACTGGGAAAATGGGTGCTGAGCCTTTGAATTTTGCCAGAAGTACGTCTGACGCCATTTTTGATTCTGACGGATGCCTAATAAACATGTGTAAATGAGTGTCCTGCACCTGTTTCACAACTCTACTGCCATTTCCAACATCCTCAGCACTCCTTTTGGCCATCCTAAAACCAGCCTACAAATCCTGGGCAGAACAGTCGGGAGGGGCACTAGCAGCATTATTTAAAGGGATCCTGAGCTGCAGTTAGTTAAGTAGCTGATTAGTTGCTTTAAACTGTAGCAAGTTTTTTTATGGAGCTGGGAGAGAATTTCTGCCCGGGTGCTTCTGCTCGAACTTGCTCTGGCAACATGGGTGTGATGCTGGGTCTGCCATTGTGGCTGGAGGATCAGGTGAAGGAAGAGCAGCGAGCAAGAGTGGAGAGGCCTGCAGCTGGAAGAAGATAAGTGCACAGGAGGGGAAGTCGCAGGAGACCTGAGCCCACACGAGTTTACAGGACAAGAACATTGTGTCCGCAATTCAGTGAGGAGGTTCAGCTAAGCTGAGTCAGCTTCACCAGGGAGGCTATTACAAAGCCATGTTACAGCTGCAGTAGCAATTGGAACCCAGCACTAGGTCACACACTTCATTGCCTGTAGTTCTGAAGGTGACTGTGGCTCTGAATTTCTATGCCCGAGGGTCATTTCAGACTGCAGTAGATGACTTAAGCAACATTAGCCAATTTGCGGTGCATGCCTACATCAAGCAGGTTACAGATGCAAAGCAGTTGAGTTCATCTTCTTCCCTATGGAGGCAGCAAAGCAGGAAGACAAGGCTCTTGGCTTTGCCAAACTCACAGGTTTCCCCAGGAGCTAGGCATAGCCTTGCGTGCTCCATATCAATTCCCCAGAGTATACATAAACAGGAAGGGCTTCCACTCTCTGAATGTGCAGCTGTTGTGTGACGACGGGCAGTGCATCACGTAGCTTCGCGAGTGGTTTCCTGGCAGTCGTCATGATCACGATCCTGCACCAGTCCTTGATCCTCCCTCTCTTTTACCCAGACCATTGGCTGTCAGATTGGCTACTTGGGGACACGGGATATCCCCATAACACGTGACTCATGACACTTGATGGGAACCTGCAGACAGCTGCAAAGGTGTGATACAATCAGAGCTTTGCCAGAGCTCGGATTGAGCAAATTATCAGCACCCTGAAACAGATGTTCCACTGCTTGGATCGGTCTGGAGGTGTCCTGCATTATAGCCCTGACAGAGTTTCCTAGATTCGCCGTAGTCTGCCGTATGCTCCATAAGAGCCACCAATCCTTCCAGCTGCCAGAGCTGAACACCAGCAGATCATTGATGGATGCTTTGGCTGGATCGTCCTCTCCTCCCAACCCCCACACCAACAGTCCCACCTACCATCAAACCCAGTCTTTCCACCCTCCAGATTAATGCCTTCAACTCAAACTCCAGTATGGATATTTCTATCAAATAGCATGGTCAGCAAACACTCATCCAATGAAACTCGACACAACAAGAATTCAGTCAAAACTGTGATTTCAAATTGCCATCAAACACATACAAAACCTAAAGGTCACCCTGGCGCAAACCCCTAGTTCTTGTCTTAGTTACTCTTCTACTTATTCTCATGTTCCTACAAAGTGCTATCTTAGGAGCAGGGGGTCCCCTGCAGTATTCATTCTGATTGTATTCTCAATGATCAAGTACAGACACATGTAGCACAATTAATTTGCACTGTCCTTTTAAATGGTGTCACTTCTGTCTGAATTCCGGCCCCCCACCCGCGCCAATAGCCAGCATGAGTAGTGCTGACAGCTGTCCCAACCTATGGAAAACAGGTACGAACGTGAAAATAGTTCATACCCACGACATTGGACAGGCGACCCACCCACTTCACACAGGTTTTGGGCATGAGTTGCAAATGTCCCCCCAATGTTTCAGGGGGGAAGATTAGAAAAGATAGAACAGCTTAGATTTATACGCAAAAATTAAGTTAAAGTTAATAAATAAAATTGGAGGATAGAAATCTTGAATAGGAAGGAAGAGATGACGGGATGAGTAGAATTAAGTGCTTAGATTTTTAATTCTTAAATTTGTATTCTAAGACTATGATTTTACGAACTTCGGCGGGTCCGTGGCGGGCGATGTCGGTGATGGGTGGCGGGCGATGTCGGTGACGGGTGATGTCGGTGACGGGTGATGTCGGTGACGGGCGGCGGGCAATGTCGGTGACGGGTGGCGGGTGATGTCGGTGACGGGTGGCGGGCGATGTCGGTGACGGGTGGCGGGCGATGTCGGTGACGGCCGGCGGGCGATGTCGGTGACGGGCGATGTCGGTGACGGATGGCGGGCGATGTCGGTGACAGGTGGTGGGCGATGTCGGTGACAGGTGGCGGGTGATGTTGGTGATGGGTGGCGGGCGATGTTGGTGACAGGTGGCGGGCGATGTCGGTGACAGGTGGTGGGCGATGTCGGTGACAGGTGCTGGGCGATGTTGGTGACGAGTGGCGGGCGATGTCGGTGATGGGTGGCGGGCGATGTCGGTGACGGGAGGCGGGCGATGTCGGTGACGGGTGGTGGGCGATGTCGGTGGCGGGCGATGACGGTGATGGGTGGCGGGCGATGTCGGTGATGGGTGGCGGGCGATGTCGGTGACGGGCGATGTCGGTGACGGGCGGCGGGCGATGTCGGTGATGGGTGGCGGGCGATGTCGGTGATGCGTGGCGGGCGATGTTGGTGATGGGTGGCGGGCGATGTCGGTGACGGGCGGCGGGCGATGTCGGTGATGGGTGGCGGGCGATGTTGGTGATGGGTGGCGGGCGATGTCGGTGACGGGCGATGTCGGTGACGGGTGGCGGGCGATGTCGGTGACGGGCGGCGGGCGATGTCGGTGATGGGTGGCGGGCGATGTTGGTGATGGGTGGCGGGCGATGTCGGTGACGGGCGGCGGGCGATGTCAGTGATGGGTGGCGGGCGATGTCGGTGACGGGCGATGTCGGTGACGGGCGGCGGGCGATGTCGGTGATGGGTAGCGGGCGATGTCGGTGACGGGCGGCGGGCAATGTCGGTGACGGGCGGCGGGTGATGTCGGTGACGGGTGGCGGGCGATGTTGGTGATGGGTGGCGGGCGATGTCGGTGACGGGCGATGTCGGTGATGGGCGGCGGGCGATGTCGGTGACGGGCGGCGGGCGATGCCGGTGAGGGGCGGCGGGCGATGTCGGTGACGGGCGATGTCGGTGACGGGCGGCGGGCGATGTCAATGACGGGCGGCGGGCGATGTTGGTGACGGGTGGCGGGTGATGCCGGTGATGGGTGGTGGGCGATGTCGGTGACGGGTGGTGGGCGATGTCGGTGATGGGTGGCGGGCGATGTCGGTGACGGGTGGTGGGCGATGTCGGTGACAGGTGGCGGGTGATGTCGGTGACGGGTGGCGGGCGATGTTGGTGATGGGTGGCGGGCGATGTCGGTGACGGGCGATGTCGGTGATGGGCGGCGGGCAATGTCGGTGACGGGTGGCGGGCGATGCCGGTGACGGGTGGCGGGCGATGTCGGTGACGGGTGGAGGGCGATGTCGGTGATGGGTGGCGGGCGATGTCGGTGACGGGTGGTGGGCGATGTCGGTGACGGGTGGTGGGCGATGTCGGTGACGGGTGGTGGCCGATGTCGGTGACGGTTGGCAGGTGATGTCGGTGACGGGTGGCGGGCGATGTCGGTGACGGGCGGCGGGTGATGTCGGTGATGGGTGATGTCAGTGACGGGCGATGTCGGTGACGGGTGGCGGGCGATGTCGGTGACGGGTGGCGGGCGATGTCGGTGACGGGTGGCGGGCGATGTCGGTGACGGGTGGCGGGTGATGTCGGTGACGGGAGGCGGGCGATGTCGGTGACGGGTGGCGGGTGATGTCGGTGACGGGTGGTGGCCGATGTCGGTGACGGGTGGCGGGTGATGTCGGTGACAGGTGGCGGGTGATGTCGGTGATGGGTGATGTCAGTGACGGGTGATGTCGGTGACGGCCGGCGGGCGATGTCGGTGACGGGTGGCGGGCGATGTCGGTGACGGGTGGCGGGCGATGTCGGTGACGGGTGGCGGGCGATGTCGGTGACGGGTGGCGGGCGATGTCGGTGACGGGTGGCGGGCGATGTCGGTGACGGGAGGCGGGCGATGTCGGTGATGGGTCCCGAATCCGCTGCTGGCTCCATCCCAGCACCAAAATGACTTTCCGATGATTCGGCTTGTTAAGCCCGCCCAGCAAATTTATCGGACAGTTGAAGGAAGCAGGTCTGATAACTTCATTTATGACGTGTCATAGCCGGTTTCCTTAAAGGGACCATGCCAAAATTTAGTTTGACATTTGTGCTGTCAGTGTTCGACAGCATTAAGGTGCTGAAAACACTGACAAGCACTGCACAGAGGTGCACGACTGCACCCAGGTTCTCACATTACTCCCTCCATATGCTTATGCTTATGGAGGGAGTCACAGCATGCAGGGAGGTCTCTTCCCTTCCCATGGGTGTAAGAAACCTCCCCAGGACACCAACGCAGCCTGGTTGCACATTGCAGAGGAGGGCACAAGCGTGGATGTCATCAGGTGGACCTGGCTGCAGTGGCGCAAACCTTTCAATGATCTCAGTAGATCAGGAAATGTTACTGTACAGCCACACTCAACCTCATCCTGCTGTGCCTCTCATCACATCCCCATCACTCTGCCTTCCCTACCCTACTCCTGCACAACCTTACACCAACCTACCTTGCACCTCCACCCATCCCTCTCTATCTACATTATCACATCCCCATCTCACTAGCCACCCCTCACACTCATCCTCATCCTAGTTCAATCATACCAACTAACAACACACAAGGGTAGGCACTTGGGTGTTTTAGCCAATGTTCATGTAAAGTTTCTGTTAATGTGCTGTCAAACATTGGAATCTTTATTTTCAACACTTTGCGTTCTTGGACAGATTTGTGTACACCTTTAGAAGTGGCTTAGTGAGTTGCAGTGAATGGTGATACCCCCACAATGCTGATGAGTGTGAAAGGAATGGCTTGGACATTGAAGGGATGCTTTATGGTGTTGGCGTGGGGTGGTGCCAACCTGGCGCATCATGTGGGCCGCCAGGGTGTACAGCATCAAATGAAGTAAATCTGGCCATGGTGAGGCCATCCCTGGACTCCCGGGCAGCAATGTGGTCGGGTGCTGATGCCCTGTGTCCTGTGCAGCATCAGTTGATTGCGGAGAAGGTTGGTGTTGTTGTTGAGGCTGCTGGTGTGGCTGGTGTGCCTGATGATGTTGGGGCTGATCATGGTGGGATTCTGAGGACCAAGGTGAGAGAGTTTCAAGGGCACCCATGCTGATGGAATAGATGGCAGGTGAAGTAGAGATGACAGAAGCGATCTGTCAATGGTGGGAGAGGTAATGAGGTCAGACTGGATGGAAACTTGTGTAAAGACTTGCAGCATCCTGAATCTGTAGTGGAAATCTAGTTTAGAAAAGCTAATGCCTAAAGGATAATTTCTCAATCAGCTGGGAGCTTTGACTTGACATTGGAAGCTGTCAACTCATCAGCTGATTCAATGACCACTGACCTCCCGCCTCAGCTTCACAAACGAGGTCTAGGCACAGCGGGAAACCAGTGGGCGACCTGTCAAATCCAAAAAGCTGGGAAAAAACCATTGATAAGTGGCTGTAAACAAACCACTTATGATTTTCATTGCCTCCCCCACCTCTGCCTGTTGGGTCTGCTCAGCGCTGACAGACCCGACATTGGGAAAGTCCAGTGTGCGCGTTTTGACAGCGGGTTCCTGACCCGCTGTCAATCATTTAAAATTTAACAGCTGACCCGCCACCCATCCCGTCCGCTGAGCGCTGGCAAAATCCGGCCTAAGTGTCTGTTTTAATTCTGTAGTGTTATTTATATTAAAGTTACTACTGACATTGGAGTAGCTTCATTTTTAATATTGCTGTTTATCTCACTGTCATGGTATATCAGCTGAAAACTTACAATAAACCCCAGCATTGAGAGAAGGTCATTGCCGGTCAGCAGGATTTGTGCTAAGATCTGATTTCTACCCTTTTATTTTCATATCCTTCATTAATAAGTGTCTATTAAAGGATCAACCATCCACTTGGAAAGGGGAAATCGGGATGCATTCTGTATTGCAATAACTGTCCCATTTTTTGGCAATGTGTGGAAAATTGCTATTTTCCTATGCACACTAAATTAAAATGTGCACATATCATTTTACACCCACCTGGAAGAATCAATTTACTGATTGTTTTACAATGCAAGTAAACAGATATCTACACAATATAAATGCACACTCCCCTGTGCAAAGCGAAAAATGCTGACCCAATATGCCAGAGAGTTGAAAGCAATAGATTTCTTTAAGAAGATTGTAATAATAAGATAGAAATGGTTGAACCCGTGATCCATATCGGAAAGCCATCATCCTGGCTTTAAATGGAATCCCAGAAGGGGATTGGGTGGTGCAGCAAGTTGGAACACTTTTCATCCCTTGAATCCGGGTTTAAATCCAACACCTATTGAAGGGTTGAAATTCTTTCCCTGTGTAATGCCTGTAACATTAATAAGTGAAATGAACTTGGACAGTCTCAACCTAATTTTGAGTGGATGTAAGTCCACAGCACATAACTGCCCATAATTAGGTACTAATTAGCTGTCTTAGCAGACACACTCCAAGGCTAAAAGGATAGATAATGCTGGAAATTTGGGACACTGTTGAAGGAGCCTTGCCAGGTACTTAACCCATGGTATACTGCAACCAAGATAGTATGATGTTGTCAGACCCAGCTTTGCCTTCATTTACTTTAGAAATCACAAACTGCATGCACTTCTACTCCCTGTAAGGAAAAAGATAATGGGTCGGATTTTGCAGCAAAAATAATGGTGAGGCTTACAGCGCTCACCGTTATTAGCGTGCAATTTGGACAGCAACTTCCAGCGACCGCACATGCACACTTAAATTCGTAAATCAGGAAGTTACTGTCCGAGGTGCCCTGCTCCTTCAGAAGCTGTGCGATAATTGTATCTCGCCGAGACACTTAGCTTTGAAACATATGGAATGGCATGAAGTTGCTGTACTTATCTGATATATACGTATTAAACTCGCCAGAATGCTAGGGCATGTCCATTCCAGTGCAAGCAAACTTATAATGGCATGATAAGTCTTAATTACTGACAAACAACGGCCTGGATTTTGCTGTGAGTGGCGAAGGAACGGCTTTCGCCGGTCACCTCTCATACAATTGCGTACAGACTTTTAGTGGGCTTGTCAGCAGAGATTTCTGCTCTTCTAGCATCAGTTTGAATTCAGCGCCCTCTACAGGGGGTCTGTGGCGTCTATGAGCAGGTCAAGCAGCAGGGAAACTGTTCAACCAATCAGATTGAAGAATCCTCACTGACACACACAGACGGCAAAGCAGGAAGTGAAAAACAGGAAATATAAATTACATTTAAATCATTGTACAAGAAGCAAAATAAAGATTGGGACATACACATGGGATTAAGGAAATACACAAAAGAGCAAAATAGGAAAGCGATATAAGAAAACATATTTGAATTTTTTAAATCTGCAACATTAATTTTCTTCTGAGGGAATGGGACTCCACACTTATAAAATTAATTTTTCAGGGCCAGAGAGGTTGTTCAGCAGTAATTATCACTCACTACACTGTTTAAAAACTCAGTTACTCCTGATTGAACAAGCCCTAACTTTTTCAGCCATTTTTAAAGCAAGAATAGTCAGTAATTAGCCTAAGTTTATGCCATGGCAGTGATCTCTGTGCAGTTTCCATTGGCGAAGACTGCAACAGCGCACACGTGGAGGAGCAGGGCATCACTGACAGTAACTTCTGAATTTCAGTGTTTAACTGCACACGTGCGGACACCAGAAGTTGCTGCCAGTTTTACCCAGTAATAATGCAAGTGCGCTGACAGCCTCTCTGTTATTCGTACAACAATATCTGGGCCAATCTCTCTGGCACTGAAAATTAACTTAATAAGTGTGGAGTGTCATTCCTTCAGATTTTAATTATTGTTGGAGATTTTAAAAAGTAAAAACATTTAAATACATTTTTTTCATTCTGTCTCTGGTCTCTCTCTTTTAATCCATTATTTCTTTCCCTCACTTTATTTTGCTTTCTGTACCTGATTTGACATTGAATTAATTATTCTAACTGACATTTCCTGGTTCAGACTCTACACTGCTCATAAACGATTCGACAATCTGATTGGTTAAAGAGATATACAGTTGCTTGCCCTGTTCACTCAGGTCCCAGATGCTCTGTAGAGGGTGCTGCGCTTTTTCGATAGTTGGCTGACAGGAAATTCTAGTGCAAAAGTCCATAAAATGTGCAATTAACAGCTGGCACCATTTGTTCGCCACTGACTGCAAAATCCGGCCCATTAATTATGATTTCTTTGCTACCACATGGCGTGGCTAAGGTGAATAACACAGATGCATTCAAGGGGAAGCTATACAAGTACATAAGGGAGAAAGGAATACAAGGATATATTGATAGGGTGAGATGAAGTAAGGTGAGAGGAGGCACATGTGGAGCATAAACACCGGCATAGACCTGTTGGGCAAAACGGCCTGTTTCTGTGCTGTACATTCTATGTAAATTGAGAACTGGGGGCTCTTAAGAGCGATCAAACGAAAAAAAAATGCTAAACATTGAGTGCCACATTAGATCAGATGTCCATTATTATTATGACTTATTAAATTTCTTTATTGTACCATTTACATAGAGAGATGGACAGTTGCAATTAATGTAATTGAAAGTATTTACTAATAATCTGTGCACCCATTCACATATTTTGCATTATCTTGCACCCTCCCCTCGTTCCTTTATCTGTATTGTACCTACCTTTCTATAAAGAAATTACTTTGGTTCCTTTTTTTTAAATTCGTTCATGAGATGTGGGCGTCGCTGGCAAGGCCAGCATTTATTGCCCATCCCTAGTTGCCCTTGAGAAGGTGGTGGTGAGTAGCCTTCTTGAACTGCTGCAGTCCGTATAGTGAAGGTACTCCCACAGTGCTGTTAGGGAGGGAGTTCCAGGATTTTGACCCAGTGACGATGAAGGAACGGCGATATACTTCTAAGTCAGGATGGTGTGTGACTTGGAGGGGAACTTGGAGGTGGTGGTGTTCCCACGTGCCTGCTGCCCTCGTCCTTCTAGCTGGTAGAGGTCGCGGGTTTGGGAGATGCTGCCGAAGAAGTCTTGGCGAGTTGCTGCAGTGCATCTTGTAGATGGTACACACTGCAGCCACGGTATGCCGGTGGTGGAGGGAGTGAATGTTTAAGGTGGTGGATGGGGTGCCAATCAAGCAGGCTGCTTTGTCTTGGATGGTGTCAAGCTTCTTGAGTGTTGTTTGAGCTGCCCTCATCCAGGCAAGAGGAGAGTATTCCATCACACTCCTGACTTGTGCCTTGTAGATGGTGGAAAGGCTTTTTGGAGTCAGGAGGTGAGACACTCACAGCAGAATACCCAGCCTCTGACCTGCTCTTGTTGCCACATTATTTATGTGGCTGGTCCAGTTAAGTTTCTGGTCAATGATGTCCCCCAGGATATTGATGGTGGGGGATTCGGCGATGGTAATGCCGTTGAATGTCAAGGGGCGGTGGTTGGACTCTCGCTTGTTGGAGATAGTCATTGTCTGGTACTTGTGTGGCGTGAATGTTACCTGCCACTTATCAGCCCAAGCCTGAATGTCATCCAGGCCTTGCTGCATGCGGGCATGGACTACATGAAACTTATCTGAGGAGTTGCAAATGGCACTGAACACTGTGCAGTCATCAGCGAACATCCCCACTTCTGACCTTATGATGGAGGGAAGGTCATTGATGAAGCAGCTGAAGATGGTTGGGCCTAGGACACTGCCCTGAGGAACTCCTGCAGCAATGTTCTGGGGCTGTGATGATTGACCTCCAACCACCACAACCATCTTCCTTTGTGCTAGGCATGACTCCAGCACAGTGGCGAGCTTTCCCCCCGATTTCCATTTACTTCAGTTTTACTAGGGCTCCTTGATGCCACACTCAGTCAAATGCTGTCTTGATGTCTTGAGGTGGTAATGGGGTAATTTTCAACTTTGACCTCTATCATTTGGGCGGTGGCCAGAATATCTTCTATCTTCCGCTCGGCGATGTCATTGTGAGGCACGAACCATTTTGAAATTCATGCCTCATTACAATATTCATGATGAGCTGCCAGCGCTCATCGTGCTTGTTATCAGCTGTGTGGCCATGAAGGGTGGAAAATCTAGCAGGGCTTTAGCAATTTAAAGGCTGCCTGTCCTTCTTCAAGGAGAGGTGCAGCTTTTCAATGCCGGATCTTGCAAAGCATTTTTTTTAATGAAACTTTTGGGGAAAAAAATGGCTGCATCCAGGGCAGATGGTGCGGGGGCAGTGCTGGTCAAAGCAGGAGTAAAGTCGTCTTCTCCACAGATGGCCGGAGGGTGCCCAAGCAAATTGCACATTAGCAGTGGGGAGAGGTGGTAGAGAATGTCAATGTCAGAGGCATTGCTCTGAAGACCTAGAAGCAAAGCAGGAAAAAATGTAATGACCCAAACAATGGAAAAGAAAATTGGATGGAGTGTAAAACGGGCTGCCAATTTGTAATAACAACAGAAAACGCTGGAAAAACTCAGCAGGCCAGGCAGCATCCGTGGAGAGAGAAAGAGAGTTAACGTTTCAGGTCGATGACCTTTCCAATTTGTTATCACCCGTATTGTGCTCCAGCCCAATGTGAATTGATACCCTATTGTTTGAACTGAAAATGGCATTTGGGTCCTGAAACAGATACAGGACACTCATTTGCATATATTTATCAGGCATCTACCAGTTGCCTAAAATGAGGCCTGCTTCAAAATGGCGTCTGGTGGGCCCGAGCAGAAAATAGGTGGGCAAATTAACAATTCAAATTTTAGGGGCCAGACGTGAAAAGGGGGCAAGCAGAAGTTGGAAATTGCTACCTACCCCTGTGATTACTTGGCACACATTTTGAACTTAATCCATCTATACAGGTGGAGTTGCACAGTGGTTATATTACTGGATTAGTACTCCAGAGGCCTGGACTAATAATCCAAAGAATGTCAGTTCTAATCCTACCATGGCATTTTGAGAATTTGAATTCAGTTTGAAGAAACTGCTACCATGAAGCTGTCAGATTGTCATGTTGTGTCCATCTGGCTTCATGTAGCGTTGAAGACCTGTGTGCCAAAGCTAGCCATGCCCCTAACTAAACTGTTCCAGTACAGCTACAACATTGGTACATACCCAGCAATATGCTCAGGTATGTCCTGTCCACCAAAAGCAGGACAAATCCTACCTGGCCAATTATCTCCCTATCAGCTTACTCCCAATCATCAGTAAAGTTAAGGAAGGAGTCGTCAACATGCAACCAAGCGACACTTACTCACCAATAACCTGTTCACCAATGTTGGGATTTACCAGAACTACTTGGCTCCAGACCTCATTACATCCTTGGTCCAAACATGGACACAAGACCTGGATTCCAGAGGTGAGGTGAGAGTGACTGTCCTTGACATCAAAGCAGCATTCTACTGAGTGTGGCACCAAGAAGTCAGTGGGGATAAGGGGCAAAACTCCTCATACCTGGCACAAAGGGAAATGGTTATGGTTGGAGGCCAATCATCTCAGCCCCAGGACATTCCTGCAGAGGTTCCTCATGGCAGCGTCCAAAGCCCAACTATCTTCAGCTGCTTCATCAATGACCTTCCTCCATCATAAGGTCAGAGGTCGGGCTGATGATTGCACGATGTTTAGCTCCATTCATAATTTGTCAGATAATGAAGCAGTCCATGCTCGCCTGCAGCAAGGCATGGACAACATCCAAGCTTAGGCTGATAAGTGGCAGGTAACATTCGGGCCACTCAAGTGCCCGAAAATGACCATTTCCAACAAGAGAGAACCTAACCACCTCCCCTTGACATTCAATGGCAACATTGAGTCCCCAACATCATCATTCTGGATGGTCACCATTGACGAAAAACTCAACTGGACCAGCCATATAAATGCTGTGGCTACTAGGGCAGGTCAGAGGCTGGGTATACTACGGCGAGTGGCACACCTTCTGACTCCCCAAACCCTCTCTGCCACTTACAAGACACAAGCCAGAAATGTGATGGAATACCCTCCACTTGCCTGGATAGGTGCAGCTGCAACAACACTCAAGAAGCTCGACACCATCCAAGTTAAAGCAGTCCACTTGATCGGCACTGTAACCACTAGCCTAAACATTTACATCACAGGTGTACCATGGCTGCAGAGTGTACTATCTACAGGATGCACTGCAGCAACTTGCCAAGGCTTCTTCAGCAGAACTTCCTAACCCGTGACTTCCACCACCTAGAAGGACAAGGGCAGCAGGTGCATCAGAACACCATCACCTCCAAGTTCTCCTCTCGGTCACACACAATCCTGACTTGGGCATAAATTGTCTTTCCTTCAATGTTGCTGGGTCAAAATCCTGGAACTCCCTAACTAACAACGTTGTGGGAGTATCTTCACCACACGGACTGTAGCGGTTCAAGTAGTAGGCCCACCAACAACTTCTCAAGGGCATCTAGGGATGGACAATGAATGACGGTCCTGCCAGTGGTGCTCACATTCCGAAAGTGAATATAACGTAAAAAATAAATCAATTTTCTTAATTCTCAGCAACTTTAAGCAAGCACACTTTTATATGGAAAGAATTGAGCACAATGGGGTGAGATGTGACAAACAATTTTGGTGAACAGGTATTAAAATATGTTTGCTACTGCATACCAAAGAAATTAGAACCTTGGGTAGAAATTACTCAGCACTATTTTTAAGGATAAGGTTAATGTGCTTGTGTGTGGGCTGACAACGTATTGACTCATCCAATATTGTAAATGATCAGTTAGCTAGGTTTTAAAAATAGTGCTGAGAAAAATTTCTACAGAAAGAGAGATGTTCAAGATTGATGTGCAGCAATGAAGCAGTTTAATGTGGATAAGTGTAAAGCCATGCACTTAGGGACAGAACAGGCAGAGAGATTACATGATAAATGGGAAATTACTGACCAATGCAGATCGGGAAAGGGGTCCTGGGGTCATAGTTGATGGATTCCCTGAAGTCATCAAGCCAATGTCTGGCAACTGTCAAAAATCTAATGGGCTGTTAGGTTACATTAAATGAGGAATGGAGAGTACTCCTAAGGAAATAATCCTATCATTATATGGAGCATCAATCAGGCCCTGCCTAAAGTTCTGTGTGCAGTTTTAGAACTCATGCTGCAGAAAAGATGTAGCTAAGCTGCAAAAACGGACTATTAAGGCGATAAGGATGCTGGAGAATAAAATGTCTGGACATGGACTCCAGTATGGGACTCTTCTCATTGGAGGGAGTATGATTGAGGCATTAAAATAATGAGGTTTAGGGATATAGAAAATCAGTGAAGGCTATTTGTATTGGCAAAAGACAGCAGAGAGAACATGAGAACAGGTAGATTGATGCAGGATGTGAGGAAATCTTACTTGGAGGATGGTTGGTTATTGGATTAACTTACCTGAGGTAGATTGCAGAGGCAAGTAGCTTAGGTATATGCAAGGCAAAATTGGACAAGCACCTTGAAGAGAAACACATCAGATATAACTGCTGAGACTCCGGAAGGTGGAATAGTCGGTTGTAATCACCATTCATTTCCATGAGGATTCTCTCAATCGTTTGCCGTAACTTTGGCACAAGATCTGCGGAAACTCCGGAGAAATGGTGCTAACACCATTTATGCTGTTTCTCCAGGGTTTTTTGCGGATCTTCAACTGAAGTTATGGCAGACAATCAGGAGAACCCTAGGTGGAAATTTAACCCCATGGTCACTTTCAGCCAAGAGATTTCTATGTGTCCACGTTTCTAAAGCCCATTCATAATGTCTTGAATTTTCCTTTGGTTGGGCAGGAAATACTCATGGTTGTAGCATTTTTTATCACCCAAGGTAAGCTTCTTTGTTTGTAAATGTAGATATTCTCCTGACAGCTTTGAGACATTTTTATACTGGAAATGAAGGAAACGCCAAAAAAACTAGAGATGATGGCCAGATTTTACTCTCAAAATAAAGGTGAGGCTAATGGCGCTCGCTGTTATTTATGCGCAAATCACACAGCAACTTCAGGCATGGGGCAGATGTGTGTTTAAATGCCAATATCCAAAAGTTGCTGTCTGAGTTGTGCCGCTCCACCATTAGTTTCGTGAAAATGGCATCTCGCAGTCTGCCTCACCAGTGAAATCCATTGAATCGCGTGAAGTTGCTGTATTTGCGTGGTAGATACAAACTAAACCTGCCACAGAATGTTAATCTGGTCCTTTCAAGTGTATGGACCCTTTTAACAAAGTAATAAGTGTTAATTACTGCCGATCAACCTCTCTGGCATTGAAAATTAACTATTACGAGTGTAGAGTCTCATTCCTTCAGGTGTTAATTGTTGTTGGAGATTTTAAAAATGTACAATTTTTTTGTATAATTTTTTTTTAAACTTTCCCTTTCTGTCTCTTTTTTCTTTCTCTTTTAATCCAATATTTCTTTCCCGCTCATTATTTTTCATTCTGTACCTGATTTAACATTGAATTCACCCACTCTAACTTACACTTCCTTCTCAGTCCTTGCACTGTTAATTTCACAATCCTTCAATCTGATTGGTTAAGGAGATACACAGTTGCTTGCCCTGTTCACTCAGCTCCCAGATGCCCTGTTTTCCTCACTGGGATGTTATCAGCTCGCACTTTCAGCAACTTGTCACGCAAAAAATTAAAAAACCTAAACGTGCAAGGGCAAGTCTAACTAATGGACGGTTAGATGCCCAGCTACAGCAAAATGTGGGCCAAGATATCTGTTCAAATAGCAGAGAGCAAATCAGATCAATAAAAAAATACTTTTAATTCTGATGCTACCCCATTGTCATTGAAAATGTACTGAATTGCTGACTCATTGATATATGGCATGTAAAGAAAGAACGTATTATTGCCAGTATGACAAGCAACATTTAATCATTAATATCACCACACTTTCATAGACTTTTATATCTTAGCCCACTTTTATCAATGAAATACCCTATTGCTGTGACTTGATGTCATGATATTCATTTGAATATTCACTGCAGACTACCTGTAGAATTACTTCCGATAACTAGTGACAGAAAATCAATATTTCATACATCTTTGTACTTTTGGAATTAATGTGAGGTTATCTGTTATGATCAAGTCCTACTTAAGATTATTTTGTTTTCTCCGACAAATTAAACTCAACTTTATTCTAATTCTCCAGCCATGAAAGCAACAGCAAAAATATTTTTGAAAAACAAACCACAGTTATTAATCTAATCAAATGTAATTGAATTAGCATTAATTAAAATCATAGTGCTTGTACTCAAATTGAAACAAAATGAATCTTGGCGCATGTCATGGGGGAGGGGAACTGTACAGGAATAACCCACATGTGGTGACGCAAATTATTATGATTAGTTTCTATCTGAGGGGAACATTCACCAGCGGCGGGGCAATGATCTTTCAGTTTGCAGGACCTGGATACTTCTATAATGTTTCTATTTAAAATTGAAAGCTATTCGTTTGGATAGCCTTTGTTCAGGCAAAGTTACTTAAAGGGAAATTAGTTTAGAGCCAGAAAGAACAGCATGATCTAATTATGCTAATACATTGAATTTATTTGGTTAAGAAAAAAAAATGTTCAAGCAAAGATTAAGGATGGAGATACAAATTCTACAGCCTGCTTTAATACGAATCATAACAGAAGATGGTCCAAAGCATGCGGCTTGCAAACTGTCTACTGTAATTTTATTTAGAATGGATTCGTTTCTGAAATTGTGCGTTGCATTGAACAGGAAATAAATAGCAGCTATAGCTGTTACTTAGAAATTAAAACTGAGATGGATGATTTTGTCAGTAGAAGTGTTTCTGAGATATGGTTGTGAGATTTTGGGATGCTGTTATACGGGAATAAGAATTTAGAGAGGAAACAGAAATGCGAATTCAGTATTCTCCAGCCAACTGCACTAATGAGATTTTTATTAGCTAGGAGGAAGAAATTTAATAGAGGCTATTTCATCATAGAACGCTTTTGCATTTAAACAGTGGTATTAAAACTATAGCAGCTTGTGGCAGTTTAGTGTCATTGTTAATTAATGGACATGTTATGTTTTTTTATAAAACTGGCAGCGCTTGGGGAAATGACTGGGTTCTTACACCAATAAAACCACACTGTTGCTACAATAGGGGTTACTCTGGAATGGTCAGCTCAGTACTCCAGTTGGATAAAATTGATTACACCGATCCAGTTCACAAGATGTAATGTAATAAGAATTTGTGGAATGTAAAGATGAAATAAAACATGTGAATTATGGAAATCTGAACTAAAACCTAAAAGGGCTGGAATTATGCAGCAGGTCTGTGCAGAACTGAAAATAGAAAGGTTAACCTTTCTGACGTGAGCTTTCATCGCAAGAGAGCTGAAGGGTCACCCCCAAAACATTCACTTTTCTTCCGCTTTCAGACGCTGATTGATTTACTCTGCATTTCCAGGATTTTCCATTTTTATGTGAAATGTAATATTGATAGGTTTAATCAGTTTAAAACAAATCATGTATTTCTACCTTGTTGGTGGGTGGGGGGGCGTGGGTCTTATTGGCCCAGATATTCCGATCGCAGGCCTCCCGCGGGCGGAGGACCGTGATCTGGAAAAATCTGCGCCCTTACCTGAGGGCTCCCGGGAGGCGCAGAGTTCCGATGCTGGGCCTCTCCAAACTGCCAAGTGCGCAGGGCCCACGTATCCCAGAGGCGCAGGTAGTTTGCAGCATCCCTGGGATCACGTGGGCTATGGGGAGCCAATCACAGAAGGGAATCTCCCTTCATACACTTGACAGGAAGACCTGTCAAATATATGAATGGAGATCACCCTCAAAACATAGTAAAACTTCAAATATTTTTTTTTTTAAATCACATTTTTAAAATGACTTGAAATTACAATGAATTAACTATTTTAAACAAAAATTTAAATTTTTGAACAAAGTAATTAAAGTTTTTTACGGGGCTAAAAATAAACTGAACTTTTTTTAAAGTATTTTAAATGATAAATCAGTGAAAAATGTTTTTTTTTACTTTTTTCAACTCTTATCCTGATAAAAGCAGGCCTTATGCCTGCTTTTACCAGGCACAAGAATTGTAAGGGTTTTCTGCGGGCGGAGGGTCTCCAAAAAGCGGAACTCTCTGCCCGCAGAGGCCCTGCTCCAGGGCAGCCGGAGGATCTGTCAAGAGCTTCTTGACAGATCGGAATGCCGGTTTCCAGCGCATGCACTGTGCATGCCTGAAACCGGCATATCCGATGTCCCTACGGGTGAGTACACAGCGCGTACCCACCCGTAGGGATCGGAATATCTGGCCCATTATCTATGACTAGCACTAGGCTGTAGGCATGTGAAAATTCTTATCTGTGCATACACTTATATTTGTTTATCAAATAAAGTTTGTGTCTAGAAAAGAACAGAAGAAAGTCTTGCATTCATACAGATTCTTTTATGACCTCAGGACATCCCAAAGCACTTCACATCCAATTAAGTACTTTGGAAGTGCAGCACTCCCTCAATACTGCATTGGAGTGTAAGTCTGGATTTTGTGCTGAAGTCGCTGGAGTGGGGTTTGAACCCACAACCTTCTGACACAGAGCCGAGAGTGCTACTCTGAGCCAAGCATGACAGCACAAATATAGCAAATTTAGCAGAAGCAAATGTTGTCAGCGTGGTAAATATAGTGAGCATCTTTCAATTATTCTCTTCCTTACTGATTAATTTCTCTGACTGTCACCTTTATAATTTTTTATTTTACTTTTAATTCACCAATAATGTTTCAAATAACTTTTCCCCTCCACTCAATCACAAGGAGCAAAAAGTTCTCTGAGATGCAGCTGCCAGGACAGTTCCACAACCAATTATATTTAAGCATTATAAATAAATTGTTAAATAGCTCATAAAATCTCACATTTATGTGCCTCGCACTATTTTAGTTGCCAGTATTTAAAATACATTTTTGACCATTTCATATTTTACCAAAACTGCATGAAAATTAGTATGGCCAGAGTTTTTAGTTAAGCCAGAATGTAAGGAAACTTTAAATTCCAAACTGGACATTATGCAATAGCAAATCCAAGAATGGCAATCAAATAAAACATAAGAACATAAGAAGTAGGAGCAGGAGTCGGCCATATGGCCCCTTCGGGCCTGCTCCGCCATTCAATAGGATCCTGGCTGATCCGAACGTAGACTCACGTCCACTTCCCTGCCTGCTCCCCATAACCCTTAATTCCCTTATCAGCTAGGAAACTGTCTATCTCCGTTTTAAATTTATTTAATGTCGCAGCTTCCACAGCTCTCTGAGGTAGCAAATTCCATAGATTTACTACCCTCTGAGTGAAGAAGTTTCTCCTCATCTCAGTTTTGAAACGGCAGCCCCTTATTCTAAGATTATGCCCCCTAGTTCTAGTTTCACCCATCAGTGGAAACATCCTCCCCGCCTCTACCTGATCAAGCCCCCTCACAATCTTATATGTTTCGATAAGATCGCCTCTCATTCTTCTGAATTCCAATGAGTAGAGGCCCAACCTACTCAACCTTTCCTCATAAGTCAACCCCCTCATCTCCGGAATCAACCGAGTGAACCTTCTCTGAACTGCCTCGAGAGCAAGTACTGTATATCTTTTCTTAAATATGGAAACCAAAACTGTACGCAGTATTCCAGGTGTGGCCTCACCAGTACCTTGTATAACTGAAGCAAGACTTCCCTGCTTTTATACTCCATCCCCCTTGCAATAAAAGCCAAGATTCCATTGGCCTTCCTGATCACCTGCTGTACCTGCATACTAACCTTCTGTGTTTCATGCACCAGGACCCCAGATCCCTTTGTACTGTAGCACTTTGCAGTTTCTTTCCATTTAGATAATAACTTGCTCTTTGATTTTTTCTGCCAAAGTGCATAACCTCACACTTTCCAACATTATATTCCATCTGCCAAATTTCCACCCACTCACTTAGCCTGTCTATGTCCTTTTGCAGGTTTTTTATGTCCTCCTCACTCACTGCTTTTCCTCCCATCTTTGTATCGTCAGCAAACTTGGATACGTTGCACTTGGTCCCCTCCTCCAAATCGTTAGTATAGATTGTAAAGAGTTGGGGTCCCAGCACGGACCCTTGCAGAACACCACTAGTTACTGATTGCCAACCCAAGAATGAACCATTTATCCCAACTCTCTGTTTTCTGTTAGATAGCCAATCTTACACCCATGCCATTATATTACCCCCAATCCTGTGATTTTTTATCTTGTGCAGTAATCTTTTGTGTGGCACCTTATCAAACGCCTTTTGGAAGTCCAAATACACCACATCCACTGGTTCCCCTTTATCCACCCTGTTTGTTACGTCCTCAAAGAATTCGAGCAAATTTGTCAAGCATGATTTCCCCTTCATAAAACCATGCTGACTCTGTCCGATTAAATTATGCTTATCCAAATGTCCTGTTACTGCTTCCTTAATAATGGACTCCAACATTTTACCAACCACAGATGTTAGGCTAACATAAGGACAATGTAGTATAATTTTTATTGCCTGTTGATTTTAATAATTGTATATAAGATGTTTTGAAAGTATTAACAATTTACAGGACTATGCTGAATCCCTTAAACTTTTCCAAAAAATTGTTTTGTACCTGAAGCAGTTTTTTCAGGAACTTTGATATTTCCAAAGAATATTTGGCTTCTATTTTCTTGTCTGGTCATATCTCTTAATATAATTTCCTTTCAAAATTTTAATATTCAGGTCATTTGTGATTATTACAATGCAGCCTTGTTAAAATCACAGCAAACAAGGTAGTTTCCTTAGGCAGGCCCACACCTCTTATGAACTACAACTTATATACCTCATGCATGGAATGAATGAGTTAGCGTGCTGCATCATTAGCCATTACTATTTACTCAAGGTACATAGTGGAAAGATTTACAGGCTATCTACTGTATTTTCCTGATCGCTTTCATAGGTGGAAAAATACCATAGTGACTGAACACATAAATCAGCATGTAAATGCAATAGAATACTTCACTTTTGCTGGCCCTTTGAACCATTTAGTGAGAAAGTATTCTGAATTTCTTAGAGCAGTTTATAACTAAGCCTTGGATGACCGTTACATGCACGCTTGGTTCTCGGGAGTTCCAGCTCACTGCCGCCATGTGCAGCTCAGTGGTTGAAACAAGTGAACTACAGTTACAGCCCAAAACCCTGGTGTATCTATCTCGCTTTGAGAAGTTCCTGGATACAGAAATGGCAATCAAATCAGATTGAAGACATAATGGTAGAAGACACTTGCTTTTCATATTAATGAGCATTGACACTCAATTTTAACCAGAAGAACCCACAAGATAAGGTAGAAGGCTGGTGTTACACTTACCCAATATTACTCTACACTCAATGAAGAGTAAAATCAGGCGGGGTGTAAAACCAGCGATGCACTCGATCTCGCTGGTTTCCGGACAGATGGGTTAGGTTAAAATTGCCCATTGATCAGTGTTTACATTACTCATGACATAATGTACATCCAAACTTATTTTTGATGCTTCAGCCATTACAGACCCTGACTGTCTCTGTAAGCTCACATTCTAGGACATCAGTCTTACATGAATCTGCAAATAAATTCACAATTTTCTTCCAAAAGATTCAAAATTTGGTTGGCAATAGTTCAAAAGCTGAAGGGATACTTGAAGTTTCACAGCTAAGAGAGAATTTCTCTTGCAATTTAACATGTAATGACTTCAGACAAGATTGTGCATCTATACAACTCACCCCTCCACCCAATTGTCTGTGTGTGTGTGTGTGTGCAAGTGCGTTACACAAAGACAAAAGAAACCCATTCCAGAAAGCATTAAACAGATCCAGTTTAACATTGCCATACTTGGTTGAGCGAAAATTTCATATGAAAAGATGTAATGGAGAAATAACTTGTAACAGGAAGCAGGATGGAGCCCATAACTGATAGTGATACTTTGGAAAATGCAATTGATCTGTAGTTTTGGAACACGATGAGTCTTATTTTAGGTATTTTTGCCAAGTGTTGTTTCCACAGCTTACTTCCATTTTTGTGGTGATGCCAGTTTCTATCTCTCCATGGCACAATTCAAGAAGCCGATATTTCCATGTGCCATAGCTGAAGTGCTATTCTGTAATGTGTTCCTTCAGTAACTTCAACTTCAAAGTTTTATTCTCGTCCATTGAAATTTGATATTCCCTCCATCATATTGATGACTAATATTGGCTGGAATTTTCTTTAGCTGGGCGGATCGGGTGCGGGCGGTCAGCGTGGCGGGTCAGGACCCCATTGTTCTTTTCATCGCGCTGCTCAGAGCGACTTTCCCTTAAAGACGCCTATTAAGGCAGACCTGCGTGTTTCCCGGCCCTATTAAATGGTGCGGGTCTGATGACGTCATTGATGACTCATTTCCAGTTGGGATATTTAAAGCAACCTTGGCCATATTGCATTTGAAGGTTCATCTCGAACTATGCAGGCACTACATTTTAGCATTTGGGTCTTGCTCAGCCTTGCACACATGACTGCACAGAGGCAGAGGGCTGCACCTAGGTTCTCAGATGACTCCCTACATATGCTTGTGGAGGGAGTGAGAGCATGCAGGGAGGTCCTCTTCCCTACTGATGGGCACAAGAGACCTCCCCAGGAGGCCAAAAGAGCCTGGCTGGAGATAGCAGAAGAGGTCAACAGCAGGGCTGTGGTGAGGTGGACCTGGGTGCAGTGCCGGAAGTGCTTCAATTATCTCATTAGATCAGGAAAGGTGAGTGCAAAGCCACACTCAACTTCATCCTGCTGTGCCTGTCATCTCATCCCCATCACTCTGTCTTCCCAACCCTACTCCTGCACCTCCTTACTCACACCAACTTACCTTGCACGTCCACCCATCCATCTCTCTCTATCTATATAATCGCGAAAGTTGCAAGTGTCCTCAACTCCTTCTCGCAGCATGCTACCCGTCACCATCTCAGCACAACCCCAGCCCGGCATGAGGTTGAAAAGGCCATCCGACAACTGAAGAACAACAAGGCCTCAGGAGCAGATGGAATCCCTGCCGAGGCACTAAAGCATGGCGGAGAAGCACTACTGGCGCAAATTCATGAACTCATTTCTCTTATCTGGAAGGAGGAGAGCATGCCAGGGGATCTCAGAGATGCTGTAATTGTGACCATCTTCAAGAAGGGTGACAAGTCCGATTGCGGTAGTTAGAGAGGAGTTTCCCTGCTGTCTGCCACAGGGAAAGTCATCGCAAGAATCCTCCTCAATCGCCTTCTCCCAGTGGCTGAAGAGCTCCTCCCAGAGTCACAATGAGGATTCCGCCCACTAAGGGGCACAATGGATATGATCTTCACCACGCGTCAATTACAAGAGAAATACAGGGAACAGCACCAACCGCTGTACATGGCCTTCTTTGACCTCACAAAGGCCTTCGACACTGACAACCATGAGGTATTATGGAGTGTCCTCCTCAAATTCAGCTGCCCGCAAAAGTTTGTCTGCTTCACGATGACATGTAAGCTGTGATCCTGACCAACGGTTCCACCACAGACCCAATTCAAGTAGGGACCGGGGTCAAGCAAGGCTGTGTCATTGCACCAACGCTCTTCTCGATCTTCCTTGCTGCAATGCTCCAACTCACGCTCAGTAAGCTCCCCCGCTGGAGTGGAGCTAATTTACAGAACAAACGGGAAACTGTTCAACCTCCGTCGCCTCCAGTCCAGATCCAAGGTCGTCCCATCCTCTGTCATCGAATTACAGTATGCAGATGACGCTTGCGTCTGCGCACACTCGGAGGTCGAACTCCAAACCATCGTTAACACCTTCACTGAAGCGTACTAGAGCATAGGCCTTACACTAAACATCCGTAAGACAAAGGTCCTCTACCAACCTGCCCCGGCCACATAGTACTGCCCCCCAATTATCAAAATCCATGACAAAGCCTTGGACAACGTGGACCAATTTCCATACCTTAGGAGCCTACTGTCAACAAGGGCAGACGTCGATGACGAAGTCCAACACCGCCTTCAGTGTGCCAGTGCAGCCTTCGGTTGCCTGAGGAAGAGAGTGTTTGAAGACCAGGACCTCAAACCTGGCACCAAACTCATGGTCTACAGAGCAGTAGTGATACCCGCCCTCCTGTACGCCTCAGAGACATGGACCATGTACAGCAGGCACCTCAAAGCACTGGAGAGGTAGCACCAATGCTGCCTCCACAAGATCCTGCAAATCCATTGGCAGGATAGGCGCACCAATGTCAGTGTTCTCACTCAGGCCGACATCCCCAGCATCGAAGCTTTGAACACGCTCGATCAGCTCCGATGGACGGGTCACATCGTCCGCATGCCTGATACGAGACTCTCAAAACAAGCGCTCTACTCGGAACTCCGACACGGCAAGAGAGCCCCAGGTGGGCAGAGGAAATGCTTCAAGTACACCCTCAAAGCCTCCTTGAAAAAGTGCAACACCCCCACCGACACCTGGGAATCCCTGGCCCAAGACCGCACAAAGTGGAGGAGTAGCATCCGGAAAGGCGCTGAATAACTCGAGTCTCTTCGCCGGGAGCAAGCGGAAGCCAAGCGCAAGCAGCGCAAGGAGCGCACGTCAACCCAAGCACCCCACCCACCCGCCCCTTCAACCACCGTCTACCCCACCTGTGACAGAGACTGTAGGTCCCGCATTGGACTCATCAGTCACCTGAGAACTAATTTTTAATGTGTAAGCAAGACATCCTCGGTACCGAGGGACTGCCTAAGAAAGAAAATCACATCCACATCTGACTAACCACCCCTCACACTCACTCTCATCCTAATGCAATCATAGCAAATAACACCACATAAAGAGGTAATTTGGCATTGGCACCCCACTCCCTCATAGTCACCCTGTACAGATGTAAACCATCCATTCCTTACACGCATTCCATCACTCTCACTAAAACTTCTCTTCTTTCCCTCCTTGCAGGAGAAGAGAGCCCAAAATAAGAGAGAGAGGGAGAGAACCGGAGGTGGCTCTCCATCATTGGCCATGTTGTCTCCAGCATAGGAGGTCTCCCTGGAAATATCAGGAGTTGCAGAGCAGCTGGTGGTGAGAGACGGAGAGGAGGACATCTCGGCAACCTGGTGACAGCATTACATCTCATACAGCTACATGGCATACATCAGTCACTCATATGGGGACTGATGTCAGCAGCCATTGAATGTTCATCATGTGCACAATGGTATCGTTACCCATTCTTGATATGACATGTCTAACTTCTCTTTACTGTCCCACAGGTCCTCAAGAGCGCCCGCCCCCCACTGTCCAGGAGGAAGAGGAAGATGACTCCTCAGAGGAGCCTCCAACCTCTGAGGGTGCATCATCACCAGACCTAAGTGCACCCAGCACCAGCGCACACCTCGGTGGGTCCTACACAACATAGAGTAGTGCTGTCACCTGGTGTCTCACAACTCACAAATGAGCAAGAGCAGATGATGGAGACAGGGACAGCAGTGGAGACTCCTCGTTGGGGGCGCAGGATGCTCCCAGCTCTGCTCAGCTACATGCAGATGCTGAGCCTCGGGGGCTATTCAGAAAGAGGGCAATCCAAGAGGTACAGGAAGAAGTGCAAGAGGCTTTGACAGGTTTTGCGACCGCGATGTCTGCAAATGTGCAGAAAATGGAGGAGTCCATCTCCAACATGAGCACCACCGTGTCGCAGGTGATGGCGACTGTAGGCTCTTCCATGGAAAGGATGTCCACCTGCATGGAGCAGCATATGCGTCACTCACAGGAGCACATGCTATCTGTGGAGAATAGATGGCAGGGACTGATAGACCTCCTCTCTAGGAGGGATGTTAGTGTAGACGTGGGTTCTCATGGCCCCATTGCTGTGCAGAAAGGTGCTCTCCAGCTCCTAGCTAGCAGGGAACTGCGGGTGGACCATGAGAGGGATGGTGTTTTTTTATTATTCGTTCATGGGATCTGGGTGTCGCTGGCAAGACCAGCATTTATTGCCCATCCCTAATTGCCCTTGAGAAGGTGGTGAGAGGGGACATGAAAGTGGGGGTTCCTCTCAAAGTGGACACATTTCTCCCCTGTTGCCTCCCCGCCAGTCAGAGCCCCAGATGGCTCCTGGGATCATGATGGCCAAGTCTGCCCCTGCACAGTCGCAGGAGGAGCATACTTTGATAGGGCCATCAGAGGCTCCAAAGCCCAGAGGACATCTGCCAAAAGTATTTATGCAGTCGCAGCAGGGAAGTGAGCAGGCTACCCCTACCTGTGCTGAAGCCACAGGGGTAGCACCTCGTAGAAGCATGCGTAAGAGAAAGATGACACAAGTAGATGTTAAGGGTAAGCACATGGGTGTTTAAAGAATTGTTTTTGTTAAGGTTCCGCTACTCTTATGTCACATATAAAACTATTTATTTTCACCACTTCCTGGTCATGCCCAATTTTGTCTGTTACTTTGGAAGTGGCTTTGTGAGTTGGAGTGAATGGTGAGACATAATGTTACCTCCAGCAATGGGGGTCAGTGTGAAAGGAATGGCTTGGACATTGTTGGGCTGCATATGGTATTGTTATTGGGGAGTGGGGGGGAACCTGGTGCAGCATGTGGCAGCCATATGAGTATAATGTATGAAGTTAAGTAAATTGGCCATGATGAGGCCATCCCTGGCCTCCCGGGCAGCAATGTGCTCAGGTGCTGGTAGCATCTGGACCTCAGGTTCCTCCTGCTTTTCCTCCTCATCTTCCAGCTGATCCTTCTCTCCTCTGAAGAGGCAGTGCGCTCAAAGCCTTGCTCCTCATGCAGCGCTAATCCTCGCTGCTGCGCTATGTTGTGCAGCGCACAGCAGACGACGACAATTCTGGAGACCCTGGCAGGTGCATACTGAAGGGCTCCTCCAGACCTGTCAAGGTATCTGAAGCGCATTTTCAGCATGCCTATTGTTTGCCCTATGATGCATCTGGTGGACATGTGGCTTTCATTATATCTCTCCTCGGCCTCAGTACTTGGCCTCCTCAAGGGTGTCATGAGCCACGTCTTCAGTGGATAGCCCTTGTCTCCAAGCAGCCAGCCGGAAACTCTGTTTAGAGGAGCAAAGAGCTGAGAGAGGGTGGACTGGTGCATGATGAAAGAGTCATGACAGCTGCCAGGGAATTTGATGCACACATGCATGATGATCTTTCTATGGTTGCAGACCAGCTGCACATTGAAGGAGTGGAAGCCTTTGTGGTTGACAAAGAATCCTGGGTGATGATGGGATGCCCTGATGGCCACATGTGTGCAGTCGATGATGCCCTGCACCCGTGGGAAGCCAATCAGAGTGGCAAAGCCGAATGCCTGCTCAGTAACACTGGCGTCATCAGTGGCAAAGTTGATATAATTAGCTGACTTGTCAAACAGGGCATCGGTGACCTGTATGATGCATCTGTGGGGAGCCGACTGCGAGATGCTGCAAATGTCTGCTGCAGATCCCTGGAAGGAGCCTGAGATGAAGAGTTGAGGATGTTGGTGACTTTGACAGCCACTGATATGGCATGTCCACCCGGTCCTCTGGGCTGTAGGTCTTGCTCCAGCAATGTGAAAATGTCTGCGACGACCTGGCGCAATAGCCTGAGCCTCCTTTGGCACTGCTACTCAGTCATGTTGAGGAAGCTAATCCTCTGCCTGTATACCCTGTATTGGGGATATTGCCTCTGGCATGATGCAGCCCTGCGCTGATGCCCTTTATCCTGTGGAGCATCAGGTCGTTGAGGAGAAGGTTGGTGGTGTTGCTGTTGCTGGTGTGCCTGGTGCTGCTGGTGTTGGGGCTGATCATGGTCTGATTCTGAGGACCAAGGTGACACAGTATGAACAGCACCCATGCTGATGGAATAGATGGCAGGTCAAGTACAGATGACAGAAACAATCTGTCAATAGTGTGATAGGTAGTAGCAATGAGGTGATAATGGTTTCCGAATTTGCAGAAAAGACTTGCAAACTCTAGACACCTAAATCTCTGCTGAAAATGCACTCAGCAACCGCATTTCCCTTAGGAAAGTAAGTAGACGTCAGGTGGCATTATTTATTGCGCTTTCCATGCTCTGCAGTAATGACTTCGATCAATGGCCACTGAACTTCCGCCTCAGCTTGACAGACATGGTTTCTGAGCCGCGTAATTCCCGTGGTCATGCATTGAATTAAAAAAAGTATGGTTAAAAAGATGGTTAAGGGTATGACAACAAGCTGATAATGATGTAAATGAGTTTGCCCGCCTCTGTCGTTGGGGTCATGGCCGCGCTGGCAAACGCGCCCGAGTTAAAGGAGCGAGGAGGCGGAATGACGGCGGGTTCCGGACCTGCTCTGATTTATTTCCACTTTTACTCCCGACCCGCCACCAACCCCGCATGCACGGCAGCAAGAAAATTCCAGCCATTGTTTCTACCCAACGCTGAATTTACTTTAATAAAAACAGAAAATGCTGGAGATACTCAGCAGGTCAGGCGGCATCTGTGAAGAGAGAAACAGAGCTGAATTTACTTTCCTGGATATCATTCCGTTTATCTGTGAAAATACCAACTTATACCTTATTATACTGCATGCCCTTCTTGATTCAGAGTGGTAGCACTCTTGCCTCTGGGTCAGAAAGTTGTGGGTTCATGTCCCATTCCAGGAAGTTAGTGTATAATGTAAGTTGACACTTCAGGTACACTACGGAGGAGTATTGTTAGAGGTTCCATGTTTTGGACGAGACCACAGCCTTGTTACCCTACTTGGTTGGACGTAATATGTTCCCTTGGCAATATTCAAACCAAAGTAGGGATTTCCCTGGTATTCTGGTCAACATAAAATAACACAACCATCTCATTGCTTTTTGTAGGATATTCCTGTGTGCACATTGGCCACTGTGTTTGTCTGCATAGCAGCAACAGTAACTGCGTGTCAAAAGTAATTCTTTGGATTTGGGATGCTCGAAACGTGTGTGTTATTTCTGTGGTAACACAATACAGCTTCCTGTGACTCGAACTTTATTGCATCACTTCCTGTGATTAGTCCAGGATAAATACTGGACTGATCAGTTGGATCCTGGAGAGGCATAGAGTAAGACCTCTTTTGTATGTAGCACCTTTTTAGTTGATTAAAGCTTACTTTAAGTTCACCACGCGTAAGGCTCATTCTTACGACAATTTCCATTGAAGGTTCAAGAGTTTTTCCCATTCTTAACTAGGAAGGATTAGAAAATTTCTGCAACATTTCATTTAGTCACTCCTTACTTTTAAGATCTAGAATGTGGTAGATGTGTCCTTCGTGGAGTTGTTGCATTTATGACTTGTCATTACATCACAGCTGAGGTTCCTTTGACTCACAGTGGAAGTTGTGATTATTCCTGTAGGAATGGTTGAGTTGCTTACTATTAACAGTGTTATTGCCATACCTGCAAAGCAGGAAATGGAAAATAGAAAACAGGTTAAGGAAGCCATCCACATCACCTGCACCTAGAGCCTGCTGAACAAATCGAACCACGCAACCGCAAATGACTGGCGAACTGCACACTGCAACATTCAGTGCCATTAATAGAGAAAATGCTGCAAATACCCAGCTGGTGTGCTGTGTATTACATGAAACTGCTTGAAGAATTCAGCCTGTAACATGAGGCAAACATGAATCTGCAATCTGAGTCACGTTGAGTCAGAATAGTGCAAGTGGAGACTGCAGTATCTCCCAGCAGGAGGAAGGGAAATCAAAAGAGGGAGTTATTCTCAATGATCTCCGTTGCCATTGGAGACTGTCCTATGATTAGGCTGTGTAACGACTTTCTTGGCTGCAAGGTGCAATGACAGGAAGATAGGAAAAAGGGAATCAAAAGATTGCCATTAAAAACCTAAACTTACTAAAAAATACATTGGAGAAAAGAGAGTTTGAAAAAAACATCCAAAAGCCTGAATTCCAGTCAGGGCCAAGGGCAGAGATAAGGTGGATTGCCTGCTGATTCCACCTTGTTTCTTTGAAACTGCTTTGTCCCGTGGTTGGAGGGGGGTGGGGGAAAGAAGATAATTCCTCATTCTGTCCTGCTCCCACCCATGTTGAGAGGGTGTGTCCGTGGGATTTCCTTGGCTACTCCACCCACTCCTAGAAATTCACCCAATACGCCCTCAACAGTTCAGATCACAGGCCACAAGCTTTTAACAGAGATTGGTAACCAATCCTTGAGACGATTGATTATTTTTCTGTCAAAAAAATTGGCTCCATTTGAAGCCAAAGGAGGAAATATTCGTTATCGACCATTTTGGGGCGCTAACATTAGCGCCTGGCACTAATTAGCACCAGCGAACACGAAATTGAGTTTTAGTGCCCCAAGAGGGAAGTGGAGCACTAAATCAAACACTGCACACTTCTCTTAGGGCGCTAACGTCGCAGAGCGGCGCTACCTCAGAGCGCTAATCAAGTTCCGGCACTGTCAATTAGAGAGTCCTCAGACAGACTGACGCCTTCCAGTTCTTAAAGAGGAGGTTCAATCATGCTGCACAGCCTCACTCTGATCATTGCTGCTTGTGAACTGGGTCTGCAAGGAGCTGCAAGCCTTCATTCAAGCAACTGATGGCTGATCAGAGGCCCAGAGAGAGAGCGCGCCGGTTCAGTGACCATGCCTTGGAGGCTCTGGTCGCGGCTGTGGAACGCCGATGGGCAGTGCTCTTCCCGGACACTGGCAGGAGGCCATTGCCACAGGCCTTTAGGAGGATGTGGAGGGAGGTCACCCAGCACGTGTTGGCCAGAAGAGTGGTCCCCTGAACTCCCACCCAGTGCAGGAAGAAATTCAACGACCTCACTCGGGTGGTCAGGGTGAGTACATACTTCAAAAACCTTTACATGCCATCTCAACCTCACTCTGTGCACACACTGTATAAACCGCCACATCCCCAACACTCACCCACCAACTATGCCCACCTACTAAAAGTCACATGCACATCTCATGCCTTGCATACATTAACAACCATTCAACTATGGTAGGCACATATCCCAAACACATAGCTGTACACTCACTCACATGCTTTCATTTTTCTTGCAGGCCAAGCTTGCTCACAACAGGAGGGAGCAGGTACGAACGGGAGGAGGTGAGGCGGACCTGCAGCCCCTCACACAACTGGAGGAGCGAGTGGGCTGCATCATTGATGCCCATGTCGTGGGCGCTGTGGCCATCGGAGACGTCAACCCCCTTGGGGACAACAACGGTATGTTCATCACCTCTCCCATTTCTCTCATACCACCTCGCCCTCACACCACAAGCCTTTCCCACTTTCCATCTAAGTATACTGTCCATTCCTTGCTCCCTTCCTGCACCCGCTCCCCTGACCTAAAACCCACTCTTGTGCCTTTATGCTTTCAAATAATCAGCCACCACATGACCAGCCTGTCCCTCAGCCTCCCAGTGGCAAATACACGGGAGAGGAGGACGAAGAACAAGCCAGAGCCTCACTGCCTGTGTCTCCCGAGGGCGAGAGGCCCGATAATGGGGTGACGTGGTCGCTGGAGGGGAGCCTAGTACATAGGGCTGATGTGGGTGAAGCTCTGGGGCCCAGTGGGGTGCAGCAACGCCATGGGGAAAGGAAAGCTCGGGGGCCATCTCCCCGGAGGGCGAGTTCGCACTCAAGTTCTGCTGCACAGGACTCAGATGAGGATATCGATGTGGAGGCGATGACCAGACGGACGATGGGCATGCACACCGAGCTCATGGGTGCAATGGCAAGGGTGCCCGAGAGCATGGATGCATTGGCAAGGAGCGTGGAGGGGTCCGCCTCCAGCATTGCACTCATGTCTGTGCAAACCTTCAAGCCCATCCTAGGGAGTTGGCAAAGGATGGTTGACTCGCAGAGAGATCGTGGGGTCCCAGACCTCAAGCTGCGTGTCATTGGTGAGGTGGCAGCTGCTATTGCAGCACAGGCTGAAGCAATGCAATGGCTTAGTGCTGGAATCGAGTCATTGTTTGATGCCATCCAATGTCAGACTGCTTTCATCCAGTCTAAGACTGCTCTCATGCAGTCTCAGATTGATGCCACGCAAGCGCGAACTGCTGCCATCGTTGCTGGGTCAGCCACATTGCCCCGGGGCTTTCACGGTGCCGCAGCAGGCCAGCAATCTGTGCTCCAACAGATTGCTAGGGATGCTGAGGTTCTGCCCCGGGGAAGTGGCAGTGTGTCAGTGGAGCAGGAACCTGCTGTCCTCTCTCAGGATGACAGCATTCCTGCTCCCACCACTGCCACTCCACCATTGCACTTATCGCTGCCTGTCATCCAGCCAGCCCAGACTGCTGCCGCCCATGCTGAGGTGGTGCAGTCTGCAGCCGGGCCTTCCAGGCCCAGAGCTGGTCGAGGGTGTCCTGCAAGGCCATTTGCAGTCACTGGCTCCCAGACTCAGCAACCTTTCACCAGCCTTGCTGCAGCCACTGGGGCCATATTATGGAGGAGCATTACATAGAAACATAGAAACATAGAAGATAGGAGCAGGAGTAGGCCATTCGGCCCCTTGCGGCTGCTCCGCCATTCAATGTGATCATGGCTGATCATCCAAATTCAGTACCCTGTCCCTGCTTTCTCCCCATATCCCTTGATCTCCTTAGCCTTAAGAAATATATCGAACTCATTCTTGAATATATTTAATGAATTGGACTCAACTGTCTTCTGTGGTAGAGAATTCCACAGGTTCACCACTCTCTGGGTGAAGAAATTCCTCCTCGTCTCAGTCCTAAATGGCTTACCCCTTATCCTTAGACTGTGACCCCTGGTTCTGTACTCCCCCACCATCGGGAACATCCTTCCTGCATCTAGTCTGTCTAGTCCTGTTAGAATTTTATAAGTTTCAATGAGATCCCCTCTCATTCTTCTAAACTCTAGCAAATACAAGCCCAATTGACCCAATCTCTCTTCATACGTCATTCCTGTCATCCCAGGTATCAGCCTGGTGAATCTTCGCTGCACTCTCTCCATGGCAAGAACATCCTTCCTCAGATAAGGCGACCAAATCTGCACACAATACTCAAGGTGTGGTCTCACCAAGGCCCTGTACAACTGCAGCAAGACATCCTTGCTCCTGTACTCGAATCCTATCGCTATGAAGGCCAACATATCATTTGCCTTCTTAACCGCCTGCTGCACCTGCATGCTTACCTTCAGCGACTGGTGCACAAGGACACCCAGGTCTCATTGCACTTCCCCTTTTCCCAATCTTTTGCTGTTCAGATAATAATCTGCCTTCCTGTTTTTGCCACCAAAGTGGATATCCTCGCATTTATCCACATTGTACTGCATCTGCCATGCATCTGCCCAATCACCCAACCTGTCCAAATCATACTGGAGTTTCTCTGCATCCTCCTCACAGCACACATGCCCACCCAGCTTTGTGTCGTCTGCAAACTTGGAGATATTACATCTAGTTCCCTCGTCTAGATCATGAATATATATTGTGAATAACTGGGGTCCTAGCACCGATCCCTGCGGTACCCCACTAGTCACTGCCTGCCACTCGGAAAAAGATTTGTTTATTTCAACTCTTTGCTTCCTGTCTGCCAACCAGTTTTCTATCCAAGACAGTACCTTACCCCCAATCCCGTGTGCTTTAACTTTGCACGCTAATCTCTTATGCGGGACCTTATCGAAAGCCTTCTGAAAGTCCAAATACACCACATCCACTGGTTCTCCCTTATCTATTCTATCAGTTACATCCTCAAAAAATTCCAGTAGATTAGTCAAGCATGATTTACCTTTTGTAAATCCATGTTGACTTTGTCCGATCCTGTCACTGTTTTCCAAGTGCTCTGCTATTACATCTTTTATAATGGACTCTAGCATTTTCCCCACTACCGATGTCAGGCTTACCGGTCTATAATTCCCCGTTTTCTCTCGACCACCTTTTTTAAATAGTGGGGTTACATTAGTTACCCTCCAATCCATGGGACCTGTTCCAGAGTCTATAGAATTTTGGAAGATGACCAGCAATGCATCTACTATTTCTAGGGCCACTTCCTTAAGTACCCTAGGATGTAGATTATCAGACCCTGGGGGTTTATCGGCCGTCAATCCCATCAATTTCCCTAACACCATTTCCTTACAAATACTGATTTCATTCAGTTCCTCCCTCTCATTAGACCCTATGTTCCCCGACATCTCTGGGAGGTTATTTGTGTCCTCCTTTGTGAAGACAGAACCAAAGTATGCATTTAATTGGTCTGCCATTTCTTTGTTCCCCATTATAAATTCCCCTGATTCTGACTGCAAGGGACCTACGCTTGACTTCACCAATCTTTTTCTCTTCACATATCTATAGAAGCTTTTACAGTCAGTTTTTATGTTCCCTGAAAACTTACTCTCATACTCTATTTTCCCCCTCTTAATTAATCCCTTTGTCCTCCTTTGCTGAATCCTAAACTGCTCCCAATCCTCAGGTTTGCTGCTTTTTCTGGCCAATATATATGTCCTCTCCTTGGATCTTATGCTATCCCTAATTTCCCTTGTTAGCCACGGTTGAGTCACCTTTTTTGTTTTATTTTTATGCCAAACAGGGATGAACAAATTCTATAGTTCATCCATGCAATCTTTAAATGTTTGCCATTGCCTATCCACCGTCAACCCTTTAAGTAACGTTCTCCAATCCATCCTAGCCAACTCGCGCCTCATACCATTGTAGTTTCCTTTATTTAAATTCAGGACCCTAGTCTCTGAGTCAACTACTTCACTCTCCATCTTAATGAAGAATTCTATCATATTATGATAGCTCCTCCCCAAAGGGTCTCGCACAACAAGATTGCTAATTAATCCTTTCTCATTACATAATACCCAGTCTAAGATGGCCTGATCTCTAGTTGGTTCCTCGACATATTGGTCCAGGAAACCATCCCGTATACACTCTAGGAATTCCTCCTCCACAGTATTGTTACTAATTTGGTTAGCCCAATCTATATGTAGATTAAACTCACCCATGATAACTGCTGTGCCCTTATTGCACGCGTCTCTAATTTCCCGTTTAATGCCATCCCCATCCTCAGCATTACTGTTTGGGGGTCTGTATACAACTCCCACTAACGTTTTCTGCCCCATGGTATTTCTCAGCTCTATCCATACAGATTCCACATCATCAGAGCTAATATCCTTCCTTACTATTGTGTTAATCTCCTCTTTAACCAGCAATGCTACCCCACCTCCTTTTCCTTTTTGCCTGTCCTTCCTGAATATTGAATACCCCTGGATGTTGAATTCCCAGCCTTGGTCACCCTGGAACCATGTCTCCGTAATCCCAATTATATCATATCCGTATGGTTGGGAGGGGGGAACTCAAAAGGGGAGGGAAATCATTGAAGAAGGGGGAGTAAAGAATACTTTACTAGCAAATGGGGGTAGTGTGAGTTAATAAATTGATGTGTTTGCAAATATATTGTTGTGTTTATTTATGAATAGTTGTGTTTCATAAGAGAGAGTTGTGTTCGATATTAAATTGTAAATTTGACGTTGCACATTTTGTGATGTTTCTCATTTGACCTTTGCCCGGTGATAGGGGCTGCGAGCTGGCTGTAATGATGTGGTTGTGCTGTGCAAACGCCATGTGATATATAATTTATTGGAAGCGGTGTCTAATGAGGTGCTCATGAACGGCCTTTGCAGAAGCAAGCTTGAGTGGCTCCCTCCTCCGTTGCTGCTGCTCCTCCTCCTCTTCATCCTTCTCCTCTGCCTCCTCCTCCTCCTCCTCCTCTCCCTCTTCCTCCTCCTGAGGTGGACCTGCAATCCCTGGTGGCAATGGCTGGGCCCTCAGAATTGGCAGGTTATGCAGCATGCAGCACACAATAATGAAAAGGGAGACTCGATCAGGGGAGTACTGCAGGGCTCCTCCAGAGCGGTCAAGGCAGCGGAACTGTTGCTTTAGCATGCCGCTAATCTGTTCGATCAGGTTCCTGGTGGCCTTATGGCTCTCATTGTATGCGTGCTGAGCAGGAGTGTTGGGGTTGCGGAGGGGTGTCATCAGCCAGGTGGCGAATGGATAACCCTTGTCTCCGAGCAGCCAGCCGCGAGCTTCATGTGGTGGGTTGAACAGTGCTGGGACTGTCGCAGGAGGAATGCATCGTGGCTGCTGCCAGGATAGCAGGATTGACAGGCAGGATGCACTGTCTGTGGTCGAACACCAACAGAACGTTCAGAGGGTGGTAGCCTTTGCGGTTGCGGAACACCTCTGCATTGTGATGAGGTGCCCGCAATGCCACGTGGGTGCAGTCCATGGCACCCTGAACCTGGGGAAGCCCACTAGCCTTGAAAAGCCACATGAGCATTCATGCTGTTTGTCTCTGAGCATGGGGAATGAGATGTACTCCCTTCTTCTCTGTACAGACCATCTGTGACCTCCCAGATGCAGCAATGGACGGCTAACTGCGAAATGTTTGCAATATCCCCTTTTGAAGCCTGGAAGGAGCTGCTGGCGTAGAAATTGAGAGCAACTGTGGCCTTAACTGCCACTGAGAGAGACGTCCTGGTCCTGCTCTGAGGCTGGAGGTCTGGCTGCAGGAGGTGGCAAAGCTCTGTGGCCACCTCCTTGTGTAAGGGGTTTCGCCGTGGCTCTGTGCTTAGCCTGGGTGCTAGTGCGGGGTTAGGCCTTGTTGCCTGTTCTGGTCTCCAGCCAGCCTGGTAGCACTAGACACCTGTGAGTGGTTCGACCCACTCGCCCTTACGGTTCTGACACTGGACTTAGGTGCGAGAGCAATAATGCAGAGAAAACTCAGGTAGACCCGGTTGAATAGTGCGAAATGGAAAATCTTTATTGCATATTATCCAAGATTACGAAATGCATGTCATAAGCACAGATTAATGACAGTACAAACCTACATACATTTATGCAACTAGGTTTAGGGAAACGAGGAGCGCACGACATATCGTAAAAGGGGACACACATTATAATTATCCTTAAACCAAAAACCCTCCCCTATCAATACCTGTCCTAATCTAGATCTGTAGGATCGAGACTCATGCTCACCACTCGTGATAACTCGAAGAATTCCGAAACGCTGCTCGGATGTTTTCACCACAGCACCTGACTATTCACGTGTTGATCAGGGGTCTCTGTACCCCACTTGTTTACTCGCTTTGCTCCGGCTAGCAGGCTGGACCGTCTGCTGTCATGAAGATCTGTGTTGACCTCGGACTCTAGATACAGTTCGAAGAAGAGTCTTACTGTGCCCGACACCAGTTGTCGGTAGAACTCGAAGAACAGTCTTCCGATGCCAGTTGGGAAGCAGTTACCGATTTATCGAGCGCGGTCGGGGCTCACTGACCGCGGTGGCACGTGTAGTCGTCTTCTTCTCTTCTCATCTCATCTCATCTCATCTCCTCTCGGGCCTTCGGTTCCAACACCGTTTACCGACTTCTCGGGATGGTGCGCCCGCTTATAGGCCTTCGCAGACCAGCTCTCCACAGATCTTCGCGGCAAGCCACGAGGTTGACTCCCGGAAAATCAACGGATCAGAGAAGCGAGTCAAAGGAACAAAAGTCGAGCGAATAAGAGCGCGAATAAGAGACCGATGGACGTTTGGACACTACAGTTATAGTACTGTAATTCCTTATCTCCCGCCCAATCTTAATGTTCATCTTTTGTCATGTTTTGGCGCTCAAACTTCTTGTATGGGGTGGTATTTGTCGTTAATGGGTTTCGGTGATACTTGTAACTGTCTGAGTACCCGTTAATATTTCTCCCATTGTGGAACCGGCTAGGAGTCTCCCTGGAGGGGTTTTGGGGGCCTCCGAATTTTTGCTGTGAGTACCCGCGAACGCCTCTCTCATCGTAGAGCCGTGGGGAATTTGCATATCAATGTCTTTTGGATGGGCCCCTAATTGCCCAGTACAATAGCTTTCATTTGTGCATGGAAAAACCCGATTCCTAGCACTTATATTCCTGGCTTGGGTGTTAAAATGCAAAACGATCTCGTCTTGTCTTATCTCAATATGCTGAGTCCTGTCCGATCTTGCTGAAATGTTTATTGAAACGCCATCTTGTCTGCCTGCTGAAAATCTAGAACCTTCTGCCACGAGGCGTGGCGGCCATTTTACAGGCTGTTTGTGTCCGTTTTGAAACCTGACAGCATTTTGCTGAAATAAAGCTGTTTATACGAAACTATATCTCCTTCTCATTAATTTTAAATCGCGATAATTTGCGAATTCTACACTTGTTGGAGCGGCGCCTTCTAAGGCACTGCTCCTTTGAGAGATGAATGTAGGAGAAGTGCTCCTGGAATACTCTGGGAGGGTCAGGCCTCCTGTCGAGAGCTCTGTTGTCCCTCCTCCCTCTGGCCACGTTTTGCAATCTTTCTCTCTGCCTCCGCTGCTCCCGACGGTGACGCTGGAGGGCGAGGTTCAGTGCCAGTACAGCCCCCATTAAATGATGCAAATGTTGCACTATCTCCATTTAGGACAGGGTCTACACCTTTTTGCATGGGTAAATTGGGGTTCTACTCTGCAATACTTGCACTGAGTGGAGCAGGACCTCTGGAATTGCAAGGCCTAATGCGACAACATGGGGAAACATTAGTAACAAAAGCTCAGCGATAAAAAAATGACTATTAAATCTTAGTTTTGGGCAAGGAACAATGTGCATATTACCAATTCAGACTGCATCAAAAGAAAAACTACACAAGCATTGATCAAAGTATGTCCACAACAAATGGGCCAACAACAAAACTGCCTTCCTGATATGAACTAATCCCTTGATTGACAGGCGATGTGTTCATTTATCTGTTTATAGCTTGCCTAGGTCCTGAGGTGCATGATTCATCTTTGTTATTATCTTTTCACTGAGAAGGCAAATATCTGGTGACACAGGCAGATCAACGCCTCCACCTGTCAATCAAAGGATTAATTCATATTTTTCAGCAGGAATGCAACACAAGACATACAAAGGTTCCTCTTTCCTCAACCTGCCATTTATGCAACCGATGAAGATCCAAGCTAATTAGTGGAGCTCTCCTGATTTAATCATGTTTCAACATTGAAGACAATAAAAAAGGTTAAAATCAGGGGGGTATCCCATTTGATTAAAGAATTTCCTAATTGCTCTGACTTTACTTTTTTTGGCCATCGTTATAATAGCAGCAGAGGGTGGAGTTTTTCATGTTATTGCTATTTTTAATATGATGCTTTCACTTATAAAGTGTTAAATTGATAGGCCATCTCTTGAATTCTAAAGATAAATCATTCCAGACATCTTAAGTGTCACCGTTCTAGGAAAAAAGGCAGTTGACTTAGCATCATAGTCCTCACAATCCACACTGTCAGCAGCTGAGGGTGAAGCTAAATTATTAAAACATCCACAACAAGATCACAGCAGATGAATAAAGAATCCAATAACCTGAACTCCAAATAGAGACATTTTAAAACATACAAATAAATTAAAAGTGGTGAGGATTTAGAATCATTTAAGTTCAGTTAAAGATAACTAAAATAAATAATTGAAGAGGGGAATTGAAGGTGGATTGCCGATAGCTGCAAAAGGGCTAAAATATTATTTTTTTTAGCTTTGTACATTGAAGATAAACTGTTAAAAAAACAGATAGATTATTTAAGCGATATGGTATATAGAAATATGATAGAGGGTCAGGATATAACAGATGTGCAAATGAATACATTAGCTCCGTCTCAACCAATGAAAGCTCTGGACAAATTCTGCATCTGGCCATTTTGTCTCAGGAATCTTACACATGTAGAGGTTGATAAAGCATGTCTCACGAATAGACTGCAGGAACTAGGGGTCATATTTTCCTTTTTTAATGGTGTTAATTGCCCGTATACATTTTTTTATGGACTCAATTCAAAGCAGCAGGACTGTGCAATTTTCCAGTCGATAACTTTGTATAATACAAATCTTTTATGTTTCTTTAAACGCATTCCGGCCAACTAAATTAGCACGTAACTGATGTAAGTGATGAATATTTTGTTCATCTGCCTGTGGAGTGGATAATGTCATTTAAAAAAATTGAACAAGAAAAATAGATGAATTAATGAGAACTTGGACATTCTGATTCAGCATATTTTCGAGAAATACATAAGAACGTTTTGTCAGATGTTTATAAACTTGCATTGAACACAGAGAGAATGGCAGTAAATCACAGACTGTGCAAATTGAGGCCAGGCTACTTTGAGGACCTGGGAGGAGGTCCAGGAGAAGTTTAACAAAGGAGCGCCAAAGTAAGTTAAGAATATAACCCTGTCTTAATATGGAGATGAAGGACATATGTGAGGGATGAATCTAATTGTGAGAATTATACATCTTGAACAAGAAACACTTTACTTACACAGAGAAATATTAAGATGTAGTAAAGAATGCAATACAATTTAAAATAATACTAATGCAAATTATGTTGTCCATGGCAGACTGGTAAAGAGAATGTCCTGCAAGAAGGAATTCATATGGATCTAATCAAAACTTTTACATGGTTGTTTTTCTAAACATTTTAGCATGAAGATAATGACCTAGAAATTTGATAGCACAGGAAAATGGGCACGGGCACTGCGATGCGAGATATGCCTGCACCCGTTCAAAAAGCACAGGCCACATGTCAACTTGGTTGATGGAGGATGTGGGACCAGACATTGAGGCCATCAGTGTCGTCCTCAGGACCTAAGAAGTTTCATGACCTCAGACGATTGGTCAAGGTCAGTGAATACATCTTCAAAAGCCATCTCCTACCAACTGCACCACTAGCCTCACACAATGCTCAATGCACGAACCCCCCCATCACTAACCTACCAATAATCGTTATCAAACACGAGGCACACCTCACATTTCTAACTTCACCTCACCCCCTTGGAGGAGATGGTGCTGGACATCTTGGCAGGAGCATGGCTGAGCCCTTGGCCAGCAGTGGACTGAATAAAATACAAGATGCTGGTATCCTCATATGTTATCCTCCTTCTCACATCCCACTTGCTCCTGATCCCACAATATCTTCTGATGTACAAGTTGCATATGGTGTAGGCATGCACCTCTTGCTTTACCCACCTCCCTTCACCACAACCCTACCCTTGTGCCTTCCTCTTCAGACACCCAAGAAATCCAACCTGCCCAGCCAGTGGGTCAACAAGAAGAGGGAGAGGAGAGTTAAGAAGAAGAAAAAAAAACACCGTCACTCGATTTCACACTACCAGCCATCAACTCCTCGAGGTCATCCTGCAAGGCCATCTGCAGTGTCCCCCACTGAAAGTCAGCAGCCTTCCACCAGCCATGCTGCAGCCACTGGGGTTGCACTGCAAACAGCACTAGGATAGGCAAAGGCACACACAAGACAGTTACTAAGGAAATGCACAAGGGTGATTAGTTGATTTTTTGATGTAATATTGGATGTATATATGGATAAAGTTGGATTGGAAAGTTTGCTTTGTGGTGGCTTTTATTTCAGCATTGTGGCCAAGAGGACACTATGATGGTCAGTAACAGAGGGAAGGTAAGGTGTGGGACAAATGTTGAATGGGGAATTGGGGTTGTGTTCACTGGTACTGCAGGTGGGTGATCCCATCCCAGATATTCTGGCCAGAAAGGGGCCGTCTGGGTTGCCTCCTTCCTCTGCTTCCTCTTCTTCTCTTTTTTCCTCTTCTGCTTATTCCTCTTCTGCTTGCTCCTCTTTTGCTTCCTCCAGTTCTGCTTCTTCCTCTTCCTCCTCCTCCTCCCTTTGTTGCCTCTGCTCCATCTCCATTTCATGCTGCAGCCCAAGGGGGACTGCAACAATAGCCCCCAGGACTGGGAGCAAGTGGTGCGCTCAGAGGCTTTCCTTTAAGAGCCAAAGCCTTGCAAATGTCCAGCAGCACTCCCTTGACTCCCTCCACTTTAACAACTTTTTAAATGTCTTGCACCAAGCCACTGCTCCAATAAAATGTAAAGAAACCTGTACAAAAACAGAAATGTAAACTTACCTGAAAGTTGTGTGTGTCCCTTTAAGAAGCACTGGCAGTGGCTCCATTGTACTGCTACACACATGTTCTGCCGTGCATGGTTTGAAGAGGGGGTTACTAAGAGCGGCGAAGTCCAAAATCCCAGATTGTGCGTCAATTTGGCGTTGCACGCCGATTGGCATCACGATCTGGATCATCTAAACATGTGAAGTGAGCACAGGCAATGACAGCACTGCCAACCTGCCCAAAATGGGCGGAAGCAAGGTGGCTGCCATTTTGTCTTCCATACCGGCCTTAACGGCCAGCGCTAACAGCTCCAATTTCCCAGCCAATATCCCCATGTGCCAGATGGGATATATCCTGGAGTCATCAAGAAAGTGAGTGAGGAAGTATGTGATACTGTGGAAAGGAAGATCTGCAAATAAGCAGTACTTGAGTATTGGAGAATAGCAAATGCAAGCTCTGTATTCAAAGAAAGCAGTGAGACACGGACCCAGAAGCTATGAACAGTTTAAATAACATCTGTAGTGGAGAAATGCTTGGGAGCATTTTATGGGCTGCTATCAAAGCTCATCTAAAGACCACAGGGTCCTTGAGGAGTCGTCAGCATGTATTCAGAAGCAATATGTCATGCCTCACAAATCCACTGGATGAGATAACTAAATTAGTGGGCAAAGGTGAACTAGTGAATGAATTTATTGCATTATCAAAAGGCACATCATAAAGTTCCAAGTGTGAGGCTTTTAAAGGAGGTTAAGTTTTATGTAGTTAATGATAATTAGCTGATTTGGTTGAAAACGAATTCAAGACTAGGAAGCAAAACAAATGATGAGTAATTGAAAAGGCTGCATGTAAACGCAGTGAAAGTAAAATACTACCAAGGTCTGTTTTAAATGCCCTGATGTTCAGTTTATTCATAAATAATACAGAGAAGATTACTTCCAGCAACATTATCAAATTTGCGTTTGAGAGCTGAATGGCAAGGTGATAAGTATAATTGAGATTGAAAGTATTCAAAAGATATGGATCAATTTAACAAACGGTTAAGGAATGGCAGAGAGATTTTAATGTAGATAAATGTAAGTAATATACACTAGTAAAGGAGACATGCACACAATGGAAAAGGATTTATGTCTCTTTTTCAAAAGAGGGGTTAACTACCCGTTTATCATAGATTTTTAATGTTCAGGAATCAAAGTAGTTAGTGCTACAATTTTGTTATGGGTGATTTAACACAATTTAGTCAGCGTAAATGACAGAAAACTGACTAATCACAATGTACCTATAATAATGGTCCTTTAACGTTCCTCCAGTAACTAACAGGACACTTAACCAGTATAAATGACAAAACATTTGTTAATCCAGCTGTGGAATATGCAAAGCTTTTGTCAAATGGCTAAGCAGCAAATTTGAAAAGTCTGTTTCACTGACTGAGCCATGAGATTCTTGTTAAGTGAGTGACGGAGAAATGGAACAATCCTTTTGGTCTGGAATGGCAGCCCACAAATATTTTCTGGAGGTAAAACGCATGATATATCACAGAACATGCCAACTTATGTTGACAACTGTAAGGAGCTGGAGAGAGATCAAAAAGAAGGAACTCACACACCTGTCTCCCTAGCTGCAGTGTTGTTTGCCACACCATTGACCTTCTGGTCTTCCATGGCTTGTTGCAGATGCTCATCCAAGTTCATGGTACAACATATTGCTGTAACTTTGCCCCCCCCCCCCCCAACAGTCTAAGTCAAAGTATCTGGCATTTTGCTTTAGCACCTAAAATGTCTGCCCATCGCGGGCTCTAGCTCACCTATATGCCCTGTTGTATATGCCCTGATGGGAAATGGGGGTTTATGTCGAGTTTTTATTGCCCATGGTTTTACTGAATGACACATCTCCAAAGAATGAGACACCAGTGTTTTCATTGGAAAGGATGTAAAGTGTGTGGCCCATCTGAAGAGACCATCAATCACTTTCTTAATCAAGGGTGAGCTACTGTCTGACTAATGTAGCAACAATCATCAGATGCTGCCTGGAAGGAGCCAGTTGCAAACAAACTTAAGGAAGTCTTACTTAGAATTTTTTGTATGTCACTGCCTCAGAAGGCTGAAGTTCACCCTGGAGGCTACTGGGTAGATATGTCAACTTCTGGCATGCAGCCCAATTCCACCAAGAGAACTATTTTGTCTGTACCAGTCAAAGAATTGCAGCCTAAGTAAGACCTCCTTAGTCTGTAAACTCTGGTGAGTGTCAATCTACATTAAGGGAAAATAGATTTTCTGGGATGCCTCAATCTAGGAGCCTCTAGTCTAGCCTCTTCCATCTCTTCATCATCCTCCTTTAAACATAGAAACATTTCCTGTTGGGAAATACAAGTCCCCAACTCACAACTGTATTTTCTGTAGTGCTGACTAAATAGGGCAGTAGAAGTCGTGACAGAACTTCCAGAGCACCAAACAACTAAAATCAATATGCTGGCAAAGTAATACCAACCTGTAGCAAACAAAATGACATCTTTGATGTGGCATTTGCCTCACAGATACCACTCTGCAGCCCATATCACTATATATATATATATATATAACAATTTGAGTCAGATTTGGTGCAGAAGTTGAGGAAAATTAAGTGGAGGGTGGTTTAGTCACACCAACTTGACTCCATTTCAATGTGGCAGGAAAGCCTACCTACCAGTGTTACAGGAGAATGGCACTATTTCTAGAGGAAAATGTTGGTGCTAGTTTTTACTGGTATAATTGATGCAGTAGGCATTACCGCCCCATTTTACTCAGTTTTTCACCTCAAAACTGTCTGAAACGAAGCAGTGAATCAAAGGGAAATCCAGCTCAACATGTTTTTGAAAGATATGGGTGTTAATGCCCACTAAACTGTGGAGAAAAGAATTCCAGAGGAATGTGCAACTGTTCATACTGTCATGGCATCATTTAAGTCCATGGAAGGCTTGTATATCTTTGCCTATACTTAGATCTATATAACTTAATTCCATTCCTAAGCAGATCTTTAACCAGCTCTTTTGGAAGGAGTTAATCGACACACGTTAACTGTTTTTGCTGGAAATCTGTTTCTATCCTGTTGGGGTGCGGATGGGAAATCTAATCTTTTACTTTGCTTTAGGCTTGTTAATTTGAGTCCACGTCCTTTAGTTCTGTGCCCACAGCCAAAATTAAAGAGCTTGCTTATACCTATATTTATATTATCTATGCCTCTCAGCATTAAGACCTTCTTTTTAATTCCTCTCATCTTATTTTCCCCAACAAAAATAACTTCAGTCCCGTGTACCTCTCTTCATAGCTTAGAGGGCTCAGAACTAGAATCATCTTTGTGAATCTTCTCGGGATCCTCTTTAATCCTTCAACATCTTGAAAGTACGGTGCCGAATCTACACAAAATATTTTCAGTCTACCCCTCACCAATGACTTATACAAGGTTAAGGTAACTTGTTATAATTTATATCAAGTGCTTTTGAGATGTAGTCCATTACTGGATTTCCCTTGTTGTCCAACCTCATCGAGTAGAAAATTTCAGTAAGTTCTCAATAATCACCACTAAATCCTTTTGCTGTTCTCCCTCTGCTAATGAACCATCATTCATTTCCCATTACAATGTGCATTACCTTACAGTTACCTACATTAAAATCTATCCACTATTCTTGTCTCGTTAGGAACATGGACTGTCATCTATGGAAAGCAGCTGGCTGGCTGTGATTATTGGAGGCATATGTGTTGATAGATATTGTGTATTTTTGCTTGAGTGTCTGGGGGCGGTGATGATAGGAAAGATAGAGTTTTCTCATTTAATGCTGTCACATTTCTGCATTTTGATCATTTTTTCCACGGAAAGGATTTAGGAAAAAATACTTTTAAGTGGTTGAGTTTTAAAAATAGTGCATTCTCATAGTTTTAAAGAAGGAAGACTCTGCCAAATATGTGTTAAAGCCTGATATTGAAAACATTACCTAAGATGGTCAGCAATAACAGGGGAGACATTATCTTATCCCGGGGTGACAAAGAAAATACTGAAAAGGGATAGAATGTCCCTTTCTGTGGAGCTAGACATGAAGCTAGTTTCAAAGGGAGGGAGGTGCAGTCGTAGGTATGATTGGCAGCTCTTCTAGTCAACCCCCTGTTCAGGCATCAGGACCATAGCCTCAATTTCCTGTGAGAACAAGAACGAGGTTTCATCCATGCCTTTGTTACCTCTAGAATTGACTATTCCAACGCACTCCTGGCCGGCTTCCCATCTTCCACCCTCTGTAAATGTGAGGTCATCCAAAACTCTGCTGCCTGCGTCATAACTCGCACCAAGTCCCGTTCACCCATCCCCCTGTGCTCGCTGACCTACACTGGCTCCCGGTTAAGCAACGGCTCGATTTTAAAATTCTGATCCTTGTTTTCAAATCCCTCCATGGCCTCACCACCTCTATCTCTGTAACCTCCTCCAGCCCTACAGCCCTCCGAGATATCTGCGCTCCTCCAATTCTTGCCTCCTAAGCATCCCTGATTTTAATCACTCCACCATTAGTAGCCGTGCCTTCAGCTGTCGAGACCCTAAGTTCTGGAATTCCCTCCCTAAATCTCACTGCCTCGCTATCTCTTTTTCTTCCTTTAAGATGCTCCTTAAAACCTACCTCTTTGACCAAGCTTTTGGTCATCTACCCTAATATCTCCTTATGTGGCTCAGTGTCAAATGTTGTTTGACAACGCTCCTGTGAAGTGCCTTGGGATGTTTTACTGTGTTAAAGGCGCTATATAAATGCATGTTTTTGTTGTTGTTATAGTAGAGAAGGAAAAACAAACAGAATTCTGCAGGAAGAGGAGGTTTTACCCTGGGTTGCAGGACAAAATGTAGAGGAGTTATCGACCTAGAAATCGGACCTCGTTGCGCCCATTTTCCAGGCTCATGCCCCAGAGACACTTGAAATACATCTGACCCCATATTGGATCGGATGATTTTTCTGGCATCTCTGGTTGCTACTTAACTAAGGCATTAGGCCCCTTGAATATTTTAATGAAAGGTCTAATGCCTGCTTTAGGACCCCTTCCCTAAATTGGGCTACCCAAAACACAACCGGTGTCGGGCCAGCTGTGTTCAAGATAACCCAACCACTGCCTAATACAGACCTAGACATTGTTTGATGCCACGCCTGTTTTACAGGTGTATAGCAGGCACCAAGGCATCCAATATGGCAGGCAGCGACAACCTCCATGCCGGAAATGCGCTGCCCGCCATATTAGTAAAGGCAGACAAGGAGGTCTCCAGGGTCGCACCTGAAACAGGGCCTACCCGCTCCGGTGGAGGGATCGTTCCCAGTGCCCAGTTAATGCCAGCAGGCCCCAATATCGACAAAAAAATAACAAATCATGTAATGGAAATTATTACCTTAGGGACAGTCAGAAGTTGTATTGAAAAACTACCAACCAAGTGCAAAGCAATAATTACCACTGTATGAACCAATAGTTGCATAGATAATTCAGTTTATTTGGAGACTTTCTATTGATGAAAATAGAAATGAATAGAGGCCTTTGACGTGTGTACTTCAAAATATGGACACAAAATAAAGCATAGAGTTAAAAATAGCATACTTGACAGTTTGAAGGTGGATGGGTTAAAAGGGACTTTGAAATCTCTTGATATTTGTGAATCTCTAAAAATTGTTCTCCTCAGAGAGTCGGGATGGTCTATTTTAAAATGAAAATGTAAATCTTTACAAAATCCACTCCAATCTTGAATGAATAATAAAATAACTAGAGACCTTGGGATGCAGAGCAATCATTCCTACTTGGGTAAATTCAGATCTCACTAGGGGTTAAAGGAACTCAAGGTATGATGGAATGACTACCTACCGCTATGGCCATGGACTGGGACATGATCTAAGATCCTTTACTGCAGGCAATTAAGAGTTTTCTAACAACAACAATAAAAACTTGCATTTATATAGCACATTTGACATAGAAATACGTCCCAAGGCGCTTCACAGAGGCGTAATCAGACAAAAATGGATTCCGAACTAGAGAAAAAGATATTGGGAGGGGTAACCAAAAGCCGCGTCAAAAAGGTGAGTTCGAAGCAGGGTATTGAAGGAGGATAGGAAGGTGAAGAGGAAAAGGGGTTTAGCGAGGAAATTCCAGAGCATGGGGCCTAGATGGCTGAAGGCACCTGGGACGAGGGAGGGGGGTGCGCAAAAGGCCAGAGTCAGAGGAATGGAGAGTTCTAGGAGTGACAAAGGCCTGGATGAGAGTATCAACAGTGATGCTACTGAGGTGGAAGTAGGCAGTCTTTGTGATGGAGAGGATATGGGGTTGGAAGCTCAATTTGGAGTCAAATAAGATGTGACAGGGCAGAAATCTGATGGGAGAGATTCAAACATGGGGTTGTGGGAAAGATGGACATGGATTTATGAGGTGGCAACACATTCAAGGAATTTGGAGAGGAAAGGGAGATTGGAGATGGGGTGGTAGTTTGCAAGGACAGAAGGGTCAAGCGTTAATTGTCTATTAGACGGAGGGGTACGCCGTGGACGCTCTGCTCAGTCAAACCTGGTGGTACAGCAGAAGAGGTACGTGGCCCTCAAAATGGTTGCACTGCCAGCTGGCACACACTGCTGATCAGGTGTCCAATAGTTCAAATCTACCTTTAAGATTCTGTTTGTCCAGCAGTCACCACCTCACATCATGGATATGTGTTTAGTGATTGTTCAACTATACCATCTAGATATTTCGCTGATTGTATTGTCTGTACAGTTACGCTAAGTGCTTATATTTACTCTTTTAATACTTATATTCATTACCTTACACTACTTAATATGACTGCCATGTGACACTCATTTGCCCAGATGCTAAGCCTGTAAAACCCTTTGAATAATATTGATCTCCTCCATACATCTTACTTTCCTCAGACAATTTAGTATCAATAGCAGACTTAGACATTCTGCTCACCATACCTTCTTAGAGGTTGTTAATAAATATAAATAGCAGAGATTCCAGGTCTGATCCCTGTGGGACTCTAGCAGTCACAACTAGCCAGCTTGAACTATTTCCACTTAGAACTATTCTCTGCTTTTATTATCAAGCCAATTTTCTATCCAATTTCCCACTTCACCCTTGATTTCATCAGCTTTCACCTTTGCTATAAATCTTTTGTGAGCAAACTTCTTTAATCTGGTGAGGCATACCTAAATCCTGCACACAGTTAGTAAGCGATTCAAATTGTTGTGTATTACAATGTGCTACTGGTACAGCTGCAGAACACTTGTTGAGTTGCAGATACACTGGAGTCTGCTGCACTTGGGCTAGAGTCAAGCTCTGGCACTATTTCTTCAAACCAGGAGTGCACCGTGTATAAACTACATCCAAAAAAGCACCTGATGCATGGTAGAGGGCAAATGCCGCCATATTTAATGCGATAACAGCGGAGTTCTCCCGGTGTCCTGGCCAACAGTGATCCCTCAACCAACCTCAGTAAAAAGAGGTTATCTGGACATTCATCTCATTGCTGTTTGTCGGAACTTGCTGTGGGCAAATTGGCTGCCACGTTTCTCTACATTAGGACAGCGACTACACTTCAAAAGCACTACATTGGCTGCAAAGCATTTTGGGGCATCCTGAGGTCATGGAAGGTGTGATATGAATATAAGTTATTTCTTTAGCATGATCATATTGTTTCATTTGCAGTCAAAGGAATTTAATTAAATAATCATTGGTTCAATCTCCAGTCTGCTCAGTTGCCTACCTGAGCGAGGCTGAGTGGGAGTGTGGAGTCTCCCTACAGAAAAGAAAGGAAATCAGAAGAGAGAGTCACACCTAGGCAGCATCGAATACTTCCTGGTGGCCTGCTATAGAGATGTTGGTGGTGGTCAGTAAAAAGGCCATATGCCCACTGTCTCACCCGCAGAGGTGTAAATTCCAGGCAGCCTGAAGAACTCAGGGTTAACTTAGAACAGTTTATTTTTGTAGACATGTTATTTTTTTGGAAAAAAGATTTGATTATACTATTTATATTCTTTTGGAAGTTGGTTTGTTTGTTTTCTTGAAAAAACATGATTCTATCATCATTTGCTTAATAATTCATACTTCTGCTCGATAAGCATAATCAGGAAGCTGTGTTTAGATGTGATACTTTATAAGGCTCTCTGGTTATATATTAACTGAAGAGATTCTTTAACATTTACATGAACAAAGTAAAACTTGAAAACAAATATACTTAGTCAATCTTGACATACATTTCAGAATAATTGATGGATTAGTGCACATTACTTGAGCTTCAAGCTTTACATCATCTATTGGGAAGCCTGCCTCGATAAAATCAGTCACCTTCCATCTAACCCCTCTCCCAATGACACTGAGACCTTTATTTATGCTCTTTTTTTCCTCCCATGCTTGATTTCTCCAACTTCTTTCTGCTGGCCTCTCAAGATGCACCTTAACCAAACTCCAACTCATCAAAACTTCCGCGTTCTGCGTCATTTTCTGCACTGATTCCCACTCACCCATCACCCTGTCCTACATCCCAGTTCATAACACTAAGTCCTCCAACTCTAACCATCTCTACATCCCAACCCTCTATGCTCGACATTTTGGACAAGCCATCCCCTATGGACAAGCCCTGCGAATACACAGGATCTGCTCAGACGAGGAGGAACGCGATGGACACCTACGGACACTGAAAGACGCCCTCGTAAGAACGGGATATGACGCTCGACTCGTCGATCGACAGTTCCGACGGGCCACAGCGAAAAACCGCATAGACCTCCTCAGAAGACGAACACGGGACACAACCAACAGAGTACCCTACGTCGTCCAGTACTTCCCCGGAGTGGAAAAACTACGCCATGTTCTTCGCAGCCTTCAACATGTCATCGATGACGACGAACACCTTGCTAAGGCCATCCCCACGCCTCCACTACTCGCCTTCAAGCAGCCGCCTAACCTCAAAAGTACCATCGTTCGCAGCAGATTACCCATCTTTCAGGAGAACAGCAACCACGACACCACACAACCCTGCCACAGCAACCTCTGCAAGACATGCCAAATCATGGACACAGATACCATCATCACACATGAGGACACTACCCACCAGGTACACGGTACATACTCATGTGACTCGGCCAACGTTGTCTACCTGATACGTTGCAGTAAAGGATGCTCCAGAGCATGGTACATCGGCGAGACCATGCAGACACTGAGACAACGTATGAACGGACACCGTGCAACAATCGCCAGGCAGGAGGGTTGCCTCCCAGTCGGGGAACACTTCAGCAGTCAGGGGCATTCAGCCTCGGATCTGCGGGTAAGCGTTCTCCAAGGCGGCCTTCGGGATACACGACAGCGCAAAATCATAGAGCAGAAACTGATAGCCAAGTTCCACACTCATGAGGATGGCCTCAATCGCGATATCGGGTTCATGTCACGATACAGAACGTGACTTGACATCATGGCCGGTCTTTCCAGGTGTTTTTTTTTTTAAAAGACTAACACAAGAACCAACACAAATTGACAGGATATGCAGCCAGCAGGTGGTTTGACACGTTGGACCCCCTGGGACACATCTCATTGTCTTGGCTGTGCTCTTAGTGTGTCTTTGATGTAGGGAAAGATTTGAATAGATTTTTTCTGTGCTTATATTGTGAATTCTGGGAGATTCTCTCACAGCTACTCTACCTGAGGAAGGAGCGAACAGCTCCGAAAGCTTGTAAAATTAAATAAATCTGTTGGACTATAACCTGGTGTTGTGCGACTTCTCATTTTTGTCCACCCCAGTCCAACGCCGGCATCTCCACATCATGACCACATTTTGGTGGGAGAGTCTCCAGGTGCTTTGGCTTCCTCCCTAAACCCTCCCACCTTGTTACATCTCTCTCTGCTTTTGAAAGCTTCTTCACAACCTACTGGGGTAGAATTTATGCAGGGGGCCCCCGATCTCCTGGCATAACTTCAGAGAAAGATCGGCAAGAGGCCCAGAGAAACAGCATAAATGGTCATTTATGCCATTTCTCTGGGGTTTCCACTGATCTTCCACTGAAGGTACGGCAGGAGATTGGAAGAATCCCCACAGAAATCACTTCCAAATTCACATCTGCTATAGGCACCTTGGGTGGTCTGAGCACTTTAATGTTATGGAAGTTGATTCACGCCGCCCTATATTTCATTGCATGACAGGGAGACCTGGGAGTGTAACAATGAAATTCACTTGTGATCTAGAGTGGATCTCCACATCCGAGGAATGTGTACTTCATCAATCTCGTATCGGACATGCGGACGATGTGGCCCGCCCATCGGAGCTGATCGAGCATGGTCAATGCTTTGACGCTGGGGATGTTGGCCTGAGTGAGAACACTGACGTTGGTGCGCCTATCCTGCCAATGGATTTGCAAGATCCTGCGGAGGCAGCGTTGGTGGTACCTCTCCAGTGCTTTGAGGTGCCTGCTGTACATGGTCCATGTCTCTGAAACATACAGGAGAGCGGGTATCACTACTGCTCTGTAGAGCATGAGCTTGGTGCTGGGTTTGAGGTCCTGGTCTTCAAACACTCCCTTCCTCAGGCGACCGAAGGCTGGACTGGCACACTGAATGCCCGATACGAGACTCCCAAAACAAGCGCTCTACTCGGAGCTCCGACATGGCAAGAGAGCCCCAGGTGGGCAGAGGAAACGCTTCAAGGACACCCTCAAAGCCTCCTTGAAAAAATGCAACATCCCCACCGACACCTGGGAATCCCTGGCCCAAGACCGCACAAAGTGGAGGAGAAGCATCTGGGAAGGCGCCGAACACCTCGAGTCTCTTCGCCAGGAGCATGCGCAAGCCAAGCGCAAGCAGCGGAAGGAGCGCACGTCAACCCAAGCACCCCGCCCACCCGCCCCTTCAACCACCGTCTGCCCCACCTGTGACAGAGACTGTAGGTCCCGCATTGGACTCATCAGTCACCTGAGAACTCATTTTTAGTGTGGAAGCAAGTCATCCTCGGTTCCGAGGGACTGCCTAAGAAGAAGAAGAAGAAGACTTCATCAATCCCTCCAAAGGTGGACTGAGTTAACACTAGATGAGGCAAAGTTTGGTTTGCAATGTAAGCTGCTTTATTTTGCAATAAGGCAAAATGCACAGAACATTAGGTATGATCAGAGTCACTTTGTTCAATTGGTACAACTTATACTTGTGTAATAATAGAAAATAAATAGCCCCACAACAGGTGGGGTGTATTACTTAATTGAAATAGTATAATCTCTTGCACCCTGCCGCTCAGAATCTTTCTCTCTGCACTCTGCTGTCTTATTAACCTTCCCGCAGCAGTTGGCTGCCTGACTGCCTGTTTAAAAAAAAAACTGACTGACTTTGTAATTGTCTGTGTTCACCTTTATGCCCGACTGTTTGCAGTGAGGAAGAGATCAAAACCCTCCCAGCACAAGCGGTGAAAAGTGTTTATTCCTTCTGGGGACAAGCCACTAAATTGCTTATTGTTTGATCTTTAGGATAAACAATTTCTAAATAGCACATTAATCACCTTTTGCCTTACTATGGATTCACAACTCACCATGAGAGTGTCATGAGAAAATATCTTATAGCCAGATCCTTTTTGTGGAAGAATTGGTAAAGAATTGTGTACTGTGACATCTATCTTACAGACAATGTTTTCGCTCATCACTCCTAACATTTTATTCCTGCTCAGCATCAGTTCCTCCTCTGTTAGGTGCCTTGGGGTATTTGCTGTGTATTAATGTCAGTTGTTAGTAGACTACAGGGTGGATTTCTCAAGTCCTCGTATGCAGCAAGACAATTTGTAGACTGCAAGTACTCATCGGAAAATTGAGGGCCCGCTGCCCATCATTTTCTGTCCCTTAAAATTAATGGAGATCGGGCTAGAGCTGTTTCCTTCCAAACTATCTCATTTTGAAAATAAAAAAAGTGTGGGTATTAGCTAGCCTTGTGTATCGGGGTGATCTTGATTATCTGCCAGTTTGTGTTCTCCAGGGAGTGGGGTGTCAATTATGGAGACTAACCAAGGTTCCACTGTACTGAGGCTTTGTAGCACAGCTGTTGACCTTTCATTTAATTTGAATATAATTGTGTGTATAAACAACTAGCTAAAGATTGCCTTTCAGTGGAAATACAACGTTCCCCAGTGCAGACATGAAACAACACAAATACTTGTTTTTTTAATGAGAAAATGTCAAACTTTCCTCCTACGCGGATGATTATCTTTGGTTGGACAGGAATCCATTAACTCCTCTCAACCCACACTAAGCACATAGCCCAATTGAAATGGGAGAGAAGACTGCACTTTAATCTCTGGACAATATTTGTACCCAACTCTTTCACTGGTGTAAGCGAAAATGGCAATCAAAAGTACAGGAAAAACTTTGATTTCTTACCTATTGAATTGTTCTTCGTTGGGGAAATAAAGGGGCCGATTTCTGTCTCACTAACATCCCAGTTATACTTACTGTAGCAGACTGGAGGTTCACCCATTACGATTTTTGGGCGGGCCTCGATTTAGGCAACAGTGCTCCCACCAGAAAGAGGCAGGGGCCTCATTAATGTATATAAATTGAGGTCAAGTGACACAGTTAAGTCCCCAATGCAATTTTTGGCTCAACCCACGTTACTACCACCACCCACAAATCATGGGCATCACAGGTTGGGAGGCAGCTGTTTCCAGCGTTATTTAAAGGGACTCTGAGCTGCAGTCAGGGAAAGCAGGAAGCAGGTCTGGAACTCATTTTTTTCTGCAGCCTCTTATGTGTTTTGAGCCTTAAAGGCTTCCGTTATTTAATTTCCTTGCTCTATCGGCGCTGCAAGAATTTCACTGCTGTTGAAAACTGCTCCACCCCTCCCCTATAAGGTTCTGCTGCAGGCCCATGATGATTGGCTGCCTCATTAGATTTATGACCCTCCCAAATGGCTGCCTAAAAGCAGCGCAACTAGCACTTGCAACATACTTAGTCAATGCAATTAAGGCCTGACCATAGAAATTAATTGGGCCTTCCACCGACAACATCGGGTAAGCAAAGTGGACGCCCTTCCCACTTGCCACTGCACATCCAATGTACACTCCACAGAGAAATTGTCCCCAAAATGTTCAGCCAGTTCAGTGGTGAAAATTCACACTGTAAATTCCTGAGCTCAGATGGGCTATATTTTGGAGACACTGAGCAGAGACGAGCGGTTTTGCTGAAGAGAGGGAGTTAAAGCGTCAGTTAACCTTGCATCATCTTACACCAGTGAAAATAAATTCTATCAACTCTCCCTTACTCCATGGTATACATCATCTGGGCGGGTGGGCATGTCTTTGCCGATACAATTTTGTCGCTGTCTTCTAGATGGTGCATGAGAACAGTAGAAGTTAATTCACCCTTTGACCCTTTGGTCTGAGGTGCATTGGGAAAAGCATGTTGATTCCTGTCCAGTAAAGGATAGGGGTCTATTTATGGGAGACAAATTTAACATTTTCTCAACAAAGTAAAGGCCTCGACTTTGTTACTGTAATCCCATTTCCCCATCCTTTCTCTCTTTCCTTTTATGCTCTTTCAAAAACTTATCCCATTCCCTTTTAAATGATGTTATAATCTATCTCAGGTGCCGCTTCAAATAAAGCATTCCATCTTATAATTGGCCCCTCTGTGTAAAGACATTTATTATAACTTCCCCCCACCCCTTCATTCTTCTAGTAAGTCTGAGTCTATGCCCATTTGTTATCTATTCACTAACCAATGAAAACACTGGGGTGGGGGGAAATTGGCCTTAGACGGTAGCGCAAAATGGGCAATAGCAAATTGGCAGCCTGTTTTACATGTCCCTCAATTTTCTTTTCCATTAACCTCAACTCTCTATGATAACCAATAAAAAATAAAACACACAAACACACACACACGGGAGAATGAGATAAATGTATTAGAAGGTGGAAGGAGGGGCGTGAAATCAAGAAATGATCGAGCTGGAAGAGAGAGGGCATGAAATAAAAAGAAAATAGAGTTGGAAGGGGAATGAAATAGATAATGGAGCTGGAAGAGGAGCACAAAACAATAAAAGGAGCTATGAAGTAAATTATGCAGTTGAAAGAGGATGGAATCAATTAATTGGATTGACAAGTGGAACAGATGGCATGGAATAATTTTGAAATTGCATTTGTCTATTATGCCAAATGCAACAAAACACACGAAGCACAGACATTTTGGCTGTCCATATTCTGGGACACAATTTAGACCATGAAGCCATTAGATATGATCATGCCATTGAAATGATTTTAAGAAACTGTAATGTGAGCATTTTCTATATACATTAGAGCATACTTTAGTTTCTGTTAGTGCTGTCTCCAATCCTGTTTTTCTCTTAATACCAGGCAGCCTGCAAATACACACAAATCTACAAATAAGCAGAATTAATGTGAAATAAATAGCAACAGACCTATCATTTTGGTGCTCAGAAACTAATTGGCCTCATAATCACATTGATTAATGGGAGATTTTGTTTTATTTTGCTGGTGAATTTGCTTTGAATTCAGGTGAGGGTGTGCAACAAGTGAAAAGCTGTGGACATGTCCTTGGAAAAGTTGGGCAGCACCTGGACTGGGACTTGTGGGGTTGAAAGCCAGATACCTGTGCCTCCTCTACTAAATGAATAGGCCGTGAAATTCAGCAAAGATAAAATGGTGCTGGGTGGGAACAGAGTGACCTCTGGCTAGTAAGTGGACCCGCCTGATTTTTTCATATCCCATGCACTGTTCCTACTTGGGGGAATTAAAATTCTCCCCAAACTGTCAAACTGTTCATCACATTTTAGAATAAAGCAGAGACCCCAGGAGATAAGTTGGAGCACCTCAGTAGCAGTAGGTTTTGAGGTGTGGCTTAGGATATTGTGTAGATGACTGCAAGAGGCACTTCAATGTCATCTTGTGGTAGAATGTCTGTAACTATTGTCACAGGCAACTGTTTACATAGAGGAATTCAATTATAATTGATTACATGGAGAATTGCAATGTTAAATGTTGACCTAGAAGTGTGACAAAAATTGTGATGACAGGAATTGAAGCCTGTGGGCAGGATGTGCAGACGCAAGATTTTATATATAATATAGCTATAAGTGGCATGCTATGCTTGTTTTGTAATGGCAGTGTGTTATTTCATGTATGTTAATGTGCGGCCAAGATGGAACTGAGTTTAAGTGGCTTGTCGCTTTAAGCTCACAAAGTCTAACTGCTGTCAGTAAGCACAGCCTGAGGTCAATCAGAGCTTAATTGCTACTTGGAGAGAGAAATTTGCATTTTGGAAGGTGTTTGTAAATTTCTGTATCAAATTGAGAAAAAACAGCATCGAAAAGCTCTTGTTATTTATCTTTTTTTTAATATATTTGGCAGTTTGAAGTGTAATGATGAATACTCTGAAAACTTTTATCTCAATAAATACATCAGTTTAGAAAATACTATGGGCACTGTTAGTAGATGAACATTTAACCTGTTCATATGACATTCCTCTAGCTGTTGTTTTAACCGAGGTATAAACCCTTAAAATGAGTTAATACCTCTCCCAAAATAGCAAACAAAGAAATGTCCCATGAATGCGTTAAACATTTGTCCACTAATATTGGTAACGATAATTACTGGGCTATTGTTAGCTGCCAGGCTGCCTATCTTTAACAGATGTGAGAATTTTCCTGTTAGTGGATATATGTGCCTCTCTCCTTTTTGTTAAAATAATTGTTCAAGTTTTAGGTGGTCCTTTTAAACGTTATCTCTGTACTTATCCAAGTGAAGAAAGTGAGAAATAGAAAACTGATACATATTTTAGCACCTAATGTGGGTGAAATTCATCCTGGGCAACCCTTTTTCTTTTCCACAATATCGGACGGAGTGTAAAGCAGTCTGCCGATGTGTCATTGCCCATTTTGCACTACCGCCCTAGTCGAGTTTCACCCCTGATGCCACTATCGAGCACTTCTAGATTAGAAATAGTGTGAACTAAATGAAGAGTAAAGTTCTCTTTGCTCTGCTCCAGTAATATTCCTTTACTTCAACCACAGGCACCACATTACTGTATCAGTGTGCTATTTCCATTTCTCACACCAACAATCTTTATAGACTCTCCGAGTACAATTGCCAATGCAGTAGTAATTTATGGCATGGATCCAGGTTGCTATTGCCCAAACTCTTTTCACAAAGGACCTATACAGATGTCAGAGAGAATACAGTTTCAATGCATCAGTCTAGATTGCATTCAAACCCACTATCCATAGGTGAAGGGGCAGTATGCTACCTCAGGGGAAAATTTCTAGTGTTTGCTTTTTATAGCAAAATCATAAAGGCGTATTAAAGAACACGTTTACAGTTTCATTCTAACCAGTGAAGAGCGGAAATCTCCCCCCTAATCTCTTCCACTTATAGGCTATTTTAGAGGTAATTTTATAAATTCAGTAACCAGGGAAGGCAGTTCAAAATATTAGTGTTAGAGTTTGTGCAAACATCACATCATGCATTACACAACCTTGAAAGCTAAAAAAAGGATTAAGCAATAATTCACCATAAATAAACTATCAATATTCAATCTAAATGTGTAATATAAAGAGAAGAATCAGAGAGCAAGGTTCGAAAGTGTCATTCCATTTTTAACTAGTTAATTCTTGCTGCAGTTCTAGTCTCCTTGTGCTGTTGCTGGAGGAAGGCGTGGAAGGAAGGTACTCTCTTCAAAAGAATGGCTAGTACAACTGCAATAAGGCTGTTACTGTAAAAGGGTTATCCACTAGTAGGAGTGCCAATTACATTTGCCCCAAAGCAAAAATTAAACCCAAGTTAATGCTTTCTCATGTACATTGATGTCCTTTTGATATTGTACTAATTGAATCATTTCCCATTGGTATTGAAACATCAGGTTTAGGACTTTACCAGCCTGGCCTGAAGCTTGTCTGTTGTTGGAGGAAGGTGAATATGGACTAGCAATGATAGAAGTGTATTCTAGCCTTCACTGGTAGGCAGAGAGGTAGACCCAAATGGATCCATAGTCTAGTACTGATGTATGGAGCAGTAGAATGAAATGATATAGTGTAAAAGAGCATAAGAAGACATTTCTGAAAGATAATTTTTTATCACATCTTCAATGGTTTATGCTTAACTCAGTAGTAGATGCATTGCACTTCCAACTGAAACCTGCAAGTTCAAGTTTTGAAAAATTTGTAAGTTGAAATAAAAATGGAAGATGCTTTAAACTCACAGTCGGACAAATCAACCTCTGTGAAGTTGGTTCAGGTTTTAATTGTAGTGAGGAAGGATTACACCCTAAGCAATTACTTTTTTTTAAAGATGGCAGCAGTCTAAGCTGTTACACCTGAAATGTTAACTGACTTTTTTCTGGCTGGGCTTGCAGTACTTTTTGTGTCATTTAAAATATTGTGCTGAAAGAAGTTGCTTCCATTCATGGATGGCCTGGTAGGGCTTCCTCTGGGAATCAAACATGACTGGGAGAATGAAGAGAGGCCACGCAGAGCAAGACAAGCTGCTAGAAGAGGGGGGAGGAGGGGGTGAAGGGCACTCAGCAGGAGGCCATATCTACCAATGGTCTTCAGGGACCAATTCTCGTACCTCAACTTCAGCGGCAACTAGTGAATGAGACATCTTTGGTTCCCAAAAAGGTCATGACTGACATCTGCCAACTACTGCAGCCACAACTGCAGCCTCAAAAGATGGCCTGTGGCTGTCAAGGTGACTGTGGCTCTTAATTTTTATGCCTCTGGCTCCTTTCAAGCTGCTGCTGGAGGTTTAAACAACATCTTGTAGTTTGCAGTGCACTGCTGTATAAGGGAGGTCACCGAGGCTCTCTATACACAGAGAAACAGCTTCATCTCATTCCCTCTTGCCAGAGACAAGCAGGCGGACTGAGCACAAGGGTTTGCACGGATTGCAGGCTTCCCCATGGTGTAGGGTACCATTGACTGCACACACATTAGTTACATGCTCCTCATCTGAACTCAGCCATTTTCATCAACAGAAAGGGATACCACTCCCTGAATGTACAGCTAGGGTGTGACCACAGGTAGCACACCATGCAGGTGAATGCCTGTTATCCTGGCAGCAATTATGATTCTTCCATTTTATGGCAGTCCTCTGTTCCACCTGTATTTACATCATCATGGCAAGTCAAAGGCTGGTCACTGGGCAACAAGGGTAATCCACTCATGACATGCCTCATAGTCTGGTCAGGAATCCATGCACACGTGCACAGCGGGCCTACAATGAGAGCCATGTTGTCACAAGGAACATCATAAAGCGCACCATCAGTGTCCTCAAGTAATGCTTCCAATACCTGGACCGCTCTGGAGGAGCTCTTCAGTACTCAACTGAGCGGGTATCAAGATTTGTGGTGATATGTTGCTGCTGCACAACCTGGCCATTATGAGGGACAGACCTTGACAGCACCTATCAGGCTAGAAGCTGAGGATCAGGAGCATGAGAAGAGGAAGTGGAGGATGAGGAAGTGGAGGATGAGGAAGTACAAGAGGAAGAGATAGAGTAATTATGTAGGGCCCTGGTGAGACCACACCTGGAGTACTGTGTACAGTTTTGGTCTCCTTACCTAAGGAAGGATATACTTGCCATAGAGGGAGTGCAACAAAGGTTCACCAGACTGATTCCTGGGATGGGTGAATTGTCCTATGAGGAGAGATTGAGTAGACTTGGCCTATATTCTCTAAAGTTTAGAAGAATGAGAGGTGATCTCATTGAAACATACAAAATTCTTACAGGGCTTGACAGGGTAGATGCAGGGAGGATGTTTCCCCTGGCTGGGGAGTTTAGAACCAGGGGTCACAGTCTCAGAATAAGGGGTCGGCCATTTAGGACTGAGATGAGGAGGAATTTCTTCACTCAGAGGGTGGTGAACTTTGGAATTCTCTACCCCAGAGGGCTGTGGAGGCTCAGTCGTTGAGTATATTCAAGACAGAGATCGATAGATTTTTGGATATTAAGGGAATCAAGGTATATGGGGATAGTGCAGGAAAGTGGAGTTGAGGTAGAAGATCAGCCATGATCTTATTGAATGGTGGAGCAGGCTCGAGGGGCCAAATGGCCTACTACTGCTCCTATTTCTTATGTTCTTATAAGGGAGGCTACAACGTAGACAACCCCTTTCTGCCAGGGCTCTACGTGATCAGATTATTCATGAGCAATACCAGTAACCTCAACTACAACTCCCCATTCACCAACAGTCCCACACACCTTACCTTTCCTCTATCACTGACCATCACATTGTCCTCTTTCTGACAACACATATTGGTTCCTCCCTCATTGCACTGCAGAAATAAAAACACCACCAAATGCAAATTCAAATCCAAGCTTATCAATTCACTCAATAAATAATGCATATAAAATGAAATTAATCACCCTTGTGCATTTGCTTAGTGCTTGTCTTCTGTGTGCCTTTGCCTACCCTAGTGCTCCTATGAGGTGCTTCCCCAGTGGCTGCAGCATAGGAGGTGGAAGGCTGCTGACGTTCAATTGAGGAGACTGCAGATGGTCTCGGAGGAAGACCTCGAGCAGCTCTGGGCCCAGAGGGTCCGACTGCAGACTGCACCATCTCGGCCTGGGCTGAAGCAGGCTGGGCTGGCTAGCTGACAGGCAACAGCAAGGGCACTGTTGAGATGGCAGGGGTGGGAGGACGAATACTGCCATCCTAAGAGAGGACAGAGGCTTTGTGTTCCAAGGAGCCACTACCACTCTCTCAAGGTGGTGACTCAGCAATCCTGGTGATCTGTTGGCGAACAGATTGCTGGACTGTTGTGACGCATTGGAATCCCCTTTGAACAGTGGTATCCAGAGTCATGATGGCGGCAGTCTGAGCTTGCAATGCAGTAGTCTGAGCTTCCAATGTAGCAGTCAGAGCTTTAATGGAAGCTGTTTGTGCTGCAATGGAAGCTGTGACATCGGCCATCAGACGCTGCACCATGACGGGTTCCATAGGTGTGCTGATGGAGGTGACCACCCGTTCCACTTTGGAAAGGATGGGCTCCAAGCTGTGCTCAAAGCTCTGTGCCAATTTGGTTTTGGAATCCTCTGTGCTCCTCGACATTGTGTGCAGGCTTTCTGGCAGGCTTTCAGTGCACCAAGCATTTGGTTGTGTACACCCATCAGCCTTCTTCTGTAGCCTGCGCATCGAAGTCATCATCTGAGTCCTCTGCAGCAGAACTAGTATATGACCTCTCCCTCTGGCGAGCTGGCACCTGTGCTGTCCCTTTCCCCCCCCCCCCACCCCCCGTCCTCACTCCTGCGCATTTGTACCCAATGTCTCACCACGTGCAGATCCTTCCTGCAACCTGCCCTCTAAAGAATGCGCAGTGATAGTGTCTGAGCTGGTGGCTGCAAGTGCAAGATTGTGTGACGGTGTCTCTTCATCATCATTGTCTTCTCCCTCTTCCTCCTCTGATTGGGTAGGTTCCAGTTCTTGGGTATCTGAAGTGAAAAAGGGACAAGGGTTGGGTTGTGGTGAGGGGAGAGGAGAAAGTAAGAAGTGCATGGTTACACCATCTGCAGTTTGTGAGTCAGAAGAGATTGTGGGATGAGAGAAGGAGGATTAGGACTACAGAGACTCTCATCACCGATCCCTCCAGTACTGCCAGTGGCCACGGCCTCAGCGATGCCCCACCCTATGATGGCCAGCAATGTCTCCTCCATAGGGGTTAAAACATACAGGCGCGCTTGTCCTCCTTCAGTTCTTTCCTGCTGCCTCCTGTTATACGCCACCTTCTCCTGCAAGAAAGAGGAAAGTTTGTCAGTTAATGTTCTGCAATATGTTTGGGTGATGTGGCTTTCATGGTTGCATAGCTGCCAATGTGTGTGAGCTTTGAGTTGTGAGTGTGAGGTTTGCAACAGGTGAGGTAAACCATATGAATTGAAGGGTTGAGTACTGATTGATAGAGATTGTTGGTAGGTGGGTGATGGGGGTGTAGTCAGTTGACCAGTGGACGAGGCTAATGGTGCAGTTGGTAGGATATACCATTTGAAGATTGATCTCACTCACCTTGACAACTCGTGTCAGATCATTAAACTTCTTTCTGCACTGCATCCATGCTTTTTGGAGCAACACTCCTGGCATTGACCTACTTCCTTCCACTGCCTCCTGATCATATGTCTCGAAGGCCTTCTGGACTCCCTGCAGATACAAGATATCTCTCCTTCTCTCCACCTCTAGCAGCAAGGCCTCCAGCTCATGGTCAGAAAACCTTGGTGCACGCTCTCTCGTATGTTCAGCCATTTTTCAAAGTATCAGAATCAGTTTTCAAATGACTACCACCACTTCTTGCAGCCACAATGCAGCTCCCATTTAAGAGATGCAGGCTGTCTTTAAGTAGCGCTAGCCACTCGCCATATTGGTCCCCTGCTGATGCGTGCAGCCAATGAACAGTGCAGGTAGCTCTGGCTGCACGCAGCAATCGTGGAAATCAGCAAGCAGCACCATTTTAACATGCTGCCTGCAACACAATGAACAGGCTTGGGTGAATCATGGACCATACTCCCCATGCCCGTTTTTGAGGGTTATCCAATTTAACCCCATATCTCTGAATTGATGCACCACATATTCATGCTTGGATTGAATATATTTTTTTAATTTGTCCCTGGCACAACTTTGTATTCACAGTTCATATTTTGCACCAATGAACTGGATGGCATATAAATTACAAGGACAGTTCATTAATCAGTTATCCTGCAGTTACTGAAATCAGATTTCAGAACTCTGAATGAGATGGAGTAATAATAAAAAGTTAAAGTTGCTTTAATGATTTATAAATCCCTGTGCTGCTCGGGAAAATTCTATCTTTGTGGTTTTTTTTTCTTGCTTTAGCTGAAGATCAATGCCCCCCTAATACAAAGCTATTGTGTGAGATTAAGTGTAATACTCAATATATATTGTCTCCACAAGCACACAACAGCAATCTGCATGAACAATTACCTGTGAATGTATTGCGAGATCGAAAGATCGAGTGCAATTTTGATTTCAGACTCAGACATTATGGGGTAGATTTTCCAATTTGTCCTTATTATTAGTACTCATTGACTCTACCTGATTTTGCAGTTGTAAGCTTTATTTACGTAATGTGGATGAGCCCCCAACCCATATTTGGCTTGGCATTGGGAGCTTGCCAGTGTAGACACAGGCAATTGTATGTAAGAAACTCTTAAAGGCTGATGAGTCAATTAAAGGGATCAACCACTTAAAGGTAAGCCGTGAATGAAATGATAAAAATGTGGACAGCCTTTACAAAGGTTGCTAATACTTTCAGTGTATATTTTAACCTCTGAAAAGGCGGCTTGGGTAATAAATAGGCCTGGCAAAACCCAGTGGAGGCAGGAAACAGAGATGTAGCTAAGTGATGGAATGGCACAACAGTCCAAACCCCTCTGTCTGAAGGCTGATGATGTGGGGGTGGCATGGAATGCTGTGGTAGTGAGCAGTCTGGCCCTGTTTTCCGCTCCAAGTTATTCTCCTTATTCCAAGATATCCTCCTTATAGCACAGCGTTATAGCATGTCTGGAAGGAGAAGCCGGAGAGGACTTGAAAACTGACTGTTACAGCCGTTGGTACATGTTAGCTGCAGGTGTCATTGCAGCAGATAGCACAGCTCTGTCTATCAGCTGACTCAAAGCCTGTGTAGACAGTTCTGCACAATCATTGCCATGTAGGCGCACCTCTGTCTCTAAATTTGGATAAAAGGTTGCTGGCATCCGGATGCAGACCACCTCTGGCACAGTCTGACCTATCTGGCATCCCTCAGGTGCTCTTCTTCCAAAAGAAAAGGTAAGTAAATGGAAATTCTCGTTAGGAAACCCCGGCCTAGAAATTGGAGGTGTGAGCGCTGGCCGTTGAGGCCCGTTTTGGTAATAAAAATGGCAGCCGCCTCACTTCCATCCACTTCTGGTGGGTCCTGTGGCGGCGGCGGCCGTTTTCGGCAGGTCGGCCACGCTGCCGCTGCCTGCGCTCGCGGAAAGTATTTTAATTAGGAGGAGCGTGACGTCAATCGGCGTGCAACACCGAATTGACATGCACTCATCCATCTTGGAGCTCAACGCTCCTCTTACTGCCCCCTCCAGAGTACGCCTATGCGTGCAGCCATTGACAGCATGGAGAGGCAATGGAGTGAAAACTGCTTTCAATGAGATGCATCAAATCTACCCCCGGTCAGTCAAACAGTATAGGAGGTAAATACTTTAAAAATAAGTTGCACTGTACTACAGTTGTAATAATCTCAGGAAAAATCAAAGCTGCATTTCCTTAAATTTTATACATTGGAGTTTTCTAGTTTAAGAACTGTTAAAATAATATGCAAAGTTTGGAAGTCTGCCTTGACAAGGTTTGACAACATATTCTCACCAAGAGTTCTTCAAAAGTTTGGTGTTAAAAATGTAATTTAATTCTCTTCTGCCCTATTTACACCAGTGAACTCCTGAACAAGAGTTCATGTTCCCTTTTTTAAAATTTATTTCCCTTGATGTCTCATGCAACGGTTTAAGGACATCTGTGCCGCAGTCTTATGTGGTGTTTCCAGTCACAGTCACTCCAGATCTGAGCCTGTGGCTTCAGAGCCACTCACCAGGCAGTGAATGTCCTGTGCGATATGTAGGCTAGTGCACTGTCACTGCTAGCTGCAAGATGGTGCATCCACACCCCCCTCCCCCTCCAGCACCATAGTGGAGCACAAAACTCCACACAGCAACCATCTGGGTGAAAGATCTGTGAAGCTATGGTAGCCAGCGAAGGGGGAGTACTAGGCAGGCTGGCACCCATTTGTGAACCTCACACAAGACCCCGAGAAATGTCCGCGAAATTAAGAGGGGAGCAAACAAATGCCTCATCATCTGCCACTACGCACAATGCTCCAACCCAACAAGGACCATCCGCGGACTCGATAGCAAAACCCAGGAGCCGTCACCAAATGATCCGACACAGCACATTGCCTGAAAACGCTGCACCCAGCCTTCAGATGCGATCTTCGGCCTTTTTATAATATTATTCATTCCTGGGATGTGGGGGTCACTGGCAAGGCCAGCATTTATTGCCTATCCTTAATTGCCCTTGAAAGGTGGTGGTGAGCCGCCTTCTTGAACCGCTGTAGTCTGTGTGGTGAAGGTACTCCCACAGTGCTGTTAGGGAGGGATTTCCAGGATTTTGACCCAGTGACGATGAAGGGTCAGCGATATACTTCCAAGTCAGGATGGTGTGTGACTTGGAGGGGAACTTGCAGGTGATGGTGTTCCCATGCGCCTGCTGCCCTTGTCCTTCTAGGAGGTAGAGCTTGCGGGTTTGGGAGGTGCTGCCGAAGAAGCCTTGGCGAGTTGCTGCAGTGCATCTTGTAGATGGTACACATTGCAGCCACGGTACGCCGGTGGTGAGGGAGTGAATGTTTAAGGTGGTGGATGGGGTGCCAATCAAGCGGGCTCCTTTGTCCTGGATGGTGTCGAGCTTCTTGAGTGTTGTTGGAGCTGCACACATCAAGGCAAGTGGGGAGTATTCCATCACACTCCTTACTTGTGCCTTGTAGATGGTGGAAAGACTTTGAGGAGTCAGGAGGTGAAACAGTCGCCGCAGAATACCTAACCTCTGACCTGCTCTTGTTGCCGCAGTATTTATGTGGCTGGTCCAGTTAAGTTTCTGGTCAATGGTGACACCTAGGATGTTGATGTTGGGGGATTAGGCGATGGTGATGCCGTTGAATGTCAAGGGGCGGTGGTTAGACGCTCGCTTGTTGGAGATAGTCATTGCCTGGCACTTGTGTGTGCGAATGTTACCTTATCAGCCCAAGCCAGAATGTCGTCCAAGTCTTGCTACATGTGGGCATGGACTGCTTCATTATCTGAGGAGTTGTGAATGGAACAGAACACTGTGCAATCATCAGCGAACATCCCCACTTCTGACCTTATGGTTGGAGTGAAGGTCATTGATGAAGCAGCTGAAGATGGTTGGGCGTAGGACACTGCCCTGACAAACTCCTGCGGTGCTGTCCTGGGGCTGAGGTGATTGACCTCCAACAACCACAACCATCTTCCCTTGTGCTAGGTATGACTCCAGCCTGTAAGGGTTTTGTCGTGCCTGTGTCTCAGACGGTGCTGGTGCGAGGTTAGGCCTTCGTTGCCTAATACTATTGCTTGCTCTGGTCTCCAGCCAGCCTTATTGCAATAAGCACCTGTGAGTGGTTCGACCCACTCGCCCTTACGGTTCTAACACTGGACTTAGGTGCAGGGAGCAGTAATGCAGAGAAAACTCAAATAGACCCGGTTGAATAGAACGAAATGGAAATCTTTATTGCATAGCGTCCAAAATCATGAAGTACATGTCATAGGCGCAAATTAACGAGAGTACAAGTATACATACATTCATAAAGTTTGGTCTAGGGAAATGAAGAACGCACGGCACATCGTAAAAAGGGGAACACATTATACTTTATCCTTAATAAAACCACCCTCCCTTATCAATACCTACACTACGTCTAGATTTGTAGGATCGGGAAACATGCTCACCACTCGTGTTACTTTGGAGAATTTTAAAGTGAGGGACTCGGCTCGTTTCGCTGCAGCGCCTGACTGTCACATGTTTGGAAGGGTCTCTGTACCCCACTTGTTTATCTTCGCTGCTGCGACAAGCAGGCCAGGCTCCCCGTTGTCATGAAGAACTCGATAGAACTCGGACACAGTTGTAAAATTCAAAGAAGAGTCTTCCTGTTCCCGACACCGATTGTCGGGATACTTCAATGAAAGGTTCTTTCTTATATTTTCGGGCGCGGTCGGGGTTTACTGACCGTGGCGGCACGTGGATTCTTCTTCTTTTCTTGTCGTCTCGTCTCATCTCTTCGGGCCTCCGGGTCCAGACACCGTTTACCGACACTCGGAATGGTGCACCCTGCTACTTGCTCTTGTCGGGGCGGCTCGTTCCGATTGAGCTCCACCCAACATTCGAATAACCGACCAGTGCGGCTAAAAGTCAAGAGTCAACAGAGTCCAGCCCTAAGGAAGAGCTTCAGCCAGCGATCGAGCGAGTCAAAAAGAATTAGAGTTCAGCAGTCAGCAGCGAGATAAGAGTCGAATCAAGCGCATAAGAGACCGATGGACATTTGTTCACTATAGTTATAGTGCTGTGTACCCTTATCTCCCGCTCAAATCTTAATGTTTGTCCTTTGTGTAATATTGGCGCTCAAAACTCCCAGCATGGGGCGATTCTTCTCTTTAACGGGTTTCGGTAGCACCTGAAACTGGCCAACTACCCGTTAATGTTTTCCCAATTGTTGACTCAGCCTGGATTGTATGAATCGTCTCCCTGACTGGTTTTGGGGGCCCCCCGAATACTTGCTTAATCACCCGTCGATGTCTCTCTCATTGTAGAGCCGTGGGGGTATTTGTGTATTGATGTGTCTGGATGGGCCTTCGATTGCCCAGTACAATGGTCCTTACTTGTGCATGGAAAACGATTCCAGCACTTATATCTTTGCTATTGTCAAAAATGCAAACAGGTTGCATCCTGTCTTTATCAGTGTTTATCGAGTATGATCCAATCTTATATTGAAATGTTTATTCGAACGCCATCTTGTCTGCCCACTGTAATTCTGGAAGCTTCTGCCACGATGCGCGGCGGCCATTTTACAGGCTTCTGTGTCCTTTATAATCATGACAGCATTTCGTTTAATAAACTGATCAAACGAATCTGCTTCTCTCTCGTTATTTTGAATCGCGATAATTGCGAAACTTTACAAGCCAGTGGAGAGTTTTTCTCCCGATTCCCATTGACTTCAGTTTTACTGGGGCTCCTTGTTGCCACACTCGATCAAATGCTGCCTTGATGTCAAGGACAGTCACTCTCACCTCATATATGAAATTTAGCTCTTTTGTCCATGCTTGGACCAAGGCTCTAATGAGGTCTGGAGCTGAGTGGTCCTGGCGGAACCCAAACTGAGCATCAGTCAGAAGGTTATTGGTGAGTAAATGCCACTTGATAGCACTGTCGACAACACCTTCCATCACTTTGCTGATGATTGAGAGTAGACTGATGGGGTGGTAATTGGCCGGATTGGATTTGTCCTGTTTTTTGTGGACAGAACATACCTGGGCAGGTTTCCACATTGTCGGGTAGATGCCAGTGTTGTAGCTGTACTGGAACAGCTTGGCTAGAGGCGCAGCTAGTTCTGGAGCGCAAGTCTTTAGCACGACAGCCGGGATGTTGTCGGGGTCCATAGCCTTTGCTGTATCCAGTGCGCTCAGCTGCTTCTTGATATCTCATGGAGTGAATCGAATTGGCTGAAGACTGGCTTCTGTGATGGCGGGAACCTCAGGAGGAGGCCGAGATGGATTATCCACTTGGGACTTCTGGTTGAAGTTGGTTGCAAACGCTTCAGCCTTGTCTCTTGCACTTGCTTGCTGGGCTCCGCCATCATTGAGGATGGGGATATTCATGGAGCCTCCTCCTCCTGTCAATTGTTTAATTGCCCACTGCCATTCACGACTAGATGTGGCAAGACTGCAGAGCTTTGATCTGATCCATTGGTTGTGGGATCACGTAGCTCTCTCTATAGCATGCTGCTTCTGTTGTTTAGCATGCATGTAGTCCTGTGTTGCATCTTCCCCAGGTTGGCACCTCATTTTTAGGTATGCCTGTTGCTGCTCCTGGCATGCTCTTCTACACTCCTTATTGAACCAGGGTTGGTCGCCTGGCTTGATGTTAATGGTGGAGTGAGGGATATGCTGGACCATGAGGTTACAGATTGTGGTGGAATATAATTCTGCTGCTGCTGATGGCCCACAGCGCCTCATGGATGCCCAGTTTTGAGCTGCTAGATCTGTTCTGAATCTATCCCATTTAGCACGGTGGTAGTGCCACACAACACGATGGAGGGTGTCCACAGTGGGAAGACAGGATTTCGTCTCCACAAGGACTGTGAGGTGGTCACTGCTACCAATACTGTCATGGACAGATGCATTTGCAACAGGTAGATTGGTGAGGATGAGGTCAAGTAGGTTTTCCCTCGTGTTGGTTCTCTCACCACCTGCTGCAGGCCCAGACTGGCAGCTATGTCCTTCAGGACTCAGCCAGCTCGGTCAGTAGTGGTGCTACCGAGCCTCTCTTGGTGGTGGACATTGAAGTCCCCCACCCAGAGTACATTCTGTGCCCTTGCTACCCTCAGTGCTTCTTCCAAGTGGTGTTCAACATGGAGGAGAACTGATTCATCAGCTGAGGGAGGGCAAAAGGAGGGAATCATCAGGAGGTTTCCTTGCCCATACTTGACCTGATGCCATGAGACTTCATGGGGTTCGGAGTCAATGTTGAGGACTCCCAGGGCCACTCCTTCCCGACTGTATACCACTGTGCCACCACCCCTGGTGGGTCTGTCCTGCCGATAGGACAGGACATACCCAGGGATGGAGATGGAGGAGGCTGGAACATTGGCTGAAAAGTATGATTCTGTGAGTATGTCTATGTCAGGCTGTTGCTTGACTAGTCTGGGACAGCACTCCCAATTTTGGCACAAGTCCCCAGATGTTAGTGAGGAGGACTTTGCAGCGTCATCTGGGCTGGGTGTGCTATTGCCGTGTCCAAAGCCGGTGCCGAGGTCAATGCTGGGTGGTCCGTTCGGTTTTATTCTTATTGTTTCTTGTAGCAGTTTGTTACAATTGAATGGCTTGCGAGGCCATTTAAGAGGTCAGAGGGCAGTTAAGATCAACCACATTGCTGTGGGTCTGGAGTCACATATAGGCCAGACCAGGTAAGGACAGCAGATTTCCTTCCTTGAAGGACATTAGTGATCCAGATGGGTTTTTATGACAATCATGGTCACCATTACTGATACTAGCTTTTTATTCTAGATTTATTGAATTAACTGAATTTAAATTCCACAGTTACCATGGTGGGATTTGAACTCACGTCTCCAGATTTTTAATCCAGCCCTCTGGGTTATTAGTCCAGTAACATAATCACTATGCTACCATTCCCTTAACCTGCTGTTGCACCACAGAGTCTCCGCTCTGTTCACATAAATTAGCAGGCAGCACCAAAATACTGGTGCTGCGTTCGCTCTTTCTGTGGGGGGCCGTTAGCCTTAGCCGGCGCTGTTACCGGCAGGTTTCCAGCCTACACGAATTTCTAGGCCCCCTTGTCCCAGTATTGTGTATACACAAAAAAATGACAGCGCCAGAACACTTGGTATGAAGCCTTCTGACCAACTACATGGAAACAGTAAACATGGATTCAGAGGGAAACATTCTGCCTGAAGAAGTGACCATGGAAAAAGGACATAATCTTAAAAAAGTGAAATCAGGTTGCATGTTTCACACAAAGGATAGTGGAGCTCTGGAACTCGCTCCCCCAAAAGGCTGTGGATGCTGGGTCAATTGAAATTTTCAAGACTGACATCGATAGATTTTTGTTAGGTAAGGGTATCAAGGGATATGGAACTAAAGAAGGTAAATGGAGTTGAGGTACAGATTAGCCATGATCTAAATAAATGATGGAAAGGGTTTGAGGGGCTTACACCTATTCCTATGTTTCTAAAGCCCTATGTGTGGCATACTTAGACTTTCAACAGTATTTTACAAAGTTCCACATGAAAGGCTATTAATAAGTTCAAAGCTATGGGGATCCACGGTAAATCTTGGGAATTGAAAATAAATTGGCTGAAGGATAGAAAACAATAGGTTCTTGTTTGAAGAGTTGTGCCAGGGTATGGGATGGGGAAGTACTGAGTAGGGTGTCCAGCGATCAGTGTTGGCACCACCACTGTTTCTAATTTACATTAGTGAATGGATTCAGAAACTCAGTGCAAATTGGTCAAATTTTCAGATGATATCAGACTAGGAGAGCTAATGCATTCAGAGGAGGCAGCTCAGAAATTACAAAATGAATTGGACAAAATATGTAAGTGGGCAGAAGAAGGGCAGATAAAACTTAAGGCAGACAAGTGTGAAATACTGCACATACGACACACATAATCCATGAATGATGTTGAAATAGCTAAGGAATAAGTTGCAAGAGACCTAGGAGTTTCAGTAGATTTGACACTCAACATGTCCAAACAACGCAGAGCAGTATTCAACAAAGTCAATAGAATGCAGAGCTATATTGTCAATGCAATAGAGTCCAAGGCAGAGTACTCTGTTCAGTTCTGGTCACTGAGATACAAAGAAAGACTGGAGATACTTGGGCTTTTTAACCTTGATAGGAGGTGTCTGAAAAGTGTTCTTGTCAAGGTCAGTCCATGAAATGAACTTCCAAATGGAGTAGTGGATGCTAAAATCCTGGAATCATTTAAGAAACAATTGGATTCCACAATGGGGGGGACTTTAAGATCTTTCTGGATGAGGAACTAAGATGGGCAGATACCATTTTCTTCACCTGTAATTATGTTATAACTTTGGTGCAATTTCAGACTGAGTTTTCACTGATACTGTCCTTCACTCAATTCCTTACAACCAAGATGGTCATCTCAAGACTAGGATAAATATATTTATATTGATGAACTAAATACCAAGTAGCAATGTGTGCATGGTGAGGGGGCGTTAGACTTTTACCTGTGGGACCAGCGTTGAAATCCAGTTCAGATTAATGAACCAAGAACTCCTTTGTCTTCTGCAATGGTCATATGTGAAATTACTTTGTGTTGTCTCACTTCAGCTATTTACAGCAACATAAAATTCCCCTAATGCAGTGCTAACTGGCACTATGTTGGCAACCTCTTTCACAAAAACCATCTAGTGAATATCACAATAGGAAACTGCTACTTCTTTGCTTACCTCTAGACTTGACTATTCTAACGCACTCCTGGCCAGCCTCCCATTTTATACCCTACGTAAACTTGAGGTCATCCAAAACTCTGCTGCCCGTGTCCTAACTCTCACCAAGTTCCGTTCACCCATCACCCCTGTGCTCACTGACCTACATTGGGTCCGGTTAAGCAACGCCTTGATTTAAATTTCTCGTCCTTGTTTTCAAATCCCTCCATGGCCTCGCCCCTCCCTATCTCTGTAATCTCCTCTAGCTCTACAATCCTCCGAGATATCTGTGCTCCTCCAATTCTGGCCTCTTGAGCATACCTGATTTTAATTGCTCATCCATTGGCAGATATGCCTTCAGCTGCCAAGGCCCTAAAGCTCTGGAATTCCCTCAATAAACCTCTCTGTCTCTCTACCTCTCTTTCCTTCTTCAAGACACGCCTTAAAACCTACCTCTTTGGCCAAGCTTTTGGTCATCTGCCCATATATATCCTTATATGGCTCGGTGTCAAATTTTGTTTGATAACGCTCCTGTGAAGGGCCTTGAAACGTTTTACTACGTTAAAGGTGCTATATAAATACAAGTTGTTGTTGTTGTTGTTGAAATGGAAAAAAAGAAAAATGTCTCATTCAAGCAGATAGAGCTGAGGAAGCTTGTTGATTGTAGTTCCCTCAATTAGCACCATAACAACATTGAGCATGAGGGATGCCTGTGTGTCCCTGACATCCAGTGCTGTTAATAGCCTGGAAAAGGGGAATTTAAACTTAATACAGCTAGTTTCCTGAAAGCAACCAATTGTAGAGCGATCAATCACTTTCATGAAACTGGCCTCCAGCGAAAGGAGCATAATGGCTTTGAAATTCGCCTCTCCGGCTTGCCGCGGGGGTAAGGATCGCGCGCGCACTTACCTACCGCGCCTGCCGTTGACCTCTGGGCCCACAGGAACTTCAGCTCCTGGGCCTGCTCCAACTGCCGGCGCGCAGTGCTTGCGTGTCCCAGGGGCGTAGTTAGTGCGATGCGTCCCCTGGGATCACGTGGGCCATGGAGAGCCAATGGCAGCAGACCATCTTTCATTCATAGATTTGACAGGAAGACCTGTCAAATCTGTGAATTGAAATCGGCCCCAAAAGAACAGCTAAACTTAAAATAAATTTTTAAAAAACCATCACATTTATAAAATAACTATAAGTTAAATAAATTAACTACTTTAAACAAAAATTTAAATTTTTGAAAAAATTAAAATACTTTTTAACAGTGCTAAAAATAAACTTACCTTTCTTTAAAGTATCTAAAAAAGATAAACCTGTTGACATTTTTTTTAAATTATAATTAATTAACCACTTACCTTGTTGAAAACGGGTCCTGCGCCTCCTTTTTAAAAGCACAGGTTCTTCAATACTTACCCTCCCGTAGAAACCTGAAAAAAAATCTAAGTTCGCTGCGTACGCGCAGCCTCTACCGCGCACGCGGTTCACCTATGAACCGCCTCCTGCACCAGACCGGAAGTTCCGGTTTCCCGCGCATGCGCAGTGCATGCAGGAAACCGGCACTTCAGGACGCCTTACGAGTGAGTACACAGTGCGTACTCACCCAGCAAGGGCCGAATTTTTGGCCCAATTTTTTATGGTTTCCCCCCAGCCTGCTTCCAGCTCCATGATTGCTGTCTCCCTCCGATCTCCCACCTGCGATCTCCCCCCACCTCCAAACTCTCCCCCCTCGCCGTGATTTCTCCCCCCCGACCACTCTCTGACCGCCCCCCCCGACGACCATGATCTGCCTGCCCAAATACGATCTCTCCCTCCCTACCTGCTCTCTTCTTCTCAGCTGAGGTCTTGAGCCACCAACTTTCCCACATGACAGGCAGCCAGAAATTTTTTTAAAGACATCTGCAGTTAATATCTGCAGGACGTATGGAAAACCTGTACATCTGGGTTTCCCATCCAGAACTCCTCCCTCACCTCCCCCTACCCCCTCGTTCTGAACGTGCCCCCCCCATAAATATTTGGGCCAATGTTCCTAAATTCATCAATTGATTGAGCGGGTGGGCAGTTAAAATCGCCCTGGCTCTTACCTGTCCGAAAGTCACCATGATCGCAACATCTGCAATTTTAACCTGCTCCCCTGAGCAGGCAGCAAGGACACGTGCACGAAGCCAACAGGGTCCTTCTTTACATATGTATGTTGCAGCTCGATGACATAATTGAGACTCAATTGTAATTTTAATTCAGGCCTGAGCGGGGAATCCACCTGGAGTTAAAATCGGGGAATCTCATGTTTTGAGAACTAACTGAGGGCAAAGAATACGGGGGCTTTACGCCACCCGTTACCGGCAAAAAATGGCAAAAGGGTCCCGCGGCCTCCTCCATTTTCAACGTCCCCATAGCGCTCCCGGTAAGTATTAGCGCCCTGCAAAAAAAAAAATTTCAGATTGGTTACATCAGTGGGCATACATCACCGACTTAACGTCACCGTGGCCAACTTTGACACTTCTTTCGTATGGTAGTAACAAAGCAAAATTCAGGCATCATCATTAGAGCTGAGTTCAGCGCTGGTTCCTAACCATGCCAGGGAAACCCAGCGTGCAAACAGACTGGCAGAGAGCACCTCTTAAAGAGACACATACAGCTTTCAGGTAAGTTTGCATTTAAGCTTTTGGACTGTTTTTTTTGTTGATTTTATTGAAGTAGTGGCTTGCTGCAAAAAATGTTAAAAGTTTTCTAAGTGTGTAAGGAGTGCTGCTGGATGCTTACAAGGCCTCGGATGGTAAAGGAAGGCCTCTGAGAAGACAGAAAATGCTGCAAATACTCAGCAGGTCACACATCATCCGTGGAGAGAGAAACAGAATTCACGACTCAGGTCGAGATGCTGCCTGAGCTGCTGCGTATTTCCAGCATTTTCTGCTTTTATTTCAGATTTGCAGCATCTGCTCGTAGAGGGAAGAGGAAGACACAGAAGCCAAAGAGGAGGAAGCCGACGGAAGGATGCATCCCAGACAGCCCCTTTGTGGCTGGGATATTCGGGATGGAATGGGCAACAAGGTGGCATAGTGGTTAGCACTGGTGCCTCACAGCGCCAGAGACCCGGGTTCGAATCTGACCTCGGGTGACTGTCTGTGTGGAGTTTGCACATTCTCCCCGTGTCTGCGTGGGTTTCCTCCGGGTGCTCCGGTTTCCTCCCACAGTCCAAAAATGTGTGGGTTAGGTTGATTTGGCTATGATAAATTGACCCTTAGTGTTAGGGGGGATTAAATATGTGGGGTTATGGGGATAGGATGGGATATGTTAGGGGGAATTAAATACGTGGGGTTACGGGGGTAGGGTGGGATATGTGTACTGTGGGGATTAAAGCAGGGACAGGGTACTGGATTTGGATGATCAGCCATGATCGTATTGAATGGCGGAGCAGGCTCGATGGGCCGAATGGCCTACTCCTGCTCCTAGATTCTATGTTTCTATGAATCATCCGCCTGCAGTACCAGTGACCACAACCCAATTCTCCTTTCAGCATTAGTCCCACACGTTACCTTCCCTCTGTTACTGATCATCACAGCGTCCTCTTGACCACGATGCTGAAATAAAAGCCGCCACAAAGCAAACTTTCCAATCCAACTTTATACATCTATCCATCCAATATGACATCAAGAAACCAACTCATCACCCTTATGCATTCTCTTAGTGACTGTCTTGTGTGTGCTTTTGCCTATCTTACTGAAGTCATGCAGTGCTGCCCCAGTGGCTGCAGCATGGCTGGTGGAAGACTGCTGACTTTCAGTGGGGGACACTGCAAATGTCCTTGCTGGTTGAACTTGAGGAGATGGTAGCTGGGGGTTTCATATCAATCGTCGTCTTCTTCTTCTTCTTCACTCTCCTCTCCCTCTTCTTGGTCAACCACTGGCTGGGCAGGCTGCTGTGGTGATGGGAGGGCGGAAAGCAAGAGGTGCATGCGAGAAGGAGGATAACGTATAAGGATACCAGCATCTTGTATCCTTTCAGTCCCGCCGCTGACCAAGGGCTCAGCCATGCTGCTGCCAAGAATGGCCTGCACTGTCTCCCCCAAGAGGGTGAGGTGAAGCTAGGAATGGGAGGTGTGCCTCATGATTGGTACAGATTGTTGGTAGGTGAGTGATTGGGAGGGGCAGTCGTACATTGAGAAGTGTGTGAGGCTAGTGATGCAGTTGGTAGGAGACAGCTTTTGAAGATGCATTTACTGAACTTGACGAGAGGTCTGGGGTCATGAAGCTTCCTTGAGCACTGGAGCTAGGTCATGGTGGTGACACTGGTGGCAGTGATGGCCTTGGTGATGTGGTTCCACATCATTCTTTCTGGCCTCTATATGTAGAGGGCCAGTCTTGCAGTGTTGACCCCCTGCACAAAGCTGGAGTGTGGCGTGCGAGACCCTGGGTGCCCCTCCCCTGGCTTGCTGAGCCATTTGTGTTAGTGCTGAAGCATTTTTCCCATTTTTTGAGGTTCGGAAGGGAATTCAGTTTTAAGTGCTGAAGAATCCCATTTGGGACTTATTTTTGATGGCAATTTTTTTATTGAAAGGTAGTAAGGGCTGAAAGCAAGCATTTTTTCACGATTGCAATTTTTATTAGTTCTGAATGCATTGCCCACAATGCCTTGCGAATGCCACAGCCTCACTCCCAGAGGTTGTAAGAAGCTGCAACACCAACTGTGGATGGGAACTTCAGGTTGGAGGCCTCCATTAACACCACCAGGAGGGCGTTGCATGATAAGTTAGCGCTGTGCTGCATATCGCCAGCCCCCAGCGCAAATTTTTACCCGGTAGCACTGCGGCCAGTTTCAGCGGCCGTTAACTCGAGTTACCGGTGATACCAGCAATTCTCTTTGCGTACACAAATTCTTCACCCCCCAAGAGCCTAAGTTCCCACCTACCTGAGCAAAATTGCAAACTTTAGGAGAAGGTTTAACAGTTTTTAAACTATGATAGTGAGCAGTGTGTGCATGCGTGTATGTGCTTTGCAAGAGAAAAATTCTTGCGTGGTGCCCTCAGTTGCTAAGTTTGGCTTCCTCCTTCCCGAATCAATTTTCTAAAATAGGTATGTGTTGAAAAATACAAGCTCCAATGAGGGACAGGCATCTCCTTCTGGTTTGTTTAGATCTTTCCATCAAAATAAAAAGTTTCAATCCAACTATAATACTCAGATAGGGTCTGCTAATGGAATAGGTCTCATCTGCACCATTATTGAGGCAGCTAGACAACTATACTCGGGATATAATTGTATGTCAGCGCACACAGAGGGGCTTTCCAACTGTGGGTGGATAGTCCATCCAACTTTGAGGGGATGGGTGGAATAACCTGTTTTTCTAAGACGTATGTTGATTGAGAGGAAGATGGATTTCAACCTAGGCACATAACTGGTTTTGCTCCTGCAACATGTTTAAGCACTATTTGAGCGCAAGTAAATCGAATATTCAGCTGTCATATGATGCTCAAAGGTACTGAGAAATGGAGGGAGAAGGCAAGACAGGAATGGAAATTGACACTTATGCATATTTTGTGCATAAGATCTTTTAGACAGCTTCATATTCATACTATGGATTTCTTTAGGCATGCTAGTTTTGCTTAATTGGTAACACTCTGAATCAGTAGGTTGTGGGTACAAATCATTTAACAGGCTTGAGTGCATAATACGGGCTGTTACTTTAGTGCAGTATTGAGGGACAGCTGCATTATTGTAACAGCTTTGGCTCAGTGGTAGCACTCTCATCTCTGAGTTCAGTTCAAGCCCAATTCCAGCGACGTAAGCACAAACTCTTGGCTGAAACTTCAATGCATTCCTGAGAGAGTGCTGTACTGTTGGAGGTACACTGGCCCAGAAATTCGGGTCCCCACGGGTGAGTACACGCTGTGTACTCACCCGTAGGGCCACCGGAAGTGCCGGTTTTGCGCATGCACTGCGCATGCACGGGAAACCTGAACCTCCGGTCTCGTGAAGGAAGGGGTTCATGGGTCAACTGCGTGCGCGGGAGAGGCAGCGCATACGCATTGAACTTCGGCTTTTTTTTTACAGGTTTCTCCGTGCGGGTAAGTCCCTAGCAGCTGCGCGTGGAAAAAGCAGGCGCAAGGCCTGCTTTAAACCAGGTAAGTGGTGAATTAAGTAAAATTAAAACATTTTTTCCACAGGTTTATTATTTTTAAATACTTTAAAGAAAGGTAAGTTTATTTTTAGCCCCGTTAAAAACTGTAATTAATTTTTTCAAAAATTAAAATTATTGTTTAAAATAGTTATTTTATGTAATTTATAGTTATTTTAAAAATGTGATTTAAAAAAAATATATATTTGAAGTTTTAGTTAGATTTTGGGGCCGATCTCTATTCATAGATTTGACAGGTCTTCCTGTCAAATCTATGAATGGAAATTCCCTGCTCCGATTGGCTCCCCATGGCCCACGTGATCCCAGGGGATGCTTCGAACTAACTGCGCCCCTGGGATACACAAGCACTGCACACCAGCAGCTGGAGGAGGCCCAGGATCCGAATCCCACATGGGCCCACAGCACAACGGCAGGCGCGCTATGTAAGTGCACCTGCTATGCTTGCACCCGCGGGAAGCCTCTGACCCGAATTTCTGGCCCACTTATCTTTTGGATGAGATGTTAAACTGAGGCCCCGTTTACCCTCTCAGGTGGGCATAAAAGATCCCACAGCACTATTCAAATAGAGCAGAGGAATACCTCCGGTGTCCTGGCCAATATTTACCCCTCAACTAACATTGCTAATGTGATTATCTGGTCGTTTATCTTACTACTTTGTGTGAGACCTTGCTGTGTGCATATTGGAGACCACGGGCTGGATTTTGCCAGCCCTGGGGAGGCGGGTTTGGAGGCAGGACTGCCGGGAAAATGGCAGAATTTGGGGGTGGGTGCCCAACCCACCTCCATGCCATCTTGCCAGGAAGCGGGTACTCGTCCCGCACCGAGTCCCATTTCCTTGGAGGCGGGAAGGGATTACAGCCACTTAACTGCCTGTTAACAGGCAGAAAATAGGATTATCCCCTTTCTGCCCACACAAGTGCGGGCTTCCCAAAGGCTCCGAAACCCGCCAGGATCACAGAGGCGAGCAGTGGGTCTGCGGGGGTCGGAGGGGTCCAAAAGTGTGCTGTGAAGGTAAGTGATGGGTGCAAGTGTGGAGAGGTGAGTATCTGAGGTAAGTGGAAAGTCTTAGAAAAAGTGTACTTACCTTTGTTTCTTCCTGCAGGCTTCATTCGGTGGGTATGCGGAGAGTCTTTCACCTCCGCGGTAGAGATGACAGATGGCCGTTGCATTCTCCAATGCAACAACCATCTAATTTCTGCAAAAGAAAGAGTTTTGGTGAGGTATTGAATTCAAGAACTCATCAAACTACAGAGAATGTCACTGTTTGACAGCTTCACAGATGTTTGACAGATGAAACGTCATACGTTGACGTTCTCTGTAACCGGTTTACCCTTAATTGGCCTGCTAAGCCCGCTGGGCGGGCCTAACAAGGTCAATCAAGGGAAAATAGCGTGGGTTGGCCAGAAGTTGATGGAGACGAGACTGAAACCCGACAAGTGGGAGTCCCGCCTCCAAAAGCTCCCCATTGGCAAAATCCAGCCCCACATTTCCCTACCTTACAACTGTGACTACACTTCAAATGTACTTCATTGACTGTGAAGCACTTTGGGACACCCTGAGGTCATTAATGGTGCTATATAAATGTAAGCTCTTTCTTATGGGAGGTTTCAGGTAAGACGATAAATTGAGTTACTGTCTGACTGCTCAAGTGGGCGTAAAAGATTCTGTGGCACTATTCGAAAAATAGCAGTAAGTTCCCCTAGTTCCCTAGACAGCATTTCTCCCTCAACCAACACCACAAAAACATTTATTTGCTCTTTGTGGAGCCTTGTGCAAGTGAACTGCCATGTTTGTCCACATAACGGTGACTGCACCTCACACATAATCCATTCAGGTGTACAGTGCACTCGGAGATTCCGACAATGTGACAAAGCACTGTGTAAGGGCAAGTTCTGTCTTCTTTCATCAAAAGCAGGTGAGAATTTTGTTGGCTAGCCTTTGTTGTTTTTGAATTAATTAACATAGAAGCGAATTTAGTGTTCAAGAGATTATGGTAGATTTCTAAACAAAATCTGCCAGTAAGGTGTGAACTGTGTTAAAACATCACGTCGAAACATGTATGAGAAGCAGGTTCTTACACATCAGTTTTTCTCTGTAGGGATGCTAATAGCTTACTGTGCTAATGGTTCAGTGCCTAATTAATGATCAGCAGCAGTACTTCAATCAGTATGCTTCATTGAAAATGGAAAAGATTGAATTCATTAAAAAATTACAGCAGCACTGAGAGATGTTATATATATTTTTACCACTTCACCATATGCATATTTCCTATACCGCATAAATTGTATTGCCTCGGATTGATTATAGTATTTCTTCAATTTATGGCAAATGTACAGTAATAATTTCGAATAACATTTAGAGACCATTAATTATTTTCAAATATTTTTATTACTTGTCAAACATTTAGACATTTAACCACGTTTTTCGTAAGTAAAGAAAATAAAATGGAAATTTGAAGTAATAACAAATGCTGAAAATGCACAGCGAGTCAGCCAGCAGCTGAAAGAGAGAGATAGGTTAATGTTTTGAGTGGGACTCTCTCGCAGAGCGTTCTCCGGTAAGTTGTTGTTTTCTTGTTTTATGTCTTTGTTGATGTAATCTTGGAAGTAAAGCATTAATAATATTATCTTGGGGGTTTGGATTTGCCAGAATTAAATCTGTAAAGTCATGTGATTTATTAAGAATTTTTGAATAAACTATTCATTTTGTACTATGCAATCAAATCGACTGGGGACATTGAGGCAGTAGGTGTTTTTTTTTAATATTGTATCAACTATTGTATCCCAGGGTTGATGAACAAAAGGGGTTATGATAAGTTTCAATGGGCCTGATTTTCAATTGCCATCTGCCCATTTCTCGCCTGAAAAAGAGACGGCTGACGGTTGACTACTTCAGCTGCCAATGAAACAATTTGGGCGAGAAGCTGTTTCGGACAGGAAGCTGCTTACAAACACATTTCGGGATCCTCAGCATAGGAGCCGGACCGATTTCCTGGCCTTCCACAACTGATAAGCAGTAGTGGGGTGCCCATTTGTCACCCGTAGCTCACCAGCTACATTCGAATAAGGCCTGAAGGTTCGACATATTCGCAATACGATTATATTCAATAAGGAGTGTAGAAGAGCATGCCAGGAGCAGCACCAGGCATACCTAAAAATGAGGTGCCAACCTGGGGAAGCTGCAACACAGGACTACATGCATGCTAAAAAGCAGAAGCAGCATGCTATAGACAGGACTAAGCGATCCCACAATCAACAGATCAGATCAAAGCTCTGCAGTCCTGCCACATCCAGTCGTGAATGGTGGTGGACCATTAAACAACTAATGGGAGGAGGAGGCTCCATGAATATCCCCATCCTCAATGATGGTGCCCAGCACGTGAGTGCAAAAGACAAGGCTGAAGCGTTTGCAACCATCTTCAGCCAGAAGTGCCGAGTGGATGATACATATCGGCCTACTTCTGAGGTCCCCACCATCACAGAAGCCAGTCTTCAGCCAATTCGATTCACCCCACGTGATATCAAGAAACGGCTGAGCGCACTGGATACAGCAAAGGCTATGAGCCCTGACAACATCCCGGCTATCGTGCTGAAGACTTGTGCTCCAGAACTAGCCGTGCCTCTAGCCAAGCTGTTCCAGTACAGCTACAGCACTGGCATCTATCCAACAATGTGGAAAACTGCCCAGGTATGTCCTGTCCACAAAAAGCAGGACAAATCCAACCCGGCCAATTACCGCCCCATCACTCTACGCTCAATCATCAGCAAAGTGATGGAAGGTGTCATCGACAGTGCTATCAAGCGGCACTTACTCACCAATAACCTGCTCACTGATGCCCAGTTTGGGTTCCGCCAAGACCACTCGGCTCCCAACTTCATTACAGCCTTGGTCCAAACATGGACAAAGGAGCTGAATTCCAGAGGTGAGGTGAGAGTGACTGCCCTTGACATCAAGGCAGCATTTGACCGAGTGTGGCATCAATGAGCCCCAGTAAAACTGAAGTCAATGGGAATCGGGGTAAAAACGCTCCACTGGCTGGAGTCATACCTAGCACAAAGGAAGATGGTTGTAGTGATTGAAGGTCAATCATCACAACCCCAGGACATCGCTGCAGGAGTTCCTCAGGGCAGTGTCCTAGGCCCAACCATCTTCAGCTGCTTCATCAATGACCTTCCCTCCGACATAAGGTTAGAAATGGGGATGTTCACTGATGACTGCACAGTGTTCAGTGCTATTCAATACTCCTCAGATAATGAAGCAGTCCATGCCCGCGTGCAACAAGACCTGGATGACGTTCAGGCTTGTGCTGATAAGTGGCAGGTAACATTCGCACACACAAGTGCCAGGCAATGACTATCTCCAACAAGCGAGAGTCTAACTACCTCCCCTTGACAATTAACGGTATTACCATCACCGAATCTCCCACCATCAACATCCTGGGGGTCACCATTGACCAGAAACTTAACTGGACCAGCCACATAAATACAGTGGCAACAAGAGTAGGTCAGAAGCTAGGTATTCTGCGGCGAGTGTCTCACCTCCTGACTCCCCAAAGCCTTTCTACCATCTACAAGGCACAAGTAAGGAATGTGATGGAATACTCTCCACTTGCCAGATGAGTGCATCTCCAACAACACTCAAGAAGCTCAACACCATCCAGGACAAAGCTGCCCGCTTGATTGGCATCCCATCCACCACCTTAAACATTCACTCCCTCCACCACTGGCGTATCGTGGCTGCAGTGTGTACCATCTACAAGATGCACCGCAGCAACTCACCAAGGCTTCTTCGGCAGCACCTCCCAAACCCGCGACCTCTTCCACCTTGAAGGTCAAGGGCAGCAGGTGCATGGGAACACCACGACCTCCAAATTCCCCTCCAAGTCACACACCATCCTGACTTAGAAGTATATCGCCGTTCCTTCATCGTCGCTGGGTCAAAATCCTGGAACTCCCTCCCTAACAGCACTGTGGGAGTACCTTCACCACACGGACTACAGCGGTTCAAGATGGCGGCTCACCGCCACCTTCTCAAGGGCAATTGGGGATTGGCAACAAATGCTGGCCTTGCCAGCAATGCCCAGATCCCATAAACGAATAAAAAAAAAAATTGGAGCACGTTTTGTTCATTTATACAGCTAATCAAATGGTTTCAATGAACAGCAAATAGAAGATACAGAAAATGTAACTTGAACAAATTTCAACCTGACTTGCATTTATATAACACCGTTCATAACCTCAGGATGTCTCAAAGTGATTTACAGCCAATGAAGTACGTTTGAAGTGCAGTCACTGTTGTAATGTAGCAAATGCAGCAGCCAATTTGCGTGTCGTAAGGTCCCACAAACAGAATGACCAGATAATCTGTTTTAGTGATGTTGGTTGAGGGATAAATATTGGCTCTGACACCGGGGATAACTCTTCTGCTCTTCTTCAAAATAACGCCATGGGATCTTTTCCATCCACCTGAGAGGGGAAATGGGGCCTTGGTTTAACGTCTCATCAGAAAGACGGCATCTCCGACAGTGCAGCTCTCCCTCAGCACTGCACTGGAGTGTCAGCCTAGCTTTATGTGCTCAAGTCCCTGGAGTGGGATTTAGAACCCACAACCTTCTGGCTCAGAGGCAAGGGTGCTACCCACTGAGCCACAGCTGACACTTACACAAGATCTACAGCACAGGAATAGGTCATCCAGTTCAACTGGTCTATGCCGGTGTTTATACCCTACATGAGCCTTCTCGCAATGCTCCATTTAAAAAAAAATAAAGCATTAATATTGAAAATATGATTATTAGACACTGGTAAACATTATCTGTCTTTTTTATGTCTTGTTTCCATTTTATATTTTCAACCTTTATATGATGTTACATTGTCTTGTCTGCGTACACGAAATTCTATTACACTGAAATCTTATTTCACCTCTCTAGCAGTTGGATATGAAAGGATTTTCTTGTAAAATAAGATTTTGCTGTACCCTCTATAATCAAATAGGATCCTGCAATCCCATAGGATCATTTCAACGTCTTGTAAGATTTTTAGTAACATGCCCCAGCATATGAAGTGCTTGCAGCCAATGTTCTCTGTAAGCTGTGCTTTGTTCCGTGAGGCTAGTTTCTATAAATGCGCGGTCCCTTTACATTTCTGCGCCTGTGCAGTATTTACAATGTAAAAGCCGGTGAGCAGCCTGCGCGGGACCTTTCAGATTACCGCACGGCCGTGCGCGCACCTTAGCGGGAACATTGCTTGCAGCAGGAATGCGCTTGTAGCATGAAATTGTTGTTTACATGCTAATGGGGTACAGCTACCTTGGTAGAAATGAAGGAGAAGCTGTTCAGTCTGGGAAATTCAATAGCTATGGGCTGTTTGTAGTTTTTTTAAATCAAAAACAACATTTCTTAAAGAAGTCCAAGTAAAACTGGAGGACAAAAGCAAGTAGTCCTTCAACCAGATCGCAGCATCCAAGTAACTTGTTCAATCGAAGTAAACCAGAATATATTGTGCTTCATCTACAGGTCTTGCACAACCAAGTCAGTAAAAACAGACTGGCTAAATAGTCACTTGAACTGTTTGTTTCCTTAGCATGAATTGTACAACGTGCAAAGATTTCATAAAGCAATGGAAGGTCATTTAAAAAACATGCACTTTGTACCAGGAAAGTAAATATTAAGCAGTCTGATTGTCCTGGTCATTTATTATTAGTCCACTGATGTGTTTCATGGACAAAGTCCATCCTTGCTGTGATGCTCTGCATTTCCCTGCCGATTCAACAAATTCCTTCATGGTACACTTCCTTTGGGATGGTGCTTCCTATAAACAGCCCAGGTCTTCTCGTACAGTTGTGTTCCTGTCACGATTTGTGTTCTTCCTGGGAGGCTGCAGTGGTAAACACTGCCAATTTTCTTTTATAGAGTGAATGGGTTAAGCACGCCACCATATCCATTGCATCAGTCAAGCAACTCGGTAAATCCTATTGAATAATATTTCACTCAAATTCTAAGGTAATTGTAATCCTAAAATAACTGCAATTTAATAAAATAACTTATCCTCACACTAGTTTTCATATACACATTAGAGAATATATTAATTATGAGTGTAATTAGATCATCATGTGAAGGATAAATGAAGCTAACTGTAATTTTTGTACAAGAAAAATTGTCATCCGCAGCCCGGGGGTCCAATAACGTATCACTTGTGAACATCAGAGAAGGGATGAACTGAATGATCGGGCATGATTTTAACTCCCAGGTGGCAATGTGGCAAAGAGAGCAGCATGCCGGTCCAGGGGCAGCAGCAGGCAGGCTCAGACGATTTTAACGGGCAAGTCACATTAACATGCCGCTTGCCGACTTGCTGACCAAAAGGGAAGCTGCTAAAATGGGGTCTGCAGGAGGCTGCCGCCGGGACCTGCAAGAATGGCCCCCGGCACAAGGTCAGTGTTCCCGGAGGGAAATCTCCATCGTGGGATGGGGAGCGGGAGGGGGGAAGCCCGGGCTAAGGGAGCACCAAGGTTTTGTTGTGTGAGCCGGATGAGCATTCCTGCTCCTCCTGGCCCACAAGAAAACTAAATTTAAAAAATTGAAAAACTTAACCTTGCTGGGTCTCTTCTAGCCCTGGTAGGCTTTGCCTGGCGGGAAAGCCTATCACCTCTCCCCTGCTTAGGCCTCAGGCTAAAATAGCAGATCGGGCCCGATGACATCATTGAAGCCCGATCTGCATATTTAAAGAGACCCTGTCAGATTTAATATTGCAGTCGGCCAGGTCGAGGTGGGAAAGGAGGGGGTAAGTCCCCTATTCCATTTTAACATCATTAATTGGGAATTTGACTGATTCAACAGTGTAGAAAAACAGACTGAGTAGCTTTAATATTCATTGAATTGTGTTCAGAAGATAAAACTCTACATCCCATGTTTATAAACTAACATTTGACTTCCTTGTTTCATCGTTCACTGTTCCCTGGCCAAGAGGGATGGGCTGGTAATCTGTTCTCAGGTCTCTGCCAATACTGCTCTGTACCCATCCACTAAGCAGTACCCTGGGATGACTCGTCTTCCAATATGCCCTCCTCCTCCATAGCCAAGCTGAAGGTCCTCTTATACGGAGAATCATGGATGAGGACTAAAGTCTTACAACTCCGTTGTAGGGCCGATGTAAGTTTTAAATATATATAAACTACATGGTATAAGCTGTTGTAAGGTTTCCAAAATTTGCAGATCCCCAAAACCTAAGGAAAAAGGACTTTGGAACTACCTCAGAGTGATAATATTGTATTTGGGCCTAACCTCAGAGACTGTAAGACCAAAAACCAAATTTTGGCATTTTAAAAACTATGTCTGGGCCTGCAAAGGAACAAGAGGTGGGTTCAACCTCTGTAAAAGCAGTTTTGGGTATTGCAGTTAATTGCATTGTCTGGGGAACCGGGATGATCTCACTCAAAGCCCCAGCACGCATTAACATTTTGACAATAGACCCTAGGAGAAGACAGTCCCACCCAAAACAACAGGTCCCATCAAACCGATTACAGGGCCCATCAAGAAACATGCATAATACAGAGCACCCAGGACTAAGCTATAGATCAGCCTAGGAACCCAAAACACAAAACCAATCAGCCAAGGAGATCAACAGGATGCAAACCATCCCAAAACCCATTTGACACTTACAGAGCAGTTACTGGTAGCAGGCCCGCCAAATTCAGACAATGAACTGAACAGATTTGGCGGGTAGATAAGGCCATATTCAATGGGTGAGATTGAAGGCATGTTAAAACCCAGTTAACGTGCTAGTAAATCGTTACTGATTTACGAGCCCACCAAAACTAGACAATGAACTGAACAGATTTGGAAGGTAGATAAGGCCACTTCAATTCTGTATAATTGAAGGCCCTCCAAGCACACACCAAGCAAGAAGAGAGAGAAACACCACAGTTCAAAGTCATTGGGCCGAGCAGTCAGTCACAACCGGTGGTCATCAGAAGGAGGAGAGACCAAGAAGAAGAAGGACCGAGCTGGAAGCGAGTCGGCATCGCTCACCACTCAGACACACCTGAGTCCAGCTCGCAAAGACACCACCTCGACGGACCCCCAACAACGGCCCCAACACAGTCACCCGGAGCAACAAGCAGCAACAAGTCACTGACGGCTCCACGAGGTCGACCGACACACCAACCAAGGCCTAAAGCCATCATGGAAACCAAAGGCCTCACGAAACCAACAACCGCGCATTACCCCCAACTGACTGGGTAATCGCAGGCCACCGCGACCAACAAAGACCAACTCCAGGGAAGAAAACCCGAAGAATTGCAAAGTTTCCACACTACAAACTACTCCTGACTTACCCCTGGGTAAGATTTTCCCCAAAGACTCTAAGCCCTACTGTTAAACTAAAGAAATTGGGTACTCACCAGATAAATCCATAACGACATCCTACCGCATCAGCGGACTCGCGAAGACTGACCAGAGACCCAGGTGAAGTCCTCTACCGCGTACGGGGTACGGCAGACACTAACCGCCATAAACAGCGAACCCCAAAACCGCGATTTAGCCCAACTGTCAAAGGATTGGTGAGCATTATCCCTGGTCCTTCAAAACCTAACTTAGCTAGTAAAGTGGGGTTGGGAGGGGTGAAGTATTGTTCTACTGTCATTTCCCTCGCTTGTACCGAGGTGTTCCCCACTTTTAGAGTGTTAAGAGTGTTTGTGTTGTGTTTTACTTTCTTGAATAAAGATTGAAGTTCTTTCATCAAACTCAGTTGTCTGCTGTACCTTTTGTATCACAACCCCCAAATAAGTCCAAGGTTTAGAACCAAGAGAGTGGGAGCGATTCGAACCGCTCAGAAGTCAAAGGTAAAGCTGACACAAAAACACCACCCCCTACACTTCTCTAATGACTGCCAGTACTAATCATTGAAAAGAAAGTGCAGATGTCTGTTCTCAGAAGTGACTGCACTCTTTTGTAACCAAGTCATAGTAGAATTTGCACAACATTATGTGATTTGATGCACTATTTTGTGCAATTAATTCACAGAACCTTGGATATTATATACAATGTAACATCAGCCTACTTGAAAATACCTCTATAACATGTTATGAACAAAAAACGCAGAGGAGATTTACCAGAATGGTTCCGGGGGTGGGGGATCTTAGCTACAAGGACAGGTTGGAGAAGCTGGATTTGTTTTCATTAGAGCAAAGGAGGTTGAGGGGTGATTTGATAGAGGTGTACAAGATTCTGACGGGTTTAGATAGGCTAGACGGGGAAAGGCTGTTCCCACTAGTTGATAGTACAAGGACTAGGGGACACAGGTTTAAGGTTTTGGGCAGGAGATACAGAGGGGACGTGAGGAAAAACTTTTTTACGCAGCGAGTGATGAGGACCTGGAACTCGCTGCCGACGGAAGTGGTGGAACCGGAGACACTCAGGGCTAAAAATTGAGTCGCGCCCCATTTGGGGCGCTAACCTCGCCGGGGCGCTACTTTTAGCGCCCCGAAAAAATTAGCGGCCCCGCGCCGGAACTTCAGTGGTTGCGCCCCAAGAGGGAAGCGGGGCGCCACTGGAAGCACCCCGCATCCCTCTTGGGGCGCTGCGAGGGAATATCCTGGCGCTACGTGCCGCGGTATTGCAGGCCTTCCTCCCCTTCTTAAAGGGGAGGGACCCTGCGCAGCGCGAACCGGGGCCCAGCTGGGCCCCCAGGGATCGGGAGTGCCGGCAAAAGAGCCCGGCACTCGAGAAGTGCCGGGCTCTTGGAGCGCAGCCGGCACTTCACGGTGGGGGGGCTTCACGGGGGCCGGGGACAGCAACGGGGGCAGGTGCTGGCAGGCGGCCAGCAACAAAAATGGCCGCCTGCCACCTCCCCTTTAAATATCGCCGCCCCGGCCGCACGTACGCCTCCCTGAACCCGTCGGACATAGCGTCTGGCGGTAAATCAGGGGGCGCGACTGAAGATCGCGGCTGGAGCGCGAGCGGGGTGCTGCGCACGGCGATGACGTCATCGCCGGCGGCGCAGCGCCACAGGGCGCTACCGGCTGGCGCCGCCGCTAACCTCCCGCTGAATTTTGCGGGAGGCGTGGGCGGCGCTGCGCCCGGGCGTTAGCTGCTTTACGCCCCATTAGCGCCCTCTTAAGGCGCTAACGGGAGGCGCAAGCAGCTGAATTTTTCCCCCTCAATGTTTCCAAGGGGAGACTGGATAGGCACTTGAGGGAAATAAACTTGCAGGGCTACGGGGATAGAGCGGAGGAATGGGACTGGCTGGATTGCTCTCCAGAAAGCCGGCATGGACTCGATAGGCTGAATGGCCTCCTTCTGTGTTGTTATGACTCTATGGGGGAAAGATTGAATTGCGCCCCCTTTGGGGCGCTAACTTCACCAGGGCGCTACTTTTAGCGGCCCAAAAAATTAGTGTCCCCGCGGCCGATATTCACTGGTAGCACCCCAAGAGGGAAGCGGGGCACTACTAGAAGCGCCCCGCCTCCCTCTTGGGGCGCTGCGAGGGAATATCGCGGCACGCCGTGCCACAGCGCCACTCGCTGCAGCGCCATGCGCTGCGGCACCTCGCACCGAGGTACTGCGGGCCGTCCTCCCCTTCTTAAAGGGGAACGCCTTGCGCAGCGCAGCTGGGCCGCCAGGGATCAGAGTGCCGGCAAAAGAGCCTGGCACTCAAGAGAAGTGACGGGCTCACGGAGCGCAGCCGGCACTCCACGGGGGGGCTGCAGAGGAGGCCGGGGACAGCAACGGGGGCAGGTGCTGGCAGGCGGCCAGCAACAAAAATGGCCGCCCGGCACCTCGCCTTTAAATAGCGCTGCCCCGGCCACAGGTAGGCCCCCCTGACCCCGTCGGACATAGCGTCCGGTGGTAAGTCAGGGGGCGCTACCGAAGATCGCGGCCGGGGTGCTGCACACGGTGATGATGTCAATACCAGCGGTGCAGCGCCACGGGGCGCTAACTGTTACCGCTGCCGCTAATCTCCCGCAGAATTTCGCGGGAGGCGTTGGCGGCGCCGCGCCCGGGCGCTAATTGCTTTGTGCCCCTTTAGCGCCCTCTTAGGACACTAACGGGAGCCGCAAAGCAACCGAACTTTTCCCCCTATGACTCTATTTTTTTCTGCATGAATGGACTAACCTCAAGCTAGTCACGTGGCGATGTCACCTATAGCTTCCCTTCTGTGGAACTGAGCACTGATGCAATGATACATATTTGAATCAACTAATATAACAGCACTGGGATAATGTGCACTGGTTGGTGAACACTATCCCAGAGCTGAATTAATAATCCTTTTATAATAAACATTCCTTGCCCAACGCTTTTTCTTTCATGTGTGCGATAATCAGCGATTCAATGGAATGCCATTCATGTGGATTTTAAGTGATGACAAGCAGGACAACAGTTCTTGCAAACTACTAGTAAAGTTCTTCATTTAAAAGGCTAACATCAGCAGTTTAAAATAAATCCTTGTCAAGTATTCTGTAAGAAACTGCTTTTGTCCCAGCAATGAACCGATGATAAAATGAATAATTAGTTGGGGATGAGAGTGGAGGCTGGGATTTGATGTTAGCCAGCCCCTGCAGACTGAGAGCCCCAGTGTATCAATTGATGTGTCTTATTATTCCTATTGTTAAAAAGGAGCATCTTTTGGTGTGGTGGTTCCACTGCTTTTGATTCCCATTCTGTCTGAAATGGAAATAGTGTGCAGCATGTGTTGCACTTTATCATTTCATGTTGTTCAAACTGCATCCATAGGTATGGAATAAATTATGTCCCATTTCATTTCATCATCTCACAATGCTGTGGTACAGTTCTGCTAACAGCTTGATTGCTTATACATTCTGTGGTTCAAATGGTGATAAGTTTAAGACGTGGTGATCACTGCACGGTAGGATGGCTGTGAGACTTTGACATAAAGATATTTTGTTAATTTAAAAGTGGCAGTTTGAAAAATACTGTTTCTCTATAATGGGCTCTATAAAAAACAATAATGCGAGATTTGTTTGAAGGGAGTTTCTATTTATACTGACATTATTTCTCCCAGCTCGCAGGAGAAAGTTACTGTCATTTATTACAACGGAATTCTTTAGAAGCAAAATTTTAGAAGTGAAGAGAGCTTCTACCGTACAAAACGGTTCTGCCCTTGCTATCTCCCAAGACCTGCTGCCGCAATGACAGAAGAACACAAGACATAAGAACACAAGAAAATATGAAACAAGAAAAGACCACTTAACTTATTTGATGCATTCCTTCTGTAGGCCAGATACATCTTATCCCGTCATGGACTTCATTTGTTCAATCTCCAATGGGAGATTGCACAGGCAACTTCTCCAAGATAAAGTTCTGCAAAATTGCTCCCCAACAGCATTATCTTCAGGACATTGATCTGATAGAAATCAAAGCACACGATTTTCACACTATACAGGTCGTTGGTCAGACTGCATCCTGTACCCAGTTTTTGGTTCTCTCCACATGGTGGGTAATATAGTGACCCTTGGTGAAGGTCCAGGGGAGAGCCACAAGAATAATTCCTAGCTTAAAGAACCTCAGCTACTCTGAAGTGTTTAGTCATGATGCTTCGGCCATCATAATGCGGGGCAAGCTTGATGGACCAGCTGGTCTTTTCTTGCTCATCAGTTTCGTATGCTTGAATATGACGGTCAACACAATTCAACTTTGAGTGGTTGCATTTGACAGCGCGCATCCCACCCACCGGCCACTCATATGTGGCCCGGTTGAAAATATTGTGGAATTATAGAGGGTGATTTTCATCTTCAGGTGTGAGACAGTTCGGGGCTGATTTCAACTTGGCCAAATTGATGTTAATGAGGTACTGATGACCACAAAATGGGGTTAATAGACTTGCTGCCCTGTTAATGTCGACACTCTGTCCTTCCACGGTACCAGCAGCACAAGAACCATTGTGTTTCATATTCACTTGATTACCAATGTCTGTACTTATTTCTATAACCTTCAATCCTCTTAACTGCTTTTGTTATTGGGATTCTATTCCACATATGTACTATTCTGTGAGGTAAGAAATTCCAGTCCTATTACAATCTTACTTGAGGCTTTAAATTCTGCTCTCTTGTTTAAAGTTTTGAAATCACGCTAATTAAAATAGCTTGTGTACACCACCAATAGCAATTACTGTCATTGTTTTAAAAAGCTACCTTATGCCTTTTCTGTAAGTCTTTCTTCATAGCTTAGAGCCCTAAATACCATCTCACTCTTCTCTGAACACCTTTTGATACATTCATCTACTGAAGGTACATTTCCCAAAAGTTCATTCAATATTCAAAATGCCCTTTTATCCATGAGTTATACAATGTTAAAATAACCTGTTTGATTTATAATCAAGCACCTTTGAGGTGTATCCAAACACTTGATTAATCTTGCAGCTTCATATTGACTGGAAATATTCATTGAATGGCCAGTAATCAGACTCAAACCCTTGTCCTTTTCCACCTTTTGTAATGGACATCCATTCATTGGGTTCCACATTCACATTTCTTGTTTCAATTTGCATTACCTTATATTTGTTTCCATTGAAACCTAGCTGCCATTCCTTAGCTCGCCCACTTAATTGGTCCAAATCCCTTTCAAAATTATCAATCTCTTATACCTGTTACCTGGCTACGTAGCTTGGTGCCATCAGAAAACTTCATGCTACAGGAACTCTCTTCCTCCATATCATTTATAAATAGTCAGAACATCAAGGAGAACCCAGCACAGACCTTTATGGAGAACCACTAGTTATGGCCACAAGTAAGTTTATATAGGGCAGAGGGTATTGGGTTAAAGTTAGGCAAATGCAGTGTAGTTAAGATGCCTCATGTTATTGAAGGGATAATTACTAGTCCTAGCCCCTTTAGGGCTACCCCGGATCAGGCGTATTCCCCAGACGTTCACTTTCAACTAAAGTTTGAGGTAGCCGAATCCTAAAGATGCTTAATTGGGTCTAAAGGTCCAGACTATCTCTCCCTAAAGGAAAGGAACAACCTGAAGATGTTACTGTCCTCCAGAAAGCACTTTTAATAAGTTTAGCTAGACTGTAACATTCCGGATAATATGAGGGTCCGGAAAACTCCCTCAGAATTCTGCAACTCCTCACCAAAGAGTGTACAGAGATTGAGTTCGCGAGTTTGATACAGAAGTACTATGTGAGACAATTTTTAAAATATATAGATTTATTAAAGAACCGATATGTAATTTATAGTTGGTGATTCAATCGCAACATTAACAGTTCCAAAAACAGAAATCTTTTACAATCTTATTATCAGAGATCCTTATTCTCAAATCTTAACTTCACTAGTTTTACAGTTCTTAGTTTATTCCAGGATATCCACCAAAATCAAATACAATACCTTGATCCCCGAGATACAAAGAGTTGAAGATTTATAGAGCTAGCTCTGAAGCTGAGAATCGCTTTGCCCCTTTACAGCGAATCTATCCTCCCATTTGAAAGTTCAATTTTTATACACTTTTGCAGTGGTATTTCCTTTGAAGTTTTCTGCTGATGTAAGCTAATTATCTCTAGTCATTTTTCTGCTGACCCCTGCTATTTTTACAGGTAGATCAGCTGGTAGCATTAAGAATTATGTCTCTACCTTTAGGTGCTCGAAGCTTATCATAAAAACAATGTGATGGCTGGTGCATCTATTTGATATCATTTTTACCAAGGTCTTCTATGCAATTCTTTAGTCACCTCAGCTGATTGCAACACAGAATCGTGTCTCCCGTGTTTCATTTAATGTCATTTTTACAAAGGCATATGTTTCTTCTTCTTTTATGTGCCTGTTTACAAAGTGTACTTTAAAACAACTTAACTGGGTGTACCATTGTGTTTTTTCCAATGCTGCAGACTTTCAGGAACCTCCAACCTCCTGTTTCAATAAGGTTATTGATTCAGTGTCAACAACTTATCTTATCTCAATAGCCTGTATGCTGTTTACAGCTTCTCCATTGTTAGGTTTTTAGATTTTCAAGCCCAGTTTGTCACATTACAAAGGCCAGAATTATTTCATAGAATGGTGTATTTTTCTGAATATAGTTTATTCCTTCACATTATGGGGCTAGCAGTAGGATCTAGCCCCAGAAGTTGACAAACCAATCAAATGGAATGGGCTAAGGAGAGCTAGATATGGCCTTTCTCTCCAAAAAAAAATCAGTTTAGCATCCAGAGCAATTCCAAGCTGTGCCATTTCTACTTTGCCCATTCCATTCTATGGATTTGTTAACTTTTGGGGTTAAAGCTATAACATTGGGCATCTTACCTACACTGGAGGTGCCTAGCCCCAACCTAATCCTCTCTGTCTTATATAAACTTATTTATGGCCTGGCAAACCAATGGTAGTATAACTCAAAAGAGTTATACTACCATCACTGCAGGGTGACAAGAATAGATTACTATTTGCATGCCGACTCTTTTCTACCCCAGTGATCCATGTTCAACCCTATCTGGTACTTCTGCTAAAACTGAATTTAAAACTTCAGTTTAACTTTGTTGTTTGCAATGGGAAATCTGTGACAGCTTGTGAATTACGATGCCATTGGGCTGGTGTGTAGAGTTTGTGTTTCAGAGGTATGCAAATTAAATATCGATTAACAGCCCATTCCAGTATTCTCTAAAAATCTATATGATAATCTTAAAGTATTGTATTTTACTGTCAATATAGTCTTAATTCATCTTCACCTGGTGGCCAGGGTAAGAATGGACAAAGCTCATTAGACAGCGCAAAGTGAGTTTAAGTAACATCAGTCCCAGACCCATGTGTACTGGACCTTCTGGTTCAGCAGGCAGGTACCAAACAGCTTGCCAGATCATCCTTGCCCTTGACTTTGCATTAAGGAACTAATTTAACTAATGTGCTTCAAGTGAGTAAATATTGAACGAGAAAATCCTAGTTTTCACTAAGTGCTTCAAAACATGTGCTGTTTATTAAAGAGTGATAGGTCACATAAAAACATTCGGCAGGGTTGGCAAATCACACGTTAGAGGCACCCTGTGGATTTAATTCTCTGTTTGTCACCAATTCCGAGTCCCTTGTCCTGTGCGATTCAGTAGTGGAACCCCATGAGTGATCAAGGTCAGGGGCAGAATCTTTTTTTTAAAAAAAACACTTTTGGATTGATTTTGATAAATGTTGCCTCTTTTCAATTCATTCCACTATCCTCCTTAAACCGCTGTTAAGATCGCACTCTGGGACTTGTTACTACGATAAGCTTTACCTGGAGCACTATGTGGAATAGCTGATGTTCTTCACAGGCCAGGGAAAGTTCCTTTAGCTTTGTGTACCTTTGGGGCAAACTGCATTTCTCTCACCATTAAAATGTTTTGCAGCGCTTACTGCAGCATTTTTAACTTGATCGTAGCGCTTCAGTTTCTGTCCCTTTGGGCTTGAGTTGATAGCACATCTATCATGACCTTTGAAGGGCATTTAAGAAACCCTAACTAATCAATTCTGCTGTGGTTCAATTAATTTATCTTAATCTCTCACGTGTTCTTTCATTTCTTAATCATTAAAAAATGCAAGACTTTTCTGAAATTAACCAGTACAGTATACTGCTCTCAATTAACAAAGCAGGAAAAGGCAAAATAGAAAACAAATATAGGAATCATTAAATCTTACAGCACAAAAGGAGGCCATTCGGCCCATTGTGCCTGTGCCGGCTCTTTGAAAGAGCTTTCCAATTACTCCCACTCCCCTGCTCTTTCCCCTAGTCCTGCAAATGTTATTGCCTTATCCAATTCCCTTTTGAAAGTTACTATTGAATCTGCTTCCTGCACCCTTTCAGGCAGTGCCTTCCAGATCATAAGAACTCACTGCTTAAAAAAAAATTCTCAGCATCTCCCCTCTGGCTCTTCTGCCAATTATCTTAAATCTGTGTCCTTGGTTACTGGCCCTTCTGCCAGTAGAAACAGTTTCTCTTGTCAGTACATTTCTTTAAGACGGTAATATATTCAGACTATTTCCTCCCAATCTGTGTGAGGCCAGCATTTTTGCCTGCAATCTGTTGCCCATGGAGGTGAAATTCAATGAGCTGACAAGTAAATATACATAAAATCTTGAATTCAAATTTTGAACACTAAAGCCCCGATTTTAGCCTAACCCACCCAGGTTCAAATGGCCATTTTACACCCGTTTGATTTTACTCTCCATTGACTTTTATGGAGCGTAAACTGGGCGTGGTGTAAAATGGGTGTCCGAGCTGAACCTGCCCCGTTCCTGCCAGGCGGATTTGATGAAAAACGAGGCTTTTCTTCTTTGTAGTGATTTTTCTTTCTTTATTCTTGTACTTTTCATTCTCTAGGTTTCCCTGAACTATGCAGCATACCTGGAGCCAAGAAACTGGGCAAGTGAAATGCTAGTAGACTTCACTCAATGCCACTTTGTAAATGGCTGCCAGCAGGTGTGCAGGACCGCCATCGCCTAACTTCTCCTTACTTTTAGAGAAGTGCATGGCTTCCATTCAGCACCACTGAGATTTAGAACTAATTCTTGTCTGAAAAACAGGCGGCCAGCACTTGCTTGAAAAACAGGCAGTTGAAAATCGGGAAGTGGGCTGGGAGGGGGGGGGCCCTCAGCTGCCCCATTGGTGCCCAAGGCCTCCGTGATACAATTTTCAGATGGCGGGCAATTTTCCGCCCTCTCACAACAGGTGAATTGCAGCGGGCTGCCTGCTCACCGGAGCAGTCAAATGAGACTTAAGCCAAAAATGGGTCAGGCCTCCCGATGTCTGCTTTAGGCGGGCGCCATGGCCGCTCCACCGACTTCAAGCCCGTTTCAAGCAGAAGTTGAAGAGCATTATATAGGGCAATCTGGGGTGCAAATCAGCGCCCTGCCATTCGGAAATCCGACGCATTGTGCCACTATTCTGTTATTTTATGCTATTCATATATTCATACATCTCCTACCTGTTAATTGCAGGAATATCAGCCTTGACTAAATCAGCCTTTTATGATATCTTAACAAAGAATTTTTAATTGGCCAAATTCATAAATGGACACTTAATGTACTTGTACTACATTTCTGTGCTATTTTTACACAGGCGTTAATCATTTTACAATAAATGGGCTAATATCTGCATATAAATAGCACACACAGGAATATAGTACTATTGTGTTAAAAATTCATATGTGAACTTCACTGATTAGAAACTCTTGCCTGCTTTTAAAACGCTTACTTCAGCCACAACCCTGCAAATTAGTTTCCAGTGTCTGAAGGGAATCGATTGTTCTGTACAATGACATTTAGCTGTCTTTTCCCGATACATTCAAGAACATTGGGCTCTCAACTGGAGGAGCAGAGTCTGAAATCCAAATTTGGGTTACATTCACATCTGGACTTAATTTAGAAAGTGTATTTTCCATGTTGTTTGGGGGTTGAGACAGACAAAAGAAAAGCTCATGAATGGTCCCTCCTGCACTGATGAGCGCTTGTGGGTGAGTGTCCCAAGGAGCAAGATTAACAATCCCGCTGGAGATAACTGCAGGCCGGCATACCTGATCAAATTGACTTCCCAACTGAGCATTTATGCACAAACACAATTTTTATTTCTTTTTTTGGATTAGGACATGGTGAGAAATTGTGGAATAAGCAAGGAAAATAAGTTCTGTGAAATTAATAAAGGAAAGCCTTTTGAAAGGAGATAAGCGAGTTCTAAAACTTGTATGAATGGGAATGCCGTAAAGTAACATATGATTCGACTAGTCAGAAAAAGTAATGAACCACAGAAGATAATTGATGTAGAGTTGGGTGGGGGTGTTTAACAAAAAAAAGTCATCCCCTTGGATTACCAGAACTGCATTCTATCTTCCCCTCTGCCTCCATATTGTAGCTTTGAAATTAGTCAGGAGTTTTTCTTTTTTGTTAAATCAAAGATCGTATGGGGATCAATTTTATCCTAACTGGTGTGCTGGGAAACCCACTGCCAAACGATAACGTTCCAAACAAAATCGTATCCAGAATTCCAAACATTCCACAGTGTCCTCTCGATTCTCAGCTACCTCTGTAAGGCCCCATTGGTGCCAGATGGAAGTCCTGTCATTAACTCGAATTTCAGGCAAAGGACCTGCATTGAAAATATTCTGAGAGCCTGCCTGGCCCTTCCTCCTCAGAACCACATGCACCTGGAACATGTGTGAACCTGGGTGAAATGCCGTTTTTACACCTCACCTGATATTACTCTCTATTGACTTCAATGGCGAGTAAAATCGGGGCTGCGGGGGGGGGTGTAAAACCATTGTTGCACCCGATCATGTCAGCTTCCCGACAGGCAGGTTAGATGAAAATTGATTCCATCTGCCCTTCATCGCTAATCAGTGTTGTTCTGAGATGAGGAACCAAAGTAAAAAGTCGTTAACACTCATGACATTGAGGAAAACTGAGCTCATGAGACATCAGCTGACAATATCCAAGTGCAAAATATCTACCTGCAAAAACTCTCCTTGCGTTACACAGTGGGGTGTGTTATAAATGTGTATTGTTATAACATGAGCACAGCTGGATTTTGGCATGTTTACTTGAGCAATATACTGATGCCTGTTCCAGATACAGTTAGCACGTTCAATGCCCTGAAGGAGGAAGCAAAACGAGAAATGGTTCTCGCTGTGTTATTTTGCATGGTTGTCACTGTTATGCATATATTTTCTATGATTGTGTATGAGTATTGAGGTAAGAATTAGCCCGTAATTACTTCTTTTATGACCCTTCCTGTTAGATGCTTTTGCACTTAGCATGTTGTTTGGTCAACTATGCTAGGTCATTGCATCAGAATTAGGCGGAGAAATTCAGTTATCAGGTGAAATTGGCATTGGGTTGAAAACGCCGTCAGCTCCAATTTTGCACATGCTTCATTTTAATATGCATGGTGAGCTGCCAGTGCTCCTCGTGCTGTTTATTGGCAGTTCTCCGATTTAGGGGGGCTGGAAATCTGGCGTCAGTGACACACTTTAAAGGCAACCTGCACCTACTAAAGAGGGGGTGCACTTTGGCTGCTGTGAGCTGATTTTCCATTGCACAGTCAAAAATGGCAAGCATAGGAGCTGCAGCGATGGCCCTGCGATTCTCTGATGCTGCACTGAAGGTGTCGGTGCAGGAGGAGGGAGCTGCTATTTCCTCCTGATGACCCAAGTGTCTTTGCGTTCAAAATTAGGGCATTAATCAGCTGGGCATAAGGAGTGGTTGTGAAGGTAGGAGGGACTGTTGGTGCATTGGGAGGAGAGATAATTCAATAAACTTTTCATTGATTAGTTGCTAACACAGAACTGTGACAGCAGGCAGCATCGCTGGCCCTCGCTCTATCCAATCGTCGTCAGCTGTCTGGGCTTCCTGTTCATCTTGCTCCAAGAGGTGACTCCAAGCTCTTTCCCCTTTGCAGGGCGAAGTTGTGGCGAATGCAGCAGACCAGGATGATTCTCGAGACCCTCTCAGGGCGGTACTGAAGGATCCCTCCAGACGGTGGTCCAAGCAGGGGAAACCTCCGTTTCAGAACACCAATGGTTCACTCCATGAGCGCTCTGGTTGCAGTGTGGCTTTGATTGTAGCGCTGCTCACCATCTGTGCTCAAGTTCCTGAAAGGAGTCATGAGCCAGGTATTAAGAGGGTAACCTTTGTTGCCAAGCAGCCAGCTTCGGACTAGACCGTCTGGGTGGCAGACAAAGGCATTGTGACAATTGCTAGGAAACTGGACCCAGACCTGTATTATCCACTGCCTGTGGTCACACACCAGATGCACATTCATAGAGTGGAAACCCTCCCTCTGTTCATGTATACTCCTGGGTCTTCATATCTTTGAGCACGCAGGACAATGTGCGTGCAGTCAATTATCCCCTGGACTACTGGGAAGCCAGCAATTCAGGCGAATCCCAAAGCTCTCTCCTGTTGCTTGGCAGCTTCCATAGGGAAGGTGATGAAATTGTTCCCTTGTTGAAGAGTGCATCTGTTACGTGCCTTATACAGCAGTGCACTGCAAATTGACCGATATTACTGATGTCACCTGTTGCAACCTGGAATGACCCTGAGGCATAGAAATTGAAGGCCAAAGATTCCGTAACTCTCACAAGCAGTGATGCGTATGTCCTGTTGTTGGGCTCTAGTTGTTGCTGCAACGGGTGACACAGCTCATTCACAGCCTCTCTGGACCACTCAAGTTGAGGTAGGAGATCCTGTTGCAAAAGACCCATGTGCTGTAAGGCCTCTTACTCCCTTCCCTTATTTGCCCTTTGTTGGAAGCATCTGTAGGTCTTCACGGTCTTGCTCGCTGCTGATCCTCCTCATCCTCCTGCACTCCCAGAAACGTACCCATTTTTGAACAGACGATGTGCTAAAACTACAATAAGTCACTTTCCAGAACTTTTCCAAACAAACATCTCCGTCACGGAAACCAAAAACCTCCAAGCCTACCAGCAGCCTAAACCGACTAACCAGAGACACAACTAAGTGCAGCTGAGGATCCCTTCAGATATCACTGATGCAGCCTGCCTGCCGAATGTTGGTGCCAGGAATTACTGTGTAGGCCTAGAAACTGGTGAATCTGTCGTTCTCCCAATTCAATTTTGCAAAAGGTTCCTTCAACAAGCGAAAGACCCTTGCATACATATTTTACTGACTTCAGCAATGGTCGGCCAGGGTCACTTCACCTGAACCAATATGGTGACCGCTAAACTTTCGGGGCAGATCGAGGGTGGGATAACGCTGCCTTAAACTTGTCCCCGCTACACTCATTTCATGCCTCAAAATGGAGCGAAATGCAGCCCAATTTCTCCCCCTTAGTGTTGCTGCTGGAGTGTGGCAAGTCATATATATGGTTGTGACAAGTCATACATGTACCCATTGTAAATGCTATTTCTAATGTTCCTAGCTTAATTAAATACTTAAATTAAATATTATAATTTTCTTAACTTACCGCCCACCATTATGGCAATGAACTGCACAATATCACTATTGCTAAAATAAAACTCCCACCCAAGAACAATGTTTTAGAAAGTAGCATCCGATTGAAAACATATACATTTGAATTAAGAGTTATGTGATTGATTTAAATTTTGAATTACCATGAAGATCAGGATTTCCTCAAATTTGCTAACTTCAATTACTTGAAATCACAGTACACTCATAACAATATCAAAGTAATGAATGTTAAACTCTTTCAAAATCATCTTCTCTCTATTATCCAGTGCTTTTCTTCTTCCTAGTTCATCGTTTCTCTGTTGGCTCTTGTATTTTTCATCTCTTCTCTTCTCCCTTGTGTTCCTCACATGAACATGGACTCACAACATAAAAACTGCCTCTTATTTGGCAGTAACTGGTATTAAGTTGACCCAGAGAGGCCACAGGATGGCTGATGTGGAAAATGGAAACATTTTCGATTGATGCAGTAGGCGTGCTCTTCTCCGGTTGAGGCTGAAACCCATTGCTAGGACAAAGTAAAGGGACCTTTACTCTACATTGAATTATCTCACCTGGGAGTGCCTGATTTTGACCCTTTTCCAACACTAAAGTGCCTCAGCTTGAATTCATACATTAAAAGTTATATTAAAAAAAGTAGGTGCAGAATCTTTTGCCGCTCAATGGGGGTAATTTTCAACTTGGGCAGTAACCTGGCAGTGTGGATCGCCCACACGTTGTAGAACCTGCCCACTCCACTGAAATCAATAGAATGAAAACTGAGCAGGTTCCAGTAACAACGATCTGCTCTGCCAGGTTACTGCTCAGGTGACGAAGTTGAAAATTACCCACAATGTTACTAATTCACAGAATAAATACTGTACTCTGGAAGAAATATTTTCAAAATGCATAAAAGTGTGTTAATTATTAGGCACACCATCATTTCCATAATGTTGTATTAAGAGGAAACTCCATGAAAACAACTCAAAACAGCACATTATTAAAGCGTTTAATATCTTCTTTATTTCTCCTGTTCTAAGAAGTAGGTCACCTGTCCACTTTCTAACTAGCCAAGAGAGTGGGTTGGTGGGGTGGGATGGGGTGGCAGGGGAGAGCTGCCCCATTCTCAAGACTCTTCATTCCTGTTCTTTAGTGGACTGCTAAGGAAATCAGATACTCAGGGGTGAATGCCTGCCATCCACCATCCCATGGATACTCCAACTCACTGTGCCACTGAACTACCCTAAAGTGCCAATTTTTGAAGTAATTGATGTTCCTGAGCTGGTTCAAATTAATAAAAGAAATGGTCATTAATAGCACCATCAACTTCATCATTAGTTTGTCTACCTTGTATACCAACATCAGCTATGCCAATAACATTACTGTAGAAGTGAACATGTCCATCTTTCATCAACACTGTGTTGAAATAGAATGGTTGGGCTGTAGATAGTATTTCATATCATTCATATTATCATGCTACTACCATTGCTGCAAGTAACTTCTTGTCTCCTCTACATTTGAAGCTGTATAACAAAGCTGTCCACTATGAAGGAAGGTTCAAAGTTGCTTAGTGAGTCGCAATCAATCAGATAAGTGTTGTTTCCTTTGGGGAATCATGAAAGCCTACACTTTCAAAATGATTTGATTGACTAGTGAAAGTGACATGGGAAGGAGGCCAAGAAATTTAATTGCAATGAATTGGTTAAACCCATTTAAGGAATAATTTCCAATTGAAGAATAGATACAAATAGAAGCGTAGAAACGTTAGCACAGCAGATCATTTGGCTCTTCTTGACTGCAATGAATTTAAGCCCTTCTCACAGGCTGATTGTATATAGTCCCATTGTAAAGTTTCGCAATTATCGCGATTCAAAATAACAAGATAGAAGCAGATTCGTTTGATCAGTTTTATTAAACAAAATGCTGTCCTGATAATAAAGGACACAGAAGCCTGTAAAATGGCCACCGAGCATCGTGGCAGAAGCTTCCAGAAACACAGTGGGCAGGCAAGATGGCGTTGAATATACATTTAGTATAAGATTGGATCATACTCGGTAAACACTAATAAAGACAGGATGCAATCCGTTTCCATTTGAAACAATAGCAAAGATATAAGTGCTGGAATCGTTTTCCATGCACAAGTAAGGATCATTGTACTGGGCAATCGAAGGCCCATCCAGACACATCAATACACAAATACCCCCCCGGCTCTACAATGAGAGAGACATCGACGGGTGATCAAACAAATATTCGGGGGCCCCCAAAACCAGTCAGGGAGACGATTCATACACATCCTGGCTGGGTCAACATTGGGGAAAACATTAACGGATAGTTGGCCAGTTTCAGGTGCTACCGAAACCCGTTAAGGAAGATAACCGCCCCATGCTGGGAGTTTTGAGTGCCAATATTACACAAAGGACAAACATTAAGATTTGAGCGGGAGATAAGCGGAACACAGCACTATAACTATAGTGAACAAATGTCCATCGCTCTCTTATTCTCTTATCTCGCTGCTGACTGCTGAACTCTTATTCTCTTATCTCGCTGCTGACTGCTGAACTCTTATTCTCTTATCTCGCTCGACCGCTGGCTGAAGCTCTTCTTTAGGGCTGGACTCTGTTGACTTTTGACTTTTAGCCGTACTGGTCGGTTATTCGAATGTTGGGTGGAGCTTACTCGGAACGAGCCGCCCCGACAAGGGCAAGTAACAGGGTGCACCATCCCGAGTGTCGGTAAACGGTGTCTGGACCCGAAGGCCCGAAGAGACAAGACGAAACGACAAGAAAAGAAGAAGAATCCACGTGCTGCCACGGTCAGTAAACCCCGACCGCGCCCGAAAATACAAGAAAGACTCTTCATTGAAATCTACCGAAAACCGGTGTCGGACACAGGAAGGCTCTTCTTTGAACCTTGTCCAAGTTCTGTCGAGTTCTTCATGACAACAGGGAGTCTGGCCTGCTTGTCGCAGCAGCAAAGATAAACAAGTGGGGTACAGAGACCCTTCCAAACACGTGACAGTCAGGTGCTGCAGCGAAACGAGCCGAGTGCCTCACTTTAAAAATTCTCCAAAGTAACACGAGTGGTGAGCATGTTTCCTGATCCTACAAATCTAGACGCAGTGTAGGTATTGATAAGGGAGGGTGGTTTTATTAAGGATAAAGTATAATGTGTTCCCCTTTTTACGATGTGCCGTGCGTTCTTCATTTCCCTAGACCAAGCTTTATGAATGTATGTATACTTGTACTCTCGTTAATTTGCGCCTATGACATGTACTTCATGATTTTGGACGCTATGCAATAAAGATTTCCATTTCATACTATTCAAGCGGGTCTATTTGAGTTTTCTCTGCATTATTGCTCCTGCACCTAAGTCCAGTGTTAGAACCGTAAGGGCGAGTGGGTCGAACCACTCACAGGTGCTTATTGCAATAAGGCTGGCCGGAGACCAGAGCAAGCAATAGTATTAGGCAACGAAGGCCTAACCTCGCACCAGCACCGTCTGAGGCACGACAAAACCCTTACACCATGTTCCTGCTTTCTGCCTTTCTCCAATGTATGTTAAACACAGACAAAATGTGTTGTGCATAACAATGACATGAATTCAAAACAATAGCCAGGATGTCACCGGAAAGGGAAATAGGAGATACTTTAAACTTAACACACGAGGAAAACTGTTAACATGTCATGTGGCAATAACAGGCATCACAGTTCACCAACTGGGCATACAAAACTAACAAAAGAGGCAATAAGAGTTATTGATCAATGCCATACAAGAAGTGATGTAATAAGCATCATCCAAGCTCTGGGAAAGAACTTGTTCCTGTGTTGTGCATGTGTCTTTGCTGTTTCATGCACCACTGCCATTTCTATAAACTGTAGCCTGAAAATCAGATAATTGCACACCATTGCAAGACATTTCGTATTATTTATAGTATCTGCAAGTGTACAGTCATCAGTGGGGACAGGAATTATAATGGCCCAGAAATTGATCTCGCTCTGTTCCCGCGGGGGTAAGGAGCAGACGCGATCTCTCACTCCGCGTTGGCTTTTTCAGATCCAGCTTGCACGAACTTGATGTTCCAGACATCAGCTGGGCAGTGCTTGCGTATCCCACCGGCGTAGTGAATTCGTGCGAGCTGTGGGATCACGTGACTCAGTTAGAGCCAATGGCAGCACACCATCTTCCATTCATAAGTTTCACATACGTGCTGTGAAAGCTATGAATCTTACACCCCCCCAAAATAACAGCTAAACCTCAATTAAATTTTTAAAAAAAACCATCACATTAATAAAATAAGTATAGTTAAATAAATTAACCATTTTAAATAAAAAATTACATTTTTGAAAAAATTAAAAATCTTTTAAAAAGTTATAAAAATAAACTTACCTGTCTTTAAAGTCTCTAAAAAAGATATACCTGTTAAAAAAAATTCAAAAAAATACTTAATTCACTACTTACCTTCTTAAAAGTGGGTCTTACTCCTCCTTTTTCCATTTCTAAAATCTTCCGTCCTTACCTGCGCGTCCAAAGCACTAAGTGCACAGCGTGCGCGCAGCCTGTAGCGCGCACGCGATGCACCGAGGAACCGCCCCCTTTTCCAAAGACCAAGTGCCGGTTTTCAGCGCATGCGCAGGGCATGCAGAAAACCGGCAATTGGAGAGAGAATACGCGAGAGTACGCAGCGGGATCAATTTTTGGCCCAATATCACAGAACCGCAGTCATCAGCCAACAGAAATGAAGGGGAATGAAAACTGATTCCAGGTTGTAAATAATGTTATGGTAGCATTGTGGAATGATTCCTAGTACAGCTGGAAGGAGATGGCATCATGACTGTCAATATTACAAATCTACAGTGGGTTGAAACACGGTTCAGTCACCACTAGGATGCCAGTTTAAATTCATCCCTAACTGATGGGGTCTAAGGGGGAAAAATTTGGCTACTTACCGCCACGAGTTACGCTGGTTTCCGGAAAAAAAAAGATGGCCGTCACTCTCACGCCCTTCTCTGGCATGGGACTCGACTGCCGCCATTTTGGTGAGGGCAATAGCACTGCCGATAGCAGGGCTGGCCCATGGCATGCAAATATGGAGAACGTGATCTCAGTTTATGTGCCACACTCTGCAAACTTGGACCTTTGCGCTGAGTCCTAAGCTCGCTCTGGAAAGACTGATAAAGACACTGTCAGCACTTCTTAAAGGGACACACACATTTAAGCTTTTGGCTGGGTTTTTATATTTTATTGAAGTAGTGGCTTGGTGCAATGTATGTTAAAAGTTTTTAAAGTGTGCAGGGAGTGCGGCTGAAGTCTTGCAAGGCCTTGGATGGTAAAGGAAGGCCTCTGAGAAGACAGAAAATGCAGCAAATACTCAGCAGGTCAGGCAGCATCCACGGAGAGAGAAACAGAGTTCACATCTCAGGTCGTGATGCTGCCTGACCTGCTGAGTATTTCCAGCATTTTCTGCTTTAATTTCAATTTTCCAGCATTCCACTCACAGAGGGAAGAGGAAGACGCAGAAGAGGAAGGCGCAGAAGAGGAGAAAGCGGAAGAGGAGGAAGCAATCCAGACAGACCTTTCTGGCCGGGATATCCGGGATGGAATCATCTACCTGTGGTACCAGTGACCACAACCCGTATTCCCTTTTTAACATTTGTCCCACACCTTACCTTCCCTCTGTTACTGACCATCACAGCATCCTCTTGGCCACAATGCTGAAATAAAAGCGACCACAAAGCAAACTTTCCAACCCAACATCTATCCATCCAATGTGACATCAAGAAATCAACTCATCACCTTATGCATTCTCTTAGTGACTGTCTTGTGTGTGCCTTTGCCTATCCTACTGATGTCACGCAGTGCCAGCCCAGTGGCTGCAGCATGGCTGGTGGAAGGCTGCTGACTTTCAGTGGAGGACACTGCAAATGGCCTTGCAGGCCGACCTTGAGGAGCTGGTGGCTGGGAGTGTAAAATCCAGTGACGCTGTTTCTTCTTCTTCTTCACTCTCCTCTCTCTTCTGGTCAACCACTGGCTGGACAGGCTGCATTTCTTGGGTGTGTGAAATGAGGAAGGCACAAGGGTGGAGTTGTGGTGGAGGACAGGAAAGCAAGAGGTACATGTGAGAAGGAGGATAACGTATGAGGATACCAGCATCTTGTATCTTTTCAGTCCCGTCACTGACCAAGAGCTTAGCCATGTCCCTGCCAAGAATGGTCAGCACCGTCTTCTCCAAGGGGGTGAGGTGAAGCTAGGAATGGGAGGTGTGCCTTGTGTTTGGTACAGATTGTTGGTAGGTGAGTGATTGGGGTGGGGGGTGGTCATGCATTCAGCAGTGTGCGAGGCTAATGGTGCAGTTGGTAGAAGACGGCATTTGAAGATGCATTCACTGACCTTGACCTCTGGTCTGAGGTCATGAAGCTTCTTTGGGCACTGGAGCCAGGTCATGGGGGCGACACTGCTGGCAGTGACAGTCCTCGGTAATCTGATCCCACATGTTCTTTCTGGAGGGCCTCATGGCCCCTGTTGGTAGAGGACCTCTCTTGCAGTGTTGAACCCCTGCACAAAGCTGGAGTGCTACGTGTGAGACCCTGGGTGCCCCTCCCCTGGCTTCTGAGCCATTTGTGTTAGTGCTGAATCATTTTTCCCATCTTTTTAGATGCAGAAGGCAATTCAGGTTTAAGAGCTGAAGACTGCCATTTGTGAATTCTTTTTAATGTTATTTTTTTTATCAGAAGACAGTTGAGCTCTAAGGGCTAAAAACTGCCTAATTATAAATGATTTTTTTTTCATTTTAGAAGGTAGTTCCCTTTTCAGGGATCATACTGCTTTCTAAAATGACAGCCCTTGCTTTAAGAGAAGGCTGTGCTTGCTGCAATGATACTACGGCCACACCACATTGGGCCTCCTGCGGGGACTACCACCAGGAGAACCGGTCTTGCACAGTGAGTTTAGCGCTGGGCTAATGTTAATTAGCAACCAGCACCAATATCCTGGTCTTGCCAGTGCCATTAATTTTGGCGGTTGTTAGCTCTGGCCCATGGTGGCACCAGCAGGTTTTTAGCGCTCTCCAAATTTTAGCCCCAAGTCTCTTTCTAAAGTCTGCAAATGTCAATGTGAAGTGAAATTGAGCAGTCTGAACCCAGTTTTCAGTGAACATGGACCAATAGTACAAAACTGTCTATAATTCCAATCTTATATGCAAATATCACAAGGAGAATAGTTGTGGAAAATGAGAATCTCACACTGGCATAATAAAATGCTGTCCTACAGTTGGGATGAAAGCATATTGCTGTGGCAGAGCAGAAGACATTTTACTCTCCAGCCGATTGTGCTATATCTACTTTTAATATACCCTTTTATTGTATGGCCTAAAAATATCTGAATTTTGAGACTGGAAATCTCTCTTAGGCAGTCCCTCAGAACGGAGGATGACTTGCTTCCTCATTAAAAATGAGTTCTCTGGTGACTGATGAGTCCAATGCGGGACCTACAGTCTCTGTCACAGGTGGGACAGACGGTGGTTGAAGGGGCGGGTGGGTGGATGCTTGCACTTGGCTTCCGCTTGCTCCTGGTGAAGAGACTCGAGGTGCTCGGCACCTTCCCGGATGCTTCTCCTCCACTTTGTGCGGTCTTGGGCCAGGGATTCCCAGGTGTAGGTGGGGATGTTGCACTTTTTCAAGGAGGCTTTGAGGGTGTCCTTGAAGTGTTTCCTCTGCCCACCTGGGGCTCTCTTGCCGTGTCGGAGCTCCGAGTAGAGCGCTTGTTTTGGGAGTCTCGTATCGGGCATGCAGACGATGTGACCCGTCCATCGGAGCTGATCGAGCATGGTCAAAGCTTTGATGCTGGGGATGTTGGCCTGAGCGAGAACACTGACGTTGGTGCGCCTATCCTGCCAATGGATTTGCAGGATCTTGCGAAGGCAGCATTGGTGGTACCTCTCCAGTGCTTTGAGTTGCCTGCTGTACATGGTCCATGTGTCTGAGGCATACAGGAGGGTGGGTGTCACTACTGCTCTGTAGACCATGAGCTTGGTGCCGGGTTTGAGGTTCTGGTCTTCAAACACTCTCTTCCTCAGGCGACCGAAGGCTGCACTGGCACACTGAAGGCGGTGTTGGACTTCGTCATCGACGTCTGCCCTTGTTGACAGTAGGCTCCCGAGAAATGCTTTGCTAGTAGAAATATGTTTCAACTGCAAGATGCACTGGAAATGCATATTTAAATGTATTTGTATAATTGATTATGGGCCACAGACTGAACCTTGTTAATATGTTTACTATTTTAAAAGAAGATTTAGCTCAATCAAACAAATACTGACCAGCATGGCTGGTCCTTTAGTGATCTTCTTGTCCATGTTATGTATTCTTGGAACTCTACTCTTGGTGAATCCTCCATTATTGACCCTCACTTTGAAAAAGATCTGGTGCTGTGCATTTCTAAACCAATTATCATCTTTGATGGGAGAATATATGATCATTTGTACACTAGAAATATAATACCAAAGGTAAGTTTTCTCCTAAGGATAATTACCAACAATTATTTTCAATTAATTATGTAACTTACCTTTGGCCCAGTTTTCTCTTACAGATCTAATTTTGATCACTTTGCTCAAAACCTATTTCCACTGCTCCATTTTATTCCATTATGACTAACATCAAGATTTATCCCCTAGACCCTTTGATCTTTGGACTCTATTAAGACATCTGGTCCTGGTGATTTCTATCCCACCATCCTCAAGATATCTGCCTCTAAATCTAACCATGTCTTTTGCTGTTACTTAAATATCTCCTACTCCCAGTCTAGCTTTGGTTTTCCTTAGATATTTCTATCCCAAAATCCTAAAACTTCTGCCCTTACATCAGTGTTTTCTGAAGGGGCACTCAAATTATGTATCATCTTGAAAATGTGGACCAATCCATAATTAATCGTATGGTTATATCATATATTTTTATTATACAAATGATCATATCAAAGATGATAATTTGTTTCAAAATGCACAGTGCCACATCATTTTCAAAGTGAAGGTCAATAACGGATGATTCACCAAAGTGCTCGAGTAAAGTACTTAAAGAGTAGAATTCCAAGCATGTGTGTGTATTTGTCTATACTGAATCTCCTGTGGTGCTGCTCACAGTAAATCAGATGATATGCTGTTTTGTAACAACAGGAACATTATACCATGTAAAATAGGATGTAGGTGTGAATCTCTTTAAGACTGGAAGTTGTAATTTCAATTAATATTGGGTTCCTTAGAAGTCAGGATACAGATCAGAACCTTGGCTTTGTTTGATTGACAGGTCAATTAAGAAGTTATAGATATTGTGGAAGTGATATTTTGCTGGAGAGAGGGTGCTGAAACAAAGTAGTTTAAGATGTTTGCATCTGTAACAATGAGCTGTATGCAGGAGGTACAAAGTGTAAAACATCTTAATTGTACGAATGATTGATTATAAAGTTTAAGTTTTCCTATACTTACATCTAATTTGGAGCTGTTCGATTGTTTTGACCTTGTTTTAACTTGCCTAGTTAACTTAATGTTTCCTACATTACAACAGTGATTACACTTCAAAAAGTACTTCTTTGGCTCTAAAGCACTTAGGTTCCCCTGAAGTCATGAAGGGTGCTATATAAAAGGAAGTTCTTTCTCTCAAGTAATTCTTGAATAACTCAAGTACAAAGTTACCTGAAACAGTCTTAGACAAGAGAAGGTCCTCTCCAAGAAGTAATCTTACACCACTTGGAGGTTCTGCACATGCTGCAGTATACCTGGCCAGCGAATTGGGACATCCGGTGGTTGTGAAGGGCATTATATAAATGCAAGGGGGAAAAATTGAGTCGCGCCCCCTTTGGGGCGCTAATTTCGCCGGGGCGCTACCCCAAAAAAATTAGCACCTCCGCGGCAGAAATTCATCGGTAGCGCGCCAAGAGGGAAGCGGGGCGCTACTGGAAGTGCCCCACCTGCCTCTTGGGGCGCAGGGAGGGAATATCACGGCGCTACGTGCTGCAGTATTGCAGGCCTTCCTCCCCTTCTTAAAGGGGAGGGGCCTTGTGCAGCACGACCCGGGGCCCAGCTGGGCCACCAGGGATTGGAGTGCCGGCAAAAGAGCCCGGCACTCAAGAAAAGTGCTGGGCTCATGGAGTGCAGCTGGCACTCCGCGGGGGTGGGGTGGGGGTGCTCAGGAGGCCAGGGACGGCAATGGAAGCAGGTGCTGGCAGGCGGCCAGCAACAAAAATGGCCGCCCAACACCTTGCCTTTAATTAGTGCCGCCCTGGCTGCAGGTAGGCCCCCCGACCCTGTTGAACATAGCGTCCCGGTGGTAAGTCAAGGGGCGCCACTGAAGATCGCTGCCAGGGCGTGAGCAGGGTGCTGCGCACGGCGATGACGTTGTCGCCCGCAGCGCCGTGGGGCGCTAACGGTTACCGCCTCTGCTAACCTCCTGCTGAATTTTGCAGGAGGCATTGGCGGTGCCGCGCCCAGGCGCTAGTTGCTTTGCGCCCTCTTAGGGCGCTAACGGGAGGCGCAAAGCAACCGAATTGCTCCCCCCAAGTCTTTCTTTCTTTTACCTCTGTGATCTGCTGCAGCTCTTGAGAAAGTGGAAGTCAAGATTGGCAATCATATGGGAAGAGTGATCCAATCACCTGTGGTTGAATAAATTTGCTGAATAAATTTGTCTGGGTTAGAATAAATTTGATTGAACGTTGAGTGAAAAGTGTTGCAGAGAAAAGTTACAAAAATTGTTACACAGAAGTGTTGCAGAAAGTGTGCGCTGGCATCGACTCTACACAAGACTTGTAATATACTTCTAGCAGATCTCCTGTGACATTGTTGATATGTTGACATGTTTCTTCTGAAGTATGATGGCTATAGTTTGACATGAAGCAAGTATAATAGAAGTGCACACTATACATGACACTTTTAATATGTTATGGATGCAACGGAAGCCATTAGCTCAATTTCCCCAGGATATCTTGCTGCAAGATGCATATTCTGCAGCAGTAATGCTATTTTCATGTCTGTGCTCTGGCTGCACATTGCTTTTATGAGTTTGCAAAATAGCGCAGTTTCCCTTTAAAAGTGTGCAGCCCAAAATTCAATGCATAGTGCATTATAACCAAACGATACCAATAATCAAGTAATCATTAGTGGGCTTATTGTTCATAGTATTGTTTCCTACATCACAATAGTGACCACACTTCAAAAGTACTTAATTGGTTGTAAAGCGCTTTGGAACGTCCTGTGGTCATGAAAGGTGCTATATAAATGCAAATGCTTTCCTTTCTTCGTATTACTCAAATAATTTTTAACTAAAGCAATTCAGTGCTAATCCCTAGCATTCATTAAGATACCATGCAGCTGGGCCTAAGAATGCCATCACTATATAAAAGAGCACAAGAAATTTCAGCAGAAAATACGTCCTGACAGAGCAAAGATGATAGATGTGGCATCTTGTGCCAAGGAAAGACAGAGAACCTACTGAAGCTTTCTGGCTCCCAGTGAAAGACAAGTCAGACATAATATTAGGTTAAGCAAGCAAATGATAGTTGACTTTAAAGGCTGAGTCGCAGGAGGATTTATAACCAGTCAAGTTGTCTGCATAGTTTTGAATGTAGTTATACAGTGACAGCCGCTGCTCTCAACTTCTATATGACTGGTTCCTTTTCAAACCTCTGGCGCAGGCTTACTCTTGCAGCAGCCATTCACCATGTAATAGTTGTATTAATCAAATTATTGATACTTTGCTGGTGTTTATTGGCTGGACATTGATGTGTTCACTGTTATTAATGAAAATCACACGTGAATAAAAAGTGGTAAAATGTTAGGAGAGAATATCAATGGGGATTTATATGTGCTGAAGGAAAAGCAACACCATTTTATGTGGCATTTTACCGAGCCTCAGACTTCTCAAAACACATTGGGCTCAATTTTCACCGGCCCGTGGAGGCGGGTTTGGAGGCGTGTGGGGTGGGAAAATAGCAGATTCGGGGGTCCCGAACCCATCCCGCCCCCAACCCGCCTCCAACCCGCCTCCATGCCAGTTTCACAGGAGGCGGGTACCTGACCTGTGCTGGGACCCGCCTCCCCGAGGCGGGAAGGGGATTAGTGCCAATAAACTGCCTGTGAACAGGTAGTTAACAGGTAGTGGGCAACACGGTGGCATAGTGGTTAGCACTGGTGCCTCACAGCGCCAGAGAGCCGGGTTCGAATCTGACCTCGGGTGACTGTCTGTGTGGAGTTTGCACATTCTCCCCGTGTCTGCGTGGGTTTCCTCCGGGTGCTCCGGTTTCCTCCCACAGTCCAAAAATGTGTGGGTTAGGTTGATTTGGCTATGATAAATTGACCCTTAGTGTTAGGGGGGATTAAATATGTGGGGTTATGAGGATAGGATGGGATATGTTAGGGGGAATTAAATGCGTGGGGTTATGGGGGTGGGGTGGGATATGTGTACTGTGGGGATTAAAGCAGGGACAGGGTGCTGGATTTGGATGATCAGCCATGATTGTATTGGATGGCGGAGCAGGCTCGACGGGCCGAATGGCCTACTCCTGCTCCTAGATTCTATGTTTAACAGGCAGTTTTTTGCCTAATCCCTATTTTTAGCCCTGAAGTGTGGGCTTCCCAACAGGTTTGAACCATGCCGATTTAGCGAGGCGGACCGTCGGTCTGGAGGGCTTGGAGGGGTCGAGATGTCCGGTGTGCAGATGAGTGATGGGTGCATGAGTGCAGAGGTAAGTGTGTTTAGTGTGTGTAAAGTGTTTTAAGAACTTGTACTTACCTTAACTTTGTCCTGCAGGCTTCCTTCCTTCAGTTCTCGGGAGTCCCTCAGCTCACTGGCACAGAAAGCAGAATGGCCGCGGAGCTGTCAAAAGCTGCAGTCTCTGCTTTCTGTGCTGGATTGATTTCTAACTGAGTCTAAGTACAGGGACTCACGTTAGAAATCATATTATCAGTGTTTGACAGCTTCACAGAGCTGTCAAACGTTGAAATTTCATCTGTCAAAAGCTCTAAACAGATGAAATTTCAATGGCTGACGTCACCTGTATCCAAGGGACCCTTGATTGGCCTGCTAAGCCCGCTGGGCGGGCTTAACAAGGTCAATCAAGGGAAAATACAGTGGGTTGGCCACAAGTCAATGGAGCTGGGACTACAACCCAAAAAGTGGGAGTCCCGCCTCCATCACGTCCCCATTGACAAAATCCAGCCCATTATATTTTTTTTAAATTCGTTTATGGGATGTGGGCATTGCTGACAAGGCCAGCATTTATTGCCCATCCCTAATTGCCCTTGAGAAGGTGAGCCGCCTTCTTGAACCGCTGCAGTCTGTGTGGTGAAGGTACTCCCACAGTGCTGTTAGGTAGAGAGTTCCAGGATTTTGACCCAGCGACAATGAAGGATTGGCGATATACTTCTAAGTCAGGATGGTGTGTGACTTGGAGGGGAACTTGGAGGTGGCGGTGTTCTCAAGCCCCTGCTGCCTTTGTCCTTCTAGGTGGAAGAGGTCGCAGGTTTGGGAGGTGCTGCCGAAGAAGCCTTGGTGAGTTGCTGCAGTGCATCTTGTAGATGGTACACATTGCAGCCACGGTATGCTGGTGGTGAATGTTTAAGGTGGTACAATGAATTACTTCAAAACAAAATAATTTTTGTTATATAGGCCAGCACTGCAACTACTTTGCACACAGCAAGATCCCAAAACAGCAATGAGATGAATGACGTGTTAATCTATATTTGGTGCTGTTGAATGAGGGAGGAATGTTGGCCAGAACATTGGGAGAACTCCCTACTCTTAATTGAACAATGCCACAAGATTTTTAATGTCCACCTGAACCACTGGGACAAACACGGATAATTTGATATCTCATCCCAAAAATGGTACCACTGGTAATGTAGGACTTCCTCAGTACTGCACTAGTGTGTCATTCTCAATTATGTTCTTATGTCTTGGAGTGGAGCTGGAATTACACAGAATGTACACCACAGAAACAGGTCATTTGGCCCATGCCGGAGTTTATGCTCCAGACAAGCCTCCTCCCATCCTACTTCATCTAACCCTATCAGCATAATCTTCTATTCCTTTCTCCCTCATGTGTTTATCTAGCTTCCCCTTAGTAATAGTGGAAGGGAGGTGGAGGAAGAAATATGCAGACAAATTAGAGAAATTAGTAAAAAACATTGAATAATAATCTTGGGGGATTTCAACTACCCTGATATTAATTGGACAGAAGAGGTAGGTAAAGGGGATAAGGGAATGGAGTTCCTATAATGTGTACAGGACTCCTTTCTAACCCAATATGTAAAAAACCCAACAAGGGAGGATTCCCTATTGGGTAATCTAGTAATGGGAATGAACCAGAGCAGATAAGAGAAGTAAAAGTAGGGCAACATCTAGGCAATAGTAACCATAATATAATATGCTTTAAGATGATAATTGAGAAGGACATAAGTATGATGAAAATCAAGTTAATAGATTAGAGAAAAGCTGATTTTGAGGGGCTGAGAATAGAACTTGGGAAAATAAAATGGGCAACAATATTGGCAAACAACAATGTAGCACAGCAATGGGGAACATTTAAAACGGTGTTCAACAGAGTGCAGGAAAAATATATTCCGCTAAAAGGAAAGAACAAACTAAACACTAATGAGACTCCATGGATGAATAAAGCCATAAGGGAACAATTGAGGGTAAGGAAAGAGGCATACATTAAGTACATGGACAGCAGGGGAGTGCGTGATAAGGGAGACTATGAAGAGATTAGGAGAGAAGTCAAAAAAAATTAAGAAGGCAAAAAGGAACTATGAAATTAAATTATCAAGGAACGCAAAACATTATAGTAAAATATTTTACAGGCACATCAATAAAAAAGGAAGGTTGGGATAGGAGTAGGGCCATTAAGGGATAGACAGGATAATACCACAGATAATGATAGAGAGATGGTAGAAATATTAAATAATTATTTTGCTTCAGTATTTACCAGGGAGATAGAACAGGTGGACATGACATTGGATGATGAGATTAGTAATGAGACAAGTGCATTTAAAATAAAAAGAGGGGATATATTAAATAAACTAATCAAACTTAAAGAGAATAAAACCCCTGGTCCAGATGGATTGCGCATTTTAAAAGAATCTAGGGAAGAGAGGCATTACTACACATACTTAATAATTCGTTAGAAAAAGATGTAGTGCCAGAAGACTGATGGATAGCTAACATAATACCTATATTCAAGAAAGGGGATAGAACATGTCCAGGGAATTATCGACCCGTCAGCTTAACATCGGTGATAGGAAAAATAATGGAATCCCTACTAAAGGAGAAAATAGAAGAATATCTAGGAACCAAAAATATAATAATGAATAGTCAGCATGGATTTCAAAAGGGAAAGTCTTGCTTGACCAACGTCATTGAATTTTTTGAAGAGGTAACAGAGAAAGTAGACAATGGTAATGTAGTAGATGTAATTTATCTAGATTTTCAAAAGGCCTTCGATAAGGTACCCCATAAAAGATGGATGAACAAGGTCAGAGAATGTGGAGTAAGGGGATAAGTCACAGAATGGATAGCTAGCTGGCTTCAAGACAGAAAGCAGAGAGTAGGGGTAAAGGGTAGCTATTCACAGTGGCAGAAGGTGGGTAGTGGTGTTCCATAAGGATCAGTGCTGGGACCACTGTTGTTCACAATTTACATTAACGATTTAGACTTTGGAATAAAAAACACAATTTCTAAATTTGCGGATGACACCAAATTGGGGGGGGATAGTCAATACTGAGGAAGACTGCAACGAATTACAGGAGGACATTAATAAACTTGCAAATTGGCAAATGAAGTTCAACATAGATTAATGTGAGGTATTACATTTTGGTAGGAAGAATAGGGAGGTCACTTATTATTTGGAGGGTGTGAGTCTAGGTGGGGTAGAGGAACAAAGGGACCTCGGAGTACAAATAAACAAATCACTAAAAGTTGCTACACAGGTTAGCAAGGCCATAAAAAAAGCAAACCAAGCACTAGGGTTTATTTCTAGAGGGATAGAATTGAAAAGTAGGGAAGTTATGCTAAACCTGTCTCGAACCTTGGTTACATAGAAACATAGAACAGTACAGCCCAGTACAGGCCCTTCGGCCCTCGATGTTGTGCCGAGCATTGTCCGAGACCAAGATCAAGCTATCACACTCCCTATCACTCTGGTAACTGGTCTCCAGTCCGAAAATGTTCCATCCACCACCACCCTCTGCCTTCTATGAGATAAAATTGAGAGGTCGCACAACACCAGGTTATAGTCCAACAGTTTTATTTTAAATCACAAGCTTTCGGAGTTAAAACTCCTTCGTCGGGTGAAGTGAGGAGATACAGAATCGTCAAAGCATATATAGATAGAGAACAAAGCATGTGTAACTTACAATTGCAGACAACTGAATTCAATCATCCTGACTGTTTATCTGCCGAGGTGTGATAAAGTTAATCAGGTCAGCCAGCTATGAGATAGCCAGTTACTTATCCAATCGGCCAAATTTCCCTCTATCCCACAACTCCTTACTTTCTTCATGAGCCGACCATGGGGAACCTTATCAAACGCCTTACTAAAATCCATGTATACGACATCAACTGCTCTACCTTCATCTACACACTTAGTTACCTCCTCAAAGAATTCAATCAAATTTGTTAGGCAAGACTTACCCTTCACGAATCCGTGTTGACTATCCCTGATTAAGTTGCCCCTTTCCAAATGGTCATAAATCCTATCCCTCAGGACCTTTTCCATTATCTTACCAACCACCGAAGTAAGACTAACCGGCCTATAATTACCAGGGTCATTCCTATTTCCTTTCTTGAAGAGAGGAACAACATTCGCCACTCTCCAGTCCTCTGGCACCATTCCCGTGGTTAGACCACGCTCAGAGTACTGTGTACAGTTCTGGTCGCCATATTATAAAAATGATATAGAGGCACTGGAGAGGGTGCAGAGAAGATTTACACGGATGATAACAGAAATACGAGGGTATACATATCAGGAAAGGATGAACAGGCTGGGTCTCTTTTCTCCTGAAAAAAGGCTGAGGGGTGACCTAATAGAGGTCTTTAAAATTATGAAATGTTTTGACAGAGTCGATAGAGAGAGAATGTTTCCACTTGTGGGGAAGAGCATAATAGAGGTCATCAATATAAGATATTCACCAAGAAATCCAATGGGGAATTCAGAAGAAACATCTTTACCCAAAGAGTGGTGAGAATGTAAAACCCGCTACCACAGGGAGTGGTTGAAGCAAATAGTATAGATGCATTTAAGGGGAGGCTAGACACGCATATGAGGGAGAAGGGAATAGAGGGTTACGCTGATAGATTTAGATGAGGAAAGACAGGAGCTGGCTCGAGTGGAGCATAAACGACGGCATAGACAGGTTGAGCCGAATGGCCTGTTTCTGTGCCATATAGCCTATGTAATCCTATGTAAATGCATCTATGCTATTCGCCTCAACTACTCCTTGTGGTAGTAAGTTCCGTGATCTTCTGGCTCAGGCAAGTGTAAGGATTTGGAGCCTCTCCCAACATTCTTTATTTGTACTCACCAAAAAAAACCACAGCAGCATAGGCAGCTTGCACCTCCTATTAAGCGACGCTGAACCTTATCCTTGAAGTGTTGTGGAATAGTATACCTTAGGGTTAACAGTTCACCTTTGTTCACCTACCGTATGTGGTGTCTCAAATTTCAAATATACTGTATCCCAAAATATTTTCTGAAAGATGTGCATTTGAATGAATCAACACTTTCTAATTCCACCGTCTCCCTTGGGAGCCTGTTCCATAGGTTTACCACTCGCAGGTCTTTTCCTCTGGTTCTACTGTTCTGGACAAACCAAAACAGCTTGTCATGGTCTACATTATCTAATCAATTTAGAATTCTAAAAACAGCAATCATATAACCTCTCATCCTTCTCTTTTGCAGTGAGAACATGTCCAATTTATGTACTCGCTTCTCATAATCCAATCACTCCATCCCCTCAATCATTCTGGATGCCCTCTTCTGCACACAATATTCTAAGTGCGGTTGCACCAATGATTTATAAAGTGGCAGGAATGCCCTATTATTTTGGCTCAATATTGACCTTTTGATGCATCCTGTCTGTTTTACTTTACTCGCATTGTTGCAATAGCTTCAATTTATTGTCATTCAGGACCCCCAGATCATTTTCCATACACACTATTTTCTTTCCATATTAGTGCAAATGAAGATAAAGGAAAGATTAGCTCCATACGTGCTTTTTGAAATGTAATGGAAATGTTATTAAATATGTTACAATTAAAACTAGAATTTCATAGGTAAAGTAACAGTAATAAAGAAAATAATGGCACTAAAGAGTGACAAATCCCCAGGGCCAGATGGTTTCCATCCTAGGGTTTAAAGGAAGTAGGTGGGCACATAGCAGATGCCCTAACTATAATCTTTCAAAGTTCTCTAGATTCAGGAACCGTCTCTTTAGATTGGAAAATTGCACATGTCACTCTGCTTTTTAAGAATGGCGAGAGAGGGAAACCAGGAAATTATAGACCATTTAGCCTAACATCTGTTGTTGGGAAATTGCTGAAGTCTATAATTAAGGATAGGGTAACTGAACACCTCGAAAATTTTCAGTTAATCAGAGAGAGCCAGCATGGATTTGTACAAGGTAGGTCATGCCTGACAAACCTGATGGAATTTTTTGAGGAGGTGATTAAAGTAATGGACAGGGGAATGTCTATGGATGTTATTTATATGGCTTTCCAGAAGGCATTTGATAAAGTCCTACATAAGAGACTTTTAATTAAGGTAGAAGCCCATGGAATTGAGGGCAAATTATTGACCTGGTTAGGAAATTGGCTGAGCAGCAGGAGACAGAGAGTAGGGATAACGGGCAGGCACTCAAATTGGCAGCATGTGACTAGTGGTATCCCGCAGGGATCTGTGTTGGGGCCCAAAATATTCACAGTATTTATTAACGACTTAGATGATGGCATAGAAAGTCAAATATCCAAATTTGCCAATGGCATTGTAGGCAGTGTCGATGAAAGCATAAAAGTACAAAGGGATATTGATAGATTAAATGAATGGGTAAAACAGTGGCAAATGGATTTCAATGTTAGCAAATGCGAGGTCATCCACTTTGGACCAAAAAACAATAGAACAGGGTACTTTCTATTTGGTAAAAAGCTAAAAACAGTGGCTGTCCAAAGAGACTTGGGGGTTCAGGTACATAGATCATTAAAATGTCATGAACAGGTACAGAAAATAATCAAAAAGGCTAATGGAATCCTGGCCTTTATATCCAGAGGGTAAAAAGACCAGCATTCCATTAGCCTTTTTGATTGAATTTTTAGAGGGGGTGACTAGGTGTGTGGATGAGGGTAGTGCAGTTGATGTAGTCTACATGGACTTCAGTAAGGCTTTTGACAAAGTCCCACATGGGAGACTGGTCAAGAATGTAAGAGCCCATGGGATCCAGGGCAATTTGGCACATTGGATCCAAAGTTGGCTTAGTGGCAGGAGGCAGAGGGCGATAGTCGTAGGTTGTTTTTGTGACTGGAAGCCTGTGTCCAGTGGTGTACCGCAGGGATTGATGCTGGGTCCTTTGCTGTTTGTAGTGTACATTAATGATTTAGATATGAATGTAGGAGGTATGATCAGTAAGTTCGCAGATGACACGAAAATTGGTGGAGTGGTAAATAGCGAGGAGGGAAGCCTCAGGCTACAGGACGATATAGATGGGTTGGTTAGATGGGCAGAACAGTGGCAAATGGAATTTAACCCTGAAAAGTGTGAGGTGATGCATTTTGGGAGAACTAACAAGGCAAGTGAATACACAATGAATGGTAGGACCCTAGGAAGGACAGAGGATCAGAGGGACCTTGGTGTGCATGTACATAGATCCCTGAAGGCAGCAGGACAGGTAGATAAGATGGCTAAAAAGGCATATGGGATACTTGCCTTCATTGAGGCATAGAATATAAGAGCAGAGAGGTTATGATGGAGCTGTACAAAATGCTAGTTAGGCCACAGCTGGAATACTGTGTGCAGTTCTGGTCGCCACACTATAGGAAGGATGTGATTGCATTGGAGAGGGTGCAGAGGAGATTCACCAGGATGTTACCTGGGCTGGAGCGCTTCAGCTATGAAGAGAGACTGGACAGGCTGGGGTTGTTTTCCTTAGAGCAGAGAAGGCTGAGGGGGGACCTGATTGAGGTGTACAAAATTATGAGGGGCATAGATAGGGTAGATAGAAAGGAACTTTTCCCCTTAGTAGAGGGGTCAATAACCAGGGGGCATAGTTTCAAGGTAAGGGGCAGGAGGTTTAGAGGGGATTTGAGGAAAAACTTTTTCACCCAGAGGGTGGTTGGAATCTGGAACTCACTGCCTGAAAGGGTGGTAGAGGCAGGAACCCTCACAACATTCAAGAAGCATTTAGATGAGCACTTAAAACGCCATAGCATACAAGGCTATGGGCCAAGTGCTGGAAAATGGGATTAGAATAGACAGGGCTTGATGGCCGCTGCGGACACGATGCGCCGAAGGGCCTCTTTCTGTGCTGTATAACTCTATGACTTTATGACTCTATGACTAGAGTACAAGGGGGCAGAAGTTATGCTGCTGCTATACAAAAACTGTTTAGACCACACCTGGAGTACTGTGAGCAGTTCTGGGCACCACACCTTAGGAAGAATATATTGGCCTTGGAGGGAGTGCAGTGTAGGTTTACCAGAATGATACCCGGACTTCAACAGTTAAGTTACGAGGAGAGATTACACAAATTTGGGTTGTATTCCCTAGAATTTGGAAGGTTAAGGGGTGATCTGATTGAAGTTTTCAGGATATTAAGGGGAACAGATAGGTAGATAGAGAGAAACTATTTCCGCTGGTTGGGGATTCTAAACTAGGGGGCATAGACTAAAAATTAGAGCCAGACTTTTCACGAGTGAAATTAGGAACCACTTCTACACAGAAAGGCAAGAATTTTACCAGCGCTCAGAGTGCGGGTTTGGAGGCGGGTCCACTGTCAAAATCACAAAGATTGATAGCGGGTCGGTATCCCACTGTAAACCCGCCTCCTTATCAGTTTCCCAAGTGTCGGGTCTGTCATCTCTAAACAGACCCAACACCAAACGGCGGGTCAGCCAATTTAGACACTTAAAAGCTTGTTAAAAGGTAGTTAAGCACCATTTTCCTATGTACTTACCATTTTACCAGGTTTTTACCAAGGTTCCCGGAAAGGGGGTATCACGTCACGTAAGTATGTTGTGTTCTCAATGACTCTCCATTGTTGTGAATAGGTGACAGCTGCAAAAGTGTTATAAAAACTACCATTTCACAGCTCTTCACTTCCCAATCTTAGAAGCTGGAGCCTTCATGATTTGGAACCCACTTTTGAGCTTTATGCAGTTTGGAAGTGTTTGGAGTAAAGTCTCTATCCACTGTCACCTCCTTGGAGCAAGCTCTCTCACCATTGTGTAAGGGGTTTCGGTTCAGGGTGCTTGTGCGGGGTTAGGCCTTATTGCTTGCTCTGGTCTCCAGCCAGCCTTGTAGCACTAAACACCTGTGAGTGGTTCGACCCACTCGCCCTTACGGTTCTGACACTGGACTTCGGTGCGAGAGCAGTAATGCAGAGAAAACTCAGGTAGACCCGGTTGAATAGTACGAAATGGAAATCTTTATTGCATATTGTTCAGAATTACGAAATACATGTCATAAGCACAGATTAATGACAGTACAAGCTTACATACATTTATTAAACTAGGTTTAGGGAAACGAGGAGCGCACGACACATCGTAAAAGGGGACACACATTATAATTATCCTTAATAAAACCCCCCTCCCCTATCAATGCCTGCTCTAATCTAGATCTGTAGGATCTAGAAACATGCTCACCACTCGTAATACCTCGGAGAATTCTAAAACGGCGCTCGGCTGTTTTCGCTGCAACACCTGACCGTTCACGTCTCTGTACCCCACTTGTTTATTTGCTCTGCTCCGGCTAGCAGGCTAAATCGTCTGCTGTTATGAAGATCTGTGTTGACCTCGGATTCCTGATCAAAACCTATAGAGCTCAACAATGTTCTTATATTTCGGGCGCGGTCGGGGTTTACTGACCGCGGCGGCACGTGGATTCTTCTTCTTCTCTTCTCATCTCATCTCATCTCCTCGGGCCTTCGGATCCAGACACCGTTTACCGACCTTCGGGATGGTGCACCCGATTTCGCAGCACGCCACGAGGTCGACCCCAAAAGGGATCAGCAGAACAAGAGAGAGTAACGGTCGTCCGGGATAAGAGCTGAGAGTCGATTCCAAGCGAATGAAAAGGATAAGAGAGTGATGGACGTTTGTTGTCTATAGTTATAGTACTCGGTTCCCTTATCTCCCGCCCAATCTTAATGTTCATCTTTTGTAAAATCTTGGCGCTCAAACTTCTCAGTATGGGGTGATTCTTGTTTGTAATGGGTTTCGGTGACACTTGTAACTGGCCAAATACCCGTTAATGTTTCTCCCATTGTGGAACCGGCTGGGAGCTTCCCTGGCGGTGTTTTGGGGGCCTCCGAAATATTTGTGTAAGCACCCGCGAATGGCTCTCTCATTGTAGAGCTGCGGGGAATTTGCGTATTGATGTCTTTTGGATGGACCTCTGATTGCCCAGTACAATAGTCCTTACTTGTACATGGAAAACGATTCCAGCACTTATCTTTGCTATTGTGTCGAATGCAGACAGGTTGCATCCTGTCTTTACCAATGTTGGCTGCGTATTAACCAATCTTATACTGAAATGTTTATTCGAACGCCATCTTGTCTGCCCACTGAAAATTCTGGAAGCTTCTGCCACGAGGCGCGGCGGCCATTTTACAGGCTTCTTGTGTCCGTTTTGAAACATGACAGCATTTCGCTGAAATAAAACTACTTGAACGAAACTGTATCTCTCTCTCGTTATTTTTGAATCGCGATAATTTGCGAATTTTGCAATTGGCAGATCACTTCTGTCATCTCAACTTGAGCTGCCATCTATTCCAGCAGCATTGGTGACCTTGAAAAAAATCTCACCTTGGTCCTCAGAATCCCACCACGATCAGCCCCAACACCAACATCAGCAGGCACACCAACAGCACCAACAACAACACCAACCTTCTCCGCAATTACCTGATGCTGCACAGGACACAGAGCATCAGCACCCGACCACATTGCTGCCCGGAAGGCCAGGGATGGCCTCACCATGGCCAGATTTACTTGACCTGATGCTGTACACTCTGGCTGCCACATGATGCGCCAGGTTAGCACCACCCCACACCAGCATCATAAAGCATCCCTACAATGTCCAAGCCATTCCTTTCACACTCATCACCATTGCGGGGAGTGCCCTTATGTCTCCCCATTCACTGCAACTCACTAAGCCACTTCCAAAGGTGCAAACAAATCTTTCCAAGAACGCAAAGTGTTGAAAATAAAGACTTCAATGTTTGACAGCATATTAGCAGAAACTTCACATGAACTTTGACTAAAACATCCAAGTGCTTACCCTTGTGTGTTCTTAGTTGGTATGATTGCACTTGGATGAGGGTGATTGTGAGGGATGGCTAGTGAGATGGGCAGGTGATAATGTAGATAGCGAGTGATGGGTGGAGGTGCAAGGTAAGTTGGTGTGAGTAAGGATGTGCAGGAGTAGGGTAGGGAAGGCAGAGTGATGTGGATGTGATGAGTTGCACAGCAGGATGAGGTTGAGTGTGGCTTTATAGTAACGTTTCGTGATCTACTGAGATCATTGAAAGGTTTGCACCATTGCAGCCTGGTCCTCCTGACAACATCCCTGCTTTGCCCTCCAGGCTGCGTTGGTCTCCTGGGGAGGTGTCTTTCATCCACTGGAAGGGAAGGGAACCTCCTTGAAAGCTGTGACTCCCTCTATAAGCATATGGAGGGAGTCATGGGAGAGCCTGGGTGCAGCTGTGCACCTTTGTGCAGTGCTTGTGAGTGCTTGCAGCACCTCAATGCTGTAGAACACTGACAGCACAAATGTCATAAGAACATAAGAACATAAGAAATAAGAGCAGGAATAGGCCACATGGCCCCTCGAGCCTGCTCCGCCATTCAATAAGATCATGGCTGATCTGGGGCTCAAAGCCACTTCCCAGCCCGCTCCCCATAACCCTTCACTCCCTTATCTTGCAAAAATCTGTCTATCTCCACTTTAAATGTATTTAATGACCCAACCTCCACAGCTCTCTGGGGCAGAGAATTCCACAAATTTATGACCCTCACAGAAGAAGTTCCTCCTCATCTCAGTTCTAAAAGGCCGACCCTTTATTTTGAGATTGTGTGTGCGAGTTCTAGATTTCCCCATTAGGGGAAACATCCTCTCTGCATCTACCCTGTCGAGCCCCTCAGTATCTTATATGTTTTGATAAGTTCACCTCTCATTCTTCTAAATTCCAATGAGTATAGGCCCAGCCTGCTCAACCTTTCCTCATAAGTCAAACCCCTCATCTCTGGAATTAACCTAGTGAATCATCTCTGAACTGCCTCCAATGCAAGTATATCCTTCCTTAAATAAGGAGACCAAAACTGTATGCAGTACTCAAGGTGTGGTCTCACCAATACCCTGTACAGTTGTAGCAGGACTTCCCTGCTTTTATACTCCAACCCCCTTGAAATAAAGGCCAACATTCCATTTACCTTTTTAATTACTTGCTGTACCTGCATGCTAACTTTTTGTGTTTCATGCACAAGGACCCCCAGGTCCCTCTGAACTGTAGCATTTTGTAATCTCTCTCCATTTAAATAATAGTTTGCTTTTTTATTTTTCCTGCCAAAGTGTATAACCTCGCACTTTCCTACATTATACTCCATCTGCCAAATGTTTGCCCACTCACCTAGCCTGTCTATATCCCTTTGCAGATTCTTTGAGTCCTCTGCATAACTTGCTTTCCCACCCATCTTTCGATCATCCGCAAACTTGGCTACATTACACTCGATCCCTTCATCCAAGTCATTAATGTAGATTGTAAATAGTTGGGGCCCCAGCACCGATCCTTGTGGCACCCCACTAGTTACCGTTTGCCAACCAGAAAATGACCCATTTATCCCGACTCTCTGCTTTCTGTTAGTTAGCCAATTCTCTATCCATGCTAATATATTATCCCCAACTCTATGAGCTCTTATCTTATGTAGTAACCTTTTATGTGGCTCCTTATCGAATGCCTTCTGGAAATCCAAATACACCACATCCACTGGCTCACCCTTGTCCACCCTACTTGTTACATCCTCAAAGAACTCCTGCAAATTTGTTAAACATGATTTCCCTTTCCTAAAACCATGCTGACTCTGTTTGACTGCAGTATGTTTTTCTAAATGCCCTGTTACCGCTTCCTTAATGAAGGACTCCAGCATTTTCCCAACGACAGATGTTAGGCTAACTGGCCTATAGTTTCCTGCTTTCTGTCTCCCTCTTTTCTTAAATAGGGGTGTTACATTAGCGGTTTTCCAATCTACTGGGACCTCTCCAGAGTCCAGGGAATTTTGGTATATTGCAACCAATGCATCCACTATCTCTGCAGCCACTTCTTTTAAGACCCTGGGATGCAGGTCGTCTGGTCCAGGGGACTTGTCGTCTTTTAGTTCCATTATTTTACCGAGTACTATTTCCTTAGTGATAGTGATTGTCTTTAGTTCCCCACTCCCTGTGGTCCCTTGATTATCCATTACTGGGATGTTGTTAGTGTCTTCTGCTGTGAAGACAGATGCAAAATATTTGTTCAGGGTCTCTGCCATTTCCCCGTTCCCTATTATTAATTCCCCAGTCTCATCCTCTATGGGTCAAATATTTACTTTAGCTACCCTCTTCCTTTTTATATACCTGTAGAAGCTCTTACTATCTGTTTAAATGTTTCTTGCCAGTTTACTCTCATAATTCATCTTCTCTCTCTTTATTATTTTTTTAGTCATCCTTTGCTGGTTTTTAAAAATTTCCCAATCCTCTGGTCTCCCACCAATCTTCGCAACATTGTATGCCTTCGTTTTCAATTTGATACCATCCTTTACTTCCTTAGTTAGCCACGGATGGTGCTCCCTTCTCTTAGAATCTTTCTTTCTCACTGGAATATATTTTTGTTGAGAGTTATGAAATATCTCCTTAAATGTCTGCCACTATATTTCAACTTTCTTACCCTTTAATTTTGTTTTTCCAGTCCACTTTAGCCAGTTCTGCCCTCATGCCATTATAAATGCCTTTGTTTAAGATCAGGACACTGGTTTGGGATACAACTTTCTCACCCTCCAACTGAATTTAAAATTCAACCATGCTATGATCACTCTTTCCAAGAGGATCTTTTACTATGAGATCATTTATTAATTCTGTCTCATTACATAGTACCAGATCCAAGATCGCCTGCTCCCTGGTTGGTTCCATTACATACTGTTCTAGGAAAACATCCCGGATGCACTCTATGAACTCCTCCTCCAGGCTACCATGGCCGATTTGATTTGTCAAAATCAATTTGGACATGGCCCCTTTAAGGAAACTGGCTGATTACGCGTCATCAAATGACGTCATCAGATCCGCTTCATTTTAATTGGCCGGGAACCTCACAGGGCGGGCTTAACAAGCCCAATCGACGGAAAATTCTTCTCACACAGCGGGATGGAACTGAAAGCGAGGTTGCCGTCTGGCTCCTACCTCAGCTGCACTTAGCCCGCCTCGGTAGGCGAAATCGTGGCCAAAGGGCGGTCGAAGTTTGGAACACTCTTCCACAAATGGTGATTGATGCGAGATCAATAGTTAATTTTAAATCAGAGATTGATAGCTTTTTGTTAACCAGAGGTATTAATGGATATGGGCCAAAGGCAGGTATATGGAGTTAGGTCGCAGATCAGCCATGATCTCATTGAATGGCAGAACAGGCCTGAGGGGCTGAATGGCCTACTCCTGTTCTTGTGTTCCTATGTTCCTTTCTAGAAATAGCTACGCCTCATTTTGTAGATTACTTCTGGAGGGTGTTTACTATTCATTTTCTTTATACCAGTTTTTTCTAACCATTTTGTGCCAGATATGTTTCCATAAATTGTTAACTCAATTCAGCAATTAAAATAGCCTCATGACACTGATCAGCTTCGGTTTTCTCCCAACAAGTTTGTCTAAAAAGGTAGTTTCCATAAACAGAATGAACCATGTATGAACTGAAATCTGCACCTTATGTATGCTGTGAATGGCTCTGTATGCTAAAGGACCAACGCTTATCTGTAGTATTTTATAAGATGGAATGTCCACCATGTTCTTCTATCTACTCCAAAAGATGGCAAATACCACAATGTCAGACTGTTGCATTCAGGCTATAAAAAATTATCTTACTTACAAGTAAGTTGTTATTTAAAAGTAGACAGGCACAACAAAATTCTGATAGTACAAATACTTAACCCCTTGAGGCTGACTCAATTTTTTTTAACATAAATGAAAGAGAAAAAGCTGGAAATACTTAGCAAGTCAGGCAGCATCTGTGGAAGGAGAATGACTTTTTTTTAAAAATTTGTTCACAAGATGTGAGTGTCGCTGGCAAGGCCAGCATTTATTGCCCATCCTTAATTGCCCTTGAACAACTGAGTGGCTTGCTGGGCCATTTCAGAGGGCAGTTAAGAGTCAACCACATTAACATAACCTTTTCTAGAATGTATTACACCGTTCCTGACACAATTAGGTTTTTGTATAAAATAGTATTTTACAGACCCTCAACAATACAATGCTGTATGTGGATTGTGCAATTCCCATGTCAGTCTACAGAGTCATGATGTGGAGATGCCGGCGTTGGACTGGGGTGGACAAAAATGAGAAGTCGCACAACACCAGGTTATAGTCCAACAGATTTATTTAATTTTACAAGCTTTCAGAGCAGTTCGCTCCTTCGTCAGGTAAGTTTAGCAGTGAGAGAATCTCCCAGAATTCACAATTTAAACACAGACAAAATATATTCAAATCTTTCCTACATCAAAGAGCATAGCCAAGACAATGAGATGTGCCCCAGGGGGTCCAACGTGTCAAACCACCTGCTGGCTGCATATCCTGTCAATCTGTGTAGGTTCTTGTGTTAGCCTTTTTTAAAAAAAAACACCTGGGAAGACCGGCCATGATGTCAAGTCACGTTCTGTATCGTGACATGAACCCGATATCGCGATTGAGGCCATTCTCATGAGTGCGGAACTTGGCTATCAGTTTCTGCTCTATGATTTTGCGCTGTCGTGTATCTCGAAGGCCGCCTTGGAGAACGCTTACAAGTCTACAGAATTGAGAGGTCGCACAACACCAGGTTATAGTCCAACAGTTTTATTTTAACTCACAAGCTTTCGGAATTACAACTCCTTCACCTGACGAAGGAGTTGTAATTCCGAAAGCTTGTGAGTTAAAATAAAACTGTTGGACTATAACCTGGTGTTGTGCGACCTCTCAATTTTGTCCACCCCAGTCCAACACCGGCATCTCCGCATCAAGTCTACAGAGTCTAAGTGACAATTCCAGAAACTGGATTGAACTGAAGATGTTGAGGAAGGTCTGTAGCATTTATTCCACACTAAAAGGTCTTTGTATAAAGAGTCGTCAATCAGACAAGTTCAAAGACGAGAGTGGATGGAGATGTTTGCATTCCATGTTACTAAACAAACTGTCGCTCAAGACTTGTTAATGCATTCAACAATTTTATTTTTATTCCGTACTGCCTTAGAGCAAAGTCCTCTTGATAGTTCAGCAACTTGTAATTAAATTGTAAGGCATTCATCTGTAAGCTTGTGTACTTTGACACTTGTCAGCAATTGAACCATTCCTATGTCTGACTGGTAGTAATTAGTTTTACAAATAAAACACCTGTTGTTCCTCAAAGCACTATTAATTTGATTAGCATCCAGAATCAAGCTTCTGCATCTTGGCTAATCGACAGATCATAGGGCTTGCCTGCAACTTTCAAACAGCTGGACCCTGGTCTCCATATTGAAGTTTAGTAAGGAAAGACGGCCTCCATTTTAAGTCTAGCTATCTACAACCATATCAAAAATATGATATAAAAGTCTCCTAAATCATTACAATTATCAATTACAGATTCCTATCACATTTTAATTGAACATTTATTTGTTAAATTAACTCGTTCTTTGGAAGTGATATTTGGGACTGAATTGGGGTATGCTGCACTTGGCCAATCATAGCTGACTAAAGTTGGATCAATTATGAGCAGGATAGTTTAAAGGGCTAGAAATTCATTATAGCCCAGGAATGGGCGTTCTCTTTAGAAACATTTGAGAATTAGCGCCAGGCGCTAATGTTTTAGACTGCACGCAAAATTCATTCTCATTGCTCAAAGAAATGATTGGGGCGCTAAATCAAGTCTGAAAGGCTTAGCTCAGTGGAGTTACACGCAAAGGGTGGACCAATATCGGGTGCAGTCTAATCTCAAGTCATCATTGCCACAGGCTTTTCCCAGTACTTAAAGGGGAGGTTCATTGATACTGCAGCACCTCATTCTCAGCATTGCTGGCTGTGCAGCTGCCTCAGCATGGAAAAGCACAACAAGGAGAAGGAGCTGGAGGACTGAAGCAGGTGTGCTCATTGCAGATCCACCTCAGTCGGGTGGTCAGGGTGATTGAAGGCTTCAACAAATGCTACATACCACCATCTGTACCACAAGCTTCACACACTGCCCAAAGCACCACACCCCCAGCACTCCAACAATCTCTACTTACCAACACTCACACCCACATCTCACACCTTGCACACAATGACAGCTATTCAACTATGGCAGGCACAAGAGTCATTAGTTATTTGAATGAATGTGATATGTGTGATATGTTTATGCATAAATATATTAATGGAGTTTGAAACATTTTGTGGTCCCTCTCATTTCACCTTTGCACCCAGGAGGACTCTGTGACATGGCATGACACAGGGATGGTATGATGGGCATATGGTGAGCAAAAGGGATCTGGGGTTTAAGCCATCCTGGTGTGAGGCTGGAGATCTGTTTGGAGGAGGTGGCAGAGTTCTGTGACCACCACCTTGTGATGTGGAGCTGTTTAATACATGGCTCGTCACTTAATTGAAGGTAGGAGAGGTGCTGTCGGAATACCCTCAGAGGGTAAGGCCTCCTGGTGAGAGCCCTGATGCCCCTCCTCATCCCTCTGCGCACATGTTCCCGTATTTCTGGCTGCCTATGATCCCTCTGCCATAGATCCTGGAGGAACATAAGAACATAAAAAATAGGAGCAGGAATAGGCCACTTGGTCCCTCAAGCCTGCTCCGCCATTCAATAAGATCATGGCTGATCTTGGGCACAAAGCCACTTCCCTGCCCACTCCCCATAACCCTTCACTCCCTTATCTTGCAAAATTCTGTTTATCTCCACCCGAGGTGGCATGCCAGTGCAGCCCCTATTAATGTTGCCAAGTGTAGCAGTTTGAATCTTTGAACAATAAATGTAGCCACTTTGCACTTGCCAGTACACTGCTGATAAAAAAGAACCTTGAAATTATTCATTCAAAGTGATTCACTAGTTGAAAATGACAAAAAACCATTGAAACGAACCTGCCCTGACAGCTGTGAGTGATTAATACGGATGCCATTAAATAACGTCCCTGGAGCCAGCGTCCTGCAGCTGTGCGCCTGCTCTCCCTGTCGCTGTCTGGTCGAGGCTCTAAGATGGTGAAAATCAATTTTGCAGATCGGGCACCACTGACGTCATGATCTGCCTGATGTTGAAGCCCCCGGCGTTACCTCGTACCGGCGGCGCAACGGGGGGACCGGATTTGCTGTGCATCACTGGATTCACCTCGCCCCAGTGCTATTGCATCAGGAAGGTGCTAACCAACTGAATTTCTCCCCCTTTGTGTCTTCGGCTGGGAATTTTTTTGGAGCTGCTTCCGCTACTCTGCCGTAACTTCGCCGGAGGTATGGTAGAAACTGCGCTTGTGGTGAAGCTATGGCAGCGGAGTGGGAGCAGTTCTGAGGAAATTCCTGGCTTCAGTAATTTAAGCAGTGAGTTTATAAATGTGTTTCAAAGAAATTGCAGTCCCTGCTGTTTTCTGCATTAAGTACAATCCTTGTTTATTGGAGGAATCTATTGCATATGTGTTGATTATTTTTTTTAAATGGCATCAATGAATTGTTGATCATCTTAGTGTCAGCCGGTGGCTCAATTGGTAGCACCCTCGCCTCTGAGTTAGAATGGTTGTGGGTTCGAAGTCCCACTGCAGAGACTTGAGCACAAAAATTTGGAATGATTGCGTGTCTCTCTCAACAGCAACCCTGCCGGGTAAGATAAATATGCAAATACATTTTTGTCTTCAAAATATGTTGTATTGTGGGTCAAGCAAGTGGTATCAGCTACTTCACGTCTGGAGAGTTGGGTTTAAAATTGAGTTGAAGGTCACTTCTCGGCATTGTCTATGATCTCTCGTTCACATGATCTCTCGTTCACAAAATTACTCCACTTTGACAGTGCCAGTTCTCAGAGGTCTGTATAGACCTTTTAATTAGCTAAATAATCTTCCAGTTCAGCAAATACAGATGGTGAGATTGTGTGAGGAAAGACTGAGTGGAATTTAAAACCAAAAGGGGTCACAATTCGGAATTAACACTTAACACAGGTTCTGTCTGAAGCAGATTTAATTATGTGCGGAAGTGGAACTACAGGAAACTTTCGTTTATCCGGCATCGACGGGACCGGCGTGGTGCCGGTTTATCGAAAGTACCGGATAACAGAGAGTTATATCTACCGAGGCTATTTTTAACAAAGAGACTCCAAGCAGCACGGGAGAATCTATTCAAGCTACTGCAATGTTTCGGACTTGCGACAGCGCCAGGAGGCCGAGTAGTGGCACTTTTGAAAAGTACCCCTACTGACTAAATCGGCGTTCGCGGACTCGGGATCGGCAACATTGCCGGTTATTTGAGACGATTTTTCGGAGCACTCGGCGTTCGCGGAGACTCGACTGCGACTCGGCAACATTGCCGGTTATTTGAGAGGAGTTTTCGGAGGATGATTTTTGCCGGTTAAGCGAGAATTCCGGATATTTGGGTGCCGGATAAACGAAAGTTTCCTGTACATAGCAATGAAAGAAATAACTCACATTTTTACAGTGTTTTCACATCTTCAGGATATCCCCAGCACTTCATGGCCAGTTCATTGTAATATCGGCAAATGTGGCTAAAAAAAATGTCCCACAATCAGCAATGAGATAAATGACCAGATCATCATTTTTGGTAATGTTGGCCATTATACTGGGAGAACTCCCCTGCTCTTGTTTGAATAGTGTCATGGGATCTTTTCTAGCCATCTGAGCAAGAATTGAAGGAGTGGACTGGTATTCTAAGGGGATCTGACACTTGTATTCCTGGAACAGTTTGATGTATTTCTCTATTCCATTCCACTTAGTTTTGTTACAGGGAAACAACATAAAACATATGGCAGGAGCTCCCAATTATATTTTGGCAAGATTTACTTACAACATTCATTGGTCTTGCTGAGATCCACACATTACATGATTTTATACTTTAATAAAAACTTTTACCTGTTACTCTCTCCTCTTCTTTCTGTGTGTGTCTTAGTCCACCCTATTTCTCTGTGTGGTTATACTCCCTCTTTCTCTGTTTTTCTCTCTCTGTTATTGTCTCCATGCGACCATTACCTGGCCACACTCACTCTGTGGCCGCGATTTTGCCGGCGCTCAGAAGGCGGGTTTGGAGGCAGGTCAGAGGTTAAATTCATTTTGATTGACGGTGGGTTCTGACCCCGCCGTCAATCCGCCTCCATGCAACTTTGCCAAGTGTCGGGTCTGGGAGTCCCAATCAGGTCCGCCACCAAGCAGCGGGAGAGGCACTTCAGGCAGTTAACAGCTTGATAACTGCCTACATAATCCGATTTTAGCAGGCTCTTCCCATTTTACGACATTTTCAGCGTGTTCCATGCCATTTGCAAAACAAAAGCGGACCTGTAACATGGCTGACTTTCAGATGACAGAACTTTGTTTTTTGAGGTGTTGGAACACTTTTTGCAGGTCTATTGAGCTTGTAAGTGGTTAAGCTGAGATCCATATGCACTGTGACCTCCTGGGAAAACCCTCTCCCCACATTGCCTGAGCATTTATAACATCTATTCCTCAACTGAGATATATACCAGCGGGATGGGAACCATTTATACCCTCTCATCCTGGTCCTCAGAATCGGAAGAAGAGCAGCCGCGGCAGCAGCAGAACCAGGCACAACAGCAGCAGCAACAACAGGAGCACCAACCTTCTCCTCACCCACCTGATGCTGCACAGGGTAAAGGGCATCAGCACAGGGCTGCACCTCGCCGCAGGAGAAACCCCCAACACAGGGTTTACAGGCAGAGGATGAGCTTTCTCAACATGACTGAGCAGCAGTGCAAAAGGAGGCTGAGACTTTCGAGAGAGGTAGTCGCTGACATCTGCGCAATGCTGCACCAACACCTGGAGCCCAGAGGAGCGGGTGGACACTCCTTACTAATGGCTGTCAAAGTCACCACCGCCCTCAATTTTTTGCTTCAGGGTCCTTCCAGGGATCATCAGCAGACATCAGCGGCATCTCCCAGTCGGCCGCACACACTTGCATCACGCAGTTTACTGATGCCCTCTTTGCAAAGGCGCACAATTACATCCACTTCTCCATGGATGAAGCAAGTGTGACCGCGCGTGCGGTTGGCTTTGCAAATATGGCAGGCTTGCCAAGGGTGCAGGACGTCGTAGACTGCACACATGTGGCCATTAGGTAACCCCATCACAACCCAGCTGTATTTGTGAACTGCAAGGGCTTCCACTCCCTTAACGTCCAGCTGGTGTGTAACCACAGGAAGAACATTATGCATGTTTGTGCCAAGTTCCCTGGCAGTTGCTATGACTCGTTCATCCTGCGGCAGTCTACTGTGCCTCAGCTCTTCAATCCGCCAAACTAACTTTGCGGATGGCTACTTGGAGACAAGGGCTATCCCCTTAAGATGTGGCTAATGACACCGTTGAGGAGGCCGTCAAACGAAGCTGAGGAGCGCTACAATGCCAGTCACTTTTCCACCAGAGCCATCATCGAGCAAACCATCAGCTTGCCCAAAATGCGATTCAGATGCCTCGACAGATCAGGTGGAGCCCTACAGTACTCACCAGCCAGGGTCTCCAGAATCATCGTGGTCTGCTGTGCACTGTACAACACGCACAGCAGCATGGCTTACCGCTGCCAGAGGAACAATGGCTCAGCACACAGCGTCCTGCTCCTTAGAGGAGGAGGAGGAGGACCTTGCAGAGGAGGATGCGCCAGTTCCACCAGCACACGAGCACATTGCTGGCCGTGATGCAAGGGATGCACTAATCCATGCCAGATTCGCTTAAGTTTACAAAGCAAACACATGTGGCTGCCACCTTCTTAACACACCATACACCATCTGTGCAATAAACTGTGGGTTCCTATCACTCTCACCACCATCATTATAGATGAAAGGTGCCCTGACACCTCACTGTGACACTTCTATTTCTGGGCACACATAGGCCAACTCTTTGAATGTTTGTCATCGCATTTCTTTATTACAATTGAAATGACGATGATAATCTTAAATTTGTATTACATCAAAACACCCAAGTGACTACCCTTGTGACTATTTGTATGTTAACTTTCTCTTACGCGTGTTTCTACGTGGTGCTTCCCCTGTGGCTTCAGCAGATGTTGAGGCACCTTGCTCACTTTCATGCTGCTCCTGTTTCGCCACCTTTGGCGGGCGTCCTCTGGATTTGGGAGCCTGGGAGGGCTCGGCAACAGTCTGGTCTTCCTGCGGCTGTGCAGGGGCTGAGATGGCCATCTCAGTTGGGTGAGGAATCTGGGGCTCTGACCAAGGGCTCCGCAGTGGCATGGGAGTGTGAGCGCTTGGAGAGGAGCCCACACTTCAACCCCTCTCATGGGTCACCCGCACTTCACTGCTAGCAAGTAGCTGGAGAGCACCTTGCTGCACATCAGTGGGGCCATGAGGACCCGTCTCTGTACTGAGAGCCCTCATAACGGGGATGTCCATGTACCTCTGGTGTCTCTCCTCAATAGCAGCCCATCTATCCTCCATAGCAGACCATCTATTTAGAAGAGTCACCATGCTCTGTTGAGTCTGGTGACTTATGTCCTCCATGGAGGTTGCCACCCTCTCCATGGCAGCACGTTCATGCACCATTGCCTCCACCATGGCACTGCTTATGTTTGAGATAGACTCTTCCATTCTTTGCACATTCGCAGTTACCGTGGATGCAAAACCTGTCAGAGCCTCCTGCACTTGTTGCTGAAGCTCATCCATTTTGAGGTGTTAAAATAATTGAAATCCAGCACTTGGCTTATCGGCAGAATCCAGCCGCAAAAAATGGCCAGTTTTACCTACTTAAAAACTGCCAGTCCGAATTACCAACCACCCCGCCACATATAAATGGGGATAGATGGCCATGGCCAAGCTATCCCCGCCATTCCCCCTAATTAGTGCCCACAACGTGACCGAGGAAACAACAACACTATGTAAGTGCTAGTATTAGTAACAGACTGATATCCATGAATTGATGCTGCATTGTGGAGACCATTGTTACAGAATTACTTGTCTGTTTGTGGGATTTTATTGGGACTGTGATTTTTGTTTCTGTAGGCTCTGTAGGAGAAACTTGGGATGAGACACCGTGGAAAATGTTTGTTTCCAACATGTCGATGCCTACTCCACAGGATTTACAGATCGCAGAGATCTTGCTTAGATTGCTCAGTCACTCAATATCTCGGAAGGCTCTTTTCAACCTTGGTGATGTCCTGCACTATGTGCCTTGGCCTATTTTGTTGTGCTATGAATTAAAAAAATAAACAGAGTAAATCGCAACTCAGTTAACATTCTTGCTTCTGCATCAGACGGTCATGGGTTCAAGCCCAACACCAAAACTTAGGAATTTAATGCAGGCTGTCACTCCAGTGCAGTACTGAGGGAGTGCTGCATTGTCACCTGTTGGATGAGATGATGAATCGAGGCCCTGAGTTCTTGTGCAATGGTTCAGCTGCTGTTTAAGATCCTATTTGCAGAAACATTGGGAGTTCTAGCTGTTTTATGGCCAAAATTTCTCTATCAACCCACACCATAAATAGATTCAATTGTTATTTCTCGAATTGCTGTTTATGGGATCTTGCTGTGCACAAAATGGTTGCCTGCCTAACAACAGTTTAAGAATTACTTTTCAAATGTTGTATGATGTAATGCTTTGAGAAATTTCTGAGAGATGCAAGGCATTATATCAATGTACATCATTTTTCTTTCTTTAACTGAAAGGTGTATAAAAGTTCTGAAGAATCAGTGATACCCAGTAAATAATGTCCAAATGAAGATCAAAGTAGCAACTTGTGTGGGGTTCTGACGCCTGGCATTGACATTCTGCAGGAGTCTGTGGCACCGGTAGTAGCATCTCTCAGGGATGCTCATACTGCTGTCATGCAGGCTCTGAGCTCTGCCTTGGACAGGCTGGGAGGCTGAATGGATAGTATCTTCAGTCACATCAATGGATGTCCTTCTGCTCTCCTGCAGATCAGTAGGAGTGCTGAGCTGCAGCCTAATAGCAGGCGTAATTGTGCAATGGGAGTGGAATATTTTGTCATCTCTCAGGATAACAGCACATCAGCACCCTCGCCACCGCTCAACCAAAGCCCACCCTGGTGCCCAAACGCCAGCAGGCTGCAGCTGGAGCCTCTCCAGCCTGCACTCTTAGAGGTACTGAACATAAGCATCTCACAAGCCTTCCAGCTCTCATACTGAAGCAATTGAGGTCGAACCTTGTAGGAGAAGTAGAGCAGGTTAGAGTCACTTAAGAAAAGAATTATAGGTTAATGTCTAGGTGATAATTAGTTTTTAAGGATTTGTGTAAACCATTTTGAAATTTTTGTGTGCAAAATTTACCTGTCATAGTTGGTGACTGCCATGTCAGATTCCAAATATAGCAATATAGGTCTTGGGCAGAAGTAATTTATTGTAGAGTGGAAGGATTGGGACAGATGCTGGACATGACTGTTAATGTAGGGAGAGCAGGGATTGTTCAACTGAAGCACCGTTAATAAGCTGCTACTGAAGAGCTTTGGTATCTCCCTGTTTCTTCGCCATCCTTGATGTCATTAGTATTTATCATCTAATTGAAGTTCCTCATCCAGTGGTGATTCAATGTGTTGTCTTTGTTGTGAGCAAAGTTATACAGCATGCGGCAAACCATGATATGGGACACTCTGCCTGAACTGTATTGGAGGAATTCTTGCTTGAGCACCTCAATGGTCTGCTTATCTATTGACATTCCTGGTCTCACTATCTCCTCTGACATTGCCCTTATTTCTAAATCTGCCTTCAGGAAGATTGGCTTCTCTTTCATACCAAGCACTTGTCCCCTCGACAACTCTACACTCTCTATAAAGTTCAACTCTATCCAAAACATGATTACTGTTCCTATAACTGAGGAAGCTCTCCTAATACCTCTCTCACTCTCCTAGACAGGTTAAAAGAAAATACTATTGTACTATAGCCAAACCCTCTCTCATTTCTGTCCTCCAGTCACTCTCTGCATTATAAACTTTTATAAATTTTCTTGATTTTATGGATATTTTGGAACTTCTACCTCTCCCCCTCCCTCTCTCTCCCCCTCCCTCTCTCCACACCCCACCCCCCCCACCCCCCGCTCCACCGCCCCCTCTCTCTCATCCAGAGCTGCAAAATATACTTTCCTGTATGCTCCTCCCGGATCCTGAGTCTGTTGAAATAAAAAAAATCATCGCAGTCTCTTACTCTAATTAATTCTTTCACAGGATCTTAGAACTGTAGAACTGTGTCCCTCTGTCTTTCCTTCCTACAATCTTCATGCTATTAAAATCCAAGCTTGGTATCACCTTGACTTGTGCCATCTCTTTTATACTTTATAACATTGGTGTTCCTGCACTATGGATTTGGGCCTTCATCTTGATTTCTCAAATAGCAATATTAATAGGCTTCAAAGTCTTTAACCAATTTGATGGCCGGTTGCAGTCTAGATGTAGAGTGGAAGGAAATGGATTCTGCAAATTCTTAATTACATCAAAATGTCAATTATCTGTGATTTTCCAAAAGGCTTATCCAGTATTGTTTAATTGAAGTTCACTCTCAGCAGAATGCAAATGCAGTTGATAGATCAAATCCATTTAAAGCATAAAATTACTTCATATGAGCACATTGAGGTTGCTGATCACTTGCTGTAGGTCCATTGATACTTCTGAAATGGTCAATGCAATGTCATACAGGATACACCCCGCCAGTAATGTTGACCAAAACAGAGTAGGCCTCATGGCAAAATTGACAGAGGCATGTCTTGAAAAAGAAATTGGAGTTTATTTATCAGTAGTATGTTTTATTCTTATTAAAAATCTGTATAATATGGTCATCAATGCTTAACCATTTCTAATGACTTGAAGTTTTCAGGAAAATAATTCAAAGGCCCGGAATTTGTGGTCAGCAGCGAAGCAAAGGCGTTCGCCGCTGGCCCCGAAGAAAGCTGTCCAGAGATCTCGCGATCTCTGCAGTGAGAAGTTTGATTTTTTGACGCATAAGTGATTTCAGCGTAGTACAGTGGGGATTCCCTACTGCGATCTGCTGTGATGTCAACAAGTTGTCTAAGCAGCCAATCATATTGCAGAATTCTCACAAACAGGAAAGCAGGAAATGAGAACCTGCTTTTAACCAGACTTTTAAAAAATGTCACAGAGAGCAAAACAAAGATTGGGGCTTTCACATGGGTTAAGATAGAACCTGAAATATCATGAACAAACTTTTAAAATAATCTAAAAAAAAAGTTAACATTTCTTATAAACTGTAATTTTTATCATATTGGAGAAATTTGACACTCCACAAAATTAAAATTAGTTTTTCATGGCCATAACATTTGTTTAGCAGTCAATACGCTGTTAAAACCCTAATTTCACCTAATCCAACAAGGCCTAACATTTCATAGGGTATTTAACAGCGATATTACAGCAGAAAAGCCCAAGTTTTTCTTCCGTTTCCCTGATTTCACTGATTACACTGATTGCTGGCTATTGGGGGGGGGGGGAGGGGGGGGTGGGGGTGGCACAGCACAGCCAGTGTCGGAGCAGTGAATGATTGGCTGCAACTTCAGAATTTACGCATTTAGATGCACGTGCGCTACATCCTGAAGTTGCGATCAGTTTCAAAGGGGTAATAACATGAACACTGTTAGCTCGCCGTTATTACCCACCACAAATTCTGACCCATTGTCTCTCGTACATATTTGTAATTACCTCACCTTTCACCCCACCACCCTCCACATTCAATGGATCATCCTCCGCCATTTCCGCCCCCTCCAGCATGATCCCACCACCAAACACATCTTCCCCTCACCTCCCCTTTCAGCATTCTGAAGGGACCGCTCCCTCCGCGACACCCTGGTCCACTCCTCCATCACCCCCAACACCCGTTCCCCTTCGCCCGGCGCCTTCACGTGCAAGCGCAGGAGATGCAACACATGCCTTTTTACCTCCTTCCTTCCCACTGTCCAGGGCCCCAAACACTCCTTCCAGGTGAAACAGCGATTTACTTGTACTTCTTGCAATTTAGTATACTGTATTCGCTTCTCACGATGCGGTCTCCTCTACTTTGGGGAGACCAAATGCAGATTGGGTGACCGCTTTGCGGAACACCTCCATTCAGTCTGTAAAGGTGACCCCGAGCTTCCAGTCACCTGTCACTTTAATTCTCCGCTCCACTCCCACTCTGACCTCTCTGTCCTCGGCCTCTTACACTGTTCCAATGAAGCTCAACGTAAGCTCGAGGAACAGCACCTCATCTTTCGATTAGGCACTTTACAGCCTTCTGGACTCAAGACGGAGTTCAACAATTTGAGACCATAACCTCCGCCCCTATCTTTTTTTTCATTTTTTTGTTTCTCTCTCTCACATGGCAGCTGTCAATCATTCTGCCATTGCCATTTACACTTCATCTAGAGTCATCTTTTGTTTCTTAACTTGTCCCATTACCATCACCTTTTGCCTTGCACCATCATCCCTTTTGTCTCTTAGGGCTCGATTTTAACAGCCCTGAGGAGGTGGGTTTAGAGGCGTGTCAGCTGCTATAATTGGAAAAAATGGCTTCAGACACCCAACCCGCCTCCATCCCACCCCCACGCGATTTTCGTGAGTGTCTGTTCAGCTGCTCCCAAACTGACCCAACTCCAACTGGTGGGACAGATAGTTAAGGCAGTTAAGAACCTGTCACCACCAACATTCTACATGGAAATCAGCCTGAGCCCTCACTCTTGAACTTCCATTTCCCAGAACTTTAGGTGATCTCAGCAGATCATTAAACCTTTTGCCACACTGAACCCATGTGCATCTGCACACAGACCTCAAACTCAATTTGCAGCCAAGCTGCCTTGGTTTGCTGAGGAGGCCTCCTCCTTCTGTTTCCAGGACGAGGAGCTGCTGACGTCCTCTAACTTCCCTCAACAAGAGCATGGAGAGAGCCCTCATTAAACCTGGGTGCAGCCTTAGTTATTGGGGCTGCCGTTCCTGCAGCTCCCAGCACCTTTAAGAGAAAAAAGCATTAATATCACTAAGCCAATGATTGGAACAAATCTGGCATCTTTTTCATTTCATGGTCCGATAATAAATTGATATATTAAAAAAAACATAAATATCTTTCTGGAATAATATGACCAGCAATTTCATTCATTAAATTTTGTTCAGAACAGACTCTGTCAACTCCCCTTTCTATATAATACAGCACTCATACATCCCATTGACATTTTTCCCAAAAGGGACATGGCCCCTTTAAACTTTCATTCAAACAACGCGTCATCAGAGGCAAGAAACTGACAGCTCCAAGCAAGTGCCTGGAGGGACCCGCACGTCGGCCGTAACGAGGCCAAGCAAGCGAAAATAGTAAGTTCTGGGAGGCGGCAGCTGGGAGCGGGTCGGAAAGCCTCCGAGCAGCGGACCCGCACTCAACCCGCCTCCATTAGTAAATTCGAGGCCTTAATCTCTCCTGCCTTCCATCCTATCACAGACCTTCCCTTTTGTTCTTTCCTCCCCTCCCCCCCTTTCCCAGCCCCTACACTTGCTTAAAAACCTGTTCCATCTCCAACTTTTTCCAGTTCTGACGAAGGGTCATCGATCTGAAACGTTAACTCTGTTTCTCTCTCCACAGATGCTGCCTGACCTGCTGAGTACTTCCAGCATTTTCTGTTTTTATTTCAGATTTCCAGCATCTGCAGCATTTTGCTTTTGTAATTAAATTGGCTGACGGGTTTCGTAATTTTGGTTTTACTGAAATCTTTGATCAACCTCATGCATGTGATCAACTAAGATAGCACAGAGTGCAGAGGCTAATATATGTTGGGAGGATGGATAAGAATCAATTAACAATGACTCCTCTGTAGTGCAATAAAGAGTGGTTGGTCACCCTAGAAGGTGATGGACAGATCTGGTAATGGAAGACCTCTACCTTCCGAGGATAATTAATTGTGCCTGACATTCTGAAGACTGGAGCCCTGAAATGATTTCTTATCTTCTGCCATTTTAATTTTTTAATAGAGTGTCTAAAGTTAAGACCAGTCAATTTGTGAACCGAGGAAAGTATAACTTGCTTAAAGGAAAAAATAATCCATGATGTTGCAAAATATATACTCATTGGGCCAGAAATTCGGCTGTTGTCGGGTGAGTACGCGCTGTGTACTCACCCGTAAGGCCACCTGAAGTGCCGGTTTCACACATGCACCGCGCATGCGCGGGAAAACGGAACTTCCGTTCCCCTGAAGGGAGGGGTTCAGAAGTCGAACGCATGCGCGGGAGAGGCTGCGCGCACGCAGCGAACTTCAGGTTTTTTTTCAGGTTTCTCTGGGAAGGTAAGTATGAAGAAGCTGTGCTTTTAAAAAGGAGGCGCAAGGCCTGTTTTTAACAAGGTAAGTGTTAAATTACAAATTACAAGTTTAATTACAATTAAAAAAATTTTCAACAGGTTTATCTTTTTTAGATACTTTAAAGAAAGGTAAGTTTATTTTTAGCACCGTTAAAAAGTATAATTAATTTTTTCAAAAATTAAAATTTTTGTTTAAAGTAGTTAATTTATGTAACTTATAGTTATTTTAAAAATGTGATATTTAAAAAAAAAATTATTTGAAGTTTAAGTGTGGTTTTGGGGCCAATCTCTATTCATAGATTTGACAGGTCTTCCTGTCAAATCTATGAATGAAAATGCCCTGCTAGGATTGGCTCTCCATGGCCCACGTGATCCCAGGGGACGCTTCGAACTAACTGCGCCCCTGGGATACACAAGCACTGCGCGCCGGCAGCTGGAGGAGGCCCAGGACCCGAAGTCCTCATGGGCCCAAAGCACAACTGCAGGCGCGGTAGGCAAGTACGCGCGTGATGCTTGCACCCGCAGGAAGCCGGAGAGCCGAATTTCTGGCCCATTGTTTAAGTTGACATGCGCATGAGAATGCAAGGGTAAATGAAAGGAATGTGGGTTGGATATAGGGCTAATTCACTGCACTGCCAATTCTCTGGGGTCAATTTTAACTTGGGCACAAGAATCAGGGTTGTGGCTGCCAAAGCGGGCGGCTATTTGTCTGGCCGCTTGGAGTGTGAGGCCCGGAAGATTTTAATTCTTGGGCTTCATTTGAATATCCCAAAACTGACTCCCGCCTGAAGATGTCAGAAATAACGTCACCCTCAGCGGGCAAGAGTGGAAAGTCGTGAACGGTCAGTAAATTTACCCTGTAATACCAACAAGAAATTAAAAAGTGAAGCACTCCATATTATTGTGATTTGTAGGTATTGGCAAATGTTCCTTATTCATTGTACAGTTGATTCAACCTAATTGGCTAACTGATAAATGAACATATCTGTTGGGTGAACAGATATTAAATATACAAAACCTTATTGTTCTTGCACCTTGTTTTATCTCCCAACTAACTGATCAGTTTTAGTTACAGAGAATGTGTTGTTGCCCTGGATTACACATGTAACCATATTTACTGCCTAGGATTCTTTCCAGGAATTCATCAACACTTAATTATTCTCAGAAGAAAGCTGTAATTGATTACCAGATCTTTCCATTGCTCCTAGGTTGACCAAGAGTACCTGCTTCCTTTATCTTGCACACAAGAGTAGTCAATGTGAATCAATGCTCATTCATCCTTAGCCAACACACCCTGTGTACCCCTATACAGACTGCATCGCTTCTTTTATTTCTACAATTACCAAACCACAATAAATTTATAAAGAAAGAACAATATGAAACAATTGGATTTTTAGAAAATACTCAAGTAACAAAGAAACATAAGACTTTGAAATGTTTACTGATCTTTTACTGTGAACAGAGCTATGCAGCCAGCAGATTTTTCATTGAGCTTGATGTTACAGTAATGCTAATGAGATTTTAATATTCAGTTCTTTCCTGTCTTATATACCATACAGCTGGGTTGAAAACATTGGTACAGAAGATTTACCTTTATTCTAACACATTTAGAAGAGATTGCAGGAATTCCCAAGGTAGGGTCATTCTTCTTCTCTCATATGGTAGTAGCTCTTCTCTCGTATAGTAGTAGCAAAAAACAAATCAAATATCAATATCTAAGTCAGATATCTAGGCCAAAAATTCCAGTGTAACAGTAAGGTTATCTTGTAGGCTGCCTGCGAATTTCCTCTGAGGGCAGTGCTCAATGATGTGCTCCGGGGTCTGATTAGGAGCTCCACAGTCGCATGATGGGGATGCTTTAATCTTCCATCTATGGCGGAGGTGGCAGCATCGACCATGACCAGTTCTGAGGCAGTTGATGGTTGTCCACTGTTTGCGAGGAAGGTTGTTCCTTCAGGTTGTACTGTGGGGTCCTCTAAGAAATCCATTTGGCATGTTGCAATTCTTCCAAGCATTTTGCCATCGGTCATCAAGGGTCATTCATTGTTATTGTTACCTTTGTTAAATTCAATCTCAAGAATAGAAGTGCATAAAATTCAATAATTGAAAGGATTCATTTGGATCATAGTTTCTACTTATTTGTATCTGAGAACATCATTGCCTTACTTCCAAGATGTACTTCTGATTTTGTACAGCTACCACATGAAAACCACTTCACATTGATGCAGAAGTTGTAGTTTAATGGCAGCAGAACTCTCATTTTTACTACATGGAGATGTTTTCATTTCATTTGAGAAAAGTAATGAAAAAATATTTGTACACAACTGAGTCTTTTAAATAAGCTGAATAGTTGACTCCACTCCACTATTTCCAAATCCAATGATATTAACCTTTTAAAATAAACTCTCATTTTAATTTTGTGCATAGAAACATAGAAGATAGGAGCAGGAGTGGGCCATTCGGCCCCTCGAGCCTGTTCCGCCATTTAATGAAATCATGGCTGTTCCCTGTCCCTGCTTTCTCCCCATATCCCTTAATCCCTTTAGCCTTAAGAAATATATCTATCTCCTTCTTGAATATATTTAATGAATTGGCCTCAACTGCCTTCTGTGGTAGAGAATTCCACAGGTTCACCACTCTCTGGGTGAAGACATTCCTCCTCATCTCAGTCCTAAATGGCTTACCCCTTATCCTTAGACTGTGACCCCTGGTTCTGGACTCCCCTGCCATTGGGAACATCCTTCCTGCATCTAATCTGTCTAGTCCTGTTAGAATTTTATAAGTTTCAATGAGATTCCCTCTCATTCTTCTAAACTCTAGTGATACAAGCCCAATCGACCCAATCTCTCTTCATACGTCATTCCTGCCATCCCAGGTATCAATCTGGTGAATCGTCGCTGCACTCCATCCTTCCTCAGATACGATATCTTATGAAGTATTGGTCCCTCAATCATTGAGTGTTTTCAAAAAGCTCTTCTTTATAACTTCACAGATGCACCAAATATAGTTTATTTTTTTTATTTTTTCTTGGGAGTGATGTTGGCAAGGCCAACATTTATTGCCTATCCCTGGTTCTACTAAGAAGTGCTTTCTCCTTGAACCACTGCAGTCATTGTAGTGATCTTGCTCCCACTATGGTGTGAGGCAGGAAATTCCAGGATATTGCCCCACTGATGATGAAGGGACGCTGATACATGCCCAAATAAGGATAGTGTGTGACTTGGAGGTAATGGTGTTCCCATGTTATTGCAGCTCTTGTCCTTCTCTGTGGTAGAGGTCACAGAGCTGAGAGGTATGTCAAAGTAACTTTGAGTTGCTGCAGTACATCCTGTAGATCTTGCATACGGCAGCCGCAGTGCGCTGGTGATAGATGAGGTAGATAATGGGCCAGATTTTCCGATCGGAGGTTTCCTACGGGCGGATGCCTCCGATCGGAAAAAATCTACGAACTTACCTGCTGGCTCCATAGGTCCCTAGAATACCGATCCTGGGCCTCTGTTCTACGAAATGCGCAGAGGCCCAGGTATCCCAGGGGCGCAGGCGGTTCGCAAGCGTCCCTGGGATCACGTGGGCCATGGGGAACCAATCAAAGAAGGGAATCCCCCTTCATATTTTTGACAGTTCTGTATGGACAGATCTGTCAAAAGTATGAATGGGGATCGCTTAAAAAAGTTAAACATTAAAAAAAATTTTTAATCACGTGTTAAATAATTTTTTTTAATCACGTATTTAAAATTAGTTAAAATGACATTAAATTAAATATTTTAGACAAAAATTAAATTTTTTGAAAAAAATAATTAATGTTTTTTACAGGGGCTAAAAATTAACTTACCTTTTTTAAAAGTATTTTTAAATTATAAATCAGTGAAATTTTTTTTATTTTTTTAAACTCTTATGCTGGTAAAAGCAGGCCTCATGCAGGCTTTTACCAGGCGTAGGATTTTTAAAGGTTTTCAGCGGGCGGAGGTTGTGCAGAAAGCGAACTCTCTGCCCGCGGAGGCCCTTCCCCCGGGCAGGCGGAGTGTCGGGTTTTAGCACATGTGCTTCGTATACCTAAACCCAGCACTTGCGAGGCCCCTACGGGTGCGTACACACCCGTGGGGTCGGAAAATCCGGCCCATTAAGTTCAGTGGCAGTGGCACTGATTAAGTGAGCTACTTTGTCCTGGATGGCGTTGAGCTTTTTGAATGTTGTTGCGGCTGCACCCATTCAGGCAAGTAATGAGTGTTCCATCATGTTCCTAACCTAAGCCTTGTAGATGGTGGAAAGGCTTTAATAGATTAGGAGGTGAGCCACTCATTGCAGAATAACCAGCTTCTTCCCTTCTCCAGTAGCCATAGTGTTGATATGGCTGGTCCAGTTAGCATTCTGGCCACTGGTTACCCCCAAGACTTTGATAGTGGGGGACTCAGTGATGTTGATGTTGTTGAGGTCAAGGACAGATGACTAGGCTTTATCTTGTTCAAGATGGTCATTACCTGCTACTCATGTGGTGTGAATATTGTCTGCCATTTGTCAGCCCAGGCCCAGATGTTACACAGGGCCTGCTGTAGGTTGGCATAGGCAGCTGCATTATTGCAGAAGCTATGAATGAAGCTGAACACTGTGGCATCGTCACCAAACACCCCCACTTGTGACCTTATGATGGAGGTAGGGTCATTGATGAAGCAGCTGAAGATGATTAGGCCAAGGACACTTCCCCGAGGAACTCCTGCAGTGATATCCTGGGAATATGATGATTGGCCTATGACAGCCACAACCATCATCCTTTCCATCAGGTATGACTCCAGGAACTGGGTGGTTTTCCTGACACCGGCTGTGCTAAGAGCAGCACAATTTTGGGAAGGGGTCCTGAAATGAGAATGGACCCCTTATTTGCATATGCAAAGGACCTAACGTCTGCTTCAGACATGGGCTCTTGACACCGATGCTTCAGCCTTTACCAATATGGCAGACTGCACAGCTCCGACGCGGAATGTACGCACGCCATCCGCGTTCCGTCATATTGGATGCTTAGGTGCCTGTTTTATGCCTGTGAACCTATTGCCTGCTGGTCTACCTTGACTTGAAATATTTGCACTCTGACACTTTGGGATAAATTTTTGTCTTCATCGCCTGAGTGGTATTCTGATTTCAGTGGAATGATCAGGCAGGTTCCACAATGGGTGGCTGACCCACTTTGCCAGATGACCAGCCTGGCGGTGAAGAGAAAATCTGTCCCTTTTTAACATGTGTTCATTTCAAAATTACCCAATGTACAATATACTTAATGTTGGCATTTGTTAATTATCCCAATTCTATTGTGGATCTTGAGGTGAGATTTTGTCATCGTGGGTTTCAATAGCTAACTGAATTCTATTTTGTATAGTTTTTTGCATGCGTATATACCACATAAATCAGCAAACCAACAAAAACCACTATGTGTTATCTTTAACAGTGTACAGAAAAACCAAGCTTAAAAACCTACATGGAATTATCAGATGCCTGAAAGCCTTTGTGAACAATAAAGTGAGAGAAACATTTGCAATTGTATAATGTATGTTGGAACGAGAGACTTTTGTGTAATTAAGTAGTTTCCGTTAAAACAAATCTGTCTCACTATGCAACCCCTCAGTATATTTTTAATCTTGTATTAAGGCATGTGCTTTTAAGGAATGTCAGGCAAATAACTCTACGCACTGAAAAACTTTTAGCTCTCAACTAATCTTGCTACACTTTTACTGCTTTCATGTACAGAATTGTTCTACTTTGTCTGTCAGATCAATTGAGAGTCAGTTGTCTCCCCATCTCTTCTGAAACCATTCACTTGTTTTTGTGGTACAATTTCACAGCTGCCAATGGCCTGCTGGTACCTTATCTAAGTGACTGTTCTGTATACGGAGCCTTAATAGCGAATGCTGGTAGGAGGCATTAGAACCAAAGCAGATCCTGTCCATGTCCATTGCCCAGCCACATAAAATCCCAGCAAGGTTTGCTAGATACCCTTCAGGAGAAACAGGCTGCGCTCAATTGAAGGGCACTTACCACCATTCCAGTTGAGATCAGCTGATTCAACACAGACCAGGGATTGAACCTGGTATTTATCCAATGTGTATGATTCAATTGCACACTGGATAAACTTGCTGAGCTTCAGGGAAGTCTTAGTGGAGGTTTTGATTGGTGCTGGTTAGATCAGAAGTTAAAGCATGCAGATAATTGAGCACAACTCAATCAGAAGCCTTAACTCGTGAGCAAATAAAGAATAAGAATCTCAATTAAATAATGGGTTTACATCTGAAATAATGCGAGAAATTGTTACTTCAGACTCTTGTGAAAATTGAGCAAGTTTTGTAATTAAGTAGGAGGTACTGTTACTGTTTCCTTTCCCCACTTTTCTCCCCTCTTCTCCTGAAGGCCCTGACTAATGCTGATATATGGCTTCGTCCGTGCTGGATGCTCTTTGACCTCTCTCCTTGGTGGATATTCCTTCTGTCTGAGCTTCAATAACTGAAGTTGATTTAATCAATATTTGCTTCAAGGCACAATTGAATTTACTACCATTTTCAAAGTTAAATATATGTGGACTATGTAGGACAAATGAACACTAAATCCCATACAATATGTAAGAAATATTGGGCTGTATATTCCGATCCCTATGGGTGGGTACGCGCTGTGTACACACCCGTAGGGACATCGAAAATGCCGGTTTCAAGCATGCCAAGTGCATGCACTGAAAACTGGCATTTCCGATCTGTCAAGAATGCTCTTGACAGATCGGACGCCTGCCCTGGAGAAGGGCCTCTGCGGGCGGATAGTTCTGCTTTCTGGAGAACCTCCGCCCACAGAAAACCCTTAGAAATCTTACGCCTGCTTTTACCAGCATAAGAGTTGAAAAAAAGTAAAAAAAAAATGTTTTCACTCATTTATCATTTAAAAATACTTTAAAAAAGGTAAGTTTATTTTTAGCCCCGTAAAAAACTTTAATTACTTTTTTCAAAAAATTAAAATGTTGTTTAAAACATTTAATTTATTGTAATTTCAACTCATTTTTAAAAGGTGATTTTTTAAAATAAATATTTAATGTTTTACAGTGTTTTTGGGGTGATCTCCATTCATATATTTGACAGGTCTATCTGTCAAGTGTATGAAGGGAGATTCCCTTCTCCTATTGGCTCCCCATGGTCCACATGATCCCAGGGACGCTTTCGAACTGCATGCACCTCTGGGATACGTGGGCCCTGCGCATTTCGAGCTTGGAGAGGCCCAGGAGCGGAAGTGTCCAGACCTCTGGAGCCCTCAGGTAATTCCGTAGATTTTTTCCAGATCGGAGGCCTCTGCACGCAAGAAGCCTCTGATCGGAAAATACAGGCCATTGTATTGAGCATTTCAATATGTAACCAATATTAGTTGAAGGATATCAGATGAATCTTACCACCCCACCCCCTTCACCAACATCTAAACATCAGTAAAGTGGACTGGGATTTACCATTCATATCTCGAGTTTAATACATGATGCTCAAATCAGCTTACCCACATTAGCTTGTCCTGTATTCTCCAGTCTGAAAGATATTGAGCTAGAATTTACTGTAATCGGCAAATGAAAGGCGTCAGCTGTTCCTTCGACTTTCCCTTGCCCTTTTAATTTCCATGAGCTTTTGCACGGCGACTTGCTGCAAGTGGGACATTGAAATGGCGCGGCGCCCTCTACAGAGCATCTTCAGCTTATCAGGTACAGAAAGCAAAATAAAGAGAGGGAAACAAAGATGGGATTAAGAGAGAGAAAAAAGAAAGAAAAAGTTAAATAAAATGTAATTTCATTATTTTTAAATCTCCAACAACAACTAAAAGCTGAAGGAATGTGACTTCAGACTTGTAAAAGTTCATTTTCAAGGCCAGAGAGGTTGTTTTGCAGTAATTAAGGCTATCACACTGTTAAAGAAGGTACTTAGACTGAAATGGACAAGCCCTAACTTTCTGTGGTGAGTTTAGTCCATATCTACAATGTAAGTGCAGGAACTTTATGCTGTTCAATATATTTGAATGGGGATCCAGTTGGCGATGCTGTTTTCTAGCAGCTTATGGCGGAGCGGCGCATCTTGGACAGCAACTTCCAGAATTCCGCGTTTAACTGCTCACCTGCGCTTGCCTGAAGTTGCTGTGTGATTTGCGCATAAATAACAGTGAGCGCCGTTAGCCTCACCGTTATTGTTACAGTAAATTCTGGCCCAATGATTGTTAACCAAGCCAGGTCTGTACACAGTAGGACTGCCACACAACACCGAGTGAAGATTAATTTAACTCTTGCTCGTCAGAGGCATCATAGGAACGTAGGAACAGGAGTAGGCCATTTAGCTCCTCAAGCCAGTTCCGCCATTCAATTAGATCATGACTGATCTGTGGCCTAACTCCATATACTCACCTTTGCCCCATATCCCTTAATACCTTCGGATAATATAAATCTATCAATCTCAGCTTTAAAATTAACAATTGACCTAGCTTCAACTGCCATTTGCGGAAGAGAGTTCCAAACTTCTACCACCCTTTACATGTAGAAGTGTTTTCTAACTTCGCTCCTGAAAAACCTAGCTCTAATTTTAAGGCAATATCCTCTAGTCCTAGACTTTCCAACCAGCGGAAATAGGTTCTCTCTATCGACCCTATCAATTCCACTTAATATCTTGAAAACTTTGATCAAATCACCCCTTAACCTTCTAAATTCCAGGGAAAACAACCCTAGTTTGTGTAATCTCTGCTCTTAATTTAACCCTTGGAGTCCAGGTATCATTCTGGTATCTATGCTGCACTCCAAGGCCAATATATCCATTCTAAGATATGGTACCCAGAACTAAACACCAGGTGTAGTCTAATCAGGGCTTTGTATAGCTGTAGCATAACTTCTACCCCTTGTATTCTAGTCCTCTAGATATAAAGGCTATTCCATTAGCCTATTTGATTAGCTAGCATTCCATTAGCCTATTTGATTATTTTCTGTACCTGTCCATGACATTATAATGATCTATGTACATGGATCCCCAAGTCTCTTTGGACCACCACTGTTTCCACCTTTTCACCGTTTAGAAAATACCCTGTTCGATCCTTTTTAGGTGCAAAGTGGATGACCTCACACTCGCCTACATTGAAATCCATTTGCCACAGTTTTGCCCATTCACTTAATCTATTAATATCTTTGTAATTTTATGCTTCCATCTACACTGCTTAAAATGCCGCCTATCTTTGTGTCATCGGCAAACTTGGATATGTGGCTTTCTATCCCATCATCTAAGTCGTTAATAAATATGGTGAATAGTTGAGGCCCCAACACAGATCCCTGTGGGATACCACTAGTCACATCCTGCCAATAAGAGTACCTGCCCATTATCCCTACTCTCTGTCTCCTGCTGCTCAGCCAATTTTCTAACCAGGTCAATTATTTGCCTTCAATTCCTTGAGCTTCAACTTTAGCTCACAGTCTCTTATGAGGGACTTTATCAAATGCTTTCTGGAAGTCCATATAAATAACATCCATAGACATTCCCCTGTCCACTACTTTAGTCACCTCTTCAAAATATTCAATCAGGTTCATCAGACATGACCTACCCTTTACAAGTCCATGTTGGCCCTTTATCAGCTGAAAATTTTCAAGGTGTTCAGTCACTCTATCTTTAATTACAGACTCTAGTAATTTCCCGACAACAGATGTTAGGCTAATTGGTCTATAATTTCCTGGTTTCCTTCTTTCACCTTTCTTAAATAGTGGAGTGACATGCGCAATTTCCAATCTAAAGGAATGGTTCTGGAAGTTTGGAAGATTATAGTTAGGGCATCTGCAATGTTCTCACCTACTTCCTTTAAAACCCTAGGATGGAAACTATCTGGTCCTTGGGATTTGTCACTCTTTAGTGCCATTATTTTCTTCATTACTGTTATTTTGCTTATGCTGATATTAGTGAGTCTCCGTACCTGATTCAATATTAGTTTCCTTGGGATGTCCGCCATGCTATCCTGTTCCTCTACTGTAAATACTGACGCAAAGTAATTATTCAACATGTCCACCATTTCCTTATTTTCATTTACATTATCACCATTATCAGTTTTGAAGGGGCCCACATTGCTCCTGACCACCCTCTTTTTCCTAATATAATTGTAAAAAAAAAATGGTGTTGATTTTGATATCCCTTGCAAGCTTCTTTTCATGCTCCCTTTTTGTAGTTCTTGCTATCTGTTTTGTCACCCTTTGCTATTCTTTGTATCTCTCCCATTCACCATGATCTGTGCTAGTTTTTGTATTTTTGTCTGCTTTTTCTTTTAGTTTTCTGTTGTCTCTCACCTCTTTTGTCATCCATGGCTGCTTTTTTTGGCAAGTAGAGCTCTTGCCCCTTTGGGGTATAAACTGGTTCTGTATCACGTTAAATTCTTTTTTGAACACCTCCCACTGATATTCTGTCATTTTAACCATTAACAGATTTGCACAGTTTACTGTGGACAGTCTCTGGCTGGGAATTTCGATAAGGCCCAAAAACAGAGGCGGGCACCACAGGGCGAGGTTTACTTGCGCCCGTTTAGAAAGCGCAGGTGACACATTAATTTGGTGCTGCCTGCTAATTTAAATAATTTTAGTGCACAGCCCAACGACTATCATGCTGCTGATAGAATGTGCTCTCAGCAGGAGGCCCAAGGTCACGTCACTGTAGGGAAGTTGCATTTTCTTAAAGCACGGCTATCAGTTTTGAAAGCAGTTGCGAGACCTTAAAGGTGAACTGCCTTCTGAAAAATTTTTTTTTAAATCATTCCAAACTAGGTAGTCTGCAGCTCTTAAAGCTGAACTGCCTTCCTCATGTAAAAATGTTAAAATGCTTCAGCATTAACACAAATGGCTCAAGAGGCCAGTGAAAGGGCACCCAGGCTCACGGATGCAGCACTCAAGCTTTGTGCAGGGGGCAACACTTGAAGAGAGATCTTCTACCCACAGGGGGCCAGGAGGCCCCCCAGAAAGAAGGATGTGGGACCAGATCGCCAAGGCCGCCACTGCCAGCAATGTCGTCCCCAGGAACTGGCTCCACTGCCCAAAGAAGTTTAATGACCTCAGACGAGTGATCAAGGTTAGTGAATGAATCTTCAAAAGCCATCTCCTACCAACTGCACCACTAGCCTCACACACTGCTCAATGCATGACCACCCCACCCCCAGCAGCAGCGGCAAGAGGATAAAGAGTGGCCCGAGAGCGGACCTGAATTAAAGCAGTGGCGAGAGGATAAAGAGTGGCCTGGGAGCAGCCCTGAATTAAAGCAGCGGTGAGAGAATAAAGAGCGGCCCGAGAGCGGAGCTGAATTAAAGCAGCGGTGAGGCTCCGATTCAAAAACAACAACAAAGAGTGATGTCACAGGAGAGCAGGTAGGTGATTGGTTGGTGAGTATTACAGCTCTCTTTTGCTCTCTAAGTTAAGGAAGGAGGTTAAATTAAGAGCTGAGAAACTGTAACTTGCTAGTACTTATTAAATTAATAACTTAAACTAAATAAAGTAATCAAACAATAAACCTAAAATATCAATTGAATAAAATTTTTAACTAATTAATTAATAAATAAAACAAGGTTAGAGATGGCACGGCAGGTGGTGTGTCATAACTGCAGCATGTGGGAATCTGTGGAGAGCATCGCGATCCCGAGCAACCACATCTGCAGTAAGTGTCTGCAACTCGAGGAACTTCGGCTCAGAATTGTTGAGCTGGAGTACGAGCTGCAGACATTGCGATGCATCAGGGAGGGGGAGAGCTACCTGGACACTTTGTTCCAGGAGGCAGTCACACCCTTTAGGTTAAGTAGTACTTCAGAGTTCATCAGTGGTCAGGAGGAGGGTGTGACTGCGAGTCAGCAGGTATGGGGACCCAGGATGTAGTGATGGAGGAGCCTCAGCCGTCTACCAATGACATAGGTAGAACTAAGAATGAGGTTCTGCTGAGAGAGTTTGAGGAGCTAGGGTCTAAATTAATAAGCAGAACCACAAGGGTAATAATCTCTGGATTACTACCCGAGCCAGGCACAAATTGGCATAGGGTCAAGCAGATCATAGAGTTAAATGCGTGGCTCAAAGAGTGGTGTGGGAAAATGGGGTTTGAATTCATGGGGCACTGGCACCAGTACTGGGGAAAGAGGGAGCTGTTTCGTTGGGACGGGCTCCACTTAAACTGGGCTGGGACCAGCGTCCTGGCAAATTGAATAACTAGAGCTGTAGATAGGGCTTTAAACTAAAAAAGTGGGGGGAGGGGTCAGGTGAGGGGAAATTTAGAAATCTAAAGAGAAAGGTCAAGGCAATAGAGCAGTATAGCGATTTGGGTAAAAATAAGCAGAGTGTGACAGGAAGGGACAGAATGTTTAATGGTAGCAGTGCAGCAGAGAATAAGGTCAAAGCAGGGAATAATGGTAAAAAAATTAAATTAAAGGCTCTTTATCTGAATGCATGAAGCATTCGTAACAAGATAGATGAACTAGTGGCACAAATAGAGATAAATGGGTTTGATCTAATAGCCATTACAGCGACATGGTTGCAAGGTGGCCAAGCTTGGGAATTAAATGTTCCAGGGTACTTGACGTTTCAAAAAGACAGGCAGAATGGAAAAGGAGGGGGAGTAGCCCTGATAATAAAGGATGACATAAGGACAGTAGCGAGAAAGGATCTCGGCTTAGAAGATCAGGAAGTAGAATCAGTATGGGTGGAGATAAGGAATAACAAGGGGCAGAAAACACTGGTAGGAGTAGTATATAGGCCCCCTAACAGTAGCTATACCGTTGGACAGAATATTAATCAAGAAATAGTAGGAGCTTGTAACAAAGGTAATGCAATAATCTTGGGAGACTTTAATCTTCATATAGACTGAACAAATCAAATTGGCAAAGGTAGTCTGGAGGACGAGTTCATGGAATGCATTCGGGACAGTTTCCTAGAACAATATGTCATGGAACCAACAAGGAAACAGGCTATATTAGATCTTGTATTGTGTAATGCGACAGGGTTAATTAACAATCTCATAGTAAAGGATCCTCTGGAGCAGAGTGATCATAATATGATAGAATTTCACTTTAATTTTGAGAGTGACTTGCCTAAGTCCAAAACTAGAGTCTTAAATTTAAATAAAGCCAATTACATAGATTAGATTGAAAGAAGAAGCTTATAATGTTCTAAAGAATAATAATAAGCTGAGGATTGGGAGAGTTTCAGAAATCAGCAAAGGTTGACTAAAAAATTGATAAAAAGGGAAAAAATTGAATGAGAGAAAACTAGCAAGAAATATAAAAGCAGATTGTAAGAGTTTCTACAAGTATGTAAAAAGGAAAAGAGTAGCAAAAGTAAACGTTGGTCCCTTAGAGGCTGAGACAGGAGAAATTATTATGGGGAATAAGGAAATTGCAGAAATGTTAAACAAATATTTTGTATCTGTCTTCACAGTAGAAGACACAAAAAGCATGCCAAAAATGGTGGGGAAACAAGGGTCTAATGAGGGTGAGGAACTTAACATAATTAATATAAGTAGAGAAAAAGTACTAGAGAAACTAATGGGACTAAAAGCCGATAAATCCCCTGGACCTGACGGCCTACATCCTAGGATTCTAAAAGAGGTGGCTGAAGAGATAGTGGATGCATTGGTTTTGATCTCCAAAATTCCCTAGATTCTGGAATGGTCCCAGCAGATTGGAAGGTCGCAAATGTAACAGCACTATTCAAGAAAGGAGGGAGAGAAAAAACAGGGAACTACAGGCCAGTTAGCCTGACATCAGTCATCGGGAAAATGCTGGAATCCATTGTTAAGGAAATGGTATCAAGTCACTTAGAAAATCATAACACGATTAGGCAGAGTCAAAATGGATTTATGAAAGGGAAATCGTATTTGACAAATTTATTAGAGTTTTTTGAGGATGTAACTAGTAGGGTAGATAAAGGGGAACCAGTAGATGTAGCATATTTGTATTTCCAAAAGGCATTCGATAAGGTGCCACATAAAAGGTTATTACACAAGATTAGGGCTCATGGGGTTGGGGGTAATATAGTAGCATGGATAGAGGATTGGTTAATGGACAGAAAACAGAGAGTAGGGATAAACGGATCTTTTTCAGGTTGGCAGGCTGTAACTAGTGGGGTGCCGCAAGGATCAGTGTTGGGGCCTCAGCGATTTACAATCTACATTAATGACCTAGATGAAGGAACCGAGTGTAATGTATCCAAGTTTGCTGATGATACAAAGCTAGGTGGGACAGTAAGCTGTGAGGTGAACACAAAGAGTCTGCAAAGGGATATAGATAGACTGAGTGAGTGGGCAGTAAGGTGGCAGATGGAGTATAATGTAAGGAAATGTGAGGTTATTCACTTTGGTAGCAAGAATAGAAAAACAGAATATTTTTTAAATGTTGAGAAACTATTAAATGTTGGTGTTCAGAGAGATTTGGGTGTTCTCGTGCAAGAAACACAGAAAGCTAGCAGGCAGGTACAGCAAGCAATAAGGAAGGCAAATGGCATGTTGGCCTTTATTGCAAGAGGGTTGGAGTATAAGAGTAAGGAAGTCTTGCTGCAATTGTACAGGGCCTTGGTGAGACCACACCTGGAGTACTGTGCACAGTTTTGGTCTCCTTATCTAAGGAAGGATATACTTGTATTGGAGGCGGTGCAACGAAGTTTCATTAGATTGATTCCTGGGATGAGAAGGCTGTCCTACAATGAGAGATTGTGTAGAATGGGCCTATACTCTCTGGAGTTTAGAAGAATGAGAGGTGATCTCATTGAAATATACAAGATTCTGAAGGGGATTGACAGGGTAGATGCTGAGAGGCTGTTTCCCCTAGCTGGAGTGTCTCGAACTAGGGGGCATAGTCTCAGGGTAAGGGGTAGGCCATTTAAGACTGAGATGAGGAGGAATTTCTTCACTCAGAGAGTTGTGAATCTTTGGAATTCTCTGCCCAGAGGGCTGTGAATGCTGAGTCTTTGAGTATATTCAAGGCTGAGATAGATAGATTTTTGGACTCTAGGGGAATCGAGGGATATGGAGATGGGGCGGGAAAGTGGAGTTGAGGTCAATGATCAGCATGATCTTCTTGAATTTCGGAGCAGGCTCAAGGGGCCATATGGCCTACTCCAGCTCTTATTTCTTATGTTCTTATATTCTTATCATTCACCTACCAACAATCTGACCAAATACGAGGCACACTTCACATTCCTAGCTTCACTTCGTCCCCTAGGAGGAGATAGTGTTGGCCATTTTTGGCAGGGGCAAGCCTGAGCCCTTGGTCAGTGGCGGGGCTGAAAGAATACAAGATGCAAGTATCCTCATACGTTATCCTCCTTCTCAAATCCCACGTTCCCCTCATTCCACAATCTCTTCTGCGTAAGCATGCAACTCTTGCTTTCCCGTCCTCCACTCATCACAACCCTACACGTGTGCCTTCCTCATTTCAGACACGCAAGAAATCCAGCCTGCCCAGCCACTGGTTGACCAAGAAAATGGAGAGGAGAGTGAAAAAGAAGAAGAAACACAGTCACTCAATTTCACACTCCCAGCCAACTGCTGCTCGAGGTCATCCTGCAAGACCATCTGAGTGTCCACCACCCATGCTGCAGCCACTGGGGTAGCACTGTGTGACATCACTAGGATAGGCAAAGGCACATGCAAGTCAGTCACTAAGGGAATGCACAAGGGTGATTAGTTGATTTCTTGATGTAATGGATGCATATATGGAAAAAGTTGGATTGGAAAGTTTGCTTTGTAGTGGCTTTTATTTCAGCATTGTGGCCAAGAGGACGCTGTGATGGTCAGTAACAGAGGGAAGGTAAGGTGTGGGGAAAATGTTGAAAGGGGAATTGGGGTTGTGGTCACTGGTGCTACAGACCTATGATTTGATCCCAGATATCCCGGCCAGAAAGAGGCCATCTGGGTTGCCTCCTTCCTTCCGCTTCTTCCTCTTCTTCTTCCTCCTCTTCTGCTTCCCCCTCTTCCCTCTGCGAGCAGCTTGACCCCTTTGCTGCCTCTGCTTCATCTCCATGTGATGTTGAATCCCAAGGGGGACTGCAACTAGAGCCCCCAGGACTGTGAGCAAGTGGTCTTCTCAGAGGCCTTCCTTTAACATCCAAAGCCTTGCAAGTGTCCAGGAGCACTCCCTGTATTCCCTGCACACTTTAACAACTTTTTTAATGTATTGCACCTAGGCACTACTCCAATAAAATGTAAAATAACCAGTCCAAAAGCTGAAATTGAAACTTACCTGAAAGATGTGCGTGTCCCTTTAAGAAGCACTGACAGCATCTCTGTAGAACTGCACATACATTCTTCCATGCATGGTTAGGAGAGGGCGGTATGGAGAGCGGAGACGTCCAAAATCGCAGTTGTGTGTCAATTCAGGCGTTGCACGCCAATTGACATCACGATCTGCATCTTTACATGTGGGAGGCAAGAGCAAGCAACGGCAGCGCTACCGACCTCTCCAAAATGGTGGCCGCTGTGTTCCACACCAGAAGCGGGCGGAAGCGAGGCGGCCGCCATTTTTTCATCAACCGGCCTTACAACCCCGTATTTCGCAACCTCTGTCTCATCCCGTGTAAGTCGGCCTTACCTAAATCTAGAATCTTAGTAGCTGTTTTGCATTTTTCCCTTTCAAACAGAACGTTGAACTCAATCATATTGGCCCAAAAATTAGTGCCGCTACGCGAGAGTACGCACTGCGTACTCTCGCGTATTCTGTCTCCAATTGCCGGTTTTCTGCATGCACTGCGCATGCGCTGAAAACCGGCACTTGGTGAATGGAAAAGGGGGCGGGTCCTAGGTGAACCGCATGCGCGCTGCAGGCTGCGCGCACGCTGTGCACTTAGTGGTTTCAACGCGCAGGTAAGTACGGAAGATTCTACACATAAAAAAAGGAGGAGTAAGACCCACTTTTAACAAGGTAAGTGGTGAATTAAGTATTATTTTGAATTTTTTTTAACAGGTATATCTTTTTTAGAGACTTTAAAGACAGGTAAGTTTATTTTTATAACTTTTTAAAAGATTTTAAATTTTTTCAAAAATTTAATTTTTTATTTAAAATGGTTAATTTATTTAACTATACTTATTTTATTAATGTGATGGTTTTTTTTTTAAATTTAATTGAGGTTTAGCGGTTCTTTTGGGGGGCTATAGTATTCATAACTTTCACAGCACTTATGTGAAAGTTATGAATGGAAGATGGTGTGCTGCCATTGGCTCTAACTGAGTCACGTGATCCCACAGCTCGCACGAATTAACTACGCCGGTGGGATACGCAAGCCCAGCACAGCAGCTGTCCAGAACATCAAGTTCGTGCGAGCTGGAACTGAAAAAGCCAACGCGGAGTGAGAGATCGCGGGGAGGCCTTACCCTCGCACGAAGGCTTCCTCACGAATTTTTGGGCCATTATAATCGGTATTAGATAAATGTTCACGCACTGTTAGGTTGTTAATTAAATCTGGCTGATTCCTCATTATTAAATCTAATATGGCCTGTCCCCTTATTGTTTCAAGGACCTATTGTTTTAGAAAACTATCCTGAACACACTCAAGAAATTCTCTACCTTTCTGACATGAGCTAGCCTGCTTATCCCAATCTATATAAAAGCCAAAATCCCCTATTAAAACCACCCTGCCTTTACTACATGCTTGTCTAATCTCTGCATTTATACATTTTGCCACTTCACAGCTGCTACCAGGGGGCCTATACTCAACTCCCAATACAGTCTTAAATCCTTTTCTATTTCTTAATTCTACCCATAAAGTCTCCACTGCCTGCTTACATCTTGTTATATCCTCTCTTATCATTGAAATGATTTCATCCTTAATCGCTAAGGCTACTCTCCCCCTCTGCCATTTTCTCTATCTTTCCTGTAGACCTTATAACCTGGTATATTTAGTTTCCAGTCCTGACCGTCTTGCAGCCATGTCTCAGTAATGGCTACCATGTCATACCCTCCAAGTTGAATTTGCACCTGCAATTCATTCAATTTGTTCCTTATATTCCATGCATTTGAATAAAGAACGCTTATTTGGGCCACATACCCTAACCTATCCTTCTGTTCTAATGTTGTTTATCACACATTTCTTATTTCTCTCTCCTGATTTAATTACTTTACATCTTTTAGTTTTCCGTTTACCTACAGTGCCTGAAGCACAATTTCTGACTATGACTCTACTCTATTCCCTTTCGTTGGTTTTAGATTTATTATTTATACTACCTTTTCCACCTGAGCCCTCCACCCCCATTTACTGGTTTAAAGTCCTTTTGACCGTCCTATTTATCCTTTCCACTAGGACCCTGGTCCCAGCCTGGTTCAAGTGGAGCCCGTCCCAAAGACTCAATCCGATGCAGAGCTGCATTGCTAACACTGATTTATTTAACTACTTCTGCAATAATACAATTATTCTCATTTGAAGTATTGGTGATAAGAGTAAAACTGACACTTAATATCAATCAACGGAATGTAAATCATCATAAGTGAAGCAGACGGGGCCATTTCAACTTCACCACCAAGGTGGTAATCTGATCAGCTGCTTGTGGCAGAACTTCCCCTGTTTTCATTCCACAATGGAATAAAAATCGGGCGAGTTCTACAATGGACGGACGATCCCCTCCGTCTTGTTGCCATCTGGGGGAAAATTGCCCCCAATGATTTAAATGTATCCAATATCTCAACCGCTATTGCGCTTTGCTTAGTAATATAGTATAACAAGGTCATCTTCAATGTGCCAAAATCTCAGGAAGGTTAACTTTGCAGACTGCACTCAGCATATTACTGGTAGCTTTTCAGCGGTAAGGCTGTTCCTTTGTGATGAGCATAATATCAGACCACCCCTCTCTGTGAGTGGTAGGCTGCTGTGGTGTTGGGTAGTTCTGCCTTCCTCTGCAGTGCTCTGGCTTCACCTGAGTGAGTAATTGGCTGTGGTTGTCTTTCCTCTTTTAGATTTAACTAATCTTGCACGTGCTATCATCCTCTGTTGCTGTTATGTTGAATTTTGCTATGTACTTTTAAGCTTGCATTATCAATCTGTTATTCATTTTACAATTTCTATTTCTATCTTGATCTGAACATTTGAACTTTCTTAAAGCTTTCTTAATAGTTCAGTCTTCAACACTTTCTCAACTTTTCAAGTTCAGCTGGAACCTTTCAATCCCCTTCAAAAGCTTCATAAGATTTTCTGAAAATCATGGGGGCTAAATTCGGTTGATTTGCGCCTCCCGTTAGCACCTTCTTGCGTGCCGGGCTCGTTTGCCGGCACTCCCGATCCCTGGTGGCCCAGCTGAGCAGGCGGGACGCGCTGCGCCATGCCCCTCCCCTTTAATAAGGGGAGGAAGGCCTGCAGTACCGCGGCACGTAGCGCCGCGATATTGGCTCGCAGCGCCCCAAGAGGGACGCGGGGCGCTTCCAGTAGTGCCCCTCCTCCCTCTTGGGGCGCTACCTGGTAAAATCGGCCGCGGAGGTGAAGGTAGCGCTACCCAATTTTTCCCCCATGGCCTTTTGATGTAGGTGAATAATGTCTGACCTTAAATATCTTAAAATATTGCAAAGAAAGACCCACTTTAAGAGGCATAACCAAGCAAGATGACCAATTCAGGCTCATGGACAACTGTCAAAGGCACCATTCAACTAAACAGATATGTGTCACAAGCTATAATTGCCCGGTTTCACCAAAAACAGCATTCCCAATTATTGCTTTTATTCCTTACTTGTTTCCCAGTGTGTAAATCTCTAAGAGGATACAACACTCCAGTCACAGCTCTCTCTCAAGGTCTTATTAAGGGTTATTTGGCAAGGACTACATCACATCAATCTGCATTTGTTCTCCAATTTTGGCAGGCCTCTAGCTCCAGCTGGTATCTGTGTACTGATTGGCTACATCTGGCTATACCAGAATATGTGGATGTCCTACTAGAATGTGATTAACTTGAGCATCTCTTACAACTAATAATTAAAATTCTTATTTTCATTCAGTAAATCACTTTAAAGTTCCTTTTTTAAGATAAGGTACACTCTTTATTTTTCTGTACTGGCCAAACTAACTGTGGCTGAAAGAACAGGCAGATAACTTGCTCCCAAGTCGCCGTCAACGCTTCTCTGTAGTGGCTGTCAGCAAGTATGTGAGAGCACCCTGGTGATGATCCTTCCATTGATTTATCACTTTGGGGACTTATCTACAGTCTCCATGGTGCCTCCCCACAGAGGCATTGCTGTGATCAGGAATTCGGCAGAGTGGGGTATTGGATCTGTGTCAACATGTCTTTGAATCTAATGTTGCGCTGTCAAAGATTTGTTTCCACGGTCGCAACTTCTTCGGAATTTTCCCTTATGAAGAAATGATCCATACCTTCTTCATCTGGAGATCATGCATTAATGTCAGGGGCTCCAACATCTGTTGTGTGCTGTGCTTTCCAGTTTTGCCTATGAATATTAAAAACAGTGGGAATTGAGACCAGGTGATTCGGCTCATGCAAATTCCTTTCTTCAACATATATTCTCATTTTGATGACTAACCAGTGACATTTGTTGGAAAATGCAAATATTTTGGTGTTTGGATAAGCACAGGATTAAGCTGTACTATTATATCTTCCATGGCCAAATAACCTGCCAGTACTTACTCTTTTAGATGCACGCATGATGAAAGAATATTGATCAAGACACTGGAGGGTGTTCAGCATCTACGAAATGATACACCAGCAAGAGTCAATGGCTCAGAAGAGGAGTGGGAAACAAAATTAAGACATTAATTGTGAGTGCCCAGAATTCTTTACTCAATAACATCCTTGATTGAAACAGCTATTGATTGTTTAATTCTGTAGTGTTAATTAGGTGGCTTAGGTACAATGGGGTAGATTTAGACTTGGTGCGATAGTGTAAAATGGGTGAGTCAGCAGCCTGATCTTTATTTCCATTGAAGTCACTTAATACGTTATCACTTTACATTATCACACCAAGTCAAGATCTAGCAATATCTGTAACAAAGAGAAAGAATCATGCTTGTCAAGGGATCTTTCAATGGAAACAGCTATTAAGCACAGATCAGCTGTTGCTGACTGACTTTGGATTAAAGATTGAATTAAAAGCAGATATTTAGGCAAATACAAAGCAAGTCAGCCAGCATCTCAAAGAAAAGGTTAAATTCACATTCTGGATTGAAACATTAAACTGTCCCAACTCACTCAGATGTTGAATGACCTACTGCGCATCTCTAGCATTTCCTACTTGTATTTAAAATTTCCAGGATTTGTGGCTCTTTCTTTTGCCGGTATCCTATACTCGCACCAAGTCCCGTTCCCCCATCACCCCTGTGCTCGCTGACCTACATTGGCTCCCAGTCTGGCAACACCTCAATTTTAGAATTTTCATGCTTGTTTTCAAATCCCTCTTTGGCCTTGCCCCTCACTATCCCTGTAACGGCCTCCAGCCCTATAACCCTCTACGAGCTCTGCACGCCTCCAATTCTGGCCTCATGGGCGTCCCCGATTTTAATCGCTCCATCATTGGAGGCCGTGCCCTCAGCTGCCTAAGCCCTAAGCTCTGGAATTCCCTCCCTAAGCCTCTCCACTTCTCTACTTCTCTCTCCTCCTTTAAGATGTTCCTTAAAACCTACTTCGTTGACCAAGCATCTGTCCTAATATGTCCTTATGTGGCTCGGTGTCAAATTTTGTCTGATAACGCTCCTGTGAAGCGCCTTGGGACATTTTACTATGTTAAAGGCGCTATATAAATGCAACTCATAATGGGTACAGCATCATGACTAAACACTTCCTCCCACCCAGTTCTAACGAAGGGTCATCGACCTGTTTCTCTCTCCGCAGATGCTGCCTGACCTGCTGAGTATATCCAGCATTTTCTGTTTTTATTCTCTATAATTGCAAGTAGTTGTTGATTTTTACTGTTTGGTTTGCAGTTTGGCACACAAGGAGCCAAAATCTATTGCTTGCTGAGCAAGTATACTAATATTCACAACACTGTTTTCACCTTGCTTTCATGTGTCTTTATGGTATGGTTTAAGATATATGGTGAAATTTGAGGAAGGCATCATCCTGCTGTCCCCAGCCCTGAATCAAGGCCGCGATTTTCTCAGCGGTGTCGGGATGGTAGCGTGAGAGCTGGTTTCCGGATTCCGGTCCCGCTCCCAGCTGCAGCCGCTCTGTCAAAGGGATTTTCCCTTGATTGGCCTTGTTAAGCCCGCGTACGGGCTTCCCGGCCAATTAACAGGAAGCGGGTCTGATGACGTCATTTGATGACGCGTCATCAGCCGGTGTCCTTAAAGGGACCACAGCCACATTGAATTTGACAGTTGTTCTGTGAGTGTTTGGCAGCATCGAGGTGCTGCGAACACTGACAAGCACTTCACAAAGGTGGACGCTTGCACCCAGGCTCTCCAGTGACTCCCTCCATATGCTTAGGAGGTTCTCTTCCCTTCCAAGGGCGGAAGAGACCTCCCCAGGACACCAACGCAGCCTGGTTGCACATTGCACAGGAGGGCAAAAGCAGGGATGTCGTCAGGGGTCCCTGGCTGCAGTGGCACCAACCTTTCAATGATCTCAGTGGATCACAAAACGTTACTGCAAAGCCACACTCAAACTCACCCTGCTGTGCTACTCAACACATCCCCATCACTCTGCCTTCCATACCCTTCTCCTGCACATCCTTACTCACACCAACTTACCTTGCACCTCCACCCAACCCTCTCTATCTACTTTATCACTTCCCCATCTCATTAGCCACCCCTCACACTCACCCTCATCCTACTGCAAGCATACCAACTAACAACACACAAGGTTAGGCACTTGAGAGGTTTAGGCAATGTCCATGTGAAGTTTCTGGTAATGTGTTGTCATACAGTGAAATCTATATTTTCAACACTGCCCCTTATTGGACAGATCTGTGCGCACCTTGAGAAGTGTCTTACTGAGTTCCAGTGAATGTTGAGGCATAACGTCCCCCCAACCCTGCCCCACCCCCCCCACTATAGTGATGAGTGTGCGTGGAATGGCTTGGACATTAAAGAGATGCTTCACGCTGCTGGTGTGGGATGGTGTCAACCTGGCGCATCATGTGGCAGCCAGGGTTTACAGCGTCAAGTGAAGTAAATCTGGCCATGGTGATGCCATCGCTGGCCTCCCGGGCAACAATGTTGTCAGGGGCTGATGCCCTGTGTCCTGTGCAGCATCAGGTGATGGCGGAGAAGGTTGGTGATGTTGGTGTGCCTGGTGATGTTGGTGTTGGGGCTGATCATGGAAGGATTTGGAGGACCAAGTTCTGATTTTTTTCATGGGCACCGATGTTGCTGCAATAGATGGCAGCTGCAGGTGAGATGACAGAAGCGATCTATCAATGGTGAGAGAGGTTGTTCCAATGAGGTGGCACTGGACTTACAGTTGCCTCTAAACACTTGCAAGCTAAAGAAATCTCTATAGGTCTTCCAAATGCAGTGACCAATAGTTTCTGCACTCTGAAACTGACCATCTGCAACATGGCATCCTTTACACCACTTCTGCAGCTGTCAGCTTATCACAAACATCAGAGCAGACTCAACCTACACCAGGGTGAGCTGGCATGTTCCCCAAGCAGTGGGTAACCCATGGGGGAGCACGTAAAATTGGAAGGAAACCTCAAAATACCATTAAATTGGCTCTTAACAAGCCATTTATTGAGCTCAATTGTCTCCCCCGCCGCTTGGTGTCGGTCAGTTCTCCGCTGACAGACCCGACACCTGAGAGACTCGCGTGGAGGCGGGATGACAGCGGGTTTCCTACCTGCTGTCAATCTTTACTATTTTGACAGTGGACCCGCCTCCAAACCCGCCCTCTGAGCACTGGCAAAATTCCAGCCCCAGTCTTTTCAGCCATATGTACACACAAAATTGACGGGCAGGAAAAGACCAGCTGGTCCATCAAGCCTGCCCCACACTCATGATAGGTACAGCATCATGACTGAACACTTCCTCCCCGCTCCCTCCCTCCCCATCCCCCCTTGCAGCCAGGGAGAGGCAACAAAAAGAGAAAAAATCCAAGACCAATAAGGGAAAAAATACTCTGGAAAAATCCCCTTTGACCCCCTCAGGCAATTGGAACTAGTCTAAGAGATCACATGGACCAAGTATTATATATATAAAGCTGTGGCTCAGTGGGTAGCACTCTCACCTCTGAGTCAGAAGGTTGGGGGTTCAAGTCCCACTCCAGGGACCTGAGCGCAAAAATCTAGGCTGACACTCCAGTGCAGTGCTGAGGGAGTGCTGCACTGTTGGAGGTGCCGTCTTTCAGATGAGATATTGAACTGAGGGCTCCGTCTGCTCTCTCAGGTGGACGTAAAAGATCCCATGGCACTATTTTGAAGAAGAGCAGGGGAGTTATCCCCGGTATCCTGGCCAATATTTATCCCTCAATCAATATAACAAAAACAGATTATCTGGTCATTATCACATTGCTGTTTGTGGGAGTTTGCTGTGGGCAAATTGGCTGCTGGGTTTCTTACATTACAACAGTGACTACACTCCAAAAAAGTACTTCATTGGCTGTAAAGCGCTTTGAGACATCCGGTGGTCGTGAAAGGCGCTATATAAATGCAAGTCTTTCTTTCTTCTTTCTTTCTAAAGGCACCTACCTTCTGTAGGATGTGACCTCTGCCCCATGATGGTAGATGCTGTGAGAATGCTATCTGCTCTCTTCCTTCTGCCTGAACCAGACAATATATAAGATTTATGATAATTTTTTTTACCTTTAATCTAGCAAGCAGATTAGCTGTACAAGTATCACAACTCTGTTGAAAACTGCATTTCATATTCAAGGCCAAAAAGTGCTGATGAGTAATAATTGTTTCAGCTATTTGGTTCGGCTGTGTTTTTTAATAAAAAAAACATGTTGTGAATGTACTGAAACCACATTACAGGAGGTTAATGATTCTTTATACCATCAAAAGGCCTCATTATCAGAGAATCCTTACCCCCTGAGTGATAACCCTGCATACACTTGGAATGCATCAAAGATTTTAGAAGCAGACGCTATGGCTTAAAGCTAATGGAAAATTATATTCCAAAGTCAGGAAGTCAGCATTCAGTGCAATTCGTTTCCTTTTGAGAAGAAATCAACATTTAAAGTAGATTTAGATATTTGAAGCATCTTTGAGCTGTGAAAACTATTTATTGTATCTTATAAGTAATAAATTTAATCTATTTTTGTCCCTCTTCTATTTTTTGATGCACTTTCTGTTTGTGGAGAAAGGAAGAATCAGGGGAGATTCAGACCATTGCTTGAAGGCTTGAAGGATATTTTATTTCAGATTTCCAGCATCCGCAGTATTTTGCTTTTGTGTTGAAGGATATAACCCCTACAGCCTGAAGGTATTTTCCAGTTGCCGTAACAATTTTAAAATTAGGCAGAAGATATATTGTAATTATTATGCCCTTACTTTGTCCAATAAATAGGGAATCTATGAGAGAAACACAATGGCAAACATTGGGCGTGACATTGGTGTGTTTGTTAATCCTAATGGAGAAGTAAACATGAGTAAATAGTGGTGTGAAATCCGCAGAAAGTGCCAGTGCATGATGTGCCCATGTTTAATGCTATTCTGGATGTTTCTAACCCTGCAAAAACAGTGTTGAAAAGATCAGCAAAAAGGGACCATAAAGGCCAGTTTTTAACTAACTAAAAACATGAATGATGAGTTTGTGCAGACTTCCAGTTTTGTAGAGTTCAATCAGAAATTGAGTAATTTAGTCCAGACCTTTGTATCATTTGCGAAGGGGAAGATTTTGAAATATCACAGGTGAATAGAACAGAGTATTTTCTGCTTAGAACATGGGAATAATAGTCATTAGTCAGTGCATCATAGTGGAGATGGAGGAGGAGCGGGTCGCCGAGGAGTATAGAGGGCATGAATTGAACACAACCCGCAGCAGTTACTATACCAGGGAATGGATGCACTGGAAGAAAGTCAGTTATCTAAGCACGGCTCAGAAGGAATAGCCAAGAAGACTCGGGCTGAACAGAAGCTTGTGCCATCAGATCCAAGAAGGCGTGCAGGGACAATAAACCATCCCTACCACACTTCTATGGCAGTGAAAGCAATCAGTTCATTTGATTTTTATGGCACAGGGACCCTCCCGGTATCCATAGGGAAAACTTTGTTTAGCTTCTGGACAATTGATGCTTTATTTTCTTCACAATGAATGAATGACATTATAGAATATATTAAAAATGATTTCACTTGAAGTTGTGTGATACTAGTGGTGCATGTGTTTAACTATTGCATTTGCTCCTTGTATGTTGTGATTTCCCCACGTTAGCTATGGATATATCCACAATAATAAGAGTACCTGTAATTGAGAGAGCAGAATGGTCAATGGCTGCATACTAGCCAACTGGTGAGCTGCAAGGGATACACAAGTCCTACTACCTGTAACTAATCCAATGTCATTTGTGCTGGGTTTGTGATAGCACAGAACAGCCACAGACAAGAATGTCAACCAGCTGCTCTTGTACTATTCCATGCATGGACAGCACCTCCTCGCAATAGTCATTGCTCTGTGTGAGTGTAGAACCATGGGCCGGAATTTTGCCTACCTTGGCGGGTTTGGTGCAGGCGGTGTCCGTGGCAGGTCACGACCCCGCTGTTGGCTCCATCCCGCTGCAGAAAATGAACTTACTTTAATGGGGCCTATTAAGCCCGCCCAGCACGTTACCCAGCCCAATGAGATGGAGCGGGTCTGGTGACGTCATTCATGATGCGTTATCAGCCGGGATCCTTAAAGGGACCGTGGCCACATTACATTTGAAGTTTAATCTAATGAAGTGGGTGTTGAATCTTTACTCTACAATAATACAATAAAAGTTAAACATGAGTGACAAAGAAATATTTAAAGAACATAGTCATTAAGTAATATGATGCCATCTACAAATACGATTAAGAACATAATTAAAAAAGTACATTAATTGGGAGGTTATTGGTGCTTTAGTCACAAATCTGCAGACTTTTGTATCAGTAACTGGTACAAATAAAAGATGTGTGTGTATAGGTAATATATAAAATTAAGCAGATTTTAAATGTAATTGTAAAGGGGTGGATTTACAATCTAATGCAAGTTCAGCGGAAGAGCTGCGGAATCCCTGAAATACTGTGTAAGTAGTGCTTACAATCTGTTTCTGGGATTTCTGCAGCTCTTCCGTTGAAGTTAACAATGGAGGGTTGTTAAGATCTGGAACGCGCTACCTGAAGTGTGATGGAATCAGATTCCATAGTAACTTTCAAAAGGCAATTGGACGTATACTTGAAGAGGGCTAATTTTCAGGGTTATGAAGAAAAAGCTGGAGTGTGGGACTAAATTGAACAGCTCTTTCAAAGAGCCGCCTTCTGTGCTGTTAGATTCTATGGGGGAAAAATTCAGTTGGTTGCGCTTCCCGTTAGTGCCTTAAGAGGGCGCTAATGGGGCGCAAAGCATCTAGCGCCCAGGTGCGGCGAAGTTTGCGCCGCTCGCGAAATTAACTAGACATTTTGCGGCAGCGCTAAACACTACTGCCACGATCTCCTGCGCCGGCAGATCGTGACGTCAGTCGAGTGCGCAACGCCCCGGTATCGCCCTGGAGCGGATATTGAGTGGCGCCCCCTGCCTTACCGCCTGACGCAAGCAACGACAGGTTGAGGGGAGCGTTCTCCAGTCATGAAGGGAAAGGGGGAGCGCTATTTAAAGGTGACCGCTTCCTGCCTTTTATTGTTGGTGCCATTTTTAAACTACGCATTCTGAGAGAGAGAGAGAGAGAGACTTCTGGAGAGATTCAACGTTGTGTGAAGGAGTTTTGGGTACTGAGCAGCACTTTGCAGGTTCATTTTGATTTGCCATTCCTTGTATCGATTTAGAAGAGACTGTGGGGGCTGCACTCTGAGCTCTTTGCCTGGTACTCTCCATTGTTCTTTCCAGCAGATTTGATGTGCAGGTCTCTCCAGGCCGAGATTCAAGGCTGCAATGAGCAGGATGTGGATGGAAAGCAAGATTAACCATCCCCTTTAAGAACTGGCCCGTGTCATTGTGTGTGTGTGCCATTGCTGACTGACATTACATGAGCTTCGCCAGCGCTCTGAGGTAGCGCCTCGCTCCTCGGTCTTTGCGCCTTAAGACAGGTGTGAAGCGCCTGATTTAGCGCTCCAATCACCTCCAGGCGCGATAAAAGTCAAGTTTGCATTCGGTGGCGATAATTAGCGCCAGGCGCTAATCTTTGCGCCCGGCCGATAATTGCGCCCCAAATGGGGCGATACTGAATTTCTCCCCCTATGATTCTAAGCTTTTGGTCATCTGATCTAATATCTCCTTCTGTGGCTCGGTGTCACATTTTGTTTGATAACGCTCCTATGAAGCACCTTGGGCTGTTTTACTACATTGCATGTGCTATATAAATCAAGTTGTTGTTGTTGTGTCACTAAATCACTCAGCACTTTTGGAGAGCTTTGTCATTTTCAGCCATTTCGCCAAAAATTGCACAATTAGTAGCAGGATTAACGGTATGTTCAACATGTATCTGGCTTAAGTGGCTTGTTAATTGCATGATGCTTCTCACCTTTCACTTTTCACAACACTTTCTCACTTTTGTAAGGTGCTGTCAAACATTGCACATGTGTGAATGCAGAGACCATGCTCTTCTAATAAAATGAATTATGCGTGATGTATGCACAATATATGTCTGGTGTTATGAGGAGGAATTGCAATAGTTAAGAAAAGATAAACTACATTTACTAATTTGGGTTATCAGTTATTTACTGTTTTATACTGGCATGCTCTATTTCCAACTGAATTAACATTGGCATCATACGTAGCCCTGACATGAGTCTATTTACATTCTGCTTATTAATGATAGGTCTGTTATTTTTTTCAATTTAACATAACATTTTTGGCCATCACTGACCTTTGTGTGCCGCGATTCTGATGGCTTTAGACCAACTGTTAAAGTTTGGTTACAAATTCTATTGTGTTGGTAGGAAACCACATTTAGAATTCTGAAGCCATTTATATATGACAATGAAAGGTTACTTTATGGAACCTATTCATTATTCACAGATCATTGTTAGACTCCTCCTGTAGCTATGCGTTTTTCCATGCATTTTATTGGCAGGTTTCCAATATTTTTTTCTACGCCTTCAGGAGTGAAAATTCATCAAGAAACTTATGGAAGGAATGAAATATATTTCCATATAGCAAAGAAAATATATGTGATACTTGGCTAAGCAAAACATATCTCATTAGCTAATAAATGCTGGTTTGGCAATGCTTGGTTGTCTTTCCAGGGAGGATTTACAGATCCTGCCTATTAGGCTTCAAGCATTTTCAGTGATTGGGAGTGATTGCATTTAGACAGTTGCCATTGGCCTGAGACTGGTAGCTACAGAATTGATTCCAGCTTGGCAGCCCCTGATTTATAATTCCTGGTTCTATATTGAATTCTCAGGCCAAGACAGAGCTGTAGTGACGTTTGCTTCACACACGCACAGAACTCTGCTCCCAGCTGATAAACAACATTTGGGGCAGGTGCATAAAGTTGCCATGCTAATGAGATGAATAGATCATGCAAAGTATTTCTACGCTTTTGAGACCTAGCCATGATGGGCATAATGGGCGCCGATGCATCCTAAGGCATCCAGCATTGCTTCGGGCCTTGGCCATGAGGTGCCGTGGTTAGATGTTAGATAGCTGGTTTCTCCACCGTGATCGATTGCAGCAAGGAAGGCACCAAGGGCAAAACATGGTAGCATTTAAATTGCTTTTTAAATCTTCAACCGGCACAGCTGGTCATCCTATAGCTCAGCCTGATGCTGTAGCAAATAGTATATAAGTTTAAAAAAAAATTCCTGCTCCCCATCTGAGGTGATGGGTACCACCCAAAATATTTAAACACCGCTGACCCCAAGAAGTGAGACAAGGTCAGGGCTGCAATTAGTGGGTGGCTGGGAGTCCCGCCCCACCATACTTACAGTGGCAAAGTTAGACTAAAGGAAATTTGGGGCCTTAAATGTTGAGTGCAGGTGGGAGCATCCTCAAAACATTACAGAAAAACTCTGCTTAAGGTTTTGTGAAATGTCCAGAAGGTCCAATTGATCACATGAGCATTTTTTAAGCCAGTTTGCAACCGAACTGGAATTATGCTCCATGCCGTGTCAAATCTATATGGCCTGACGCTGCTGTGCCCCAGGGAATCTGATACTGCGCTGCTCCAGACTCCGATTGAGGCCCAACACCACAGTTATGCTGTCTCTTTTGCAAAAACGGCAGAATAACACCACACTAAAATTATGATGCACCCCAATGTTACGACCTAGTAATGTGCTATCAATTGGACACCAGGATGCACCTATTTTCTCCCATGTTTCTGTAGATGACCAGTCTATCATTTTCCTTCCCATATCTCTGTATGCAGGTCATTGCTCATTTAAAAATATAGTAATTCCCATGGATATGGTACACTTACAGTGCTTTTGGGAAGAAAAAGTCTGATGGTAGTGTGGCAGGTACAGCCAAGAAAAGTATGAAAACAATGAATTAAGCTAATTGGAGCGAAATATTTTCAAAGTAGAATAAATTCTACTAGTAGGTCATCATTTTGTTCTCAAAGTTGCCATAAAACCACTTAGCTGGTGTCGGCTGCAGGTCCCAACTGCTGAATGACTCTCTATTTGGTCCTAGATATAATGGGAGTGTCCAACAATTGAAAGTTCAATATTGACTAAGTTCACAGTAGTACTCAGCTGATATCTAAGACAAAAACAGATGCCAATCTACTCTGGTCTCTATGGAACCATTCACTGCTGAGGGTTGTTAGCTGTCAAATTTGTGACCTTTAATGTTGTTCCTCTAGGAAGGTTCAAGGAGAAAGTTTAAAAACTAATTAATCCTACAAAGAAATTGTTTGCACCCATATCATAAATGATTAGTTTATTGAAGGCATTAAGAAGGGAGATAAATAAACTAATGATAAAAAATCTCTGTACACAGGTATATCAACAAGTACCATTCACTTATTGTGTATCTTTGTTTCAGAATTTCTCTTCAATGTCTCTCTCTCTCTTTCTCATCTATCTATCTATCTATCTATCTATCTATCTATCTATCTATCTATCTATCTATCTATCTATCTATCTATCTATCTATCTATCTATATATATATATATATATAACTTCTCAAATCTTTCTTCCATTGATTTATGTATGGCAGCCGTCCGTCTTGAAAGATGATGGTGTAAGCGCCAAAGCAGTTCAGTTCCTTTGTCATGCTGCAACATCGTGAGTGGAGTCCTTGCCACAGATAGTGCAGGCATAAATTACAGGGCCTGATGATAAAGCCCACACAGTATTAACTCTTGAAGCCTGATACAATTTCCTCTTGGCTCTCTCCTCTTTCCTCTCTCTCAGCCACCTCTCTTCAGCCTCTTTGACTCCCTGATGCAGCACAGCCCTCCAGTATGGCCTATCATTAGCCAAATCTTCCCAGTTTGTGGTATTGCGGTTAAAAGTTTTCAAGTCCCTCTTGCGAGCATCTTTAAATTTTAGCCTAGTTTGGCCCAGTGGCCTTGAAGCATCTGCAAGTTCTCCATACTAAAGATCCTTTGGAATACATCCATCTTCCATCAATTATAGATAACCAAACCACTGGAGGTGTCTGTGTGTTTGAGAAAAATTATTAGACTTGGCAACTTAGCTGTCTCAAGTACTTTGGTGTCAGGAACTTTGTCTTCCCACTTGATATTTAGAATATGATGAATACAGCAGGTATGGCAAGAGTTTAGTCTTCTCTCATGCCTGTTGTAGGTGATCCAGGTCTCATGGCCATACAACAGTGAGCTCAGAACGCATGTTTGGTGGGCCCATATCTTGGTGTTCCATGTTAATTTCCTATTGTTCCACACACACTTGGTCAATTGGTCGAATGTGGTTGCTGCCTTTCCAATGCAAGAGTTTAGCTTGTCATCTAGAGATAAGTTATCCGATACAGTTGATCCTAGGCAGCAGAACTTGGGTACAACATGTAGCGTGGTGTTTGCTATTGAAACTTCTGGTGTAGTCAGCACACCCTGTGCCATGAGCACTGTATTCTTTAGACTGATTGTTACTTTAAATTCATCACAAACTAGCCAAATTCAATTGTTTTAGTTCCACTTCATTGTGCGCAACGAGCACTGTACCATCGGCAAAACAAAGTTTTCTTATCAACAGGTGTTTGATTTTACTTTTTGCTGTTAGGCGTGCAATATTAAAGAACTTTCCATATGATCTTATATGGAGCAATACGCCTTCGGAACTAGATGAGGTCCCGTCTGCCCTCTCAGGTGGACGTAAAAGATCCTATGGCATTATTTTGAAGATGATCAGGGGAGTGTTCTGGCCAATATTTATCCCTCAATCAACATCACTAAAACAGATTATCTGGTCATTATCACATTGTTGTTGTGGGAGCTTGCAAGTTGGCTACCACGTTTCCTACATTACAACAGTGACTGCACTTCAAAAAGTATTTAATTGGCTGTAAAGCGCTTTGGGACATCCGGTGGTCGTGAAAGGCGCTATAGAAATGCAAGTCTTTCTTCTTTTTTCTTTTTTAATGGAAGGATCAAATCAGCCTGAGGAGGACTGGCTGGCAACCAGCAATTGGAAAATGCCATTTCTGCTGACCATGGCAAAAGCCTTTGTAACATCGATAACGACCGTGTAAATAGGCTTTCCCGGCTCCTGACACTTTTCTTGCAGTTGCCTCAGTGCAAAGATCATGTTGACTGTTGATCATCTGGCATTGAAGCTGCGCTTACTCACTGGCTAAACATGTTCAGCAAGTACTTGCAATCTTTTTAGAATGACCCATGCAAATGCCTTGCCAGCAACACTAAGATGAAAAATTCCCCATGAGTTGTTGCAGTCGCTTCGATCTCCTTTGTTTTTGTCCAATGGAATGACGTTAGCATCCTTCATGTCTTGCGGTGCCCCTCCTTCCCTCCAACAAGCAAGCAAGACATTGTGCAGATGTTTAAGCACAAGCTGTCCTCCTCATTTCACCACTTCAGCTGGAATTCCACCTTTTCCTACAGCTTTTCCTGATGTTAGGGAGGTGATCGCATTTTCAAGTTCATTTACAGACAGTTTTATATCAAGCTCCTCGATGGTCTGAAGCCTGGGGATCATGTTTACTGCTACTTCAGAAACACTAGTTTCATCTGAATAAAGTTCATGATAGTATTCTACCCAGTGTTGCATCTGCTTGTCTCTGTTAGTGATGATGCTTTCATTGTGGGATTTGAGTGGCACAATCTTCTTGACTGAAGGACCTATGCTTTCTTTATTCAATCATACATTAGGTCTCCATTTTCAAAGGACATTTGTATCTTCTCGCACAAATCTAGCTAATCTGATTGAACACATTTCCTTGCTGTTTCTTGCAATTTATTTTGGCCACTTTGAGATTAGCACATGTCTCAGGAGAGGGATTCATTCTGTGGTGGAGCTATGCTGTGTGCTCTGCTTCAATAATGGGAGCTATTTCCTCAGAGTATGGTGCAAACTAACTTTATCTTATAGAAACATAGAAGATAGGAGCAGGAGCAGGCCATTCGGCCCCTCGAGCCTGCTCCGCCTCGAGCCTGCTCCGCCATTCAATGAGATCATGGCTGATCATCCAAATTCAGTACCCTGTCCCTGCCTTCTCCCCATATCCCTTGATCCCTTGAGAAACATAGAACATAGAATCTAGGAGCAGGAGTAGGCCATTCGGCCCGTCAAGCCTGCTCCACCATTCAATACGATCATGGCTGATCATTCAAATCCAGTACCCTGTCCCTGCTTTAATCCCCACAGTACACATATCCCACCCTACCCCCGTAACCCCACGTATTTAATTCCCCCTAACATATCCCATCCTATCCCCATAACCCCACATATTTAATCCCCCCCTAACACTAAGGGTCAATTTATCATAGCAAAATCAACCTAACCCACACATTTTTGGACTATGGGAGGAAACCGGAGCACCCGGAGGAAACCCACGCAGACAATGTGCAAACTCCACACAGACAGTCACCCGAGGTCAGATTCGAACCCGGGTCTCTGGCGCTGTGAGGCACCAGTGCTAACCACTATGCCACCGTGTTGCCCACTTGTATAGTCTTTTTATCATAACCTAAGGTTGCAGCTGTATGTGTATTAGTGCTGAATGTATGCCATGCTGCATCAACATTCAGGGCACTGGAATCAATAACATAGCTTCTTCAAGATTAGCAGTAAATTGGAGATGCCTTCCCTGTTTTTTGATTTTGATATTAATTTATGGGCAACAACTTTGTTTGGTACAATGGAATTTCCTTAGAAAAAGTCTTATTTTTCAACGTAAAATTGCATGGTCTGTGTCACAATATGCACTGTGAAAACTACGAACATCCTGTAGATGCTTTCTATCGGTGATAATTAAATCTAGTTGGTTCTTGCATCCAGACCTGGAGCATCTCCATGAAACCTTGGAAGTGCCTTGGAAGTAGGTATTGGTATTGCACAGTGCTCGGTGGGTGCAGAGCTCCAGTAGTCTTTGCCCATTGTCAGTCATTTTCTCCACTCCATTGCAGCGAATGCAAAGTGGCTGCATTCATGATCTGAGCCGACTCTTGCATTAAACTAGTAGATAGTCACTCACTGAGTGGTGGTTTACTGATGATACTGTCAAGTTGCTGATAAAACAAGTCCTTATCTTCAGAAGAGGAGGTAAGTGTAAGAACATATATACTGATGACGTTAACAAAGCTCTCACTAGTATATATTCTTACAGCTATAATACGTTCTGATATTGCAGTAGGATATTCAACCATGGATAGTAATGAATTTTTAACTGAAAGCCCACCCCATGTTTAATGCGGAGCTGAGCTCCGAACGGTAAATTGGGGCGTGCCGGGTTGGGAATCGGGTTATGAGTTGGCAGGAGAGTGGGGTCGAGGGGTCAGGTCAAGTATGGGGTGATTAAGTGGACCCAACCTCAATATATATACTTAAAAAAAGGGATGCTGCTGCCTTGCAGCTAGTTATTGGTTGAATAAAGGCTAGGGGAGAAAACCCCGAACCAAATCCACTCCGGAGAAAGCATTAGGCAGTTTGCACTCCAATTCATCTCTGCCCTCCGAATCTCCTGCACCTGTGCTGACTTCCAGTTGTCTTGGCCTACCAAGACTTTGGTCCTAGTCCGTACAGTCGAGATGGGGGGCTTTGGTCCCAAGGCAATCCTTTGCCTCCTTATTCCTTTTGCCTAAGCACACACGTCAAAGCTTTGGGTACGATGGTCACCCTCATCAGTATAGAACATGCTGAGAGTCTGGTAGCAGCCCTAATATCCAAGCAGCCCTGTTTAGGGACGGACTGCTTGCCCCAATTTGGGGACGACCTTGGTAAAGGTGTGTTAAAGATTCCTTACTCCAGTCTACTATTCCTGGTTGGAAAACAATTATTTTACAACTTGCTTGTTGGAATGTGAGGGCAATGTGCAATAAGCCAAATGATTTAGAGTTTGTCAGAGGCCCTCAAAAGACCACCATCATCAATGGAGAACTGGCAAAACTTGACAACGATCTAGCTGCTCATTGAGATCGGACTAGTTGATTCAGTTTCAGCTCTGTTACTTTAATATTCTTCCTATAATGGGTTGCCCAAAACTGTACACAATAATTTAACTACGGCCTAAGGCCTTGTACAAGTTCAACATTATCTCCTTGTTATTGCTCTCTATCTCCACATACAAATCCAAGGATTCCATTTTCTCTTTTTCTGTCCTCCTCTACTCACTCTCACCTTTTAAGAACCTGTCCCTCTGTGCCATTTACAGTCTTAATGCATAGCCACACAAGAACTCGTATACAATGATCAAAGAGAAGAATGTAGAGTTATGCAAAGTGAGTACAATGTAAATAAAATCACTATATTAATATCTAAATACAAGCCAAGAGCAGTACTCATCAATGAATATTGGTCACTTGGATAAAAAAAGGAGAACCTTCACTGGCAGAGACTTAAGTATTACACATATATGGCGGAGTGGAGTGGCGTGCAGGGCAAAGCAACAGAGGGCCAGTAGAAGCTACAGCTAATAAGCATTGATTGTGAAGAATGTAGACCCTAGTTTTCCGGCTCAGAGACTTGAATAATGGAATTAGATTATCTGAGGAATCAGGTATTTACCCTATATCAAATAGACCATCCACTCTAGCGTAACCATGATGGAGAAATCATCCAACCATACAAACAAAGTTGGAATGGGTGAAGCCTCCAATTTGAAAGAAATGGTTTGTCTTGCAATGCGAAGATTATATACAACTTGGCATTTTCACTGATCCTGGCACCAAATCAGCATCACCCAACAAAGCCAACATGGAGGACAAAGGCAGTCTTATCTGCTGTTTTTTTAATCTCAATCTTAATTTCTGCAGCAGTTTTTTCTTCCTTTGTCTGTTCTGCTTCTTTCACCTTTCTGTCCAAACTCAGTGTACTTGGTGCCACACAGGTGGTAGCGAGAATGTGGGGTATAAATTTGTCTAGGGTGGTATTGCAAAATGGGCGATAGCGAATCGGCATGACCATTTTGTACTCCACCCGCTTTCAATAGAAAAGGAAATTGGGTGGAGTGCAAAATGGGCTGCTGATTCGCTATTTTACCAAGACAAATTAATATCTCAGCATCTCAGATGTTCCCTTCAGGCTCACAACATAATACAAGTTGCTCGCTGTGTGAATCCTCAATGTCGATCCACAATTAAAGATTGTCGCACAGGCTATCGTCGGCCTGTCTAAATGTTAGCATTCCCATGACACGATTTTCCAAGATACCTTGTGAATCTTGGGGTCATGACGTAGTAGCTTAGTTGCACCACTTTAGCAGCACCATTGAACTCCTGGTGGTTACTGCCACTTTGAGCAGGTTCCCCAATAAATGCCATGGGTCTGGGGAATACCAAGAACTTGGAAGTATAATCGTGAAAATGGGAAACTCCTGATAATGGGATGTTGGTAAGTTTGAATATGGAAAACCTCAAACTAACTTTACTTAAGAATATGGAAGGATTTTGGAAATATTTCAATGGAACTGAACTCCTGTTTAAAAGAAACAAAATCTAGATAAATATACAAAACATTTCCTTAGCGTTTTTAAATTAAAAGTATGTTTCAGGGCAACTTAATTTGGAGAAAGATCAGGAAAAAGTGAAAATGTAAATTATTAATAATCTTTACTCCCAATCTAAGAGAACAACTCCAGTAAATTCTGGAAATACTCAGCAGGTCAGGCAGCATCTGTAGAGAGAGAAACAGAGTTATCGTTTCATGTCGATGACCCTTCGTCTGATGAAGATGCTGCCTGACCTGCTGAGTATTTCCAGCATTTTCTGTTTTTATTTCAGATTTCCAGCATCTGCTGTATTTTGTTTTTGTAACTCCAGTAAATTAATTGATAGCAATTTAATCAGGATCTAGCACCACCTTGGAGGAAAGAGTAATGGTGACTTCAGGAAGGAAGGTTTCCAGAGGGAACTAGGATCTTATAACTTCAGAGGATTTCTGTGATGCAATGTATTGGCAAGGTGCAAATCTCCCAGCATAATTTTTGTATACATCTTTGAAATTACACTTGTATGCAGTAAATTATGGTCCAATTTATCATATTGCAAAGTGTTTTTGGGGACACCATAATTGGAGGACTCATTAACTTGCAGGAAGGAGGTTTTGCTAAGTGTGAAGACTGCATTGGCCAGAATTTCAAATGTCCGTTTCTAGGGTAATGATGTGTTTCCCTTCCTTGTCACCTGAAAACACATTCTCGTGGAGACTCGAAAGCCCTTGACTATATGTAAAAGTCAGGATAGCTGCTTGAATGGTAAATCTTGCTTCATCTCTCCCTTCCAATTGTGCGTGCAGTCCCAAAGCACCAACAGATTTTGACAAGACTGCTCTAATGTGCCAGTCCTCTGTAGACACAGGACTCCAAACACATAAATCTCTTGTCACATTTTGGCAAGGTTGTGAGCAAGGAGGAAGGTCTGGTTTTTAATGAAGCTAAATGAACCGTGCCTTTTTACCTCGAGCAGACTTTTTATGCAGAGGAGCACAGCCAGATCTACACAAATAATAGTACATACAGACCAGAAAGATAATGGCCCAAAAGTTGCTGTCAAAATAACAGCGAGGCTAATAAGGCTTGCCGTTATTTAAGTGCAAAGGGCACAGCAACTTTAGGCGAGGGCAGATGTGCGATTACAAGCGGAAATGGAGAAGTTGCTGTCGGAGATGCGCCGCTCTGCTGCTAGCTTTGCGAAAGTGGCATCTTGCTGTTGGGCTCCCCATTCAAATGCATTGAGTGCCGTGAAGTTCCTGTACGTGCACGATAGATGCAAAGTAAGCTCGCCACAGAAAATTAAGTCAAGTCATTTCAAGTCTAAGTGCCCTTTTAACTATGTAATAAGTGTTAATTACTGACAGTCGACATCCCTGCAACTGAAAATTAAGTACTACACGTGTGCTGTCTCATTCCTGCAGGTTTTAATAGTTTTTTTTAATTACAATGAGCATTTTTTTTAAATTTTAGTCTCTCTTTTAATCCAATCTTTCTTTTCCTCTCTTTATTTCTCTTTCTGTGCCTGATTTGACATTGAATTCACCATTCTAACTTACACTTCCTTATTCAGTCCTTGCGATGTTCATTTCACAATCTTTCAATCTGATTGGTTAAGGAGATACACAATTGCTTGCCCTGTTCACTTAGGTCCCAGATGCCCTGTAGAAGGCGCCACGCAGTTTCCATCTTGCACTTCCAGCAACTTGTATGGCAAAATATTGCTGTCATTAAACGGATGAGGGCAAGTCTAACTAATGGCAGGAGCCGTTCGTTGACCGGGTACAGGAGTTTTTGAGTCAATAATTACTGCAGGAATCAGAATCATTCTCTTAATACATGAAAGTGAACTAGAAAGGTCTAGATAGGAGAAATGGGTAATCCGCACCATGGACCACAAATTTGACTCTTCTTTCCATTCTCAAAAGCCAAACAAGTGATTGCTGACAACATGATCCTTGGCAGACAAGCGTCCATTTAATTAAGAGCCAAAGTTTACTGCGTAGCTACCCTAAAAGACTAAAGCAAAATACTGAGGAAACCTGAAATAAAGACAGAAAATGTTAGAAACACTCAGCAGGAAAAACATCGTCGATCCTTCATCGTCGCTGGGTCCAAATCCTAGAACTCCATACCTAACAGCACTGTGGGAGTACCTTCACCACACGGACTGCAGCGGTTCAAGAAGGCAGCTCACCACCACCTTCTCAAGGGCAATTAGGGATGGGCAATAAATGCTGGCCTTGGCAGCGACGCCCACATCCCATAAACGAATAAAAACAAAGGTCAAGCAGCATCTGTAGAGAGATCTCGGGATCTGCCGGGCCTGCTGAGTGTTTCCAGCATTTTCCGCTTTTATGTCATACTTGAGAGCCAAAATGCCAACTTGGGATCAGCCTGAATTATAGTGAAATACCAGTTGCGCGTAGCGTTGAGACAAATTTCAGGCGGCTTCCTCCCATCACTGTAGTATCTGGGAGCAGCATTAATTGGAGAATGCCTTGGAACCACACACTAAATGCAATTGGCTCCAAAAGTAGCTGTCTACTTGAGTTTGGAACCAAAGCTTGTAACTTTAACTTGGTGCGATAGCAAAATACTGCGGATGCTGGAAAATTGAAACAACAACAGAAAACGCTGAAAAAACTCAGCAGGCCAGGCAACATCCATGGAGAGAGAAACAGAGTTAACGTTTCAAGTCGAAACCATTCGTCAGAACTGAGAAAAAAGCAGGAAATGAAACAGATAAAAAAGCAAGGGGGAGGCTGGGGGAGGAATAACTATGGTAAGTAGAGACATTAAGAGATGCTCAAGGCAAGACGAGATGGTAATGGGACAGGTTAAGAAACAAAAGGTGAAGTGTGAAATGCTGGCAGAATGAGAGACAGCTGCCGTAGGGGGAGAGAGAGAAAAAAAGGGAAAAAGGCACGGACCAAAAGGGTGGATAAAATGTATATATATATATGTGGTAGGGGCCGAGGTTATGATCTGAAATTGTTGAACTCGATGTTGAGTCCAGAAGGCTGTAAAGTGCCTAAACGAAAGATGAGGTACTGTTCCTCGAGCTTACGCTGAGCTTCCGTGGAACAATGCACGAGGCCGAGGACGGTGAGGTCTGAGTGGGCGTGGAGAGGTGAATTAAAATGACAAGCGACCGGAAGCTCGGGGTCACCCTTACGGACTGAACTGTAGAATTCGCAAAATTATCGCGATTTTATAAAATTAAGAAGGAGACATAAAGTTTCGTATAAACAGCTTTATTTCAGCAGAATGCCGTCAGGTTTCAAAACGGACACAAACAGCCTGTAAAATGGCCGCCACACCTCGTGGCAGAAAGTTCTAGACTTTCAGTAGGCAGACAAGATGGCGCTTCAATAAACATTTCAGCAAGATCGGACAGGACTCAGCACATGTGAGATAATTGACAAGACATGATGGGTTTGCATTTTAAACATAAATACTGAAATCGGTCTCCCAGGTGCAAACAAGAGCTATTGTACTGAGCGATCAAGGACCCATCCAAAGACATTAATATGCAAAATCCCCACGGCTCTACGATGAGAGAGCCGTTCGCGGGTACTCACAACAAGCATTTGGAAGCCCCAAAACCCCTCCAGGGAGACTACTAGCCGGTTCCACAATGGGAGAAATATTAACGGGTACTCAGACAGTTACAAGTGTCACCGAAACCCATTAAAGACTGAGATCACCCCATACAAGAAGTTTGAGCGCCAAAAACCTGACAAAAGATAGACATTAAGATTGGGCGGGAAAAGAGGAATTACAGCACTATAACTGTAAAGTACAACCGTCCGTCTTTCTCTTGCTGCTTTGACTCGCTGGAAGGCTGCTGAACTTTTATTCTCTTGCCTGACGACTCTGGACTCTGATCCGCTAGGATCAACCTCGTGGCTTGCCGCGAAGATCTGTGGAGAACTGGGCTGTGAGGCCTGGAAGCGGGCACACCATCCCGAGAAGTCGGTAAACGGTGTTGGAACCGAAGGCCCGAGAGGAGATGAGATGAGATGAGATGAGAAGAGAAGAAGACGACAATACGTATCGCCACGGTCAGTAAGCCCCGACCGCGCCTGTAAGTCGATTAAACACTTCTTTGAATTCTACCGACTTCTTCACAACTGGCCCAGGAAGACCCTTCTTCGAGTTCTATCGAACCGGTGTAGGGCACAGGAAGACTGTTTTTTGAGTAGTATCAGAACTCCGAGGGCAACACAGATCTTCATGACAGCAGACGGTCCAGCCTGCTAGCCGGAGCAGAAGCAAGTAAACAAGTGGGGTACAGAGACCCCTGATCAACACGTGGATAGTCAGGTGCTGCGGTAAAAACATCCGAGCAGAGTTTCGGAATTCTCCGAGTTATCACGAGTGGTGAGCATGAGTCTCGATCCTACAAATCTAGATTAGGACAGGTATTGATAGGGGAGGGTTCAAGTTTTAAGGATAATTATAATGTGTGTCCCCTTTTACGATGTGTCGTGCGCTCCTCGTTTCCCTAAAATTAGTTTCATAACTGTGTGTAAGATTGTACTGTCATTAATCTGTGCTTATGACATGTATCTCGTAATCTTGAATAATATGCAATAAAGATTTTCCATTTCGCACTATTCAACCGGGTCTACCTGAGTTTTCTCTGCATTATTGCTCTCGCACCTAAGTCCAGTGTCAGAACCGTAAGGGCGAGTGGGTCGAACCACTCACAGGTGTCTAGTGTTACCAGGCTGGCTGGAGACCAGAACAGGCAACAAGGCCTAACCCCGCACTAGCACCCAGGCTAAGCACAGAGCCACACATCACCCCTTACAGATAATGGCGACCACGAAGGGACACTGGCAGCGAGAAAATAATGTGTTAGACCCTGGTATGAATGGGCGAAATGTTATGGAAGAGAGAATAGCAGATTATGGGGGAAAAATTCAGCTGCTTGCGCCTCCCGTTAGCGCCTTAAGAGGGCGCTAATGGGGCGTAAAGCAGCTAACGCCCGGGCGCAGCGCCGCCCACGCCTCCCGAAAAATTCAGCGGGAGGTTAGCGGAGGCGCCAGCCGGTAGCGCCCTGTGGCGCTGCACCGCCGGCGATGACGTTATCGCCGTGCGCAGCACCCCGCTCGCGCTCCAGCCACGATCTTCAGTCGCGCCTCCTGATTTACCGCCAGACGCTATGTCCGACGGGTTCAGGGAGGCGTACGTGCGGCCGGGGCGGCGATATTTAAAGGGGAGGTGGCAGGCGGCCATTTTTGTTGCTGGCCGCCTGCCAGCACCTGCCCCCGGCCCCCGTGAAGCCCCCCCACCGTGAAGTGCCGGCTGCGCTCCAAGAGCGCGGCACTTCTCTTGAGTGCCGGGCTCTTTTGCCGGCACTCCCGATCCCTGGGGGCCCAGCTGGGCCCCGGTTCGCGCTGCGCAGGGTCCCTCCCCTTTAAGAAGGGGAGGAAGGCCTGCAATACCGCGGCGCGACGTGCCGCAGCGCGTGGCGCTGCGGCACGTAGCGCCAGGATATTCACTCGCAGCGCCCCAAGAGGGATGCGGGGTGCTTCCAGTGGCGCCCCGCTTCCCTCTTGGGGCGCAACCACTGAAGTTCCGGCGCGGGGCCGCTAATTTTTTCGGGGCGCTAAAAGTCGCGCCCCGGCGAGGTTAGCGCCCCAAATGGGGCGCGACTCAATTTTTACCCCTATGTGTTTGGAAAAGTGAATTTGACTAAGAAATGGATAAGTGACCTGCTGGTGGATAAGCGTCCACTAGAGGCGGCCGTGAGGTGGACAGGTAGCAAGGAACATAAAAAAACTGTAGAGAAAGCGGTCTGGCTGATGTGCTATAAAAGACAAGTCCAGCTTTCGGACCAGGTCATCATAGCGCAGGCAGCTCAGATCAAGGGTTTAGAGGTGGAAATGGATGAGAAGGTCGCGGGAGGGCAGCAGCTCATCGCGTCTTTAAATGCGTTGCATCAAGAACGCCAGTTAGTCGCCAACCACCATGAGGCGAAAATAGATTACCTCGAGTGCCAGGTCACTGAGGCAAAGTTAAATGAGGACAGAATAAAGGAACGATGTGCCCGCCTAGCTGCCCAAATAAAAGCCCAGGAAGAGAGCTTAACAGGGGTTAGGGCGGCATATAAGATGGCCCTCGAGGATAAACATGAGTGGGCCGATCACAGCGTCTGCCAAAGAGAGATAGGGAACCTTAAAGAGGCCCTGAATAAAGCGCACGGCATGGTGTGCCTTATCAGCCCGTCAGCACACCAGCCGCTGGTGGGTGGGGAATTTCAGAAATCCCCACCGAACAAGGCAGAGGAGGTATTTGCCACTGTGCCCTCCGCGCCACCCAGCTATTCAGCAACCTGGGTGAGGAAGGAAGTGGTAGAGGTAGAGGAAGAGGTCCTCGAGGTAGTACAGCCCCCTGAGGTAGAAGTGAAGCCGGGACCGTTGTGTCCGGTCACGGGTATCAAAAGGGGCCCGAACGGAGCAGGTGGGGCAGAGGGGGATCTCCTCAGCCAGCTTGTGTTGCCGCACAATGCACACCAGCTGAGGGCCATGATCAGCCACGTACGGAAGCTGTCCGAGTCAGACGACCCTTCCGTACATTTCAGGGAGGTAGAGCAGACCGCGGCCATTAACGGCTGTGATGATGTGGAAAAGGCAAAAATGCTGCTGTTCTCATTAGACAGCTCGGTCCTACAGTGTCTCTCAGACGCGAGCAAAAGGGGAAATCATACCTATGAGGAGTTAAGAGATGAGGTCCTAGAAGTGCTGGGAGCGGACGATGAAGGTCCGTTCGTTAGATTGGGACAAACAGTGCAGATGGAGGGAGAACCCCCGAAGGTTTTCACCGACAGGCTGTGGCCAGTATATCAACGTAGCTGCCCAGGTGCGCCAGCGCGTCACCGCCTAGACGGTGTCGGTTTAACTCATTGGCTCAGGTGTGTGGTAGCCAACAGTTTGCCAGCCGTCAGGGAGCAGGCCAAAGCGTGGTTTGATCCCACTAACCCCGCCACAACAGAGGAGTCGGTCCTAAATCGACTCACGGTAGGGTACCGTAATACCAGGAGTGCGGGAGCACGTCCCCTTAAGGGAAAGGTGCATGAGGCGCGGCCCACAGCCCCGGCCCAAAAGGAGTGGCATCAGGAGGGAAATCGCGTCCCACAGGCCAGTAATGCTTGTTTCGGATGCGGAAAGACAGGGCACTGGCGCAAGAACTGCAGGAATCCTTGGAAGGAGTCCAGGGATAAAAATCCCGCAGTCCGAGCCCAGGCGCCTCTCTCTGATAGGGGAGCTGCTGTACCTATCCATCCCGATGCGATCGAATCAATGTTGGGAGCCATGCGCTCCCTCATGATTTCGCAAGGAAGGGTGGCAGTCGCTACCGGCCCCGCAGATGCCGCAGCCCCGTCCAACAGTACCCAATGACTAGAGCCCGCGCAGCCTGCCTACCTGTGTCCCTTTAAAAGATACGCACAGGAGGGGGTCTCCTGTAAGGAGGCCAGGTTAAAAGAGCAGGCCCTGCGGGAGGAGAACGCCCGCTTAATGGGGAAAGTAGACGGGCTAGAAGGGCAGCTTAAAGAGCAGGCCTTACGGGAGGAGAACGCCCGCTTAATGGGGAAAATAGATGGGCTAGAAGGGCAGCTTAGAGAGATAAAAGCAGCCTGCAGGGTAGCCAGAAGCAGGAAGTATGAGGATTTTAATCAGTGCAAACTGTATAAGCCGGGTGCACAAGGGCCAACCACAGGGGCCAAACCTGCGAGTGGGGACTCGCAGCCCCGGGTAGGGCCACAGGGCACACAGGCAGGCAAAGCAGCCTGCATCAGGGGAGAGGACATCCTAGCAAAATGTAGGATCCTTTATTTGGGTTGGGAGTCAGATGAGGAAGAGTTCGAGGAGCTCGACCAAGGTAGTGACACAAGCGAAGAGGAGCTGGAATCGGAGGACGAAAGGGTCGCCCCCGATTCAGGTATAGGGGAGACAGGGGCTGCAGATAGAGATCCACACAGGGTGGAGGCCGAAGCTGCAGGTCCCGAATGCAGGGGGGCGGAGCTAGGGGAGGCAGAGCCAGCCGCTGTGGTGGGACCACAGGGCGTGGCGATGGAAGCCTCAGAGCCCGAGCCGCACGCCTTGAACGTCTTGCCCTCGAGGGAGGTAGGGACTGCGAGTGAAGGGCCGCCTACTGGGCCAAGTAGGGCGGTGCCACAAGCTGCAGATCCCGAGTTCAGGGAGGCGGAGTCAGGGGAGGTGGAGCCAGCGACTGTGGTGGGACCACAGGTCGCCACGGTGGAAGTCTCGGAACCCGGTCCGTCAGTCCTGGAGTTCCTGCCCCCGGTAGTTCCCCGTAGGTCAAGTCGGAAACCCCAGCCCAGAAAGATGTGGGTAAGTCCCCCGTATGTCCCTAAGCGTAGGCCCAGGGCTAAGGCAGCCCAGGGAGAGCCCAGTCACAGTGCAGCAGCAACAGGCTGCGGCAGATCAAAGGGGGGGGTCAATGCCCTCCCACCGTTGGAAGAAGCCTGCGGCAGCAACCGCAGAATTTGAGTAGGCCGCCCTGGGAACGGGCGGCACTTTACAGTTATAAGATAAGTGATAAGTTGATAAGTTTTGTAAGTTCAAGTTTATAGTTCTTAAATCAGGTTAAGTTTGTAGTTTAAGGTTTTTAACAGAAAATGGTAAAATGATGGGAGTTTTAGAGAAAGGAATAGTTAAAGTCTATCCAGCGCACATGTCTTCTTACATGAGGCGAGGTCAGGGGACCCGCTCACCCTTCACAAAAGCCAGAGACTCTTGGGAGGCTGGCTACCTCATTCTATCTGATCACAGGAACCAAGGAAGGATGGAAAGGATTCTGGTAGTGCTCGCGGCAATCAGATGTGGACTGGCCTATCAAGGCCGCACCAAGGATGTCGTGGTATTTGGATGCTCCGGGGACACGGCCCCCATCGCGGTGGATGGGACCGGAAGGCGAGAGGCTGAGGAGACCGCCACCTATTTCCACAAGGGAAGGTGGCCAGGATGGCTGGGAACGAATTCCACTGAGTATTCCAGTACATCGGGTTTTGCCTACAAAGAGACTTCTTTAATGTGCCCCAAAGTGAGGATCATCGCACCCAGAGTCAGCGTCACCGTCGGCAAACGGATTTGTTTGACTTGTAATGGGAATGTCCCATTGAGCCGATGGTGCTGGCTACGAAAGCTGAGCAGGAATATGAGGAATTTTTCGGTCGAGTGGGAGCGATTGGGTAATAATACCCATCGGACAATTACGGGGACAAACGGACAAGTGAGAGTCTGTTGGGACAAATGGTGGGAACCGGATGAGGGAATTTATGTATGTATGTGGGGGTCAAAGCACGTTTGCCCCAAAGGCATCTCCATATTTTTCATCAATCAGTGGCAGGATAATGGGAAAGGGATGAGGTGGGATGCGAGCACCAGGGGGTGCGGAGCTCCATACTCTCCGATCCCGGTAAACGCCACTGAACTCATTACGCGCCCACGCAAGACCCCGCCCACAATTCCGGTGGTTCTAGCTAAGGAAGAATGGTGTCCAAAAACCAGTAAGGGACCCGGGAATGGTTTGGTATTGGTCCCTACAGACCAGATACTATTTCAGTGGGTACATTACGTGGTGGCCTCGGTGATTTTAAACCTCACCGAGGTGCGGTTGCCGGAGTGGTGCCCCAAAGAGACGGAACAGTTATATCAGGTCCTGTTGACCAAGATGTTTAGGCAATTTTATGAGTTCGATTTCGCGGAAATTGATAAAACAAGTTTGTACACCGTACCACATGAAGTTTTGGGTCAGGTGGGGAGACAAAGAAGGGGTGTTGAGAATGACATGTTCACTGCTTTCAATACAGGTACATCTGTGGTCAACGCTCTAGACAGCGTGGAGCTGCAGACCCAGATTAATGGCTTAAAAACACAATTGAAGAACATTCTCACAGATGAAAATAAGGTGGTTGGGTCTGGGTTACATGAGGACCAGGCCATGACTCTCCATTTAAAAGAAATAATAGCTGAACTAGAGAAACATGCGTGTACGGTAAATGCCCTGATTAGGGAAGATCGGAATGCGTCCGATCAGGCTGCGCAGAATGAGGTGTGCGTGCTTTACGGGGCGTGGTTACTGGGCGAGGGCCACAGTAATTTGGAGGATTTAAAACAAGGTTTGGTCCCGTCCTGGATAAGTAACAAATACCTGCAGGCGCTCCACCCTTTTCAGAACGCATTAAGCCCGTGCCAGCTCAGGCTAGCTTCAGAAGCATACCCAGTCCCCATGGACTGCGGACGATCAAACCACACCATTATGGGTATAGTGTTACGTATGCCGGTTTTGGGCGACACAGCAAAGCCCGCCCCGGTGTATCGGGTAGAGAACATTGGTGTCATTCAGGGGGGAGCCCACATTCGCTATGCAGCGGTTCCACCTTACGTCATCCGCTGGGAGCAAACGATGACAGGTACAGATCTCTCTGGTTGTCGTGGCCGGGGAGCACACATAATACTGTGCCGCCAGCACTTGAATGCCTTTCTAACACCACAGTGCGGGTTCAGAACGGCTGGCGCCAAGCCCATGAATTGCACCATGGAGGCAATGGCATAAGATCATGTGCCTCCGCAGGTAGCATACATCGGGGGTGGAACATATTGTGTTACCACTGCAGCGCAACACTACCAGCATGGAAACCGTAGCCGGTGTCCGGTGAGTGACAGCAGTTTCTGTTTTAAACCCAGGGCGGAAGTTCAAGTGGCACAACAGCGAATTGTCCCGATCCCTGAACCATCCACTGTTTATCTTACAGTAAAAGAGAACTTCACCGACATGCAGCGATTCGTCGCGCATTTCGGATACATCATTCCCCCTCTCCCTGAACACCTCACCAAGCTTTTGAAAGCCGTCGCGGTTTCGCAGAAACATTTTTACACCCTAGAACAAAAGACTGTCGAGATAGGGACAGAAATTCTAGACATAGTAATTCCACCGTGGTGGGATCTGTTCACCAACATTGAAGTGCCTTCCTGGATTAGAATAGCCTCCCACATTTTAGTTGTATGCCAAGAGTTTATTGTGATATACTTATTGGTCGTGCATTGTAAGAGAGGCAAACGCCTCACCAAGAACGAAAACACGGGAGAGTGGCGAGAACGTTACGTGCGCGTGCACGATGAAAGCACCGCGTAAACGGACAAAATGGCGTCACTCCACTTTTTCCACGTGCGCCTCGGAATTGTTGTAATCAATCGTGATTTTTTCTCAGAAACTGTAATTAAGTTTGGAACTCTACCTATTTAAGAGTTGGTTTTGATTACAGGAAACTTTCGTTTATCCGGCATCGACGGGACCGGCGTGGTGCCGGTTTATCGAAAGTACCGGATAACAGAGAGTTATATCTACCGAGGCTATTTTTAACAAAGAGACTCCAAGCAGCACGGGAGAATCTACTCATGCTACTGCAATGTTTCGGACTTGCGACAGCGCCAGGAGGCCGAGTAGTGGCACTTTTGAAAAGTACCCCTACTGACTAAATCGGCGTTCGCGGACTCGGACTCGGACTCGGGATCGGCAACATTGCCGGTTATTTGAGAGGATTTTTCGGAGCACTCGGCGTTCGCGGAGACTCGACTGCGACTCGGCAACATTGCCGGTTATTTGAGAGGAGTTTTCGGAGGATGATTTTTGCCGGTTAAGCGAGAATTCCGGATATTTGGGTGCCGGATAAACGAAAGTTTCCTGTATTTTGATTTGGTGTTGTTGAATATGATTGTTTGGTTGTTTTTGGTTTTCTTTTTCCTTGAATAAAAAAATATGCATATGCAGGTGGTGCGAGAGGCATCGGCCTGGTTACACCTGGAAGGAACTGCACGCGGTGTAAGTTAAAGGCAAATGCTGCCTACAGTGTCATAAGGATGTAATTTTCCTGGGAAATAAGGACGACACGGAGACCCTAGATAGTTTTAAGTTATGGGAATTTTTGGATATGGAGAATCGAGATAATATTGCTCACCACAATGTTTTTGATACGATAAGCGGAGTTATTCGCATCAACAGGAGGGACTGTAGAATTCGCAAAATTATCGCGATTTTATAAAATTAAGAAGGAGACATAAAGTTTCGTATAAACAGCTTTATTTCAGCAGAATGCTGTCAGGTTTCAAAACGGACACAAACAGCCTGTAAAATGGCCGCCACGCCTCGTGGCAGAAAGTTCTAGACTTTCAGTAGGCAGACAAGATGGCGCTTCAATAAACATTTCAGCAAGATCGGACAGGACTCAGCACATTTGAGATAATTGACAAGACATGATGGGTTTGCATTTTAAACATAAATACTGAAATCGGTCTCCCAGGTGCAAACAAGGGCTATTGTACTGAGCGATCAAGGACCCATCCAAAGACAGTAATATGCAAAATCCCCACGGCTCTACGATGAGAGAGCCGTTCGCGGGTACTCACAGCAAGCATTTGGAAGCCCCAAAACCCCTCCAGGGAGACTACTAGCCGGTTCCACAATGGGAGAAATATTAACGGGTACTCAGACAGTTACAAGTGTCACCGAAACCCATTAAAGACTGAGATCACCCCATACAAGAAGTTTGAGCGCCAAAAACCTGACAAAAGATAGACATTAAGATTGGGCGGGAAAAGAGGAATTACAGCACTATAACTGTAAAGTACAACCGTCCGTCTTTCTCTTGCTGCTTTGACTCGCTGGAAGGCTGCTGAACTTTTATTCTCTTGCCTGACGACTCTGGACTCTGATCCGCTAGGATCAACCTCGTGGCTTGCCGCGAAGATCTGTGGAGAACTGGGCTGTGAGGCCTGGAAGCGGGCACACCATCCCGAGAAGTCGGTAAACGGTGTTGGAACCGAAGGCCCGAGAGGAGATGAGATGAGATGAGATGAGAAGAGAAGAAGACGACAATACGTATCGCCACAGTCAGTAAACCCCGACCGCGCCTGTAAGTCGATTAAACACTTCTTTGAATTCTACCGACTTCTTCACAACTGGCCCAGGAAGACCCTTCTTCGAGTTCTATCGAACCGGTGTAGGGCACAGGAAGACTCTTTTTTGAGTAGTATCAGAACTCCGAGGGCAACACAGATCTTCATGACAGCAGACGGTCCAGCCTGCTAGCCGGAGCAGAAGCAAGTAAACAAGTGGGGTACAGAGACCCCTGATCAACACGTGGATAGTCAGGTGCTGCGGTAAAAACATCCGAGCAGAGTTTCGGAATTCTCCGAGTTATCACGAGTGGTGAGCATGAGTCTCGATCCTACAAATCTAGATTAGGACAGGTATTGATAGGGGAGGGTTCAAGTTTTAAGGATAATTATAATGTGTGTCCCCTTTTACGATGTGTCGTGCGCTCCTCGTTTCCCTAAAATTAGTTTCATAACTGTGTGTAAGATTGTACTGTCATTAATCTGTGCTTATGACATCTATCTCGTAATCTTGAATAATATGCAATAAAGATTTTCCATTTCGCACTATTCAACCGGGTCTACCTGAGTTTTCTCTGCATTATTGCTCTCGCACCTATGTCCAGTGTCAGAACCGTAAGGGCGAGTGGGTCGAACCACTCACAGGTGTCTAGTGTTACCAGGCTGGCTGGAGACCAGAACAGGCAACAAGGCCTAACTCCGCACTAGCACCCAGGCTAAGCACAGAGCCACACGTCACCCCTTACACAATGGAGGTGTTCCGCAAAGCGGTCACCCAATCTGCGTTTGGTCTCCCCAATGTAGAGGAGACCACATCGTGAGCAGAGAATACAGTATACTAGATTACAAGAAGTACAAGTAAATCGCTGTTTCACCTGGAAGGGGTGTTTGGTGCCCTGGAGAGTGGGAAGGGGGCATGTATAAGGGCAGGTGTTGCATCTCCTGCGCTTGCACGGGAAGGTGCTGGGTGAAGGGGAAGGGGTGTTGGGGGTGATAGAAGAGTGGACTAGGGTGTCTCGGAGGGAGCGGTCCCTACGGAATGCTGAAAGGGGAGGTGATGGGAAGATACGTTTGGTGGTGGGATCACGTTGGAGGTGGCGGAAATGGCGGAGGATGATCCGTTGAATGTGGAGGCTGGTGGGGTGAAAGGTGAGGACAAGGGGAACTCTATCGTGGTTCCGGGAGGGAGGGGCAGGGGTCAGGGCAGAAGTGCGGGAGATAGAATGGACACGGTCGAGGGCCGTGTCGACCACGGTAGAGGGGAATCCTCGGTTGAGGAAAAAGGAAGACATGTCGGAAGCACTGGTATGGAAGGTGGCATCGTCAGAGCAGATGCGGCGGAGACGGAGACACTGGGAGAAGGGAATAGAGTCCTTACAGGAGGCGGGGTGGAGGGAAGTGTAGTCCAGGTAGCTGTGGGAGTCAGTGGGCTTGTAGTGAATGTTGGTCAATAACCTATCCCCAAAGATGGAGACGGCGAAGTCGAGGAAGGGAAGGGAAGAGTCAGAGATGGACCATGTGAAGGTGAGGGAAGGGTGGAAATTGGAGGCAAAGTGAATGAAATTGTCTAGTTCAGGGCGAGAGCAGGAAACGGCACCGATACAGTCGTCAATGTACCTGAAAAAGAGGTGAGGGAGGGGACCTGAGTAGAACTGAAACAAAGAGTGTTCCACATATCCCACAGTCCAAAGATGTGCGGGTTAGGTTGATTTGGCTATGATAAATTGACCCTTAGTGTTAGGGGGATTAAATACGTGGGGTTACGGGGATAGGGTGGGATCTGTGTCGGTGCAGGCTCGATGGGCCGAAATGGCCTCTATCTGCACTGAGGGGATTCTGTGATTCTGTGAAAAGGCAGGCATAGCTAGGACCCATGCGGGTACCCATAGTAGCACCTTTGATTTGGAGGAAATGAGTGGAATCAAAGGAGAAGTTGTTCAATGTGAGAACAAGTTCAGCCAGGCGGAGGAGGGTGGCGGTGGATGGGGACTGGTTGGGCCTCTGTTCAAGGAAGTAGCGGAGCGCCCTCAGGCCATCCTGGTGGGGGATGGAGGTGTAGAGGGATTGTACGTCCCAAGATCCACAAACAGGACTGACCTGGTAGACCCATCGTTTCAGCCTGCTCTTGCCCCACGGAACTTATCTCTTCCTATCTCGACTCTATTTTTTCTCCCCTTGTCCAGTCTCTTCCTACCTACATCCACGATTCCTCAGACGCCCTCCGCCACTTTAACAGTTTCCAGTTTCCTGGCCCCAACCGCCTCCTTTTCACCATGGACGTACAATCCCTCTACACCTCCATCCCCCACCAGGATGGCCTGAGGGCACTCTGCTTCTTCCTTGAACAGAGGCCCAACCAGTCCCCATCCACCGCCACCCTCCTCCGCGTTCAACGGATCATCCTCCGCCATTTCCGTCACCTCCAACGTGATCCCACCACCAAACGTATCTTCCCCTCACCTCCACTTTCAGCATTCCGTAGGGACCGCTCCTTCCGAGACACCCTAGTCTACTCCTCTATCACCCCCAGCACCCCTTCCCCCTCGCCCGGCACCTTCCCGTGCAAGCGCAGGAGATGCAACACCTGCCCTTATACATCCCCCCTTCCCACTCTCCAGGGTCCCAAACACCCCTTCCAGGTAAAACAGCGATTTACTTGTACTTCTTGCAATCTAGTATACTGTATTCGCTGCTCACGATGTGATCTCCTCTATATTGGGGAGACCAAACGCAGATTGGGTGACCGCTTTGCGGAACACCTCCGTTCAGTCTGTAAGGGTGACCCCAAGCTTCCGGTCGCTTGTCATTTTAATTCACCTCTCCACGCCCACTCAGACCTCACCGTCCTCGGCCTCGTGCATTGTTCCACGGAAGCTCAGCGTAAGCTCGAGGAACAGCACCTCATCTTTCGTTTAGGCACTTTACAGCCTTCTGGACTCAATATCGAGTTCAACAATTTCAGATCATAACCTCGGCCCCTACCACACATATATACATTTTATCCACCCTTTTGGTCCGTGCCTTTTTCCTTTTTTTTCTCTCTCTCCCCCTATGGCAGCTGTCTCTCATTCTGCCAGCATTTCACACTTCACCTTTTGTTTCTTAACCTGTCCCATTACCATCTCGTCTTGCCTTGAGCATCTCTTAATGTCTCTACTTACCATAGTTATTCCTCCCCCCAGCCTCCCCCTTGCTTTTTTATCTGTTTCATTTCCTGCTTTTTTCTCAGTTCTGACGAAGGGTTTTGACCTGAAACGTTAACTCTGTTTCTCTCTCCACGGATGTTGCCTGGCCTGCTGAGTTTTTCCAGCGTTTTCAGTTGTTGTTTCAACTTTAACTTGGTGTTGGCTTAGGCTGATCAAGCTAACTGGTTTGTATAAATTTGAAGTCATACAGCCGTTTTCTTCATCTTAAAAATATATATTTATCCACAATAACAAGAAGAAAAAGATTTTCAATTAATAAAATAGTTGGCAGAAGATTCCCTCTTTTCACTATTATGAGTAAAAAGTATGAGTGTGTTCGTAAATAATTGTAAAGTTCTGTTCTGCAGAAAGGTAGTAAGTGTGCACTCTAAGGCATATCACAACCTCTGTTGTACCATACATTACTCTGGATATCTTAGTGGTGGAATTTCTGTCCGCCATAACTTCAGCGGAAACCCTGGCGAAACAAGATAAGCAGCTGTTTATGCCATTTTAGGTGTCAGCCATGGCAGCAGTTGGTCGCTTCTGAGTCAGAAGATAGTGGGTTCAAAACCCACTCCAGAAATTTGAATGCATAATCTCAATTAACTCTTCAATGCAGTTCCTGAAGGAGTACAGTGCTGTCGCTGGTGCTGTCTTTTGGATGAGACATTAAAGCATGACATCATCAGGAGCCAATCTGCTATTTTAGTCCAATGCTTGAGCAGGGGAGCAGTGACGGTTTCCCATCAGGCCAAGGCTGCCGGGAGGTGGATCATGGCCACAAGAGCCCCAGGTAGGTTATTTTTTAAAAAATTGGTTTCCTTGTGGGGCCAGGAGGAGCAGGAGTGCTCCAGCAGCCCTCACGAGGAAGCCTGGGAGCTCCCTGCCCCGGGTTTCCGCAGATCCCCAGTTGCGGCCTCCTGCCTGCGATCTTCAGCTCCCGCCCGCTGGACAAGTATCTGGCCGGGACCAGGAGGGACTCTGATAAAAGTTATGGTAAGGAGGCCTGGCTGTTAAGATCGGCCAGGACTTCTCGTTCCCCGGACTCCCCGCGTGCACCACTCATTTCGGGGTTACGTGCACCATACCTGCCCCCCTCCTTTAAATTATGGCCTAAATGTTGACAGGCTCTTCAACTCTGCAGGGCATCAGCGGTAAGGGGTATCCTAGCTTGATATCCGCACACAACATTTTGCAGCACTGGTCAATAGATACTGATGAGGAGCGGGAATGTGGTCTCAGTTTTATTTTTCTGATGGATTCAGGTTACTAACTTATTTCTGTTGAGATTGCAGGGGGCATCCATTCACCCGAATAGTAATGGAAGAGTCAACTAGGTAATTGGAAACCTTGTCAGTGAAGTAACTGTGTTAGAGTTATCAAATCCATAAATGCACAGTTACCTGATGACAGACTAATAAGTGTGCTCTTTCACATTGATGGTTGTGAAGGGGCATTAGTGCCAAACATATTTGAAGACACTTATCTCATTCGTTGTCGTAATCATTGTTCAGATCATAATGTTTTTGAAAAGTGTTTAACAAGACGACAATCCTGCCAGTGTAACACTTTGACACTAAATCGTTTTTAACGCCAGACGATTATAAAATAGTATTGTAAAACCGGCACTGTAATATGCTTGGAAGGTGAAACAATCCAGTACCTCTGTTAAAAATGTATTTCCGCATGTTAGTTCATAACACGGGCACTAATAATGATTTGTATTCTAAGTACTTTTTGTCTGTTTTATCACAACTGTGTGGGAATGATGCTAATTTATGCACCATGCAAGTGAATTTTCTAACTGGTGTTAACCTTACTGTCAGTGGGGCTTGGGCGTGCAGGGAACAGGCATTTGGACAGTCATGGTTCCTGCCATTATCCCACCAGTTGTTGTATTCCGTTGGGGCTGTATGCCTGCATTAATCAATTAAGCTTGTATTGAACAGTAGGCTTATTAAGCACGCATGCAGCATAGTAATGAAGTTGATTTTGCCCTCGTCAAATCACTTGATGTCTGTACAGAAATACCGGCTAGCTCTACTTCTGCCCATTCACACCAGGTGTTAAAGGTAAGCGGCATTAATGTCTGTGGGGATTTTTCCAATCTCACACTCTGACTTGAACAGAAGCTGCAGAAAATGACGTAAATAGTCGTTCCTCCAAGGTTTCTGCCGACCCTCCGTCTGCGTTACGGTGGAAGATCAGGGAACCCCCTGCGGAAATTTTACCTCATGTTGTTTCGTTTGGAAAAATTAAAGGAGCAGCCTGGCTTTCTTGCTAACATTTCAATAAAATGTTTTCCTTTGTTTTGTGGGTTTTACCGACCTAACATGGAGGAAATATTTCTGTTGAGAGACAAGCAGACCAGCCTTTGTATCCAATATCACAGAGAAACAGAATGTAAAGAAACTTTTTCCAAGAGTTCAGCGCAGCACAAATTTCTGTAAAAAGGACAGGATCAGTCAAGAGCCTTCCACAGTGCCAATAATGATTCTACCAAAAATGGGCCAAGCCATTTATCTGAAAGCTCTGTTAGTTGAGGCTTGCTCTGAAAGTTCCCTAGTCATTGTATTTGATGCTGAAGCTGATACAGATTGAAAGAAGGCATTTGCTGACACCTTAATGGTGGTATAATACACAGAATTACATAGAATTTACAGCGCAGAAACAGGCCATTTGGCCCAACTAGTCTATAACGGTTTTTATTCTCTACACAAGTCTCTACCCACTCTAATTACCTCTTCCTACCCTGCCCCATATCTCCCCATTCCCTTCTACCTCATATATCCACCAAGCCTCCCCTTAAATGCATCAATGCTATTTTCTCGAACCATTCCATGTGGCAACGAGTTCCACATTCTCACCATTCTCTGTGTCAGGTCTCCACTTAATCTTTTCTTATCCAAAGAAAAGAGTAACAACCTGCTCAATCTTTCCTGATAGTTACATCCTCTTAATTCTGGTAACATACTTGTAAATCTTTTCTGCACTTGCTTCCATGCTTCAATATTCCCTTTTAGCATAGAGACCAAAACTGTATACACTGCAGAAGTGTGATCTAACCAAGGTTCGTTATAAACTTAATATTACCTCCCTACTTTTATATTCTATTTCTCTCGAAATGAACCCCAGTAGTTTGTTTACACTCTTTGTGGCCTTATCAACTTGTGTTGCTGCTTTTAGTGATTTGTGTATATGCTTTAAGTGTTCTAGTTCCTAATCTTGTGCTCCTAGATTGCCCCACAATGGCTACTAATAATGTGGGATCCTCTTGAGATTAAGGTTGCTGTCTGCCTCTCTGTACTAGGTAATAAGAACATAAGAATTAGGAGCAGGAGTAGGCCATACAGTCCCTCGAGCCTGCTCTGCCATTCAGTAATATCATGGCTGATCTTCAACCTCAACTCCACTTTCCCGCCCGATCTCCATATCCTTTGATTCCCCTAAAGTCCAAAGATCTATCTATCTCAGCCTTGAATATACTCAATGAGTTGCCTCTGCAACTGGCTCTGCCACATCTACTCCTGTGGGAGCTGTCTGCTCCTGCCTCCTTTTTGCTGCATCTTCTCTCAATTTAGAGGGGTGGAGCTGCAGAGGGAACTGCATGTGGCATTACACTGAGGGACAATAGCCTCATCCGTGCCCATTTCTGCCATGCCCCTGCTACTGTGCACTATGTCAGCAGATCCACTGATCGGCTTAAGAGCAAATTTGAGGACCACAAAGAGGTCTCTGCAGCTGACCCCTTAGCACATTGAAGCTGAATAAGGGAGCTGTTATGAATACAGGTCTCCTGTAGGAGCCTTCTCAGATTCAGTGGCATCAGTTGTTCAGGTCTGAGTATCATACTTTTATTGAAGTTGATTTATACTGCCCCAAAACTACTTGGACGATAGAGATACCTGGGGTAGAACAATGATACTCCCTTCTGATCTGGACAAGATCTCTTGTGTCTTTTGCATGGGTATTTCTTCAATCTCTCTCAAGACAGACCACTTTAACACTATCAAGGGCAAGGCTTGATTCGAATTATTAATTTTAGTATTTTTCACAGTAAGATACATGTTCCAAGTGACAGTTATGTTGTTTACTAAGTTCAGTTGATAAAACTTATCAAGGGACATGGGGATAGGGCAGGAAAATGGAGTTGAGGTAGAAGATCAGCCATGATCTTATTGAATAGCAGAGCAGGCTCGAGGGGCCGTATGGCCTACTCCTGCTCCTAATTCTTATGTTCTTATTGTAATGTATTATCACATGGTTTGTCACATGGTTTAGTATGAGCATGCTCAGTTCACTCTGGCCTGGTAAAGCAAACACATGGACTAGCAACTCATTGGGCTGGATTTTGTCTGGGGGTCGGGTTGGGGTCGTGTCATCCGCATTTCGTGTCCCCCCCCCCGACTCCAGATTAATGTGGATGAATGATGCAATTTTCACTTAATTGGGCAATTGAGTTCCAGCATGTGGGACCCCATGAACTAATTAGTGGTTTCAATCTGAAAGTCGCCTCTGATGATGTCATCATTGCTGACTGACTGGTCTCAGAGACTGTCTGGCTGTTGGTGAGAGAGGACCTGCCTGGCTTTTGATGTGAGTGGACTTGGATGCAAAATGGAGAGAGAGAGAGAGAGAGAGAGAGAGAGAGAGAGAGAGAATTTTTTTGCATCCAAGTCCTCTCAGAGCAAAGGCCATCAGTCTCTGAAGACATTAGCATCAGAGGCGACTTTCACACCTAATACTACTACTACCTTCATCACATCTCCGTTGTAATAATGCACCTGCAGCTGATAGTCAGCTATCCACTTGTGCTCCCGCCAGGTTTCACTGGAGTGTTTCACATCAGGCGTACTTCACGTCGGAAAAGGGTTAAACTAGCTAAAACGTTTCAAAATGGCATTACAGAGCCAATTTAGGGCTTGTTAAGGGCTTTAATGGCCTCTCCTGCCTCTTGGAGGCGGGACGGAGTCGGGAACCCCGCGACTGATTTTGTCAAAATTGCGTGGAGGCAGGATGGAGTCGGGATGGGGTCGGAACCCCCGACCCCGCAAATTTAACCCCCCACACGTCTCCAAACCCGACTCCATGGGTCATTCAAAATCCAGCCCATCGTGTCTCTGTCCTTCATTTATTCTACCCACATATATTACATTTTGGTGACGAGAATGGGATCCCAAAGCCATTTTTGGGGACCATGGAAGGATACAGTGTTCGACATTCGAGTGGACAAGTTTAAGGTGAATTTATGACAGCTAAACTGAATTTTTGCGATTTTTTACTGTTAATGCTGATGCAGAATTGTCTGTGCTTCACCTTCGCGTGCATGTACACACAGCAACAGCGGCATTGATTCTCACAGGTACACAGGCAGTGTGCTGAGTCACTGTTCGACGGGATCGGGACAATCATGGCCGTGCCTACGGGATTTATCAGAAGCCTCAGCATGTATGACCGAGCTCGCGAACCATTCAGTTCTTATATTGAGCGGATGGAGATGTTTTTTAAGGCCAATAACATTATTGAGACCAAAGGTGCAGATGAGAATGTTCAAGCTCAAAATAAAATAACTCATGAACGGAAAAAAGCAATTTTTCTAACGGAGATCGGGCCAGATGTCTATGGAATGTGGAAAAACCTACTTGCGCCAGGGAAAGTGAATGATGCGCCGTTTGAAGACATTGTCGAGAAACTCGAGGACCATTTCGACCCAAAGTCATTAGAAATAGCAGAGAGCTATAAGTTTGGTACCAGAAACCAAAAACAAAGTGAAACCATCAGTGAGTACATCGTAGCTCTTAAGAACCTGTCTTTCCATTGTAACTTCGGTTAGATATAATGCTTCAAAGGTTGAATTCCCACAATGTCAAATTGAAAGGGAGCAAATGTGCTTTTGTGCAGCCCGAGGTTGTGTACCTTGGTCTGAAAGTTGATGCAAATGGCTTGCAACCAGTGAAGGAAAAGGTTGATGCGGTCATCAATGCTCCACAGCCACAGACCGTGTCTGAGTTAAGATCTTTCCTTGGAAAGGTCCAGTATTACGCACGCTTCTTAGCTGAATTAGTGACCATGTTAGCACCATTGCACGAGCACTTCAAGAAGGATGTCCAGTGGAAGCGGACAAAATACAACAGGAAGCTTATGATGCTTGTAAGAGAAGTCTCTCTAGCAATGCTCTACTTGTGCACTACAACACAGAGCGTGAGCTGAAGTTAGCGTGTGATGCTTCTAGCTATGGTGTGGGAGCTGTCATAAGCCACGTAATGGAGGACGGCCAAGGGAAACCAATCGAGTTCGCATCACAAACCCTCACAAAGAGCAAGAGAAACTACACGCAAATTGAAAAGGTAGCACTCGCCATAGTGTTTGGAATCAAGAAATCAGCAGAAAGTTTACCCTGATAACCGATCACAAACCGCTCCTAGCAATATTGGGGCCCAAATCTGCCATCCCTGCAATGCCGCATCAAGAATGCAACGTTGAGCAGTGTTGTTGTCACAATATGACTACACGATTGAATATCACACTTCAAAGCAGAATGCAATCACAGATGCCTTATCCAGGTTGCCACATGAAGACTTGTATTGGGAGGGAAGGTGAGATTTTCATGCTAGGTGCAGTTGACAAAAACTTTCCCGTGAGTGCAACTGAGATTGCAGATGAGACTCAAAAGGACTCAGTACTGAAAAGAGTGTATGAAAACACCTTGAATGGATAGACTGATCAGTGTCTGGACACAGAGTTGAAACCATTCCATAACCATCGTACTGAATTGTCTTGTGAGCAAGGTTCTATCAAGTGGGGAAATAGAGTGGTGGTACCTACTTCTTTGAGAGATAGAATTCTGGTCGAACTTCATACTGAACAACCAGAAGCTTTGTTTACTGGCCTGGATTGGACAGTGATCTTGAACCACTTGATCATGAACACATACATGAGTTTGACTCAGTTCAGACTTCAGGAACTGAAGTACCAGGTTCAAACAAATCTGAGGTAGAAACAGGATCATCTTTGAGTTTGGAACCAAAACAAAACAGCCCAAAAACTGATTCAATGCCAAAACCTTCTGTAAGGAGATCAGAAGGCTCCGCAAACCTGTTATTAAACTGGATTTGTAGTTCATTTAAAAGAAAAAAAAGTCAGGAGTTTTTGTTATGTGGTACATGTAATGCTGGAAAGGTGGGACCATAGTTTTGTTGTATTTGAGAGGGGAAATACATACATCTTTTTTTAAGGGGAAAGCATATATTATCACATGGTCTGTCACAGGGTTTAGTTTGAGCATGCTCCATTTGCTCTGGCCTAGTAAAGCAAGCACATGGACTAGCAACTCATCCTGTCTCTGTCCTTCATTTGTTCTACCCACATATATTACACTTATCTTCGTGTATTGATATGTAAACGGAGTGGCCGGTCTGTCCAGGAACGGTAACCCAATTTTATTAGCATGCTTCTTGACTTCCTGACCAACGCAGCCAGGAATTGGGCTGTTAAAATCGGGTGGCAGAAGAACTCCACCGGGGATCCACGGGAACAGTCCCCAGCACACAGTATTTGGTCAGGGGAGGAAGCCTAGGCCAGGGAAGACCTAAGGTTTCCTCGTGCGGCCTAGATGAGCACTCCTGCTCTTCCTGGTCCACAAGGAAACTGTTTATTTAAAAAACTTACCTTGCTGGGCCATTTCTGGCCCTGGCTGGTGTTTCCAGCAGGTTTAACCTGACTGATAAGAAACCACTGCTCTCCCGCTCAGGCTTCAGGTTAAAATAACATATCGGGGCCCAATGACGTAATCTGCATATTTAAAGATTGGGACGGGTGTCCTTGCTTCCTGAAATTTAAAATTGCAGTCGGCCATTTCAGGGCGGGAAGAGAGTGGGTAAGATTCCCGCTACATTTTAACTGTCCCTCTTCCCCACTCCGCCCCCCCCCCCGCCCCCCTGCTTGGTTTCAGCCAAGTGGGAAAGTTAAAATCAATCCCAATGGGTGAGAGGTGTTTGTTCCGATTACCAGAACAACTAATGAATCATTTATTCTGTGGGCAAGATGGTTAGCCTATTGATGTTTAACCTATAGACCTTTTTACTAGGTTAAAGGTGTTATATAAAGGCAAGTTGTTGTTGTTATTAACCACCCTTTGTCTGGCTACTCATTATTTTTTAACTTGTGAGAATACACTTTGCTTATAAAAACCCAGCCTTTGAAATAGAAAAAAAATTACCAACCCTTTCTGTGGAAAAATGGTATAAAAATGCTGAAGTGTGTGAGGCCCCTTTCGTAGATTGGTATCCAACACTTCTCGAGCAACAATCTGAGCATTCACAAGAGATACTCCAGCTGGGTTTAGAACTTCCTTTCACTGGGGACTCCATTACTCACGTCTCTGAGCTCCATGGCAAACTGCAGTAATGAGAAACCTTGAAACGTAATGACTCCACCACACGCTGCCAGATTGTGAAGGGTGCTTGGCACTCTACTACTGCTACTTGTATTTATACAGCGCCTTTAAAGTAGTAAAATGTCCCAAGGCTCTTCACAGGAACGTTATCAAACAAAGTTTGACACCGAGCCACATAAGGAGATATTAGGACAGGTGACCTGAGGTAGGCTTTAAGAAGCATCTTAGAGGAGGAGAGAGAGAGGTGGAGAGGGTTAGGGAGAGAATTCCAGAGCTTGGGGTCTGGGCAGCTGAGGACACAGCTGCCAATGTTGGAGCGGTTAAAATTGGGGATGCGCAAGAGGTCAAATTTGGAGGAGCTCAGAGATCTGAGAGTGTTGTAGGGCTGGAGGAGGTTACAGAGATAGGGAGAAGCAAGGCCATGGAGGGATTTGAAAACAAGGAAGAGAATTTTAAATCAAGGCGTTGCCAGACTGGGAGCCAATGTAGTTCAGCAAGCGCAGAGGTGATGGGTAAATGGGACTTGGTGCGAGTTAGGATATGGGCAGCAGAGTTTTGGATGAGTTCAATAACTTCCTCTAATAACTGCAGATGTCTGTGATATTGAGATAGCTTACTTTTGTAAAATGTAGGCCCTATGAGGTTCAAATCCAAGGCCTTGACGCTGAGGAAATATGGGAGCTGACCCTTCTGGTACTGCTTCCTGTGGCATACCTATTCAAAGGGTAGAATGCTGGCCGCCAAGCTACCACTTCAAATATTGCTTGCATGAGAATAGACTATGTCACATTGCATTGTGCTCAAGTGTATGGCTGGGGGGTAGTGAGTGAGGGCATAAATAGAGAGAGAAGAAAGAGAGTCCCTCTACACCTTCTGGCCCAGTGATCTGTGAGGTGGCACCTTCAAATGCATTCAAGGGCTTGATGAAATCGGGCCCTCCTCCAGTCTACTTCTGTTACATGATGCCTTGCCAGCAGATGGAGAGTTGAGGACAGAGAAGTGTCAGGAGCTTATATAGTGAAATACATGTGGCCATCTAGCAACTAGTCATGGGTGTCAATAAATGTGCATGCATCTTGCAACAAGGCTTAGATGGAATGGTTTTTGTTGTGAAACCTTTTAAGGATATGAATGTGAGAAGAGTTACACGTATAAGGTGGTGCTACATGTCCGCATAGTAAGCATTTAAAGGACTGTAATATAGTATAAGGCGGAGGAAACAATTTGGGGGAATTTTAACATTGTGACATGCTAGGAGCAGGGCGGGGTGGTGGTTGGGGGGGTGTCGGTGGTAGCATGTGGGAAACCCATAAGTTCTGGTTTCCCCGCATGCTGTGGAGATTTAACCCCGATCCCTAGGCTGGTCCGGTCCTAAGGGGGTGTCCGAACCCCGACCCCGGGGACATCTGATCCCAAGGCGGGCCCAATCCCAAAGGGGGTCCCGGGGTGGTCCGATCCGGGGTGGGGGGGGGGGTGTCCGATTCCCAACCCCATGGGGAGGTCCAATCCCAGAGGGCAGGGGGAGATTTGTATGGGTCAGATGGTGGGGGAGCACTCCTGCTCCTCCTGGCCCACAAGGAGTGCTTCCCGAGGCTATCCTCGCCTCGCTGCAGCTGCCGGGTTTCCAGAGGCCTGGGAAACCCAGCCAGCCACAATTAAATCCGAGACTTCGCGCCTCATTAACATAGTTAAAATGCCAACCCGCTTCCTGGGAACGGGTTGGCTGCCAGCCCCTTGTCCCGCCTGAGTAAAACCTGGAAGTCGGTGGGTTGGAGCCGGGTTCCCGACATGCTTCGTTTTTTTTTGCCTATTTAACCCCCCACCCGCACCCAATCCCACCCGCTCACCCATGTTAAAAGTCCCCCCTCTGTAGCATGCATACTTTGCCCTGCTGCTTACTATAAGGTAATGAAACATGCTGTCCTCCTTGGCTACTGCACCATTTTCTTGAACATACCGAAGCTTCTTTCCTCAAAAGCACCCTCCCTGTTCAACTGCTGCAGGACATTAAATTCCCGCAGCAGCCCCAGATCTTCCAGCCTTAAACAGCGAGCTCCCAATGTGACTGTTATTTACACTGGGAGCTTGCTATCACGATTGAATCAGGCTTGATCCTGAAAGTTTGAGCCGGGTCATGCATCCCTCATTCAGGCAGCTGAAACACCTGTTTTGTTCCACTCCTGCCAGATCCTGCAGACAATTCACCCTACTGTGTTTCAAATTGACCTTCAGCTTACTTTTAATGCAATCTCATAACAAAAGCCTCTTGTGATGTTTTTGGTTTTTGTTCTGCACAGGCTCAAAGGTTGTTTTGCTGTTTTAAGGGAGGGTCATTTCCTTTTTAAGTGTGACCACGGTGTTCAATTTCAAAATGTTCAAGGACATATAATTGAACAAATTAGAGAGTCTGTTCCACAAATCCTGGTAAGGTTACAGCTTCAGTTGGTAATTAATGTGATTGAAATATGCCAATTTAAAACCACGTACTTTGTCCACACAGTCTTTTTTTTTTTGCCTTTGAATGTATTTGTTAAGATGCTTTCACAGTGGTTTTGTTCTGAGCAGTGTAAAAGATGAGCAGTGTTGCCAGATAGTAATGGAAGACTAATGCAGGTGACGCCACTCTTTATACACTGGAGCAGAAAGAAATCGCTGCTAGAAGTGAACTTATCCCTACATATCTGCGGGATAGGTAAATGGGATTCAGTGAAGTTTAATTATTGATGTGTAGCTCGGGAGAGAGGTGAGTTTTAATTTACATTCAGAAGGAATCACGAACTACATACACAGTGCATTCAACCTGAATGGAAACTTAATTAAGTCCTAATCTAAAAACTCTGAATTAACAAGGTTGTTGTTTTATGTGGTCTGGGATTTCAAGAGGCTCCTTGGAAAATGAAGTCATACAAAAATAAATATCACAGTTCCCAGCAAGATTAGAATTACAAGGTCATTTAATTAAGGATAACAGAGCATTGCAAAGATGAGCTTTGTAAAAACAGCTTTTTAAAATCGTTTTAGTTAAGCAAATAAGAAATGATAATTGTGCTAAAATGCTTTTAACTTTTTTTTTGAAATTCTATAACTTAATGAGGAAGCAATATTTCATGAATATGAAGATGTACCATTATTTTTAAAAAGGCTGGGGTAAGTACATTCATGACTTTTGAACAGAATAACAGCACAAATTTATTCAGTGAATACATTTTTGAATTATTTATAATTTAGTTCATGTGCAAGGTCAGGAAGTAATTTCACCATTGCCTACTTGTATATGTTTCAAAATCCATCGTGGGCTCACATACATAAAGCCTCTCACAAGCTTTACGCCTCCTTTCCCTCGGAGGTATGACAATGTAGCTGGAAGAGCTCAAGAGCATTAAAATATCTGCTTAGATTCATTATGCTTTGATTGACAATGCAACTTCAAAGTAGCAGATTTGCATCACTCAGTTTGTGGTGCAATTTGGTAATGGGGGTGGATCACAAAGACTTATTTATAATTCATCAAAGTTTCTCCTCTCGTAAATTGTATGGGCTGTGGAGAATCCAACTTCCTCAGATAAAAAGGGTTTCATTTACTGTAAAGCAACATGAGTGCTACAATAAATCAGTATAATCCATGCAGAGCTGGCCTTACACGTGACTGCCCAGGGCTGGTGCTGAAACTGTACTTAACTCGCTTCCAATGTGCAGCTTTTCCAATCTGTCTTACCTACTTTTATAAATGTGAATCCATTGTCGGCCCACATCACTGCCAATAAGAAGATAAAGAAAGGAAGAGAAAGTACTCCTCAAAACATCTATTTTAAATAGCAGTGACAAAGCTCTACTTTGTAGTGATGTAAAGTTGATACGGAACTAGGTATAAATGTTATCCAGTGGAATCTTTGGGAATCATTAAATTCTATTTGAGGGCCCTCTGGGGAACTGAGCGGCAGTTATATATTAGCCATTCTAAGTGGCAGAGTTTTTTTTATATATAATTACTTTTTGATGGAATTTTGTACCCATGAAGATGAGGGTGTCAATGCCGAGGAATGGAACATTGATTTATGCACACAATATCGGCATCAAACATTCCCAGGACAGATAAAGCAAATGAGATGTGCAAAGAAAAGTTCCTTTTTACTTTGCACTGACAATCTGCCTTAACCCCATGTCACCAGTGCGACATTTCACTTACCTCACCAGGCATCATTGTGGCCGCTCTGATTTGAGACCACCAATTTAATGCCAGCGTGTGTTAGCTTTCCTCATTAATAAGGACTGGGTCAGAACTGCTGAATCTTAATTCATTTATGGCACTTGCATATAGAGAAATCTTCCATCTTATTCCTCTAGGCTGGATTTGTACTCGGGCCCTGTAGAATTAGACCTTTGTTCTAACCAAGTATGCCAGCATGACCATAGCAAATCTTCAAGCTGTAGTGGTAGGTGTAGGCCCAGTGTTTGTATTTCAATGATGTGGCATCTTTTGCGCATCTCCGATTGCTTTCACTGCACCATTTGCATTTCACCTGCCTAGGCCCTAAACTCCAGAATTCCTTCCCTAAACATTTCCGCCTCTCAACCTCTCTCTCTCCTCCTTTAAGTCAATCCTTAAAAACCGGCCTCTTTGATCAAACTTTTGTTCACCTGTCTTAATAATCTCCTTATGTAGTTGGTGTCAAATTTTGTCTGTTAATACTCCTGTGAAGCACCTTGGGACGTTTTACTATGTTACTCCTTCTTCTTCTTGTTGTGGCGGGGGTTATTCCCCAGGCCTCTTGCCTCATTTTCCTGGGTTTACATTCATTGTAAAAAACTAGTGAAAGGGCCCCCTTGGACCCTCCCCGCCGCACCCCCCCCCACCCCCCCTAGCTTGGGCCGAAGAGTCGCGGGTGGGGCCAAAAACTCATGAACAAGTGTTGCGGTTTTATTTAACATCTCCGCATGACGATTCGATGCAACCAGGGTTCGGAACACATAGTTCCTCCTTGATTTGTAGTAGATACTGAGAGGTTGTTTCCCCTGGCAGGAGAGTCTAGAACTAGGGATCATAGTCTTAGGATAAGGGGTCGGCCATTTAGGACTGCGATGAGGAGACATTTCTTCACTCAGAGGGTAGTGAATCTGTGGATGCTCAGTCATTGAGTATATTCAAGATTGAGGTCGATGGATTTTTGGGCACTAGGGGAATCAAGGGATATGGGGATAGGGCAGGAAAGTGGAGTTGATGTAGAAATTCAGTCATGATCTTATTGAATGGTGGAGTAGGCTCAAGGGGCCATATGGCCTACTCCTGCTCCTATTTCTTATCTTCTTTTGAGTGTGGACCAGGTAGAGAGTGGACCAGCACCTTGAGTTCCCCCAGAGGAGGAAGAACAAAGGAAGCTGTTCTCCTCTCAAGTGCAGCAAAACTGAGGTGTACTGTGCCTGTCATGCACCCAGCAGGCGTCCATAGAAGAAAACCTACCCTGTGGTGTCCCATTACATATTACTTCTTTGACCCACAGGTAGGACCTAAAGAAGCTACGATTGTTAAAGCATATTTTTCTAGTTACAACTGGGTAGGAAGGTTTTCAGCTTTTCATTGTGGAGGCCAATTTAATCAGTGCATGTTATCCTCACGCTACCAGCTCCCCACTTCACCCTCTGTGATTGGCCGGAGCCCTGGGAGGTGTGACTACACATCCAATTTACATTGCAAAAACTGAAATCTTGTAAATGAATAATGCTGTGAGAGGTTTTTAACCAGTAGTCTGCCTTAAAATGATTTTGTGACAACACATGGATATTGAAGCTTTAAGTAGTTATAGCGGCTGCTTTTTAACATCATTTTTCTCCCCTTTCATTTTACCATTAAGACCTGTCATCCTTTTACACCTCTATTTGAATCACAGACAGATAAAACTGAGGACCCTTCTTCATGCCACCTTTATGTCAGCCTCGCTTGACACGCAGCTGCTCTGAGATGAAACAGCCTGTGTGACATTGCCGCTCCTGAATTCCCAGCTAATGGGCCAGCTGACAGCTAATGGGTCCCGTCAGTCATGTGGCTGGTGGGTTCCTCTGAACAGCCAGTCAAAGGCGTGGTTCAAACCTGTGGCCACAGGAATGTGAAGCAGCTTTTTTTTCTCTTACAATGCTGACCCGAGGAGGGATAAATCTTTCTTTAATTAATCCCTGTTATAAGGAGAATTGGTTTAATGGAACCGTTCATACTTAAGCAAGTTAACTGTGTTAAAATAATTTCTTTTCATGTATTTTTACGTGAGAAAGTGGGAATTTCAGTGCTCAGCTGCATGTTAAGTCACTGCAATGGAACAATAAGTAAAAACATGAATCACATAATTGTACCAAGACCTGATTCATGAGAATAATCCCAAACAAGGCAGATTTATGGATTCATACTCAGATATTTTATTTTACCAACACAAGAAGTGAAAAAATGTTTGTGTGGGAGGGTGTTTGGGGGTTGGAATTGCAGAGTAGCCATTAAAATGTAAGTATCTTTGGAAAGTAAATATTTTGTTACAGTCTGTGATATGCTTGACCCAAAGAGGCACAAAAAATATAAGTAGCCATTGTTAGCTCCCTGTATCATTAGTGTAGATGATTAATGTATCTACAGGATTTCTTGGCCTAGAGGTTGGTTCTGGGCGCAAGGAATAATCCCTGCACTAGAACAGGTAGGCCTAAGGCCCACCCAATAGTGGGCCTCGGGTCTTGTTCATCAGACCGGCGAGCCGCAGACACCTGCTGGGTGTCGCCAGGTAGCTCACCTGCGAAGACCATTTGAAATTTGATGCAGAGGCCCTCATGCGAAGAGGGGGGTATGCAATCGAGAGGGAGTGGTGTGACCGGGAGAGAGGGATAAGCAAAAGGCCAAGAGCTGCAAGTAATTCCCAAAATACACATGAAAAACATGGTGAGGCCGATTTTCCATTGCCATATCTGTCTGCCAGTTCCCCCGGGTGAAAAGGAGCAGCATCCTGCAATGTTGAATCTCTACCCTGATTGTGCATGATTCACCTTTCCAGAAGTTTAAGAAAGCCCCTGGGTGAAACATGTGGGGACTTCATTATGATAGCTAAAGGACTTGGGAGTGTCTTTCTGATACTTCCCATGTCTTTTCGTGCCCTCCAGGCTGGACCAACACAGCTTGAGAGCAACATCTATCGTAATTGGGCACCTGGGTTGCCAGGCACTTAGCATTGCGGACAAGTAGATTTAAAGGACCGAATGAAAGATTTTACTTTAGCTGTTTTGAGGCCAATTCTGGACAATTTACCAGAACACTTTTTTGACCTGGCACTTAGCTTCTCAAAAACCTTTGTTTCAGTTGCTATAATTTTTTTTGGTCCATACCACTATTACTGGCATCGATGTTTCCTCCAGTGGGTGCCCTCTATCTGAGGTGCTGGGAAGAAGACAAACACCTACGAATAATGCCAGGGAGGTTGAACAGCACAAGATGTCCTCTATGCCCGCCCTCTGGTACCTGCATCTGCAGACAGAGATGATCAGACCTCACTTTATTAAATGATTAGTGCATGCAGAGGCTCCAGCTTTCAAGATTGGTGATGATAATCATTTGTCAGTATAAATCTCCCAGCACCACCCATTTAATTTCCTCACCTTCTGCCCTCTATCCATTCTGGATTCCTTTCCAATGAAATGGGGGGCGGGGAAATGAGTGGGCATCCGATCAGAGTGTTTGATGTACGCATGTGCTAAAAACATCCAACGCACATAAATAAAAGTATCTCATTGAGAGCCAGCAGTATAAAGAGGGCAGCTCCGCTCGACCTCCCATCAATCAAATTTAATCTGCTAGGATCGCCCAAATGCTGTGATTTTTTTTTTGTGGGCGCATTAGCATTTACCTGGGAGTCATATTAATTCTGTTCGAAGAGTACCATGTGTGATTGCTATGGAAAAGAATATTTTCTGAAAGTTTTTGATAAAAACATAATCAAGCAGGCCGCAAAAGATCAAATGGGGGTATTGTCTTTGTAAAGTGGTTACCAGTTCTGGAAATTTAATGGCAGGGCCTTTTTCATCCTACTTGCATTGTAGAGCACTGAGTGTGGATTAATCCTGGAAGTCTGTGCTCTGGAATCATTCTTTTATGTCACCAAATTGCTTATTATTCAGTAAGTAACGCAAAATGTAATAGAATTTGAAGTTCTAATTTTAAAATGATGAATGAAGGGATTCTTTTATTTTAAATTAGATATAAAAAAATAAATCAGATGATTGAAAGTGGAAAGCACAGAAAGGATTCAGCTGATTTTCTGAATGCTTGGGACTCCAAAACAAATACTATAAGGAGTATAAGCTGAACATGTTATCCGTTGCATGCGGTTGTATTACTGAGCACTGATGATGTGAGTGGAATACCTGCTAATACTATTTTTCTTCTTGTGGTGGTGGGAAAAATAAATGTGTAATCATTCTCCCAGTGAGCTTTTTGGGGAAGAGAGTTCCAGATTTCCACTGCCCTTTGTGTGAAGAAGGGCTTCCTGACATCACCCCTGAAAAGCCTAGCTCTAATTTTATGGTTATGCCCCCTTGTCCTGGATTCCCCGCACCAGAGGGAATAATTTCTTTCTAACTATCCTATAAAATCCTTTAATTATCCTAAACACCTTAATTAGATCAACCCTTAATCTTCTATACTCTATATTCCCTGGAGTTTAGAAGAATGAGAGGTGATCTCATTGAAACGAATAAAATTCCTAACGAGCTTGACAGGGTAGATGCTGCGAGAATGTTTCCCCTGGCTGGAGAGTCAAGAACCGGGGTCACAGTCTCAGAATAAGGGGACGAACATTTAGAACTGAGATGAGGAGAAATTTCTTCACTCAAAGGGTTGTGAATCTTTGGAATTCTCGACCCCAGAGGGCTGTGCATGCTCAGTAATTGAGTATATTCAAGACAGAGATCGATAGACTTTTGGATACTAAGGGAACCAAGGGATATGGGGATAGTGTAGGAAAGTGGAGTTGAGGTAGAAGATCAGCCATGATCTTATTGAATGGTGAAGCAGGCTCGAAGGGCTGAATGGCCTACTCCTGCTCCTATTTCTTATGTTCTTAAGGGAATATAAGTCTATGCAACCTGTCTGCATAATTTAACCTTTTTATCTCCGGTATCATTCTGGTGAATCTGCGGTGCACCCCCTCCAAGGCCAATATATACTTCCTGTGGTATGGTGCCCAGAAATGAATGTAATACTCTAAATGGAGTCTAACCATTGTTTTATATAACTGTAACATAACTTCCATCCCTTTGTATTCCAACCCACTTTCGATAAAGGCCAACATTTCAATAGTCCTTTTAATTATTTTTCGTACCTGTCCATTCGTTCTTAGTGATTTCTGTACTTGGACCCCTAAATCTCTCTGCTCCTTCACAGTCCCTAGGTTCTCTCAAAGAGAGACTTTATTTGGCTGTAATAGGTAAAGCCCTTTCTCTCATTTAGAAACTTCCAGACTAAATGATTAATGTCATGTGGAGTTAGTTTGAATTGTTCCTCCTCAGATTACCTCTGGCATTAATTTCAACATCTTAGTAATGTAGGAGAGCAGGTCAGAAGCTAGGTATTCTGCAGCTAGTGGCTCACCTCCTGACTCACCAAAGCCTCTCCACCACCTACAAGGCATAAGTCAGGTGGAATAATCTCCAGTTGCCTGGATGAGTGCAGCTGTAACAACACGCAAGAAGCTCGACACCATCCAGGACAAAGCAGCCCACTTGACCGGCACCTTATCCACTACAGTAAACATCCAACTTCTCCACCACCAGCACACCATGGCTGCCATGTGTACTATCTACAGGATGCACTGCATCAATTCGCCAAAGCTTCTTCGGCAGCACCTTCCAAACCCGCAACTTTCATCATTTAGAAGGACAAGGGCAGCAGGTGCCTGGGAACACCATCACCTCCAAGTTCCCCTCCAAGTCACACAACATCCTGACTTGGACATATATCGCCGTTGTTTCATCATCGCTGGGTGAAAATCCTGGAACTCCCTAAGTAACAGCATTGTGGGAGCACCTTCACCACATGGACTGCAGCGATTCAAGAAGAAGGTCCATCCCCACCTTCTCAGGGCACCTAGGGATGGACAATAAATGCTGGCCTTGCCAATGATGCCCACATCCTGTGAATTAATTTAAAAAAATGATAATGCCAGTCAGTGACAACAGTCACTTTGAATAGTGAGACTGTCTTTAAAAGGCCCTATTGATTCTATGTCTTGAGAAAGTATGTGCCTCATAATAGAATCATTAAGGGGTTTCATTTCCTCTTGTAACACACCAGTTAATGTGTTCACACAAAATTCTTTTGTCCACTATTTTAAACCAATTAATGACTGTTTGTTTTAAGAGTACACAAAGGATTTTTTGCTCAAAATCATTACACTGCTAACCTTTACGTAGCAGTGAATAGAGACGGTTTTGATTCACCAGGGACTCGGTCTGTTTATGAAAATTGTAGTCTACCTATGAACACAAGAAAGAGTGTTGGAAAGAAGCCTGAACTGTACTAGGTGAGCCCTACCATCAAGTGGATCCATACTTGTGCTTGAGGTTAGAATCTTCACAGAACAGACTTGGGGTTTGCCAGTCCTTCTTCACTGGTTTATTCACTTCATGAATGCTATTGAGTTACTTAGAATTACATAGAATGTACAGCACAGAAACAGGCCTTTCGACCTAACTGGTCTATGCCAGTGTTTATGCTCCACACGAGCCTTCTCCCACCTTACTTCAACTAGACCCATCAGCATATCATTCTATTCCTTTCTCCCTCATGTACTGAATGCATCAATGCTAATCACCTCAACTACTCCATGTGGTATCAAGTTCCACATTCTAGCCACTCTCTGGGCAAACTATCCACTCTCTGGGTAAATTTGAGTTAAACAATGACCTGAGTTGTCCCTGATTGATTCCACCGTTTAAGAGATTTTACACATCCCACTTTTTTTTTATCAACGAAACCCAAACTCTGATCCAACCACACCTTTCAAACCATCTTTTTTAGGTGTTAAAGGCTAAACTATTATCGACATCAAACATTTTCATAGGAAGCTCGTGTAAGACTTTCTCTTATTACTGTTCAGACCTCGAGAATTACGAATTAGCTTAACAATGACAGACAAGGATGTGATCAATAAAATTGGTCTTTTAATCAGAATATAGTTCAAAATTCAAGTGTACATAGAAGCACCTTTGGCAGTAAATTCAAAGAACTCCCGGCAATAAATATGCCTGCAACTTATCAATTCAATGTATATAAAAGTGCCCCTTTAATAATTCAAACGTACATAAAATTACCCCCTTTAACAACATCTAAGCCCATGTCCGACTTTCATACATACTCCTTCATTTCTGGGTGATCGGTCAAGGGAAACTGTAAGTTGAAACATAAACTGGCCAGCTTTCTCATTTCAATCTTCCTCCTGCTCTGTCCTCTGTGTTCTTCTTCTGTGTTCTCTGAAGTTCTTTCTTCGGAAAACTTGAAAACTCCCGCCCCTGGGTTATCGTAAATCACACTCTGCCTCCCTCTGACAGGTCAGTCCCACTCCAAGCCTTCCCTGATTGGAGTTCCTTCCGCATGACACGTTCCTGTTCCTGTGAGATGTATGGGGGTGGGACTTCCTTGTCAATCATTGTCCATGTGGCCACTCAAACAAAGAACACACACTGACCACCATTTTGTGTCTTCACAAACAAAGAACACCTGCTGATTTCCTACATTTTAAATCCGTCTGTTATCATCTTACAATTCTTTCGCAATTTCGATCGCCAAACGGTAACAGCGGTTTTATTACACTTTTTAGAATCTTACAGCTCGCCCCATTTTTTCTGTTTGGTAGCAGCTGAGATTTATCCTGTGCACCTTTTTCTGTTTGCTTTGTGCTTTGCATCCAGACAATAGCAGAGCTGGAATTACCTCGATCTGACTTACGCCGATATTTATGCTGGTCTCTGTGCCAATCTTGCCAACGGCAACATGCACTGAAATTTCCTGAGGATCTCATCAGCATACACATGAACATAAAAACTGGCGTAAAACACAACGTGAACAATCAAGGCCCGAGGAAAGCATGAAACATAAGCCATCTATCTTCTTTAAATCCCTCTTTATTTTATGGATGTTATGAAGCCATCATTTATACACATTAAGCACAGCATGTTTAAGAAAATGCAATTGTGGAAGCTTTTCTTTTTTTAATGTAATAGATTGTGATGCCATAAAAAGGCATTTAAAGATATAGAAAACCCAGTGCTGGTCTCAGTAAGGAGAAATATTTTTTTAAATCACCATGAAACACTAGAAATAGTAATTTTGGGCCCTGCTGTGCTTGAAATTTTGAGTGTAAATTTATGCCCGTTCAGAACTGCCGTCCATGCTGGAAACTGGCGTTCTCTGATCTTTTGCATGGGAGGCGGAGCAATGTTAATGAGCTACGTGGGGTTTTGGCGGACGTGACTCGGGACCACTGATGTTGTGCAAACCATAATCCAAGGAAAGTTTATATAAAGGGACAGCAACAAACCTCCAAGTCCAATTGATATGCTGTTGCCCAGAATAGGACAATATGCATTTCACTTGTATCCCTGTGTGCTTTGGGAAGTGCACAGAGAGGACACAAAACTCTTGCGTTTCTTTATGACCAAACGTCAAAGATTATAGCTTTGAACCTAACTGACAATTACAAATTAATGTGAATATGCACACTATAATAAGTCTCCCACTATGTTAAGGTTAAATAGTGGAGATGTCTGGAAGATGAAATATTTTGGAGTTTTACTTGATGACCCTGGAGGTTCAGGAAGTCTTTTTACAGAGCAGATACATGGATTACAGAAGGAGCAGTCTGTGAAGGGTCCAATGTCCTTTCTTCACTGCACGTTTTCTTATATTATGTGTAGTGTAATGGGCTAGTGACTGAGCTATATGTTTCCCGAGCGAGCTAAGTAGGTGGAGCGGTGGGGTTGTCTGCATCTCAGGGGTCAGTTTCCCCACTGTTCTGCAGAGTCTCTCACCTTCAATCCTTTCCATACATAAATGTTTCTGAAAGACGTGCTTTTGATTCAGTCCAGCAGAATCTTAACTGAATGTATCTGAATATGATTTTTAGTACATAAAAAATGTATTGATGCAAAATGGCCTTGAGAGTGCTGGTTTTCAGGCTTTTCCACAGCTTTCATTTTATGTTAGGAATAACCTTATTTTATTTAACATTAGTGTGAAAGACTCGAGTTTGAATGTAATGTTTAACTCTGAAGCAAATCCAAGAGGATTAAATAATTCAGAATAGATCGATAAACATACCTTGTATCATATGAAAAATTAACGCTTAGTGAAACCCCCATAAAGAATTTAAACCCTTTAGATAAAAGAGTGCAAGTGCTGCAAAATTAATGGTTGATCTCTTTTTCCCTTGTTAGTGAGAGGGCTGAGATCTCATTTTGTAATTTTTTGCGGGGGTTGGTTGAAGAGGACAAATCGTCACATAATCAACTTAAAAACTAACGGGTAGGAATTTGTCTTGCTAGGTGGCATCGCATGAATGCGTCTATTACACGCCCCGCCCGCTATTCAGTCCCATCGAAGCCAGATAATGGGCAGCCCATGCCCAAGACAATTTTTTTAATTTATATTCGTTTATGGGATGTGGGTGTCGCTGGCAAGACCAGCATTTATTGCCCATCCCTAATTGCCCTTGAGAAGGTGGTGGTGAGCCGCCTTCTTGAACCGCTGCAGTCCGTGTGGTGAAGGTACTCCCACAGTGCTGTTAGGTAGGGAGGTCCAGGATTTTGACCCAACGACGATGAAGGATCGGCGATATACTTTTAAGTCAGGATGGTGTGAGACTTGGAGGGGGTGGTGTTCCCATGCGCCCGCTGCCTTTGTCCTTCTAGGTGGAAGAGGTCGCGCATTTGGGAGGTGCTGCAAAGAAGCCTTGGTGAGTTGTTGCAGTGCATCCTGTAGATGGCACACACTGCAGCCACGGTACGCCGGTGGTAGAGGGAGTGAACGTTTAAGGTGGTGGATGGGGTGACAATCAAGCGGGCTGCTTTGTCCTGGATGGTGTCGAGCTTCTTGGAGCTGCACTCATCCAGGCAAGTGGCGAGTATTCCATCACACTCCTTACTTGAGCCTTGCAGATGTTGAAAGGCTTTGGGGAGTCAGTAGGTGAGACACTCACTGCAGAATACCTAGCCTCTGACCTGCTCTTGTTGCCACAGTATTTATGTGGCTGGTCCACTTAAGTTTCTGGTCAATGGTGACCCCCCCCGCAGGATGTTCATGGTGGGGGATTCGGCGATGGAAATGCCGTTGAATATCAAGAGGAGGTGGTTAGATTCTCGCTTGTTGGAGATAGTCATTGCCTGGCACTAATGTTACCTGCCACTTATCAGCCCAAGCCTGAACGTTGTCCAGGTCTTGATGCATGCAGGCATAGACTGCTTCATTATCTGAGGAGTTGTGAATGGCACTGAACACTGTGCAGTCATCAGCGAAGATCCCCATTTCTGACCTTATGTTGGAGGGAAGGTCATTGATGAAGCAGCTGAAGATGGTTGGGCTTAGGACACTGCCCTGAGGAACTCCTGTAGCGATGTGATGATTGACCTTCAATCACCACAACCATCTTCCTTTGTGCTGGGTATGACTCCAGCCAATGGAGGTATGCTCTTCTACACTCCTTATTGAACCAGGGTTGGTTCCCTGGCTTGATGTTAATGTGAGGGATATGCCAGGCCATGAGTTTACAGATTGTGGTGGAATACAATTCTGCTGCTGCCCCACAGCACCTCATGGATGCCCAGTTTTGAGCTGCCAATTCTGTTCTGAATCTATCCCATTTAGCACAGTGCTAGTGCCACACAACACAATGGAGGGTTGAAGACAGGACTTTGTTAGCGAGGAGGACTTTGCAGGGTCGACTGGGCTGAGTGTGCCGTTGCCATGCCTATAGCCACTGCCGAGTGGTTCGTCCGGTTTCATTCTTATTGTTTTTCGTAGCGGTTTGTTACAACTGAGTGGCTTGCTAGAGGGCAGTTAAGAGTCAACCACATTGCTGTGGGTCTGGAGTCACATATAGGCCAGACCAGGTAAGGACAGCAGATTAGTGTACCATTACTGATACTAGTTATTTTTTTTAAATTCCAGATTTATTTAATTAACTGAATTTAAATTCACCGTGGTGGGATTTGAACTCGCATCTCTTGGATCATTAGTCCAGGTCTCGGGATTACTAGCCCAGTGACATTACCACTATGCTACCGTACCCTGATGTTTACAAAAAGATATTCTCTTGTTTATCTAAAATGCAATCTGCCCGGTAGCAGCCTTAAAACAATGCTCAATCCTAGAATGTGATCAACAATAGATGAGATTTAATTCTGTTTGCAATGTGTCAAAATGTTTATTTAAAAAAGTGTATTATGCCCCCTGTATCCATTATCATTAATTTGGCATGTCCAATTGGGGAGTTTGTTGAGTTTGAAGGTTGCATACTTACTGCAGTGCAATATTTATGGAATGAATTTGGGCTTGTGTGGCTACCAAAATACCTGGAATTGACTTGAGAGTTCTCAGTCATTTCTCCCATACTGTCCCCATCACTTAAAACATCCTCGTGCCAGTTGCTTATATCGGCCAAAAAGCAATAACCATTAACCATTTCCATTAACGTCAATTTCAAAGCTGCCGCTTACAGCGTGTAATGCGCCGTTTATTTTGGGCAAAAACAACTGTGCTAACTCACTAGTTCACACCTTGTTAAGGTGCAGTGAATGCAAGAACAAACATAAGTTAATAACACCTCATTAATGTTCATTTACCTTTTGTGTACTTAAGCCCTTCTTTAATTCCCTCAATTCTGAATGCTTTTCTTTCCTCTGTTGTAGATAGACTTATGGATCGCCTATGACTTATAGATGCTTCAGGAGGAAATCCTTGGGTTGAGATTGATCTTTCTTGAACATTGCATAGTTCTCTGTTATAGTACTGGAATCTTCTCTTCTCTCTCTTAGGCAGTCCCTCGGAACTGAGGATGACTTGCTTCCACACTAAAAATTAGTTCTCAGGTGACTGATGAGTCCAATGCGGGACCTACAGTCTCTGTCATAGGTGGGGCAGACGGTGGTTGAAGGGGCAGGTGGGTGGGGTTCTTGGGTTGACGTGCGCTCTTTCTGCTGTTTGCGCTTGGCTTCCGCTTGCTCCCAGCGCCTTCCTGGATGCCTCTCCTCCACTTTGTGTGGTCTTGGGCCAGGGATTCCCATGTGTCGGTGGGGATGTTGCACTTTTTCAAGGAGGCTTTGAGGGTGTCCTTGAAGCATTTCCTCTGCCCACCTGGGGCTCACTGGCCGTGTCGGAGCTCCGAGTACTGGAATAGCGCTACCCTATATAGCGGGCAAATCGCGTTCACACCAACGTGCCCGCTATAAGCGGTAGTGACCGTATTTCCAATAAGAATGAAACTTTCTAGTCTTTGTAAAGTGGGACTGTGTTTGTAGTGGGACAGCAGCATTTAATGTACCATTGCAAAGGCAGTGATCAAGTTAACGTCCCTGTGTCGTTTGCTGCTGACCTGGTTTTGTGCAAGACAGAGGGCTCTCTTTTGGCAGGTAGCATGACACTTGAGAAATAGCATGATTGATGCTACGTCTGCAAGGAAATGAAAGCACACTACTGCAATAGAGAGAAGAGTATCTGGGCCACACAGATTCACGCCTTTATATGGCCTGCCCCAGTCTAGCATGCTTGCCAACTTTGTGTATTCTTTTTACCTTCTAATCTGGGACCAGGTAACTTTGGAAGACCACTTTAGCAGCAATGAAAGGTACTGCTGTAACAATAAAAGCTAAACAAGCACAAAGTGCATCTGAAAAGAGAGTGCAGGTGAAACTAAAACTATGAGAAGCTCCACTGGGTTACATGACTTATTAGAATAACTCATTGGGGGAATTTTGGGGGGGGGCAGCAGATGCGTTCGGTGGTGGGTCAGGTGGGAAAAAAAAATTTTGACAGCAGGTCGGTACCACGCTGTCAACCTGCTGCCACGCGACTTTCCCAGATGTCGGGTCTATCACGCAGCGGCGGGGGAGGCAATTCAGGTCATTATGACCTTGTTACCAGCCCATTAAATAGTATTTTGAGCTCATCTTACCATTTTATGAGGTCGCCCACGAGGTTCACACTGCTCCGGGATCACGTCAGGTAAGCAGGTCGGGAGTTGTATGACCATGGAATTATCTAATTACTTGACAGCTGCAAATGTACTATAAAAGCTCCCATCTCACAGCTGTTCACTTTCCAAGCTCAGAAGCTGTTGCTTACTGCATTTGGAAGACATTGAGTTTTATGCAGGTTGCAAGTGTTTAGAGCAAACTCTCTGTCCAGTGTCACCTCATTGGAACAACATCTCACACCATTGACAGATCGCTTCTGTCATCTCAACCTCACCTGCCATTTATTCCATCAACATCGGTGCCCTTGAAACTATCTCACCTTGGTCCTCAGAATCCCACCACGATCAGCCCCAACACCAGCAGCACCAGGCACACCAGCAGTACCAACAACAACATCTGTGAAGGAATAAGCCATAAAACCTATTCAGAAAAATGCACCATTCTATGAAAGAATTCTGGCCTTATTAAAACATGACAGGCTGGGTTTAGAAGTCTGGAAACTTAACTTATGGGGAAGCTGTGAAAGCATTCTGGCCATAGAGATAAGATAGTTGTTGACACTGAATCAATAAACTTATTGAAACAGAAAGTTGAAGGCTCCCGACAGTCTGAATCTTTGGGAATAAACAATGCTTCACCCTGTACAAGGTGTTCTAATTTACACTTCGTAAAGAGGCACAAACAGAAGGCCTTAGTAAAAATGACATCAAATAAAACGCACCTGCTATTACACCGTTTTTTATGGTAAACTTAGAATACCTAGAGGAGAGACACAATTCTGTATTGCTACCAGCTGAGGTGACTGTCAGAATTGCAGAAGTCTGCAGAAAAATGACTAGAGATAATTAGCTTACATCAGCAGAAAACCTTAAAGGGAATACCACTGGAAAAGGGTATAAATATTGAACTCTCAAATAGGATAGTAGACTCACTGTAAAGGGGCAAAGCAATTCTCAGCTTCAGAGACAGCTCTGTAAGTCTACAACTCTTTGTACCTCGGGGATCAATGGTACTGTATTTGATTTTGGTGGATATCCTGAATAAACTTTAAGAACTGTAAAACTGTAGCGAAGTTAAGATTTGAGAATAAGGATCTCTGATAATAAGATTGTAAAGCTTTTTCTTTTTGGAACTGTTAATGTTGTGATTGACTCACCAACTGTAAATTACATGTCGGTTCTTTAATAAATCTATATATTTTTAGAATTATCTCACATAATACTTCTATATCAAACTCGCGAGCTCAATCTCTGTACACTCTTTGGTGAGGAGTTGCAGAATTCTGGGGGAGTTTTCCGGACCCTCATAATATCCGGAACATTACAGTCTAGCTAAACTTATTAAAAGTGCTATCTGGAGGATGGTAACATTTTCAGGTTGTTCCTTTACTTTTGGGAGAGATAGTCTGGACCTTTAGATCCAATTAAGTGTCTTTAGGATTCGGTTACCTCAAACTTTAGTTGAAAGTGAACGTCTGAGGAATACGCCTGATCTGGGGTAGCACTAAAGGGGCTAGGACTAGTAATTATCCCTTCACGTCAACCTTCTCCGCAATCACCTGATGCTACACAGGACACAGGGCATCAGCACCCGACCACATTGCTGCCCGGGAGGCCAGGGATGGCATCACCATGGCCAAATTTATTTCACTTGACGCTGTACACCCTGGCTGCCACATGATGGGCCAGGTTGGCAACACCCCACACCAACACCATAAAGCATCCCAACAATGGCCAAGTCATTCCTTTCACACTCAGCACCATTGCAGGGGGTACCGTTATGTCTCACCATTCACTGCAACTCACTAAACCACTTCCAAAGGTGCAAACAGATCAGTCCAAGAACGCAAAGTGTTGAAAATAAAGGTTTCAATGTTTGACACCACATTAACAGAAACATTACATGAACATTGGCTAAAACACCCAAATGCCTACCCTTGTGTGTTTTTAGTTGGTATGATTACACTAGGATGAGGGTGAGTGTGAGGGGTGTCTAGTGAGATGGGGAAGTGATAATGTAGATAGAGAGGGATGGGTGGAGGTGCAAGGTAAGTTGGTGTGTGTAAGGATGTGCAAGGGTAGGGTAGGGAAGGCAGAGTGATGGGAATGTGATGAGTGGCACAGCAGGATGAGGTTGAGTGTGGTTTTGCAGTAACGTTTTGTGATCTGCTCAGATCATTGAAAGGTTTGAGCCACTGCAGCCTGGTCTTCCTGACGACATCCCTGCTTGTGCCCTCCTGTGCAATGTGCAACCAGGCTGTGTTGATCTCCTGGGGAGGTCTCTTCCTCCCATTGGAAACGGGTGGTAAGGGGCCACGGCAGGGCGCTAAGGGGTCGTGGTGCACGGCAATGATGTCGCAGCAGCCCAGGGCGCTACCGGCGGGGGCGCGACGCTATTGGATAGTGCCTCAGCAATGCCCCGCCAAATTTCTTGGGAGGTGCTTTTTTCGTTCCCCCCCACCCCCGGGCGATAAGCACTTTGCACCCCATTAGCGCCCCCCCGGAGGCGCTAACGGCAGGCGCAAAGGAGCCGAATTTCTAGCCCAAACTGTTTTTATGATGTTGCTTGAAGGATAAATATTAGCCAGGACACTGGGGATAACTCCCCTGCTCTTCTTCAAAATAGTGCCATGGGATCTTTTATATCTGCCTGAGAGAGCAGACGGGGCCTCGGTTTAACGTCTCATCTGAAAGACGGCACCTCCAACAGTGCAGCGCTCCCTCAGCACTGCACCGGAGTGTCAGCCTAGATTTTTGCGCTCAAGTCCCTGGAGTGGGACTTAAACCCCCAACCTTATGACTCAGAGGTGAGAGTGCTACCCACTGAGCCACAGCTTTAAATATATAATACTTGGTCCATGTGATCTCTTAGACTAGTTCCAATTGCCTGAGGGGGTCAAAGGGGATTTTTCCAGAGTATTTTTTCCCTTATTGGTCTTGGATTTTTTCTCTTTTTGTTGCCTCTCCCTGGCTTCAAGGGGGGATGGGGAGGGAGGGAGGGAGGGAGGAAGTGTTCAGTCATGATGCTGTACCTATCATGAGTGTGGGGCAGGCTTGATGGACCAGCTGGTCTTTTCCTGCCCGTCAATTTTGTGTGTACGTATGGCTGAAAAAACTGGGCCCTCAATTCTGCAAGTGCTTAGAGGGCGGGTTTGGAGGTGGGTCCGCTGTCAAAATAGTAAAGATTGACAGCAGGTAGGAAACCCGCTGTTATCCCGCCTCCACGCGAGTCTCCCAAGTGTCGGGTCTGTCAGCGGAGAACTGACCGACACCAAGCGGCGGGGGAGACAATTGAGCTCAATAAATGGCTTGTTAAGAGCCAATTTAATGGTATTTTGAGGCTTCCTTCCAATTTTACGTGCTCCCCCATGGGTTACCCGCTGCTTGGGGAACACGCCAGCTCACCCTGGCGTAGGTTGAGTCTGCTCTGATGTATCTGATAAGCTGACAGCTGCAGAAGTGGTGTAAAGGATGCCATGTTGCAGATGGTCAGTTTCAGAGCGCAGAAACTGTTGGTTACTGCATTTGGAAGATATACAGAGATTTCTTTAGCTTGCAAGTGTTTAGAGGCAACTGTATGTCCAGTGCCACCTCACTGGAACAACCTCTCTCACCACTGACAGATCGCTTCTGTCATCTCACCTGCAGCTGCCATCTATTGTAGCAACATCGGTGCCCTTGAAACAATCTCACCTTGGTCCTCTGAATCCTTCCACGATCAGCCCCAACACCAACATCACCAGGCACACCAACATCACCAACCTTCTCCGCCATCACCTGATGCTGCACAGGACACAGGGCATCAGCCCCTGACAACATTGTTGCCCGGGAGGCCAGCGATGGCATCACCATGGCAAGATTTACTTCACTTGACGCTGTAAACCCTGGCTGCCACATGATGCGCCAGGTTGACACCATCCCACACCAGCAGCATGAAGCATCTCTTTAATGTCCAAGCCATTCCACGCACACTCATCACTATCACTATAGCGGGAGGGCGGGTACGTTATGTCTCAACATTCACTGGAACTCAGTAAGACACTTCTGAAGGTGCGCTCAGATCTGTCCAATAAGGGGCAGTGTTGAAAATATAGATTTCACTGTATGACAACACATTACCTGAAACTTCACATGGACATTGGCTAAACCTCTCAAGTGCCTAACCCTTGTGTGTTGTTAGTTGGTATGCTTGCAGTAGGATGAGGGTGAGTGTGAGGGGTGGCTAGTGAGATGGGGAATTGATAATGTAGATAGAGAGGGTTGGGTGGAGGTGCAAGGTAGGTTGGTGTGAGTAAGGATGTGCAGGAGAAGGGTTTGGAAGGCAGCGTGATGGGGTTGAGTAGCACAGCAGGGTCAACCAACAACCTTCATGGACTCAGAAGCAAGGGTGCTACCTATTGAGCCACTGGATGACACTAGCGGGCATCTTTAGTTCCATCGCCTGTGGAATGGTCCAGGCTCTGACCAGTTCTGAGCTAAAATGGCAATTGGAGTTCTACTTACGTACTAGGAACCCGGTTTCTATATTAACGGGCGTATCGCAGGCTCCTTGGACACCCAGCAGTAGTCCCCTTTCAAAATGGGGCCAGCCACATCACCAGTGCTAATGGGACGGTAAGACTACCAACCCCATTTTGAGGCCATTACCGTTAAAGGCAAAGGCAGTCAAAATTGACCCCATGGTCTAGCAAATTCATGTAATAATTCACAAAAATGTTTTCCATGTTTAGAAACTGAGGTGTTAATCTCACCACTCTTTTTTTCTATTAGTGGCAATAAGTAGAAATCCTCATCACTTCAGCTTTCTACGGGGTGACTTATTTCTATTTGATTTTGTTAGCTTTAGTGGTAGAAACCTGGCCAACCAGACTCGCCTCCAATAATACTTATTTTGTGCCTCAACAGCCACTTAACTAGACAAGTAATGGCCAAGGACATTAATCCACCGGGGAGTGGGAAACTGTAGGAAATGAAGCAGAGCGGTGAATTTTCACATCCCAATTCATTGACAGGGCCATCTCCAGATTGTAATAGACTGATTTATAGATCCAGAGATATCAAAACTGAAGTGTCTGCTTTTTTGCATCTGAATTTTGAAATTGGGAATCGCAAAGTTTTAAAAATTGTGTGGATTGTCTGCTCATGTAGATTTTATGGAAAATTACATTTAAATGAATTTCTTGATTAATTCTAGCTTTCCTTGCACTTGTGATTTATTTAACCATTCAAACCTTGAGGATTTTTAATTTCTTTTTAGGGAGTAATAAAATATACAGTTAAATAGCACAATGGAGCTTTGCAACAATTCATTGCTCATCTGCATTAAGTGCTCTGAGCAGAGAAGCACTCAGCTGATTGAAGTGCCGGTGAGCCCAGCAGACTGTTTGGAAGCCTGATGGTACAGTAGTTGGTCCAGTGGGTGCTTAGCCTCCAGTGGAGCCTGCCCTCTTTTATCAGCGGCAGCGCTGAACCAGTTAACGTAGCATTTGTAAGGATATCCATGTCGAACCGACAAAAGAGTTTAGCTATTCCATCCTTGAATTAACTCCAGCTGAGTGGGAGAGACAATTCCTACCTTCTCATTTAAATTTCCACACCTGTCTCAAAAACAACGTAAGATTTTAACCAGATTTTTCAAAACTGTGTTGCTACCAATTTCATTTGCTCTTTTCAGAGAAGAAAACGGAGTAGTGCAGCGAAAGGAAACGGCTTGTTTCTTCCTCTTATGCCAGTTACCATTGCCACTAAAAACATCCCCTAAGATGCCTACAAGAAGGACACGGAGATTTTGGAGACTTTTTTTTTAAAGGATTTTAGTCCGGAAAACTGAAACGAAAGTTGGCTTAACAACAAGCTGCATCATGTAAACGTAGCTCCGTCAGCCAGTAAAGCAACCGCAAGGAAAGAAAGAACTTCAATTTCTATAACGCATTTCACGACCATACAATGTCCCAAAGCGCTTTACAACCAAGGAAGTACTTTTGAAGTAACAACAGAAAACGCTGGAAAAACTCAGCAGGCCAGGCAGCATCCGTGGAGAGAGAAACAGAGTTAACGTTTCAGGTCGATGACCCTTCGTCAGAACTGGAAAAAAGCAGGAAATGAAATAGATTTAAAGCAAGTATAATGCTGGGAAAAGGGGGAGGGGATGAAAGAACAAAGTACTTTTGAAGTGTAGTCGCTGTTGTAATGCAGGGAGACGCGGCAGCCAATTTGCGCACAGCAAGCTCCCACAAACAGCAATGAGATAATGACCGGATAATCTGTTTTAGTGATGTTTTTAGAGTGACAGCTTTCTATTTTTTGGTACCCAGCTCAATGCTATTTCCAGATGTTGTAGATTTAGAAATGGCAATTCAGTTTCGCACTAATCAGAATACATACATCTGAGCTTTAATGCTGGCATGGGGGTGAGAAGTCAGCAGCAGTTCGTGTAGCAGTCAAACGACTGAGGGAAGGCAAAAGAATATTGGTAAATCCTAAGCAAAGGTTTAATAAACCTTAACCTTCATGGATAAAATATTTATAAGTAATTACAAGCCATTGTTGTCAATTAATCAGAATACTGCACTGGCAGCACAAGCTGACCTCTCTCTGAGCAAAGAAACTGACAAATGAAATTGCTGATTGTTCATCTGGTTTACTAGTTCTTGCATTGAATGGTTCAAATGTCTAGTATGAGTGTTTTTGGACTGAGTGGTGCAGTGGAATGGAACGGTGTGTGGGACCTCAATTTGAATGACATGATGAAATGCGTTTTCATGGCTATAAGGGTCATACTTGAAATGAGTTTGGGCATTTTCAAAAGCAAAATACTGCGGATGCTGGAAATCTGAAATAAAAACAGAAAATTCTGGGAATACGCAGCAGGTCAGGCAGCATCTGTGGAGAGAAACAGAGTTAACGTTTCAGGCCGATGACCCTTCGTCGTTTTTAACCCATTTTTAAGTGGGCCTGGGCCCTCAACACGAGACTGAGCAATCCAACATAAATTGGCAAGAGATGGTAGCCTTAGAGAGGCCACCAGAACGCATGGTATGGGAAATAAAAAAAATTCACACTGTCTCAGAGAAGGTGTTTATCTGAGGTTGACCTCGAGGTAGCTGTGGCTCAGTGGGTAGCACTCTCGCCTCTGATACAAAAGGTTGTGGGTTTAAGTCCCACTCCAGAGACTCGAGCACAAAAATCTAGGCTGACACTCCAGTGCAGTGTTGAGGGAGTGCTGCACTGTCAGCGGTGCCGTCTTTCGGATGAGACGTTAAACCGAGGCCCCGTCTGCTCTCTCAGGTGGAGGTAAAAGATCCCATGGCACTATTTCGAAGCAGAGCAAGGGAGTTATCCCCGGTGTCCTGGCCATTATTTATCCCTCAATCAACATTACTAAAAAACAGATTATCTGGTCATTATCACATTGCTGTTTGTGGGAGCTTGCTGTGTGCATATTGGCTGCCGCGTTTCCTATCTTACAACAGTGACTAAACTTCAAAAGTACTTCATTGGCTGTAAAGCGCTTTGGTCATGAGGTCCTGAGGTTGTGAAAGGCGCTATAGAAATGCAAGTCTTTCTTTCTTTCTTTCTTTCTTAAGGGAGCTTTACACATATTTTGACCAGCACTACTCCTGAAAGCAGAAACTGTTGGCTACTAGAATTAAACTTAAGTGGAAATCAGGCTCTGTTAGCTGTTATTGTTTACATGTAAGATGGCACAATGTCTTGTAGGTTCTACAACAGCAGCAACAACAGGCCAGAGAGAGGGCTCCAAGGTTCTTAGACGTAGCACTGGTGGCCTTAGTACAGGAGGTGGAGAGGAGGAGAGAGGTCCTGATTCCACAGGGGGACAGGAGGCCCTCTAGTCAGACATTGCGAAGGAAGTGGAAGCAGATAGCCATGGAGTTCAATGCCAACAGTGTTGCCCCGAGGACATGGATACAGTGCCGGAGGAAGTTGCCAAGTGTTCAAGGTCAGTAAATGCATCTTCAAATGCCATATCCCAGAAACTGCACCACTAGCCTCACACACTGCTCAATTCACCACACCCCCATCATTCACCTACCAACATCTCTATCAATCACGACTCATACCTCACATTCATATGCTCCATCTCACCCTCACACACTTACCACTGCTGCAAGCCTCACACCCACACCTCACAGCTTGCACACACTGCCATCTAGACAACCATGAATGCCACATCAGCCAAACACATTGAACCACACTCATTGATACACTTCCCTCTCTATTGCAGGACAAGGTGGCACACAACCGTAGGCAGCGGCAGCTAACCCAAGGGGGATAGGCTCGCCTCCATATCCTGACCCCGCTCGAGGAGACGGTACTGGGCCTAATTGGAGTGGTTGTGACTGAGGCCGTGGCCAGCGGCAGCGTTGAAACCATTGAACACGAAGGTCTGCTCATACCTAATCCTCCTTCTCACATCCCACTTCCCCCTCATCCCATAATCTCTTCTGACTTGCAAACTGCAGATGGTGTAAGCATGCACCGTTTCCTTTCCCCCCTGCCATCTCAGCACAACCCTACCCTTGTGCCTTTCTCATTTCAGACACCCAAGAAATCCAACCTGGCCAGGCAGTGGTGGAAGAGGAGAGTGATGATGAAGAAGAAACACCGTCACTTGATCTGACCCTCGCAGCCACCAGCTCAGATACTGGCACTGCGCGGACTTTAGAGGGTAGCTTAGAGGCGGAATCTGCATGTGTTGAGTCACCGGGCACGAGTGGGCTGCAGCCAGTGCAGGGGGAAAGGGTAGCAAAGGTGCCAGCTCCCCGGAGGGCGAGGTCGCACACGGGTTCTGCCGCACAGGACTCAGATAAGGACTTCGATGGGGCCGCCTACAGAACAAAGTTGATGGGTATGCACAACAAAATGCTTGGTGCATTGGCAGGACTACTAGAAAGCCTGAGTGCAATGTCAAGGGGCATAGAGGAGTCCAGCTCTAACCTTGCACAGGGCTTTGCGCAGAGCTTGGAGCCCATTCCTTCCAGCTGGAATGGGTGGGCAGATCTATTTGCACACTTGTGGATCCAACCATCATGCAGCGTCTAATAGCCGATGTGTCCGCTTCCATTGCAACACAAGCAGAAGCCATCCAATGTTCTTGTGCTGCAATAGAAGCTCAGACTGAAGTTATGCAAGCTCAGCTTGCTGCCACGCAAGCACAGACTGCTGCCACGCAAGCTCAGCTTGCTGCCACGCAAGCACAGACTGCTGCCATCATGGCTGCAGTTAGCAGTGTTGAAAGGGGCTTGATGGGTGGTCACAGCAGTCCAGCAATCTGTCCTCCAACAGAGTACATGAGCCGCCGCCCCGGGGAGTGGCCGTGGCTCCGTGGAGGATGAACCTGCTGTCCTCTCTCAGGGTGACAGCATTCGTCCTCCCACCACTTCCACTCCGCCAGTGCCCTTGCTGTTGCCTGTCAGCCAGCCAGCCCAGACTGCCGCCGCCCATGCTGAGGCAGTCTGAAGCCAGGCCTACTAGACCCAGAGCTGCTCGAGGTCGTCCTGCAAGGCCATCTGCAGTCTCCTCCACTAAAAGTCAGCAGCCATGCACCAGCCATGCTGCAGCCATTGGGGTAGCACTGCGTAGGAACATTAGGACAGGCAAAGGCATACGGAAGACAGGCACTAAGAGAATGCACAAGTGTGATTAGTTGACTCTTGAATGAAACATAGTAATAGTTTGATTCATAAAATCCATTTGGAATGTTTGTTTTTTGGTGGATTTCTTTGTCGCGTTGTGGCCAAGAGGACACTGTGATGGTTAGTAACAGAGGGAAGGTAAGGTGTGGGACTATTGTTGAATGGGGAATTGGGGTTACCTTCACTGGTGCTACAGTTGGATGAGTTGATCACGGAGTGCCCTGGCAGAAAGGAGCTGTTTGGGTTGCCTTCTCCCTTCCTCCTCTCCTCTTCCGTTTCCTTCTCCTCCTCTTCCTCCTCCTCTGCCTCTTCCTCTTCCTTCTCCTTGGTTGTGGAGCACGCAGCAGACCACAACGAATCCTGAGACGTGTTCTGACGAGTACTGCAGGGCTCCTCCAGAGCGATCCATGCAGCGGAAGCATTGTTTAAGGATGCTAATGGTCTGCTCTATCCGATTCCGTGTGGCAGCATGGCTTTCATTGAGTGCATGCTGCCCACGTGTGAGTGGGTTGCACAGCGGAGTCATGAGCCAGGTGGTCAGCGGATAGTCCTTGTGCCCAGTAGCCTCCTTCTGGTTTGTCGTGGTGGCTCAAATGCGAATGTTACAGTGTAATGTCGCCAAATGAAGGCATCATGACTGCTGCCAGGATACTGAGCATTGACCTGCACGATGCGCTGGATATGGTCGCACACCAGCTGGACATTGAGGGAGTGGTATCCCTTCCGGTTGCAGTACATCTCTGAATTTAGATGCGGCACTCGCAGAGCGACATGTGTGCAGTCAATGGCACCCTGCACCATAGGGAAGCCTGCTATCATAGCTCCGCCTGCTTCTCTCTGGCAAGAGAGTATGAAATGTATTCAGCTCTCTTTGCATACAGAGCCTCACTCACCTCCCTTATACAGGAGTGCATGATGAACTGGGAGATGTTACAGATGTCGTCTGCTCCAGCCTGGAAGGAGCCCGATGTGAAGAAGTTCAAGGCCACGGTCACCTTTACAACCACTGACAATGCCGTCCTTGCCCTGGTGGCAGATTTCAGTGAGCTCCTCCTTAGTAAAACGGAGATGTCGCACACACTGTTTGTTGCTGAAGTTGAGGTCGAAGAATTGCATCCTAAAGACCCTGGGTGGATATGGCCTCCTGCTGAGAGCCCTTCCCCTCCTCCTCCTCCTGCCTCTTCTAGCAGCTTGTCCTGCTCTGTGTCACCCCTGCTCGTTCTCCCTGTCATGCTGCAGGCCAAGGGGGATACAAAATACTGCACCCATGTCAGGGAGCAACTGGCCTGAGCAGACCCCTTGCGGTCAGTACCCAGACCTTGAGCACGTGCCACACCACTCCTTGTAAACTTTAGGCAACTTTAAAGAAGTCTGGAAAGCACCAAACACTTCTACAACTCAGCAACAGCTAGTAGATATCAAAGAGAAGAAAGACTTACATTTCTATAACATCTTTCATGACCACCAGGACATCCCAAAGCACTTTATAACCAATTAAGTACTTTTTGAAGTGTAGTCACTGTTGTAATGTAGAAAATGCAGCAGCCAATTTTTGCACAATTTTAAGCTCCCACAAACAGCAATGTGCTAATGACCAGATAATCTGTTTTAGTGATGTTGATTGAGGGATAAATATTGGCCAGGACACCGGAGATACCTCCCCTGCTCTTCTTTGAAATAGTGCCATAGGATCTTTTATGTCCACCTGAGAGAGCAGACGGGACCTCGGTTTAACGTCTCATCCGAAAGACGGCACCTCCGACAGTGCAGCTCTCCCTCAGCACTGCACTGGAGTGTAAACCGAGATTTTTGTGCTCAAGACTCTGGAGTGGGACTTGATTGTCATCAAGCTCTGATTACTCTGCATACTTCTGGCAGATGCTCACTTCACCGACGCTAACGCCCTCAACAAAATGGCATCCAGAAGTATGCATGCGCTGCTCAGATGCCTTTTTTGACTCAAAACCGCACCCGTAGCGCCCAAACAACGGGCGCTACGCAACCGATTTTTTAGCCCAATGTGTTTAAACTCTGAGATATTACAGCAGCAAGAAGCTGTAATGATTTTCATCATTTATATGGAGTATCCATCCAGGGCCTCAAAATCCCCGGCAGTTATTCAAGGATCAGTTCTGCCACTGATCTCCAGTGTTGATCCTATCGAAATTTGAGGCCAGATAACCTGCCCTCCGATATCCCATTTATAGCCCCTTCAGCCCCTTATATAAGGAGGCTGATCCAAATTTTAAAAATTGACATTTCTTTGGGGTTCCAGCCAGGTCACTTCCCTTGGGGTCCACTTGCACCATCTGGAGGTAGGTGTGACTCATCTCTCTTGGTGTAACAGCCTGCAGTAAGACGCTGGTTTCCTTCTGAGCAAGGAAATTAGGAGTTCGTAGTGTAGGCAATCCCCACCCCAGCTCTGCCCCTTGGCATCATTGGTTTTGTAAGAGGCAGGCGGATGTTAAGTCTTACGGGAACATCCGGGTCGGTCAGGACCCAGCATAATCGGGTCTCCACCTTTTTCGGGTAGGTTCCACTGGACTTCTGCTGAAATTCGTGGCTCAGCTGATTAATCCACAGATCTTCATCATAAATAAATCCTAATTTCAGGAGTGCTTTTCCGTTCAGTTAGATATTAAGTGAAAGGGCTATGAAACAGCACTTCACTGTGTCTCAGATGACCAAAAGCATATTTTATGGCAAATAAAATGTGGCTTTTAGCTTTTTTATTGAGAAATCTAGGCATTGAGCCATGGCCCATAGGGTAAGGATGCCACAGAGATTGAAAAGAGTCAATGAAATGGAATCAATCATGCTTTATTAACTGCTTTGTTAACCTGTCCTGCCACCTCCAGTCCGAAAAACATCCAATCACTACAACCCTCTATTTTCTATTCCTTTATCAAACACATTTTGAAAGTCCATGGCCTAAAAATTCGGTTGATTTGCGCCTCCCGTTAGCACCCTAAGAGGACGCTAACAGGGTGCAAAGCAACTAGTGCCCGGGTGCGGTGCCGCCAACGCCTCCCGCGAAGTTCAATGGGAGGTTAGCGGCAGCGGTAACCGTTAGTGACATCATCGCCATGCGCAGCGCCCCGCTCGCACCCCAGCCACAATCTTCGGTAGCGCCCCCTGACTTACCGTCGGACGCTATGTCCGACAGGGTAGAGGGGGCCTACCTGCGGCCAGGACGGAGCAACTTAAAGGGGAGGTGCCGGGCGGCCATTTTTGTTGTTGGCTGCCTGCCAGCACCTGCCCCCTTGCTGTCCCCGGCCTTCTGAGCAGCCCCCCCACGGAGTGCCGGCTGCGCTCCGTGAGCCCGGCACTTCTTTTGAGTGCCAGGCTCTTTTGCCAGCTCTCCGATCCCTGGTGGTCCAGCTAGGCCCCAGGTCGCGCTGCGCAAAGCCCCTCCCCTTTAATCAGAGCATGGCGCTGTGGCACATGGCACCGCGATATTCACACGCAGCGCCCCAAGAGGGAGACGGTGCACTTCCAGTAGCACCCCGCCTCCCTCTTGGGGCGCTACCGATGAATTTCGGCCGCGGGGGTGCTAATTTTTTCAGGGCGCTAAAAGTAGCGCCCCGGCAAAGTTAGCGCCCCAAAGGGGGCATGACTCAATTTTCTCCCCCCCATATACACAACATCAACTGCACTACCCTCAGCCACCCTCTCTGTAACCTCATCAAAAAATTCAAACAAGTTAGTCAAACACGATTTGCCCTTAACAAATTTATTAGTCAATGCTTGTCTAACTGGCTTCTAATTTTCTCCCGGATTATTGTTTCTAAAAGCTTCCCCATCACCGATGTTAAACTGACTGGCCTGTAATTGCCAGGCTTACCCTTCTTCCTTTTTTGAACATGGGTGTAACATTTACAATCCTCCAGTCCTTTGGCACCATCCCTGTATGGTTCAGAACGCGTAATGGCCAGTCTATTGTCCTGGGGGTTGGGAGTGTCTACCAAATTGATTCTTCCTTGTCTTCATGCTGCAGGTAGATCTCAACACTTTCAGTGGCTACACCACTGAGATGTCTTTTGCCTCTCCTGATTACCTCTTCTAAGTTTCTATTTTCAATTTTTGTGAGTAACCCTTGTGGGTCAGGAGGAGCAGGAGTGCTCCCTTGTGCCCCACAAGGAGTCCGCGGGCCTCAGCCTTGCCTTTATCGCCCGGCGCCATCAGTTCTTTGGAGAAAGCCCTCCCAGCACTAACTTAGCCGAGGGCCATTCCCTCAGGTTTCCAATGGCATCTAGCTCCCAGCACAATTCCTGCTCCCATCCACCGGCCATGACGCTAATCTATCCCCCAACATCCCCCATCCCCCTCCATTTTAGATGGGATGCGGATCAAGACTATTCAAATGAAGCCAGGGGTTAAAATAGCCTGGGCCTTACACTGAACTTTTTGCAAGGGATTCCCGCCCCAAACATGCCAAGAGTTAAAATTGGGGTTTAACTTCTTAGTAACATCATAATGGCCCAGAAATTCGGGTCGGAGGCTTCCCGCGGGTGCAAGCCCCCAACCTGCACTTACATAGCGCGCCTGCCATTGTGCTGTGGGCCCGCGTGGGATTCCGATCCTGGGCCTCCTCCAGCTGCTGGTGTGCAGTGCTCGAGTATCCCAGCGGCGAAACTAGTTCGCAGCGTCCCCTGGGATCACGTGGGCCATGGGGAGCCAATCGGAGCAGGGAATCTCCATTCATAGATTTGACAGGAAGACCTGTCAAATCTATGAATAGAGATCGGCCCCAAAACCTAAGTAAAACTTCAAATAAATTTAAAAAAAACATCACTTTTTTAAAATAACTATAAATTACATAAATTAACTATTTTAAACAAAAATTTAAATATTTGAAAAAATTAATTAAAGTTTTTAACGGGGCTAAAAATAAACTTACCTTTCTTTAAAGTATTTAAAAATGATAAACCTGTGGAAAAAATGTTTCAATTTTACTTAATTCACTTCTTACCTTGTTAAAAGCAGGCCTTGTGCCTGCTTTTTCCACGCGCAGCTGCTAGGGACTTAACCGCACGGAGAAACCTGTAAAAAAAGCGGAAGTTCCATGTCTACGCGCTGCCTCTCCGGCGCACGCATTTGACCTGTGAACCCCTTCCTTCAAGGGAACGGAAGTTACGGTTTCCAGCGCATGCGCAGTGCATGCGCGAAACCGGCACTTTCGTTGGCCTTACGGGTGATTACACAGTGCGTACTCACCCGTGGGGACCCGAATTTCTGGATGAAAGCCCTTCCAGGCCAAATGGGTAAAAATCTCAAAATGTTACAATCCTCAATAGTCCAAATATAATACTAGTCCATTCATAAAAGATATTCTCGGTCTGTTGTGTAGGAACATATCCTAAATGATGTGACCTAATTGACACTGACATTTTGGAATAGTACAAGAACGCAGCAACATGACAAACTGCTTAGTAAAGTGCAAAATACTTATGGTTGTCTTTTTTATACTTAATGTTCAGTGTCAGTTTTCCCTAATGATTCATTTTCGCCACATATCCTCATTCCCTTTCTTAGCAGATAATGTCAGGTTTTTTATTGTCGGTCTACATCTATTGTCACTTACCTATATAAAATGTTCATGAAGGTATATAAGCTTGATCATTCTCTTGTCACAACGTTCAAAACTGAGGCTTTGTGCCTGCCTTTAAATCTGCAACGTAATCAAAAATTGCAACAAAACTGAAGTGGCAGTCAATGCAAAATAAAGTGACTGCTTTGTATTATAGAGATTTTATTGCAAAAATGGTCTATCTTGAACGTTTCTCTGAGGTAGTGACATCCTATTGGATTGCTGTCACTTCACGCTTATTGTCATGTTGTTTGGTTGGAAAAAATTGAATTGACAATAATGAGAATTCTATGTGTTCAACTCATGGCTTTTAAAAGAAAGCATCCTTGAGTAACATTAGTTCATTGCCTCAAGGCATTAGAACTGCCACTGCACATTCTTTGCAAATGGATCTTGCAAGAAAATACATAAATTTACAAGACAATGGAAATTCGGAAATTCAATGGGATAAAAGGCCTTTGACTGTACTTATGTAAAGATTTGACTCATTTAAATACTGATTACAATTAATCCTATTTAACTAAATGCTTGATCAAATGAATATAGCAGCTTTTCTGAGGCGCTGTTCATGCTGAGTCAGAGGATATGTTAAACTGTAATATCTGATGGCTAAAATATGCCAGGTAATATGACAAGTAAGCGTGGTGCTTACAGGAATTAGCAGATCTCCATGGTGACCACACACTGTGGAAATAGGGATGTTTATGCATTACACCAGGGCCACTGATATACAGTGACCAAATAAGTCAAATTCCATTTTTATTAAATGGGATTCTGGAATTTTTACCAGTGCTTTAAGAATTAAACTCTACGGCCGCAATTTTATCATCGGTGTCGAGATGGTGGCGGGAGAACTGGTTTCCGGGTTCCAGTCACGATCCTGGCTGCAGCCGCTCTGTCAAAGGGATTTTCCCTTGATTGGCCTTGTTAAGCCCGCCCTGCGAACTTCCCGGTAAATTAACGGGAAGCGGGTCAGATGACGTCATTTGATGACAGGTTATCAGCCGGTTTCCTTAAAGGAACCACGGCCACATTGAGTTTGACAGTTGTTCTGTCAGTGTTTGACAGCATCGAGGTGCTGTAAACACTGGCAAGCACTGCACAAAGGTGGACGCTTGCACCCAGGCTCTCCAATGACTCCCTCCATATGCTTATGGAGGGAGTCACAGCACGCAGGGAGGTTCACTTCCCTTCCAAGGGTGGCAGAGATCTCCCCAGGACACCACTGCAGCCTGGTTGCACATTACACAGGAGGGTAAAAGCAGGGATGTCGTCAGGGGTCCCTGGCTGCAGTGGCGCCAACCTTTCAATGATCTCAGTGGATCACAAAATGTTACTGCAAAACCACACTCAACCTCATCCTGCTGTGCTACTCAACACATCCCCATCACTCTGCCTTCCCTATCCTTCTCCTGCACATCCTTACTCACACCAACTTACCTTGCACCTCCACCCATCCCTCTCTATCTACTTTATCACTTCCCCATCTCACTAGCCACCCCTCACACTCACCCTCATCCTACTGCAAGCATACCAACTAACAACACACAAGGGTAGGCACTTGAAAGGTTTAGCCAATGTCCATGTAAAGTTTCTGGTAGTGTGTTGTCATACAGTGAAATCTATTTTTCCAACACTGCCCCTTATTGGACAGATCTGAGCGCACCTTGAGAAGTGTCTTACTGAGTTCCAGTGAATGTTCAGACATAATGTCAGCCCTCTTCCCCCCCACCCCACCCCCCTTGCTATAGTGATCTGTGTGCATGGAATGACTTGGACATTAAAGAGATGCTTCACGGTGCTGGTGTGGGATGGTGTCAACCTGGCACATCATGTGGCAGCCAGGGTGTACAGTGTCAAGTGAAGTAAATCTGGCCATGGTGATGCCATCGCTGGCCTCCTGGGCAGCAATGTTGTCAGGTGCTGATGCCCTGTGTCCTGTGCAGCATCAGGTGATGGCGGAGAAGGCTGGTGATGTTGGTGTGCCTGGTGATGTTGGTGTTGGGGCTGATCGTGGAAGGATTCAGAGGACCAAGGTGTGATTTTTTCAAGGGCACCGATGTTGCTGCAATAGATGGCAGCTGCAGGTGAGATGACAGAAGCGATCTGTCAATGGTGAGAGAGGTTGTTCTAATGAGGTGGCACAGGACATACAGTTGCCTCTAAACACTTGCAAGCTAAAGAAATCTCTGTATATCTTCCAAATGAAGTAACCAAAAGTTTCTGCGCTCTGAAACTGACCATCTGCAACATGGCATCCTTTACACCACTTCTGCAGCTGTCAGCTTATCAGAAACATCAGAGCAGACTCAATCTATGCCAGGGTGAGCTGGCGTGTTCCCCGAACAGCGGGTAACCCGTGGGGGAGAACGTAAAATTGGAAGGAAGCCTCAAAATATTATTAAATTGGCTCTTAACAAGCCATTTAAGTAGCTGAATTGTATTCCCCGCCGCTTGGTGTCGAGTCAGTTCTCCGCTGACAGACCCGACACCTGGGAGACTCACGTGGAGGCGGGTTGACAGCGGGTTTCCTACTGGCTGTCAATCTTTGCTATTTTGACAGCGGACTCGCCTCCAAACCCGCCCTCTGAGCGCCGGGAAAATTCCGGCCTACAAATCTGTCCATTATTCTATGGAAACTAGAAATGATTGGCCTCTATCTATATCTTAGTAAAACTCTAACATCTCCAAGCACTTCCTGTCTGCACAACCCAACTTCCTCTCGTCACGTTTTTGTCACACTTTCTGCATCAGCGTTTTACCATTTAAAATTCCTGTATCCACATTTCTTATGGGTTTTTCCCAAATAAACTTGTCATGTTGCAATTGCATTGTTTGGCTATTGGGTTGGTGTGGAGTTTGTGATATTTCTGTCCAAGCTCGGCTGCCATCTTAATCTCTTTCACAAACAATTTTTCTCCTTGGGTTAATTTTGAACTGAATTTTAAAGTTGTATATGTTTTAATTGTAATATATAACTTTCCTCTTGGGTTTGCTCTCCCTGTAGCTCTTTCAACTGTGTGGTGCTGCTCCCAAGGCCCACTTGGGGGACCCGCTCTGCCTCTCGCTCTTGGACGATTGCCCTAACTGTTGCCGCTTGCTCAGTCTCTACCCCCCTTGCCCATTCCTTCAACCTGCGGTTTTCATTTTTTGCTGGCTCATTCTGGTCATTCACTAGTCTCTCTTGTTGGTCTCGCCGGGACTGATGCTCCTCCCTGGTCCAAGGAGTTGACCCATTCTGGGCCACCACTTCTCTCCGGTCCTGGCAGTCAGCTCATTCTGGATTACTGTTGCCCTTCCCCGCCGCCCCCCCCCCCCGCCTCCCACTCCTTGCCGGTTGTTCCATTATTGGCTGCCAGTCCTCTCTGGCTGCCAACGTTCAGTCCATTCTGGGCTGCCACTGCTCTGCTGGTTCCAGGCTGTCACTCCTCTCTGTTCACCAGCAAAGTCGGATCATTCAGGCCCCACAGTGCTTTATTATGGCCATGAGAAAGTATATCTTTTGAGTTCTGTCGTCACCAACCAAACACCCAGACACACCAGCTGAATTATCCCATTTTAAAGTGTTTTGTTTCATTTTAATAATATAGAAGGTCTGAAGTAGGGTGAGCCTGTACACATTATACTGAAGGGATGGAGAAGCAGAAGAAATCAATGGATTTGGACCCTGAATTCCCAAGAAAAAAAAGAAAAGGGAGGCTCAATATAGACAAATGGCAATAGCTAGTAGGTAGTCCCAACATTATTTAATTTGTGGAATTTAAAGAACCCTGTCTGAAATGTAATGGCCGCTCTGCTGGTGGAAGGATGTTGAGGGATAGCATGTAATATGTGAAGGATTTAGCCCATTGAAGCCAGCTCCATCGCAAGACACAAAAGAAGGAGTACACTGAAGAGGTCTGAAGCATTCCTGCGAGGGTTTGCTCTGGAGCATGGAACTCCCTCAGTCGTGGCAGGAACCAGTATAGCAGCAGCCAAGAGCTGTGTAGATGCAGGTCTGGTGCCATTCAGTGCCAGGTGGTACTATCAACAGAAAAGTTTTTAAAAACTGCCAATCTGTGCTGTAAATGACTAACCTTCAGGCCAGTTCCCTTCACAGCTGGCAGCTGCCCTAGCTGATTGTCTTGATCTTAAAAATGTAGAATGCTGTTTGCCACAACAAGATAAATGTCCATGTAGCACCTCTGCACTCCTTCCATCAAATCTACACATACACTTTGTAGTAAACTGTGTGAAATATATAATGCAGGGTTTGGGACTTACACTTTAGTTTTGGTCAGGTATGTTTAACAGCATCAACCCACTCCTTCCTCATCATTTCATCTTCTCCCCAACCCTTTTACCTTGTCATACACCTGGGATACTCAATAATAATGTCACCCTTTTTTTTTAAATGGCTCGCTAGTTAGGTCTAGGTGGAGACCTTTAAGTTTCAGTGAGTAAGGCGCCCAAGCTACACCAGCCAAAAGTGAATTCTGTCAGACACTGGCACCTCTATTACCCTCCTACATGAATGGAATCATAAGTCGACTCTGGGCTTTATATATGCTGAACAATGCTTTTTTGTGGCAAAATAATTTAAAATGCTCAGAAATGTGGAGGCAAGGGGTGGGTGTTGCAAGTTTTGGGTCTGCCTTTGATATACTGTCAGGTCTGGCGGTACTGGCCACTCCAGTAAGGGGTCCAAGCATCTTGCATTCAGGAGTGTGCCCCTGCTGCCTAATATCTAATTATGCAATAGCATAACCCAGACGTGTAACAATACAGCACCCTTGTGATTTGAACTGGATATCGTGTCCTTTGCATGTGCCCTTAGAAGCACTTGTCTAATATTTTTGACTGCGGACTGCAAAAAGACTTGGCGATATGAGGCAGTTATGAATGGTTAAGTTGCTTTATTTCACAGGCAGGACCAGGTGAATAAACATTTAAAATCCCGCAGGTCAGTTACCTGCCCTGGAGCAGGTAACAGCTCAATGCCAGTGGTGTCCTTTTGAGCATATGCATATGGGTCCCAATGACATCATTGGGCCCTGACATCAATTTTTACCAGTAGGCCTGAGCGGAAAACGGCAAGAAACCAGATCAGGGCCAGACGAGGCCCGAAATGGGAAGTTGAAATTTAAGAAAAAATATTAATTTTTGTGAGGCCAGGAGGAGTAGGAGTGGAAAGGCACTTACCTACTGGATCCAGCAGTCCTCGCCTCCCTTTAGCTGCCAGTTTTCCGAAGGCCTGGGAAACCCAGCCGACCAGAGTTAAATTTAAAATGGAGATTAAATCTGAGGCACGCAACCTCATTATAATATTTAAATGAGAAACCCGTCTCCTGGGAGCAGGTTGGTTGCCTGTCCTCCGACTCGCCTCCGTTAAAACTGGAAGTGGGCGGGCAGGTTCAAGATGGGCTGGGTACTGCTTTGAGATTTTTAACATTTTAACATCCCACTCAACCCAAACCCACCCATTTTTGAGAGTTAATATTCCCCCCCCAGAACTCAACTGGCAAAAACTAGCGGCCAATTAAAATTGTGGCCTTTCTATCAATTTGGAATGCACTGTGAGCTGCTTCATCTTCAATACCTGCAGCCTGTGGCAGGTATTTAACAATTAATTCTGTTTTTAAAAAACATGACTTAAACATAACTCAATCCCAAAATCCTTTCCATGAAAAATAAAATTATCAAAAATCTCAATGTAATGGTTTGAAGTTGGGAATGTTATTTTGCACTCTCATTCCTTGTTTTCCAAACTACTCTTATTTAAAAAGCTTTCAATAATTTCCAATTGCTTGTATTAATTTCATTATCATTTCTATAGGAACATAAGAACATAAGAACAGGCCATTGAGCCCCTTGAGCCTGCTCCGCCAATTATGAGATCATGGCTGATCTGCAACCTAACGCCATATATACCCGCCTTTGGCCCATAGCCCTTAATACCTTTGATTAACAAAAAGCTATCAATCTCCGATTTAAAAGTAACAATTGATCTAGCATCAATTGCCATTTGTGGAAGAGAATTCCAAACTTCTACCACCCTTTGTGTGTAGAAGTGTTTCCTAATTTCACTCCTGAAAGGTCTGGCTCTAATTTTTTGACTATGCTCCCTAGTCCTAGACTCCCCAACCAGCGGAAATAGTTTCTCTCTATCTACCCTAAAATCTTGAAAACTTTGATCAGATCACCCCTTAACCTTCTAAATTCTAGGGAATACAACCCAAATTTGTGTAATCTCCCCTCGAAACTTAACCCTTGAAGTCCGGGTATCATTCTGGTAAACCTACGCTGCACTCCCTCCAAGGCCATTATATTCTTCCTAAGGTATGGTGCCCAGAACTGCTCACAGCACTCCAGGTGTGGTCTAACCAGGGCTTTGTATAGCTGCAGCATAACTTCAACCCCATTGTATTCTAGTGCTCTAGATATAAAGGCCAGCATCCCAGTAGACCTTTTGATTATTTTCTGTACCTGTTCATGACATTTTAATGATCTATGTACCTGGAGCCCCAAGTCTCTTTGGACCTCCACTATTTTTAGCTTTTCACCATTTAGAAAGTGCCCTGTTCTATCCTTTTTAGGTCCAAAGTGGCTGACCTCACAATTGCCTACATTGAAATCCATTTGCCACAGCTTTTCCCATTCACTTGATCTGTCGATATCCCTTTGTAATTTTATGCTTTCATCTACACTGCCTACAATGCCGCCTATCTTTGTGTCATCGGCAAATTTGGATATATGACTTTCTATGCCATCATCTAAGTCGTTAATAAATACTGTGAATAGTTGAGGCCCCAACACAGATCCCTGCGGGACACCACTAGTCACATCCTGCCAATTTGAGTAACTATCCATTATCCCTACTACCTGCCTCCTGCCACTCAGCCAATTGCTAACCAGGTCAATAATTTGCCCTCAATTCCGTGGGCTTCTACCTTAATTAACAGTCTCTTATGTAGGACTTTATCAAATGCCTTCTGGAAAGCCATATAAATAACATCCATAGACATTCCCCTGTCCACTACTTTAATCACCTCCTCAAAAAATTCAATCAGGTTTGTCAGGCATGTCCTACCTTGTACAAATCCATGCTGGCTCTCTCTGATCAACTGAACATTTTCGAGGTGTTCAGTCCTTAATTATAGACTTCAGCAATTTCCCAACAACAGATTTTAGGCTAAATGGTCTATAATTCCCTGGTTTCCCTCTCTTGCCATTCTTAAATAGAGGAGTAACATGCACAATTTTCCAAACAAAGGAACGGTTCCTGAATCGAGAGAACTTTGGAAGATTATAGTTAGAGTATCTGCAATGTGCTCACCTACTTCCTTTAAAACACTGGGGTGGAAACCATCTGGTCCTGAGGATTTGTCACTCATTAGTGCCATTATTTTCTTCATTACTGTTATTTTACTTACGTTAATTTTATTGAGTATTAGTTTCCTTGGGATTTCGGATATGCTATAAATTCCTCTGCTATAAATACTGACGCAAAGTAATTATTCAGCATGTCCGCCATTTCCTTATTATCATTGACAATATCACTGCTTTCAGTTTTTAAGATGCCAACATTGCTCCTGACTACCCTTTTATTCCTAATATAATTGTAAAAATTCTTTGTGTTGATTTTGATATCCCATGCAAGTTTCTTTTCTTACTCCCTTTTTGTGGCTCTTTCTATCTGTTTTGTCACCCTTTGCTGTTCTTTGTATCTTTCCCATTTGCCAGGATCTGTGCTATTTTTTGCATTTTTGTATGCTTTTTCTTTTAGTGTTCTGCTGTCTCTCACCTCTTTAGTCGTCCATTGCTGGTTTTTTTGAGTAGAGTTCTTGTCCCTCAGGGGTACAAACTGGTTCTGTATCACCTTGAATTCTTTTTTGAACATCTCCCACTGATCTTCTGCTGTTTTACCCATTAACAGATTTTCCCAGTTTACTGCGGACAGTCTCTGTCTCATCCCATTGAAGTCGGCCTTACCCAAATCTAAAATCTTAGTCGCTGTTTCACGTTTCCTCCTTACAAATGCTACATTGAACTCAATCATGTTGTGATCGCTATTGGATAAATGTTCACGCACAGTTAGGCTGTTAACTAAATCTGGCTCACTACTCATTACTAAATCTAACATGGCATGCCCCCTTGTTGCCTCTAGGACATATTGTTGTCGAAACTATCCCAGACACACTCAAGAAATTCACTACCTTTCTGACCAGTGCTAGTCTGCTTATCCCAATCTATATGAAAGTTAAAATCCCCCATTAAAACTACTCTGCCTTTACTACACGCTTGTCTAATCTCTGTATTTATACAATCTAGCACTTCACAGTTGCTACCAGGTGGCCTATACACAACTCCCACTACAGTCTTAAATCCTTTCCTATTTCTTAATTCTGCCCATAAAATCACCACTGCCTGCTTACCTCTCATTATATCCTCTCTTATCATTGAAGTGATTTCATCCTTAATCACTAAGGCTACTCCTCCCCCTCTGCCATTTTCCCTATCTTTCCTATAAACCTTATAACCTGGTATATTTAGTTTCCAGTCCTGACCGTCTTGCAGCCATGTCTCAATAATGGCTACCATGTCATACCCTCCAATTTGAATTTACGCCTGCAGTTCATTCAATGTATTCCTTATACTCCATGGGGGAAAAATTAGGTCGCGCCCCATTTGGGGTGCAAATATCGTCTGGACGCAAATATTAGCGCCTGGCGCTAATTATCGGCACTGACTGGAAACTTCACTTTTACCGCCCCGGGAGGTGAGTGGAGCGCTAAATCAGGCGCTGCACACCTGTCTTAAGGCGCAAAGGCCAAGGAGTGAGGCGCTAACTCAGAGCGCTGGCGAAGCTCATGTAATGTCAGTCAGCAATGGAACACACACACAATGGCATGGGCCAGTTCTTAAAGGGGATGGTTAATCTTGCTTTCCATCCACATCCTATTCATTGCAGCCTTGAATCTCGGCCTGGAGAGACTTGCACATCAAATGTGCTGGAAAGAACAATGGAGAGTACCAGGCAAAGAGCTCAGAGTGCAGCTCCCACAGTCTCTGCTAAATCGATACAAGGAATGGCAAATCAAAATGAACCTGCAAAGTGCTGCTCAGTACCCAAAACTCCTTCACACAACGTTGAATCTCTCCAGAAGTCTCTCCCTCTCTCTCTCAGAATGCGTAGTTCAAAAATGCCACCAACAATAAAAGACAGGAAGAGGCCCCCTTTAAATAGCACCCCCCCCCAGCCCCACAGCGATTGATAGCGTTCCAGTCTTCTGGTCGTTGGATGCGCCGGGCGGTAAGGCAGGGGGCACCACTCAATTTCCGCTCCGGGGCGCCACAAGGGCGTTGCACCATGGAATGACGTCACAATCTGCGCGCGCAGGTGGTCGCAGCGGTAAAGTTTAGCGCCGCCGCACAATCTCTAGTTAAGTTCCTGAGCGGCGCAAACATCGCTGCGCCCGGGCGTTAGCGGCTTTGCGCCCCATTAGCGCCCTCTTAAGGCGCTAACGGGAGGCGCAACCAACTGAATTTTTACCCCCATGTGTTTTTATAAAGAACGCTTATTTGGGCCACACGCCCTAGCCTGTCCTTCAGCTCTAATGTTTTACTCACATGTGTCTTATTTCCCTCTCCTGGTTTAATCACTTTACATCTTTTAGTTTTCCCTTTACCTGTAGTGCCTAAAGCACAACTTCTGACTGTTACTCTACTCGCTTCCCTTTCGTTTGTTTTTGAACTACTACTTATACTACAATTTCCACCTGAGCCCTCCCCCCCACCCCCCCCACCATTTACTAATTTAAAGTCCTTGTGACTGCCCTATTTATCCTTTCCGCTAGGACCCTGGTCCCAGACCTGTTCAGGTGGAGCCCGTCCCATGTAATTCTAGACATTTAATTCTATATAGGTCTAGAATTACATCTATATTATTATTACAGCATATCATAACACATAGCCGTTGTATCCTTGTCAAGCAATATATCCTCCAATTTTCCGTGAGCAACACAACAGGAGACTACATAGAATTACATAGAATGTATAGCACAGGAACAGGCCATTTGGCCCAACTGGTCTATGCTCTACACGAGCCTCCTTCCACCCCCTTCATCTAATCTTATCATAAGAACATAAGAAATAAGAGCAGGAGTAGGCCATACGGCCCCATACGGCCCCTCGAGCCTGCTCCGCCATTCAATAGGATCATGGCTGATCATCGACCTCAACTCCACTTTCCCGCCCGATCTCCATATCTTCCCCTTAAATGCATTTATGTTATTGGCCTCAGCTGCTCCCTGTGGCAGCCAGTTCGACATTCTAACTACTCTCTGGGTAAAGAAGTTTCTCCTGCATTCCCTATAGGATTTATTGGTGTCTATCTTATATTTATATTATATATATTTATATCAACTACTTTTATTTATATATATTATTCATGTATTTAATTTTTATCCCTTACCATTTGAAAGCTGAAAATACAGAGGAAGATGATATGCAAGATGTACAAATCAGAGTTACGTATCCGATAGTTAGCAGTATGGGATTTAACTGCACTGGAAAATGGTTCTGGGCTTTCATAGGCCTGGAGAACGTCCTGGATGTAGCTGAACTGAGGTGGGGGGTCTGGGGTTTGGCAGCATGGGAGGGGCCTCCTTTGGTCTGGCACCACTGTGGAGGAGTCATCTGGGTTTTAGCAGAACTGCATTACAATTCCCAGAATTCAATTTATGATGCCTCACCCCTTTGACAAATGAACACTATCATATTTAAAGTGGGGGAAGGCGCATAACACTGCAGAGTTTTTCCTAAAACACCTCCACCCCAGGCTCAGCTCAAGGAATGCCTACACTCCCACCCTCAGCATCAGTAACATCACTCTGTGTCTCAGGTTTCAGACTTGTCATTCCCAATTGTTAGATCGGAGAAACCAGCCCCTTTCCATCCCTGCTTCAATATGGGCCTTGCACCCTGCTCCAGCTCCCACTTTCCCCATCTGCTCTGCTCCCTGTCCCTGTATTGCATTCATCATCATTATGCTTCATTCACCACATGGACTGCAATGGTTCAAGAAGGCGGCTCACCACCACCTTCTCAAGGGCAATTAGGGATGGGCAAAAAATGCTGGCCTTGCCAGCGGCGTCCACGTCCCATGAACGAAACAAAATTCGCCACCTGGCTGCTCCAGTCCCTGGCCTACGTCCCTAGACTATTCATGAAAAAGACCATGGGAGATCTATTAATTTCTGTTGAGCACACAGACAAATATTTAAAATCCTAAATCATCATCTCTAGTATTCATTCTTGCCACTTAAGTATTGATTTATCTTTAAGACCGCCCCTAAACATTAGGGGGGAGGGGGTGAACATGGTCTTGGGCAGTAGCACAAAAATGGGTTAATAGTGAATTAACAGCCCGTTTTACTCCCTTGCTTGATTTGTTTTTCCACGGAAAAGAATATCGAGTGGAATGTAAAACATGCTGCCGATTTACTATCACCCATTCCACACCACTATCCAAGACCAATTTCATCCACTTGATGTTTTTATCCCCCTTGATTTGAGTTCAGCCAGACCACTTTCCTGGCTGTTGGAACAAAGAGGCAACCCAATGCTGTGCTGGAGGTGGCCAGTAAGAGAGGAATGTAATGGTGTTCTAGTCCCCACCGCTTATAGCGGGCGCATTCGTGCAAACGCGATTGGCCCACTATACGCAATGGTCAGTATCAAGGGTGAGGTTTTACGTAATTAAACAAACTAGTGAGTAAGCAGAGCTGTTTCTGCCCAAAATAAACGGGCACTTAAGACGCTATAACTGGCAATTTTGAAACAGACGTTAATTCAAATGGAAAATGGTCATCGCTTTTTGGTCAATATAAGCGACTGCCCATTTTAAAAGTGGACGTTTTAAGTGGTGGGGACTCTAATTCATTCATTGTTTTTTACCCCCCTAATCGCCCTATGAGAAAGTTTCTACTCGCCATCCTGCCAGAAACACATAGGGTAACTTTCAGCACCTTCAATGGAAACGCAAATCAGGTGGGCTGGAGTGATAGAAAGAGCAGCTGATCCGTTACCGCCAACTTTTTGCCCCCACTGAAGTGGAAAGTTACCCCATAGAGCAAAAATCAGGTGGTTCTCTGCTGATTCTCTCCACTAGGTTACTGCCCAGGCAGTGTCTCATGGTGGGAATTTGTAATGTGGAGAATTAGCGGTGTGAGCCCATGTCCTATGACTCCCTGGAAACATGCGTTGCATCGTCAACACAATGTGCCCTGACTCAAAGCTGCAAGTTCCCGATATACAATTTTTTATTTGTTTTGCCAAGATTAAATGTCACCATGTTTATGTCCCAAATTACACGGAGGCTAATGGATACTTCTTGGTGAATTACAAGGCAGTAATCCAATCAAGGGATTTAGATGTCAGAAATCAGGAGATCAAAGCTTTGAGTGGTTTGGTTTGTCATCTGAACCTCTCGATTGGATTATTGCCTTAAATTCAATGAGAGATGCCTGCTATTATGTATGTCTGCATATTTATACTTATTTATCATTGTGGATTTTCTTTTTTTTAAATAGGCAATCTCATAGACTTCAGAAGTTGTTTGTAAAATGCATACTTTTTGATGACATTTTGTGCTTATCCACAAAGTCAATCTTTAGAAATTAAATGCTTCTGCACATTGCATACCCAGTGACAACATCAAATGCTTTCTGGTTAGGTATAGCAAGGATCAAGTGCAGACATCTGTTTTGCTCTAACCGTGTGCCTTAACGTAATCCCTAACATCAGGAACAGATCCCTTTAACACCAGTGTGAATGTTTCCATTTCCCATGCAAATCGTCTTTAATCATCTCTGTGTTATATTGCCACTGTAGGGGCAAGATTTCCTCTCCCCAATATAGCCCCGATTTTAGCTCCGAGTGGGAGTCGGGCAGGCGGCAAACAAGCCCGACCTCAGCAGCGGGAGCCTCGGGGCATTTGAACTCCCGGGTCTTATTTGCACAGCCTCAGTGAGTCTCCAACCAGTGGGACGCGGCAGCTGGCTGGGACCGGGAGCACAATGTCAGGGCGGCAGAAGGACCAGTCCCCAGCACTCAGGCAACCAGGAGGGAGGGAGTGGGAGAGGGTCTTGCGATCGGGGGAGGGGGGCAAGGAAGCCCGGGCCAGGGGAGTCCTAACCTTTCCTTCTGGAGCCTGGAGGCGCAAACCCCGTCAGTTTAAGGCAGCTGTCCCTCCTGCTCAGAAGAACAAGTTAAAATCAGAACGAGGGGGATTGGTGTGGTACATCGGCGAGTGAGGGCCATGGAAAATGTTTACTGCACGCCCAGCTGCCTAGTTCCACTGAGCGGGCAGGGTTAAAATGGCTCCATGTAAAGAAAATGTACACAGGTTTATGAAAATTCACCCATTAGGGGTCAATTTATATCAAATTCAGAGTAATTTTGTACTTTGGACCCATACTCACACACCTGGGCTGAGTACATAGCTCATTTCCCTACTATGGAAGGCAACCAACTACAGGTAAGACCTAATAAAAGTTATGTGAACTTTCTCGCTGTCAAATGTGTCCTGTGTGAATCTTCTCAATGGCATAGTTTGCAATGTGCTAATGCAGCGGTTGGAAGAGAGAGGAGTTATGTTCACAGTTTCCTACATAGTGAGTCCCTTGTCTCACTTTTTTTAATTTGTTCCAGAGATGTGGGCACCACTGGCATTTATTGCCCATCCCTAATTGCCCTTGAGAAGGTGGTGGTGAGCCACCTTCTTGAACCGCTGCAGTCCATGTCATGAAGGTCCTCCCATAGTGCTGTTAGGGAGGGAGTTCCAGGATTTTGACCCAACGATGATGAAGGAACAGCAATATATTTCCAAGTCAGGATGGTGTGTGACTTGGAGGGGAACTTGCAGGTGATGTTGTTCCCATGCATCTGTTGCCCTTGTCCTTCTAGGTGGTAGAAGATGCAGGTTTGGGAGGTGCTGTCGAAGAAGCCTTGGTGAGTTGCTGCAGTGCATCTTGTAGATGGTGCATACTGCAGCCACGGTGTGCTGGTGGTGGAGGGAGTGAATGTTTAAAGTGGTGGATGGGGTGCAATCAAGCGGGCTGCTTTGTCCTGAATGGTTTCGAGCTTCTTGAGTGTTGTTGGAGCTGCACTCATCCAGGCAAGTGGAGAGTATTCCATACACTCCTGACTTATGCTTTGTAGATAGTGGAAAGGCTTTGGGGAGTCAGGAGGTGAGACACTCGCCACAGAATACCCAGCCTCTGACCTGCTCTTGTGGCCACAGTATGTATGTGGCTGGTCCAGTTAAGTTTCTGGTCAATGGTGACGCCCAGGATGTTGATGGTGGGGGATTCGGCGATGGTAATGCTGTTGAATGTGAAGGGCGGTGGTTAGACTCTCACTTGTTGGAGATAGTCATTGCCTGCACTTGTGTGGCGCGAATGTTACCTGCCACTTATCAGCCCAAGCCTGAATGTCGTGCAGGTCTTGCTGCATTTGGGCATGGACTGCTTCATTATCTGAGGAATTGCTAATGGAACTGAATACTGTGCAGTCATCAGCAAACATCCCCGCTTCTGACCTTATGATGGAGGGAAGGTCATTGATAAAGCAGCTGAAGATGGTTGGGCCTAGGACACAGTCCTGAGGAACTCATGAGATGATGATAAGTGGAGGACAGGCACTTTCTCACTTCTGAACAATTGATAGTGTATTCGTAGAGGAGGATATACGAGCTCCTTCTTGGCTATCAATGGTGTGTGATAAGTAGCATGAGGAGAAAAATAAATGAAAGAAAGAAGCTTTCAATCAGCAAAAAATGTTTTTCCCATTGTGGAACTGTGTTTATGTTACTGCTGAGAGATGAATGCAGTGCTGCAAGTTATAGTACAAAGAATGTTACTGATGTTGTAAGGTATTGGATTTACAGCATTGTATTATTAATTTTTTTTGACAGAAAATCAATTTTCTTGTATATAATAGTCATGTTTTCAAATGTTATTTTTGGAGCAATGTTCTTTAAATAAATGTTATCAATGAGATGCTATAAAATGCTGATATACTAAAGGAACAATGAGACACAATTGCATATAATTGAACAGAATGTAAATAACACTCTCAAATTTCCTCTTCTGTGAATCACTTATTGTTAGTTGGTTGAAGAATCGCTAGAAGCGGGGAGAGAGGGTGTTACACACAGAATTGGACTTGGGTAGTGTAGAAGGAGCTGAGCATTGGAGCCTAGCTAGCCATTTATTTACTCTGTTGAGGGAGACTACAATACCTGCTCATCCTGTCAGGCACCACAGCCAAGGAAGCTTTCCTGCTTCAGCTTAAGTGAATGTATCATCTGCTTAGACTGGACTTCAGAGCAGCTAAATTCAGGCAGTATGCATTGACAGGACTGTGTAATACGTATACCTGGTGGCATACTCGAGAAGATTGATCTCTCCATGCACAGATTAGTGGGATCGGTACCAGTAATTTCAGAATGCACTGTTGAGGGCCAGCCTCAAGCATAATGCTAGTTACAGAATTGATCTGTCTGTGGATCATGTTCTAATATCTTAACACTAGGCTAGTCCAGAAGAAGTGTTGGAGATCATCAACTCTCCTCAAATCGCCCAGGAAATCTCAGGTAAAAATGGATTCCATCAGTGTAAACAGTGTAATTGCTTATTGCAATCTATTATTTATTCCGCTTACCAAGCACGCTCAAGCTGATCGCATTAACTGTATGAAGACATTTATAATTGCAATATCTTGACTTTACCATTAAAGGCAACTGGTTGACAAAAAACAAATGTTATTAATAGTTGTGCAGAATACTCCAGAGATGTGAGTACAATTTTCGAGTAAAACAGGTTATTACTGTAATGGAAACTGATGGTACATAGTGAAGGGTTCGAAGCTTTCTCATTGCTTTATCTTGTATGTGCTGTATGAGGCAATCTCTGTGTTCTGCAATCATCTTTAAGCAGTGTCCCTCAGTAAATAATAAATCATTTAAATAGCTAAGTGTCAGAACTACCTAAAAATCATGACTAATTTTCAAAAAATGGTAAGCTACTTCTGGATGACTGAAGTGCAGACTAATTACATTTGAACTAATGAAACAAATACAGCAGTACCCCTGGAGCCTGAAACATCCCATTGGTATACTCTGCTGGTGTAAAATGCAGTGTGTACAGTTATTAGTCATGTCACTGTGCATAACTGTTTTGACAGTGCTGCACACTCTTAACTGCTATTGATAACGAGACTGCCGGTATGTGATATTTTTGTTCAGGTGGCGTGCATGCAGTTTATTAATGCCCTCTTAACTCAAGCAGATGATCTGGAGCTGAGACTCCATCTGAGGAATGAACTGCTAATGTTCTGGGCTCAGCCACGTGCTTCCAGGGAGTGTGAACAGAACAATCTTATGTTGCACACTTTAAACACTTGTAAGATCCCAGTACAAACAAACAGAAATGTATTCAAAAGTGTACCTTTTACCGAGTTGGAATATATTCCTGATGTTTGTCACGTGGGTGCAGTCATTCTTGGTATACGCCACTCTCTCTGTCGCAGTTTGGAAATTGATACAAATTAATTTAGCAACATAGGAAGTGCTAGAGGAGAAAAGATCACGGTCCATCTAGTTTGCCTTCTGCCATCCTGGTAGGCGCATGCTACAACAATAATGGAGCTGTTGACTAATCATGGCAATCAATCTCTATCAAGTAGTCTACAACAGACCCAGACATGTCGTGAGGAAAACGCGCCTGTGGTGGAGAGCTTTGGGAGCCATAAGCCCAAAGTCAACTGTTTCTCTCAAACATACTGCACTTACCATATTTTGTATCTCAGATTGCTCATATATTCAATTACATATCCATTGTAAGATATTTCCACTGATTCCCACTTTCTTTATTTTCATTACCAGCCCTTCCAGAGGAACTGTATCAAAGGCCTCACTGAAATCCAAATATACAAAATCCACTGCCATACCCTTATCATGCACCTTTGCCACACCCTCAAAGAAACCAATAGATTTGATTGGCAAGACCTGTATTGGTACCTTTTATGATTTTATTTCAGTCCAGATGCTCCATGATCTTATCTTTAATAAGGGTCTTTATAACTTTACCCACAATGGACTTCAAATTCCCTGGTCTGTAGTTTCCTGGGTCACTTTTGTTACGCTTTTTAAAAATAGGAGTAACCACGACCTCCCAGTTTTCAATGATTTCTGGAAGATTTGTGCCAGAATTTCCTCCCTCAGTTCCTCCATCTTTAAGAATCCTCTGAAGCATCTTATCCGGCCCCTGAGATTTATTCACCTTAAGTTTGCACAGCTGTTCAGCAACCAAGCCGATATTAATGTGAATAGTGTCATAGCTTACCTCTGCAACACTCTCTAGTTCCCTTTGCAGATCAAATAAGTTACTTTTCTGCTCCTTGATATAAACTGAGCCAAGAAATGTATTTAACACCTTCTGCAGCCGGCATAGCATCAGTTGTCATGTCCTCACCCAATCCAACCTTTCAGTGGCCCCACGCCATCCCTCACTTTTATTTTTATCTTAATGTAACTAAAAAAACTTTTTATTATTTTCCTTCACTTTATCTTGGCATGTTCAAATCCAAATTTTCCTTTACCATCTTAATGCTTTTTTTACAGTCCTGGCATGTCTTTTGGTACTGAATCCATCTTGATTCCGTGCCATTTTCCTTCCTGGCCTAAAATGCCTTTTTTCCCCTCTTTATGAGCTGCTTGTTGTCCTGTACAATTTACACAATTTCTGAAGAATCTCCCAGGGACACTGACTGATGCGGTAAATTGAAACAAAGTCCTTTCACCTCTGGCACCTGGGTTCAAACTCAACCCAGACTGATGAAATTGAAAGACTTGTCTCTCTGTTATCTGGATAGGTTCTATGTGAAATTAATCTGGGTATTCTTCACAAAGCTCCAGTTAGGCCCAAGCCCACAACGCTGCCTACAATTTAGCACAAATTGCTGTCAGGAATGACATAAATGTGGCTGCCGTGGGAAATGTAAAAATTCAAACCGGTGCAGTAGCCTATCTGAGGGTGGCATTGAGGCACATTGTTGAGGCAGAGTGAAGGGAATTTTGTACCAGATCTGACCCATGCTAAACTCGACCTATGAATGTTAAAGTGCGTGCCAGATGTGGAAAACTGTTCCATTCCATAGAAACATAGAAAAATAGGAGTAGGAGTAGGCCATTCGGCCCTTCAAGCCTGCTCCGCCATTCAATATGATCATGGCTGATCCTCTATCTCAATACCATATTTCCGCTCTCTTCCCATACCCCTTGATACCTTTTGCATCTAGAAATCTATCTATCGCCTTCTTAAATATATTCAGTGACTTGGCCTCCACAGCCTTCTGTGGTAGATAATTCCACAGGTTCACCACCCTCTGAGTGAAGACATTTCTCCTCATCTCAGTCCTAAATGTCCTACCCCATATCCTGAGACTGTGACCCCTCGTTCTAGACCCCCCAGCCAGGGGAAACATCCTCCTGCATCCAGTCTGTCTAGCCATGTCAGAATTTTATACGTTTCAATGAGATCCCCTCTCATTCTTCTAAACTCTAGTGAATACAGGCCTAGTCGACCCAATCTCTCCTCATACGACAGTCCTGCCATCCCAAGAATCAGTCTGATGAACCTTCGCTGCACAAGTATATCCTTTCTTAGGTAAGGAGACCAAAACTGCACACAGTACTCCAGGTACTTGTCTCACCAAGGCCCTGTCTAACTGTAGTAAAAATGAGAAGTCGCACAACACCAGGTTATAGTCCAACAGATTTATTTAAAATGACGAGCTTTCGGAGCTGTTGCCCCTTCGTCAGGTAAAGGTACAATGAGGGAATCGATTACACAGTATATAAACACAGAAAGCAATTTGTCTGCAGAAATACAATCTTTCAGGGAGGCATTACATCAAAGACACACCAGAGCACAGCCAAGACAATGAGCTGGGTCACAGGGGGTCCAACGTGTCAAATCCTGCCGTCTGCAGTTCAGCTTTTAACCTTTTTTCTTTTTTGGTTGTTTTTTTTTTGCTTTGTTGTTTTGTTTTTTTTTTGTGTTTTTTTATTTTTTTAAACTGGAAAGACAGACAACGATGTCGAGTCACATTCTGTAGCGTGACATGAACCCGAGATCCCTATTGAGGCCGTCCTCATGGGTGCGGAACTTGGCTATCAGTTTCTGCTCGATGATTTTGCGTTGTCAAGTGTCTCGAAGGCCGCCTTGGAGAACGCTAACCCGCAGATCCGAGGCTGAATGTCCTTGACTGCTGAAGTGTTCCCCGACTGGGGGGTAACAATCCTGCCTGGCGATTGTTGCGCGGTGTCCGTTCATACGTTGTCTCAGTGTCTGCATGGTCTCGCCGATGTACCATGCTCCGGGGCATCCTTTCCTGCAACGTATCAGGTAGACAACGTTGGCCGAGTCACATGAGTATGTACCATGTACCTGGTGGGTAGTGTCCTCCGCTCCACAAGATACACAAAGCCAACACACCCGGACATCCTATCGTATCAGGCAACGGAACCCTGTGTGAGAACCTCTCTGGGTACGTCGAGGGCATCCTGAAACCCATCGTACAGGGAACCCCCAGCTTCTGTCGCGACACTACAGACTTGTTGCAGAAACTCAGCACCCATGGACCAGTTGAACCAGGAACACTCCTCGCCACGATGGACATATCGGCACTCTACACCAATATCCCCCACGATGACGGCATCGCTGCGACAGCCTCAGTACTCAACACCAACAACAGCCAATCTCCAGACGCCATCCTACAACTCATCCGCTTCATCCTTGACCACAATGTCTTTACCTTCGACAACCAGTTTTTTACCCAAACACATGGAACAGCCATGGGGACTAAATTCGCACCCCAATACGCCAATATCTTCATGCACAAGTTCGAGCAAGACTTCTGCGTTGCACAGGACCTCCAACCAACGCTGTACACCAGATACATCGATGACATCTTCTTCCTTTGGACCCACGGCGAAGAATCACTGAAAGGACTACACGATAACATCAACAGGTTCCATCCCACCATCAAACTCACCATGGACTACTCCTCAGAATCGGCTTCATTCTTGGACACACGAATCTCCATCAAAGACGGACACCTCAGCACTTCACTCTACCGCAAGCCCACGGACAACCTCACGATGCTCCACTTCTCCAGCTTCCACCCTAACCACGTTAAAGAAGTCATCCCCTATGGACAAGCCCTGCGAATACACAGGATCTGCTCAGACGAGGAGGAACGCGATGGACACCTACGGACACTGAAAGACGCCCTCGTAAGAACGGGATATGACGCTCGACTCGTCGATCGACAGTTCCGACGGGCCACAGCGAAAAACCACATAGACCTCCTCAGAAGGCGAACATGGGACACAAACAACAGAGTACCCTACGTCGTCCAGTACTTCCCCGGAGCGGAGAAACTACGTCATGTTCTTCGCAGCCTTCAACATGTCATCGATGACGACGAACACATTGCTAAAGCCATCCCCACGCCTCCACTACTCACCTTCAAGCAGCCGCCTAACCTCAAAAGTACCATCGTTCGCAGCAAATTACCCAGCTGTCAGGAGAACAGCGACCACGACACCACACAACCCTGCCACGGCAACCTCTGCAAGACATGCCAGATCATCAACACAGATACCATCATCACACGTGAGGACACTACCCACCAGGTACATGGTACATACTCATGTGACTCGGCTAACGTTGTCTACCTGATACGTTGCAGGAAAGGATGCCTCGGAGCATGGTACATCGGCGAGACCATGCAGACACTGAGACAACGTATGAATGGACACCGCGCAACAATCGCCAGGCAGGATTGTTACCCCCCAGTCGGGGAACACTTCAGCAGTCAAGGACATTCAGCCTCGGATCTGCGGGTTAGCGTTCTCCAAGGCGGCCTTCGAGACACACGACAACGCAAAATCATCGAGCAGAAACTGATAGCCAAGTTCCGCACCCATGAGGTTGGAAACAATAGGGATCTCGGGTTCATGTCATGCTACAGAACATGACTCAACATCGTTATCTGTCTTTCCAGTTTAAAAAATAAAAAAACACAAAAAAAACCAACAAAGCAAAAAAAAAACAACCAAAAAAAAAGGTTAAAAGCTGAACTGCAGACGGCAGGATTTGACACGTTGGACCCCCTGTGACCCATCTCATTGTCTTGGCTGTGCTCTGGTGTGTCTTTGATGTAATGCCTCCCTGAAAGATTGTATCTCTGCAGACAAATTGCTTTCTGTGTTTATATACTGTGTAATCGATTCCCTCATTGTACCTTTACCTGACGAAGGGACAACAGCTCCGAAAGCTCGTCATTTTAAATAAATCTGTTGGACTATAACCTGGTGTTGTGCGACTTCTCATTTTTGTCCACCCCAGTCCAACACCGGCATCTCCGCATCATAACTGTAGTAAGACATCCTTGCTCCTGTACTCAAATCCTCTTGCAATGAAGGCCAACATACCATTTGCCTTCCTAACTGCTTGCTGCACCTGCATATTTGCTTTCAGTGACTGGTGTACAAGGACCCTTTGTACATCAACATTTTCCAATCTATCACCATTTAAATAATACTCTGCCTTTCTGTTTTTCCTACTGAAGTGGATAACTTCACATTTATTCACGTTATACTGCATCTGCCATGTATTTCCACAGTTGTAACATCTCTCACCTTGACGGCAAGAGAAAGTCAGCAATATATATTAAAAAAATCCATAAAACTGCTTTGAGTGTTATGGCTATAATGAAGGATGTCTTCATTACTGGAGAGAGAATAGATGAGTCATTCATTATTTTTGCCCTGACAAATTCACACACAAGTGAGGAGATGATGTCTTGTCTGACGCAACAACATGTTTAATATAATTTGTGCAACCTCCTTAAGTAATTGAGAAACAAAGAAAGTTAGCAAAACATTTAGCGTAAGATGATTTACCTTGAATGGAAAAATTGTCAGGCATTCCTGATGTTGATGTCTACCATGAGATCCACCTCAGGCAAAAAATGGAAATGGAATAAAAGTGGCCCCAAACTTAAGTAACTGAAATAAAACAGAAAATGCTGAAAACACTTAGCTGATCAGGCATCATCTGTGGAGAGAGAGAAACAGAGGAGTTGACATTTTGGGTCTGTATCCTTCGTCAAAACTCTTTTTGAGTAATGGATATGAGGAGATGATTACTACAACTGCAACAACAGCAACTTTCATTTACTTAGCGCCTTTAACATAGAAAAAACATTCCAAAGTGCTTCGCAGAAGCTTAATCAAAAATAAAACAAATGGATGCTGAGCCAAAGAAGGAATTAGGTGGGGAAAGAGATGGATTTTACGGAGGTTCATAAAGGTGGAGAGAGAGGTGGAGGGGTTTAAGGAGGAAGTATGGGGGCGATGGGGCTGAAAGCATAGCCTTCAATAGTCGGGCAAAGGGAGCAGGCGATAAATAAGTGGCCAGAGTCAGAAGAATGGAGAGCTTGGGGTGGGGGGAGGGGGGCGGGGCTGTACAGATGAAGAAAGTTACAGAGAAAGGGTGGGGTAAAGCCATGAAGAAATTTAAACACAAGAATGAGAATTTTAAGTTTGTGGCATTATGAAACTAGGATCCAATATAGGTCAGTGAGCAAAGTGATGATGAGAGCAGGACTTGATGCAGGATAGGATACAGGCAATGGAGTTTTGGATGAGCTGAAGTTTACGTGTGGTGGAAGATGGGCAGCTGACCAGGAAAGTAGTGGAATAGTCAAGTCTGGAGGCGACAAAGGTAAGGGCAAGGGTTTCCACAGCAAATGGGGTGGCGGCAGAGGTGGGCGATGTTACGGTGGTGGAATTAGGCGGTGTTTGTGATGGAGAGGATATGGAGTTTGAAGCTCAACTTGGGATCGTATAGGATGCCAAGGTTGCAAACAGTGCAGTTCAGCTTGAGAAAGTGGCTGGGGCAAGGGATGGAATTGGTGGCAAGGATTTACGGTGGGAGCTGAACAAGATGGCTTTGGTCTTCCTGATGTTTAGCTGGAGGAAATTGTGGCTCATCCAAGATTGGGTGTCAGAAAAGCAGTCTGACAACACAGAGGCAGTGACAGGGTTGAGGGAAGTGGTGGAAAGGTAAAGCTGGGTCTCATCAGCATACAATTGGAAGCTGACCTTCTGTCTGTAGGTGATGTTGTCAAGGGGCAGCATATATAAATGAGGAAAAGCAGGGGACTCCAGGTGCGGAGGGAGGAAGAGAAGCCATTGCTGGAGATGCTCTGGCTACGATTGGATAGGTAAGCGTGGAACCAAGCGAGGGCAGCTTCAACGTGTGGTTGTAAGTAACTTGAGAAGAGTTCTTTTCCAAAGGTGGGTGCAGAAGGAAGTGGGGTTGGAAGAGGGTAGGGGAATATGGGTGGTAAAGGATACAAGGAAGTGATTGGATATGGCTTTGTCAATGATCCAGACCATGGGAGATGGTAAGGCATAGGAGGTGGCTGTAAATATGGGTAAGAGAGTATATAAGTAGGGAGAGGTTTAAGGAGGACAGGAAGGCAGTGAATTCAGAGGAGAGAGGGCAAGGAGAGCTGAGATGGAATTTGTAATCAGTGAGAATGAGGAACCACTCAGTGCAAAGGCTGAGGGTGGCAAGGAGGGAGGATATCTTGGGGAGAAACTTGGGATGGGGCTTGGAGGATAGTAAACAATGAGGATTTTAAGCGAGAGGTGAGAGGGTAGAACAAGATGAAATGCTCAAAGGAGAAGAAGGAGTAGGGGGAGACATCTAGGTGTGACTTGGTAATAAGGCCACTGAGATGGTCTGAGTGGAGCAGATGGTGGAAAATATAGCCAGAGGGCAAGGTTGCAGGGATTTACAGCTGGTATAGTGGCAGGAAAGTAGCAAGACAGAGGAGTAATGATGGGTTGGGGTAGGAAGCAAAGTGCCAGAGAGGGGAGAAATCACTTGAAAGAGTAAGGGACAGAGGAGAAGGGCCTGAGAGAGGCCAAGAGAAGTTAAAAAAAGAAAAATAGAAGTAATGGACTCAGATCTAGAGAGTCAGCCAAAATGTACATGCAAATAGATAGAAAGAATTGGGGTTACCTCGGCATAGCAGAGATTAGAAGAGGTCCTGGCCAAAAATTGTTCTACTCGGTATCTTACTGTTGCAATAAATGTTACAGTAAAATGTTACAATATGTTACAATATCTAATTAACTAACGGTCAGCCCACTGGTGCCAAACATCACTGGATCTGGAAACACGTCAAACGCTAAAGCTCTCCACAAATCAAGGCTCACAAATTCAACAGAATTTGGCAGTATACTGATCTGAGGGTCCAGATGTCATTTATATATTGTTTAAGCCTTGTTCTCATGGTTTATGATGCCATTCTTGTTGGCAGTGTCATGTCATCATTTACAGTTATCCATTATTAGATAGTGTAAAGTGACAAAATGGCTTTACCGTAGATTATTTATGTTTTGTGTATTTTTTTCATAGTCATATCTGCTAATCATCTACTCCACTCGTACAGTCAGCGTTTTGAGGTCACTGACGGCTAGTCTATGTTTGCGGACAAAAATCAGTGTCACTCCCAGCTCTGTCCCTCAGAGCCACTCCTGGTTCCATACCACAGCATTGCTCCCTGCTCCTGCCTATTATTGCTGCAGCTCTAGGGGGAAGGAACATTGCTGTGGGTGGCAGTCCTTGAAATAATTTTGCAAGATGAGCATTTCTCGCCCGCAGCATAATTCCATTCCCCGGAGAGGCAGCATCAGCGTCAGGTAGGAGCCAGGGCAGCAATAATGTCACGGAAGATGAGTTCCTAGTGACAGCCTACAGAAATCACTAAACATAGGTAAGACATTTCCCAAGAGATGGGCGTATGAATAGAGAGGGAAATATATGAGCAATCAAATCAACCTACATTGTTCTTATGCATGTCATGGCTATGAATGGGAATGGGGACAGTGAGAACAATCATCAACTGGTAAGAACACCAGCGCGAATGAGCGGGGGAAAGAAGCAAAGCACCAGCTTGAATTGAAGGGGAGGGGAGAAGCGTGCCGGCATGATTTGGTAGGGAGGAGGAGAATGCTGGTGTGAACTTAGGGGAGAGAGCAAGAGGTTGTCTATGTGATCTGGGGAGGAAAAGAACGACAGCAGAAACAGAAAATGGAGAAGGAGAAAATGACCTTTCTGTCACTGTGACAACACTAGAACCAATTTTAAAAACAATTTGATTTTTCAACGGAGAACAGGAATACAGTTCTGCCAGTCTTCCACTATACATGTAATAGAATGTTGGGTATACCTGCAGCTTAATTTATGATGCCTCATTGCATTTTCAGTGTAATAGGCCTATATCATGGTATCATGTTTTTGAGTTGTCAGCTTTTTGAGGCTGTTTACTAGATCGGCAAATATGAATAATGCATGTTTCAGATGCTTCAAAGTCTGACAAAGGTCATTAATTGCTGAATTGGAAGATTTAATTATCAATCTAATTTATTATTACACAAATAATAGTGCAAATCTGACCCTATTTGATTACATGGACCAATTTTCATTAAACTTAATATAACCTTCTCACTTTTTCTTTCCCATAAGCCATTACAGAAGATGCAGTCAATTACTTTGGTCCATTATATCGTACTATGTAAAATACATTTTCTAAATAAATGTCCAATGCTGATCACACAACACACTGTGATTTATTGTGCTGTTAAAACAATACTGAAACAAAGACAAAATCTACCATCAGATGAAACAACTAATGTACAGTGAGATGTAATAAGTTAAAAAATGTTCAAGGATGGGTAACTCCAAACATTAATTTCAAGCCAGTTAATATTTCTGAACACATCTCATTAGGTATTGTGAGATTGGGGTAAAACCACTGTGCACCTCGCACTCTTTGGATCGGAAGCTGCAGATGCACATTGTTAATGTAACAATTCAACGACTATTGAAGTAAAGGCCTGAGAAGTCTTGAACTTGTTTGCCTCAGCAGAAGCTGACTGATCATCCAGCGCTCACAGTACGTGGATGCAGCGTTGGAGACACAGTGCCAGGACAGATTGTTAGAATCCAGAGCTGCAGTTTGAACGAATGGTTTTGCTCTGGCATAGCTTGGCACAGCTGCAGAAAACACCTGAGCCACAAAAGAGAAACAACAAAGATCACCAATCACAGTGCCCGGCCCTTTTCAACACTTGAGAAATGACCGTGCTCTCTTGTCCACCTGCCTAAGGACTCATTTCCAAACAAAAATGAAACCGGGTGTGGTACTGAGCCATACAGACCTTGATGGTGCCAGGTTTGATCCCTGGTCTGTGATGAGTTAGCTAATCTATGTTGGGCCAACTGTGATCTAGAGTTGGAAATTTCAGGTCTGCACTGCATATTCTCTTGGGTTCAGCATTTCTGGATATTTTAGTAAGTATAGCTTACATCCCCTAGTGAAACAAAGCACAATTGTAAGGCAACAAACTGGTTTATTTTACATTATCAATGGAAAGAATATAATTTTAATAGCAATATTTATCTATCTCCTATTATTACACCTATCATCAAAATAATAGATTAAACAACTGTACCCTTTGTTATGGTCTAAACTCACTTTACAAGTCAGCAATCCCTGAAATGACTGGCACTAACCTTAGAAAACAAAACCTTGCTTTCTCACTTTGACCATTCCACACTCTAAGTGACCCAGACCAACCTAACCAGAGAAAGATGACAGGCAAGGTTGACCTATGAGCCCTCATCCCTCCTTTAGTCCTGTGTATAGAGTTGGCTCATCTGAGTGGAGAATCAAAGCTACAACCATGTACGAGAACCTTCCGTCTCTTTGGTGTAGAAGCTATGCCAACTACATTACGGGAAGATTTCTCCTCTTTGGAAAAAAGTTCCAGCAGGATGGGGCTTCCACCTGCCCTCCATATCCGCCCCAGCCCTGAATTATTTTCCTGGGTTGGGGCTTATTAGAAATGCATGGCGAGCTTCTGGTAGGATTCCCGCCGCTAGTGTAAAGGTGGAGAATCCCGGTGGTGCTGCAGTGAGGCCAACACAGCAGCACCTGAGGAGATGGTGGGTAACCTTAAAGGGGAAGAAGCACCTCGATCAAAAGAAAGACTCCCAATGAAGGCCTCGGCTGATACGATGGCCTTCAGCAGTAAGCCTCTGGAGCCAAATGGAGGGAGAGGAGGCTATGAAAAGGTCCTGTTCCTCCATCAAGGAGAACTTTGGGCCTTTACCACTGCTTCCCAGGGCCTACAACCATCTTCTACACGGCTGTCCAGGAAAGTGGTAACGGGCAGGGAGAAGTAAAATCTGCCAGGGACAAGGGCTCCGCCCTCTCTACTACCATTTGCATGTGGTGGGTGGTGAAGGAGTGACTAGCAGCAGTCCTAATGAGGGTGGAGGGAGGGAAATCTATGTTGGGGCAGTGAGACAGCGGTGGGCCACTTTAACATTAAAGGTCCAAACAACTCTGGAATGTGCTCAACAGCCTCCATTGTCTCGAAACTGATGTGATATGAAAGGATACACACCTCTTGGACGGCCAGTTCATCTGGTATTCCAACTAATTTGTCCACAACATCTAAGGTATCATGTGTGACACTGAGAGTTAACTCTTTGTGAACCGAATCTAACTTCAAAGCAACATCATAATATAAATTCGCCAGGTTTCGTGCTCCTTATCACTGTCTGCAGTCCCCCTTTGAAAAGTGCATGGAATGCACCGTGACTTTGCGCGATACTGCAAAATGGGTGCGAGCGAGTCGGCAGCCCATTTTATGTCAACTCCCTTCCCAGTTATCCCCTTGCCTGATCGCCCTCCTTCCAGGTCTATTTTAAGGACTTACGTGAGGGCCACTGCTGACAATCTTTGGGTCCTATTCACTGGCGAGCTGCCCGTGGATGCCCATTAGGTGTCCACAGCTTACCGGCTCATGGATAATGAGGCCTGAGGCACTGTATTTCGTGTGCTTGGGCCTAGCCATTCAGGTGCGCCCCCTGCTGGCCCATTATTTTCGGGCACGCTCAAATATCTAGACTGTTAGGAGGAGAAATTCGGTATCGCCCCGTTTGCGGAGCAATTATCGGCCGGGCGCAAAGTTTAGCGCCTGGCGCTAATTATCACCTCCGACTGCAAACTTGGCTTCTATCACCCCTGGAGGTGATTGGAGCGCTAAATCAGGCGCTACACACCTCTCTTAAAGCGCTAACTCAGAGCGCTGGTGAAGCTCATGTGATGTCAGTCAGCAATGGAACACAGACACAATGGCACCGGCCAGTTCTTAAAGGGAAGGGTCGATCTTGCTCTCCATCCACACCCTGCTCATTGCAACCTTGAATCTCAGCCTGGAGAGGCCTGTACATCAAATCTGCTGGAAAGAACAATGGAGAGGCCCAGGGAAAGAGCTCAGAGTGCAGCCCTCATCGTCTCTTCTAAATCGATGCAAGGAAGGTCAAATCAAAATGAACCTGCAAAGTGCTGCTCAGTACCCAAAACTCCTTCTCACAAAGTTGAATCTCTCCAGAAGTCTCTCTCTCTCTCTCAGAATACATGGTGCAAAGATGTCGCCGACAAAAAAAGGCAGGAAGCGGTCGCCTTTAAATAGCGCTCCCCCAGTCCCTTCCCGACTGCAAAATGCTCCCCTCAACCTGTCGTTGCTAGCGGCAGGCGGTAAGGCAGGGGGCACCACTCAATATCTGATCCGGGGCACTACCGGGGCGTTGCACGCTCGACTGATGTCACGATCTGCGGGCGCAGGAGATCGTGGCAGTAGTGTTTAGCGCCGCCGCAAAATGCCTGGTCAATTCCGCGAGCGGGCGCTTGTTGCTTTGCGCCTCATTAACGCCCTCTTAGGGCGCTAATGGGAGGCGCAACGCAACTGAATTTTTCCCCCTTATTTTCTCACAGTATATCCCTGATTAGAAGTGAGATAGGGGGTGACAGCTAAGGGACTAATGATTGTATGGGCCAGAAATTTGGGTCGGAGGCTTCCCATGGGTGCAAGCCCCCGACCTGCACTTACCTAGCGCGCCTGCCATTGTACTGTGGGCCCGCGTGGGATTCCGATCATGGGCCTCCTCCAGCTGCCGGTGTGCAGTGCTTGCGTATCCCAGGGGCGCAGTTAGTTCGAAGCGTCCCCTGGGATCACGTGGGTCATGGAGAGCCAATTGGAGCAGGGAATCTCCATTCATAGATTTAATAGGAAAACCTGTCAAATCTATGAATAGAGATCGGCCCCAAAACGTAACTAAAACTTCAAATAATTTTTTTTTTATAAATCACATTTTTAAAATAACTATAAATTACATAAATTAACTATTTTAAACAAAAATTTACATTTTTGAAAAAATTAATTACAGTTTTTAACGGGGCTAAAAATAAACTTACCTTTCTTTAAAGTATTTAAAAAAGATAAACCTGTGGAAAAAATGTTTAAATTTCACTTAATTCACCACTTACCTTGTTAAAAGCAGGCCTTGCGCCTGCTTTTTTCCCACGCAGCTGCTAGGGACTTACCCTCACGGAGAAACCTGAAAAAAAAACGGAAGTTCGATGCGTGTGCGCTGCCGGCACTTTCGTTGGGTCTACGGGTGAGTACACCGTGTACTCACCCGTGGAGACCCGAATTTCTGGCCCTATAATTTCAAAAAGAAATTTTATTCAAATAGTTTGAAAAATTTCTTAAGATTGTGGAAAATGTGCTGTGTCTGCATTTCCTTCTAGTTTTCAGGTGCAAAGTAATCTTCTGCCAATCAGACTATTATGCATTCATTACCTAACAAGCTGGGTTTTTTTTTTCAAATTTCTCCTAAGGGAAAATTACTAGCAGATGCATTCCCATAAAACACAGCAATGTTCACAATTTGTTTTATTGCATCTTATGAATTCCTTTCCAATTTTACAGGACATAACATATTTTCTGCCTCTGTTAACTAATTCTTCGTCATAGATGACCATTTAAAAGATGGCCAGTTGCCTGAAATTATATTAACCAATTAAAGTTTCCATTCAGTCATTCTATTAAGGTGCTTAGTCAGCATAGCGTTGGTTTTAAGTATATTGTAATTTAGTATGTGATGCAGCAAGCTGCTGACAAATACAATGATAAACTAACAAGGTTTTATCCATTGCCTTCTTGCAGAAATTGAAGCTAATTGAGAATGAAGAACTGCAGGTCCAGATGCAAGTATTCAACGATCACTCAGAGGAGGATTACTATGCATTAACTAACTGGCTTGAAGGCATGCGGATTGAATTGAAGTATCCTTTTTACAGGTGATGGACAGTAAATTTCAGAGCGCATACTAATTAATATGAATGCATCATTTTTTTTTGGTGAAGGACATGTGGCTATGTCTTTACTTTTAGAAATGATACCTGTGGTGCACAGTGGGAGAAACTCTAGCAGTTATTTTTCAGAAAAAAGCAGAAGTTTCTCTTATAAATGTCGAGAAATGTGTCACCATCTGGGCACCATCAAAACCTAATATGGATTGTGCATCCAATTTTCTGCCACTAACTGTGTAGTACAGATATGCTCTTAGTTGACATTGATAGTATTGTTTCTTTCACTATACATTTTTAATTTGCTCTTTTTCTTTTCCTCCACCTTTCCCACGCTCAAATATTTAGTCACATTTTCCCTTCTTTTCCAGATTTTTACACATAGAAGCAATAACTCCAATGTGATTCTGTTATACTGTGTGAAATGGGGCCGATTTTAATTCCTCCTCGCCCAGGAGGAATGATGCGTAAGAGGGGTTAAAATCAGGCCGAGTCCACACCTTTCCCGCCCGCCGACACCTTATCTTCACTGACTTTGAAGTTGGCCGAGGCTCCCGCTGCAGGCAAACGAGGGCCTACTTTAAATGTAAAAGTCGTGGGCCGATGACATCATCGATTCCGCGACGTGATTTTTACAATGACTCAATGGGAGGCCTCTCCGATGTCAAGCCTACCATAGAGACCTGGCAGGATGCAGCAGAGTTTGCCGAGGAGGCCAAGCTATGTAAGATATTTTTATTCTTCGGTTGGAATCCTTGTGAGCCAGAAGGAGCAGGAAGAAATCCTCGGACCCCTACTGCCCAACCCTCCCTCTTCCCCTCTCTGTCCCCGCACTGGCATCTGTTTGGGAACCCCCTCTCCCCTCCCCCCCGCTCCCACCAGCACTTATCTTATGCCGAGGCCCATTCTCTCATCTTATGCCGGCTCCCGCCTCAATTCCTGCTGCCGTCTACTGGCCTTGACCTCATTCCTGCCAGCTTTGAGCGGGGGCACCCATCTCAATTATTTAAATATGTTCAGATCGGCTGGGCCTCCACATCCCCAAACACCCCGGGTTCTTCGCCTGCTTCGAGACTCGAGTTGTCCACTTCCGCCTCCACCACCCCCCACCCTCGCGCCATTAAAATCGGGACCATTGTTTGATAAAATACCTTGTTATGGCACAATTATTCTGGTTTTACTCACTTCACATTTTGAGATGGGCGTGAGCTTGAAGCACTGAGTTCTTCCACATGCTCAACATTGCTGCCCCATTGGTGAAAAGCAGAACTCTGCACATGAATCCTTACACCTATGCGACACTCAGCCTGCTAGCATCTGAATACTGGTGACATTTTTACTTTGGCAAGAAACTGGATTCTGAGTGCTCTATACTAACATTCGGAACTTTAAGGGCAGCATATTGCTTTCTCTAAATCCCAAAATGATGCCCTATTGAGGAATAAAAATGAGTGTTAAAGGAGCATTTATTCTTGACACCATTAACAGTGCCCAAAGATTTAAGAATTATTCCATTTTTCTCACATAACAGGCTCTGTAAAAAATCATGATTTTATGTTTCAAAATGAAGTAAGAATTTGAAATGACACACATTTAAATCAAGAAAATGTCATGAGACTGCCTTTCTCTCATCTTGATGTAAAGTGGAATTGAAGCAATGACTGAAATGCCACCCTTATTGAATGTTATGCTCGTACTGAATGGACATGATAATGTCACTCAAGCTGCTTCCATCATTCTGGAATAACTGAAATGGCAGAACTGGCAATTTAAGGTGAACAATGCATTGATTTCTTTTTTGGATTAAGTTACTGATGCTGTGGTTCCCACTGTAAGCATGTCATTGCACTTACAGCAACATTACTTTGTCTGGTGATTGTATTCTGCTTCCAACTTGGCCACCTGTTAGTCCCTTTCTGGCAGTCCTGTTGGATTTGTGGAATTTTCAATATTTGACGTAACAACATTGTCTATTTTGGTTTTCACTCCTCTGTCATCAGTTTAGTTCCAAGGAAAGTGTTTTTGAATTTGATGAATTCTTTCACTAAGGTAAGTAGATTGCCTGTTTGAAAACATGAATGACATTCTATAGTCACAATGAAAGACTTAAGATACTAGGGCTATTTCCACTGGCACAGAGCAGGCTAAAAGGAGATTTAATAAAAGTTTATTTTATGAAATTATGAAACATTTTGGTAGGGTGAATAGGCGAAGACCATTTCCTGTAGTTGAGTCAGTGATGAATTTAAATTTGATACTAAGAGAATGAAGAGAGAGGTTAGGAAAAAAATCTTTATGCAGAAAGATGTTGGAGCATTGAATGCTTTGAAACAGTGAATATTTGAGGCAATGAGCATTGCATCTTTTAAGGGAAAAGTAGATAATTATTTGATACAGAGCAAGATGCAGGGCTATGGGAAGACAGCAGGGCGGTGGGATTAGTTTTGATTACTCTAGCAAAGAGCCAGCACAAACATGATGGGGTCAATTTTCACTTCCTCAAATCGATTATAACAAGTGGGCAATGCCCTCAAAATGAGGTGGGTAAGTGCCCCGCCTTGTCAATGGTTACGATTGGCCCTCTGGCACTTTCACAGTGACCTACCACTAGGTGGCCAAAGTGCTTGCCTGTTTCAATGGTAGACTTCTTTTAATACGCAAATCGACCTCCTATGATATATGTAAGACCCCAATTGTCATTTTAGGAGAGAACTGGTTGGAGCACCGATCAGTTTCACAGGTGATGGAAAATAAGAAAGACTTACATTTTTATATACAGGAAACTTTCGTTTATCCGGCACCGACGGGACCGGCGTGGTGCCGGTTGATCGAAAGTGCCGGATTACAGAGAGGTATACTTACCAAGGTACGAGAGCCCCGTACACGGCCACAGGCTGAACAATTGGGACCCGGAGAGGGAAGGTAAACGAGACTCCGGCTTTTTCCTCCGTGGCGGCGACAGGTCGGAGTCGGAAGAACGTTGACCCCCCCTTTCGTGGGGGCGAAAGGTCAAAATCGGGGTCTTGTCTGTATAATAAAACTTACCTGATTTTTGCCGGTTAAGCGAGAATTCCGGATATTAGGGTGCCGGATAAACGAAAGTTTCCTGTAGTGCCTTTCACAACCTTAGGATGCTTTATAGCCAATGAAGTATTTTGAAGTGTAGTCACTGTTATAATGTAGCAAACACAGCAGCCAATTTACACACAGCAACCTCGCACAAACAACAATGAGATAATGACCAGATAATCTGTTTTAGGTTTTGTTTGAGAAGTAAATGATGGCCAGGTCACCAGGAGAACTCCCCTGCTTCTCTTTGAAATAGTGCTGTGGGATCTTTTACATCTACCTGAGTGAGAGAGCAGACGGGGCCTCGATTTAACGTCTCATCTGAAAGACAGTACCTCCCTCAGTACTGCACTGGAGTGTCAGCCTAGATTTTGTGCTCAAGTCTCTGAAGTGGGACTTGAATGGAAAACATCTGACTCCGAAGCGAGTGTGCTACCAACTGAGCCAAGGCTGACATCTGATGGAGCCAAAGATGCCTAACAAAAGTAAGTTTTCAATTATTTTAGTAGGGCTAGGAAGAGCAGAAGTGCTCCTACAGACCTCATAAAAACTTTCTGGGCTGCTTTCGGCCTGACGCATCCCTTCTCACGGTCGCAATCACAGTGTAAAAAAAAATATTTTTGATCTGATCTCTCCAACATTGCCAGGTGCCTTCTTAGGCAGTCCCTTGGAAACAAGGCTGAGTTGCTTCCACATTAAAAATGAGTTCTCAGGTGACTGATGAGTCCAATGCGGGACCTACAGTCTCTGTCGCAGGTGGGGCAGACGGCGGGTGGGTGGGGTGCTTGGGTTGACGTGCGCTCCTTGAACTGCTTGCGCTTGGCTTCCACTTGCTCCCGGCGAAGAGACTCGAGGTGTTCGGCGCCTTCCCGGATGCTTCTCCTCCACTTTGTGCGGTCTTGGGGCAGGGTGCCACCTTGAGTCTGGAACCCAATCAGCTACTGTTTCCCATCATGCATTTGTTAGACTGTGAGAATATCCTCTACTCTTTATTTTTATTCTTTAAAACACAGTTTATAAATCTGCTTAAAAAATGAATCCTGCTGCTAGAAGATGTTACAGAAGAGCATCAAGAAACAATTCCCTCGGCTAATAAGTCTTCAATAAATGATATAAATGAAATGTCAGTATTTATTTTTTTAAATGTAGCAGGTCAGTGAAAGGTCAATATTTTCTGGTGTTAAAGATAAGCCACTAAATCTCCAAATTCTGGCTTTTTAATTCATATTTTCAAATTAAAAGTGTACCTCTTGTGCTGATGGTAGCGCTGTTACCATTTGTTTGAATGCCATGTTGTGCACAGCTGCTGTGGTACTGATGCTTATGAGGACATGTAGCTGTGCCTGTATGATGTTCCAGCTTCACCAAGGACAAGCCCAACCAGGTATGCTGAATCTTCATTTCTAAGCACCCTGCTATAATGTCATCTTGCTTTCAAGGGTAATACCGACTTTGCTGCTTACTCTTCACGTGACATTTTATGCCATGTTTTGGAAAAGAATTATGCAAATGCTATTTTGTTCCTTATATAAGGTTTGTTTTCTGCGCCTATCTGTCATAGATTGCCTTAACTGTCTCTATACCATCTATACAGTGTACAAACCTTGTAACACAATCAATACTTCATTCCCATGGCTATGGGGGAGAATTCCACAGGGTTCTTCCACTGTAACCTTGGGGAGGAAAAACTGTGGCCTCACCCCTCTCTATCTCTGTAACATCCCCCAGCCCTACAACCAATGTTCCTGTTAAACCGTGCAGCCACACAGTGGTCTGGAGGTCCCACGCAGGCCACTCACCGGCTTTTATATGGGAGAAACCGCACAGGTGTGAAAATTTGAATGGGCCGCGTAGCGTTAAAGGGCCCGTGCACCAAAAAAATCAGAGGGAACATTGCCTACAACACTCCAAGAACTCTGTGCTCCTTCAATTCTGGCCTCTTATGCATCACCAGTTTACTTTGCGCCTCCAATGGCGGCCGTGCCTTCAGCTGCCTAGGCCCTAAGCTCTGGAATTCTCTCCCTAAACCTCTCCGCTTCTCTATGTCTCCCTCCTCCTTTATGACTGTCCTTAAAATGTACCTCTATGGCCAAGCTTTTGGTCACCTGCTCTCATGTCTTCGTATGTGGCTCGGTGTCCAATTTTGTCTGATTATGCTCCTGTGAAGCACCTTGGAACACTTTACCATGTTAAAGGTGCTATACAAATGCAAGTTGTTGTTGTAAACAGTGATTTTTAGACAATTATGCTGTAACTTTGGGAGTTCCGCCAAAGTAATTGTGGAAGATCGGGAGAACGCCTGCAGAAATTCCAGGCATGTGTTTATATTTTGTGAGGGTGGACTGTGTCTACACCTCTTGCTATGGGACACTGCATATATTGTAGCTAAGACTTATTGTATAGGTTGTTGCTGAAGTTAGGAAGGACAGCACTATGGTTGGGACAGAAAGGTTTTTTACAACTACAGGTAAAAATCACAATCTAAAATACATATGTGAGTTCTGTGCCTTCCATTATTTGCTGTTTATGTCTGATACAGTGACAAGATTACCTGGTAAGTTTTTATTTTTTAAGTATTATCAGAAAAATCAAAGGTTTAAAAATGCCACATATAGGACAACACGCTGGTATGTGTGGTACTTCCATACTGTTAACTGAACAATTGATGGCCTTCTCATGGGAGTAAATACATTGACCCAGAAATTCAGGCGGGCCCCATGTTTAGGTGCATTGTGGGGGGAGGGGGGGTGCGGAGCAGGGGAACACCGGGTACATTCCCTGCACCTGAATGGTAAAGCTTGAGGCTCCCCAGATATTGGGCCTCAGGCCTCATTATAATGGAGGTTGGTGTGGAGGACCGGGGGTCGGGAGCAGCGGAGATCGGGGCTTGGGTCTGCACAGAGCGGAATTAAACGGCGTGCACTTAAACAGAGTGTTTCATTTGGGAATTTGGAAAGAGTGGGAATTCGGAGAAAAGGGGGAAGGAGTTGCTGTCTTTTGCCTACAGTACTTGTAGTGCTTTGTGTTACAGGTAGATATTTAATTTCATTACCCATATCTTAATCTAGACCAATTAAGTGGTCAAGAAACTAACCTATAAACTAAGTTACTTAAATACAAATTTAATTAAATAGAACAAGGTCATATAGGGATGTCGGTGCAGGTGGTGTGCCTCCACTGCAGCATGTGGGAGTGTATGGAGAGCATTGTGATGCCGGACAACCACGTTTTCAGTAAGTGCCTGCATCTTGAGGAACTTCAGCTCAGAGTTGTTGAGCTGGAGTCTGAGGTGCAGACATTGCGGGACATCAGGGAGTGGGAGAGACACTTTGATCCAGGAGGCAGTCACACCCCTTAAGTTAGGTAGTGGTAGACGTCTTACTGCAATTATATAGGGCCCTGGTGAGACCACACCTGGAGTATTGTGTACAGTTTTGGTCTCCTTACCTAAGGAAGGATATACTTGCCATAGAGGAGTGCAATGAAGGCTCACCAGACTGATTCCTGGGATGGGGGGATTGTCCTATGAGGAGAGATTGAGTAGACTAGTTTAGAAGAATGAGAGGTTATCTCATTGAAACATACAAAATTCTTACAGGGCTTGACAGGGGAGATGCAGGGAGGATGTTTCTCCTGGCTGGGAAGTCTAGAACCAGGGGTCACAGTCTCAGAATAAGGGGTCGGCCATTTACATCAAATACAACAACAACTTAAATTTATATATTTATATTTGCAGTGGGGATCTCAAGCAGACGTTAGGCCCTTTGCCTATGCAAATGAGGTGCCTCACGCCTGCTTGAGATCCCTGCTGCAAGATTGGTTTGCCCTGAGACAGCCAGTGCCATTACTGGCTGCACTCAAGGGAATCAGCCATACGGATCAAGCAGGTGTTAGGCACCTTATTTGCATCTGCAAAGGGCCTAACATTGCTTCAAGCATAGGGAAAGGACACTTAGCGGGGAATTTTTCGGGGAGTCAGCTGGGAAAATGTTTTTATTTGACCGGGTAGGGAACCCACTATCAACCCACCTCCACACGAATCTCATAGATGTCGGGTCTGTCAGCGCTGAACAGACCTGATGCCAAGCGGCGGGGGAGGCAATTTAAATTATTAAGAGCTTGTTAACAGGCACTTAAAAACTATTTTAAGCTCACCTTTAGATTTTTAGAGTTCACCAACGGCTTCCCCGCTGCTCGGGCATCACGTCAGGTAAGGAGGTCGGGAGTTGTGTCAACATGGGATGATTTCTTTACTTGACAGCTGCAAATGGTCTATAAGAGCTCCCATCTCACAGCTGTACACTTTCCAAGGTCAGAAGCTGTTTCTTACTGCATTTGGAAGACAGATTGAGCTTTATGCTGCTTGCAAGTGTTCGGAGTAAACTCTCTATCCAGTGTCACCTCATTGGAACAACCTCTTTCACCATTGACAGATCACTTCTATCATCTCAACCTCACCTGCCATCTATTCCATCAACATCGGTGCCCTTGAAACTATCTCACCTTGGTCCTCAGAATCCCACCAAGATCAGCCCCAACACCAGTATCACCAGGCACACCAGCAGCACCAGCAACAACATCAACCTTCTCCGCAATCAACTGATGCTGCACAGGACATCAGCACCCGAGCACATTGCTGCCCGGGAGGCCAGGGATGGCCTCACCATGGCCAGATTTACTTCACTTGACGCCGTACACCCTGGCTGCCACATGATGCGCCAGGTTGGCACCACCCTACACCAACACCATAAAGCATCCCTACAATGCCCGAGTCATTCCTTTCACACTCATCGCCATTGCGGGGGGTACCGTTATGTCTCACCATTCACTGCAACTCCCTAAGCCACTTCCAAAGGTGCACACAAATCTGTCCAAGAACGTAAAGTGTTGAAAATAAAGGCCCGTATTTTCCGATCGCAGGCTTCCTGCGTGCGGAGGCCTCCGATCTGGAAAAAATCTACGGACTTACCTGAGGGCTCCCGAGGTGCGCATACTTCCGCTCCTGGGCCTCGAAATGCACAGGGCCCACGTATCCCAGAGGCGCATGTGGTTCACAAGCGTCCCTGGGATCACGTGGGCCATGGGGAGCCAATAGAAGGGAATCTCCCTTCAGATAGACCTGTCAAATATATGAATGGAGATCACCCCAAAAACACAGTAATACATTAAATATTTTTTTTTTTAAAAATCACATTTTTAAAATGAGTTGCAATTACAATAAATTAAATATTTTAAGTAAAAATTAAATTTTTTGAAAAATATAATTAAAGTTTCTTATGGAGCTAAAAATAAACTTACCTTTTTTAAAAGTATTTTTAAATTATAAATCAGTGAAAAATTTTAAAATTTTTAAAAACTTTTTTTCAACTCTTATGCTGGTAAAAGCAGGCGTTAAAAGCAAGCCTTATGCCTGCTTTTACCAGGCGTAAGATCTCTAAGGGTTTTCTGCGGGCGGAGGTTCTCCAGAAAGCAGAACTATCCGCCCGCAGAGGCCCTTCTCTAGGGCAGGCATCCGATCTGTCAAGAGCATTCTTGACAGATCGGAAATACCGGTTTCAGCGCATGCGCATGCCTGAAACTGGCATTACCAATGTCCCTACAAGGTGTGTACACAGCGCATACACACCCGTAGGCATCAGAATATACGGCCCAAAGATTTCAATTTTTGACAGCACATTAACCGAAACTTCACATGAATATTGGCTAAAACACCCAAGTGCCTACCTTTGTGTGTTGTTATTTGGTATGATTGCACTAGGATGAGGGTCAGTATGAGGGATGGCTAGTGAGATGGAGAAGTGATAATATAGATAGAGAGTGATGGGTGAAGATAAGTTGGTGTGAGTAAGGATGTACAGGAGTAGGGTAAGGAAGGCAGAGTGATGGGGATATGATGAGTGGCATAGCAGGATAAGGTTGAGTGTGGCTTTACAGTAATGTTTTGAGATCTACTGAGATAATTGAAAGGTTCACGCCACTGCACCCAGGTCCTCCTAAAAATCATACATGCTTGAGTCCTCCTGTGCAATGTGCAACCAGGCTATGTTGATCTCCTGGGGTGGTCTCTTCCGCCCATGGGAAGGGAAGAAGACCTCCCTGCATGCTGTGACTTCCTCCATAAGCATATGGAGGGAATCAAGGGAGAGCCTGGGTGTAGCCATGCACCTCTGTGCAGTGCTTGTCAATGTTTGCAGCACCTTAATGCTGTCGAACACCGACAGCATAACTACAAAATCAATTTACGCATGGTCCCTTTAAGGAAACCGGCTGATGATGCGTCATCAAGTGACGTCATCAGACCTGCTTCCTTCAATTGGCCGACAAATGCACTAGGCATGCTTAACAAGCCCACTCAGCGTAAAATTCATTTCACAGAGCGGGCTGGAGCCGACAGCGGGGTCGCACCCTGCCACCGACCCCGGCCGCGCCTTGCTAGGCGAAATCGCGGCCCTAGTTTTTCCCTTTCCCAATATGGTTAGTGGTGCACATCCAGCCGGAAATGGGTGTGTCTTTCCTGCCCAGCATCATGGGGGCTTAGTAGGCTAGTTAGGGCCTGAAAAACAGGCACAGCGTGGCTGGATTTAAAGGCCATTTTTAGCAATTACACTCCAAGGTCTTTATTGTATTCCTTTTGTTATTATATGACTACATTTTCTAGAGGGTCTGGTAATAAAAGCATCTGGTTGTTACCACACCAACTCGAGTACAGCGAAAGTTTGTGCTGCATGAATGGACCTAACATGGCTTACTAATGTCGTGTAATGTTAACAAGACAAAATGGAACAGACTCCACAGTGTATAATATGTAGAAACTTAAGAGTTATACTTCCTTTGTTGAATCTTTTGGTGAAAAACGTAGACAGGAGTATAAACTGGAAAACACTGCTATCTACTCAAGCCTACTTTTTCACTAAAATCAGCAAATAGAAGAAAATAGAGCCCTCACTGATTCCTATTATCTTCCATTTTAGAGTTCCCATTTTCTTTTCTGTGCCATGGAGTGTCATGGTGACGGATGCCAGCCCCTACATTCGAGTCATGTGACTTGACATGCAGTAATATTGACTTTAATTAGCAGACTATAATAGCTTCAGTGTATTATAATAGGTTACCAGATTTTCCGTGCCAACTATCTTGAAAGTTTTTTACATCTGAAGCAGTTATATAGGATACACTGAAAATTACAGAGTCTCTTTGTCACTCAGCTTACTTCTCATAATTTTAACTTGACTTCCTCCTTCCTTCCAATCTACCACCCATTTTAATGAACAGTTTTCTAAATTTTCTTACAAGAGCTTATCTTAACGAGACCCATTCTTTCCTTTTGTACTTTTGATCCCTTTAACTCTACTTATTATTTTTCAAAACCAACCAACTGAATGTCCTTTGCTGGCCAAGCATATCAAGAAGCATAAGCCTACTCTTAAAGTCTGAGCCACAGTGAATTGCCGAGTCTCCAGTATATACAATATAGCAAAGCATATTTTTATGAGGTTTATTTGTTAAGAAAATTATGATTTCTAACTAGAAGGATTGCAAAAGAGGGCATTTCTAGTCTAAGTACAGTTTTCCCCTCTTCTACTGTCCCTGCAGCATACTGGAGAACATCAGTTGCCCATCATCACCAAGGCTTTTCGGCAGCACCTCCCAAACCCGCGACCTCTACCACCTAGAAGGACAAGGGCATCAGGCGCATGGGAAAACCACCACCTCCAAGTTCCCCTCCAAGTCACACACCATCCTGGCTTGGAAGTATATCGCCGATCCTTCATCGTCGCTGGGTCAAAATCCTGGAACTCCCTCCTAACAGCACTGTGGGAGTACCTTCACCACACGGACTGCAGCGGTTCAAGAAGGCGGCTCACCACCACCTCTTCAAGGGCAATTAGGGATGGGCAATAAATGCTGGCCATGTCAACGATGCCCACATCCCATAAACGAATAATTTTAAAAAAATAGTATTTATTGGAGTAAATGGAGAACTTGTTTAGAACCTTCAAGGGACTTTCCTATCTTTGTTGGGCGTTTTTGGTAAGGTTTAGTTTCCAGAGAAGCCAGAAAAAGCCAGGTCTGAAAATGTTATTTTGGTACCATCATTTTGCCCTCTAAGAAAGGTCAGACACAATAGAAGTAAGAGCTGATGTGTGAGCCTTTCTAGGACAATTGGGGATGAAATTCGACGGAGGCGCTAGTGCAAATGAGTGATAGCGAATCAGCAGTTAGTTTTACACCCCGGGTGTAAAACTGGTTGCCAATTCACTGTTGCCTGTTTTGGCTACTGCCGAGGTTAAGTTTCATCCCCTAGATGTTGTATTGTTTTATCAGGCTGATGTCAAAGAATACAATCTTTCAAAAACAGTCATCATCTCGAATGGCTGCACCATCAAAAAAAGAATCTTTATATAACAAAAACAGGCTAGAGGATTGATCTGTCAATGAAGCGGATGGGGGGGGGGGAGGGCGGGAGTAAAGGTAGGGTTGGGAAATGAACATGATTGGAAGGTATAATTTATGGAGCCCCAAACCTATCAACGCCTGTGTATTCATTTACATTACACAACACACACACCAGAAACTCCTTCAAGAAAGCAGTTAACATAGAATCAGAGAATTATACAGCACAGAAGGAGGCCATTCGGTTCATCGTGCCTGTGCCGGCTCTTTGAAAGAGCTATCCAATTAGTCCCACTCCCCTGCTCTTTCCCCATAGACCTGCAAATGTTTCCTTTTCAACTATATATCCAATTCCCTTTTGAAAGTTACTATTGAATCTGCTTCCACCACCCTTTCGTGCAGTGTATTCCAGACCATAACAACTCGCTGCTAAATAAAATTCTCCTCCTCTCCCCTCTGCTCCTTTTTACTTGTTTATTTGCCTGTTGAGAAAGGATTTGGGGCTCTTTTAAAGGAAGTTATTTAATGCTTGAAGGGGAAAATTTTGCAGGGCTATGGGGAAAGACCAGGGGAGTGGGACTAATTGGATCGCTCTTTCAAAGAGCCGACACAGGCACGATGGGCCGAATGGCCTCCTTCTGTTTTGTACCATTCTATGATTCTATGATGAGGAAAAGACCAGGTGTGGATTTTAACGGTTTCAGCCGGGTGGTATGGGAGTTAAAATCAAATCATAGGCTTATTGCTTTTTTTCTGCCCCACAACCATATTCCCATCGGTGGTTTAATAGGTGGCTGAGGCACCCACCTTTCAGGCAAAAAGCTCATGAATACATGTAAATTGGGGACCTATATCATAGATACGATTTCAAAGCCATTTTTTCGGCCTACTGGACAGAGCATCTGCTGTGGACACTCCACTCAGTAGAAGCTGTCGGCCAAAAAGCAGAGGCCCTGAAAGGTAGGTGAAAAATGTATTTTTGTGGGACCAGGAGGCGCAGGATTTCACCCCCTGGAAGCTTTATTGTTTTATCCTCCCATTGACCCCACAAACGTCAGGAGGGCTGACACTGGAGGGCACCGCTGGGCGTGATGCCAATGTAATTACCAAGAACGTGTCCTGAGGAATTCTGGGGCCAGCGTACTTAACCTGTTTTATCTACCTTTTTTTCCCAGTTAATCTGAACTAGATCCTCTTTCATCCTCTAGGTGTCTCAGGGTTAGTGAATATAAGGGTACCTGTATTAAGCAGTAGCGGTGGTTTCTACGGGGAGCAGTAGACAATTTGGAACCTAATTGATAAAATATGTATAAGAAGATGAACAACTGACTTTTGTTTTCCATAATAGTGAAAAAAGATGCCATTAATTTAAAAAAAAAAGAAATTCTGCCCCCTGCATTCAAGTGACTTGGTGGTCAATATGATATTTACTTATCTAGAAGGTTTAGTCATTTGAAATAATAGTGTCATATCTGTGCTATTTTCTGAGCAAACGTACATTGTTGAATAAGCAGCTTTATCCATACCTGGCAATTATTCTGGACAAAATTGAGAGGTCGCACAACACCAGGTTATAGTCCAACAGTTTTATTTGAAATCACAAGCTTTCGGAGCTATCGATTGCCCCTTCCTCAGGTGAAGTAAATAGATACAGAATCGCCAAAGCATATATAGATAGAGAACAAAGCATGTGTACCTTACAATTGCAGACAACTAAATTAAATCATCCTGACTATCTGCCGAGGTGTGATAAAGTTAATCAGGTCAGCCAGGAAGGTACCACATCAAAGACATAGCAAGATACAACTGAGACAATGAGGTGGAGTCGCAGGGGGTCTAACGTGTCAAAAGCTGCTGTCTGTATGTAAAACGAAAAGCTTTAAAAAATTTTACTTTTTTACTGGGAAAATGTTTTACTTTTTTACTGGGAATCACATCTGTGAACAAGCCAACGACGACTCGAGTCCGGATCACGTCATGTATCGTGACATAAACCCAAGATCCCGGTTGAGACCGTCTTCATGAGTGCGGAACTTAGCTATCAGTTTCTGCTCGATGATTTTGCGTTGTCGTGTGTTTCTAAGGTTGCCTTGGAGAACGCTTACCCGCAGATCCGAGGCTGAATGTCCTTGACTGCTGAAGTGTTCCCCGACTGGGAGGTAACAATCCTGCCTGGCGATTGTTGCACGGTGCTCGTTCATACGTTGTCTCAGTGTCTGCATGGTCTCGCCGATGTACCATGCCGCGGTGCATTCTTTCCTGCAACGTATGAGGCAGACAACGTTGGCCGAGTCACATGAGTATGTAACATGTACCTGGTGGGTAGTGTCCTCACGTGTGATGGTGGTATCTGTGTTGATGATCTGGCATGTCTTGCAGAGTTTGCTGTGGCAGGGTTGTGTGGTGTCGTGGTCGCTGTTATCCTGAAAGCTGGGTAATTTGCTGCGAACGATGGTACTTCTGAGGTTAGGCGGCTGTTTGAAGGCAAGTAGTGGAGGCGTGGGGATGGCCTTAGCGAGGTGTTTGTCGTCATCGATGACATGTTGAAGGCTGCGAAGAACATGGCGTAGTTTCTCCGCTCCGGGGAAGTACTGGACGACGTAGGGTACCCTGTTGGTTGTGTCCCGTGTTTGCCTTCTGAGGAGGTCTATGCGATTTTTTGCTGTGGCCCGTCGGAACTGTCGATCGATGAGTCGAGCGTCATATCCCGTTCTTACGAGGGCGTTTTTCAGCGTCCGTAGGTGTCCATCGCGTTCCTCCTCGTCTGAGCAGATCCTGTGTATTCGCAGGGCTTGTCCATAGGGGATGGCTTCTTTAACGTGGTTAGGGTGGAAGCTGGAGAAGTGGAGCATCGTGAGGTTGTCCGTGGGCTTGCGGTAGAGTGAAGTGCTGAGGTGTCCGTCTTTGATGGAGATTCGTGTGTCCAGGAATGAAACCGATTCTGAGGAGTAGTCCATGGTGAGTTTGATGGTGGGATGGAACTTGTTTATGTTATCGTGTAGTCTTTTCAGTGATCCTTTGCCATGGGTCCAAAGGAAGAAAATGTCGTCGATGTATCTGGTGGACAGCGTTGGCTGGAGGTCCTGTGCAGCGAAGAAGTCACAAGTTCGAGCAAGACTTCTTCGCTGCACAGGACCTCCAGCCAACGCTGTCCACCAGATACATCGACGACATTTTCTTCCTTTGGACCCATGGCGAAGGATCACTGAAAAGACTACACGATAACATAAACAAGTTCCATCCCACCATCAAACTCACCATGGACTACTCCTCAGAATCGGTTTCATTCCTGGACACACGAATCTCCATCAAAGACGGACACCTCAGCACTTCACTCTACCGCAAGCCCACGGACAACCTCACGATGCTCCACTTCTCCAGCTTCCACCCTAACCACGTTAAAGAAGCCATCCCCTATGGACAAGCACTGCGAATACACAGGATCTGCTCAGATGAGGAGGAACGCGATGGACACCTACGGACGCTGAAAAACGCCCTCGTAAGAACGGGATATGACGCTCGACTCATCGATCGACAGTTCCGACGGGCCACAGCGAAAAATCGCATAGACCTCCTCAGAAGGCAAACACGGGACACAACCAACAGGGTACCCTACGTCGTCCAGTACTTCCCCGGAGCGGAGAAACTACGCCATGTTCTTCGCAGCCTTCAACATGTCATCGATGACGACAAACACCTCGCTAAGGCCATCCCCACGCCTCCACTACTTGCCTTCAAACAGCCGCCTAACCTCAGAAGTACCATCGTTCGCAGCAAATTACCCAGCTTTCAGGATAACAGCGACCACGACACCACACAACCCTGCCACAGCAAACTCTGCAAGACATGCCAGATCATCAACACAGATACCACCATCACACGTGAGGACACTACCCACCAGGTACATGGTACATACTCATGTGACTCGGCCAACGTTGTCTGCCTCATACGTTGCAGGAAAGAATGCACCGCGGCATGGTACATCGGCGAGACCATGCAGACACTGAGACAACGTATGAACGAGCACCGTGCAACAATCGCCAGGCAGGATTGTTACCTCCCAGTCGGGGAACACTTCAGCAGTCAAGGACATTCAGCCTCGGATCTGCGGGTAAGCGTTCTCCAAGGCAACCTTAGAAACACACGACAACGCAAAATCATCGAGCAGAAACTGATAGCCAAGTTCCGCACTCATGAAGACGGTCTCAACCGGGATCTTGGGTTTATGTCACGATACATGACGTGATCCGGACTCGAGTCGTCGTTGGCTTGTTCACAGATGTGATTCCCAGTAAAAAAGTAAAACATTTTCCCAGTAAAAAAGTAAAATTTTTTAAAGCTTTTCGTTTTACATACAGACAGCAGCTTTTGACGCGTTAGACCCCCTGCGACTCCACCTCATTGTCTCAGTTGTATCTTGCTATGTCTTTGATGTGGTACCTTCCTGGCTGACCTGATTAACTTTATCACACCTCGGCAGATAGTCAGGATGATTTAATTTAGTTGTCTGCAATTGTAAGGTACACATGCTTTGTTCTCTATCTATATATGCTTTGGCGATTCTGTATCTATTTACTTCACCTGAGGAAGGGGCAATCGATAGCTCCGAAAGCTTGTGATTTCAAATAAAACTGTTGGACTATAACCTGGTGTTGTGCGACCTCTCAATTTTGTCCACCCCAGTCCAACACCAGCATCTCCGCATCATGACAATTATTCTGGAGCCAGCACTGTCAAATTGTACAGTCACAACCACATATATGAAGGCAAAGATGAAATCAAGTGTTCAATATTTTGTAACTAGAAAATGGTGAAACTTGTTTCAAATAGATATGTTTATACGGATAGTTAAGCTCCATAAAGTTTTGGCAGTGCTAAATTTAAAGCTGTTACATCCTTGCAACGTTTGTTTATGACGGCGTAATATCTTCTTATTTCTTTGCACAGAAAAGGATGATCAAAGTAATTATTCACTAGGGTTGACATTAGAATACTGCCTTGGGGTATTTTCATAGGTTGGAAATTTGGAAGATTTTTCAGCACTGGGATTTTTTTCCAAGGTTGCTGATGCACAGTTTGATGTAAGTGGTAAACATTTGCTATGAGCACACCAGATACAAATGGAAGCATCACGCTCTTCTAAATTGGACCAAACGACGCCAGTTCATTAAATAAAAACAGAAAATGCTGGAAATACTCAGCAGGTCAGGCAGCATCTGTGGAGAGAGAAACAGAGTTAACGTTTCAGGTCGATGACCCTTCGTCAGAACTGGGGAGGGTGAAATCCCCGGAAAAATGCGAGCGCATTGGCAAGCTGATTCCAACCCGCTGACTTTCACATTTAACACCAGTTCATTTCTGTACATATGAGCAATAGCTATTTTAATGTGGGTGGGCGCGAGGGTTTGAATGCTGGTGGTGGGGGGCGGGGAGGATGAAATCCCCGGAAAAATGCGAGCGAGTTGGCAAGTCGACTCCAACCCGCTGACTTTCGCATTTAACTGCAGCACGTGAGGCTGAGTGCGGGCATCCACCTTGGGAGAGGCAGGTTTTAAATTTCAATATGTTAATCACTCAATTACAGTGATATTAACATGGACTTACTGGACCGTGCCAGTGAAAGCAAGGCGAGAAGTAAGTGGCAATTGAGGGGGCTAGGGAAATATGCCAATAAGTACTGAGTACTCACAGCTGCTTTCTTACCTGCTTGTGTTAAAGGGTTTCTTCACAGTACTTGTGCTGAGAGGTTACTTTACACACTTTGGAAATTACTTTACACACTTTGGAGGTGTCATCTACACTTTGGAGGTTCAGCAGTCTGATTTGAGCTTTGGAGATCTGATGTATCGTATCAGCATGGGTGCTGCTTACACTATTACTTTGGACCTCAGATGTGGACCAAGATGACTACCAGCAGCAGCAACAGCCTGCTGCTGAGAGACCTGCAGCTCCACAAGAGAGAGGCAATCAGCAGAGAGGTGCAGCTCGCAGGAGGCCATATACCCAACACACAGGATAAGCTTCCACAACATGTTGGAACACTGGTGTCTCCAGAGGCTCATGGTGTCGCGTCAGGTGGTGGCAGAGATTTGCAGCCTTCTGGAACAAGAACTGCTGCCAGCTGGACCTGGTGGCCACGCTTTACCAGTGGCGGTCAAAGTCACCACTGCCCTCACCTTATTTGCCTCTGGATCCTTCCAGGGTTCTGCAGGATCACACAGTCGGCAATGCACAAATGCATAAGACAGGTGACTGATTTCTTCTTTACCATGGTTGCCAATTATGTCAAATTCGCCTGCTATGATGCCAGTTAGAATGAGTGGGCGCTCGGGTTTGCGGCTCTGGCTGGCTTCCTACAGGTGCAGGGCGTCATTGACGGCACACATGTGGCAATTAATGTACCCAGGAGTGCTCGTCAACTGCAAGGGCTTCCACTGCATCAATGTGCAATTGGTTTGCAAGTGCAATCACAAAAATATGTTTATGCAGGTGTGTGCAAGATTCCCGGGCAGCTGCCATGATGCTTTTGTCCTGCGGCAGTCTACCCTCCCAAACGTCTTCACACCTGGAAACAGAGTTACCGGCTGGCTGCTCAGAGACAAGGGATACTCACTTAAAACGTGGCTGATGACACCTCTCAGAAACCCGAGGAAAGAGCGATACAATGAATGCCATATGACCACCAGATGTGTCATCAAACAAAACATCAGCATGCTGAAGATGCGCTTCAGGTGCCTGGACAGGGTCTCCAGAATGATAATGGTGTGCTGTGCTCTGCACAATATTGTGCAGCAGCAAGGTTTGGACCTTCAGGAGGAACAAAGCGCTGAGCACAGAGCCTCTTTGGATGATTCCAAGGAGGAGGGGGAGGAGGAGGTGAAGGGATAATTACTAGTCCTAGCCCTTTTCGGGCTACCCCAGATCAGACGTATTCCCCAGACGTTCACCTTCAACTAAAGTTAGTGGTAGCCGAATCCTATAAGATGCTTAATTGGGTCTAAAGGTCAGACTATCTCTCCCTAAAGGACAGAAACGACCTGAGGATGTTACCATCCTCCGGATAGCACTTTTAACAAGTTTAACTAGACTGTAACCTTCCGGATATTATGAGGGTCCGGAAACCCCCCCCCCAGAATTCTGCAACTCCTCACAAAAGAGTGTACAGAAATTGAGTTCACGAGGTTGATACAAAATTACACTGTGAGACAATTCTAAAAATATATAGATTTATTAAAGAACCAACATTCAGCTAACAGCTGTTGATTCAATCTCAACTTTAACAGTTCAAAATACAAATAGCTTACATTTCTTATCAGAGATCCTTATTCTCAAATCTTAACTTCGTTACATTTCCACACTTCTACTTATTCTTAATCCAGAATATCCACCAAAATCAAATACCTTGATTACCCGAGACTCAAAGGGTTGTAAGCCTACAGAGTGGTTCTGAAGGTGAGAATCGTTCTGCTCCTTCTAGCGACTTCTGACTTTCTATCTGAAAAGCTCTATTTTTATAACTTTTTTTAGTGGTATATTCTTTGAAGTTTTCTGCTCATGTAAGCTAATTATCTCCAGCCATACCTCTGTTGACTTCTTTCTATGCTTACTGTTAATTCAGCTGTTAGCTTTCAGAATCCTGTCTGCTGTTTAGGTGTTTGAAAGTTATCATAAAAATGGTTATGATAGATTTATCTATTTGATGCTATTCTTACAAGGTCTTCAATTCAATTCTTAATATTGGCTTAATTGCTTGTATTACAGATTTCTCAATTCCTTGTGTTCCAAGTTCAACACATAAACAATGTGATTGCTTGGTACATCTATTGATGTAATATTTTCAAAGTGTTCTGTTGTGTACCTTTTACAATATGTAAATCAAAACCACTTCAACCAGGGTGTTTGTTTTCCTAGCCATCTTAGTTGGTTATATATATAATCGTGTTTCCTGTTTAATTTGATGTTACTTTTATCAAAGGCACATGGTTTTTTAATATTCTGTGTTCCTGTTCGAAGTGTTAGCTTTTAACACTTTACTTGGGCATTGCTATTGTGTTGGTTCCAAACTGCAGACTCCTTGGAACCAACAACCCTCCATTTCAATGAGGCCATTGTCTCAGTGTTTACAACCAGTTCCCATTTCAAAGCTTTTGTGGTGTTTACAACTTTTGTGTTAACACTTCATCTTATCTCAGAAGCCTGTATTTCTGTTTACGGCTTGTGTCGTTGAGGCTTTTAGATTTTTAAACCCAGTTTGTCATATTTTAATAAAGTCAGAATTGTGTTCATAGGATGATGTATTTTTCTGAAATATGGCTATTCCATTACAGAGGAAGAGGAGGCGGAAGGTTATGTGGGCAATGTACCACCAGCGGTGTGCATTGCTGTCCGGGATACCCTCATTATTGTGAGGTTCACTTGGGTTCACCAACAACCACATGCAACAGCCAGTTTTGCCCCCCACCAACACCCTGCCACCAATGCCACTAACACAAACCAGTCCTGCAAACAAGCAAGCCTCCATTTCACAGTCCCCCATTGCTCAGCATCAATTCATTTCTTCCCATTCATCATCACACAAATTGCCAGCCAACAACCAACAATGGGCAAGACTTGAAAGTGGAGCAAAGTAATAATGTTTATGTGCCTCACATAAAAAACAGAAACTCACTGTACGAAAGGCTGATATTTAGAGATATTTAGACGAGAATCATATATGTATAACTTCAAGTGTAGCCATTGACCAAATAATATTACCCATAATTACTGCTGGGTAACTAAAAAGCTAAGACTTGTTCAAAATGCAGCTGCGAAGGACGGTCAAAAGCAGTTTTGACTAAGTTTTGATAACAAACAGTCACAGGCTGCTAGTGAAGGTCAAATCATTAAATAACATATTATGATGCTAAGTAGAACTTAGATTTCGCTCACCAAAACTAATTGCAACAATATTTAAAGAATAATTAGTATAAGGACATAAAATGAGAGAGATCATGGAGTTAAGGTATTTATCTGGTAGATTAAAGTGAGATAGTTTGGATACCTCAAGACTAGTGAAACAGCGCTGATATGGGCCCTTGGTATAAAGGCCTTGTACCAGGGAAGCTAGAAATGAAAGAGATAAAGTAAATTCCAATGGGGTGAAAAACTATAAACAAGATAACACTGAACATGGCAAAGTTGGTGGGAAAATACTGGAAAGGTGGGATGCTACCTTAGTCTGAGTGACAATGGTATTTTGACCATTAGAACCAATTAAAAAAGGTGATTTTGTTAAAGACCATATATGGACACTAGCCAAACCAACTTTTGATAAGAAAAGGGTTAAAACCTCGATACTCAAAGAACAACTTTACACAGACTTACTGCGAGAACAAAGGAACAGACTTAAGACGACGTCATCTGTGTCCGAGAGGTTCCAGAGACCAAGGGCTGCGAGCTACTCGTTAAAACTATCGCCTAATATTAAGTATTAATTACGCTGTAAGCTTAATAAATCTTGATCTATTGCTCAAACATACTGGCTGCTGCCTATAGGTGTCTTGTCCAAGAACTCAGAGATCATTAAGATCTTACATCACCAATGTGTATACTCTTGTGCGACTACAAATCTTTACACTTCCTTTTCTTACCACTTCTATGAGGTGCAACCCCTGTGGCTTCGGCAGAATTAGAGGCAGGCTGCTCAGGTCCCTACTCTGACAGCTGAGATGCTCTTGGCCGACATCCACTGGGTTTTGGAGCCTGTGAGGGCCCAGCCAAAGACTGCTCCACCTGCACCTCTGCAGGGGCTAACTTGGCCATCGGGACTTGAGGCAGCATGTGGGGTACTGACTGGGGGGGTGGTGGGGGGGCAACAGGCTAGAAGTGCCAAGTCCCCACTTCCAATTACCCTTTCACCATCATCCCTCCCATGGTCCAGCCGCACTCCCCTACCAACAATAAGCTGGAGAACACTTTGCTGCAGATCAGTGGGGCGATGAATGGCCAAGGCTTAGGGTATCAGTCATCCTATTTAAGGTGGTATTCATAGTATGCAATCCATTGGTGAATGCCTGCGTGCACTCGTTTGATTGCCGCATTTGATGCTCCATGCAGATGGCCACTCTTTCCATGGATGAAGACATCATCGCAAAGGCCTGTGACATCATGCCACTCATGCTTGAGATGGACTCCTCCAATCTCTCTGCAAGCGGCACAGTGCGGCTGGAACGCCTGCCAATACATCACACATTCTCTGCTGCTGCTCCAGAAGTATCCCATTCATCGACGGCCCCCCTGAAGTCCAGCTAAGCAGAGCTTTGAGCATCCTGAGCCCTACAATGTGGACTCTCCACTGCTGTCCCTGTCTCCGCCATCTGCTCATGCTCACTTGTGATGTCTGAGTCACTAGCTGAAATCCCAACTATCTGCCTTACTGGTCCCACCGAAATGTGAGTATCTGAGCTGGTGCATGGTCTCCGTGAGTCCTGTGATGGTGCACCCTCAGAGGGAGTGACCTCCTCGGAGGAGTCGTTGGCGACGGTAACAAGCTGGACCACCTCCTGAGGGACACGTGAAGGCCCTGTGGGAGATGAAAGAATGAGTACTGTCAATGTAAGAAATTTTGATGTTTTCATTATGCACATGATCATATTTCACTCACTGTTGACATCATGGCCGGAATTTTCCCCTAAAGAAAGGGTGGGTTTGGAGTGTGGGGCAGTTAAATTATTAAAAATGGTTTTCCCAACCTGAACCCGCCTCCAACCCGCCCACTTCTGGTTTTGCCGGAGGCGGGACAGGGTGGGGGGGGGGAGAACGGGGGCTGGGGGGGAGTGGGCAGCCAACCCGCTGCCAGGGGGCGTTACCTTAATTTAAATATTATAATGAGGCTGGAAGCCTCTTTCTTTCACCTCCATTTTGAATTTAACTGTCTGTGGATGGGTTTCACACAATTTGTAAAACCCGGCAGTTAAACCAAGGCGGAGACTGCTAGATCCAGGAAGTAAGTGGCTTTATACCTACCCCCTGGATCCAGGGTACCTACCTAACCTGCCCCCCGTGATCGGAGACCCCCTCACCAGGCCTCCGATCAACCGCCACCCGCCCCCGTCTCCCCGTTAAAGTCGGCAGTGCCTGCAGGAAACCCGGCCTCCTGGGTTTCCCACCTGCCTTGGTGGCTCCCGCGCCCCCAACCTGCCTCCCTGGAGAAAATTCCAGTCCAAGTCTCCGACAGCCAGGCAGGCCAAGTCTCCACTTATTGCCAGTGCCTCCTCCTCTGCACATGTTAGCTGTGAGATCTGCAGAGATCCACCTCCGGTTCTCTGCCTCTCCCTCATGTTCTGTGCTCTCGTCTCCTGTAAGGAGGGAAAGAAGAGACCTATGAGTGAGAGTTATGGGCCGCGATTTCGTCGGCCGAGGCAGGTCCGGGGCGGCCGGGGTCGGTGTCGCGGTCCCAGCCCGCTGCCTACTGCAGCCCACACTCTCCAAGCGATTTTACATTGATTGGGCTTGTTAAGCCCGCCCTGCGAGGTTCCCAGCCAATTAATAGGAAGCGGGTCTGATGACGTCATTTGATGACGCGTCATCAGCCGGTTTCCTTAAAGGGGCCATGTCCAAATTGATTTTGACAGTTGTGCTGTCAGTATTCTACAGCATTGAGGTGCTGCAAACACTGACAAGCACTGCACAGAGGTGCACGGCTGCACCCAGGCTCTCCCATAGCTCCCTCCATTTGCTTATGGAGGGAGTCACAGCACGCAGGAAGGTTCCCTTCCCTTCCAATGGGCGGAAGAGACCTCCCCAGGAGATCAATGCAGCCTGTATGCACATTGCACAGGAGGGCACAAGCAGGGATATCGTCAGGAGGACCAGGCTGCAGTGGCGCAAACCTTTCAATGATCTCAGTGGATCACGAAACGTTACTACCAAGCCACACTCAACCTCATCCTGCTGTGCCACTCATCACATCCCCATCACTCTGCCTTCCCGACCCTACTCCTGCACATCTTTACTCACACCAACTTACCTTGCACCTCCACCCATCCCTCTCTATCTACATTATCACTTCCCCATTTCACTAGCCACCCCTCACACTCACCCTCATCCTACTGCAAGCATACCAACTAACAACACACAAGGGTAGGCACCCGGGTGGTTTAGCCAATGTTCATGTGAAATTTCTGTTAATGTATTGTCAAACATTGAAACCTATATTTTCAATATTTTACCTTATTGGACAGATCTGTGCTCACCTTTGGAAGTGTCATAGTTAGTTCCAGTGAATGTTGAGACATAACTTCACCCCCCCACCCACCCACCATTGTGATGAGTGTGAAAGGAATGGCTTGGACATTGTAGGGATGCTTTATGGTGTTGGTGTGGGGGGGTGTCAACCTGGCGCATCATGTGGCAGCCAGGGTGTACAGCGTCAAGTGAAGTAAATCTGGCCATGGTGAGGCCATCGCTGGCCTCCCGGGCAGCAATGTTGTCGGGTGCTGATGCCCTGTGTCCTGTGCAGCATCAGGTGATTGCAGAGAAGGTTGGTATTGTTGTTGGTGATGTTGGTGTTTGGGGCTGATCGTGGAGGTATTCTGAGGAACAATGTGAAATTTTTACAAGGGCACTGATGTTGCTGGAATAGATGGCAGCTGAAGTTGAGATGACAGAAACGATCTGTCAATGGTGAGAGAGCTTGCTCCAAGGAGGTGACAGTGGATAGAGAGTTTACTCCAAACACTTCCAAACTGCATAAAGCTCAAAAGTGTCTTCCCAGTCCTGAAGGCTCAAGCTTCTGACATTGGAAAGTGAACAGCTGTGAAATGGTAGCTTTCATACCACTTTTGCAGCTGTCACCTATTCACAGCAATGGGGAAACATAGAGAACCCGACCTACTTACCTGACGTGATCTCCGAATGATGTGAACCCCGTTAAAAAAGTGGGAAAATAGAAATAGGCTGGCAAAATAGTAGTTAACAAGTATTTAACAAGCATTTAACTATCTTAAATGCCTCCTTCGCCACTTGGTGTGAGGTATGTTCTGAAATCGCAGACCCGACACTTTGGAAACTTACAAGGAGGCGGGTTTAGAGCGGGTTCCCAACCCGCTGTCAATCATTTTGATTTTGACAGCAGACCCGCCTGTGAACCCGCACTCTGAACGCCGGCAAAATCACGGTCATGGTATGTGTTGAATGGATGATGGAGAGCATTTGTTGAGGGTGACTATGAGGGAGAGGCATGACATTGCAAAAGGGTGAGGGTGAGTGTCAGTGGTGGATAGACAGATGGGGATGTGAAGAAGTGCATAGACAGAGAGAGATGGGTGTACCTGCAAGGTAAGTGTTGTGCTTGAGTAGGCTTGAGAAATCAGAGTGAGGGCCTTGGTAGATCAAGATGTAGGTGAATGCCTGCTGAATATAGCAATGTTACTGCAGGTTTATTGTGAATTGTGATTTCTTTTCCACTGGTAATAATGCAACAATATGATAATTACTGCTACCATACATTTTCCTCATACTGTTAAACTCAGCTATAGTTGTCTATAGTGGAATACCGCTCCTAGGCTTACCAGCTGCAGACAGTTAAATTCAGCAGCAAAGTGATTGAATAACAGATACGTAGGTCCAACTCTCTGGAGCTCCCTGCCCAAACCCCTAACCCTCTCCATTTCCCTCTCCTCTTTAAAGCCCATCACTTTGACCAAGCTCTTGGTCGCCTCATCTAATTTCTCCTCCTTTGGTTTTCTCTTCTGCAAACAGCAATTGATGCTAGATCAATTGTTAATTTTAAAATGGAGATTGATAACCAAAGGTATTAAGGGATATGGGCCAAAGGCGGGTATATGGAGTTAGGTTGCAGATCAGCCATGATCTCATTGAATGGCGGAACAGGCTCAAGGGGTTGAATGGCCTATTCCTGTTCCTATGGTTCAGCATCCATTTTTTCACCCTCACGCTGCTGAGAAGCGCCTTGAGTTGTTTTTCTACGTTAAAGGCTCTGCATAAATGCAAGTTGCTGTTTTTTTAAAATTCCTGGACAAATGCTGAGCTTTGTGAAAATCACCTTTGTGAAATTTGTGAAAGTCTGTGAATGACTTCATGAAATTTTATAGTGTATGGAAACACAGGTCTTCACTATGCCCAAGGACAACAGATAATAGTTCTTTGACAGTTTCGGTGCATGCTCGGTCGCCAATAATTGATCATGTGCTGAGCAAAACAACAATTAAGCCCTTTATGAGGGATATAATTGCTCCCGTTTTCACCATAAGTTCCAGTGTAAAAGCCCATAGAAAGTCTGTGGGCAAGAGTAAGTGTAATGAAAGGCTAGCGCCATTCATTCGCCACTGACCACAAAATCCAGGCCAGTGAAATAAAATAAACTAAGATAAACCATGAATAAAAAAATGTTCGAACATTTCTACATTTTGCAGTGGAATTGATGCAAAATGAAGCTAAACATATCGAGATGAAGTCACTCTTGTGTCCAAGACTCACGTTAATTATCTATGCATTATGACACAAGAGATTTGCTAAGTTGGAGGAAAAGAGGGGAAAAAAGTACATTTTAATGGTAAATGACCTTAGCTCATTCACAATTCTAATTAGGGTGGAGTTGTCCTTTAACAATCTCAGAGTAAGTGCTGATTGCCTTAGGATATCATTTAAGCAATAATGGATGTGCTTGAGATCTGTCTTGCCAAATTTAGGACACCCTGAATGACTAAGGGAGGAGATAAAAGATTTAGTCTGTCAATCTTCCAGTCTATTCTCAGTTTCACCAGATTGGACATGCTTCCATTTATTTCAGGGCATTTTTTTTACTCTATCTAAAGCAACATTCATCTTTGCAATATAGAGCTGTGGGGGTGGGACAGGAAAGTAGGTCATTCAGTCATCAAATACAAAGGGCTGGGTTATCAATCGGGGCCTGCTTTTGGCAAACAGCTCTGGGCTCTGGAAGAGCTCAAAGTAGACAGTTTGAAATCAGTGTCAGGACTTGCAGCCAGTTGTATGGATAGCTAGCTTAAAATTTTCAGTTAGTGCGTAATTAGGAGCTAATCAGGTCTGATCTTAGTTTCAGGTTCAATCTTTTATCATTTCTGCTACCCTCTTTAGTTCCTATTGCATCAAGTAACATTCGTGTTTAAGGTGCTGGGTGGACAACCTACTTCTAATGCCACTGTACTCATTGGCTGCTATAGGATAGCTGAATGTGACCTTGGATAACTTACCTGCAATTTTACTTCCTCTCTTTCCTTCCCCAGACAGGCTGGTCAAAATCAATAGCTTATGCTGTGGGGAATCACAACCATGTGCTAATTAGTGTCATATATTGATATACCATCTCACTCGGCAACCAAACTGCCTTGGGATCCCATGGTTTGATTTTACTTGAACTGAATATTTATGTTCAGGCTGGTTCTCTATGGAAAGTTACAAAATTATTCTGGAAAATTCAGTTAAAGTTATTTCATTATATATTTATCCTTTCATTTTTTTAAAATTAGGTCCAGCAATGTGAAATTGTCTGCCCCACCAACTTCTCTGTGGTCTGCACACTGCTGCTCTTTATTCTGAGTGGGCACCTCTACCAGCATGAAGTGTTCCATCTAATGGTCCCAGCTAAGAGCTGTCAGTACTCTCATAATGACAGCAACTAGTTGCACTGTTAGTGGAGGCAAGAATACATAAATCAGGCCCTTCCATAAGATATCTACACCGGAAATTTCCTCAGGGGTTCTTCTGATCGGTTGCTGTAATTTTGGAAGAAGCTTATCAAGTTTGTGCATTCATCCAGAGTTTCTGCTACTCTTCCGCTGATCAGGAGAACTGCTGAGGAAATTCCCAGTGCTAATTTCCTACTGTTAGAGTCACCAGGCATCAGGAACCTTTGAGAGCTTTCCAAATGGAAGCCAATTACTCAGTCTCACATGATAATATATGATCATATTAATGTCACATGATCAGTCGCTCTATGCTGTTATAAAGTTTGGACCAACAGCCCATTAAAATACAGGGGGAGGGATTCTGTTGCATGCAGTTAAAGTGTTTCATTGAAAATTATGTCTGAATTGTGTATATTTACCACCGTCAAAGGCAAATTGTTGGTTCTTTACCTGTAAATCCTTTAGAAAATAAAACTCTTCCTTATCTAAAGTCTCCTTGTATATTCTGTCTTGTCAATGTCAAGCATTTGTGACCATAGCACTCCACTGACAGGAGAGCGTTAGATATCTTCTGGGGATACATAAACCTAATTCAATTGTGATTAATTACTGCACGGGGACTACAAGGACACATTGGCCTGGATTCTGCGGTCAGCGGCGAACAAACGGCGCCGCCGTTCATTACACTTACACTTGCCCGCAGACTTTCTATGGGTTGGAAGTTGTGATAATTAGAGAGCCAAACGAGCATGCCCTCCACAGGGGATCTGGGACCTATGTAAGCAGGGCAAGCAACGACATGACTCTTGAACCAATCAGATTGAAGAATCCTTACTGAGACAAGCAGGGGAAAATTTTAACCCCCCAAAACAGATGGGCTTGGGTCAGGTAGGATGTTAAAATGTAAAAATTCGTAGATTCATAGCATAGAAGGAGGCTTTTGGCCCATCATGCCTGTGTCTTTGAAAGAGCTATCCAATTAGTCCCACTCCCCTGCTCTTTCCTCATAGTCCTGCAATTCTTTCCCCTTCAAGCATTTATCCAAATCTCTTTTGAAAGTTACTATTGAATCTGCTTCCACCACCCTTTCAGGCAGTGCATTCCAGATTGTAGCAACTCGCAATGTAAAAAAAATTACCGAGTGACTGGTTCTTTACTGCCCATCGCTTAGGTTGCAAGATGTAATTGTCTTTCGAAGTACTGTGTTTCTCCTACATGAACACCACCTGGGTTTAATTGCTGTTTTGTCTGAGATTTTTGCGAAGGGTACAGCACCAATGATTGACAGTGGGTCTTCTTGGTGGCCAACATGATGAACAGAGGTCTCTGATCGTAACTATATCGGATTTGAGGTAGTGACCTGTGGTCAGCCTGTTTCAGTCTAATAGCCAGCAGCGTAAGAACTGTGTCCTTTAAACTTTAGCGCCGGCAAAGCAAGGAACCTAGAGCAAATTTAGGTACAGTAAGTAAACGTCTCTTAAACATTTAGACAGAAAGTACTGCTAACTATTTGCCTGCTTTTATTTGACAATTCGCCACTTCGCGCTTTTACCGTCCACTGCTTCTAGCGGGCAAATCGCATTAATACCAACGCACCCGCTATAAGCGGTGAGGACTGTAAATGGTGTTTACACCATTTTTGGGGGGGTTTTGTGGCTCTTCTACGAAAGAGAATATCATGGAGAAAAACCAGGAGAATCTCAGCAGAATTCACCCCCTCAATCTTCAAGATCAAGCCAGTGATAGAAAACTGTAGTCAAATCAGAGCATTGAGGGACTGGGACTGTTTCTACTGGAGCAGAGCAGGCTAAGAGGAGATTTAATCGAGGTTTTTAAAAAAAATTATGGAAGTCTTCCCCTATTCTCCCTAACAAAATCTATTTCTTCTGGTTGGGGAATCACACAGTCTCACCCAGTTACAACAATGTACGGCACCTGACTTATGTTTAAACATCGATAAACACTAGTTAATTAATGTGAGTTTAATAAGAAGTTAGTCATAAACCTATGACATCCTGCGGGCGGATGCCTCTGACTGGCAAAAAATTATGAACCTACCTGATGGTTCTGGATCCATAGACACTCGCCCTTTAGGCGTAGACAGAGAGGCCCAAGTATCCCCGGGGTGCAGGCAGTTCACAAACGGCCTTGGGATCACGTGGGCCGGCCCAACCAATGAAAGAAGGGGGATTCATGCTAATAGGGATTCCGTACGCATGAATGGGGATCACATTAAAAAACACATTTACATAACAAATACATTTTAAAAAATTACATATTTAAAATTAATTAAAATACAATTTAATTAAACATTTAAAACAAAAATTTAAATTTTTGAAAAATAAATTTAAATGTTTTAAAGGGGCTAAAAATAACCGTAACTTATTTTACAGGTGTTTTAATGTTTAAATAATTGAATTTTTAAAAAAAAAATATTCATTTGAACTCTTACGCTGGTAAAAGTAGGCCTTACGCCTGCTTTTACCAGGCGTAAGAATTTCACGGGCATTCACTGGGCAGTATTTGGGCAAATAGTGCAACTCTCCACCCGTGGAGGCCCTTTTCCCGGGATTGCGGATGATCTGTCAAGAAGATTCTTGACAGGTTGCAAGTTCCGGGTTTTCACTCATGCGCTTCGCGCGCGAAAACCCGGTACTTGCGCTGTCCTTACGGGCGTGGGTACACCATGTACGCACCTGTAGGAGCCGCAAAATATGGGCCAATGACAATGTATTCTGATTGACTAAAAAATATAGCCGGTACAACAAATTGATAACATATCCAGAACAATGTTGCAGAACCTTCCTGGGAGCATGAACCAATATATATTTTGCCAAATTATTGGTCATGTTAAAGAAAATGGAACCACTGATAAACCCCGCCCACAAAAAAACTGAAGATGATCAATGAAGCTGTTTAAAATCTACCTATCACAATATTTTGCTAACATCATGAATGAGATGAATCATTCCTCTTTATATATTAAAATGTTTTCTGCATGTAATGACTGTTGGATTTTTTGTCTGTCAATTTTCTCAGATTTTATTGGTCTGACATCTTTCTGTGAGAGGACTGTCAGACAATATAGTGCGCGATATGACATATATTTGCTGAGGTATGCCACAAATCTTAAACAACTGGAATAGGCAGGGTGACTACCAAAATAAATCAACAACCCTTTTGACCGTATCAGTACTCTTGTACTTTATCTTCCTGTACCCTCCACCCCACCCCCCAACCCCGCCCCCTCACCCGCATCAGAGTTGTTCATTTGGAGCGCCCCACTGATGTGCAGTTTTCAACCGTGGGTACGCCCTCGGCCTGTACTCCACACCTGGGTCTGATCATTAGCCCCGTCTCTGCTCCACCTCTCGGCCTGCAGCGCTAAGGGAACACAAAACTTTGGATGTTTGTTCAGCCTGTCTATTTGTTTCTGTACTCCGTGCTGTCGAAATAAATAAAGCCAAGCGAAACAAATTCTCCATCTTTATTTCATCAGCATAGTACAGACTGTGAGAGGAAAAGAGCAGACGTGGACATATGCTCTTGACAGGGGAAAGGAGTCAGACTGCTTTGAGAGGGCAAGAGGTGGGTAGAGAGACCCTCTTGAATGCAAGGAAAAGGAGTGAGAGACAATCTCTCTCTGCTGGGGTCCGTGAAGGTTAGTTCTGTTGGGGGCACAATGGGAATGTAATACTATAGTTTAATTGTATGCTGTATAGTATGCTAATTTAGTTTAATACAGAAATCATTAAAAATCTGAAGTGTTTCCTCAGAAACTCAATTTCTTTCAAAACATCTTTCATTATAAAGGTTAACATTCTCATCAAAAGTTCATACCCATCAAGTTTTCGTACAGACTCACATTTATGAAGTGCGTGGGAGATGTTTATTGACTTGTACACAACCTGTTTCGTGAGATTCTCCCTTAATTATAGATAGACGAGACTAGAAATGTCTTTCAAACACTCAAACGCAGCAGTCCCATGGTGTTTTGCTTATATAACAGGCATTAATGTTATTTGCTCTATTTGTTATTAATGTAATCTGCATATGCAAATTAGACAATTATTTAGCAAAACTTTCTTCACTTTACTCGAACACTTGGAGTGAGATTATTGATTTACTCCATTTTAATGACTTGGATTAGTGCCTGCCAATTAAGCATAATTAGTATAAATTAGTATATTTATGATGTTCTTCACAGGCTAAAATGTATTTCCTCCAAGTTTCCTGAAATTTAAGCATACAGGAGAAGTCTATTGATATTTTGAAACTAACCTGATTTGAAAATGGTTTTAAATACCATATTTAATTGATATGTTTCAGCTTAAAGAACACTCCCTTCACGTTTTCTAAAGATGAGAGCCTGAAATCTGAGGGGGTGATTTTGCCAATGGGGATGTGATGGAGGCGGGACTGCTGCTTATCGGGTTTTAGTCCTGCCTCCATCGACGTCCGGCCAACCCACGCTATTTTCCCTTGATTGACCTTGTTAAGCCTCCCCAGGGCTGGCAAAATTGCCCCCTAAGTCTCTGTTTGGACAAGATTGAAGCAAAGTTGAGGTAGAGGCCCTGGAATTTGGAGCACAACCCAAGAGCACCCAGTTTCTGTGCCATGTAGATAGAAGAACAAATTCTGATTGGGGTGAGATGGGACAGAACTTCATCTGCCTGCTTTCCTATGTTCTGACAGAAATTTGTGCATGTGTCTGCGGTGTTTCTGGACAGCCTCGGGAATCCCACCAGATGCAACCAACCGTACCAACATCTTCAGAAATGTGGGCCCCACAACGAAAGAATTGATTAAATTCTGGGCCTGCGAGTATGGTATCGGAAAAGAAGCTCTAATATGCATCTTTTACCTTTGCTCTGATGAGGACCATTGCACCACTACAGTAGCAGGTACCTGCCCTCAATATGATAATAGCCCTGTCCCCGGGATTTGAGTTGGGGTCATGGTAGACTTAAAGAGCAGGTGAAATTCCGCCACACTGTATTTGCCGTGGTGCAATGGCATTATCAGAACTTCTACCTTTTTTTTTAAACTTAAAGGTTTTAAATCTCCCCCACACCCAGCTGAACAGTCTTTAAAGGCCTAGAAATTCGATTAAGCTGAAAAACGGGCGCAGGGATTGCGACGTGAACTTCGGCCTCCTGCTGAGCGCACAGCCTGTCAGCAGTGCTTTCCACGCTAGGCTGTGCGCTCTTCTCATGATAATTAATAATAATTAATAATAATAAATAATAATCTCTTTCTGAACTGGCGTGTGGCATATCTCGCATCGCGGCGCCCGCGCCTGTTTTTTTTGTGCTATCAAATTTCACCCCCAAAGATTATTCAGGGGTGGTGGGAGCTGTGTCAGGGAGATATAAAACATTTTTTTAAAATACCTTTCTATTTTCTTTTATCTTAGGGTTCTCCCTGGGATCCTGTAGTCCACAAAGGGTCCTGGAGCAAGCCCACCACCAGCTTTCTTTCAGGCACCCAATGGAAACTGAGGCAGAATGGCAGAAGCGCCTCGTCCCACCTCATTAACCTTCTTACAATGAGCCTGCATCTACTATAGTCTGAGGCCCAGTTACATCATACAGGGGAAGCCCAGGAATGCAGGGCTCCTTTGTGGGTACGGAAACCTAATCCACCACATCTTCGCCCACATTGCTTCTTCATTGCACCTGGGAACTAAGGCCGCGAATTTAATAGAGGAGGCGGGTTGGAGTCGGGTTGCCTCGTGGGCAGGTTCCACTCCCGCTTCCGGTTTCAGCCGCTCCCGATTTCCGATTTTAGTTTAATAGCCCTAATTAGTCCCGTCGTGCGTGCTTTTCTGTTGTTCTCCACTGATGATGTCATTGCTGCAGTTGTTTTTAAAGGGCTCATGTAGCCTCAGCTTCTCATTTCTCCTTTCTGCTGCTGCGTGAATGGGCCCAGGTTACAATGACTGCTGCCAAAGCCAAGGCTGCTCCAAGGTTCAATGAGGACTCGCTCCAAGCTCTTGTGGAGGGAGTAAGAGGGCGCAGGGGGATTCTGTTCCCTCCCGATGGCCGGAGGAAGCCTCCTCAGCAAACAAAGGCAGCCTGGCTGCACATTGCTGAGGAGGTCAGCGCAAGGTCCTTATGTTCACGCACCTGGGTCCAGTGCTGAAAACGGTTTAATGATCTTCTGCGATCATCAAAAGTGAGTATCACATCACTCTTACCTTCAATCTGCTTCCCTTCTCTTCTCATCACCAGCACTCTGCTTTGTAAGCCTACTCCTCCACATCCCACCTTGCCCTTACTTCCCTTGCACCCTTACCTATCCATCTCTCTCTCTATACTGAATCACTTCACCATCCTACTATGCAATCCTCACACTCGCTCTCACTGTTATGCAATGACAGCAACTAACAACGCACAGGGAGGCAGCTTCCTCTTGGCACCTCACTCCATCTTGGTCTCCCTCTAAGCTTCGATGTTATGGATTCTTCACAGTCACTCCATCACTCTCGCTGAAACTCCACTTGTGTCCCTCCTTGCAGGTAAAGATAGCCCACAATAAGAGGCAGAGAGCGAAGACAGGAGGCGGCCCACCATCCCTGGCGAATTTGACAAGTGCTGAGGAGGCTGCACACGAGATCATGGGAGGTGGCGAGGAGCTGAAAGTGGGGGATGGAGAGACAAACGCACTAGAGAAGCTGGTGACAGAATAGATTTTCAACCCTCGCATTTAGATTTCATGATTGACTGCGTTGGCATATGATGTTCATACAGATTGACTTTGGATCATCTGCACAATAGGATGTGGCTACTACCTAAAAATCAGATGTCTAACTCATGCCTTTACTCTCCCACAGGACCATCGAGAACCCCCCTCCCCACTGTCCAGGAGGAAGAGCCGGACGACTCCTCAGAGGAACATGCAGCCTCTGAGGGAGCAGCGTCACCAGGACTCAGTGCACCCAGCACCAGCACAGAAACGCACACCTCGGCGGGGCATTCGCGACATAGAGTAGTGTTGTCACCTGGTGTATCACAGCTCACAAGTGAGCATCAGCTGATGGTGGAGACAGCGACAGCAGTGGAGAGTCCTGGTCGGAGGTCCCAGGACACTCCCAGCTCTGCTCAGCTTCATGTAGACGCTGTGCCTCTGGGGCCATCCAGAAAGAGAGCGGTGCTGGAACTCCAGGAACAAGTGCAGGAGTCTCTGACAGGATTTGCCTCCAGGGTCGCTGTGAGTGTGGAGAGAATGGAGGAGTCCATCTCAAACATGAGCACTGCCTTTGTGGAGGCAATGACACATGAATGTGCTGCCATGGAGAGGGTGGCAATCTCCATGGAGGACATAAGTCGCCAGACTCAGGAGAACATGGTGACTCTTCTAAATAGATGGTCTGCTATGGAGGATAGATGGGCATCTATTGAGGAGAAACACCAGAGGTACATGGACGTCCCCATTATGAAAATTGTCAGTACAGAGACGGGTCCTCATGGCTCCACTGATGTGCAGCAAGGTGTTCTCCAGCCACTCGCTAGCACTGATGTGTGGATGACCCACAAGAGGAATGTTGGTGGCAGACCAACAAGGAAGTGCGGGCTCCTCTCCAAGCGCTCACATGACCATGCCACTGCAGAGCCCTTGGTCAGAGCCCCAGATTCCTCACCCAACTGAGATGGCCGTCTCAGCCCCTGCACAGCCGCAGGAAGAGCAGACTGTGGAGGAACCCTCTCAAGCTCTCAAACCCAGAGGATGCCTGCCAAAGGCGTCTAAGCAGGCGCTGCAGAGAAGTGAGCAAGGTGCCTCCATATCTGCTGGAGCCACAGGGGAAGCACCACGTAGAAGCACGCGTAAGAGGAAGTTAATACACAAATAGTCACAAGGGTAGTCACTTGGGTGTTTTGTTCTGTTGTAAAGTTTCAATTGTCATCCTTTTGTGATGTGATTAAACAGAAGTAATGCCAAAGAGTTGAAGTTCTGTGTAATGGAAGTTGCACATTGGGGGCTCAGGGCGACTTGCATTTGTAATGATGGTGCTGAGAGTGATAGGAAAGCACTGTTTATTAGAGAGATGATGTATGGCATGTTAAGAAGGTTGTCCACACATTCATAGCCATATGTGGTTGAAGCGTAAGCTTATGCGAATCTGGCATGGATTAGTGCATCCCTTGCGTGACGGCCAGCAATGTGGCCGAGTGCTGCTGCATTGGCCACATCCAGCCCTGCAGGGCATGCCTCCTCCTCCTTGTCCTCCACCTCCTCCTCATCCTCCTCAGCCTCCTCCTCGTCCTCTTCCTCCTCCTCCTCCTTGTCCTCCCCCTCTTCTTCCGAGGTTGCTCTGCGCTGAGCCACTTGTTCCTCAGGCAGCGCCAAGCCACGCTGCTGTGCAATGTTGTGCAGGGCGCAGCAGACGACGATGATTCTGAAAACCCTGGCTGGTGCATACTGCAAGGCTCCACCAGATCTGTCGAGGCATCGGAATCGCATTTTGAGCAAGCCAATGGTTTGCTCTATGATGCTTCTGGTGGAAATGTGACTCACATTGTACTGCTCCTCAGCCTCGTTTGATGGCCTCCTCATTGGTGTCATGAGCCACTTTTTCAGGGGAAAGCCCTTGTCGCCAAGTAGCCATCCGGAAAGTTGCGTTGGCGGATTGAAGAGCTGAGGCACAGTAGACTGGTGCAGGATGAAGGAGTCATGGCAACTGCCAGGGTGCTTTGCACAAACATGCATGAGGATCTTCCTGTGGTTACACACCAGCTGGACGTCAAGGGAGTGGAATCCCTTGCGGTTGACAAATACAGTTGGGTTGTGATGGGGTGCCCTAAGGGTCACATGTGTGCATTCTATGACGCCCTGCACCCTTGGGAAGCCTGCCATATTTGGAAAGCCAACCGCACACGCGGTCACACTTGCTTCATCTGTGGAGAAGTGGATGTAATTGTGCGCCTTTGCAAAGAGGGCATCGGTAACCTGCGTGATGCAGGCGTGTGCGGCTGACTGGGAGATGCCGCTGATGTGTGCAGCTGATCCCTGTAAGGAGCCCGAAGCAAAGAAGTGGTGACTTTGACAGCCACTGGTAAGGAGTGTCCACACGCTCCTCTGGGCTCCAGGTGTTGGTGCAGCATTGCACAGATGTCAGCGACTACGTCTCGCGGAAGTCTCAGCCTCCTTTGGCACTGCTGCTCACTCATGTTGAGGAAGCTCATCCTCGGCCTGTAAACCTGGTGTTGGGGTATCTCCTGCGGCGAGGTACAGCCCTGCGCTGACGCCCTCTGCCCTGTGCATCATCGGGTGGGTGAGGAGAAGGTTGGCGCTCCTGCTGTTGGTGCTGCTGTGCCTGGTTCTGCTGCTGCCACAGCTGCTCTTCCTCTGAATCTGATGACCAGGATGAGAGGATATAAATGGTTCCCATCCCGCTGGTATATATCTCAGTCGAGGAATGGAGGTTGTGTGCGCTCAGACAAAGCACCCAGAGGGTATTCCAAGGAGGTCACACAGCAGATGGATTTCAGCCTCAACACTCACAAGATTAGTAGAGCTGCAAAATGCCTCCCAAACCTCAAAGCACTAAGTTGTGGCATCTGAAACTGAGAGATTGCAGGACCGCTTTTAAGCTGAACGAGCAGCTGGCAACAATTCAGGTCTTCGCTAAACCCGGCTCGATTCACCAGGCGTGTTTTTCTGAAGGCGGGCAGCACGCAGAAAAAGCTGCAAAATCCGATCAGGCAGTTAAAATAAGATTATCCAGGCAGTTAACAAGCTGTTAACTGCCTTAAGTGCCTCTCCCGCCATTTGGTCCGGTTGGGAGCCGCTGACCCGACACTTGCCAAAGTCGCGTGGAGGCGGGATGGAGGCGGGTTCACAGCCCGCCATCAATTTGTTAGATTTTCGCTACTGACCCGCCTCCAAACCCGCCCTCTAAGGTCTATTCATTTTGCGGCCTTAATGCTCCCCAGACAAAAAAAGGAGGGAAATGTGCCCTGATCTGTGTTGCGTCTTTTCCAAGGTCACCATTTTCTACCGTTTGGTGCCTAATCTGCGCTCACTTTCTTTGGTCAAGTAGCTAATTTCTGGTTGCAAAAGCAAGAATTTTGAATTATGCTCATTTAGTTCACATTAGATAGCTTAATTAATAAGTGAGCATTGAGTGTTAGCAACTGGGCTATAACTGAATGCAATTATCTCCCAGTTACTGCCCAAAATGGCTTTATACCTGCAAATTGGACCCAAAGTAATTGAAATTGTTGAACTGAGCATATTTGGTCAGTATGGCATGGTATCAAAAGTATTCTGAAAGCCACAGTCTGATCACAACCTGAGTTTTGAGTTGATGCTTTTGGGGGAAGTTCTCTACATTTTGAATGTTAGTGTTGCATGGAATAATTTTTCCACTCTTTGTATCGTTAGTCAACATCAAACACTTGTAATTCAGGCTTAGCTTGAACAAGACCGAGGGTTAATCTTCTTCTGCTCTGTATGAAATACACACCTACCTTGATTCTAATCTGAGAAGAACATTTCCTACTACACCAGTATGACATTTCCATTCCCTTCATCAGCCAAAGTAGACTTTTATCCCATCAGTCTGAACTGGATTTGACTCCAAGTCCAAGCGGTGAAATGACATTGGTTCTTACCGATTTCATTAACCTGATCTTTATCGTGAGACCATTCTATTTTCTATTTGTTAAGTGCTTACCCGTGGCTGTTTGGATAGTGAGAGAGTATTGCTATTTGTGCTGATGTATGTGCCACAGTAGGGCAGGGGTAGAAACAGATCAAGTCAGGCAGCAGCTGTACATGTCATCCTGGGATGAAAGCCAGAGACGACAAGTAAATGAAACAAGAAGGCCATTTATAATTGTTTATTTATAAAATGGAGTCATTCTGAGTAGCTTGATTTAATAGATGTTGATATCATGAAATATTATATCATAGAACTAATTAAGTGAAAGAGATTTGAAGATTAAAAGTCACTATCCATACCCTTCTTTAAAATAAATGGGAAATTATCATTACCGTTTAACAATGGCCCAAAAATTCGGCCGAGAACGGGTGAGTACTCAGTGCGTACTCACCCGTATTCGTTCCCGAAGTGCCGGTTTCCTGCATGCACTGCGCATGCGCGGGAAACCGGCACTTCCGGTATGGTGAAGGGGGCGGTTCCTAGGTGAACCGCGTGTGCGCTAGAGGCTGCGCGCACGCAGCACACTTAGGTTTTTTTTCAGGTTTCAACGCGAGGGTAAGTATGGAAGATTCTACACAAGTAAAAAGGAGGCGTAAGACCCCTTTTGAACAAGGTAAGTAGTTAATTAAGTATAATTTTTAATTTTTTTCAACAGGTTTATCTTTTTTAGAGACTTTAAAGAAAGGTAAGTTTATTTTTATAACTTTTAAAAAATGTATTAATTTTTTCAAAAATTTAATTTTTTTTTAAAGTGGTTAATTTATTTAACTATAGTTATTTTATTAATGTGATGTTTTTTTTAATTTATTTGAGGTTTAGCTGTTCTTTTGGGGCCTCTTTCAATTCACAGATTTGACAGGTCTCCTGTCAAATCTATGAATGAAAGATGGTCTGCTGCCATTGGCTCTCCATGGTCCACGTGATCCCAGGAGTCGCATCGCACTAACTGCGCCCCTGGGACACGCACACACTGCGTGCCGGCACTAGGGAGAGGCCCAGGACCCGAAGTTCCTGCGGGGGCAAACAAGGACGGCAGACGCGGTAGGTGATATCGCGTGCGATCCTTACCCCCGCGGCAAGCCTCCGAGTCAAATTTCTGGGCCATTATATTTTCTTCCTGGTATTGTTGATTTAAAATAAATATCTATTTTAGTTTGATCATTGAGTACTAATGCCATCATTGGGTGAACAGGTTTAGAGTAGTTTAACTCTGAAAGTGAGAAGGGGGTGAATTGACTATTGCGATAGAACCTGGAATTTTTGAATTTTAACTGTATAGGTTAAACTTTACAAGGCACCACTTGCTTGATGGGAGCGTGAATTGGAGAATCAGAGTCAACGTGCTTGAAGCACGGTACTCTGAATCTTCCGGTATTTAGTCTATATTATCAGCAATCGGTCATATGATGTATTGGGTGTGCTGAATTCTGTGAGTGATTCTCCAATCTCCACTCTTATTGAGCTAGGCTCCAAGCTGCCAGCAGATTATCACACAATCTATCCTTACACACAAACTCTATTTATCCATCACTTTCAATCATGATTTCTTTATCTGCAATTTTTTAGGAGCAGGTGAACCACTCAAATTGTTCAAAACACTTGTTGAAAATGTTTCAATCCACCATTCCCCCTGCCCCACCCCACCCCCTCAGCTCCCTAACGACTGGCTCAAAATAAGCTTTCTAGCATAATAAAAGGATTAAAAAATTGCAATAACAGGATTAATCTTACCTATAAAATTGTCTTTGTGTTTTTGAGAATCTCTGTTAACATTCTTACTTGAAAATGTCAGTCCCTCTTAAAAGCTTGGGTTTGCAGTTGATATTTTCCTCAAAGCTTGCACACCTGGAAGCAGCAACTATACCTAAGCCTTCAATTCTCAGCATGTCATTGCAAGGGCATGTGCAGAATCTCCCAGTATGCATCAATATCACTGTGTACAATGTGAAGCGTATCTTTCCTTATGCTGTGTAGGATTTTAGAGTTTTTTTGATTTTGCCCAAATAATTTGAAAACAAGATGGTGAATGAATTTTAAAAGCCTTTTTCAGGTAAAGTTTCAGATTTAAACTATTAATAAATGGTTATTTTTTATTTCGGACTCGCTCAGAAAAATAAATGGAATGATTACACCAACTGGGCAATGACTGTTTGCAGGAAATGTATTTATTTTTCTCAGTACCAATGTTGAAGCATAACTTTCTCAGCCTATAGCAGTATTTGAGTTTGTTTTTGCAAATGATTTGAAAATAAGCTGGAAGATGAATCTAAGAAGCTTTTTTGAATACAAACTTTACGTTAAAACTGTTTTCATCTTACTTTTTGACCACAGAATCTTGCTCAGAGAGAGACAAAGGCAAATGATTTACAACATCTCTGCTTTTATTTGTTTATACTTAAAATCCAAAGTAATAATTAGGAACACAAAAGATTTAATTTTGTAATTGTGCTAGTTATTTCACAATATCAAACCCCAAGAGCTTCCTCCCGCTATGTTATCAGACCAGGCAGCTGCCTTCCTTTATTACTGCCGAATCTTCAAGATCTTTCCCTCTCTCCGATACGACCATATTTGTAACTCACCATAATTAAAGAAAAGAAAAACTTGCATTTATATAGCGCCTTTCATGACCTCAAGACATCCCAAAGTGCTTTACATCCAATGAAGTACTTTTTGAAACGTAGTCACAGTGTAGGAAACGAGGCAGCCCATTTGCACACAGCATGATCCCACAAACAGCAATGTGATGACCAGATAATCTGTTTTAGTGATGTTGGTTGAGGGATAAATATTGGTCAGGACACTTCGAAATAGTACCATGGGATCTTTTACGCCTACCTGAGAGAGCAGACCTTGATTTAATGTCTCGTCCAAAAGACAGCACCTCCAACAATGCCGCACTCCCTCAGTACTGCACTGAAGTGTCAGCCTAGATTTTGAACTCAAGTCTCTGGAGTGGGACTTAGAACCCACAACTTTCTGACTCAGAGGTGAGAGTGCTACCCACTGAGCCACAGCTGTTTAGGCTGGTCTTATCATGTTGCTCTCTTCTACTGAAGGTGCTGCTTGATGCTTGCATTAATGGTTCTAGGGCACAGGTAGCCTCCTGGCCCCTCACCTACTCTTGATGTGTCAGTTGGGATTGTGAGGATCAGCCGACAATTTAAGTGGAGGGCACATCACTGCTGAGTTTGATCCTTATCTGACGGCAGCACTGGAAATTGATATTGAACACGACCACTAGTGGTTTTTCCCCTACCTAGCCCAGTGATACTGAGGTCAGTTGTAATAACCCCACTGCTGATCTGAGTGAGATCAACCTACTCAGCACAGACTGGAGTTCACTGTCTGATTGTGGTTTTATTTGCCCTCTGAACAATGGTACACATTATTTTTTTGAAGGGCGTCAGCAGTGATGTTGCTGTCTTTTAATAATGGAATTGCTGGATTTATTTTGTAAAAAATTCTGATTTAAAAACTCATTCCTCTTTGAGTAAGAAAATTTGAACATGCTGCGGTTTGGGTTCAATACGTATTGCAAAATGACTGTGAAAAATTGCCATATATATAACTTTATAGGTTATATTAAAAAAAAGCCATTGTGCATTCTCTTTAGAGCATCACATACTTACAGGAAGAGAGCTGCCATGATTTCAATGCAGCCATTAAGTCAACAAGCTGGCGGCTGGAGTCAAAAGTGACACATGCTCCTTGACAGCCTCAGTTCTCAATGGACGTTAGTCCAAAACACAATATTTTCGCAGTGTTGTAGGTCTGACTTGTGAAGTAAGGACATTTTGGCAATAAAAATGTCACCTGGCATACAAGTAAGTGCTACCCTGAGATCCACTGATCAGGTAGCTCCAGGAGGTCTCCAGTGAAGAGACTCAGCTTAAGGTGTTCAGTGCTGTCAACCAGAATAGCATAGGAAATGTTGTAGGCTTTGCTTTAGTCAGGCATCACTATAATGACTACAAAAATTTAAAAATACCTATATAGCTTTTAATATTATTGATGTTTATATTATCGGCCTCAATGCATGATAGACAAATTCTACTTTTCTAATGCGTTGGTATTATGCATTTTCGCTTTCTTGTTACAGAAATCCGTCCTGATCTTTTTCATTTCACTTAAGTATCTTCTGCCTTGTGCTTTAATCTGCAATTCACTCAGAATGTTATACAGCCATAATATAATTGCACTGAGCATTTTCATAAATTAAAGTATAAGCTTGTGGGTTTGTAAGGATGAGCCTGAATATTAAAGGAGCTAGGGTTAGTAACATTATGAAAATTGCTCCCGGGAATTTCTCAAGGATTAGATAAGATTACGTGATTGGCTGCTTTGCATGCTATTGAGGGTTGAATTTTTAGCATTAGGTTCTCTGGAGATTCACTGGGGTTAGGTGGTGATAGGTTCCAAAACCATTAATAGTGGGGCAGTAGTTCACTTAATTAGTATTGGAGGATAGTTATGGTGTAGTTGCAAGTGTCAGGACCTATACACATTATCTGAAAGGAACACAATTACGAAAAGAAAAAGAAAGACTTGCATTTATATAGCACCTTTCACGACCACCGGACGTCTCAAATCGCTTTACAGCCAATGAAGTACTTTTGAAGTGTAGTCACTTCAAATGTGGGAAATGCAGCAGCCAATTTGAGCACAGCAAGGTCCCACAAACAGCAATGTAATAATGACCAGATAATCTGTTTATATTATGTTGTTTGAGAGATAAATATTGGCCAGAACCACAGGAATAACTCCCCTGCTCTTCTTTGAAATAGTGCCATGGGAACTTTTACGTCCACCTGAGAGAGCAGACGGGGTTTCGGTTTAACGTCTCATCTGAAAGACAGCACCTCCGACAGTGCAGGATTCCCTCAGCACTGCACTGGAGTGTCAGCCTAGCTTTATGTGCTCAACTCCCTGGAGTGGGACTTAAACCCACAACTTTCTGACTCCGAGGCAAGTGTGCTACCAACTGAGCCACAGCTAACACATGTTTTGTTCTTTGGAATTCAACATGTAAATCAGCAATTGCAATGGGCAAGTAAAACTAGTAAACGAGTAATGCAAAATGCAATATCAGTTTAATGTGGAATAAATAGAGATGACTTAATAGAGGTCTTTAAAATTATGAAAGGTTTTAATAGAATAGACACAGTGGCCGGAATTTTGCCTACCTGGGTGGGTCTGGTGTGGGCGGTGTCCGTGGGGGGTCGCGACCCCGCTGGCTCCATCCCGCTGTTGAAAATGAATTTACCTTAATAGGGCCTATTAAGCCCCGCCTAGCGCATTATCCGGCCCAATGAGATGGAGCGGGTCTCGTGACGTCATTCATGACGCGTTTTCAGCTGGGATATTTAAAGGGACCATGTCCACATTAGATTTGATGTTTAATGTAACATAGTGCTGTCAGTGTACTACAGCATTGGAGTGCTGCAAACACTGACAATCACTGCACAGAGGCAGAGGGCTGCACCCAGGTTCTCCCATGACTCCCTCCATATGCTTATGGAGGGAGTCAGAGCACACAGGGAGATCCTCTTCCCTTCCCATGGGCGGAAGAGACCTCCCCAGGAGACCAAGACAGCTTGGTTGCAGATTGCAGAGGAGGGCACAAGCAGGGATGTGCTCAGGAGGACCTGGGTGAAGTGCCGCAAACATTCCAATGATCTCATTAGATCAGGAAACGTTAGTACAAACCCACACTCAATTGCATCCTGCTGTGCCTCTTATCACATCCCCATCACTCTGCCTTCCCAACCCTAGTCCTGCTCATCCTTACTCACACCAACATAACTTGCACCTCCACCCATCCCTCTCTATCTACATTATCGCATCCCCATCTCACTAGCCACACCTCACACTCGCCCTCATCCTAGTGCAAGCATAACAACTAACAACACACAAGGGTGTTTTATCCAATGTTTATGTATTGTTTCTGTTAATGTGGTGTCAAACATAACAATCTTTATTTTCAACACATGGACTGATCTGTGTGCTCCTTTGGAAGTGGCTTAGCGAGTTGCAGTGAATGGTGAGGCATAACGGTACCCCCTGCAATGGTGATGAGTGTGAAAGGAATGGCTTGGGCATTATAGGGATGCTTTATGGTGTTGGTGTGGAGTGGTGCCAACCTGGCGCATCATGTGGCAGCCATTTGGGTGTACAGCGTAAAGTTAACTAAGTCTGGCCATCCCTGGCCTCCCAGGCAGTAATGTGGTCGGGTGCTGATGCCCTCTGTCCATGCAGTATCAGGCGATTGCGGAGAAGGTTGGTGTTGTTGTTGGTGCTGTTGGTGTGCCTGGTGCTGCTGGTGTTGGGACTGATCGTGGTCCAATTCTGAGGACCAAGGTGAGACAGTATAAACAGCACCCATGTTGATGGAATAGATGGCAGGTGAAGTACAGATGACAGAAGCATTCTGTCAATGGTGAGAGAGGTTCTTCCAATGAGGTGACACTGGATGGAGACTTTGCTGGAAACATCTGCAGCCTGCAGAATCTGTGCTGGAATGGACTGAGCAACAGCTTCTGCCTGAGGAAAGTGATCATCTGTCAGGTGGGAGCTTTTACTGTACATTTGATGCTGTCAAGTAATCAGCTGGAGCAATGGCCATGGAACTCCCGCCTCAGGTTGACAGACGTTGTTCTCGAGCTGCGTGAATCCTGTGGCCATGCGGGGAAATTTAAAAAGTAAGTGAAAAAAGTGCCTGTAAACTGCCTGATAATCATTTCAATTGGGTCCCCCGCCGCTGCCAGTCGGGTTGGCTCCGCGATGACAGAAGCGCCTGGGGGAAAGGCGTGTAGGAGCGGGATGACCGCTGTCAAAAATAACAACTTTCCCACCTGACCGGCCCCTGATCGCGCCCACTACCACCTCAGAAAATTGCGGCCAGTGTTTCCATTTGTGGGGAAGTGCAAAACTAGAGGCCATCAATATAAGATAATTACCAAGAAATCAAATAAGTGGGGGAAAATTTGGTATCGCCCATTTTGGGGTGCTAATATCGTCCGGGCGAAAAGTTTAGCACCCGGCGCTAATTATCACCTTCAACGGCAAAATTCGCCTCTCTCGCCCCTGGAGGTGATTTGAGCGTTAAATCAGGCGCTACACACCTCTCTTAAGGTGCTAACGTCAGGGAGCGAGGCGCTACCTCAGAACGCTACCGAAGCTAAGGCGATGCCAGTTACCATGGAAGCCAGACAGACTGGCGCCATCCAGTTCTTAAAGGGGAGGGGCCATCTTGCTGGCCAGCCACTCCCTGCTTTTTGCAGCCTTGAATCTCGGCCTGGAGAGACCTCAAAAACAATTGTGTTGGAAGCATTAATGGATAGGCCCAGGGAAAGAGCTCGGCGCTTAGGAACCTCAAATGTGGTGCTGAGGGCCAAAATTCCTTATGACAGCGTTAAAACCAAAAATTTTGCCCACAAGAAAAGGCAGGAAGCACCCGCCTTTAAATAGCGCTCCCCCAGCCCCTTCCTGACTTGAAAACGTTCCCCTCTACCTGTCGTTCCTAATGGCAGGCGCTAAGGCAGGGGGCGTGACTCAATATCCGGTCTGGGGCGCTACCGGGGCATAGCACGCTTGACTGACATCACGATCTGCAGGCGCAGGAGATCGTGGTGGTAGTGTATAGCGCCGCCACAAAATGACTGGTCAATTTCGCAAGCGGCACTAAAATCGCTGCGCTTGGGCGCTAAGTTTCTAGTGTCCCGTTAGCGCCCCCCGGAGGCGCTATCAGGAGGCGCTAAGCAACCGAATTTCTCCCCCAAGGAGTTCAGAATAAATTTCTTTACCCAGTGAGTGGTGAGAATACCATAGGGAGTAGTTGAGGCAAATAGTATAGAGGCATTTAAGGGAAAGCTAGATAAGCATATGAAGGAGAAGGGAATAGAGGGTTAATGCTGATATGAGGAAAGACAGGAGGAGGCTCGAGTGGAGCATAAGAACATAAGAAATAGGAGCAGGAATAGGCCACTTGGCCCCTCGAGCCTGCTCCGCCATTCAATAAGATCATGGCTGATCTTGGGCTCAAAGCCACTTCCCCGACCGCTCCCCATAACCTTTCACTCCCTTATCTTGCAAAAAATTGTCTCCACCTTAAATGTATTTAATGACCCAGCCTCCACAGCTCTCTGGAGCAGAGAATTCCACAGATTTACAACCCTCTGAGAGAAGAAATTTCTCCTCATCTCAGTTCTAAAAGGGCGACCCTTTATTCTAAAACTGTGCCCCCGCGTTCTAGATTTCCCCACGAGGGGAAACATCCTCTCTGCATCTACCTTGTCGTGCCCCCTCAGTATCTTATATGTTTCAATAAGATCACCTCTCATTCTTCTAAATTCCAATGAGTATATTCCCAGTCTGCTCAACCTTTCCTCATAAGTCAACCCCCTCATCTCTGGAATTAACCTAGTGAATCGTCTCTGAACTGCCTCCAATGCAAGTATATCCTTCCTTAAATAAGGAGACCAAAACTGTACGCAGTACTCGAGGTGTGGTCTCACCAATACCCTGTACAGTTGTAGCAGGACTTCCCTGCTTTTATGCTCCAACCCCTTTGAAATGAAGGCCAACATTCCATTTGCCTTTTTGATTACTTGCTGTACCTGCATGCTAACTTTTTGTGTTTCATGCACAAGGACCCCCAGGCCTCTCTGAACTGTAGCATTTTGTAATCTCTCTCAATTTAAATAATAATTTGCTTTTTTATTTTTCCTGCCAAAGTTTATAACCTCGCACTTTCCCACATTTTACTCCATCTGCCAAATGTTTGCCCACTCACTTAGCCTGTCTATATTCCTTTGCAGGTTCTTTGAGTCCTCTGCACAACTTGCTTTCCCACCCATCTTTGTATCATCCGCAAACTTGGCTACATTACACTCGGTCCCTTTATCCAAGTCATTAATGTAGATTGTAAATAGTTGAGGCTCCAGCACCGATCCCTGTGGCACCCCGCTAGTTACCGTTTGCCAACCAGAAAATAGCCCATTTATCCCGACTCTCTGCTTTCTGTTAGTTAGCCAATTCTCTATCCATGCTAATATATTACCCCCAATTCCGTGAGCTCTTATCTTATGCAGTAACCTTTTATGTGGCACCTTATCGAATGCCTTCTGGAAATCCAAATGCACCACATCCACTGGTTTACCTTTGTCCACCCTGCTCGTTACCTCCTCAAAGAACTCCAGCAAATTTGTTAAACATGATTTCCCTTTCATAAAACCATGCTGACTCTGCTTGACTGCATTATGATTTTCCAACTGCCCTGCTACTGCTTCCTTAATGAAGGACTCCAGCATTTTCCCAATGACAGATGTTAGGCTAACTGGCCTATAGTTTCCTGCTTTCTGTCTCCCTCCTTTCTTAAATAGGGGTGTTACATTTGTGGTTTTCCAATCCGCTGGGACCTCTCCAGAGTCCAGGGAATTTTGGTATATTGCAACCAATGCATCCACTATCTCTGCAGTCACTTCTTTTAAGACCCTGGGATGCAGGCCATCTGGTCCAGGGGACTTGTCACCTTTTAGTCCCATCGCTGGCGTGGACTGGTTGGGCCGAATGACCTGTTTCTTTGTTGTATATTCTATGTAATCTATTGTAAAATGTTTTAGTTCTGTTTATATGCCTCTCTTTCAGCCCTCTCTTGCTCACATCCTTGTCACAATTCTTTGGTTGCCATCTTGAAAATATCAGTCGGGTGGGATTTAGGTCACATCATTTCAGGTGGTAGTAATCCTATGTATTAGAATGCTTATTAACATTAGATTATTTCTAAAGTGTTTAGTTGGCCACGATTATTGGTAAATTTTATGAATGTCTTTCAGTCGTTTGAAAAATGTAGAAATATTCTGCAACTAACTAGATAGAACATGAACCAATTAAATTCAAAATATTGTTTGAAAATCTTTTCTTGTCTTCTCTTACCTTACTAAAGTTATTTTTTTTTAAACAGTTATATTTACCCACCCATAAGCTTTCATTTTCAGTATTAAAATGCCTTTAACAATGTTTTCTTTCAGAGGTCTGTGCCTATGTGAGAAGCCTAAGCCTTAAATTCATGAGTTTGACACACCAATCACACTCAGCTGGAGAGGCTTACTGTGTTGTAGACTGCAGCTCTCGACCAACATTTGTTCCTACAACTTGCAGAAATTATTTTTGTGATTGGCAAGGCTAACCATTCACACAGCAATGCCAGGACTTGCTATTTGTAAGCCTTAACCTGCTCTTTCACTCCCCTGTATTGAAGGGAAATCACTGCAGGTTAAAATCCCCAGGGAAGCCATTATTAGAAGCAGCTAGAGTAATTTGAATGTCTTTATATATATAATATAGTAAATCAAGGAAAAGCCAGAAATCTTCAACTTTTCCTGAGGCAACTTTTGAAAGGAAAAATGGTGTATGCTATATACTTGCTGTCCTCTAAAGCTGGTAAGTACAGTAAGAAAGCCAAATACACAGCTGAGGAGAAAGCGAGTGAATGAGGACTGACACAGGCAGGAATGACTCAAAACAGGTCTTTATATTTTGTGAAGTATTTCAAGCAAAGTGGGAAGGAGATGGAGGAGCAAATCTGCAAGCAAATTTCAGAAAGATGTAAAAACAATAGAGTAGTGATAACAGGAGACTGCAATTATCCTAATATAGACTGGGGGGTGGGGGGAAAGTGTAAAGGACAACAACAGGGAGGAATGCCTGAAATGTGTACAGGACAACTTTCTTGATCAGTATTTTTCCAGCTCAGCGAGGAAGGAAGCAGTGCTGGATCTAATTCTGGGGAATGAAGTGGGGCAAGTGGAGCATGTTTCAGTGAGAGAGCATTCGGGAAACAGTGATCACAATATCATTAGGCTTAGAGCAGTTCTGGAAAGGGACAAGGAACAATCAAAGGTGAAGATACTCAACTGGAAGAGGGCTAATTTCGGTGAGATGAAAAGCCGATCTGGCCCAGGAGATTGCAAATTCAGATCGGAGTGACGGCTGCCAACGAACTGGAAGCTACCGGAAGCTGCACAGAAGCATTCTGCGCATAAATGTCAGGTTCCAAATATGAAAAGTAACGTTCTCCACAACCGGCAGAGGAGCTGATAGCAATAAGCACACTCGGCGAGAGTACAATAAAACTCTCACAAGCTGGCAACATCCTAATATCACCTTCAAGTCACATTTCCTTGTTAAATTGTACTGGAAGTTTTCGCAGTTCATTCTGATAAACTGATCACACCGCTACCACTCTCTCTCTCTTCTCGCATTCCTTCTCCACCCCCCCTCTCGTTTTCTTCCCCGGTCTCTTTGTCTAGCGCTCCTCTCTCTATCTCTCCACACTGTCTCCACTCTCTTTCTCAATGATCCTTTTCCCAGCTGATTAAATCCTAACATCCTGCGCCTGCATTTTGTACACCAGCCGCGTGTTCAAACCTCAGCAGACAGAGGACCTGATAGTGATAAACACACTCCGTGAGGGTGCAATAAAACTCTCACAAGCTGACAACATCTTAATATCACCTTCAAGTCACATTACATACCTCACAATACCTGAAATTTCCACCCCTCACCTTTCTCTCTCACCAACCTGTGGGAAATCCGATGAGAACAAACAAAAAAACACTGGAACTGCGTGTGGGCAACTACTTTATGTCATTGGCAGCAGTCCCGTCCAATTAAAATTGGCAGGTAAAACAGTAAATGAGCAATGGGAGGCCTTCAAAGAGGAAATGGTTTGGGTACAGACTAGACACATTCCTATGAGGGGAAAGGAAGGGCATCCAAAGCTATAACTCCCTGGATGACTAATGACAGAGAGATTAAACTTAAAATGTAACAGAAAAAGGATAAATGTCAGATTAATAATACAGTAGAATCAAGCAGAATACAAAAAGTGCAGAGGAGAAGTGGAAAAGGAAATACGAGGGACAAAGAGAGTGCATGAGAAAAGATTAGCGGTAACATAAAAGGGAACACTGACGTTTTTTATAATCATACAAATAGTAAAATGATAGTCAAAGAAAGAGTGGGCCAATTAGGGACCAAAAAGAAAATCTTGTGGAGGCAGAAAGCATGGCTGAGGTAGTAAATGTACGCTTTGCATCTGTCTTCTCAAAAGAAGAGGATGCTACCAATGTCACAGTAAAGCAGGAGGTAGTAGAGAAATTGGATAGCATAAAAATAGATACAAAGGAGGTACTTAAAAGGTTGGCAGCACTCAAACTAGAAGTTACCAGGTGCAGATGGGATGCATCCTAGGTTGCTGAGGAAAGTAAGGGTGGAAATAATGGAGGCTCTGGTTACAATCTTCCAATCCTCCTTAGATATGGGAGTGGTGCCAAAGGACTAGAATTTTCACCCCGTTTAAAAAAGGGGAAAGGGATAAACCTCAGGCCAGTCAAGTGGTGGAGAAACTATTAGAGACCATAATCCGAGACATAATTAATTGTCACTTGGAAAAACATGGGGTAATAAATGTCAGTCAGCACAGATTTGTGGAAGGCAAATCATGTCTGAGAAACTTGATTGAGTTCTTTGATGAAGTAACGGAGAGTGTTGATGAAGGTACTGTGGTTGATGTTAGACTTTCAAAAGGCGTTTGATAAAGTGACACATAATAGACTATTTAGCAAAATTGAGGCCCATAGGATTAAAGGGGCAGAGGAAGTGTGAATACAGAATTGGCTAAGGGACACAAAGTAGAGAGTAGTGGCAAACAGTTGTTATTCAGACTGAAGGGAGGTATACAGTAGTGTCCCCCAGGGGTCGGTATTAGGACCACTGCTCTTTTTGATATATATTAATGACCTGGACTTGAGTATGCAGGGCAGAATTTCAAAGTTTGCAGATGACATGAAACTCGAAAACAGTGAGTAGAGTAGCAGACTTCAGGAGGACATAGACAGACTGGTGAAATGGGCAGACACATGGCAGATGAAATTTAAAGCGGAGAAGTGTGAAATGATGCATTTAGAAGGAAGAATGAAGAGAAGCAATATAAACTAAATGGTACAATTTTAAAGGGAATGCAGGAACAGAGAGACCTGGGGGTGTATGTACACAAATCTTTGAAGGTGGCAGGACAAGTTGATACGGCTGTTAAAAAAAGCCTATGGGATCCTTGGCTTTCGAAACAGAGTCATAGGGCTCGATTTTACCAGGCCCGAAGAGGTGGGTTTGGAGGCGTGTGAGTTGTCAAAATCGCAAAAAATGGCGGGTGGGTCCAATCCCGCCTCCATCCCACCTCTGAGCAATTTTCCCACATTCGTGGTTTCAGACCCCGTTTCCATCCCGCCTCTATAGGCCCTTAAGGCCCTTAACAACCAGTTAATTGCCTCTATAATCCCAGTTTAAGAGGCCTTTCTGATTTTAACACATTTCCCCCGTCCTGCACGTCTCCTCTGGAACTCGCCAGTTTACCCTGGCAGCCTCACAAGTGGATGGCTTACTAACAGCTGCAGCTCCACCATTAAAAAGGAGTTTTCACCAATGATCATTTGCAGGTGGCAGAACTTTGTTGTCTCAGGTCTGGGGGAATTTTTAGCAGGCCTACTCATTGTTGTGGAAGTTTGGAGCCTTACACCAATCTCCAGTGTGACCTCCTGGGAAACCTCTCTCCCCACATTGACTGAGCGCTTCCTCAACTGAGGTATATACCAGAAGCATGGGAACCATTTATTTCCTTTCCTCCTGGACATCAGATTTGGACGAAGACCAGCCGTGGCAGCAACAGAACCCTGAACAACAGCAGCACCAACAGCAGGAGAAACAATAGGAGCGCCAAGCTGCTGCTCACCCACCTGAAGCTGCACAGGCCAGAAGGCGCCTGCGCTCGACCATATTGCTGCCCGGGATGCAAGGGATGCACTCATGTTGGCCAGATTTGCTTAACCTGCACAATGAAACACTTTTGCCTCGCACCTTCTTACCAGAGCATTGACAATGGACAAGAACCTGTGGATTCCTATCACTCTGACCACCATACTGACAATTGCAAGTCGCCCTAAGCCCTCAATATGGAAGTCCCATTTGCGAAATGACACGGGTCACAACTTCAACAGTTTGCCATCAAATCTATTTATCATAACAATTCAAGGATGGCTTGTCAAAAATCAATACAACAGAACACCCAAGTGGCTACCCTTGTGACTACTTGTGCTTTATCTTCCTCTTATGCGTGCTCCTACATGGTGCTTCCCCTGTGGCTTCAGCAGATGTGGAGGCCCCGTGCTCTCTTTCTTGCTGCTCCTGTCTCGACACCTTTGGCGATCATCCTCTGGGGTTGCGAACCTGTGAGGGCTCGGCAACAGTCTGCTGCTCCTGCGACTGTGCAGGGGCTGAGACGCCCACCTTAGTTGGGTGAGGACTCTGGTGGGGCTCTGACCGAGGGCTTTGCAGTGGCATGGTCGTGTGAGCGCTTGGAGAGGAGCCCCCACTTCCTTCTTGTCTGCCACCAACATCCCTCTCATGGGTCAGCCCCACTTCAGAGCTAGCAAGTGGCTTGACAGCACCTTGCTGCACTTCAGGGGGAACATGAGGACCCGTTTCTGCACTGGAAGTCCTATTCCACAGGACTTCCATGAAGGTCTGGTTTCTATGCTCAATAGCTGACCATCGCTCCTCAAGAAATGTCAGTCTATTCTGAACAATGACAATGTTTTCAATACCCTGGCGACTAAGCACCCTCCATGGCCGTAGCCATCCTCTCCTCTACCGTAGTTATCCTCTCCTCTACGGTAGCCAGCCTTACCACGGAGGTAGCCATCCTTTCCATGGAGGTTGCCATCCTTTCCATGGTGATGTGTTCATGCGCCAATGCCCCCACAAAGGCTCTGCTCATGTTCGCGATGGACTCCTCCATTTGCTCCACACTCGCAGCGATCCTGGAGACAAAACCTGCCACAGACTCCTGCACCTGTTCCTGGAGTTCCAGCACTGCTCTCCTTCTGGATGGACCCGGAGGCACAGGGTCGACATGCAGCTGAGCCGAGCTGGCAGAGTCCTGCGCCCTCCGACGAGGACTCTCCACTGCTGTCCATGTCTCCACCATCTGCTGATGCTCACTTGTGAGCAGTGATACACCAGGTGACAACACTACTCTATCTCGCGAAGGTCCCACTGAGGTGTGAGTGTCTGCGCTGGTGCTGGGTGTGCTGAATTCTGCTGACGCTGCGCCCTCAGAGGTTGCAGCTTCCTCTGAGGAGTCTTGAGGCTCAGGCTGTTCCTCCTGGACAGTTGGACGGGGGCTCTCGATGATCCTGTGGGGGAGTAAAGGAAAGAGTTAGAGATGTGAGATAAAGGTTGCATGCACATTGAATAGTGCAGATGATCATAAGTTAATCTGTTAGAGCATCAGAATCATTATCAGTCACTCATGCAATGTCAATGAGAGAGATGCTAAACTATTCTGTCACCAGCTTGCTGTGATGCGCCCGTCTGTCCGTCCCCCACTTGCGAATCGTCCTCCACTCCGGCGATCTCCAGGGCCGCCTCCTCCGAAGTGGTGAGCTGGGCTAAAGTGGTGAGGTGGCCCTCCTCCTGTCCTCGCTCTTTCCCTCTTATTGTGGGCTCTCTTTTCCTGCAATGAGGGACACAAGTGGAGTTTGAGTGAGAATGAAGGAGTGAGTGTAGAGAATCCATAGCATAGATGCTTAGAAGGAGACAAAGGGCCCTCCCTGTGTGTTGTAAGTTGTTGTCATTGCATCACAGTGATAGGGAGTGTGAGGGCTTCATGGTTGAATAGTTCAGTGAATGTGACCATAGAGAGAGAGGGAATGGGTAAGGGTGCAGGGATGTAAGTGTCAAGTGGGATGTGGAGGAAGAGGTTGGCAAAGCAGAGTGCTGGTGAGGAGAGGCGATGGGGATCAGATTGAGGCTGATGGGAATGTCATACTCACTTTTCCTGTGTGGAGAAGGTCATGAAACCTCTTCCTGCACTGCAGCCAGGTTCTGCTGCACATAGAAATAGCATTGACCTCCTGGGCCACTTGCATCCACACAGCTTTAGTCTGCTGGCGAGGCTTTTTCCTCCCTGAGGAAGGGAAGAGCACCTCCTTATTTGCTCTTGCTCCCTCCACCAGAGCTTGGAGGGAGGCCTCATCGAATCTTGGAGCACACTTTGGTCTACTGGTGGATGTAATTGGTGAAGGAAGCGCTCAGAACAATGGGCATAAAGCTTAAAGGCTGAAAAAGAAGCGCGGCTGCTTGCAGGCCTTAAATCCAGCAGCATTGATGACGTCATCGGAGGCGACTTTCTGTATGAGAAGGCTCATTGGGCCAGGGGTTTCCACACGCTGGAAATCAAGTGCCCAATTCGGGCAAAATCGCACTTTTGTCCCACTTCACATCGGAGTCGGGATCCTGACACAACGACCACCTGAGACGCCACAGCCCGCCCCCAATGGCAAAATCGAGCCCATAGAGTACAAAAGCAAGGAAGTTATGCTAAACCTTTATAAACCACTGGTTAGGCCTCAGCTGCAGTATTGTGTTCAATTCTGGGCACCACACGTTCGGAAGGATGTCAAGGCCTGGAGAGGTGCAGAGGGGTTTTACTATAATGGTACCAAGGAGGAGGGACTTAAGTTATGTGGAGAGGCTAGAGAAGCTGGGATTGTTCTCCTTGAAGCAGAGAAGGTTGAGGGGAGATTTAATAAAGGTGATCAAAATTATGAGGGATTTAGATAGAGTAAATAGGGAGAAACTGTTTCCACTGGTGCGAAGATCGGTAACCAGAGGGGACAGATTGAAAGTAATTGGCAAAAGAACCAGAGGGGAGATGAGGAAATTTTTTTTCACACACCGAGTTGTTATGATCTGGATTGCACTGCCTGAAATGGTGGTAGAAGCCAATTCAATAGTAACTTTCAAAAGGGAATTGGATAAATACTTGAAGAGGAAAATGTTGCAGGTCTTTGGGGAAAGAGCAGGGCAGTGGGACTAATTGGATCACTCTTTCAAAGACCTGGCACAGGCACAATGGGCCGAATGGCCTCCTCCTGTGCTGAATTCTTCTATGATTATGATTCTAATTACACCAGCTACATTTCCTTCGATTTGTATTTGTTTGCCTCAAAACTCAAAAACCGACAGGACTCGTATAAACAATAGCAATTCCTGGAAAGACTACCATTATTTAAATTTGGTGAAAGATTCTCAGTCACAGTCCTAATTTAAACCTATTGTTAAGCAGAACTTTTTTGCAATAGTAAAGATGGTTTCAGAAATATTTGGTGAAGATGAAACAATGCAAATTAGTTTAATTTTTTCATAGAATCATAGAAACATATAGCACAGAAAGAGGCCATTCAGCCCATTGTGCCTGTGCTGGCTCTTTGAAAGCACTATCCAATTAGTCCCACTCCCTTGCTCTTCCCCCATAGCCCTGAAATGTTTTCTCAAGTTTTATACACTTCTTGGCCTTCACTATAAAACTCACACCCTTAAAATCAACAGTAAAGGCAACTAATATCAATAATATTGAGACTAATTTTTATATAAATCATTTATTTAATTTCTTACTTATAATGGGCAAAGAAAGTACTATTTATTTATTTATGTTCCAGGAACCAATCAAAATATATTTACTGCATAGTCTCTTTCAGTGGAGCTGTGCATCTCTAGCCCCACTTCCACACCCCAGCAATCATTCCGACCAGCCTCTCCCCTCCATTTTCACCAATATGACTCTAGCTCTCCGTGAGCAAATTGATGGGAAATCTGCTGGTATTGCTAAGAGTTTTGAGTTTTGAATGACACTCTGTCAAATCTCTTGCTGCTCAAGCACATAGTAAAAGTGGTTCACGCAACTATGGAGCTATGAAAGCATCTTCTGCGCTTATAAAAATGAAAGAAAAAAGTTATTTTTAAACTTGAAGAATTTACTTCTCCATTTTCCCCTTTAAAAGTCTCCCCATAACACGCACCATTCGTGGTCCCAGGCGTCACCCCCCCCCCCCCCCCCCGCACCCCCCACCCCCCACACCCTGCCAATTCTGCTCTTTAGCTAGTTGCTAGGAGGGGCCTGAGAGTGGCCAGGAGTGACTTTCTCACTGCTCTTCATCCCTTCCCCTGTGGGCAGGCGCATTGCCTCGGCTCAATAGCTACAGGGGCATGGCTGAGATCAAGAACTGACCATGTGGGTAACGGCAGGCAATAACTGATGCCCTGCCCTTCTTGGGTACAGCAGGTTAGAGCTCCAACATGCTGTGTCATCATGCCACCTCGCACCAAGGGAAAAGTTATTTTTTTTAAACGCATGCTTGTATTAATGCGATTTACTGTTGTGAAGTCATGCTATAAATATTCCGTGAATTTTAGTAGCCTATCATTTTATTCCACTTTAGAGGAAGCTGAATTTTATCACGTGTGAACTATGCAATTTGTGATCAGTGGAATAAGTATAATATTCTACAATTACCCATTGAGTAGCTCTTTATGAAGCTAATTAGAACTAAACCATGCAGGCAGGGACGTGCATCAACAGGAAATTCCTTTTTCATATGGTTAAGAGGATTTCAAATGGAGTTTGTAGTATACCCGCATGCCCTATAGAAGACTAAAGTGTGCTATCAAGGCATCATTCATGAAGTGGAAGTTCAATTTAACAGGGCACTTGGTTTTAAAAAGCTAGTGTACCAAACTTTATCTTCTTCTGTTAAATGCTAAGAGGTATGAAATATTTGTCACTGCATGCAGCATATTTTAGTGCTGAGCTGCCTTAGTAAATGAGCTATTCTTTTCGAGAAATCTGTCTTTAGGTCACAGATACCATTAAAAATGTGGAGAGAAAAAAAGCAAAGATTTATTTCAGTTTTCCGGTACTGTTGTTAAATGACAGCTATAGTCCTTGTCTTCAGGTTAAGTGATTTATCTTTATTAGGCACTGGTCACTTCAGCCATATTGCCCATTGTAAACAATAATACTCGATTCAGATTGAGTTTCTAAAATATGAGTCAAATTTCATACCTGTGCTCCCATGTATATGGAGATCCACATTTCGTACAAGAATATACAAGTTTGCTTGTATAGTTATAAGAAGAACCCCATCACCATCTCCAGACTGCCTGCCTGACACTAATTTGTGGATGTGCCAGAATTTCCTCCAATTGGGAGCCTGAAAGCTATTGTTTTTGAAAGTTGATTAAAAAAAAGTTTGCTCCCTTGCTATCAACTCCATCCCTTTCCCTGGCTAATCACTCGCTGATCCCCATCTCTCTGTTCTGTGTGGCTCAATGCTTTAGACCCTATGTCCAGTCCATTGCCAAGACAGCTTATTTCTATCTTCACAGCAGTGCTTACCTCTGCCCCACCAAATGCCCCAGAATCTCTTATCCATGCCTTCATAATCTCTAGACTCAACTTGTCCAACACTCTCCTTGCCAGCCTCCTGACCTCCATCCTCCTTAAATTCCCAATCATCACGAGTCCACCACTTGGATTCTATCCAGCAGGAAGTCTCACTCATCCATTACTTATGACCTGATGTACTCCTGTCCCCCAATGAGGAGAAATTAAAAACCTCATCCTCATCTATAAATCCCCTCCACAGCCTAATCCTATGTCCTCTCCCACATCCCCCTTGTCCTATGACTCTGGCCTTTGAGAATCCCCTCTCCTATCTCCCCCTTGCAAAACCTTCAGCCATGTTTGCCCTACTCTCTGGAATTTCCTTCCGATACTCCCTCTGCCTCTCTACCTTGCTCGCTCGTTTTTTTTTAAAGTCTCCTTGAAATACATATCTTTGACCAAGCTTTTAGTCACCTCTCCTAGCATCCCCCCTAGCACTCGCTCATTTTTTCCTTTTTAAAGCTCTTGGGACTTTTTTCTCAGTACACGTTATATATACTTGAAAAGGGAATTGGATATATACTTGAAAAGGAGAAATTTGCAGGACTATGGGGAAAGAGCGGGGGGAGTGGGAGTAATCGGATAGCTCTACCAAAGAAGCCGGCACAGACACGATGGGTCGAATGGCCTCCATCGGTGTTGTATGATTCTATGATTCTAGGTTTCTTGGTTTTATTAAACTTGCTCCTTTGTTTAGCTGACTTCTGAGTACCATAATAACAAGAATGCTTTTCTTTCTAGAAAGTGATTTAATGAATTGATGAAATAGCACGAACCACTGTGTTAGTGACTTTGACCTCTTGTGTATCTCCTCTCTACCCTCCCACAACCCCCACCTTGCAAAGACCACTAATATACTGTGTTAGTGTCTTTGGCTCCTGGCACACGGATGCCGAGCAACTGGCAGCAGCGCTAAAGATAGGCTTGCTGGATTCGCTAACGCTTCAAGACCTGGTTAGCTTCCCGGCTGCCAGCCTTAGCGAATCTTGTAAGTTTTACCTCTGGTCTGGCTGCCGGCTGCGAGAGACCTGGACACGTGGAACCGGTGCAGCACCACTAACACAACGTAAAGACTGCTACAGTTTCATTTTGTTCTCTCACTGAAACAATATTCTTGGCATGTCCTGAGTCAGCCAGAGCACTTGGACACCACAAAACACTTGTCATCTACAATTTCTCACTCAAGGCAAGGCACTCTCATCTCTTTCTCTTTTTTCATTAGCATTTTCTGTCACAATTTTCACCTGGGGGCTGCGTGGCAGCAATACACAAAAGTACATAATTCACAGTATCATACATCCAATTCTTGGAAAAATTGCATATAATGTATATATACTGCAATAAAAATATGTAAGATAGCAAATTTTCCTGTAATTCCTTGTCAAAAATAGTCTGGTTGGACTTCTACCTTATAAATTCAATATACTTTCAGCTTCTGTGTCATAAAATCGATAGAGCTTATGTTCTTACATCACACAGAGACTTGAAATGGCAATGGGAATACAGCACTGCTACAGTGTGACAGGTAACACAAGCCCAATTGCAAAATATGAGCTAAACTATTACAGATACTTGTTCAGAAACAAAGGCAGTAATCCAATCACGGGGTTCAAATTACAAACATAAATATTTTATTTTGAAGTAGAGTCCATAAAATCTGTTAAAGGGAAATTAAATAGTTGTTAAAAGAGGAATATTGAAGGATCTGGGAAGCGACGAGGAGTTTGGAATTAGATTAAAAGTTTAGTCAAAGAAGATCTCAGTGCTCCTCTAATTCTGACCTCTTGCGCATCCCCGACTTTCTTAGCTCCACCATTGGCGGCAGTGCCTTCAGCTGCCTAAGTCATGGGGTACGGTACCATAGTCATAGAGTCATACAACGGCACAGAAGGAGGCCATTCAGCCCATCGAGTCCGTGCCGGCTCTCTTTAGAGCAATCCAGTCAGTCCCATTCCCCCGCTCTATACCCGTAGCCCTGCAAGTTTATTTCCCTCAAGTGCCTATCCAGTCTCCCCTTGGAAACATTGAGTGTCTCCGCTTCCACCACTTCCGTCGGCAGTGAGTTCCAGGTCCTTACCACTCGCTGCTTAAAAAAGTTTTTCCTTACATCCCCCCTGTATCTCTTGCCCAAAACCTTAAATCTGTGTCCCGTAGTCCTTGTACCATCAACTAGAGGGAATAGCTTTTACCCGTCTAGCCTATCCAAACCCGTCATAATCTTGTACACCTCGATCAAATCACCCCTCAACCTCCTTTGCTCTAATGAAAACAAATCCAGCTTCTCCAACTTGTCCGTGTAGCTAAGATCCCCCATCCCCAGAATCATTCTGGTAAATCTCCTCTGCACCCTCTCAAGGGCCTTCACATCCTTCCTAAAGTGTGGTGACCAGAATTGGACGCAATACTCCAGTTGTGGCCCAACCAGCGCTTTATAAAAGTTCAGCATAACTTCTCTACTTTTGTACTCAATACCTGTATTTATGAAGCCCAAAATCCCATGGGGGAAAAATTCAGTCGCGCCCCATTTGGGGCGCAAATATCGTCCGGGCGCAAAAATTAGCGCATGGCGCTAATTATCGCCACTGACTGGAAACTTCACTTTTAACGCCCCGGGAGGTGATTGGAGCGCTAAATCAGGCGCTGCACTCCTGTCTTAAGGCGCAAAGGCCGAGGAGTGAGGCGCTAACTCAGAGCGCGAGCGCAGCGCAGGTGCTGCCAGTTAGCGAGGGAACACAGACACACTGGCGCTGGCCAGTTCTTAAAGGGGGGGGCGATCTTGCTCCCCAGCCACACCCTGCTCATTGCAGCCTTGAATCTCGACCTGGAGAGACCTGAGATTCCATTTTCCAGCCAAGGATGGAGAGGGCGAGAGAACGAGCTGAGCGCTTCACCGAGCGGGCCTTGGATGCTCTGGTTGGCGCGGTGGAGCGCCGAAGACCAATACTGTACCCAAAGAGTGGCAGGAGGCCTTTGCCGCGCGACTACAGAAGAGTGTGGAGGGAGGTGGCTCAGCGCGTCTCCTCCAGGAGCATGGTGCCCAGGACCCATGTCCAATTCCGGAAAAAGTTCAACGACCTCACTCGGGTCGTCAGGGTGAGTGGCTTTTTTGCAATACCTCTCCATCCCTCCATCTCAACCTCACTCTATGGCCAGAGGGTCTTAAAACCACAATTAACAACACTCATCCAACACCTATGGCCCTTTCACGAAGCACACACACACATTCCATACTTTGCATACAGTAAGGGCTATTCACCTATGGGAGGCACATCAGGCAAGACCATGGCTGTATACAGTAAGGACTATTCACCTATGGGAGGCACATCAGGCAAGACCATGGCTGTATATTTACTCAGACGCCGTCCTTTTTCTTGCAGGCCAAGCTGGCGCATAATAGGAGACAGCAGCAACGGACGGGTGGAGGGCGGCCTCAGCTGCAACCCCTCAGCGATCTTGAGGAGCGCGTCCACAGGATTGTGGCAAGCCGGGTGATCGGTCCCGTCGCCACTGGAGACGCCGACCCCGTTCTGGACAGCAATGGTAAGGTCATCACCTTTTTGTCCTCTGTCCTTCCACTTGTCCCTCACAACACCAGCCTTTGACACTTTCAATCCAACTTACTAACTCGCTGCACTTATTCCTCCCTTACTGCCACCCTGTCCTCACGCTAAAGCCACTCTTGTACCTCCCTGCTTTCAGATGGTGATTCACCAGCTGAGGAGACGGGCCCTGAAGCTGCCAGTGGGAGTGAAGCTGCAGCCGAGGAGGAAGAGGAAGCCGGAGCATCAGTGCCACCCTCTCCCGAGGAAGCCCATGCCGACACTGGGAACACGCCTTCCCTGGAGGGGAGCAGCGGGGAAGGGTCTGATGAGGGTGAAGCTCCAGGACCCAGCGGGCTGCAGCAACGCGATGGGGGTAGAGAAGCTCGGGGGCCTTCTCCCCGGAGGGAGAGTATGCCAGCGAGTCCTGCTGCACTGGACGCAGAGGAGGAGCGGCTGATCGCGGAAATGAACACCCAGGCGGTGGGCATGCACACTGAGCTCATGGCTGCAGTGGGTAGGGTGCCCGAATGCATTGAAGCACTGGCAAGGAGTGTGGAGCACTTCGCTGCAGCGCAGGCGGATGCGACACTGAAGCTCAGTGCTACAATTCAATCTCAGACTGCTCTCATGCAGACTCAGATTGAGGCCACGCGAGCACTGTCTGCTGCCATCCTCGCTGGTTCGTTCACATTTCCCCGGGGCTCTCACCGCGCCGCAGCAGGCCAGCAATCTGTGCTCCAGCAGATTGCTCCGGATGCTGAGGTGCTGCCCCGTGGGAGTCCCAGTGTGCCGGTCGAGCAGGGAGTTGCTGTCCTCGCTCAAGATTACAGCATTCCTGCTGCCACCACTGTCACTTCTCCACTGCAGTTGCCACCGCCTGTAGGACAGACTGCTGCCGCCCATGCAGAGTTGGTGCAGTCTGCAGCCGGGCCCTCCAGGCCCAGAACTGGTCGAGGCCGTCCCTCAAGGGCATCTGCATTGTCAGGGCCTGACAGTCAGCAGCCTTCCACCAGCCTTGCTGCAGCCACTGAGGTCCCATTGCGGAGGAGCAGTAGGGTAAGAAGGGGGGAAGGGCGCACGGGAAGGAGTTCACCCTCGATGTAGGAGGTGTAACAAAATGCTGGTCATTTTTTTATTAAAGGCCGAGGTTCGTGGTCAAACTTTTGTTGAGTGTTTTGCACATGATCTCCAGGTTGTGAGAACCAGTTATGGTAATGTCTGTTTTTTTGTGTTTATTTGTATGAGTTTGTCATGAAGAAATGACACACACAGAGTTTGTAAAATAAATACGTCTTGGTACTCAAAATATACATGTTTGGTGTTTGGAATCATTGGTGCCTTGGCCGGCTTAGGGGTTGCGTGTTGGGTTCATTCATGCTGTTCTCAATGGCAGAAGCCATTTCCACAGCAGGGGCCTAGAAGCGGCTTGCTATCAGCCGCTGACGGACGGCCCTTGCAGTTTCACCATTGTGGGCCGCCCTCACGCCTTGGTGCTGCTGCTGATCATCCTCCTCCTCCTCTTCCTCCTCCTCCTCTGGTGGTGCTCCAAGGCCTGGTGGCATTGGCTGGGTCCTGAGGATTGCCATGTTATGCAGCATGCAGCACACAACTACGATGTTGGAAACTCGCTCAGGCGAGTACTGCAGGGCTCCTCCAGAATGGTCGAGACAGCGGAACCGTTGCTTGAGCACGCCGATTGTGTGCTCCACGATGTTCCTGGTAGCTTGATGGCTCTCGTTGTACCGCAGCTCAGCAGGGGTGTTGGGCGTACGGAGCGGTGTCATCAGCCAGGTGCTCAGTAGATACCCCTTGTCCCCGAGAAGCCAACCAACTGGCTGATGCGGTGCCTCGAAAAGTTCTGCCACAGTAGTCTGGCGCAGGATGAAAGCATCGTCACAGACCAACTGAACATTCAAGGAATGGAACCCCTTTCTGTTCCGGAAATCCTCGGCATTCTCATGCGGAGCACGCAAAGCCACATGCGTGCAGTCAATGGCGCCCTGCACCATGGGGAAGCCCGCTATCCTCGCAAAGCCCAGAGCGCGTTCTTGCTGCTTGTCTGGGATCATGGGGAAAGAGATGAACTCTCGTCTCCTTTTAAAGAGGGCATTTGTGACCTTCCGGATGCAGCAATACACCGCGAACTGGGAGATATTGGCGATGTCCCCAACAGCAGATTGAAATGAGCCAGTAGCATAAAAGTTCAGAGCCACTGTGACCTTCACTGCCACCGACAGAGATGTCCTGGACCTCAGTTGAGGCTGCAGATCTGGCTGCAGCAGATGGCAGAGCTCAGTGACCACCTCCTTGCTGAAGCGCAGCCTTCGCAGACACTGCTCCTCAGACATATGAATGTAGGAGAGCTGTTCACGATATACCCTGGGAGGGTAAGCTCTCCTGTACAGACGCCTGTTGGCCCTCCTCCGTCTGGTCATCATTGCCACTCTCTCTCTGCGTCTCTGTCTCCTCCGATTCAGCTGGCGCAGGACGACGCCCCCCATCAGTGCAGCCCCCATATCTCTTAGCAAGCAAAGTTATGAAGGCCAGAAACCAAAGTACCAGCGAAGTTAGGATGAGTAGCCAAAACTACCTCACACAGCGTTGACTCAATGCAGAAGTCTCTCTTTCTCTCTCTCCGAATCTCTCTCTCTCTCTCAGAACGAGTGGTGCAAAAATGTCAACCACAGAGAAAGACAGGAAGAGGCCCCTTTTAAATAGCGCCCCCCCCCAGCCCCACAGCGATTGTTAGCGTTCCACTCTACCGGTCGTTGGATGCGCCAGGCGGTAAGGATGGGGGCGCCACTGAAATTCTGCTCCGGGGCGCCACAAGGGCGTTGCACTCTCGTATGACGTCACAATCTGCGCGCGCAGGAGATCGCGGCGATAAAGTTTAGCGCCACCGCAAAATGTCTGGTTAAGTTCGCGAGCGGCGCAAACATCGCTGCGCCCGGGCGCTAGCTGCTTTGCGCCCCATTAGCGCCCTCTTAAGGCGCTAACGGGAGGCGCAACCAACTGAATTTTTCCCCCCATATGTTTTGCTAACCACTCTCTCAATATGTCCTACCACCTTCAGGGATCTATGCACATCAACTCCCAGGTCCCTCTGTCCCTGCACACTCTTTAAAACGTTGGCATTAAGTGTATATTGTCTTGCCCTGTTACTTCTGCCAAAATGCATCACCTCACACTTCTCTGTATTAAATTCCATCTGCCACTTGTCTGCCCATTCTGCTAGCCTTTCTTTGTCCTGTTGCAGTCGATTGGTATCATCCTCACTGTTCACCACACCTCCAAGTTTGGTGTCATCGGCAAATTTTGAAATTCTACTCTGTATTCCAATATCCAGGTCATTTATCTATCAAAAAAAGCAGTGGCCCCAGCACTGACCCTTGGGGAACACCACTGTCTACCACCCTCCAGTCTGAAAAACAGCCATTTACCACAACTCGCTGTTTTCTGTCCTTAAGCCAATTCCTTATCCAAGCTGCCACTGACCCACCTATTCCATGAGCCTCAATTTTGTTAACCAGCCTTCTATGTGGTACTTTGTCAAACGGCTTCCTAAAATCCATGTAGATACCATCCATTGCATTCCCTTCATCAATCCTCCCTGTTACTTCATCAAAAAATTCAATTAGATTAGTCAAACAATATCTGCCTTTTACAAATCCGTGTTGGCTCTCTTTAATTAGCTTAAACCTCTCCAAGTGCCCGTTAATTTTTTCCTTGATTATTGTTCTAAAACTTTACCCACGACTGATGTTAAACTGACCGGCCTGTAGTTACTAGGATTGTCCTTACACCCTTTCTTGAACAATGGTGTCACATTTGCCACTTTCCAATCCTCAGGCACCTCCCCCGCATCTAGGGAAGATTGGAAAATTATGGCAAGCCCGTCCGCTATCTCCTCCCCCAATTCCCTTAGCAATCTGGGATGCAAGTCATCTGGACCAGGCAACTTATCCATTCTAAGCATACCCAGCCTTTCTAGTACATCCTGTCTTATCAATTTTCACCCCTTCCATTGCTTCTACCTTTTCCACTGCTACCGATATTTTGTCAGCATCCACCTCCTTAGTAAACACCGATACAAAGTACTCATTGAGTATTCTAGCCTTGCCTTGCACCTCTAAGCATATATCACCTTTTTCCCTAATAGGTCCCACCCCGCCTCTTACTACCCGCTTACTGTTTATATGCCGGTAGATGATTTTTGGGTTCCTTTTATGTTAACCGCCACTCTACTCTCATATTCTCTCTTTGCCAATCCTATTTTCATCTTCACTTCTCCTCTCAACTTATTGTATTTGGTCTGGTTCTCCCTTGAAGAATTCACCTGACATGCATCATACACCCTCTTTTTTTGTTTCATCATCTTCTCTATCTCCCTCATCATCCAAGGAGCCCTTGCTTTGGTTCCCTTACTCTTCCCTCTTGTTGGAATGTACCTAGCCTGTACTTGGAACATCTCCTTAAAGATCACCCATTGCTCCATCACAGTTTTTCCTGTCAGTCTTTGGTTCCATTTCTCCTGGCTAGATCCTTTCGCATCCCATTGAAGTTAGCCCTATTCCAGTTTAAAAGTTCCACTCTCGATTGTTCCTTGCTCCTCTCCATTGCTAATCTAAATCTTATGATACGATGGTCACTCATACCCAAGTGTTCTCCCACAGACACTTGGTCGACCTGGCCCACCTCATTCCTCAGCACCAGATGCAGCAATGCCTCCTTCCTAATTAGGCCAAGAACATACTGGTCAAGGAAATTCTCCTGAACACATTTCAGAAATTCCTCCCCCTCCTTTCCCTTTACCCTAGCATTATCCCAATCGATATTTGGGTAATTAAAGTCCCCCAATATCACCACTCTATAGCTCTTGCATATCTCTGCGATTTCCCTGCAGATTTGCTCCTCTACCTCCCTCTCACTATCTGGAGGCCTATAGAATACCCCCAATAACATGATCATACCCTTTTTGCTGCTCAACTCTAACCAAATGGATTCTGTCCTTGTCCCCTCAAGAACATCTTCTCTTTCCAACACTACAATGCCTTCTTAATCAGCACTGCCACCCCCCTTTTTTCCTTCCTTATCTTTTCTGAACACCTTGCACCCTTGAATATTAAGTGCCCAGTCCTCACCGTTTTTAAGCCACGTTTCTGTTTTTGCCACAACATCATATTGTCACACAGGTAATTGTGCTTGTAGCTCACCAACCTTATTCACCACACTTTGTGCGTTTACGGACATGCATTCTAAACCCATTTTTGAATTTTTTGTAGTCTTTCTTAGTCTGCTCCTATCTAATATGATACTACTTCCGCCTCTAGTACTACTTTCTTCTCTAGTACTATCCAACACACTCAGTCTTTTATGCACCGTATTCCTCTTTTCTACTCCTATATGATGGTGCCCATCCCCCTGCCAAGCTAGTTTAAACTCTCCCCAACAGCACCAGCAAACCTCCCCGCGAGAATATTGCTCCCGGCTCTGTTGAGGTGTAACCCGTCCAGCTTGTACAGGTCCCACCTTCCCCAGAAACAGTCCCAATGCCTCAGGAATCTAAAGTGGTTATGTTACTGGACTAGTAATCCAGAGGCCTGGACTAATGATCCCTAGACATGAGTTCAAAATCCCACCACAGCAGCTGGAGAATTTAAATTCAGTAAATTAAATAAATCTGGAATAAAAAGCTGATGTAATGGTGACCATGAAACTACCGGATTGTTGTAAAAACCCATCTGGTTCACTGATGCCCTTTAGTGAAGGAAATCCACCGTCCTTACCTGGCCCGGCCTATATGTGACTCCAGACCCACAGCATTGTGGTTGACTCTTAACTGCCCTCTATGGTTCAAAAAAGCAGCTCACCGCCACCTTCTCAAGGGCAATTAGAGATGGACAATAAATGCTGGCTTTCTCAGCAACGCCCACATCCCATGAATGAATAAAAAAAAAGTCCTAAGCTCTGGACTATCTCTTTGGCCAAGCTTTTGGTCACCTGTCCTAATATCTCCTTATGTGGCTCGATGTCAAATTTTGTCTGATAACGCTCCGGTGAAGCGCCTTGGGATGTTTTGTTATGTTAAAGGCGCTATATAACTGTAAGTTGTTTATTTTACATCACTTCCTTCTCCAGTCCCTTTTTCCTCCTCCATGTGCATTGTATATTCCCATTTTATATACGTTTTTTAATAAATAATTCTAGTCCTTCTTCAGTCTTCTGTGTGCAGTCTTATAAGCCCCTTTACCCTGCCCACTGGTGGGAAAGGTGCGAGCAGGGAGTTAAAATGGCAGCTACATGTTCCCGCTGCGTACGGGCCCCCCGCCATAATAACTGTTGGGTTTTTGGAAGCATCGAGGCCACCCACCAAAGGCGCAGTCTCATAAAGAATGAAATGTCAGGGTCTGTTGACCCAATTCAAACACCGGTGTGAACTCAACAGTGAAATGTGCGTTTCGAGCACAGTCCCCGAGCCGTCAGCTAAAGATGGCAACAAGCAGGATTGAGGCCAGAAGAGGCCCAGGTAAGTCCAATTGTTACAGTATCCCTGCAGGCCAAATGGAGCAGGAGTGCTCCTCCAGGCCTGACAGGAAACTTTCAGCCTCCCCTCTGTCTGAGGCTTCCCTCCCCATCAGTCCGCGATTGTCATGGTCCCCTTCCCTGTCGCTAACCGTGCCGGGGACTATTTCCTTGAGTCCCGAGCGGCGGCCTACAGCCGCGCGATGTCCCGCTCCCACCGGCCTCCATGTCATCCGCACTGGCTTCGGCCGGGAGTCAGTGAAGGGACATTTACAATGAGGCCCGTGAGTAAAGAATGCCTGAGCATCACACTGGTGCAGCCGTGGGCACTTCTCACCCGCTTCGGCGCCCGCACGCCGCACTCCTGCCCCAGGTTAAAATCGGGGCAATAGTTTCTGGAAAATTCTGCCGCTTGCTCCTTTATGCTGTGGCTCCTGTTTTTATTAATGTATTAATGTCTACGGAGGCTTGCCTTCTGCCAGTTGAAGCATATGAATTATTTTCTGGACAAAAACATTGCAATTGGAAACTTTTCCCAAGTGTCTATTCAGAAAAATGAAGGCATTAAATGCAGTTCTAATAGGTTTGTTACACATATTGAACCATGCATCAGTGTCATAAAATATCATTAGTATTACTTCATGATGAATCACAATACACCAGTAAGGTTTAAACATTTATTTTATATCGCAAATTTTGTCATAACTTAAAAAGGACATTAAACATATTTACTTAAGTCTGTTCTCAGTTAGAAAACCAGGTCAGGTTACAGGATGTGTTGCAGATGACATGAAGAGTGCAAAGTATTGGAATATTGAACACTAAGTAAAGTGCGTTCTGAAACTATAATGGGCTTAAATTGGTGTTTGGCAGGCGGGAGCGCGGCGCCACTGGGGAGGTGAGTACTCTACCCCTATTTTAATCCCATACCTGTTTCATGCTAATGAGGCCCGAGGACCAATTTCAGGCGATTCTCGAGCCGACCTCTTCGGGCACACATTGCGGCCACACGTTGTAGTCACGACACCCATTTCGGACCCTTAGTCGCGCTTTAACCTATTTCTCACCCAATATATTTAGAGAACTTGGGGGTCGAGGTTCCACTTGTTTATGCTAGTGACATCAGTGCAAACTGGACGGAATCGGCTAAACCAGCGCAAACGATTGAGGAATTTTAAACATAAGTGAGTTACACCCAAACCTACTTATGTTTGTGTCCTCCATGATCTTTTATGCTGATTCAAGATTCAATTTGCCCGGATCAGGCCCCGCCCACAAGACTGCTCATGACCCCAGGTTGAAATGACGAGATTCCGACGATTGCGCTGTCTCGGGAAGGCACTTCAAAATTGCGCACATTTTCTTTTTTTATTATTCATTCACGGGATGTGGGCGTCGCCGGCAAGGCCAGCATTTATTGCCCAAATCCCTAATTGCCCTTGAGAAGGTGGTGGTGAGCCGCCTTCTTGAACCGCTGCAGTCCGTATGGTGAAGGTACTCCCACAGTGCTGTTAGGGAGGGAGTTCCAGGATTTTCACCCAGCGGCGATGAAGGATCGGTGATATATTTCCAAGTCAGGATGGTGTGTGACTTGGAGGGGAACTTGGAGGTGTTGGTGTTCCCATGCGCCTGCTGCCCTTGTCCTTCTAGGTGGAAGAGGTCGCGGGTTTGGGAGGTGCTGCCGAAGAAGCCTTGGCGAGTTGCTGCAGTGCATCTTGTAGATGATACACACTGCAGCCACAGGCACTAATTGCCATGTTTTAAAAGTTATTCATGTCAAAAGCTATTTAATTTACTAAGAAACTGACTAGTGTATACCAATGACACTACTAAATGGTTCAGTATCATTTTATTAAGTTATTTTCAGAGATTTTAAATCAGGCTACTCACAGGTGGAGGACTGGGCACCCTTTGTAAAAATGCTTCTTTTTGTTGATGAACCCATTTTCAGAAAAACGCACCAGGTTACCACTCGTAAATACGTGCAGGAATACTTTTAATGGAAAGGAAAAAAAATAAATGAATATTTTCTCTTACACTGCCCGATTGTGCTGGTTTATGAAGGTTTTATGTTTAAGAACATAAGAAATAGGAGCAGGAGTAGGCCATTCGGCCCTTCGAGCCTGCTCCGCCATTCAATGAGATCATGGCTGATCTTCTGCCTCAACTCCATTCACCGGTCCTATCGCCATATCCCTTGATGCCCTTACTAGTCAGAAATCTATCGACTTCTGTTTTGAATATACCCAATGACTGAGCCTCCACCACCCTCTGGGGTAGAGAATTCCAAAGATTCACCACCTTCTGTTTGTTATTATACAAAAGAATTTTATCGGAAACGTGAACTGTAACCTAACCAGCGCAATTTCAAATGCATTTTGGATGCAATTTCATGATTGGCTACTGTTGGTGTAACTGGCTCAGCACCTCGCTGACTGTCAGAGCATAGATTGTACAGCACTGCAGTGTTCTACTGCACTGGCAACATTTTTAGCTAACATATGGAATCCGATATTGAACTTCGGTTGCATAGTTAAGTTTAATTAAATGTGTGCATGAACATTTTTCAGAATATTCTTGACTGCATGCTTTTCTCCATACGTTAGCTGAATGGGGACACTGAGGCACACATCAGTGAAAAGTTGATCCAGAATAATGACTCACAATTTGAAATGTCAGGTTGTAAGCATCGCAACTTTATTTATTTTTATACTTTTGCATGTTTGATAGTGATTGCACATGACTGCATAAGATATTGGAAAGAAATAGGAAGTCAAAACTAATTATTTATTTTATCCAGGATGTTCCATTCTATTACTGTAATACTTTCATCCTTTGTCATTTATTGCTTACAGTACAAAATAGTAACTGTACAAATATCATGAATATGCATCTTAGCTTTTAAGACATGCTGAGTCTCAGAGGAATAACTTACCTCTTTTTTTTTCGGTATGACTGTGCGTAGTTTAAAATTCATACCAAACAATTTCTGTCCAGGCATCTGATCTGGTATCGCTCATAGAATCATAGAGTACAGGTGGAGGCCAATCACTCCATCGTGCATGTCGTGGCTTCTTGAAGGAGCTATCCAATTAGTCCTGCTACCCTGCTCTTTCCCCATAGTCCTGCAATTTTCTCCCCTTCAAGTATATATTCAATTCCCTTTTGAAAGTTATTATAGAATCTGCTTCCACCGCCCTTTCAGGCAGTGCATTCCAGATCATAACAATTTGCTGCATAAAAAAGATGTCTTCTCATCTCCCCATGGGCACTCCTAACCCCAAATTTCCAATATTTGCTTCTGGCTAGTGAGTCTCACCACAGGCAGCATAAGTCAGAAAATTACATTCATATTGGCCTTGATTTTGCGGTCGGCAGCGTACCTACGGAGTACGCCACCGGCATCTGAATAGAATACACACTTCCCTGATGGGATCCCTCCTTCGCCAACTTGCTCTCTGACACTGCGTACTAGAGGGCGGCGTAATGGCCCACGGATCCCAGGGGCGCAGCTTGTGCGGAAGCGTATCTGGGATCATGTGGGCCTGGTGATCCAATCAGGATACAGAAGGTCTCTCATTACTAGAGCATAAACACCTATACGATAATTACTTAAGATACAACTGGTATTACAGATTTCCCATCTCCCTACAGGTAATAGTAACACAACTTCAGAACTAAATATATTTCTCACTCAGTGGAAGTGCCGAGTTTCCTCTTTTTCCATCTGGTCGCAGTTGGGTGCCAGTGAATTGCAAGTGTCCTTAACAAAATTGAAACAATTGATAAACTGCTTTACTAATCCCCATTTGGCGAGACTGATACTTATTCTGACAACTTTATTGAACGGAAACACACAGACACTAAAAGAAACTAACAAAAAAAGCACTTCGCAATTCTACCAACTCACAGCTATATTATTCAAACCGAGCTCACGTTCTTCCATCTGTCGTAATGTTCCAATTTCACTTTTATGTGAGCTAAATAATGCTAAAACATGCCGAACGATGCTTTGGATCTTTTGAGATATCCTCTTACGCTAATGCAAACAGGACCTGCACCAGTTTGCATCAGCCGTGAAATTTTCATACGTAATTGCTGGGCAGTTGGTGGGCAATTAGCCCAAATCTGCACCAGCAATGAGGATTTCCCCGTCGATGCGGATGATCTGTCCAGTCAGAACATGACAGATCGCAAGTTTGGGATTTAGCTCAAGCGCATGGAGAAATCCTGAACTTGCTGTCCATTTCAAAGGTGGTATGACAGCGTACTCTGAGAGTATGCCGTCATACCCATCGCAAATTCTGGTGCAATGTACTTACTAAACTGAGGTAATTCACTGGGGAGAATTTTCAATGGAAAGGAAAATCCGGTGGGATGTGTAACGTACGGTCGATCCGCAACCGGCAGTTTACCAAACTGAAAACTACCCCACCCTGTTTCTGATACAGGCCATAGCTGTAACATTAGATTTACAATGGCTACAGGCAGAAGGCCTTATTTCAGCCCTCGAGGCGGAAAAAGAGGGAAAGACGTTTAAACGCAGTGACAGTTGGACTTTTCCTGTTTTTCTCCCGGAAGCCTCTAAACAAAGACACAGGATATCATTATTGGCAAAACCATTCCAACACTGACCATGCACGCAACGCAACTGTAAACACAGCTAATTGTTACAAATGTTCATTGTCAGAGCCTAGAAATTAAAAGAAAAGAAAGACCTCCATTTATATAGCACCTTTCATGACCTCAGGACATCCCAAAGCGCTTTACAACCAATTAAGTACTTTTGAAGTGTAGTCACTGTTGCAATGTAGGAAACGCAGCAGCCAATTTGTGCACAGCAAGCTCCCAAAAACAGCAGTGTGACATTGACCAGATAATCTGTTTTAGTGAAGTTGGTTGAAGGATAAATATTGGCCAAGACACTGGGGATAACTCCCCTGCTCTTCTTCGCAATAGTGCCTTGGGTTCTCTTGCATCCACCTGAGAGAGCAGAGGAGGCCTCGGTTTAACATCTCATCCGAAGGATGGCACCTCCAACAGTGACTGCGCTCCCTCACCTGGATTTTGGGCTCAAGACTCTGGAGTGGGACTTGAACCCACAATCTTCTGACTCAGAAGGCGAGAGTGCTACCCACTGAGCCACAGCTGACTCCACTTACTGTTGCCAATATTAGTGGGTGAACAATGATATTTGTGTGACATTTCTCTGTTACTTTAACAGAGCTATTTTAAACAGCGGATTTCTAGCCTCATGTTAACAGTGACGGTCCTCCTAGGGCAAGTAATTTAACCGATCCGACAAGCAGTGGCAAATCCTGCACAATTTTCCGCTTATCATGCATGCAGCACACTTTGCTGCACAAGTAATACAGTTCTGCAGTAAAGGTCCTAGAGGCGAAGAAAATGTTGATTTTTGTAGAGGATCTAAATAATAACAAATCACTTCTTGTTATTTCCATATGGAGTAGAACAGTTTGATTCAACACAGCATGGGGCCTATAGATATTAGAATTCAAATGGATTCTTACCAACCACTGTTGGCTTGCTTTTGTCTTCAGTTTGCTGCTCTTAAGTACTGTTATGTATAGTAGTAGTCTGCCTACAAGAATAATTAACAAATTGGGAGCAATAAACCTCACACTAGGGCCCCATTTTATCTCCCCTGTCTGGCAGAAACCAGGCAAGGGGGCAATTAAAATGAGGGCCTGAGCGGGGGAGCAGTGACAGCTTCCCCGTCAGGCCAGACCTGCCGGGAGGGGTGTTGTGGGCCATAAGAGGCCTAGTCAGGTAATTTAATTTTCTTTAAGGTGTTCTTATGGGCCAGGAGGAGAAGGAATATTTCTCTGGGCCTCACAAGGAAGCCTGGGGCCTCCCTTGCCACGGACTCTGCCCCGATCGCATTCAGAGCCCTCCCCACCACTTATTTGACTGCTGCCAGGGGACTGATTCCGTGGGTCACTGGCTGTGGCCTCCTGCCACTGAGTTCCTACTCCCAGCCGCCGGTCTGGTAGTGGATCTGCCCGGGTTCGGGCGGGTCACCAGAAAATTAATGGGAAAAATTCTCATCTCCCCTCTGGTTCTTTTGCCAATTATGTTAAATCTGTGTCCTCTGGTTACCGACCCTCCTGCCACTGGAAACAGTTTCAGCCTATCTATCCTATCAAACACTTCATAATTCAGACTAGCCTATTCCAGGACTCAGTGGACATGTATCTTGGAGCTGGTGCTTAGCTCCATCAAATGGAAAATGAGCATTCCCACAAATAATAATTGTAACACAGACTTCAATTTTCCATTTGTTAAAAAGGGGGATTGCCGTTAAGGGGCTGAGCAGATACAAAGTTTTCTGGATATATCAGAATTCCCATATTTTCAGTTAAGTCGACCAAAGCAAAAACCACGCACCCTGAAAAACAGCTTCAGCGAAGTTTTATAGATTCCATCTCATTGAGTACCTGCTTAGCAGCTCAAGAAGTGACTCAGCAACATTGTTGCAGGCGTGTTTTTATTGGATTCTCAGCGCTGCAAACAGTTATATAGTACATTGACATAGAAAAACGTCACAGGGCCCTTAACAATTCCCATCTCACAGAGATCACGCAGTTCGAAATTTGTGTTCCAGCCAGTATGTTAGATCGGGGGGAAACAGAATAATGCACCTTTAATGCATTCTCTGAGTGGTCAGAAAACATTCAGCCCTCAGTGGGTAGCACCCTCACCTCTGAGTCAGAACAGTTGAGGGTTCAAGTCCCACTCCAGAGAACTTGAGCACAAAAATCTAGGCGGACACTCCAGTGCAGTACTGAGGGACTAGCTGTACTGTCGGAGGTGCCGTCTTTCAAATAAGACGTTAAACCGAGGCCCCGTCTGCTCTCTCAGGTGGACGTAAAGATCCCAGGGCACTATTTCGAAGAAGAGCAGGGGAGTTATCCCCGGTGTCCTGGCCAATATTTATCCCTCAATCAACATAACAAAAACAGACTATCTGGTCATCATCACATTGCTGTTTGTGGGAGCTTGCTGTGCGCAAATTGGCTGCTGCATTTCCTACATTACAACAGTGACTACACTTCAAAAAGTACTTCATTGGCTGTAAAGCGCTTTGGAATGTCCGGTGGTCGTGAAAGGCACTATATAAATGCAAGTTTTTCTTTCTTTAGTCATTTGGATATAAGCAGTGACTCACGACGGTGATAAGGTTTGGAGTGATTTTGGACTCGGAGGCCATTTCCTAGAGAGAAAGCATTCTGTGAGAGATTACTGGAGTGCTAATCCCAACAGCACAAAGTGGCAGCTGAAACAAGCAGAATATTTTAGCAGCCATCAAGTATGCAGTCCAAATAAGGCATCAGAGAAACCCAGAGCACCCGCCATATGTGGAGATACTGACACATAGCAGATACTGATAACCCTAAGGTGATGTGTCATTTGTGAATGCTCTCACCAGTCAGGGATATAACTGTGTCATGGATATAGTTAAGGTAGTTGGCAAGTACATACATGTTCTTGATATCGTCATAGAATGGAGTCCTTTCATATGAATGCAGATGTGTACATCCTTAACAAGTGCACAGATAGCAATATGAGTGCTGTCAGTGGGGTAGACTTTAACTTTGTGCAATAGTGTAAAATGGGTGATAGTGAATCGGCAGCCCGTTTTACACCTCTCCCGATTTTTATTTCCATTGACTTTAAATCTAACCCAGTGAATCCCAAGGCATTAGGGAAGCCAGCATTAATAAAGAATGAATTGTGTGATTTTTTTTGCTGCTGTAGGGGTATTGAGAAGCTGATATAAAGAGCTATTGAGGTAAATTTTCATTGCTTGGGCAGAGTGGATTAGAAGCCCATTGTAGAACCTAAAATCAATGTAAGTAAAACGGGGTGGGTTCTACAGTAGATGGGTGATCGACTCCATCAGATCAGATTACCCAGGTTGCAAAGATGAACATTTACCCCATCCACTTCAATGAAGAAGTGACTGGAGAAACTATTGCGGGCACACTGACACATACAACTACTCTAGATAGGGTCTGAAAGTAGAGGGTAGCAATTAGGCAGAGTGCAGCAGTCAGCTCTTCATCTAGCAGGCCATGACTGGTGTTAGCACAAACATTCCAAGTCATCCTGTTGGCCACATAGAATTCCTTATTAAATCTAAATCTGTGAGCGCATCTAATCCTATATGAATCAGCAAAACTGGTCAATTACCTAGAAATCCTCAACAATGCATCTTTTTCAGAATTCTATCCAGAATAGCCAGCATCCATTTTATGATCACCAAAAATGGACAATGAAAATTAAGAGCCATTTACTATTCTGCCTCATCATTTGCTCCGTGCAGAGAAAAGGCTCACACTTTAAAACCACTGTATTTGTGGATGAAGTTTTGGGCCCCGATTTTAAAGGGGGGAGCAGCTATGGTGCGACGGAGACTCAAAGCGGGCAGCGCACCCAGGGAGACCAGGGACGGAGAGGCCCAGACGACCACAATGGCTGGGCCTCATTTGAATCAATTTTCTCGGAGTCCTGTCTCTGAACCTGGCCAAATCCACTTCCTGGCCAGCCGAACGGGAGCAGGAATTGAAGCGGAAGCAGCCTGCAGCCGGAAAGCTATGGGAATGGGCCCTGGCATGAGGTAAGTGCTGGTGGGGGCAGGGAGGTTCCCAAACAGATGCCGGCACGGGGAGGGAGAGGGAGACCGAAGATTTCTTCCTGCTCCTCCAAACAATCAAAACTATTACTAACCTTGCTCTCTTCTGGCCACCCTGCTGCCTTCCGCCAGATTTGTTTAGCCGGTTTGACACCGAGTCTTCGTAAAAATCATGTTGCGGCACCGAATATGTCACTAGGCTGCGGCTTTTACATTTAAATGAGGCCCTCGGTTACCTGAAGGAGATCCTCGGCCGACTTCAAAGTCAGTGTCGACAAGATATCGCCGGGCGGGAACGGTGTGGCCTCAGGCCAGTCCGTGGACTAGGCCCGATCTTAACCCCTGCCCACGCACCAATCTCGCTTGGCGAATGGGGGTTAAAATCAGTCCCCTCGTGGTGTATGGCAAAGCAGCTCACAATTGCAAGGAGCACAGGGAAAATATGCAGTTTCGGTGGAAGAATTAAATGCCTCAAAGTATAGTAAATGGTACAAAATCATCGAGACAATCTTAAGCAGAATTTAAATACAAGTTGGCCGTACCTCAGTTGATTTACTGATCTCTAATAGTGCCTGAGCCTTCAGCTTATTTACAATTATAATTTGGGTTAGGTTATGCTTTCATTTCGGATATTAAAATGAAATAGAGTCTGAAAGAAAAAACATAATAAAATTCTGTCATATACAGTAGAGAATGATATATTAATATCTAGAACAATTTAGACATTAACTCAGTACATGGAGTCCTGGGAAGATAATCAGATAAGCAGAGATGAGGGTGGTCAGTATAATTTAACAGACTGTAAGTGGGACTCAAGTACATTCAATACACTTCTGCCATAAATGCATTTGATTTTTTTTTTAAAGTTGAGCATTTATCTGGCTTTTTTCTGTACAGTGCTAGAAATTGTATTAATGAGTGCTGCCTGACATTGTTTTGCGCTGTATAAAATATGGAGGGCACACGGCAGGGACAGGAGGACTGTATAGAAAATAACTGAGCGCTGTAGAGCTGTCCAAGTCATGACCATCACAAAGTGATTTATTTTCCGAAATCTGTCACTATACCACGTAACTTGATTAATCCACATATCATGTTGTCATGCATGCCAACATGACTCAGTTCATAGGACTCCTATCTCCGGCTTAGAAGGTTGTTGGTTTCAGCTCCACCAGGCTTGAGGGCATAATCTAGGCTGATAGCTCCAGTGCAGTGCTCAGGAACAACAATTCAAATGAAATGTCAAATCAAGAGTCTAATCTGCCTGGTGCAGGCGGTTCAGGTGGATTTTCAAGATCCCGCAGCACTATTCAAAGAAGAGCAGGGAGTTCTGCCGATGTTCTGCCAACATTCCTCACCTAAAAGAGATGAACTGGTCACCCATCTCATTTCTGTTTGTGGGCCGATGCTGGTGCAGTATGGCTACCATGTTTACCTATGTAACACAGTCACAGAATCATAGAACCTCACAGCACAGAAGGAGGCCATTCAGCCCATCGGGCCTGTACTAGCTGTTTGAAAGAGCTATCCAATTAGACTCACTACCCTGCTCTTTCCCCATAGCCCTGCAATTTTATCCCTTCAAGTATATATCCAATTCCCTTTTGATAATTACAACTGAATCGGCTTCCACCACCCTTTCTGGCAGTGCATTCCAGATCATAACAACTCACGGCTGTTCAAAAAATAATTTGATGTGTGATGCAATTAAGATGCTTTCAGATTTAAAAAGAACTACATAAATCTAGATATTATTATTTTTATTATTAATCTGCTATGGTTTCATTGATTGGGTTGCCATATTTTGCCAAGTCTAAAACTAAACAGAGGAAAAGGTAAGGACAGCGGAGAGGTGTTATTATGGGTTGAGTTCTAATGTGATTTTTTTTTAAACTACTGATGAAAATCAATTGAAAATGTTAATAGCTCATGGGCGAGAAATTCGGCTCTGTAGCGCCCGATATTTCAGCGTTACGGGTGCCGTTGTTGGTGAGGTTGTTTACCTCGGGGAGCGGCGCCGGAAGTATGCAGAGTACGCAGATCGTGATGGCAATCAGCGTGCAATGCTGATCTGACGCCAACGCTGCCATTTCCAAACTCAACGCTGAAGCTAACACCTCCTCTTAGCCTCCCACAATTGAACATGTGTTCAGCAGCAGGGAAAATCCCCCACCAGTGCTATTTAAAGGGACCATCATCTGCTTTCAGGGTTAGTTGCTGATTGATGAGTTTGTAGGGGTGTTTATGGTTTGGTGTCTTATCTGATGTTGCTGAAGTCTCCAGGGAGTGGTGTGGCAGGTGACTTCAAGGCTTCTGCTCAGACCAGCTGCTCCCAGGCATGGATGCTGTAGTTTGTATTCCCCTTGGCCTGCAGCATGATAGGAAGAATAAGCAGAGGCGACACAGAGGAGGACAAGCTGCTCGAAGAGGGTGGAGATGGAGAAGGGCTCTCAGCAGGAGGCCATATCCACCCAGGGTCTTCAGGGAGCACTTCTTCTACCTCAGCCTCAGTGAGGAACAGTGTATGTGACGTATCCGCTTCAATAAGGATGTGCTTGCTGAAATGTACCACCAGTTGCAGACAGACCTGCAGCCTCAGAGCAGGGCGAGAACGGCATTGCCAGTGGCTATGAAGGTGAGCGTGGCCATTAATTTTTATGCATCGTGCTCCTTCAAGGCTGGAGAAGGCGACATTTGCAACATCTCACAGTTTGCCGTTCATCATTACATAAGGGAGGTCACTGAGGCTCTGTATGCAAAGAGAGGTGAATACATTTTATTCTCTCTTGCCAGAGAGAAGCTGACGGAGCGAGTACGCGGTTTCGCCAGGATAGCAGACTTCCCCATGGTGCAGGGTGCCAATGACTGTACACACGTTGCTTTGCGGGCGCCGCATGTGAACTTGGAGATGTACCGCAACCGGAAGGGATTCCATTTCCTCAAAGTCCAGCTGGTGTGCGACCATACTCAGCGCATTGTGCAAACCAAAGCTCGGTATCCTGGCAGCAGCCATGATGCCTTCATTCTCAGCTCCTGACCTCATTAAAGACTTGGTCCAAACATGGACAAAGGAGCTGAATTGCAGAGGTGAGGTAAGAGTGACTGCCCTTGACATCAAGGCAGCATTTGACCGAGTGTGGCATCAAGAAGCCCTAGTAAAACTGAAGTCAAACTCTCCACTGGCTGGAGTCATACCTAGCACAAAGGAAGATGGTTGTGGTGATTGAAGGTCAATCATCACAGCCCCAGGACATCGATGCAGGAGTTCCTCAGGGCAGTGTCCTAGGCCCAACCATCTTCAGCTGCTTCATCAATGACCTTCCCTCCAACATAAGGTCAGAAATGGGTATGTTCGCTGATGACTGCACAGTGTTCAGTGCCATTCACAACTCCTCAGATAATGAAGCAGTCCATGCCCGCATACAACAAGACCTAGACGACGTTCAGGCTTGGGCTGATAAGTGGCAGGTAACATTCGCACCACAGAAGTGCCAGGCAATGACTATCTCCAACAACTGAGAGTCTAACCACCGCCCCTTGACATTCAACGGCATTACCATCGCTGAATCCCCACCATCAACATCCTGGGGGTTACCATTGACAAGAAACTTAACTGGACCAGCCACATAAATACTGTGGCAACAAGAGCAGGTCAGAGGCTGGGTATTCTGTGGCGAGTGTCTCACCTCCTGACTCCCCAAAGCCTTTCCACCATCTGCAAGGCACAAGTAAGGAGTGTGATGGAATACTCTCCACTTGCCTGGATGAGTGCAGCTCCAACAACACTCAAGAAGCTCGACACCATCCAGGACAAAGCAGCCCATTTGATTGGCACCCCATCCACCACCTTAAACATTCACTCCCTCCACCACCGGCGCACAGTGGCTGCAGTGTGTACCATCTACAAGATGCACTGCAGCAACTCGCCAAGGCTTCTTCGGCAGCACCTCCCAAACCCGTGGCCTCTTCCACCTAGAAGGACAAGGGCAGCAGACGCATGGGAACACCACCACCTCCAAGTTCCCCATCAAGTACCACACCATCCTTACTTGGAAATATATCGCCGTTCCTTCATCATTGCTGAGTCAAAATCCTGGAACTCCCTGCCTAACAGCACTGTGGGAGTACCATCACCACACAGACTTCAGCGGTTCAAGAAGGCGGCTCACCACCTCCTTCTCAAGGGCAATTAGGGATGGGCAATAAATGCTGGCCTTGCCAGCGACGCCCACATCCCATAAAAAAAACAAATAAAAAAAGTTTAAAAATTCTGCAGCAGTCCACTGTACCATCTGCATTTGAGCCACCAGGACAAACCAGAGGGAGGCTACTGGGCGACAAGGGCTATTTGCTGACCACCTGGCTCACGACTCCAGTGCGCAACCCAAGCACACGTGGATAGCATGTGTACAACAAAAGCCATGCTGCCACATGGAATGTGATCGAGCAGACCATTGGCGTGCTGAAACAACGCTTCCGTTGCCTGGACCGCTCTGGAGGAGCCCTGCAGTACTCGCCAGAGCGTCTCTCAAGATTCATCGCGGTTTGCTGCATGCTCTACAACTTTGTCATCATGAGGGCACAGACCTTGCCACCAGGCATATGGCGACCAGCGGAGGAGGAGGAGGGAGAGGATGAGGAGGAGGAAGAGGAGGAGGAGGAGGTGGAGAAAGGGAGGAGGCAACCAAAACAGCACTTTCTACCCGGGGTGTCCATGATCGACGCATCCGACTGTGGTGCCAGTGAACCCAACCCGAATTTCCCATTCACCAACAGTCCCATACCTTACCTTCCCTCTGTTACTGACCATCACAGCGTTCTCTTGGCCACAATGCTACAATAAAAGCCACCACAAAGCAGACATTCCAAACCAAATTTATAACTCAAAACATTCCAATATTTCATACAAAAGTCAACTAATCACCCTTGTGCATTCCTTTAGTGCCTCTCTTCAGTTTGCCTTTGCCTGTTCTGGTGCTCCTGTGCTGTGCTGTGCGACCACAATGGCTGCAGCATGGCTGTTAGAAAACTGATGACTTTCAGTGTGGAAGACTACAGATGGCCTTGCAGGATGACCTCAAGCGGCTCTGGGCCTCGTAGACCCGGCTTTGGACTGTACCACCTCAGCATGGGCGGCAGCAGTCTGGGCTGGTTGGCTGACAGGCAATAGCAAGGGCACTGGCAGAGTGGCAGTGGTGGGAGGACGAATGCCGTCAGCCTGAGAGAGGGCAGCATGGTCATGCTCCATGGAGCCAATCTCACTCCCCCGGGGCGGCGCCTCAGCAATCCTAGTAATCTGTTGGAGGACAGATTGCTGGACTGTTGTGACAGCCTGCAAACCCCTTTGAACACTGGTAACCGCAGCCACGATGGCAGCAGTCTGTGCTTGCATAACTTCAGACTGAGCTTCCACTGCAGCACTCAGATGTTGGGTGGCTTCTGCTTGTGCTGCAATGGAAGCTGAGACATCGGCCATCAGACTCTGCATCATGGTTGGGTCCACAAGTGCGCTAATGGATTTGCCCATCACTTCCATGCTGGAATGTATAGATTCCAAGCTCTGCATAAAGCCCTGTGCCAAAACATAAAAACATAGAAAAATAGGAGCAGGAGTAGGCCATTCGGCCCTTCGAGCCTGCTCCGCCATTCAATATGATCATGGCTGATCCTCTATCTCAATACCATATTCCCGCTCTCTCCCCATACCCCTTGATGCCTTTTGTGTCTAGAAATCAATCTATCTCCTTCTTAAATATATTCAGTTACTTGGCCTCCACAGCCTTCTGTGGTAGAGAATTCCACAGGTTCACCACCCTCTGAGTGAAGAAATGTCCCCTCATCTCAGTCCTAAATGTCCTACCCCGTATCCTGAGACTGTGACCCCTCATTCTAGACCCCCCAGCCAGGGGAAACATCCTCTCTGCATCCAGTCTGTCTAGCCTTGTCAGAATTTTATATGTTTCAATGTGATCCCCTCTCATTCTTCTAAACTCTAGTGAATACAAGCCTAGTCGACCCAATCTCTCCTCATACTACAGTCCTTCCATCCCAGGGATCAGTCTGGTGAACCTTCGCTGCACTCCCTCTATGGCAAGTATATCCTTTCTTAGGTAAGGAGACCAAAACTGCACACAATACTCCAGGTGTGGTCTCACCAAGGCCCTGTACAACTGTAGTAAGACATCCTTGCTCCTGTACTCAAATCCTCTTGCAATGAAGGCCAACATACTATTTGCCTTCCTAACTGCTTGCTGCACCTGCATGTTTGCTTTCAGTGACTGGTGTACAAGGACACCAAGGTCCCTTTGTACATCAACATTTCCCAATCTATCACCATTTAAATAATACTCTGCCTTTCTGTTTTTCCTACCGAAGTGGATAACTTCACATTTATCCACGTTATACTGCATCTGCCATGTATTTGCCCACTCACTCAACTTGTCTAAATCGCCTTGAAGCCTCTTTGCTTCCTGCTCACAACTCACAATCCCACCTAGTTTTGTGTCGTCAGCAAACTTGGAAATATTACATTTGGTTCCCTCATCCAAATCATTGATATATATTGTGAATAGCTGGGGCCCAAGCACTGATCCCTGCGGTACCCCACTAATCACCACCTGCCACCCTGAAAAACACCTATTTATTCCTACTCTCTGTTTCCTGTCTGTTAACCAATTTTCAATCCATGCCAGTATATTACCCCCAATCCCATGTGCTTTAATTTTGCACACTAACCTCTTATGTGGGACTTTTCAAAGGTCTTCTGAAAATCCAAATACACCACATCCACTGGTTCTCCCTTATCTATTCTTCCAGTTACATCCTCAAAAAACTCCAGTAGGTTTGTCAAACACGATTTCCCTTTCATAAATCCATGTTGACTTTGTCTAATCCCGTTAATATTTTCTAAGTGTCCTGTTATCACATCCTTTATAATAGACTCTAGCATTTTCCCTACTACTGATGTGGCTACCGGTCTGTAGTTCCCTCTCTCCCTCCTTTTTTAAATAGTGGGGTTACATTTGCCACCCTCCAATCTGCAGGAACTGTTCCATAATCTATAGAATTTTAGAAGATGACAACCAATGCATCCACTATTTCCATGGCTACCTCTTTTAGTACTCTGGGATGCAGATTAACAGGCCCTGGGGATTTATCGGCTTTCAGACCCATTAATTTCTCCAGCACTATTTTTTTACTAATACTAATTTCCTTTAATTCCTCCTTCTCACTAGACCCTTGGTTCCCTAGCATTTCCCAAGTTGGTGCCCGACTCCTCCACGCTCCTTGCTATTGAACACAGGTTTTCTGGCAGGCCTGCCAATGCACAAAGCATTTCATTGTGCATATCCATCAGCGTTCTTCTGTAGGCCGCCCCATCTGAGTCCTGTGCAGCAGAACTCGTGCGCAACCTCGCCCTCTGGGGAGCTGGCACCTTTGCTACCCTTTCCCCCTGCCCTGGCTGCAGCCCACTCATGCCCGATGACTCACCACGTGCAGATCCCGCCTCTAGGCTACTCCCTAAAGTCTGTGCAGTGCCAGTGTCTGAGCCGATGGCTACGGTGTGAGTCAAGTGATGGTGTTTCTTCCTCATCAGTGTCGTCTTCCTTTTCCATCAATGCCTGCCCAGGTTGGAGTTCTTGGGTGTGTGAAAGGAGAAAGGCACAAGGGTAGGGTTGTGTTGAGGGGAGGGGTCAAAGCAAGAGGTGCATGCTTGCACCTTGTGCAGCTTATAAATCAGAAGAGATTGTGGGATGAGGGGGGAAGTGGGATGTGAGAAGGAGGATTAGGAATGAGCATACGATCACCTTCAATGGTTTCAGCCCTGCCTTGGCCACGGCCTCAGTCACGGCCGCTCCAATAATAGCAAACACCGTCTCTCCATCGGGGTTAGGATATGCAGGCGCGCCTGTCCCCTTCCAGTTAGCTGCTGCTGCCTGCAGTTACGTGCCACTTTCTCGTGCAAGAGAGAAGGAAGTGTGTCAGTGAGTGTGGTGCAATGTGTTTGGTTGATGTGGCTGTCATGATTGAATAGCTGGCAGTGTGTGCAAGCTGTGAGATGTGGATGTGAGGCTTGCAGCAGTGGTAAGTGTGTGAGGGTGAGGTGGAGCATATTAATGTGAGGTATGAGTCAGGATTGATAGAGATTGTTGGTAGGTGAGTGATGGGGATGTGGTGCATTGAGCAGTGTGTGAGGCTAGTGTTGCGGTTGGTGGGATATGACATTTCAAGATGCATTCACTGACATTGACCACTTGTGTGAGGTCATTGAACTTCTTTTGGCACTGCATCCAGGTCCTCGGGGCAACACTGCTGCCATTGACCTCCATGGATATCTGCTCCCACTGCCTTTGCAGTGTCTGGCTGGAGGGCCACCTGGCCCCCAGCGGATACAGGACCTCACTCCTCCTGACCACCTTCTGCACTGAGGCCTCCAGTGCTACATCGGAGAATCTTGGAGCCCTCTCTCTGGCATGTTGTGCCATTCCTGTTTCTTTCCCAGGTCAAACTCACTTCTGGAATGACTTCCAGCACCTGCTCTCGCCAAACTGCACCTCCCCTTTAAGAGGTGTAGGCTGGCTTTAAGAAGTGCAGGCTAGCTTTAATTGGTGCTAGCCTTGCACGACCTTGGTCCCCCTGCTGAGCGTCCAGTCACTCAGCACCACATTCATTGCTGGGCTGCATGCTGCAATCATGTAAATTACCAGGCAGCACGAAGATTGCATGCTGCCTGCATCAGAAGAAACGGGCACGGGTTGATCATGGCTCGCAATCCCCGCATCCATTTTTGGTCCTTATCCAATTTCTAGGCCCATGTCTCTACATCATAAGATACAGGAGTGAGTTGCAAATGCGGGTGTCTGTTTTAAAAGCTGAACTTTTACTGTTGATTTACATTTTAAAAATTTCCAGCCAGTCCACTTAAAAACCAGGTTGTCCAATGCGTTTAAGCAGGTAACAAGGAGGGTTGATGAGGGTAGTGCGTTTGATGTAGTCTATATGGATTTTAGCAAGGCTTTTGATAAGGTCCCATGTGGCAGACTGGTCACGAAAGTAAAAGCCCTTGGGATCCAAGGCAAAGTGGCAAGTTGGATCCAAAATTGGCTCAGAGGCAGGAAACATAGGGTAATGGTCGAAGGGTGTTTTTGTGACTGGAAAGCTGTTTCCAGTGGGGTTCCGCAGGGCTCAGTACTGGGTCCTTTGCTTTTTGTGGTATATATCAATGATTTGGACTTTAATGTAGGAAGTATGATTGAGAAGTTTGCAGATGATACAAAAATTGGCCATGTGGTTGATAATGAAGAAGAAAGCTGCAGACTGCAGGAAGATATCAATGGACTGGTCAGGTGGACAGAACAATGGCAAATGGAATTCAATCTGGAGAAGTGTGAGGTAATGCATTTGGGGAGGGCTAACAAGGCAAGAGAATACACAATAAATGGTAGGACACTGAGAAGTGCAGAAGATCAGAGGGACCTTGGAGTACATGTCCACAGATCCCTGAAGGCAGCAGGACAGGTAGATAAGGTGGTTCAGAAGGCATACGGGATACTTGCCTTTATTAGCCGAGGCATAGAATATAAGAGCAGGGAAGTTATGCTTGAACTGTATAAAACACTAGTTAGGTCGCAGCTAGAATACTGCGCGCAGTTCTGGTCACCACATCACAGGAAGGATGTGATTGCACTAGAGGGGATGCAGAGGAGATTCACGAGGATGTTGCCAGGGCTGGGGAATTATAGTTATGAGGAAAGATTGGATAGGCTGGGGTTGTTTTCTTTGGCACAGAGGAGGCTGAGGGGAGACCTAATTGAGGTGTATAAAATTATGAGAGACCTAGATAGAGTGGATAGGAAGGACCTATTTCGCTTAGCAGAAGGGTCAATAACCAGGGGGCATAGATTTAAAGTAATTGGTCGGAGGTTTAGAGGGGATTTGAGGAGAAGTTTTTCACCCAGAGGGTGGTGGGGGTCTGGAACTCACTGCCTGAAAGGGTGGTAGAGGCAGAAACCCTCATCACATTCAAAAAGTACTTGGATATGCGCTTAAAGTGCCGTAACCCACAAGGCTACGGACCAAGTGCTGGAAAGTGGGATTAGGGTGGATAGCTCTTTGTCAGCCGGCACGGACAAGATGGGCCGAATGGCCTCCTTCTGTGCTGTAAATTTCTATGATTTCTATGGTTAACCCCAGTGGGATGGTTGGTATTTTGGTACTGTTTGCTGCAGTGGTGTCTTGAAGGATTCTGTCATTGGCGGCTGGGGCTGATCATGATTTCTGCTGTTCACCTTGTCAAATGAAACCAGATTGGCAAACTGTGAGATAAAAGAGTAAAAAAGGAGATAAACTGTCATGAGAATGAGAGAGGAACGATCCGAATGACAAACAGATGCATGCAGGGGAGGAGAAAGCCACAGCAAGATAGGCAGTGGTTGAGAAGGAAGTGAGTAACTGTCATCCACACTGGCTCAGTGGGAGGGTATCAGGACAATTGCAGCAATGTCACAGCTTAAAACACTAGTTTGGCCCCAGTTGGAGTATTGTGTTCAATTCTGGGCACCACACTTTAGAAAGGACGTGAAGGCTTTGGAGAGGGTACAGAATTCAGAATAGCTCCAGGGATGAGGGATTACAGTTAAAACTTTTTTATGCAACCAGTCGTTAGGATTTGGAATGCACTGCCTGAAAGGGTGGTGGAAATAGATTCAATAGTAGCTTTCGAAAGGGAACTGGATAAATACTTGAAGGAGAAAAAATTGCAGGGATATGGGGAAGAGCGGGGAGTGGGACTAACTGGACTGCTCTTCGAAAGAGCCGGCGCAGATTCGATGGACCGAATGGCCTCCTTCTGTGCTGTACTATTCTATGATTCTATGAAATAATCCCAGTGGATGAGACGCAAGGTGAGTAAACGGCCACGTGTAAAGCATTGCTGTAATAACCTCATAGTACTGTAGTCTCTACTACATGATCCCATGATCTCCTTCCCTACAAGAAGCAAGATTTTTTATGAAGAATGAATATATGGTAAAAAGCTGAGCACTTAATAAACATAAATTATTCTATCTAATACTATTATGTTGAATGCATAAAGGCTGTAACCCACATGGGAATTCATTATTAGATTATAGCCCTATAACTCCATTTTATTTATTTGTTATTCACAGGTCCAAATGCAAATCTGTTATTGGCACAGTCAAGCTGTATTTCAGTGAGAGGCAATCACCAATATTCAGTCACTACTGGTGAAGCTCTGCCTTTGTGTTTCTTTGCTGAGTCCAATTGTGGTTGCTGTGCGTTAATAATAGGTCAACAACTAGGGAAAGCATTTTGTTGGAAGTAAATTACAAAGCAATCTCTTGACTCCCCAAAGCCTTTCCACCATCTACAAGGCACAAGTAAGGAGTATGATGGAATACTCTCCACTTGCCTGGATGAGTGCAGCTCCAACAACACTCAAGAAGCTCGACACCATCCAGGACAAAGCAGCCCGCTTGATTGGCACCCCATCCACCACCTTAAACATTCACTCCCTCCACCATCAGCGTACCGTGGCTGCAGTGTGTACCATCTACAAGATGCACTGCAGCAACTCGCCAAAGCTTCTTCGACAGCACCTCCCAAACCCACGACCTCTACCACCTAGAAGGACAAGGGCAGCAGGCGCATGGGAACACCACCACCTCCAAGTTCCCCTCCAAGTCACACACCATCCTGACTTGGAAGTATATCGCCAATCCTTCATCGTCACTGGGTCAAAATCCTGGAACACCCTCCCTAACAACACTGTGGGAGTACCTTCAACGCATGGACTGCAGCGGTTCAAGACGGTGGCTCACCACCACCTTCTCGAGGGCAATTAGGGATGGGCAATAAATGCTGGCCTTGCCAGCGACACCGAGATCCCATATGAATAAAAATAAATAAATAAATGGATGCTAATAAATTACGAATGTATCCGTGTATATCCCTGTCCAGCAATAAGCTTTTTGCTGGACATAGATCAAATGGAGAAAGTACCACTTATACATTGAATCTCTAACTCTTGCCATAGAAAAACGTTGCTCAGTGGTGGAATGCAGGCTCAAACCCCCAATCTGTTGATTTCCTGATTTTACAAAGTCACACAGAAGCGAAATAGTCCCTCCTTACTCTTCAGAGTGTTAGCTTCTTGTTAACATACTTCTTCCTTCTGTTGGAAGATTGCTGGTGCTGTTGTTGTTCGGTCACTAGCCATTTAAATTGTATCCTTAGAATTCTGCATTGACTCTACCCCTGTATAAGCACAGCACGGTTCATTAGCATGCATTTTAATCTCATTTCCACCCCATTTGCATCTTGTGTTCAATCGGTGGATGCACAATGCCATTTATGCTGGCTCGCACAATTGCTACCACAAAATAAAATAATAGAAGTCTGATTCATGCTCAGTGATTTAAGGTTAGTGTGAATTTGGATTCTTGTTTATGCGCCTACTGACTGATCATCTGTGAAGGCATGAGTGATGAACTGAAGTCAGGATTTGAAGCTGTCAATATTTGGCCATTCCAGTCTGTTCTAGAGGATCGTGAAGCTGGATGAATTTACATCATATCGTGAGATTTGTGCACAGGACTGAGGATCAGATATTTTTGGCTGCCTCAGCAATTCTAGATTTTAAGGACTTCAAAGCTACAGCTGAAGATCCACCGAAGAGGAAAAGCAGAATCTTCTTCTATGGTGGTTTAATCCTTTCTGACTTTGGAACAATTTCCTCCATAGAACTGCAGTACTCTATAAATACGGGAAGAAACCTAGGGAGTGAAGTTGGTCTTGGGCAGCAGCACTAAACAGGTGATAGTGAATCTGCATCCAATTTTACATCTCGCCCAATTTTCGTTTCCATTGAAGTCAAGGGCAGAGTATAAATTGGTTTCCAATTTGCTATTGCCTGTTTTGCAAGACCCGTTTCACCCCCATACACTTTGGAATCTTTACTATACTATTGCAATCCCCACCACTTATAGCGGACGCATTCATGCGAATGCAATTTGCCCTCTTTACGCGATGGTAGAACGTGGTAGCGCTATTACGGTACTCTACTATATAACAAGCATGTTCCTTCCATGTAGTGACAATATGCCCAGTTGTTTCCAGCGCCACTCTGATCTGCAGCTTTATTTACTGCTTAGCAAAACCTGCAACCTCACACCACTTAGAGGAGATTAGAAGGGTTTAAGTACAAAAAATTGTCGAACATTAATGAGGTATTACTTACTTACCTATGTTTGTTTTTGGTATTCAGTGTACCTTAACAAGGTGCAAGCTAGTGAGTAAGCAGAGCTGTTTTTGCCCAAAATAAATGGAGCACTTAAGACGGTAAATAAGGTTGGTGAGCTGCAGGCGCAAATAGCCACATGGGAATATGATGTCGTGGCAATAGCGGAGACCTGGCTCAAAAAAGGGCAGGATTGGGTACTAAATATTCCTGGATATAAGGAGGGAAAAATTCAGTAGGTTAGCGCCTCCCATTAGTGCCTGCAGAGGGCGATAATGGGGCAATGATGGAGTAGTGCCGGGGCGAGGCGAATCTGGCACCACACGGCAAATACGGCCCCTCCGTTGTGCCGCCAGTACGAGGTACCGCCAGGGACTTCAACACCAGGCAGATCGTGATGTCAGTGAGCAGGCAACGCTCACCGGGCACCCGATCTGCAAAATTCATTGTCGCCACTTTCCGTTGCACCTCGACCAGACAGCGACAGGGAGAGCAGACGCACAGCTAACGGAAGCCGGCTCCAGCGATGTAATTAGCCTGGCACTAATTCTCAAACTTTTCTAAAGATGCCACCCTTTCCTGGGCTATAATGAATTTCTAGCCTCAGGTGTTCAGGAAAGATAGGGAAGGAAAGAAAGGAGGTGGATGACAGTACTTATAAGGAGAAGATTATAGTGCTGTAGAGAGAGGCTGTCCTGGAGGGGTCAAGGACAGAATCTATTTGGTTAGAGTTAAAACAATAGCGGTGCCATTACACTACAAGGTGTATTCTATAGGCCATCAATTAGTGCGAAGGATGTAGAGGAGCAAATTTGCAGGGAAATTACAGAGATGTACAAGAATTATAGAGTAGTGATAATGGGGAATTTCAATTATCCTAATATAGACTGGGATAGTAATAGTGTAAAGGGCAGAGAGCGGTAAGAAGTGTGTTCAGGAGAACTTTCTTGATCAGTACGTTTCCGGAACAACGAATCTGGAAATGCTGGATCTGGTTCTGGGAATGAGATAGGTCAAGTGGAGCAAGTGTTAGTAGGGGAACATTTAGGGTGACAGTGATCATAGTATTATAATGTTTAGATTAGTTATGGAAATGGACAAGGAGTAATCTAGAGTAAAAATATTTAATTGGAGGAGGGCCAATTTCAATGGGTTGAAAATGGATCTGGCCCAGGTAAATTGAAATCAAAGATTGGCAGTCAAAACTGTAATCAAACAATGGGCTGCCTTTAATGAGGAGATGATTCAGGTAAAGTCGAGGTACATTCCCACGAGGGGGAAAGGTAGGGCAACCAAAGCCAGAAGTCCTTGGATGACAAAAGAACGTAAGATGAAGCAGAAAAAGGGGGCGGATGACAGATGCCAGGTTACAAATGAGAACCAGGCTGAATATAGAAAGTTCAGAGGGGAAGTGAAAAAGGAAATAAGAGGGGCAAAGACAAAGTATGAGAATAGACTGGCAGCAAACATAAGAGGGAATCCAAAAGTCTTCTATAGGCATATAAATAGTAAACAGGTAGGAAGAGGAGGGATGGGGTTGATTAGGGACCAAAAAGGAGACCTACACATGGAGGCAGAGGGCATGGCTGAGGTACTAAATGAGTACTTTGCATCTGTCTTTACCAAGGAAGAAGATGCTGCCAATGTCATAGTGAAAGAGAAGGTAGTTGAGATACTGGATGGGCTACAAATTGATAAAGAGGAGATACTAGAAAGGCTGGCTGTACTTAAAGTAGATAAGTCACCAGGACCAGATGGGATGCATCCAAGGATGCTGAGGGAAGTAAAGGTGGAGATTGTGAAGGTACTGGCCATAATCTTCCAATCCTCCTTAGATACAGGGGTGGTGCCAGAGGACTGGAGAATTGCAAATGTTACACCCTTGTTCAAAGAAGGGTGTAAGGATAAACCCAGCAACTACAGACCAGTCAGTTTAACCTCGGTAATGGGGAAGCTTTTAGAAACAATAATCCGGGACAAAATTAACAGTCACTTGGACAAGTGTGGATTAATTAAGGAAAGCCAGCATGGATTTGTTAAAGGGAAATCATGTTTAACTAACCTGATTGAGTTTTTGATGAGGTAACAGAGAGGGTTGATGAGGGCAGTGTGGTTGATCTGGTGTATATGGACTTCCAAAAGACGTTTGATAAAGTGTCACATAATAGGCTTGCCAGCAAAGTTGAAGCCCATGGAATAAAAGGGACAGTGGCAGCATGGATACAAAATTGGCTAAGTGACAGGAAACAGTGGTGTACGGTTGTTTTTCGGAGAGGAAGAAGGTATACAATGGTGTTCCCCAGGGGTTGGTACTAGGACCACTGCTTTCCTTGAGATATATTAATGACTTGAATGTGGGTGTACAGGGCACAATTTCAAAATTTGCAGATGACACAAAACTTGGAAGTATAGTGAACGGTGAGGAGGATAGTGAAAGACTTCAAGAGGACATAGACAGGCTGCTGGAATGGGCGGACACATGGCAGATGTAATTTAACACAGAAAAGTGCAAAGTGATACAATTTGGTAGGAAGAACGAGGAGAGGCAATGTAAACTAAAGGGTGCAATTCTAAAGGGGGTGCAGGAACAGAGAGACCTGGGGGTATATGTGCACAAATCGTTGAAGGTGGCAGGGCAGGTTGAGAAAGCGGTTAAAAAAGCATACGGGATCCTGGGCTTTATAAATAGAGGCATAGAGTACAAAAGCAAGGAAGTTATGATGAACCTTTATAAAACACTGGTTCGGCCTCAACCAGAGTACTGTGTCCAATTCTGGGCACCGCACTTTAAGAAGGATGTGAAGGCCTGAGAGAGGGTGTAGAGAAGATTTAAAAGAATGGTTCCAGGGATGAGGGACTTCAGTTACGTAGATAAACTGGAGAAGCTGAGGTTGTTCTCCTTGCAGCAGAGAAGGTTGAGAGGAGATTTGATAGAGGTGTTCAAAATCATGAGGGATCTAGACAGAGTAGATAGAGAGAAACTGTTCCCATTGGTGGAAGGGTCGAGAACCAGAGGACACAGATTTAAGGAGATTGGCAGAAGAACCAAAGGCGACATGAGGAAAAACTTTTTTACTCAGCTAGTGGTTATGATCTGGAATGCACTGCCTGAAAGGGTGGTGGAGACAGATTCAATCGTGGCTTTTGAATAAGTACCTGAAGGAAAAAAATTTGCAGGGCTATGGGGAAAGGGCGGGGGAGTAGGACTAGCTGAAGTGCTCTTGCAGAGAGCTGACACAGGCTCGACGAGCCGAATGATTCTATGATTCTATAGGCTAGAAATTCATTATAGCCCAGGACTGGGTGATATCTTTAGAAAAGGTTGAGAATTAGCGCCAGGCGCTAATGCTTTACATTGCACGCAAAATACATTCTCACTACTCAAAGAAATGATTGGGGTGCTAAATCTAGTTTTCAAGGCCTAGCTCAGTGGCGTTACACTCAAAGGGTGGACCAATATCGGGTGCAGTCTAATCTCAACTCATGATCGCCAATTTGTTTCATAATTAATCTACAGTCAAACGTTCTTTGCAGAAGTAGGATTTTCTTGTTGTAAATCTGCTAGGAATCGAAATTACTCTTCGGAGATTTTGTTTGTTCTACTATTGCTACATAACACAGGAATGACACATTTGGGAGTATGTCAATGCCAAGAGCTGAGAAGGAATGGGAAGAAAATCACACTTTCCTGCTATGATGCTCAGTGTTTTTTGTTCCTCCAGTATCTGGTCGACATGTGATATATTCTTATAAAATTCTGAGTACTATAAGTGGCCCTTCCCATCCATGTTAGGATGCAGTTGGTTCAAAATCCTAGGAGATGTCCTTACAGTTTTTATCTGTGGGTATTTTGTTACCTTTTTCCATTTATTTATTACTTGTTGAGACTCAAGTTTTGAAGAGATTTGAAGACATTTTTCTTCCCTTTCTTTTGGTTTCCTTATGATATGTATCCAAGAAGGTAGCTGAGCACCCTAATTTCAAGTGGTTGCTGTTGCCTCTCTCAACCTGGAAACTATTGGATGCACAACAGACTTGGGATGACTTTCCTTCCCCCGGAGAGAAGTGCACAGCCTCCATTCACCCATGACAGCATGGCTAAGGTTAGGAACTCGGGTATAAGGGATTGGATGTAGAAAGTGTGGGCATCTTATGTATGAATATGTATTATGAATTCACAGTTTCATTATGTCTTGTAGGATTTAATAGGTTTCTTGTGGAAAACTGTATTGGACATTTTGGTAGCAAATATCTGAAGGAATTTCTACAAGATTACCTCACAAAATATCTACATGTTGAAAGGCAAAGCGACTTTTCCCAGTGCCGATGAAACTGTACCTCAGTAAGAAGTCAATGCCAAGAGGTAAGAAGGGGAAGGAAGAAAACTTGCAAGAAAAATATATTTGTGGATCTGCAGAAGGTTTGGAAGAAAATCAAGCCTGTAATGAGCTACATTTTGGAGGATCAGGTCACTGCAATTTTTATGTTTTCCTGTTAAGCTTTCCTCTACTGGGAGTAAGTAATTACCATCCAAAACGGTAGAGTTTTTCAATTGTGTTTTATGTTGATCGTATACGTCAATCAGTATCCTGGACTAGGGAGGAACAAAATTGATCATGCTTCATGCTCTTCAGGACCCATTGTGGAAGTGTGTATATGTAGATACTTGGTGAGCCCGATGTAGAAACAGTCTGCCTACACTCACTGTCCAAGCTCCCATATGACAAATGGTCACTTGGATAAGCTACCAGAAAACATCAGTAGTAGGGAAAATGCTAGAATCTATTATTAAGGATGTGGTAACAGGGCACTTAGAAAAAACAAGGGCATATAAGGTAGCGAAATCTAGTGGGAGGACAGAGGATTGGGAAAACTTTAAAAGGCAGCAAAAAAAAAAAAAAAAATAACAAAAAGATTGATTAAGAAAGGGAAGATAGATTATGAAAGTAAATTAGCAAAAAATATAAAAACAGATAGTAAGAGTTTTTATAGTTATATAAAAAGAAAAAGGGTGGCTAAAGTAAATGTTGGTCCCTTAGAGGATGAGACCGGGAAATTAATGGTGGGAAATATGGAAATGGCAAAAACACTAAATGAATATTTTGTATCAGTCTTTACAGTAGAGGACACTAAGAATATCCCAACACTGGACAAACAGGGGGCTATAGGGGGAGAGGAGCTAAACACGATCAAAATCACTAAGGAAGTGGTACTCGGTAAAATAATGGGACTCAAGGCGGATAAATCACCTGGACCTGATGGCTTACATCCTAGAGTCTTGAAGGAAGTGGCGGTAGGGATTGTAGATGCATTGGTAATAATTTTTCAAAACTCCCTGGATTCCGCTAAGGTCCCGGCAGACTGGAAAACTGCTAATGTAACACCCTTATTTAAAAAGGGCAGTAGACAGAAGGCTGGTAACTATAGACCGGTTAGCCTAACATCTGTGGTAGGTAAAATTTTGGAGTCCATTATTAAGGAAACAGTAACAGGACATTTGGATAATCATAATTTAATAGGACAAAGTCAGCATGGTTTTACGAAGGGGAAGTCATGTTTGACAAATTTGCTGGAGTTCTTTGAGGAAGTAACATATAGAGTGGATAAAGGGGAACCAGTGGACGTAGTGTATTTAGACTTCCAAAAGGCATTTGACAAGGTGCCACACAAAAGATTATTGCTTAAGGTAAAAAATCACGGGATTGGGGGTAATATTCTGGCATGGATAGAGGATTGGCTATCTAACAGAAAGCAAAGAGTTGGGATAAATGGTTCATTCTCAGACTGGCAATCAGTAACTAGTGGTGTTCCACAGGGGTCAGTGCTGGGTCCCCAACTCTTCACAATCTATATTAACGATTTGGAGGAAGGGACCAAGTGTAACATATCAAAATTTGCAGATGATACAAAGATGGGAGGGAAAGTAGTGAGTGAGGAGGACATAAAAAACCTGCAAGGGGACATAGACAGGCTAAGTAAGTGGGCAGAGATTTGGCAGATGGAATACAACACTGGAAAGTGTGAGGTGATGCACTTTGGTAGGAAAAATCCTAGAGCAATTTATTATCTTAATGGCAAGAAACTGGAGAGTACTGAAGTGCAAAGGGATCTGGGGGTCCTGGTGCACGAAACTCAAAAGGTTAGTATGCAGGTGCAGCAAGTGATTAAGAAGGCAAATGGAATGTTGGCTTTCATTGCTAGGGGGATAGAATATAAAAATAGGGAGGTATTGCTTCAGTTGTACAAGGTATTGGTGAGACCGCACCTGGAATACTGCATACAGTTTTGGTGTCCTTACTTAAGGAAAGACATCCTTGCTCTCGAGGCAGTGCAAAAAAGGTTCACTCGGTTAATCCCGGGGATGAGGGGGTGGTCATATGAGGAGAGGTTGGGTAGATTGGGACTCTACTCATTGGAGTTCAGAAGAATGAGAGGCGATCTTATTGAAACATATAAGATTGTGAAGGGGTTGGATCGGGTGGATGCGGGGAGGATGTTCCCGATGACGGGTGAGACGAGAACTAGGGGACATAGTCTTAGAATAAGGGGCTGCTCTTTCAAAACTGAGATGAGGAGGAACTACTTCACTCAGAGGGTGGTAGGTCCATGGAATATGCTGCCACAAAAAGCTGTAGAAGCTACAACATTAATTAAATTTAAAACAGAAATAGACAGTTTCCTAGAAGTAAAGGGCATTAAGGGTTACGGGGAGCGGGCAGGAATTTGGACATGAGTCTAGGTTCGGATCGGTCATGGCCCTGTGGGTAGTGGAGCGGGCCCAGGGACTGTGTAGCCTGATTCTGCTCCTATTTCGTGTGTGCAATTCTGTTAGATGCAGGAGATGGTTCTGGGATAGATAGTAGATTGGCGGTTAGGATCAGATCAGCCATGATCTTATTGAATGGCGGAGCAGGCTCGAGGGGCCGATTGGCCTACTCCTGCTCCTATTTCTTATGTTCTTATGTTCTTATAATAATAGGATTGGGCAGAGTCAACACGGATTTATGAAAGGGAAATCATGTTTGACGAAGTTGTTAGACTTTTTTGAGATTGTAACTAGCAGAATAGATAAGGGGGAACCAGTGGATGTGGTCTATTTGGATTTTCAGAAGGCATTCGGTAAGGTGCCACAAAAGAGGTTATTAAACAAAATTAGGGCTCATGGGATTGGGGGTAATATACTAGCATGGATTGAGGATTGGTTAACGGACAGAAAACAGAGAGTAGGAATAAACGGGTCATTTTCAGGTTGGCAGGCTGTAACTAGTGGGGTATCACAAGGATTAGTGCTTGGGCCTCAGCTATGCACAATCTTTATCAATGATTTGGATGAGGGGACCAAATGTAATATATCCACGTTTGCTGATGATACAAAGCTAGATGGGAATGTAAGTTGTGAAGAGGATGCAAAGAGGCTTCAAGGGGATATAGACAGGCTAAGTGAGTGGGCAAGAACATAGCAAATAGAATATAATGTGGAGAAATGTGAAGTTATCCACTTTGGTAGGAAAAATAGAAAAGCAGAGTATTTTTTAATTGGTGACAGATTGGGAAATGTTGGTGTTCAAAGGGACCTGAGTGTCCTTGTGCATGAATCACTGAAAGTTAACATGCAGGTAAGCAATTAAGAAAGCAAATGGTATGTTGGCCTTTATTACAAGATAATTTGAGTATAAGAGTAAAGATGTCTTACTGCAATTATATAGGGCCCTGGTGAGACCACACCTGGAGTATTGTGTACAGTTTTGGTCTCCTTTCCTAAGGAAGGATATATTTGCCATAGAGGGAGTGCAACAAAGGTTACCAGACTGATTCCTGGGATGGGGTGATTTTCCTATGAGGAGAGCTTGAGTAGACTTGGCCTATATTCTCTAAAGTTTAGAAGAATGAGAGGTGATCTCATTGAAACATACAAAATTCTTACAGGGCTTGGCAGGGTAGATGCAGGGAGGATGTTTCACCTGGCTGGGGAGTCTAGAACCAGGGGTCACAGTCTCAGAATAAAGGGTCAGCCATTTAGGACTGAAATGAGGAGAAATTTCTTCACTCAGAGGGTGGTGAATCTTTGGAATTCTCTATCCCAGAGGGTTGTAGAGGCTCAGTCATTGAGTATATTCAAGTCAGAGATCGATAGATTTTTGGATATTAAGGGAATCAAGGGATATGGGGATAGTGCAGGAATGTGGAGTTGGGGTAGAAGATCAGCCATGATCTTATTGAATGGCGGAGCAGGCTCGAGGGGCCGTATGGCCTACTCCTGCTCCTATTTCTTATGTTCTTATGTTCTTAAAACTGCTGGTACTCGTAGAACTGTGATGGGTAAAGGGGATAAAATCAGAGGGAAATGTGGAGGAAAAGAAAAATATTTTGAAAAGATAGGTGAGGAAACCGCTGTAACATGTGTGATCTCTGGAACAGGAAGTGGTTTCCAGTATAAACCTCCCACTTACAAGGGCATTAGTCTAATTTCCAAAAACGTTGTTGGACTTCATGCAGTTTCCAACACCAACAAGATTTTTATTAAACTACAGCTGAGCATAGTGGGTAAGAGAACCCACACACTGCTTTAATTTAGATCTGGTTGGCCTTTAGAAAAGTGAAGCTGACTGATAAATAAGTTTTCAATGAATATTGTATGCAATGTGTGGGTACCTATAGTGCTGGTTCACGGCTGCTGCTTTGTGATTAATGCACAATCGCGCTGGAACAATGAGACCTTGGTATCACTGTCATACACTGCAAGCAGATTGCTTAACCTCAGGTGGGGATTCAGCTTCAAGCAAGGTTTGAGTCATCATTTAATTGTCGAATTTTTCCTCTTCAAAATGTTTCCCAAATGATTCATTGCAAACTCTAATACGTGTATAGTATATGAAGTTCCTTTGATTAAAAAAATAACTACTTACAATGTTCCATGGCAATTAATGTTGATCTGACATACCTGAGTCTTTTATTTTATGTACTGGCACTCCCCACTGTGCATCTTTTGATTCCTTCCCAACTTTTAGAATGCTAATGCTAATTGATTACAATGACCCGGATTTTGCATTAATAATAACGGCGAGGTTGTCAGTGCTTACCATTATTATGGAGTAAATCAGACAGCAACTTCCAGAGTACATAGATGCGCAGTTAAACGCGGAAATACGGAAGTTGCAGTCCCAGTTAAACACGGAAATACGAAAGTTGCAGTCCGAGTTAACCTGCTACTCCACAGACTGTGCTGTAACAGTACTTCGGTATTGAAAGACTCGGTATTGAAAGACATACAACGGTGTGAAGTTGGGTTATTTACCCACATGTTACCCACTAAACAGAAAAATTTAGGGCTATGCATTGAGGAGTAAGTCAATTTTTAATGGCCTGATAAGTGATAATTACTGCCACACAACCTCTCTGCCCTGAAAATTTAATTTTACAAGTGTGGAGTCTCATTCCTTCAGAAGTTATTTAGTGTTGGAGATTTTTTTTTTAAACTTTTTCTGTCTTTCTCTTTTAACTGTCGCTCTTAATCCCATCTGTCTTTCCCAATCTTAATTTTGCTTTCTGTAGATGATTTGAATCTAATTTATACTTCCTGCTTTATACTTCCTGCTTTAGACTCTCCGGGCAGGATTTTAACTTGGAGATGGGTTGGGAGCGGTGGGGGGCGGGGCTTAATTGCATTTGGGAAACCAGGGAGAACAGGTTTCCCTCAGGCCCTGCCGAATTTAACGATAGGGCCTGATCAACATTTTGCTTCTCTGTTTCCAGCTCGCAGCCAGCTAGATGGAGAGGCTGGCTGGCTGTCGAGCAGGTAGGCCTGTGGTACCAGGCCACAAAGAGGAGGGAGGGAGGGATCGAGGGGGATTGGTAGGCCATGATCATCGGAAGGGGTCAGAAGGCTGGAGAGCATCGGATTTCCGTTATAATATTTAAAGTTCCAACCCGCACCCTGGAAGCGGGTTGGCCACCCGACCTCCATCTTGCCTCCGTTAAAACTGAATGTGGTCGGGTTGGAGGCGGTTTGGGGGCGGCATTCTAATTTTTAACACTTTAACCACCAATCTGACCCCCTATCCAGCTGTTTATTGGGGTTAAAAATCCCACCTGCGTGTCTCAGTGAGGATTCTTCAATCTGATTGGTTGAAGAGCAACATTTCTGCTTTACCTGCTCGCAGAGGCCACAGATGCCCTGTAGAGGGCGCCACACTGGAACAAATGCCCAATGCCGTTCCTTCGCCGCTGATGGCAAAATCTGAATCAGTGGCCGGAATTTTCTCAAGAGAGGCAGGTTGGAGGCGGGGGGCCTCCCTGTTTTCCCGCCGGCCCTGCTGACTTTAATGGCAGGGCCTGATTTGAATGTGAGGCTCGGATTGAGAGGCTGGCTAGTTGCGGGCGGTTAAGCCTCAGATGCAAGGGGTCAGCCCGGGTGAGGGATCGTGGGATCATGGGAGGAGGGGTCAGGGGTCGGCATGGTCTGGGATTGGTGGGGGGGTGGGTTCAGGGATTGCTGGTGGGGTCGGGGGTCAGCATATTCGGGGATCAGTGGGGTGGGGGTCGCCGGGGTGGGGGTGTGTCGGCTCGAGGATCGATCGGGGATCGGCAGGGGTTTGGAGAATTGTCAGGGGTTCGGGGATTAGATTCTGCCAGGGGTCGGGAACGGGGGGCAGGGATCGCAGGGGGGTTGATGGGGGATGGGGGATGGGGATGGGGGGTGGTGACGGCCAGCGTATTGGTAAGGGGGGGTCGCTGGGGATCGGTGGGGTCAGGGGTCGGGGATCGGTTGGGGGGTTGAGAAGATCGGAGTCGGCTACCGGAGGATTGTGGCCGGCCTCAGCATCATCGGTGGGGTGGGGCTGGGAGGCCTCATGGCGGGGTGGGTTAGGTAAGGATCCTGGATCCAGGAGGTAGGTATAAAGCCACTTACCTCCTGGATGCAGTAATCCCGCCTCAGTTTAACTGCCGAGTTTCGCGAATTGTGTGAAACCCGTCCTCAGGCAGTTACATTCAAAATGGAGGTGAAAAAAGAGACTTCTAGCCTCATTACAATATTTAAATTAAGGTACCAGCCCTCCTGGGAACGGGTTGATCGCCCGCCCCACTGTCCCGCCTCCGCCAAAACCAGAAGTGAGCAGGTTGGAGGTGGAATCAGGTCAGGAATCCCATTGTTAACAATTTAACTGCTCCCACGCTCCAAACCCATCCATTTTTTTAGGGGAAAATTTCGGCCAATATATTTCTTTCCGTTCATTGAAATGAAAACTGGAATCATGGGTTTGTAAAACACCAACACCTTATATTTATATACCGCATTTAACATAATAAAACATCCCAAGGCGCTTCACAGGAGTGTTACCAAAAAAAAACAAAATTTGACACCGAGCCATATAAGGAGATGTTAGGGCAGAAAGAGGTAGGTTTTAAGGAGCATCTTAAAGGAGGAAAGAGAGGCGGAGAGATTTAGGGAGGGAATTCCAGAGCTTAGGACCTAGGCAGCTGAAGGCACGACGGCCAATGGTGGAGCATTTAAAATCGGGGATGTTCAAAAGGCCAGAATAGGCGGAGCGCAGAGGTGTAGGGGGATTATAGGGCTGGAGGAGATTACAGAGATAAGGAGGGGTGAGGCCATGGAGTGATTTGAAAACAAGGATGAGAATTTTAAAATTGAGGCGTTGCTTAACCAGGAGCCAATGTAGGTCAGCGAGCACAGGGGAGATGAATGAACGGGACTTGGTGCGAGTTAGCACACGGGCGGCAGAGTTTTGGATGACCTCAAGTTTATGGAGGGTAGAATTAGGGAGGCCAGCCAGGAGTGCTTTGGTGATAGAGGCCTGGATGAGGGTTTCAGCAGCAGATAAATTGAGGTAAGGCTGGAGACTGGCGATATTACAAAGGTGGAAATGGGCAGTCTTAGTGATAGAACAGATATGAGATAGGAAGCTCAAATCGTGATCAAATATGACACCAAGGTTGCGAACAGACTTGGTCAGCCTTAGACAGTTGCTGGGAGAGAGATCGAATTAGTGGAAAGGGAACGGAGTTTGTGGTGTGAACTGAAGACAACGGCTTCTTCGGTCTTCCTGATATTTAATTGGAGGAAATTTCTACTCATCCAGTGCTGGATGTCGGACAAGCAGTCTGATAGTATAGAGACGGTGGAGGGTTCGAGAGATGATGTTATGAAGGGGGAGCATGTGGATGAGAAATAGGAGGGGGCCAAGGATAGCTCCTTGGGGGACGCCAGAGGTGACAGTGCGGGATCGGCAAGAGAAGCCATTGCAGGTGGTTCTATGGTTACGGCTGGAAAGATAGGAATGAAACCAGGCGAGTGCAGTCCCATCCAGCTGGATGACGGTGGAGAGGCATTGGAGCAGAACTTTGTGGTCAACTGTGTCAAAGGCTGCAGACAGGTCCAGAAGGACGAGAAGGGATAGATTACTTTTGTCGCAGTCAATTGTACTGTAAATATGCATTCATTTCCTCACATTTTTCTTGACATTTTCTGTAAAGATGTGAATGAAGTTTACCATATGCTCCTAAATCTAACAAAGGACAATCCAGCGGAGAAACATTCTACACCACCTCCTAATAATTTGTGGTGATTATTATGTACAGCAAGAGCAACTTTTCACAAGTCACAGTTGCCAGTTTTACAGGCTTTGCTATGTACCTTTAAGCAAACATTGCCTTTCAGTACAAAATCCAATGACAATATGTCAGCACTCTGATGGCATGATTCCTAAATAGTAGGTTTCCTGTAGTGATGTCCTATAGAGGATGGAATTGACATCAATCATGTGAATTAAAGAACTGTGCTACAGGTACTTGTAAACAAGGCTGTAATTAATCTGTTCACATGGGTAAAAACCTAATCAATACAAGGCTATGGCTTACTAAGAATTCCTAGCTCATAGAAGACAATTGCAGTCCCTGATCCCTATCATGAATGGAGTTTACTCTTACCTCTTATCACAAGGTAGACATTCATTAAGAGAAGTGCTGATCTCTCTCAATGAAAGATGCGCACGTTACAACACTAGAAATTTAAGGAAACACAGATCTGTGATTGATGTATTACATTGGGCTAAAGGAAGAAATTTGGACATGGACCAACTAGACAGGATTTGTACAATTATTTACACTGGAGGACAACCTTAATGGTCAATAAAATTACCCACTAAGGGTGGTGGCTTTTGGCAATTAGTAGGATTCTCACCAATTCCAGTGAGATTGACCGAACTCTTTGGAACCAAAGGTGAACGGCTTAAAGTGGAGCAATTTTCATTCTTTTTGGGAAAGTTTTAGTATGACATTGAGAATTAAGGAAAAGGGGAAAAACAGACAAGAAAATTGATCTCTGGGCCTTGTCATCTGCAGCGCATGCCAGGTTTATGAGCTGCTTGACCAGTCTAGTATTTCCCTTTTCATTGTTGTCTTTAATCAGTGAAACCCATGGTATTTTCATCAGATTGATGTGTGTTGGCTCAAAGCTGAAAACCCTTCATGTAAGCAAACACCAACTGGTGTTGAATTAAAAATAATAATTCAACAGATGAAACCTGGAAGACAGATTTGTTTCACTACCTTACAGTAATAGATTGTGTGTGTGCATGTGCGTGTGCGATGTTTGATGAAGGTCTCCTGTAAGGGGTTGTGTCGTGCTTGTATCACAGACGGTGCTGGTGCGAGGTTAGGCCTTCGTTGCCCAATACTATTGCTTGCTCTGGTCTCCGGCCAGCCTTGTTGCAATAAGCACCTGTGAGTGGTTCGACCCACTCGCCCTTACGGTTCTAACACTGGACTTAGGTGCGAGAGCAGTAATGCAGAGAAAAACTCAAATAGACCTGGTTGAATAGTACGAAATGGAAATCTTTATTGCATAGCGTCTAAAATCATGAAGTACATGTCATAGGCACAAATTAACGATAGTACAAGTATACATACATTCATAAAGCTTGGTCTATGGTAATGAAGAATGCACGGCACATCGTAAAAAGGGGAACACATTATACTTTATCCTTAATAAAACCACCCTCCCCTATCAATACCTACACTACATCTAGATTTGTAGGATCGGGAAACATGCTCACCACTCGTGATACTTCGGAGAATTTTAAAGTGAGGCGCTCGGCTCGTTTCGCTGCAGCACCTGACTGTCATGTGTTTGGAGGGGTCTCTGTACCCCACTTGTTTATCTTCGCTGCTGCGGCAGGCAGGCCCGACTCCCTGTTGTCATGACGAACTCGACAGAACTCGGACACGGTTGTAGAAGTCCAGAGAGACAGTCAAAAGCTCACCAGTCAAGCGAGTCCATGAAGCGGCAAGCGAATAAGAGTTCAGCAGTCATCAGCCAGATAAGAGAATAATAGTCGAATCAAGAGTTCAGCCCGAGTCAAGAGTCCGCAGAGATAAGGGTCGGTTCAAGCGAATAAGCCCCCGATGGACATTTGTTCACTATAGTTATAGTGCTGTGTTCCCTTATCTCCCGCCCAAATCTTAATGTTTGTCCTTTGTGTAATACTGGTGCACAAAGCTCCCAGCATGGGGCGGTTGTCTTCTTTAACGGGTTTCGGTAGCACTTGAAGCTGGCCAACTACTCGTTAATGTTTTTCCCCATTGTCGAACCGGCTAGGAGCCTCCCTGGCTGGGTTTTGGGGCCTCCTCGAATACTGACTTAATCACCCGTGAATGGCTCTCTCATTGTAGAGCTGTGGGGGTATATGTGTATTGCTGTGTCTGGATGGGCCTTCGATTGCCCAGTACAATGGTCCTTACTTGTGCATGGAAAACGATTCCAGCACTTATATCTTTTGCTATTGTTTCAAATGCAAACAGGTTGCATCCTGTCTTTATCAGTGCTTATCGAGTATGATCCAGTCTTATACTGAAAATGTTTATTCGAACGCCATCTTGTCTGCCCACTGAAATTCTGGAAGCTTCTGCCACGATGCGTGGCGGCCATTTTACAGGCTTCTGTGTCCTTTTTAATCATGACAGCATTTCGTTTAAATAAACTGATTAAACGAATCTGTTTCTCTCTCGTTATTTTGAATCGCGATAATTGCGAAACTTTACACTCCTTTATGTGGGAAAACAAAAAGGCTGATATTAAGTATTGCAAAGGCAGTAAAACAAATATTATTTCAAATTTAATCCATTAGCAAGGGAGGCCAAAATGCTTTCAATGAGCACATGATTTAGACAGCTTCATTGTACACCTGTTGGAAGGCTAGAAAGTAATCCTTATTAAAAGGAACATTATTTTACAAAATTATCAGATTGCTATTCACTGCTTCAAAATATGTACATGCATATTAACGTAGCGAGACCAGTAACATATGAATATTGTCAGCCTGATTCAATGAATAGTTTGTTCTCAGTTAGCTCAAATAAAAATATCTATCCAAGTTTATATTTTTCCCATTTTATAAGAGAAAAATCCACATACCAGTTAGCTTCCCCCCGCCCAAGACCATTATAAGTTAATAAATGATTTGGGACTTTGTTGTAAATCCTCTCATTTTCTTTTATAAAATTTATATTTAGAAATGTATATAGAATCAGCTTTGAAAATAATACACTACTAAAATGTTTCCTTTGAATGATAAAAAAAATATTTTGGTACTTAGAAGTCTTTTTGAAATAAAATTCAGCATAGCCTTCCCTTGAGGACAATAGGTGGAACCAAACTTCTGTACAATAATTGAGAATGCATTGAGCTGCAGTGAGTAATTCCCTTTCCAAATCATAGGCTTCTCGAGCCCTCTGTAGCTAACATGTGCAACACTTGATATGTTAACTACTACTCCACTTGAAGAGGAAGATACTGGGTTTGCTGCTTGAAGATGCAGGTTGTGTCTAAAGCCATCTTTAGTGACTGAGCGATTTTACTCACTTCACCATTACATACCAGAAAGGTAACACCAGTGGTGTGTTGTGAATGCCAATAAGCTCAGGAGTGAAAGCTGACATTTTACAAGATATTGCCTTTGCTTTTGTGATAAACAATGTTGACAATATTTTAAAAGAAATCGGAGTTGAACTTTCAAGATGAATATTTGATTTGGGCATGGTTTGCTGCCCAATCTAATTTTCCCCCTACTCTGCTAAAGGGGGAAATAACTCATGCTAGATATCGTTCCAAAGCTATTGGAAACCTTTCAGCACCTCAACCAAGTGTCCATTCTTCATGTGTGAGCCTACAAGATGTGTGCCAGCAGACTATTCAACCATGACACTCAACAACCCAGCTGAATCCTGCCATCACTGATATTCACAAACCCTGGATTGGCTTCTAGTTCTTAAGTACAATTTGCTTTTGTGGATTCTGATAGGAAAAGGAAATCACACTGAGTCTCCCCCGCTCCCCCCACCCACCTTAGACCAGGTGCACCAAGATCAATTGTTCCCCTGCTTACTTTGCATGACCAGGGATTAAACTTGGGACTTTCCTGGTCTGTATGGTTAGGCCACACATCACTTGAGCGTTTATCCACTGAAGCATCTCGAAACCAGAATCTATTTCAATGAAACACCATTTTTAGATTCTATTCAAAAACCCTGACTGTAGCTACAGAACTAGGATTTAATATGTGTGATTTTTACTCGGTTATTTTACTGAAGCCAAACTTGATATTTGTAGTAATACAGAGGTTCATTCGAGCTTTTGCTGTTGAGATCATGATCTTTGATTTCATTCATAAGCAGTGCTTTGAGATCTTCTAAAAAAAAGCTCATTTCTCAAGGGATTTTGACATCCATCCTGCACAGAGCAGTCAGAATGGCGCCAACTCCATGAAGATCTACTGGAAATGACTATACAGACCTTCAGTACTCCAATTATAAAGTAATTTGAGCAGTTGAATGAAAGATAAAATCAGAAATTCTTTACATCCAGACGTAGTTGTTCCATTGACATCAAGCAATTGATGTCAACTTTTTCATCTGCTAAACTACAGTTACCCCATATCTTTGATGTATTTTCATACTGATCATTAATGAACAAAATGAATGACAACAGTGGATTTATTTGTAACCAGAGATTGTAAAGCACCATTGTAATTCCAGACACACACATGCTCTAACTCAAGCAGAGGCAACCCTCTTCCTGTGTAAGATGTGACACTGCTTATTTATTGTAAGATACTCATAGTTCCTTTGGACTGTGGAATCTTCTGTCGCACTCCATCATGGACAATAACAGCTCCTTCCTATCAATAACACCTTCAATGTTGGTCACATTTGAAATTGTAAGACTTATAAATTCAATCGTGCCATTTAGAGGTGTAAAATGTGCACCTAAGGATCCAATATGGCAGGCAGAGTGCGGGCGCTGGAAGCGCGTCATCTATTAGATTGGGGTCCTCCGTAGGTGTCCAGGGCACATGTCAGAATCATTTAAAAGCTTTATTATCATATTTAAGAAAGAAAGAACTTGCATTTATATAGCGCTTTTCATCAACAGGATGTTTCAAAGCGCCAACGGTGTACGTTTTTAAAGTAAGGGTCCTATGCTTGTTGTAGGACCCTTTTGTGAAATTGGTCTCCCCAGTGCCTGACTCGGCTCGCTCAGCAACTCGTAGGGCTAAAAGGCAAAAAGGACACGTCAGCAACGCAATTTAAATGTATTGGCCTGAAAATTGCATCACGCAGCCACTGTTTTTCATGGAAACCTAAGGTCCTAAAGTGGCGGGCAGGAAGCGTGAGCACGCATCCGGCCAGTTGTGCAGCGTTCGCCATTTTGGGTAAGGACAAACAAGAGGCGTCCTTTAGCAACAACAACAACAACAACGTGTATTTATATACAATGCCTGAAGCAGGCATTAGAGCCTCAGTATATGCAAATGAGGGGCCTAATGCCTGATTGAGTTGCCCTCTCCAAGATTGGTTTGCCCTGAGACAGCCAGCACCATCGCCGGAAATCCAGCACTATGGGTCGGCTGCAACAAAGAAGATAAGTAGCAGGAATGCTGCTCCCGATCCAACATTTAAAGAACGTGGGCCGTTGAACACCCGCCCTCCCATCCCGCTGGCTACCAATACCCCTTCCCTGGCCCTATGCCCGATCGCTAGCCCCCTCGTCCAAACTCTAGCAGGGATTGTACTCTGCACCCTCTGTGAATTTCTGGGCCCATATTTGTGTTAGACATAGCTCTGTGGTAGCAGTCTCGCCTCTCTAGGCTGACACTTCACTGCAGCACTGAGGGAGCGCTGCACTCTCGGAGGTGCCGTCTTTCGGGTGAGAAATTAAAATGAGCCCGTCTGCCCTCTCAAATGGATGTAAAGGAAGAGCAGGGGAGTTCTTCCCGGTGTCCTGGCTAATATTTATCCCTCAACCAATATCACTAAAAACAGATATACCTGACCATTATCACATTACTCTTTGTGGGACCTTGCTGTGTGCAATTTGGCTGCCGTGTTTCCAACAGTGACTACATTTTTTTTACAAAAGTACATTGGATGTAAAATGCTTTTGGACCTCCTGAGATTGTGGAAGGTGCAATATAAAAAGAAAAAAGAAAGACTATAGCGCCTTTCATGACCACTGAAAGTCTCAGCCAATGAAATCCTTTTGAAATGTAGTCACTGTTGTAATGTAGGAAATATAAATGCAAGTTTGTTCTTTCTTTAAAGGGATCATCCACTACATACAGGTTAGTTGCTGGTTTGTCCTTTTAGGCTGCTGATTAACCCCTGGTCGATGTTTTGACCATATTAGGCCACCTATAAACGAGTTCTGACCTCTGCAAAATAAAACTTTTGCTGGCACTGGACTGCTTTTGTCTGCCTTCGTAAATGTTTTACTGCAGTCATGATAGTCTGGTGGGTTTGCCTTTGGGGCTGGAGGTTGGGATGGGGGGTGGGGGGCAGCCAAGAAGACAGGAGCAGTTGGGAAAGGAGGGAAGAGGAGGGTACTGTGTAGGAGACCATACCCACGGCAGGTCTCCAGAGAGCACATCTCCAACCTTATCACCGAGCTCTGTCTGCTGCTGCAGCCACAGCTTGTGCCTTGAACCAAGGCATGGGCAAAATTACCTGTGACCGACAACGTCACCATGGCCCTTATCTTTTATGCCACGGAGTCACTCCAGGCTGCAGCAGCTGACATCAGCGACATCTCCTAGTTTGTTGTATCAGGGAGGTCACTGAGACTCTCTATGCCAGGAGGAGCAGCTGCATTTGCGACCACAAGCTCCGCATCATGCAGATCTGGCAGCACCAATGGGACCACGTGAACAGGTGGTGCAGCTCGCGCCTGTACTTTGCACGCCCATTCTCAGGCGCGATCAAAGTTCTGGGCTTAAAACGCCTTCAGAGCTAACCTCATCATTTAACCTGTGCAAGAAACCTTTGGTTCCCTATTATATTCTCCCACTCGTTCCCACTTGACATAAAGCTTAGTGTTATACCTATGTAATGCCTATGAAGAGAATAAATAGAGGCATTTGTTCAGCCATGGCTCAGTTGGTAGCCCTCTCGCCTGCGAATCAGAAGGTTGTGAGTTCAAGTCAAGACTTCAACACAAAAATCTAGGCTGACACTCCAGTGCAGTACTGAGGGAGTGCTGCACTGTCGGAGGTAGTGTCTTTCGGATGAGACGTTAAACCGAGTTCCCATCTGTCTGCTCTCTTGGGTAAATGTAAAAGATCCCACGGCTCGATTTCGATGAGAAGCAGGGGAGTTCTCCCAGTGTTCTTCCAATTATTTATCCCTGTGCGCAAATTGGTTGCTGCGTTTCCTACATTACAACATTTCAAAAGGACTTCATTGGCTGTAAAGCGCTTTGGGACATCCTGAGGTCATGAATGGCGCTATATAAATGCAAGTCTTTCTTTCATTCCTGTCAACCAATGTGGCAGGTTAACCATACATTGAATCAGATTGTATAATTCAGATCAATTTCAGTTTGTGTCTGCTTTTAGCTACGGAGTATGGACATTTCAGGACTTCTCCCTATTGCGCTGGTGTCGTCATGATCTCCAAACCCCGGCTGCAAACCAATGCTGCCAGAAGTTGGTATGGTTGGCAACGAGGAAGACCCATTCTTCGCCGCAACCCGGGAATTTGGCATTAATAGCACAATTTAAAAGTGCCTTTTGACTCACTACCTCAAGTACTTAGGGGGAAAAATTGAGTCCCGCCCCCTTCGGGGCGCTAACTTCGCTGGGCCGCTACTTTTAGCGCCCCGAAAAAAATTAGCGCCCCCGCGGACGAAATTCATCGGTAGTGCCCCAAGAGGGAAGCAGGGTGCTACTGGAAGCACCCCACCTCCCTCTTGGGGCGCGCAAGGGAATATCGCGGTGCTGCGGCATGTCGCACCGCTACTGCAGGCCTTCCTCCCCTTCTTGAAGGAGGGGCCTTGCGCAATGCGACCCGGGGCTGAGCTGGGCCACCAGGGATTGGAGTGCCGGCAAAAGAGCCTGGCACTCAAGAGAAGTGCCGGGCTCACGGAGCGCAGCCAGCACTCCGCGGGGGGGCTGGTCAGAAGGCCGGGGACGGCAGAGGGGAAAGGTGCTGGCAGGCGGCCAGCAACAAAAATGGGCGCCCAGCACCTCGCCTTTAATTAGCTCCACCCCGGCCACAGGTAGGCCCCCCTGACCCCGTCGGACATAGCGTCCGGCGGTAAGTCAGGGGGCGCTACCGAAGATCACGGCCGGGGCGCTAATAGTTACCGCCGCCATTAACCTCCCGCTGAATTTCGCTAGTTGCTTTGCGCCCCGTTAGCGCCCTCTTAGGCGCAAGGCAACCAAATTTTTAGGCCTTAGCTTCTCATGGGGTTTAACTTTACTGCCTGATTCGTATATATTTTAATAGCTTTCCCCTGAGCGTTAACATTCTTGTTTGATGAATGGATCTGGTTTCATTGTGGATTTGCTGCTGGTTACCATTTCTTTATGAGGGGTTAACAGTTCCTTTTGTACAGGACCACCTGGGATTAATGCCAATGGGTACTGGTTTTAAATGGGGTCTAGACAATTCTTTTGTACATTGCAATCTGGGATTAATACTTGTTAGTCACTGGTGGGTACATTTGATCAATGATTGTTTTTATTACATCTGTTTTCATTAGGGATTTTGTTTCCTTTGTTCTGAGTTCTCATACAATGCTTTTCACTGTTTTCTCAGGTGAAAATTATTTGTATCTGTACCTTTGTTGGTGGTGAGCAGATATCCTCGGCTCTCCCATGTATCTATTTCTGTTTCCAATCAAAGCACTTTTTTTCTAGATTGGCATGTCATCCCGAGGACTCCTGAGCACTTTGCTGGGTAGATGTGATTAGTTTAAAGTGAATTTTGAGTGCTGCATGTGTGAAATATTTCTTTCATCTGTCTCCCATATCTTGTCTTTTATCAGGCAGTTGCTTTTGCTGCCCTTGTTGTGCTACATCTTACTGTGCAACAATAATCTGGCTACAGTGTGTTCATAATACAGCACTACAAGACTGCTACTGAAGAACTGTACAGAGAAACAGTCTGGTACAATCCTTGTGTAAGTTTGAAGGAACTCAAGATTCAGGTTTAAATGCATATTGTCCTTTATAATATGTTTTATTTTTCCCAAAAAGCTACCCCTAGTCCCTCGGTACATACATAAAGAAAGTTAAGAATATAAAAATTAACATATTTATTCCTACATGGCTCATTTTTATGCCTCTTTCCCCACAAAGCACACATCTTCATTGGAGATAAAAGTTGAATAATATATCTCAAGATGTGAAGTACTTTTTATCTCAGAGATATTGAATTCCCTGCTAACTAAATGAAAAGAATATTAGCCACAGCCTGGAATAGTAATAAAGTCTTGGCTGGCATTCATACATCAGTCAGCTGTCTGATGAGTTTCATTAATTCCGAGACTGGCTGCCCAGCATCTCACCTTGAGCGCAGAGGGGAGAGGGAGAAAAGAAAACCCGGACATAGTTTGCAGCAATCGCATCTATTGGATAAGCACTGAGCAGCAAATGGTGGATGAATCACTGACCTATGCACCCATCTGAAAACGAAACATGGGGTGAAAAACCTATGGATGGGGGCGGGGAGCTTGTGGTTTCCGCACTCATGCAATTATTACATAATCCAGCCAACGCTACTTTTTCATGACATTATTACATAATCCAGCCAACGCTACTTTTTCATGACATTAGCACAGCAGTCAAGATCAGTTTTTATATTTCTAGCTTTCTTGTTGGTCATGAAGCAACATGTTCAGTCCGTTTTTGTTCATTTCATCACTGAAAGAAAGAAAGACTTGCATTTATATAGCGCCTTTCACGACCACCAGACGTCTCAAAGCGCTTTACAGCCAATGAAGTATTTTTGAAGTGGAGTCACTGTTGTAATGTGGGAAACGCGGCAGCTAATTTGCGCACAGCAAGCTCCCACAAACAGCAATGTGATAATGACCAGATCATCTGTTTTTGTTATAACAACAGAAAGCGCTGGCAAAACTCAGCAGGCCAGGCAACATCCGTGGAGAGAGAAACAGAGTTAACGTTTCAGGTTGAAGACCCTTCGTCAGAACTGAGAAAAAAGCAGGAAATGAAACAGATTGGGTGACCGCTTTTGCGGAACACCTCCGTTCAGTCCGTAAGGGTGACCCCGAGCTTCCGGTCGCTTGTCATTTCAAGTCACCTCTCCACGCCCACTCAGACCTCACCGTCCTCGGCCTCTTGCATTGTTCCACAGGAAGCTCAGCGTAAGCTTGAGGAACAGCACCTCATCTTCGATTAGGCACTCTACAGCCTTCCGGACTCAATATCGAGTTCAACAATTTCAGATCATAACCTCGGCCCCTACCTTATATATATATACATTTTATCCACCCTTTTGGTTTGTGCCTTTTTCCTTTTTTTTCTCTCTCTCACATGGCAGCTGTCTTTCATTCTGCCAGCGCATTTCACACTTCTGAGCCATCTTTTGTTTCTTAACCTGTCCTATTACCATCTCGTCTCACCTTGAGCATCTCTTAATGTCTCTACTTCTCACAGACCTCCCCTTTTGTTCTTTTATTCCTTCCCCCAGCCTCCAACTTGCTTTTTCATCTGTTTCATTTCCTGCTTTTTTCTCAGTTCTGACGAGGGGTCTTTGACCTGAAACGTTAACTCTGTTTTTCTCTCCACGGATGTTGCCTGGCCTGCTGAGTTTTTCCAGCGCTTTCTGTTGTTATTTCAGTGTTCCAGCATCCACAGTATTTTGCTATTATATCTGTTTTTGTTATGTTGGTTGAGGGATAAATATTGGCCAGGACACCGGGGATAACTCCCCTGCTCTTCGAAATAGTGCCATGGGATCTTGTACGTCCACCTGAGAGAGCAGACGGGGCCTCGGTTTAACGTCTCATCCGAAAGACGGCACCTCCGACAGTGCAGCACTCCCTTAGCACTGCACTGGAGTGTCAGCCTAGCTTTATGTGCTCAAGTCCCTGAGTGGGACTTGAACCCACAACCTTCTGACTCAGAGGCGAGTGCACTACCCACTGAGCCACAGCCGACACTGACAGCTGGACTGAATATTGAATCGTTCCTCAATTAGGGAATATGTGACTTAAATGCAAACCGCATTTTTTGAAGGGGAAAAAAAAAGTCGCACTTCCATCTCAGCGAGTGAAATGCCAGCAATGGTCACATGCCACACAGTTGCTCGATATTCTCCACGGTGTGTGCTTGCGGTCTTTTCATCCCAGTGACTCAGAATGTAGAAGCACAGCAGCATCTCAGGGATTTTGTTTAAATGTCAGCTTTGAGACGCTGATCTCAGGTATTAGGAACATTTTATTAGTTGAAATCGAGAAATATCATCTTTCTTGCAGACAATTTTTTTTTAAATATCTATGTGCGTGAGCTAAACAGCTAATGAGATGGAGACAATTTTTACAATGAAAATAGAAGGTCATTAATTAAACAGCATTATTTTTTGTTTGCCCCTGGCATCTTGAACAGAACAGACTTCAGCCTTACATGTACAGTCATTCTTGAAAATTGTCAGCTACCTTTTCATGGACTCACTGATCTGACTTCGTACATTAGGATGGGGAGAGTTGTTTAAGACTAAAAGCTAAAATCTAAAAGAAAGCCAGTAAAAGCGCTTTTTGAGGTCAGGGAGAGCTGGGAGTGAAGACAATTGCAAAGGATGGGAGTGGAAGGCATCTCACCTCTCATGTCTCGTTGTCAGTGCAGCTCTTAATATTTTGCTACAAATTGTTGGAAGCACAAGATATTGTCATAGTGGAAAAACAAAAGAATTTACAGGATTGAGAACAAACACATCAAATATAATGGCCAGAATTTTCCCTACCTGGGAGAGTCCGGTGTGGGCGGTGGCCATAACGGATCGCGACCCCGTTGCAGGCTCCATCCCGCTCCACAGAACGACTTTACGTTAGCACGGCCTATTAAGCCCGCCCTGCGTGTTACCCGGCCCAATTAAACGGTGCGGGTCTGGTGACATCATCCATGACGCGTTTTCAGCTGGGATCTTTAAAGGGGCCATGGCCACATTACATTCGAAGGTTAATGTAACATAATGCTGTCAGTGCACTACAGCATTGGAGTGCTGCAAACTCTTTGACAATGACTGCACAGAGGCAGAGGGCTGCACCCAGGTTCTCCGATGACTCCCTCCATATGCTTGTGGAGGGAGTCAGAGCACGCAGGGAGGTCCTCTTCCCTTCCAATGGGTGGAGGAGACCTTCCCAGGAGACCAAAACAGCCTGGTTGGAGATTGCAGAGGAGGGCACAAGCAGGGAGGTGGTCAGGAGGACCTGGGTGCAGGAAATGTGAGTTCAAAGCCACACTCAACCTCATCCTGCTGTGCCTCTCATCACATCCCCATCAGTCTGCCTTCCCAACCTTACTCCTGCACATCCTTACACACACCAACATACCTTGCACGTCCACCCATCCCTCTCTATCTACATTATCACTTCCCCATCTCACAAGCCACACCTCACATTCACCCTCATCCTAGTGTGATCATACCAACTAACAACACACAATAGTAGGTTACTTGGCTTTGGCACCCCACTCCATCATAGTCTCCCTCTATTCCTTACATTCATTCCATTATTCTAACTCAACATTCGCTTCTTTCCCTCCATCATTTGCAAACCTTACAACAGCAGAGGAGGCAGCTTTAGAAATATCTGGAGGTGGGAGACAGAGAGAGGGGGACATCTCAGCAACCTGGTGACAGAATTACATATCAAACAGCTACATGGCATACATCAGTCACTCATATGGGAACTGATGTCAGCAGCCATTGAATGGTCAAATTGTGCATAATGGTATCTGTAGCCATTCTTCATATGACATATCTAACTTATCTCTTTACTCTCCCGCAGGTCCATCAAGAGATCCCCCCCCCTCCCCCCCCCCTCCACCCAACTGTCCAGGAGGAAGAGGAAGACGACTCCTCAGAGGAGCTTCCAGCCTCTGAGGGCGCACCATCACTAGACACAAGCGTACCCAGCATCAGCGCAGATATGCACACCTCGGTGGGACCCACATGAGATAGAGTAGTGTTGTCACCTGGTGTCTCACAACTCACAAGTGAGCAAGAGCAGATGGTGGAGACAGGGATAGCAGTGGAGAGACATCGCCAGAGGGTGCCGGACGCTCTCAGTTCTGCTCAGCTGCATGCAGACACTGAGCCTCGGGGGCCATCGAGAAAGAGGGTGATTCTGGAGGTGCAGCAAGAAGTGCAGGGGGCTCTGACAGGCTTTGCGAGCGCGATGTCTGCAAATGTTCAGAGAATGGAGGAATCCCTCTCTAACATGAGCACCACCGTGTCACAGGTGATCACGACTATAGGCTCTTCCATGGATAGGATAGCCACCTACATGGAGCAGCTAATGCGCTACTCATAGGAGCATATGGTCTCTATGGAGATTAGATGGCTATCTATAGAGGATAGATGGCTATGTATGGAGAATAGATGGCAGAGACTCATACACCGCCTCTCAAGGAGGGATGTCAGCATAGACGTGGGTCCTCATGGCCCCACTGATGTGCAGCAAGGTGGTCTCCAGCTCCTTGGCAGCAGGGAAGTGAGCAGGCTGCCTCCAACTCTGCTGAAGCCACAGGGGTAGCACCTCGTAGAAGCACACGGAAGAGAAAGATGACACACAAGTAGATTCACAAGGGTAGCCACTTGGGTGTTTTATCCAATGTTTATGTAAAGTTTCCGTTAATGTGCTGTCAAACATAAAAGTCTTTATTTACACGACTTTCCTGCCTTGGGCACATTTGTGTGCACCTTTGGAAGCGGCTTAGTTAGTTGCAGTGAATGGTGAGACGTAATGGTACCTCCAGCAATGGTGGCGAATGTGAAAGGAATGGCTTGGTCATTGCAGGGATGCTTTTTGGTGTTGGTGTGGGATGGTACCAACCTGGCGCATCATGTGGCAGCCAGGTCAAGTTCATTAAATCTGGCCATGATGAGGCCATCCCTGGCGTCCCAGGCAGCAATGTGCTCGGGTGCTGATGCCCTCTGTCCTGTGCAGCATCAGGGGAGTGCGGAGAAGATTGCTAGTGTTGTTGTTGGTGCTGCTGGTGTGCCTGGTGTTGCTGGTGTTGGGGCTCATCGTGGTGGGATTCTGAGGACCAAGGTGAGACAGTATAAAGGGCACCCATGTTGATGGGATAGATGGCAGGTGAAGTAGAGATGACAGAAGCAATCTGACAATGGTGAGAGAGGTTCTTCCAATGAGGTGACACTGGATGGAGACTTTGTTGGAAAGACTTTCAGCCTGCAGAATCTGTGCTCGGAATGCAGTCAGCAACAGCTTCTGCCTGCGGAAAGTGATCAGCTGTCAGGTGGGAGCTTTTATAGTACATTTCATGCTGTCAATTAATCAGCTGGAGCAATGGCCACTCAACTCCCGCCTCAGGCTGACAGACGTGGCTCCCAAGCAGCATCGTTCCCGTAGCCATCCAGATAAATTAAAAATGTAGGGGGGAAAAGGCTCTTAACTGTCTGAAAACAAGGTTATAATGATTTCAATTAGGTCACCCGCCTCTGCCAGTCGGTTCACTGCCGCACCGGCAAACACGCCCGGGGAAAGGCGCGTGGGGGCGGGATGCTGGCGGGTTCCCAACCGGCTCCCAAAAATATCAACTTTCCCAACCCACACACCTCCGATCGTGTGTGCAATCACCCTGGAAAATTTCGGCCAATGTGTTTGGGTAAATCAGGAATGGCAGCATACTGGTTATTTTACTGGACTAGTAATCCAGAGGCCTGGACTAATGATCCGGAGATGTGAGTTCATAATCCTACTACGGCAGCTGGGGAATTTAAATTCAGTTAATTTAATAAATCTGGAATAAAAAGCTTGTATCAGTAATGGTGACCATGAAACTCCCGGACTGTCTTAAAAACCCATCTGGTTCACTAATGTTCTTTAGGGAAGGAAATCTATCGTCCTTACCCGGTCTGGCCTATATGTGACTCCAGATCCACACCAATGTGGTTGACTCTTGACTGCCCTCTGAAATGGTCTTGCAAGCTGCTCACCACCACCTTATCAAGGGCAATTAGGGATGGGCAATAAATGCTGGCCTTGCCAGCGGCACCCGCATCCTGTGAATGAATAAAAAAGTGGAGATTCCATTCTCTTGCATCCAGGGTAAAGTATTCAATTTCATAGGAAGGAGGGACTTTCATTTATATAGCTCCTTTCACGACCTCAGGGCATCCCAAAGTGCTTTACAGCCAAGGAAGTACTTTTGAAGTGCAGTCACTGTTGTAATTTATCACACATGCATACATACACACAAAAATTCATTTTAAGTATCAGTGCGAATATCTAAGACAAATTTTCTATCTCGTCTCTCGGTTAATCCTATGTATCTTCATTTGTGACCTTATTTATGGAATAATTAGTTTTTATTTCGGTTCTGTAGCATAGACAAGTTGATATGTACAGCAGCCCAATTAAAATTGAAATTCATTTGGAGAAAACAGTGAATGTAACCTATGACCTATTCCGACATGAGAGGAGGTACCATACATACCCTCATCCGGTGGTGCTCCCTATCTATGTGAGAGTGAGGCCAGGAGAGATTAGCACCACAGGATCATGAAGGGATAGTAACAGTGGATGGGAATTACATAGAATGTACAGCACAGAAACAGGCCATTCGGCCCAACTGGTCCATGTCGGTGTTTATGCACCACACGAGCCTCCTCCCACCCCTCTTTATCTAACCCTATCAGCATAACCTTCTATTCCTTTCTCCCTCGTGTGTTTAAAGTTTCTCTTTAAATACATCTATTCTTTGCCTCAACCACTCCTTGTGGTAGCAAGTTCCACATTCTAACTACTGTACTCTCTGAGTGAAGAAGTTTCTCCTGAATTCCCTATTGGATTTATTAGTAACTATCTTATTTTTATGGCTGTCAATCATTCTGCCAGTGCCATTTACACTTCATCTGGAGCCATCTTTTCTTTCTTAACTTGTCCCATTACCATCTCCTTTTGCCTTGCACCATCATCCCTCTTGTCTCTTAATCTCTCCGGCCTTCCATCCTATCACAGACCTTCTCTTTTGTTCTTTCCTCCCCTCCCCCCTTTCCCTGCCCCTGCACTTGCTTAAAAACCTGTTCCATCTCCAGCTTTTTCTAGTTCTGACGAAGGGTCATCGACCTGAATCTGTAACTCTATTTCTTGACTATTGCTGCCTGACCTGCTGAGTATTTCCAGCATTTTCTGTTTTTATTTCAGATTTCCAGCATCCGCAGTATTTTGCTTTTTTATTTTTATGGCGACTAGTTTTGGTCTCCCCCACAAGTGGTAACATCAAATGGATATTGAGATGCGTATGAGGGAGGTGGTGATGTGGAGGAAGAGTGCAGCATTGAGACTGGTCAGTTGACAAATTTCAAGAATCATTAGCTGCTTTGAAGAGTCACATTACAGAGCGAGTTTGGCAGAGGCCAGCAAGGAACGCTACTCAATAGGAAATGGCACATCATATGGAGAAACCCATGAAACATAAGCAATTGTTTCTATATGCTAATCTTTCTAACTTTCACATGTACAAATGTTAGAAAATTTTGATTAAAAATAATTATACAGGTAAAGTTATTTTCCCCCTTTCCTTGGAGGGTTTGCCATGTGATACGCCTTCCCTATCGCTACTACAGAGGATGCCATTTGTGACTTTGGCTGGGACCATTTGAGTGCTGTGGCAGGGGTGAAACCTTGATTGGAGAGATTCAAACATGAAGTTGCAGGAAAGCTGGGCGTAGATTTGAGAGGTGACAACACGTTCAAGGACTTTGGAGAGAAAAATGAAGGTGGAGATGGGCAGTAGTTTGCAAGAACACAGGGCTCGACAGTAGGGTTTTCGATGAAGGCGGTAGTGATGGCAGTTTTCAAAGGGTGGGGACAGTGCCTGAGGTGAGCAAATGGCCCCACTCTTCTTATGACAGAGGGAAGGTCATTAATGAACAGCTCAAGATGGTTAGGCCAAGGACAATTCCCTGAGGAACACCTGCAGTGATATCGTGGACGGTGATGAATGGCCTCTGACAATGTCCAATAACCGTCTTTCTTATGATGCCAGCCACTGGAGGGTTTACTGTTTGACCCCCAATTGACCTCAATTTTGCTAGAGCTCCAGGGTGTAAGAAAAAGACTGACAATGATTTGCATACCTGCTTTTACTTTTGCTTTGTGTTTTATGAACGTCAGCAAGTATAGTAAGCTGAGAAAGAGAGTGGGTGAATTCCTAACCGCTGGGCGGAAACTGGGAGGGTGGGCAGTTAAAATGCCCTGGCGACTTACCCGCCAATTTCTTGCCTACTTCAGCTCAATCATGATTTTAACCTGCTCTTCGCAACAGGCAGCAAAGAAACCCACCTGAATCCATCGGGGGTCCTTCCCTTAATATGCAGATCAGGTGCCGATGATGTCATCGGGTCCTGGCTGAAATTTTAACTCTGGCCTGAATAGCGAAGCCACTGCAGCTTTCCTGCCATGTGAAGATAGCAAGAAAAAGATCCAGGATCGCAAGAGGCCATCTAAGATAAGTTATTTTTATTTTCCTTGTGGGACCAGGAGGAGAAGGAGTGCTCAGAACTCTACCCCTTCCTTCCCGCGAGACCCTGCCGAAATCCCCCTACTGCGACTTATCTCCGCCCGCTTCGAATGGGGAAGCTGACAGATGGAGCCTGGGTGTTAAAATTGCCCGGGCCTCACGCTGTTGACATTGGCTCTTGACCGCACCCTGGCCTGTTCAATTCTCAGTTAAGATTCCCTCATTGTAATTTGGGTTCATTTTTTTAAGTTGAATTTTGAAGGAAACAGCTCTAATTATCTGCTGATCATCACTTGTGATTTGTTGACAGTTTGAACAGTCTGCAATTATCACCTGTTATGTTGATAATTGGAAAATGTAAACTTTCTAATTATTAACAGCTGTTAGAGACTGAAACCGAGAGAGAAAAAGACACACAGGGAGTAATTTTAACCACCAAAAACAGGTAGGTTGGGGTTAGGTGAGATGTAAAACATTTTTAAATCTCCAACCCGACTGCAACCAGCCTCCAACCCGCCCACTTCCGGGTTTAATGGAGGTGGGACAAGAGGCGGGCAGCCAACCCACTCCCAGGAGGCGGGTTGCTCATTTCAGTATTGTATTGAGGCTGTCTTACAGGTTTAACCCTGGCCGGCCGGGTTTCCCAGGCCTCGGGAAACCCGGCAGCTCAAGGGAGGTGAGGACAGCTTCGGGGAAAAAGTATGTGCCCTTACGGTACTGCTTGTGGGCCAGGAGGAGCAGGCGTGCTGTTCCTCGGTTCCCCAAGCTTACCTTCTTCCCTGCCATCGGACGCCCCCCTGCCATCAGACACCCACCCCCGCCATTGGATCCTCCCACCCCCATCAGAACGCCCCACCCAAAGACCACCCCCCAGATCAGCGATTAGACCCCCCCCTGGGGTGGGACACCCCCCCCACCGGGGAACGGATCCCGCCCACCCTCCGCCCGGGATCAGGGATCGGACACCCCCTGGGATCAGACAACCCCACGATCGGACCCCCCCCCCCCGAATTGGACCCCCCCCAGGATTGGTTCCCCCTCCTGCAATGCTCCCATTAATGCAGCAGTAGGTTCCTTACCTGCTCCTGCTCCTACGGTCTCTTCCGGAGTGGTGTCCGCCCGACGGAGCCAAGTCTGACAAGCGGGCTGACTTCAGGGTGGGAATGCTGTAGAAAAAAAAGACATACGCTGTGGAGTTAAAGCCACACAACATGCAAGGCTCCTTTCCCCACCCACTCCAACCTCCTGCGCGATTACAAAACCCGCCCCTGTCAATATCTGGACCAAAGTGTCTTCCCTCATTTCTTTTCAAAGATTAAGCCTGGAAATTATTGCTAGCAATATTAGCAACCACTCATAGAAAAGTATTATTTTAGCAGAGACATTTAAAATAAATGACTCAATGCCAACATTAAAATAGTGGACTGAGAAATAACATTTGAACATACTGGGGTAGATTTTGATTTTGTGCGATAGTGTAAAACAGATGATAGCGACTCGGCAGCCCGTTTTACATCTCTTTCAATTATCAGGAGAGATGTAAAATGGGCTGTCAATTCTCTATCACCCGTTTTACAATATCGCACAAAGTCACTATCGGCCCCAATAAGTATTCATCCACAAATATTGACAAAAGTACTTTCAAGCCTATATTTTTTCAGCGAAGGAGGGAGAATGTCCTTTTCTTCCAAAATAAAAAAATTATAAATCATTATTCATTTCTTTTGGACTGATATAATTCCATGCAAGGGCAATTTAAACCCTTCTCGCTCAGCAGAGACCTGACAGGTGGGCAGTTAAAATCGCCTTGGCTCTTACCTGTCTGATAGCTGCCATTTAAACCTGAGCAGGCAGCAAGCACACAGGGTCCTTCTTTACACATGAATGCTGTGGCCCAATGACATCATTGAGAGGGGACTGTAATTTTAACTCAGGCCTGAGCGGGGAATCCACCTGGAGTTTTTGTCTTGCAATTTCAGTAAACACATCTTTAAATATATACAGAGTAATTGCAGTGAAATAAGCCAATGCCTGCTATATTTAACAATGCAGAATAACCTGTGACCTGCAATACAAAAAGCATTTCTCAATGAATAAATTGGAAATCAGGGTTTTTCTTCAGGAATTGCTAATCCTTGGTGCTATAAACTGAAAGCATGGCCCTTTCAGAGAAATACAAAGGAGCATTATTAATCTATAAATTTGTTTAATTAAATGATAATTTACACATAATTACGAAGACCCTGACAAATGCGGTGTTAATAGTGCAGCATACTGCCTCTCTTACTTGTCTACACTGTGTGTTGACTTTGGGGAGACCTTTTTATCCAGGAGGTGAGCTTCATTGCTGTGGGTATTGATTCACTATCAGCCTGTAGAAATTAGATGATGACTTCTTGCTCAGAAACCATCCATCGTTCATTACATATATTATAACTGAAGACCAAATTTCCCAGTTATCGATTGTGGATTATTTTTCAATAAACCTCCGGTAACTATGTCAGAGTCATTAATCTTTTTGTTTTGTAGACAGTTACAGAGGAAGAAAGAATTTCATGAAGATAATCAGATGGAGATATAAGCTGTTAGTGCTACACATTAAAAGTGCAATTTAAAGTAGATTTGGATGGGGAGATAGGATAAGACTTAGGTGAGTATGGTTCCCCTGATGGATTATTGGGTAAATGCGATGTTTCAATGTGGAACCAAGCCACACAGACTAAGAAGGTCTCAGGTTCAGTCCACAGTTTATGCTGAATTAATCGATCACAGTGACCATTGGGGTGCTAAAGAATGGTAAAAATCAGCCAGGGTTCCCATTCCGATTGCTATCCAGAGATGACTGGAGGATAATGCACATGTGTGGATGTCAGGTGAATTCAGAATTGCACTCAGCTGTGATCCTTTCTGTGGGTGAAGGGCTGGCAGGTCTTCACTATGTTGGCTTATATGTAAGGAATGGCCAACTAGGCAAGATACCAAAGAGCTACTTTTGCCATCGAGCCACACCCCAGAAAAAGCCAGTGACTTCAGAATAGTGGAGAAAACTGAAGAAAGTACATAGATGAGCAACTTCTATTGCTAACCAAGAGAGAGAAAGATAGAGGGTTAGAAAATTCATAGGGGGCATATCCCGGAGTAAGTGCCATCTGCTGCTGACACCACCATAGTCTGCAGGATCAGGGGGAGGTTCCTTGATTTAAATATCAATGGGGGGTACCCATGCTACTAGAGGTGTATGTCGGGCACCTGCCAGACTGGAGAGGTCCAGAATTTCGGCGAATGCTGGCTGCTCTGGGGTGGATGTTAAGACACTTGCCCAGAAACACCTTCATCGCACTCCAAGTGGCTCTATTTATAAGGGGGCTAAAAAGTCTTCAGCTGCACCGGAGTCATTGGGCTTGGACCCGTAATGTGGACCACACAACTGCCTTTCCTGTGACAAGTATTCCTCATTCATATAGGGGCTTTGGCTACCAATCCTTTCAGTAGCATTTCCATGTCCAGGGATATGGGAACTCCATGGCTGGGAGTCTCCAGCCCCACCCTTTTACACTGCTGGATCTGCAAGGGTTCAGGGTGAGGCTTTTATTTGGTTTGTAGCTCTCTAACGTTTAAGTCAAAAGGATGTGACCTCAAACTTAATTCAAGACTTGAACACATATAGTCTAGACTGACACTCCAATGAGGTACTGAGTGAGTGATCAGAGCTGTCATCTTTCTGATGGGATGTTAAATTGAGGCCTGTTTGCCTGTTCCATATGGTTTAGGTAGACATTAAAGATCCTGTTGCACTATTCAAGCAAGAGTAGGGAATTTTCCTGGTATTCTGACCAAGAACTCTCCCTCAGCTTTCATCGCCCAAAAATAGATTAACCAGTCCTTTATTTAATCTTGTTTGTGGGATCTTGCTGTGAGGGAAATGACTTCAGCTTTTGCCTATATGCCAACAGTCACGGCACTTCAAAGTAATTAATTGTACAGGAAGCACCTTGAGGTCTTTGTTAAATGTATTATGCAGCCAGATGCATTGCTGTGTGATGTTAATGCCTCATATGACACGTTGATTTGATTACACAATGTCAATTGCTGTCACCCTGAGTTATCCTTTCTTCCTCCTCCACATGTATAACAGTTGGCCAGTCAGCAGATACATAGGCCAGAATTTTCCGGGTTCGATGCGGGTGCGATCAGAGGCGGGTCGAGTGGGAAAGTTGAAATTTCTTGGAGCGGGTCGAGAACCCGCCGTTATCCCGCCCCCACGCGCCTTTCCATCGTGTGTGTCTGTCAGCGCAGCAGCGACCCAACCGGCAGAGGCGGGCGACCCAATTTAAAGGATTATTAGCTTGTTCTCATACCCTTAAGAGTCTTTTTAACCTTACCTTTGCAATTTCACTGGATGCCCACGGGACTTACGCTGCTCTGGGACCACATCTGTCAACCTGAGGCGGGAGTTGAGTGGCCATTGATCCAGCTGATTAGTTGACAGCATCAAATATAGTATAAATCTCCCACCTGACAGCTGATCACTTTCCTCAGACAGAAACTGTTGCTGACTGCATTCCCAGCAAAGATTGAGCTTTCTGCAGGCTGCAAGTCTTTCCAGCAAAGTCTCCATCCAGTGTCACCTCACTGGAAGAACTTTTCCCACCATTGACAGATTGCTTCTGTCAACTCTACTTTACCTGCCATCTATTCCACCAACATGGGTGCCCTTTATACTGTCTCACCTTGGTCTCAGAATCTGACCACGATGAGCCCCAACACAAGCAGCACCAGGCACACCAACAGCACCAGGCACAACAGCAGCACCAACAACAACACCAACCTTCTCCACAATCACCTGATGCTGCACAGGACACAGGGTATCTGCACCTGAGCACATTGCTGCCCGGGTGGCCAGGGATGGCCTCATCATGGCTAGATTTACTTCACTTTACGCTGTACGTCCATATGGCTGCCACATGATGCGCCACGTTGGCACCATCCCAGACCAACACCATAAAGCAGCCCTGCAATGACCAAGCCATTCCTTTCACACTCACAACCATTGCTGGAGGTACTGCTATGTCTCACCATTCACTGCAACTCACTAAGCCACTTCCAAAGGTGCACACAAATCTGTCCAAGACTGGAAAGTGTTGAAAATAAAGATTTTTATGTTTGACAGCACATTAACGGAAGTTTACATAAACATTGGATAAAACACCCAAGTGGCTACCCTTGTGAATCTACTTGCATGTCATCTTTCTCTTCCGCGTGCTTTGACGAGGTGCTACCTCTGTGGCTTCAGCAGAGGTAGAGGAGGCCTGCTCAATTCCCTGCTGCCAAGGAGCTGGAGAGCACCTTGCTGCACATCAGTGGGGCCATGAGGACCCACGACTACGCTGACAGCCCTCCTAGAGAGGAGGTCTATGAGTCTCTGCCATCTATTCTCCATAGATAGCTATCTATTCTCCACAGAGACTATGTACTCCTGTGAGCGGCTGCTCCATATAGGTGGCCATCCTATCCACGGAAGAGCCTACAGTCACCATTGCCTGTGACACGGTGGTGCTCATGTTGGAGATAGACTCCTCCATTCTCTGAACATTTGCAGACATCGCACTTGAAAAACGTGTCAGAGCCTCCTGCACTTCTTGCTGCACCTCCAGAATTGCCCTCTTTCTGGATGGCCCCTGAGACTCATCGTCTGCATGCAGCTGAACAGAGCTGGGAGTGTCCTGCGCCCTCTGGCGCAGAGTCTCCACTGCTGTCCCTGTCTCCACCATCTGCTCTTGCTCACTTGTGAGTTGTGAGACACCAGGTGACATCACTACTCTATGTCACATGGCACCCACCGAGGTGTGCGTACCTGCGCTGGTGCTGGGTGCGCTTATGTCTGGTGACGGTGTGCCCTCAGAAGCTGGAGGCTTCTCTGAGGAGTCATCTTCCTCTTCCTCCTGGACAGTGAGGGGGAGGGGGGGATCTCTTGATGGACCTGCGGGAGAGTAAAGAGATAAGTTAGCTATGTCATATGAAGAATGGATACAGATACCATTATGCACATGATGACCATTCAATGGCTGCTGACATTAGTCCCCATATTAGTGACTGATGTATGTCATGTAGCTGTATGATATGTAATTCGGTCGCCAGGTTGCTTAGATGTCTCCCTCTCTCCGTCCATCACCTCCAGCTGCTCGGCGACTCCAGATATTTCTAAAGCAGCCTCCTCTGCTGTTGTAAGCTTTGCAAATGATGGAGGGACACCACCGGTTCTCGCCCTCTCCCTCTTACTTTGGGCTCTCTTTTCCTGCAAGGTGGGAAAGAAGAGAAGGTTGAGTGAGAATGATGGAATGAGTGTAAGGAATGGATGGGTTACATCTTTAGAGGGAGTGGGGTACCAAAGCCAAGTGGCCTCCTTGCATGTTGTTAGTTGGTATGATTGCACTAGGATGAGGGTGCGTGTGAGGGGTGGCTAGTAAGATGGGGATGTGACAATGTAGATAGAGAGAGAGGACGTGGAAGGTATGTTGGTGTGAGTAAGGAGGTGCAGGAGTAGGGTTGGGAAGGCAGAGTGATGGGGATGTGATGACAGGCACAGCAGGATGAAGTTGAGTGGGGCTTTGTACTCACCTTTCCTGATCTAATGAGATCATTGAAACTTTTGCAGCATTGCACCCAGGTCCTCCTTACCACATCCCTGCTGTTGACCTCCTCTGCAATCTCTTACTAAGCTGTTTCGGTCTCCTGGGGATGTCTCTTCCGCCCATTGGACGGGAAGAGGACCTCCCTGCGTGCTCTGACTTCCTCGACAAGCATATGGAGGGAGTCATCGGAGAACCTGGATGCAGCCCTCTGCCTCTGTGCAGTCATTGTCAAAGTGTTTGCAGCACTCAATGCTGTAGTGTACTAACTGCACTATTTTAGATTAACCTTCAAATGCAATGTGGCCATGGCCCCATTAAATATCTCGTCTGAAAATGTGTCATGAATAACGTCAGCAGACCCGCACCATTTGATTGGACTGGGTAACGCGCTGGGCGGGCTTAATAGGCCCTATTGATGTAAAGTTGTTTTGTTCAGAGGGATGGAGCCAGCAACGGATTCGCGATCCACCATGGTCACCACCCGCACCGGATCCGCCCAGGTAGGGAAAATTCCGGCCCTGGGCTCCGATTTTAAAGGGGGGGTGGGTACAGTGCACGCGAGCCTCGAGCAGGCTGCGATTCCATGGAGGCCCGGATGAATTTAACGGCCAGGACTCATTGCCGTAAACTTCTTGCTGACAATTTTAACTGCAAAGCATAAAGAGCGTGAATAAGCACAGTCGCTTGAGAAGAAAGTGAAACATCAGGTGTAGGAAGCGAATAGCAATACTTTCAATTGTCTTTTTAAATAATGGAAGTTCTGCATCACAAAGGAAAATGAATGAAGCAGGACTACAAGTTACACTGACATATAAAATATCAGGTCAACTTATTTTATCAGCAGTTGCTACTGGGATTGAAAAGAGTATTATATTAAAATAATTAGATTAACAGCATTGTTTGGGTCTCTTCAATATTTCACTATATTACAGACTGATCGAAGAGTGTGTTGCTCAAATAGTTTTATACAAACATGGTGCAGATCCAGATTTTACCTGCAGTTTCCCAGCAATGTGAGTCATTTATTAGGTACAATGCATGTGTCAATAAACTCATTCCAGTTGTTAAATTGAACAAAATGTGATGTCTCAAAAACTACGCACACCACTATTTTGTTAGAGTTCTATTGCAAAGTTCAAAAGCGTTTAACCAACATTGGATTATATTATTATGGGGTTTGCGTGATCCAGTGCATTTTTCAGTCCGTTGGTATCAAATTGTGTGCCGGTGACTTTCTGATACATGCTGGCTGCATGAGGCCTCGCCAACCAACCAACATCACGAAAACAGAATATCTAGTCATTATCACATTGCTGTTTGTGGGACCTTGGTGTGCGCAAATTAGCTGCCGCATTTCCCTACACTATAACAGTGGCTTCACTTCAGAAGTACTTTATTGGCTGTAAAGCGCTTTGGGACATCCTGCGGTCATGCAAGGCACTATATAAATGCAAGTTCTTTCATTTCTTACTTTAATATACGCATGTAAAAAGAAACCCATCTCTGTAAACATGAGGAATCATTGTTGCATCGTTGTATATTTATAATGGGAAATCTCTATTGCTCTCAATGGAAGGGGGCAGAGGAGGTCAGATAAGTTGCGGGAGAAATGTTAAAACCATTTTCTATCCTAAGTGGCCATGATTATCCCTGAGTAAATATTTCACTTTTAATGTTCAGACACTGAACCAATTAAAAAAAGCAAATAGAATATTTGCAAATATAGCCAGCACAGTCGAATCCAAGTCTACAGAATTTATTCTAATAGTTCGACCCATACTTAGCATACCTAGGATACCTAAAAGATTTTGGGGTGACAAGACTGACCCCAAGTGTAAAGGTGAATGAGCTATTCGAAAAGTTTAAAGAAGCTTAAAGGGAAAGAAAAGTCTGTGCAGAGTACTTTTATGCAAAGTGCTGCCACTTATTAAAGGAGAAAATTAAAAACTCACCTAAAATTTATTTAAGTTTGCTGCAGACATGTCAGTTTTCCACATTATTGACGTTGATGGTAATCAACTCTGAGCAGCTCCATGGCAAACCGTGGTGGGTCTGCCTGACAGCTTTTACAATGATTCTCAATCCCCAGAAACAATGGGCCGAAAATTGATCCCGGGACGCGAGAGTACGCACTGCATACTCTCGCGTATTCCCACTCCAATTGCCGGTTTTCTGCATGCCCTGCGCATGCGCTGAAAACCGGCAATTGCTCTTCCGAAAAGGGGGCGGGGCCGGAGTGCATCGCGTGCGCGCTACAGGCTGCGCGCACGCTGTGCACTTCATGCTTTGGACGCGCAGGTAAGTACTGAAGATTTTGGAAATGTAAAAAGGAGGAGTAAGACCCGCTTTTAAGAAGGTAAGTAGTGAATTAAGTATTTTTTTGAATTTTTTTTTACAGGTATATCTTTTTTATAGACTTTAAAGACAGGTAAGTTTATTTTTATAACTTTTTAAAAGATTTTAAATTTTTTCAAAAATTTAATTTTTTATTTAAAATGGTTAATTTAATTAACTATACTTATTTTATTAATGTGATGGGTTTTTTTTTAAATTTAATTGAGGTTTAGCTGTTATTTTGGGGGGGTGTAAGATTCATAAGTCTCTCAGCCATGCTGTGAGACTTATGAATGGAAGATGGTGTGCTGCCATTGGCTCTAACTGAGTCACGTGATCCCACAGCTCGCACGAATTAACTACGCCGCTGGGATACGCAAGCCCAGCACAGCTGATGTCTGGAACATCAATTTCGTGCGAGCTGGATCAGAAAAAGCATAAGCGAGGTGAGACATCGCGGGAAAGGCTTACCCCCGCGGGAACAGAGCGAGATCAATTTCTGGGCCAATATTACAGGCTACAAAGTTTGTATTTCCAACTTGTAGTATTGGTTTCCTGTGCTTGGGGAGCTCTGGAGCAGCCCTTAGGCCAGTTTCACGTCATGCCCCTATAACTGCTAACAATTGAGTCACTTTGGAACATTCCCGGTAATTAATATCAGCAGTGTGGCCAGGGGAGACCTACTCTTGTCTTTCCACATTAGCAGGAATATTTCAGGTAAGTTTATAAAAAGTATTTCTTCTAGAGTTTCCTTTCTCCTTAATCTTTACCCTTTATGAAGAAGGCAGTTCAGACATGGACTCATCAATAATGACTTCAAAGCACCCCAAAAAAGTAGGACCAAAGGACATAATTGGAAACAAGCAATTTCAGGATGACTTCTTCACTCAAATAATGGTGAATATTTTGAATAATCTACTAAACAAATTAATGGACTCAAAAACATTGGGATATTGAAAATATAATTACATGGCATGCAGGGTGAATTAATGTAGTTCACGGGTCTTTGATGGGCCAGTGGCCTTATCTCACACATGACTTTGCTTATGTTCTCCTCTCTCCACCCGCCCCCCCCCCCACCCCCCCGCAACCCTGTCATGTTTAATGAATTTAATATTAATGTCTGAAACTGGGTTGGAAAAGGTTCACCGTCCTCGAGGGGATGAAAACATCAGATTGCAGGGGAGCAATACATCATTGTTTATATTACATTCTTCTTGCAGGCGGTTAAAAGTAAATGTTTACCATTGTTGTAAGCTATCTAGTGTAATTTTCCTGGTTTGCTGCATTCTTACATTTAAATGGCTGTATTTTACCCTTTTGCTTGCCATTTTATTTGAAAAGCTTTTCAAAAAGGAATTTTGCTTTGGGAATACTACCAATATTTTAGTTCATAATTTTGCTGTGTGACCCTACAGAGAGAAGAAATAACGTAATTGCCTACTTTGTAATCGGCAAAATTGCTAAAACACTTGAGCTTGTTGAGATGGCAGGAAGTTACAGCTACTTAGGTGCTGTATTTAAGGACCACGATTATGGGTGAATCATTAATATTATAAGTTTACAGGCACGCTTCCTGAGCTTGCAATCTGTTGTGCAGTGGTAGAAACACAACCATGCAGTACATTCCTAATTGAATTTATTAGGAATCAAAAGCCTCGCATTGAAGCTAAGTTTCATGCGTGTCAAAGATGGTGCTTCATGTGACTTGGAGGCAATTAAATAAATAGTTCAAGAGCTGTTATGTGAGAAAAAATATAATGAAAATGTATTTTGGCAATTAAGGAACAAAGACTTTGATATATTTATGGAAATAATGGACACTTGAAGATGATTGCCCAACTATAATTTTATCAAGGGGCTTGGACAATGATTGAAGAACCCTAAAGTAGCATACAGGATGGCAATTACTCTTTGTTCAACAAAAAAGGCCAATAACATTTCTTCATTGTTGTTTATGACCCACTAACAAGCTGGCAGGAGCACATGACTTTTAAATGGATGATTTTCTACAATCTGATTCTGTTTGCAGGAAAGAGAAAATTTCAGCCAATCACAATGCATTTCTAACAGCAATTTTGCTAACATTACTCAAAAAGCTAACAAGCCACGTCGCCATTGTAAATGTCGACAAATTTGTGAATCCAGTTGTGAGGTGTGCAATACTTGCGCAAAATGGTTAAGCAGCAAATTTGTAAACAGGACCGGCCTTACGGGTAGGCGACGTGGGCGACCACCCAGGGAGCCATGGTTGGGGTGGGGGGAGGGAGGGGGCGCGCCGTGGTCATGTGGGTCTGACATTAACGGTGTCGGCTTCTGCAAAGAACTTGGCTCTCTCTAAATTCTGCTTCCAACGGACTATAGTGCTCCTCAAGAGGAGCAAACTTCAGATTTCAAGAACAGGTTCCCAAACACATGGATAGCACTCAGGATCCTGTTAACCAGGCCCGTATCAGTGGCGAGCAGCAAACGGAGCTTCTCGAAGGACAAGCTCATAAAAACATATGACCATGTGAGACGACAATCTATCTTCGCTGGCCATCCTGTCTATCGAGAATGATGTGGCTCAAAATATCTTGGTGAACAAAGTTTTTTATTTGTTATTGTTATTTATTGGTTTAGTGTTTAATTTAGTTTTTTGTGTTCGTTTTTTTGTCACTTACCTATAATGTTATTTTTTATGACTTATATTTATTATTTAAATTATAAAAAACTTTTGCGATTACAGCTTTATTTCTGAAATTTTAACTCATACTTCTACATACTTAAACTCAAAGAAAGGGCGCCAAAATACAAGTTTGCCCAGGGCACCATTTTCTCTAAGGCTGGCCCTGGTTGTAAAGCCTGTGTCACAGAACCAGCTCTGAGTGTTTTGGCAGACTGTGGAATGGAGAAACAAGACCTCACTGTGCTGTTTGGAATGGAACTGACGCCAAAGAAAAACAGAATGAGACTCCCTCCTCCAGAGATTCTCACTTCACCTCACTCTGGTGACCACCTTTAGAACCGTAGCGTCAGTATGAAGCAAAGTTACTGAGCAGGTGGCACAGTTCCACCAGAGCCTCACTGCTGAGACTTGGCATCATAGCGACCTCCGCCCCCGGCATGCAAAGCCAGCTGATTTTGTTGCATTAGAGCTAGTTGCTGTTGAGCTAGTTTTGCAAGTGGAACCCTTCTATGTCCTCTGTGCTCCCATGCTTCTCTCTTCTACTCCTCCTGTTGCAAGAACAGGTACCTGTCAACCAGTGCTGCGCTCACCACAGAGAACTTGCTCAGCTGATCAATGCCAGATCTATTCTGAAGCTCAACACTTTTCATTCATATCCGCCTGCATAATTTTACGTAAGCCTCTCATGATTGGACTTAACAAGCAAAAAAAATGACCTATTTTTAAATAGGAGGAATGTTCAGAGCAGCACCAAATACTGAGACATAATCCATTGGTAGTTTCTTTCTGGCAGAGTCACCCACTTTGCGTGCATCTATATGGCCTTCAGAACTTGGTAGCTCCCCACAGAAAGTTTATCCAGTGAATAGCTGAGCTATATGGACCAGACAGCTATCAGGTTCTACACTCAGTCAGGACAGTGGTGGGAGCTCTTCAATTGGGCTCAGTGCCCCTGGGTTAGCAATGGAAAAAATAAATATGCACGTAGCATTCGTAACAAAATAGACGAGTTAATGGCACAAATAACTACATATGGGTATGATCTTGTGGCCATTACAGAAACATGGCTGCAGGGTGACAATGCCTGGGAACTAAACATACCAGGTTATTTAACGATCAGGAAGGACAGGCAGGAAGGAAGGGGAGGTGGGGTGGCTATGTTAATAAAGGAAGGAATCACTGTAATACAGAGAAATGATATTGGGTCAAAAGATCAGGATAATGAAACAGTTTGGGTGGAGATAAGGAATAATAAGGGGAAAAAAACACTAGTGGGCATAGTCTATAGGCCTCCAAATAGTTGCAACTCTGTTGGACGGAGTATCAATCAGGAAATAGTTGAGGCTTGTAATAAGGGAACATCTATAATTATGGGGGATTTTAACTATCATATTAATTGGACAAATCAAATTGGGCAGGGCTGCCTTGAGGATGAGTTCATTGAGTGTATTAGGGATGGGTTTCTTGAGCAGTATGTAACTGAACCGACCAGGGGGCAAGCAACCTTAGATCTGGTCCTGTGTAACGAGACAGGATTAATTAAAAATGTCCTAGTAAAGGATCCCCTTGGAATGAGTGACCATAACATGGTTGAATTCCATATTCAATTAGAGGGTGAGAAGGTTGGATCTCAAACAAGCATGCTAAGCTTGAATAAAGGAGACTATGAAGGTATGTGAGCGGAATTTAGTAGAGTGGATTGGGAAAATAGATTAAAGGGTAAGACGATACATGATCAGTGGTGTACATTTAAGGAGTTATTTTATAACTTCCAAAAAAAATATATTCCACTGAGAAGAAAAGGGTGTAAAAGAAAAGACAGTCATCCGTGGCTAAGTAAAGAAATTAAGGATAGTATTCGACTAAAAACAAGGACATATAAGGTAGCCAAATCTAGTGGGAGGATAGAGAATTGGGAAAACTTTAAAAGACAGCAAAAAGTAACAAAAAGATTGATTAAGAAAAGGAAGATAGATTATGAAAGTAAATTAGCAAAAAATATAAAAACAGATAGTAAGAGTTTTTATAGTTATATAAAAAGAAAAAGGGTGGCTAAAGTAAATGTTGGTCCCTTAGAGGATGAGACTGGGAAATTAATGGTGGGAAATATGGAGATGGCAAATACACTGAATGAATATTTTGTATCAGTCTTTACAGTAGAGGACACTAAGAATATCCCAACACTGGACAAACAGGGGGATATGGGGGGGGAGGAGCTAAACACGATCAAAATCACTAAGGAAGTGGTACTCGGTAAAATAATGGGACTCAAGGCGGATAAATCACCTGGACCTGATGGCTTACATCCTAGGGTCTTGAGGGAAGTGACGGTAGGGATTGTGGATGCATTGGTAATAATTTTCCAAAACTCCCTGGACTCAGCAAAGATTCCGGCAGACTGGAAAACTGCTAATGTAACACCCTTATTTAAAAAGGGCAGTAGACAAAAGGCTGGAAACTATAGACCGGTTAGCCTAACATCTGTGGTAGGTAACATTTTGGAGTCCATTATTAAGGAGACAGTAACGGGACATTTGGATAATCATAATTTAATAGGACAAAGTCAGCATGGTTTTATGAAGGGGAAGTCATGTTTGACAAATTTGCTGGAGTTCTTTGAGAAAGTAACACACAGGGTGGATAAAGGGGAACCAGTGGATGTGGTGTATTTAGACTTCCAAAAGGCAGTTGACAAGGTGCCACACAAAAGATTATTGCTTTTTCCATCTTTGTCAGGTTCCTGGTGCGGCAGCAGACCTGTGTGAGGCGAGGCGGCGGCAAAGGGTTTAAAAGGCTCCAGAGACCAGGTAAGGCGGGACCAGTCTCCGAACTCGGAGGGAGGGAGAGAGGTAAAAATAATCGAGGTGTGACATCACCAGAAAGCAGGTAAGTAATTGGTTGGTGAGTATTTCTCTCTTTTTAAACTTAAACTCTGTGGGTTATAGTTAATAAGGCCTTTCTGGTGCAGAGTGACTGTTGGTAAACCATTTAACTGGTGTAATTTAGAGGGATTGATTTAATTTAAATCCAATTAATTAGAGGGGATACTAGCATCTATAATCGGGCAGAGTGTCCATAACTAACAATACATTTTTTAAAATTAATTACATAGAATGGAGCAGGTGATGTGTTACTGTTGCGAGATGTGGGAGCCGGTGGACCCCATTGAGGCTCACGGTGATTACATCTGTGACAAGTGTCTGCTGCTACAGGAACTCCAGCTCCGTATTGATGAGCTGGAGTCTGAGCTTCAGACACTGCGACACATCAGGGTGGGGGAGAAGTACCTGGACTTTGTGTTTCAGGAGGTGGTAACACCTATGAAGTTAATTCATTCAGATGTAGCCCATGGTCAGGGACAGGACGGTGTGACTACGAGTGAGGCAGGTACGGGGATCCAGGAGGTAGTGTTGGAGGAGCCGCAGCCCTTGCTCTTGTCCAACAGGTTCGAGGTTCTTACTCCCTGTGGGGACAGGAGCAGGGACTGCAGGGAGGATGAGCAACCTGGCCACAGCACCGTGGAACGGGGGGCCATTCAAGAGGGGGGAGTAAATAGAAATGTTGTAGTGGTAGGGGATAGTATTATTAGGAGGATAGATAGAGTTCTCTGCAGCCGAGTGCAAGAGTCCCGTAGGCTGTGTTGCCTGCCCGGTGCCAGGGTTAAGGACATCTCCTCTGGGCTGGAAAGAAACTTGCAGTGGGAGGGGGTGGATCCAGTTGTCGTGGTCCATGTTGGTACAAACGACGTAGATAGGACAAGGAAGCAGGTTCTGTTAAAGGAGTATGAGCAGCTAGGGGTCAAATTAAAAAACAGAACCTCAAGGGTATTAATCTCTGGATTATTACCTGAGCCACGAGCGAATTTGGCTAGGACAAATAAAATTAGAGAGTTAAATGAGTGGCTCAAAGACTGGTGTGGGAGAAATGGGTTTTGCTTCCTGGGACACTGGCACCAGTACTGGGGCAGGAGGGAGCTGTTCCGTTGGGACGGGCTTCACTTGGCCAGTGCTGGGACTAGAGTCCTGACGGATCATATAACTAGGGCTGTAGAGAGGGCTTTAACATAGAAACATAGAAACATAGAAAATAGGTACAGGAGTAGACCATTCGGTCCTTCGAGCCTGCACCGCCATTCAATGCGTTCATGGCTGAACATGCTACCTCAGTACCCCATTCCTGCTTTCTCGCCATACCCCTTGATCCCCTTAGTTGTGAGTGTTATATCTAACTCCCTTTTGAATATATTTAGCGAACTGGCCTCAACAACCTTCTGTGGAAGAGAATTCCATAGATTCACCACTCTCTGGGTGAAGAAGTTCCTCCTCAGCTCAGTCCTAAATGGCTTCCCCTTAATCCTTAGACTGTGACCCCTGGTTCTAGTTTTCCCTACCATTGGGAACATTCTGCCCGCATCTAATTTGTCTAAACCAGTCAGGATTTTAAATGTCTCTATAAGATCCCCCCTCATTCTTCTGAACTCCAGAGGATACAAGTTCAGTTGACCCAATCTTTCTTGATATGTCAGTCCGGCCATCCCAGGAATCAATCTAGTGAACCTTCGCTGCACTCCCTCAATAGCAAGAATGTCCTTCCTTAAGTTAGGAGACCAAAACTGCGCACAATACTCCAGGTGTGGCCTCACCAAGGCCCTGTACAACTGTAGCATCACCTCCCTACTCCTGTACTCAAATCCCCTTGCTATGAAGGCCATCATTCCGTTTGCTTTCTTGACTGCCTGCTGCACTTGCATTCCCACCTTCAGTGACTGATGTACCATGACGCCCAGGTCTCGTTGCACGTCCCCTTTCCCTAATCTGCCACCATTCAGGTAATAGTCCGCCTCTCTATTTTTACCACCAAAGTGGATAACCTCACATTTATCCACATTGTACTTCATCTGCCATACATTTGCCCATTCACCCAACCTGTCCAAGTCACTCTGTAGCCTCCTAGCATCCTCCTCATTGTTCACACTGCCTCCCAATTTAGTGTCATCCGCAAATTTGGAGATATTACATTTAATCCCTTCGTCCAAATCATTAATATATAATGTAAACAGCTGGGGTCCCAGCACCGAACCCTGCGGTACCCCGCTGGTCACTGCCTGCCATTCTGAAAAGTACCCATTTACTCCTACTCTTTGTTTCCTGTGTGCCAACCAGTTCTCAATCCACGTCAACACATTACCCCCAATCCCATGTGCTTTAACTTTGCTCACCAATCTCTTGTGTGGGACCTTGTCGAAGGCCTTCTGAAAGTCCAAATACACCACATCTACTGGTTCCCCCCTGTCCACCCTATTGGAAACATCCTCAAAAAATTCCAGAAGATTTGTCAAGCATGATTTCCCTTTCACAAATCCATGCTGACTTGGACCTATCATGTCGCCACTTTCCAAATGGTCTGTTATGACATCTTTAATAATTGCTACCATCATTTTACCCACGACCGATGTCAGGCTGACCGGTCTATAATTCCCTGCTTTCTCCCTCCCTCCTTTTTTAAAAAGAGGGGTTACATTGGCCACCCTCCACTCCACGGAACTGATCCAGAGTCTAAGGAATGTTGGAAAATGATCGTCAATGCATCCACTATTTCCAAGGCCACCTCCTTAAGTACTCTGGGATGCAGACCATCAGGCCCCGGGGATTTTTCAGCCTTCAGTCCCATCAATTTCCCCAATACCTTTTCCCGACTAATAAGGATTTCCCTCAGCTCCTCCCTCTTACCAGATCCTCTGACCCCTTTTATTTCCGGCAGGTTGTGTGTGTCCTCCACAGTAAACACCGAACCAAAGTACTTGTTCAATTGATCTGCCATTTCCTTGTTCCCCATTACGACTTCCCCTGTTTCCGACTGCAGGGGACCTACGTTTGTTTTTACTAACCTCTTTCTTTTTACATATTTATAGAAGCTTTTGCAGTCCATTTTAATGTTCTCTGCAAGCTTCCTTTCATATTTTATTTTCCCTGCCCTAATCAAACCCTTCGTCCTCCTCTGCTGAGTTTTGAAGTTCTCCCAGTCCCCGGGTTTGCTGCTACTTCTGGCCAATTTGTATGCAACTTCCTTGGTTTTAATACTATCCCTGATTTCCCTTGTTAGCCATGGTTGAGCCACCTTCCCTTTTTTATTTTTATGCCAGACCGGGATGTACAATTGTTGTAGTTCATCCATGCGATCTCTAAATGTCTGCCATTGCCCTTCCACTGATAGCCCCTTAAATATCGCTTGCCAATTTAACCTCGCCAATTCACGCCTCATACCCTCAAAGTTGCCCTTATTTAAGTTCTGGACCATGGTCTCTGACTTAACTGTTTCCTTCTCCATCCTAATGTAGAACTCCACCATACTATGGTCACTCTTCCCCAGGGGGCCTCGTACCACAAGATTGCTGATTAGTCCCTCCTCATTACACAACACCCAGTCCAGGATGGCCTCCCCTCGAGTTGGTTCCTCAACATATTGGTTTAGGAAACCATCCCTTAAACACTCCAGGAAATCCTCCTCCACCGTATTGCTTCCAGTTTGAGTAGCCCAATCTATATGCATATTAAAGTCACCCATGATAACTGCCGTGCCTTTTTTGCACGCACCTCTGATTTCCTGTTTCATACCCTCCCCCACCTCACTACTGCTGTTTGGAGGTCTGTACACAACTCCCACTAATGTTTTCTGCCCTTTGGTGTTCTGCAGCTCAACCCATATTGATTCCACATCCTCTAAGCTGATGTCCTTCCTAGCTATTGCATTAATCTCCTCTTTAACCAGCAATGTTACCCCACCCCCTTTTCCTTTTATTCTATCCTTTCTGAATGTTGAATACCCCTGGATGTTCAGTTCCCAGCCTGGATTGTTCTGGAGCCACGTCTCTGTAATCCCAATCACATCGTATCCGTTAACATCTATTTGCACAGTCAATTCATCCACCTTATTACGGATACTCCTTGCATTAAGACACAGAGCCTTTAGGCTTGTTTTATTAACATCCTTTGTCCTTTTAGACTTATGATTTAGTATGGCCCTTTGTGTTTCTTGCCTTTGTTTACTCGGCCTTCCCCTATTGTTTCTCACCCTTCTAACATTTGTTTCTGACTGCATATTACTTCCCCCTGTTTCGCTACATAGGTTCCCATTCCCCTGCCATATTAGTTTAAATCCTCCCGAACTGCTTTAGCAAATATTACCCCGAGGACATCGGTTCCAGTCCTGCCCAAGTGCAGACCGTCCCTTTTGTACAGGTCCCACTTCCCCCAGAACTGGTTCCAATGCCTCAGGAATTTGAATCCCTCCCTCCTGCACCACTGCTCAAGCCACGTATTCAATCTCACTATCCTGTTCTCTCTATTCTGATTAGCACGTGGCCCTGGTAGCAATCCAGAGATTACTACCTTAGAGGTCCTACTTTTAATTTAGCTCCTAGCTCCCTAAATTCTGCTTGTAGGACCTCTTCCCGCTTTTTACCTATATCGTTGGTACCTACATGCACCACGACAGCTGGCTGTTCACCCTCCCTCTTCAGAATGTTCTGCAGCCGCTCCGAGACATCCTTGACCCTTGCACCAGGGAGGCAACATACCATCCTGGAATCTCGGTTGCGGCCACAGAAACTCCTGTCTATTCCCCTTACAATTGAGTCCCCTATCACTATAGCCCTACCACTCTTTTTCCCGCCCTGCTGTGCAGCAGAGCCAGCCATGGTGCCATGAACCTGGCTGCTGGTGCCTTCCCCTGGTAGGCCATCTCCCCCAACAGTATCCAAAGCGGCATACCTGTTTTGGAGGGAGATGACCACAGGGGACTCCTGCACTACCTTCCTGATATTGCCCTGCTTCTTGGTCACCCATTCACTGTCTGTCCTAGCCTTTACCTGCGGTGTGGACAACTCACTAAATGAGCGATTCACCGAGTTCTCGGCATTGTGCATGCTCCAGAGTGAGTCCACCCGCAGCTCCAGCACCGCCATGCTTTAAACTAACTAGTGGGGGGGAGGTTCCTAGAGAGCAAATAATAAAAATGACAACAGAGAAGGTCATAGACTTAGGTAGCAGTGGGGAAATTAAAAACCAGTGTGTGTCAGGAAGGGGCAGAAGGTATGGAGTAAAAGGTAAAGTAATAAAAAGGGCAAAAGCAGGAACTAAGTGTCACAAAATATATTTGAAAGTTCTCTATCTGAATGCACGTAGCATTCGTAACAAAATAGATGAGTTAATGGCACAAATAACTACATATGGGTATGATCTTGTGGCCATTACAGAAACATGGCTGCAGGGTGACAATGCCTGGGAATTAAACATACCAGGTTATTTAATGATCAGGAAGGACAGGCAGGAAGGAAGGGGAGGTGGGGTGGCTATGTTAATAAAGGAAGGAATCACTGTAATACAGAGAAATGATATTGGGTCAAAAGATCAGGATAATGAAACAGTTTGGGTGGAGATAAGGAATAATAAGGGGAAAAAAACATTAGTGGGCGTAGTCTATAGGCCTCCGAACAGTTGCAACTCTGTTGGACGGAGTATCAATCAGGAAATAGTTGAGGCTTGTAATAAGGGAACATCTTTAATTATGGGGGATTTTAACTATCATATTAATTGGACAAATCAAATTGGGCAGGGCTGCCTTGAAGATGAGTTCATTGAGTGTATTAGGGATGGGTTTCTTGAGCAGTATGTAACTGAACCGACCAGGGGGCAAGCAACCTTAGATCTGGTCCTGTGTAACGAGACAGGATTAAAAATGTCTTAGTAAAGGATCCCCTTGGAATGAGTGACCATAACATGGTTGAATTCCATATTCAATTAGAGGATGAGAAGGTTGGATCTCAAACAAGCATGCTAAGCTTGAATAAAGGAGACTATGAAGGTATGCGACCAGAATTGAGTAGAGTGGATTGGGAAAATAGATTAAAGGGTAAGACGATACATGATCAGTGGTGTACATTTAAGGAGTTATTTTACAACTTCCAAAAAATATATATTCCACTGAGAAGAAAAGGGTGTAAAAGAAAAGACAGTCATCCATGGCTAAGTAAAGAAATTAAGGATAATATTCGACTAAAAACAAGGGCTTATAAGGTAGCCAAATCTAGTGGGAGGATAGAGAATTGGGAAAACTTTAAAAGACAGCAAAAAATAACAAAAAGATTGATTAAGAAAGGGAAGATAGATTATGAAAGTAAATTAGCAAGAAATATAAAAACAGATAGTAAGAGTTTTTATAGTTATATAAAAAGAAAAAGGGTGGCTAAAGTAAATGTTGGTCCCTTAGAGGATGAGACCGGGAAATTAATGGTGGGAAATATGGAGATGGCAAATACACTGAATGAATATTTTGTATCAGTCTTTACAGTAGAGGACACTAAGAATATCCCAACACTGGACAAACAGGGGGCTATAGGGGGGGAGGAGCTAAACACAATCAAAATCACTAAGGAAGTGGTACTCGGTAAATTAATGGGACTCAAGGCGGATAAATCACCTGGACCTGATGGCTTACATCCTAGGGTCTTGAGGGAAGTGACGGTAGGGATTGTGGATGCATTGGTAATAATTTTCCAAAACTCCCTGGACTCAGCAAAGATCCCGGCAGACTGGAAAACTGCTAATGTAACACCCTTATTTAAAAAGGGCAGTAGACAGAAGGCTGGAAACTATAGACCGGTTAGCCTAACATCTGTGGTAGGTAAAATTTTGGAGTCCATTATTAAGGAGACAGTAACGGGACATTTGGATAATCATAATTTAATAGGACAAAGTCAGCATGGTTTTATGAAGGGGAAGTCATGTTTGACAAATTTGCTGGAGTTCTTTGAGGAAGTAACACACAGGGTGGATAAAGGGGAACCAGTGGATGTGGTGTATTTAGACTTCCAAAAGGCATTTGACAAGGTGCCACACAAAAGATTATTGCTTAAGATAAAAAAATCACGGGATTGGGGGTAATATTCTGGCACGAATAGAGGATTGGCTATCTAACAGAAGGCAGAGAGTTGGGATAAATGGTTCATTCTCAGACTGGCAATCAGTAACTAGTGGTGTTCCGCAGGGGTCAGTGCTGGGTCCCCAACTCTTTACAATCTATATTAACGATTTGGAGGAGGGGACCGAGTGTAACATATCAAAGTTTGCAGATGATACTAAGATGGGAGGGAAAGTAGTGAGTGAGGAGGACATTAAAAATCTGCAAGGGGACATAGACAGGCTAAGTAAGTGGGCAGAGATTTGGCAGATGGAGTACAATACTGGAAAGTGTGAGGTTATGCACTTTGGCAGGAAAAATAGTAGAGCAAGTTATTATCTAAATAGCAAGAAACTGGAAAGTACTGAAGTACAAAGGGATCTGGGGGTCCTGGTGCACGAAACTCAAAAGGTTAGTATGCAGGTGCAGCAAGTGATTAAGAAGGCCAATGGAATGTTGGCTTTCATTGCTAAGGGGATAGAATATAAAAATAGGGAGGTATTGCTTCAGTTGTACAAGGTATTTGTGAGACCGCACCTGGAATACTGCATACAGTTTTGGTGTCCATACTTAAGAAAAGACAAAAATTGCTCTCGAGTCAGTACAAAGAAGGTTCACTCGGTTAATCCCGGGGATGAGGGGATGGACATATGAGGAGAGGTTGTGTAGATTGGGACTCTACTCATTGGAGTTCAGAAGAATGAGAGGCGATCTTATTGAAACATATAAGATTGTGAAGGGGTTGGATCGGGTGGATGCGGGGAGGATGCTCCCGATGATGGGTGAAACTAGAACTAGGGGGCATAGTCTTAGAATAAGGGGCTGCTCTTTCAAAACTGAGATGAGAAGGAACTATTTCACTCAGAGGGTGGTAGGTCCATGGAATATGCTGCCCCAAAAAGCTGTAGAAGCTACATCATTACATAAATTAAAACAGAAATAGACAGTTTCCTAGAAGTAAAGGGAATTAAGGGTTACGGGGAGCGGGCAGGAATTTGGACATGAGTCTAGGTTCGGATCGGTCATGGCCCTGTGGGCAGCGTGGCGGGCCCAGGGGCCGTGTAGCCTGATCCTGCTCCTATTTTGTGTGTCCAATTCTGTTAGGTTCAGGAGATGGTTCTGTGATAGTAGATTGGCGGTTAGGATCGGATCAGCCATGATCTTATTGAATGGCGGAGCAGGCTCGAGGGGCCAATTGGCCTACTCCTGCTCCTATTTCTTATGTTCTTATGTTCTTATGTAAGATAAAAAATCACGGGATTGGGGGTAATATTCTGGCATGGATAGAGGATTGGCTATCTAACAGAAGGTAGAGAGTTGGGATAAATGGTTCATTCTCAGACTGGCAATCAGTAACTAGTGGTGTTCCGCAGGGGTCAGTGCTGGGTCCCCAACTCTTTACAATCTATATTAACGATTTGGAGGAGGGGACCGAGTGTAACATATCAAAGTTTGCAGATGATACTAAGATGGGAGGGAAAGTAGCGAGTGAGGAGGACATAAAAAACCTGCAAGGGGACATAGACAGGCTAAGTAAGTGGGCAGAGATTTGGCAGATGGAATACAATACTGGAAAGTGTGAGGTTATGCACTTTGGCAGGAAAAATAGTAGAGCAAGTTATTATCTAAATAGCAAGAAACTGGAAAGTACTGAAGTACAAAGGGATCTGGGGGTCCTGGTGCACGAAACTCAAAAGGTTAGTATGCAGGTGCAGCAAGTGATTAAGAAGGCCAATGGAATGTTGGCTTTCATTGCTAAGGGGATAGAATATAAAAATAGGGAGGTATTGCTTCAGTTGTACAAGGTATTTGTGAGACCGCACCTGGAATACTGCATACAGTTTTGGTGTCCATACTTAAGAAAAGACAAAAATTGCTCTCGAGTCAGTACAAAGAAGGTTCACTCGGTTAATCCCGGGGATGAGGGGATGGACATATGAGGAGAGGTTGGGTAGATTGGGACTCTACTCATTGGAGTTCAGAAGAATGAGAGGCGATCTTATTGAAACATATAAGATTGTGAAGGGGTTGGATCGGGTGGATGCGGGGAGGATGCTCCCGATGATGGGTGAAACTAGAACTAGGGGGCATAGTCTTAGAATAAGGGGCTGCTCTTTCAAAACTGAGATGAGAAGGAACTACTTTACTCAGAGGGTGGTAGGTCCATGGAATATGCTGCCCCAAAAAGCTGTAGAAGCTACATCATTACATAAATTTAAAACAGAAATAGACAGTTTCCTAGAAGTAAAGGGAATTAAGGGTTACGGGGAGCGGGCAGGAATTTGGACATGAGTCTAGGTTCGGATCGGTCATGGCCCTGTGGGCAGCGTAGCGGGCCCAGGGGCCGTGTAGCCTGATCCTGCTCCTATTTCGTGTGTCCAATTCTGTTAGGTTCAGGAGATGGTTCTGTGATAGTAGATTGGCGGTTAGGATCAGATCAGCCATGATCTTATTGAATGGCGGAGCAGGCTCGAGGGGCCAATTGGCCTACTCCTGCTCCTATTGCTTATGTTCTTATGTTCTTATGTTAAATATGGATTCTTGTTCTTAATTACAATCTAATGACCTCTACTGGAAATGCTTGTGGGCATTGGATGTGGACAGGATTGTGGTCAGATGTGTTGCCTCTCTGTGGTTGAGCAGCGTGCCAACACTCACTAGCAAGGTTTTCACATGAATAATAGTCATATGGATGAGGTACTGGAAGGTATTGTTACCATGGAACCATACTCCAGCTAGGAGTCTGCCTTCAGGAAAGGAAAGGAGGAAGAAAACTGTCAGAAAAAATTGTCAGAGATAAATAAAGAACCAGACTCTATGACATTAAGGGACTTACTTTATTCAATTGCATTTAGCCTCTTTACCTACCATTTTATTTGAAAAGCTTTTCAAAAAGGAATTTTGCTTTGGGAATACTACCAATATTTTAGTTCATAATTTTGTTTTGTGACCCTACAGAGAGAAGAAATAATGTAATTGCCTACTTTGTAATCGGCAACTGAAACTCTTATGAGCTTGTTGAGATGACAGGAAGTTATGGCTATTAAGATGCTGTTTTTAAGGACTACAATTATGAGTGAAACATTAATATTATAATTTCACAGGCACGCTTCCTGAGCTTGCAATCTATTGTGCAGTGATAGATACACAACCATGCAGTACATTCATAATTGAATTTATTAGGAATCAAAGGCCTTGCATTGAAACTACTTTTCATTAAGTTTCATGCGTGTCAAAGATGGTGCTTCATGTGACTTGGAGGCAATTAGATAGATAGTTCAAGAGCTGTTATGTGAGAAAAAATATAGTTAAAATGTATTTTGGCAATTAAGGAACAAAGACTTTGATATATTTATGGAAATAATGGACACTTGAAGATGATTGCAGCGCTATTATTTTATCAAGGGGCTTGGACAATGATTGAAGAACCCTAAAATAGCTTACTTAAGAATATCCATTATTTTATTATAGTACTACAGCTTCTCAGTGTGATTTTATGCTATTTTGGTTACTTTTTTAATATTGATCTCTCCTGGCAGATCATGACTGCCAGTATATCTTGCTGGCATCTGTTATTAGGGACAAAGTGACTGAGCACTTGGAAAAATATGAACTGATCAGAAATAGCCAGCATGGATTTGTAATCCATGGAATTGTAAAGGGTAAGTCATGTCTATCTAATCTAGTTGAATTTTTTTGAGGAGGTCACTAACATGGTAGATAAGGGAGTGTCGATGAATGTTATTTATTTGGACTTCCAGAAGGCATTCAAATAAGTTTCCACATAAAGAAAAATGGAAGCACATGGAATTGGAAGCAACCATTTGACATGGGTTGGGTTAAGAGTTAGGAGGCAGAGAGTAGGGATAATGTGTAAGGGTTTTGACACGCCTGTGACTCTGTGCTTAGCCTGGGTGCTAGTGCGGGGTTAGGCCTTGTTGCCTGTTCTGGTCTCCAGCCAGCCTGGTAACACTAGACCCCTGTGAGTGGTTCGACCCACTCGCCCTTACGGTTCTGACACTGGACTTAGGTGCGAGAGCAATAATGCAGAGAAAACTCAGGTAGACCCGGTTGAATAGTGCGAAATGGAAAATCTTTATTGCATATTATTCAAGATTACGAAATACATGTCATAAGCACAGATTAATGACAGTACAATCTTACACGCAGTTATGTAACTAATTTTAGGGAAACGAGGAGCGCACGACACATCGAAAAAGGGGGCACATATTACAATTATCCTTAAAACTTAAACCCTCCCCTATCAATACCTGTCCTAAACTAGATTTGTAGGATCGAGACTCATGCTCACCACTCGTGATAACTCCTCGGAGAATTCCGAAACTCTGCTCGGATGTTTTTACCGCAGCACTTGACCACCCACATGTTGATCAGGGGTCTCTGTACCCCACTTGTTTACTCGTTTCTGCTCCAGCTAGCAGGCTGTACCGTCTGCTGTCATGAAGATCTGTGTTGTCCTCGGAGTTCCAACACGACTCAAAAAATAGTCTTCCTGTGCCCTCGCACCGATGCGATAAAACTCGAAGAATGGTCTTCCTGTGCCCTCGCACCAGTTTGTAAAACTCAAAGAATGGTCTTCCTGGGCAAGGAAAGTGTTTATTCGACCTACAGGCGCGGTCGGGGCTTACTGACCGTGGCGATACGTATTGTCGTCTTCTTCTCTTCTCATCTCATCTCATCTCGGGCCTTCGGTTCCAGCACCGTTTACCGACTTCTCGGGATGGTGTGCCCGTTTCAAGGCTTCACAGCCCAGTTCCACACAGATCTTCGCGGCAAGCCACGAGGTTGATCCTGGCGGATCAGAAAGTTCAATAGTCTTCCAGCAAGTCGAGCAGCAAGAGGCAGAGTCAAGAGCAAGCGGCAAGGAGTCAAGAGAGAGATGGACGGTTGTACCTTACAGTTATAGTGCTGTAATTCCTCTTTTCCCGCCCAATCTTAATGTCTTTCTTTTATCAGGGTTTTGGCGCTCAAACTTCTTGTATAGGGTGATCTCCGTTTTAATGGGTTTTGGTGATACTTGTAACTGCCTGAGTACCCGTTAATACTTCTCCCATTGTGTAACCAGCCAGTATTCTCCCTGGAGGGGTTTTGGGGCTTCCAAATGTTTCTGTAACTACCCGCAAACGGCTCTCTCATCGTAGAGTCGTGGGGATTTTGCATATTAATGTCTTTGGATGGGTTCTTGATCGCTTGGTACAATAGCCCTTATTCGCACCTGGGAGACCGATTCCAGTATTTATGTGTAAAATGCAAACCCATTATGTCTTGTGATTTATCTCAAATGTGCTGAGTCTTGTACGATCTCGCACAAATGTTTATTGGAACGCCATCTTGTCTGCTTATCGAAAAGTCTAGAATGTTCTGCCACAAGGCGTGGCGGCCATTTTACAGGCTGCTTGTGTCCACTTTGAAAACCTGACAGCATTCTGCTGAAATAAAGCTGTTTGTACAAAACTATGTGTCTCCTCCTTATTATATAAAATCGCGATAATCTTGCGAATTCTACAAATGGTATGTACTCCAATTTGCAGGATGTGACTAGTGGTGTCCCCCAGGGATCTGTGCTGGGGCCTCAGCTTTTCACTATATTTAAAAATAACTTAGATGAAGGAATAGAGAGCTATATATAAGAACATATGAACATAAGCAATAGGAGCAGGAGTAGGCCAATTGGCCCCTTGAGCCTGCTCCGCCATTCAATAAGATCATGGCTGATCTGATCCTAACCGCCAATCTACTATCACAGAACCATCTCCTGAACCTAACAGAATTGGACACACGAAATAGGAGCAGGATCAGGCTACACGGCCCCTGGGCCCGCTACGCTACCCACAGGGCCATGACCGATCCGAACCTAGACTCATGTCCAAATTCCTGCCCGCTCCCCGTAACCCTTAATTCCCTTTACTTCTAGTTTACTGATGACGCTGAGTTAGATGGTACAGTAAGTAGTGTAGATGGGAGCAGAAAGGGACATTGATAGATTAAGTGAGTGGGCAAAACAGTAGCAGATGGAGTTCAATGTGAGGAAGTGTGAGGTCATCCACTTTACCGAAGAAAGATAGATCAGAGTATTTTCTAAATGGTGAGAAGGTAGGAACTCTGGAGGAGCAGAGAGATTTAGGGGTTCATGTACAGAAATCACTAAAAACTAGTGTGCAGGTAAAATAATAATTTAAAGGGCTAATGGAATGTTAGCCTTCATCTCAAGGGGGCTAGAATACAAAGTGCTGGAAGTTATGCTGCAGTTATATAAAGCTCTGGTTAGACTGCACCTGGAGTACTGCATTCAGTTCTGGGCCCCGCACATCAGGAAGGATATATTGACCTTGGAGGGGGTGCAGCGCAGATTCACCAGAATTATACTGGGGTTAAAAGGGTTAAATTATGAAGACAGGTTACATAGATTAGGCTTGTATTCCCTTGAGTATAGAAGATTAGGGGGTAAAATAATTCAGGTGTTTAAATTGATTAAAGGATTTGATAAGGCAGATAGAGAGAAACTATTTCCTCTGGGGGGGGGGGTGGTGTCCAGTACAAGGGGGCATACCTTAAAATTAGAGCTAGGCCATTCAGGGGTGATGTCAGGAAGCACTTCTTCACACAAAGGGCAGTGGAAATCTGGAACTCTCTCCCCAAAAAAGCTGTTGAGGCTGGGGGTCAATTGAAAATTTCAGAATTGTGTTTGATAGATTTTTGTTAGGCAAAAGTATTAATGGATATAGAACCAAGGTGGGTAAATGGAGTGGAGGTACAAATCAGCCATGATCTAATTGAGTGGCGGAACAGGCTTGAGGGGCTGAATGGCTTACTACTGTTCCTATATATGTGATAGCATTCATATTAAAGAGTTTATGACTATAACAAAATTATTAAAGTTTATCGAGTCACAATCAACAATTTATTGCTAAGATGTACAATGTACCAATGAGGTAATGTATATTTATGTCAAAACATCAGTGACATTGCTTATATTTTAAAAATAATTCTAATTCATTTAATATTTTTATTTACTTTTTCTTCATCAAGGTAAGGGATGTCAGTACTAGGGAATCAAATTATTTTTCCACCTTTGCACCTAGTGCCAGCATCAAGGCAGGTGTAGCTGTGAAGGAATAAGCCATATAACCTATTCAGAAAAATACACTGGGCTGGACTTTGATACTGGGGCGGGTTGGGGTCGTGTCATCCGCATTTGGTGTTATCTACCCAACTGCAATTGGATGTGGGAGATTGATGCAATTTTTACTTAATTGGGCAATTGAGTTCCAGCATGTGGGAACCCATGGACCAATTAGTGGTTTCAGTCTGAAAGTCGCCTCTGATGATGTCATCATTGTTGCATTGCAGGTCAGAGACTGCCTGGCCTTTGCTGTGAGAGGACCTGGATGCAAAATATGAGAATGAGAGAGAGAGAGAATTTTTTTTCCATCCAGATCCTCTCACAGCAAAGGCCAGGCAGTCTCTGAAGACATTCAATACAGCAGCATCAGAGGCGACTTTCAGACCTAATACTACTACTACCTTCATCACATCTCCGTTGTAATAGTGGACCTGCAGCTGATAGTCAGCTATCCACTTGTGCTCCCGCCAGGTTTCACTGGCGTGTTTCAGATCAGGCGTGCTTCATGTGGGAAAAGGGTTAAACAAGCTAAAACGTTACAAAATGGCATTACAGAGCCAATTTAGGGCTTGTTAAGGGCTTTACTGGGCTCTCCCGCTTCTTGGAGGTGGGACGGAGACGGGACCACCGCAAGCGATTTCATCAAAATTGCGTGGAGGCGGAATGGAGGCGGGATCGGGTCCGCCCACCACTTTTCGCAATTTTAACTCCCCACACGCCTCCAAACCCGCCTCCACGGGTCTATGAAAATCCAGCCCAATGGCTGACCCTGGAAAGGTGTTCTAATTTACACTTTGTAAAGAAGCACATAAAGGTAAGAAACAGCTGCCTTCGTAAAAATGACATCAAGTAAAAAACACACCTGCCGTAACACCGTTTTTTATGGTAAACTTAGAACACCTAGAGAGGAGATATAATTCTGTAATGCTACCAGCTGAGGTGACTGTAAGAATTGCAGGGGTCAGCAGAAAAATGACTAGAGATAATTAGCTTACATCAGCAGAAAACCTTAAAGGAAATACCACTGGAAAAGGGTATAAATATTGAACTCTCAAATGGGATAGTAGACTCGCTTTAAAGGGGCAAAGCAATTCTTGGCTTCAGAGGCGGCTCTGTAAGTCTCCAACTCTTTGTACCTCGGCGATCAAAGGTATTTGATTTTGGTGGAGATCCTGAACAGAACTTTAAGAACTGTAAAACTGTAGCGAAGTTAAGATTTGAAAGTAAGGTTCTCTGATAATAGGATTGTAAGCTTTCTCTTTTTGGAACTGTTAATGTTGTGATTGACTCACCAACTGTAAACTGCATGTCGGTTCTTTAATAAATCTATATATTTTTAGAATTGTTTCACATAAGACTTCTGCATCAAACTCGCAAACTCAATCTCTGTACACTCTTTGGTGAGGAGTTGCAGAATTCTGAGGGAGTTTTCTGGACCCTCATAATATCCAGAACGTTACAGTCTAGCTAAACTTATTAAAAGTGCTATCTGGAGGCTGGTAACATTTTCAGGTTGTTCCTTTCCTTCAGGGAGAGATAGTCCAGACCTTTAGACCCAATTAAGCGTCTTTAGGATTCGGCTACCTCAAACTTTAGTTGAAAGTGAACATCTGAGAAATACGCCTAATCTGGGGTAGCCCTAAAGGGGCTAGGACTAGTAATTATCCTTTCATAGCATGTGCCAGATGTAGGGTAAAGCCCCCTTTCCTTTCCCTCAACAATGTACGTAAACTGCAACTTTACAAGTGGACCCATTACCAAACCACAATTACATTTCCATTTCCCACATCAGTCAGTGTTGGGGAATGCAAATAAGTCCCGGGATTTAAAATATCCTGGGCCTCATGGTCCGAGGGGCTGGACGGTTCACTGCCCATTTCGACCCCCGCATATCTGATTACCTCGATTTCCACCCCGGGTTAAAGTTAGGGCTATAGTCCATCCCAATTGGTCTTCGTGAAGTCTTCTACTGTTCTCTTTACTGTCAGCCAAAGCCCCTACTTTTGGGTTGCCATCAAATTTTAATATTCCCTATGCCCAGTTCCGAATCATCTACATATATACCGAGAACAAAAGTGGCCCTTCCTTGGTGTACACCACTTCCTACCCATTTCAAATCCATTTACTTTGTTTCCTGTCCATCAACCAGCTTTCTATCCATGCTGACACATTTTCTCTTCAAGCGTTTGCTTGATTTTTTTCTAACAAGCCTCTTGCGAGACACCTCATGAAAATCTATATACATTACATGTACTGCATTCCCCTCATCTATCCAGTCAGTCTCTTTTTCAAAAAAACTCTTAGATTTGTCAAACAAGAGTTGCCTTTAACAAATCTGTTCTGGCTGTCCTCGATTAATCCATGCAAAATGCTCACTAATTTTCTCTAAGAGTCGTCCACAACTGACGTTAGACTAACTGATTTATAGTTACCTTGCTTATCTTTTTCTCCCTTCTTGAACAAGGATGTTACATTGGCTAGTCCATGTTCCATGGCACAATTTGCATATTTAAGGACGATTGAATAATTGTGGACAATCTCTCTTCTTTCAACAACCTATCAGGGTCTCGTGACTTATCCACCTTGAGTTCAACTAATTATTTTAGAACTAATTCCTTATCTACAATTATGTCTAACAATTGTTCCATATCCTCCCCTAGTGCACCTCAGGGTAGAAAATAGACACCTATTGCCAGTCCTTGGGAAAATAAAAGTCCAAATAAAATACAAAAATCAGATGACGCAATTGTCTGTAATTGTGGTTCAAGGCAAGGTACCTCATTAATGGATTGAGACTGGATTCATAGCCTGAAGTTAAACTGGGCCAGTATTAAGAAGATCACCACTCCAAGACCTTGGTCGCACTCACAGAAGAGTACAAGTCCCTATTCAGTCCAAACCTTGGTATGGCAAAGGGTATTCAAGTACACCTTAATGTGAAGGAGGCGAATGGGGAAAAAGCCAACATTTCTAAGTCCAGAGCAGTATCTATGCTCTAAAGGAAAGGATATCAGTCAAATTAGATGATATGGAACGTGAGGGCATAATCGACAATAATGACCACATTGAATGCGCAAGCCCATCGTGCCTGTGGTAAAACCTGAACAGAGTAGTACGGAGCACTTTACTGAAATCAACGAACAGGATCAATGAAAGCCCTGATGACAGTGTGGTGTGTGGATTCAAAAAAAAGCAGTGGAAATTGCTCAATACAGAGGGCCAGAAATGATATGGCCACGAATTTCTCCTTGGGTTCCAGATCATTCCAGCCAGTATCGAGAAAACAGATGGTTTTTCAGCAATCAGAGATGTTGTTCTTGACAAGATTAACCAGACCAAGCAAATGACAAGGCTTTGAACTCCTCACAAACGCTGTCCAGGGGCCCCGACTTCACTCCATCTATGAAAATTTTGAAAGGCAGTCACAAAGTCAACAAGATGATGATCCTGAAATACAAAATACACAGGAACTATTCCAAAGAGTGAGAATCGTCCTGAAAATGTTCATACTAAAGATATTTCAACAGTTAATGAACCAGGTTCAGGAGCTGACACTTGATACTAAGGAAGCAGTTGTTACAACTCCTCAGAAAGTTTCAGATGTTTCACCTATTCCCATGCCTAACAAACTAATCACCTCCCAGGACATTGTTCTTGATCCTGATTTCAATGGGTGCTCTCCAAGATGGTATCCAAAGAAAATTGTGAAACCCAACAGTGTTGAAACTGAACCTGAGAGGTTGGCATCTACTGCTCCTGTTATGAGTCCCAGTTTAACCCATTGTCAAACGTACTCGGAGATATCCTCAAAGGTCAAGGAGACCTCCAAATCATTTGGAGTTGTAGATAATTATGAGTGTAGTGATTTTCATTATGTTAGCACAATCCATCTTTCCTGCGTATTACTGGAAGAGTGCTGTTTTTTTATCACTTTATTGTATGATGTAGTTGCTGAATTTCTCGAATTAATGTTTTGCTGTTAACGAGGCTTATTCTTGCAAATGCTTGTGAACACCCTGAAATTCTGAGGGAGGGAATGTGATATGTATTGCACTTGCATATTAGTAACTGAACACTAGAGAGCCCCCCGATCCTGTAGCAATTATATTCCCGCGTACCTTCTTTATTGTTTGTTATATCTAAACAAAGAATATTCCAGAGAATAAAAGAAGCTAATATATTTCCACACCAGCTTAAGTGTTCACTATCAGGATCTCCTGCACTAAAAGACAACTAGGAGCTGTATGTGAGGTCAAATCCAAGAGACAGCCTCACAGCACCTCAACCTTGCACTGTATAACTGCAACCGGGCAAAGCAAACTTTTAAAACTTGAATTTTCAAGTTTAGAAAGTTCCCAGTTTGTCCGCTAGATTGCACTTCAGTGTTTGTAATGAGCTGGCAGAACTGCCTGCTCTTCTCAAACATTAAAGCATTGCAGGATACCACCTACTCAATAACTTCAGTGTGCATTATGGTTACATTTGTGATGGGAGCTGCTTTGTGCATGAACTAGGAACTGACATTCAGTTCAGATACATTCAGATTATTACAGGCAGACTGGACTTTCATCCTATCAGTCTATGGCGGATTCAAATCTAGGTCCTAGAGATGACAAGGCAGTTTTCTAAACATCTCTACCTTATAGTGTATCCATTAATTTAATGAGAATAATGTGATTGGGTCCTTCTAATTAGATACAGACATGTGGGCCTGAATTGTCCTCTGCTATTCCTCCCCAAATCGGGCAGGATAACAGCAGAAATAGGTGTTGAGGCCCAATGCCACCTTCCCACCCCTACCTTTCCTCCTCCTGCTCCTGTCGGGATGGTCTCTGGCCACCCCTATATTACCCGCTGCATGTAGATTATGGCGGGGAGATGGGTTCTGGCAAGCCACACCATTGTTCTGCCTTCTTCCACTGCTTCTGCTGCCCCCTGAGGCTGTCAAGTGAGGGGTGGTGGTAATGCATGGGGCTAGCAAATGAAGTTCCCCTGATGCCCCTTTTGATGGAGAGCGCCATGTAGTGGGCCCCTTTCCCTCCCAGCATGCCACATACCGTTACCTTTTTAGGCCTCAGCCTAGTCCAAGGCCAAAAAACTGCCTGTCCCTCATTCATCTATGAGGCTTCTCGGCCTCCTTTAAATTGACTTACGAATAACCAACTGGTCCATCAAGCCTGTTCCATATAGTTATGGGAGGAAAAATTCGGTTGCTTTGTGCCTCCCGTTAGCGCCCTCTTAGGGCGCTAACGGGGCGCAAAGCAACTCGCGCCTGGGCGTGGCACCGCCAACGCCTCCCGCAAAATTCAGCGGGAGGTTAGCGGCGGCGCTAACCGTTAGCGCCCCGCGGCACTGCGCCGCGGGCGATGACGTCATCACCATGCGTAATCGCCCCGCTCGCGCCCTGGCCGCGATCTTTGGTAGCGCCCCCTGACGTATCGCCGGACGCTATGTCCGACAGGGTCAGGGGGGCTTACCTGTGACCGGGGTGGCGCTATTTAAAGGCGAGGTGCCGGGTGGCCATTTTTGTTGCTGGCCGCCTGCCAGCACCTGCCTCCACTGCCGTCCCCGGCCTCCTTAACTGCCCCCCGCGGAGTGCCGGCTGCACTTTTGCCAGCACTGCCGCTCCCCGGGGGCCCAGCTGGGCCCCGGGTCGCGCTGCACAAGGCCCCTCCCCTTTAAGAAGGGGAGGAAGGCCTGCAATACCATGGCATGCAGCGCCGCGATGTTCCCTTGCAGCACCCCAAGAGGGAGGCAGGGCGCTTCCAGTAGCGCCCTGCATCCCTCTTGGGGTGCTACCACTCAATATTGGTCGCGGGGGCACTAATTTTTCTGGGGCGCTAAAAGTAGTGCCCCGGTGAAGTTAGTACCCCAAAGGGGGCACGACTCAATTTTTCGCCCATGATGCCTTATGTATCATGATACAGAGGCAAAAAATAAATAAAAACCCAGGCCAATTAGGGGAAATAAATCGGGAAAATTCCTCTCCGACCAGTTTAGGTGATCTAAAATAGTCCAGGAAACCACACTGACCCTGATTTATATTACAGGGCAACTACCTCTTATACGTGGTGATCTCTGCACCAGCCAGAATTAGGTCCAGCTCTCTCTTGAAGGAATACAGCATATCCTTATATATTTGGATTTCCAAAAAGCCTTTGATAATAGACTCATGACTAAGGTGAGAACGTGTGGAGTCAGGGGACAAGTAGCAGAATGGATAGCAATGTGACTACAAAACAGAAAACAGAGAGCAGGGGTTAAAGGTAGTTACTCAGGTTGGCAAATGGTGGGAAGTGATGTTCCACAAGAAGCGGTGCTGGGACCACTATTGTTCACCATTTACATAAACGACTTGGACTCAGGAATCGGAAGTACTATTTCAAAATTTGCAGATGACACTAAATTGGAGGGTGCAGTTAATACAGAGGAGGACCACGACAAAATAAAGGGAGGCATTAATAAATTTGCAGAATGGGCATGCAATTGGCAAATGGACTTCAATATAGATAAGTGCGAGGTAGTACATTTTGGTAGGAAGAATAAGGAGGCCACATAACTCTTGGTAAATAAATGTCTAAATGGGGTCGAGGATCAGAGAGATCTGGGGGCACAGATCACTAAAAGTAGCAACGCTGGTTAATAAGGCCATAAATAAAACAAACAAAGTACTGGGGTTCATTTCTAGAGGGTTAGAATTGAAAAGCAGAGAAGTTATGTTAAACTTATATAGAACCTTGGGTAGACCACACTTGGAGTATTGTGAACAGTTCTGGTCTCCATATATAAAAAGGATATAGAGGCACTGGAGAAGGTGCAAAAAAGATTTACTAGAATGACACCAAAACTGAGAGGTTATACCTATTTGGAAAGATTGAATAGGCTGGGGCTCTTTTCTCTAGAAAGGAAAAGACTGAGGGGTGATCCAATAGATGTCTTTAAGATTATGAAATGGTTTATTAGGGTAAACGTAGAGAAGAGGTTTCCACTTGCAAGCGAGACCAAAACTAAGGGCCATAAACATGAGATAGTCACTAATAAATCCAATAGGGAACTCAGGAGAAACTTCTTTACCCATGGAGTAGTTAGAATGTGGAACTCGGTACCACAAGGAGTAGTTGAGGCAACTAGCATAGATGCATTCAAGGGGAAGCTAGATAAGCATATGAGGGAGAAAGGAATAGAAGGATATGTTGATGGGGTTAGATGAAGAAGGGTGGGAGGAGGTTCGTGTGGAGCATAAACACCGGCATGGACCTGTTGGGCCGAATGGCCTATTTCTGTACTGTAAGTACTTTGTAATACTCTATATCACAGTTCACTGCACGATTCTACAGGACCACTATTCTCTGGGAAAACAAGAACCGCCTAACATCCAATTTAGTTCTGCCCTTACATAACTTGTAAGCACGATCCCTGGTGCACCCTAACCTATCCAATTGAAATAATTAGACCACGTAAATACAATTTAGTCCACACCTTGCATCCTCTGTAAACTTGAACTCACCCAAAACTCTGCTGCACATATCCTAACTCGCACCAAGTCCCGTTCACACGTATGCTTGCTGACCTACATTGCCTCCCTGGTCTGGCAATGCCTCGATTTAAAATGTCTAATCCTTGCTTTTAAATCCCTCCAAGGCCTCATCATTCTGTGATAGATAGTAGATTGGCGGTTAGGATCAGATCAGCCATGATCTTATTGAATGGCGGAGCAGGCTCGAGGGGCCGATTGGCCTACTCCTGCTCCTATTTCTTATGTTCTTATGTTCTTATCCCTCCCTTTCTCTGTAACCTCCAAGATCTCTCCACTCCTCCAATTCTGGCAACTTACGCATCCCTGATTTTCATCGATCCACCCAGGTGCCTTCAGCTGCCTAGGCCCTAAACTCTGGAATTCACTCCCTAATCCTCACTGCCTCTCTAACTAGCTCTCCTCCTTTAAGATGCTCCTTAAAACCAACCTCTTTGACCAAGCTTTTAATCACCTGTTTCGTGTCAAATTTTGTTTGATAACACTCCTGTGCAGCACCTTGGGATGTTTTACGATGTTAAAGGCATTATATAAATGCAAGTTGTTAGTGTTCATTATTTTCTAAACATTGATCAAATTGCCCGAGTCTGTGCTTCTCTAGAGTATACAGACCCAGCTCTTTGATCCTATCCTAGGTAGCTAAGATGTTTTTAATTGGAAACCAATCTTGTAGCCCTCCACTTCACCCTTTCAAAGCGTCAATATCCCCCAACATGTGCAGGGCCTAAAACTGGACACAGTATTCAAACTGAGGTCTAACCAAGGTCTTGTACAAGGATAAAAAGGTATGCTTTGTTTTGTCGTGAATTGTCCCATTACTACAACTTAGAATTTGGTTTGCGTTAGCTATAGCTTCACGACATTAGTCATCAGTTGAAGCACTACGCGGTACCTTATTGAAGGCCTTTTGAAAATCCACATAGTAGACTCATGACTAATGTAAGAGCATGCGGAGTCAGGGGACAGGTAGCAGAATAGGTAGCAAGCTGGCTATAAAATAGAAAAGAGAGAGTAGGGGGTTAAGGGCAGCTACTCAGACTGGCAAAAGATGGGAAGTGGTGTTTCACAGGGCTCGGCGCTAGGACCACTGTTCACCATTTACGTAAATGATTTGGACTTGCTAATCAGAAGTAAAATTTAAAAATTTGAGGACAACATCAAATTGTGGGAGGGGGGGCGGGTGTTGTTAATACAAAGGAAGAATGTGACAAAATACAAGAAGACATTAATAAGTTTGCAGAATGGGCATTTAATTGGCAAATGAATTTCAATATAGATAAGTGTGAGGTGGTGCATTTTGGTAGAAAGAATATGGAAGCCACATACTGCTTGGATAATAAGGGGGAGAAATTTGTTTTATCCAGTAAAGTTGCCGATGTCATCCACAACTGGAGTTAATGGTCACTGAAATGCTAACGGAGCAAACTTCATCTGGGGGGTATGAAGATTGTTGGTGCAGCGCTTACCTGCCATTCAATGCTGTCCTAGTGGCATTGCTGGAGGCATCCGACCCGAAGTTTGTGCGCAGTTGCGGCGCTCGAGCCTCTCACAGCCTCTGGAAGCAAGGCTGTGGAGCTCGCAATGAATTGTGGGCAATGAAGAGGTCTGAAAATTAAAGGGGCCATGCACACTGAAGCAATACAAATGAAAATGAAGTGAAATAATGCAGTTTTCTGCCTTTTCTGTCTTTAAAAAAAAATTAACATTAAAAAGAAGTCCCAGATGTTAATATTCAGCACTTAAAGCTGAATTCCCTTCCTAACCTAAAATATGGGAAAAATGCCTCAGCACTAATACAAATGCTCAGCAAGCCAAGGAAGGGGCACCCAGGGTCTCGCACACAACACTCCAGCTTTGAGCAGGGGGTCAAAATTGCAAGACAGGCCCTCTACCCACAGGGGCTAGGAGGCCCTCCAGAAAGAACTATGTGGGAGTACAACACCAAGGCCGTCACTGCCAGCAGTGTCGCCCCAATCACCTGGCTCCAGTGCCCAAAGAAGCTTCATGACCTCAGACCACTGGTCAAGGTCAGTGAATGCATCTTCAAAAGCCATCTCCTACCAACTGCACCACTAGCCACACACACTGCTCAATGCACGACCCCCACCCCCAATCACTACCAACAATCTGCACCAATCACGAAGCACTTCTCCCATTCCTAGCGTCACCTCACCTCCTTGGAGGAGACGGTGCAGGCCATTCTTGGCAGCAGCATGGCTGAGCCCTTGGTCAGTGGTGGGGCTGAATGGATACAAGACATGGTAACCTCAGACGTTATCCTCCTTCTGGCATGCACCTCATGCTTTTCTGCCCTCCCATTACCACAACTCCAACTTTGTGCCTTCCTCATTTCACACACCCAAGAAATGCAGCCTGCCCAGCAAGTGGGTGACCAAGAAGAGGGAGAGGAGAGTGAAGAAGAACAAGAAGAATTGATTTGTTCAATTCTTGCCACCAGCTCCTCAAGGTTAACCAGCAAGGACATTGGCAGTGTCCCCCACTGAAAGACTTCCACCAGCCACGCTGGGGTAGTACTGCATGACATCAGTAGGATAAGCAAAGGCACACACAAGACAATCACTAAAAGAATGCATAAGGGTGATGTGTTGATTTCTTGATGTCACATTGGATGGATAGACGTATATAGGTGGATTGGAAAGTTTGCTTTGTGGTGGCTTTTATTTCAGCATCATTGCCAAGAGGACATTGTGATGGTCAGTAACAGATGGAAGGTAAGGTGTGGGACTAATTTTGAAAGGGGATTTCGGGTTGTGGTCACTTGGACCGGAGGCGGATGATTCCATCCCGGATATCCCGGGAACAAAGGGGCTGTCTGGGATGCATCCTTCCATCTGATTCCTCCTCTTCTGCTTCCTCCTCTTCGGCTTCCTCCTCTTCCGTGTCTTCCTCTTCCCTCTGCAAGTGGATGCTGTAAATGTGAAATGACAGCATAAAATGCTGGAAATACTCAGCTGGTCAGGCAGCATCTCGACCTGAGACGTGAACTCTGTTTTTCTCACCACAGATGTTGCATGACCTGCTGAGTATTTGCAGCATTTTCTGTCTTCTCAAAGGCCTTCATTTACCACCCGATCCCTTGCAAGCATCCAGCAGCACTCCCTACACACTTAAAAAACTTTTTGCATCTATTGCAACAAGCCACCACTTCAATAAAATCAAAAGACCCAGTCCAAAACCTTAAATCCAAACTTACCTGAATGATGTGTGTATCCCTTTAAGAGGTGCAGACATCACCACTGTCAGGCCTGCTTGTACGTCTGGCGTGCTTAGGACCCAGCGTTGAATTCAGCAATAGGATCGTAGTTCGCACTTGTGACATAAAGTCGGCGTTGCACGCCGATTTACGTCACAACGTTGCCATTTTCTCCAGTATGGCGCTGCCAGTTACCAGCAGCGCAAAGGTAAGGACAAAAACGCCGGCCACTGCAGGAACCGCAAGCAGCTGGCGAAAGAGCAGCGGCCACCACTTTAGCACCATTTAATGGTGCTATGGAGTGGTGCTAAGGCCACGAATTTCTCACCCCAAGAGGCTAAATTGGGTAGAGGAGTAAAGGGATCTAGGAGTACAGATACACAAATTACTAAAAGTTTGGTCCCCTCACATGTTGGCGGATATTGAGGCTTTGGAAAGGGTGAAGAGAAGGGCCACAAGATTGATTTCCAATTCAAAACTTGTTTAAAAGGAATATGTGGCTTCCTTATTCTTCCTACCAAAATGTACTACCTCATACTTCTCTGCTTTCCAATCCTATCCCTTTAGAAATTAAACAGTCTTCTGGCACTATTCCCTTTTCTAATGAATTGTTATATATATGTAATAGTGCCTCTGCTATCTCTTCCCTAACTTTATTTAATCCATCCAGTCCAGGGGTTTTATCCTATCTAAGTTTGATCAGTTTACCAATTATCTCCCCTTTCTATCTTAAATGTCTTCAAATCTTTTTTGATCTCTCCTTCTAATGTCTTGCCTACCTTGTTAGTTTACCTGGTAAATACTGAGGCAAAGTAACTATTCAGTATTTCTGCCCTTTCACTGTCATTACCTATGAGTTTAGCTTGTGCATCCCTGAGTGGTCCTATTCTTATCCTGATTCTTCATTTGCTATTTATGTGCCTGTAGAATAAATTACTATTTCTTTTCATATTCCTTGATAATTTAATTTCGTAGTTCCGCTTTGTTTTCCTATTTTTTTTTGACTAACCTCTTCGTATTCCCTTTTGTCATCCTTTCCTTTATTGTCTATGTACTTAGCGTATTCCTTTTTCTTAAGTTTCAATTTTGCCCTTCTCTCTTTATTCATCCCTGGAGTTTCATTATTGGCTTGTTTATTCTTGTTTTTAAGAGGAATATATTTATCCTGAACTCTATTGATCACTGTATTAAACATTTCCCACTGCTGTTCCAGCTCTTTGCCAAAGTTTTTTTCCAATTTATCTTCTCTAGTTCCATTCTCATCCCCTCAGAATGAACTTTTTCCAATCGATTACTGTCATAGTTGTCCACCATCTTTTTTTCCATTAAGCTATTATCTGATCTAATAGCACCCTTAGTTTTCTTCACCTGTTCATGGTACTTGACTTTGTTTTCCTGCGTATTATCTAATTTTAATCTATATAAACCTTTTGATTTACATCTTAATAGACTTTGTACATGACCTGCCTTTAATGGACCTGCAACAGCAGTCTCACTGCAGCAATGCTGGCATTTCCTTGATTGGCAGTGGTCGGCTCCCACTTGCTGGTGGGGATCCCACAGGGAGCAAACCCTGCATGCATTGACTCAGTGGGTAGCACTCTCCCCTCTGAGTCAGAAGGTTGTGGGTTCATAGTCCCACTCCAGGGACTTGAACACAAAAATCTAGGCTGACACTCCAGTGCAGTGCTGAGGGAGTGCTGCACTGTCGGAGGTGCCGTCTTTCGGATGAGACATTAAACCGAAGCCCCGTCTGCTCTCTCAGGTGGACGTAAAAGATCCCATGGCACTACTTTCGAAGAGAGCAGGGGAGTTATCCCCAATATTTATCCCTCAATCAACATAACAAAAACAGATTATCTGGTCATCATCACATTGCTGTTTGTGGGAGCTTGCTGTGTGCAATTTGGCTGCCGCGTTTCCCACATTACAACAGTGACTACACTTCAAAAGCACTTCATTGGCTGTAAAGTGCTTTGAGACGTCCGGTGGTCATGAAATGCGCTATAGAAATGCAAGTCTTTCTTTCTATGACCTCTGACCCAGAAAATAGGACAGTGTCTTGGTGGGAGCGGGTCGGCGGGAAGAAATCATGCCTCACCCCTCCTGGGAAAGGAAAAGAAACATCTGGGCTGTGAATTTATAAAAAAATGTGTTATAAAGAAAGAGCTTGCTGTTATATGGTGCCTTTCACATTCTCAGAATGTTCCAGAGTGCTTTACAACCAACAGATTAATGCCGAACAAAAGCAAAATACTGCGGATGCTGGAACTCCGAATTTAAAACAGAAAATGCTGGAAGCACTCAGCCGGTCAGGCAGCATCTGTGGAGGGAGAAACCGAGTTAACGTTTCAGGCCGATGACCTTTCGTCAGATTAATTCTCCAGTATAATTGATTGTTGATTGTGCAGGCAACTGTGCAAGCCAATTGCACACAGATCAGAACATTCCACTCCCCATGCAGTAACCGTGTCTGGTTGCTGCTAACTCCCTTTGTGGCCCCTGAAGTAGCATAATTACATGCATTAGCTTAATCCTGCAACCTGGATAACTCGACAAATGATAACCATGAGGGAAAACTTCCTCTGGTTGCTGTGTGCAGCAACATCGTAACTGCATTCATAAGATTTGCCCGGCCGGTATTTGCACCAAAATTGTAGATGCATTAATGCTGGAGGAAACCTGCACGATCTCAATGGAGGTTGCACCCAAATGATTTCTTCATGCCCACCATGTTTTCACACTTAGAACCAAATTTAATCGCATCGGCTTCTCAACACTGTTATGCTGCAGTTTTATTGTACGAGACCTGCAGCAAGATGTGCAATTGAGAGCGAAACTAAAAAAAAAACCACAGAAAGCTAAAACTAAAAGAGGAAAATAAAAAGAATGGCTCCCACTATTTGTTCTGATTGGCCTGTGCTGTCACATGGTTGGCATAGGCCAATCAGCAATGTTGCGGGCTTACTGCAGAATTATCGGCAGGCTGACATATATTACTGACACACAAGCGCAAGAATATTAACAATATAGATAGAACGATTCATAAGGGGGAAAATTCTCCTTTAGCTGCTTACTGGGATTGTACGAGATTCAATGCAATATCAGTCACAAGAGTGGCATGCTTTCCAGGATTTATTTTTTGATTGAGTTCAGCCACCAGAATGACCAGGCCATGCTTTCATTTAAATTTTTGAGAAAAATGCTTCCGTGCAAATTTGAAGTGAATTCATGTATTTCTTTTCAAGCTATCAGTGACCTGAATTTAAATGACCCCACTAAGCTTTCCTGAAAACACTTTATCAAGCCATCAGGACAGTGCCAATTAAAAGTAGGCCAGTCCAGATCGTCACTGGGCTGTCTGATTAACTTCACACATTAGGCACTGCGTACATATAGTATTGCAATTGAGTCGGGAGAGCTGGAATTTAGAAAATATGCTTGGCGTCACTGTGAATCAGGCTTAATAGATTCATTCACCAAACATTGTTCAATCAGAAAGGGAAGCAAATCGTTGGCTTGTACATAGCACCTTCCATTACTGAGCTTTCACTGCTTCTTCCCCTGCAGCCCTGGGCCATTGTCTGTAATCCATTGTGGCCTTGTTTTGGAGCTCTTTTCTCGCCACCCTCCTTACTTCATGCTTGCACTGAGAACTACATTTTATTTACTATGCGGATTAACCTCCTTCAGTAAAATTTCAGTTTTAGGTTAGGGAGTGAAAAATGAACGTAGGTTTTTTTCTCACCAATTTTCTTCACCAAGTTTTTCCGCTCTCGTCCTCTCCTAAAAGCACTGATGCCTTGCTCGGTTGCAGTTTAATAGATGCCAGTTTGTCTCAGGTGCTTTTCCCAAGTGGCCACGTGTACGTGAGCCTTGACAGTGCGTTGTTGGCAGGCTGTTTGACCGTGTGCCTCACATTTGAGCTTGGTCCTGTCCTCACTGATGTCGGCATGTATACTGCCAGCAGGAGTCAACTGCGGGCCTCACATCTGTATTTGATCCTGTCCTTACGCACATTCACATGCATGCTTCCAGCAGCTGTTGCTAGATAGCAATCAGGAGCATAAAATCTGGCTGATTCTCCCCTTCCTAACCCACTTAGCACAGCACAGATTGGGGATCAATCCTGGGATTCTTTAGATCTGTACAGATCAGTTACTCAATGGATAAACTTACTATATTATAGGGAAACAGTAGAGAGTATTGTTTTTACTAAAATAACACTTGCAGTACAGCTTTGAATAATGGGTATGAAAATGCTTAGCTCAGTGGTAGCACTCTCACCTCTGAGTCAGAAGGTTGTGGGTTCAAGTCCTACTCCAGAGACTTCTAGCACATAATCTAGGCTAACACTTCAGTGCAATGATAAGGGAGTGCTGCACTGTCAGAGGTGCCGTCTTTCAGATGAGGCATTAAGCCAAGGCTTCGACTGCCCTTTCGGGTAGACATAAAATATCTCATGACACTATTTGAAAAAGAGCAGGGGAGTTCTTCTTGGTGTTCTAGCCAATATTTATCCCTCCACCAATGTCATTTATCTCATTGCTTTTTTCTGGGACTTTGCTATGTTTAAATTGTCTTCAAAAGTGCTTCATTAGCTGTAAAGGAATTTGGGACATCCTGAAGTTGTAAAAGGCGCTATATAAATGCAAGTTCTTTCTTTCTTTCTCGATTTCAAAATTCTCATCCTTGTTTTCAAATCCCTCCATGGTCTCGCCCCTCCCTATCTCTGTAATCTCCTTCAGCCCCACAACCCCCGAGATATCTGCGCTCCTCTAATTCTGCCCTCTTGAGGATCCCTGATTATAATCACTCAACCTTTGGTGACCGTGCCTTCTGTTGCCTAGGCCCTAAGCTCTGGAATTCCCTGCCTAAACCTGTCCGCCTCGCTACCTCTCTCTCCTCCTTTAAGACGCTCCTTAAAACCTACCTCTTTGACCAAGCTTTTGATCACTTGACCTAATTTCTGCTTATGTAGATCAGTGTCAAATTTTTTTGTCTTAAAATACACCTGTGCAGCGCCTTGGAATGTTTTACTACGTTAAAGGTGCTATATAAATACAAGTTGTTGTTGTTGTTGTTTCTTTCTTAAATATTTCAGGATTGTATTTGAAGCATAAAGTGTTACTTGGCACTGCTCAATAAGTATGTAACTAACACAGATTTTCATCAATAAAATAAGCAAGTCCTGGAAATACACAGCAGATTCATCCGCATCTCAAAGAGAAAAGCCAGGTTAGCGTTTAGGGTCTGGTCCCCTTGTCGGAACTGGCAGTCCTGATCCAGAGCCCACACTCAAAACATTAACCTTTTCATTTTTCAAATTCTGATAGACCTGCTGTTTATTTCCAACTCACTTTTATTTTAATTTGAGATTTCTCGCATTTGCAGTTTAATTTTGATTTGTATTGCCTGTTCGCTCTTCGTGTTGGTACTTTTTCTTGGTCTGAATTCCAGAGAGAATTCCCTCCCCAACACCCCTCTGGAGTTCAGACTAAAAGTCCTGAGGTCAATCCTTTTCTGCAATATAAAATAAAGAGTATAGTGAAATAAAATAATAAGTGTGCCACAAAGTGGAATAGATCATGGCAGTTCAGCACTTTAAATGCAATGAATTCACTTCTGCGCTGCACTAATTTCTACTCTGTGCTTCTCCTTCATGGCGTGCCACAAAAGTAAGACATGTCAGAGCAAATACGATTGGGAGGGGTGAGAGTTGCACTATATGTTTGCATTTCAGTTAAATGCATTTATATTGCAAAATGTGTACTAAATGTATTTCTGCGCCAACACAGACCTAATAATGTTTAGCCCCACAATTCATGTGGTAACTGGACAGGCCTTAAGTAAGGGTGACATGTAATGATAATATCGGTTATACAATATCTGTGTCATTTCATTTTGTGCTTTACCTTCCCTGACCTTGTTCTTAAAGCTGGTGCACAGTGACTGCATTAATGCCATCAGAAGAAAAACAATTCACCTTCTAAGGTTACCAAGCTATAAGAAGGTGCCCCCTTTTAAAATACAATTCTATATGGCTGACTACAATGAAGGGAAGACTGAGTATGTTCATCTGCCAGTTGCTTGTAACTTTATATTCGAAGAAAGAGAGTCAAGCTTTTGAAACAAATCTGGGCAATTTACCACTTTCTGATTTCAAATAGAATGTGACTGAGTTCTATGTATTTTTTTTGACTACGGTGACTAATGAATCAAAATTAGTATATTTGCTTCAGAACACATCGAGGTTGATTTTAATCCCCCCTCCCCCCCAACCTTGCTGGGTAGAATGATGCGGCTTCAGTGCGTGCGAGGGGTTAAAATGTTCTGAGTCCACTTAATTCCTGAGGCCGCACCATTCATGACCAGTGAGGCTTCCGCTGCAGGCAGATGGGGGCTTACTTTAAAACTAAAAGTCGTGACCCGATGACATAATCGGTGCACACACGGGGCTAGCTCTGACTGCCAAACCATGGTGGGAGCCGCAGAGTGGCCAAGGTAAGATAAAAAAATATGACTTTATGTGGAATCATTGTGTGCCAGAAGGAGCAGGAGTGATCCCCTGGGCCCCACCAGGCATCCTATGGCCTCTCCAAACTCGCCTTGCCTTTCCTTCTCCTGATTGGCATCGGCTTGGCAACAGATTTTAAAAATTTAACTAAGGCTTGGCGGCCCTTGTGCCCTTCATGACTTCCGGATGCACCACACACTTCGGGCCCCCCGCGCACCGATCCCATCCCGAATTAAAACCCCAGTGATTCCTGTGTGATAGAACTTTTTCTTTTATTCATTCATAGGATGTGGGCATCGCTGGCAAGGCCAGAATTTATTGCCCATCCCTAATTGCCCTTGAGAAGGTGGTGGTGAGCCGCCTTCTGGAACCGCTGCAGTCTGGGTGGCGAAGGTACTCCCACAGTGCTGTTAGGTAGGGAGTTCCAGGATTTTGACCCAGCGACGATGAAGGATCGGCGATATACTTCCAAGTCAGGAAGGTGTGTGACTTGGAGGGGAACTTGGAGTTGGTGAAGTTCCCATGCACCTGCTGCCCTTGTCCTTCTAGGTGGTAGAGGTCGTGGGTTTGGAAGGTGCTTTGAAGAAGCCTTGGCAAGTTGCTGCAGTTCGTTTGATCTGTTTGTTTCTTTATCCATTCATTCTGACCTTTCCTTTTACAATTTTCTCTCCTTCCCTTTGTCGGACCCCTTGCTGTAGTGCAGATCTGTGGGTGCCCTCTGAGACCTTGCCCAAGTGGCTATTATTTATGTGTTGAATCAAGATAATGTTTGTTGGTAGGCCCTTTTGACCATGGCGGGACAATAAAGCTGAGTCTAATCCTGTCCGTGCCTAATATCCAAGCAAACTCACTAACAGCAGGGGTCAGTAGATGGCAATCAAGAGCGGAAGAGTTGAGGACGTTTATAGCTCCCCAAGCTCAGATCAACAAGCTCAACACAGGTCAAGGTTTGAACCTACGGCCCTTCCTGGTCTGTGACGCTCAGCTACTCACTGCCTTAATCAGCTTTAGGAGAGCTCTGTGTTTATATTTTTTTTATAAGATTGAAAATACTGCCTGGGTTGACCAGGCAAAAACAGCAATGGCCCCTTGTATGCGACTAATCCAGGATCAGATGATTGACTTTAGTCAATACTTCAATTCATTTCTACAGCTTTTTGCTGTATGGATGTGATTGAGAGCTTGGAGAGTTAATACACTTTTATTCATTACAATTACACACACTTGGAACTACACCAAATAGAAGATGAGAGTTAATTCTGTCTCTGGCATTGCTGAAAGCAGGAAGTTTAAAAATATGAAAATGGTTTATGGAAGGAGTTCAGTCTAAAATGTTATCAAGCTGATGGATGATCAGAAGAAAGCTTCAGGCATAAATTGTAAAATACCTGAATTCCTTCGTCCAGTATCCACGTCAGTTCCATGCAATATCTATGGCAACAGTAATTCACAGCTCTATCAGCACATTCTCTCCATAAAATCTATAGAAAGAAAGATTACATTATCAAATGGGAAAGAGTGAGTGCACATTTTAAGGCTCTCCAATCCTCTCATATTCGACCACAGAAAACAAATCTTTATCCTAATGTTCTACATGGCCATAGGAAGATTACAGGTTAATAAACAGTTTTGGGTTCAGTGCATGGATACGTGATACAAACCACTCATGCATGCAAATAGAGCAAAGTCAATGATGGAACCTCAGACATGTTGGTGATTGATTTCTTGACCTGCTGTCACTGCCAAGTCCCATTTACACTAAGAACAGTGTGCTGGCATGAAAGCACTATTACTTCCATACTAGGACCGACTTTAATTGCATACACTGCCGATAGAGAATCTCACCCGCTGGATGTGCATGCTGGGAAATCTGTCCTTTGAAGTAACTGGAGGATCCTGACCAGCAGTATCTACTTGGATAATTGGCACTTTTGAGTTTGAATGCTATGGAATTGCTAAGGATGCACAGAAAGAGCTTAAGACTGTCACCTACTCAATCCTGCTTTTCAGAGATGTCAAACTGTTGGCATTGAGGTTGGGCAAACAACTCCTCAGGCATGTGTCTTCTTGTGTCTTAAGCTTTTTTTTGTCTTCTAATTAAATGCATACCATGGAGCCTTATGTGCCATGTATAAAGTTTAAATCCATGGAGCGGTTAATGCGATGGCAGATGCAACAAGTGTCCATTCCCCAGAAAATCGAATATAGAAGCCTGAGTTGTGCAATGTGCCCAAGACACCCAGCATGTCTTACTATGGGCAGTGAATGCAAAGGGGACTAGGACCATGCTCATAAGCTGTGCATTAGGCTCATTGGACCCCCCCAAGATCTATTTAAATGAACTAGTCGCCCCATAACGCAACTGGAGCACCGGAGTAGCACTCTGTTGAGCACCATTTCAAAGAGGCTCTGAGGGGAAGGTCCCCATTTTTATGTTTTTTTTAATCAGGCATCTTTGACTTTTGCCCTCCCTGGCACTCTTGCCCCTCTTGCCCAGAGTCCCCATGCCCCTTTCAACCCATTTCAGGCACTTCCACCCGTCCCTTCATGCTGGGAAAGTGCTCGGTATATAAGAGGAGAGCCAGTAGTCCTCAACTGGCTGCTGGCAGCAAATAATGCGGCCCTAGCACTCCTGGTGGGCTGTGGGAGCTGCAGCCAGAGCTTCATTCACTTTATTTAGTATTTATTCACTAATATTCACTATTTGTATATGGTAAGGTCCAGGCACAGGCCCTGGATGCCTATACTTCAGACTTTCCCAATTTAACAGGCGCCATACTTCCGGCGTGGAATGCGCATGCACATGTCATATTGGATGCTTAGGCGCCCATTTTCCGCCTATAACACCGGTGCGGCGTCAACAAATTTCTAAACCTAGAAATAAAACAGTAGATGCTGATCAGGAGGGGGAAAGGGAAAAATGGAGAGAGTTGTGGGGGTGGGGGGGGCGGGGGGGGGGGCGCGGGCTGGCAAAGAAGATTTTTGAGCAGGTTTTTAAAAGTGTGTGGACGGAACTAGGCAGAAGTATTGCAGCCGAACCAGTGGGCAGCAATAGTGACGCAGCGGCAGCAGGGAAAAAGGAGAAGCCCAGTGATACACGAGCAAAGGGCACATGCAAAGGTAGGAAGAGATTACTAAGGGAGCGCCACAGATAGATTTGAAAGTGAGGATGAGAATCAGAATCAACTTGCTGGGGCAAGGGGAACTAATGGAGCTTTGAAGAGATGGGGGTAATGGGAGCGTGGAACGTTGTGTGGGTGGGGACACAGGTTGCAGTATTTCAAATAAATTTCCATTATGGGAGTTTGAGGCTGGGAGGCCATGTAGGAGGACATTATAGAAAGTGAGTCTTGAGGTGATAAAGGCACTGACTAGGGTTTTAATGAAAAGGCAGGGTAAGATAGAGGCAGAAGGAGATAATGGCTGGAATTTTCCCCTAAAAAAACTGGTGGGTTTGGAGCATGGGGGCAGTTAAATTATTAAAAATGGAATTCCCGACCAGATCCCGCCTCCAATCCGCCCACTTCCGGTTTTGCCGGAGGCAGGCAGCCAACCCGCTGCCAGGGGGTGTTATCTTAATTTAAATATTGTAATGAGGTTGGAAGCCTCTTTTCCCCCCTCCATTTTGAATTTAACTGCCTGTCAACGGGTTTCACACAATTAGTGAAACCCGGCAGTTAAACCGAGGCGGGGACTGCTGCACCCAGGAGGTAAGTGGCTTTATACCCACCTCCAGGATCCAGGGTTGCTGCCTAACCCATCCCCTGCAATCGGAAACCCCCTCATGAGGCCTCCAATCACCTCCCCCAAGCCTCCGATCCCCACCATGAGGCCTCCCCCCCACCCCACTGATGATGCTGAGGCCGGCCACAATCCTCCCCCCCTGCCGATGCTCCAGCCAACCCTCCCCCCACCGCCGATCCTCCATCCCCCCGATCACCAGCCAACGACCCCCATGCTGCTTCCCAATAACCCCCAGATCCCTGGCTGACCATTCCCCCACCTCATCGACAACCCCCCCCCCAACGATCCCCAATGCCGACCCCCTGACCCCCCTCCCGCGATCCCCGATGCCGACCCCCTGACTCCCCTCCCGCGATCCCCGATGCCGACCCCCTGACCCCCCTCCCGCGATCCCCGATGCCGACCCCCTGACCCCCCTCCCGCGATCCCCGATGCCGACCCCCTGACTCCCCTCCCGCGATCCCCGATGCCGACCCCCTGACCCCCCTCCCGCGATCCCCGATGCCGACCCCCTGACCCCCTCCCGCGATCCCCGATGCCGACCCCCTGACCCCCCTCCCGCGATCCCCGATGCCGACCCCCTGACCCCCCTCCCGCGATTCTCAATGCCGACTCCCCGACTCCCCGACCCCCCTCCCGCGATCCCCGATGCCAACCCCCCACCCCCTCTCCCGCGATCCCCGATGCCGACCCCCTGACCCCCCTCCCGCGATCCCCGATGCCAACCCCCCACCCCCTCTCCCGCGATCCCCGATGCCGACCCCCTCACCCCCCCCCCCGCGATCCCCGATGCCGACCCCCTGACCCCCCTCCCGCGATCCCCGATGCCGACCCCCCACCCCCCCTCCCGCGATCCTCGATCCCCGATGCCGAGCCCCCGACCCCCCCTCCCGCGATCCCCGATCCCCCCATCCCACGGACTGACCCCTCGCATCTGCAGGCCTACCCACCTGCAGCCAGCCAGCCTCTCAATCTGAAATAAAAACAGAAAATGCTGGAGATACTCAGCAGGTCAGGCAGCATCTGTGAAGAGAGAAACAGAGTTCACGTTTCAGGTCGATGACCTTTCGTCAGAACTGGTAAAAAGCAGGAAATGGAACAGATTTTTAAGCAAGTGTAGGAGCTGGGAAAGGGGGGAGGGGATGAAAGAACAAAAGGGAAGGTCTGTGATAGGATAGAAGACAGGAGAGGTTAAGAGACATTAAGAGACATTAAGAGCCTCTCAATCTGGCTGGCTGCGGGCGGGAATCCAAGGTCTCACATGCAAATCAGGCCCTGCCGTTAAAGTCAGCAGGGCTTGTGGGAAACCCCGCCTCCTGGCTTTCCCGCCCGCCTCGGAGGCCCCCCGCCCCCAACCTGTCTCCCTGGAGACAATTCCGGCCAATGTTGCAGAGGTGGAAGAAAGCAGTCTTGGTAATGGGATGACTCTGAGAGAGGAAGCTGAGCTCAGGATCAAGCAACATTCCACAACTGACTCAGCCAGAGATAGCAGCTGGGGAGGTCGATAGAGTCAAGGCCAGTGGGATTTAAGAGGGCATTTTTTCATGCAAAGGGTTGTTAGAATATGGAATGCTTGACTGCACATTTCATATTGGTGAGTAAAAGGAACTGTGGAGGAGCAAAGGGATTTGAGTGTCCATGTACACAGGTACACAAAGTAATCACAAAGGCTAATGGAATGTTGTCCTTTATCTCCTGGGGATTGGAATATACAAGTGAAGAAATGATGCTTCAGTTGTACAAAGCCTTGGTCATATCCCACCTGGAGTGCTGCTTTCAGTTTTGGGCACTGCACCTCAAGAGAGATATATTGACCTTAGCGAGGGTACAGTGCAAATTAATCAAAATAATAACAGGGCTTTAAAAGGTTAAATTGTGAGGACAGGTTGCATAAATTTGGTTTATATTCCTTGAGTTTAGAAGGTTGAGGGGTGATCTAATTGAGGTGTTTAAAATGATAAAGGGTTTGATAGGGTAGATACAGTGAAACTATTTCCTCTGGTGGGGAAAGCCAAACCAATGGACATAACCTTACATTTAGAGCTGGACCATTTTGGAGTGAAGTCAGGATTTTTGTTTTCACATAAAGGGTAGTGGAAATCTGGAACTCTCTTACCCAAAAGGTTGGGGATGTTGGGTCAATTCAAATTCTGAGTTTGATAAATTTTTGTTAGCTAAGGGTATCAAGGGAGTTGAGGTACAGATCAGCCATGATCTAATTAAATGGCGGAACAGGCTCAAGGGGCTGAATGGCCTACTCCTACTCCTATGTTCGTATGATTTAATTAAATGGCGGAACAAGCTCGAGGGGCAGAATGGTCTACTGCTCTTCCTATGTTTCTAAATGGTAATGTTACTGGGGCAACTGTGAAAATCACATATATGAAGATCAGTGTGGGGTGAAAAAATTAGGACGTGTTTAGACAAAAATCACAATTTCTGATTACCATGCCCACTTCAATCCAGGACGCGTATGCAGAGACACCTCTGAAAAGGACATTAATCTGGAGGTTGGATAAACAAATTCACATGGCACCATCCGATTGAAGTCTTATGAAGATAAGTAACATTTGTCAGATACGTGAGGTAGTTGGGCTGACAAAAGCTTCAATCATGCGGAAAGCTGCTTTCAAATTTTCATAAGACAAAGCTGACACCATTTACATGACAAATCGCTGCAAGAGAAAAATCTTACTTGGCTGTTCAGGCTGCCCGTTTCCACTGTCAGTGTTTCTGTCCTTCAAACTACAGTGGAATGAAAATGAAGTGGGTGACTGCTAATTGTGCCAGAAAAAAAGCTAATTCATGCATTATGCCAAGAACAAACTATCAGCATCCACGAACAAGATATTTAAACTGGAGTTAGGGCGAAGCTGCCCCATCCATATAAATACAACATTGCAAAAAGAGATCCATGCATTCTCAGATGCAGACATCTAATTCCCTGGAGCATTATACTAATGCAGTACGAGCCTATTTAAGTTTATTAAAAAGTGCTGCCTATAACCTTAGTTTCTAAATTGATATATTTGCTGTCCTGTCCAAAGCATTTATAATATTTATTTTATTAATCCTCTTAATGCTGGTTTTTGCTAAGCACCATCAGTGGGACGTAAACAATCTTTTTTTTAAATCAATACTGGAAACAATTTCACATATTGGAAGTTTTTGCAAAAAAAACTGTAGGGAAAGAAAGATGTGTTTTTTTTTGTTAATTGGGCCATTTGGGTTTTCAGTTGGAACTTATGCAGCTCAAAGCTATTGAAGTGGGAACCCCATCCAATGTTCAAATCACAATGACCTGCACGTCATGAAAAAGTCTCATATCTGAGGTATACTGAACCAAGCAGCATGATATCAGGTACATCTTTGACTCTGGTGTGAGCAGGTGGCCGCAGTTAACCCCTGCCGCTACTGCCTGATCACACCACTGTGATGATACAGCTCCATGTAACTACACCCAAACGTGTGCACTGAGTGCTACTCACTGGCCTCCGACTGTGAAACTTCTAAAGGATAGAAAAGAGAAATTGAGAGGTGATACAGTAGGGCCGCCTGAGTTTTTGTTAAAGTTTAAAACTCAGCAATGTACGTCGTCATACTGTGGGGCAAAACCTGCCAGATATGCAGTATAACTGGGCAGGGGGTGAGATCTCTCCACGGATGCTGCCTGGCCTGCTGAGTGTTTCTAGCATTTTCTGTTGTTATTTCAGATTTCCAGCATCCGCAGTATTTTGCTATTGTAGGGGGTGGGATCAATTGATTCATTTGAATCTAGTTGATAAAATCCAGCAAGTTATTGGGGGTGAATTTCCTCAGGGGTTCTCCTGCTCCGCCACCATAACATCAGTGGGAGTTTGGCAGAACCATGTTTCCCGCCGGAATTATGTGATATTTAGCGTGGAACCTGCTTCTGCTGGCTATCCAGCCCTTTCTGGACCAATGAAGAATTCTGATAGGAGGCAGGGTAGGAGCTTCTTCTGGCCACCCATTCCGTCACTCCCATTGTGAAATCCCTGTAGGAAGTGGGACGATCCCTGACAGATATCTCACCAGTTGCTAGTGTACGGCTAACGGATAGTACGTCTGCATGAAGCAGGTATGCTTGCCGTAACAGGTAGAAATCCTACATGGCCTCATCACCATCAACATCCTGGGTGTCACTGTTGACCATAAGGTTGCTGAACCAGCCTATCAGCATCAACAAAACCAGAGCAGTGGCTGTGTACTCTGTGATGAGCGGCTCATCTCCTAAACCCTCAAAGCCTCTCCACCATCTACAAGGCTGAAGTCAGGAATGTGATGGAATACCCACCACTCACCTAAATGGGTGAGACTGGAACAACACTCCAGAAGCTTGATGCCAGGATAGAGCAGTTTGTATGATTTGTGTCATTGCCACTGGACTCAATATCCATCTCCTTCTTCACTGGTACACTGTGGCTGCAGTATCTACAAACTACAGAATGTACTGCACTGCAGCAACTCGACAAGCTGACTTTGATAGCACCTCACAACCCAGAGACCTCTACCACAAAGAAGGACAAGACATAACGAATTATTGGGAACGCCATCTCCTCCACGTTCCCTTCCAAGTCACGAGCCATCTTGACTCCAACATATATGCCTGCTCCTTCATCATGGCTGGGCCAACATTCTGGAATTCCCCACTTAACAGCAATGTAGCAGCACCATCACCACAAGGGCTGTTGAAGGAGAAACCTTTACCACCCCCCCTCCTCAAGATGTTGCTTCAAACTTCCAGATCCCCCCGTGCACCCCCTTGTGAGCACCGTAAATGGCACAGGCACTTGGCCATTTTATTGCAATGACCTGATTCCTTGGATCTGGGATGAGGTCAGCGCTGGGACAGATTTCCAGGTGGCAGTCCCTCCCTACCACACTTTCGGTGGTGCAGTGGCCCTCCCCTACCCCCCTATCCCAAGAATCTTTAGGCCCTTATGAGCAAAATTTAATCAGTTTAGTTTCAATGATCTCAACACCATATAAGCACATGTAAATATTTTTTGTTGCCTAATTGTACATCTTTTCCCTTCTAGTTTTGTCTTATTATCCTGAGCCATGAGGGAGGAAGGCTGCCTTTCAGCTTTTCTACTCATTTTCAGTTTATTGACAAATGTTGACAACATTCTCTGAGCATGATGAGTAAATAGTGATTAAAGCACTTTCTGTTGCCATATCACATGATCCAGTGGATTAATGGTTTAAACAAGAAAACCCATCAATAGCAGCATTGTGGCAGCATAATGATTGCATGTGACTGTGGTCAGTGCCCTCACATACACCTATGTGCCCCAACAGAATGTCAAATATACAGACCTTTATTTAAAAAAAAACCTTCATTTTGTAGGAGTTTCTCCAGCCATGGACAGTAGCTACCTACTAGATACATAGATGTTAAAAGAAAAAAAAGACTTGCATTTATATAGCACCTTTCACAACCTCAGGACATCATAAAGTGCTTTACGGTCAATTAAGCACTTTTGAAGGTTGTCATAGTTGTAATGTAGGAAACGTAGCAGCCAATTTGCACACAGCAAGCTCCCACAAACAGCAATGTGATAATGACCAGAGCAGGTCAGAGGCTGGGTATCCTGCGGCGAGTGTCTCACCTCTTAACTCCACAAAGACTTTCCACCATCTACAAGGCACAAGTTAGGAGTGTGATGGAATACTCTCCACTTGCCTAGATGAGTGCAGCTCCAACAACACTCAAGAATCTCGACACCATCCAGGACAAAGCAGCCGGCTTGATTGGCACCCCATCCATCACCTTAAACATTCAATCCCTCTACAAGATGCACTGCAGCAACTCACCAAGGCTTCTCCGACAGCAACTCTCAAACCCGTGACCTCCTCCACCTAGAAGGACAAGGGCAGCAGGTGCATGGGAACACGACCACCTCCAAGTTCCCCTCCAAATCACACACCATCCTGACTTAGAAGTATATCACCGATCCTTCATAGTCGCTGGGTCAAAATCCTGGAACTCCCTCCCTAACAGCACTGTGGGAGTACCTTTACCACGCGGACTGCAGCGGTTCAAGAAGACGGCTCACCACCACCTCTTCAAGGGCAATTAGGGATGGGCAATACATGCTGGCCTTGCCAGCGATGCCCACAACTCGAGAATGAATAAAAAAAACTGTAATTTGTTTTTAGTGATATTGATTGAGGGATAAATATTGGCCAGGGCACCGGGGTAACTCCCCTGCTCTTCTTGAAAATAGTGCCATGGGATCTTATCCATCCACCTGAGAAAGCAGACGGGACTTCAGTTTGAAGTCTCATCCGAATGACGGCACCTCTGACAGTGCGGCACTCCCTCAGTGTAAGCCTAGATTTTGTGCTCGACTCTCTGGAGTGGGACTTTGAACCCACAACCTTCTGCCTTAAAGGCAAAAGTGCTACCAACTGAGCCATGCCTGACACTGATGGCAATGAAGGAGACTCATGACACTACTCATGCACTTTGTGTCGTTGCACATCTGTCATTCAGTTGTTTTATTGGTCAGGACAACCCTAACCCAACAGTTTGATATGTGTAAAAAATGTTGTGGGAATGAATTGAGCCGAAATGGTTAATTAAGGTTAAGCGGGACTCTATGGTTTGCTATTAAAGTGCATGAACTGCAATAAACCAAGGTGAAAGAAAATTTCACAGCATAGTTGGAAGTTCTAATTAGATGTTTAAATTTGGCATGGAAGCGGAAGGAGGAGACCAATTACCGAACACAAGTGAAAAAAGAATTGGCTTAAGAGTAATCCTCTCGGGTTTCTCGTTACGGACAGTACCATACCAGCATCTCTGGCAGGCAGTCTTAAGTTATCTGCTTGTTGAATGAAGTTTATCTTTACAACATAAGCAGGAGATTTATATGAAATGTTTGCATTTGCCCTTGATGTAAATGTTGGGGGAGAGATGGATGTAGATCTGGTCAGGGAGAGATGGATGTAGATCTGGTCAGGGGAGAGAGATGGATGTAGATCTGGTCGGGGGAGAGAGATGGATGTAGATCTGGTCGGGGGTGAGATGGATGTAGATCTGGTCAGGGGGAGAGATGGATGTGGATCTGGTCAGGGGGAGAGATGGATGTAGATCTGGTCGGGGGAGAGATGGATGTAGATCTGGTCAGGGGAGAGAGATGGATGTAGATCTGGTCGGGGGAGAGATGGATGTAGATCTGGTCAGGGGAGAGAGATGGATGTAGATCTGGTCGGGGTAGAGATGGATGTAGATCTGGTGATTTCAGGTGATTGACAGAAGAACCAAAGGCGACATGAGGAAAAACTTTTTTACTCAGCGAGTGGTTAGGATCTGGAATGCAATGCCCGAAAGGATGGTGGAGGCAGACTCAATCACAGCTTTCAAAAGGGAGTTGGATAAGTATCTGAAGGAAAAAAAATTGCAGGGCTACGGGGAAAGGGCGGGGGAGTGGGACTAGCTGAAGTGCTCTTGCAGAGAGCCGGCATGGGCTCGACAGGCCCAATGGCCTTCTTCCGTGCTGTAACCATTCTATGATTCTATGATTGTACATCTTAGGCTAAATTTGAGGTCAAAAGGTGTTATGGGGCAGTGGTTAATGCTGGGTTACCATCAAAATGAATAAATACTCCATTTTTATTTGATCACTTTCAAGTTTGCAGCTCAGCTATATAAAAAGGGGCTCCCTGTTTCGGCTCCAGTTTTTGATATCTTAGTTTATCTTAAAATTCCATGAAAAATCTGAATTCGTTTCTGATTTACCACAGCTAAACTAGATTATGACTTATATTTAGTTCAGATTTTTCTTTGCCCCACAGAAGAGCCCATTATATTTGATTTTCCAAGGGATACTGCTAATGTATTAAAATGGAGATGGGATTGGTAACAGTTAGTTATTTTCTACTTTTATTTTGTAGGCAATTTTTGTTTTTATACTGCTAACGGTTACTTAACCTTGACCATGTTTCTTTGTGCTTTTGCTGTGTGACTGCCTTTTTCCATTAACTCCATTCAAAGGAGGACAGAAATGGTTTGCCATAGGGATTGTCTCTGTATTTTTCCTCCCTTGACCCCACCTCAAGGGGGAGTATTTTGGGGAGTTTGCGGGCTTCTGCAGGAAATCCCACTCAATGCACCTTTTTTTCAAGTTTCTTTTCTTTGGTCCAGAAAGGCCTGGGATTTTGGACCGAGTCTCCAACTTGGGACTAATACCAATAGAATTAGTCATAGACTTAGAAAATATTTGGAGATTATGGCTGGAAAGTAAAAATGTAAAAGGCTATAATGTTCGTTGTCCCTAGGATACACACTTTAGTGGTATAGGGAGTTGGGACTTCCCCATGAGATTTATAGAAGAACTGAAATAATCTAGAGTAAGAAAGACCCAGAAACAGCAACCAGAGTAATTTTCATTAACATCTATAGTGTGTGTACCTGCCTTGTATTTCTTACTACTGTGCTTCCCCTTAGTGCCAATGTGTGAAATGTGAATCGTTAACTCTAATCTAGTGAATCTCTGTGCAACAGCATCAGATCTATCTCAGGACTTAGCTGCTGTGAGAAGACAACCATCTCAATCTTTAGAGGTTCATATTCAAATACAGCAGCCAGTCACCTCACACGCTCCTGCTAAGTGGCTGCTGAGATCCAACATTTTGCGAACAGCAAATCTCTCGACTTGCAGCCAAACGTCTTTCAATGATGCCAGACCTTTAAGCTGCTGCAACACTTAAAGCCTGAATCGGCACACTATGTCTAACCCCCTCCGCAGACAGGTGAACCTGCAATGAGAGGCCAATTCACTGGCCCTGGAAACTACAGTGGGGTCAGCACTATTACGGTCGGGTGGGTGATAGTCTGACCCTGCCACACTTTTGGCAGTAATCGTGTTACTGAGGCAAACCCAGGCTTATGTATACAGGGCGGACTTGAATTTATCCCAAGTGGACAAAATGGAGGCTGGGGAACTGTTTTTGTCACATGCTAGGAGCCACTCCTGTGTGCAGTGCAGATGATCGAGGCTCCCTAATGTGGATAAAAGTGAGATGTAAATCCTTTAAGTATAAAAAGTAAGCTAGGTGGTGTGAAAAGAACAACTGCTAGGCATGGGCAGAGTTTCAGTTCTGATCAGAGATCAGCTATCTTTAGGTCAGCCAATCTCATTAATTTCCAATAGGGACTGATGTATCTCATTCATTTTCTACTTAAGGCAGCTGAGTGATGATTAGATTTAAACCCACAACAAAGAAAGGAGCAGCTACAATGGGATTTACTAATTGCTTTTCACATTGGCAGCATGAACAGTCGTATCAGAATAATCCTGCACAGTTTACGAAGGGTAGCAGTGACAGTGGTGGGAAGGTGCTACAATGTATGTCCTACCTAATAATTTTATGTTCATTAGATTGCAATGCACTATTGTTCTGCTGAGATAAATCCCTTTGCAAAAGCCTTTCCATCTGGTAATATCAATATCTATATTAAATTCCACGTATGTTGTATTTGATGGATTATACACAGTATAAAACCTGTCATCTGTTGACACTGGAATGCTTTTGTTTGAAGCCACCGATTTATACAAGGTACCTGGGCATTGCCAGGGAGCCTATCATTATCACTGACTGCAACATATCTGATAGAGAAAGGCAACAGAATGGAAAGTTTAATTATAATTTTTATTAAATCATTTTTGTCTTAAGGATATCAAGCAAGCCTACATCACATGGATTGTTAAGTCTTTCAGAACTATCAAGCCTAATTTAAAAAAAACAACAGCTGATAACATGCAGCAGGGAAGAAGATTCAGATTAATTTTGACTTTCAGATTTTCTCCAAAGTCTTTGATGGGTAGATCGAAATAGCAGTGGTCCTGAGTTTTTCTCCTTAGCATCGATAAAACAAGTCTAAATTGAATGATTTCACCGGAGCAGAGTAAGAGCTGCTATTGTAAGAACTTTTGTCATTTTGATGTGTGTTCCATGATGGTATATCATCATTATTATCATCACAAAGTTGTTTTCTCTTCCCCCATAATGTACTGGAAAGGGATGGATGCATCACCACCACAAAGCTGTCTGCTCCTCACTCCTCCTACTGCCTGCGATTAGGCAACTGCATTCTCACAACAAAGCCCTTTCACAGTTGGTTCAAAAGTTTGGTGGGCCACTGAAAGAGCTGCTATGTACCTCCGCCCCCACTCCAAACTGTGGTAGTCAAGCAGTGAAGGAGTGAACTAACATTTGAAGGCAATTTGACGCCTGCATTCCTGGAGAAACTTGGTGCATTTCCCTATCCCATTCCATTTATTTTGTTCTGCGGGCACAGCATAACAGATATGACAGGGCTTCCCAATTATATTTAGGCAAGGTCCATTTACCTCATTCATTGATCTTACTGAGGTCCACACATTACCTCAATCCTGTTTCTACGGGTTAATACAATATTATATCTGTTACTCTCTCCCCTTCTCTTCATGTGATTATGCATTTTCTCTCTGCGTTTTTCTCGCTCTGTTACTATCTCCCTGCAACCATTACCTGGTTGCACACACTTTGTGTGTATGTCCTCCCTAAAAGCTATTAGAGATTATAAAGACAAACATCTGCTGGCCCTACCCCTGCTAGACTATTAGGGGGAAAAATTCAGTTGGTTGCGCCTCCCGTTAGCGCCTTAAGAGGGCGCTAATGGGGCGCAAAGCATCTAGCGCCCAGGCGCGGCGAAGTTTGCGCCGCTCACGAAATTAACTAGACATTTTGCGGCGGCACTAAACACTACCGCTACGATCTCCTGCGCCGGCAGATCATGACGTCACTCGAGTGCGCAACGCCCCGGTATCGCCCCGGAGCGGATATTGAGTGGCGCCCCCTGCCTTACCGCCTGACGCTAGCAACGACAGGTTGAGGGGAGCGTTCTGCAGTCATGAAGGGAAAGGGGGAGCGCTATTTAAAGGTGACCGCTTCCTGCCTTTTATTGTTGGTGCCATTTTTGAACTACACATTCTGAGAGAGAGAGGGAGAGACTTCTGGAGAGATTCAACATTGTGTGAAGGAGTTTTGGGTACTGAGCAGCACTTTTCAGGTTCATTTTGATTTGCCATTCCTTGTATCGATTTAGCAGAGACTGTGGGGGCTGCACTCTGAGCTCTTTGCCTAGTACTCTCCATTGTTCTTTCCAGCACATTTGATGTGCAGGTCTCTCCAGGCCGAGATTCAAGGCTGCAATGAGCAGGATGTGGAGGGAAAGCAAGATTAACCATCCCCTTTAAGAACTGGCCCGTGCCATTGTGTGTGTGTTCCATTGCTGACTGACATTACATGAGCTTCGCCAGCGCTCTGAGGTAGCGCCTCGCTCCTCGGCCTTTGCGCCTTAAGACAGGTGTGAAGCGCCTGATTTAGCGCTGCAATCACCTCCAGGGGCGATAAAAGTCAAGTTTGCAGTCGGTGGCGATAATTAGCGCCAGGCGCTAATCTTTGCGCCCGGCCGATAATTGCGCCCCAAATGGGGCGATACTGAATTTCTCCCCCTTAGAGTTCAAGCAGACATATAGAAAAGAAAGAAAGATAAAGAGCTCACCTTTCATGCCCTTAGAACGTCCTAAAGTGCTTCATAACCAATGAAATACTTTTGAAGTGTAATCACTGTTGTAATGTAGGCAAACATAGTACCAATTTGCAAACAGCAAGGTCTTTTAAAATGCAATGAGATAAATGATCAGAGAATCTGTTTTAGATGAGGGATAAACATTAGCCAGTAAGAACATAAGAACATAAGAAATAGGAGCAGGAGTAGGCCATTCGGCCCTTCGAGCCTGCTCCGCCATTCAATGAGATCATGGCTGATCTTCTGCCTCAACTCCATTCACTGGCCCTATCGCCATATCCCTTGATGCCCTTACTAGTCAGAAATCTATCTACATCTGTTTTGAATATACCCAATGACTGAGCCTTCACAGCCCTCTGGGGTAGAGAATTCCAAAGATTCACCACCCTCTGTGTGAAGAAATTTCTTCTCATCTCAGTCCTGAATGGCCTACCCTTTATCCTGAGGCTGTGGCCCCTTGTTCTAGACTCCCAGCTAAGGGAAACATTCTCCCAGCATCCACCCTATCAAGTCCTGTAATAATTTTGTATGCTTCAATGAGATCCCCTCTCATTCTTCTGAATTCAAGAATATACAGGCCTAGTTTACTCAATCTCTTCTCATACGACAGTCCCACCATCCCAGGAATCAATCTCGTGAAACTTTGTTGCACTCCCTCTATGGCAAGTATATCCTTCCTTAGGTAAGGAGACCAAAATTGTACACAGCACTCCAGGTGTGGTCTCACCAAGGCCCTATATAATTGTAGTAAGACTTCTTTACTCCTGTACTCAAATCCTCTTGTAATGAAGACCAGCATACCATTTGCCTTCCTAATGGCTTGTTGCACCTGCACATTCACTTTCAGTGACTCATGTACAAGGACACCCAGGTCCCTTTGAGCATCTGCATTCCCCAATCTTTCACCATTTAGGAAATACTCTGCCTTTCTGTTTTTTCTACCAAAGTGGATAACTTCACATTTATCCACATTATATTCCATCTGCCATGTTCTCGCCCACTCACTGAGCCTGTCGAGATCCCCTTGAAGCCTCTTCACATCCTCTTCGCAACTGACACTGCCACCTAGCTTTGTATCATCAGCAAATTTGGAAATGTTACATTTAGTCCCCTCATCCAAATCATTGATATAGATTGTGAATAGCTGGGGCCCAAGCACCGATCCTTGTGGTACCCCACTAGTCACAGCCTGCCATCCTGAAAAAGACCCGTTTATCCCTACTCTTTGTTTTCTGTCTGTTAACCAATTCTCAATCCATGCTAGTATATTACCCCCAATTCCATGTGCCCTAAATTTGTTCACCAACCTCTTGTGTGGGACCTTTTTGAAGGCCTTCTGAAAATCCAAATAAACAACATCTACCGGTTCCCCTTTGTCTCCTCCACTAGTTACATCCTCAAAGAACTCTAATAGGTTTGTCAAACAGGATTTCCCTTTCATAAATCCATGTTGACTCTGCCCAATCTTACTATTAGTTTCAAAAGTGCCCAGTTATTGCATCCTTTATAATAGATTCTAGCATTTTCCCAACTACTGATGTGAGGCCAACAGGTCTGTTGTTCCCCATTTTTTCTCTCCCTCCTTTTTTAAATAGCGGGGTTACATTTGCTATCCTCCAATCTGCAGGAACCGTTCCAGAATCTATAGAATTTTGGAAGATGACAACCAATGCATTCACTATCCCAATGGCCACCTCTTTCAAAACCCTAGGATGTAGGTCATCCGGTCCTTGGGATTTAGCGACTTTTCGTCCCATTAATTTTGCTAGGGGCCAGGGGTCGCCTCTTACAAATTAAATATAGAAAAGGATGGGATGCATATCGCACTGGTGCCACAAGGAATCAGACCTCCCCCCTCCCCAATAGACTGTACAACACGAGTGCCAATTCTCTGACCCGCACTCGCTTCAAGCATGACTCCCCAGTGGGACCACAGGAACGATAAAGTTACCCTCGTAGGAAAAGCTAAATATGGAAGATTTCCTTCTTGGATAACAGTCATAGAAACACACCAGGGTAGATTTTCGTGTTTGCCACCTGGGCACTAGCCTGGCGAAGTGGATCGGCCACCCGTTATAGAAGCCGGTCGATTTTCATTCCATTGCTGTCAAGGGCGGGTGATCCGATCCGCTAGATTATCACCCATGTGGTGATGCTCAAAATCTCCCCCTTAATCTCCTGGACAAATGAGGTTACATCTCTTATCAAAATGGCAATCAGCTAGAGGATGCAAGTATAATTTTCAGCTGTACATGCAGATTTTTTGAATAATATATGTACATTATAAATATTAATTTACTTTAAAAAAACGAATAAGCTTGATGAGGTTGAGAGGAACAGCTCCTTTTGATTAAATTTGAGAAGCCAGCAGACGTACACAGATTCTGTATAAAAAAAAATTACTTATATGTGTATTTAAAAAAGCGTATGTGGGAAACACAGAAAAATTATCAGCCAGCTTTTTGTGGTACAGGTATTTTTCTTCAACCTTAATAATCTTTAGTCAGCATGCGTAGGATGAGCCTTTTTTATATGTATGAAGTTCAATAATCTGAAAAAAAAAAGATTGCCTGATAGTATAGCATGTTGCTGGAAGAATGTGCTGTGATATTCAGTAGTAGGACATTATTACGTCCGTCATTCTCCATAGGTTGTTTTTGCAATCTCAGCCATGCAAATGAAGCAGAAAATAAGTCGGGCACCCAGAAACATTCTCGCCAAACTCTGGGGCTGGATTTTGTCAATGGAGGCACGTTGGGGGCGGGAGTGCTGGTTGTCGGGCCAACCCACTCTATTTTCCCTTGATTGACCTTGTTAAGCCCGCCCTGTGGGCTTAGCTGGCCAATTAAGGGAAAACTGGTGACAGAGAACATCAGCGTATGACGTTTCATCTGTCAAGAATTTTTTGACAGATGAATTGTCAGCGTTTGACAGCTTTGAGAAGCTGTTAAACACTGACAATCTCTGTTCTAAGGTGAGCCCTTGTACTGAAGACTCACCAAACCTCTTTCCTCAGCAGAAATCAGATGGCTGCTGCATCTGAGAATGCAGCAGCCATTCTGTCATCTCTGCCGTTGAGATGAGGAGCCTCCGGATCCCCAAGGGTTGAAGCCTGCAGGAAGAAGCAAAGGTAAGTAATGTTTTTCTAACACTTTACACTCACCTCTCATACTTACCTCTCCACAGCGCACTTTTCGACCCCTCTCACCCCCGCAGACCCACTGCTCGCCTCGCTGACCCTGGCGAGGTTCGCAGCCGTCGGGAAGCCCGCACTTGCAGGGGTAAAATGGGGATAAGCCTCTTAACTGCCTGTTAACTATCTGTTAACAGGCAGTTAATTGGCTGTAATCCCCTTCCTCCTTTGAGGAGACGGGTCCCTGCGCGAGTCGGGGACCCGCCTCCCGGGAAGATGGCACGAAGGCGGGTTGGGAGCGGGTTTGGTACCCGCTCCCAGTTTCTGCCATTTTCCTGGCAGTCCTGCCTCCATACCCGCCTCCCCAGAGCTGGCAAAATTCCCTCCCTCTGGCTATAAGGTAGTTTGGGCAGATAACTTGAAGTACATTCTTTGTCTGTCTTGTTGGATGGGGTGTGGCACATAATGTATGGGGATCTAAAAAGGAGGAAAATAAATATTTTTGAAATACAGGCTAAAACAATTTTAAAAACTGTATTTCTCAATGGACTTGTCCCAGACCTACTCATGAGAATCAAGGAAGATTGTTCCCAGTTATTTTATCTGTTCTTATCTTAATTTAACTTGCAAAAATAATGTTGGAATAAAGTTGGAGAAGATTTAATAGAGATTATCATTCAGTGGGTGGTCCACTTGTAACGTTACAATGTTTGAATGCTAGAAATGGTCAGTTATTGATTCCACCATCTCTCCAACTTCCTCATACTAGATTGTATTTTAACATCTGATTGTCCATTATAACCATCAGATAAGCAATCTAGTATTGGACAAAATAGTTATCCTTACCTCCTTGGTACCCTGGTTCTTCCATTATAGCATCCAAATGCATTTTGGATGCCCGATTTAATTGGATGAACTACCCTGTGTTGTGATGGCAACATAAAAAAGCTGTAGGGTTGGCAGACTGAGGAGCAGGACAATGTGACTGTAAAAATTTATAGTTAAGTTTTGTTTTAATTTAAACTGTAAAGAACACTATCTAAATTGATTCCTGCTCTCCCACCACAAACGCCCCACCCTCTTCCCCAGGCAGCGTTACAATAGATATTCCTATCCATACTCTTTAAATGGTAGAAACCCAGAATGACGCACAGACTTTTGAAAGAGAAAAGAATCAGTCAGGGCACAATGGGGGACATAATGTGCAATGAGACAGGAACCATTTCTCAACAAGAGGATGATATTACAGTTTAGTCTGCCTGGATTCAACTGTTTTTTTATTTGCCTCTCTTATGACAATTCATTCACCACAAACCACCTTAGATGATAGCATCAAGAAATAACAGGACCTATTATGGAATCCTTAAAGATTGTTAAAGAATTTGATAGCTTCTGACATCTGTAACAAAGGAAATGAAATGTTATTTGCTTCAAATTACAAAACAAAAATCTAACATGGCACTCCAAGCAACACCCTGAAGCAGAATACATGTCTTTATATTACTAACATGGAAGAAAGATCTTATCCCAACAAATTTTGACATCCAAAAAGATAAAAAAAATTGTAATCTACAATGGTATCTTATTTATTAAATGAACAAACTAGACATCTGACTTCAAAAATATCTCAGTATCTGGGCAAGCATTCACATAGAGAAAAAATGATGGCTGGCAGTGTGTTTCAAAACTGTACGAACGTACAAAATTGACGGGCAGGAAAAAAACAGCTAGTCCATCAAGCTTGTAGCACGCATGTTTGGTTCAGATCACATCTTAAACCACCAAGTGAAGATGGGGTGGTTTTTATGATCATTTGATTGAAAAGAGAATCTCGCCAAAATATTGCTTCGACTGTGATTTCAAAGTGAGCTTCAGTTGGGTGCTTGGATACAAATAGATCCCAAATAATTAAATGATATTCCCCATACAGCATTTGTTTAGAACATTTGGTCTCAATTTACACTGAGCTGATCAAATGAGGAGACTACCAAGTTTGATTTCTGGTCTGTACGGAGTTATTTGCTCTCAGCTGGGATAACATTTGGAGCATTGGAATAGGGGCATGAAAAATTGGCCAGAGCCACTTTTGATTATTGTTATCCAATAAAAACAAGTGTGTATGTGAGGATAGGAAGGGGGTGATGACCAATTGTTGTGGCCTCCAATATAAAGGGGGTAGGGGTCAACCATGATGACCTCTGTGGCTGGGCAATCGACTATGACTTACTATCTGGGCTCTAACATGAAGAAAGTAGCACAAGACTTGCCGCCATCTGCATAGTTACCAAGTTTTAACGAGTGTCAATGTGAGATTTTCCAACACAATCTTATCTATAATATATTAAAAATCTTATGCCTGTGTAGGGGGTGGTGGTTTGTGTCAGCTTTACCTCTGACTTCTGAGCGGTTCAAATCGCTCCCACTCCCTTGGTTCTAGACCGTGGGCTTATTTGGGGGTTGTGATACAAAAGGTGCAGCAGACAACTGAGTTTGATGAAAGAACTTCAATCTTTATTAAAAGGTAAAACACAAATAATAACACTCTTATCACTCTAAAGGTGGGGAACACTTCGGTACAAGCGAGGGAAATGACAGTCGAACAATACTTCACCCCTCCCAACCCCACTTTACTAGCTAAGTTAGGCTTTGAAGGACCAGGGATAATGCTCACCAATCCTTTGACAGTTGGGCTAAATCGCGGTTTGGGGGTTTGTTGTTTATGTCGGTTAGTGTCTGCCGTACCCCGTACGTGGTAGAGGACTTCACCTGGGTCTCTGGTCAGTCTTCGCGAGTCCGCTGATGCGGTAGGATGTCGGTTTGGATTTATCTGGTGAGTACCCAATTTCTTTTGGTTAGCAATAGGGTTTAGAGTCTTTGGGAAAATCTTACCCAGGGGTAAGTCAGGAGTAGATTGTAGAGTGAAAACTTTGTGGTTCTTCGGGTTTTCTTCCCTTGAGTTGGTCTTTGTTGGTCGCGGTGGCCTGCTATTACCCGGTCAGTTGGGGGTAATATGCGATTGTTGGTTTCGTGAGGCCTTTGGTTTCCGCGATGGTTTTAGGCCTTCTCTAGTGTGTCGGTCGACCTCGTGGAGCCGTCGGTGGCTTTTTGGCTTGTTGCTCCGGGTGACTGTGTTGGGACCGTTGTTGGAGGTCCGTCGAGGTGGTATCTTCATGAGCTGGACTCAGGTGTGTCTGAGTGGTGAGCGATGCCAACTCGCTTCCAGCTCGACTTGGGTCTGTGATGTTGCTCCTTGTCTCCACACTCAACTGTGTGTGTGATGCTGATGACCCGCTTGTCTCAACCCGTTGAACTGCTTAACAGGCCTTCAATTATACAAAATTGAAGTGGCCTTATCTGCCCGCTAAATCTGCTCTGTTCATTGTCTGGTTTTGGCGGGCTCGTTAACGGTAACGACTTTACTAGCGTGTTAACTGGTTTTGAACAGGCCTTCAATCTCACCCATTGAACATGGTCTTATCTGCGTGCCAAATCTGCTCGGTTCTTTGTCTGATTTTGGCGGGCTAGTTACCAGTAACTGTTCTGTAAGTGTTAAATGGCTTTTGGGATGGCTTGCATCCTGTCGATCTCCTCAGTTGATCACTGGTGATTGATTCCGTGTTTGGTTTTCTAGGCTGGACTCGGTCTTTCTATAGAATGGGTCTGAGTGGGTTTTATTATGCATGTTTCTGATGGCCCTGTAATCGGTTTTGATGGGGCCTGTATTTTGGGTGGGACTGCTCTTTCCCTGGGTTTATTGTGAAAATGTTAATGTCTGCTGGGGCTTGAGTGAGGTCATCCCGGTTCCCCAGACAGTGTAATTAACTCCAATATCCAAAACTGCTTTTACAGAGGTCGAACCCACCTCCTTGTCCCTTTACAGGCCCAGACATGTTTTTAAAATGCCAAAACTTGGTTTTTGATCTTAAATTCCTTAGGTTAGGACCAAATGCATTTTTATCACTTTGAGGTAGTTCCAAAGTCCTTTTTCCTTAGGTTTTGGGGATCTGTAAATTTTGGAAACCTTACACCTGTTCCTTACTACAAGCCTTATTCCCTGTTGTCATATTTTTCTCTTCAGGAGGGCTTTAAAAGAGGAGAGAGAGCTGGAGAGGTTGAGGGAGGGAATTCCAGAGCTTCGGGCCTAGACAGCTGAGGGTACAGCTGCCAATGGTGGGGCGAAGGAAGTGGGGATGTCTAAAAGGCCGAGTTCACAGAATCCCCACAGTACAGATAGAGGCCATTTCGGCCCATCGAGCCTGCACCAAAACATATCCCACCCTATCCCCGTAACCCCACGTATTTAATCCCCCCCTAACACTAAGGGTCAATTTATCATAGCCAAATCAACCTAACCCGCACATCTTTGGACTGTGGGAGGAAACCGGAGCACCCGGAGGAAACCCACGCAGACACGGGGAGAATGTGCAAACTCCACACAGACAGTCACCCGTGGCCGGATTCGAACCCGGGTCCCTGGCGCTGTGAGGCAACAGTGCTAACCACTATGCCACCGAGTTGGAGGAAAGCAGAATTCTTGGAGATTTGTCGGGCTGGAGGAGGTTACAGAGATAGGGAGATGGTGAGTCCATGAAGGTATTTGAACACGAGGGTGAGAATTTTAAAGTCCAGACATTGGTGGACCGGGAACCAATGTAGGTCAGTAAGTACAGGCGTGATGGGTGAGCAGGCCTCGGTGCGAGTTAGGATATGGGCAGCAGAGTTTTGGATGAGCTCAATTTTTGGAGGGTGGAAGATGGGAGACTAGCCAGGTGAGCATTTGAATAGTCAAATCTAGAGATAACAAAAGCATGAATGAGAGATTCAGCAGCAGATGGGCTGAGGCCAGGGTAGAAACAGGTGATATTTTGGAGGTGGAAGTAGTCGGTCTTTCTCAATGGAGAGGATAGGGAGTAAAACCAAAGTAATGGGCGAAAAATTCAGCACTTGCTGGGTGAGTACGCGCTGTGTACTCACCCGTAAGGCCTCCTGAAGTGCCGGTTTCCTACATGCACTGCGCATGCGCGGGAAACCGGAACTTCCAGTCTAGTGAAGGGAGGGGTTGAGAGGTGAACTGCGTGCGTGGGAGAGGCTGCGCGCACGCAGCAAACTTAGGTTTTTTTTCAGGTTTCTCCGGGAAGGTAAGTATTGAAGAAGCTGCGCTTTTAAAAAGGAGGCACAAGACCTGTTTTTAACAAGGTAAGTGGTTAATTAATTACAATTTAAAAATTTTTTCAACAGGTTTATCTTTTTTAGATACTTTAAAGAAAGGTAAGTTTATTTTTAGCACTGTTAAAAAGTATTTAAATTTTTTCAAAAATTTAAATTTTTGTTTAAAGTAGTTAATTTATTTAACTTAGTTATTTTAAAAATGTGATGGTTTTTTAAAAAATGTATTTGAAGTTTCGGTGTTGTTTTGGGGCCGATTTCAATTCATAGATTTGACAGGTCTTCCTGTCAAATCTATGAATGAAAGATGGTCTGCTGCCATTGGCTCTCCATGGCCCACGTGATCCCAGGGAACGCATCGCACTAACTACGCCCCTGGAATACACAAGCACTGTGCGCCGGCAGCTGCAGGAGGCCCAGGAGCTGAAGTCCCCGTGGGCCCATCGGTCAACGGCAGGCGCGCGCGTGATCCCTGCACCCGCGGGAAGCCAGGGAGCCTAATTTCTGGGCCATTATCTATAAAAAATAAGGTAAGAAAGTATGCATATAAAATGGGGACTGAATTATGTCTATATGCTTGCCTTCAATTATCCAGTGCTCTCTAAGCCTGCTTTAGTTGAAGACTAAACTTGGTCTTGATTCAATGTCCTAGAAATTCCTTTAGGAACAAACCCTGCAAATGGAGGCCCAAGGATTGCATGAAATTGGGCCTCGAGCCTCATCTAAATGTTCAGAGCAATCTCCACAGGCAGCTCGCCTAATGGAAGCATGCAATTTCAGGTCACCTGGTTCGCCAGCAGCAGCCCTCAGATAAGTCCCAGGAGCTGGGGGGTTGAGGGGGTGGTGGTGGAAGAAAACAGGAGGGCTGTTGGCTGCACAAAGATAACCAGGGCCTCTGCTGCACTGGGTTCCCTCCTCTTGCATCAGCCTGGAGCTGGTGGGCTGCCCTAAAGCATTTGTTTTCCGCTCATAGCCTGCCGGGGATATGGTAATGAGGCCCAGCCCTCAAAATGAATGGCCAACTGCCCAACCGCCAAAATCTAGCCCCAGCTGTTTGTCATTCTCAAGTGAATGCTTTATGTGAACTGCTTAACCAGATATTTCAGAATTCCTAGAAGAAATATGCCATTGAGGTGATGAACCTGATGCAATAGAAAACATTCATTCAGAAAATGTTACTGTCCGCTTCTACGAGCTTGCAGAGATCAACTGTTCAGAACCCATTTTATTTTGTTGATGGGAAGTGTGTGCATCTGGGCCGACAGCACAGTACCTGTCATCAATAAACAATGACAGTCCTGAACATTTCAAAGAAGCATTTCAAGCATGCATGGAGAAAACTGCTGGTTTGTCTATTGCAAACCACAGGAAATAGAGGGCAGCCATAAATTGGTACCTTTCAAAGTGGAAAGAGATTACAGGACAGATAACCCAGGGTTACATTCTGACGAAGGGTCCCCGTCTCGAAACGTTGACGCTGTTTCTCTCTCCTCGATGCGGCCTGACCTGCTGAGTGTTGCCAGCATTTTCTGTTGTTATTTCAGATTTCCAGCATCCGCAGTATTTTGCTGTTACATTATGGCACCCTTGCTATTTTTGTATAGTTTAATGATTTGGATGCGGGCTCAATGAGCAAAATTTCCCAAGTTTATCCAAATAGGTGACAAGGCATTTAATGATGTGTGAGGTGCAATCATGACCAAATTCAAAAAGATTTAGATCTTGTAGGTGGCAGATGCGGATTAGTGTAAAATAATTAGTATGGGAGCAAGGAAACTGAAAGGGGGGTATATGTTAATAAGGCCATAAAAAAAAGCAAACCAAGCATTGGGGTTTATTTCTAGAGGGATAGAATTGAAAAGCAGTGAAGTCATGTGAAACTTGTATAGAACCTTGGTTAGACTAACCTGTGCACAGTTCTGGTCGCCATATTATAAAAAGGATGTAGAGGCACTGGAGAAGATGCAAGAAAGGTTTACAAGGATGATACCAGAACTGAGAGGTTATAATTATTAGGAAAGAGTGAACAGGCTGGGGCTCTTTTCTCTAAAAAAAGAGAAGGCTAAGATGTGACCTGATAGAGGTCTTTAAAATGCTGAAGGGGTTTAATAGAGTAGACATAGAAAAAATGTTTCCACTTGTAGGGGATTCAAAAATTAAAGGCCATAAATATAAGATAGTCACTAATAAATCCAATAGGGAATTCAGGAGAAACCTCTTTAACCAAAGACTGGTAAGAATGTGGAACGTACTACCACAAGGAGTAGTTGAGGTGAATAGCATAGAAGCATTTAAGGGGAAGCTAGATAAGCACATGAGGGAGAAAACAATAGAAGGGTATGCTGATAGGGTGAGATGAAGAGGGGTTGAGGAAGCTCATGTGGAGCATAGACCAGTTGGGCTGAATGGCCTGTTTCTGTGCTGTAGGCTCGATGGCCGGAATCTTTATCTTGGAGTCGGATTTTGTGCGCGCGGGACGTGTAGCGGGTCGGGAACGCGATGTTCTGAGCGGCGCGTTGTTCAGAGTGACTTTAGCTTAACGGCCCCAATTGAAAGGCTCATGCGCGGTTCCCGGCCCAATTAAATGGAGCGGCTCTGATGAAGTCATCGATGATTCATTTCCAATGGCAATATTTAAAGCAGCCTTGCACTCAACTCATTTGATGGTTGCTAGAGGAGGCTAGAACCTGACATACAAAGGCCTGAGTACTGTTATAAAGTAGCAAGGATGGATAGCCAAAAGCAGAGGGCTGACCAGGGTTTTCAGATTCATCCTTGCATATTCTGGTAGAGGCAGTCAGAGCACGCAGGGAGTTCATCTTCCCTGCTGATAGGCGAAGGAGACCTCCAAAAAAGAGACCAAACGAGCCTGGCTGGATATAGCTGAGGAGATCAGCAGCAGGGATGTGGTCAGAAGGACCTGGATCCAGTGCAGGAAATGATTCAATGATCTCATGGAGGTGAGGAAAGGTGAGTACAATTCCACACTCAACTTCATCCTGATGTGCCTGTCACCACATCCCCATCACTCTGCCTTCCCAAGCCTACTCCTGCAGATCATTCCTCACACCACCATGTCGCAGGCGATGGCGACGATGTGCTGTTCCATGGAAAGGATGGCCACCTGCATGGAGCAGCAAATGCGCCAGTCACATGAGCACATGCCAGCTGTGGACAACAGATGGCAGTCACTCAGACCTCCTCTCTAGGAGGGATATAAACATAGACTTGGGCATTCACCACCCCACTGCTGTGCACCAAGGTTCTCTACAGCTCCTTGCTAGCAGGGAAGTGTGGGTGGCTCATGAAAGGGACATGGAAGTGGGGGCTCTTCTCAAAGCGCTCCCACTTCTCCCCCGTTGCCTCCCCCTCAGTCAGAGCCCCACATGCTTCCTTGGATCCCGATGGCCGAGTCTGCCCCTGCACAGTTGCAGGAGGAGCAAACTTTGGCGGGGCCATCACAGGCTCCAAAGCCCAGAGGACATCTGCTAAAAGTGTCTAACGAGTTGCAGCAGGCAAGTTAGCAGCCTACCTCTACCTCTGCTGAAGCCACAGGGGTTGCACCTCGTAGAAGCACTCGGAAAAGATAGATGACACAAAAGTAAATGCACACAGGTGTATGAAAAAATGTTAGTATTAAGTTTCAGTTATTTTGATGACACACACAAATGTATTTTTTTGCACCACTTTTGGGTCTTGTCCATTTTTGCCTCAAACCTTGGAAGTGGCTTTATCACTTGGAGTGAATGGTGAGACATTACTTAACCTCGAGCACTAGGGCTTTGGGTGAGAGGAATGGCTTGGTCATTGTAGGGATGCTTTATGGTGTTGTTGGGGGGTAGCTTAGTACAGCACGTGGCTGCATTGGAGCAAGTTAAGTAAATCTGGCCATGATGAGGCTATCCTGGACCTTCCGGGCAGCAATAAGTGCCGCTGCTGGTGCCATCTCTACCTGAGGTTCCTTCTCCTCCTCCTCTGAAGAGGCTGTGTGCTATGCACATTGCTCCTCCTGCAGCTCCAATCCTCGCTGTTGTGCTATGTTGTGCCGCGTGTAGCAGATGATGCTGATTCTGGAGACCCTGGCTGGTGTGTACTGAAGGGCTCCTCCAGATCTGTCAAGGCATCTGAAGCGCATCTTCAGCATGCCTATTGTTTGATCTATGACTCATCTGGTGGACATGTGGCTCTAATTATAATACTCCTCCGCCTCAGTACTTGGGTGTCCTGGGCCACGTCTTCAGTGGATAGCCCTTGTCTTCAAGCAGCCAGCGGTAAGTCTGTTTGGGGGTGCAAAGAGCTGAGGGAGGGTCGACTGGTGCAGAACAAAAGAGTCATGACAGCTGTCAGGGAATCTGGTGCACACATGCATGATCATCTTTTTATGGTTGCAGATGAGCTGTACATTGAGGGAGTGGAAGCTCTTGCGGTTCACAAACACTCCTGGGTTATGATGGGGTGCCTTCATGGGCACCTGTGGGAAGCCAGTCAGAGCCGCACAGCCAAGCGCCCACTCAGTAACACTGGTCTCATCAGTGGCAAAGTTGATATCATTGGCTGACTTGTGAAACATGGCATCGGTCACCTGTGTGATGCATGTGTGGGCGGCCGACTGCGAGATCCCATAAATGTCTGCTGCAGATCCCTGGAAGGAGCCGGAGGCGAAGAAGTTGAGGGCGGTGGTGACCTTGACAGCCACTGGTAAGGAGAGTCCACCAGGACCTCTGGGCAGCAGGTCTTGTTCAGCAAGCTACAAATGTCTGCGATGACCTGGCACTAGAGCCTGAGCCTCGTTTGGCACTGCTGCTCAGTCATGTCCAGGAAGCTCATCCTCTGCCTGTATACCCTGTGTTGGGGGTATTGCCTCTGGCGCGCTGCAGCCCTGTGTTTCACCGCCCCTCCCCTCCTGTGGAGCATCAGGTCATTGAGAAGGCTGCTGCTGTGGTTGCTGCTGCTGGTGGTGGGGCTCACCTTGGTCCTATTCTGAGGATCAAGGTGAGATAGTATAAGTGGCACCTATGCTGATGTAGTAGATAGCAGGTAAAGTGGAGATCAGAGGGCCAATCCTTCAATATTGTAATAGTGAATAGCAATGTGGGGAGAGTGGCTACAGAGGTTTCAAAAATGACCTGCAAACTGCTGACACCCAAATTTGTGGACAAAATGGAGTGAGCAAGAGCCTTTCCATGAGACAAGTTATGAGGTGTAATGTTGCAGTATTCATGTGCTTTTCCCAGCTGTAAATGAATGAACTCACCAATGGCCACTGAGCTTCTGCCTTCCCTTCAGCCACCTGAGTTAAATGCGTGAGGCGGCGGGATGACGGCGGGTTCCTGACACGTTTGCTATTTCTGTGATTTTTACGGCCGACCCACCCCCAAACCTACATGCTCGGAAAATTCCAGCCAATACAACTCAGTAAGACAGAAAGACTTGCATTTACATAGATCCTTTCACGACCTCAGGACGTCCCAAAGTGTTTCCAGCCAATTAAATACTTTTAAAGTGTGGTCGCTGTTGAAATGTAGGAAACACGGCAGCCAATCTATGCACATCAAAGTCCCACAAATAGTAATGAGATAAATGACCAGACAATCTCTTTTAGTGATGTTGGTTGAGAAACAAATGTTGGCCAGGACACCGGCGAGATCTCCCCTGCTCTTCTTCGAAAGGTGCCATGGGATCTTTTATGCCCACCTGAGAGGGCAAATGGGAACTTGATTTAACATCTCATCCGAAAGACAGCACCTGCGATGGTGCAGTACTCCTTCAGTACTACACTGGAGTCTCAGCCTGGATTGTGTGTGGATTATATCTCTGGAGTGGGACTTGAACCCACTACCTACTAACTCAGAGATTAGAGTGCTACCACTAAGGACATCCCAAAGCATTTTACAAGCAATGAAGTACATTTTGAAGTGTAGTCACTGTTGTATTGTAGGAAACGCAGCAGCCAATTTGCACACAACAAGCTCCCACAAACAGCAATGAAATAAATGACCAGATCATCTATTTTAGGTGTTGGTTGGTATATAAATATTGGCCAGGACACCAGGAGAACTCTCCTGCTCTGCTACGAATAGTGCCATGGGATCTTTTACATCCACTTGAGAGGGCAGATGGGACCACAATTCGCCTAGAACTTCGATTAAATCGAGATTTTGGAATTGAGCAACAACCAGTGGAAACCACTAGACGGCAACTAATCATATGGGAAATACTATTGGCCTTGAGAGGATACATTAGTGATAAGCAAAAGTGATTCTGTAGATCAGGAATTTAAGTTCTGAGGAACCATTAAGGAAGTTGGCCATGTTATATTGGAAAAAAGAGACATTGAGGTGGTCTATTTGAAGGGCTTATCAGGGATCTGATAAAACAGACTCAGGCAATTTGTTCATCATTGTGAAGTTCTCAAATACCAGGAGACACAAGAATACAAATCAGGAGTGAGAATGGACAGTAGATGGAACTATTTTTTTACCAAAGATAACAATCTTGGAACACTTGATTCAGAGACAATTGGATATGTTGCTGGACAGAGAAGGGGTTGAGAAATATGCCAAGGCGGCAAGTAGGTACAGTGATCAATGAAAAAGGAAAACGTTTGTTTAAGTCTAAACCTTTTTTCTTGTGCGTGGTCATCTCAATGCAATATTTATTCAGATTTTTGTTAGTTTGACACAAACTGTGCAAACTCTTTTGTTTATGGGTTATCTAGCCAGTGGCAAAGAAAATCTCGTTAGAAGTTCAAAATGTTCTGCAAAATGACCTGCTGGAATGAACACCCTTGAATTGCCACTCATCACTGATGCCGTAGCATTAATTATTGGGTTGATTTAGACTAATCAGTTCCTGTAGATGTAGTCAGCAGCAAAAGCTGCATATTTGTATGTTCACTTGCATTGCACGTAATGTTAATGCATTGTTAATGATGACCCCCACAAAGCATTAGATTGATGTTAAATAGAACACAAAACAGCTGTAACCACAGCAACTTTTGACATAAGTGTTAAATTGGCAAATAAACTAATCATAAAGCACTTCACCTTTCTAAAAACAATTTGCAAACACCCTATCAATGTCCCCAAATGAAAGGATTGCCATCTTATAAAATTGAGAATTTACCACTAAATATCAACGCCAGCAATTTCCTCAGTGCTTCCTCCGATCGCCCGCCATAACATTGGCGGAAGATCAGCGGAAACCCTGTTTACACGGCGTAACCGGGGTTTCGGACGATCTACCATGAAGTTATGGCGGCCGATCAAGGAAAACCCCTGAGGATATTCCAGGCCCTGATTCATTATAGAATCATAGCATCATAGAGTAATAACGGCACAGAAGGAGGCCATTCGGCCCATCGAGTCCATGCCGGCTCTCTGCTGAGCAATCGAGTCAGTCCCATTCCCCCGCTCTATCCTAGTAGCCCTGCACGTTTATTTCCCTCAAGTGCCTATCCAGTCTCCCCTTGGAAATATTGAGTGTGTCCGCTTCCACCACTTCCGTCAGCAGCGAGTTCCAGGTCCTCACCACTTGCTGTGTAAAAAAGTTGTTCCTCACGTCCCACCTGTATCTCTTGCCCAAAACCTTAAATCTGTGTCCCCTAGTCCTTGTACTATCAACTAGTGGGAACAGCCTTTCCCCATCTAGCCTATCCAAACCCGTCATAATCTTGTATACCTCTAGCAAATCACCCCTCAACCTCCTTTGCTCTAATGAAAACAAATCCAGCTTCTCCAACCTGTCCTTGTAGCCAAGATCCCCCATCCCCGGAATCATTCTGGTAAATCTCCTCTGCACCCTCTCAAGGGCCTTCACATCCTTCCTAAAGTGTGGTGACCAGAACTGGACACAATACTCCAGTTGTGGCTTAACCAGCGCTTTATAAAGGTTCAGCATAACTTCTCTACTTTTGTATTCAATACCTCTATTTATGAAGCCCAAGATCCCATATGTTTTGCTAACCACTCTCTCAATATGTCCTAATGCGGAGATGCCGGTGTTGGACTGGGGTGGATAAAAATGAGAAGTCGCACAACACCAGGTTATAGTCCAACAGATTTATTTAAAATTACAAGCTTTCGGAGCTGTCGCCCCTTCGTCAGGCAAAGGTACCTTTGCCTGACGAAGGGGCGACAGCTCCGAAAGCTTGTAATTTTAAATAAATCTGTTGGACTATAACCTGGTGTTGTGCAACTTCTCATTTTCAATATGTCCTGTCACCTTCAGGGATCTATGCACATTAACTCCCAGGTCCCTCTGTTCCTACACACTCTTTAAAACTGTGCCATTAAGTGTATATTGCCTCTGCCTGTTCCTTCTGTCAAAATGCATCACCTCACACTCCTCTATTAAATTCCATCTGCCACTTGTCTGCCCATTCTGCTAGCCTTTCTATGTCCTGTTGCAGTTGATTGGTATCATCCGCACTGTTTGCCACACCTCCAAGTTTGGTGTCATTGGCAAATTTAGAAATTCTACTTTGTATTCCAATATCCAGGTCATTTATATACATATAAATAAAGCAGAGGCCCTAGCACTGACCCTTGGGAAACACCAACGTCTACCATCCTCCAGTCTGAAAAACAGCCATTTACCACAACTGGCTGTTTTCTGTCCTTAAGCCAATTCCTTATCCAAGTTGCCACTGACCCACCTATTCCATGAGCCTCAATTTTGTTAACCAGCCTTCTATGTGGTACTTTGTCAAACGCCTTCCTAAAATCCATGCAGATAACATCCATTGCATTCCCTTCATCAATCCTCCCTGTTACTTAATCAAAAAATTCAATTAGATTAGTCAAACACGATCTGCCTTTTACAAATCCGTAATAAAAACAGAAAATGCTGGAAATACTCATTTTCTGTTTTTATTTCAGATTTCCAGCATCCGCAGTATTTTGCTTTTGTTTTACAAATCCATGTTGGCTCTCCTTAATTAGCTTAAACCTCTCCAAGTGCCTGTTACTTTTTTCCTTGATTATTGTTTCTAAAATTTTACCCACCACTGATGTTAAACTGTAGTTACTAGGATTGTCCTTACACCTTTTCTTGAACAACTGTGTCACAATTGCCACTTTCCAATCCTCAGGCACCTCCCCCGCATCTAAGGAAGATTGGAAAATTATGGCAAGCCCTTCTGCTATCTCCTCCCCCAATTCCCTTAGCAACCTGGGATGCAAGCCATCTGGACCAGGCGACTTATCCACTCTAAGCATACGCAGCCTTTCTAGTACATCCTGTCTATCAATTTTCACCCCTTCCATTGCTTCTACCTTTTCCACTTCTACCGATATTTTGTCAGCATTCACCTCCTTAGTAAACACCGATATAAAGTATTCATTGAGTATTCTAGCCTTGCCCTGTGCCTCTAAGCATATAACACCTTTTTGTCGCTAATAGGTCCCACCCTGCCTCTTACTACCTGCTTACTGTTTACATGCCAGTAGAAGATTTTTGGGTTCCCTTTTATGTTAACCGTCATTCTACTCTCATATTCTCTCTTTTCCAACCTTATTTTCATCTTCACTTCCCCTCTCAACTTATTGTATTCGGTCTGGTTCTCCCTTGAAGAATTCACCTGACATGCATCATACACCCTCTTTTTTTGTTTCATCATCTTCTCTATCTCCCTCATCATCCAAGGAGCCCTTGCTTTGGTTCCCTTACCCTTCCCTCTTGTTGGAATGTACCTACCCTGTACTTGGAACATCTCCTCCTTATAGATCACCCATTGTTCCGTTACAGTTTTTCCTGTCAGTCTTTCATTCCATTTTACCCTGGCTAGATCCTTTCGCATCCCATTGAAGTTAGCCCTATTCCAGTTTAGAAGTTCCACTCAATTGTTCCTTGCTCCTCTCCATTGCTAATCTAAATCTTATGATACAATGATCACTCGTACCCAAGTGTTCTCCCACAGGCCTGGCCCACCTCATTCCCCAGCACCAGATCCAGCAATGCCTCCTTCCTAGTTAGGCCAAGAACATATTGGTCAAGGAAATTCTCCTGAACACATTTCAGAAATTCCTCCCCCTCCTTTCCCTTTACCCTAGCATTATCCCAATCGATATTTGAGTAATTAAAGTCCCTCAATATCACTCTATAGCTCTTGCATATCTCTGTGATTTCCTCCTCTTCCTCCCTCTTACTATTTGGAGGCCTATAGAATACCCCCAATAGTGCGATCATACCCTTTTTGCTCCTCAACTCTTACCAAATGGTTTCTGTCCTAATCCCCTCAAGAACATCCTCCCTTTCCAACACTACAATGTCTTCCTTAATCAGCACTGCCACCCCACCTCCCTTTCTTTTCTGAACACCTTGTACCCTTGAATATTAAGTGCCCAGTCCTCACCGTTTTTAAGCCACGTTTCCATTATTGCCACAAGGCTAATTGTGCTTGTAGCTCACCAACCTTATTCACCACACTTTGTGCATTTACGTACATGCATTCTAAACCCATTTTTGAATTTTTCGTAGTCTTTCTTATTCTGCTCCTATCTAATATGGTACTACTTCCGTCACGAGTACTACTTTCTTCTCTAGTACTATCCAACACACTCACTCTTTCATGCACCTTATTCCTCTTTTCTACTCCTATATGCTGGTGCCCATCCCCTTGCCAAGCTAATTTAAACCCTTCCCAACAGCACTAGCAAACCTCCCTGCGAGAATATTGGTCCCAGCTCTGTTGAGTTGTAACCCGTTTGGCTTGTACAGGTCCCACCTTCCCCAGAAATGGTCCCAAAGCCTCAGGAATTTAAAGCCTGCATTCATCCTGCACCATCTCTCCAGCCATGCATTCATCTGTTCTGGACACTTATTCCTGTACTCATTAGCACGTGGCACCGGGAGTAATCTGGAGATTACTACCTTTGAGGTCCTGCTTTTTAATCTTTCTCCTAGCTCCCTAAATTCTGCCTGCAGGACCTCATCCCTCTTTCTGCCTCTGTCGTTGGTACCGATTTGGACAATGACCTCTGGCTGTTCATCCTCCCCCCTCAGCGTGTCTTGTAGCCGCTCAGTGATATCCTTGACCCTGGCACCAGGGAGGCAACATACCATCCAGGAGTCACATCTGCGGCCGCAGAAATGCCTGTCTGCTCCCCTAACTATCAAATCCCTGACCACTATTGCTCTTCCTCTCTTTTCCTCCCCCCCTGTGCAGCTGAGCCACCCATGGTGCTGTGGACTTGACTCTGGCTGCACTCCCCAGCGGAACCATCGCTCCCACCGGTACACAGAACAAAATATTGGTTGGAGAGCGAGATGCACTCCGGGGCTCCTGCACTATCTGCCTGATCCTCCTCTTCTGTCTGGCGGTCACCCATTCCCTCTCTGCCTGCATACTCTTAAGCTGCGGGGTGGCCACCTCTAGAAACATGCTATCCATGTAACTCTCATCCTCACGGATGCACCGCAGTGACTCCAGCTGCCGCTCAAGCTCTGAAACATGGATCTCGAGCTGCCGTAGCTGGTGACACTTCCTGCACGTGGTCATCCAGGCTATGCGAAGCGTCCAGGCTACCCCACATGGCACAGGATGTGCACTCCACGGGACTGAGCTGCAGTGCCATGCCTCTATTTAATAGACTAAGAACTAACTTAGCAGAAATAAACCTAAAACTGAAAAGAAACTCACCAGCTACTCCCCAATCAGCTTCTTCCCTTGTGCCGATGTCACGCTCAGATTCTGCCTCTGTTGAGTTGCTGCCTCTCTCGCTCTGCTTCCGCTCTGGTCTCACCCAGGTCCACTGCCTCCACTTCCTCTCACACTCTTTACAGCGCCGCTGCTCCCACTCATCTCGCCGCTCCTCTCGCCCTCTTTGTAGCGCCGCTGCTCCCGTTCCTCGCGCCACTCCTCTCGCGCTCTTTGTAGCGCCGCTCCTCTCGCGCTCTTTGTAGCGCCGCTCCTCTCGCGCTCTTTGTAGCGCCGCTCCTCTCGCGCTCTTTGTAGCGCCGCTCCTCTCGCCGCTCCTCCCACGTTCTCTGTAGCGCCGCTGCTCCCGCTCCTCTTGCGCTCCTCTCGCACTCTTTACAGCGCCGCTGCTCCCACTCCTCATAGAATCAGAGAACAGTACAGCACAGAAGGAGGCCAGTCAGCCCATCGAGTCTGCGCCGTCTCTTTTGAACAGATGCAATTTAAATGGTAGAACATATGATAAGAAATAAGAGCAGGAGTAGGCTATGCGACCCTTCGAACCTGCTCCACCATTCAATAAGATCATGGCTGATCTTTGACCTCAATTTCACTTTCCCGCTTCATCCCCATATCCCTTGATTCCCTTAGAGCCCAAAAATCTATCGATCTCAGCTTTGAATATGAGCCCAAACATATGAAGCCCAAGTATACAAGTACCTGTTAGACATCCTGCAGAGATGTATGTTGGACATCTTGGGGAGTTAAAAGTTTAACAGCTGAACTTCTTTGTTAAATAGGATGGCATTGAAGTGTTGTAAAAGGAATGCATTATCAGGCTTTCTGATATAAACAGGATGACATTGAAGTGTCGTGAGGAGAAAGCATGGCTTGTCTTCTGATATGTAAAGTGCTTGTGTAAGGAAATAAGTGTGGGGTAATAAAACAGGGGTAGCGAGTCCTTTTGCTAAAGATAACAGTAGGTAAAGGAAGTCTAGTTTAAGGGAATTGGTTCTGAGGTAAACAATTGCAAACTGTTTACATAGTCTGTTTTCAGAGGATTTGGGAAACAGAAACATCATTTTGACATTTTCCTTTGATATAGTAAAAATATGGTGTATAAATGAGCATGGTTTTCAAACAGTTTATCAGAGTGTACTCAAAAGATACAGAAACATGTAAAGTCACTCTCTGTATACAGTTAAAGGCCGATCACCTTTCTGTGTATCAATAAAGTCTGTTCCGTATACTCCACTATGAAGTCTCATGCTTACTCGAAACGTGTTGTTGTGAACCAGAGGAGAAAGGAGGTTGCTTAACATTTGGTGCCGTGAACTCGTCCAACGAATACACGGACGGTGAGTATGATTTAATATCGATAGTGGGTATAACTAGCTCCTGGGAATCGTAATCTCAGGAATAGGATGGAATCAGACAAAATAGACGGTTTCCCAACCTTTGGTCCCTTTGAAAATTTCTGACTGGATTAAAAGTAAGGGGGGTCCTTACAGTTTGTCCAAGGAAATTTTAAACGGGAGCTGGGAGGAGATTGAGCAGGCACTGGAGAGTGTGTGTCTACGGAGACAAAAAAGATAGTAGACAGCGAATGTTCTTGTTTCAGCAGAAACAAAATGAAAGGTGACAGAGAACATACCTATTTGCAAGGGCTTTGTCTGGGTATAGGCGCTTTGTGGAGAAAGCACACTCAGACACAGGCTGAAAATAGGGTCTTGAAGGCAGAAATGAAGAAGCTTAAAGAGGAGTTTGATGCAGTCAGGGTCCATGCTGTGCAAGCTGTTAATTCCTTCCTGGCTAGTCATGATGCTGTGATGCAAATGTGTGATGAGAGAGAGGAATTGTTAAAGTGCACAGCTTAGAAGTTGAGGTGGGCAGACTGCAGTTAGAAAATGTGCTGGAAGAAGTGTGCCTACAGAAACAAAAACAAATTCAGAAACTGGAACAGAAGCAGAAATAAAGAGGCAGCAGCCTTGGGCTAATGAAAGATCAGTCGGAGGTGTTGCTCATTAATTCAGCAAAGGAAGCCGTGGATGAGAAACTGATACAGAAACAGTTAGCGATGCAAGGAATGGGAGAAGCTTGCTCAGAAGCACTTAAAGTTTCTGTAGGAATGGGCTGTCTCAGAACTGATGAGATGTTCAGTGAGAAGCTAAAATGTGGGAGTTGGAAGCATGGTCTAAAGGGATGTGGAATGGAAGTTGGAATGGAGAGAGACAGTTATAGCAGTTCCAAAGCGTGAAGTGAGAAAAGGGTTGAGACTCTCGACTGAATATTTAGCGTTCCCTTCACCCTTTACTCTATGTCGTTACACACCTCCCATATACCAGAGGAAAGTGTTAAAAACTGTGCAGGAGGTAACAGGCTTGGGTAAGGACATGGACTGTAAGCTTGAAATTTTGAATCAGTACAGAATGGGATTCAGTAGAAAACATCAGAAAATGAAAATTGGTTCAAGGGAAAAAGGATAAAAATTCAGTTTATGATGGAATAGAGAAGGAAAGGGAAGATCATGTCTCTTTTCTACTGATCTACAGGTTTTTAAAGCTGTGAGAAGCTGTGTGACACAGGCTGACATTGATTGATGGTGTCTGGGTTTATCTTCTGAAGAAATGAAAAGAAAGTTAACACTTTTCACAAGCAGCTGTGTGTTTTTGTTACTTTCTGGTAACAGATTAACTCTTGTTTTAATTCAATAAGCAACAACTTCTGCATTACTGACTAAACATTTTGAACCTTTTTAAATAAATGTTTTAATTTGAGTGAATGTTTCCCCACACTGACAGAAGGGAATCAGAAGCTGACAAATGAAAAAATAACCCATTGGGCTGGCAGGACAGCCACAATGGATTTTCTGTTTTTTCTTAAGCAGAGGGCCATGTGAGTGTTGATGGTACAAGATTACCAAGAGGGGTTCTCTGGTACAAAATGACTTGAAGGTGTTACAGAGCTTGAACTTTGCTGGAAAAGTGCAGTGGGAGCTCCAGTAATGTTCAGAGTTGAGGTTCTTATCTGCAGACATCGATGGATTTTGAATGTCGCAGCGTGGCGACAAAAAATTGAACTTAAGACTTTGCCTTTCCAATTGTTATCTTCCCAGACACATTGCTCAAGGGGGAAGATAAACGACTTGCATCCAAACACAATTGTTACTTTCATTTTTCTTTTGCAAAATCACAAACCTATTTATAATTTTTTTGTGAAATTAAAATTGATAGGATAAATTGATACAAGCTGCTGTTCAAGTGCTCGGGAAGGGAAATTTATCTGAAGTTTAAGGGGCCAATCAAATTCTATTTTTGAAAAGGTCCAGTCTACGTGGGTCCATCCAAACTGTGTGTTAAGAAACATCCCGGTTGTCATGCTGAAGACTTGTGCTCCAGAACTAGCCGTGCCTCTAGCCAAGCTGTTCCAGTACAGCTGCAACACTGGCATCTACCCGACAATGTGGAAAACTGCCTAGGTATGTACTGTCCACAAAAAGCAGGACAAATCCAATCCGGCCAATTACCACCCCATCAGTCTACTCTCAATCATCAGCAAAGTGATGGAAGATGTCATCGACAGTGCTGTCAAGCGGCACTTACTCACCAATAACCTGCTCACTGATGCTCAGTTTGGGTTCCATCAGGTCCACTCAGCTCCTGACCTCATTATAGCCTTGGTCCAAACATGGACAAAATAGCGGAATTCCAGAGGTGAAAGTGACTGCCCTTGACATCAAGGCAGCATTTGACCGAGTGCGGCATCAAGGAGCCCTAGTAAAATTGAAGTCAATGGGAATCAGGGGGAAAACTCTCCACTGGCTGGAGTCATACCTAGCACAAAAGATGATGGTTGTGGTTGTTGGAGGCCAATCATCACACCCCCAGGACATCACTGTAGGAGTTCCTCAGGGCAGTGTCCTAGGCCCAACCATCTTCAGATGCTTCAACAATGACCTTCCCTCCATCATAAGGTCAGAATTGGGGATGTTTGCTGATGATTGCAGAGTGTTCAGTTCCATTCACAACTCCTCAGATAATGAAACAGTCCATGCCCGCATGCAGCAAAACCTGGATAACATTCAGGCTTGGGCTGATAAGTGGCAAGTAACATTCGCGCCACAGGAGTGCCAGGCAATGGCTATCTCCAAGAAGTGAGAGTCTAACCACTGCCCCTTGACATTCAACAGCATTGCCATCACTGAATCCCCCATTATCAACATCCTGGGGGTCACCATTAACCAGAAACCTAACTGGACCAGCCACATAAATACTGTGGCTACAAGAGCAGGTCAGAGGCTGGGTATTCTGCAGCGAGTGTCTCACCTCCTGACTCCCCAAAGCCTTTCCACCATCTACAGGAAACTCTTTATTAACCGGCACCCAAATATCCGGAAATCTCTCTTAACCGGCAAAATTCTTGAGTAGGTAACCGGGGTTTTCCTTCATCTCGCGTTTAAAATTAACTTTAAAAAGAACCCCGAGTCGTTTGCCTTGTATCGGAGCGTGTAGATTGGGAGGGGAATGTGCAGCCCGGGTAGGCAGCGGACACGACAGATGGTCAGCTGGCGGTCCCCGGGGAGATGGAGCTCCGAATGCAGGCGCATGTCAATGTGTATGGGGCTCTCGTACGTTGGGAGATATAACTCTACAAGGCACAAGTCAGTCATGTGATGGAATACTCTCCACTTGCCTGGATGAGTGCAGCTCCAACAACACTCAAGAAGCGTGACACCATCCAGGACAAAGCAGCCCGCTTGATTGGCACCCCATCCATCACCTTAAACATTTACTCCCTCCACCACCGGCGCACCGTGGCTGCAGTGTGTACCATCTACAAGATGCACTGCAACAACTCGCCAAGGTTTCTTTGACAACACCTCCCAAACCCGTGACCTCTACCACCTAGAAGGACAAGGGCAGCAGGCGCATGGGAACACCACCACCTCCAAGTTCCCTTCCAAGTCACACACCATCCTGACTTGGAAATATATTGCCATTCCTTCATCGTCGCTGGGTCAAAATCCTGGAACTCCCTCCCTAACAGCACTGTGGGAGTACCTTCACCACACGGACTGCAGCGGTTCAAGTAGGTGGCTTACCACCACCTTCTCAAGGGCAATTAAGGATGGGCAATAAATGCTGGCCTTGCCAGCGATGCCCACATCCCAGGAATGAATTTTAAAAAGCAGCAGAACTAATGTATCAATAAGTCAACAAATATAAGAAAAAAAACAGAATACCCAACACACGATGTTCACAGCACATGAGATGCTCCAGATGGACAGAGATCTGGTGACCTCAGGAAGCCCCTAGATCCCCTCGCAGACCTTGTAAGGTCCAGTGACCCCAGTTTGAAAACCGATGATCCATGAGTAAAGCATCTAACTAAATAGTCTAGTTTAGCATATTTTGATGGAACCAACTATTGATTACAAATATCCTGTATTAACCAAGTGGGGAATTCCTATTTGTTCTGAGAAAGTCATCAATTACAGATAACCACCATTAACTAAGTGAGAGCAACTTAGTGGATCTCTAATTTTCAGTATCAATCAATTACAAAGTGGCTGCCACTAGTGTACTAACTGACAATGTGATGCAAAACGGGTCAGTCTCAAATCAGTGTACTAACAGGAAAAAAACACTTCCGAGCAGAAAGAATATCCAGATCTTGGAAAACTTCCACCCTTTTGTCCAACAAAGTTTTGAACAACCATTTCACTTGTGAAACAATAAAACCAGTATTAAACAAGTAAAATATGAATGCAAATCTTGTGAATAACTGATACAGTATGCCAAATGCAGATAAGACTCGGGCCTTGAAAATCTGTAGGCCTGCGATCCTGGAAATTACGGCAGGTGTGTGCCTTTGGGAATCTGTGTCACTGACTTCCTCCAGTCGGGACAGGCTCCCAGTTCTGCATGCTGAGGGTGGGTGCACATGCCCCCAGGGGCTCTAATCTAGAAAATGTGATGACTGCTTCCGTTACCAGGGAGGGTGTCCACCTCCCCGCCCCCACCGCCACCCCCCTTCTCCCCCCCCCACCACCATAAAGAAAGTAGATGTGCCACCCCTTTTGTAGGGGTTTACATTTAAATTAAAAAAAAAAAAATCACTTACTATATTTTCAGGGATCCAGGCTATGATCCCACGTACACCCATTGGCAGGATGGTACCCTTGGTCTCACCAGGCACACTGGCCACTGATCCAATCTTTGCCAACTGAGCGATCAGGAATGCAGGAATTCCTGGTCTGTGGAGTCACTGGCTCTAGCCCCAGTCCCAGCTCCATCTCTGCTTATTCCAGGGCCTTGTAAGGGACAGGTGGAGACTCCATCCCTTCCAAGGCTCACGGACCCAGTGTATCCAGCTCATGGCCTAATTTCCAGCCCTTTTGGCACACTTCTGTCAGCATTTTCACTGCCAGGTCTCATCTCTGGAAACTGTTTTTGAATTTAACATTTACTTTCTGTACAACAATCGAAAAGACTGTCTAGTTTTACCTTTTCACTTATTTTGTGCTCATCATTGTGGGGGAAGTCAGTGCAGACAAATGAAATATTTTTCCATGTTTTGCACAAGTATCAGCTCAAAACATTCCCTTGCAAGACGTGTGGAATTTACCCCTCGCCCCGTCCAACAGTTTCCAAAGTTCAGACCCGTCGAACAGACAACACAAAACCCAATGAATCTGTGAAAAATGTTTTACTTAAAAATTAACAAGAGGTTACAAGTAAGCATCCGATAGTACTGTTGCGTAGAACAATTCCCGATTATACTTTAGCATACACAGATCTATCCCTTTACTTTAAGCTCAAACGTTAATAAGCAAACCCCACATACGTACCAACACCAGCGAGTGGTTGGTTCGGCGATGACTAGACGTACGACTTTAACTGGCAACTGACCAGGTTGCCCGACCGCAGCCACCGAGTGTCTTTTTACAGCATCTTTTATGCCTTAAAACTTGGCAGCCCGCCCACTGCATACGTGTCCCAAACTATGTGAGTTCAAGCATTTTACCAGAAAAGTTCAAGCTCCGCAACACTTTTAAGTCCTTTCTATATCAAAGAACCACTCTTGGTAATCTTGCACCATCAACACTCACATGGCCCCCTGCTTAAAAGAAAAAACAGAAAATCCACTGTGGCTTTCCTGCCAGCCCAATGGGTTAATTCATCATTTCCTGATTCCCTTCCGTCAATGTGGGGAAACATCCACTCAAATTAAAAACCTTAAAAATTTTACAATGCCCAAAATGTTTTATAAAACACATAGCTGCTTGTGGAGTTAAAAATAAAGTTCACAGCTGCGTGTGGAAAGAGTTAACTCTTTTTTTTGCATTTCGAAAGAAGACAAACAAAAACATCATCAATCAATGTCAACTGGTGTCACACAGCTTCTCGCAGCTTTCAAGTAAATTAAAAAAAACTTGCCAATAAAAAAAACTGGTACTTTGCAAATTTGTGCCTTTAAAATTTGCAAAGACCCTGATCAATTCGCAGGTTATAAAGCACTGGTTAGGCCACAACTGCGTCTAGTTCTGGTCACCACACTTTAGGAAGGATGTGAAGGCCCTTGAGAGGGTGCAGAGGAGATTTACCAGAATGGTTCCGGGGATGGGGGATCTTAGCTACAAGGACAGGTTGGAGAAGCTGGATTTGTTTTCATTAGAGCAAAGGAGGTTGAGGGGTGATTTGATAGAGGTGTACAAGATTATAAAGGGTTTGGATAGGCTAGACGGGGAAAGGCTGTTCCCACTAGTTGATGGTACAAGGACTATGGGAAACAGATTTAAGGTTTTGGGCAAGAGATACAGGGGGGATGTGAGGAAAAACTTTTTTATGCAGCGAGTGGTGAGGACCTGGTACTCGCTGCCGACGGAAGTGGTGGAAGCGGAGACACTCAATGTTTCCAAGGGGAGACTGGATAGGCACTTGAGGGAAATAAACTTGCAGGGCTACGGGGATAGAACGGGTGAATGGGACTGACTTGATTTCTCTACAGAGACCCAGCACGGACTGGATGGGCCGAATGGCCTCCTTCTGTGCTGTTATGACTCTATGACTGTGACTCTATGACTAGTTAAAACATCAGACATCATTAGATCATTAGTAACACCACTACAAACATTCTGTGAAACAAATCCACACACAACAATAGCATTTCCGTTTTTCCCCCTGGTCACACATACTTGAAATTGGTCAGAAATTAAAAAAAAAAAAAATTGTTGATGTGATTGCCTCATGTCCGGAACTAGAGGCTTTCACACAATTTACACCACCCAGAATTTCACCATGGCCATAATAAAAGTCTGGTTTTAATAGGTTAATTAACATCAATAACTCCAATTTAATTCAGACCAATATCTTAAACTAAACAGTACCACTTGAAAAAGAGGAATGAGCCACAGCAAAGAAACATTCACACATGCTTTGTAAACATCTCCTAACATTCACACTGAAAACAAAAAAAAACCTGTAGAACAGTAGAAAAGAGTGATGTTCTTCCCTTTTCTCCTTTCTTTATTTCATCATAGACTAATTTATTTTGCTTTCAATCCAATTGACAATTTCTGGTTAATTCTTACTTGCCAAAACCTTAGAGGGTGGGGTCTCGGACTTTCACAAAGTTTTCCCCAATTCTAGGTGCGCAATCTTAAATTGAAGTGAACATACCCAACATATTCATACTTTCTTAAAACTTCCAACATTCAAGATAAGACTACAAAGGATTAAACGTCTTTCAGCTCTATGCACAGAAAAGTGGGTGGAGCTAAAAACAAACAACAGACACTTTCTTTCAAAGACAGACTTTCAGACAAAAGGAACACTGTAACTTCTTAACATTCTTAGTCAGGAAAACTTCCACACTTTAACACAAACTGAAATTCCAGCATCCTTTAAGGTTCCTTTCACTTAACAAATCTTATGTTTTATTTGTCTCAGCACAGAAGCTGATAGCTTCTGTGTCAGTAAAACTTTAAGCTTCTCTTTTTTTCCCTTCTTTTAAATCGTCGTCTCAGCAGCTTTTCCTGGCTCCCCAAATCACTTTTTTTCCCCCTTCCTTTGCTGAGTTTTCAGATTGGTTAGGCTGCAACTTAAATCCTTTTCCCTCTTTATCTCCCACCGTCTCTTCTGTTCTTTATGCTTCTTCCCTCTTTCCTTAATCTGCTTATTACATTCAGTGTGGTGCCCACGAGCACTCCGTTCCTCTGCAGCCTGTTTCTGGGTGACCCTAAACGTAACCTTCAGGTCCTCATTGACCTTTTCTGCCTGCTCTGCCCGATGTCTCTCTTTGGATAGTTCTTTTGACAAGGCATCGCACTGATCATGATTATTAATACATTGGCTCTTGAGGTATTGCTCTTTATTACACCACCTCTCCTTCTCCTTTTCCAACTTTTCCTCAAGCCTTTTCTTACTTTCCTTTTCTTCCTCTAACTCCTTCAGACGTCGGTTTACCACTGCTTTCCTATCCTCTGCCTCTTTCCTGAACTTGATCTTTACCCTTTCATCCTTTTTAACCTGCCTTTGATAGGCCAACAACCGGATGGCTTTCATTACCCCCGGCCAACATGTGGCGCCTTCTGGCCACTGCTCGGCCTCACAAACTGGGTCATCACCATCAACAATGACCTGTATCCACCCCTCCTGGAGGGGTAACTTCCCTGTCACATACTTTGTGACTAACTCATTTATTGTCTTTGCCATTGTCTGCTCTGAATGGGTTCCTGTTCAGGCGCCAAAATCTGTAAGACGTGTGGAATTTATCCCTTACCCCATCCAACAGTTTCCAAAGATTAAACCCATCGAACAGACAACACAAAACTCAATGAATCTGTGAAAAACTTATTTTTGCTTAAAAATCAACAAGAGGTTATAAGTAAGCATTCGATAGCAGTGTTGCATATAACAATTCCCGATTATACTTTCACATACATAGATCGATCCCTTTGCTTTAAGCTCAAGCAATAATAAGTAAACCCCACATACGTACTAACACCAGCAAGTGGTCGGTTCGGCGATGACTAGACAGAAGACTTTAACTGGCAACTGACCAGGTTGCCTGACTGCAGCCCCGAGTGTCTTTTTACAGCATCTTTTATAGCTTAAAATTTGGCAACTCACCCACTGCATACATGTCCCAAACTACGTGAGTAATGGTCCCTCTTATCATTGGTCAGTCAATGGGCCTCAAGGCCAGTTACATTCCAAAGTCTGAAGATGTTCCTGTTTCTGTGATGGCTCAGTAGTTCAATAGCTTCTTTCCAAAGAACTCTCAAGGTCGGTTTTCCTTATAGGTTAGAAGGCAGCTGGCAGCCTTCACATATTACAACCATAGCAGTCTATTTTATATTTGCAGCAGAAAGTCTCCATTTCTATTCAAGGTCTTCTTTATTCTTACATCCTAGTAAAATATAAACTGTGTTAACTAGCGTTTATCAATTTCTGCAACACCGTATCTCAATTTCAGCTTCAGAAAAACAATTTCCTTTGTACCAGTATAAAATGTCCATCTTGTAATTTCCTGCTAATTTAGTGCCAAATTGTGAGGAGTTTTCACTCATTATGGACATTAGCAGATATAGGTGTCAGCTTCCAAATGTACACTGATGATACCCAACTCTATCTTTCTACTACCTCTTGATTCCTTTACTGTCTTCATGCTTGTCTGACTTAGTCGTGGGTGGGCCTTAACTTCCTCCAGTTAAACATTGTGAGGACCCAAGCCATCTCTGTGGCCCCTGCTACAACCTCTGTACTGTCTCCAACAACTTCACCCCTCCCTAGCCACTGTCTCAGGGTGAACTAAATAGTTTGCAACCTTGTGATGCTATTTTACCCTGAGCTGAACTTTCGATCTAATATCCTCTCCATCACAAAGATCATCTACCGCTTCATAACATCTGCCTCAGCCGATCTGCCACTGAAACCCTCATCCATGCCTTTGTCAGCTCAAGACACAATGGGCTCGATTTTGTCATTGGGGCGGGCTGGGGGCGTGTCATCCGCTTTTCGTGTTAGCCACCTGACTCCAATTGGATGTGGGAGAATTATTTAATTTTCCCCTAATTGGGCAATTGAGTTCCAGCATGTGGGAACCCATGACCCAATTAGTTTTTTCAGTGTGAAAGTCGCCTCTGATGATGTCATCATTACTGCTGCATTTAAGGTCTGCAAATACTGGGAACCTTTTGGCCTTTGCTGTGAGAGGGACCTGGAGGCAAAATGAGCAGTAGGACACCTAAGTCTGCCCCTAGATTTTTTTTTTCACCACCACCACCACCACCACTGCTGCTACTCGAGGCTCCAAACTTCCACAACAATGGTTATGACTGCTAAAAGTTCCCTCAGAATGATGATTGATCAAATCTCCTTTTTAATGGTGGACCTGCAGCTGATAGTCAGCAATCCAAGTGTGCTACCGCCAGGTTTCACCATCGTGTTTCAGAGGAGGCGTGCATCACGTTGGAAAAGTGTTAAAATCAGAAAGGCCTCTCAAAATGGGATTATAGAGGCAATTAAGTGGTTATTAAGGGCCTTAAGGGCCTATCCCGCCTCTTGGAGGCGGGACGGAGATGGGATCAGAAACCATGCATTTGGAAAAATTGCATGGAGGCAGGGACGGGCCTGCCCGCCATTTTTTGCAATTTTAACACCCCACACGCCTTCATTCCCGCCTCCTCGGGCCTGGCAAAATCGAGCCCAATTACTCTAATACTCTCCTGGCTGGCCTCTCATCCGCCATCCTCCACAAACTTCAGCTCAACCAAAACTCTGCTGCTCATATCCTATACTGCACCAAGTCCTGTTTGTCCAGCAGTCTTGTCCTTGTTAACTTAAACTGGCTCGGGCCAGAATTTTCCCCTAAAAGAATGGGTGGGTTTGGAGCGTGGGGGCAGCTAAATTGTTAAAAGTGCGATTCTCAACCTGATCCCGCCTTCAACCCACTCACTTCTGGTTTTGCCAGAGGCGGGCGACCAACCTGTACCCAGGGGGCATTACCTCAATTTAAATATGGTAATGAGGCTAGAAGCCTCTATTTTCCCCTCCATTTTAAATTTAACTGCCTGTGGGTGGGTTTCATCCAAGTTGTGAAACCCGGCAGTTAACCCCTGGTGGGAACTGCTGCACCAAGGAGGTAAATGGCTTTATACCAAGGACCTGACCATACCCAACCCCTGTGATTGGAGATGCCCCCCGGGCCTCCAATAACCACCATGAGGCCTCTGCCCACAGCTCCAGTCCTCCCCCGCCACCCCCAGGTCTTCCCCCCACTGCCCCAGGTCTCCCCCCCAGCCTCAGGCCTCCCCCCAGCCCGAGGCCTCGCCCCAGCCCCTGGCCTCCCCCCAGCCCCAGGCCTCCCCCCCACTGCCCCAGGCCTCACCCCACCCCCAGGCCTCCCCCCAACTGCCCCAGGCCGCCCCCCAGCCCCAGGCCTCACCCCAGCCCTCACCCCAGCCCCTGGCCTCCCCCTCCCCCCCCAGGCCTAAGCATCCCCCCCACTGCCCCAGGCCTCGCCCCCACTGCCCCAGGCCTCCCCCCCCCCCCACTGCCCCACGCCTCCCCCCAGCCCCAGGTCTCCAGCCTCCACTGCCCCAGGCCTCCCCCTCACTGCCCCAGGCCTCCCCCTCCCCACTGCCCCAGGCCTAAGCATCCCCCCCACTGCCCCAGGCCTCCCCCCCTCACTGCCCAGGCCTCCCCCCCCCCTCCCACTGCCCCAGGCCTCACCCCCCCCACTGCCCCAGGCCTCCCCCCCCCTCCCACTGCCCCAGGCCTCCCCCCCCCCCACTGCCCCAGGCCTCCCCCCCCCCACTGCCCCAGGACTCCCCCCCCCCCCCCCTCCACTGCCCCAGGCCTCCCCCCCCCCCCACTGCCCCAGGCCTCCCCCCCCCCACTGCCCCAGGACTCCCCCCTCCCCCCCCCCACCCCAGGCCTTTCCCCCCCCCCCCACTGCCCCAGTTCTCCCCCCCCCCCCACTGCCCCAGGCCTCCCCCCCCCCACCCCACTGCCCCAGGCCTCAGCCCAGCCCCAGGTCTCCACCCCCACCAGCCCTACAGCTCCAGCCCCCACCTCCAGGCTGCCCCCCCCAGCCCAGGCCACCCCGCCATCGATGATGAAGGGTCCGGCCATGATCCTCTGCCCCACCCCCCCATTCCTGGCTGATGCCCCCCCCGATCGCTGACCCCCCTCCCCCCCAATTGCTGACCCCCACTCCGGTGACGGCGACCCCCCTCCGGGAATTCTGGACCCTGGACCCCCGAACCCAGACCCCCCCTCCGACGATCCGGATCCTGGACCGGCAACGCTGACTGAAGCCTACACACCCGCAGCCAGCCAGCTCTCAAGCCTCAAATTTAAAATTCAAATTTTTGCATTTAAATCTATTCTTTGCCTCTGTAGTCTCCCCCACCTCTCCAGTCCACACAAACTCTCCATTCCTCTGACTCTGACCTATCATGCATCACCCCCTCCCATGGCCTTCTGGAATTCCTTCTCTAAACCCCTCCACCTGTCCATTTGCCTCTCCTCCATTAAGATCCTCCTTAAAATCCATCTTTTTGATCAGACTTTTGCTAATTTATTAACCTCTCCTCTTTGGCTCAGCATCTGGTTTCCTCATGTCTATGTGTGGTGCCTTTGGACTTTTTTCTACATTAATAGGCACTATGCGGCCAAAATTCAGTGGGGGATGAAGGACACCTAACTGAGACGTACCTCTGCCACTGAGCGCACCAAGGTTTGCATGATCAAGGGCAGGTCCCTTTCGTATCTGAATGCTGGGAGCCTGTGCCACTCGGTCGACTTGTGGGGTGTCTCCCTCTTCCAACCTGCTGGAAAGTCTGGTCCAACCTGCTGGAAAGTCTGGTGCAACTTGCCGGTTTGAGCGAGGAGGGGTTGTTGTTGGATCACTTTCTCCCCCCACTGGGAAAAACCTAAATATGCCTTTTTAAAGGGCTATATTTTTAGGGGGTCCAGGCCACAATTTTGGCCTGAAACACCAGGCCCACTGCATGGTGACCTGGTACACCCGATTGCACCATCGCTGATCCTACGTTGGATCCTACATAGAGTTGGGACACAGAATCCCTGGTGTTGAGAATTACTGCCCCCCACCCACCCCCAGCCCTGCCCCCTTACACTGCGGAACTTGTAAGAGACAGCGGAGGCTCTGCCGTTTATAAGGCCTGTGATACTCCCAACATAAGGCTGTGATCTGGCATATCTAGGTCCAGGCCTTATTTCCAGCCCTTCCTGTGTACTTCCACCAGAGTGACATATGGAGTACACTGAAAGGGTCAAGGATTTTTGGTCCCTAAATAAATGTAAGTTGTTGACTATTTTGATACTGTCCAAACTCATCATACATAGGACTACAGGGCAAAGGTTTTATCAATCTCCTGCAGGAGATCGGTGGAACCACCCGCTGGGAAATTCAGTAAACAGCTGCTTATGCCATTACTCCTGGTATTCTGCCAGACTCCCATCGGAGATATGGTGGGAGATTGGTAGAACCCCAAACGGAATCTCAGGGCCTAGGAATTCTGGAACAAGAAGCAAGTAAAGAGGCTTTTACCAATCAGTTTGTATAGGCTTTGAGCCCAGGACCCTGAAGTGAAAGGGCAATATTCTAACCTGCCACATCATCAGTTCCTATTAACACCCTGAATGGGAACTCTTAAAAATGATGACAGTAAAATGACTGATGAGAAATAAGATACAATTAATAATATACTATAAGTCTACTAAGAAAAGTGGTACATTTAATATAATCAGATAGCATAGAGAAAGCACAAAAGCAGTATTGTATTCTCTGTTTCTACCTATGAAAGAGGTTGAAACACAGTCAGATTCTAAATGAACCATGACATAAAAGAACAAAGAGGACAAAGGCACATTATGAAATGGAGGAGCAGCCTTCCAAATATACAAGAGGTCATTATAGTAAATTGAATAGTGAATTGAAGATGCAAACCAATTAACCCTTGTGAGTGAATCACAAGACAAGAGGAACCAAATTAGATTTACAAGTGCTTTCATGGGCCGAATGACCTCCCTCTGTGCTGTAATTTCCATGATTCTATGATCAAAAAAATATTCCTTACCTCCAAGGAAAGTATAGCAGTGCAAACACTAATGAGCAATCAGGGATGAAAAGTGACTGGCAGCGCATTGATTATCATACAGTCAGTGAACATGAAGCCAGTGATAAGTTGTGCACACCAGCATTTCGATTTGTGTAAATTCTTCAAATATGCCCTAAAATGGAAAGAGGATCTGCTCTTCAAAGGCAGTTGCAACTATCTAAAGTAACTTGGAATACTGCAACTGAAACAAAGCAGAATGAACGGGTAATTCTACTGATTTTAATGCAAAGTTCTTTAATTCGAATTACCCATAAATTAATTTTCTTTTCAGTGCAGAAAAGGTAAGTACTGTTTTAATTAAGTTGCTTAATTTGAATTACTGGATAATTTGATTTTTTTTGTGCAAAAAATGACTTTAAATTATCAGAAGCAGGAATTAGATGAACTGTTTAATTAAAATGAGGCATGGTTAGCTGCCAGCTACTTAGAAGGAATAACAAATCCCTATATATCATACTTATATTAGACAGAGAAATAATGAAAGACATGTAGAGAGAATATACTCCACCTCTGCACAACTCAGGACACTGGGGTTACTGGGGTGAAAGACCAATTATACGTAATTGGAATCAAAAAAGTGGAAAAATCGCTTTTTAAATTTCCTGATTGTTAATCACAAATACATTCTTGATAAACATATAATGAACCTGAATTGTTAATTGTTCAGTGGAGCTATCACTTTGCATCGATAGTTTGGAATTATTTGACTGACTTTATTTACAGTTCATTGTCCGCACAAAACCAGATTCAGCGCTGGACAAAACCACTCACCAAAAATGAACAGTGCACATTATTTAAAAACATATTGTTAACTTAGAGTGATTTTAATTTAAGAATTTCAGGAATGTTATGAACCACTAAAGCTTCACTCTCGTGATCTGGTGTTGCATAACATGGTCTCAACTTTTCAATTTGATGAGTGCCCTATAGTCATTCTCAGATTATTATTCTAGATATAATTAAAGAGACTGAGTTAAATGAGATGCAAATCTACATGACAGAACCAGTAAAAAATCTAAAGGAGACAAGTAATGTAAAGTTAAAATATAAATTAAAAGAGGAAAAAATCACAAATAAGATGACTAATTCTTGGGTGTATGGAACTAAGGCGGCAAATTTGAGGCAATGAAGACTTGGATTTCAAAGGAGTTAGCTATCCTCACCTAAGGAAGGCTGGAACAACTGAGTGCTTCCATGAACCTATAAAAACTGGTAGAAGATATTATAAATAAGACAGCTAATGGGAAATATCACTTTAGAATGTAACAGATGGAGAAATTAGTAAAAAAAATTAAGTAGCAAAAAATAAATTTGTATTGCTAATGAACATTTCTTTGTGGTGTTCACAGTTTTCATGTTTCCTCTCCCAGCATAAATGACCTTACAATTACATGCATTAAAATCCACCTGCATTACTGAGCCCATCTGTTTAACAGAACCAGATCCCTTTGACTGGCGTAGTGCCAATCTCTCGGGTACTCCATTCAGTACTTCTCCCAACTCTGCCTTGGCAACACTCCCCTGAGGACTGTGACCAGTTGTGGTCACCAAAACATAAGGAGACATTCAAGCCCTGGAAGTGATGGAGAATTGGAGCCATGAGACTGATGCCTAGGATATGTGGACTGAGTTATGAGGAAAGACTGGAGAAAACTTATGTTTTTCAGTCTTAGAAGCAGGAAGTTGGAAATTGACAGGTAAATATAATAGTAAAAATAATTTTTTCAAAATAAGGTAAATCCAGAATATTGCTCCAAATTAGACCATGACAGTTGGCCAATGAGGTAAATAGGAAAGGCAAATACAGAAATAACAACAGAAAATGCTGGAAACACTCAGCAGGTCAGGCAGCACCAGTAGCGAGAGAAACAGAGTTAACAGGCTGGATTTTCTCATGGGGAGCTTTTGGAGGCGGGACTCCCACTTGTCGGGTTTTAGTCCCACCTCCATCGACTTGTGGCCAACCCACGCTATTTTCCCTTGATTGACCTTGTTAAGCCCGCCCAGCGGGTTTAGCAGGTCAATTAAGGGAAAGCCGGTTACAGGTGATGTCAGCGAGTGACGTTTCATCTGTCAAGAGCTTTTGACAGATGAAATGTCAGCGTTTGACGGCTCTGTGAAGCTGTGAAACACTGACAATTTGTCCTTTAAGTTGAGTCCTTCCACTCAGGCTCAGTTAGAGATGTCCCCTGAGCAGAAAGCAGAAGGCTGCAGCTTTTGACATTTTGATAGCGGCCATTCTGCTTTCTGTGCCGGTGAGCTGAGGGACTCCTGTGACCTGAAGGGAGGAAGCCTGCAGGAAGAAGTAAAGGTAAGTAAAACTTATTAAAACACTTTACACTCACCTCACACACTTACCTCTCCACACTTGCACTCATCACTCACCTGCACACCGGACATCTCGGCCCCTCCGAACACCGCAGACCCACGGCTCGCCTTGCTGGCCCTGGCGAGGTTTGGAGCCGTTGGGAAGCCCACACTTCAGGGCTCAAAATAGGGATTAGCTAAAAAACTGCCTGTTAACTACCTGTTAACAGGCAGTTAATTGGCACTGATCCCCTTCCCGCCTCGAGGAGACGGGACCCGGCGCGGGTTGCGTACCCGCCTCCTGGGAAGATGGCACGGAGGCGGGTTGGGGGCAGGATGGGCACCCGACTCCAGATTCTGCCATTTTCCCAGCAGTCCCGCCTCCAAACCCGCCTCCCCAGGGCTGGCAAAATCGGCCCCGTTCGTTTCAGATCTGTGACCCTTCGTCAGAACTGGAAAAAGTTGGAGATGTAGCAGGTTTTAAGTAGGTGCAGGGGCAGGGAAAGGGGGGAGGGGAGGAAAGAACAAAAGGGACGGTCTGTGCTAGGGTGGAAGGCAGGAGTGGTTAAATGCTGCAAATGGGGATGGCAGAATCATCAACACCTGCTGCCTGAAAAAAAGGCAAATTCAGAACTGATGTCAGGAAGATTTTACACACACAAAGTTATCAATGTATGAAATAATCGTCTGCATAGGGCTGTGCAGGCAAAAACAGTGGAATCATTTGAGAAGTAGCTGGATGCTGTGATGGGAGCACTTTAGAGCTTTACTGGATGGAGGAGCATCTGTATTTGTCCTGTAATCTCTCATAGTCTTCACGTTGCCACATTCATCATTTAGCCATAGTGTGTATGGCACGTAACCCAGAACAGACCACTATGGAATCCCACTTGTTACTACCCCTACATAGAACTTTTATTTCCATTCCCATCTGTCATTAGCTTCCACTTTCTATTGCCAGTCTAGTTTTCAATCCAATTGATAAATGTCCAGAATACAGCAGGTGTGGTACGATATGCTAATTATTTTAATAGTACTGTAGGTTAATAAAAGCATTATATTTGTGTAATATGAAAAGTATAGGAGTAATTAATGTTTGTAAAAAGAGTCCATTATGAAAATTTTAATGAGGCAAATGGGCTACACTGATGGTTTTATTAATATTACCACTGTTATGATTTACTGCTTCAGAAAGTTATTGTAACAATACAACTAAAGTATATGAGCTGCTGCTGTACAGTGTCAAACACAGAGGAATCGGTCCCCTTCCTTCTCCCATAACTGCCAAACATATAAGAAATGAATAATAATAGAAATATTTTGTTGCTGTGGTTCCACTTGATAACATCAGTCACTCAGCCAACGGTTGCCATGACAATGGGAAAAGGTAGGATGAGTTTGTCAAAATAGCACAAAAAGAGCAACAGACAGATTCAAAACTAATGGGTTAATTCTGAATACCTGCTGAATTGTTATCTGGCGCAGAATTCAGCTTAGCTCTCATCTGCCATAAGCATACTTTGAAAACTTAGCAGAGTAAACTCTGCAGATAGTTAAAAGATACTGGAACAGGACTGGCAGGACCTGATTATAAATAGATTTTACTAACGGCAGGAGGCGAGAACTCGCAATAGAAAAGAATATACCACAACATTAATATAAATAGAGATAACATTAAATGAGGGACAAATAACAGAAAGAACGCAGCTGACAACTTCAGCGCACAGGGGACCATGACCATGATTCAGATAGTTTTGCTTGGACTGTGGAAGGAGCAGGCTTGATGGGCCAAATGGCCATTTTTGTTCCCAAGCTGTTTTTATGTTTTTGCAGAATTGATAAGATTCAACATGGGAAGATGCTGCAAGAATAGAAGCAATAGGAGATCTATAATTGGAGGTCAGGTGGCATTCCATTGTGTTTTGTTACAGGCTGGTAGGGCACAAGTTCACAGCTAAGATTCACGTTGCACCAAGATCCTGTTCTTGGCTGAGGCATTGGAAGGATCCATGCCACTGAGTTAAGCTTCTCCACTGGGAAGGTGGAATCGGAGTGCGAGTCAGACAGGAACTGTGGATGAGCAGAGAGATTTAGGATTCCTAGTACAGAAATCAGTAAAAGTTAGTGGACAGGTACAATTTTTTTTTTTTAATTTAATTTTTTTTTTAAAGACTAATGGAATGCTGGCCTTTATCTCAAGAGAGCTGGAATACAAAGGGGTGGAAGTTATGTTACAGATATACAGAGCTCTGATGAGATCCCATCTGGGGTACTGCATTCAGTTCTGGGGAAGGCTCCTCAGGAAGGATATAATGGCTTTTGGGGGAGTGGGGGTGGGGGTACAGCACAGATTCACCAGGGCTAAGAGTGTTAAATTATGAGGACAGGTTACATAGACTAGGCATGTATTAAGGAGTGATCTCATTGAGATGTTTAAGGTGATGAAAAATTTTGATAGGGTAGACCGAGAGAAGTTATTCCCTCTGGTGGGAGAGTCCAGTACGAAGGGGCATAACCTTAAAATTAGAGCTAGGTTGTTCATGGGGTGATGTCAGAAAGCATTTCTTTACATAAAGGGTAGTGGAAATCTGGAGTGCTCTCCCCAAAGAAGCTGTTGAGGCTAGATCAATTGAAAATTTCAAGACTCAGATTGATAAATTTTTGTTAGGCAAGGGTATCAAGGATTATGGAACCAAGGTGGGTAGACGGCGTTAAGATACAGATCAGCTACGATCTAATTGAATGGCAGAACAGGCTGAAGGGGCTGAATGGCCTACTCCTGTTCCTATGTCAGCTTGGGCTGAGCTTGGCTTTCTGAGTAGCATCACCTGAACCTTGGTAGGGGGTTTAAGGTTGCCTGGACGCTGTCTTAATTGACTGAAGGACATTTAAAGGTAATGAAGTGAAAAAGTAGAATAGCAGTGGTGGGGGCAGTAGAAGATTGTTGATTAGAAAGTAGAAACTAATGAGCTCAATGAAGAATCATCACTAAGGACTCTTGTTAGTCCAAGTTACTCAAAAATCACGGAAGGCTTGCAGCACCATTGCAAAAATAGCAACAATTAGGTAAGAAGAGTCTAATAATACTTCACTATTTAAACCCCAATTAGTTTAATTTAACATTTTATACAGTGACCTTTTAAGATGTTTAAATTGCTTGATTAGTGTCACAAATAAGCTTCTAACAGAGAGGAAAATTAAGCTCTCAGCTTTAATCCGAGGCATTAACAATTGCCTTAAAACCATAAGAATGGTAAAACAAGTCTCAACTGCCAGCATCAACTCTAATTGGAGAAGATTCAGTTTTTTTCCTCTTTCAATGTTTTTGCATCAGAACCGTATCTTCTAATTATTAGAATTTTGTAGGGATAATAGTTAACATGAACTTAAGTACGGACATTTTTTTCAGCCATTTTAATGCAATGTGATAAAAGTTTCCCCTCTGTAACAACAATCATGCTTTAAAATATCATTCATGGAGTGTAGAATTTTGTGACCTTTCAATGTAAAAGGTCCTATATAAATGCATGCATTATTAGTTACATTTAAAATAGTGAATTAGCACATCATATTGTACATAGTCATCTATATACAGTATCATGAAAAACCCAGCAACTGACAATAACTAATGAAAACAGCCTTGTAATATCTTTCCCACCATCACATGATTGATAATGACATGAGGAGAGCACCTTTCATCAAGTAAGTGCATGGAAATTTTGGAAAGTAATTTTCTATATATTATTTCATGTCAAGGAAGTCAGCACATCAAGGATGAATAATGTAGGATGTACGTTTATGTAGATCATAAGTTTTCAAGCTGGGCTCCCTGGAACCTAGAGGATCCATGAGATCATCAGATTTCTATCCTCCTGTCATCATAATTCAATCTTTTTCTGTATTTTTTGACTCACTAGAATGTTATTTTGGTTGCCGAGTACCTAATGAAACAATATTTTCTGCAATAAGAGCAATTTGGTCGCTGACCCTGTCTGTTTGAAGTTGGAAAGGAGGGTACCAAGAAATGTTTATTCAGGGGACCCCGGGAGCGTGTCAACATTTGCAATGGATCCATGACAATGTCTCAATATGTGCAGGAGGTCTTTGGGAGAGTGATAGGCCTAGAAATTGGATTGTGTGCAACTCGGGGCACGATCCATGTGCAGTGCGCCCTGCACGCGCCTAATGAGGCCGACAGGAGGAATACGGCAAATTGGTTCTTCGGCCTCATTAGTATAGTACAGGTGAGCTGCAGGCACCAGTCATGACCCCAGAGGCAGCTCGCCAGTCATGGGGATGGGGGATAACAAGTTTGGCTGGCTGGGACACCGGCTGAGGGCCTACATTGAGTCCAGGGCAGGGGTGAGAGGCAATTGAGAGTTTTAATGTGGAGCCAGGAGAAGCACTCCTGCTGGTTAGGCTGTACGTGGACCAGGTATTCCTGAATGCAGCAAGCCTGGTGCCTGCTGCATTCAGAGCAAACCAATTTGCAGGTTGGGACCTTGACTAGGCCTTAGGCCCCTTATTATCACATTCAAGTGGCCGAATGCTTGTTTTAGGTGGTTACCAGGGCAGCTGTACAGTACCCAAACCAATATGGTGTTGGACTTGTTGGCCCCCTAAATTGGGCCTCATTGCACCCGTTTTCCGCTCAGAAAATGGCCACAGTGAGTTCCAATTTCTCCCCCTTTATTTTTACAAGGGATTCCCAACACCATGTCAATATTTGCACGAGGTCCTTGGAAGAGTGCAAGTATTTCGAGGGATCCCTGAGGATGCATCAATATTAGCAGAAGGTCCTTGGGAGAGTGTCAGTATTTGCAAGGATTCCCTGGAAGTGTGTCAATATTTGGTCCCACAACATAGAAGAGATTGGAAGCCACTGAATACATATTATGAAGCACTGATTGATTTTAATCTGTTTTTTCGGAAATTAAATGGGTTGGGTAGAGTGTGCGATCAAGCAAATTCTACATGGTTTGTGGAAAAAACTGCCTTGGTGGATTAAGTGACCAATTCTTATTCCATATTTTATTATGTGCATATAAATAAAAATGAATCAGAACAAGTGAGTTTCAGGGATCATGTTGTTCACAGAAAAAAGTGTTTGATGATTTTTGCTTATTTGCAAAGGCAAAACATGATGGGCCAGAATTTGCTGTAACAGGGCATCTAACGGCATCTGCCATTAGTCAGACTCGCCTTTCCACCCTCCAGCTCAAAACATATTTGCACACAAAGTTGCTGAAAGTGTGAGCTGATTACGGCGCAGCGAGGGAAACAGGGCGTCTGGGACTTGAGTGAACAGGGCAAACAACAGGGTATCTCCTTAACCAATGAGATTTAAGGATTGGGAAATAAACACAGGAAGGACTGAGAAGGAGGGTGAATTAAAGGGGGAGAATTCATTGTCAAATCAGGTACAGAAAGAAAAATAAAGAGAGGGGAAAAAAAAGATTGGATTAAGAGAGAAAAAAGAGACAGAGGGGAAAAGTAAAAAAAAATTTTAAAAATGTAAAATTTGACATTTTTTAAATCTCCCCCAAAAATTCAACACTTGAAGGAATGAGACTCCACATTTGTAATAGTTAATTTTCAGTGCCAGACAGGTTGATTGGCAGTCATTAAAACTGATCACGTTTTTACAGAAAGAAAGAATTTAAAAGAAAGAAATTAAAAGGATACTTACGCTTGTAATGACAAGACTTGTTTTTCTGCAGTGTGATTAACAGGCAATTAACGGGCAAATACAGCGAGTTCCTAAAAACAAGGGGGAGGCTAAGGGTGAGATGTCGTTTTCGCGAAGCTAACAGCAGAATGGCGCAACTCGGACATCAACTTTTGGATATTCACATTTAACCATGCATCTGTTCCTTGCCTGAAATTGCTGTACCATTTACACATAAATAACGGCGAGCGCCATTAGCCTTTCCGTTATTTTGACAGCAAATTCTGGCCCATTGATTCAAATCATGCTGAAATGCATCACTGCATTACTGTGCACGGTTAAAATGATGGGTGGTTCTTCAAGTTCATTATATTCTTAGATACATTTATAGATGATAGTAATCTTTTTTATGGTTGTAATCGCATTCAGATTAAAATGATAAACCTTTACATCTTTGATTTTACATTTTATAATTCACGATGTGGCTTATTGTCTGAAAACCTCTATAGAATTTCTGTCTCCCAAGTATCATGTTCACGTATCAATTCTTGTCTATTCATGTATATAAGTCTGTCTGTATGTATGTAATGCCTTAAATGAGAGATCATTTTTAAGCTTGCATAGCTCAAAAATGTAAAAGTTTTGTGAACTGCTCAGATTAAATGCTTTGGGTCATCCGAAATTGCTGAAAGGCGCTATATAAATGCAATTTCTTTCTTTCTTTTTTTGTTGCAGATAAGCTGCCTATGAATTCATTCTGTTTGTATTGAAGGATTTTTGGATTTCAAAATGTTCCTGGAGTATGTTTCCTTGGGTACTGGTCATTATCCACGAGATAATTCATTATTTAGGAGTCTGGACAGTGACAGGTTATTGGACGATGATGAATATCACAGACAAGCCCTATTAGATCCTCATCTGATGTGCACTTTCCAGCAGGGATCATTAAACCACAGTCACTAAAAGGAATCCTGTATGAATTCCCCTCCCTAGCACAGAAGTACAGAGGTAAATTGTAGCACACTTGGCTGAGACCAAGAATTGAATCTGAGACCTTCTTGTCTATGTATCTGAGCTATATGCTGCTTTTTGGCCAACTGAGCCATTAGAAGAAACACATAGGTCTCAGCTTTAAATAGAGGGCGGGTACAGTGCCTGGCGGCCAACCCAGCGAGTCGGGGAACGTGGAGGCCTAGCCAATCTTAACGGTCGGGCCTCGGGCAGCCAACCCTTCCGGATTTCCCGAGAGCCGTCTGGAATGGGGCATGGATCGCCCAGGAGGTGCCACTAGCAGCCCGGGAGATCTTCGTGCTTTAAATATTCACCTGCGGCAGTGGCCCCCTGCTCTGTGACATCATGCACCGCCGCAACAGAGAGCCGGGATCGGCTGGTGTCCCGGGAACAATCGGGAGTCAGGGGAATGGGAGTTAGGGGTTGGGGAGACAGGGAGACAAGGGGTCGGGGAGGAGAACTTTTGCAGACACCACTCGGTCAGATGTCACGTGACCAAACCTCCAGGAATGTTTCCAACCAGAGTTAGCAATCCTACTCGGGCCTCATTTCCGTTTATTTTCTCGGTGACCCGCTCGAACCTGAGCAGATTTACTATCTGGATGGCGGGCGGGAATAGGGTTTCAGCAGCAGGAGGCTAAAGCCGGGCACCCGCGGAATCAGTCCCAGGCAGTACAATAAGTGGTGGGGAGAGCTCTAAACATGATCACAGCCCGGAGAAATACACCTGCTCATCCTGGCCTACAAGAACACCTAAAGAAAGTTAAAAGACTTACCTGTCTAGGCCTCTTCTGGCCCATTACCCACTCCCGGCAGGTCTGTCCTGAAGGAAAAGCCGTCACTGCTAACCCCCTCAGGCCTCTGACTAAAATTGCAGATCAGGTCCCGATGGCACCTTATTTAAAAAAGACCTCGCCACCTTGGGGCAGGTGTCCTGCATCAGACACGGCCAGCAGGCAGTGGGATCAGAGGGGGCGCGTCACTTGTTTAAAATACCTCTTTTAAAGTAACATAGAAATATCATACAAATATAATTGTTCACCCACTAATATTGGCAACAGTAATTGTTGTCAACTGCTTCATCAATGACCTTTCCTCCATCATAAGGTCAGAAATGGAGATGTCCTCTGATGACTGCACGGTGTTCAGTTCCATTCACAACTCCTCAGATAATGAAGCAGTCCATGCCCACATGCAGCAAGAACTGGATGACATTCAGGCTTGGGCTAATAAATGCCAAGTAACATTCGTGCCACACAAGTGCCAGGCAATGACTATCTCCAAAAAGCGAGAGTCTAACCACTGCCCCTTGACATTCAACGACATTACCATTGCCGAATCCCCCACCATCAATATCCTGGGGGTCACCATTGACCAGAAACTTAACTGGAGCAGCCACATAAATACTGTGGCCACAACAGCAGGTCAGAGGCTAGGTATTCTGTGGCGAGTGTCTCACCTCCTGACGCCACAAAGCTTTTCTACCATCTACAAGGCACAAGTTAGGAGTGTGATGGAATACTCTCCACTTGCCTGGATGAGTGCAGCTCCAACAACACTCAAGAAGCTCGACACCATCCAGGACAAAGCAGCCTGCTTGATTGACACCCCATCCACCACCTTAAACATTCACTCCCTCCACCACTGGCACACTGTGGCTGCAGTGTGTACAATCTACAAGATGCACTGCAGCAACTCGCCCAGGCTTCTTCAGCAGCACCTTCCAAACCCATAACCTCTACCAACTAGAAAGACAAGGGCAGCAGATGCATGGGAACACCATCACCTGCAAGTTCCCCTCCAAGTTACACACCATCCTGACTTGGAAATATATCGCCGTTCCTTCATCGTTGCTGGGTCAAAATCCTGGAACTCCCTCCCTAACAGCACTATGGGAGTACCTTCACCACACGGACTGCAGCGGTTCAAGAAGGTGGCTCACCACCACCTTCTCAAGGGCAATTAGGGATGGGCAATAAATGCTGGCCTTGCCAGCAATGCCCACATCCCAGGAACAAATAAAAAAAGTCAGAAAATCATGGGCACTGCACGCCCACATTTCTGTAATGTGCTGTCAGTGGGCAGAGGTTCTTGCCAGGTGCGGCAAGTCGGAAAATGACCCATTATATGTATCCTTGAAGCACTATGCATGTGTGCTGTACCTGAATGATTGGCAGCATAACCCTGTTGCACATCCAAATGGAGCTCCTTTCTCTGTATTTATCTGTGCTCAATTCGAGCTTTGTGAAGAAATGGAGGTTTAAAAAAAATAGGACCTTTAAATGTTATGATTGAAAGCTGCCCTTGAATAGAAAGGGAGAGAATATGCATTACAGTTAGATTTAGTTTATTGGAGGTAATGCCTCATCATAGAATCCTAGAATCATAGAATAGTACAGCACAGAAGGAGGCCATTCAACCCATCGAGTGTACGCCAGCTCTTTCGAAGAGCAATCCAGTAAGTCTCGCTCCCCCGCTTTTTCCCTATATCCTTGCAATTTTTTCTCCTTGAAGTATTTATCCAATTTCCTTTTTGAATTATTCCACTTTGAATCTGTATCCACCGCCCTATCAGGCAGTGCATTCCAAATCCTAACCACTCGTTGAGTAAAAAGTTTTTTCTCATGTCGCCTCTGGTTCTTTTGCCAATCACCTTAAATCTGTGTCCTCTGTTTATCGACCCTCAGCCATTGGAAACAGTTTCTCTTTATTTACTCTATCTAAATCCTTCATGATTTTAAACACCTCTATCAAATCTCCTTTTAACCTTCTCTGCTCTAATGAGAACAACCCCAACTTCTCCAGTCTATCCACGTAACTATAATCCCTCAACCCTGTAACCATTCCAGTAAATCTCTTCTGTGTGATGAATAGTAAAGGGCAGATGTTCCTGGTTGTGCACCCAGGCGCACTGGGTTGCTAAGGCGTAGGAAATACCCAAGAATCAGGCTTGTCAGATCGTGCGGGTAAAGGAACCGGCTGATATATTCCTCTATTATTTTAAATGGAGGAAAATTAAACGGGTTCCTTTCCAAATGTGTGTACTGACCTGCCCGCTTTTCTGGTATTCATTGCACTCAGAGGCAATTCAGTGTGCCTGGGCACAGATGCAGGGAAATCTCCCCTTGAAAGTATTTTTGGTTTATCAAAGAGTGTCAGGACTCAGGCCACCAAGATGTAAAATTGTCCTTATATTACATATTTGTGTTTGTCTTTGCTCCTTGTCTCATGTGTTGGTGTAATGATAAAATTATTATTAGAAAAGCTGCATCACTGAAGTATTGGTTAGATTGTGTTAAAATGGAACCAGCTGGTATCACCCGTTTTAATCAATATTGTCAAATAATGGAGTTAAATGCACAGAGAAGCTTCCTTTAAAGCAACTGCTCCTGGCTACCATGACAATTTTAGAGTGACCTTTTCAAACCATTTGATATTAAAGTATCCCGTGGCGTGATTGTTTCTGCAAAAATAGAAGTTTGAGATCTGTGCCAATTTGAACTCCTCTTTGTCCTGCAGATAATATGATTGTCAAAGTGGAAGAAAGTGAAGAGAGAACAACAGAACTGGAGAAAATGATAAACTTCAAAATCTTACACAGAAACAAATCATTTCTATCTCAGTTTATGTTAGCGTTGGGAGAACAGATGAGAGCCATGTTGACACACATAGACTAGAATTCCAAAGTCTATAATTTTATTACTGACAGCCCAGTGTCTAAAACCAAACTTAAATTTCAATATTTGAAAGAGTATACAAAGAACTGGAACACTTATTTTACACTAAAGCTTCAATTTCAGCTTAAAAAGTATTTACCAGGTAGCCCCTGGCCTTCAAACAGTCTTTGAAAATGCTGTCAAGAAAATCCTACCTTATTATCTGCAGTCTCAGGCTTTGGTTGCAGTAAACACCTTGGAATGGTAGCAAGAATAGTAAATTGGTGATGGGACTGCTCCTGAAGATTATTGAAGGTGATTGAGTTGGTTTTGTGACAGAATGATTCTCTGTGGCTGGCACAACGAAGTGTTTTAAACCATCGATACAGAACAAAGCAGATAACTTTCTCTGTAGTGATTCAGTTCCTCACTTCAAAGAAAATTACAAGAGTAGAATGACAATACCTGACCTACAATCAAAGTACTGTAAGTTGAAATCTGATAGATAATGTTCTTGATTCTGGTTTTTCTTTTTACATCTGGAGAACAAGACAGAGTTTATTGTTGGTGCTGGAGGCAAAAAGTAAAGAAGTTCAAGGTTGGAATATGAGTGTGGAACACAATGTTCTGTATTAGAATCACTGAAGGTCATTGTTGAAGGGCTGCCATCAAATTATTCGAACCAGAGAGGTTGCTCGCTCCCTTGTACTGAATTAAGTGAGACAGTATTTTCTGCCCTATAGAACCAATTTTTTTTTGTCATGCATTGTGAGGTTTTTCTTTTGTATTTGACTTATACAGGGAAGCTGTTGTCTTCTTCTGAATAATGCAGACCTGTATCAGAGGGTGCGGGAGGAACAACTGATGCAGTCAAAAGTGTTTAGATAATTAACAAATTATGAGGCTCTTTCTTCCCTTCATTTGGTAGCCTCTACTAATATGCAAATCAAATGATTTTTAAGGTACTCGTAACTTAAATAAAAATAGAAAATGCTGAAAATACTCAGCCGGTCATGCAGCATCTGTGGAGAGAGAAACAGTCAGCGTTTCCGGTCGCGGACCATTTATTATCGGCCTGAATCGTTAACTCTGTTTCCTTCTCCACAGCTGCTGCCTGACCTGTTGCGTATCTCCAACGTTTTCTGCTTTTATTTCAGATTTCAAGCATCCGCAGTATTTTGCTTTTGTACTAGTAACTTAAATGTAGGTGGGTTTACTCGCGCCATAGTTTTCTGACACATTCGTCATGCTTTCACAAGACATGTCTTTTAAATCTAATGTTCTGAAAAGAAAAAGACATGTCAATTCGCAAGATGAGACTAAAATCAATTTTGCATTTTGAAGTGTGCATTCCTATTTTTATTCAGGAAAATAAATATGTCTACGCTTTTGAGGTGGGAATTCTTTGCTATGGAAGGGAGCAGCCTTTGATACATGTCAATAAGTTTCCTTGACGATTTCCAATCCTGAGGTATATGTGTGACATTTTAGATGCAAAAGTTATCAGCATGGATATTTATCACAATTACAGTGGGAGGGAGATGCTTAATGTCATTTAGCCTCTGATTGAAGGGAAGACTTCTGACTAACTCCAAAAAATATTTATATTTTGGGAGTTTATGGGCTATTTGACATGTTTTTAAAGTGTATTCCTCTAGGGCATAAAAACCCAAAAGGAAAAGTGATCCAACCATGGCTAACAAAAGAAATTAAAGCCAGTATTAAGTCAAAGGAGGAAGCTTATAAAGTTGCCAGAAAAAGCGGTCAGCCTGAGGATTGGGATCTTTTAGAAATCAGCAAAGGGGGACCAAGAAATTGATAAAGAAAGGGAAAATGGAATATAAGCACAAACTAGTGAAAAATATAAAAATGGATTGTAAAAGTTTCTATAGGTATGTGAAAAGGAAAAGACTGGCGAAGGTAAATGTAGGTCTTTTACAGTCAGAGACGGGAGAATTTATAATGGGGAATGAGGAAATGGCAGCGAAATTAAATAAATACTTTGTTTCTGTCTTCACGGAGGAAGACACAAAAAACCTCCCAGAAATACGAGAAAACCAAGGGTGTGACGAGAATGAGGAACATAAAGAAATTATTATTAGTAAAAAAAACAGTACTAGCAAAATTAATGGGACTAAAAGTCGACAAATCCCAAGGACCGGATGACCGACATCTTAGGGTTTTGAAAGAGGTGGCCATTGGAATACTGGACGCATTGGTTGTCATCTTCCAAAATTCTATAGATTCTGGAACGGTTCCTGCAGATTGGAGGATAGCAAATGTAACCCCACTATTTAAGAAAGGAGGGAGAGAGAAAACGGGGAACAACAGACCAGTTAGCCTCACATCAGTAGTTGGGAAAATGCTAGAATCTATTATAAAGGATGCAATAACTGGGCACTGAGAAACTAATAGTAAGATTGGGCAGAGTCAACATGGATTTATGAAAGGGAAATCATGTTTGACAAACCTATTGGAGTTCTTTGAGGATTTAACTAGTGGAGTCGACAAAGGGGAACCGGTAGATGTGGTGTATTTGGATTTTCAGAAGGCCTTCAATAATGTCCCACACAAGAGGTTGGTGAACAAAATTAGGGCACATGGAATTGGGGGTAATATACTAGCATGGATTGAGAATTGGTTAACAGACAGAAAACAAAGAGTAGGGATAAATGGGTCATTTTCAGGATGGCAGGCTGTGACTAGTGGGGTACTGTAAGGATCGGTGCTTGGGCCCCAGCTATTCACAATCTATATCAATGATTTGGATGAGGTGACTAAATGTAACATTTCCAAATTTGCTGATGATACAAAGCTAGGTGGCAGTGTCAGTTGCGAAGAGGATGTGAAGAGGCTTCAAGGGGATCTCGACAGGCTCAGTGAGTGGGCGAGAACATGGCAGATGGAATATAACGTGGATAAATGTGAAGTTATCCACTTTGGTAGAAAGAACAGAAAGGCAGTGTATTTCCTAAATGGTGACAGATTGGGGAATGCAGATGCTCAAAGGGACCTGGGTGTCCTTGTACATGAGTTACTGAAAGTGAATGTGCAGGTGCAGCAAGCCATTAGGAAGGCAAATGGTATGCTGGCCTTCATTACAAGAGGATTTGAGTACAGGTGTAAACAAGTTTTACTCCAATTATATAGGGCCTTGGTGAGACCACACCTGGAGTACTGTGTACAATTTTGGTCTCCTTACCTAAGGAAGGATATACTTGCCATAGAGGGAGTGCAACGAAGGTTCACGAGATTGATTCCTGGGATGGCGGGACTGTCATATGAGAAGAGATTGAGTAAACTAGGCCTGTATTCTCTTGAATTCAGAAGAATGAGAGGGGATCTCATTGAAGCATACAAAATTATTACAGGGCTTGATAGGATGGATGCTGGGAGAATGTTTCCCTTAGCTGGGGAGTCCAGAACCCAGGGCCACAGCCTCAGGATAAAGGGTAGGCCATTCAGGACTGAGATGAGAAGAAATTTCTTCACACAGAGGGTGGTGAATCGTTGGAATTCTCTACCCCAGAGGGCTGTGGAGGCTCAGTCATTGGGTATATTCAAAACAGAAGTCGATAGATTTCTGACTAGTAAGGGCATCAAGGGATATGGCGATAGGGCCGGTGAATGGAGTTGAGGCAGAAGATCAGCCATGATCTCATTGAATGGCGGAGCAGGCTCGAAGCGCCGAATGGCCTACTCCTGCTCCTATTTCTTATGTTCTTATGTACATAAACCTTGAAGTAAACATGCTACATTGAAGTGTTCAATAAATAAAGAAATGTAATGCTGAAAGCATTTATTATCTTGACTCAAACCACAACAGCTTAAATTTATATGAAGGCTTTAACACAGTGAAACATCTTAAGATGCTTTAAAAGAGAAGAGGAAAATCAGACAAAAAGCAAGAATTAACAGAAGAGGTAGGAGGGAATCAAGGTGTGTTCGAAGAGGAGACACATGAAAGTGAGGAAAGATGTTGTACGGCAAAAGAAATTAAGGAGAGAATTCCAGAGCATAGGTCTGTATTGGCTGAAAGACACACCTCTGTGGTGACTGAAGACAGTGCCTCTGCGGTGACTGAAGGCTGTGTATCTGTGGTGGTGAAGGCCGTGTATCTGTGGTGAAGGCCGTGTATCTGTGTTGGTGAAGGCCGTGTATCTGTGGTGACTGAAGGCCGTGTATCTGTGATGGTGAAGGCCGTGTATCTGTGTTGGTGAAGGCCGTGTATCTGTGATGGTGAAGGCCGTGTATCTGTGATGGTGAAGGCCGTGTATCTGTGGCGGTGAAGGCCGTGTATCTGTGGCAGTGAAGGCCGTGTATCTGTGGCAGTGAAGGCCGTGTATCTGTGATGGTGAAGGCTGTGTATCTGTGATGGTGAAGGCCGTGTATCTGTGGTGGTGAAGGCCGTGTATCTGTGGTGGTGAAGGCCGTGTATCTGTGGTGGTGAAGGCTGTGTATCTGTGGTGGTGAAGGCCATGTATCTGTGGCAGTGAAGGCCGTGTATCTGTGATGGTGAAGGCAGTGTATCTGTGGTGGTGAAGGCCGTGTGTCTGTGGTGGTGAAGGCCGTGTATCTGTGGCAGTGAAGGCTGTGTATCTGTGGTGGTGAAGGCCGTGTATCTGTGGCAGTGAAGGCCGTGTATCTGTGATGGTGAAGGCCGTGTATCTGTGGCAGTGAAGGCCGTGTATCTGTGATGGTGAAGACCGTGTATCTGTGGTGGTGAAGGCCGTGTATCTGTGATGGTGAAGGCCGTGTATCTGTGGTGGTGAAGGCCGTGCATCTGTGGTGGTGAAGGCCGTGTATCCATGGTGACTGAAGGCCGTGTATCTGTGATGGTGAAGGCCGTGTATCCATGGTGACTGAAGGCCGTGTATCTGTGATGGTGAAGGCCGTGTATCTGTGGTGGTGAAGGCCGTGTATCTGTGGTGGTGAATACCGTGTATCTGTGGTGGTGAAGACCGTGTATCCATGGTGACTGAAGGCCGTGTATCTGTGGTGGTGAAGGCCGTGTATCTGTGGTGGTGAATACCGTGTATCTGTGATGGTGAAGGCCGTGTATCTGTGGTGGTGAAGACCATGTATCTGTGGTGGTGAAGACCGTGTATCTGTGGTGGTGAAGGCCGTGCATCTGTGGTGGTAAAGGCCGTGTATCTCTGGTGGTGAATACCGTGTATCTGTGGTGGTGAAGGTCGTGTATCTGTGGTGGTGAAGACCGTGTATCTGTGGTGGTGAAGGTCGTGTATCTGTGGTGGTGAAGGCCGTGTATCTGTGGTGGTGAAGGCCATGTATCTGTGATGGTGAATACCATGTATCTGTGGTGGTGAAGGCCGTGTATCTGTGGTGGTGAATACCGTGTATCTGTGGTGGTGAAGACCGTGTATCTGTGGTGGTGAAGGCTGTGTATCTGTGGTGGTGAAGGCCGTGTATCTGTGGTTGTGAAGGTCGTGCATCTGTGGTGGTGAAGGCCGTGTATCTGTGGTGGTGAAGGCCGTGTATCTGTGGTGGTGAAGTCCATGTATCTGTGGTGGTGAAGGCCGTGTATCTGTGATGGTGAAGGCCGTGTATCTGTGGTGGTGAAGGTCGTGCATCTGTGGTGGTGAAGGCCGTGTATCTGTGGTGGTGAAGGCCGTGTATCTGTGGTGGTGAAGGCCATGTATCTGTGGTGGTGAAGGCCGTGCATCTGTGGTGGTGAAGGCCGTGTATCTGTGGTGGTGAAGGTCGTGTATCTGTGGTGGTGAAGGTCTGTGAAGGAATAAGCCATATTCAGCAAAATACAGCATTCTATGAAAGAATTCTGGCCTTATTAAAACATGACAAACTGGGCTTGAAAATCTATAAACCTAACAATGGAGAAGCTGTATTGTTAACAGCATTCAGGCTATTGGGATTAGATAAGTTGTTGACACTGAATCAATAACCTTATTGAAACAGGAGGTTGGAGGCTCCTGAAGTCTGAAGCTTTGGAAAGAACATAATGGTACACCCTGTTAAGGTGTTCTAAATTACACTTCGGAAAGATACACATAAAATTAAGAAACATATGCCTTTGTAAAAATGACATCAAGTAAAAGAAACACCTGCTGTCAAACCGTTTTGTGTTGAATTGGAACACCTAGAGAGACATAATTCTGTTACAACCAGCTGAGGTGACTAAGAATTGCATAGATCACCCTGGTTGAGGTGTTTTAATTTACACTTCATAAAAAGACAGACAGAAGACCTTGGTAAAAATGACATCAAATAGATGCACCTGCTGTTACACTGTTATTTTATGGTGGGCTTGGGACACCTGAGGTAGAGACATAATTCTGCATTGCTACCAGCTGAGGTGACTGTAAGAATAGCAGGGGTCAGCAGAAAAATGACTAGAGATAATTAGCTTACATCAGCAGAAAACTTCAAAGGAAATACCACTGAAAAAGGATATAAATATTGAACTTTCAAATGGGATGATAGTCTCGCTGTAAAGGGGCAAAGCGATTCTCAGGCTTCAGAGCGGCTCTGTAAGTCTACAACTCTTTGTACCTCGGGGATCAAGGTAATGTACTGTATTTGATTTTGGTGGATATCCTGGAATAAAGACTGAGAACTGTAAAAATGTAGCGAAGTTAAGATCTGATAATAAGAATTGTAAGCTTTCTCTTTTTGGAATTGTTAATGTTGCGATTGAAACACCTATTGTAATTTCATGTCGGTTCTTTAATAAATCTATATATTTTTAGAATTGTCTCGCATAATACTTCTGTAACAAATTCGCAAACTCAATCTCTGTACACTCTTTGGTGAGGAGTTGCAGAATTCTGGGGGAGTTATCCGGACCCTCATAATATCCGGAACGTTACAGTCTAGGTAAACTTATTAAAAGTGCTATCTGGAGGACGGTAACATCTTCAGGTTGTTCCTTTCCTTTAGGGAGAGATAGTCTGGACCTTTAAACCCAATTAAGTGTCTTTAGGATTCGGCTACCTCAAACTTTAGTTGAAAGTGAACGTCGGGGGATACGCCTGATCTGGGGTAGCCCTAAAGGGGCTAGGACTAGTAATTATCCCTTCAGGTCATATATCTGTGGTAGTGAAGGCCATGTATCTGTGGAGGTGAAGGCCGTGTATCTGTGATGGTGAAGGCCGTGTATCTGTGGTGGTGAAGGCCGTGTATCTGTGATGGTGAAGGCCGTGTATCTGTGGTGGTGAAGGCCGTGTATCTGTGATGGTGAAGGCCGTGTATCTGTGATGGTGAATGCCGTCTATCTGTGGAGGTGAAGGCCGTGTATCTGTGATGGTGAAGGCCGTGTATCTGTGATGCTGAAGGCCGTGTATCTGTGATGATGAAGGCCGTCTATCTGTGGAGGTGAAGGCCGTGTATCTGTGATGGTGAAGGCCGTGTATCTGTGATGGTGAAGGCCGTCTATCTGTGGAGGTGAAGGCCATGTATCTGTGGAGGTGAAGGCCGTGTATCTGTGATGGTGAAGGCCGTGTATCTGTGGTGGTGAAGGCCGTGTATCTGTGATGGTGAAGGCCGTGTATCTGTGGTGGTGAAGGCCGTGTATCTGTGATGGTGAAGGCCGTGTATCTGTGATGGTGAATGCCGTCTATCTGTGGAGGTGAAGGCCGTGTATCTGTGATGGTGAAGGCCGTGTATCTGTGATGCTGAAGGCCGTGTATCTGTGATGGTGAAGGCCGTCTATCTGTGGAGGTGAAGGCCGTGTATCTGTGATGGTGAAGGCCGTGTATCTGTGATGGTGAAGGCCGTCTATCTGTGGAGGTGAAGGCCGTGTATCTGTGGCAGTGAAGGCCGTGTATCTGTGGTGGTGAAGGCCGTGTATCTGTGGTGGTGAAGGTCGTGTATCTGTGGTGGTGAAGGCCGTGTATCGGTGGTGGTGAAGGCTGTGTATCTGTGGTGACTGAAGGCCGTGTATCTGTGATAGTGAAGGCTGTGTATCTGTGGTGGTGAAGGCCGTGTATCTGTGCTGGTGAAGACCGTGTATCTGTGGTGGTGAAGGCCGTGTATCTGTGCTGGTGAAGGCCGTGTATCTGTGGTGGTGAAGGCCGTGTATCTGTGGTGGTGAAGGCCGTCTATCTGTGGAGGTGAAGGCCGTGTATCTGTGGCAGTGAAGGCCGTGTATCTGTGGTGGTGAAGGCCGTGTATCTGTGGTGACTGAAGGCCGTGTATCTGTGATGGTGAAGGCAGTGTATCTGTGGCGGTGAAGGCCGTGTATCTGTGATGGTGAAGGCCGTCTATCTGTGGAGGTGAAGGCCATGTATCTGTGGAGGTGAAGGCCGTGTATCTGTGATGGTGAAGGCCGTGTATCTGTGGTGGTGAAGGCCGTGTATCTGTGATGGTGAAGGCCGTGTATCTGTGGTGGTGAAGGCCGTGTATCTGTGATGGTGAAGGCCGTGTATCTGTGCTGCTGAAGGCCGTGTATCTGTGATGGTGAAGGCCGTCTATCTGTGGAGGTGAAGGCCGTGTATCTGTGATGGTGAAGGCCGTCTATCTGTGGAGGTGAAGGCCATGTATCTGTGGAGGTGAAGGCCGTGTATCTGTGATGGTGAAGGCCGTGTATCTGTGGTGGTGAAGGCCGTGTATCTGTGATGGTGAAGGCCGTGTATCTGTGGTGGTGAAGGCCGTGTATCTGTGATGGTGAAGGCCGTGTATCTGTGATGGTGAATGCCGTCTATCTGTGGAGGTGAAGGCCGTGTATCTGTGATGGTGAAGGCCGTGTATCTGTGATGCTGAAGGCCGTGTATCTGTGATGGTGAAGGCCGTCTATCTGTGGAGGTGAAGGCCGTGTATCTGTGATGGTGAAGGCCGTGTATCTGTGATGGTGAAGGCCGTCTATCTGTGGAGGTGAAGGCCGTGTATCTGTGGCAGTGAAGGCCGTGTATCTGTGGTGGTGAAGGCCGTGTATCTGTGGTGGTGAAGGTCGTGTATCTGTAGTGGTGAAGGCCGTGTATCGGTGGTGGTGACGGCTGTGTATCTGTGGTGACTGAAGGCCGTGTATCTGTGATAGTGAAGGCTGTGTATCTGTGGTGGTGAAGGCCGTGTATCTGTGCTGGTGAAGACCGTGTATCTGTGGTGGTGAAGGCCGTGTATCTGTGCTGGTGAAGGCCGTGTATCTGTGGTGGTGAAGGCCGTGTATCTGTGGTGGTGAAGGCCGTCTATCTGTGGAGGTGAAGGCCGTGTATCTGTGGCAGTGAAGGCCGTGTATCTGTGGTGGTGAAGGCCGTGTATCTGTGGTGACTGAAGGCCGTGTATCTGTGATGGTGAAGGCAGTGTATCTGTGGCGGTGAAGGCCGTGTATCTGTGATGGTGAAGGCCGTCTATCTGTGGAGGTGAAGGCCATGTATCTGTGGAGGTGAAGGCCGTGTATCTGTGATGGTGAAGGCCGTGTATCTGTGGTGGTGAAGGCCGTGTATCTGTGATGGTGAAGGCCGTGTATCTGTGGTGGTGAAGGCCGTGTATCTGTGATGGTGAAGGCCGTGTATCTGTGATGGTGAATGCCGTCTATCTGTGGAGGTGAAGGCCGTGTATCTGTGATGGTGAAGGCCGTGTATCTGTGATGCTGAAGGCCGTGTATCTGTGATGGTGAAGGCCGTCTATCTGTGGAGGTGAAGGCCGTGTATCTGTGATGGTGAAGGCCGTCTATCTGTGGAGGTGAAGGCCATGTATCTGTGGAGGTGAAGGCCGTGTATCTGTGATGGTGAAGGCCGTGTATCTGTGGTGGTGAAGGCCGTGTATCTGTGATGGTGAAGGCCGTGTATCTGTGGTGGTGAAGGCCGTGTATCTGTGATGGTGAAGGCCGTGTATCTGTGATGGTGAATGCCGTCTATCTGTGGAGGTGAAGGCCGTGTATCTGTGATGGTGAAGGCCGTGTATCTGTGATGCTGAAGGCCGTGTATCTGTGATAGTGAAGGCCGTCTATCTGTGGAGGTGAAGGCCGTGTATCTGTGATGGTGAAGGCCGTGTATCTGTGATGGTGAAGGCCGTCTATCTGTGGAGGTGAAGGCCGTGTATCTGTGGCAGTGAAGGCCGTGTATCTGTGGTGGTGAAGGCCGTGTATCTGTGGTGGTGAACGTCGTGTATCTGTGGTGGTGAAGGCCGTGTATCGGTGGTGGTGAAGGCTGTGTATCTGTGGTGACTGAAGGCCGTGTATCTGTGATAGTGAAGGCTGTGTATCTGTGGTGGTGAAGGCCGTGTATCTGTGCTGGTGAAGACCGTGTATCTGTGGTGGTGAAGGCCGTGTATCTGTGCTGGTGAAGGCCGTGTATCTGTGGTGGTGAAGGCCGTGTATCTGTGGTGGTGAAGGCCGTCTATCTGTGGAGGTGAAGGCCGTGTATCTGTGGCAGTCAAGGCCGTGTATCTGTGGTGGTGAAGGCCGTGTATCTGTGGTGACTGAAGGCCGTGTATCTGTGGTGACTGAAGGCCGTGTATCTGTGATGGTGAAGGCAGTGTATCTGTGGCGGTGAAGGCCGTGTATCTGTGATGGTGAAGGCCGTGTATCTGTGGTGGTGAAGGCCGTGTATCCATGGTGACTGAAGGCCGTGTATCTGTGGCACTGAAGGCCGTGTATCTGTGATGGTGAAGGCCGTGTATCTGTGATGGTGAAGGCCGTGTATCTGTGGTGATGAAGGCCGTGTATCCGTGGTGACTGAAGGCCGTGTATCTGTGGTGGTGAAGGTTGTGTATCTGTGGTAATGAAGGCCGTGTATCTGTGGTGGTGAAGGCCGTGTATCTGTGGTGGTGAAGGCCGTGTATCTGTGGTGGTGAAGGCTGTGTATCCATGGTGACTGAAGGCCATGTATCTGTGGCGCTGAAGGCCGTGTATCTATTGTGGAGTAGAGGGAGAGGAGGTGCACTTTAGTCCAAACTCAGGTCAGCAGAGAGTGTGAATTCGGATTTAGTGCTGAAGTAGATTTCACAGGTAGGCCATGTAAGTGACGATGAGGATTTTGAACTCAATATGTTGCCGGATGGGAAAACAATGGAGGTTGATGAGAAAAGGGTTGATAGGCCAATGCCTTAATATGAGGTAAATCGTGAGCTCGAGAGTTCTGGATGAGTTGAAGTTTCTATTGGGTGGATGCTGGTGAGGAAAGCAGTGGAAAAATGTAGCCTGGAAATATGGATGAGGGTTTCAGTAACGATAGGCTGAGTTTGGGACAGTAGTGGGTGATATTGAAGTGGTAAAAATAACTGTCCTTTGTGATGAACTGGACGTGAGTTATGAAGCTCTGTTCAAGGGCACTAAGGCTGTCAGTTTAGTCTAAGCAAGCACCCAGAGAGGGGTGTGGAGTCAATATCCAGCGTATAGGAACATTAGGAATAAGAGTAGGCCATTCAGCCGCTCAAGCTTGCTCTACCATTCAATTAGATCATGACCGATCTGCATGTCAACTCCATTTACCCACCTTTGCTCCATATCTCTTGATACCCTTACCTAACTAAAATCTATCACAGTCTTGAAAGCTCAAATTGTCCTCGCATCCACAGCCTTTTGGGGGAGAGAGAGTTTCAGATTTCTACTACCTTTTGTGTAAAATAAGTGCTTCCTAATTTCCCTCCTGAATGGCCTAGCTCTAATTTTAAGGTTACGTCCCCTCATCCTTGATACCCCCAACCAGAGGAAATAGTTTCTCCGTATCTACCCTATCGAATCCTTTTAACATTTTAAACATCTCAATCAGGTCACCCCTCAAACTGCTATACTCAAGGAAATACAAGCCAAGTTTATGTAACCTGTCCTCATGATTTAACCCTCTCAGCCCCGGTATCATTCTGAATGGAGTTCCTGGCAAAAATTAAACAGGAGGCCTCCCATCTTTCTACTGGCGGAAGTTCTGGCACATCCACATCTTGATGTTGGGCAGGGAGTCCGATAGCACAGCAACAGTTATGGAGGCATTGGGGGGTGGCAGAGGTGTAAAGCTGGGTGTCATCAGCATACATATGGAAGCTGGCCCTGTGTTACCAAAAGTTGTCTGCAAGGCATATTACTGTCTTACAGGAGTGGCTGTATGGGCTCTATACTTATTTCACCTCCTGAGGTAATGTCTGCACCAATACCCCCTCATCCCAAAAGATATTCAAGTAAAATTCCAGAATTTCTGTCCTATTCCCACATCTACACTCTTACCCTGACTGGCTCCACAGATAATGTTATCTCCGCCCCACCCCATTCCAACATTACAGAAGCATTGTACTCCTTGGAGTATTTGATTAACTTAGTCTATACCTGTCCCGGCGGTCGTTATTTCAATTCCCAACCAAATATTTAATCAGCTGCCTATTGAAGGAATTAATCAACTCAACTACAATTGCTTTTGCTGGATGTCTACTCCACATATTTCTTTTACACTCTCATGTCATCCAAGGCTTGCGAATTTTAAATCTCTGTCCACTACATCTGTGCTCATAATCTAAGTTAAATAGGATGCCTCTCAGCATTTTAAAGTCCTGTAACATATCGCTCTTCGATCTTCTCTTTTCCATTCAGGTTCTGCTTTATGAATCTCTGCTCGTAAATTAGTCCGAAGATCTGCGATCACCCTTGTCACTATCTCTCCGACCCATCAGTGTGCTTTTAAAAGTAGGTTGTCCTAAATTGCAGACTATTCCAAATGTGGCCTGATCAGTGATCTATATGGTGTCAGAATATTTTTTTTCTACTTCTAGTCAAATGCCCTTGAGAGGTAACCTGACATTTTATGAGCTTTATTGATAGCAGCTTTACAGTGACTTATAGGCTTAACATTTACATTCTATCTAGAATTCCTTTCAACAAACCTGTCAAGTGTCACTCATTAGGAGTGACAATCACTCACTTTGGTTTAATACTGTGCCCTGTTTTGATTATGTCAGTAGTAAAAATAAACATAGCTCCATATGTTTAAAGGGGTTGGCAAGCTGTGTTACTCTTACTGATCATAAATGTCACACTTAAAGTTTCTCTGATGTTGACAGCTCTGTTATGGTACGAATGCAACGGAAAAGACAAAATGTTCTGTCAAAGCTGTGTGGTGTGTGGATATTTCTGTGTAGTATTTGCAGTCTTAACCAGATAAGTTTTTTTTACCAAAAGAGTGCACAGCTAGATCAACATTATCAGAATGTAACCTCTCCAAATTTGCACTTTAAGAGAAGGTGCAGAACAAAAATGAACAGAAGGGATTTGTTATCACGTATTTAATTCTTAATTTTTTTTCTCTTCCTTTTAGTCCCCATATACCACACAGAACTCCCTGGTCAAGTAGTCACCTCGGCAATTTGCTCTCATAGCTTTTGTTAATTTCACCCCGTAATTGGCTGCTAGGAAGTTCCCTGGACTCAGAACTCAGCCAAGTTCATTAACAGATTGAGTGGGATTGCAGGTCTGGTTTTAGTTGTGATGAGTTAGAATCTGATGTGAGTTCCCTTTTAATGAAATGGTGCAAAGTGCCACAACATCTCACTTCCTGGCTTTGTATGTTGTATTGGCACTGGACAATGATTTGTGTGCCTCTGTTTCATGGGCTTACCATGTCAGCAGCTTGAAGAAACTCGAAGGAATAATGGGGGGCGATTTTTAACGGCTCCTTCAGCCTCGAGGTGGCCAAGGTGGGGTCTTGAGCTGAAACATTGGTTTTGCTCGTGTTTAGCGCAAGGCGCCATCTTAGTAAAGGAGTTGATGTGCGCACTAGGAATGGCCGCCCAGAGGATTGTTAGGGGCTGATTGCCACTTAAATTGCCGCTAGCACTCATTAATGAGGCTGCATGGCATTTAGATGGATAGTGCTTGACCTAAGTCATTGCTGAGGATATTGAGCACTACTTAAAGGCATATCCCCTTTTATTGTTCACTCGCTGCTGGAGATTTGAAGGGGACTTTTGAAACACATCGGGAGACATTCTGGGACACTTTGTCAAGACTTCACTTACGTTCTATTAACATTTATTCCAGAAATTCTCTGAGGACTTCACATAATAAGAGTGAGTGTTGTGCTACTCTACCTTATTGGACACCTTATAGGAGTCACCTGGAGAAAGGGAGTGCTTGGTCATGGGCATCTTGCTAGAGATAGAAAGAAGAAAGAAAGACTTGCATTTATATAGCGCCATTCATGACCACCAGACATCTCAAAGCGCTTTACAGCCAATGAAATACTTTTGAAGTGGAGTCACTGTTGAAATGTGGGAAACGCGGCAGCCAATTTGTGCACAGCAAGGTCCCACAAACAGCAATGTGATAAAACCAGATAATCTGTTTTTTTTGTTATGTTGGTTGAGGGATAAATATTGGCCAGGACACCGGGAATAACTCCCCTATTCTTCTTCGAAATAGTGCCATGGGATCTTTTACGTCCACCAGAGAGAGCAGACGAGGCCTCGGTTTCACGTCTCATCCGAAGGACAGCACCTCCGACAGTGCAGCACTCCCTCAGCACTGCACTGGAGTGTCAGCCTAGTTGTATGTGCTCAAGTCCCTGGAGTGGGACTTGAACCCACTTGGTTCCAATTGGTCTGCAGGAGGAATGGGAGGAGGACATGAGGCCAGGCAGAGCAGCACCACCTGCTGCAGGAGAGAGGGGCAGGAGGGCGAGGTGGACTCCTTCTCCCCTGCGGGTATAGGGCATCCCTCCTTCTCTGGACCTCCTCAACCAGGACCTCCAGTGCCGGGTCAGAGAAGTTGTGCGTCCTCTCCCTCGGTCCCTGAGCCATCCTGAAACTTGCCGCTGTGTGTCAGGCAGCCCACTCCACACCTTTAGTGGCCCACATTTACTGCTCTATGAAAATTGCTTCTAATCTGTGCTTGAGTGCTAAACCTGCAGGTGTCTGTTTTAGCACCTCCAGGCAAATTCAATTTATAGTAATCAGCAATTAGGACCAGAATTGCTGGCTAAAACCAGACTTTCAAACAGGCGTGTCTTATTAGCACAGCACCCACTTAGCGCCAGTTTTCACCCTTTCACCAAAATAGCCCCGAATGATTTACAACTATCATTACTTTCAATTCCCTTTCGTTTGCATTCTATTTGATTTCCACTGAGGTATCCAAGACTTCAATTTAAAGAGACAAATAAAAGATCTTGCATTTATTTTTCATCAGGGCATCCTAAAGCACCTCTGCTGAATTATTTTTCAGGTGTAATCCCTGTTATCATTTAGGCAAGCAGAGCAACCAATTAGCACAGAGCAAGCTCCCACAAATAGCAGATGAAGGAATGACCTGAAAATCTGTTTTTGGTGATGTTGGTTGAGGGATTATTGTTGGCTAGAATACCGGGAGAACTCTTCTGTCTTCTTCAAATAGTGCCGTGGGATCTTATATATCCACCTGAACAGGCAGATGGGGCTTACATAAAATTACATGGAATGTACAGCACACAAACAGGCCATTTGGCCCAACAGGTCCATGCCGGTGTTTATACTCCCAAAGAGGCTCCTCTTCATCTAACCCTATCAGCATAACCATCATGTTCCTTTCTTCATCATGGGCCGTATTTTCTGATCGGAAGCTTCCCATGTCTGCTTCTTTTGATCAAACCAATAACGTAACTGTAACTAAATAAAACTTTAAAGGAAACTTAACAAATCAAATTAAAATTTGGTAGTCCGGGGTGACGATGCACTCCAGCCCCCGCGGTGCCCACCGGTCGCGGAAAAACTCAAGCGTGCCGGCGGACACCGCGTGCTCCATCTCCAGGGCCATCCGGGCGCGAACATGGCCGCGGAAGAGAGGCAGGCAATCGGGCCGAACGACCCCCTCGACCGCCCGCTGCCTGGACCAATTAATGGCTTTCTTAGCCAGGCCCAGGAGCAGTCCCACGAGGAGGTCCTCCGACCTGCCCGCTCCCCTCCGCACCGGGTGACCATAGATCAGGAGCGTGGGGCTGAAGTGTAACCAGAAATTGAGGAACAGCCCCTTCAGGTAATGAAAGAGGGGCTGCAACCTCTCACACTCTATATATACGTGAAATACGGACTCCTCCAGGCCGCAGAAATGGCAAGCGGCCTGGGAGTCCGTAAACCTACTTAATAACCTATTGCACGGGACTGCTCCGTGCAACACCCTCCAGGCCAAGTCCCCAATAGAACAAGGGAAGACTCCCGCGTAGAGAGCCCTCCATTGGGGACCTTCGCCTCCGCCGGACGGCAAGATGGTACGCCAAGGCGTGTCCAGACGGCAGACGAAGATGGCAAAGTGGAAAGTGTGCAGGAGCAGCCCGTATAGGAAACGCCTCCGTGCGGGTTGAAAGGGCACGGAGGGCATTTCTCCGAGAAGGCTCAAGTGGTGCTTCCCGTGTCTGGAGGCCTCCGATCTGGAAAAAATCTACGCACTTACCTGAGGGCTCCCGAGGTGCATATAGTTCCGCTCCTGGGCCTCTCCAACTCCAAGTGCGCAGGGCCTACGTATCCCAGGGGCGCATGCGGTTCGCAAGCGTCCCTGGGATCACGTGGGCCATGGGGAGCCAATCAAAGGGAATCTCCCTTCATACTTTTGACAGGTGGACCTGTCAAATATATGAATGGAGATCACCCCAAAAACACATTAAAACATTAAATATATATATTTTTTAAAAATCACATTTTTAAAATTAGTTGAAATTACAATAAATTAAATATTTTAAACAAAAATTTAATTTTTTGAAAAAAATAATTAAAGTGTTTTACGTGGCTAAAATTAAACTTACCCTTCTTTAAAGTATTTTTAAATGATAAATAAGTGGAATTTTTTTTTTTAACTTTTCAAATCTTATGCTGGTAAAAGCAGGCCTTACGCTTGCTTTTACCAGGCGTAAGATTTCTAAGGGTTTTCTGTGGGCGGAGGTCCTCCAGAAAGCGGAACTATTCGCCCGCAGAGGCCCTTCTCCAGGGCAGGCGTCTGATCTGTCAAGAGGATTCTTGACAGATCGGAAATACTGGTTTTCAGCGCATGCGCTGTGCATTCCTGAAACCAGCATTTCCGATGTCCTTACGGGTGTGCACACAGCGCGTACACACCCAAAGGCATCGGAATATCCGGCCCCATGTGTTTATCTAGCTTCCCCTACAATGCATCTATGCTATTCACCTCAACTACTACTTGTGGTAGCAAGCTCCACATTTTAACCACTGCAGTTTAACATCTCACCTGAAATAAATTATTTAGTTTTCTGTTTACGGAGTCTATGGGGTCGATTTTAACTTTGAATGGAGTTTGGGCAGCTGGCGGAAGGCATGGTCATACTGCTCGCCCACCCAAAGTCCCTTCTGAGCGGCCTTGAGGCCTCATTTCAGTATTGCCGTGGCCGCTCACAGGAAGCTCATCAGGAGATGGTACGGAGGCACAGATGGGCCAGCATTCATGCTCCTCTTGGCCCAAAAAACTCTTGGAAAAAAAACAACTTACCTTTTCATGAGTGGCCTCCGCTCACTGGTACCTCAAAAATCCATCAGCTCATATGTACAACAGGGGTCCTAATGCAGCTCGCTGTATTCAGCCTCACCCAGTTTTGGGCGGCATGATTAGCATATTTTAAATAGGTTCCTGCTTGAAACAGGCAGGCACCTGGGCTTCCCATACGAGGACCCCAACCAAAATAGGGGCGTACGAGGCAGTAAATGTATTGTCGTGATTTTTGGAGTGCTATCGCTTCGTTCCCACTGGATGGAGGAATGAAAATCGGTGGCCCTTATCTTTGGTAGTCTGAGGATCCTTTCCATCCATGGCAACCATTTCCTACCAGTCTTGGGAGCTGTCCAAATGATCAGACTATGCAATATATTTGTTTTATGACTTAAGGTGAACAAATCTGCATGGGTAAGATGAAAAGGAGAGAGGTTGACATGGAATCCAAAGTATGAATTTTCTGATTGCTCATGTTACGATGCATATGATACTTATTGGGGTCGATTTTAAATTGCCAAAGTTGTCGTTAACGGGGCTAGTAATGGCCTCAAAATGGGGTCGGTAGACTTACTGCCCTGTTATCGCTGAAAATTGGCCAACTGCCATTTTAAGAGAGGCCCACCGCTGGGTGGCTGAAGCACCTGCCTGTTCAGGTGGTAGGCCCCTTTTAATATGCCAATCTGGGTCCAATAACTTATGCTGGAGCCTGATTGCAGCGCACTTTCCAACCAGTTTCACTGGTGAGAGCTGAAATGGCCCTGAAAAGGTAAGTTTAATTATTTTTTGTGGGGCTAGAAGGGCCATTAAAAATAACCTGGGCTGCTGCCAATGTTCCCCCTAATTTTTTGAGGGTGCGCGGCCCCTTTATGGGGCTGTGCAGGCCATTCACAGTTTTGCGCATGTGCAAAATTTAGCATTGAAAAAGCCGGTCCCGTGCAGAGAGCTAGTCAACCAGCTTAGAGGGAACATTAGCTGCTGCTCTCCACAACCCCTACCACCCTACCCGGGCCGCTTGATTGCCACACCCCCTGGTCTTACCTTGCATGAGAGCCTGGCCGATTGTGGGCCACCCAATACTGGGTGAGGCTGAATACAGCGAGCTGCATTAGGACCCCTGTTAGTGCCCGCAGCTTCGCAGTTCCATTTAAATGAGGTCGAGGCCCCAACATGGTTCTGGCCTCTTCACCTCCAAAACTGGAGGCCTGGCAACACGCTCCGCCAGTTAACCGCCCAAAAGGGAAAATCGACCCCATTAAGATTTAAGGATAAGCATTACTGTGCGACTTGGCTCTGCCTTGGACAGGGTTGATGTCCATAAGTTTTACTTGTCATACATTCGACATTGGCTGCGATGTATGTGAGATAAAAGAATGAAAGAAAGATTTGCATTGATATCGTTTCTTTCATTACCTCAGGTCATCCCAAAGCGCTTTACAGCCAATGAAGTACTTTTGACGTGTAGCTACTGTTGTAATGCAGGAAACACAGCAGCCAATTTGCTCACAGCAAGGTCAAACAAACAGCAGTGTGATCATGGCCAGATAGGCTGCGATTTTACGAAACTCAGTGGGTCCGTGGTGAGCGACATTGGTGGCGGGTCTCAGCCCCGCTACTGGCTCCAGCCCGGCCTCCAAAATGACTTTCCATTGATTGGGCTTGTTAAGCCTGCCCAGCGAATTTGCTGGCCAATTGAAGGAAGCTGGTCTGATGACATCATTTATGACGATTCATCAGCCGGTTTCCTTAAAGGAACCATGGCCAAATTTATTTTGACATTTGTGCTGTCAGTGTTCTACAGCATTGAGGTGCTGCAAACACTGACAAGCACTGCACAGAGGGGCACGGCTGCACCCAGGCTCTCCCATGACTCCCTCCACATGCTTATGGAGGGAGTCACAGCACGCAGGGAGGTCCACTTCCCTTCCAATGGACAGAGGAGACCTCCCCAGGAGATCAACGCAGCCTAGTTGCACATTGCACAGGAGGGCACAAGCAGGGATGTCGTCAGGAGGACCAGGCTGCAGTGGAGCAAACCTTTCAATGATCTCAGTAGATCACAAAACATTATTGCAAAGCCACACACAACCTCATCCTGCTGTGCCACTCATCACATCCCCATCACTTTGGCTTCCCTATCCTACTCCTGCACATCCTTACTCACACCAACTTACCTTGCACCTCCACCCATCCCTCTCTATCTACATTATCACTTCCCCATCTCACTAGCCACCCCTCACACCCACCATCATCCTAGTGCAATCATACCAACTAATAACACACAAAGGTAGGCACTTGGGTGTTTTAGCCAATGTTCATGTAAAATTTCTGTTAACGTGCTGCCAAACATTGAAATCTTTATTTTCAACACTTTGTGTTCTTGGACAGATTTGTGCGCACCTTTGGAAGTGGCTTAGTTCGTTGCAGTGAATGGTGAGACATAACAGTACCCCCGCAATGGTGATGAGTGTGAAAGGAATGGCTTGGGCATTGTAGGGATGCTTTATGGTGTTGGTGTGGGGTGGTGCCAACCTGGCACATCATGTGGCAGCCAGGGTGTACAGCGTCAAGTGAAGTAAATGTGGCCATGGTGTGGCCATCCCTGGCGGCCCGGGCAGCAATGTGGTCGGGTGCTGATGCTCTGTTTCCTGTTTAGCATCAGTTGATTGCGGAGAAGGTTGGTGTTGTTGTTGGTGCTGCTGTTGTGCCTGGTGCTGCTGATGTTGGGGATGATCGTGGTGAGATTCTGAGGACCAAGATGAGAGTTTCAATGGCACCCTTGCTGATGGAGTAGATGGTAGGTGAAGTAGAGATGACAGAAGCGATCTGTCAATGGTGGGAGAGGTAATGAGGTCAGACTGAATGGAGACTTGTGTAAAGACTTGCAGCATCCTGAATCTGTTGTGGAAATCCAGTTTAGAGAAGCTAGTAGTTAAGGGAACAGCTAGGAGTTTTGACTTGACATTTGAAGCTGTCAACTCATCAGCTGATTCAATGGCCACTGACCTCCCGACTCAGCTTCACAGACGAGGTATAGGCACAGCGGGAAACCAGTGGGCGACCTGTCAAATTCAAAAAGCTGGGAAATAAACATGGATAAATGGCTTTAAACAAGCCACTAATGATTTTAATTTCCTCCCCCGTTGCTGTCTGTTGGGTCTGCTCAGCGCTGGCAGACCCGACATCGGGAAAGTCCAGTGTGCGCGTTTTGACAGCGGGTTCCCGATCTGCTATCTACTCAACTTGTAACTGTGATTAAAACACTGAAAACAAAAAACAGTGCCTGTTCCTGATTTATCCTCTTTGGATTTAATGTAACATGAAATATGTAGCTCATCTAATTAGAGTTTTTAATCAAAGATATTGTGAAAACAGTAACAAAGTAGTCCTTAAGCAAGTTTTTTCATTTTCTTATTGTCCATTATTTGGCCCACGTGGAGGATAAACACCGGCATGGACCAGTTGGGCCGAAAGCCTGTTTCTGTGCTGTAAATTCGACGTAATTCTTTTACCTGAATAAATTTGTATTAGAGGTGAAGTTTTAATTTAATTGTTTCTGGGAGACCCCCAGGGGCCAGTAAAGAAAAGTGATGTGTCTTTTTAATATTATAATGGCAGGCAGATTTAATGCAACTCATCAACTTTATGCTTTTATCTTTCACTAGTCGGAAGCTGAGGTAACAGCATGGCAAGAACTTCAGGCAGCTGCAAAGCAAATAGAAGCTGATTTTATCAAGAGAACGGATGCACCTGATAATGAAAATAGGCTGCTGCGTGATGACATTTTCAAGCTGCGAGATAAGGTAAGAATGAGCCACAGACTGTGAGCTGGCTCATATTTGAAGAAATCTTTATTTCACATCCACAAAGTAAAAACAGATTAGAATACCTTATGGCGGTCTATCATCCAGATGGAGAAAAATTGAAAGATAAAGAAGAAATAGACTTATCCAATATTCTCATTGGATATGAATGCTGTTTAGGGCTAGATTCATAGGGTGACCTGTGCAGCCTAATTTCCGACAGACCTAAGGTTAAAAAACACAGATAATTTGTGCATTTTGTTTACTTGTCTATTGCAGGATCAAAAGTGGGACTGCAAAACAAAAAGGGGCAGCAATTGATATTACGGCCCATTTTTTGGTTCCATAACCAATGGCGTGCCTACTGTGCGAGCTCCAACCTGGAGGTCTGAGGGCCGAAGCAGCCCCAAAATTGTTCCTCGGGACGCTTTTGTTTAATTCGGGCAGGCTGCCAGCTCCAGTCCTGCCCCCACAGGCATCTTGCCCCTTTTTCAAAGGTGCATATTGGGCTTACTTGGCTTGCCGGCCTGATGGTAAGTCCCGGGGGTTGGAGTGGCAACAGGTGGAGGCCCGATTGTGAGTGCAGTGGATTCAGGGAAGCAGTCCTGCTCCTCCTGGCTCCACATCAACAATTTCTGAGTGATTTTTAAAAAAACATACACTCGCATTTCGTTGGCGGTCACAGGGGCTGCTCAAAATCGTAAGCGGAGCAGGCCCGGTAGTGAGCCGGACACCCCACAGATTGGACGCAGGCTGCCCCACTGCTAAATTGGTCAAAGTTGCACCCATATTATGCCCATAAAATGGGGGCAAGGATGTTGAATTTAGGCCCGAAGAGCCGAGAGTAAATAGCTTTAGAAATTGGAGAACTGTGCCAGTGTACTGATTATACTGAGATACCTGTATGAATGCCAAAAATGCTTGAAATAAATACTTAATGAGCCATAGTGCATTTTTAACGATTGTTAACTTGCACTCTGACTTTGGTGAAGTGCGCTGATATTAATCCATGGCCACCATCAGGTACCATGACATATTGGGGGCAATTTTAACCCCCCCCCAACCCCACTACGGGCAGGAAAGGATCTGGGGGGGGGCGTTAAACTGTTAAATATGTGAAACCCGCCCACAACCCACCACGAATGCGCCTACCTCCGGTTTAACCGGGGCCGGTTTGGGGACGTCTGAGTAACCAGCTCTGGAGAGATGGGTCCGTGATTACAATATTTACATGATGCTCCGTTCCTCAGATTTACGGGAGCTGCTTGAATTTAAAGGCTGAGGGCTGGGTTTCCCAGGGCTTGGGGAAGGGAGGTGGGAGCTGTCGGCTGCAGCAATTAAGTGCTTTTTGGAGCACTGCTCGTGGGCCAGGAGGAGCAGAAGTGCTTCCTCCTGGCTCCGCAAGCAAACCTGCTGCCGTGATCTGCCTCACTCCCCACGATCTGACAACCCCACCCCGCGATCTAATGAGACTCCCCACCATGTTGTTCCCTCCCTCCTCGCTCCAACCCTCTCAACCCACCCCCACCAATTGGTGGGAAGCGTCCCAATGGCATTCTACCACAGGCTTTCCCGACCAGCCTTCTCAATCTGGCCAGCTGCCGGGGCGGGAAACAGAGTATAAAAATGCTAACGAGGTCCCGCCATTAAATTCGGCAGGGCCTCCACGTTCCCATAATTTCCGGGTTTCCTGGCCGTAAATGCACACCCCTGCTCCCACCCCACCTCCCCGGAAATATCGAAGCCATTAAATCAGAGTCTTTCATTCAAAATATTTTTTAAAAAGTCAAACAGTTTAAAAAAAAATAACAGCTGTAGGAATATATCTCAAATATTTTGAAAATCCTGGGCCGCGATTTCCCCGACCTCGGTGGGTTCGGTGCGGCCGAGGTCGGTGGTGGGTCCCGACCCCGCTGCTGGCTCCAGCCCGCTGTGTGAAATGATTTTACGTTGATTGGGCTTGTTAACCCCGCCCAGCGCGTTTGCCGGCCAATTGAAGGAAGCGGGTCTGATGACGTCATTTGATGACGTGTCATCAGCCGGTTTCCTTAAAGGGACCATGCGCAAATTCATTTTGACATTTGTGCTGTCAGTATTCTACAGCATTGAGGTGCTGCAAACACTGACAAGCACTACACAGAGGGGCATGGTTGCACCCAGGCTCTCCCAGGACTCACTCCATGTGCTTATGGAGGAAGTCACAGCACACAGAGGGGTTCTCTTCCCTCCCCAGGAGATCAACACAGCCATGTTGGCCATTGCACAGGAGGGCACAAGCAGGAATGTCGTCAGGAGGACCTGGCTGCAGTGGAGCAAACCTTTCAATGATCTCAGTAGATCACAAAACGTTACTGCAAATCCACACTCAACCTCATCCTGCTGTGCCACTCATAACATCCCCATCACTCTGCCTTCCCTACCCTACTCCTGCACATCCTTACTCACACCAACTTACCTTGCACCTCCACCCATCCCTCTCTATCTAAATCATCACTAGCCACCCCTCACACTCACCCTCATCCTAGTCCAATCCTACCAACTAACAACACACAAGGGTAGGCACTTAGTTGCTTTATCCAATGTTCATGTAAAGTTTCTGTTAATGTGGTGTCAAACATTGAAACCTTTATTTTCAACATTTTCCATTCTTGGACAGATTTGTGTGCACCTTTGGAAGTGGCTTAGTTTGTTGCAGTGAATGGTGAGACATAACGGTACCCCTGCAATGGTGATGAGTGTGAAAGGAATGACTTGGGCATTGTAGGGATGCTTTATGGTGTTGGTGTGGGGTGGTGCCAACCTGGCGCATTATGTGGCAGGTTGTACAGCGTGAAGTGAAATAAATCTCGCCATGGTGAAGCCATCCCTGGCGTCCCGGGCAGCAATGTGGTTGGGTGCTGATGCCCTGTGTCCTGTGCAGCATCAGTTGATTGTGGAGAAGGTTAGTGTTGTTGTTGTTGGTGCTGCTGGTGTTGGGGCTGATTGTGGTGGGATTCTGAGGACCAAGGTGAGAGGTTTTCAATGGCACCGATGCTGATGTAATGGATGGCAGATGAACTTGAGATGACAGAAGCGATCTGTCAGTGGTGAGAGAGGTTGTTCCAATGAGCTGACTCTGGATAGAGAGTTTACTCCAAACACTTGCAACCTGCATAAAGCTCAATCTGACTTCCAAATGCAGTAAGCAACAGCTTCTGAGCTTGGAAAGTGAACAGCTGTGAGATGGAAGCTTTTATAGCACATTTGCAGCTGTCAAGTAATGAGATGATCCCATGGTCATACAACTCCTGACCTACTTACCTGACGTGATCCCTGAGCAGCGTGAACCCCATGGGTGACCTTGTAAAATGGTAAGATGAGCTCCAAATATTTTTTAATAGGCTGTGAACAAAGCCATAATGACCTGAATTGCCTCCCCCACCGCTGCATGTCGGGTCTGTTCAGCCCTGACAGACCCGACATTTGGGAAAGTCCCATGGTGGTGGGTTGACAGCAGGGTTCCCGACCCGCTGTCAAAAAAAAAAATTCCCACCCGACCCGCAACCGATCGCGCCCGCTGACCCCCCGAGAATCTTCCCCCCTCCCCCTGGAGTGGGTTGTGCTTTAAGGCTGCCCTGATTGGTCCAGGCTTGTGAAGCGTAGCTTTGAGGTACCAATGGTGGCTTCAAATTTGCTCGTTGTTTCCCTCATTCTATTGTCATGGCTGTACTGCAGCAACATCTCGTGGGCTGAAATTTGGGCTGGGACCTGACTATGCTGGGTTTCTGTCTTGTCTTGTCAGTGGTAGCATTTTTGGTCCAGATTGGGGGCTCCATATTCTCCACCTACCCCTTCATTTACATTTATGCAAATCACGGAGATGGCCAGGCTAGGCTGGAATCCTTTGCTTCCAATGTAAGTGAAGCTGAGATAAAGGAGACGTACCAGTTGCCAGCACCACTAAATGTAGGTGGATTTGCTTTCTGTTTGTAGCTTACAGCCCGCATAAGCTACTTAGGGTTATATCTGGATTTAGAATTAATATTTTTAAGAACGTTATTTTCTTTGATCATATTTCAATCATCCCCACCCAGATTAAGGGGTTCTTAGTCATCTACAAAGGTTTTCCTTTACGGGTTTCTTCCCATATTAATAGAGAGAGAAGAAAAAAGGAAGGTAGGAAAGAAGAATGAGGCAGCATCTGTGGAGGATGCGCCGCAACAAAGAATCAATAGGCCATGCAGATCTATGAAGATCTGAGTGAGGAGCCCTGCATGAGATGAGTAGATTCACTAAAGAGTCTGTAGTTGAACAATGCCAGCTGGTGCAAGAAGGCTGGCAGCCAAGCTTATCTGTCATATATATCATCGAGCTCTGTCAGTGACTGTCAAAGTTACCACTGTGTTTATTATTTTTGCACAATCAGTTCATTTCAAGCAGCAATGGGGAGCATTTGCAACATCTTCCAGGGTGCTGTCCAGGTTTGTATCGATACCTCACAGTTGCAATCTTCAGGCGAGTCAGAGAACTCATGCAATTTGGGATGACTGCAAGGCAGCAGTATTATAGGACTCTACGGGGGGAAAATTCAGTTGATTTGCACTCCCCCGTTAGCGCCCTCTAATGGGGTGTAAAGCAACTAGCGCCCAGGCGTGGTGCCGCTAACGCCTCCCGCGAAATTCAGCGGGAAGTTAGCGGCGGCGGTAACTGTTAGTGCCCCGTGTCGCTGTGCCTCCGGCACTGTGGCACGTAGCGCCGTGATATTCACTTGCAGCACCCCAAGAGGGAGGCGGGGCGCTTCCAGTAGCGCCCTGCCTCCCTCTTGGGGCACTACCAGTGAATTTTGGGCGCGGGGGCACTAACATTTTCAGGGCGCTAAAAGTAGCGCCCTGGTGAACTTAGCGCCCCAAAAGGGGCGCGACCCAATTTTGCCCCCTACATATTTATCAGCTTGCTGGATTCCTCAAAGTTCAGGGTATAATAGCTGGAACCCAAGTGGCATTGCAAACACCAACAATTAACCCTTTGATCTTTCCAAACAGAAAGGGATACCACTCGCTTAATGTGCAAATAGTCTGTGAACGGCTCCAAAGCATTCTGCAGGTGAATTGTAAATTTGTAGGCAGTTGTCATGGCACATTTTTGCTCTGAAATTCCAGACACCCTGATCTATTCAACAAAGACGATCAAATATAAGGATGGCTGTTTAGGAAATAATGCTTAACTCTTGCTTCCATGATTCATAGCCCTGTGAGTGGCAAGAACAGCAGCTGAAGAGTGCTCCAACAAGATCCATTCATCAGCTTGAGTGGTCATTGAGAAAACGATTGGGGTCCTGAAGGGTAGGTTTCATTGCCTAGACAGATCAGGAGGGGGCACCACAATATGCTTCTGAGGATGTCTTACACATGGTGGCAGCTTGCTGTGAGCTTGACAACTTCGCAATTCAGAAAGGATTGGACAGGAAGCTCCCAGGAGGAGGCGGCCCACGTTGCTTTGGAGGCTAAGAAGCATGAAATGCAGGCTCATGACAAGTTTTATTCAGAGGATTCTTCTTTGCTGGCTGTAAAGAAAAGAGGGCATGAGCTAAGAATGGGTGTGCAAAACCCTGAGAGATTGAGAAGACAGTGAACGGTAAGGAATTTTCTACTCACTTACTGTTTTAGAGGGCTGCTAACTCTAACCTTCAAACTGCACAGGCCTATTGATTTCCCACACCGAGAGCTCAATGACCTGCTCCTCTTCATTTCTGACCATCCATGGAGTGCCTGTGGCCCATCAATCTCTCTCTAATGACTTCAGATGGACTCCCCAATTTAAACAAGATACAGTAATCCCTCCCCAACCGCGGGGGAGACGTCCCTGAAAACCCCCGTGGTTGGTAAAACCGCGGTTGGCAAATAACACAATAAAAAAGAATATAAAAGCAATAAAATCATGTTATTTACCGTAATCCTAAATTAAAAACCGCGTATACGCAAAATTCACTGCCGCGGCTGGCAAAAGTTGTCGCAGAGAGGAAACCGTGTATACTTGAAATCCGCGTATGGCAAAACCGCGATTGGGGCGGGATTCCTGTACACTAAAGAAAATACATTTCAAACTTTGTCTGGAACAAAGGAAATTTAAATATGTGCCACGCAAACTCAAAGAGCTGCCCATCAAACATATATACAAAAAAACCTCACAAACCACTTGTATTGAATGGTTTGGCCCCTTCCTTGGACATCTGAAGCAGACATAACATCCATATTCTGGGGCTCTGTGTACCACAAAGGTGAGTGTACCTGGTTTTTAACTCAATATGTACCGTGGTAGAAAGAAGGAGATCAATATCACGATACATCATGGACAAAAATGTTTCATGTCACAGAGAGTATTGACTTTCATGATTTAGTGCTAGTGGTTGTGCACCATCAGCATTGTGCCCAGAAGTCTAAACGGCAGCAAGGGTTTGGTTAATCCCCCTATGAACTCTGGGAAAGCCAGCAGTTCTGTAGAATTCTGTTGCCTTCACACGTTGTGATGTATAAGCTCAGCAATATAGTTCGTTCTCCCTGTTAAGCTGATAGCAACATCCTTAATTGGTGTTTTACTAGCATTGTGTGTTTTAATGTATATAATCCATCTCCCAGTGCCAGCAATTGGGAACTGTGGGCTAAGCTGCACTTTGATTATGTTGCTTCTCTCTTACAGTTACTGCCACCATAATCCTTTCTCCGAGTATCTTGTAGGTCCAATGCGCTGTGCCAGCATGGTCTGTGTAAACTCCAAAGCGGTCTCTTAATACTCAAACCCTGAGTTTGGCACTGACTTTGTTTGTTGCATGTGTACCATGAACATTCAAATTGATATAACTTTAATAATGAACGATGATATTTAAAGACTTTGGCCTAGAAATTTGGATATACAGCTCTGGTTTTTCAGGTGTTAATCAGCCGACTAAGGTAGCAATAAATCAGGCTGGAAGGGCACACACATTTCCATCTGGAGGTGCGCCGCTCGCCATACTGGTGAAGGCGGATGCGCTGGCGGCAGGAGCGCACGTCGAGAGTATTTAACAGAACAACAATTAATTTAAATTAGGGTCCTGCACTTTTTGCAGGTCCAGATCCCAATTTTTGAACTCGCACGGCACAACGAGGCAGGGAGACCCCCTTACCAGTGCGATTTAAAGGGATCATGCAGCGCGTGCAGGTTAATTGCTGGTTTCTCATTTCAGGCTGCCGCTTTACATCTGGCCATTTTTGGGTGTGTTTTATCTCTCTAGAAAGTTCACGTTGTTTAGACAGAGCAAAATTTTGCTGATCTTGCACTTTTTTTTGGCTGTCTCGCAGCTAGTTTTGCTGCGGCTATGGGTGCACTGTTAGGGCTGCTTTCAGGGCTGGAGGACAAAGGGAGCAGCATGGAAGACACCAGAGAGCTGGAGCAGCTGCCACACGAGGGAGGAGGAGTAGGCCACTGCACAGGAGACTAATGTCCACAGCGGGTATTCAGGGAGCTTTGCTCTGACATTAACTTTACTCAGGAGCAATGTCTCAGGCACCTTCAGTTCACCAAGGAGGCTGTCATCGAGATATTTCACCCGCTACACCCACAACTCGAGCTTTGTGCACTGTCAATGACATTGTGGCCCTTAACATTTCTGGTGGAGTATTGCAGTACACCCCTGAGCAGGTATCCAGATTTGTGCTCCTCTGTTGCATGCTAGACTGCTTAGCCATCATGATGGTCAAGCCTTTACCACTACCTGGGCAGCAACAAGTGCAGGAGGAGTTGGGGCAGGAATAGGGGGAGGAGCAGAAGCAGGAAGAGGAGAAGGAGCAGGAGGAGGAGAGACAGCGTCAAGCAGTGCCACTCCATGCCAGAGCTCTCAGAGAGCAGCTCATCGAGGAGCCCTGCCATAACCAATACACCAACAGTCCCACAGTCCTTTCCACCTTCCTTGCAACCACCATCCGACTGCCTTCCTTCAGTTCAGATTCATTGGTCTTGCCATTACTTCACTGCAAACAGTAACACCAACACCAAATTCAGAACAAAAAACAAATTTATCAATCACACTTCAGATGGCCATGGAGAACGATCTCGAGCAGCTCTGGGCCTAGAAGCAGCATGCAGCATCTCAGCATGTGCTGAAGCTGTCTGGCCCGGCTGAAGCATGCAGCATCTCGGCATGAAGTGGAGCTGTCTTGCTAGACAGCAGCATGCAGCATCTTGGCATGGGATGGAGTGGTCTGGCCCAGATGGTTATGTGGCACTAACAAGGCCATTGGTGCAGTGGGTGGTGGGAGAGCAGGCTTGCTGTCATCCCACGAGAGGACAGCAAGTAACTCTCCCAATAGCCAAGGCGACTGGGAGGGCTCCTCAGCAATCCTACGGCTTTGCGTGAGAACAGAGTGCAGGAGTGATGCGCTGCTTTGGAGGCCCCTGTCAACATTGACCCCCTAGAGCCAAGTTGGCAGCCGTCTGAGGTTGCATGGTAGCAATGTAAGCTGCCATAGCAGCTATCTGAGCTGTCAACAGAGGCTGCATTATAGTGGGTGCCACTGTGTGGTTAAAGAAATTGACTGCTTGGCCCATGTGGGACAGAATGTTCTCCATGCCCTGCGCAAAGCCTTCAGACAAGTTGGAGCTGGTCTCCTCCATGCTCCATGACATTGTGCACAAGCTGTATGGCAAGCTACCCACTGCACCTAGCATTTCCTGGTAGATGCTCATCAGCATTCTTCAGTAGCCTGGACCCTCAAATTCAGCATCTGCAGCAGAACTAATATGTGACCTTGCCCTCTGGCGAACTGGCACCTGTGGCATCCAATCCCCCTGCCCTAGCTCCTGCATACTTGGGCATCAGTGTGTCACCATATCCTCTAACCTAGCCTCTATAGTCTACGTGGTGCCAGTATCTGAGCTAGTGCTTGCGAGAGTCAGATAGAGCATCATCCTGAAGGCTTGCCTCTACCTCCACTGCCACAGGAGCTTCTACATTCTCAGCACCTGAAATAAAATAGAGGAACAAGGGTTAGTTTGTGGTGTGAAGAGGGAGCGGAGAGAGAGAGAAGTGGGTGGTGAAAGCATCTGTAGCTGGCCATGCAGAGTGTGTGGGGTGATCGATGTCAGAAGGGTCAAAGAGGATTAGATATGAAGAAACCCTGCCAGACGTCTCCTCCAGTATTGCCAGGTGCCAGGGCATTGAATCTGCCCTTGCCCATGCTGGCAAGCACGCTTTCTTTGAGGGAGGAGAGGCTCTGCAGGCTGGCTGTTCCTCTGGTGGCAGCCTGTTGCCTGGTGTTGTGTGCCGCCTTATCCTACAAGAAAGAAGGGAACATGTTAGTGAGAGTCTTGTGAGGTGTTTGGAGAATGGGCCTCACGCTGGAATAACTGCTGGCCTGTGTGTAAGATGTAAGCTGTGGGTAAGTGAGGGGTGTAATAGTGGTGAGTGTATAAGGAGGTGTGGTGCAATGCGTTGCAGTGATTATAGGAGAATAAAGGGAAGCGGGAGAAGGGAGTCATGAGTGCTGTGAGTCTTGTGATTAGTAGGTCTGTTTGTGGTTCAGCTGTGGTTAAAAGAGCAGTATTCTACCTTGATGACTCTAGTGAGATCATTGAATTTCTTCTGGCATTGTGGCCATGTCCTGGGATCTACTCTCCTGGCATTCACATACTCTCCAATCTCTTCCCACTGATGGCAGAGTTAATGCCTCAAGGGCTTCTTGCCCTTTCGGGCGGGGGGCTGGGGAAGAGGGTGTCCCTCCTCCTGTTCACTGCCTGCCCCAGGGCCTCCAAGGTAGCATCAAAAAATCTTGGTGTCCTCTCAGTACTTGCTTCAGCCATATCTCTCCTTCCAGAAGTGTTTCCCTGATGCCTGCAGCCAGAATACAACTCCACTTTAAGAGGTGCTGGCTGCCTTTAAGTGGCATCGTAGGCGCCCAATATCTGGTCCTTCCCCTACAGGCCTGCAGCCAATCAGTAGAACGTGTAGTGCTAATTTGATAATGATCAGGCAGTACACATATTACGTGATTCAGAACAGATCTAGCAGCTCAAAACTGGGCATCCATGAGGCGCTGTGGGCCATCAGCAGCAGCAGAATTGTATTCCACCACAATCTGTAACCTCATGGCCCAGCATATCCCTCATTCTACCACTACTATCAAGCTAGGGGACAAACCACTCAATAGGAGTGTAGAAGAGCATGCCAGGAGCAGCACCGGACGTACCTAAAAATGAGGTGCCAACCTGGGAACTGCAACACAGGACTACATGCATGCTAAAAAGCAGAAGTAGCATGCTATAGACAGGGCTAAGCGATCCCACAATCAACGGATCAGATCAAAGTTCTGCAGTCCTGCCACATCCAGTCGTGAATGGTGGTGGACCATTAAACAACTAACGGGAGGAGGAGGCTCCATGAATATCCCCATCCTCAATGATGGTGGAGCCCAGCACGTGAGTGCAACAGACAAGACTGAAGCGTTTGCAACCATCTTCAGCCAGAAGTGCCGAGTGGATGATCCATATCGGCTTACTCCTGAGGTCCCCACCATTACAGAAGCCAGTCTTCAGCCAATTTGATTCACTCCACGTGATATCAAGAAATGGCTGAGCGCACTGGATACAGCAAAGGCTATGAGCCCCGACAAAGAGTGCCAGAACTAGCCGCGTCTCTAGCCAAGCTGTTCCAGCACAGCTACAACACTGGCATCTATCCGACAATGCGGAAAATCGCCCAGGTACGTCCTGTCCATAAAAAGTAGGACAAATCCAATCTGGCCAATTACCACCCCATCAGTCTACTCTCAATCATCAGCAAAGTGATGGAAGGTGTCATCGACAGTGCTATCAAGCGGCACTTACTCACCAATAACCTGCTCACTGATGCCCAGTTTGGGTTCCTCCAAGACCACTCGGCTCCCGACCTCATTACAGCCTTGGTCCAAACATGGACAAAGCAGCTGAATTCCAGAGGTGAGGTGAGAATGACTGCCTTTGACATGAAGGCAGCATTTGACCATGTGTGACATCAAGGAGCCCTAGTAAAATTGAAGTCAATGGGAATCGGGGGGAAACCGTTCCACTGGCTGGAGTCATACCTAACAGAAAGGAAGATGGTTGTGGTGGTTGAAGGTCAATTATCACAGCCCCAGGACATCGATGCAGGAGTTCCTCAGAGCAGTGTCCTAGGCCCAACCATCATCATCAATTACCTTCCCTCCAACATAAGGTCAGATGTGGGGATGTTTGCTGATGACTGTGCAGTGTTCAGTGCCATTTGCAACTCCTCAGATAATGAAGCAGTTGATACCCACATGCAACAAGACCTGGACGATGTTCAGGCTTGGGCTGATAAGTGGCAGGTAACATTTGCGCCACAGAAGTGCCAGGAAATGGTTATCTCCAACAAGCGAGAGTCTAACCACCACCCTTGACATTCAACGGCATTACCATCGCCGAATCCCCCACCATCAACATCCTGGGGGTCACCATTGACCAGAAACTTAACTGGACCAGCCACATAAATACTGTGGCAACAAGAGCAGGTCAGAGCCTAGGTATTCTGCGGCGAGTGTCTCACCTCCTGACTCACCAAAGCCTTTCCGCCATCTACAAGGCACAAGTAAGGAGTGTGATGGAATACTCTCTGTGTGCCTGGATGAGTGCAGCTCCAACAACACTAAAGAAGCTCGACACCATCCAGGACAAAGCAGCCCGCTTGATTGGCACCCCATCCACCACCTTAAACATTCACTCCCTCCACCACTGGCATACCGTGGCTGCAGTGTGTACCATCTACAAGATGCACTGCAGCAAATCGCCAAGGCTTCTTCGGCAGCACCTCCCAAACCCGCGACCTCTTCCACCTAGAAGGACAAGGGCAGCAGGCGCATGGGAACACCACCACCTCCAAATTCCCATCCAAGTCACACACCATCCTGACTTAGAAGTATATCGCCGATCCTTCATCGTCGCTGGGTCAAAATCCTGGAACTCCCTCCCTAACAGCACTGTGGGAGTACCTTCACCACACGGACTGCAGCGGTTCAAGAAGACTATTCACACCACCTTCTCAAGGGCAGCTAGGGATAGGCAATAAATGCTGGCCTTGCCAGCGATGCCCACATCCCATAAACGAATTAAAAAAAAGTCAATTGCAATAGGTTTGTGCAGTGCGCGCCGCACCCCCTGCTGACCATATCTGGGCTCGAATGGATTCCGAGGCCTTTTGAGTATTTTGTATTGTAAATGTAATTGATTGCAATGGATAAACAGTGATTACAAGTATACCTTTTCCAATCGTGTGCTCCCACTGTGTGAGTCAGAATTGTGTGAGTCAGAAGGTTGTGGGTTCAAGTCCCACTCCAAAGACTTGAGCACAAAAATCTAGGCTGATACTCCAGTGCAGTGCTGAGGGACTGCTGCACTGTTAGAGGTGTCATCTTTCAGATGAGATGTTAAACGTTAACCTGCTCCCTCAGGCGGACATAAAATATCTTATGGTACTATTTTGAAGAAGAGCAGGGGTGTTATCCCCAGTGTCCTGGCCAATATTTATCCCTCAATTAACATCTAAAACAGATTATCTGGTCATTATCACATTGCTGTTTGTGGGAGCTTGCTGTGCGCAAATTGGCTGCCGCGTTTCCTACATTACAACAGTGACTACGCTCCAAAAGTCATTCATTGGCTGTAAAACGCTTTGGGACGTCCGGTGGTCGTGAAAGGCGCTATATAAATGCAATTTCTCTCTTTCCTTTAATGTTAGACCCACATTATCTTCCATTGCAGGGGATTGGGGTTTCTTTCAGCCTGTGGCCATCTCCAACAATCATGTTGCTAACAAGAATTGTACTGCAAAGTTTTATCTAGAAACAACGCATTTTAGAGAACTTACAAAAAGGTCAAGGTTTTCCAGAATCGTCAAAGCTATTAAAACAAGTATGGCATAAATGTAGAATGGAGTTATTTCAAAAGGTGAGATTAACATTTATACAAGATTCAGGTTTATTTGTAACATTTACACACTGTAATAGGTTAACGAGTCTTAAAAAAACCTGGCCTGGGATTTGGGAGAAAGGCGCTATATAAATGCAAGTCTTTCTTTTTGTTCTTTTTTGTCTCGCCAGGAGTGCATATCATGAAGTTGCATTCATGTGGCAAACTTTTCATTAGTGTTAATGAGCAGCAAGTCATGGGCTGTATGTACGTGGTTTGACAATACGCACTCCTGGTAGCTGAGAATCCAGGTCAGAAGCGCACAAGCAGAGACAGTTTTCCATTAACTCTAAAGCCAGCTGGTGTTATTCTTAATCATGGCTAATGGCCCTACAACTAGACAGCCAGTTCAGCAAAAGACTTCTGCCAATTGATATATGTTAAGTATTGGAAATAATTTGATTTTTTTTGAATAATTGTAATATTTGCCGGCAACATAAGCTCAAACAACTACACACTGGCAATTTAACTTGTCATTCTGTATTGTAAGATGTCAAAAGCATGGATTATTTGGAATATTGAATATCTTGGCGCATTATTGAAATTCTGCTCAAATTCCAACAGAGGCAGATTGTTGGGTCACTGTCAAAAGGAGCCCTGAAGTGTTGCCATCCAATGCCATTTCTGATGTATGAGTGTTTAATGTTGTCACTGGATGCAAATTAGATATTCCTTTCTCCAGCACCATTATTCATCACTTTAATCAGTTCCAAAGATATGCAAACTGAATTGTAATTTATTTGAATCTTCATTCATTCATATATATTCAATGTAAATTCCATGTGCCTGTGTTGAATTTTACTAAACACCATAATCCTGTTTATGCTTCGCACTTTTTAGTTGCTTTCTGGATATGGGCAATGCTGGCAAGGCCACATTTATTACAGCCCCGGAAGTGAGTGGCTTTCTCGGCATTAAAAGGAAAAAAGGTGGCGAAATTGGGTGCCTTTGCGCCTCCCGTTCGTGCCCCCGGGGGCGCTAACAGGGCACAAATGACTTTGCGACCGGGCGCGGTGCTGACATCGACTCCCACCATATTCGGCGGGAGTTTTGCGGTGGTGCTACGGCGTTGCGCCCCGATCTCCTTCGCCCACAGATTGCGACGTCATCGCCGTGTGCATCGCCCCAGAACCAAAACAGACTTCCACCCCCTGCAGCAGCGTCGGTCGAAAACACCGACAGCTGCAGGAAGCGTGCATCGGGCAGCTGGCCGCCTCGGGGGCGATGATTAAAGGTGAGGTGGCCGAGGTAAGTAAAAAAAAAACTTAGCTTTCTTGTTCCAGTTTTTTTCGCGGGTTCCTGCCCACGATCGATCAAGCAGAGTGCCGGGCTGATCGTGCGGGATCACGGTTGCCTTGGTGGTCCAGGTAGGTACTTTTTATATTGCAGAGCCTGCAGCGATGGCCTTTCCCATGAAGTGAGGGAAGTAGCCTTTGAACGCGGCAGCACTGCTCAGCCCAGTGTGTAGCGCTGCTGAAGTCTCCACCCCGCCTGCTGCCGATTGCTTGATTTAGCGCCCCACTTCCTTCTTGGAGTGCAAACGGCGAATTTTTCAAAAGTTTGAAATCGTTATCGCCATCTTTTCAAGATTATCGCCCCAAACGGGGTGATTGTTAATTTCTCCCCCTTGCATTTATATAGCGCCTTTCATGACCACTGGACGTTCCAAAGAGCTTTACAGCCAATGAAGTATTTTTTGAAGTGTAATCACTGTTGTAATGTAGGAAACGCAGTAGCCAATTTGCACACAGCAAGCTCCCACAAACAGCAATGAGATAATCAGTTTTTTTAGTGATGTCGATTGAGGGATAAATATTGTCCAGGACACCAGGGATAATTTCCCTGCTTTTCTTTGAAATAGTGCCATGGGATCTTTTACATCCACCTGAGAGAGCAGTCAGGGACTTGGTTTAACATCTCATCCGAAAGACAGCACCTCCAACATGTGCAGCACTCCCTCAGTACTGCACTGGAGTGTCAGCCTAGATTTTTGTGCTCAAGTCTCCAGAGTGGGATTTGAACCTACAACCTTCACTAACGTCAGAGGTGAGGGTGCTACCAACTGAGCCACAGCAGACTATTACATATATCGATCATACTGAGTAGGCACATTCCCTTTCCATTTGGGCTTTTAAGACAAAACAGCAACTCTCATGCTTTTTTTTTTCTACAGGTTACCAGGTTTAAATAACTCATTTTTGAAAAATGCCATGGTTAGTAATTGGTTGGGAGCTTGGAGACAGAGAGTAGGGATAAAGGGAACATTCTCTAATTGGTGGGATGCGACAAACGGTCATCCTCAGGTATCTCTACTGGGGCCTCAGCTTGTCACCATATATATTAATGACTTAGATGAAAGAATAGAGAGTTGTATATCCAAGTTTGTAGCTGACACTAAGTTAGGAGGGACAGTAAGTTGTGTAGATGGCAGCAGGAAGTTACAAAGGGACATGGACAGACTAAGTGAGCGGGCAAAACTATGACAGATGGAGTTCGATGCGGGGAAGTGTGAGGTCATCCACTTTGAATATGAGAAAGACAAATCAGAATATTTTCTTAATGATGAAAGACTAGGTGCTTTGGAGGAGCAAAGGGATTTGGGTGTCTATATTCACAGATAACTAAAAGCTAGTGCACAGTTAGAAAAAGGATAATGGGCTGTTTGCCTTGATCTCAAGGGGGTTGGAATACAAAAGTGAAGAAGTTATACTTCAGTTGCACAGAGCTATCTGGAGTACTGCATTCAGTTTCGGGCACTGAACCTTAGGAAAGATATATTGGCCTTGTAGTGGGTGCAGCACCAGAATGATAATAGGGTTTAAAGGGTTAAGTTATGAGGACAGCCTGCATAAACTTGGTTGGTATTCCCTTGAGTTTAGAAGGTTGCGGTGTGATCTAATCGAGGTGTTTAAAATAAAAAAAGAGATTCAATAGAGTAGATACACAGAAACTATTTCTTCTGATGGGGAAATCCAGAACGAAAGAGCAGAATCTTAACATTAGAGCTAGACCATTGATCCAAAGAATTTGGATCACAGGTCACACACAGATTACCCAAAGGGTCTGAGGAGTCATAGGTCACTTTATTAAGGAGCGGCAGTTTAAGTTAAGTACAGCATGCAACAGTAGACATACAACCCGTAATATATGAGAATGGTTTACCGGCCCCGGAATGGACGGACATACGGACGGAGGTTGAGGCAGAACGGTGGTCTCGGATCCCTGCAGCCTGTGGCAGTGGTCTCTTCCTCTTTGGTCGTCTCCTGAGTTGGCTGAGGTGTTAAGCCGAAGCTTGCATGGAATCCACCTCAGAGGTTAAACTTGACCAGGGTGTTAAGCCGAAGCTAGCATGCATCCACCCCGGGGAAGCTATTCCCCCTTTCTGCCTGCCTTTCCCTCCTGGCTGCCCGTTTATATACCTTATTTTAGGGTCTGGTGGATACCTCACGTCAATTACTTGTTTTAATCACTTTTACCCATTTAATTGTCCATTTACAGTGGAATATGCACCTGCAGCACATCCTTCCCAGTCTTACGAGGCCATCCCTTTGCTTATCTCTTGTTTGGACATCTTGCACTTTCTCCTAGACATCTTGATAATCTTACTCAACCCCTTATCAGCCCTAGTTATGCCCGCTCGAAGGCCTGTTTTGTGTTATGACCTTGCAATGACCTCAGCTCTTTGTACAACAGCTGTATCAGCAGCTTATCCTGGCTGCTCAGCTCGAATGAGCTTAATTGTTTTATAAAGCCATTATTTCTTATAATTCACAATTTCTTCCAATTCACGATTTCTTACAATCAGGAAGCACTTTTTTTTTACACAAAGGGTGGTGAAAATCTGGACTCTCTCCCCCAAAAGGTTGTAGATGCTGGAATAATTGGAATTTTCACGATTGAAATTGATAGACTTTTGTTAGGTTAGGTCAGGATATTTAGGGACATGGAGCAAAGGTGGGTAAATGGAGTTGAGGTACAGATCTGCCATGATCTAATTGAATGGCAGATCAGGCTTGAGTGGCTGAAAGGCCTGCTCTTCCTCCTATGTTCCTATGGTTGGATCATGAACTCACAACCTCTGGACTGGTTGCTGGTCCAGTACCATATCCATTACATGATCGTACCTGCATAGGGGTGTTGTTACCTTATTTACCTATTCATAACAAACTAAGAACTATTTTTATAATGTTGAAGCCTGAGTCATTCTGGGAATGGTAGTGGAGGTGAAACAAGTAAAGAGATCTGTCACTAGATTGTGTAATATTATTTTATGTAGCAGAAATCTATCTGTGATTCTAATACTTCCTTTATAGTTCAGAATCACTTCTATTTGAAACAATTCTGCAATGGTCTGGAGTTCCAGGTGCTGTGGAGTCTGCTTCATTTATGGCGTGGAACTGAGTCCACAGAATGCACAATGGAGAAAAAGCATGCCACGTGCAAGCTGGCACCTGAGCAGACGCTTAGGGCTGGATTTTGTCCTGGGGTCGGGTTAGGGTTGTGTAATCCGCATTTCGTGTTTCCCCCCCGACTCCAGATTAACGTGGATGAATGATGCAATTTTCACTTAATTGGGCAATTGAGTTCAAGCATGTGGGAACCCATGAACCAATTAGTGGTTTCAGTCTGAAAGTCGCCTCTGATGATGTCATCATTGCTGACTGCCTAGTCTCAGAGACTGTTGGTGAGAGAGGACCTGCCTGGCTTGCTTTTGATGTGAGTGGACCTGGATGCAAAATATGGGGGGGGGGGAGGGGGGTGGTGGTGTGTGTGTGTGTGTGTGTGTGTGTGTGTGAGAGAGAGAGAGAGAGAGAGAGAGAGAATTTTTTTGCATCCAAGTCCTCTCACAGCAAAGGCCAGGCAGTCTCTGAACACATTCAATGCAGCAGCGGCGACTTTCAGACTTAATACTACTACAACCTTCATCACATCTCCGTCGTAATAGTGGACCTGCAGCTGATAGTCAGCTGTCCACTTGTGCTCCCGCCAGGTTTCACTGGAGTGTTTCACACCAGGCGTACTTCACGTCAGAAAAGGGTTAAACTAGCTAAAACGTTTCAAAATGGCATTACAGAGCCAATTTAGAGCTTGTTAAGGGCTTTAATGGCCTCTCCCGCCTCTTGGAGGCGGGACAGAGTCGGGAACCCCGCGATTGATTTTGTCAAAATTGCGTGGAGGCGGGATGGAGTCGGGATGGGGTCGGAAACCCCGACCCCGCAAATTTAACCCCCCACACGCCTCCAAACCCGACTCCATGGGTCATTCAAAATCCAGCCCTTAAAGTTTGCAATTGCAATTTTCACTTACTGGCCACGAGCCTTCCCCCGATGTTGAGAAAAAAACCTTAAAAGCCAGTGACACAAGAACCACAGGCAGGCTGGAGCACTCAGGCCACCCTCAGGCAGAAACAGGGTGGTCAGAAACATGGTGATCAGAAACATGGTGGTCACCAGCACAAGCTGCACGTTTATTTCCAAAGGAAATGAGGTGCTTTCCTGTTCCTCTGCAGCAGAGACACTGCCTCGTTTATTTACAGAGCTATCACTGAGAGCAGGCCTGCCATTGGCAGTGACATGGTAACATAAAAAGGCCATTAGGAGTCTTTGGGAAAAGCAGTGGTAATTAGGGTCGGGAACTATGCTTAGGTCCTTTTCAGATCCCTACGCTTAAAACAGCTACAGATACAGATAAGCACCAACTACAATAAACTGTGAAATGTAAGGAGGATGTAACCTCGTTTATGCATTCAAGGGAGGAATTCTGCTTGGTTAAGCAAATGTTATTTTGTGTTGTGATGATCAATCACATATTCGTGCAGTGTAGAAGACATCTTGCAGGAACACTCTGTGCTATAGTGTTGCAAATTAACTCGTTCAGTGTACTGAGTTTAATCTACAGCTTGTAGTACTGTGAATGTGTTACTGAGTTGAGTCTTTTGAACCATGAATTTTGGGGGAAAAATGCAAATTCCTGCTTAAAGGAAAATTAAAAGTTGTGTTTTTACTTCCCCTCCTGTCTTTCCCTGCCCCTACACTTGCTTAAAAACCTGTTCCATCTCCAACTTTTTCCAGTTCTGACGAAGGATCATCGACCTGAAACGTTAACTCTGTTTCGCTCTCCACAGATGCTGCCTGACCTGCTGAGTATTTCCAGCATTTTCTGTGTTTTTACCTTTTTGCCTGTTGCTGTTTTAGTGTACAGTCTCGTATGGAAGAAAACCGCATCAAATCATAATACAAAATTCAGAGAGTTGCATTGATGTAACTGAAGGGATTTCTTAATAGTTACTGAGAGTACAGAACAGTTGTTCATCATGGAACATGCACTCATTTTACATGACTGTTGTTAATAGAATGTTCCCCAAGCTACTGGTGTGAAAATATGTATGTATTTCAGAACATGTATAATAAGTTTGTTTTTTATTTAGAATTTAAAACATGCTAGTTGATTTCCTGTGGACTTGCAGATGGGGACTGAACATTAAATGCAGTATTTAGGTCAAGCAGGGTTAGAGCGCGGGAGTATAATTTGACCCAGGCAAGGGAGGGGCAAAAGGGGAGGAGGGAACAGTTAAGGAAAAAGGGGAAGAGGTGGGGGAGAGGCAGAGGGAGGGATGGGGAGAGCAAGAGGAGAGGGAAGAGAGGAGAAGGGAGATGGGGTGTAGAGGAGGGAAGAGCGAGGAGGGGAGAGGGAGATAGGGAGAGAGGAGGGGAGCAAACGAGAAGGCTGGAGAGGGAAAGGGAGGGTGAAGATGGAAGAGTGGAGGGACGGGGATAGGAGGTGAGGGAGAAGAGAAAATGAGAGGGCAGGGTAGGAGGAGAAGAGGAGGTGGAGGAGGGTGTATTGACAATGGAGAGGGGGACTGATAAGCAAAGACAGGGAAACTACCTCAGCAGGAATGGAGCGAGGGTGGAATATGGCAAACTGGCCTAGAAATTCGATGGTGCCGCATCCATTTTTCAGGCGCTAAACAGGTGCCTGGGCCTCCCATATAGTGGGCAGGAAGCACGTACTCATTTCCAGCCGGTAGCGTGCCGCCAGCCACGTTGGTCGGGCTTCTCTGGCCGATAGCTCCAGTGATCTCCAGAAATTTTGTCTAGACAGGCAAGAGATAGGCATTAACCAGAATGTATCAGGAGTAACTAGGGGTAGGATTTTTAATGTAGATGTGCAATCTCTTCCCCTTCACCCCCCAGAAAACTCTAGCTCCCATCACATCCGAAGAGTTCTAAACATGCTCCACCTTGGAAGGTCTGTGTCTATGTATTCCCGTAACCTTGGAAATAGCTGAGTGAGAGCCGCAGGCAGAAAAACAATCAAGCTGTCTCCCACACCTTAGTGCAAGGATCAAGTGTTGTGCCCTGTTTGTGCCTTGCCAGTGATCAAGCACTGCCCCCCAAGGATTGGATGCTATCTCCCACTTCCAATTGCATTGCCAGTGATTAGATATTGGACCCTCCATCAGTGCATTATCATGGATTGAATGCTGCCTACCCCTCCTCTCATGGTACCCCATAGTGGCTGGAAGGACAACTGTGAAGTCATAGGAGGAGGTCTCCACCCTTCCTTTAAGACAGACAGGGTATATGGAAATGTTGAGGAAACTGAAGAAAAATAAATTTCTGGGACAAAATTGGGGAGGATAACTCCGCCTCTGCTTCTATTCGGCACAGGCACGATGGGCCGAATGGCCTCCTTCTGTGCTGTACAATTCTATGGTATTCACTGTGTGTGTTCTCTTGCTCATTCTTCTTGCAGCTGTTTTACCGAGAATAATTGAATAATGGGCACTCGCATCAGCACAAACGGAGCATGTTAAACAATGCTACATCACTCCTGCTGGCAGGGTTATGCCCATAACAGGAGTGTTCCTGTCTGCTTCAAAACTGCACACATATGTAGGCTGCCAGGGCCTACACATTGGTGCTCAGTTTTGCTTTGTCAGCTGCACAAATTGAAATCTTGCACCATTTCTCTGGGAAGGTATAACTTGACTGGCACAAATGAAGCAGCATTGCTTCATGGACTTTAAGGGAGAATAGCTGCCATTATACAGGCTATCTGTGATAGGTGTGATGGATATCCCCAGATAGGCAAAGCCCTTGTCAGCCCAATCAAATGGAAAGATAAATTGCGAGTTAACTGAGGATATCAATCAGGGAGACGTGGCTTCACTTCTATCATATCACGTCATAATTGGCTGTGTAACCTGATAGAGCTCCATATGCTGGATCACTTTCGATAGTGAACGGACAGCAACCACTGAGTTTGTGATGTATGGCGGACACCATCTGCATACGGTGAGATTTTAAGCATTGCGGCTGATATGTCGGCTCCCCAGATATTTGGGTTCCGCCTTGCTGCTGCAGCTAATAGTTCGATCACAAGCTGAAAGAGAGAGGCTGACAGAGGTCATCCCTGCCTGCTTCCCGAATGAACTGCTGTTGTCTGGGAATCAATATTATTTACTTTGACTGCTGTCCTTGGGTAGGGTTAGCCGCTTTTATCATTTTAAAATAGTCCAAGATCATATATTTTCTGAGGGTAGCAAAGGAAACAGACCAGCTCCTACTGAACTCCCCCTTAATGTGATCTAGCGGGGGGCAGTTCTAATATACTTTTTTGTATAGATTTCAAAGACCCTGTTTGAATCACAAGTGAACAGCAGGCCTTGAGTATATATTATAAGGAATGGTAGTCCTATGGAGAGACCCTAATGAATCATGTTCACTGTTGTTTTTACAGGAATACTGGGTGCGTTAAGGGCAACTTACAATGAAGATTGAATAGAGGTTAAATTCTTCTTTAAAAAAGGGAGTACGCCTGTTTTTCTCCAAAATTGACAACCTTTTAACAAAATCTTGGGAACACATCGCTTTCTGAGAATGTGGTTCGGTTAGCGGTTCATTCATCACATAGAAAACAAGACATTGTCTGTCTCCTGAGGAATTTCACCATGTACTCAACCCTTTTCAATCTTTTAGTGCAGGGCTAAATTAAAGGAATGATGTGTACGTCCTTCTACATCAGCTAGCTGCAGCTTTTAGTCAGTTTTCTAAAATAGAAATTGTGATGAGAAGACTTCACGTGAGCCAGCCCTGCATATATCCATTTTAATTAAATTAATGCTTTGGATGGCTTAAGAAATTCTGCAGTGAGAAGAGGCCTTTTGGCCCATCAAGTCCACTTCATCCATGGTCCTTGAATGATTATTCAACTTATCATCTATCCCATGAGCATTAACCTTCCCTACTAGTCTCACATAAGGAACTTTGTCAAACGCCTGTTGAAAATTCATCCATCGTTAACTTCTAAAATTATGATGAAGCGCTTTGATATCTGTGCTCTTCAATGTTAATTTGAAGCATTCTGTGGAATACTTTCAGGATTTTTTTTCACCCATTATGCTTACCCGTCTATAATGGTCAGTTTGTGCCTTGCTCCGCTTTGAAATATTGGAAATACATTTGCTGTCATCCAGTCCTTAGATATTACTCCAATAGTTATGGAGCATAGAGCGTGGGATTCCCTTACAGTGCATCGGCTTTGAAGTGTCTCAAAATGGTTCACATACTGAATAACTTTGGAGTGCAATGAATGTTATGATGGAGACCAGCATAGCAGCCAATCTGCACCAGCAACATTCACAAACAGCAGTGGGATGAGTGATTGATTATGCTTTTAGGTGGTAGTGATTAGATGATTAAATGTTGTCCCATTTTTGAATAAGAGTATAGTTATAGAATCTTTAACATCCACCAAAACAGGCAGAATCGACCTCAGTTTAACACCTCATCTGAAGGACAGAGGTACATCATCGCAAAAAATTCTGTTATATTTACGGACTGATTACAGTACTTTTGATGCTAATTTTGGTTTGCTGGCCCTGTTGAATATTTTTTAAAGTGTGTTGAATATGCAGTTGAAAAGGGGAAATAGTAGATAGTTGCAAACCATATAATCACAATCAAATTATTTATTAACAAAGGAAGAACAAATATGCCTGTATATAGAGGTAACTGCACATGTTTTTGCTCTTGTACTCACTTGTTCACTATCATTTCCCTTTTATGAGAAGCTACTCTAATACTAATATTGTGTGGCAACATATGAATGTTGAATTACTGGAAAGTGATGAATCTCATCTTTATTCTTCCGTTGAGTTTAATGGTCCAAGAAGTGGTGTAAAAAGGACTATTTTTAAAAGAACCAAACACAGACAATGATAGAGATGAGTGAATCCTTCTACATTTTCACTTTGAAATCAGTTTGTCCTGAACTAACTCCAGACCATTCAACATGACCTTCTGTGTGACCTGCTGAAACTTAAACTTCCAGAACAAAGTCTACCTCACCACAGCTCCAGTTTCCCTTTTCAGATGGTGCAGTTTTTTTTTGGTGAGTTGACTTAGCTGCCCTTTTTTAAAAAAAACAAACACGAATTTGGAGTTACTCAATTTAAACCAGGTTTTAATTCAACCTATTTGAAATGACCAATTCCCAAAACTTATTTTGCTTCTGATTTGTTTTCAGTTTATGAATGTCCTATAGATTTTGGTGTAATTCTGTAAAAACATATTTTCGGGGAATTTTCATCATCAGAGGGGTTGGAGTACAAGAGTAAGGAAGTCTTGCTACAATTGTACAGGGCCTTGGTGAGACCACACCTGGAGTACCGTGCGCAGTTTTGGTCTCCTTATATAAGGAAGGATATACTTGCCTTGGAGGCGGTGCAACGAAGGTTCACTAGATTAATTCCTAGGATGAGAGGGCTGTCCTATGATCAGAGATTGTGTAGAATGGGCCTATACTCTCTGGAGTTTAGAATAATGAGAGGTGATCTCCTTGAAACATACAAGATTCTGAAGGGGATTGACAGGGTAAATGCTGAGAGGTTGTTTCCCCCGGCTGGAGTGTCTAGAACTAGGGGGCATAGCCTCAGGATAAGGGGTAGGCCAGTTAAGACCGAGATGAGGAGGAATTTCTTCAATCAGAGGATTGTGAATCTTTGGAATTCTCTGCCCCAGAGGGCTGTGAATGCTGAGTCTTTGAGTATATTCAAGGATGAGATAGATAGATTTTTGGACTCTAGGGGAATCAAGGGATATGGAGATCGGGCAGGAAAGTGGAGTTGAGGTCGATGATCAGCCATGATATTATTGAATGGCGGAGCAGACTCGAGGGGCCGTATGGCCTAGTCCTGCTCTTATTTCTTATAGAAACATAGAAAAATAGGAGCAGGAGTAGGCCATTTGGCCCTTCGAGCCTGCTGCGCCATTCAATATGATCATGGCTGATCCTTTATCTCAATACCTTATTCCTGCTCTCTCCCCATACCCCTTGATGCCTTTTGTGTATAGAAATCTATCTATCTCCTTCTTGAATATATTCAGTGACTTGGCCTCCACAGCTTTCTGTGGTAGAGAATTCCACAGGTTCACCATCCTCTGAGTGAAGAAATTTCTCCTCATCTCAGTCCTAAATGTCCTACCCCATATCCTGAGACTGTGACCCCTCGTTCTAGACCCCCAGCCAGGGAAAACATCCTCCCTGCATCCAGTCTGTCTAGCCCTGTCAGAATTTTATACATTTCCATGAGATCCCCTCTCATTCTTCTAAACTCTAGTGAATACAGGCCTAGTCGACCCAATCTCTCCTCAAACGACAGTCCTGCCATCCCAGGAATCAGTCTGGTGAACCTTCGCTGCACTCCCTCTATGGCAAGTATATCCTTTCTTAGGTAAGGAGACCAAAACTGCACACAATACACCTGCCGAAGTGGATAACTTCACATTTATCCACGTTATACTGCATCTGCCATGTATTTGCCTATTCACTCAACTTGTCTAAATCACCTTGAAGCCTCTTTGCATCCTCCTCACAACTCACAATCCCACCTAGTTTTGTGTCATCTGCAAACTTGGAAATATTACATTTGGTTCCCTCATCCAAATCATTGATATATATTGTGAATAGCTGGGACCCAAGCACTGATCCCTGCGGTACCCCACTAATCACTGCCTGCCACCCCGAAAAAGACCCATTTATTCCTACTCTCTGTTTCCTGTCTGTTAACCAATTTTCAATTCATGCCAGTATATTAGCTCCAATCCCATGTGCTTTAATTTTGCACACTAACCTCTTATGTGGGACTTTATCAAAGGCCTTCTGAAAATCCAAATACACCACATCCACTGGTTCTCCCTTATCTATTCTACCAGTTACATCCTCAAAAAATTCCAGTAGGTTTGTCAAACACGATTTCCCCTTCATAAATCGATGTTGACTTTGTCTAATCCCATTGATATTTTCTAAGTGTTCTGTTATCACACCCTTTATAATAGACTCTAGCATTTTCCCTACTACTGATGTTAGGCTAACCGGTCTGTAGTTCCCGGTTTTCTCTCTCCCTCCTTTTTTAAATAGTGTGGTTACATTTGCCACCCTCCAATCTGCTGGAACTGTTCCATAATCTATAGAATTTTGGAAGATGACAACCAATGCATCCACTATTTCCATGGCTACCTCTTTTAGTACTCTGGGATGCAGATTATCAGGCCCTGGGGATTTATTAGCTTTCAGTCCCATTAATTTCTCCACCACTATTTTTTTACTAATACTAATTTCCTTTAATTCTTCCTTCTCACTAGACCCTTGGTTCCCTCGCATTTCTGGGAAGTTATTTGTGTCCTCTTCCGTGAAGACAGAACCAAAGTATTTGTTTAATTGCCTTGCCATTTCCTTGTTCCCCATTTTAAATTCTCCCGTTTCTGACTGTAAGGGACCTACATTTGTCTTCACTAATCATTTTCTTTTTACATACTTGTAGAAGCTTTTACAGTCCACTTTTATGTTCCTTGCAAGTTTACTCTCATACTCTATTTTTCCCCTCTTAATCAATCTCTTGGTCCTTTTTTGCTGAACTGAACTGAACTGCTCCCAATCCTCAGGCTTGCTACTTTTTCAGGCAACTTTATATGACTCCTCTTTGGATCTAATACTATCCTTAATTTCTTTTGTTAGCCATGGTTGGGCCACTTTTCCTTTTGTGTTTTTGCGCCAGAAAGGAATATATAACTGTTGCAATTCATGCATTCGTTCCTTAAATGTTAGCCATTGCCTATCCACTGTCATGCCTTTTTTTGAAGCTCCCCAATCTATCATAGCCAACTCACTCCTCATACCATCGTAGTTTCCTTTGTTTAGATTTAGGACCCTAGTTTCGGATTGGACTTCTTCACTTTCCATCTTAATGAAGAATTCTATCATGTTATGGTCACTCTTCCCTAAAGGACCCTGCACAACAAGATTATTAATTAACCCCTTCTCATTGCACATTACCCAATCTAGGATAGCCTGTTCCCTAGTTGGCTCCTCAATGTACTGGTCTAAAAAAACATCTCGTACACACTCCAGGAATTCATCCTCCACAGTATTATTGCTAATTTGGTTTGGCCAGTCTATATTTAGATTAAAGTCTCCCATGATTACTGTAGTACCCTTGTTACATGCATCTCTAATTTCCTGTTTGATGCCATCCCCTACATTACCACTACTGTTTGGAGGCCTATAGACAACTCCCACCAATGTTTCCTGCCCCTTGATGCCTCTTAGCTCCACCCAGACTGAATCTACATCTTGATTTTCTGAGCCAATATCCTTTCTCACTATTGCTCTGATTTCATCTTTTACTAACAACACCACCCCACCTCCTTTTCCTTTTTGCCTGTCCTTCCTAATTATCAAATATCCTTGGATATTCAGCTCCCAGCCTTGGTCACCCTGCAGCCATATCTCCATAATTGCAATTATATCATATCCATTTACATCTATTTGTGCTGTTAATTTGTCTACCTTATTGTGAATGCTTCGTGCATTCAGATACAGTGACTTTAGATTTGTCTTTTTAACATTTTTAGACATCTTAACATTTTTTAGTACTATGGCCCTATTTGTCTTATTACCATTTTATTTTTACCCAGACCCTATTTGTTAGTGCACTCTTTCGTTTGTACTCTCTGTCCCTTCCTGACAAAATCTGGTAATCCTTACCCCAATCTCTTTCCTGCACTGCTTCCTTGTCTTTTCTCTTTAGCATTCTAAATTCCTCTCCACTGGAACCCTCCCCCCCCCGCGCCCCCTTATTTCATTTAAAGCTCTATCTACCTCCCTAGTTACTCGATTCGCTAGAACTCTGGTCCCAGCATGGTTCAGGTGTATTCCGTCCCAACAGAACAGCTCTCTCTTTCCCCAGTACTAGTGCCACTGCCCCACGAATTGAAACCCACACCAATCTTTGAGCCACGCATTCATCTCCCTGATCCTATTGACCTTATGCCAATTTGCTCGTGGCACAGGTAATAATCCAGAGATTATTACCTTTGTGGTTCTGCTTTTTAATTTGGTCCCTAGCTGCTCAAACTCTATCAGCAGAACCTCTTTCTTTGTTCTACCTATGTCCTTGGTACCTATGTGGACCATGACAACTGGATCCTCCCCCTCCCAATCCAAGTTCTTCTCCAGCCCGGAGGAGATGTCCTTTACCCTGGCACCGGGTAGGCAACACAGCCTTCGGGACTCACGCTCTTGGCTGCAGAGAACAGTGTCTATCCTCCTAACTATGCTGTCCCCTACCACTACCACATTTCTTTTTGCTCCCCCCTCCTGAATGGTTTCCTGTACCACGGTGCTGTGGTCAGTTTGCTCATCCTCCCTGCAGTCCCTGCTCTCGTCCACACAGAGAGTAAGAAACTCGTACCTTTTGGACAAGAGCAAGGGCTGAGGCTCCTCCACCACTACCCGCTGGTTCCCCAAACCTGCCTCGCTTGTAGTCACACCCACCTGTCCCTGACCACGGACCAAATTTGAATTAATTAATCTAAGGGGTGTGACTGCCTCCTGGAACACAGCGTCCAGGTAACTCTCCCCCTCCCTGATGTGTCGCAGTGTTTGAAGCTCGGACTCCAGCTCATCAACACGGAGCCGAAGCTCCTCGAGCAACCAACACTTACTGCAAATGTGGTTGACTTGGACCTCAATGGTGTCCACCAGCTCCCACATGTTTTTAGCAGTAACACATCGCCTTCCCTGCCCTCTCTAATGTATTTAATTAATTAAGGGCTAAACATTGAGTATTGCCCCATTTGGGGCGCTAACCTCGCCGGGGCGCTACGTTTAGCTCCCCGAAAAAATTAGCGCCCCCGCACCGGAACTTCAGTGGTTGCGCCCCAAGAGGGAAGCGGGGCGCTACTGGAAGCACCCCGCATCCCTCTTGGGGTGCTGCGAGGGAATATCCTGGCGCTACGTGCCGCGGTATTGCAGGCCTTCCTCCCCTTCTTAAAGGGGAGGGGCCCTGCGCAGCGCAAACCGGGGCCCAGCTGGGCCCCCAGGGATCGGGAGTGCCAGCAAAAGAGCCCGGCACTCAAGAGAAGTGCCGGGCTCTTGGAGCGCAGCCGGCACTTCACGGTGGGGGGGCTTCACGGGGGCCGGGGACAGCAACGGGGGCAGGTGCTGGCAGGCGGCCAGCAACAAAAATGGCCGCCTGCCACCTCCCCTTTAAATATCGCCGCCCCGGCCGCACGTACGCCCCCCTGAACCCGTCGCACATAGCGTCTGGTGGTAAATCGGGGGCGCGACTAAAGATCGCGGCTGGAGCGCGAGCGGGGTGCTGCGCACGGTGATTACGTCATCGCCGGCGGCGCAGCGCCACAGGGCGCTACCGGCTGGCGCCGCCGCTAGCCTCCCGCTGAATTTTGCGGGAGGCGTGGGCGGCGCTGCGCCCGGGCGTCAGCTGCTTTGCGCCCCATTAGCGCCCTCTTAAGGCGCTAACGGGAGTCGCAAGCAGCCGAATTTTTAGCCCTTAGTTTTTAATCCTGGCTCTTAATTTAAACCAATGCCCAAGAAAACAGAAAAGTATTGACCAACCAATCACTTCCCTGCTTTCCTGTGGTGTCTCTCCTTGTTTATTTGTTGTTCTTTAAATCACCTGCTCACTCACAGGTCAGTCCGCTCCCGCTGCTGCTCCCAATAGCTCGGTCTGGGCCTCGAGCCTTGGGCTTTATTTCCTCGCTCCTCCTTCGCCTGCTCCCTCACAGGTCGGTCCACTCTCGCTGCTGCTCCCAATGTTCTTATAGCTCTCTTTAGAGAACAGTCTTTAGTCTGTACAGGATGTGTGTGTGCAGCAATCCTTTTATTGGAGAAGGGAGGAGAACCAGGTAACCATGTGCCATTCGGTCATGATGAGACAAGTGATCTGAATTGTTTCAATGTGATTTGTGGAATCATGCTGTGCGTTTGTAAATAAAACAACGGATGGTCGGCTGAACACGTTTCTCATGAAAGCAGCGCTCATTTAAAAGCATGAAATATAAATTGTTGCACTTTCAAGAGCTCCCGTTCACCTGAATACTCCTGTGATAAAAGGTAACAATTCAGTCAAGTCTGGTATTGCATGACTAGCAAATATGTCCATTGCTATATATCGGTGCTATAAACTTAGTCATCTGAAGGAAGTAATTTGTGAGGGGAAAGCAAGCAGTGCTGGTGATGGGGAACTGGCTATTTGTCTAGTATTGTCTAATATGTGTAAGTACTGTATCATCTAGATAAGAAAAGAAGTAATGAAGTTTCTTGAAATAAGACATGAAAATACAAGCCAGAATTGGTGAGTAATTCATTGTGTTAAAGAAGCACGGCACAATGGGTTATTTAAGGTGTTGTGTCAGCAGGTTATGTTATCATCATGCTCTGATGACTCAAGCATCTCCCCCTGCTGAAACTGCCCTATTTCAATCTGATTTATGTTTCCACCAACAGTGGAGAGAAAAATGTGGCAGCAGGTGCTGCACTAACAGGGAATGTAGCAAGTTTTTAGCGCAACCGGTTTCAGCCTTAGCTCAGTGGCAGCACTCTTGGCCCTGAATTGGAAGGTTATAGGTTCCAGCTTCACCCCAGAGACTTGAGCACATAATGCTAGGCTGACACTTCAGTGCAGTACTGAGGGAGTACTGCACTGTCGGAGGTGCTGTCTTTCGGACGAGATGTTAAACTAAGGCCCTATCAGCCCTCTCAGGTGGATTTAAAAGCATTCCATGCCACTATTTGAAGAAGAGGAATTCTCCCGGTGTCCTGGCCAACATTTATTCCTCAACCAACATCATTAAAACAGATTACCTGGTCATTTGTTTCATTGCTGTTTGTGGGACCTTGCTGTGCACAGATTTTCTGCATTATTTTCATATATTACAACAGTGACTACACTTAAAAAGTACTTCACTGGATGTGAACTGCTTTGCGATATCCTGAGGCTGTGAAAGGCACTATAGAAATACAAGTCTTTTCTGCCTTTCATACCAAATGGAGTGACGTATAATGTAGAACGTAGGCAATTTGCTGACAGCCATTATAGCCTTTCTGGCTCAGATATTTGCACGCTGGCCCTGGGACTTGGAGGTTACTTCACAGGACTTACATGAACACTTACTCATCTGCTACCACAGTGCTTTCCTGTGAGGAGTAAAGGTTACTCTGATGGAAGCTACATATTTAGAAGACTTGGAAAAAAATAAACCTATTTATCCCAAGTCCTATAGGTTTGATATTGTTTTGTGGAAAATTGGAGCCAAATAACTTTTTTTCAGATTATCAGGCTCGCTTTACACATTTACTAACACAAGAGAGGAGATTTTCCTAGGCCACCTGGGTGTACTAAATATCGGAAAATCGGGCAGGTTCTTTTACAGGCATGTGCTCCGACCCACCGATTTTCCAATATTCATTGTGCCCAGGCGATTCAGTGTGCCCGGACGCAGACCCAGAAAAACCTTCTTTTGGATGGCAACAGCACTTTAAAAATATTCTAACATTTTTATCATAACGAAATTTACTGATGAGAATTGGCGACAGAAGGTCATCATGATCTTAGTGTCCTGTAATACTGATCCTGTAAACTACGCAATGCTCAAGAAGTGCAACGTTAACTTGTTCATCATAACATTTAGATGGAAAAATAGGTTGACCTATTGAACTTTTTCCATCTCTATTCCACTCTAAATTGAAGTGACAGTGTGTAAGATCGAGTTGGTCCTAGTGCAGTTTGAATAAGCTAAAAAATTAGTGCTTCCACACAGAAGTCACTCAAGGACACTTAAGAGCAGTGATTGCAAAGCGTATGTGTCCTTCTGCCTCTTTCTTCTCTGGCTGTGTGTGGGCTGACTGATGGCAACATAAACACAAGAGCTGCATTAAGCCAAGAGGCAGCAAGAGATGGTTGTATATTCTGTCATTGTGCAGCTGGACTCCGGGATTGAATGAGCAGAAGCAATGATAGAGCCAGGGTCATGAGCATAGATAAAAGCTTAGGTAGTGGTAAATGCAGGAGGAGGCAGGGTAGTCACTGAGTCGAATCACATTTTAATGACAAAAACATTCTTTTAAAGGCAGTCATTGAATGCAGCTGGAGGGAAGGGGTTCTATTGGGTGTGTTGCCCATCCTTCCAGTGAAATAGGAAATCAGATGAAAATGATAATTTGATTTAGATTGCTGTTCTGAAAAATAGTTCGACAATTAAACAAAAGTAGCATCATAACAACAGCTCCTGCACGTCAGAGTAATTGCCTATGAAGTGATTTGAGATGTCTCAAGGCAATATATGAATGCAATAACCACAGAAAATGCTGGAAACACTCAGCAGGTCAGGCAGCATCGAGGAGAGAGAAACAGAGTTAACATTTCTGGTCGAGGACCCTTCTTCAGAATTGCTGAACAGAATATATGAATGCAATTCTCTTTCTTTCTTAGCAGAAGTAAAGAACATAGGAAGAACATAGGAACAGAAGTAGATCATTCAACCCCTGGAGCATGGCTGATCTGTATCTCAACTCCATTTACCCGCCTTCGTTCCATATCCCTTCATACCCTTACCAAACAAAAATCTATCAACCTCAGTTTTGAAATTTTCAGTTGACCTAGCCTCAAAACAGTTTTTTGGGGGGAGAGAGTTCCAGATTTCCACTACCCTTTGTATAAAGAAGTGCTTTCTGACATCACCCCTAAACGGCCTACCTCTAATTTTAAGGTACAAAAGCAAAATATTGCGGATGCTGGAAATCTGAAATAAAAACATTTTCCGGTCATATATTCTGTCCTTATTTTTAAAAAATACTTGAATTTTATGTTCTTATAGTCAATTTCGTGTGGCATTGCACACAGGGAATCAAGAGCAAATTTCTTGAGAAAGAGCTTTATGGAGGTTGACAGTAGAAGGGGAAGGCGAGGGTGGGGTAAGAGAGAGGAGAGAGGCTGGAAGGGGTGGGGGAGGAGAGAGAAAGGACGGAGAAGGGAAGGACATCGGGAGAGAGGCGGGAGAGGAGAGAGGATGGGAAAGAGGAGGGGTGGAGGAAGGAGATAGGAGGGTGAAAGGAAGCGAGATGACAGATAGGGGAGGGGAGTGAGTGAGGGAGAATGGGATGTTGGGTGGAGGGGGTAATGGGAGGAGGGGAGCAGGGGTGGCGGGACTAATGGAATAAGAGTGAGGGGGAGGAGGGAAGTGGGGGGAATGTGAGGAAGGGAGATGGGGAGAGAGAAGCGACGGGAAGGGGGGGCAAGTTCTGTCACCGGCTGATGATACAATGCTAGGTGGGACAGTAATCTGTGAGGAGAACACAAAGGGGGTGATTTTGCCAGCCCTGGGGAGGCGGGTTTGGAGGCGGGTCTGCCGGGAAAATGGCAGAATTTGGGGGCGGTTGCCCAAACCGCCCCCACCCCGCCTCCATGCCATCTTCCTAGGAGGCGGGTAGCCGTCCCGCGCCGGGTCCCGTCCCTTGGAGGCGGGAAGGGATTAAAGCCTATTAACTGCCTGTTAACAGGTAGTTAACAGGCAGAAGATAGGATTATCCCCTTTTTGCCCTCACAAGTGCGGGCTTCCCAAAGGCTCCAAAACACGCCAGCTCAGTGAGGCGAATACTGGGTCTGCGGGGTTCGGGGAGGTGCAAAAGTGTGGTGTGAAGGTAAGTGATGGGTGCAAGAGTGGAGAGGTGAGTATCTGAGGTAAGTGCAAAGTGTTTTTAAAAGTGTACTTACCTTTGTTTCTTCCTGCAAGCTTCAGTCCTTTTTTTATTTTATTCGTTTATGGGATCTGGGCGTCGCTGGCAACGCCAGCATTTATTGCCCATCTGTAGTTGCCCTTGAGAAGGTGGTGGTGAGCTGCCTTCTTGAACCGCTGCAGTCCGTGTGGTGATGTTACTCCCACAGTGCTGTTAGGTAGGGAGTTCCAGGATTTTGACCCAGCGACGATGAAGGATCGGCGACACACTTCTAAGTCAGGATGGTGTGTGACTTGGAGAGGAACTTGGAGGTGGTGGTGCTCCCATGCGCCTGCTGCCCTTGTCCTTCTAGGTGGAAGAGGTCGCGGGTTTGGGAGGTGCTGCCGAAGAAGCCTTGGCGAGTTGCTGCAGTGCATCTTGTAGATGGTACACACTGCAGCCACGGTACACCGGTGGTGGAGGGAGTGAATGTTTAAGGTGGTGGATGGGGTGCCAATCAAGCGAGTTGCTTTGTCCTGGATGGTGTCGAGCTTCTTGAGTGTTGTTGGACTGCACTCATCCAGGCAAGTAGAGAGTATTCCATCACATTCCTTACTTGTGCCTTGTAGATGGTGGAAAGGCTTTGGGGAGTCAGGAGGTGATACACTCGCCGCAGAATACCTAGCCTCTGACCTGCTCTTGTTGCCACAGTATTTATGTGGCTGGTCCAGTTGAGTTTCTGGTCAATGGTGACCCCCAGGATGTTTATAGTAGGGGATTCGGCGATGGTAATGCCATTGAATGTCAAGGGGAGACTCTCGCTTGTTGGAGATAGTCATTGCCTGGCACTTCTGTGGCATGAATGTTACCTGCCACTTAGCAGCCCAAGCCTGAACGTCATTCAGGTCTTGTTGCATGTGGGCATGGACTGCTTCATTATCTGAGGAGTTGTGAATGGCACTGAACACTGTGCAGTCATCAGCAAACATCCCCATTTCTGACCTTATGTTGGAGGGAAGGTCATTGATGAAGTAGCTGAAGATGGTTGGGCCTAGGACACTGCCCTGAGGAACTCCTGAAGCGATGTCCTGGGGCTGTGATGATCGGCCTTCAACCACCACAACCATCTTCCTTTGTGCTAGGCATGACTCCAGCCAGTGGAGCGTTTTCCCCCTGATACCCATTGACTTCTGTTTTACTAGGGCTCCTTGATGCCAGACTCGGTCAAATGCTGCCTTGATGTCAAGGGCAGTCACTCTCACCTCACCTCTGGAATTCAGCACCTTTGTCCATGTTTGGACCAAGGCTGTAATGAGGTCGGGGGCGGAGTGGTCTTGGTAGAACCCAAACTGGGCATCAGTGAGCTGGTTATTGGTGAGTAAGTGCTGCTTGATAGCACTGTCGATGACACCTACCATCACTTTGCTGATGATTGAGAGTAGACTGATGGGGCGGCAATTGGCTGGGTTGGATTTGTCCTGCTTTTTGTGGACAGGACATACCTGGGCAGTTTTCCACATTGTCGGATAGATGCCAGTGTTGTCGCTGTACTGGAACAGCTTGGCTAGAGGCGCGGCTAGTTCTGGACCACAAGTCTTCAGCACGATAGCCGGGATGTTGTCGTGACCCATAGCCTTTGCTGTATCCAGTGCGCTCAGCTGTTTCTTGATATCACGTGGAGTGAATCGAATTGGCTGAAGACTGGCTTCTGTGATGGTGGGGACCTCGGAAGTAGGTCGATATGGATTATCCACTCGGCACTTCAGGCTGAAGTTGGTTGCAAACGCTTCAGCCTTGTCTTTTGCACTCACGTGCTGGGCTCCACCATCATTGAGGATTGGATATTCCTGGAGCCTCCTCCTCCCGTTAGTTGTTTAATGGTCCACCACCATTCACGACTGGATGTGGCAGGACTGCAGAGCTTTCATCTGATCCGTTGATTGTGGGATCGCTTAGCCCTGTCTATAGCATGCTGCTTCCGCTTTTTAGCATGCATGTAGTCCTGTGTTGCAGCTTCCCCAGTTTGGCACCTCATTTTTAGGTATGCCTGGTGCTGATCCTGGCATGCTCTTCTACACTCATTGCTGAACCAGGGTTGGATCCTGGCTTGGTGGTAATTGTAGAGTGAGGGATCTGCTGGGCCATGAAGTTACAGATTGTGGTAGAATACAATTCTGCTGCTTCTGATGGCCCACAGCACCTCATGGATGCCCAGTTTTGAGCTGCTAGATCTGTTCTGAATCTATCCCATTTAGCACGGTGGTAGTGCCACACAACACGATGGAGGGTGTCCTCAGTGTGAAGACGGGACTTCATCTCCACAGTGACTGTGCGGTGGTCACTGCTGCTAATACTGTCATGGACAGATGCATCTGCGACAGGTAGATTGGTGAGGACGAGGTCAAGTAGGTTTTTCCCTCGTGTTGGTTCACTCACCACCTGTCGCAGGCCCAGACGGGCAGCTATGTCCTGCAGGACTCGGCCAGCTCGGTCAGTAGTGGTGCTACCGAGCCAGTCTTGGTGATGGACATTGAAGTCTCCCACCCAGAGTACATTCTGTGCCCTTGCTACTCTCAGTGCTTCTTCCAAGTGGTGTTCAACATGGAGGACTACTGATTCATCAGCTGAGGGAGGGCGGTAGGTGGTAATCAGCAGGAGGTTTCCTTGCCCATGTTTGACCTGAAGCCATGAGACTTCATGGGATCCGGAGTCAATGTTGAGGACTCGCAGGGCCACTCCTTCCCGACTGTATACCACTGTGCCACCACCCCTGGTGGGTCTGTCCTGCCGGTGGGTCAGGACATACCCAGGGATGGTGATGGAGGAGTTTGGAACATTGGCTGAAAGGTATGATTCTGTGAGTATGACTATGTCAGGTTTGTATGCGGAGAGTCTCGGACCTCCGTGTTGCAGATGAGAGATGGCCATTGCATTCTCAGATGCAACAACCATCTCATTTCTGTAAAAGAAAGAAGGTTGATGAGGTCTTGTCTGCAAGGCCTCATCAAACTGCAGAGAATGTCACTGTTTGACAGCTTCACAGAGTTGTCAAACGATGACAATTCATCTGTCAAAAATTTTTCACAGATGAAATGTTATTCGTTGATGTGCTATACAACTGGCTTTTCCTTAATTGGCCTGCTAAGCCCGCTGGGCGGGCTTAACAAGGTCAATCAAGGGAAAATAGCGTGGGTTGGCCACAAATCAATGGAGGCGGAACTAAAACCCGACAAGTGGGAGTCCCGCCTCCAAAAGCTCCCCATTGAGAAAATCATCCCCAAAGAGTCTGCAAAGGGATATAGTTAGTGACTGAGTGGGCAGTAAGGTGGCAGATGGAGTATAATGTCGGGAAATGTGAGGTTATTCACTTTGGTCGGAACAATAGAAAAACAGAATATTTTTTAAATGGTGAGAAACTTTTAAATGTTGGTGTTCAGAGAGATTTGGGTGTCTTCATGCAAGAAACACAGAAAGCTAGCATGCAGGTACAGCAAACAATAAGGAAGGCAAATGGCATGTTGCCCTTTATTGCAAGGGGGTTGGAGTATAAGAGTAAGGAAGTCTTCCTTCAATTGTACATAGCCTTGGTGAGACCACACCTGGAGTACTGTGCACAGTTCTGGTCTCCTTATCTAAGGAAGGATATACTTGCCTTGGAGGCGGTGCAGCAAAGGTTCACTCGATTGATTCCTGGAATGAGAGGGCTGTCCTTTGATGAGAGATTGTGTAGAATGGGCCTATACTCTCTGGAGTTTAGAAGAATGAGAGGTGATCTCATTGAAACATACAAGATTCTGAAGGGGATTGACAGGGTAGATGCTGAGAGGTTGTTTCCCCCGGCTGGAGTGTCTAGAACTAGGGGGCATAGTCTCAGGATAAGGGAAGGCCATTTAAGACTGAGATGAGGAGGAATTTCTTCACTCAGAGGGTTGTGAATCTTTGGAATTCTCTGCCCCAGAGGGCTGTGAATGCTGAGTCTTTGAGTATATTCAAGGCTGAGATAGATAGATTTTTGGCCTCATGGGGAATCAAGGGATATGGAGATCGGGCAGGAAAGTGGAGTTGAGGTCGATGATAAGCCATGATCTTATTGAATGGCGGAGCAGGCTCGAGGGGCTATATGGCCTACTCCTGCTCTTACTTCTTATGTTCTTATAATACATAAATTATTTATTTATATATAAATAAAATGGACATAGAAGTTCATCACAAACACCAAATGAATATTTTATTAAAAATTAACACCCTAAGACAACAAATATAGCCCCCATTTTAGTCATGCACACCGATACCCAGAAACGATGTGGGCAGGGTTTAAAATGGCGGTCTGCTGCATTTCCATAGTGTTCGTGCCCCCTTCATCTTAACCCTTGGATTTTCCGATGATATGATTTTTTTTCTTTGATAATCTTTTTTAGGATGTGGACATAGCTGGCAAGGCCAGCATTTATTGATCCTCCCTAGTTGTGCTGAGAAGGTGGTGGTGGGCCTTCTTCTTGAACTGCTGCAGTCCATTATTCTTTGTAATGGTTTGATATAACTGAGTGGCTTGCTAGGCCACTTCAGAGGGCAGTTAGTAGTCAACCACGTTGGTGGGACACCTCACTCCTGGCTCTCCCAGAACCTTGCACCCCAGCAATGCGCTCACACTCCTTGGCCCCTGCTACCAAGCATTAGGACCACACTCCCAATGCTACCCATCCACTCAACCTGTCAACTCCCCACTACGGTTGCATGCAGGCCCCATAAACAACCTTTGTCCAATCCTCCTTACTATCTTCCTCTTCTTTAAAAAAAAAGTAAGGGTTAAAATTAACTACATAGTATTTAATAATAATCAAAGCAATTGATTTATGGTTTCTGTACAAAACTATAGAATGATAAACCTGCAGCCTGAAAATAGCAGCAACACCCCTGCACTACTCTTTAACAAATGTGTGGTTTGATTTATTAAATCGCCATAAATCAGTAGCCCTGATAATATATTATAGCAGACTCGACCTCAGTAAACCCGTGGATGATCTGCTGGTATGAAACAAAAATTAAATTATCTGTGAATCAAAACTACAAGAAAACATAATAATTCAACATATCTGCAAGTTTGTTAGTCATTAAAGAGCAACTATTTGCTGACAAAATGCCCAGAACATAACAAACAGCCAACTGTTGCAAAATAAATTGCAAAATGTTTGCACTGCCTGATGAAGGCTAACGCCCGAAATGTCCTTCTCTCTTTTTCTTGCAGGCGATGTTCGACCCACTGTGCACTTCCATCATTTTCTCTTTTTAATGTACGCTGATCCCAATTTGTCTGAGAGAGTTCTCCAACCAAATTGGTAATGGTATCCACACAGTTCCTCATTATGCTGTGTCTGTGCGAGATCAAAGTGTTTATGTGTACTCCAAACACTGTCAGAAATCCGTGCTGGCCAGTCACAGTAAAGTCGTCCAAAAAAATGTTGCTGCAGAGTATCTACCTGTAGTGAAGTCCAATGGTATGTTCATGATATAGATATAGTATATGCTAAGTAAAATCTGATAATTTGTACAAAAAGATACGTTAGAACATAAAAAAGGTCAAAGATGAGAAAAGACCATTCAGCTACTGGAAGTTGTTTTTTCATGTATTTTAAGTCTCCCATTATTTAATCCAGCTGCATTATGAAGGTTCTTAATAATATCTCTACCACCCTACCTGTTATATTATTCTGAACATTTATCACTCGTAATACTTATTATAAATTCACATTGCACTACTTTAAAGCTATGTCCCTTGGTCCCACAATGCTGATTTACTTTGAAGTGATACTTTATCTATACATTTAGGGCTAGAAATCTGTTATAGTCGAGAAATGGGCAGTGTTTAGACTAAAAATGGTGAATTCGCCAGTTGAAAATCATCTGGTATTGTAGGTTGAAGCTTTTCATAAATAATTATGGAGTTTTGTACTTGCCAGAACACTCCCTGATACCAAATAACCTTGAAATTACTAAAGAAAACTCTTGCAGTTGCAGGAAGTAGCACACAGCCACTCAAACTTCACAAACCCTGTCAGGTGCGAGTGATTGGCGATGATCCCTTTAAATAGCATTGCTGGAGCCGGCTTCCTGCTGCTGCCGCCACCTCAACCTGTCGTTGCTTTCTCCAGCCGGTAAGTTCATTGGCTGTAATGAAGTTGGGAGATTGGGCGTCAAGTGAGCATTGAACACACACTGACGTCATGATCTCCGTGATGGCGAGGTCCCCGGCGATCGAGGTCAGCCGCAGTGCTACCGCCAAGACTGATATGGCATTTCAGCAATGGAACTGGCATCAGGTGTCATTAGAGCTCACAATGGTGTTTTAGCACCATCTCTAATGTGTGGCGCAAACCACATGAATTTCTCCCCGTTAATGTTTTACATACCCTAATAAAGTCCTCCTTTAACCACTTTCTTTCTGTATGCCTGGAATGTATTTTATTTAGCTCATCACCTTTACTCTTCGGATCAGTCTTGATGCTCTTTGTATCTCTGACCATAGTTGGAAGGTGGGTGACTGACCTAGTTGAGAGAAAGATTAAGCTGTCACTTAAAGGTAGGTACAGAGCATATGATTGAAGAGCATTCATGGTGCAGTAGCTTTAATAAAGTTTAGAGAGAGATTTAAGGGACAATGGACGGGTCCCCTGTTGCTACAGCCATGATACCCAAACCATTTTGAGGCCTGGATGTCATTGGCATCAATCTAGTGAGCTGTGCAAGCCAAGTGGAGCTCCGATGTAGTTTGCCAGTTGCAGAGGGCAGGAAATCGTCCATCTCCTATGCACCTTGAGAGACGGGAGATGACCCTTAGGGGTGGAGGGCGCACCCATGGGCTGGTGGGCCGGAATATATTTGTGGGTCCTGGATGAGTATTTCTGTTCCTCCTGGACGGACAAAGTAGAATCTGTAAATGATTTTGGCCTGTTTTTCTCAGCGACCTTCAGTGGTCCCTTTAAGGAGCCCTGGTTAGGTCATTTAGTGCTAGAGTGCAGGTACAAATGGGCGAAGCCGTCGCAGCACACTCTCCGCCCATTTGAACCTCAAAATTGTAATCGGAGTCCAATGTCCACCACAGGACCCCAATTTCCACATTAATAGTGGCCTCCCACCTGAAACAGTCAAGCATTCTGGCCGCCCATCTGAAGGCTCCTACCAAGATGTTGGCAGCCAGGGTGCCAGCAGAAACGGTATGGTAAGTGACCCAATGTCATTTTCAGGCCAATACCACCATGCTTACGTCGGCAAGCCCCAGTTAAAATCAACCCCAGTGTTACAGCTCGAGGAATAGTGAGTTCTTTGGATCTGAAGCAGACTGCGCCACATGCCTCAGCTGCTTGGCTCATACTTTAAATGAACATTTAACTGGGCAATGGAATAGAGGCAATAAAAGTGTTCATTCAACACATTGTTAGTGTGTCATTACTGATTATAATTAAGCATACTGCAGTTTGAAAATGCAAAATTATTAAACCAGTCATGGGGCTTCCCAGTGGTAGATTTATGCTCTACCTCCTCTTAGTTCAGACTGAACACCATCTGTGCTAAGATTTACCACTATTATTGCAAGCTGAGCTTCTAGTACAGTTGCCAACTAAATTATTGGTTTCATTAACTGATTCTAAAACTTTTATCATTTTCCCACTATCCAACAGCTCCATCGAGCACATTTTTTAAGACCTTCAGAAGATCAAATTAAATTAAAATAAACACCCTTTACTGCCACTTCAATTCTAATAAAATAATGAGTGGAATATATGTCTTTAGATTTTAAAAAAAGATCGAGTTGCTGTGAGTTATGTTGTAGGAAGGTGAAAGCTCTGACTTTGGTTTGTGGAGATCAACGGGGATCAGAAGCCAACTTTCCAACAAGTGACAGATTGACCCTTGGGCACTTGTCAATGAAATAACACATTTTGGTGAATCTGCGCCCCTCAGTTAATATGTTAGTCTTCCCACGGCATTGCTTTTGGGTAATCTGGAGTTTGGTGCACCGTTGTAATATTTAGCTCCTTGTAAGGCCATTGCCTTGGTACTTGCTGCAGGGAAGTGGTGTAAGTAGATCTTGTGGTGATTATTGCTCTTGCTAGAAGTTTTTCTTGTTTGCCAGCTGCTTGGCTCCTCTCAACAAAACCTCCAGGCGATCTCAAAGTCAGAAAAACCTCAGAACCTAATTCGATTATTTTTCTCTATTAACTTTTTTTTTAGCATTATTTGTTGGTTTTATAGAAAATGTAAGGTATGCAGTGTGATGGTCTGAAATGTGATTGATGCGAAACCTATAAATATTAGCAGATCTTATATGGCACTGCCCATGGTGAGAAAGAAGTTACCCTCTTGAAAAGGGGGCTGTTGTGTGGATGTATTGCATATCGCTGAAATAACTTTGAAAGAGGTTTGTAAGAAATCTCTCAAGATAAAGTTAAGTAAGTATTTTTAATTAGTTCCTGCCAAATAAATAATATTTCCTTACTTACTGTAGGTAATAAACAATTGTGTTCCATTCAACAATGAGAGGTGATCTTATTGAAACATATAAGATTCTGAGGGGGCTTGACAGGGTAGATGCTGAGAGGATGTTTCCCCTCGTGGGGGAATCTAGAACTAGGGGGCATAGTTTCAGGATAAGGGGTCGCCCATGTAAGATGGAGATGAGGGGGAATTTCTTCTCTCAGAGGGTCGTGAATCTTTGGAATTCTCTACCCCAGAGAGCTGTGGAGACTGAGTCAGTGAATGGGGCAGAAATTCGGGTCCCCGCGGGTGAGTACGCGCTGTGTACTCACCCGTAGGGCCACCGGAAGTGCCAGTTTCGCGCATGCACTGCACATGCACGGGAAACCGGAACTTCCGGTCTCGTGAAGGAAGGGGTTCGAGGGTCAACCGCGTGCGCGGGAGAGGCAGCGCGCACGCAGCGAACTTCCATTTTTTTTACAGGTTTTGGAGTGAGGGTAAGTCCCTGGCAGCTGCGCGGGGAAAAAGCAGGCGCAAGGCCTGCTTTTAACAAGGTAAGTGGTGAATTAAGTTAAATTTAAAAAAAATTTCCACAGGTTTATTATTTTTAAATACTTTAAAGCAAGGTAATTTTATTTTCAGCCCCGTTAAAAACTGTAATTCATTTTTTCAAAAATTTAAATTTTTTGTTTAAAATAGTTAATTTATGTAATTTATAGTTATTTTAAAAATGTGATGGGAAAAAAAATGTATTTGAAGTTTTAGTGAGGTTTTGGGGCCGATCTCTATTCATAGATTTGACAGGTCTTCCTGTCAAATCTATGAATGGAGATTCCCTGCTCCGATTGGCTTTCCATGGCCCACGTGATCCCAGGGGATGCTTCGAACTAACTGCGCCCCTGGGATACGCAAGCACTGCACACCGGCAGCTGGAGGAGGCCCAGAATCGGAATTCCACGCGGGCCCAGAGCACAACGGCAGGCGCACTAGGTAAGTGCAGGTTGGGGGCTTGCGCCCGCGGGAAGCCTCCGACCTGAATTTCTGGCCCATTATATTCAAGGCGGAGATAGAGAGATATTTGAGTTACAGGGGAGTCAAGGGTTATGGGGAACAGGCAGGAAAGTGGAGTTGAGGCCAAGATCAGATCAGCCATGATCTTATTGAATGGCGGAGCAGGCTCGAGGGGCCGAATGGCCTACTCCTGCTCCTATTTCTTCTGTTCTTATGTTCACGTACCACACTTACATAAATACATCTCTTAATGTAATATGAAGGAGCAGCTCTTTCCATGTACTCGCCCTCTGTTGGAGTGGGTGTTGTTAATAGAGAAGGCCAAGAAGTACATAAAACTTAAGAAAATATTAAACTAATTTGGATAGTTCCTTCTTTATAAAATTACAGTGCACTAATACTCAGCATTATCAGGTACTGTAGATAAGCTGAAAGAATCATGTTTAAATTCAGGACTTTTATTCGGAACTTTCTTCCAAATATTATAGTCTTTCCAGAGCTTGGTTTGATTTACTTTGGCTTCCTTATCCTTTTTGAACATAAATAAAAGAGATTGCAATGGTGTAACCATTTAGAATATGTTGCAAAATATAAAGGTCCATGGCCAGTTGTTCGTGCCTGAGTCCTATCCCATTCATCAGTTTTCTCCTCAGCTGCATCTGCATTTGGCTCTTCGTGTACTTAGTCGTGGCGATTGTGGAGCTCAGTTAACATATAGTATGCATTGTTTCATGTTTTTAATGTTACTGTATGAAGAGTTGAAGAGCTCATGCTTTAAGTTGATTTTGTTATTTTGTACAAAAAAAAACAAATGTTGTTTATTGTCTCCTTCAGCTGACAAACTATAGAGCCAATCTGTTCTACCAAGCACACCAAGCCAAATTGTATTACGTGCTGCAATATTGTCCTGATCGCATGTGCAACCATGTGTACTGCTACCACAGCTGCAGCTAAAAGTACCTTTACTGTCTAAAGTGAAATTTTACAGCAGCAAAAGGAAACAAAAAGTGGCAAACCGTTTGAAAACAGACCCTCAAGAAGTGTTACTTCCTTGACATAAACAAAGTAGTTGTTGGGCAGCCATTGAATATGATTAATATTTCTTTTGATGGCTTCACTGAATAATCCATAAGCGCCAGAATTATGCATTGGTTATGAGGTTGGGTCATTATGGAAATCATCTGTATTCCATGATTTCCTGACACACATGATTGATTTATTACACTATCAATTATAGCTGTTTGCGCCAAAATGCATTTAAAAAAAAAGGATAGGCTTTCACACATTTTGTGCAGGCCACAATCTGTGCTTATTGGTAACATTCTGTGATCTATTACCCACTCACTGAAACCTATTGCCCATAGATATCAATTAAAGGATTAAAGTGGAAAATACGTTCACACAATTATGCTTCCTGGACAGATGGATAGTTAGGGACGAAACTGTCATTTGTATTTTATCATCTCCATCAACTACTCATCACAGGAAAATAAATTGTCAGCAATAGCGACTTATCTTTTTACCACAGTACGTTCAGCTCTCAATAAGCTCTTGAGTGTCAGAGCATGGTTAGGACATGGTAACAAGGTAGAGGAAGCCATACATTATAGAGTCATAGAATCATAGAATGGTTACAGCACGGAAGAAGGCCATTCGGCCCGTCAAGCTCGCTGCAAGATTACTTCAGCTCATTCCACTCCCCCGCCCTTTCCCCGTAGCCCTGCAAATCTTTTTCTTTCAGGTACTTATCCAACTCCCTTTCGAAAGCCGTGATTGAGTCTGCCTCCACCACCCTTTCAGGCAGTGCATTCCAGGTCCTAACCACTCGCTGAGTAAAAGAGTTTTTCTTCATGTCGCCTTTGGTCCTTCTGCCAATCACCTTAAATCTGTGTCCTCTGCTTCTCGACCCTTCTGCCAATGGGAACAATTTCTCTCTATCTACTCTGTCTAGACCCCTCATGATTTTGAACACCTCTATCAAATCTCCTCTCAATCTTCTCTGCTCTAAGGAGAACGACCCCAGCTTCTCCAGTCTATCCACGTAACCAAAGTACCTCATCCCTGGAATCATTCTCGTAAATTTTTTCTGCGCCCTCTCTAAGGCCTTCACATCCTTCCTAAAGTGCGGTGTCCAGAATTGGACACAAGTTGAGGCTGAACCAGTTTCTTATACAGGTTCATCATAATTTCCATGCTTTTGTACACTATTCATGAAGCCCAGTATCCCGTAAGCTTTTTTAACTGCTCTCTCAACCTGCGCTGCCACCTTCAATGATTTGTGCACATATACCCCCAGGTCTCTCTGTTCATGCACCCCCTTTAGGATTGTACCCTTTAGTTTACATTTCCTCTCTTCATTCTTTCTACCAAAATGTATCACTTTGCACTTTTCTGCATTAAATTTCATCTACCACATGTCTGCCCATTCCACCAGCCTAACTATGTTCTCTTGAAGTCTATCACTATCCTCCTCACTGTTCACTATACTTCCAAGTTTTATGTCATCTGCAAATTTTGAAATTGTGCCTTGTACACCCACATCCAAGTCATTAATATATATCAAGAAAAGCAGTGGTTCTAGAACCGACCCCTGGGGAGCCCCACTGTATACCTTCCTCCAGTCCGAAAAAACAAATGTTCGCCACTACTCTCCGTTTCCTGTCACTTAGTCAATTCTGTATCCATCCTGCCACTGTCCCTTTTGTTCCATGGGCTTCAACTTTGCTGGCAAGCCTATTATGTGGCACTTCATCGAACCCCTTTTGGAAATCCATGTACACCACATCAACAGCATTGCCCTCATCAATCCTCTCTGTTACCTCATCAAAAATCTCGATCAAGTTGGTTAAACATGATTTGCTTTTAATAAATCCGTGCTAGCTTTCATTAATTAACCCACACTTGTCCAAGTGATTGTTAATTTTGTCCCTGATTACTGTTTCTAAAAGCTTCCCCACTACCGAAGTTAAACTGACTGGCCTGTAGTTGCTGGGTTTATCTTTACACCCTTTTTTGAACAAGGGTATAACATTTGCAATTCTCCAGTCCTCTGGCACTACCCCTGTTTCTAAGGAGGATTGGAAGATTATGGCCAGTACCTCCGCGATTTCTTCCTTCACTTCCCTCAGCGTCCTAGGATGCATCCCATCTGGTCCTGGTGACTTATTTACTTTAAGTACAGCCAGCCTTTCTAGTACCTCCTCTTTATCAATTTTTATCCCATCCAGTATCTCCTCTACCTCCTCCTTCACTATGTCTATGGCAGTTTCTTCTTCCTTGGTGAAGAGAGATGCAAAGTACTCATTTAGCACCTCAGCCATACCCTCTGCCTCCATGCGTAGGTCGCCTTTTTGTTCCTTAATCGGCCCCACCCCTCCTCTTACTACCCATTTACTATTTATATGCCTATAGAAGACTTTTGGATTACCTTTTATGTTAGCTGCCATTCTATTCTCATACCCTCTCTTTGCCCTTCTTATTTCCCTTTTCACCTCTCCTCTAAACTTTCTATATTTAGCCTGATTCTCAGATGCATTCTCGACCTGACATCTGTCATACGTGCTCTTTTTCTGCTTCATCTTATTCTCTATCTCTTTCATCATCCAGGGAGCTCTGACTTTAGTTGCCCTACCTTTCCCCCTAATGGGAAAGTACCTCGACTGTACCCGAACTATTTCCTCTTTAAAGGCAGCCCATTGTTCCATTACAGTTTTGCCTGCCAATCTTTGATTCCAATTTACCCGGGCCAGATCCGTTCTTATCCCACTCAAATTGGCCTTACTCCAATTAAATATTTTTACTCTAGATTGCTCCCTGTCCTTTTCCATAACTAATCTTAACCTTATGATACTATGATCACTGTTCCCTAAATGTTTACCTACTGACACTTGCTCCACTTGACCTACTTCATTCCCCAGAACCAGATCCAGCAATGCCTCCTTCCTCATTGGGCCAGAAACATACTGATCAAGAAAGTTCTCCTGAACACACTTCAGAAATTCATCCTCCTCTCTGCTCTTTACATTGTTAGTATTCCAGTCTATATTGGGATAGTTGAAGTCCCCCATTATCACTACTCTGTAGTTCTTGCATCTCTCTGTAACTTCTCTGCAAATTTGTTCCTCCATATTTTTCCCACTAGTTGGTGGCCTATAGAATGCACCTAGTAGTGTAATGGCACCTCTATTATTTCTTAACTTTAGCCATATAGATTCTGTCCTTGACCCCTCCAGGACATCCTCTCTCTCCAGCAGTGTAACATTCTCCTTATACTGCCACACCACCTCCTATTTTCCTTCCCGATCTTTCCTGAACACCTATATCCAGGAATATTTAATACCAATCCCGTCCTTTTTTGAGTCAGGTCTCCGTTATTGCCATGACATCATATTCCCATGTGGTTATCACCAACCTTGTTTACTATGTTTTGTGCATTCACATACATACACTGTAAACCTATCTCAGACCATCCTGTATCCCCTATTCTCATATTGCATCACGTTTACATGGAACATTAAAAAAAACATTTTTCTTGGAAATTTTGTCACATTTTTGAGTAAGAAACCAAAATGTCATGATTAAGAACTTCATATTCTAGAGGTTTTTTTGTAGAAGTGCACAGAAGCAAGGTAGCATTTAAACATAGCAGCACAAATAGAAAATTGATTTGAACAAATATAGCAAATCAATGTCACTCATTATTTAATCAATTAAATTAATTGTGGATATCGCAGACATTACATATTAGTTAGGAAATGCTTTTTTTTCTTGGAGGAGCCTTACTTTCATTTCAGAGGACTCAAAATGTACATTCAGTGGAGCTTCAGTGGGAGTAAAGTGACAGAAGTCAGCTATACAGAGGGAACGATATAAAAGGTGCTTTTGTTTTTAAATAAATATCTTTTTTTATTTTTACCATTTTGCACTTATAAATTCTCAGATTTTAAAACTTTTTTTTATGCGGAGGAGAAGCCCATGATTTACTTACTGTTCAAAGAACTCCCCGGTGTTAGTGGAGGGGTGACTAACATAACCAACGTTAAAAACTTAAAGGTTGTCTGCTTTTTAAAGGTGGTTACTTTTAAACTACAGTTTTAAAACATGCCTGCTCACCAGTATCAGTCGTATTCCAGCCAATGTGAAACTCAATAGTGTGAGACTGCCTCCGCATGATCAACTCACACCACCAGACACGTGAGATACACTGAGACTGATGACCTCAAACCTTAGATATACAGTACTGGGAACCAATGTGATTCAAAAACTGTTCCGCATCAATGTCGAAGCTGCAGTAGAACTGCCCTGTAAGAGTGGCTTCACCAACTCTAGGCACCATACATAAGAACTTTTGTTGGATGGTCTGTCGCTTTCTATATAAAGTTGTAAAATATGGTCTTGCCTGTCTTTTCTATCTTTATGTTGTTGTCTCTCTGTCTCTCCTCCTCTGGAGCTGCCTCTCTCTTTCTCTTCCCTTCTGCTTCTCTTTCTTTTGCTTCTCTCTTCTTTTTCTTTTTATCTTTCCTTTCTGATGGGAGGTGATGTAAGGAATAGTGTGGCAGGTAATAGAGCCACCAAAGTTACAAGGCTGCATTTAGGGCAGGATTGTGGAGCAAATGTAGCCCTCATTGGCTCCCTTCCCATCCCCTCTCCATTCACATAGTACTTTTCATCCCCTTCTTCCCATTGAGACACCTACCCCCTTTAACTTCCACTACCCATTCCTCTTCCTACCACACCATTACTCCCATCACTACCCCTACTTTTTCCCCTTTGAACTACCCACTTAGCCCCTTCATTACATGAAGACTCTGGCCTAGAAATTGGTTCAGCCTGGCCTGTGCTGGAACGGAACAGTCATTAGGCTCCATATTGGCATTTCCACCATGTAAGGAGTGCATGTGCCCAGCCCAAAATATTGAACGCTTAGGCTCCGTTTTGCATCTGAAAAATGGGACTGGCGCCATCAGATTTTTAGGCCTCTTTTTCCCCCTCACCCCGCTTTACCCCTCACTCTATCTCTGCCATTACCCCTCCCTCCCTGATGCCACTCTCCCCCTCTCTTTAACTTTCTAAAGTTTAGAGAACACAAAACAAAAGCTACCACAGAACTGTCACGCTCGCTCTCTCACACACACATGCACACCCTTTTCTCAGTGTTCAGTAAAGCTTTAGAAATGTTTTCTTGAGCATTTCTTAAACTAATTTGGGAAAATCTTTGAGCAGAAACTGCTAGAAGCTAAAGAAAATTATATGCTTGCGGATCATTGACTGGTACTGATGCATCCTGGGAAATCGGTTACATAGCATTTGCTCGGACTGGACAACCTAAATTCAGCTCCGAGCATCACAGCTCTGGCAAAATCATTGAGGGAGCATCTCTACGGGGTTCTCGTGCTCTACTGACATAACTTAGATGGAGGATCAACAGAGCCTCTCTGGAATCCCGGCAGGTAGAATGAGGTGAAAAGGGCTGGATCCATGAGGTAAGTGCTTTGACTGCACTGCTTGTGGGCCAAGAGGAGCAGGAATGTATCCTCCAGGCCCAACAAGCTAACCCCCGCCATCGGCCGACCCCCACTCCCCCCACGATGTCCGCATCCCCCCACGCGATGTCCGATTTTCCCCCACCCCTTCCCGGCAAAATCGGGCCCCAGACCCTCCGACTTACCTGGCATCCGCTCCCCAACTGCTTTCCCACCCAACAGGCTAAAGGGATAATTACTAGTCCTCGCCCTTTTAGGGCTACCCCGGATCAGACGTATTTCTCAGACGTTCACTTTCAACTAAAGTTTGAGGTAGCCGAATCCTAAAGACGCTTAATTGGGTCTAAAGGTCTGGACTATCTCTCCCTAAAGGAAAGGAACAACCCGAGAATGTTACCGTCCTCCAGATAGCACTTTTAATAAGTTTAGCTAGACTGTAACATTCCGGATATTATGAGGGTCCGGAAAACTCCCCCAGAATTCTGCAAATCCTCACCAAAGAGTGTACAGAGATTGAGTTCACGAGTTTTTGATACAGAAGTCTTATGTGAGACAATTCTAAAAATATATAGATTTATTAACAAACCGACATGCAATTTACAGTTGGTGAATCAATCGCAACATTAACAGTTCCAAAAAGAGAAAACTTACGATCTTATTATCAGAGAATCTTACTTTTAAATCTTAACTTCACTACAGTATCACAGTTCTTAAAGTTCTTATACAGGCAGGATATCCATCAATATTAAATACCTTTGATCCCCGAGGTACAAAGAGTTGGAGACTACAGAGCCGCCTCTGAAGTCGAGAATCACTTTGCCCGATTAAAGCGAGTCTGTTATCCCATTTGAGAGTTCAATATTTATACCTTTTTCCAGTGGTATTTCCTTTAAGGTTTTCTGCTGATGCAGGCTAATTATCTCTAGTCATTTTTCTGCCGACCTCTGCAACTCTTACAGCCACCTCAGACAAAATCTTGTCTCATCTCTAGGTGTTCTAAATTTACCATATAAAAATGGTGTGACGGCAGGTGTTCCTTACTTTGTCATCTTTACGAGGGCAGATGTTCCTTATCTTATGTGCTTCTTTACGAAGTATAAATTAGAACACCTTATCCAGGGTGAGCCATTGTTTCGTTCCCAAAAGTTCAGCCTGTCGGAGCCCTTCACCTTCTGTTTCAATAAGGTTATTTATTCAGGGTCAACAACTGTCTTATCTCAATAGCCAGAATGCTTTCATAGATATTTCATAGTTAGGTTTCTAAATTTCCAAATTTCCAAACCCAGTTTGTCATGTTTTAATAATGATGTGGAGATGCCAGTGTTGGACTGGGGTGGACAAATGTGAGAAGTCGCACAACACCAGGTTACAGTCCAACAGTTTTATTTGAAATCACAAGCTTTCGGAGCGCTGCTCCTTCGTCAGGTGAAGGAACAGCGCTCCGAAAGCTTGTGATTTCAAATAAAACTGTTGGACTATAACCTGGTGTTGTGCGACTTCTCATGTTTTAATAAGGCCAGAATTCTTTCATAAGATAGTGTATTTTTCTGAATAGGTTATATGGCTTATTCCTTCACAAGGCAGCCAGCTGGCTATCAATTAGGCTGGCTGTCGGGCAGGAAACCTACTGAAAAAAATTTAAGACGTCCTGCAGTTAATTTCTGCAGGACGTCGGGAAACCTGTATGTTATATATGTGGGTAGAACAAATGAAGGACAGAGACCCACAATGAGTTGCTTGTCCATGTGCTTGCTTTACTAGACCAGAGCGAACTGAGCATGCTCTTACCAAACCATGTGACAAACCATGTGATAATACATTACACTGCTGTCCCCTGAAAAATAAGTTATGTATTCCCCTCTCAAATACAACAAAACTATGGCCCCACCTTTCCCAGCATTACATGTACCACATAACAAAAAACCTGGCTTTTTTTATTTTAAATGAACTACAAAGCCTACAAATGAACTACAAATCCAGTTTAGTAACAGGTTTGCGGAGCCTTCCTGATCTCCTTACAGAAGGTTTTGGTGTTGAACCAATTTTCAGACTGTTTTGTTTTGGTTCCAAATTCAAAGAAGTAGGGACCACCACTCTATTTCCCCACTTGATACAGCCTTGCTCACAGGACAATTCAGTATGATGGTTATGGAATGGTTTCAACTCTGTGTCCAGACACTGATCAGTCCATCCATTCAAGGTGTTTTCATACACTCTTTTCAGTACTGAGTCCTTTTGAGTCACATTTGCAATCTCAGTTGCATTCACAGGAAAGTCTTTGTCAACTGCAGCTAGCACGAAAATCTCACCTTCACTCCCAACACACGAGTCCTCATGTGGCAACCTGGACAAGGCCCTGCGATTGCGTTTTGCTTTGAAGTGCGATATTCAATCGTCACTGCCCATGCTGCATTTTTGATCCAGCCATTGTAGGAATGGTAGATTTGGGCCCCAATATTTCTAGGAGCGGTTTGTGATCGGTTATCAGGGTAAACTTTCTGCCGTTCAGGAACTGTTGAAATTTTTTGATTCCAAAAACTATGGCAAGTGCTTCATTTTCAATTTGCATGTAGTTTCTTTTGCTCTTTTGAGGGTTTGCGATGTGAACGCGATTGGTTTCTCTTGGCCGTCATCCATTACGTGGCTTATGGCAGCTCCCACACCGTAACTGGAAGCATCACATGCTAACTTAAGCTCTGTGTCGTAGTGCACAAGTAGAGCATCGCTAGAGAGCCTTCTCTTTCAAGCGTCGTAAGCTTCCGGTTGTGCTTTTGTCCACTTCCACTGGACATCCTTCATGAGGAGCTCATGCAATGGAGCTAACATGGTCGCTAACTCAGGTAAGAAACGTGCGTAGTACTGGACCATTCCAAGGAAAGATCTTAACTCAGACACATTCTGTGGCTTTGGAGCATTGATGACAGCATCAACCTTTTCCTTCACTGGTTGCAAGCCATTTGCATCAACTTACAGACCAAGGTACACAACCTCAGGCTGCACAAAAGCACATTTGCTCCTTTCAATTTGACATTGTTGGCATTCAACCTTTGAAGCACTAAATCTAACACTTCTAAGGGGAAAAATTCGGTTTATTTGCACCTCCCGTTTGCGCCCTAAGGGCGCTAACGGTCTGCAAAGCAACTAGCGCCCGGGCGCGGGGCCAGTAACACATCCCGTGAAATTCAGCGGGAGGTTAGCAGCGGCGATAACCATTAGCGCCGCGCGGCGCTGTGCCTTCGGTGATGACATCATCACCATGTGCAACGCCCTGCTCGTGCCCTGCATGCGCCCCGGCCGCGATCTTCGGTAGCGCTCCCTGACTTACCACCGGACACTATGTCCGACAGGGTCAAGGGGGCCTACCTGCGGCCGGGGCAGCACAAATTAAAGTGGTGGTGCCAGGTGGCAATTTTTGTTGCTGGCCTCCTGCCAGCACTTGCCCCCATCAGCATCTACACTGAAGATGTTTTTCTAGTCTAGTTTTAACTTTATCAACCAATCTTTGCCCATGAGGGTTGGCCTGATGTTGTAGCTCGCTACAATAATAGGCAGCTTTACTGACTGGCCATTGTGCTGAACTGTACATTCTATTTGTCCACATGTCTCGAGGATTTCTCCGGAGTAGGTTTTTAACTCTACGGTACTCTTTGTAAGTGGTATTTGATTAAACTTACTCTCATGTGTGTTCTTACTCATGATAGAGCAGTCCGCCGCTGTGTCAATACACATATCAATATATTGCTCGTTGATCAAAAGTTTTGTACAGAAGTCTTTCTCACGACTGCTAGCATTGCCGCTAGTGGCATAGATACTGTAGATGCCTAGTTCTTCAACATCAGGTGTGTTCACTTCAATATTGTGAATTTCTCACTTTTGTTGTCGCTGCTTTGCATTACCACTAGACTGGTTCTTACTTCCTACTTTCGATCTAGCTCTGAAAGCTGTTGAAATATGGCCTTGCTTCTGGCCATGAAAACACTTCGCATTTCTGTATTGGCAGGACTGTGGTGAGTGATTTCCATTGCAGCGATAACAATTCACTGAACTACTCTCACCGACATGCTTTTGATTTGGTCTCACAGCTTTAGGTTTGGCGGTGGCTTTGTGACTGTAGACCTCAGCTGCACTAGTTACTTGAGTTGGACGGAGCTCCCTAGCATTCTTAGATGCCATCTCCATAGATAGGACAATTTTGCATGCTATGTCAAACGATAGGTTCGGAGTGTTCAGTAACTTGGACTGTGTGTGCTCATCCACCAGTCCACACACAAACTTACCTCGCAATGCATGATCCAAAAATGTGCCGAAGTTACAATGCACCGACAGGTTCTTAAGAGCTACAATGTATTCACTGAAAGTTTCACTTTGCTTTTGGTTTCTGGTACAAAACTTAGAGCTCTCTGCTATTTCTAATGGCTTTGGGTCAAAATGGTCCTCAGGTTTCTCGACAATGTCTTCAAACGATACATTCTTCGCCTTCCCTGGCGCGAGTAGGTTTGTCAACGTTCTGTAGACATCTGGCCCAATCTCCGTTAGAAAAGTTGCTTTCTTCCGTTCACGAATTACTTTATTTTGAGCTTGAACATTATCATCTGCACCTTCAGTCTCAATAATGTTATTGGTCTTAAAAAAATCTCCATCCGCTCAATGCAAGAACTAATGGTTCGCGAGCTCGGTTATACTTGCTGAGGCTTCCGATGAATCCCATAGGTGCGGCCATGATTGTCCCAATCCCGTTGAACAGTGACTCAGCACACTACCTGTGGGAATCAACGCCGCTGTTGCTGTGTATACATACACGCAAAAGCAAAGCACAGACGATTCTGCATCAGCATTAACAGTAAAACATCACAAAAAATTCAGTTTAGGTGTCACAAATTCACCTTAAACTTGTCCACTCTAAGTTTGAACAGTGTATTCTTCCATGATTCCCAAAAATGGCTTTGGGATCCCATCCTCGTCGCCAAAATGTAATATATGTGGGTAGAACAAATGAAGGACAGAGACACGGTGAGCTGCTAGTCCATGTGCTTGCTTTACTAGGCCAGAGCGAACTGAGCATGCTCATACTAAACCATGTGACAAACCATATGATAATACATTACACTGTACTTCCGGGTTTCTGTCTGAAAAGCCTCCCCGAGTAAATATCGGGGACTTTTTTTGTGTTAGTCAGCCCATCTTTAATGAAGGCAATAAAAGACACAAAGGACAATTCAATTGATAAATCTAATCACGTTACTGTGAACTTTAAAAAAAATTTAGTTAAACCTTTATTTTGGATATTAGAAATTTCAGTTACTGTTGGAAAAAAAGGCTGATAAAAAAAATGAAAAAGCATTTTGAGAAAGTTGTGGGAACCCTATAACCAGATTGTACAAACATAGGGGGTGATTTTCTCAATGGGGAGCTTTTGGAGGTGGGACTCCCACTTGTTGGGTTTCAGTCCCGCCTCCATCGACTTCTGGCCAAACCACACTATTTTCCCTTGATTGACCTTGTTAAGCCCGCCCAGCAGGCTTAGCAGGCCAATTAAGGGAAAGCCGGTTACAGAGAACGTCAAAGTATGACGTTTCATCTGTCAAAAATTTTTGGCAGATGAATTGTCATCGCTTGACAGCTCTGTGAAGCTGTCAAACAGTGACATTCTCTGTAGTTTGATGAGGTCTTGAATTCAAGACCTCATCAAACCTCTTTCTTTTGCAGAAATTAGATGGTTGTTGCATTGGCGAATGCAACAGCCATCTGTCATCCCCAACGCGGAGGTCCGAGACTCTCCGTATACACACTGACTGAAGCCTGCAGGAAGAAACAAAGGTAAATACACTTTTACTGACACTTTGCACTTACCTCAGATACTCACCTCTCCACACTTGCACCCATCACTTACCTTCACAACGCACTTTTGGACCCGTCTGACCAACGCAGACCCACTGCTCGCCTCAGTGAACTGGCGGGGTTCGGAGCCTTCGGGAAGCCCGCACTTGTGAGGGTAAAAAGGGGATAATCCTATTTAATAGGCTTTAATCCCTTCCCACCTCCAAGGAGACGGGACCCGGCGTGGGACGGCTACCCACCTCCTGGCAAGATGGCATGGAGGCGGGTTGGGCACCCGCCCCCAAATTCTGCCATTTTCCCAGCAGTCCCGCCTCCATATCCGCCTCCCCAGGGCTGGCAAGATCGCACCCATAGTGACCAGATTGTGCAATTAGAGTAATAAGCTTACAAAAGCAGTTTCCATTATAAATGTGGACATAGGTATTTATGGTGGGAAAAGTTGACAGAAAAAGAGTGACAAAAAACATAACAACAGGACGTCAAGTGGCAGAGACAGCAATTTCACACAGACATAAGGGCCGGAATTTTCCCTTTGAAATGACTGCGGGTTTGCGAGCGGGTGGGCTATTAACAGAGCTGAAATTGACAGCGCGTCGGGATCCCGCCTTCAGCCCGCTGACTTCCGCCTTTAACTCCTGCGCATTTCTCAGCGCGCCAGAGACCCGCTCGGGAGAGGCGGGCAACCTCATTGAAGTATTTAAGAGGTCATTAACAGACCATTAAGATGCTTTTTAAGCTGAGGTTTCAGCTTTTACTGCTTGTGCACCGGATTCATGGGCTTCCTAACACTCGGCTGTCCAAGCAAGGCGAGAAGTGACTGGCCATTGTGTGATTAAACAACTGACAGTTGAAATAATCACATGAATACTCACACCTTACACCTGCTTCCTTGCCTGTGGGAAAGGCTGTTGCTGACATCATTGGTGCAGAGAATTTGCTTTCAGGAGTTTGCAGGTGATTTCTGCATCCTCAGAAGTCACTCTCACTACATTGGAGGATTGTGGCTCTCATCTTCACTTTAATTGGCATCTATCAGATCAGCATGGGTGCCGCTTATGCTGTTTCACCATGGACCTCAGATTTGGACCGAGATGAGCCCCAACACCAGCAGCAGCAGCAGCAGCCTTCTCCTCACCGAACTGCTGCTCCACAGGAGAGAGGAGGTCAGCACAGGGGTGCACCTCGCCGGAGACGATACCCCCAACACAGGGTATACAGGCAGAGGATCAGCTTCCTGGACATGACTGAACAGCAGTGGCTCAGGAGGCTCAGGTTATCGTGCCAGGTCGTCGCAGACATTTGTAGCTTGCTGGAACAAGACCTACTGCCCAGAGGTCCTGGTGGACATGCCTTACCAGTGGCTGTCAAAGCCACCACCACCCTCAACTTTTCCACCTCAGGATCCTTCCAGGTATCTGCAGCAGACATTTGCGGGATCTTGCAGTCGGCCGCACACACCAAGGTGACTGATGCCATGTTTCACAATTCAGGCTCTTATGTACACTTTGCCACTGATGAAGCCAATGTGACTGAGTGGGCGCTCGGCTTTGCGGCTCTGGCTGGCTTCCCACAGGTGCAGGGCATCATCGGCTGCACACATGTGCCCTTCTTAGCACCCCAAGATCACCCAGGAGTGTTTGTGAAGCGAAAGGGCTTCCACTCCCTCAATGTGCAGGTTATCTGCAGCCACAAAAAGATCATCATGCATGTTTATGCCAGATTCCCAGGGAGCTGTCATGACTCTTTCGTCCTGCGCCTGTCAGCTCTTCGCACCTCCGACCAGACTTACCAGCTGGCTGCTTGGAGACAAGGGCTATCTACTGAAGACGTGGCTGATGACGCCTTTGAGAATGTGTAATAGAGCAAGCAATCTGGATGCTGAAGATGTGCTTCAGATGCCTGGACAGATCTGGAGGAGCCCTTCAGTTTGCATCAGCCAGGGTCTCCAGAATGATCATTGTATGCTGCGCACTACAGAATATAATGCAGCAGTGAGGATTGGAGCTGCAGGAGGAGGAAGGTGCAGAGCGCATAGCCTTTTCGGAGGAGGATGAGGAGGAGTAATTGGAACATGAGGAGGAGGAAGAGGAGGAGGAGGAAGAGGAGGAGGAGTAGTTGGAACATGAGGAGGAGGAAGAGGAGTAGGAGTAGTTGGAACATGAGGAGGAGGAGGAACCTGAGGTGGAGATGGCACCAGCAGCGGTGCACATTGCTGCCTGGGAAGCCCGGGATGGCCTCATAATGGTACGATTTAGTTAAGTTGTACCAGTGCAGCCATTTGGCACCCAGATGCTGAAACAACTTCCCGAAACCCCCCAACACCACAAAGCAGTCCTAAAATGACCAAACCATTCCTGTCACACACACACCCATTGCTCGAGGTTAAGTAATGTCTTACCATTCACTCCAACTGACAAGGTCATTTCCCAGGTAGCAGGCAAAAATGGACAAGACGGAAAAGTGGTGCAAATAAATAAATTTATGTGGGTTATAAATAGAACTGAAACCTAACAATGTAACATCTTGGAAAACACCCATGTGCATACCCTTGTGCATCTACAATTGTGTCATTTTTCTTTTCCTAATGCTTCTACGAAGTGCACCCCCTGTGGCTTCAGCAGAGATAGAGGCAGCCTGCTCACTTCCCTGCTCTGACTTCTTAGACACTTTTGGTGGATGTCCTCTGGGTTTTGGAGCCTGTGAGGGCCCCGCCAAAGACGGCTCCTCCTGCAACTGTACAGGGGCAGACTCGGCCATTGGGATCTGAGGCAGCATGTGGGGCTCTGACTGAGGGGGAGGCAACGGGGGAGAAGTGGGAGCACTTTGAGCAGAGTCCTCACTTCCATGTCTCCTCTCACCAACATCCCTCTCATGGGCATCTGCACTTCCCTGCTAGCAAGGATCTGGAGAGCACGTTGCTGCACATCAGTGGGTCGATGAAAGTCCAAGTCTAGGTTGGTATCCCTCCTAGATATGTCTGCAATAAGAATCTGCAAGCTGTTGTTCACAGCAAGCAGGTTCTCGTTTGATTGCCACGTTTGCTCCTCCATGCAGGTGGCCATCCTTTGCATGGAAAAGCACATCGTCGCCATCGCCTGTGATATGGTGCTGTTCATGTTGGAGATGGACTCCTCCATTCTCTCTACAATCGTGCACTTCGTGGCTGGAAAAGCTGCCAAAAGCTCATGCATTTGTTGCTGCTCCTCCAAGATCAACCTCTTTGTCGACGGCCCTCGAGGTTCAGCGTCTGCATCCAGCTGAGCAGAGCTGGGAGCGTCCTGCGCCCTCCGGCGAGGAGTCTCCACTGCTGTCCCTGTCTCCACCATCTGCTCTTGCTCACTTGTGATGTGTGAGACATCAGGTGACAACACTACTCTATGTCTCGCATGACCCACCGATGTGTGTGTGTATATGCGCTGGTGCTGGGTGTGCTTGGGTCTGGTGATGGTGCACCCTCAGAGAGTGGAGCTTCCTCTGAGGAGTTGTCTTCCTCCTCCGGCTGGACAGTGAGTGGGGCGTGGGTGGGGGGGTGCACTTGATGGACCTGTGGGAGAGTAAAGACATGAATTAGATCTGTTATGATAAGAATGTTGTAAGTTACCATTATGCACATGATCATATTTCACTGGTTGCTGACATCGAGTCACCATGAGTGACTGTTGCATGCCATGTGGCTGTATGATATTTAATTCTGTCACCAGGTTGCTGGGAGGTCCCCCTCTCTCCATCTCCCACCGCCAGCAACTCTGCAACTTTGTTTATTTCCAGCACCTCCTCCTCTGCTGGCGTCAACGTCTTGTAAATTGGAGGGCCACCTCTGGTTCTTTGTCTCTCCCTGTTGCTCTGGGCTCTCTTCTCCTGCAAGGAGGGAAACAAGAGAACTTTGAGTGAGAGTGATGGAATGAGTGTAGGGGATGAATGGGCTACATCTGTAGAGGGTGACTATGAGGGAGTGGTGTTATATTGCCAAATGGCCTCCTTCTGTGGTGTTATTTCTATGATTCTAGGATTGCATTAGGATGAGGATGAGTGTCAGTGGTGGTTAGTCAGATGGGGATATGAGTAGGTGCATAGACAGTGAGGGATGGGTTCACCTGCAAGGTAGGTTGGTGTGAGGAGTGACGGGCAGGAGTAGGCTCGGGAAGGCAGAGTGATGGGTTTGAGGTGACATGCACATCAGGATGTAGTTGAAAGTGACATTGTACTCGCCTTCCCTGACCTCATGAGGTCATTAAATCTCTTCCTACACTGCATCCAGGAGCGCTCACAACACCCCTGCTGCTCACTTCGTGGACAATCTCCAGCCATGCCCTGTTTGTTTCACTGGCTAGCCTCTTCCTGCCATCACCAGGGAATAGGACCTCCTTCATGCTCTCACTCCCTGGAGCAGGATGTCCAGGGAGGAATCAGAAAACCTGGGCGCAGCCTTCTGGCGCTGAGCCTGCATCCTTGGTTATAAATGCATGAACTTTCACAGTAAAACTATTGCAACTATATAACAACTGCAGCCACCTCTCACAACAACCTCAGAACCACCTCCAACAACCTTCAACTCTAATGTGTGCAAGGCTCCTTTAAATAGATGAGCTGAATGCGAGTCATCCGTGACGTCATCAGACCCGCTCCAGTTAATTGGCCGGGAAACCCGCATGACTAAGACAATTGATGTAGTTTAGTTAAACATACACTGCAGAGGGCGCTGCTGGAAAGTTCGGGATAGTGACCTGCTACGCAGCCCCCACACACCCAACCCGATTCAAAGGTAAAAATTCAGCCCAAGATTTTTCATATATTATAGTTATGGTACATGGATGGGGCGTATGGGGTGAGCGCTTAAGGTAGCACCACTGCATGGCAAACTGCTGCAGTCAGAAGAGTGGATTTACTAGCAAGTTGATCCTGATGACTCACCCAGCTTTCACTAGTGCCACCCCTGGGGACCTTGCCTCGGCTTGCATGCTTAACCTAGTGAGAATAGCCAAGGAGTAATGGTCGAACACTTGGCAAATTTCAGACCTCCGAAACCAAATCGGCCTCATCATCATTGCTGAGCTGACGGTTGGGAATTTAGTAGTGGTAGTATAGTATGTGGATGCTTACCAGCTCGTGGTTAACATGCAAGGCATGATCTAGTGGTGGCATACATGCATTTCACCTGTGGTCCAGAGAAAGCTCTTCCATGGTGAGTACCCGGCATATTAAATTCAAACTTCAGATTCGGATTTGAATGATCCAAATTCTGGATCCTCCAAATTCAATCCTGCCATTCCAATTTTTCCAAATTATTCATATCTGGAATTTACTTGAGTTTTCTTGTTGGCGAAGAAGTCACAACAAATGTTCAGCTCAGAGAACCTGGTGAATAGAAAGAAAGAGCTTGCATTAATGCAGTGCCTCAGGGCTTCCCAAACTGCTTTACAGCCAATGACGCACTTTTAATAGTAGTCACTGTTCTAATTTAGGAAACATTCGTAGGAAACAGTTCAAGGTGCAAGTCCAAATAGATGTACTGCTGTTGAGTATACCACCCTTTCTTAATCAATTTTTTGTCTACTGCTGCCACTTTCAGACTATTCTTTATGTACACACGCACCATATTCTTGTCATGCATCTCTGAACTGTGTCTACAGCTGCCTCTCACTGGAATGTCCATAAAGTTGCAAAAACGTGACCTTTTTTTATTGCAAAATGGTTCACCTTGAATGATTCTCTGAAGAGCATGTTGGTGTTTATTGTTACTCTTTGAGGCTGTTAACAAAATTAAAGTGTTAATAATGGTTATCAGTTTTTTGTTGCTATTTTATTACACATTGCTCCAGTTCCTGCAGGGCAGCGACCTTTTTTTTAAACAGAAAGCTCTATCAAACAGTGCCTCAAAGACAAGTATTTGCAATTATTGCCTGCTGCTATGTCAACGGATCAATAAGATGTGGGAATAAGATGCAAGAACATGTTCGTTAGATGAGGAGCTTGCCAGCCTCTGAGATACAGGGACATTTTGTGAGTTTTAATTTTCAAAGGAGACTCCAGCTTCCTATGTATCCACAACCCCCCGCCACCCGCCCCACCTTGTCCGAGCGATTTAGTGGGTTGTACTTTAAGCTGGTTAAAGCTTCAGTAGAGCACACACTTATGTGTGTTTGATGTTGCGAATCCTCAATCAATATTTTAATCGGAAAGGAAATAAAAATTGCTCAATTCAAACATTGTGAAACTAGAAACAACCCATCACATTCCACAATTAAAAAGAGGGGAATCATTTTCAGGTTCACCGCCTGGGCACTAATCCGGTGGAGTGGAGCAAACGCCCAGTGTAGAGCCCACCTGATTTTCATTATAATGGCATGAAAATCGGACGCTTTCTACATTGGGTGGGTAATCCGCTCCGCTAATTTACTGCCTGGGCAGTGAAGGTGAACTTTTACCCTGGGGGGGCCCCTCGGTGTTTGAAAAGTGCAATTGGTAAATGTGGTTTAAGTTTCAGCAAGTTTACTGTGAACTGCCGAAACAGTAGGAGTGATCTGGCACTCCCAAGGACCATAAGCACCAGGAATGCCCAAGATGCTCTCCTTAGACTCGCCCTACTGGTTTCTAGGGATGAGCAATTTTGAATTAAACGACACCAGGTTTTAGTTTGGATTTTGGATTTGGAATTGGCGACAAATTGCAAGAGGAGGACAAGGGGCAAGAGGTTTAAGCTAGGGATAAGCAAATTTAGGATTGACATCAGGAAGTTCAGGAAGAGGTGTCAATACATGGAACGGACTTTCAGATAGAGTAATGAAGGGGAAAACCCTGCCGTCATTTAAGAAACTATTGGATGTTACAATGGAGGATGAACTTGTCAATATATTACACTGTATTAATATGTTATGTAAATTACATTCACGGTGCTGCCCATGACCCGATAATGTAGATTTATCTGTCTCTACAACACAGAGGAGGGATTGTAATGTTGTGCTGTCTTATTGTGGTACTCATTACCATGAGTGCCACAAATTGTGAAGTAATTGTTTATAACCAGTGCCTTCGAATTTATCCCAATATAGTGCAATGGAAGTACAATGAAATACGATGAAACTGGATTGATATAATTTTCCTTTCAGTACAAAACTAGCATAATTGCTGCAGTTAGATAAATCTTCATATTTGTAGACATATCCATTACAATTGGTTCATGTTAGCGAGTGCTTTCTGCTAATGGATTAGTTACAACGTAGACTGAAGTAGGCAGAAAAGAGGACTGAAATGCTTTTGAAATTAAGTTTTGAAATTTGTACTGCCGAACTGTACGTGAAGGCTGATTTTCAGAATATATGCTCCTAGTATGGAGCCTCGCACACTGAGAGTGAATATTGGGAAATTGTGATTGCACTGCCCAAAGGTATAAGCCGTAGCTCAGTGGTAGTGAGTCAGAAGGTTGTGGGTTCAAGTCCCAGTCCAGAAACTTGAGCACAAAATCTAGGCTGACACAACAATTCAGTACTGCGGGAGTGCTGCAATGTCAGAGGTGCTGGCCTGGAATTTGCGATTTGCGGTTGGGATGGCAGCGAACTGGCAGTGTTCGCCATCATTCCGCCATTGACACTAACCGTAACTTCGGGATTTGGCACATGCGCAAGTGCATGCGGGAATCCCGAAGTTGGGGTCTGTCAATGACAGCTCCGAAACTGGCTGCGCTGTGCACCCCCAACCCCACCACCCCCACATCGTGCCGGCAATCAGTGAAATCTCATAAATCATTGAAACTGATGAAAACTTCGGCTTTTCCGCAGTAATTACATTGTTAAATTCCCCACTAAAAATTAGAGCCAAAGGGATTAGGTGTAACTGGGGTTTTGACAATGTATTGACTGCTAAACAAATGTTAAGGGCCTGGAAAACTAATTTTAATTTTGTGCAGTGTGAAATTTGTCCATTTTAATAAAAATTCAAATTTTTAAGAAACTTTTCCAAAAAAATGTTTTACATTTTTTTAAAGTTTGTCCATCTTTATTTCAGGTTTGCCTTTTCCCCATGTGAGAACTGAAATCTTTCTTTTGCTCTCTCTAACTATTTTAAAAAGTAAAGTTTTAAGAGCTTACTCACTTCATTGTTCGCTGTCTGTGAGAATTCTGCCTTTTGATTGGTTGCTTAGACAGCCTGTTGACGTCACGGTAGTTCGAACAAGGGGATCCCCATTAAGTTCCGTTGAATTGAATTCAAGGTCGGAAAATCCGAGTTCTTGACACAGGGATTGCGAGATCCTTGTGCGGAACGTACTTCAGGAACAGCAGTGAACGCCTTCGCTTTTGGAAGACGTTAAACTGAGGCTCTGTCTGCCCTTTCACGTGGACAGAAAAGATCCATTATTTTGAAGAAGAGCAGGGGAATTCTCCCCGGTGTCATGACCAATATGTATTCCTCAACCAATATCACTAAAAAAATAAACTATCTGGTCATTATCTCATTGCTATTTGAGGGACCTTGCTGTATACAAATTGGCTGCCGCATTTCCTACATTATGACAGTAATTGCACTTCAAAAGTACTTTGGTGCCTGAAAAGCATTTTGGGACATCCTGATGTCATGAAAGGCAGTATATAAATGCATGTCTTTCTTTCTTTATGATTTTCCATTTATTAAAATTGTGGGGAGCTGCCCACAAGCACTTGATATCTGTCTTGACAGGTAAGGTTCCAGGCCAAGCGCACCTATTCGGACAAGTGGCCTTCTGGTGAGATTAGATCTAATATATAGAAACATATAGAAGTTACAAAACAGTCATTCAGGCCAACAAGTCTGTGTCAGCACTTACTTTCCACTGGCTGGGTCCAATGGCCTTTTTCGCATGGTCTAACTTCTATGTATTTCTTTGAGAGCGTAACAGTGACAATGGTGAAAGAGGCCAATTTGGTGAGCAGGCAGAGAATGGAAGTAGAGTTTTCAAGCAGACATAGCATAAGGGACATGATAGTTTGAAGTAGAGACTTATCAGAGGTGTGGAGGAATGCAAAAATGGAATGCAAGAACCTCACAACTGGTGTGAGTTTGTTATTGGGATTACAATCGGCAAGAATGGTTTTGTAGAAACAGGGGGAGGAAGTGGTCTTTGGTGTACCCGTTTGCCATGCAGAAAACAGAGGGGGAAAGGACCAATTTCATGTGACTATGTCCTGTGCTCCAACAATATCTCAAATACGTCCAATGCCATATTGCCAGCCCATGCGGCCGCCTTAAACGGGCATTAAGCCCCTTTGCATACGTTAATGAGGGGCCTAATGCCTGGTTAAGGACCCCTTCCAGAAATTGGGTAGTGCTGAACAGAGCAGGCACCAGGCATGCTGTGTCCGGGCTTTTCAGCATTTGCTATGGCCTAACCAGTGGCCGTCAGCAAATGGGGAAGGTTTTTAAAAATTACGTCTTCAAGTGAAATGAGGAGGAGCAGAAGTGCTTCACCTGGCTCCACGGCACTTCTGTGGGCCTCTGTTGGCTGCGCCAGCCCACCTCACCCACCACCCCCGCTCTCCTTCCCTCCATCTCCCATGACCTACCCAAGGACCGCTGCCAGAAAGGCAGTCGGCCCAGATTGGAAATCTTCAAACCAGCAAGGTGCCTCTGAAGACGTGTCTGGCACCCGCAGTGGTATTGAAATGAGGCCCAAGGCCCAATTTTGGATGAGCCTCGGGCCTCCCATTTCTGGCACACGCTGGGAGCACATTTGCCATTCTGTGCCGAACCTAGATGAATTTTTCACTCACAGTGTCATGTAATAGCGCTGAGCTACTATACCAATAAAACTAAGTTCTGTTTTTCACCCCTAAAATACAATACAATTTCAACAACATTACTTTCTATTTTATCTGATACAACTCTCACTTCACTGAAGTTTTTTGCATTGCATTAACTGATTCTTTCTAGTTTTTATTTTAAACAATTGGAGTGCGGTCGAAAAATGTGCATTGACACTGTTGTTACTTTTTTTTTTACAATCCCAGCCACAATATGATGGTGTCAGTGCAAAAGTGTGCCAGAAATATATTAGGACATATTACAATGTCCTAGTGAATGCTAATTCAGCAACGTTAAATTCTACTTCCCTCTGTTGAATAAGATAGATTTCAGTGCTGTGAAACTCTTAAAAAAAAATGATGTTAACAATATTGTACAATGGGTTGAAGAAGTTAGGGGGCAAGAAAGCAAAATCAATTATGTCAATATATTTGAAATCAAAAAGAAATGGCCAATCTGCAATCAAAACAGGAAATGCTGGAAATGCACAGCAGACCCATCAGCCTCTGAAATGTTAAACCATCTTTTCTCTTTGCAGATAATGACGATCTGCTTTGTATTCCCAACACCTTCTGTTTGCATGGGCCGGATTTTGTGACCCCTACGGGGACGTAAGAGGTGTGTATACACCCGTAGGGACCGCACAAGTGCTGGGTTTAGGCATGCAAAGTGCATGCGTGGAAACCCGGCACTTGCGTTCTGTCAAGAATTCTCTTGACAGATCCTCAGCATGACCAAGAAAAGTGCCTCTGCGGGTGGAGAGTTACGCTATTTGCATAACTTACACCCGCTGAAAGCCTATCAACTTCTTACGCCTGGTAAAAGTAGGAGTAAGGCCTGCTTTTACCACCATAAGGGGGAAAAATTCAGTATCGCCCCGTTTGGGGCGCATTATCGGCAGTGCGCAAAGTTTAGCGCCTGGCGCTAATTATCGCCTCCAATTGCAAACTTGACTTTTATCGCCCCTGGAGGTGATTGGAGCGCTAAATCAGGCACTACACACCTGTCTTAAGGCGCAAAGGCCGAGGAGCGAGGCGCTACCTAAGAGCGCTGACGAAGCTCATGTGACGTCAGTCAGCAATGGAACACAGATACATTGGCGCCGGCCAGTTCTTAAAGGGGAGGGTCGATCTTGCTCTCCATCCACACCCTGCTCATTGCAGCCTTGAATCTCGGCCTGGAGAGACCTGTACATCAAATCTGTTGGAAAGAACAATTGAGAGGCCCAGGGAAAGAGCTCAGACTGCAGCCCCCATATTCTCTTCTAAATCGATGCAAGGAAGATCAAACCAGAAAGAACCTGCAAAGTGCTGCTCAGTACCCAAAACTCCTCAACACAGCTTTGAATATCTCCTGCAGTCTCTATCTCTCACTCAGAATGCGTGGTACAAAAATTTCGCCGACAAAAAAAGGCAGGAAGCGGTCGCCTTTAAATAGTGCTCCCCCAGTCTCTTCCTGACTGCAAAACGCTCCCCTCAACCTGTCATTGCTAGCGGCAGGCGGTAAGACTGGGGGCGCCACTCAATATCCGGTCCGGGGTGCTACCGGGGCGTTGCACTCTCGACTGACGTCACGATCGGCTGGCGCAGCAGATCGTGGCGGTAGTGTTTAGCGCCGCCGCAAAATGTCTAGTTAATTTTGTGAGCGGCGCAAAGATCGCCGCGCACGGGCGCGAGTTGCTTTGCGCCCCATTAGCGCCCTCTTAAGGCGCTAACGGGAGGCGCAATCCAACTGAATTTTTCCCCGAGTTTTAAAAAAATAGAAAAATAAAATGTTATCACTCATTTATAAATTAAAAATATTCTTCAAAAAGGTAAGTTTATTTTTAGCCCCGTAAACACATTTAATTTTTTTTTCTCAAAAATCACATTTTTATTTAAAATATTTAATTAAATGGCATTTTAATTAATTTTAAATATGTAATTTAAAAAATATATATTTAATGTGTTCTTGTATTTTGTAAGTGATCCCCATTCATACTTTTGACAGTTCCGTACGTACGGACCTGTCAAAAGTATGAATGGGGATTCTCTTCTTTTATTGGTTGGGCCGGCCCACGTGATCCCAGGAGCTCCTGCGTCCCTGGGATACATGAGGCTCTGCCCGCGCGGACCCGGAGAAGCCCAGTATTGCAAGCCGCCGTTCTTCCCGTGCCACCAGGTACTTTCGTAGAAATTTTGCATCTTGGAGGCGTCCGATCGCAAATGTTGGCTATTTTTTTTTGTTCTTGATAGGCAAAGGGCCAAGATTGTGAATGTGACATATTCCAGTCAATGCGCCCAGCAGTCAAACCTTAAATATTTTGTCATCAAGGTCACTGTAGAGAATAATCATAACAATATGTATCACTGTCACATGGACATGGCAAAATTCGGCCATCAGGGTTATAGTAAATGAGGGGACGTTTTCTTATTGTCAACCATTTACAAGGCACAAGTAAGGAGTGTGATGGAATACTCTCCACTTGCCTGGATGAGTGCAGCTCCAGCAACACTCAGGAAGCTCAACACCATCCAGGACAAAGCAGCCCGCTTGATTGGCACCCCATCCACCACCTTAAACATTCACTCCCTCCACCATGGTGTACCGTGGCTGCACTATATACCATCTACAAGATGCACTGCAGCAACTTGCCACGGCTTCTTTGACAGCACCTCCCAAACCCGTGACCTCTTCCACCTAGAAGGACAAGGGCAGCAGGCGCATGGGAAAACCACCACCTCCAAGTTCCCCTCCAAGTCACACATCATCCTGACTTAGAAGTATATAGAAACATAGAAGATAGGAGCAGGAGTAGGCCATTCGGCCCCTCGAGCCTGCTCCGCCATTCGATGAGATCATGCCTGATCATCCAAACTCAGTACCCTGTCCCTGCCTTCTCCCCATATCCCTTGATACCTTTAGCCTTAAGAAATATACTTTGTATGCTTTGTACTGAAAGGAAAATTATATCAATCCAGTTTCATCTGCAAATATATCTAACTCCTTCTTGAATATATTTACTGACTTGGTCTCAACTGCCTTCTGTGGTAGAGAATTCCGCCGATATCGCCGATCCTTCATCGTCGCTGGGGCAAAATCCTGGAACTCCCTACCTAACAACACTGTGGGAGTACCTTCACCACACGGACTGCAGCGGTTTAAGAAGGCGGCTCACCACCACCTTCTCAAGGGCAATTAGGGATGGGCAATAAATGCTGGCCTTGCCAGCGATGCCCACATCCCATAAACGAATTAAAAAAAATTATACTTAAAAATTTGAACATGCTCAAAGCTTCAAATTAATTTTAAATATTTTAGGGAACTTCCAACTATTATTTTATTGGTACTGTTTAACTTGAACTTCCTTCATCAAAAAAGGGGATTTTTTATACACTTATCTTAAGTAGCTATAAAATATTTGTTGTGTTTTACTTTTTGTATTTTTTCCCCTTTGTTATTTTACAGTTCTGATAGTTGTCACTTTCAGGTTGTTGTTTTTCATTCTTTATTCAGTTTGTTGAAATATGAAAATGATGAAAATGGCAGCATTTAAAAGGTTGGGAATGAAGTCAAGAAGTGTGGAGAAAATAGATTTAATTTTAGATGTAGTGCAGACCGCAGGAAACAACACATTACACAAAGACAATAAATGAGTGGGAAGACAGCACAGAGACGCCAGCACTGCTTTTTTTATAAAAATGAGGCAGCGATTGAACAAGTGGGAGAGTAGTTAAAAAACAAAGAGCAGGGAAAACAGGGTTCGTTTATGAGAAGTCAAGATGGAAACTTATCAATTGAAATGTGGGCTAAAAACAGAACATATTGGAAATACATAGTAGATCGGTCAACATCTGAAAAGAGCAAAGACGGGTTAACACTGTGTTCTGATGAAGGATCGCTAACCAAAATGTTAACCTGTTTTTTCACTTTTTGGCCACTGACTGGCCTGTGTGTAGTATTTGCTTTTCTTATTGGAAACTTTCAGTTTTTTTTCTTTTCATCTCAACTCTGGCTGAAATGACCCAGGAGTCTCGCTGGGATTTGAAACCAGCCTGAGGAAAGGCAAATTAACATCGTTCTGCATGAACGAGATTGGCCAGGTAGGAGTTCTGGCGGCAGTTTGGGACTTAGCCTTCCCTCTTCACCTCATGGCACTCTATACTTACTGAGGCAATAATTTAGGTATATGCCTTAAAAGTTACCCCGAGGGGGAATTCCCTCTCAAGGCGAGCGGAGGATTAATGTAGAGATTATTTCCTGCCTTTTGGGTATTAAGGAAAGAAAAAAAATCTCGCAAGAGGTCAGATTAATAGGAATACAAGGCAGTACAGTGAGTCAATAACAGGAGGAAGACTTATCTTTTAATTTAGTTCTGCACAAATTGGCATCTACAAAGTTCAGTGAATAGCACAGGAATTTTAATCTTCAGGCTCATACCTTCATTTGAATGCTTAACAGTGATATACTGCATATGGTGCATATCTGTTCTTCCATTTCAATAATTAATCACTCTATTCAGTAAATCCTGGGCAGCAGGATGCCATTTCTGCTATTCTTTACAAGTGCCCAGCAAACGCAAAATCTCTGCATGCTGCATAATATGGTAAACACACAGAAATGTTGCTGGAAAACATAGTGCCCTGGAATTTCCTCTGTGGGAAGTGCAACCTGGATGTTGGACCCAAAAATGCGCCCAATGTTGCGCCTATTTTGCCGATGTCAGACCGGAGTTTCCTCCCAATCTCATTAGAATACTCCCAAACTTAAAATAGGCGTAAATCAGCATGAACAATCAAAGCCTAAGAAACGCACCGAACCCACACCACATATTTCTTCTTTAAGTATGGAAATTTATGTTACAACTCATTTAATCATCATTCATGCGCATCAGGCACAGCATGTTTAAGAACCTGCAATCAGGGAAGCTTTTCAATTTTTAATGTGACGAATACTCATGCCATAAAAATCCTTTCAAAGAAACAAATAATACAGAGTAGGTCTCCTTGAGGGTAAACTTAAATAAAAAATTGCTCATAAAATTGCAATTATACACCAGAAGAATTGCTGCTGTGCCTGAAAATCTGGCTGTCATGTTAAGAGACTCCCCCGAACTATGCAATTGGTGGATACTCGCATTTGAGAGTTGGGGGCTTGGCCAGTTTTGTGGGTGGGGATTCATTCAGACGAAGGGTTTGATGGACGGATGTTAAAGATCGAGGAGACGTGGGTGTATTGTAGTTACGCACGTAACTCACCTACGGCCATAATTGCACGATCCTTAAAGCTACTTAATTAGTTTGCACCCAGGTTACACATCTCTCTGGGCTCAGATGCGGAGGAAGCTTCAGGCCAGTAACTCACTGTACAAATCTGAGGAGGCTTAGCCAATAGAGACATGGGCGGAATTTTCTGGGGTCCGTGCGGGTGTGATTGGAGGCGGGTCGGGTGGCAAATTTGAAATAAGTTGGAGCGGGTTGGGAACCCGTCGTCATCCCGCCCCCATGCGCCTTTCCCTCGGGCGCGTTTGCCAGTGCGGCAGTGACCCGACCGGCAGAGGCGGGCAACCTAATTTAAATCATTATCAGGTAGTTGTCAGACCCTTAAGAGTGTTTTTCAGCCTACCTTTCAAATTTCCCTGGCTGCCCACGGGATTCACGCAGCTCGAGAACCATATCTATCAGCCTGAGGCGGGAGTTAAGTGGCCATTGCTCCAGCTGATTAGATGACAGCATGAAATGTACGATAAAACCTCCCACCTCACAGCTGGTCACTTTCCTCGGGCAGAAGCTGTTGCTGACTGCATTCCCAGTGCACATTTAGCTTTCTACAGGCTGCAAGTGTTTCCAGCAAAGTCACCATCCAGTCTCACCTCATTGTTACAACCTATCACACCATTGACAGCTTGCTCCTCTGATCTCTACTTGACCTGCCATCTATTCCATAAGCATGGGTGCTGTTTATACTGTGTCACCTTGGTCCTCAGAATTGGACCATGATGAGCCCAAACACCAGCAGCACCAGGCACACCATCAGCACCAACAACACCACCAACCTTCTTCTCAACCACCTGATGCTGCACAGGACAGAGGGCATCAGCACAGGGCTGCACCGCACCGGAGGCGGTACCCCCAACACAGGGTATAGAGGCAGAGGATGGGCTTCCTCAACATTACTCAGCAGCAGTGCCAAACGAGGCTCAGGCTATCACACCAGGCCTTCGCAGACATTTGCACATTGCTTGAGCAAGACTAGCAACCCAGAGAAGCGGGTGGACACACCTTACCAGTGGCTGTCAAAGTCACCAGTGCCCTCAACTTCTTCACCTCAGGCTCCTTCCAGGGACCTGCAGCAGACATTTGCAGCATCTCACAGTTGGCCACCCACAGATGCATCACACAGGTCACCGTTGCCCTATTCGACAAGTCAGCCCATTATATCAACTTTGCCACTGATGAAGCCAGTGTTACTGAGCGGGCGCTTGGCTTTGCCACTCTGGCTGGCTTCCCACGGGTGCAGGGCATCATCGACTGCACACACATAGCCATCAGGGCACCCCATCATAACGCAGGAGTCTTTGTCAACCACAAGGGCTTCCACTCCCGCAATGTGAAGCTGGTCTGCAACCATAGGAAGATCATCATGCATGTGTGCGCCAAATTCCCTGGCAGTTGCCATGACTCTTTCGTCCTGCACCAGTCCACCCTCCCTCAGCTCTTCACTCCTCCAAACAGACTTTCCGGCTGGCTGCTTGGAGACAAGGGCTATCCACTGAAGATGTGGCTCATGACACCCTTGAGGAGGCCAAATACTGAGGCCTAGGACAGATACGATGAAAGCCACATTTCCACCAGATGTGTCATAGAGCAGACAATAGGCATGCTCAAAATGCACTTCAGATGCCTTGACAGATCTGGAGGAGATCTTCAGTACGCACCAGCCAGGGTCTCCAGAATCATCGTTGTCTGCTGCGCCCTTCACAACAGAGCGTAGCAGCGAGAATTAGCGCTGCATGACGAGCAAGACACTGAGTGCACAGTCTCTTCAGAAGAGGAGGAGCAGGAAGAAGGAGGAGGAGGAGCATCAGCTGGAAGACGAGCAGGAGCTGGAGGAACTGGCGGGCCAAATCCACCAGCACCCGAGCACATTGCTGCCCGGGAGGCCAGGGATGGCCTCATCATGGCCAGATTTACTTAACTTTACACAGTGCACCCATATGGCTGCCACATGCTGCGCCAGGTTGGCACCACCCCACAGCAACATCATAAAGGATCCCTACAATGACCAAGCCATTCCTATCACACTGACCGCCATTGCTGGAGGTACCGTTATGTCTCATCATTCACTGCAACTCACTAAGCCCCTTCCACAGGTGTACACAAATGTGTCCAAGATGGGAAAGTGACGAAAATAAAGATTTTTATGGTTGACAATTAACGGAAACTTGGCATTAACATTGACTAAAACACCCAAGTGGCTACCCTTGTGAATCTACTTGTGTGTCATCTTTCTCCCCTGCGTGCTTCTACGAGGTGCTACCCCTATAGCGTCAGCAGAGGTTCAGGCAGCCTGCTCATTTCCCTGCTGCGACACTTTTGGTGGACGTCCTCTGGGTTTTGGAGCCTGTGATGGCCCCACCAAAGTCTGCTCCACCTGCGACTGTGCAGGGGCAAACTCAGCCACCGCGATCCGAGGAGGCATCTGGGGCTTTGACTGAGGGGGTGGCAATGGGGGAGAAGTGGAAGCGCTTTGCGTGGAGCCCACACTTCCATGTCCCCTCTCATCATCAACCCTCTCATGGACCACCCGCACTTCCCTGCTAGCAAGGACCTGGAGAGCACCTTGCTGCACAGCAGTGGGGCCATGAGGACCCACGTCTACGCTGACATCCTTCCTAGACAGAAGGTCTGTGATCCTCTGCCATCTATGCGCCATAGATAGCCATCTATTCTCCATAGAGTCCATGTGTTCCTGTGAGTGGCACATTAGCTGCTCCATGCAGGTGGCCATTCTATCCATGGAAGAGCCTACAGTCACCATTCCCTGCAACACAGTGGTGCTCATGTTGGAGATGGACTCCTCCATTCTCTGAACATTTGCAGACATCGCGGTTGCAAAACCTGTCAGAGCACCCTGCACTTCTTCCTGCACCTCCAGGATTGCCCTCTTTCTGGACGGCCCCTAAGGCTCAGCATCTGCATGCAGCTGAGCAGAGCTGGGAGCGTCCTGCACCCTCCAGCGAGGAGTCTCCACTACTGTCCCTGTCTCTACCATCTGCTCTTGCTCACTTGTGATGAACCCGATGACAACACTACTCTATGGGACCCACCCAGGTGTGTGTATCTGCACTGGTGCTGGGTGCGCTCATGTCTGGTGACGTTGCACCCTCAGAGACTGGAGGCTTCTCTGAGAAGTCGTCTTCCTCTTCCTCCTGGACAGTGGAGTGGGGTGGTGGGGGGGGGGGGGTGGCTCTTGATGGACCTGTAAAGAGATGAGTTAGATATGACATATGAAGGATGCACATACCTTTATGCACATGAAGACCATTCAGTGGCTGATGACATCAGTCCCCATATGTGTGACTGATGTATGCCATGTAGCTGTATGAGATGTGATTCTGTCACCAGGTTGCTGAGATATCCTCCTTTCTCCATCTCCCACCTCCAGCTGCTCAGCCACTCCCAGGTACTTCCAACGCATCCTCCTCTGCTGTTGTGAGGGTGGAAAATAATGGATGCCCACCTCCAGTTCTCTCCCTCTCCCTCTTATTGTGCACTTTTTTCTCCTGCAAGGAGGGAAAGAAGAGAAGGCTAAGTGAGAGTGATGGAATGAGTGTAAGGAATGGATGGGTTACATCTTTAGAGGGAGACTATGATGGGTTGGGATGGCAATACCAAGTGGCTTCCTTGCATGTTGTTAGTTGATATGATTGCATTAGGATGAAGGTGAGTGTGAGGGGTGGCTAGTAAGATGGGGATGTGATAATGTAGATAGAGAGAGAGGGATGGGTGGACGTGAAAGGTATGTTGGTGTGAGTAAGGATATGCAGGAGTAGGGTTGGGAAGGCAGAGTGATGGGGATGTGATGAGAGGCACAGCAGGATGAACTTGAGTGTGGCTTTGTACTCACCTTTCCTGATCTAATGAGATCATTGAAACGTTTGCGGCACTGAACCCAGGTCCTTTTGAACACATCCCTGCTGTTGACATCCTCTGCAATTTAGAGCCAGGCTCTTTTTGTCTCCTGGGGAAGTCTCTTCCACCCATCAGAAGGGAAGAGGACCTCCCTGCGTGCTCTGACTTCCTCCACAAGCATATGGAGGGAGTCATCGGAGAACCTGGGTACAGTCCTCGGCTTCTGTGCAGTCATCTCTCCAACTGTTTGGAGTAATCAAAACCTCCAGTTTGCTGCCTGCACAGTCCGAGATGAGCCTTCAAACGCAATGTGGCCATGGCTCCTTAAATTATCCCGGCTGAAAATGTGTCATCGTTTACGTCATCATGAAAGGATATTTACTAGTCCTAGCCCCTTTGGGGCTATCCCGGATCAGGCGTATTTCTCAGATGTTCACTTTCAACTAAAGGTTGAGGTAGCCGAATCCTAAAGAGGCTTAACTGGGTCTAAAGGTCCAGTTTATCTCTCCCTAAAAGAAAGGAGCAACCCGAGAATGTTACCGTCCTCCAGATAGCACTTTTATTAAGTTTAGTCAGACTGTAACGTCCCGGATATTATGAGGGTCGGAGTTCTCCCCTCAGAAATGTACCTCTTCACCAAAGAGTGTACAGAGATTGCGAGTTATTGATACAGTAGACTTATGTAAGACAATTCTACAAAATATATAGAGATTTATTAAAAGAACCAACATGCAATTTACAGTTGGTGAATCAGTCAATCGCAACGTTAACAGTTCTAAAAAGATAAAAAATACAATCTTATTTTTAACAGAGAATCTTACTTTTAAATCTTAACTTCGCTACAATTTTACAGTTCTTAAAATTATCTATACAAGATATCCATCAACTATCAAGGATCAGTTACCTTCAATCCTTGAGGTACAAAAGAGTGAAGCACTACAGAGCCGCCTCTGTAGTCGAGAATCGCTTTGCCCGATTAAAGCGAGTCTGATTATTTCATTCGAGACTTCAATATTTATACCCTTTTTCAGTAGTATTTCATAAGATTTTTGTTGATCCAAGTTAATTATCACTAATCATCTTTTAGCTGTCTCCTGCACTTCTTACTGCTGCATCATCAATAGTTATTGAGAGTTTACCTTTTATGTTCAAAAGGGCAGATGTCCTTTGTTTGTGCGTTATCCTTCACATCATGTGTCATTCTTAAGAAGTTTAATCAAGATCATTTATCCAGGGTTGACCATTGTCCTGTTTTAATAAAGTTACTTATTCAGGGTCAACAACTGTCCTGTTCCAACAAGGCCAGAATTCTTTCATAGCTAGGATTTTGAAATCCAGCTTGTCATATTTTTAAAAAGTTATAAGGTAGAATTCTTTCATAAGGTAGTGTATTTTTCTAAAAAGGTTATACGGTAGAATTCCTTCACATCATCAGACCCGCACCATTTAATGGGCCGGGTAACACGCATGTCTGGCTTTATAGGCTCCATTAGCGCAAAGTCGATCTCAGCAGCGGGATGGAAGCAAAAACGGGGTCGCGACCCGCCACGCCAAAAGTCCGCACCGACCCGCCCAGGTACAGAAAATTCTGGCCATGAGATAGGAACAAACTGGTACTTTGTAAACATATGCTTAAATCAACTTTATTTATATCTGATATGGATATTTGTGAATTTGCCTATAATTAGGCTTTTGACTTCCACTTTTCTCCTGTCTTGGGCCATCTTTGACTGATAGGATGGACCAAGACCTGCTCTCGGCCCCTAGCAATGGTCATCTGTAATCAGCCAGTAGGAAGTGCAGTTTAATGCTTAAATGCCTCCGTTTTTGGCACTTCTCCAAGGATCAGGAAGATACCATGTTGAGAATCTGAAGTTTCTCAAATATTAGCTCTATTTCATAGCAAAATGTGTCCCACACCAGTGTCACCACTAGGCTAACTTTGACTAATTCTCTTTTCCTTGGACTTTCAAAATTTTCAGGATTCAATTAACTTTGATTGGACTTGTATATTCACGCAAACATCAGCTTCTCTGTTTAATGTTCTATATGGATAAGATACATTCTTATACAATGCCAGCAAATTCTGGTTTCAGTAAGATGCTAGCAAATTAAATGGCTCTGACTGTAACACTAACTGCTGCAAAGAAAATTATGCCTGTTTTACAAGGTTGTGTACATAACTAGTGTTTTATTTGATGCTAGCATTTAGAGAAATGGTGCTATTTACTCACAGCTGGTAGTCTACATTACAAAGTGGCATGTACAAATATAATGAGTAAAATACTTCCACTGAGGTATAAAATAGGTAAAGAAAAAATTAGGTAAAGAACAAGGCTCTTAATATCTTCTTTTGTATGGTACCGGTCATGTTTTGAGTCCCCCGGTGACCTAGCCATTGTGTTCATTTATTTTTCTCTTCCCATTAAACTAGTTCTTACAATTGACGTTGATGTATCTGTATTTATGGAGTAACGACAGTGATTAATTACAATTTAAGTTGTTTGTGGAATTTATTGCACAAAATGCAGTAAGATGCTGGTTCCTGACAACACTTGGCATTCCAGTGGCTCAGTGGTAGCACTCGCACCTCCGAGTCAGAAGCTTGTGTGTTTAAGCCCCACTCCAGAGACTTGAGCACAAAATCGAGGGAGTGCTGCACTGTCGGAGATGCTGTCTTTCGAATGCAATGTTAAACCTGCTCAGGTGGACATAAAAGATTCTATGGCACTAATTTGAAGCAGAGCAGGGGAGTCCTGGCCAATATTTATCCATCAACCAACATCACTGAAACAGATAATCTGGTCATTATCACATTGCTGTTTGTGGGAGTTTGCTGTGCGCAAATTGGCTGCTGCGTTTCTTACATTACAACAGTGTCTACACTTCAAAGATACTTCATTGGCTCTAAAGCGCTTTGGTACATCCTGAGGTTGTAAAAGGCACTATATAAATGCAAGTCTTTCTTTCTTTCTTTCTTTCTTTCCTCCCCCATTTTATTTTATTTTAGCCATGGCATAAGATCAGTCTGCAAGAGTTTATTCCACTTCTTTATGTATGTAATGAAAACATATCTTCTGAACCCATTTTTGCCAAGTCTATATGGGCTAGAAATTCGTTATAGCCAAGGAATGGGCGGTGTCAGTAGAAAAGTTGGAGAATTAGCGCCAGTCGCAAATGCTTTAGACTGCATGGAAAATTCATGCTTACTGCTCAATAAAATGATTGGAGTCCTAAATCAAGTCTTAAAACCTAAGCTCATTGGCATTAGACATAAAGGGTGGACCAATATCGGGTGCAGTCTAATCTCAACTCATCATTGCCATAGGCTTTTTTCACTACTTAAAGGGGAGGTTCATTGATGCCGCAGCACCTCATTCTCAGCATTGCTGGCTGTGCAGCTGCCTCAGCAAGCAAAAGCAGAACAAGGAATAGGAGCCGGAGGACTGAACCAGGTGTGCTCATGGCAGGTCCACACCTCAGGGCGAGAGCAAGCAGATTCTCCAATGAAGCATTGGAGGCATTGGTTTTCGCTGTGGAGAGACGGAGGGCAGTGCTCTACCCGGAAAGTGGCATGAGGCCCTCACCACAAGTCTTCCGCACCATGTGGAGGGCGGTAGCGCAGCACTTCTCAGGCAGCACTGTGGTCCCCAGGACCCACACACAGTGCAGGAAGAAATGTAACAACCTCACTCGGGTGGTCAGGGTGAGTGAATGCTTCAACAAATGCTACATACCACCATCTGCACCACAATCTTCACACACTGCCCAAAGCACTACACCCCAGCACTCACCCACCACCAATCACACCCACATCTCACCTTGCACACAATGACAGCTATTCAACAAGGGTCATTAGTTAGTAGAATTCATGTGATATGTGTGATATGTTTATAGATAAATTTATTAATGGTCTTTGGAATATTTTTTGGTCTCTCATTTCACCTTTGCGCCCAGGAGGACGTTGTGATATGACGCCATGAGACAGGGATGGTATGATGGGGATGTGGTGAGCTACAGGGCTCTGGGGTTTCATTCATGTGAATCGGAGTCTGAGGAGCCGGTCATGGACAGCACACCCAGAAGGCCGATTGCCTCACTGCCTCCTCTCTCCCTCCTGTTCCTCCTCCTCCTCATCCTCCTCCTCCTCATCCTCCTCTGCCTCATCCTCCTCCTGAGGTGGTCCCGCAATCCCTGCTGGTAGAGGGAGCGGAGGCAGTGAGAAATACGGGAACATGTGCACAGAGGGAGGAGGAGGGCCATCAGGAGGGCGAGATGGCATGCCAGTACAGCCCCCATTAATATTACTAAGTGTAGCAGATTGAATCTTTGAAGAATAAATGTAACTACAGAAAACTCCTGATGCAAAAAAACCTTGAAATTACTGAATAAAACTGTTGCAGTGGGTGAAACTAACAAAAGAAACCATTGAAACTGCACTAACCTGACAGCTACGAGTGATTACTGATGCTCCTTTTAAATAACGTCCCTGGAGCTGGCTTCCTGGTGCTGTATGCCAACTCTCCCTGTTGGTGTTTACAGCAGGTGGTGAGGTAAGTGGTGAGAAATAATTTTTGCAAATCGTTGCACACTCACTGACGCCACGGATCTACCTGGCGTTGACATTCCCAGCGATTCCTGTTACTGGCGGCGCTATGGGGGGCCGAATTTGGCATGCGATGCTGGATTTGCTTCGTCCCGGTGATACTGGTCTAATGCCCCACTAGCGCCATCTGCTGCCGCTAACAGGAGGCACTAAGGGGACTAATTTTTTTTCCCATGTCTTGTGATTTTTTTTGTCTACCTATGTCTTGATAATCTTCTTTTGCCCTCTGGTTTCCATCTCTAAATATGTGATTAAAAAACCTTTCATTTAAAAACAAATGTTCTTAGGATGTGGGCAATGCAGGTAAAGTCCCATCTATAGTTGCCCTGAAAAGGTAGTGGTAGGCCTTCTCCTTGAATCACTGCAGTCCTTGTGCTAATAGAACCCCCCAATGGCATTGGATAAGGAATTCATGGATTTTGGCCCAGCGTCAATAAAGGAAATGTGACAGATGTTCAAGTTAGGATGCAGTGTTACTTGTTGATAAATGTGTAGGTTATGATGTTCCCATGATATTGTCGCTCATCTTTCTCAGTGGTAGAGATTGCAGGGGTGGAAAGTGCCGATGAAGTAACACTGGTGGTTTGCTGCAGTGCATCCTGTAGATAGTACATACTGCAGCCCCACTGTGCTGGTAGTAGAGAGGGTGGATATTAAGTCCAGTGGTAGAGATGCAGTCAAGGAAACTGCAATGTGATGGATGATAATGAGCCTCTTGAGCATTGTTGCAATTGCACCCATCCAGCTGAATGGTAAGTATTCCATCACACTCCTGACTTGAGCTTTGTAGATAGTAGGAAGGCTTTGAGGAGTCAGCAGGTCAGCTGTTCATCTGAGAGTAGCTATCCTTTTCCCTGCTCTTGTAGAAAAGGTGTTCATATGGCTGGTCCAGTTAAGCTTCTGTTCAGTGGTGATCAGAATGATTTTGCCATTGTAGGTCAGGGAAGGTGTTTGGGCCTTCTCTTGTTGGAAATGGTCATTGCCTGGGACTTATGTGGTGAATGTTACCTGCCACTTGTTAGCCCAAGCCTGGATGTTGTCCAAGACTTGCTGTAGGTTGGGATAGGCTGCTTCATTATTGCAAGTGTTGTGAATGGAGCTGAACACTATAGAATCATCAGCAAGCAACTCCGCTTCTGACCTTATGATGAAGGCCGATCATTAGTGAGGCAGCTGGAGGTGGTTGGGCTAAGGACACTTCTCTGATCAACTCCTGCAGTGATGTCCTGGGGCTATGACCATGAACATTGGCCCTGATATTTACGGGGAAGTGGGAAGGGTGTGGGTGAGGCCAAAAATAGCCGAAGAACGCGGCAAGACCCGGAACGTGAAGAACAACAGCGCCTCATTAACATCTGGTACCTCCGCCTCCCGCCTCCCGCCTGGCAGCCAGCCAATGGACAGCTTAGCCAGCAGGTGGAAGGGAATAATAGGAGGCCGCAGCCTTTGGGGGCAGTCCCCGGAAATCTGGAAAGGGGGGGAGATAGGCGATCAAGAGGGGGGGGGGGAAAGATCGGCAATCGGGAGGGAGGGGAGGTTGGCAATTGGAGTGGGGAGGGGCCTACGATTGGGAGGGGAGAGAAGGCAGGAGATCGGGGCTGGGGGTAGGAGGCTGGAGATCGGGGCCGAGGATCGGGGCTGAGGGAGGCTGAAGGCTTCCTTGAGGGGCCTGGGGGAAGCACTTCTGCTCCTCCTGGCCCACACGGAGTGCTGAAACAGCCACTTACCTTGGGGAGCCAGCAGTCCCCGCCTTTGTTTCACTGCTGAATAACCTGACCTTGGGAAATCCATGCAGCAGCAGTTAACTTCAAATCGGGTTCCCAATTGCACTATAGGAGCCGATTTAAATATGTTAATAAGCCCCAATATCCTCTGGCATAAGAATGGTGGCGGCGTGTGGACTGCGGAATGGGCTCGCTTTCCACACATTTCACTTTATAACTCTTTCCTGCCCATCATGTGTGGCAGGGGTCGGTTGTTAATATCAAGGCCAGTGTGCCAGAATCCAACCACTAGATGTTTTTTCCCTTTAACCCCCCAAATAACCTCAATTGGTACTATAATTTTGAAAATACTGTCTTGATGACCCTGGGATGGTAGCAGCTTTCAGTATTCTTGTGGAGCCCTGAAGAGCACTCCTGTTCTGCCTGTCTCACAAGATTGAAATGAGTAAAGATTTGTGGCTGTTCTTCTTCCAATCCTCCTTAGATATGGGGCTGGTGCCAGAGGACTGGAGAATTGCAAATGTTGCACCTTTGTTCAAAAAAGGGTGCAAGGATAAACCCAGCAACTACAGGCCAGTCAGTTTAACCTCAATAGTGGGGAAGCTTTTAGAAATGATAATCCGGGACAAAATTAACAGTCACTTGGACAAGTGTGGATTAATTAAGGAAAGCCAGCACGGATTTGTGAAAGGCAAATTGTGTTTAACTAACTTGATTGAGTTTTTTGATGAGGTAACAGAGAGGGTTGATGAGGGCAGTGCGGTTGACGTGGTGTACATGGACTTTCAAAAGGCATTTGATAAAGTGCCACATAATAGGCTTGCCAGCAAAGTTGAAGCCCATGGAATAAAAGGGACAGTGGCAGCATGGATATGAAATTGGCTAAGAGACAGGAAACAGAGTGTAGTGGTGACCAGTTATTTATCGGACTGGAGGAAGGTTGACAGTGGTGCTCCCCAGGGGTCGGTACTAGGACCACTGCTTTTCTTGATATATATTAATGACTTGGACTTCGGAGTACAGGGCACAATTTCCAAATTTGCAGATAACACAAAGCTTGGAAGCATAGTGAACAGTGAGGAGGATAGTGATAGACTTCAAGAGGACATAGACAGGCTGGTGGAATGGGCGAACACGTGACAGATGATACATTTTGGTAGGAAGAATGAGGAGAGGCAATATAAACTAAAGGGTACACTTCTAAAGGGCTTAAAATCAGGCTCCCTGAATCTTGTCCTGATCTCAAAAAAGGTTGTTGTCAATAGGTCTGGTTGATATTTACCTTATTGTTCTCTTTTGTAGCAGTTTTTTTATAACTAAATGGCTTGCTGGGCCACTTGAGAGGGCATATTTCCCCTGGCTGGGGAATCTAGAACACGAGGTCACAGTTTCAGAATAAGGGTTCGGCCATTTAGGACTGAGATGAGGAGAAGTTTCTTCACTCAAAGGGTTGTGAGTCTTTGGAATTCTCTACCCCAGAGGGCTGTGGAGGCTCAGTCGTTGAGTATATTCAGGACCGAGATCGATAGATTTTTGGATATTAAGCGAATTAAGGGATATGGGGATAGTGCGGGAAGGTGGAGTTGAGGTAATAGATCAGCCATGATGTTATTGAATGGCAAAGTAGGCTTAAAGGGCCGAGTGGCCTACTCTTGCCCCAATTTCTTTGATTCTTAATGAACATAAGAACATATCACATATTGAGAAACTGGAGTCACATGTAAGCCATATCAAGTAGAGGTGGCAGATTCCCTTTTTCTGAAGGACATTAATGAACCAATTGGCTTTCTCCAACAAAATGGCAACTTTGATTGCTAGCAATAAAGTACCAAATGTATTGAGTTCAGCTGCACAACTTACCATGGTGGCATTTTGAGCTCGTGACCTCTGGGTTGCTAGCCAGTACCACAATCACGGCACTACTGTACCTATTTGGGTAATTCAATTGGCTAACCAATAAAAACTTGAAAGTTCACCGTGTTTCAGTTAGCATGTTAAAACATAACAGTAGCCCTCGTGTGGGAAAACTGGACTTCCGGGTATCCCATCCAAAACTCCGCCCCCTCCCCTGCTCCCCCACCCCCGTTAATATCCCGGCCAGTTTGTCTACAATATATCCAACTTAACCCTGGAGCTGCTTTGCAGAGGAGGCATCTAAAATTTGCTTTCCCCTCTTATAAGATGTTGCTTGGGGAAACTTGAGTTTTTGCTTGCTTGAGTTTTTTCAGTCTTTAGCAGAATTTTCAATGAGGTGTTACGAAGAACATGTGTGTAAAACAAGGAGCAAGTCAAGGCTATATGACTTAAATGGCTACAGCACCAGATTTGTAAACACAATGCATGCGAGGAGAACAGATTGAAAAGCTGTCATTGAGTGGAAGAGCATTAGTGAGGCATTTAGGTTTAATTTATTGCATTTCTTTAATAAAGAACAAAGAAGTGCCTTGGATAAACGACAAGAGAATGTTTACAACCTTTAATGCAGTAATCACTCAGAAAATGCGGGGGTAGAGAGTTACAAAGAGCAATCATGACTAATGTGGTTTGCCTTCAAATATTTCTCTCTAACATTACAGTTCAAGGTTTTTATGCTGTGCTCGACCATTTATCTCAAGCGATATCTGCATTGTTCCTTGCCCATGCCAATCAGGATAATGCATCAGTGCAATTAACATTTCAGACCTCTTGACATGGAGCAGATATAATGAACTTGAATTATAATATGTGCTTAACTTTTAAGATGGTTTGATTTATACTTGCGTAGGACTCTTTAAAGATAAGCTCAACAAGAATCAAGAAATCAATACAAAATAAAAACTAAAAGGAGTGACTAGGTTCACGTTTGTGAACATCCATTTTCTAGATCAGCTGGTGCTTGAGAGCTACTTGCAAATAGAAAGTAGAGCAGAAGACTACGTTGCCACTCATTCCTGGGCCAATTTTGATTTGCAGAACCAATATTGCTCCATTCAAAAGCTATATACTAGAATTTTACGACTTACTCTGTGGTTCTTTTCTTTAGTCAGCTGTGTCCCTAATTGTTCTAAAAGACAGAACTGACACAACTTGAGTGTTTTGCTTTTTAAAAAAAACATGATTCAAACCCAGACAGATGGAAGGAAAGGCTGCTATATCTGGTGAACATAAGAAAGAAGAAAGAACTTGCACTTATATAGCACGTTTCACGGCCTGAGGAGATCCCAAAGTGCTTTACAGTCAATTAATTATTTTTGAAGTGTAGTTACTGTTATAATATAGGAAATGTGGCAGCCAAATTACACATAGCAAGGTTCCACAAACAGCAATGAGATAATGACCAGATAATCTGGGTTTCTTTTGGTGATGTTGGTTGAGGGATAAATATTGGACAGGACACCAGGGAGAACTCCCTTGCTCTGCTTCAAAATAGTGCCATAGATCTTTTATGTCCACCTGAGAGGGCAGAGGGGGCCTCAGTTTAACATCTCACCCGAAAGACGGCATCTCCAACAGTGCAGCACTCCCTCAGAGGCGATGGGGTGCTACCTCTGAGCCAAGGCTGACACCCTAGACTGATGTAGTTGTCCTACAGGAAATAAGTTTGGGCAGTGTCAATCTAGTTGCTAGTGAGTGCAGGCCTACAACATCAAACTGAGCCACATTGTTTGTGCAAAGTAGAGGGAGCTTTACTCTGTTACTAATCATGCTATAACAACTGGCAGTGCTTGGTGTTGACATTGGGGGCCTGAACTGTAGGAATTAATTATCTCAATGCCTGCACACATTAGCCAAGGCACACTGTGAGAAGCAATAGACTTCATGGTGGGTATATTCGGGAGTGCCAATTTCTGGGTGCCCCCCCCGCCCCCCCCACCCCCACCACTGCGCACAAATGGTGAGGTCCAAGCAGCCCAGGATATTGGGGCTCAGATATCATTAGACTGAAGCTGATGCTGTGATAGGTGGTCACAGAAGTAAGTGCACCAAGTTCACAGGTAAGGGGTCGGGTTGAATCACGGGGGTCAGGAAGGCATCGGGACCATGGAGGGAGAATTTGGGGGCCGTGAAGGGAGTCATCGAGGGTCGGGCCATCAGTAAGTGTTTGAACTCGGGATCGGGAGTCGGGCAGGGAGATCGGGGGCCTTGGGCTTGCAGTAAACATCTCTCTAAACAGTGATGGGGTTTCCATCCACGCCTCTACCTACTTGAATAATACAAATAATATAATTACCAACCTGATGAGAAAAGTCTCAATGCTTCTTCAAAGGCCTTCACTTCAAAAAAAGGAGAGCTATATCTGGACAACAGTTCTCAAATGCTTAGCATAGTCTGGTGTGGTCTGATACTGTGGTTATTTTTTTATTTGTTCTTGGAATGTGTAGAAAGTATATACAAACCTTTAATTCTTAATTTTTAATTCTCATATATATTTGCTCAGCCAAAAGGTTTTTCAAAGTGAAATAAAGTTGGTGAATGTAACAGACTGTCTTTCACTGATAAGTGGACATGGAATGTGCTTTGATGTGCTTTACTAAAAGGCAGCAAACATGGTTGTGTCTGCAGGGGGTAGCCATAGACAACAGAGATAAACAAACCCCCTCAGATGTTGCAGACTGCAATAAATAGGTCACAGAGTTGTAAATTGACTTTTTGGTGGCGAAAGGGGAGGAGTCAAACCTTTGAAGTTTTGAAATGCAGAATACGATGTAACACATGAACTGTAACCAAGTGAATGAACAATGTTGGGCTTTGATAAAGGCAACTAATGGATAGCGACACAGGATGTGTAAGTGTGAATGTTTGACAGCTCAAACAGCTCAGGTCGAACATTAAAGGAACATTTCACCATTGCTGAATGATTGATTTACTGCAAAAGGCAAGGAAAACTGTATAAAAATGAGTGGCTAAAGAATATCGGTACTGCAGTCGGAAGAAGGTGGTTTGGCCAGTCTTCTCGCTTATGAGGATCAGGCTGCAGTCGGAAGGAGGGGCCTGGCCAGTCTTCTCGCTTACGAGGACCTACAATCAACGCTGGACTGATCATTGGCGGGTGGTTGTATGTATGATTTCCTGTAACATTATTGGTGTACTGCTCAAATAGTGGTTGGGGTTTTGAATCTGTCTTAGGAACAATAAAAGGTTAAAGACAGAACTGGTGTGTCTGGTGTAATTTCTCCTAAGTCTCAAGTCCGGACTCTATAACCTGTTGGACGGGGCGAGGGGTAATTCCACACGTCTTACAAATGTAGGTGACAATGGCAAGTTCAGATTTATTACCCATCCAACGTTATCCTGAGAAGATGATAGTGGGCCTTCTTCTTGCACTGCTGCAATCTTTGTGGAATGAATGTTCCCAGAATTATGTTGGGCAGGGTATTCCAGGACATTGACCTGGCGACTATGAAGGGAATGGCAATATATGTTCAAGTCAGGATAATGTCTTACTTGGTGGTAACCTTGGAGATGATGGTGTTCCCACGATATTGCCGTTCTTATCCTTCTCAGTTTGTAGAGATTGTAGTGTACAGTTTACAGGCAAGGATAGAAGCTTTCTGAGGGGCTGCAAATCCACAATAATAGGTCTACGCCCAAGGAATCATCCTCAACTCACCGTCAACAACACAAGAAGCAAAAGAACTACCATTCCTGCATTCCAGGTCATGCCTCTGATCATTAGGCTTGGACAAGACAAGTGCACTAATCTTGATAATATAGGGCACCGCTACCCTCAATATATATGCATCAAGAGTCTGGGGATTCTTTCAGACAAAGCAAGGATTTTATATATAACATAATACACACATACACATATATATATATTTACCTCGGTGGCCTATTTTATGTCACGGAAGTTTGCGTGTATATATGTATATATACAGAGAAAGAGAGGTTTATGTACCACCTGCGATTGCATTCAAGTCTTTATTTGGTTGATATCTTTTACCCACAGTTAAACAGATCGAGGGAGAAATTCAGTATCGCCCCGTTTGGGGCGCGATTATCGGCCGGGCGCAAAGTTTAGCGCCTGGTGCTAATTATCGCCTCCGACTGCAAACTTGGCTTTTATCGCCCCTGGAGGTGATTGGAGCGCTAAATCAGGCGCTGCACACCTGTCTTAAGGCGCAAAGGCCAAGGAGCGAGGCACTAACTCAGAGCGCGGGCGAAGCTCAGGTGATGTCAGTTAGCAATGGTACACAGACACACTGGCGCCGGACAGTTCTTAAAGGGGAGGGTCGATCTTGCTCTCCAGCCACACCCTGCTCATTGCAGGCTTGAATCTCGGCCTGGAGAGACCTGTGGCTACATTTTCCAGCCAAGGACTATGGAGAGGGTGAGAGAATGAGCTCAGTGCTTCAGCGAGCGGGCCTTGGAGGCTCTGGTTGGCGCGGTGGAGCGCAGAAGATCTATACTCTTCCCTGAGAGTGGCAGGAGGCCTTTGCTGCGCGAGTACAGAAGAGTGTGGAGGGAGGTGGCTCAGAGCGTCTCCTCCAGGAGCATGGTGCCCAGGACCCATACTCAATGTCGAAAAAAGTTCAACGACCTCACTCGGATCGTCAGGGTGAGTGGCTTTTTTTCAATACCTCTCCATCCCTCCATCTCAACCTCACTCTATGGCCAGAGGGTCTTAAAACCCCAATGCCCAACACTCATCCAACACCTATGGCCCTCTCATGAAACACACACGCACATTCCACACTTTGCATACAGTAAGGGCTATTCAACTATGGGAGGCACATCAGGCAAGACCATGGCTGCATACATTAAGGGCTATTCAATTATGGGAGGCACATCAGGCAAGACCATGGCTGTATATTTACTCAGACGCCGTCCTTTTTCTTGCAGGCCAAGCTATCTCATAATAGGAGACAGCAGCAATGGACGGGTGGAGGGTGGCCTCAGCTGCAACCCCTCAGCGATCTTGGCGCGCGTCCACAGGATTGTGGCAAGCCAGGTGATCGGTCCTGTCGCCCCTGGAGAGGCCGACCCCGTTCGGGACAGCAATGGTAAGGTCATCACCTTTTTCTCCTCTCTCATTCCACTTGTCCCTCACAACACCAGCCTTTGACACTTTCAATCCAACTTATTAAATCGCTGCACTCATTCCTCCCTTACTGCCCGCCTGTCCTCACACTAAAGCCACTCTTGTACCTCCCTGCTTTCAGATGGTGATTCACCAGCTGAGGAGATGGACCCTGAAGCTGCCAGTAGGAGCGAAGCTGCAGGCGAGGAGGATGAGGAAGCCGGAGCATCAGCGTCACCCTCTCCCGAGGAAGCCCATGCCCACACTGGGAACACACCTTCCCTGGAGGGGAGCAGGGGGGAAGGGTCTGATGAGGGCGAAGCTCCAGGACCCAGCGGGCTGCAGCAATGTGATGTCGCTAGGGAAGCTCGGGGGCCTTCTCCCCGGAGGGAGAGTAGGCCAGTGAGTCCTGCTGCACTGGATGCAGAGGAGGAGCGGCTCATCGCTGAAATGAACACCCAGGCGGTGGACATGCACACTGAGCTCATGGGTGCAGTGGGAAGGGTGCCCGAATGCATTGAATCACTGGCAAGGAGTGTGGAGCATTTCGCTGTAGCACAGGCGGATGCCACGCTAATGCTTAGTGCTGCAATTCAGTCACTGGCTGCCGTGACCCCATCTCAGACTGCTCTCATGCAGACTCAGATTGAGGCCACGCGAGCACTGACTGCTGCCATTGTCACTGGTTCGGACACATTTCCCCGGGGCTCTCACCGCGCCGCAGCAGGCCAGCAATCTGTGCTCCAACAGATTGCTCCGGATGCTGAAGTGCTGCCCCGTGGGAGTGCCAGTGTGTCGGTCGAGCAGGGAGTTGCTGTCCTCTCTCAAGATGACCACTGTCACTTCTCCACTGCACTTGCCACCGCCTGTAGGACAGACTGCTGCCGCCCATGCAGAGTTGGTGCAGTCTGCAGCCGGGCCCTCCAGGCCCAGAGCTGGTCGAGGCCGTCCTTCAAGGGCATCTGCAGTCTCAGGTTCTGACAATCAGCAGCCTTCCACCAGCCTTGCTGCAGCCACTGGGGCCCCATTATGGAGGAGCAGTAGGGTGGGAAGGGGGAAAGTGCGCAAGGGAAGGAGATCACCCTGGAAGGGCAAAAATGGGAGGTGTGACGAAATGTTGGTCAATTTTTTATTAAAGGCCGAGGTTCGTGTTCAAACTTTTGTTTAGTGTTTTGGACATTATCTCCAGGTTGTGAGAACTAGTTATATTAATGCATTATTTTTTGTGTTTGTTTCTATTAGTTTGTCATGAAGAAATGACACACACAGAGTTTGTAAACTAAAAAAGTTTTTGTATTCAAAATGTACAGGTTTGGCCTTTGGAATCATTGCTGCCTTGGCCGGCTTAGGGGTTGTGGGTTGGTTTCATTCATGTTGTTCTCCATACCAGAAACCATTTCCTCAGTAGGGGCCTAGAAGCGGCTTGTTATCAGCCGTTGACAGACGGCCCTTCCAGTTTCTACATTGTGGGCCTCCCTCCCACCTTGGTGCTGCTGCTGATCATCCTCCTCTTCTTCCTCCTCCTCTTCCTCCTCCTCCTCCGGTGGTGCTCCAAGGCCTGGTGGCATTGGCTGGGTCCTGAGGATTGCCAGGTTATGTAGCATGCAGCACACAACTATGAAAAGGGAGACTATCTCAGGCGAGTACTGCAGGGCTCCTCCTGAGTTGTCCAGACAGCGGAAACGTTGCTTGAGCTCGCCGATCGTCTGCTCAACGATGTTCCTGGTGGCGAGATGGCTCTCGTTATACCGCAGCTCAGCAGGGGTGTTGGGGTTACAGAGCGGTGTCATCAGCCAGGTGCACAGTGGATAGCCCTTGTCCCCGAGGAGCCAACCACTTGTCTGATGCGGTGCCTGGAAAAGTTCTGGCACAGCAGTCTGGCGCAGGATGAAAGCATCATGGCTGCTGCCAGGATAGCGGGCATTGACAGCAGGTATCAGCTGTCTGTGGTCACAGACCAACTGAACGTTTAAGGAGTGGAACCCCTTGCGGTTTCAGAAAACCTCTGCATTCTCATGCGGTGCCCGCAATGCCACATGCGTGCAGTCAATGGCGCCCTGGCAAAGCCCAATGCGCGTTCATGCTGTTTGGCCCGGGTCATCGGGAAAGAGATGTACTGGTGTCTCCTTTTATAGAGGGCATTTGTGACCTGACGGATACAGCAATGGACCGCGAACTGGGAGATATTGGCGATGTCCCCAGTAGCTGCTTGAAAGGAGCCGGTGGCATAAAAGTTCAGAGTCACTGTGACCTTCACTGCCACCGACAGAGATGTCCTGGTCCTCAGTAGAGGCTGCAGATCTGGCTGCAGCAGGTGGCAGAGCTCAGTGACCACCTCCTTGCTGAAGCGCAGCCTGCGCAAACACTGCTCCTCAGACAAATTAATGTAGGAGAATTGTTGCCGAAATACCCTGGGAGGGTAAGGTCTCCTGTACAGAGGCCTGTTGGCCCTCCTCCGTCTGGCCATGATTGCCACTCTTTCTCTGCGTCTCTGTTGCCTCTGATTCTGCAGGCGCAGGACGATGCCCCGAATCAGTGCAGCCCCCACAGTCTCTTGGTAATCGAAGTAATGAAGGTCAAATCCAAAAGTAAATGCAAAGTGATGCTCAGTAGCCAAAACTACTTCATACAGCGTTGACTCTATGCAGAAGTCTCTCTACCTCTCTCTCAGAATCTCTCTCTCTGTCAGAATGAGTGATGCAAAAATGTCTACCACAGAAAAAGCCAGGAAGAGGCCGCCTTTAAATAGCGCCCCCCCAGCCTCTCACCGACTGGGAAACGTTAAGTCTCCCTGTCATTGCTTGTGCCAGGCAGAAAGGAGGGGGGCACCACTCAATATCCGGTCTGGAGCGCCACAAGGGCATTGCACGCTCGACTGACGTCAAGATCTGCGGGCGCAGGAGATCGGCGCGGTCGTGTTTAGCGCTGCCGCAAAATGTCTGGTCAATTTTGCGAGCGGCGCAGACATTGCCACGCCCAGGCGCTAGTTGCTTTGCGCCCCTTTAACGCCCTCTTAAGGCACTAACGGGAGGTGCAAACCAACCAAATTTTTCCCCCATCATCTTTTATTTCCATATTAAGACATGGTGCTTTACCTTGGTGGTTTATTATATGTCATGGAAGTTCGTACAAGCCTCCTTTCAAGTTCAGCCAGTTAGTAACCAGCTGACATGCTCTTTGTGTCTGGTATAAACTTGTGAGCCAGCTCCTACTCTATTTCTTGTTCAAAAAGTTCAGCACGCATTTCAAGAATGCTTCGTATGATGACGGCCATGTCCTGATCAGTGAAACAGCCTTTGGTAGATCTTTGTTGCACTATTTTAATCAAGGATTGTGTGCCCCACAACTGCATGAATGGGATATTCAGGATTCCTGTCAGTTAAGTGTGGCAATTTAGCTGCTTCAGACTGTGAAAGGAGCATTATCTTTTAGAACATATTTACAACATTGGCAGAAACACCAGAGGATATCTTCACAAATGCATTTACAATATTGTTACACAAAGTTACTAGAGGAGTTCTTACACAGCATTGTTATAGTTTTTCTGTAATTCGGCTACATTACTCTGCATCCATGGATGAAAAGAACTGAAGAATTGCCTCGAGGTGGGGCTTTTATATAACACAGAAAAAGAAAAATAGGCGGCTGTGATGGCAAAAAGTCTTAAAGGGGTACCATTCATGAAAAGATGTCTGGCAAACTTGAACATTCCCCATACAACACAATTATGTAACTTGCTTTGAAAGACATCACTTCCAGATGAGGACACCATGGTGGTGATGCACAACATTTCTGTTTCTTTATCCCATCCAAAGCAACAAATCAATAAGGTTTCTAATTGCAAGAGTGAGCATCCTCAAGAAACCTTGCCCCTATTTGTCACCATCAGTATCTTCAGCGTTGTGGAATGGTGGCATAGTGGTTATGTTACTGGACTAGTAATTCAGAGACCTGGACTAATGATCCAGTTAGACGCAAGTTCAAATCCCACCATGGCAGTTGGGGAATTTAAATTCAATTAATTAAATAAATCTGGAATAAAAAGCTAGTATCAGTAATGGTGACCATGTAACTCCTGGATTGTTGTAAAAACCATTCTGGTTCACTAATGCCCTTTAGGGAAGGAAGTATGCCATCCTCACCTGGTCTGGCCTATATGTGACTTCAGACCCACAGCAATGTGGTTGACTCTTAACTGCCCTCTGAAATGGCCCAGCAAGCCACTCAGTTCCACCAAAACTGCTATGACAAACTCACCTTCATCACATGGACCGCAGTGGTTCAAGAAGGGTGCTCACCAGCACTTTCTCAAGGGTCATTAGGGATGGGCCACTTCCCATGAATTACAAAAAAAATAAATACTTGTATATTCTCAGTGATGGGATTGATAATGGTGGCCTATTCTATGTCAGAGTCCACAATCTCCAGTATTGAAGAACTATGCTTAGATTCTCAGTTCTGGACTGACACTGCAAGAGTTTACAAAAGTTAAGCTAGACCTCTCTGTTTGTCCTGACTAAAGCTAATATTCTATATTAGTGCATGCAGATTGCCAGTTTCAGACACCACTCTGCCTACCTATGAAACTCTCTTCACGGCAGTATCATCATCCAGGAATCAGTTCCTTGTACGTTGTACGCAGAAATGTACAAACAGAATTAACTGTCACTTGCAAATACAGTCAGTGTTACATGCATTCAACCATCGGAAGTCTGTTGTGAATTAACATTCTAGTATCAGTTCTCCAGCTGTCTGCGCTCCAAACAGCAAGCACTAGGGATTATTTCGTGAGATGTCTGATCTTGTTGCAGTTGTCTCTGGCTGTACCTTCTTGTTGTGTGTGATCCAACCAAAAGAAAGAACTTGCCTTTAAGGCTGGGGCTCTTTTCTCTAAAAAGAGAAGACTGAGGGTGACCTGATAGAGGTCTTTAAGATTAATGAAAGAGTTTGACAGGGTAGAGGTAGAGAAGATGTTTCCACTTGCGAGTGATACCAGAACTAGGGGCCATAAATATAAGATAGTCACTAATAAATCCAATAAGCAATTCAGGAGAAACTTCTTTACCCAGAGAGTGGTTAGAATGTGGAACTCGCTACCACAGGGAGTAGTTGAGGTGACTAGCACAGAAGTATTTAAGGAGAACCTAGAGAAACACATGAGGAAGAAAGGGATAGAAGGACATGTTGATGGGGTTAGATGAAGAAGGGTGGGAGGAGGCTCATGTGGAGCATAAACACTGGCATGGACCTGTTGGGCCGAATGACCTGTTTCTGTGCTGTAAATACTAAGTAGAACTATGCTATATAGCATGTTATTATATCTCTTGGGAAATCTCAAATGCTTCATTTATTGTGTATTACTTTGAAGTGCAGAGACTGTTCCAGAAGGGGGTGGGGGGTGTTGGATCAGGTGATCACCAGGATACTCCTGCTCCTTCTGGATCCACAGAATTCTGCCCCGCCACCTGCCCCAGTCATTGTGGACTAATTTCTCAAAGGGGGTTTTCAATCGGCGATGGCCCCTGACTTACATATTGAAGGGACCTAATGCCTGTTTTAGGTGTCTGCTTGGGACGCCTAAAAAATGGGCATGAATTTGGCAGTGGGACCAACACCTGCGTCAATTGGGCGCAGGCCATTACACTACTAAATTGGTATGCTTTGCGCCCGTTTTACGCATATCCACTTCTACACCAATTTTTTTTAAGTAAACGCTTTCACGTGGAAACATTGCCGCTCTAATGCAACCCTCTTCTAATAGTTTTTGCCAATTGATTTGAATTCTTAGTGTAGATACTTCACTGTAAACACTTTTCCATATAAAGACATCAACAGATATGATGACCCTATTATTTTAAGGAGCACTGTGATCCTGCATAAAGCTTGTTATATTGTTTTCATAAGGTAATATAAAAATTTGGGGATAAAAATATGTGCAGAATATTGTATGGAAAACGCTGCTGTTCATCTTGTTTTGGACACTAAGGGAACCAAGGGATATGGGGATAGGGTGGGAAAGTGGAGTTGAGGTAAACAATGAGCCATGATCTTATTGAAGTGCTTGAGGGGCCATATGGCCTACTCCCGCTCCTATTTCTTACATTCTTATGTTCTGCGCTTGTAGACAGTTTGTTTTTAATAGCATTTTAAAAAGGAAAAAAAAGGAAAGAGCTGAAAGTTTCATTTCAGTCTGAGAACTAAATGATAATTTCCCAAGTTGTGCACTAAATTATCATCCTCAAATATTAGCAGGCTGTCACTCTTCCACGCGAAAGCTGATGGGAAATACAATTGTTATTTGAGGAATAGAAATAATATATAGTGCTCAAAAAACTAAGTCAGACATTTTCTTCAGCTTTTCTTTGTTACCAAAATTGTATTTTTATACAGTTTCATAATTGGTTTCTGAAAACTCTAGGAATGCTTCCATTGTTGATATTAATCACATCCACAGTTACAATGCCCTCTACATAATGGATGAGCAGGATCTCATTTCCACAACTGAATTATTTCACACTTGGTGACAGTTATGAGTTTGAACCCACAGTAGCACAATATTGCTCGTATCTCAGATGTATGCTTTCCACCCCAGTTCCCAGCAATACACAGACACGATAATAGTAATTAAATTGGCATTTATTGACTGTGGTGTTTATTGACCATGACCTATAATGACACTTCGTTAATGGCTGCGGTGTAGTAATGCCAAGCCACTATCAAACACAGATGAATGCATGGGTCTTAGAGGTCAGTGCCTCAAGATGCAAGACCAGCTCATCACCAGCCTGCAATCGGCTTCCAGCCAATATGCGCGCAAGTGGTACATTTTCTTCCAGAGAAAGCCTGCCAAATAAATGACCAAGTATGCCAGCCAGTGTGCATTCTAATTCTTTGCAGACAAGCTACACTCTGCCAAAAGTACAATTATCAAAAAATAAGTGCCATCCCATAAGTTGGCATTGTGCCAATGACTTTTCTGGCTGGCATGCCATATACCATTGAATTTTCCTACCACCAGAATAACTGTCTAGCTGTGACATATATACAAGGTCCAACACATACTCAAACTGAGCCTGTCTCAACATTGTTGCACATAGGAGATACAAAAGCAAACAAAATGTACACATTAAACTTGAACATATCTAAACCAGACATAAATAGTTTAAGCATCCGAGGTAGAGCATGTAAAAAGCACTTACAGCATCCGGATATATTTAAAATCTCTTTATATATCTAAATGGTAAGCAATATAGTTACTTATTGAATTTTACTTTAAATAGAAAGGCTTGTATTAATTTAGCACGCAATTTCAAGCACTGGGCCCTTCATCTGAAGGATGGCTCCTTCATTAGTGCTGCTCTCCCTCAATGCAGCCCTAGAGTGTCGACCTTGTTTTACATGTTTAAGTTCTGGCATGAGATAGAGGTGAAATTGCTACCAACTGGGTCCAATTTCCACAGTACAGCATTCAAAAGAAATTACTAATGTACTCAAAGATCTCCTGTGGCATTGTTCATTGGTGAGTCAGAGGTATGCTATTTTATAATGACAGGAGAGTTCTACCATGTATCATGTATTGATCTCCAGTGGAACAAAAACAGAAAACACTAGAAGTACTCAGCAGGCCAGGCAGCATTTGTGGAGAAAACAGACAAGATGTTTCGGGTATGGACCCTTTCTCAGAATTGGCATCTTCACCTACCTTCGCACCGCAACCCTTAATCCCTTGCCGCTACCGAAGCACATCTAATTATCTCTTGAATCCATCTAGACCGGGGACGTCAATGCAGTCTTGAGCGCCCCAAGTACTACAAAACTTTGCATAAGAAAAAGAACTAAAAATGCAAAAAGACAGCTCAACTCCAAAGGGAAATTAAGACACTAGAACAAAATCATTCTTAATCTGAATTTGGAAATGTCGGCCCAGTTGTGTGCACGTGATTGAAATTCTTTGAACAAGCGAACCAAACCAGGGATGTTGCTTGCTCACCAGATCAGGAAGGAAGGAACGAGGAATGCAATCACTTCACTCTGAGACAGATTAAGGAAAGATTCATTGTGACCTCTTAAAATTAACTCTGTGTTTTGAGAATTCTACAGGCAGCTTTGGATGAAGAAATGTTCTCCTCCATTGAATCAACTGGATATAACTGAGAAGAATTTTATCGACGAAGCATAATATTTGCAAAGATTGCTGAGGCAATTCATGCTTTCATCTTTGTCTTTTATTTTCAATTTATTTATTTAGTTAATTTTGTGCTCATTAAGTTAATAGATATCAATGCAAGGGGAAGAAACACATTCAATCTTTTGCACCTAGTTTATTAATTGCCAGTTGAAGGTTTAGATCTGAGATCTGATTTTGCGAAAATCTGTGTGAGAATGGCTGGCTGACCCAAGTTAGCTCACGGAGCACTGAGGTAACTGTGCCCATTATACAGTTGTCAGTTTCTTTGAATACGTAACACGAGCTTCCAGCACAGCTCTGGCCTTCCGATGGCAGCGAGCTTAAATGGGAACGTGCAAAATCTGGCCAACATCTCTAATTTAAAGGAATGCGCACACTTATAAGTAAGCAGCTGTATATGGGAGCAAATATTGTTTCAGCCATTACAGACATTTTGAATATTTGGCAACCTTTACGCAGGCACAGCATATGCCGTCGTAAGCCTTGTAACAGGCCCCGCAAGTTCTGGGTTTCCGCATGCGCTGTGCATGCATGAAAACCCTGAACTTGCGAACTGTCATGGTTCGCCTTGACAGATCACCCGCAAGGACCCAAAAATCCAACTACTGCCCAGCATATGCGCACAAAACCCTTACGCCTGGTAAAAGCAGGCGTAGGGCCTGCTTTCACCAGCGTAAGGGTTAATATAAATGTTAAATTAACAATTTAAAAATAAAAAATCATACACAAACATTTAAAATTAGTTCATGTAAATTTGGGCCCAGATAAAAATGTTTAAAATTATTTTTCAAAACATTAAATTTTTATTGTAAATGCTACATTAAAGGAACTTTTAATTAAATTTGAAAATGGGAACAATTATTTTTATTCCAGTTGGGCAAATTATTTAATTATTTGGGGATTGGGTTCATGCTTATGGGGATTCTGTTCGTAACTGGAATCCCCACAAGCATATGAGGAACCCTCCTTTCTGATAGGAGGACCTGGCCAATGTGATTCCAGGGACGCTTCCGAGCCGCCTACGGCCCTGAGATCCGTGGGCCTTTACGCAGTCGCACGCCTGCAGGCCCAGGACCCGAAGTCTCCAAAGCCCAGGAGACAGCAGGTAGGTGCGGGTTTTTTTATCGGGTCGGAGGGGTACTCTGGAGGTACGCTTCTGACTGCAAATTCAGGCCCACTGTAATTAATATCAGTAGAGAGTAAGTACTTAAGAAATTAATGGGACTGAAAGCCGACAAATCCCCTGGATCTGATGGTCTACATCCTAGGGTTGAAAAGAGGTGGCTGCGCTGCAGAGATAGTGGATGCATGGGTTGTGATCTTCCAAAATTCCCTAGATTCTAGAAAGGTCCAAGCGGATTGGAAGATAGCAAATGCAACCCCGCTATTCAAGAAAGGAGGGAGAGAGAAAACAGGGAACTACGGGCCAGTTAGCCTGACATTAGTTGTCAGGAAAATGTTGGACCCATTATTAAGGAAGTGGTAACAGGGCACTTAGAAAATCATAATGTGATTAGGCAAAATCAATATGGTTTTATAAAAGGGAAATCGTGTTTAACAAATTTATTAGAGTTTTTTGTGGATGTAACTAGCAGGGTTGAAAAAGGGGAACCAATGGATGTAGTATATTTAACTTTCCAAAAGGCATTTGATAAGGTGCCACATAAAATGTTGCTATGTAAGATAAGGGTAGAAAACAGAGAGTAGGAATAAACGGGTCATTTTCCGGTTGGCAGGCTGTAACTAGTGGGGTGCCGCAAGGATCAGTGCTTGGGCCTCAGCTATTTCCAATCTACATCAATGACTTAGATGAAGGGACCGAGTGCAATGTATCCAAATTTGCTGACAATACAAAGCTAGGTGGGACAGTAAACTGTGAGGAGGACACGAGAAATTCATTGGGCCGAAAATTGATCCCGGGACGCGAGAGTACGCACTGCGTACTCTCGCGTATTCCCACTCCAATTGCCGGTTTTCTGCATGCCCTGCGCATGCGCTGAAAACCGGCAATTGCTCTTCTGAAAAGGGGGCGGGGCCTGGGTGCATCGCGTGCGCGCTACAGGCTGCGCGCACGCTGTGCACTTCATGCTTTGGACGCGCAGGTAAGTAGGGAAGATTTTGGAAATGTAAAAAGGAGGAGTAAGACCCGCTTTTAAGAAGGTAAGTAGTGAATTAAGTATTTTTTTGAATTTTTTTTTACAGGTATATCTTTTTTATAGACTTTAAAGACAGGTAAGTTTATTTTTATAACTTTTTAAAAGATTTTAAATTTTTTCAAAAATTTAATTTTTTATTTAAAATGGTTAATTTAATTAACTATACTTATTTTATTAATGTGATGGTTTTTCTTTTAAATTTAATTGAGGTTTAGCTGTTATTTTGGGGGGGTGTAAGATTCATAAGTCTCACAGCCATGCTGTGAGACTTATGAATGGAAGATGGTGTGCTGCCATTGGCTCTAACTGAGTCACGTGATCCCACAGCTCGCACGAATTCACTACGCCGCTGGGATACGCAAGCCCAGCACAGCTGATGTCTGGAACATCAAGTTCGTGCGAGCTGGATCAGAAAAAGCATAAGCGAGGTGAGACATCGCGGGGAAGGCTTACCCCCGCGGGAACAGAGCGAGATCAATTTCTGGGCCATTATAGCCCAGGAATGGGCGGTATCTTTAGAAAAGTTTGAGAATCATCCCTACTTCCACTTCCCCCTCACCCCACAAGTGTTTCGCACTTTCCAGCTAATCATGCTGTATGCATGCATTTCTCCCTTCCTGCCCCCTCCCCTCACCTTAACCTAACTCTTGTGTCTTTGTGTTTTCAGATAATCAGCAAGTACCTGAGCAGCCTGACCCTGAGGGCACCATTGAGAGTGAGGCGGGTGTAGAGGATGAGGAAGAAGACACTGCATGTCTCACCTGCAGGCACCGGCTCAGATACTGGCACTACGCATCCTTTAGAGGCTAGTATAGTAGCGGGATCTGCACAGGGTGAGGCACCGGGGACGAGTGTGCTGCAGCAAGGCCAGGAGGAAAGGGTAGCTCGGGTGTCAGCTCCCCGAAGGGCGAGTTCGCGCGTGAGTTCTGCTGCACAGGACTCAGATGAGGACCTCGATGGGGAGGCCTTTAGAAGAAGGGTGATGGGCATGCACACAGAGATGATAGGAGCAATGGCAATGGTGCCCGAGAGCCTCTTGGCAATGATAAGGATCGTGGAGGAATCCGCCTCCAGCATTGCACAAGGATCTGCGCACACCATGGAGCCCATCATTTCCAGTCTACAAAGAATGGTAGACTCCCAGAGACCGTGGTGGTCCAGACCTGATGCCGTGTGTGATGGGCAATCTTGCAGCTTCCATTGCAGCACAGGCGGAAGCAACGCAACGTCTTAGTGCTGTAATGCAGTCTATGCTTGGTGGCATCCAATCTCAGACTGCTCTCATGCAGTGTCAGCTTGATGCAACGCAAGCTCTGACTGCTGCCATCATGGTTGGGTCTACCACCATCGACCGGGGCTTTCACGGTGTTACAGCAGGCCACCAATCTGTGCTCCAACAGATTGCTAGGGATGCTGAGGTGCTGCCCCGGGGCAGTGGCAGTGGGTCAGTGGAGCAGGAACCTGCTGTCCTCTTTCAGGATGACATCATTCCTGCTCCCACCACTACCACTCCGCCATTGCCCTTGTCGCTGCCTGTCATCCAGCCAGCCCAGACTGCTGCAACCCATGCTGAGGTGGTGCAGTCTACAGCCGGGCCTTCCAGGCCCAGAGCTGGTTGAGAGCATCTTGCAAGGCCATCTGAAGTCTCCCGCACGGACACTCAGCAGCCTTCCACCAGCCGTGCTGCAGTCACTGGGCCAACACTTCGTAGGCAAAGGCACAGTAACGAGAAGCACTGAAGGATTGCACAAGGGTGATTAGTTAATATTGATGTTGTAAATATGTGTTGACTGATTATTGATAAATTTATTAATTCAGTTTTGTGAAGTCTCTCATTTCAGCTTTGCACTGTGATATGGTGTGCAACAGAAATGGAATGATGGGGATCTGGTGAGCAACGGGGATCTGGGTTTAATTTATTGGAACCACAGCCTGATGAGGCGGTCACGGACTGACCTTCCGTAAGGCCGATTGAGTGGCTGCCTCCTCCCTCGCTCCTGTTCCTCCTTCTCCTCCTTGTCCTCCTCTTCCTCCTCTCCCTCTTCCTCCTCTTGAGGTGGTCCCACAATCCTTGGTAGCAAGGGCTGGGCCCTCATGATGGCCAAGTTGTGGAGCATGCAGCAGACCACCATGACATGGGACACCCGCTCAGCCGAGTACTGGAGGGCTCCTCCCGAGCGGTCAAGGCAGCGGAACCATTGCTTGAGCACCTTGATGGTCTGCTCGATGATATTCCTGGTGGCAGCATGGCTGTCATTATATGAGTGCTGGGCAGGAGTTTTGGGGTTGCGGAGAGGAGTCATGAGCCAGGTGGAGAGTGGATAGCCCTTGTTTCCAAGCAGTCAGCCGCGAGCTTGACGTGGTGGCTGGAAGAGTGCTGGTGCAGGATGAAGGCATCGTGGCTGCTGCCAGGATAGCAGGTATTCAGATTGAGGATTCGCTGTGTGTGGTCGCACACTAACTGCACATTAAGTGATTGGTAGCCTTTCTGGTTATGGAAGATCTCAGGATTGTTATGTGGAGCCCGCAAAGCCACGTGGGTGCAGTCAATGGCGCCCTGCACCATGGGGAAGCCCGTTATCCTGGCAAAGCAACATGCACGCTTTGTCCTGCTTCTCTCTAGTGATGGGGAAGGAAATGTAGTCTCTTCGCCTACTGTAGAGAGCCTCTGTGACCTCCCAGATGCAGCGATTGACAGCGAACTGTGAGATGTTAGCTATGTCTCCTGTTGCAGACTGGAAGGATCCGCTGGCAAAGACATTGAGGGCGACGGTGACCTTGACTGCCACTGAGAGAGCCGTGGTCGCTCTGATCTGAGGCTGGAGGTCTGGTTGCAGCAGGTGGCGGGGTTCTGTGACCACCTCCTCGGTGAAGCAGAGCCTTCTAATACACTGCTCCTTGCTTAATTGGAAGTAGAAGTGCTCTCGGAATACCCTCAGAGGGTAAGCCTCCTGTTGAGAGCCCTGATGGCCTTCTTCCTCCCTCCGTGCAAATGTTCCAGTCTTTCTCGCTGCCTCCGCTCCCTTCACCGTAGATCCTGGAGGGCGAGGTTGACTGCCAGTACAGCCCCCATTAATGTAACCAAGTGTTGCAGCTTGATATTTTGTAATAATAAATGTAACTACTTTTTAGATACCACAAAAGTCCTGATACAAAAGAACCTTTAAATTACTGAATTAAACTGTTTCACAATGTCAAACTGACAAAGAAGCACTGAAACTCCACTAACCTGACAGCTGTGACTCATTACTCATGATCCATTTAAATAATATCCCTGGGGCCGGCTTCCGCCTGCTTGACGCCTCCTCTCCCTGTCGCTGTCGGGGCGAGGCGCTAATGTAGATGGCGAATTTTGCAGATCGGGCGCCCAGGCTCACTGACATCATGATCTGCCTGGTGTTGAAGTCCCCGGCGGTAACTCATACTGGAGGCGCAACGCGGGGGCTGAATTTGCCGCACGTCGCTGGACTCGCCTCGCCCCAGCATCAGCGGCCCGTTACCACCCTCTCAAGGCGCTAACGGGAGGTGCTAACCAACCGAATTTTTCCCCCATAGAGCCTGCAAAGGGATTAAGTGAGTGAGCAATAATGTGGCAGATAGAGTATAATGTGAGGAAATGTGAGGTTATTCACTTTGGTAGGAAGAATAGAAAAGCAGAATATTTTTTAAATGGTGAGAAACTATTAAATGTTCGAGTTCAGAGAGATATAGGTGTCCTCGTACAGGAAACACAGAAAGTTAGCATGCAGGTACAGCAAGTAATTAGGAAGGGAAATGGCATGTTGAACTTTATAGCAAGGGGGTTGGAGTACAAGAGTAAGGAAGTTTTACTACAATTGTACAGGGCTTTGGTGAGACCACACCTTGAGTACTGTGCACAGTTTTGATCTCCTTATCTGAGAAAGAACATACATGCCTTAGAGGCGGTGAACAAAAGTTTGCTAGATTGATCCCTGGGATGAGGAGAGATTGAGTAGATTGGGCCTATACTCTCTGGAGTTTAAAACAATGAGGTGATCTCATTGAAACAAATAAGATTCTGAGGGGGATTGACAGGGCAGATGCTGAGAGGTTGTTTCCCTTGGCTGGAGAGTCTAGAACTAGGGGCATAGTCTCAGGATAATGTTCAGCCAGTTAAGACTGAGATGAGGAGGAATTTCTTCACTCAGAGGGTTGTGATCTTTGGAATTCTCTGCCCCAAAGGGCTGTGGATGCTGAGTCACTGAGTATATTCAAGGCTGAGATCGACCGATCTTTGGACTCTAGTGGCATCAAGAGAGATGGGGATCGGGCAGGAAAGTGGAGTTGAGGTCGCAGATCAGCCATGACCTTATTGAACGGCGGAGCAGGCTCGAAGGGCTGTGTGGCCTACTCCTGCTCCTAATTCTTATGTTCTTATGTTCTTATCCCTTAGCGGGACAGGTAGAGAAAGTGATTAAGAAGGCATACGGGGGAAAATAGAATATGAGAGTAAGCTTTCAGGGAACATAAAAACTGACTGTAAAAGCTTCTATGTGAAGAGAAAAAGATTGGTGAAGTCAAGCGTAGGTCCCTTGCAGTCAGAATCAGGGGAATTTATAATGGGGAACAAAGAAATGGCAGACCAATTAAATACATACTTTGGTTCTGTCTTCACAAAGGAGGACACAAATAACCTCCCAGAGATGTCGGGGAAAATAGGGTCTAATGAGAGGGAAGAACTGAATGAAATCAATATTTGTAGGGAAATGGTGTTAGGGAAATTGACGGGATTGAAGGCCGATAAATCCCCAGGGCCTGATAATCTACATCCTAGGGTACTTAAGGAAGTGGCCTTAGAAATAGTAGATGCATTGCTGGTCATCTTTCAAAATTCTATAGACTCTGGAACAGTTCCCATGGATTGGAGGGTAGCTAATGTAACCCCACTATTTAAAAAAGGTGGGAGAGAGAAAATGGGGAATTATAGACTGGTAAGCCTGACATTGGTAGTGGGCAAAATGCTAGAGTCCATTATAAAAGATGTAATAGCAGGGCACTTGGAAAACAGTGACAGGATCGGACAAAGTCAACATGGATTTACAAAAGGTAAATCATGCTTGACTAATCTACTGGAATTTTTTGAGGATGTAACTGGTAGAATAGATAAGGGAGAACCAGTGGATGTGGTGTATTTGGACTTTCAGAAGGCTTTCGATAAGGTCCTGCATAAGAGATTGGCGTGCAAAGTTAAAGCACATGGGATTGGGGGTAAGGTACTGACTTGGATAGAGAACTGGTTGGCAGACAGGAAGCAAAAAGTTGGAATAAACGGGTCTTTTACCGAGTGGCAGGCAGTGACTAGTGGGGTACCGCAGGGATTGGTGCAAGAACCCCAGTTATTCACAATATATATTAATGATCTAGACGAGGGAACTAGATGTAATATCTCCAAGTTTGCAGATGACACAAAGCTGGGTGGGCGTGTGTGTTGTGAGGAGGATGCAGAGAAACTCCAGTATGATTTGGACAAGTTGGGTGATTGGGCAGATGCATGGCAGATGCAGTATAATGTGGATAAATGCGAGGTTATCCACTTTGGTGGCAAAAACAGGAAGGCAGATTATTATCTGAACGGCAATAGATTGGGAAAAGGGGAAGTGCAACGAGACCTGGGAGTCCTTGTGCACCAGTCGTTGCAGGTAAGCATGCAGGTGCAGCAGGCGGTTAAGAAGGCAAATGGTATGTTGGCCTTCATAGCGAGAGGATTCGAGTACAGGAGCAAGGATGTCTTGCTGCAGTTGTACAGGGCCTTGGTGAGACCACACCTTGAGTATTGTGTGCAGTTTTTGTCGCCTTATCTGAGGAAGGATGTTCTTGCCATGGAGGGAGTGCAGCGAAGATTCACCAGACTGATACCTGGGATGGCAGGAATGACGTATGAAGAGAGATTGGGACGATTGGGCTTGTATTCACTAGAGTTTAGAAGAATGAGAGGGGATCTCATTGAAACTTATAAAATTCTAACAGGACTAGACAGACTAGATGCAGGAAGGATGTTCCCGATGGCGGAGGAGTCCAGAACCAGGGGTCACAGTCTAAGGATAAGGGGTAAGCCATTTAGGACTGAGATGAGGAGGAATTTCTTCACCCAGAGCGTGGTGAACCTGTGGAATTCTGTACCACAGAAGGCAGTTGAGGCCAATTCATTAAATATATTCAAGAAGGAGTTAGATATATTTCTTAAGGCTAAAAGGATCAAGGGATATGGGGAGAAAGCAGGGACAGGGTACTGAATTTGGATGATCAGCCATGATCTCATTAAATGGCGGAGCAGGCTCGAGGGGCCGAATGGCCTACTCCTGCTCCTATCTTCTATATTTCTATGTTTCTATGAGATGCTGTCCTTTATTAGCCGAGGCATAGAATATAAGAGCAGGGAGGTTATGCTTGAACAGTATAAAATAATAGTTAGGCCACAGCTAGAGTACTGCGTACAGTTCTGGTCACCACACCACAGGAAAGATAAGGTTGCACAAGAGAGGGTACAGAGGAGATTTGCGAAAAGTTGCCAGGATTGGAGAATTTTAGCTACGAGGAAAGATTGGATAGGCTGGGGTTGGTTTTCTTGGAGCAGAGGAGGCTAAGAGGAGACTTAATTGAGGTGTATAAAATTATGCGGGGCCTAGATAGAGTGGATAGGAAGGAGCTATTTCCCTTAGCAGAGAGGTCAATAACCAGGGGTCATAGATTTAAAGTAATTGTTAGAAGGATTAGAGGGGAGTTGAGGAGAAACTTTTTCACCCAGAGGGTGGTGGGGGTCTTGAACTCACTGCCTGAAAGGGTGGTAGACGCAGACACACTCATCACATTTAAGAAGTACTTGGATATGCATTTGAAGTGCCGTAACCTACAAGGCTGGAAAGTGGGATTAGGCTGGATAGCTCTTTTTTGGCCAACACAGACACAATGGGCTGAATGGGCTCCTTCTGTGCCATATATTTCTATGATTCTATGATTCTAGGACAACAGTTTCCCTTCCCGGTCAGGAGATTGCAACCAGGTTCAGTGGCCTGCAAAGTACATGGGTACCATCTACAACATTCTATACTTTTGGCAACCCTAGCACTTGGGAGACCTTCTGTGTCCTGTTAATCTGATCCTTTGTAAGGGGTTTTGTGTCGTGCTTGTATCGCAGACGGTGCTGGTGCGGGGTTAGGCCTTCGTTGCCTAATACTATTGCTTGCTCTGGTCTTCGGCCAGCCTTGTTGCAATAAGCACCTGTGAGTGGTTCGACCCACTCGCCCTTACGGTTCTAACACTGGACTTAGGTGCGAGAGCAGTAATGCAGAGAAAAACTCAAATAGACCCGGTTGAATAGTACGAAATGGAAATCTTTATTGCATAGCGTCCAAAATCATGAAGTACATGTCATAGGCGCAAATTAACGAGAGTACAAGTATACATACATTCATAAAGCTTGGTCTATGGTAATGAAGAACGCACGGCACATCATAGAAAGGGGAACACATTATACTTTATCCTTAATAAAACCACCCTCCCCTATCAATACCTACACTACATCTAGATTTGTAGGATCGGGAAACATGCTCACCACTCGTGATACTTCGGAGAATTTTAAAGTGAGACACTCGGCTCGTTTCGCTGCAGCGCCTGACTGTCACGTGTTTGGAGGGGTCTCTGTACCCCACTTGTTTATTTTCGCTGCTGCGACAAGTAGGCTGGGCTCCCTGTTGTCATGAAGAACTCGACAGCACTCGGGCCCGGTTCGAAGAAGAGTCTTCCTGTGTCCGACACCGGTTGCCGGTAGAATTCAAAGAAGAGTCTTTGGCCAGTTCGTGCAGTAACCTGTAGAGTTCAAGAAATGGGTCATATATTTTCGGGCGCGGTCGGGGTTTACTGACCGTGGCGGCACGTGGATTCTCCTCCTCTTCTTCTCGTCTCGTCTCGTCTCTTTTCTTCGGGCCTTCGGGTCCAGACACCGTTTACCAACCCTCGGGATGGTGCACCCGGTCACTGGCCTTCGTCGAGGCGGCTCGTTCCGTTTGAGCTCCACCCAACATTCGAATAACCGTCCAGTGCGGCTAAAAGTCCAGAGTCAACAGTCCAGAGAAACAAGAGCACGAATCAAGCGAATAAGAGTCGAATCAAGAGCATCAGCCGAGATAAGAGAATAAGCGAGTGATGGACATTTGTTGTCTATAGTTATAGTGCTGTGTTCCCTTATCTCCCGCTCAAATCTTAATGTTTGTCCTTTGTGAAATATTGGCGCTCAAAACTCCCAGCATGGGGTGATTCTTGTCTTTAACGGGTTTCGGTAGCACCTGAGACTGGCCAACTACCCGTTAATGTTTTCCCCATTGTCGAACCGGCTAGGAGCCTCCCTGGCTGGGTTTTGGGGGCCCCCGAATACTTGTTTAATCACCCGAGAATGGCTCTCTCATCGTAGAGCCGTGGGGGTATTTGCGTATTGATGTGTCTGGATGGGCCTTCGATTGCCCAGTACAATGGTCCTTACTTGTGCATGGAAAACGATTCCAGCACTCATATCTTTTGCTATTGTCACAAATGCAAACAGGTTGCATCCTGTCTTTATCAGTGCTTATCGAAAATGTTTATTCGAACGCCATCTTGTCTGCCCACTGTACTTCTGGAAACTTCTGCCACGATGCGCGGCGGCCATTTTACAGGCTTCTGTGTCCTGTTTAATCATGACAGTATTTTGTTTAAATAAACTGATCAAACGAATCTGCTTCTATCTCGTTATTTTGAATCGCGATAATTGCGAAACTTTACACCTTCCTTTCCACAGGGAAAGTGATGAACATACAAACAAGGCCTCTGTTACTTGATGCATCTATGGATAGCAGATTGATTCATTTGGCATATGTCACCCATTGTAGTTTAGAGGATTTGTGAAATAAAAGTGTAATGCCTGCCCATTGAAAGAGGCACCCTGTGTTGCAAGTTATCTCCAGGATGGCCACCAAGAGAGGTACTGAAGACAAGCTCCGCAAGAGCCTGTAAATGCAGATCCTGTGGGAAGAATGGGCGTGTACATAACTAATGAGGAACAGCCGCACACCTCCCTTTTGTTCCCGCAAAAACTGTTCTTCCTTCTGCAAATATAGGAGCACCACCGGAACCAGGAATTCCTGGCCATCATGTTTGCTCCAATGAAATCGCAGCTAGGAGCAAGACCGTAGTAAGAAACGCATCTGGATACGAAAATCTTGCAATGCAAAACATAAACCCTGAACAGCAACAAAAATTAATGGAACAGTAAAAATCCGGATAAAGCAATATGATAAGCAAAAATAAAATGTACCGTCCAAACCTAAAATTAAAAATCAATTTTTACCTTGCCTACTCTTACAGCAGGCCATCCACAACCTGCTGGATAGCCCGCCTGTAAGAGTCAGCAAGGTAAGTGTCACTTTTTAATTTTAGGTTTGAAAATTCCATTTTTGTTTTTTGCTTATCATATTGTTTTATCTGGGTTTTTATTCCTGCAATAGTTCTGGTGAGCAATGCTGCCAGTTGGCAAGTGGTTAGAAAGCCATAAGATCCAGGGTTGAACCAGCTTGAATTAATTTGAAGCAGTTATGAGGCTTGTATTGGCCATGAGCGCAGCCTCCAGTGGGTCCACTTTTTTTCCGCAAAATGTGGCTGTGCATCCGATTTCATGACCCACGATCCCACGCAGAGTATTAGAAAATTCGTGCTGTGGCACAAAGCTTCCTCTTACTATCTCTGAAAATGAGCCTTAACTCCAAAATTGCCATTGCATTATTGTAAATTTTCCAGATCCATTTAATCAGACAGGCATCTTTCTTTGGTCATTGATGTGAATTGGGTCAGACCTGTTAGGAAGAAGCTGGTGTTTCTTTTATCTATTATTGGTGTGCAGAGATGTGAGCTTGCTATGGTTAGTACAGCTCTCTTGATATGGAGAAGCATTTGGTAAAGCAGTAAATTTACCTTCAGACACTAAAGGGGGGAATTTTGCCAGCCCTGGGGAGGCGGGTATGGAGGCCGGACTGTCGGGAAAATGGCAGAAACTGGGAGCGGGTACCGAACCCGCTCCCAACCCGCCTCTGTGCCATCTTCCCGGGAGGCGGGTCCCCAAGTCGCGCAGCTGTCAAACGCTGACAATTCATCTGTCAAACATTTTTGAAAGATGAAAAGTCATACGCTGACGCCCTCACAGAATCCCCACAGTGCAGATAGAGGCCATTTCGGCCCATCGAGCCTGCACCGACACATATCCCACCCTATCCCCGTAACCCCATGTATTTAATCCCCCTAACACTAAGGGTTAATTTATCATAGCCAAATCAACCTAACCCACACATCTTTGGACTGTGGGAGGAAACCGGAGCACCCGGAGGAAACCCACGCAGACACGGGGAGAATGTGCAAACTCCACACAGACAGTCATCCGAGGCCGGATTTGAATCTGGGTCCCTGGCGCTGTGAGGCAACAGTGCTAACCACTATGCCACCGTGTTGCCCTAAAATGATGATTCCCATACCAGGAGTCGAACCCGGGCCGCCTGGGTGAAAACCAGGAATCCTAACCGCTAGACCATATGGGAGGGTTCATGATCACTTTAGACCCACTGACAGTCAACTTTAAAGCTCACCAATTCAGTGGAGAAAGTCTATGGAAGAGGGGAATATAAGATCTAGTTGTATACCTCAGGGTAATATTTGCTAAGGCAGTTCGGGAGGATTTAAACTAATATGGCAGGGGACTGGGAACCTATGTAGCGAAACAGGGGGAAGTAATATGCAGTCAGAAACAAATGTTAGAAGGGTGAGAAACAATAAGGGAAATCCGAGTAAACAAAGGCAAGAAACACAAAGGGCCATAATAAATCATAAGTCTAAAAGGACAAAGGGTGTTAATAAAACAAGCCTAAAGGCTCTGTGTCTTAATGCAAGGAGTATCCGTAATAAGGTGGATGAATTGACTGTGCAAATTGATGTTAACGGATATGATGTGATTGGGATTACAGAGACGTGGCTCCAGAACAATCAAGGCTGGGAACTGAATATCCAGGGGTATTCAACATTCAGGAAGGATAGAATAAAAGGAAAAGGGGGTGGGGTAGCATTGCTGGTTAAAAAGGAGATTAATGCAATAGCTAGGAAGGACATTAGCTTGGAGGATGTGGAATCAATATGGGTTGAGCTGCAGAACACCAAAGGGCAGAAAACGTTAGTGGGGGTTGTGTACAGACCTCCAAACAGTAGTAGTGAGGTGGGGGAGGGTATGAAACAGGAAATCAGAGGTGCATGCAAAAAAGGCGCAGCAGTTATCATGGGTGACTTTAATATGCATATAGATTGGGCTACTCAAACTGGAAGCAATACGGTGGAGGAGGATTTCCTGGAGTGTTTAAGGGATGGTTTCCTAAACCAATATGTTGAGGAACCAACTAGAGGGGAGGCCATCCTGGACTGGGTGTTGTGTAATGAGGAAGGACTAATCAGCAATCTTGTGGTGCGAGGCCCCTTGGGGAAGAGTGACCATAGTATGGTGGAGTTCTACATTAGGATGGAGAAGGAAACAGTTAATTCAGAGACCATGGTCCAGAACTTAAATAAGGGCAACTTTGAGGGTATGAGGCGTGAATTGGCGAGGTTAGATTGGCAAGCGATATTTAAGGGGTTATCAGTGGAAGGGCAATGGCAGACATTTAGAGATCGCATGGATGAACTACAGCAATTGTACATCCCTGTCTGGCGTAAAAATAAAAAAGGGAAGGTGGCTCAACCATGGCTAACAAGGGAAATCAGGGATAGTATTAAAAGCAAGGAAGTGGCATACAAATTGGCCAGAAGTAGCAGCAAACCCGGGGACTGGGAGAACTTTAAAACTCAGCAGAGGAGGACGAAGGGTTTGATTAGGGCAGGGAAAATAAAATATGAAAGGAAGCTTGCAGAGAACATTAAAACGGACTGCAAAAGCTTCTATAAATATGTAAAAAGAAAGAGGTTAGTAAAAACAAAGGTAGGTCCCCTGCAGTCAGAAACAGGGGAAGTCATAATGGGGAACAAAGAAATGGCAGATCAATTGAACAAGTACTTTGGTTCGGTGTTTACTGTGGAGGACACAAACAACCTTCCGGAAATAAAAGAGATCAAAGGATCTGGTAAGAGGGAGGAGCTGAGGGAAATCCTTATCAGTCGGGAAAAGGTGTTGGGGAAATTGATGGGACTGAAGGCTGATAAACCCCCAGGGCCTGATGGTCTGCATCCCAGAGTACTTAAGGAGGTGGCCTTGGAAATAGTGGTAGCATTGACGATAATTTTCCAACATTCCTTAGATTCTGGATCAGTTCCGAAGGAGTGGAGGGTGGCTAATGTAACCCCTCTTTTTAAAAAAGGAGGGAGGGAGAAAGCAGGGAATTATAGACCGGTCAGCCTGACATCGGTGGTGGGTAAAATGATGGAAGCAATTATTAAAGATGTTATAACAGACCATTTGGAAAGTGGCGACATGATAGGTCCAAGTCAGCATGGATTTGTGATAGGGAAATCATGCTTGACAAATCTTCTGGAATTTTTTGAGGATGTTTCCAATAGGGTGGACGGGGGGGAACCAGTAGATGTGGTGTATTTGGACTTTCAGAAGGCCTTCGACAAGGTCCCACACAAGAGATTGGTGTGCAAAGTTAAAGCACATGGGATTGGGGGTAATGTATTGACGTGGATTGAGAACTGGTTGGCACACAGGAAACAAAGAGTAGGAGTAAATGGGTACTTTTCAGAATGGCAGGCAGTGACCAGCGGGGTACCGCAGGGTTCGGTGCTGGGGCCCCAGCTGTTTACATTATATATTAATGATTTGGACGAAGGGATTAATTGTAATATCTCCAAATTTGCGGATGACACTAAATTGGGAGGCAGTGTGAACAATGAGGAGGATGCTAGGAGGCTACAGAGTGACTTGGACAGGTTGGGTGAATGGGCAAATGTATGGCAGATGAAGTACAATGTGGATAAATGTGAGGTTATCCACTTTGGTGGTAAAAATAGGGAGGCAGACTATTACCTGAATGGTGGCAGATTAGGGAAAGGGGAGGTGCAACGAGACCTGGGCGTCATGGTACATCAGTCACTGAAGGTGGGAAGGCAAGTGCAGCAGGCAATCAAGAAAGCAAATGGCATGATGGCCTTCATAGCAAGGGGATTTGAGTACAGGAGTAGGGAGGTGATGCTACAGTTGTACAGGGCCTTGGTGAGGCCACACCTGGAGTATTGTGTGCAGTTTTGATCTCCTAACTTGAGGAAGGACATTCTTGCTATTGAGGGAGTGCAACGAAGGTTCACTAGATTGATTCCTGGGATGGCCAGACTGACATATCAAGAAAGACTGGATCAACTGAACTTGTATCCTCTGGAGTTCAGAAGAATGAGGGGGGATCTTATAGAGACGTTTAAAATCCTGACTGGTTTAGACAAATTAGATGCGGGCAGAATGTTTCCAATGTTAGGGAAAACTAGAACCAGGGGTCACAGTCTAAGGATAAAGGGGAAGCCATTTAAGACTGAGATGAGGAGGAACTTCTTCACCCAGAGAGTGGTGAATCTGTGGAATTCTCTACCACAGAAGGTTGTTGAGGCCAGTTCGCTAAATATATTCAAAAGGGAGTTAGATATAATACTCACAACTAGGGGGATCAAGGGGTATGGCGAGAAAGCAGGAATGGGGTACTGAGGTAACATATTCAGCCATGAACGCATTGAATGGCGGTACAGGCTCGAAGGACCGAATGGTCTACTCCTGCACCTATTTTCTATGTTTCTATGTTTCTATGTCTATACAGTCGACATTGTTTCTATCCTTGTTGAGTCACAAGGGAATGTCTCCATCATCTACTGTCCTCTGTCACCGGCTTTCCCTTAATTGGCCGGCTATGCCCGCAGGGCGGGCTTAACAAGGTCAGTCAAGGGAAAATAGCGTGGGTTGGCCGGACGTCGTTGGGGGCGGGACTAAAACACGAAAACCACCAGTCCCGCACCCAACGCGCCCCCCCTTGACAAAATCCAGCCCTGGTTGTTGTCAGTAGGTAAGTGTCAATTCATACGAATGGTGTGTGTGATTTTAGCTGACTCCATTTCAAAGTCTTTTTGCCTTCACAAGGGTTCTAAATAGCATGAACCTTGTCACTGTTACCGTTCATGATCACTTTAGACCCACTGACAGTCAACTTTAAAGCTCACCAATTCAGTGGAGAAAGTCTATGGAAGAGGGGAATATAAGATCTAGTTGTATACAGTCGACATTGTTTCTATCCTTGTTGAGTCGCAAGGGAAAGTCTCATCATCTACTGTACAACATTGAGTAACCTGAACACGCCAGGCTACAGAATCAATTGTCATGGGGTTGCTTCTCAGCTAATTTTTTAGTCTTGCCCAATTTGGAAAATACAGTAAAAAAAAACCCTCTGCCCTAAGAGAGTAAGCTTTAGAATTGGCAAATACTGCCTCAAATCTGTCATGCCGTAGCAACGCTATATGCAAAGGATGCCCATTTTTCCTTGGTGCCAAGATTGTTTTGGTGGCAGTACGCAAGTGGCCATCTGGGCCCCAGGAACCCCATGGCCTGCATGAATAGGAAATTCCTCCATCCTATTAACATGCAGGTGGTGTGAGACCACAAAAGTTGAATCATGCAAATAAATGCACAATAACCTGGAAGTACCCACAATGCCTTCCTTGTGACCCCCGTTAAATGTGCCGCCAGTATTTAAAGGAGCAGTCAGAGCAGATGGATGACTGATCTTTTCAAGGATGCCAACTGGAGTTTTGGTTAATGATCCCATTGAGAAACCTATGAACAGAAGCAGACTGCAGATATAATGAAGCTTACACCTGCTCAGAATTCTAGTCAAACATACCACTGACGTGCTCAAGCAGAAATTTCAGTGTTTGGACAGATCAGAAGGTTCCTGTCTATAGCTCTGAAAAGGTCAGCAAAATCAGAGCTGTATGCCGCATCGTGCAGAACTTGGCCATCCAGAGAGGAGTAACTACACAGCCTTAACCCTTGGTGGTGGAGGAGGTAGAAATGATTTAAGGTAATTTGCAGCCAGAAAGACTTGTGCATCTTTCAGTTCATAGGCATCCACCTAGGTCTATAAGTCAGCCCTTACTTGAACAATCCTATCTTACTGTGCATAATACTGTGGCTCTATGAGCACTGTGCTTTCCATAATAATCAACTGTACTTCAACTATCATGCTCACCCATCAACCCATCACCTGCTCCCTTAATATGCTTCCCTGTGCTCGCTGACCCACATTGGCTCCCAGTCCAGCAACGCCCAATTTTCAAATTCTCATCCTTGTTTACAAATCCCTCCGTGTCCTCGCCCCTCTCTATCTCTGTAACCTCCTCCAACCCTCCGAGGTCTCTGCGCTCCTCCAATTCTGGGCTTTTGCGCATCACCAATTTTCATCGCTCCACCTTTGGCGGCCGTGCCTTCAGCTCCCTAAGCCGTAATCGCTGGAATTCCCTCACTAAGCCGCTCCGCCTTTCTACCTCTCTCTCTTCCTTTAAGATGCTCCTTAAAACCTAACTCTTTGAACAAACTTTTGGTCACCTGTCCTAATATCTCCTTATGTGGCTCAGTGACAAATTTTGTTTGATAATGCTCCTGTGAAGAGCCTTAAGATGTTTTACTACATTAAAGGCGCTATATAAATGCAATTTGTTGTTATTTAAAAGAAATCTCGGGATTATTTTATTTCTTTTCAACTGCTGTGTACTGTTCCCTTCCCCAACACTTCCCTTTGATCAGTGAGTGTCTTCTCCACCTAATCTAATGTTCCTTCTAAGTGCTAACTCAGTGGTGGTCTGCTTCTTTTCAATAGTGGCTTCATGGGTTAGCTGTGGGCCTGTATCTCTTTTTGTTGGGTCATGAGATGGCACTGCACCTAATGCCAGCACTTTGAATGCTGTGCTGACTAGCTGTTTTTGCCCACTATCTGGCACTTCCTGAGTCCTTTGAGTGTTCCAGCTGGTTGGATAGATGTGATGTCACCCTGAAAAGTGGTTGTCTCATCCATGGCTTCCTCTGCCATGCCTTAGCAGGGATAAAATTGAGAGGTCGCACAACACCAGGTTATAGTCCAACAGTTTTATTTAAAATCACAAGCTTTCGGAGCTATCGATTGCTCCTTCCTCAGGTGAAGTAAATGAGGAAGTCACCTGAGGAAGGAGCAATCGATAGCTCCGAAAGCTTGTGATTTCAAATAAAACTGTTGGACTATAACCTGGTGTTGTGCGACCTCTCAATTTTGTCCACCCCAGTCCAACACCGGCATCTCCGCATCATAGCAGGGATATACATGGGAATAGGCTGTTGACCAGTACTGAGGGATGTGAAACTTGTCATCAAGGTTCTCTCAATCTGATCCCCAGAATTCCATTCAGAACCAATAGCCTACTGTAAATTAAAACCCCAAGTATCAATAGAAAGAAAGAAAAGAAAGAAAGACTTGCATTTATATAGCGCCTTTCACGACCACCGGATGTCTAAAAGTGTTTTACAGCCAATGAAGTACTTTGGAAGTGGAGTCACTGTTGTAATGTAGGAAACGCGGCAGCCAATTTGCGCATAGCAAGGTCCCACAAACAGCTATGTGATAATGACCAGATAATCTGTTTTTGCTTTGTTAGTTGAGGGATAACTGTTGGCCAGGACACCGGGGGTAACTCCCCTGCTCTTCTTCGAAATAGTGCCATGGGATCTTTTACGTCCACCTGAGAGAGCAGACGGGGCCTCGGTTTAACGTCTCATCCAAAAGATGGCACCTCCGACAGTGCAGCACTCCCTCAGCACTGCACTGGTGTGTCAGCCAAGCTTTATGTGCTCACATCCCTGGAGTGGGACTTGAACCCACAACCTTCTGTCTCAGAGGCGAGTGTGCTACCCACTAAGCCATAGCTGTAGTTTCAGAGGTGGAAATAAGTTATGGCTGATTTTCGGGTCCATTGCCAGCAGCGCACCAATAGCGCATGCCCCAACCGAGGCTGACCTGAAATTGGTGCTCGAGCCTCATTAACGTTATTTGCGTGAGCTGGCGGTGACGGTCACGCCTCCTCAGGCAGCTCACGCATGCTATTACGCTGATTATCGGGCCACTTGTCTGAAGGTAAGTTCCGGGAGCGGAGTTGGAATAGCAATGTTGTGGAGTGGTGGGATGTGATCGTGAGGACCGTGGAGTTGGGGGAGCACTGCTGCTTCTCCTGACTCCACAGGAATGCTTTTTAAAAAAAAAAAATTTAACTTACCTGTTGGTGGTGGTGGCCGCTGCTGAAAAATCTTGAGCATAGCAGGCCCAGCATCTGGAAAACCAGAGACATTAGGCTCCTCATTAACATATGCAAGGGACTGACGCATCTGTTAGGCTGCCTGCTGGGGATGCCTATAAAAGGGGCCCAACGAATTTAGAAACGGCCGGAACGCACACGTAGATTGGGCGTCGGCCGTCCCACTTCTAAGTTTGCCATCATTGCGCCTGAAAAACGGGTACAACAGGTGTGGTAACACAATACAGCTTCCTGTGACTCGAACTTTATTACATCACTTCCTGTGATTAGTCCAGGATAAATACTGGGCTGATCAGTTGGATCCTGGAGAGGCATAGAGTAAGACCTCTTTTGTATGTAGCACCTTTTTAGTTGATTAAAGCTTACTTTAAGTTCACCACGCGTAAGGCTCATTCTTACGACAACAGGTACTAATTTCTACCCCTCAGTTTCCCTGAGAGAAACAACTTCTGCGCTTTGGATTTCTTGATGATTCCGTCGCGTTCGCACTTGCTCCATGGTTTAGCCACACATTTATAAATCTCTTACGTGTTGCTGCTCTAATGTCAGCTGCACTTCTTCACATTTGCCAACAAACAATGCAGGATGCTTACGGAAGAGACCAATAATGCTAAGGCTGAGAGTATACCAAGTGCAGACCTAAAATTATAACAGTGGACATCAGTTCTTTTAAGTCTGTGTCTTTTCTTGAATCCATGCAGAAGGTCTTGCAGCTACTGGCCAATCAAAGTGTTTTAGCTTAGTAACGCTCACAATCTGTAGAAGTTTGATGAGTGATCAACCATCTTTGCCTTCTCAGTGCTGTTTCGGGCACTTAACTCTGTTGCTTTACAAAATATGAAGCTGCTTCTTTCTCACTGACTACGTGGGTCAGACTTTCCACAGTTTTAACTCACGGATTCAGAACAGGAAATCTATGGGGAAGCCAGCAAGGGAGATCACTCCCCTAAACATTTAGTAAACCACAGTTGCTTCACAAGCTGGATTTTTCTGACTATTATGTTCCTTTTCAATTGCGATGGCTTTTCTTCAAACCAGGTCTCGAGCCTCTTAGCTGGCTAGACTTGGGATGGAGCGTGATTGGCAAAATGAGCATCAGATCATGGCTGGATTGCAAAATAAGCTCTAAGGAGTAAAATTCTGTCTTTTGGCAGCAAACTAGATCCAAATACAAATAGAATATAGATCCTTAAAGCCTATCGGCGCGATCCTTTTTGCTGCTGGAGATGCTAATTCAGAATGAAGAAAGAACATATTGGGCCGGATTTTCCGACCCCCACGGGTGTGTACGAGGTGTGTACGCACCCGTAGGGGCCTCGCAAGTGCCGGTTTCAGACATGCGAAGTCTGCCCGGGAAAAGTGCCTATGCGGGTGGAGAGTTCCACCCGCTGAAAGGCCATAGAATTCTTACGCCTGGTAAAAGTAGGCATAAGGCCTGCTTTTACCAGCTTAAGTGTGTTGAACAATAGAAAAATTAAATTTGATACCTCATTTATAAATTAAAAATGCTCTTCAAAAAGGTAAGTTTATTTTTAGCTCCATAAAAACATCTAATTTTTTTAATTAATTAAAAAAAATATTTAATTAAATGGAATTTTAATTAATTTTAATTATGTAATTTAAAAAAAATATTTAATGTTTTAGTGTGTTTTTAAATGTGATCCCCATTCATACTTTTGACAGTTCTGTGCGTAGAGACCTGTCAAAAGTATGAAGGGGGATTCCCTTCTTTGATTGGTCCGCCTGGCCCATGTGATCCCAGGGGCACTTGCAAACCGCCTGCACCCCTGGGATACCTGGGCCTCTGCCTGCGCGGACTCGGAGAGGCCCAGGATTGCAAGCCTCGGGAGCTACGGAACCAGCAGGTAGGTTCGTAGATTATTTTCCGATCGGAGGCATCCGCACGCAGGAAGCCTCCGATCGGAAATTCAGGGCCAATATAGTGCCTTTCATGCCCTCAGAATATCTCAAAGGGCTTCTTAGCCAATGAATTACTTTGCAGTGTAGTCCCTGTTAATATTTAGGCTAATGCAGCAGTCAATTTGTGCAATACAAGGTCCCACAAACAGTAGCGAGATAAATGACCAGTTAATCTGTTTTGGTGGTGTTGATTAAATCAGCAATTAAGACTGGGAACAAGCCAATACACTGGGAGGGTTGAGAACAAGTCTTGCAATCTCTCAAACAAGTTGTTGTTTTTATGAAATTGAGTGGCTGTACTTTTATAGAGGTAACAGAATGGGAGTAAAAAGAAAGACTTGCATTTATGTAGCACCTTTCACAACCTCAGGATGTCCCAAAGCGCTTTACAGCCAAGGAAGTACTTTTAAAGTGTAGTCACTGTTGTAATGCAGGAAACATGGCAGCCAATTTGTGCACAGCAAGCTCCCATAAACAGCAATGTGATGATGACCAGATTTTTTTTTTAATGCTGTTGATCGAGGGATAAATAATGGCTAGGACACCGGGGACACTCTGCTCTTGTTCAAAGTAGTGCCATGGGATCTTTTACATCCACCTGAGAGAGCAGACAGGGCCTCGGTTTTACGTCTCATCCGAAAGACGGCACCTCCGACAGTGCAGCACTCTCTCAGTACTGAACTGGAGTGTCAGCCTAGATTTTTGTGCTCAAATCTCTGGAGTGATTTTATCTCTTATTACCAAGCAAAAATCGGGTGATAGTGAGTTGGCAGGTTGATTTAAACCTCGCCTGATTTTCTTTACCAATGGAACAGAAAATTGGGCAAGGTATAAAACGAGCTGCCGATTTGCTAACAGCTGTAATTCGCCAGTGATAAAAGTTAAAAATACCCTCGAGTTAGAATTGGGAGAAGAATAGAGCTGTAATACAGAATCAATTCTAATTCCTAGGCTATGGTTAATGCAGATAAAAATTCTTAACTGGTCTTTTTTATAATCCAGCCAGCCGTGTAGAATGGGCATCAAATCCGATTGGAAATATTGACAACAGGAAGGGACAATTGTGCACATGGTGGTTAATGTCTCTGCTCTAAATTGAGGATGGGGGAAAGCATGGCTTTATATCCTAAATTCTACGAAGACAAGCCTATCTACAGGACCACAATTTGAGTAGCTAAATCAAGAGGATTGGCATTGTCACTTGTATCCTTTCCAAGCTGTCATTCAACTGGACAAACATGCTAGTACTAGTTCATAGGAGATATGAGGAAAAATAAAAATAAATCAAGGGGAGGAACTTACTAGATTTAACGTAAGTAAAAAAATAGTAATGGAGAAAATAATGAGACTGAAGATAGATAAGTCTTCAGGGCCTGATGGTTTCCAGCCCAGAGTATTAAAAGAAGTACATGAGGAAATTAAAGCTGTTTTAGTCATGATCTTCTAACACTCTCTTGATTCATGCATTGCCCCCTTGGATTAGAAAATTGCCAATGTCACCCCATTATTTAAGAAGGGTGGGAGAGATAAACCGGGAAATTATAGACCTGTTAGTCTAATGTCTGTTGTAGGGTAGTTGCTAGTATTTGTTATTTGGGACAGAGTGACTGAGCACTTGGACAAATATGAACTGATCAGAAAGAGCCAGCATGGATTTGTAAAGGGTAAGTCACGTCTAACTAACCTAGTTGATTTTTTTGAGGAGGTCACTAACATGGTAGATTAGGGAGTGTCTATGGATGTTATTTACATGGACTTCCGGAAGACATTCAAGAATGTTCCACACAAGAAACTGTTCGGAAAAATGGAAGCGCATGGAGGCAACTTTTTGACATGGTTAGGGAATTGTTAGGAGGTATGAGACAGAGAGTAGGGATAACAGGTATGTACTCTATTGGCAGGATATGACTACTGGTGTCCCCCAGGGTTCTGTACTGGGGCCTCAGCTTTTCACTATATTTTTTAATGACTTAGAAGAAGGAATAGAGAGTCATATATCCAAGTTTGCTGATGACACTAAGTTAGGTGGCACAGTAAGATGGGAGCAGAAAGTTGCAAAGGTACATTGATAGATTAAGTTAGTGGGCGAAACTGTGGCAGATAGACTTCAATGTGTAGAAGTGTGAGGTCATCCACTTTGAACCTAAAAAAGATAGATCAGAGTACTTTATAAATGGTGAGAAGCTAGGAACTGTGGAGGAGCAGAGAAATTTAGGGGTCCATGTACAAAAATCAATAAAAATTAGTGGACAGGTAAAAAAATAATTAAAAAGGATAATCTCAAGGGGGCTGCAGTACAAAGGGGTGGAATACTTGCTACAGTTGTATAAAGCTCTGGTTAGACCACATCTGGAGTACTGCTTTCAGTTCTGGGCACTGCAACTCAGGAAGGCTATATTGGCTTTGGAAGGCATTGCAGATTCACCAGAATTATATTGGGGTTAAAAGAATTAAATTATGAGGACAGATTGCATAGACTAAGCTTGTATTCCCTTGTGTATAGAAGATTGTGAGGATGAATAAAGGATTTGATAGGGCAGATAGAAAGAAACTATTTCTTCTGGTGGGGTAGTCCAGAACAAGGGGGCATAACAATAAAATTAGAGCTAGGCCATTCAAGGGTGATGTCAGGAAACACTTCATCACACAAAGGGTCACGGAAATCTGGATTCTCTCCCTGAAAAAGCTGCTGAGGCTAGGTCAATTAAAAATGTCAAAACTGAGATTGATAGATTTTTGTTAGGTAAGGGTATTAAGTGATATAGCACCAAGGTGGGTAAATGGTGTTAAGATATAGATCAGCCACAATCTAATTGAATGACAGACAAGACTTGAGGGGCTGAATGGTCTACTCCTGTTTGATCAGAACATTGAGCGTGTGACCCAAACCGCCTCTAAATCTCTTTTTGTTACAAGAGGTAGTACATCTTTGCTCGTACTCAGTTCACTATTGGGACCACAAGTCTGTGACCCCAATTGCTCCACGGTTCTTTCTTGCTCATGATGTCTTTCTGTTGCAAGCCTTAGCACATCTTTGCTTGTGCTCAGTTGTTCAGTCTATAACTTTTACAGATCTCGTTCACAAGCAGGTTCCTTCATCCACTGACCTACTGGTAACACCAGGATGTACAGGTAATTTCTCTGAGCTTCAGTTTTGCAGAATTCAAGTAGTTACCCTTTCTTTTAAATAATATTTGTAGTGTGTTCTAGAATGACCAGCTTTCCTCGATATCCTTCCATGCTACTTACTGTCTTTTCTCTCATTTAGGCTGGAATAGAACTTGGTGAGTTGGTCTCCATCTGGTCACAAAATCGTATCTTAATTTTGATGCATGCCTTCAGACAGACAGTGAGATCATAATTAGAAAACCAACCTTTCAGAACGTTGCATGCAGCGACTGCTCGTGCATTCTTTCTGCACAGCTGCATTTATGGCTTGTCCGCAAGTACTGGTGATTAATCAGCTCATTAACTGCTTGAGCAGTGTGAAAAGGACCACAAGTACGTGTTGATCGGCCAGTTTCTGCTGGGGCAAATGATCACATTCATGTAACAGCAGGAATCCCACCTGTTTGATCGACAGGTGATGGTCACAAACAGCTAAGGGTGAAGCCTAATAATTATTCCTAAAGAAAATAAATATGGTTGCTCGTATTCCAAGTAAAATGATATATTATTTTCTGTGCCACTATGTACATTTACATAACAGAGTAAGAGCTATTATAAAAATGAAATAGAATTAAAGATATGGCCTGGAGTTTCCGCTTTGGGCGCAGTTGGCGATCTGGGCGCAAATTGCGGCCAAAATTGCTCTAGTTTTGAGAAGTGCTTTTTTCTCTCTCCCGTTTCCGCTCAAACTCATTTGCATATCGCCGAACGTAAAATCTGCCATGAGCCAGTTCAATCAGGTAGTGTTTTAGAACGACATTTTCTCTTTTTAATTTTGCTTTTAAAAATACTCCTTGATATAATTAAGAGTGGTAACTTGCAGGCGATTGATTAATACAGCTGATTTGCCACAAAAAATGCATTTTTAATCAGAGCCTCGTCCTCCACCTGTGAGTAACCTGATTTTAAATAACTGAAAATGACTTTGAAAAACTATACAGGACCATTTACTAGCTACATTGGTGTACAGTAGTAACTTTCTTAGTAAATTAAAGAAATATATATTCAAAAGCTTTTAAACCGTGCCTAATTGTGTCCTTGCGCCTAAAAAAAATAATTTTAAGAGCCTCCTCGAAGGCCCACAAATGGGCACAATTAGCGGAAACTCCCAATGGTGATTAATTCTCCCTGGGGGCGTGGCCAGATTTGTGGGCAGGCCAGTTTCTAGCTTGATGTTTTTTTAACTAGCGCAAAAGATCACGGAAACTCAATTTGCGCTGAACGTAGTTTGCGCTTGAAATTCCACGCTGGTTTGGCCGATTTCGGGCGAATTGCGCTGAAACATACAGCACAACCTAACAGAAACTCCAGGCCATTAAACTTGCTTCTGCATATTCCATCACATACAAACACTGTCATAAATCAGGGCTTGACAAAACAAATTGGCCCGGATAAGAATAACAGAGAGGCTATCAGCGCTCACCATTATTATGGAATAAATCGGACAGCAACTTCTGGCGTCCGCACATGGGCAGTGAAATCCGGAAATCCGGAAGTTGCTGTCTGATTTTCCCTTCTCCTCCACAAGATTTGCTGCACCGATACCTCACCGAGAGTCTCGGCATTTACATATATGAAGGGCGTGAAGTTGCAGTACTTTCCCACTAGTTACCCACTAAACATGCCAGAAAATGTTAGAGCTGGTGCATTCAGGTGTAAATTAATTTTTAACGGAGTGACAAGTCTTAATTACTGCCAAACAACCTCTCTGACCCTGAAAAATTAATTTTACATGCGTGGAATCTCTTTCCTTCAGATTTTGATTACTGTCTCTTTTATCTCTCTCTTAATCCCATCTTTCTTTCCCTCTCTTTATTTTGCTTTCTGTGCATGATTTTACATTGAATTAAATATTCTAATTAATACTTCCTGGTTTAGACTCTGCGGATTGGAATTTCATTATAGCCAAGAAATGGGCAGTGTTTAGACTAAAAAAGGTTAAGCTGCACCACCTGAAAATCGTCTAGGATGCACGCAAAATTCGTGCTCACTCCTCATTAAAATGATTGCAGTCATGATTCTAGTCTAAAAACTCAAGCTCATTGGCATTACGCTGAAAGGCTGGACCAATATCGGGGGCATTAATGATGCCTCCCAAGCTCAGACTGCTCTCGTGCAGTCTCAGCTTGAAGCCAACCAAGCTCTGACTGCTGCCATTGTGGCTGTGTTTACCACCGTCGACCGGGGCTTTCACGGTGTCGCAGCAGGTTCCAACAGCTTGCTAGGAATGCTGAGGCACTGCCAAGGCTGAGTGGCAGTGGGTCTGTGGAGCAGGAACCTGCTGTCCTCTCTCAGGATGACAGCATTTTTATTCCCACCACTGCCACTCCGCCATTGCCCATGCCGCTGTCTGTCAGCCAGCCAGCCTAGAATGGTGGTGCAGTCTAAAGCCGGGCCTTCTAGGTCCACAGCTGGTCGAGGTCATCCTGCAAGGCCATCTGAAGTCTCCCGCACAGAAACTCAGCAGCCTTCCACCAGCCATGCTGCAGCCATTGGGGGCGCACTGCATAGGAGCACTAGAGTCAGAAAAGGCAGAGTAATGAGAGGCACTAAGGGATTGCACAAGGCTGATTAGTTAAAAGTATTCATGTAATATGTTTGATATGTTTATAGACAAATTTATTAATTGTGTTTGGAATCTTTTGTGGTGTCTCTCATTTCAGCTTTGCGCCCAGGAGGACGCTGTGATATGGCATGAGACAGGGATGGTTTGATGGGGATGTGGTGAGCTACGGGGATCTGAGGTTTCATTCATGTGAAGCGGAGTCTGATAAACCGGTCATGAACAGCCCAGCCGGAAGGCCGATTGTCTCGCTGCCTCTGCCCTCCCTCCTGTTCCTCCTCCTCCTCATCCTCCTCTCCCTCATCCTCCTCCTGAGGTGGTTCCGCTATCCCTGGTAGCAAGGGCTGCACCCTCATGGTGGCCAAGTTTTGGAGCATGCAGCAGACCATCACAAAATGGGACACCCGCTCTGGCGAGTGCTGGAGGGCTCCTCCCGAATGGTCAAGGCAGCGGAATCGTTGCTTCAGTAGGTTGATGGTCTGCTCGATGATGTTCCTGGTGGCAGCATGAGTGTGGAGCACGAGTGTGGAGGTTGCAGAGGGGAGCCATGAGCCAGGTCGAGAGTGGATAGCCCTTGTCTCCGAGCAGCCACCCACGAGCTTGACATAATGGCCCAGAAATTGATCTCGCTCTGTTCCCGCGTGGGTAAGGCTTTCCCGCGATCTCTCACCTCGCTTGTGCTTTTTAAGATCCAGCTCGCACGAACTTCATGTTCTAGAGATCAGCTGGGCAGTGCTTGTGTATCCCAGCGGCGTAGTGAATTTGTGCGAGCTGTGGGATCACGTGACTCAGTTAGAGCCAATGGCAGCACACCATCTTCCATTCATAAGTTTCACAGCACCCTGTGAAATCTATGAATCTTACACCCCCCCAAAATAACAGCTAAACCTCAATTAAATTAAAAAAAACCATCACATTAATAAAATAAGTATAGTTAATTAAATTAACCATTTTAAATAAAAAATTAAATTTTTGAAAAAATTTAAAATCTTTTAAAAAGTTATAAAAATAAACTTACCTGTCTTTAAAGTCTCTAAAAAAGAAATAACTGTAAAAAAAAAATCAAAAAAATACTTAATTCACTACTTACCTTCTTAAAAGCGGGTCTTACTCCTCCTTTTTACATTTCCAAAATCTTCCCTACTTACCTGCGCGTCCAAAGCATGAAGTGCACAGCGTGCACGCAGCCTGTAGTGCGCACGCGATGCACCCAGGACCCGCCCCCTTTTCAGAAGAGCAATTGCCGGTTTTCAGCGCATGCGCAGGGCATGCAGAAAACCGGCAATTGGAGTGGGAATACGCGAGAGTACACAGTGCGTACTCTCGCGTCCCGGGATCAATTTTCGGCCCAATAGCTGGAAGACTGCTGGCACACCAGTCTGGCGCAGGATGAAGGCATCGTGGCTGCTGCCAGGATAGCGGACATTGACATTGAGGATTCGCTGTACATTAAGTGAGTGGTAGCCTTTGCGGTTACGGAAGATCTCAGGATTGTTATGCGGTGCCTGCAAAGCCACATCGGTGCAGACAATGACACCCTGCACCATGGGGAAGCCCGCTATCCTGGCAAAGCCACATGCACGCTCGTCCTGCTTCTCTCTGGTGATGGGGAAGGAAATGTAGTCCCTTCTCCTACTGTAGAGAGCCTCTGTGACCTCCTGGATGCAGCGATGGACGGCGAACTGTGAGATTTTAGCTATGTCTCCTGTTGCAGACTGGAAGGATCCGCTGGCAAAGAAATTGAGGGCCACAGTGACCTTGACTGTCACTGGGAGAGCCGTGGTTGCCCTGGTCTGAGGCTGGCGATCTGGTTGCAGGAGGTGGCAGAGTTCTGTGACCACCTCCTTGGTGAAGCAAAGCCTCCCAGTACACTGCTCCTCGCTTAACTGAAGGTAGGAGAAGTGATGTCAGAAGACCCTAGATGGGTAAGGCCTCCTGTTGAGAGCCCTGATGGCCCTCCTCCTCCCTCTGGCCACTTGTTCCAATCTTTCTCACTACCTCTGCTCCCTCCGCTGTAGATCCTGGCGGGCGAGGTCAACTGCCAGTACAGCCCCCATGACTTGTGCTATCAGTGTTCTACAGCATTGAGGTACTGCAAACACTGACAGGCACTGCACAAAGGTGCACCCAGGCTCTCCCATGACTCCCTCCACATGCTTATGGAGGGAGTCACAGCACACAGGGAGATTCTCTTCCCTTCCAATGGGCGGAAGAGACCTCCCCAGGGGACCACGCAGCCTGGTTGCACATTGCACAGGAGGACACAAGCAGGGATGTCATCAGGTGGACCTGGCTGCAGTGGTGCAAACCTTTCAATGATCTCAGTAGATCATGAAACGTTACTGCAAAGCCACACTCAACCTCATCCTGCTGTGCCACTCATCACATCCCCATCACTCTGCCTTCCCTACCCTACTCCTGCACATCCTTATTCACACCAACTTACCTTGCACCTCCACCCATCCCTCTCTATCTACATTATCACTTCCCCATCTCACTAGCCACTCCTCACACTCATCCTCGTCCTTGTCCAATCATACCAACTAACAACACACAAGTGTAGGCAGTTGGGTGTTATCGCCAATGTTCATGTAAACTTTCTGTTAATGTGTTGTCAAACATTAAAATCATTATTTTCAACACTGAGTCTTCTTGGACAGATCTGTGTGCACCTTTGGAAGTGCTGAGTGAGTTGCAGTGAATGGTGAGACATAACGGTACCCCCCCCCCCCCCCCCCCCAATGGTGGTGAGTGTGAAAGGAATGGCTTGGGCATTGTAGGGATTCTTTATGGTGCTGGTGTGGGGTGGTGGCAACCTGGTGCATCATGTGGCAGCCAGGGTGTACAGCATCAAGTGAAGTAAATCTGACCATGGTGAGGCCATCCCTGGCCTCCCAGGCAGCAATGTGGTCGGGTGGATATCCTGTGTCCTGTGTAGCATCAGCTGATTGTGGAGAAGTTTGGTACTGTTGTTGGTGCTGCTGGTGTGCCTGGTGATGCTGGTGTTGGGGCTGATCTTGGTGGGATTCTGAGGACCAAGGTGAGATTTTTTCAAGGGCACTGATGCTGATGGAATAGATGGCAGGTGAAGTTGAGATGACAGAAATGACCTGCCAATGGTGAGAGAGGTTGCTCCAAGGAGGTGACACTGGATAGAGAGTTTACTCCAAACACTTCAAACCTCCATAAAGCTGAAAAGTGTGTTCTAAATTCTGAAGGCTCCAGTTTCTAAGATTTGAAGTTGAACAGCTGTGAAATGGTAGCTATTATACCACTTTTGCAGCTGTCAACTATTCACAGCAATGGAGAGTCATTGAGAACCCGACACACTTACCTGGCGTGATACCCGAGCACCGGGACCTTCGTAAAAAAACATGGAAAATTCCTTAGGACCTGGTAAAATGCTGCTTAATTACCTTTAAGCAGCCTATTAAGTATTTCAATTGCCTGACCCACCGCTTAGTGCCGGGTCTGCAAACCGCAGGCAAACTTGGGAAATTAACAAGGAGGCAGGTTCAGAGCGGACTTTTGCCCCGCTGTCAATCACTGCCATTTTGACAGCAAACGCACCTCCAAACTCGCACTCGCAGCGCCGGTAAGATTCCAGCCTCACTGACATCATGATCTCCGTGATTGCGATGTCCCCAGCGCTCGAGTTTAGCAGCAGCGCTATCGGCAAGGCGGATATGGCGTGTGCCGCTGGAACCTCCATCAGCTGGCGGCAGAGCGCTGAACGGCGTTTTAGCGCGATCTCGTGGCGCTAAACGCATGAATTTCTCCCCCTGCGTGTCTCGGTGTGGATTCTTCAATCTGATTGGTTGATGAAACACACTGTTGCTTGCCTCCTCACACATGCCACAGATCCCCTGTAGAGGGCGTCGCGATTGATCATACGCCCAATGACAACAAGTTGCTGCTCAAAAACCCGCGAAACGTCTGTGGGCAGCTGTAAGTGTAATGAATGGCGAGTGCTGTTCCTTCGCCGCTGACCGCAAAATCTGGGCCAAAAGCATCTAAGATAAGTCTGACTTCTTTGGTCAAAATCAAAGAGGTTCTTTTTAACTCACAGAATTTAATATTCTGAATTATTAGATTCTTTTGTAGTATAAAGCAATGTTGTTTTTCTGTAGATGCAAAGTATATCTTAATCAGTTTAATATGAATCTATATGAAAAAACAATTATATATTTTATCAATTATTAAATAACAATTGTATAAAAAGTGCACAGAATATGAAACTACTGCAGACAATTGTATTTTGTATCAATAAGGATTTATACCTCATAATATGAATTTATTCCTAATATTCTGAATAATATTGCCTTGTTGAAAAAATCATTTAGCTTAGAAAAATAGTGGAGCAATAAAGAAAGTAATGAACACTGGAGCATGTAGATCATAAGATACTAATTTCTAATGAACATGAGTCTTTATTAAAAACAGATTAGCTTTCATAACTGAGCTCTGTTTAATTATTTGCTTTCTATGGATCTTCCTTGTTAATGCAATATTTCTGATTTCACAACTCACGGGTTCGATTCACAGCATTATAATCTAGTATTTAATGCCTGCATCTTACTAACATGTGTTTGAAAAATTAAACGAAGCAAGATCTTCATCGGCCCATTGAAGCACATGGAGCAGAAGTAGTGAGGGTCCTGGAGGTTGTATGCAATATAAAGGACATTAATGAACATAGCCTGGAAGCATTAGGCAAAATATCAGAAAAGGTTAGACGATGAATAGAGGAGGTCACAGATGTCAGGAAAGAACAGGTGTCAGAGAGGACCCTAGGGAGCTTTCAGTTAATGGAAAAATAATCAAAGTCAGAGCTATTAACTGAATGATTCCATGGAAACCAGATCACCATGAACATAGTTTTAGTGGGAGGCCATACAAATGATTGGTTTAGAAATGCACAATGCCAGTCCAGGAATGTACAGATAGTTAATCAAAGTGGGCAAGAGAAGAGTTCCACAGGTATGTTACATAGGCAACAAGTTGACTGATGGAGTGGCTATCCCCCAAAACCTCACTGATTATGGATTAGGCTGAAACATTTAAGGTGATAGATAATTAGTTAACAGCAGCTTGTATAACTTAGAAAGTACTGATGTAATGGAAATAAGGCAGTCGTGTGAAGGTAAGATAGATTGACTTTCTTAAGGAAAGGGTGAACATAGGTAAATTTCCAAGGAAATATATCAGAATGGAAAGGAGAAAATGGAAATGAGAAATTGAAGAGATGGTATAGGACAGAGAAGTTTGGAAGCACAAATCTTGAGGATGACAATAGGGATGCCATCAGGATGAAAGCTCTTATTGGAATCCAGAGAGAAAGGGATCTAATGGCAGGAAAAAAAATGTGTCCAGATCTAAATGGTAGAGCAGAATGGAGAGAGGTTCTTTACCAAGATCACGGAGATTAGAGTTGGAGGAGAAAAGTGAAGAGAGAAAGTTAGCATTTTGTTTAAGAGAGTTGGCAACAGCACCAACATGATGGAAGGTGCTAAAGGAGGCAACATTGGCAAGGGCCCAGAAAGAACAACTGCTGGAGAGGCAGGAAGATGTTGTTAATGCTTCTTCCAATTCATATTGTAGTCATGGATTTAAATAAGTTATGAACAGAAATTAAGAGGGCCAATTTTCTTCCTCTGTTACACAAATTAGCTGGCATAAACTGGGTGGGTGATTTCTCAACCCACATTACTCTTCTGCCTCATTTTCTGTAGGAGGACCTCTAGGTCCTCATCTGTGAAATTGGTCACATGCTGCTTACTGCTATCATTCTCAAAAATCTATGTTTGCTGCTGATGAGAAGTTTTCTGGGCACTGCCTTGCCCTTTAGAGAAGAAAAGAGAAAGTTATATAGTACCTTTCATGACCTCAAGATGTCCCAAAGCACTTCACAGCCAACAAATTACTTTTTGAAGTGCAGCCACTGTTGTAATGTAGGGAACCCCGGCAGCTAATTTGCACACAGCAAGATCCTGCAAACTGCAATGAGATAAATATTTAAGTGATGGTATTGGTTGAGGGATGAATTTTGGCTAGGATAACTGGAGAACACCCCTGCTCTTCTTCAAATAGTTCCATGGAACCTTTTACGTCCACCTGAGAGGGGAAAAGATGGGGCCCTCAGTTTAATGTCTCATCTGAAAGACAGCATCTCCAACAAAACAGTACTTCCATAGTATTGCACTAAAGTGTCAGCCTAGGTTATGTGCTTTAAGCTGCTGCAGGACTTTGCATCCTGCAGCAGCCTGACTTTTTTTCCAGCACAAAAGTGAATTGCAGGAGGGTCTCCGACTGGGAGCCCACCCATAATTAATCAAACGGGTCTGAAGCAAAGATGCGGAAAGACCTCCCTGCCACACTTCTTGCTTAGGAAAGTCCAAGCTAAAAAAGGCCTAGAAATTGGTTCACGTTAGCATGGTTCATGTCAGAATATGCTGAGTGTGTAATGTCTGTTTCAGGTGTATGCCTTCTTTTTCTTCCTTCACCAATATGACGGGTAGTGCAGAATGTGCATGCACACGCCATATTGGGCGCATCGGTGCCTGTTTTATGCCTGTGAAATGGGTGCGTGTGAACCAATTTATTGGCCAAAATATCTGCTCTAAGTTGATTTGTTTTTCTTTCTTCATACTTTCACTTGGAAAGGATAAGCTTATTATTGGAGTCTAAGGGCTGGATTTTCATTGACCCGTGGAGGCGGGTTTGGAGGCGTGTAGGGGGTTAAAATTGCGAAAAGTGGCGGGCGGGCACAAGTCCGCATCCATCCCGCCTCCACGCAATTTTGATGAAATCGTGTCTGCTGGTCCCGCCTGCGTCCCGCCTTTAAAAGACGGGATAGGCTGTTAAGGCCCTTAACACACACTAAATTGGCTCTATAATGCCATTTTGAAAGGCCTTTGTGATTTTAACCCTTTTTCTATGTGAAGCACGCCTGTTCTGAAACACAATTGTGAAACCTGGTGGGAGCACATGTGTATAGATGAATATCAGTGGCTGCACTGATCTGGGAGTGGTGGAGCAAAAGCAAATCAATCTCTCTCTCTCTCTCTCTCTCCAGATAGAGCTGCTGCTCATTTTGCATCCAGGTCCTCTCTCAGCAAAGGCCAGGCAGTCTCTGATCTTCAATGCAGCATCAATGATGACATCATCAGAGGCGACTTTCAGACTGAAAACACTAATTGGTTCATGGGTTCCCACATGCTGGAACTCAATTGCCCAATTAGGTGAAAATTGCATCAATCTCCCACATCCAATTCCAGTCGGGTGGATAACACGAAAAGTGGATGACACGACCCCAACCCGCCCCAGTATCAAAATCCAGCCCAATGTTTCAGGTCACTGACCTTTTATCAGAACTGACCTGCTGATTATTTCCAGCATTTTCTGTTTTTATTTCACAATTTCAGATTCCGCAATATTTGGCATTCGTATTGCTGAAATATGCGTTTGGCTATAAATAATCTGTGACCCCAGTACATTTCTTTATATCTTTCTGTATTCACTAGGGTCAATTAAAAAAATTGAAGACTCATTGCCTATTGATATTAGAGATGTACAAGTTACTATTTGGGATGAAATATCTAAGGAGGAAGATTTTCAGGGAAAAATTGAGTCGTGCCCCCTTTGGGGTGCTAACTTCGCCGGGGCGCTAAAAGTAGCGCCCCGAAAAAATTAGCGCCCCTGTGGCCGAAATTCACCGGTAGTGCCCCAAGAGTGAGGCGGGGCACTACTGGAAGCACCCCACCTCCCTCTTGGGGCGCTGTGAGTGATTATTGCGGCGCTTGTGCCACAGCGCCATGCACTGCGGCACGTTGTGCTGCGGTACTGTAGGCCTTCATTTCCTTATTAAAGGGGAGGGGTCTAGCGCAGTGCCACCTGGGGCCCAGCTGGGCCACCAGGGATCAGAATGCTGGCAAAAGAGCCCGACACTCAAGAGAAGTGCCGGGCTCACGGAGCACAGCCAGCACTCCGTGGGGGGGGCTGCAGAGGAGGCCGGGCACGGCAGAGGGGGCAGCTGCTGGCAGGCGGCCAGCAACAAAAATGGCATAGCATCTGGCGGATAGACAGGGGGCGCTACCAAAGATCATGGCCGGGTCGCGAGTGGGGCACTGCGCACGACGATGACGTCATCGCTGGCTGCACAACGTCGCGGGGTGCTAACGGTTACCGCCACCGCTAACCTCCCGCTGAATTTTGTGGGAGGCGTTGGCGGCACCGCGCCCAGGCGCTAGTTGCTTTGCGCCCCGTTAGCGCCCTAAGAGGGCGCTAACGAGGTGCAAAGCAACCGAATTTTTAGGCCTTTCTCTTCTCGCTATTTCCAGCAAAACCATAAAAGCCTTCTAAAAGAATAAAGTTGGGCGGTGGGGTGGGGGGTGGGATTTTCCATCGGATTCTCTAAATGCCGTGCTGTAACTTTGGCAGAAATTCTTGAGAAGCAGCGTTATTGGCCAATTCCATGTTTACGTAATTTCTCTGGAGGTTGTGCCAATCTCTCGGCATAGGACCCGCAAGGAAATTATAGGCGTCTATAATTTTGCTGGAAAGGACAGTCAAAGGAGAGCTTCTTGCTATATTTATAATGTAGCTAACACATTGCACCCAGAGGAAATCTTCCCGATTATTTCAGCACATATTTCTCAAAAATAAGAAAAATTCAAGAATGGAAATGAAAAGCCGAAAGTCAGTATCATAATAAAGTAATGTGATGGTGAAGCGGCAGCCCGCTTAACACTGCGTCCAATTTCCTTTGCCACTGTGGGAAAGAAAATGGGACGGGGTGTAAAATGGGCGGCCGTCTCGCTATCATCCATTTTGCACCACCGCCCACGACTAATTTCAACCCTTATATGTCCTTCATTGTGGCATGCACAGTGCTGAGTGGAGCAGTTCCCTTTAAGTCACAGAGTAAATCTGTTCTGTATATTTGGAGGAGTATCATTTTGCACCGCATAATTAAAATTACCCAGACAACAGCCACTAAAAAGAAGTACTGAACTCAGCCATATATAAAATTTCAGGTAATGTTTCAGATAAATGTTTCATTTTATTGAATTTTAACTATGGATTGTGAAACAGAGAGGCTACTAAAGTTTTACCGGCCACTGGAATAGAATTCGGATGCCTGTGAACCATAAATGTACCAGTTCTACTAGATTAAACTGATATATTGAAAGTAATTTTTGAGAGCATGGAGTTCAAACTGGTTTCTGTACTCTGGAGACCAGATGACAAGCTGAGTTGTCTTTCACTTTGAAAACAGGCTGTTCAGCATGAATAAGCATCGTGAAGTTACAGGGAAAGAAAAACTTTCCATTCAAATTGACTCAGCGATGAGTAAGTAGATAGTTTGAGGTTTGAAAACCTCTTGATTAGATGGAAGGAAATTGATTATGAGCGGTGAACATAATCCTACACCCAGCAATCAAAAACACAAGCTTGGGCACAAATTACAGTAATGGGTTATAGTTGGTATTGGTGCAGTTGAAAAAGAGCCATGATACATTAAGAATATATATATATATTTTTTGAATGGCAATCAATTATCTTGAGCCACAATAGAGTGTGACGTATCCCTGAGCATAAGCATAACATTGCAAATACATTGGTAAATTTAATTTAACACATTTATGAACATGCAAGTGCCTTTTCTTTAAAATGCAATGATTCATCATTTTGTAAATAAATCTTTAAAATGTTGGTGCTATGATGTTTTGGTCCATAATCTCCAGTCACATGAAGCATTACCATTCAATCAGAAATAAGGCTCAATAATCACATTTGATCTACATTGGGGAAAGCAAGGTCTGAAGAAAGCTGGTAAAAACTGGTGGAAGAGTGGGAATCCTTAAGAAAGTTTAGATTTACTTGTCACCTTGGGCAACTTCAGTGTTCTACACAACCATTGATGGAATATTGCAGTCCTGTTTTGGAAGGCTGCAGAAGAAGCATATCTTCTGCTCTTGGAGTCAATGGGCATGATTTTGTCATTGGGGCGGGCTGGGGGCGTGTCATCCGCTTTTCGTGTTAGCCACCCGACTCCAATTTGATGTGGGAAAAATATGCGATTTTCCCCTAATTGGGCAATTGATTTCCAGTGTGTGGGAAGCCCTGGCCCAATTAGTCTTTCCATTCTTAAACTCGCCTCCGATGATGTCATCAATGCTGCTGGATTTAAGGCCTGCAAGCAGCCTTGCTTCTTCTGCAGACTGCAAACCTTTTGGCCTTTGCTCTGATAGTTTCTTCCAGGCAAAATGTCCAGCAGTAGACCTAAGTCTGCACCGAGGTTTGATGACGCCGCCCTGCAAGCTCTGGTGGAGGGAGCAAGAGGGAATAAGGAGGTGCTCTTCCCTTCTTCAGGGAAGAAGAAGCCTCCCCAGCAGACGAAGGCTGTCTGGATGCAAGTGGCCCAGGAGGTCAACTCCTTATCTATGTGCCGCAGAACCTGGCTGCAGTGCAGGAAGAGGTTTCATGACCTTCTGCGCACTGGAAAAGTAAGTATGACTTTCCCATCACCCTCAATCTGATCCCCATTGCCTCTCCTCACCAGCACTCAGCTTTGACAACCTCTTCCTCCACATCCCTCTTGACACTGACATCCCTGCACCCTTACCCATTCCCTCGCTCTGTATGTTCACATTTACTTAACTATTCGACTATGCAGCCCTCACACTCCCTATCGCTGTGATGCTATGAAAACAACTTATAATACACAGGGAGGGCCCTTGGTCTTGCCACCTCACTAAATCTTTGTCTCCTTCTAGGCATCTATGCTATGGATTCTCTACACTCACTCCTTCATTCTCACTCAAACTCCACTTGTCTCCCTCATTGCAGGAAAACAGAGCTCACAATAAGAGGGAAAGAGCGAGGACAGGAGGAGGGCCACCCTCAGTAGCCCAGCTCACCCCCTGGGAGGAGGCTACCCTGGAGATTGTGGGAGTGGAGGATGGTGCACAAGTGGGGGACGGACAGACGGGTGCATCAGAGCAAGCTGGTGACAGAATAGTTTTTCATCTCTCTCATTGACATTGTATGAGTCACTGATAATGATTCTGATGCTCCAACAAATTGACTTATGATCATCTGCAATATTCAATGTGCATGTAACCTTGGCCTCACATCTCTGACTCTTTCCTTTACTCCCCCACAGGACCATCGAAAGCCCCCGTCCCCACTATCCAGGAGGAACAGCCTGAGCCTCCAGACAACTCAGAGGAAGCTGCAACCTCTGAGGGCGCAGCATCAGCAGAATTCAGCGCACCCAGCACCAGCGCAGACACTCACACCTCGGTGGTGCCTTCGCGAGATAGTGTAGTGTTGTCACCTGGTGTATCACAGCTCACAAGTGAGCATCAGCAGATGGTGGAGACAGGGACAGCAGTGGAGAGTCCTAGTCGGAGGGCTCAGGACTCTGCCAGCTCGGCTCAGCTGCATGTCGACCCACTGCCTCCGGGGCCATCCAGAAGAAGAGCGGTGCTGGGACTCCAGGAAGAGGTGCAGGAGTCTCTGGCAGGTTTTCTCTCCAGGGTCGCTGTGAGTGTGGAGTGAATGGAGGAGTCCATCGCTAACATGAGCAGAGCCTTTGTGGAGGCGTTGGCGCATGAACGCATCACCACGGAAAGGATGGCAACCTCCGCGGAAAGGATGGCTACCTCCATGGTAAGGCTGGCTACCGTAGAGGAGAGGATGGCTTTGATAGAGGAGAGGATGGCTACGTCCATCGAGGAGCTTAGTCGCCAGGGTATGGAAAACATGGTCATTGTTCAGAATAGACTGACATCTCTTGAGGAGCGATGGTCAGCTATTGAGCAAACAAACCAGACATTTAGGCAAGTCCTCGGGAGTAGGACTTCCAGTACAGAAACGGGTCCTCATGGCCCCCCTGAAGTGCAGCAAGGTGCTGTCAAGCCACTTGCTAGCTCTGAAGTGGGGCTGACCCATGAGAGGGGTGTTGGTGGCAGACAACAAGGAAGTGAGGGCTCCTCTCCAAGCGCTCACATGACCATGCCACTGCAAAGTCCTCAGTCAGAGCCGCACCAGAGTCCCCACCCAACTGAGATTGGCGTCTCAACCCCTGCACTGTCGCAGGAGCAGCAGACTGTTGCCGAGCCCTCACAGGTTCGCAACCCCAGAGGATGCCCGCCAAAGGTGTCGAGACAGGAGCAGCAAGAAAGTGAGCAAGGGGCCTCCACATCTGCTGAAGCCACAGAGGAAGCACCACGTAGGAGTACGCATAAGAGGAAGATAATGCACAAGTAGTAACAAGGGTAGTCACTTGGGTGAAATGTCATATTTAATGGTGAAAAGCCATTAGTTGGTTATTGTAAATAAAAAATTCTGATGGCAACTGTTGCAGTTGTGGCGTCTCTCATATCGCTCATGGGACTTCCACACTGAGGGCTTAGGATGACTTGCAATTGTTAGTATGGTGGTCAGAGTGATAGGAATCCGCAGGTTCTTGGCCATTGTCGATGGTCTGATAAGAAGGTGCGAGGCAAAAGTGTTTGATTGTGCAGGCTAAGCAAATCTGGCCAAGAGGAGTGCGTCCCTTGCATCCCGGGCAGCAATGTGGTCGCACGCTGGCGTCTTCTGGCCTGTGCAGCTTCAGGTGGGTGAGCAGCAGCTTGGAGCTCCTGTTGTTGCTGCTGCTGTTGGTGGTGCTGTTCTTCATGGATCTGTTGCTGCCACGGCTGGTCTTCGTCCGAATCTGATGTCCAGGAGGAAAGGAAATAAATGGTTCCCATGCTTCTGGTATATGCCTCAGTTGAGGAAGCGCTCATTCAAGGTGGCGAGAGGGGTTTCCCAGGAGGTCACACTGGAGATGGGTGTCAGGCTCCAAACTTCCACAACAATGGGTATGCCTGCTAAAAGTTCCCCCAGACCTGAGACAACAAAGTTCTGCCACCTGCAAATGATGATTGCTGAAAACTAATTTTTAATGGTGGAGCTGCAGCTGTTAGTAAGCCATCCACTTGTGCTGCCGCCAGGTTTCACTGGCGTGTTTCAGAGGAGACGTGAACCACGTGGGAAAAGTGTTAAAATCAGAAAGGCCTCTCAAAATGGGATTATAGAGGCACTTAACTGGTTGTTAAGGGCCTTAAGGGCCTATCCCGCCTCTTGGAGGCGGGATGGAGACGGGATCAGAAAAATTGCATTTGGGAAAATTGCTCGGAGGCGGGATGGAGGCGGGATCGGGCCCGCCCACCATTTTCGCGATTTTAACACCTCACACGCCTCCAATCCCGCCTCCTCGGGCCTGGCAAAATCGAGCCCAATGTAATCCAAATCCAGGTAGAGCAACTAACGTAGTGAGAATGGCTTACTTCATACAATGGTCCACTCCCTTTAACATTATGAAAATGTGGCCAGGATGTTAGCCTTCTGCTATATTATTTTTGGAGCAGCACAATAAATGGTTGTGCGAGCAGCTCATGGTGTGATGCAGGAATGCTCTGGATTTCAAATCGTTCAGGTTGTTTTGTGGAGAAAAAAGGACTGTTACTTGTAGATTAATATAAGAAGTGTTGGGTATGTTGTGCAGGTTCTGCAAGGCAGATAATATAAAACAAATAATCATGACGTGATGGCACATTTTGTAGTTCTTGTTGCAACATACACGTCATATCAATTAAGGTGCATTGGACAATACAACACAGAGCAAAAGACAATTACTGGTTTCCTTGGCAACTATTGCTATTTTCCTTGGATCACCCCTTTCAGACTTTGAATGCCAAATGGTTCCACCTCTGTCGGTAAGCTGTTTATATTGTTGTTGCACACCACTCATGGTCCTGTCTGTCTGATGTTTTGTTGTGTATTTTCACTTGAGGGACTTTTTCCTGACCACCTGCTATGCTGTACAAGAGGTAGACATTAAATTGGCTCAGCTGGTGATGTCCTGCCAACCTTCTAGTATGTACAATGGGGGTGGGCACCTGGGTTGAATTTTGTTGTCTTCCTGGTCAACACCTCTTTGACCATAATGAACATAAGAACATAAGATATAGGAGCAGGAATAGGCCACTTGGCCCCTCGCGCCTGCTCCGCCATTCAATAAGACCATGGCTGATCTTGGGCTCAAAGCCACTTCCCAGCCCGCTCCCCATAACCCTTCACTCCCTTATCTTGCAAAAATCTGTCTATCTCCACCGTAAATGTATTTAATGACCCAGCCTCCACAGCTCTCTGGGGCAGAGAATTCCACAGATTTACAACCCTCTGAGAGAAGAAATTCCTCCTCATCTCAGTTCTAAAAGGGCGACCCTTTATTCTGAAACTATGCCCCCGAGTTCTAGGTTTCCCCACGAGGGGAAACATCCTCTCTGCATCTACCTTGTCGAGCCCCCTCAGTATCTTATATGTTTCAATAAGATCACCTCTCATTCTTCTAAATTCCAATGAGTATAGGCCCAACCTGCTCAACCTTTCTTCATAAGTCAACCCCCTCATCTCTGGAATTGACCTAGTGAAACCCTCAGTTTAATTAAAAGAGAACCTTCTGAATGTTTTTGAACCATAGCACTGACATTTCTGATCAGCATGTCTGGACGTTTAACCAGAAAATGGCCGCAATCTCAATTGGTAGCGCAGTTCAATAAAAAAAAATTCTCGGGTTATATGCGTCGCTAGCAAGGCCAGCATTATTGCTCATCCCTAGTTGCCCTTGAGAAGGTGGTGGTGAACCTTCTTCTTGATCTGTTGCAGTCCATGTGGTGAAGGTCCAACCACAATGCTGTTAGTTAGGGAGTTCCAGGATTTTGATATATCGACCATTAAGGGACGGAGCGATATGTCCAAGTTGGCATGGTGTGACTTGGAAGGGAACTTGGAAGTGATGGTGTTCCCATGCACTTGCTGCTCTTATACTTCTAGGCGCTGTAAAAGAACCGTTGGTGAGTTGCTGCAGTGCATCATGTGGTTGGTACACACTGCAGCCATGGTGTGCCAGTGGTGGAGGTAGTCGATGGGCTGCCAATCAAGCAGACTGCTTTGAGTTGGATAGTGTTGAGCTTCTTAGTGTTTTTAGAGCTAAACCCATCAAAACAAGTGGAGGGTATTCCATCACACTCCTGCCTGTTGCCTTGTAGGCGGTGGAGAAGTTCTGAGTTGTCAGAAGGTGAGTCAGGAGGTGAGCTGAAATATCGTGAGGTTAATGATTCAGACGTCAGCTGATGTTAATTCAGCTTCCTATCAGTGTCAGTCTCGGTGACTTCTGCATCATTGATTATGTTATCAACATTCACTGTTTAAAATCAACAAAAGTAGACGGAACAATACAAAAGGAAATTAATATTAATTATACTTCTTTGTAACTATTTTACTTTACAAGAAATCTTTATGGCAATATTCCATTTCTAACCGATAAAAGCAGAAAATGGCTGCAGCAGGGAGAGCTGTCAACAAATGGTCCAAGAAATAGATTCTTAACCAGATAGACTGAATGCTATGAGAGCGGGGAAGAGTTGATTCATCACTACCAATGCAATATTGCCATTTTTGCAAATCAGGGATATACTTCAGTGTGAAATACACACCAATCCATGCCAATAAATGGAGTAGTTAAAAGAATCTCAATACTGAAAGGAGAATGTGAAGGAGGTTATGCTGGTGCCCTAGCAAAATCAGTTACCTTCTTTTGGAGTGATCGACTGAGGAGATACCTTCTGCACATCTATCTAGAAAATAAAATAAGTCATGTACAATCTGTAGTAGAAGATAGGAACATATTATAGAGAGAGGAGCAAATAGTTGCCGTATTCTTTGAAAAAAATATAATTTCATTAAATCACTATTTATTCTTACTGAAACAGATTATCTGATCATTGATCATTTATCTCATTGCTATTTGTAGGTTCTTACTGTGTACAAATTGACTGCCATGTTTCCCTATATTACAACAGTGACTGTGCTTCGAAAGTACTTCATTGGCTGTGAAGCACTTTGGGATGTTCTGAGGTTGTGACAGGTGCTATATAAATGCCTAGTATTTTTTTTGTGGGGGGGGGGGCAGTCAGCAGAAACTATATTTTTCTTCCCAAGAGAGCAGTGACCATTAATGATCCTGGACAAGAAGACATGATGCTGTGTTTATTATTATGCAAATTATAACGCTGTGACTAACACATTCATTTGTTTTATAGCATTGAGTATATTGGAAGGAATTACTGCCAAAATGCTTTAGTCAATTCAAAATTTAGCCAGTACTTGAGCATATTTCATGGCTTCTGGTAGATATTTGTTTGGTCTATTCATTGTGATTTCCTACTTTTGGTTTTCAGCTTTTCAAATAACATCTCCCCCTGCACCGGGCGAGGCTTTTGATTCTGGTGGCTCAGACGAGTTTTTTTTCCCCCAAGATTTACATCTCTGTAGTGCATTGCCATAGGAACAGAAAGAACAGTTTGTGCTTTTGTGCAGAACTCAATCCCATGTAATAATTCAGCAGTTTCCTGAAGGCACGCAACTGGATGAAACTGTAACTTACTAGTACGTTCTGGAAATTGATTAGGTTGGCAGTCAGAGGCAGAGCATTGAGCAGAACTAAGTGTATAGCCAGCTAACAGGCAAAGCAGTCCTTTGCCGAGCAGGATTTATGGTTCTTGCAGCAGCGTAACATCAATTTTTTTTCCTAGGGCTGCTTACAAGCTATCACGAAATGGATGGCGGGCTCACATATTACATTGCTGCTGTCATCCTTCTTTCGAATTTTATGTAAAAGGTAAAGTTCAATTTAAAAAGCCACCACAAAAAAACAGCAAGGAAAACATCTCCAAAATTAATAATATAATCTGCTCACAAGACAGATTCAAAACCCACTGGCCACCACCCTGGAATTTCCTCACCTGTACCATCCAAAAATCAGGCAGTACCACAGCAACCAGATAAGGAAATTTGTAATGTGCTAGTGAGTGTTGGTAGGTTATTCTGCTCAGTGAATAACCTCTGACTGCAAGTTGGTAAGACCAGTGGCATCATGCATCTAGCTCATAAGGCAACCATATTATGGAGAAATTAATGGGACTGGAGAAATTAATGGGACTAAAAGCCAACAAATCCCCTGGACCTGATGGCCTACATCCTAGGGTTTTAAAAGAGGTGACTGCAGAGATAGTGGATGCATTGCTTTTGATCTTCCACTGTTCCCTAGATTCTAGAATGGTCCCTGCGGATTGGGAGGTAACAAATGTAACCCCGCTGTTCAAGAAAGGAGGGAGCGAGAAACGGAACTATAGACCAGTTAGCCAGACATCAGTAGTAGGGAAAATGCTAGAATCTATTCTTAGTGACATGGTAACAGGGCAGAGTCAACACAGATTCATGAAAGGGAAATCGTGTTTGACAAATCTGTTAGAGTTTTTTGAGGTTGTAATTAGCAGGGTAGATAAGGGGGAACCAATGTATTTGGATTTTTAGAAAGTATTCAATAAGGTGCCACGCAAGTGGTTATTACACAAAATTAGGGCTCATGGGATTGGGAGTAATATACTAGCTTGGATTGAGGATTGGTTAACGGACACAAAACAGAGAGTAGCAACAAACAGGTAATTTTCAGGTTGGCAGACTGTAACTAGTGGGGTACCACAAGGATCAGTGCATGGGCCTCAGCTATTTACAATTTATATCAATGTGCAGGCGGGGAGATGTGGGTACTGGTGGGTAGGAGTTGGAGGCTGCCTGTTTATCTTGCCTTCTCTGTGCTAGTCCTCCTGATCCTCCTTCTCTTCCTCCTTAAAGCAGAGGAACATGGGAAGCTCAAGGGAGACTCCGTTGGTTCAAGACCAAGTTTGCAAACTCAAAACTTAAAAAAAGGAAAAGTACTTTTAAAATCCTTACAGATAGCTTTAAAAATAGTGAAAAGAAATTGTAAAGTAGCTCAAAAAAGTTTTTAAAACTTTATGGACACTTTACACCAAAGTACAAAAACTTAAAAGGAATTAGGGACAACTTTAAATAACGCTAATAGAAATGTCCTTATTATGTCCCTAGAGCTTTCAGGTATCGAGCACCTCTGACCCAGCAAAGCAGGTCCCAATGCCTCATCCCCTGAGGCATTCTGTACCACCTCCGGCCACTGGACAGTAACAGGGAAATGTAACCCTGCATCAAACCTCATCCACCCACCACCCTTTGTCATTTACATATGGCAGTGTAAGGTTGCAATTTCCCAAGAGGTTCACCCCCAGCAGGACCCGAGGAAGATGCTTTTGTGGCAGAGACCTAGCATTGGGCCCTTCTGCCTCACTTTTCTCTGTTGACCACATTGAGTACATTTGAAAACATATGGCTAAAGAGGAAGGAAAATACAGCCCACTAGTTACACCATACTCAAGAAGAACATAATGGAGGCGAACAATTTGTCACAAAAACTCACAATTAAATGTCAAATTTGTTGTCATTTCTTACACAAGAGAATATGTGCAAACAGGATTTTTGGTACTTTTTGCTAAAATTACAGAATAAATGACAAATTACAATTCGTAAAACTAGCCTGATGTATGCATAATTGGAATAGTATTTTTATTGTGAGATCCACGGTATAATATATTCAAGCTGCAACATTGCCCTTCAAATTTAAATTGAAATAAAACCCAATATTGTTGCTGTTCAAATCAGCTTGATCCAACATCACTTCAGTCCAAATCCCCTGTGCTTTGACTACAGATTAGCCACACCACTTCAAATGGTTGAAAAGAATGAAAGAAAACAGAAGCAGAGGTAAATGATATGACGTTTGTATATATTATAAAGAATAGCACAAAGTCAACATGGATTTACAAAAGGTAAATCATGCTTGACTAATCTACTGGAATTTTTTGAGGATGTAACTGGTAGAATAGATAAGGGAGAACCAGTGGATGTGGTGTATTTGGACTTTCAGAAGGCTTTCGATAAGGTCCCACATAAGAGATTAGCGTGCAAAGTTAAAGCACATGGAACTGGGGGTAAGGTACTGACTTGGATAGAAAACTGGTTGGCAGACAGGAAGCAAAGAGTTGGAATAAACAAGTCTTTTTCCGAGTGGCAGGCAGTGACTAGTGGGGTACCGCAGGGATCGGTGCTAGGACCCCAGTTATTCACAATATATATTAATGATCTAGACGAGGGAACTAGATGTAATATCTCCAAGTTTGCAGATGACACAAAGCTGGGTGGGCGTGTGTGCTGTGAGGAGGATGCAGAGAAACTCCAGTATGATTTGGACAGGTTGGGTGATTGGGCAGATGCATGGCAGATGCAGTATAATGTGGATAAATGCGAGGTTATCCACTTTGGTGGCAAAAACAGGAAGGCAGATTATTATCTGAACGGCAATAGATTGGGAAAAGGGGAAGTGCAACGAGACCTGGGTGTCCTTGTGCACCAGTCGCTGAAGGTAAGCAAGCAGGTGCAGCAGGCGGTTAAGAAGGCAAATGGTATGTTGGCCTTCATAGCGAGAGGATTCGAGTACAGGAGCAAGGAGGTCTTGCTGCAGTTGTACAGGGCTTTGGTGAGACCACACCTTGAGTATTGTGTGCAGTTTTGGTCGCCTTATCTGAGGAAGGATGTTCTTGCCATGGAGGGAGTGCAGCGAAGATTCACCAGACTGATACCTGGGATGGCAGGAATGACGTATGAAGAGAGATTGGGTCGATTGGACTTGTATTCGCTCAGCTTTAGAAGACTGAGAGGGGATCTCATTGAAACTTATAAAATTCTAACAGGACTAGACAGACTAGATGCAGGAAAGATGTTCCCGATGGCGGGGGAGTCCAGACCAGGGGTCACAGTCTAAGGATAAGGGGTAAGCCATTTAGGACTGAGATGAGGAGGAATTTCTTCACCCAGAGAGTGGTGAACCTGTGGAATTCTCTACCACAGAAGACAGTTGAGTCCAATTCATTAAATATATTCAAGAAGGAGTTAGATATATTTCTTAAGGCTAAGGGGATCAAGGGATATGAGGAGAAAGCAGGGACAGGGTACTGAATTTGGATGATCATCCATGATCGCATTGAATGGCGGAGCAGGCTCGAGGGGCCGAATGGCCTACTCCTGCTCCTATCTTCTATGTTTCTATGTTTCTATGTGTGTTCCAAGGCAGCAGTACTGACATAATAAACTGGTGAAGCTTCTCTTTCATAGTTTATACTGTTGTATCAAACGTGCAATGAGTTATTGCCTTGTAACACACTGCAGACTGTAAGTTATTCTTTATAAAATGTTATGTTTATTTTATCAGTTCCTTGCATTTTATTCCATCTACAAGCGTCATGTTGTATGACGCAAAGTAACGTCATACCAGCAAAATAACACTGGTGGGCAGTCGGTAACCAGAGGCCATAGATTTAATTGGCAAAAGAACCAGAGGAAAAATTAGAATTTTTTTCACACAGAACCTTGTTAAGATCTGGAACACACTAGCTGAAAGAGTGATGGAATCAGATTCCATAGGAACTTTCAAAAGGCATGTACTTGAAGAGGACTAATTTGCAGGGTTATGAAGAAAAGCTGGGGTGTGGGACTAAATTGGAGAGCTCTTTCAAAGAGCCGGCACAGATCTGATGGGCCGAACGGCCTCCTTCCGTGCTGTAACATTCAATGATTCTATCAGGTTTTTGATTCAGTTACTTCTCTGTCACTTGTGTGGTTCCAATGATCACCCTGCAGTGCTTGCATAGCAACAAACACATTTCTTTGAACTTGTGAAATTCTGTATTAGTGCTGCCCTAATGTTTTCAGAACTCTGGAGGGCATAGTGCAAGTCTGTTTACTCAGATTTTTCAGAATAAAATCACAGTTCCCTACAAGAACTTTAAAGAAGACTGCGCAGACTGAAAAAAATCAAACTTTTATTCTGAAGATGTCATCTCTAAAGGTTTAGACTTAAGTTGTTCAGGCAAATGTTCCCCCTTCCCAAGATCTTAAGCTAGGCAGACATATAATTTTTCCTAGAAAATAACCACTTTCTGCAAAGATGCTTTCAGTCAAACACCTTATGATTAGGATGATTAAATCTTACATTTTCCTGAAGTGTTCAAAATAGAGCATTAACCCTTCAACTGCAAAGAGCTCTTGCAATATTTTGTTCCCTTTGTCCCTTCTTGAATTGATACATCTGTACCAGTAAGTCTTGGATATTGAATATTGATATTGAATATATCTACTTCACCTCACAAGCCCTTTCGCCAACACCAAGCAGAAACTAGTGCTGGGTCATCTTCCTGCAAACGTGGTGGCCGATGGATATTATCCAGTGGGAATAAAAACATTTCTGTTTTCATGACCTGTCATGCAGATACCAGCAAATACCTGGCTGCTTATTTACCTGCCGCTCCCATTATAATCAACCATATTTTGAGATTTTAGTACAGGTCCTTATTGGCAGCACGCATCCTGAAGTAGATGGAGATAGAGGAACATAGGAACAGGAGTAGGCCATTTAGCTCCTCAAGCCTGTTCTGCCATTCAATGAGATCATGGCTGATTTGTGACCGAACTCCATATGACTGCCTTTGGCCCATATCCCTTCATACCTTTCATTAACAATAATCTATCAATCTCAGATTTAAAATTAAAAATTGACCTAGCATCACCTGCCATTGGTGGAAGAGAGTTCCAAACTTCTACCAACCTTTACATGTAGAAGTGTTTCCTAACTTCATTCCTGAAGGACCTGGCACTAATTTTCCTGCCATTTAACAACCTGCAATTCTGAAAAAAAAATCTTGAATTGGCATAATTTGATTGCCACATACTTTGATAGTCAGCATTTTAACAAAATATATCAAACTTCCTGTGGTTTGCCACACAATTCCAGGGTGGAAATCGTGGAGATCAGGGGGAGATTATGGCAGTCGGGGGGGGGGTGGGGGGGGGATCGGGTAGATCGGGGGGGGGGGGAGACCGTGGAGGTCGGGGAGAGATTGTGTAGGTCGGGGGAGATCGTGAAGGTCGGGGGGAGATAGTGGAGGTCGGGGGGAGATCGTGGAGGTCAGGGGTGAGATTGTGGAGTTTGGACGGAGATCATGGAAGTCAGTGGGAGTTCATGGAGGTTGGGGGGCGATCGTGGAGTTGGGGGGCGATCGTGGAGTTGGGAGATCGTGGAGTTGGGGGGAGATCGTGGAGTTGGGGGGAGATCGTGGAGTTCGTGGGAGATCGTGGAGTTCGGGGGGAGATCTTGGAGGTCAGGGGTGAGATTGTGGAGTTTGGACGGAGATCATGGAAGTCAGTGGGAGTTCATGGAGATTGGGCGGAGATCGTGAAAGTCGGGGGGACATGGTGGATGTCGGGGGGAGATCATGGAGGTCGGGGGAGATCATGGAGTTCAGGGAGAGATCGTGGCTGTTGGGGGGAGATCCTAGAGGTTGGGTGGAGACCGTGGAGGTCGGGGGGTGAGATCGTGGAGGTTTGGGGGAGATTGTGGAGGTTCAGGAGATCGTAGAGGTCCGGGGGAGATCATAGAGGTCAGGGGGAGAGATTGTGGAGGTCCGGAGTGAGATGGGAGATGGGGGTGCGGGTTTGCTTGTTGGGTCTGGATGCAACACTTCTGATCCTCTTGGCCCACAAGCACTTTAAATGCACTTACCTTATGGATCTGTTCCACCAAGAGTCTTGTTGTCTGTCTCAGTACCTCCAGATAAGTATGATGCTCATCCAGCATCCTTCTTTTTAGAGCAAGACTTCTGAGATCAGAGTCTACAGTATCTAGGGGGATGGCTTCTGTGCAGCTTCTGGTCTTTCATCTCTTACTTTTCTTGTGCCCTTGCGTCTTGTGTCTCATCCAATGAAAAACCATCATTGGAATTACCTACATCCTCCCCCAGGTATATTTCTCTGGGCTGATGAGTGAGAAAGAAAAAGGAAATGACCGCATGGCAAGGATGTGGTTTGTAGGGCAGAGTTGGAAGCCACTTATTTCTTTCTTCCTCCTTCTCCTCAGTAACATTTTGCATTGGTTTATCTAGAGGAAAAGAAAATGAAGAGATGTTTCTAATATTAAGTGGTGACCGTGATGGCTCCTCTGTAGCTTTTGGAGGCATTCAACCATATTCCTTACTAATGTATTTGTGCTCCAAAACTATCAGACAGGCAACCTGTCGGTGTTCCAGATAAACCTGCAGCTGCTACTGGCCCTCCTACTTCTTCTTCCTGAAAAGGTTCAACCACATGGCTCTCTGGGATCTCTCATGTGGTGTTCAAGGTTTCCTATCAGGGTGGCCACCAAATTAGGCCTTAGATTTGCATGTGTTACGGTCCACTGTCTTCTGTAAGAGAGAAGAAAAGAGAAGGCATGATTGCATGCATGCCAGTCTCATGTAATAACAGTTCAATGCATAAGGCTATAACAAGGGTTGATAGCAACAAAGGACAGCATTTATATAGCATCTTTTCATGCATGGCACTCTGTGAGGGATCTAGAAATAAAGAATGAACGAAAGTACTAGCATTTATATAGCGTCTTTCACAACCTCAGGACGTCCAAAAGCGCTTCACAACCAATGAGGTGTAGTCACTCTTGTAATGTAGGGAAATTGTTGATTTTGAAGATAATGCGGGCAAATAGTGATGGGAGCAGAGATCATTGGTTCCAAGAGGATAATGAATGAAGGAATGCCACATATATAAAGGGACTGCAACAAAGTATCAGGGGAGCAGGTAGCTTAATTTGGCTGCTTTGGTGAGATTGTCAAACTTCTTCCTGTCGTACAAAAGAGTCCTGGGGGTTTACGGAGGTGGCATCTACTGAAATAGCCTTCTCCTTCCACCAACTGCACATTACATAACTGATGCATCTCCTAGGTAAGAATCCTTGAAGTTTGAGACTCTTCTCTTGGATCTCCTTGCCATCATTGAACTTCAGTTTTCTTCCTTCCTCCAGTGCTGCAGTAGGTTGCTGTCTCTGTCACACATTTTCCAACCCCCATATTCCATTCATTCAGTGAGCATTGAGAACAGTTGTCCCAGCTCTCACCATGTTTTCTGCCCCCCGCCCCCATCCCCCCAGCATAACTGTGGTGCTGCAGTCTAGATTTGCACAGCCTGCACATTTTCCATCATTTACAATTACTTGACCCCACAAATTACGGTGGGGGTCAGCACTATTGGAATTTCTAGCCTGTAGAATTTTGCAACACAGAAGGAGACTGTTCGACCCATCATTCCTGTGTTTACTCCCTGTAAGAGCTATCCACGTAATCCCATTTCCCCTGCCCTTTCCTCATAACCTTTTATATTTTCCTTTTTCAAATATTTATTCACTTCCCTTTTGAAAGTGGTTATGGATTCTGCTTGAACTACTATTTCTGCTAGGGAATTCCTTGTCCTAATAATTCTTTATGTATAAAATAAAATTATCCTTACCTCTCCCATCATTCTATTTGTGATAATCTGAAACTTATGTCCTTTAGTTATCAACTCACCAGCCAAGGGAATTCATTTTTCCTTATTTACTTTATAAAACCTCTCATAATTTTAAATACCACTACTTGATCTGCCCTTAACTTTCTTTGTTCTAATGAAAAAATTTGAACTCGTCTCTCCTCATAACTAAAGCTGTTCATCCCTAATATCATCTTAGCGAATATCTTCTGCACCTCCTTTATGACCTTGACATCCTTCCTAAACTTGGGCCGCGATTTTGCCGGTGGGTTTGGAGGCAGGTCAGAGGTTAAAGTCACTTTGATTGACGGTGGGTTCCGCACCCGCTGTCAACCAGCCTCCACACAACCTTCACAAGTGTCGGGTCCCCGATTTGCGAATGGACCCGACACCTAGCGGTGGGAAACGGATTAAAGGCAATTAACTGCCTATTACCAGGTACTTGTGAGCAATTTTCAGGGTCTTTTTCGATTCTCCAGCTTCTGGGTCAGGTTTCATGATGTCCGGACCACACGCCAGCTAAGTGTGGCATGTTGTGAGTCTGGTCTGATGTTTGTGAAAAAATGACAGCTGCAGAAGTGGTGTCAAGGATGCAATGTTGCACATGGTGAGTTTCAGAGCAATGCAAATGTTGGTTACTGCATTTTTAATACATATACAGATTTCTTTAGCTTACAAGTTTTTAAATCGAACTGTATGTCCAGTGCCACCTCATTGGGAGAACCTCTCTCACCAGTGACAGATCGCTTCTGTCATCTCACCTGCAGATGCCATCTATTCCAGCAGCATCGGAGCCAATGAAACAATCAGACCTAGTGAGATGGGGAAGTGATAAAGTAGATAGAGAGGGTTGGGTGGAGGTGCAATGTAAGATGGTGTCCTGGGAGGTCTCTTCTGCCCTTGGAAGATAAGAGAACCTCCCTGCATACTGTGACTCCCTCCATAAGCATATGGAGGGAGTCATTGGAGAGCCTGGGTGCAAAAGTTCATCTTTGTGCAGTGATTGTCAGTGTTTTCAGCACCTCAATGCTGTCAAACACTGAAAAATCAGCTGTCAAAATAATAATTGTGCATGGTCCCTTTAAGGAAACCGGCAGATGATGCGTCATCAAATGATGTCATCAGACCCGCTTCCTGTTAATTGGCCGGGAAGCCCGCAGGGCGGGTTTAACAAGGCCAATCAAGGAAAATCACGTCTGCAGAGCGGAGGCAGCTGGGGGCGGGACCGGAACCCGGAAACCAGCTGACCCGCGCCCATCCCGACACCGAGCAGAAAATCGCGGCCTTAGTCTTCAAAACTGGACACAATATTGACCAAGAATTTCCTCTCAAAATAGCAGTGAGGCTAACTGTTATTCATGCGCAAATCGCACAGCAACTTCAGACAAGGACAGTTGCGCAGTTAAACGTGAAAATCCGGAAGATGCTGTCCGAGATGCGTCACTCCACCGTTAGCTTTGCGAAAACGGCATCTCGCTGTCTGCCTCACCATTGGAATGCATTGAACAGCATGAAGTTCCTATACTTACACGGTAGGTACAAACTAAACTTGCCACAGAAAGTTAGGGCTTGTCCATTTCAGCCTAAGTACCCTTTTAATGACATGATAAGTCTTAATTACTGCTAACGAACCTCTCATTCTCTGAAAATGAACTATTACAGGTCTGGAGTCTCATTTCTTCAGCTTTTATTTGTTGTTGGAGCTTTAAAAAAAAAACTACATTTATGTTTTTACTTTTTCTTTCTATCCCTTCTCTCTCTCTCTCTTAATCCAATCTTCCTTTTCCGCTTTTTATTTCTCTTTCGGTACCTGATCTGATATTGAATTCACTATTCTAACTTTCACTTCCTGGTTCAGACTCTGCACTGGACATGTCACAATCTTGCAGTCTAATTGGTTAAGGAGATACACAGTTGCTTGCCCTGTTCACACAGGTCCCAGATGCCCTGTCGAGAGAAATTAAATGGGCAAGGGCAAGTCTAACTAAAAATGGGTGCTGTTCGCTGACCAGCTACAGTAAATTCTGGGCCAATCTAATCTAACCTAACCAATGATTTGTACAGGTTTAGCATTACATCTTTGCTTTTTTATCATATATCCCTATTTATAAAACATAGGGGGGTATTTTCCCAGCCCTGGGAGGCGGGACTGCTGGGAAAATGGCAGAAACTGGGAGCGGGTACCAACCCCGCTCCCAACCCACCTCCGTGCCATCTTTTCGGGAGGTGAGTCCCCAACTCGCGCAGGGACCCATCTCCTCGAGTCGGGAAGGGGATTAGAGCCAATTAATTACCTGTTAACAAGTAGTTAAGAGGCAGTTTTGAGGCTTATCCCCATTTTACCCCTGCAAGTGCGGGCTTCCCGACGGCTGCGAACCTCACCAGGGTCAGCGAGGTGAGCAGTGGGTCTGTGGGAGTGAGAGGGATCGAAAAGTCCACTGTAGAGGTGAGTGATGGGTGCAAGTGTGGAGAGGTAAGTATGAGAGGTGAGTGTAAAGTGTTGGAAAAAGATTACTTACCTTTGCTTCTTCCTGCAGGTTTCAACACTTGGGGATCCGGAGGTGCCTCATCTCAACGGCAGAGATGACAGAATGGCTGCTGCATTCTCAGATGCAGCAGCCATCTGCTTTCTGCTGAGGAGAGAGGTTTTGGTGATCCTCTGTGCAAGGGCTCACCTTAGAACAGAGATTGTCAGTGTTTGACAGCTTCTCAAAGCTGTCAAATGCTGACGTCCTCTGTCACCGGCTTTCCCTTAATTGGCCGGCTAAACCCGCAGGGCGGGCTTAACAAGGCCAATCAAGGGAAATTAACATGGGTTGGCCAGACGTCGTTGGGGGCGGGACTGAAACCCGAAAACCAGCAGTCCCGCCTCCAACGTGCCTCCATTCACAAAGTCCAGCCCCATGTATCTGGACCATTGAATAATTATGCAAATGGTCCAACTGACAAAGTTTGAGTGTTATTAGCATATTATTATTCTGATGTGATTTGCACCAGATATTATTCATTTAGAACTAACTAACACTGGTACACGAAACTTGACCGCAATATCTCTAGTAATCTTTTTTGTCATATGCTTGTGTGTCTCTGAGAAGCTGAGGCCTTGAGTTCATGTAGATCAGCAGAGAAATAAATTTATCATTTGAATGATGACAGGTAAGCTCCCAGACAGCAACAGTGTCATCTTATGTAAGCACACTGGGGGAGAAATTGAACGGTGCGATGGCCAGTGCCCAATCTGCACGGGTGCTCGGGCCTCTTCTAAATTCATCAGGGATCTTTTTCAGGTGGCCCTGACTGCCGCCTGATACAAGCGCAGGCCTCATTTCAATATGGAGCCTCATTTAGCTTGTCCAGCGTAACCTTCAAATAGTTTCCCAAGATCTACAGCAGCCTAACCAGCGGCCCTCAGTGTGGAGCCAGGAGGAGCAGGAATGATCCCGGTATTTTCATGCGGGCCTCTACCAGTGAGGATGTGGGCCCAAATTGGAGCAAAGCAAAGCGGTGAGCTGCTTCTGGAGGCAAGACAAACACTGGCAACTCACCGCAAGTATTAAAATGAGGCATGAGGCCCAATTACTGTTGCACCTTGGGTCTTCCGGTTCGGGCGTTGCTTGAAGCATGCCTGAAAATGGGCCATAACTCTGTGCCAGCAATTTCCAGAGTTCTTTTATGATTGTTAGCATTGTGACAATTTTGTGTACCAGAGCTGGTTGTTTGTAAGCTCCGTTACCCTAGCCCTGTCCTTCAATGGAAAAGTACACAGCACTAAAATCCCCAGAGAAGCCATTATCAACTAACTGGATTTTTTAGGGGGTATTAATCAGAAGCATGAGCTTTTGAGCTTTATCTCAGATAACTGATGGGGAACATGATGTAAGTTACTACATTCAAATGACTTTTTTTTGGCAAATACTTATTTATATAGATCCATAGTACTTTACGCTCCAGAAGGAGGCTATTCAGCCCATCTGGTCCTTTGTTAGAGTAATCCAAAATCAGTACCACAGCCCCATAGCCCTGTATTTTCCTCTGCTTCAAATATTTATCCAATTTTTCCTTAAAGGATGCAATGATCTCTGCCTCAACCACTCCCTATAGCAAAGCATTATGTGCTCCAACAGCCCTATGTATAAATATCATGGGGGAAAAATTCAGTTGGTTTGTGCCTCCCGTTAGCGCCTTAAGAGGGCGCTAATGGGGCGAAAAGCAACTAGCGCCCGGTGCGGCGCCGCCCACGCTTCCCGCAAAATTCAGCGGGAGGTTAGCGGCGGCGCTAACCGGTAGCGCCCTATGGCGCTGCGCCGCCGGCGATGATGTCATCACCATGCGCAGCACCCGGCTCGCGCTCCGGCCGCGATCTTCGGTAGCGCCCCTTGACTTACCGCCGGACGCTATGTCCGACGGGGTCAGGGGGGCCTACCTGCGGCCGGGGCAGCGCTAGTTAAAGGGGAGGTGGCGGGCGGCCATTTTTGTTGCTGGCCGCCAGCCAGCACCTGCCCCCGTTGCTGTCCCCGGCCCCCGTGAAGCCCCCCCCCCCCCCACCCCGCGAAGTGCCGGCTGCGCTCCAAGAGCCTGGCACTTCTCTTGAGTGCCGGGCTCTTTTGCCGGCACTCCCGATCCCCGGGGGCCCAGCTGGGCCCCGGTTCGCACTGCGCAAGGCCCCTCCCCTTTAAGAAGGGGAGGAAGGCCTGCAATACCGCGTGTGACGCCACGATATTGACTCGCAGCGCCCCAAGAGGGATGCGGGGCGCTTCCAGTAGCGCCCCGCTTCCCTCTTGGGGCGCAACCATTCAATTTCCGGCGCGGAGGTGCAAATTTTTATGGGACGCTAAAAGTAGTGCCCCGGTGAAGTTAGCGCCCCAAAGGGGGCGCAACTCAATTTTTCCCCCCATTCTCCTAACCTCTCTCCTCATTCTCTTAGTAATAATTTTAAATTGATGAATTCTCATTACTGACTCCCTAATCAAAAGAAATAATCTCTCCATATTCATTCTATCAAAACTTCATAATTTTAAAATCTCTGTTAAATCTCCTCTTTGCCTTTTCCATTCCAGTGGAAATCGTCCCAGTATCTTAAGTCCTAATAACTATAGTTACCCATCCCTCGCCTCATCCTGGTGAATCTACACTGTACATTCTCTGTGGCTTTAATGTTCTTACTATAATAGGGCACCCAAAACTGCAAACAGTACTCTAATTGCAGCCTAACCAATGTTTAATAATTAAAACAAAAATTCTCAGGATTTGGGCATTGTGGCAAGGCTAGCAATTTATTGCCCATCCCTAGTTGCCCTTGAGAAGCTGGTGGTGGGACTTCTTCTTGAACCGCTGCAGTCCATGTGGTGTAGCTACTCACACATGCTGTTAGGTTGTGGGTTCCATATTTTTGATCCAGTGACGATGAAGAAATGGTGATACATGTCCAAGTTGGGATAGTGTGTGACTTGGAGGGGAACTTGCAGGTGATGGTGTTCCCATCCATCTGCTGCTCTTGTCCTTATAGGTGTTGGAGGTCATGGCATCTTTATTTTGTACACTTACCATTGTTTATAAAACCCAAAATGTTATAGGTCTTTTTTTGGCTTTATTTACCTATACTCACACTTTAAACCCCTTGGCCTCTCTGTTCATCCACATCCTTCAGTGCCTTTCAATTGAGGCTATACTCCCATTCCCAGTTTTCTCCTCCCAAAATATATTACCTCATGCTCATACACATTAAAATTGCATCTGCCACCTGTCTACCCATTCCACTGAACTATCTGTTATCCTGAAGTCTTTTCCAGTTCTCCTCATTCTTTGCCAAACCTCCTACTTTTGTGTTGTATCCAAATTTCAAGATTGTGTTCCCTAATTCCAAATCTTTCTATACTATGAATAAAAATGTACACTGCACTGACCGCGGGGATACACCACTTCTAACCTTGTTCCAGTGTGGGAAACACCCATTTATTCTAATTCTTTGCTTCCTGTTTGGCAACTAACTATCTACCCATGTTATTAAATTTCTTTTTATATCTATTATATATTAATAGTATTTCTATAATATGGTCCATTGCTGGTCATATCCTAGTTTCTACTCCCAACCCACCTTTGCCATTATTGAGCCTCTTGCTCGATTTGATGTGCCATTGCTGCCAACATCAGACCTCTTGCCCAGCAAATTCTTATCAAATCGCTTTAACAGCACTGACCCTGAAAATGGCGAAAAGATTGTTTCGCCCATTAGAAAGGGCAAAAGAAAATGAAGGAAGGCCCACAGTTTCCATTTTCATGCACCCCTCTCCGACAATTTTTCAGAGCCCATCCCTCCTTTAAAGTGCCGACATCAAACCTTCCCCCCCACGGTAGTACAAGACCTTACTGCCAAATGGTCCCAGAGAACTTTTCTCACATCCTCCAAAACCTTGAAGCCCATTACCTGGGCGTCCCACATTCCTGGATCAGCAGAGTCCCTTCCCAATACTCCCAGATCTTAGAATTTATTGTTCTTTGAACATTATAAGCCCAAATGAGACCAAAAGAAAAAGCCTTCAAGACTTTGTAATAACAAATACTTGTGATGAGTTACATCACTGTGGGATGGTCTATTTAAAATAAGGAATGATAAAAAGGTTTTTGTAATCAATGGGTATATACCAATGCTTCAATCATATTATTATTAATCCATTTCAGAAAAGATTCATTAAAACATATTATACACATCTGAGTAAAATTAAAAGCCATTTATTTTAAGCAGGGAGAAGAATAGCAGAGAGAAGGATTTGAGAAAATGCATCAGATTACATAGGATTACATATTTACAGTGCAAAAACAGGGCTTTCAACCCAAATAATGTGTGTTGATGCTCGTTCATCATACAAGCAGTCGTCCGAATCCCATGTTCCTCCCTGTTCCCATACCGCTTTACCCCCTTCAACCATCTATCTAGCCTATTCTTAAAAGTTGACACGTTCATGCATTATTAACTCAGGCAGTAAATTCAGGTCTAAAGATCCTAGATGGCGCTTCAGAAGTCAGTAATCCCTACTTAAAGGACTCCTAATTGAGAAACACAATACAACATCTTAAATAGATAATAGACAGCAGTTGAAGATATGAGGAATATTTTAAAATTAAATGCAAAAAATTCTTAAGAGTTGACATTAAAATCAACAAAAATATTTAACTAAAATAAATGTAAAATGATTCATTTTAAATCATGTATTAATAAATATACTGAAACAATCTAGTGGATTTGAAAGTGTAATGGCAAACATTGAGTTAATTAAAGCACTTTGGGGAGAAATTGGCAAACACCCTAAAACGGGCATGGGGATCATGGTACGTGATTAACCTGCACCCGTTCCTTGTGTTGCAGGCAGCACGTTAAATAGGTGCTGCCTGCTGTTTTAAATGATTGTGGGTGCAGCCAGCGCTCCCTGTGCTGTTCATTGGCTACACGCATCAGCAGGGGGCCCGATATCGTGAGTGGTTAGCACTACTTAAAAGCAGCCTGCACCTTTTAGAGGGGAGGTGCATTGTCAATCTGGGCTGTGATACTTTGCGGAATGGCTGAACATGCGAGAGAGCGTGCACCAAGGTTTTCAGACACTGCACTGGAGGTCTTGGTCCAAAACATGGAAAGAAGAAGCGACGTTCTGTATCTGCAGGGTGGGAACAGGAGGCCCTCCAGGCATATGCTCAGAAGGCAGTGGGAACAAGTAATGGCGGAGGTCAATGCAGGAATGTTGCTCCAAGAACATAGATGCAGTGCAGGAAGAAGTTTAACAATCTGACACGAGTTGTCAAGGTGAATGAGTTCATCTTCAAATGGCATATCCTATCAACTGCACCACTAGCCTCATCCACTGTTCAATTCACCACACCCCATCACCCACATACCAGCAATCTCTATTAATCAGCACTCAACCCTTCAATTCATATGCTTTGCCAGGGCAGGGGGAAAGGATTGCGCAGGTGCGAGCTCGCCAGAGGTTGCACACCAGTTCTTGTGCAGAGGACTTTGATGTGCCAGGCCACTGAAGAAGGCTGATGGGTGTGCATGACATTGAGTGAAGGCTTTCTGGCAGGCTTTCCAGTGCACCAAGCATTTGGTTAAAGAGCATGGAGGAGCCCAGCACCAACTTAGCACAGAGTTTTGCGCAGAGCTTGGAGCCTATCCTTTCCAATACGGATGATCACCTCCATCAGCACACCTGTGGATCCCAGCAATATGCAGTGTCTGATGGCCGATGTCACAGTTTCCAGTGCAGCACAAACAGCTTCCATCAAAGGTCTGAGTGCTGCAGTGGAAGCTCAGACTGCTGCCATCATGGATACCACTGTTCAAAGGGGCTTCCAGAGCGTCACAGCACTCCATCAATCGGTTCTCCAACAGACCAGTAGGTTGCTGAGGCACCGCCCCGGGAGAGTGGCAGTGGCTCCATGGAGTACAAACCTGCTGCCCTCTCTCAGGATGACATAGTTCCTGCGCCCACCACTGCCACTCCGCCAGAGCCCTTGCTTTTGCCTGTCAGCCAGCCAGCCCAGACTGCTGCAGCCCAGGCCGAGATGGTGCAGTCTGAAGACGGGCATTCCAGAACCAGAGCTGCTTAAGGTTGCTCTCCAAGGCCAACTGCAGTCTCCTCAATTGAAGGTTAGCAGTCTTCCACCACCCATGCTGCAGCCACTGAGGAAGCACCTCGTAAGAGCATAGGAGAGGTAAAGGCATATGCAAGACAGGCACTAAGAAAATGCATAAGGGTGATTAGTTTAATTTTATGTGCATTATGTAATGACTTAACTTATATAATTGCATTGCACTATGCATTTTCTGGTGGTTTTTAATTTTTGTGGTGTCAGAAAGAGCACGGTGTGATGATCACTGATAGAGGAACGTTTAGGACTGTGGGACTGTTGTTGAATGGGGAGGTATGGTTGGAGTTACTGGTATCGCTCATTAATGACTTGATCATGTAGAGCTCAGGCAGAAAGGGGCTGTCTATATTTTAGCCTCCCTTCCACTTTGTTTTCCTCCATTCCTGTTGCACTTCCTTGTCCTCCACTTCCTCCTCCTCCTCTTCCCTGTGTTTCTGTTCCTCAGCTTTTCGCCTGATAAGTGGCGGCAAGGGCTGTTCCCTCATAATGGCCAGGTTGTGTAGCTGCAACATACTACCACAAATCTTGATATCCACTCAGCTGAGAACTGCAGGGCTCCTCCAGAGTGGTCCAGGCAGCAGAAGCATTGCTTGAGGAAGCTGATGGTGTGCTCTATAATGTTCATTGTGGGAGCTTGGCTCTCATTGTCGGCCTGCTGTGCATGTCTGTGTTGGTTCTGGACTGGAGTCATGAGCCATGTCATGAGTGGATAACCCTTGTCACCCAGTAGTCAGCCTTTGACTTGCTTGGTGGGTCAAAAACAGGTGGCACAGAGGACTGCCGCAGAATGAAGGAATCAATGACTACTGCCAGGATATTGGACTTTCACCTGCTTGATGCGCTGCCTGTGATCGTACACCAGCTGCACATTGAGGGAGTGGAATTGCTTTTGGTTCATGAAAATGGCCGAGTTCACATGAGGCACTCGCAAGGCAATGTGTGTGCAGTCAATGGCACCCTGCACCATGGCGAAACCTGCAATCCATGCAAACCCTTGTGCTCGCTCTGCCAGCTTGTTTCTGGCAAGAGGGAATGAGCTGAAGCTGTCTCTCTGTGTATCGTGAGTCTCAGTGACCTCCCTTATGCAGCAGTGTACTGCAAACTGTGAGCTGTTGCTTATATCTCTAGCAACAGCCTAGAAGGAGCCAGATACATAAAAGCTAAGAGCCATGGTCATCTTGACAGCCCTAGGCAATGCTGTCCTTGCACTGCTTTGAGGTTGCAGTTGTGGCTGCAGCAGCTGGCAGATTTCAGTCATGACCTCTTTTGTGAAGTGAAGACATCACAAACATTGGTCCTCGCTGAAGTTGAGGTAAAGAATTGCTCCCTAAAGACCCTCGGTGGATATGGCCTCCTGCTGAAAGCCCTTCTCCCCTTCACCTCCTCCTCCTCCCTCTTCCAGCAGCTTGCCCTGCTCTGCGTGGCCTCTCTTCATTCTCCCAGCCATGCTCAATTACCAAAGGAAGCCCTACCAGGCCATCCATGTCTGGAAGCAACTTGTTTCAACACAAGCTTTTAAATCAGCAAATAAGCATTTCAGCACCAGCCAGACCACTCCCTGTAGACTATTCAAACTTTAGCCAAGTATAGGAATGCCCCATAAACACGTACAATTGTACCAGCAGCCAGCAACTAACCTGTAAGCAGTTCATGTTCCCTTTAAATAGCGCTGGAGGGGGGTCCTTTATTCCGGTTAACTCATGTTCAGCTGAGCAAGCTTAAAATAGGGCATAGGCTGGAGCGTGGTGTTTGAAAATGGCAGTGCTGGTGTCAAATCAGAGTTGTACACTGATTGACCTCATACTCTGCCTGCTCTGGATACTGCCAGTGGTCATTAGGTACATATGCGCAAACTCCTTTACTAAGATGGCTTCCGGTGCACTTCCCATCTGAATTGTGCATCTCGGACCCGTTTTTTGTGCGTAAGGAGGCCGCATAACACCTAAAAAACAGACTGCATACAGCCCAATTTAATCACTTGTCTCGTAGCATGGGTTTTATCTCTATAACACGGCAGATAACCTGCAGGATTATTTACTCCAGCGTCAGTACCACCATGGTTCTTTGCATTTCTAGTAGATATCCAAACAGGATTGTTTCTGTTTGACAAAATGAATTGTGTTACTGACTTAAAGGGGAAGAGCCTATTTTCTAAATTAATTGGCTACAAATTATGCTAGCATATTATTCTAAACTACATATTGAATACATCTTCTAGCAAAATTAATGGGACTAAAAGTCGATAAATCCCAAGGACCGGGTGACCTACATCCTAGGGTTTTGAAAGAGGTGGCCATTGGGATAGTGAACGCATTGGTTGTCATCTTCCAAAATTCTATAGATTCTGGAACGATTCCTGCAGATTGGAGGATAGCAAATGTAACCCATCGCTATTTAAGAAAGGAGGGAGAGAGAAAACGGGGAACTACAGACCTGTTAGCCTCACATCAGTAGTTGGGAAAATGCTGGAATCTATTATAAAGGATGCAATAACTGGGCACTTAGAAACTAATAGTAAGATTGGGCAGAGTCAACATGGATTTATGAAAGGGAAATCCTGTTTGACAAACCTATTGGAGTTCTTTGAGGATGTAACTAGTGGAGTAGACAATGGGGAACTGGTAGATGTGGTGTATCTGGATTTTCAGAAGGCCTTCGATAAGGTCCCACACAAGAGGTTGGTGAACAAAATTAGGGCACATGGAATTGGGGGTAATATACTAGCATAGATTGAGAATTGGTTAACAGACAGAGAACAAAGAGTAGGGATAAACAAGTCTTTTTCAAGATGGCAGGCTGTGACTAGTGGGGTACCGCAAGGATCGGTGCTTGGGCCCCAGCTATTCACAATCTATATCAATGATTTGGATGAGGGGACTAAATGTAACATTTCCAAATTTGCTGATGATACAAAGCTAGGTGGCAGTGTCAGTTGTGAAGAGGATGTGAAGAGGCTTCAAGGGGATCTCGACAGGCTCAGTGAGTGGGCGAGAACATGGCAGATGGAATATAATGTGGATAAATGTGAAGTTATCTACTTTGGTAGAAAAAACAGAAAGGCAGAGTATTTCCTAAATGGTGAAAGATTGGGGAATGCAGATGCTCAAAGGGACCTGGGTGTCCTTGTACATGAGTCACTGAAAGTGAATGTGCAGGTGCAGCAAACCATTAGGAAGGCAAATGGTATGCTGGCCTTCGTTACAAGAGGATTTGAGTACAGGAGTAAAGAAGTCTTATTCCAATTATATCGGGCCTTGGTGAGACCACACCTGGAGTACTGTGTACAATTTTGGTCTCCTTACCTAAGGAAGGATATACTTGTCATAGAGGGAGTGCAATGAAGGTTCACGAGATTGATTCCTGGGATGGCGGGACTGTTGTATGAGAAGAGATTGAGTAAACTAGGCCTGTATTCTCTCGAATTCAGAAGAATGAGAGGGGATCTCGTTGAAGCATACAAAATTATTACAGGGCTTGATAGGATGGATGCTGGGAGAATGTTTCCCTTGGCTGGAGAGTCTAGAACCAGGGGCCACAGCCTCAGGATAAAGGGTAGGCCATTCAGGACTGAGATGAGAAGAAATTTCTTCACACAGAGGGTGGTGAATCTTTGGAATTCTCTACCCCAGAGGGCTGTGGAGGCTCAGTCATTGGGTATATTCAAAACAGAAGTTGATAGATTTCTGACTAGTAAAGACATCAATGGATATGGCGATAGGGCCGGTGAATGGAGTTGAGGCAGAAGATCAGCCATGATCTCATTGAATGGCGGAGCAGGTTCGAAGGGCCGAATGGCCTACTCCTGCTCCTATTTCTAATGTTCTTATGTTCTTATGTTCTAACTTGGGTAAAGGTAGGTTACGACAGTTTTGAGTTTCTATTTTCTGATTGATGGGATATCCATGTGCATGTGTAAATTGAATTGAATTAACATAATGTGTGAATATTTATCCCTGATAGCATAATGAATATGTCCATTATATGCCATGAAATTAGGGCTTGCCAGTTTTGAGTAATAGAGGAAAGTTCATTTTGTATATGTAAACAAAGTCTAATTTATGCAAGACAGAAATCTCTCCCTGCTTGTCTTTTTGTCTTGGTTATTATATAGTGCAGTATTCTTTTTTCATTACTCAACTCACTGGTTTCTGAGCCTAGCTGCAGTTGAGAGCTGCTAGCATTTACGTCAACAAACATGGCATTGAACTAACCTCACTGCACAATACTTTTTAGCATACAGGTAGACAAAAATGCATTGCGACATGTGCCTATGAAAATGAGGAGGTGAAATGACACACTGAATACTACAGCTATATTCTTCACATTACAGGAGATATTAGATGTGAATGTTTACTGCATTTCTGTTGATGCAAATATATAAACATTATTAGCTCTGCACTGGAGCTAATACCTCATTTCTAATATTAGCTTCATTCACTTCTGCATAACAAATATTATTGTCCTTATACCTTTGTGAAAACTGTTAAACTTTGTGGATACTTCTAAATACCACCTAGATAAAAGTGAAATCAATTTTTTAAAAAAGAAACTCCAGAGTAACTTTACAAAAATAATTGAATGTGAGGAGACAGAAACTTTACTGCATGGAATCATGACATTTTCCTAAATTGCATTCAGACGTCATAGTGCAAATGGCTAGAAACGGAAGACTAAAGTAATGACTTAAGTGCTAATAGCAGGATGTGAACACTCACAGATTCAATACTGATTCAACAGACACATCTTTGTCAGTGCTGCTGATACTGGTTTATGTGGCAATATTTATTTACAGTGGACAGTTTGAGGACTCAGTGCATTTAAATTAGTATTGATGTTGGGAGTGATTTAATTTCCATCGAGTCATCCCAATTAACAATCTTGAATTGTACCGGTAACAACATTTGTGACGTATGTGCTTTTCTCAGAGACACAGTTAAAGAATGTAAGAACTACAAAAGGCCATTTAAATCCATCTAACTTGGCCTACCATTTTGGTTCATGTTCAGGACTCATGTTGAGCATTCATCTCCTTTCTACCATGGTGTTAAACCCATATCCCTCTACCAATTATATATTCTTGTCCTATGATTTGATACAGAACTACATGTCATTCCAAATTTTTATAATGAACTCTTATGGGATTATTATAGCAATTTACATTGTTTCAAAAATCATTAACAAGTTGGATTTTTTCGTTTCAGGTCGATGACCTTTTGTCAGAACTGGGAGATGTTACAGATGAACAGCTTATAAGGAGGAACAGTCCAGGGAAAAGGTGGCGGGGGTGGGGAAGAAGGAAACAGAATGGTGGAGGACAGGAGATGATTAAATGACAGAAGTGATAATGGTGTAACAAAAGGAAGCAATAATGAGAGAAAGTAGACAAACAGAAGATGTATCTGAGACCCAAAGGTTCGTCTGTAACATCTCCCAGCTCTGACAAAAGGTCATCGACCTAAAATATTAATTCTACCTTCTCTCTCCACTGATGCTGTCTGATCTAATGAGTGTTTCCAAGTATTTTCTGTTTCTATTTCAGATTTCCAGCATCTGCAGTATTTTGCTTTTTGGATTCTTTTGTTGCTTTTTTTCCTCCCTGAATTTACAGAGATGATCAGTATCAAATAGTTCTTGGCATTCTATCTATTAGTCTCAAGCAAAATGTTCATTGTCACATTTCAGTATCTGTCCACCAAATGGGGACAAATATTTCACTATAAAATGTTAACCTTAGGCATCAGCGCATTCAAGAACCAGATATTACGCTATTGCACAGTCTGATGGAGGTGAAGGTGAATTTTTCAACAGAAACAATGGCAACTTGCATTTATATAGCACTTTTAATATAGAAAACATCCCAAGGTGTTTCACCTAGGAGAAATGGTTGAGCAACAGTGGGAAAGTTAGATGACGGAAAGCTTGATCAAATAGCTAGGTTTTTAAAAAGACTTTTAAAGGTAGCGAAGTGGAAGGCTATTGGGAGCCAGTTCCAGAGAGTAGGGCCAACATAGCTGAAGGCTCTATCATCAACAGTGAAACAGAGTGAGGAGGAGATGCACATGAGGTCAGAATCGGTGGAGCAAAGGGCACTGGATGGGTGTAAAAAAGGTTAGGTGCGGTGGGTACATGGAAGAATTTGTAGTTGAGGATGAAACTTTTGAAAGTTGATGCATTGAGAGACAGGGAACCAATGGAGGTTGGCAAGGACTCAGGTAATGGATGAGCAGGACTTAGTCTGAAACAGGACATGGGGTTTGCGTGAGCTGTGGATTGGAATCTGTAAGGAGAACTTTGCAGAAGTCAATCAAGAGGTAGCAAAAGCATGGATAACAGGTTCAGCAGCAGCAAAAGTGAGGTAGTGGTGGAGGTGGGTAATATTGTGGATGTGGAAGTAAGTGGTGTTAATAATGGATAGAATATATGGCTGGAAGCCTAAGGTTACACGCTATCTGAATCAACCTCAGTTAGCAGTTGAGATAGAATGGAGATGGTGGAAAGGGTATGGACATTTGGCTAGAGCCAAATAAAATGGCTGTCTTCTTCCCAGTGTTGAATTGGGAAAATTTTGCATTCCCTGCTGTCTATGTTTGGCACTGTGATCGCAAGGAGCAACGTCAGAGAAGACTTTTGAGCACTGCTTCCTCGCTGGGAGAATGGGATCATGGAATTTACTGTTATATTTCCTTTGACAGCCGATCTGATCTGCAGTTCAAATTAACAATGGCAAAATGTTCTTTATACATCCTATGATATTCAAGCCTTCAGAAACAGTTACCTCCAGCTTCTGCCACTATTGAAGTTGAATTTTGCTAAATAATTCTTAAAGATATATGATTCCTCCAGTTCTGCTGCTAACATTTTATTGTAGAAATACTTTGAATGTCACTGTAAAGTGGTAACACTGAATGTTTATAAGTTGTATATTTGTTAATTTTGACTCTTGTCTCTCCAGACAGGCATAAGTAATGACATTTTTAGCAATATTTGGGACAGCAATTATAAAAGGTCTTACCTGAGACCAGTTAGCTCTTTTAAGTTGAACAGCAGTTCTGTATTCTTTCTTTGGTTGTACACCACGAGGTTGTACTGGAGTAACTTGATAATCATTTTTTTGAAAAGCAATGAATGATGAAGTCATGTCCTTAACTCCTTTAGGTAGATCAGGAATGACAGCACCTAAGTAAAGATGTGATGGAGGAGGAAGAGATGGTCTGGTACCTGGTAGAGATGAAGGAGGAAGAGGGTGCTTAATGCTTTGTGCAGGAAGTGGGAGAGGAGGAGCAATGCATGACAGAGGATGCAGAGGACAATCCTCAATTCCTGACAGAGCAAATGGAAAAGGAGGAGAATCTCTAGTACCTGATACAGGATGTAGGGTGTCATAAATCGCAAGTAACAACTCAGGAAGTACTACTGGGTGGCCAGCTGGGGCGCCGTCCAGGGAGTATAAATACTCAGGCATGGGCCCACCTTGGGCAGAGACAATCTGGAAACAGGAAGCTAGTGACTGCTAACTAGACCTCCATGTTTTGTTACAAGTTGATTAAAGCCTTGCTTTATGTTCAAGTGCGTAGTGAGTCTTTATTACGTCATAGGGGAGGAGGATTTGCAGTGTTTAGCAAAGGAGGTTGAGGAAGAGATGGGGGTTGAGGATGAAGATGCTTTAGACCTGGTAGATGGGGTGGGGAAGGAAGACCTATACGTGGAAAAGAAGATGGGGAGAAAATGGATGTCTGCCTACTAGATGAGGTGGGAGAGAAGGACCAGTGCCTGGTATAAGAAGTGGGGAAGGAACACCTCCAATGCCTAGCACCAGAGGTGGAGGAGGAGCGATAATATCTGGCGAAGAAGCGGGGAGAGCAGCACCTTCTATTCCTGAGAAAGGAGGTGGTGAACAAAAATTTCCAGTGCCTGTGAGAGGAGGTAGAGAAGAGCAGACAGTGCATGGGGAGGGGAGATGAATGAGGAGGGACAAGAGCCTGGGAGGGGAGGTGGTCAAGGAGGGGTAGTGACTGGAATAGAAGTGGAGGTGACGGAACAGTGCCTGGGAAGGGAGATGGGGAAGGAGGGTTAGTGACTGGGAGATAAGGTTCCGGAGGAATTGTGCCTGGGAGGGGAGGTGTAGGAGGAGGCATAGTGACTGGGAGAGAAGGTGGAGGTGGACAAACAGTGCCTGGGAGGGGAAGGGAGGGAAGAGGGATAATGACTGGGAGAGGAGCAACAGTTCCTAAGAGAGGAGAGGGGGGAGAAGGTTTAGTGCTTGTCAGAAAAGGTGGGAGAGAAGGGATAGTACCTAGGAGAGAAGGTGGAGGCAGAAGAATACTGTCTGGGAAGAGAGGTGGAGGAGTTAGAACAGTGCCTGGAAGGAGAGGTAGGGGAGGAGGACCTCTGGTAACTGAAAGAGGAGGTGGGGAAGGAGAACCTCTCGTGCCTGGAGGAGGAGGTGGGGAAGGAGAATCTCTAGTGCCTGGAGGAGGAGGTGGGAGAGGAAGGCTTCTAGTATCTGGTAGGAGAGGTGGTGGAGGAAGGACAGTACCTGGGAGAGGAGATGTAAAAGGAAGAGCTCTAGTGCCTGGTAGTGAGGCTGGAAGAAGAAGACAACCGGTAGTGAGTAGAGGAAGTGGAAGAAGAGGACCTCTAATACCTGAAAGCAAAGGAGGAGGAGGTGGTCCTTAGACATCTTTGAGAGGTGGAGTAGAGGGAAGACCTCCAGCAATTGGCAGAGGTGGAGATGATGTAAGAAGTGGAAGAAGTTGTTCAATACTTGATAAAGTACCAGAACTAAGAGGTTATACCTATCAGGGAAGATTGAAGAGGCTGGGGCTCTTTTCTCTAGAAAAGAGAAGGCTCAGGGGTGACTTGATAGAGGTCTTTAAGATTATGGAAGTGTTTGATAGGGTAGACATAGAGAAGATGTTTCCACTTGTGAGGGAAACCAAACCAAATCATAAATATAAAGTAGTCACTAATACATCTAATAGGAAATTCAGGAGAAACTTCTTTATCCAGAAAGTGGCTAGAATGTGGAACTCACTACCACAAGGAGGAGTTGAGGCAAATAGCATAGATGCATTTAAGAGAAGCTTGATAAACACATGTGGGAGAAAAGAATAGAAGGTTATGCTGATAGGGTTACATGAAATGGGGTGGGAGCATAAACACCGGCATGGACCAGTTGGGCCAAATGACCCATTTCTGTGCTGTACATTCTATGTAATTCTATATTAAAGTAGTCACTGGAAGGGATTCAGAAATTGAAGAAAGAGATTTAGTCCCTAGCACAAAGGGCGATGGTGGTAGAAGTGGATGATTATGTCAGCACTTAGTAATGGGGATGGTATTGGGGGGAAAATTAAGTTTATGATGTTCAGTATCTGTTAATGAAATGGATGACAGAGGTGAAAGATATCCAGTAGACAGCAAAGGGGTGGTGGAGGGGTCAAAGTAGCATGAAGATGTTGTATAGCACTGAATATTTGAGCAAGAGAAGATGAAAGTAGTTGTCCACTATTTAACAGTGGTACTGGATGAGAAATTGAAGAATATTGTTCAGTTGCTGGAAATGCAGGTGGTGAAGGAGGTGGTAGATAATATCTAGGAACAGGCAAAAAGGAAGCGTAGGAGACTGATGATCTTCAGAACTTGTTTGAAGATGGTCTTTAAAGACTGCAGTTCCATCTGGCCGTGGAGATACAGAAAGCTCTCCAACATATAGTAATGTAAGAGTTGGCTGCTCCCTAGCAACAGGTAAAATAAGAAGTGAAGAATAATCATTGACAGCAGATAAATACATTAATGTAGAAGTATGCCATTCTGATAAGGGAGAAATATAGGTCTCCCTTGAAATTGAGACAGGAGAGATAATGCATTCTGTATTTTGGGAAAGAGCCTCAGCAGCTTCAGAAAGCTCAGGACACAGTGGTGGGAAATGTGATGGATCTGGCATATTCTCAAAGCTTGAAGGAGAGACAGGGGGAGTGGGAGAGGGCAGGCAGGGCGGTGGATGTAAACCAGTGTGACGTAATAACAGAAGAGATGATGTGGATGGTTGGAGAGAAATTTGGTCTGAAATCAGAGATGATGGCAACAGTAGAAAACCTTGGGTCTTGATTGGAAAAATTCAAGTTATTGTCTAACTAAATATATAATGGAGTGTGCAAAAATTACCCAACTTTTGTGAACTGGCAGAAGAGCATAAAGTTATTTTTTTCTGTTGATACATACATGTGAAAAAGTTTGCTCCTTATTTTAATTTTCTTTCCCACTGAGAGTCCAAAATTGGGTACCTTATTGCCACAAAACCGACCAACCCTCACAATGAAACCATCTACCCTTCTAAGAAACCATCTCACTATTCGAATGCAGAGTGCAACTTTCATTTTATCCAATTCTTCAGATAACTGCCGTTTGAGAATAAAGTAAATGGTATCATATGTCACTGTCATAACTGTTTTCAAATATATACCGTATTAGCTGAGTTAAACATAACAATCACAACATTTCCAGAAGTCATCGTGCTCATGAGCCTTCCAACTATAATTCTGCATATTCCCTCTCAAGTAATAAAAGAAGGAAGAAGGTATTCATCATGCACAATGCAGTTAAAGACTTCCTCGAGGCTTTCAATTACACTCACGATAAAGCTATTTCACTTTTTCATCTTTTAATTTTAGACTCTATGTCAGCCAGAACAATTGACCTGCTTAGAATAATCAGTCTGTCTGGCTGTGATGCAAGCTCCAAGAGTCGCAGCTAACAAGTGCTGCCACCCTTTGCATTTCTGATTTATTATGTTTTTATCAAATGAGGTAGAAACAATTTAATTTGCATAGGACACAGCTGTTAACAAAGCAATAAAGAGTATGCTATACTTGTTTGGCATTTCCCATAATTCTTCTTAATAGCTTAAAAAATGCTTCAGGAATCCCAATAGTCAGGAATTACAATATACATAAATAGGGTAATAAATACTTAAATTAAAAATGCCTATCCATTTAGCCTTTCACTTAAATTCTGAAAAGTGATGGATGATGAAAGATTTATCTATTATAACATAGATAATACCCCACCTCAGATTTTGCAGGTATAAATTATCCTTAAAATAAAAAAAATCATTATCATAACAATCTATTGTTTTTAATATATGCTGTCTGAAGTAAGCAAACCTTTCTGTATTAGATTTAAGAACTCTTTTAATTCATCACATATATTGTTTGTGTGATTATTTGAAGTCAGCTGGCAACCATTCTGGCGTAGAATTGGCTTCACAGCCACTAGCTCAGAAATGGTAACACCCAGACAACCAGCTGCTGTTGTGGTTGTAATGGAACTGTACATTGACAGAGCTTTTGAAATACTGCAAGATCCTGATTTTAAGTACTTCAATAAGTCAGAAAAGAAGGATTTGACACTGTGAAAAATGCCTTAAAAGAAATGCAATACATTCTTTTTCATAAACGTACATCGGGAAGGTCATTTCCATAAAGACGGTGTTCAAGGCCATTTGTTCAAAGACGAGTAATATTCTCATCATTGTTGAAGGCTATAGGGACATAATGCTAGGTATAGATTTGGGATTATAGGCAATGCTGAAGACAGCTTGAAAAGAACATCACATTGGCAAGGAATTAAGCAAGAGCTTCTTGTAATCAGTGTTTCCGCTGTATGCACATTGAATCCCAAGTCGCACATTCAGTTGTCTATTGCCCTTAGCTCACTATAATGCTATTAACTTCTGCCAATGTCTGTAAATAGATTCAAATGTGTGCCTTGCATAAAAAAGCAGAAGCGTTCTTAGTATCTCCAAAACTGTGATGTTGCCATTTGATAATTTATCCATAGGCAGCTATTGATCCTGACAAATTAACTGCTTATTTAGACTTGAATGTTTGATGTCCATATTGGAATTAACAAACTGGATGATACTGTGCTGTGGCATTTCCCTTCTAGTGGACCAGAAATCTTAATCATGTTTAAATAAAGTTTTTCACCTCTTGTACAGACGTGAAAAGTAAGATTGTAACGGTAACATCTGGCAGCGTTTCACTGCTCTGTTAAAATGCCAGCAGTAGATTAAACTGACACTTTTCATGGTTTGCTGTGATCAGTGTTTTCCATGCTATTAATTTTAATGACTCTAAACAGGACATAAATAAATACCCTTTTACTGCATATCTTTCTTCCAAAACTTTCTTGGCAACATACCAATGTCATATCATCATTGTGTTTTACATGATTATTGCTGTTTTTCATTCTCTCACCAATATTGATTTTAATAATAAGGACAGCACTAATATATGGACTTTAAATAATGCAACTTTCCAATGGTAGAAACAACATCCATTGAAATAGTAATTAAAAGATACTTCGTGCTGGATTTTCCAAGCCCCGAGGAGGCGGGCATGGAGGCGGGGCAGCCGGTAAATTCAGAGAAAGCGGGGGCGGATGGCAAAGCCGCCCCCATCCCGCCTCTGTGCCCTTTTGCCAGGAGGCGGGAAGATGTGCAGCTTCGGGTCCCGTCTCCTGGAGGCAGGAAAGGCATTTAATCCTTTTAACTGCCTGTTAACAGGTAGTTAACAGGTAGAAAAAAGGATTAGTGCCATTTTACCTTCACAGATTAAGGCTTCCCGACCTCGGAGAATCCTGTCGGGTTGGAGGAGACGTGAAGGAGGTCTGCGGCGGTCGGAGGCCTCTGGAAGTAAGGTGTAGAGGTGAGTGATGGGTGCATGTGTGGAGTGGTAATTATGCAAGGTGAGTAATAAGTTTTTAAAAATGTTCACTTACCTTGTTTTCTTCCTACAGCCTTCAGCCGCGCTGGATCGGGAGAGCCGACATCCTCCTTGTCAATTTCACAGACTGGCTGTTGGAACCTCCGAACCAACAGCCATGTGAAATTTACAAAGTTGAGAGGTTTGATGAGTCCTGAACACAAGGTATCATCAAATTAAAGAGAATGTCAGTGTTTGACAGCTTCACAGAGCTGTCAAACGCTGACATTTCTTCTTTCAAGAAGTCTTGACAGATAGCACATCTGACGATGACATGCTCTGCCAGTGACTTCCTCCCTAATTGGCCTGCTGAGCCTGCAGGGCGGGCTTAACAAGCTCAATCAGGGGAAAATCCCTCTGGTTGGTCAGGCGAGGATGGAGGCGGGACATTGACACAACAAGCAACAGTCCCACCTCCAACTCGTCTCCATTCATAAAATCCATGCCTTCATTGCAGTTGCAGACCTGCATTTCTCGCTGGCAGTTAGATTGGGCCTGAATTTGCGGTCAGAGGCTTCCCGCGGACAGATGTCTCCGACCAGCAAAAAAATCTACGAACCTACCTGATGGTCCCGGAGGTTCGGACACTTGCGCTCCTCGGTCTCTATGCGTAGGCCTGGGGCGCATGTGGTTTGCAAGTGCCCCTGGGATCATGTGGGCCAACCCAACGGATGAAAGAAGGGGGATCCCCATTCATGCTTATGGGGATTCCGTATGTACGAATCCTCATAAGTATGAATGGGAATACCCCCAAAAATTCACGTGCACTTCAAATAAATAAAAAAAAAATCACATATTTAAAATTAATCAAAATTACATATTTAAATATTTAAAACAAAAATTTAATTTTTTGAAAAATAAATGTACATCTTTTAAAGGGGCTAAAAATAAACTTACCTTATTTCACAGGTTTTAAATGTATAAATTATTGGAAAAAATGTATTTTTCTGTTCTTTAAGAGTCTTACGCTGGTAAAAGCGGGCCTTACGTCTGCGTTTACCAAGCGTAAGAATTTCATGGGCATTCGCTGGCCAGAAGTTGGGAAAATAGCCCAACTCTCCGTCCGTGGATGCCCTTTTCCTGGGGATGCGTGCGATCTGTCAAAATCGCAAGCTCCGGGTTTTCGCGCATGCGCTTCGCATGCCTAAACCCGGAACTTGCGTGGCCCCTACGGGCCCGTGCACACCTCCAACGCACCCGTAGGGGCCACAAATTATGGCCCAATATTAATGGAAGAATACAAGACACTAAAACAGATGGCAAAGGTAGTATATTATTGCATATCCTGGACACAACAGGTTGATGTAAAACAACTTTTAATTAAAGTTATGTGTACTTGCATCTATTTTCAATAAAAATTAAAATTGCACATAAAAATCACAGCTTTACATAAGGAGAATATGGATGGTCTAAAATCATTCTGTTTTAATGATATTGAGCTCTTTTATAGCTTAGCACTTGGGAAATATTCTACTGCAGTCATTTCATAGTAAAATAAATTTACAAAATTGCAAAAGTTTATTGTGGTGAAATGTTATTATGCAGCCAGCGAATTTGATAAAGCTGATTGTTTAATAATGTTTGTGGGTTTTTAAATCCAGAACAGCTTGCATTACTTTTACTCTTTAATGCACAGCTAATTCTAAGAGATTTTTAAGGTATAATGAATCCATTACCTTGCAATTATGTCACCTAGGAAGAAATACTGCAGCAATATTATGGCAATAATGAATGTGAAGTTATCTGCTTATCACACATTTCACCATGCAAGGATTCATTTTAGTACCTGTAATGGTTGCTGATTAGGGGATGCAGACTTTCTGAAGTCTCGCATGGCAGTCTGGTTCATTCACAGGAATAAATACACTAAATTCAATACCTGAACATAGTGAAAAATAACAATGCAGAAACAATAGCAAATATAAGGCTGATGTGCTGTGTGATATGGTTTCTGAGATCGGAATTATCACATTCACTGTTGGGGTTGGCAGGTTTTGTGGTAATAAGGTACCCAATTTTGAACTCTCAGTAGGAAAACAAAATAAGGAGAAAAGGTTTTTCCACTTGTATGTACCAGTGGCTGTCAAAGTCACCACCGCACTCAACTTTTTTGCCTCAGGCTCCTTCCAGGGATCATCAGCAGACATCAGCAGCATCTCCCAGTCGGCCGCCCACAGTTGCATCACGCAGGGTACCGATGCCCTTTTCACAAGGGTGCACAATTACATCCACTTCTCAAGGGATCAAGCAAGTGTAATCGCGCGTTCAGTTGGCTTTGCAAATATGGCAGGCTTGCCAATGGTGCAGGGCATCATAGACTGCACACATGTGGCCCTTAGGGCACCCCATCAAAACCCAGCTATCTTTGTATCTTTTTCAACCGCAAGGGCTTCCACTCCCTCAACCTACAGCTGGTGTGAGATTTTGCATGTTTGCGCCAAGTTCTGTGGTAGTTGCCATGACTCATTCATTCCGCGGAACTCTAATGTTCAATCCGCCAAACCAACTTAACAGATGGCTCCTTGGTGACAAGGGCTACCCCCTGAGGAAGTGGCTAATGATGTCGATCAGAAGGCCAGCTAACGAGGCTGAGGAGCGCTACAATGCCAGCCACATTTCGACCAGGTCCATTGGCTTGCTGAAGATGCAATTCCGATGCCTTGACAGATCAGGTGGAGCACTGCAGTATTCAGCAGCCAGGGTCTCCAGAATGGTCGTGGTCTGCTGTGCACTGCACAAATTGGCACAGCATCATGGCTTGCAGCTTCCTGATGAGCAACTGGCTCAGTTCATAGCCTCCTCAGATGAGGAGGAGGAGGACCGAGCGGCGGCGTATCGACCAGCAGCAGCGGCAGCACGCGAGCACAGGGCTCCCTGTGATGGCATGGGATGCACTCATCCTGGCCAGATTTGCATAGGTTGCCCATTGTGGCACATGTGCTTGGCTCCTTCTTAACACATGATAGACAATGGACATGACTCTCTGGCCTCCTTTCACTCTGACCACCAACCTGACCACGCAAGTGTCGCGGAGCCCGCAATGTGGAGCTGCCTAAGCCGAAATAACAGATCCCAACACGCCAACAGTTTGCCATCACCTAATTTTAATACATTCACACAGGGATGGCATTTCATCAATAAACAGAAACAATCACCCAATCTGCACACGGATCTGGAGGTTATATCCCATGCCAGCTGGACCCACACAGCCTTGGTTTCTTTGGGAGGCCTCTTCCTCCCAGATGAGGGGAAGAGCACCTCCCTGCTAGCTCTCGCCCCCTCAACCAGCATACCCAGCGCCTCATCCGAGAACCTCGGGGAGGCCCTTGCCTTGGAGCTGGCCAGTCTTCAAGGAGATAAAAGTTTGGAGGTGGTGCACCATCGACCAAAAACCAGTGGAATGAGCCAAGGCAGCAAGCAGCCCTTAAATGAAGCTGGATAAGTGACATCAGCAGAGGCGACTTTCAGTCCCAAAATACTAATTGGCCCAGGGAACCCACACCTCTGAAATCAAATGGCCAATTAGGGGAAAATCGCAAATTTTTCCCACCCCTCAGTGGAGGCGGGTTTGGAACCCACCCAAACTGAAACCCGCTTCCAACCCACCTCCAATGGGAAAATCGCGCCCTTTGTATCAACAGAAAAAAATAATTTTATATTCTTTTGCCTATTCACAAAAGTTGGGTCATTTTGCGCACGCCATCATATTTTCAGTTAGACAATAATTCAAATTTTTCCAACCAAGATATCATAAGCAATTTACAGTTGAATTTCTGATGTCCATATTGGAATTATCATACTGAATGATACTGTGCTGTGGCATTTCTCTTCCATTGGACCAGAAACATTAATCATGTTTAAATAAAATCTTTCACCTCTCGTACAGACCTGAAAACCAAGATTCTAACAGTAACATCTGCTGGTTGTTTCACCGCTCTGTTAAAATGTCAGCGGTAGATTACTTTAAACTGACACATTTCATGGCTTGCTGTGATCAGTTGCATAGCCCATACAACATTATTCACCATTTGTGGATCACAAAAATAAAGAATGAGATGGGCATATACTGAAGGGTTTAGCATGCCAGGGTTTATTTTGGCATTAAACGTAGCCAAATGGTGAAGTGGGCCCTGGTGGAGTAAACACGGCCCTTTGAGTTTATCACTGTGATTACATCATGCGCATGCATATTTTTATTTTCAGTAACAATTTAAACTGCTGTGCCCATTTTTGCAGGTAATTCTGTTGACTTCAGAGCAGCAGATCTGATGCAGGACTGATTTTATATTTCTCTGAATGGAAACTGTCCATTTGGTTCAACTTCATGCATCTCAGCCAATCCTAAACTTCCATTGTCCTGATCTTTAGTCTAGTAATCCACTGAAATCTCACGGGGACTCCCTGATATCCCTCGCTTACCTGCTCGTTCTCATTAAATCACCTATCACCTGTGGTTCACAACAAGTGGATATGATGAAGATCACTGAAGGTTGACTATTGCCTTAAGATATTTAAGTTCTGATTTCCACTTTTGAAAAATAGTTAAAAAGATATGCAGATCCAAGCACACTCACGCCATTCTGAATTTGCACCGTCCGCTAACTTTTGAAATTTTGCAGAACCTTTGCTCAGAGGAATAAATGAATTGGTTACAGTTAGTGAAAACGTGAATTATACATGGTCCATGAAGAGTACAGGCTTGATGAGCCATGCTTTCTTATGTTCAGGCAGCTCACCCCGAACATATTGCCCAAGTACAGGCAGGCACATTAGCAAGGAATAGGGTTGAGCAAATACTGGAACAGATGCAAAATCCACCCTGCACGTCCAGCCAGCATTGTCATACTGAAATAAATAACTTGCATTTATACAGTGCCTTTCATAACTTCATGACATCACAAAGTGCTTCACAGCCAACAAGGTACTTTGTAACACGATAGCAAAATACTGCGTTCTGATGAAAGGTCATCGACCTGAAACGTTAACTCTCTTTCTCTCTCCACGGATGCTGCCTGGCCTGCTGAGTTTTTCCAGCGTTTTCTGTTGTTATTAAGGTACTTTGTAATGTAGGGAAGCTAATTGCACAGAGCAAGGTCCCACAAACAATAATGAGATGAATGATGAGATAATCTGTTTTTATTGATGTTGGTTGAGGGATAAATATAGACCATGGCACCTGGCAAAATACCCTACTTTTCTTCAAATGTGGGTAGCACTCTCGCCTCTGAGTCAGAAGGTTGTGTGGTCAAGTCCCACTCCTGAGAGTTGAGCACAAAAATCTCGGCTGACACTCCAGTGCATTGCTGAGGGAGCATAGTGGTTATGTTACTGGACTAGTAATCCAGAGGCTTCGACTAATGATCCAGAGACGTGAGTTCATAATCCCACCACGGCAGCTGGGGAATTTAAATTCAGTTAATTAAATAAATCTGGAATAAAAAGCTGGTATCAGTAATGGTGACCATAAAACTACCGAATTGTCGGTTCACTAATGTCCTTTAGGGAAGGAAATCTGCCGTCCTTACCTGGTCTGGCCTATATGTGACTCCAGACCCACAGCAATGTGGTTGACTCTTAACTGCCCTCTGAAATGGCCGAGCAAGCCATTCAGTTGTAACAAATCGCTACAAGAATCAATAATAAGAATAAAGCCAGACGGACCACACGGCATCAGCACCAGCTATGGACACGACAATGGCACACCCAGCCCAGTCGACCCTGCAAACTCCTCCTCACCAACATCTGGGGACTTGTGCCAAAATTGGGGGAGCTGTCCCACAGACTAGTCAAGCAACAGCCTGGCATAGTCATACTCACAGAATCATACCTTTCAGCAAATGTCCCAAACTCCTCCATCACCATCCTTGGGTATGTCCTGTCCCACTGGCAGAACAGACTCACCAGGGGTGGTGGCACAGTGGTATACAGTCGGGAAGGAGTGGCACTGGGAGTCCTCAACATTTGGCTCGATTTTGCCAGGCCCGAGGAGGTGGGATTGGGGGCGTGTGAGGTGTTAAAATCACAAAAAATGGCGGGCGGCTCTGAGCCCGCCTCCGAGCAATTTTCCCAGAATCGGGGTTTCAGACCCCGTTTCCATCCCGCCTCCAAGAGGCAGGATAGGCCCTTAAGGCCCTTAACAACCAGTTAATTGCCTCTATAATCCCATTTTGAGAGGCCTTTCTGATTTTAACACTTTTCCCCCTTCCTGCACGTCTCCTCTGGAACACGGCAGTTAATCCTGGCGGCCTCACAAGTGGATTGCTTACTAACAGCTGCAGCTCCACCATTAAAAAGGAGTTTTCACCAATGATCAATTGCAGGTGGCAGAACATTGTTGTCTCAGGTCTGGGGGAACTTTTAGCAGGCCTACTCATTGCTGTGGAAGTTTGGAGCCTGACACCCATCTCCAGTATGACCTCCTGGGAAACCCCTCTCCCCACCTTGACTGAGCGCTTCCTCAACTGAGGCATATACCAGAAGCATGGGAACCATTTATTTCCTTTCCTCCTGGACATCAGATTTGGACGAAGACCAGCTGCGGCAGCAGCAGAAACATGAACAACAGCAGCACCAACAGCAGGAGCAACAATAGGAGCTCCAAGCTGCTGCTCACCCACCTGAAGCTGCACAGGCCAGAAGGCGCCAGCGCATGACCACATTGCTGCCCGAGATGCAAGGGACACACTCATGTTGACCAGATTTGCTTAGCCTGCACAATCAAACACTTTTGCCTCGCACCTTCTTACCAGACCATCGACAATGGACAAGAACCTACGGATTCCTATCACTCTGACCACCATACTGACAATTGCAAGTCGCTCTAAGCCCTCAATGTGGAAGTCCCATTTGCGAAATGACACAGGCCACAACTTCAACAGTTTGCCATCAGAATTTTTTATCACAACAAGCAACTGATGGCATTTCAAAAATAAACACAACATAACACACAAGTGACTACCCTTGTGACTACTTGTGCATTATCTTCCTCTTATGCGTGCTCCTACGTGGTGCTTCCCCTGTGGCTTCAGCAGATGTGGAGGAGGCCCCTTGCTCACTTTCTTGCTGCTCCTGTCTCGACACCTTTGGCGGCTGTCCTCTGGGGTTGGGAACCTGTGAGGGCTCGGCAACAGTCTGCTGCTCCTGTGGCTGTGCAGGGGATGAGACGCCCATCTCAGTTGGGTGAGGACTCTGGTGGGGCTCTGACCGAGGGCTTTGCAGTGGCATGGTCGTGTGAGTGCTTGGAGAGAAGCCCCCACTTCCTTGTTGTCTGCCACCAACATCCCTCTCATGGGTCAGCCCCACTTCAGAGCTAGCAAGTGGCTTGACAGCACCTTGCTGCACTTCAGGGGGGCCATGAGGACACGTTTCTGCATTGGAAGTCCTACTCCAGAGGACTTGCATGAAGGTCTGGTTTCTCTGCTCAAAAGCTGACCATCGCTCCTCAAGAGATGTCAATCTATTCTGAGCAATGACCATGTTTTCAAGACCCTGGCGACTAAGCTCCTCCATGGCCATAGCCATCCTCTCATCTACCGTAGCCATCCTCTCCTCTACGATAGCCAGCCTTACCACAGAGGTAGCCTTCCTTTCCATGGAGTTTGCCATCCTTTCCGTGGTGATGCATTCATGCGCCAATGCCTCCACAAAGGCTCTGCTCATGTTCACTCCACATTCACAGCGACCCTGGAGACAAAACCTGCCAGAGACTCCTACAACTGTTCCTGGAGTTCCAGCACCGCTCTCCATCTGGATGGACCCAGAGGCACAGGGTCGACATGCAGCGGAGCCGAACTGGGAGAGTCCTACGCCCTCCGACGAGGAATCTCCACTGCTGTCCCTGTCTCCACCATCTGCAGATGCTCACTTGTGAGCTGTGATACACGAGGTGACAACACTACTCTATCTCGCGAAGGTCCCACCGAGGTGTGAGTGTCTGCGCTGGTGCTGGGTGCGCTGAATTCTGCTGACGCTGCACCCTCAGAGGTTGCAGCTTCCTCTGAGGAGTCTTGAGGCTCAGGCTGTTCCTCCTGGACAGTGGGGACGGGGACTGTCGATGGTCCTGTGGGGGGGTAAAGGAAAGAGTTAGAGATGTGAGGTAAAGGTTGCATGCACATTGAACTGTGCAGATGATCATAAGTTTATCTGTTAGAGCATCAGAATCATTATCAGTCACTCATGCAATGTCAATGAGAGAGATGCCAAACTATTTTGTCACCAACTTGCTGTGATGCGCCCGTCTGTCCGTCCCTCGCTTGCGAATCTTCCTCGACACCGGCGATTTGCAGGGCCGCCTCCTCCGAGGTGGTGAGCTGGGCTACTGAGGGTGGCCCTCCTCCTGTCCTCGCTCTTTCCCTCTTATTGTGGGCTCTCTTTTCCTGCAATGAGGGACACAAGTGGAGTTTGAGTGAGAATGAAGGAGTGAGTGTAGAGAATCCATAGCATAGATGCTTAGAAGGAGACAAAGGGCCCTCACTGTGTGTTGTAAGCTGTTGTCATTGCATCACAGTGATAGGGAGTGTGAGGGCTTCATGGTAGAATAGTTGGGTGAATGTGACCATAGAGAGAGAGGGAATGGGTAAGGGTGCAGGGATGTAAGTGTCAAGTGGGATGTGGAGGAAGAGGTTAGCAAAGCAGAGTGCTGGTGAGGAGAGGCGATGGGATCAGATTGAGGGTGATGGAAAAGTCATACTCACTTTTCCTTTGTGGAGAAGGACATGAAACCCCTTCCCGCACTGCAGCCAGGTTTTGCGGCACATAGAGATTGAGTTGACCTCCTGGGCCACTCGCAGCCACACAGCTTTAGTCTGCTGGGGAGGCTTTTTCCTCCCTGAGGAAGGGAAGAGCACCTCCTTATTTGATCTTGCTCCCTCCACCAGAGCTTGGAGGGAGGCCATCGAACCTTGGAGCACACTTTGGCCGACTGCTGGACATTGTTGCTGAATGAAGCGATCACAACAATGGGCATAAAGTTGAAAGTGTCCAGAAGAAGCAAGGCTGCTTGCAGGCCTTAAATCCAGCAGCATTTATGATGTCATCGTAGGCGACTTTCTGTATGAAAAGACTCATTGGGCCAGGGATTTCCACACGCTGGCAATCAAGTGCCCAATTAGGGCAAAATCGTACTTTTTTCCCACTTCACATCGGAGTCGGGGTCCTGACACGAAAACCACCTGGCACGCCCCAGCCCGCCCCCAATGGCAAAATCGAGCCCATTGACTCCAGACCTCATGAAGTCTCTTGGCTTCAGGTCAAGCATTGGTAAGGAAACCTCCTGCTGATTATCACCTACCCCCCTCCCTCAGCTCATGAATCAGTACTCCTCCATGTTGAGCACTACTTGGAAGAAGCACTGAGAGTAGCAAGGGCACAGAATGTACTCTAGGTTGGGGACTTCAATGTCCATCGCCAAGAATGGCTCAGTAGCACCACTACTGACCGAGCTGGCTGAGTCCTAAAGCACATAGCTGCCAGTCTGGGCCTGCAACAGTTGGTGAGAGAACCAACACGGGGAAAAACCTATTTGACCTCGTCCTCACCAATCTACCTGTCGCAGATGCATCTGTCCATGACAGTATTGGTAGCGATGGACACCTCCATCGTGTTGTGTGACCCTACCACCGTGCTAAATGGAATAGATTCAGAACAGATCTAGCAGCTCAAAACTGGGCACCCATGAGGCGCTGTGGGCCATCAGCAGCACCAGTATTCCACCACAATCTGTAACCTCATGGCCCGGCATATCACTCACTCTACCATTACCATCAAGCCAGGGAACCAACCCTGGTTCAATAAGGAGTGTAGAAGAGCATACCGAAGCAGCACCAGGCGTACCTATAAATGAGGTGCCAACATGGGGAAGCTGCAACACAGGACTACATGCATGCTAAAAAGTGGAAGCAGCATGCTATCGACAGGGCTAAGCGATCCCACAATCAACGGATCAGATCAAAGTTCTGCAGCCCTGCCACATCCAGTCGTGAATGGTGGTGGACCATTAAACAACTAACGGGAGGAGGAGGCTCCATGAATATCCCCATCGTCAATGATGGTGGAGCCCAGCACGTGAGTGCAAAAGACAAGGCAGAAACGTTTGCAACCATCTTCAGCCAGAAGTGCCGAGTGGATGGGGGCAAGTTTCCTAGCTCCCAGGAGGCAGGTTTGGAGGCGGGACAGTTGGCAAAATGGCAAAAACTGAGGGCGGGTTCGTAACCAGCCTCCAACCCACCTCCACGCAATTTTGCCGGAGTCGGCTTTGATGGGTGCGATTCGGTCCCGCCTCCATCAGTCGGGAGTGGTAGTTAAGACCCTTAAATAGTAGTTAAGGGCCACTATAATCCTATTTTAACAGGCCCTTGTTATTTTACCACATTTTCAGCATGTTCCACGACCCTCCTAAACCATGCCAGCTAATCCTGGCGGGTTGACAAGTGGCTGGCCTCCTCACAGCTGCAGCTCCACCATTAAAATGGAGCTTTCATCAGGGATCAGTTGCAGGTGGCAGAACTTTTGTTCCACAGGTCCTTCAGCACTATTAGCAGGCTTACCGAAGTCGGAGGTGCTGCAGCTTCTATCTCTCAACTGTGGGACCTCCTTGGAAGACCCTCTCCCCACTTGGACTGAGCGCTTCCCCAACGGAGGTATCTGCCAGCAGCATGGGAACCATTTATTTCCTTTCACCATGGAGCTCAGATTCGGATGAGGAGCAGCCACGGCAGCAGCAGAGCCAGGCAGCTCAGCAGCAACAGCAGCAGGAGCCCCAACCTCCTGCTCACCCACCTGATGCTGCATAGGGCAGAAGGCGCCAGCGCATGGAAGCACGTCGCCGCAGGAGATACCCCCCTCTCAAGGTTTACAGACAGAGGATGAGCTACCTCAACATGACTGAGCAGCAGTGCCAAAGGAGGCTGAGACTTTCGCGACAGGTTGTCGGACACATCTGCGCACTGCTGCACCAACACCTGGAGCCCAGAGGAGCGGGTGGACACCCCTTACCAGTGGCTGTCAAAGTCACCACCGCCCTCAACTTTTTTGCCTCAGGCTCCTTCCAGGGATCATCAGCAGACATCAGCGGCATCTCCCAGGTGGCCACCCACAGTTGCATCACGTAGGTTACCGATGCCCTTTTCTCAAAGGCGCACAATTACATCCACTTCGCAAGGGATCAAGCAAGTGTAACCGCGCGTTCAGTTGGCTTTGTAAATATGGCAGGCGTGCTAATGGTGTAGGGCGTTATAGACTGCACACATGTGGCCCTTGGGGCACCCCCATCAAAACCCAGCTATCTTTGTATCTTTCTCAACTGCAAGGGCTTCCACTCCCTCAACCTACAGCTGGTGTGTAACCACAAGAAGGAGATTTTGCATGTTTGCGCCAAGTTCTGTGGTAGTTGCCATGACTTTTTCATCCTGCGGAACTCTAGTGTTCCTCCACTCTTCAATCCGCCAAACTACCTTAACGGATGGCTTCTTGGTGACAAGGGCTACCCCCTGAAGAAGTGTCTAATGACGCCGATCAGGAGGCCAGCTAACAAGGCTGAGGAGCGCTACCACACTAGCCACATTTCGACCAGGTCTGTCATCGAGCAAACCATTGGCTTGCTGAAGATGCGATTCCAATGCCTTGACCGATCAGGTGGAGCCCTGTAGTATTCAGCAGCCAGAGTCTCCAGAATGGTGGTCGTCTGCTGTGCACTGCACAACATGGCACAGCGTTGTGGCTTGCAGCTTCCTGCTGAACAAATGGCTCAGTTCATAGCCTCCTCAGATGAGGAGGAGGAGGAGGATGAGGAGGACCAAACAGCGGCATATCTACCAGCAGCAGCAGCAGCACGCGAGCACATGACTGCCCGTGATGCATGGGATGCATTCATCCTGGCCAGATTTGCATAGGTTGCCCATTGTGGCACATGTGCTTGACTCCTTTTTAACACATGATAGACAATGGACATGACTCTCTTTTACTCTGACCACCAACCTGACCACGGAAGTGTCGCGGCACCCACAATGTGGAGCTGCCTAAGCCGAAATAACAGATGCCGTCACGCCAGCAGTTTGCCATCACCTAATTTTAATACATTCACACAGGGATGGCATTTCATCAATAAACAGAAACAATCACCCAATCTGCACACTGATTTGGAGGTGATGTCCCTTGCCAGCTGGACCCACACAGCCTTGGTTTCTTTGGGAGGCCTCTTCCTCCCAGATGAGGGGAACAGCACCTCCCTGCTAGCTCTCGCCCCCTCAACCAGCATACCCAGCGCCTCACCCAAGAACCTCGGAGAGGCCCTTGCCTTGGAGCTGGCCATTCTTCAAGGAGCTAAATGTTTGGAGATGGTGCACCATCGACCAAAAACCAGTGGAAGAGCCAAGGCAGCAAGCAGCCTTAAATGAAGCTGGATAAGTGACGTCAGCAGAGGCGAGTTTAAGTCCCAAAAGACTAATTGGCCCAGGGGAACCCACACCTCTCAAATCAACTGGCCAATTAGGGGAAAATCGCAAATTTTTCCCACCTCCCAACCAAACTGAAACCCGCCTCCAACCCACCTCCATTGGGAAAATCGCGCCCGGTAATCCACATTGGCCTCCTCCTGAGGTCCCCACCATCACAGAAGCTAGTCTTCAGCCAATTCGATTCACTCCACGTGATATCAAGAAACGGCTGAGCGCACTGGATACAGCAAAGGCTATGCACCCTGACAACATCCCGGCTGTCGTGTTGAAGACTTGTGCTCGCCAAAGCTGTTCCAGTACAGCTACAACACTGGCATCTATCCGACAATGTGGAAAACTGCCCAGGTATGTCCTGTCCTCAAAAAGCAGGACAAATCCAATCCAGGAAATTTCCGCCCCATCAGTCGTCTCTCAATCATTAGCAAAGTGATGGCAGGTGTCGTCGACAGTGCTATCAAGCGGCACTTACTCACTAATAACCTGTTCACTGATGCCCAGTTTGGGTTCCGCCAGGACCACTCCAGACCTCATTAGAGCCTTGGTCCAAACATGGACAAAGGAGCTGAATTACAGAGGTGAGGTGAGAGTGACTGCCCTTGACATCAAGGCAGCATTTGACCGAGTGTGGCATCAAGGAGCCCTATTAAAAATGAAGTCAATGGGAATTGGGGGGTAAAATCTCCACTGGCTGGAGTCATACCTAGCACAAAGGAAGATGGTTGTGGTGGTTGGTGGTCAATCATCACAGCCCCAGGACATCACTGCAGGAGTTCCTCAGGGCAGTGACTTAGGCCCAACCATCTTCAGCTGCTTCATCAATGATCTACCCTCCAACATAAGGTCAAAAATGGGGATGTTCACTGATGACTGCACAGTGTTCAGTTCCATTTGCAACTCCTCAGATAATGAAGCAGTCCATGCCCGCATGCAACAAGACCTGGACGACATTCAGGCTTGGGCTGATAAGTGGCAGGTAACATTCGTGCCACACAAGTGCCAGGCAATGACTATCTCCAACGAGCGAGAGTCTAACCACCGCCCCTTGACATTCAACGGCATTACCATCACTGAATCCTCTACCATCAACATCCTGGGGGGGGTCACCATTGACCAGAAACTTAACTGGACCAGCCACATAAATACTGTGGCAACAAGAGCAGGTCAGAGGTTAGGTATTCCGCGGCGAGTGTCTCACCCCCTGACTCCCCAAAGCTTTTTCACCATCTACAAGGCACAAGTAAAGAGTGTGATGGAATGCTCTCCATTTGCCTGGATGAGTGCAGCTCCAACAACACTCAAGAAGCTCGACACCATCCAGGACAAAGCAGCCCGCTTGATTGGCACCCCATCCACCACCTTAAACATTCACTCCCTCCACCACCGGCGTACCGTGGCTGCAGTGTGTACCATCTACAAGATGCACTGCAGCAACTCGCCAAGGCTTCTTCGGCAGCACCTCCCAAACCCGCGACCTCTTCCACCTAGAAGGACAAGGGCAGCAGGCGTATGGGAACACCACCACCTCCAAATTCCCATCCAAGTCACACACCATCCTGACTTAGAAGTATATCGCCGATCCTTCATCGTCGCTGGGTCAAAATCCTGGAACTCCCTCCGTAACAGCACTGTGGGAACACCTTCACCACACAGACTGCAGAGGTTCAAGAAGGTGGCTCACCACCACCTTCTCAAGGGCAATTAGGGATGGGCAATAAATGCTGGCCTTTCCAGCGAAGCCCAGATCCCATGGACAAATAAAAAAAAAGTGCTGCACTGTCGGAGGTGCCGTCTTTTGGAAGAGACATTAAACTGAGGCCCCGTCTGCTCTCTCAGGTGGACGTAAAAGATCCCACGGCACTATTTCGAAGAAGAGCACAGGAGCTATCCCCGGTGTCCTGGCCAACATTTATCGCTCAATCAACATAACAAAAACAATTTATCTGGTTGTTATCACATTGCTGTTTGTGGGAGCTTGCTGTGTGTAAATTGGTTGCTGCATTTCCTACATTACAACAGTGAGCAATGTCTCCCATAAGCTGCACTGCCTCCTGCACAGACTGCCTCCTGCACAGCCTGCCTCCTCCAATGTACAGCCCATTCACATTTTTGCGCATGCACAGTATCTACAGTGTAAAAGCTGGTGACCTGCGTGGGACCTCTCAGTCCATTAGCGCGGCCGCATGTGCACCTTAGTGGGAATTCTGACTGTGACTACACTTCAAAAGTATTTCATTGGCTGTAAAGTGCTTTGGGATTCCTAAGATCGTAGAAGGTACTATATAAATGCAAGTCTTTCTTTTCTTTCTTTTCAAATAATGCCTTGAGATCTTTTATGTCCACATGAATGGGCAAACAGGGCCTTTTTTAACATCTCATCTGAAAGACAGCACCTCCAACAGTACAGCATCCCCTACTACTACACTGAAGTGCCAGCCTAGATTATATGCTGAAGTGTCTTGAGTAGAGCGTGGACCCTCAGCCTTCTGACTCAAAGGCAAGAGTGTTACCACTGAGCCAAGGTTGACACTGGTACAACAGAGTGTGTTGCTCAGTGGAAACAATTTCCTGTGGTCGCTATACTTACCAACATCTTCAACCAATGGGAGATTCCTTCTGATCATAATTTCTACTAAAACCCCAAATATGTTCTTTTATCCATTTAACAATAACCTAACAGTTGACATCATACGCTATAAATTAACTAGGAAACCAATGTACCTCTTTTTCAAAAGCGTCAATACAATTCAATTCTAATACCAATCCATCAATACAGTGTTTTAAAGGAAGTTGCCCACTGAAGCACATGGGTGGAGCGGAGTACAAGGAGCTTTAGCCTGCAATGAACTGTGACCTGAGAGTATTTAAATGGGAACTAAAATGATAGTGCCCCTTTTCCCTATACTAACATTGCTGAGCATGAGAAAAAAAAAAGGAAAACTGCTTTACTACAAAACAGTATGCTTTTTACAGAAAATCACAAATTATCTACCGTGCAGTATTATTTATCTACTTTCCCTTTATTCTCAATCTTAAAAGTATTTCCTTTTAACTAGTGAAAAAGATCAAAAGGTTAATAAGTTTTCTTCAGCATAAATGAATGAAATAAAGTTCACTGTGTAGTTTTGTTCCATACCAGTAGGTGCTTAAGCTACCTTATGTAATTTTCTTGATCCCATGAGCTCATATATTTTAAAACCTGTTAAATCTCATGATCTTGTTCAAATGGCTCCTTATTTTTGAACATAATACACTTTCCACAAATGGCTTTCTGTTAAAAAATGAAAAATAATTCCATTTGTCACTAGCCTTTATGTATCACAATGTAATTACATTTCGGAAAGAAAAAAGTAAAATACTTGTTTCTGAAAGAAATTGTGCTATCATTCTTTTAAACCGAGCTTGATAGCTGAGGCCCTTTAGATGAAACAGTTTATCATTAGTCTAATCATGACTTTAAACTTCAAATTGCTTATTGCAAAATATGAACATCAGGCCACAAATCACTTCGGGGTAAATGTACTTGTCTGCATACTAATGTGGCACAATGTTATAATCGTGGAAATTTGGCCCCTTTCATGTCGATGTATTAACATTATGGGAACTGCAACTGCTATTACATTTGATCTTTATTAGCAACATTTGTTAAAAGTCTCACGCCCCACATCTCAGAAAACAAATGATCACTAGCTTGATTGCATCAAACTGTAGAGCTGGTCTTCCGTGTTTTGTCAGACAGCTGTCTGTCCTTTTTGGAGTTCTGGAAGAAGCAACCATGAAGCGCAATGCATTTCCTGCCAGTGCTCACTACTGCTGCTGTGCTGTTCTTTACAAGTGGCACTGAGGACCCCATATGTGCAATGGTTAAAGTAGAGTTTGTTATGAAGTGGTCCTCAGCCTTTCCTTTTTGAAAGGACGCAAGAGTCTTAAAATGTTTCTTTTCTTTTCTTGATAACAATGCCTTTTGAACAATATCATTACAACTGCTCCCAGTAATTTAGATGAGGTATTACTGGGGGATGAGAGTAAAAATATGTTAAATATATATAATCCCCTAATGACAGATAGAATTCAATAGAAACAGGCCATTCGGCTCAACTGGTTCACGCCGGTGTTTAAGTTCCACTCGAGCCTCCTCCTACCCCTCTTCATCTAACCCTATCAGCAGATCCATCTATTCCTTTGTCCCTCATGCACTTATCTAGCTTCCCCTTAAATGCATCTATGCTATTCACCTCAACTACTCCCTGTGGTAGCAGGTTCCACATTTCACTCTCTGGATGATAATGGATATAAACATCAATCTGAGAGTTTCTTCCAGTCCCCTATTTCTCATTATAAGATTTAAAAAATGTTTTTTTTATTGCTGAAGAGAGATAGGTATTCTTGGAGAAAACTCAGGATGCCAGTAAAGAAGAGCAAGAGAATTCACGCAAGGGAGGGAGGTTGTTTTAGAACTGGATCTCCATTCCAAAGTATTACAGCCAACTTTTACCATTGCACATGAACTATTGCTTTCGAACACACTTGAAGTAAAGGATACGAAGCATGATATGAATACAGCACCTGAAGCAATAGCAATTACGTTTTGTGCTCAGTACATTGATTGAAAAAGAAGCTCTTGTTCCTGTGCTATGAAGTAATACTATATCATTTATATATTTTTCTAAAGGACAAAAAGGAATAAAGCAAAGGGATATCTGTTTAATAAGGATATGCAAACATATGAAATCCAGAATTTAACTAACTCAATAGGCAAAGGAAACAAGGACTGGAATTTTCATTACATGGTGGGCCGGGTGCGGGCAGTCGGAGTGGCGGCTCGGGACCCCGTTCTTCTTTTCATCCCGCTCCTCAGAGCGACTTTCCCTTAATGGCGCCTATTCAGGCAGGCCTGTGCGTTACCCGGCCCTAGTAAATGTTGCAGGTCTGATGATGTCATCGATGACTCATTTCCAGCGGGGATATTTAAAGCAGCCTTGGCCACTTTGCATTTGAAGGTTCATCTAGGAGTGTGCAGGCAGTTCATATCACCATCTGGTTAGTGCTCAGCCTTGCAGAGATGGCTTCACAGAGACAGAGGGCTGCAACCAGGTTCTCAGATGACTCCCTACATATGCTTGCGGAGGGAGTCAGAGCACGCAGGGAGGTCCTCTTCCCTACTGATGGGCGCAAGAGACCTCCCCAGGAGGCTAAAAGAGCCTGGCTGGAGATAGCAGAGGAGGTCAACAGCAGGGATGTGGTGAGGAGGACCTGGGTTCAGTGCAGGATGTGCTTCACTGATCTCATGAGATCAGGAAAGGTGAGTGCAAAGCCATATTCACCTTCATCCTGCTGTGCCTGTCATCACATCCCCATCACTCTGCCTTCCCAAGCCTTCTCCTGCACAACATTACACACACCAACATACCTTGCACATCCACCCATCCCTCTCTCTATCTACATTATCACAGCCCCCTCTGACTAGCCACCCCTCACACTCACCCTCATCCTAATGCAATCATACCAACTGACAACACACAAGGAGGCCACTTTGCATTCGCACTTTGGCATTGGCACCACACTCCCTCATAGTCACCCTCTAAAGATATAATCTATACATTCCTTACACTCATGCCATCACTCTCACTCAAACTTCTCTTCTTTCCCTCCTTGCAGGAGAAGAGAGCCCACAATAAGGGGGAGAGGGAGAGAACTGGAGGTGGCCCTCCATCATTCGCCACGTTGACAGAAGCAGAGGAGGTCGCCCTGGAGGTCTCAGGAGTTGCGGAGCAGCTGGCAGTGGGAGATGGAGAGAGGGGGACATCTCAGCAACCTGGTGACAGAATTACATCTCATACAACCACATGACAAACGGCAGTCACTCATATGAGGACCGAAGTCAGCAGCCAGTGAATGTTCATCATGTGCATAATAGTATTGTTACCCATTCTTGATATTACATTTCTAAATCATCTCTTTACACTCCCACAGGTCCATCAAGAGCCCCCCCCACTGTCCAGGCGGAAGAGGAAGACGACTCCTCAGAGGAGACTCCAGCATCTGAGGGTGTACCGTCAGCAGACATAAGCGCACCCAGCACCAGTGCAGATACGCACACCTCGGTGGGTCCTATGTGAGATAGAGTAGTGTTGTCACCAGGTAAGTCACAAGTCACAAGTGAGCAAGAGCAGATGGTGGGGACAGGGACAACAGTGGAGACTCCTTGCCGGAGGGCTCAGCTGTATGCAGACGCTGTGCCTCGGGGGCCATCCAGAAAGTGGGTGATCCTGGAGGTGCAGGAAGAAGTGCAGGAGGCTCTGGCAGGTTTTGTGACCGCAATGTCTGCAAATGTGCAGAGAATGGAGGAGCCCATCTCCAACATGAGCACCACTGTGTCGCAGGCGATGATGAATGTAGGCTCTTCCATCGAAAGGATGGCCACCTGCTTGGAGCAGCTAATGCGTCATTCACATGAGCACATGCTATCTGTGGAGAATTGATGGCAGGGGCTCATAGACCTCCTGTCTAGGAGGGATGTCAACATAGACTTGGGTCCTCATGGCCCCACTACTGTGCAGCAAGGTGCTCTCCAGCTCCTTGCTAGCAGAGAAATGCGAGTGGCCCATAAGAGGGATGAGGGTGACAGGGGACATGGAAGTGGGGGCTCCTCTCATAGCGCTCACACTTCTCCCCCATTGCCTCCCCTTCACTCAAAGCCCCAGATGCCTCCGCGGATCGCGATGTCCGAGTCTGCCCCTGCACAGTTGCTGGTGGGGGGCCATCACAGGCTCCAAAACCCAGAGGACGTCTGCCAAAAGTGTCTACGCAGTCGCAGCAGGGAAGTGAGCAGCCTGCCTCTACCTCTGCTGAAGCCACAGGGGTTGCACCTTGTAGAAGCACGCGTAAACGAAAAATGTCACATAAGTAGATACACAAGGGTAAGCACAAGGGTGTTGATAGAACTGTTTCTGTTAAGGTTCTGTTACTCTTATGCCACATATAAAACTATTTATTTTCACCACTTTCTGGTCATGCCCATTTTTGTCTGCTACTTTGGAAGTGGCTTAGTGAGTTGAAGTGAATGGTCAGACAGAACAGTACCTTCAGCAATGGGGGTCAGTGTGAAAGGAATGGCTTGGTCATTGTAGGGATGCTTTATCGTGTTGTTGGGTGGAGGTGGGATAACCTGGCACAGCATGTGGCAGCCACATGATGTATAATGCAGGAAGTTAAGTAAATCTGGCTATGATGAGGCCATCCCTGGCCTCCCAGGCAGCAATGTGCTCAGGTGCTGCTGGCATCTGAGCCTCAGGTACCTCCTGCTCCTCCTTGTCTTCTAGCTGATGCTCATCCTCCTCCTCTTCCTCTGAATAGGCACCTTTCTCCTCATGGATCGCTAATCCTTGTTGCTGTGCTATGTAGTGCAGCGCACAGCAGACGACGACGATTCTGGAGACCCTGACTGGTGCGTACTGAAGGGCTCCTCCAAATCTGTCAAGCCATCTGAAGCGCATTTTCAGCATGCTTATTGTTTGCTCTATGACACATCTGGTGGACATGTGGCTTTCATTATATCTCTCCTCCACCTCAAGGGTGTCATGAGCCATGTCTTCAGTGGATATCCCTTGTCTCCAAACAGCCAGTCGGTAAGTGTGTTTGGTGCTGCGAAGAGCTGAGGGAGGGTGGACTGGCGCAGGACAAAGCAGTCATGACAGCTGCCAGGGAATCTGGTGCACACATGCATAATCATCTTTTTATGATTGCAGATGAGCTGCACATTGAGGGAGTGGAAGCCTTTGCGGTTGACAAACACTCCTGGGTGATGATGGGGTGACCTGATGACCACATGTGTGCAGTCGATGACGCCCTGCTCCCGTGGGAAGCCAGCCAGAGCGGCAGAGCCCACTCAGTAACACTGACTTCATCAGTGGCAAAGTTGATATAATTGGCTGACTTGTGATACATGGCATCGGTCACTTGGGTGATGCATCTGTGGGTGGCCTACTGCGAGATCACGCAAATGTCTGCTGCAGAACCCTGGAAGGAGCCTGAGGCAAAGAAGGTGAGGGCGGTGGTGAATTTGACAACCACTGGTAAGGCATGTCCACCAGGTCCTCTAGGCTGCAGGTCTGGTTCCAGTAAGCTGCAAATGTCTGCAACAATCTGGCATGATAGTCTGAGCCTCCTTTGGCACTGCTACTCAGTCATGTTGAGACGCTCATCCTCTGCCTGTATACTCTGTGTTTAGGGTATCACCTCCGGCGTGGTGCAGCCCTGCGCTGATACCCTCTGTCCTGTGGAGCATCAAGTCATTGAGGAGAAGGTTGGTGGTGTTGTTGTTGTTGCTGTTGCTGGTGTGCCTGCTGCTGCTGGTGTTGGGGCTCATCCTGGTCTGATTCTGAGGACCAAGGTGAGACAGTATAAACGGCACCTATGCTGATGTAATAGATGGCAGGTCAAGTCTGTCACCAATCTGTCAATGGTGTGATAGGTAATAGCAATGAGGTGAGAGTGTTTCCAAATTTGCAGAAAAGACTTACAAACTGTAGACACCTAAATATTTGCTCAAAATGCACTCAGCAAGAGCCTTTCCCTTAGATAGGTAAGCAGGTATCAGGTGGAAGTATTTATTGTGCTTTCCATGTTCTGCAGTAATGACCTCGATCAACGGCCACTGAACTTCCGCCTCAGCTTGACAAACTTGGTTCCTGAGCTGTGTGATTCCTGTGGTCATGCAGTGAAATTCAAAAAGTCTGGTTAAAAGCACCGTTAAGGGTCTGACAACAAGGTATTAATGAGGTAAATTAGGTCGCCTGCCTCTGCCGTTCGGGTCCGTGCCGCGCTGGCAAACATGCCCGAATTAAAGGCGTGGATGATGGCGCCTTCCTGACCCGCTCCCATTTATTGTGCATTTTACTCCCGACCTGCCTCCAATCCCGCACGCATGGCAGCATGAAAATTCTGGCCAAGGTGATTCTCACTGGAAGTTATTGGGGGTGATTTTCTTTGCCATTTCTGGCGCACTTACTGTACTGCAATGGCATTGGTAACTTTTCTTTGCGAGGAACGTCAACTGGAAGCCATTTCCACCTGACTTCCACTTTTAGGCGCCATCCCCCGACTTTCCTCATGCTCCTGCAGGTTTGCCGCTGAGCTCTGTCGCGTATGTCAAGGTGAGAGCCAGTGGTGAAGCACCTCCCAGTTTCTAGGGTTGGGCTGCTGCTGCACTGGGAGAAGTCAGTCACAGTTCTGCGAAACGCAGCAGCAGTCAGGATGAGCTGTTCAGGCCGGAGGTGAGAATTTTCTGAAACAGCTGGAGAGCTTTAAATTCAGATTTCTGCAAGTGGGAAACGACTGTTAGAGCAGAGGTTCTTTTTTGCCATTCCGCCTATAGAACTCTGCATTTGCTACTGACTGTTTCTCATAAGCTCGGACCTCCGCCAGATCTTTGGGCTGTTAAGATATTAGTCATGAGCAACAAGAGACCAGTAGAGTGCAAAATGCCAGGACAGCATAGAGTTTGAGCTCAGTGGAACTGCAGCCTTAAAGGGAATCAAGCCTGAGGTGCAATTGGCCTGAGATTATACTTCACAGGTTTAATCAAAAAGTTTTGGAAAATAATTTAGCTATCCTGTGATGTGTGGTGCCTGCAGGATGTGGGAGGTCTTTGATGCTTCATGTGCCTGAGATAACCACAGGTGCAGGAAGCGTCGCTAACTGCTTTGCCTCAAACTCATCTCTGAGCTTGCGGATCATCTGGGGAAATGCCATCATATATGGGAGGCCAAAAGGTTTTTGGAATTCACGTTTCCAGGAGATAGTCAGTGCAGGCAGAGTGAGTTTGTATGAAGGGATGTGCTTGACTGTCCATCAGGAGAGGAAGAGGAGACAAGACACTGTGCAAAGATCCCCTGTGAGTATTGAATTGATAAGATTCAGTAATGAATATATGTGACAATGTCAAACAACGTGAAGGAGGGCAAAAATAACAGTACTTTGGCACCGTGGAGCATGTGCTTGCCTAAGAGGCAAAGTGAAGTTCAGAAAGGTATCAGGAAGAGGGGATTCTGTAGGCAGATAATAGCCACACCCAAGAGTTCTGAATAATCTATTGCCTCCCAAGTACCAGGGTGGGAGATATCATGGAGTACATTTTGGAGCAGGAAGAGATGCAGCCAGAAGTCTTGGTTCATATTTGGATATAAGGGTAAACAGAATTGAGATAAGAAAAAGAGAGTTTAAGGAATTCGGAGAGATTAAAGTAGCAGGATCTTTAAGGTAGTAATCTCGCGATTACTCCCAGTGCCACCTGGTAGTCAGTACAGGAATAGTTAGACAAAAAAAGGTAAATGTGTGGCTGAGGAGATGTTGTAGAAGGCAAATGGGAAACTTTTGGGTCAGGCACTGAATGGGCATGATATCGATGATGTGCCTGCGACAGAGTACAATGTGGTAGTCGGAAGGCCCGAACTACTTTGGGTTCATGCCTGGTTGGCATCTTGTCGGCAAACTGCAGATGCCAATCTGGTGCCCTGCCGCAGCTTGCTGGCCTGGGTAAGGAGGAAAATCAGCCAGCTACTGCAGCTTGCCAGCTGATGGAACGGATGTTGGGGGGTGGGCAAGAAGGCAAGAACAGGCCTTGCAGCAGGCCAGAAGATTTTTGTGGGGTACAGTAGCTAGTGTTGCTGGAGGGTGGGGGGGGGAGGATTTAAACGAATATGACATGGGGAACGGGAAAAAAAAAAAAAATGAGGAAATAGACAAAAGAAAAAGAGGCAACGTGTGCAGGAAAGCAAAAAACAATCAGAAAAGTATTTTTAAAAAATAGTTCAGAAGGAGGAGGAATGAAAAAGAATAAGATTATCAAAAAAAATTGAGTCAGCATTGAGTGGCGAGTCAGTGAATGCATAAAGCATTCGAAACAAAATTGGAGAGTTAGGGGGCGATTTTGCCAGCCCTGGTGAGGCGGGTATGGAGGCGGGACTGAAACCCGACAAGTGGGAGTCCCGCCTCCAAAAGCTCCCCATTGGCAAAATCACCCCCTCAGAAGCATTAACAACCACATAGGGGTATTAATTAGTTTCTATGACAGACAGTAGCTTAGGTTTGGACAGGACTGGGAAGTTAATATTTCTGCTGATGATATTTTCTAGAGAGATAGGGGGAATTTTAACCCCAAAAAACGGGTGGGTTGGGGTCGGGTGAAAGGTTAAAGAGATAAAAATCTGAATCCCAACCCCAACCCACCTCCAACCCGCACACTTCCGGATTTAACGGAGGCGGGACAGGGGGGCGGGCAGCCAACCCGCTCCCAGGAGTCGGGTTTGCACTATAAATATTATAAAGAGGCTCCGTGCCTCGTGGTGATCCACCATTTTAAATTTAACTCTGGCTGGTCGGGTTTCCTGGGCCTTGGGGAACCCACCAGCTAAAGGAAGGTGAGGACTGCCGGATACAGGAGGTAAGTGCCTTTCCACTTACCTGCAAGATTCAGCGTCCCTGCCTTGCCAACCCTCCGTGATCGGACACCTCCCCGACCCTGCCGATCTCCCGTCGAGGTCTCTGATCTGCCACCCAAGGTTTCCAATCTCCAATCCCCCAGCCTCCCGGCCTCCGATCCCCGGCCCCCAATCAATGCCACCACAATGCCCCCCCTCTGGCCTAAGGCCACCGATCCCCCTCTGGCCTTCTGGCTTCCACCCTCCGGCCCCCGAAATAATAAAGTTATTTACATAGCAAGAAAGAGGAGAAAGGGAGCCTGTGGCTGCTTTTCCCACTCCCTGTTGTGTCAGTTAATGTTAGATTGGAGCTGTGTACTTAAGATCACACACTGCAAGATGAATATGTCCACTCGGAAGAGAAACAAGGCTGGCTACATTTTATGCAAAGCTGTTTCAATCAAAAACGTTTTTGCTTTACATAATTGGGGAGTTATCCCCAGTGTCCTGGCCAATATTTATCCCTTAAACAACATCACTAAAAAACAGATTATCTGATCATTATCACATTGCTTTTTGTGGGAGCTTGCTGCGCGCAGATTGACTGCCACGTTTTCCACATTACAACAGTGGCTACACTTCAAAAGTACTTCATTAGCTGTAAAGTGCTTTTGGATGTCCGGTGGTTGTGAAAGATGCTATATAAATGCAAGTCTTTCTTTCTTTCTAATAACTTGTAATATGTGTGCCATACTTTGCACCCTCCGGCCCCTGATCCCCTTTTGGCCTCCCCCCTCCAGTCCCCCAATCCCCCTCCAGCCTCTGATTTCCCCCCCCCCCCCCATCCCAATCACTCCCTCTCTCCTCTCTGTGGCCTGGTGCCGCAGGCCTACCCACCTGACAGTCAACCAGCCGCTCCATCTGGCTAGCTGCGGGCTGGAATCAGTGCTTTGAAATGCAAATCAGGCCCTGCTGTTAAAATCGACAGGGCCTGTGGGAAACCAGCACTGCCCCTCCCCCCTCCCCTGCTCCCTACCTGCCACCAAATTAAAATTCCGGCCATAGAGAGGAAAAAAGAGGTTGAGATAGGAGTATTAACAAAGGATTCTATCAAAGTGCTAAATTTTAAGGACACTCTAGGGGGTTGAGTTAAAACAGGATTCATAAGGACAGAGTTCAGGAATAGAAAGTCTCTGAGCACGAGAGGATCTCTAACTGTACCTATGAATTAAACAAAAGCTTCATTACCTGAATGCAGCCACAATAAAAAAAGAGTTTGCATTTATATAGCATCTCGTCATATCTTCAGGATGTTTCAAAGTGCTTCACAGCAAATGAATTACTTTTTAAGTGTAGCCACTGTTGCAATGCATGCTAACTTTGCACCAATCTGTACACAGCCTGGTTTCTCAAATAAAAAAATAAGATGAACGATCAATTAATCTGTTTGTGGTGGCATTGATTGAGGGATGAATCTTGGCCAGGACACTGGGAGAACACCCTACTCTTGTAGTTTCACAGAATCTTTTACATCCACTGGTACATACAGGCTTTGTGCCTCATCCAGCAATGCCGTAATTCCGCTACACTTCATTGAACTACCAGCCGAGATAACGTGCTCAATTCCTGGAGCAGGGCTTGAAAGCACAACCTTCTGACTCAGAGGCAAAAGTGCTACAGCTGAGCTCAGTGACATTCAAAGTAGTAAAATAATTCCAATTTGGCAGATTCGGGAATTGACTGAGTGAAATCTAGGCTTGGAAAAGTTGAAATAAAAATAAAAAATAAGACTGCAAATGCTAGAAATCTGCAACAGAAACAGAAAATGCTGGAAAGATGCAGCAGTCAGTGCCCACCTATAAAGACAAAAGACAGGCTAATGGTTTGGGTTGACCCAGAAACAAAATTAAAACTTGAAAGATAGAAGGCTCCTTACAACGGTTGAAAAAAAAAGGTGGGGTGGGTTGGCGGGGGGTGGGGGAGTCTAGAACTAGGGGTCACAGTCTCAGAATAAGGGGTCGATCATTTAGGGCTGAGGTGAGGAGAAATTTCTTCACTCAGAGGGTGGTGAATCTTTGGAATTCTCTACCCCAGAGGGCTGTGGAGGCTCAGTGTTTGAGTATATTCAAGACAGAGATCGATAGATTTTTGGATATTAAGGGAATCAAGAGATATGGGTATACTGCAGGAAAGTGGAGTTGATGTAGAAGATCAGCCATGATCTTACTAAATGGCGGAGCAGGCTCGAGGGGCCGAAAGGCCTACTCCTGCTACTATTTCTTATGTATGTTCTTATATAACCCTTCATCAAAACTGAAAACTGAAAGATAAGCAAGTCCCTTTATAGGGCTGAAAAATAAAAGAGATGGGGTTCATTTTACCTTGTTGGCCTCTACTGTGCCTCATTGGATATATGCAATAAATGATAAAACTTTAAAAGGTGTATAGGCGCAGATAGACTTGGGGGTCACAAGTCTTTAAACATGGGAGGACAAGTTGATAAAGCAGTAACAAGAAAGCATATGGAATCCTATGGGGCGATTTTGCCAGCCCTGGGGAGGCGGGACTGCTGGGAAAATGGCCGTCCTGCGCCGGGTCCCGTCTCCTTGGAGGCAGGAAGGGATTAAAGCTTATTAACTGCCTGTTAACAGAAGATAGGATTATCCCCTTTTTGCCCTCACAAGTGCGGGCTTCCCGAAGGCTCCGAAACCCGCCAGCTCAGCGAGGCGAGTACTGGGTCTGCGGGGGTCGGGGGGGGGGCGGGTGCAAAAGTGTGCTGTGAAGGTAAGTGATGGGTGCAAGTGTGGAGAGGTGAGTATCTGAGGTAAGTGCAAAGTGCTATTAAAAATGTACTTACCTTTGTTTCTTCCTGCAGGCTTCAGTCGGTGGGTATGCGGAGAGTCTCACACCTCCGCTTTGGGGATGACAGATGGCCGTTGCATTCTCAGATGCAACAACCATCTCATTTCTGTAAAAGAAAGAGGTTTGATGAGGTCTTGAATTCAAGACCTCATCAAACTACAGAGAATGTCACTGTTTGACAGCTTCACAGAGCTGTCAAACGATGACAATTCATCTGACAAAAATTTTTGACAGATGAAATGTCATACGTTGACATTCTCTGCAACCGGCTTTCCCTTAATTGACCTGCTTAGCCCGCTGGGCGGGCTTAACAAGGTCAATCAAGGGAAAATAGCGTGGGTTGGCCAGAAGTTGTTGGAGGCGGGACTGAAACACGACATGTGGGAGTCCCGCCTCCAAAAGCTTCCCATTGGCAAAATCACCCCCAAGTGCTTTGTACAGCTCAGGAGCTAACTTAGTATCAGCTGTGGCTCAGTTGGTAGCACATTCACTTATGAGTTAGATGGCTGTGGGTTCAAGTCCCACTCCAATGGAACTTTAGCACATAAATCTAGGCTGACACTCCAGTGCAGTACTAGAGGAAGCACTGCACTGTCAAAAGTGCTATCTTTCAGATGAGATGTTAAACTGAGGCCCAGTCTGCTCTCTGAGGTAGACGTAAAAGATCCCATGGCACTATTTTGAAGAAGAGTAGGGGAGTTATCCCTGGTGTCCTAGTCAATATTTATTCCCCAATCAACATAACAAAAAAACAGATTATCTGGTCATTATCACATTGCTGTTTGTCGGAGTATGCTCTGAGCAAATTGGATGTCGCGTTTCCCACATTACAACGGTGACTACACTTCAAAAGTACTTCATTGGTTGTAAAGCGCTTTGAGATGTCCGGTGGTTGTGAAAGGTGTTATATAAATGTAAGTCTTTCCTAACAAACTGTATTGCTCATATATGAGTGGGATTTTCACCAGGTGCTGACCCAGTGTAATGGTCGGAAAGTGATGCAGAAGGATGTCACTTTGGTTTCATTATAATGGCCCAAAAATTAGTCTCACTACGCGAGAGTACGCACTGTGTACTCTCGCGTATTCTGTCTCCAATTGCCGGTTTTCTGCATGCACTGCGCATGCGCTGAAAACTGGCACTTGGTGATTTCAAAAGGGGGCGGTTCCTAAGTAAACCACGTGCGCGCTACAGGCTGCGCGCACGCAGCGCACTTAGTGCTTTGAACGCGCAGGTAAGCATGGAAGATTTTGCACATAAAGAAAGGAGGCGTAAGACCCTCTTTTAACAAGGTAAGTAGTTAATTAAGTATTATTTTGAATTTTTTTCAACAGGTATATCTTTTTTAGAGACTTTAAAGAAAGGTAAGTTTATTTTTATAACTTTTAAAAAGATTTTAAATTTTTTCAAAAGTTTAATTTTTTGTTTAAAGTGATTAGTTTATTTAACTATACTTATTTTATTAATGTGATGGTTTTTTTTTTAAATTTAATTGAGGTTTAGCTGTTGTTTTGGGGGGGTATAGTATTCATAGCTTTCACAGCCCTTGCTATGAAAACTATGAATGAAAGATGGTGTGCTGCCATTGGCTCTAACTGAATCACGTGATCCCACAGCTCGCACGAATTAACTGCGTCTGTGGGATGCGCACACACTGCACAGCTGCAGCCTTGAAACTCAAGTTCGTGCGAGCTCGGAAGGAAAAGGCAGGCGCGCAGTGAGATATCGCGGGGAAGCCTTACCCCCGCAGGAAGGCTCCGTCTTTAATTTCTGGGCCAATATTATTATAGAGCACCTTTCTGCTTTCTGAGCCCTGCTGGAAATGTGCGTCATGCACAAAAGGAGTAGAAACCAGTGCTGGGATTTTCCCGTTTCCCACCCGCATGGTTAGGGGGGGGGGGGGGTGTGACCCAGTAGATAGCGGAAAACCCGGAGTTCTGGGTTTCCCCGCATGCTGTCAGCTTGCGTGTGACGTAATGGGTGGGTTCCCCTCCCGGAAGTCAGCCTGATTGACAGTCGGGCGGGAAACGCAGGCTGGACACCGCAACAACAGGTAAGTGCTGGGTCCAGGTGAGGTGGTGGTGGGGGGGGGGTTTCCAAGCCCGGGGGGTGAGTCCATGCCCGTGGGGGGGGAGGCAAGCCTGGGGTGGGGGTCCAATCCACGACCCCGGGGGGGTGCGGGCTGCTGGTGGGGGAACTTGGGGGGCCGGGAGGAAGCACTCCTGCTCCTCCAGGCCCAGAAGGATTGTTCCCCGAGGCTATGGCCGCCTCGTTGCAGCTGCCAGGAATCCCGAGCCCTGGGATTCCCAGTCGCCTGCAGTAAACCTGCAAAGCAGGTTAAAGTAGAGACTTCAGGCCTCATTATCATATTTAAATTACCAACCCGCCTCCTGGCAGCAGGTTGGCTGCCCATCCCCCCGTCCCGCCTGATTAAAAGGTGAAAGTGGGCAGGGTCGGGTTTTAAATTATTACAACGTTCACTTCCCCCCCTGCCTCCAACGCACCCGTTTTTTTTCCTGTGAAAATTCCCCCCCCAGGTCTCTGACCATTTTTCTGTGTTATTATGCACAGTGAACTTACACACATGGGCCATTTTAATGACACAAAAATCATCCCTATTATGTTAAAAACCATAGTTCCAATACTAAGTGCTCCATTTAGTGAAAAATCAAGAAGGTGGCTCACAGGATTTTCGAAACATTATTTGGAGCAACTTTCATTGGTTCCCTATCTGCTCCTTGCTATTGATACTTGTCTGCTGACTGCTCATTTGAACTTTACGATTGGCACTTTGTGAACCTGGTTGCTTCTTGCTCATTGGTACATTTCTGACCACCTCAGTTGTGAATTTCAATTATTTTATGAATCTCAAATTTAAGCCGATTGAGCACCAGTGTGATGCTTTCGTTGCATAGCCAATGTGACACCTGAGATTAGTGACATAGGCGCACATGAGATGCATGTAGTTTATGGTGATTCAGAGGGTATGCTGAAGTCTTACATCTGAAGTGTGCCGAAAGTGCAGCAGGAAGTAAATGTGATACTGACAGAAAGTACCAGCTAAATGCAAGATGGTTAGTATATTACAGTTCTAGAAATATGTTGCTAATATCATAATAATGTGTTACAGTAACAAAATTACTGCTGTCATCTCAGCAGTATTATTATAATTGAATCTTAGGTTATTCACAATGGGCAAGGTTAATTGGCCAGCCCAGGTGGTACAGAATTCCTTGTGGATGTTGGATGCTTTCAAGGTTAAAATTTTAAACAGTTCATCCTCATCTGTTGACATATTGTAACATTTGCAATATACAAATGGGAGCAGAAAAAAGTTGGGAAATAATTGCTTAAAAACTCAAAGAAAATGGCAAACATTTCCTAAAACAATTTTGATCATTCAAGTAAAGAAGTTCCATCTCAGATGTTCATGCTGCATTACAGATGTTAAGCCAGGCATATTGGGGTCAATTTTCTCGTGGTTTGTGCCCAGGAAGCACATTCCCCAGACGCAAAGCACTGAAACTAGTGTGTATATCCATTATGTTGCCCTGGGGGAGGGTGGGGGCAGTAGGAATAACGGTGAGTCTATTTATCGACTAAATCAGACAGCAACTTCCGGCGTTCACACATCCGCATTAAAATGCGGAAATCAGGAAGTTGTTGTCCTAATTGCCCTGCTCCTCCACAAGCTTCGCTACACTGGTACCTCGCCGAGAGATTCGGCATTCAAACACATGAAGGGTGTGAAGTTGTGATACTTACCCACTAGGTACACACAAAACATGCCAGAAAAAGTTAGGCCTGGTCCACTCAAGTGTAAGTAACTTTTTAATGGCCTGGTAAGTATTAATTACCACCAAACAACCTCTCAAGCACTGAAAATTTACTTTTACAAGTGTACAGTCTCATTCCTTCAAATTTTAATTATTGTTGGTGATTTAAGAAAAAGAAAAAGCAAAAATAATATTTTTTTACATTTTCTTTCTGTCTCTTTTATCTCACGCTATTAATCCAATCTTTCTTTCTCTTAATTTTGCTTTCTGAGCGGCAGGAGACAGAGAGTAGCGATAATGGGCAGGTATGCTAATTGGCAGGATGTGATGAGTGGCGTCCCACAGAGATCTGTGTTGGGGCCTCAACTATTCACCATATGTATTAACGACTTAGATGATGGAATAGAGAGCCACATATCCATGTTTTCTGGTGACATTAAGATAGGCGGCATTGTAAGCAGTGTAGAAGGAAGCATAACATTACAAAGGGATATTAATAGATTAAGTGAATGGGAAAAACTGTGGCAAATGGATTTCAGTATAGGTAAGTGTGAGGTTATCCACTTTGGACCTAAAACGGATAGATCAGAGCACTTTCTAAATGGTAAAAAGTTAGAAACAATGGAACTCCAAGGAGACTTGAGGGACCATGTACATAGATTATTAAAAAGTCATAGACAGGTACAGAAAATAATCAAAAAGACTAATGGAATGTTGGCCTTTATATCTAAAGGACTAGAATACAAGGGGGTCAAAGTTATGCTGCAGCTATACAAAGCTCTAGTTAGACCACACCTGGAGTACTGTGAGCAGTTCTGGGCACCAAAGCTTAGGATGGTTATATTGGCCTTGGAGGGAGTGCAGCATAGATTTATCAGAATGATAGCTGGACTCCAAGGGTTAAATTACGAGGAAAGATTACACAAACTGGGGTTGTATTCCCTGGAATTTAGAAGGTTAAGGGGTAATTTGATTAAAGTTTTCAAGATATTAAGGGGAACCAGGGGAGATAGCCTAAAAGTTAGAGCCGTGCCATTCAGGAATGAAGTTGGGAAACACTTCTACACTCAAAGGATGGTAGAAGTTTGGAACTCTCTTCCGCAAATGGCAGTTGATGATAGGTCAATTGTTAATCTTAAACATGAGATTGATACATTTTTGTTAACCAAAGGTATTAAGAGATATTGGGAAAAGGCAGATATATAGGCCGCGATTTTCCCGACCTCGGCGGGTCCGGTGCGGCCGAGGTCGGTGGTGGGTCCCGACCTCGTTGCTGGGTCCAGCCAGCTCTGTGAAATGATTTTACAATGATTGTGCTTGTTAAGTCCGTCCAGCCGTTTCCCGGACAATTGAAGGAAGCCGGTCTGATGATGTCATTCGATGACGCGTCATCAGCCTGTTTCCTTAAAGGGACCATGCGCAAAATGATTTTGACAGTTGTGCTGTCAGTGTTCTACAGCATTGAGGTGCTGTAAACACGGACAAGTACTGCGCAAAGGTGCACGGTTGCACCCAGGCGCTCCCATGACTCCCTCCAGTATGCTTATGGAGGGAGTCACAACACGCAGGGAGGTCCTCTTCCCTTCCAATGGGCGGAAGACACCTCCCCAGGAGACCAACGCAGCCTGGTTGCACATTGCAGAGGAGGACACAAGCAGGGATGTCGTCAGGATGACCTGGCTGCAGTGCTGCAAACCTTTCAATGATCTCAGTTGATCAAGAAACGTTACTGCAAAGCCATACTCAACCTCATCCTGCTGTGCCTCTCATCACATCCCCATCACTCTACCTTCCCTACCCTACTCCTGCATTCCTTACTCACACCAACTTATCTTGCACCTCCACCCATCCCTCTCTCTCTATCTACATTATCACTTCCCCATCTCACTAGCCACCCCTCACACTCACCCTCATCCTAGTCCAATCATACCAACTGACAACACACAAGCGTAGGCACTTGGGTGTTTTAGCCAATGTTCATGTAAAGTTTCTGTTAATAATCTGTCAAACATTGAAACCTTTATTTTCAACACTTTGCATTCTTAGACAGATTTGTGTGCACCTTTGGAAGTGTCTTAGTGAGTTGCAGTGAATAGTGAGACATAACGATACCACCCGCAATGGTGATGAGTGTGAAAGGAATGGCTTGGACATTATAGGGATGCTTTATCGTGTTGGTGTGGGATGGTGCCAACCTGGTGTATCATGTGACAGCCAGGGTGTACAGTGTCAAGTGAAGTAAATCTGGCCATGGTGAGGCCATCCCTGGCCTCCCAGGCAGCAATGTGGTCGAGTGCTGATGCCCTGTGTTCTGTACAGCATCAGTTGATTGCGGAGAAGGTTGGTGTTGTTGGTGCTGCTGGTGTGCCTGGTGCTGCTGGTGTTGGGGCTGATCGTGGTGGGATTCTGAGGACCAAGGTGAGATAGTTTCAAGGGCACCAATGTTGATGTAATAGATGGCAGGTGAAGTTCAGATGACAGAAGCGATCTGTCAATGGTGAGAGAGGTTGTTCCAATGAGGTGACACTGGATAGAGAGTTTACTCTGAACACTTGCAACTTGCATAAGGCACAATCTGTCTTCCAAATGCAGTAAGCAATAGCTTCTGAGCTTGGAAAGTGAACAGCTCTGAGATGGGAGCTTTTATAGCACATTTGCAGCTGTCAAGTAAAGAGATCATTTCATTGTAACACAACTCCCGACCTGCTTACCTGACATGATCCCCAAGCAGCGTGAACCCCATGTGCAACCATGTAAAATTTAAAGGTGAGCTCAAAATATTTTTTAAGTGGCTCTTAACAAGGTCATAATGACCTAAATTGCCTCCCCCGCTGCTGCGTGCCAGGTCTGTTCAGCATTGACAGACCTGACATCTGAGAAAGTCTTGTGGCGGCGGGTTGTCAGCGGGTTCCCGACCTGCTGTCAGGAAAAAAAAATTCCCACCCAACCTGCCATCCCCCGAAAAATTCCCCCCATAGAGTTCGTCAGCCATGATCTCATTGAATGCTGGAACAGGCTCGAGGGGCTAGATGGCCTACTCCTGTTGCTATGTTCCTATTTCACATTGAATTAAATACTCGAACTTAAACTTCCCAGTTTAAACTCTGCAGGCAGAAATTGGCTAACCCCAGAAACATGCGCAGGGATCGCAGTATGCGATTAACTCAAGCCCGTTCATGCCATTGCAGGCAGCACGTTAAATTCGTGCTGCCTGCTGCTTTACATGATTGCTGCGTGCAGCTAGTGCTGTTCATTGGCTGCATGCATCAGCAGCGGGCTGCCAGCCTACACCTCTTAAAGCGGAGGAGCATTATGGCTGCAAGAAGTGGTGGGAGTCCATTGAAAACTGAATCTGTGGTCTGATACTTTGAGCAATGGCTGAACATGACCGAGAGAGCAAGCACCAAGGTTTTTAGACACTGCACTGCAGGTCTTGGTGGGAGAGGTGGAAAGAAAGAGAGATGTCCTGTATCCACAAGGGAGCAGGAGGCCCACAAGGCAGATGCTCAGGAGGCAGTGGGAAGAAGTAACGGCGGAGGTCAATGCCAGGGGTTTGCTCCAAGAACATGGATGCAGTGCAGGAAGAAGTTTAATGGTCTCAAGGTGAGTGTGTTCATCTTCAAATGGTATATCCTACAAAATGCACCACTAGCCTCATCCATTGCTCAATTCACTGCACCCCATCAACCACCTACCAAAAATCTCTATCAATCAGTACTCAACCCTTCAATTTATATACTTTACTTCACCCTAACACACTTACCACTGTTGCAAGCCTCGCACCCACAACTCACACAAACTGACAGCTATTCTACCATGACAGCCACATCACCCAAACATTTTGCAGGACACTCACTGACACACTTCCCTCTTCCTTGCAGGAGAAGCTGGCGTATAACAGGTGGCAGCAGCAAAGAACTGAAGAGGACAAGCGCGTCTACATGTTTTAACCTCATTGAAGAAGACAGTGCTAGCCATCATGGAATAGGCATCGCTGATGCCGTGGCCACTGACGGGGCTGAAGCGATCGATGATGAAGGTATCAGAATACTGCGGTGGAGCTCAGACTGCTGCCTTTCAAGCTGAGACTGCTGCCATCATAGTTCCGGATACCACTGTTCAAAGGGGCTTCCAGGGCGTCACAGCAGCCCATCAATCTGTTCTCCAACAGCTGAGGTGCCACCCTGGGAGAGTTGCACTAGCTCCATGGAGCACGAACCTGCTCTCTCATGATGACAGCATTCGTGCTCCCACCTACTCCACCCAGTGCCATTGCTGTTGCCTGTCAGCTAGCCAGCCTAGACTCCTGCAGCCCAGGCTGAAATTGTGCAGTCTGAAGCTGGGCCTTCTAGGCCCTGAGCTGCTTAAGGTCACTCTCCAAGTCCATCTGCAGTCTCATCATATGGAGTCAGCAGCCTTCCACCACCCATGCTGCAGTCACTGGGGAAGCACCTCGTAGGAGCACTAGAAGAGGTGCACATGGAGGACAAGCACTAAGGGAAGGTACAAAGGTGATTAGTTTATTTTTGAATGCATTACGTCATGATTGAATTTATAAATTTGGATTGGATATGCATTTTCTGGTGAGGTTTATTTTTTGTTGTCAGAAAGAGGACAATGTGATGCTCAGTGATGCAGAAAAGGTAAAGAGCGTGGAACTGTTGGTGAAATGGGAGGTGTGGTTGAGGTTACTGGTATCGCTCATTATTTGATCATGTAGAGCCTAGGCAGAAGTGAGCTGTCTATGTTGTAACCTCCCTTCCTCTTCCTGTTCCTCCACTTCCTGCTGCATTTTCTCCTGCTCCAGTTCCTCCTCCTCCTCCTCCTCCTCTTCTCCACACTTCTGTTCCCCAGCTTCTCTCCTAATAGGTGGTGGCAAGTGCTGTTCCCTCATAATGGCCAGGTTGTGCAGTATGCAGCATACTACCACAAATCTTGACACCTGCTCAGCTGCATACTGCAGGGCTCCTCCAGAGCGGTCCAAACAGTGGAAGCGTTGCTTGAGGATGCCGATGGTGTGCTCTATAATGTTTCTTGTGGCAGCATGGCTCTCATTGTAGGCACACTGTGCATGTTTGTGTGGGTTCCGGACCGGAGTCATGAGCCATGTCATGAGTGGATAATCCTTGTCGCCCAGTAGCCAGCCTTTGACTTGCCATGGTGGGTCAAATACAGGTGGAACAGAGGACTACCGCAGAATAAAGGAATCATGACTGCTGCCAGGATAATGGGCATTCACCTGCATGTGGCGCTGCCTATGGTGGCACACCAGCTGCACATTCAGGGAGTGGAATCCCTTTTGGTTTATGAAAATGGCCGAGTTGGCATGAGACGCACGCAGGGCAATTATGTGTGCAGTCAATGGAATCCTGCATCGGGGGGAAGCTTGCAACCTGTGCAAACCCTTGTGCTCACTCCATCTACTTGTCTCTGGCAAGAGGGAATGAGTTGAAGCTGCCTCTCTTTGTATGGTGAGCCTCAGTGAGGTCCCTTATGCAGCACTGTATTGCAAACTGTGAGATGTTGCTCATATCTCCAGCAGCAGTCTGGAAGCAGCCAGATGCATAAAAGTTAAAAGCCACAGTCACCTTGACAGCCACAAGCAATGTGGTCCTTGCTCTGCTTTGAGGTTGTAGTTGTGGTTGAAGCAGTTGGCAGATTTCAGTCACGACCTCTTTCGTGAAACAAAGACATCTCAAGCATTGTTCCTCACTGAGGTTGAGGTGAGAGAATTGCTCCATAAAGACCCTGGGCGGATATGGCCTCCTGCTGAGAGCCCTTCTCCCCGTCCTCCTCCTCCATCTTCTAGCAGCTTGTCTTGCTCTATGTTGTCTCTCTTCATTCTCCCCGACATGCTCAATTCCAAGAGGAAGACCTACCAGGCCACACATGTCTGGAAGCAACTTGCTTCAGCACAAACTTTTAAATGAACAAAAAATATTCAGCAGCAGCCAGACCACTCCCTGTAGACTATTGAAACTTTAGGCAAGTATAGGAAAGCTACAAAAACACATACAATTGCACCAGCAGCCAGAAGAAATAATCCAGCAACTAACCTTTAAGTAGTTCATGATCCCTTTAAGTGGGGGATCCTTCAGTTCATTTAACTCATGTTCAGCTGTGTAAGGTTAAGAGAGGGCATAGGCTAGAACGTGGCATTTCAAAAATGGCAGCACTGGCATCAACTCAGCATTGCACATTGATTGACGTCATAATCTGCCCGCTCTGCATGCTGCCGGCAGTCGTTAGGTGCATGCGCGCAAATCCCTTTACCAAGATGGCGTCCGGCACACTTGTCATGCATCTCGTATGCCATTTTCACATGTTAGGAGGCCGCACAGCGTCTACAAAATGGGTGCTAAAGAGCCCAATTTCTCTCCCTGCATGTCTCAGTGAGGATTCTTCAATCACACAGGTACTAGATTCCCTGTAGAGGGTGCCGCACCGATATTACTCTCTAATTACTGTAATTTGCCACTTAAAAAGCCCATTAAAAGTCTGTGGGCAGCTGTAAATGTAATGAACAGCGCGCGCCATTCGTTCACCACTGACCGCAAAATCCGGGCCCATGTGATGCACACCCTGAGCCATCAAGGTCTCTGGTAATTACAGGAAACTCTCGTTTAACCAGCACCTAAATATCCGGAATTCTCTATTAACTAGCAAAATTCATACTCTGAAAACAACACCACAATAACCGGAAATGTTGCCGAGTCCGAGTCCCAGTGGCTGAGTTAGTCAGTGGGGGTAGTTCTCCAAACTGCCACTGCTCGGCTTCTTGGCGCTGTCGGAAGTCTGAACACCTCAATAACAGGAGTCTGACTCTCCCGCGCTGCCGGTCGTCTCTTCTGATCCGCCATTTTGCTGTGTGTCTCTCCATCTTTATCGTGAATTATCTCCCCCATCTTGCATTATGGAATTCCCAAAAGTTGGTCCAAGCAAAAGGAAGAGAGTGGTGTTAACTTTAAAACAGAAAATCGAGATATGCCAACGACTAGAAAGGGGAGAGAAGCGTATCAACATTATGAATGAATTCAAAATTGGTTCGTCAACAATCTACGACATCAAATCACAGAAGGTTAAGCTGCCCAAGTTTTATTCAAACTCGGAGACATCTAAGAGTGTAGAGAAACGGCGTACGCTTCGTAAGCCTAAGCTTGAAGAGCTGGATACCGTGCTTTATGAGTGGTTTTCTCTTAAGCGTTCAGAGGGTGTTCCACTTTCCGGACCCATGCTAATCGAGAAAGCGAAGGATTTCTATGTAAAGATGGAGCTCACTGACAAGTGTGCTTTCTCCGAGGGATGGCTAACGTGCTTCAAGTTACGGCACGGGATACGACGACTCAATATTTCTGGGGAGAATAAATCAGCTGATCACGACGCCGCAGAAGAATACTGCGATTATTTCAATCGGATTGTGCAGCAACATGATTTGTCGCCAGCACAGATGTACAATGCCGATGAAACTGGCTTATTTTGGAGGTTTTTGCCAGAATCAACGCTTGCTGGGGCTAGTGAGGCTAATGCTTCAGGTTACAAGAAAAATAAAGATCATGTAACCGTGCTAACATGTGCAAACGCTGCTGGATCACACCGGGTTAAACTTCTTGTTATTGGGAAGTATAAAAATCCAGTGGATTTAAAAATGTGAGGCACTTACCTGTTGAGTACAAAGCTCAAAGAAATGCTTGGATGGATAAGGAAATCTTTTCGTATTGGTTCCATCATATTTTTGTTCCATCTGTGAGGGAACATTTCCGTAAAATAGGGAAACCTGAAGATAGCAAATGCATTTTATTGCTTGATAATTGTAGAGTCCATCCGCATAAATCCAAGTTGGTTTCGGGAAATATTTTCACCATTTATTTGCCACCAAATGTAACTTCTCTCATACAACCCATGGACCAGGGCGTTATCCAAAATCTCAAGTGTCATTACAAGAAAGACTTCCTACGTAAACTGATAAACCAAGATGACAATATTCACGCATTTCAGAAGGAATACAATCTTAAAGATGCCATCTTTAATGTTGCATGTTCCTGGAACTTGGTGAAAGGTCACACTTTGAGGCAAGCCTGGTGCAAATTGTGGCCTTCTGTAATGTTTGCTGAAGGTTCTTCTTCAGAGGAGGAATTTCATGGGTTCAATGTTCATCCCAAAAAGAGTACAATAATGGAAATGGCTGGCATGGTGAAAAATGTAGGCCCAGCAAACCCTCTATGTAACCTCAGTGAAAGTGATATTGAGCAGTGGGTTGATGCAGATGGAGAAGTTGCTGTTGTGCATATGCTAAGTGATGATGAAATAATTGAGACTGTTTTGAATCCAAAGAAAGAAAAGGAAAGTGAGATGGAAAGTGAAGAGGATGAGATTTCTGAAGAGAAGAAGATTTCTTGGTCTAAAGCTGCGGAAGGATTTTCTTTAATCCTCCAATTTGCTGAAAGCCAGCCTTGCTACTCTGCCCAAGAAGTTATGCAACTCCATATTCTGCATTCCACCTTTCTACAAAAAAGGCAAGAGACCACTAAACAAGCAGACATCCGGGACATGTTTAAGAAAGCTTCCAAAAGAGTTGAAGCAGTGGAAGTGCCTGAAGAATCTGTTGAAGTGCATAATCCTGATGACCCAGCTGGCATGGATATTCCTGATGAACCAGCTGACTTGGAATAAGTGTACAGTCAACTACAGTATACAATCGTTTATAAGTTTTGTTTTACTGTTAAGTAATTGAAGAGTTATGGATTACCCTCAACTGGCAGTACTGTACTTAATCAAGCATCTTCCACCATCCATTTAACACAACATTCTGTAGGTGAGTACCCAATTACTGTATACTGCACATTTCTTGATTTTTTAATTTTTGTTTGTTAAAAATAGCCTCGGTAGATAACCCTCTCCGTCATCCGGAATTTTTAATCAACCGGCACCATCCCGGTCCCGTCGGTGCCGGATACCAAAGAGTTTTCTGTATCATGTTTTAAAAAATTCAGAACCAGCATAAGAGTTTAAAAAAGTAGAAAAATAAGATTTTATCACTCACTTATAAATTAAAAACCCTGTCAAATAGGTAAGGTTATACTAAGCCCCATTAAAACATATTTAAAACAAATTCAAAAAATTAAATTATTGTTTAACATAAATGCCATTTTAATTAATTTTATATATGTAATGGTTTTTATTTATTTATTTCAGTGTGTTGGCGCATTTTTGCAGTCATCCCTATTCATACTTTTGACAGTTCTGTACATACGAAACTGTCAAAGGTATGAAGGGGGATTCCCTTCTTCCATTGGTTGGGCTGGCCCATGTGATCCCAGGGGCGCTTGCGAACCGCATGCGCCCCTGGGATACGTGGGCCTCTGCGCATTTCGAAGAGGAGAGGCCCAGGAGCGGAAGCCTCGGTATCTACGGGACCAACAGGTAGGCTTGTAGAATTTTTTCTGATCGGAGGCATCCGGCCACAGGAAGCCTCCGATCGGAAATTCAGGGCCATTGTTTTAATGGAAGGTTCTTACCTATTTTATTCTGCAGTCGGGGCTGACAAATAGTTTGCACATTAGGGTTGCCAGATGGCCCTACATCCCCACATTGCTAAATTAACTGATATGCTTTACATAACATGTGGAGAAATACCAGCGGCACACTAATCATGTATCCAGTGGGGTGACATCCCAACAAAAGGATGCCAGAGAGCAGCTTCAAGTGATGCTCATCAACTACTGTACACAAGAAGAAATTAAAAACTCAGTAAAATTGATATTTTTGGGGCTTATCTGACGGATTAGTGGGTAAATACACCACAAAAATTAGCCACTTGAGATAGATGCCAGAAGGTTGCTATTACCTGTGGAACTGTAACCCAGGCATGAGCCACTCCCTTCAGGAATTGGAGGAGCAAGGGAAGAAATTTGTAAAGAAAAATGTTTTCCGATGAAAGCAAACAAGTGCTTCTATGTGGAACGCAATTGATTTACTTCTTAATCCCTTCTCTGCTGCCAGTAAATCTGATAACTCTGCTTGACTGACTCGTGTGTACAGACATACAAAAGCACTTTGCAGATTACTTCTGTTTGTTATTTTTTAAACTTGCCCTGATTTATTTTTTGAAGGAGCGTTTGTATTTCCTTTCTCGGTACTTCAACTGAACCGGGGAAGCCCTGGGTTAATATCCGGCAAATCATCTTTTTAACGAATGATAATACCAGAGTGACGTCACCTCTGGCCAGATTCAGTCATCATATTCTTTATAATCGTGCTTGTTTTTTTGCGTAAAAATTGCACTTTTCTTCTTTTTCTCTTCAGTGTTCCTCACTTATCCAAAAAGAACAAAGCAAAGCAACGTTAAAAGTAACTTAAGTGCACATGCAGACATGCACTCTTGTAAATTAAAGGCAAATTACACTCCTGACTACATATTATATTATAACTTTTCCAGTTAGGATAATTATTAATTGTATATTATTTAACAATTTATTCAATTGAATGGTGATTACGAGGTGAATTGATAGTCTATAAATGATGATATAACACAATCATACAGTATATAGAACATGCCACATAGCTGCTGACAGTAGTGTATGTGTCACATGTGGGCTGTGTGTAAGTATTACACTGTTAGGAGACATGTGAGGGATCAGGTAGGAACAAAGTGGTATTTGATTTGCTAGAAAGAAGGACACCTGGGGATCAGGCCTATTTGCATTTTCATAGCAACGACTAATGCCATTCACGAATAACGCCTGTCATTGAATGCTTGCTGTGTGGGTTGTGGGATGTTGTGCTACTGCAGGGGTTTAAAGATCTGCAGCAGCATTTGAAAGGGAAGTGTAATTCTGTAGGAAGGCCTAGCAGGGCATCATAGTTCACTAATACCTCTGTAGAGATGCTCTCAGAAGAAGCACAACACAAGAGGGTGGCACTCAAGGGCCCCATCCGCAAAAGCAAATTGGGCAGAGTGCATGGGAGAAGCTGACATTGCATGTTGATGTTGTTTTAGCCACCCAGAGGATAGGGCTACAAGTGAAGAAAACATTCAGAGACCTTATCAGTTCAGATAAAGTTAGAATGCCCACCATTACTTTGTACTAACTGTGAGGGCCAGCATACATGCCACAAAGTGTTTCTTCCCTCTACGCTGTCTTACAGTCCATTGGATACTTACCATGTGTGCCCAACCTGCAGCAGGGCACACTTTCCAGGACCCCTTATAGAATAACGATATCACACGGTATTGTAAGCCAGTTATACTTGTTATTCTTCCCACAATCACAATCACATTATATTAGTGCTTCACCCCAAAAATCCTTGCATGTAGATGTAATCACACCCATGAAAGACGGCTGAATGGCCACTTGGGTCTCATTGTATGTGCTCCTGACAATTCTAACCTCTTAATTCTGCTTGCAAGCCAGGATCTCAGATAATACAAGAGACCAGATATAGCTTCAATTTATGAAGGAGAGGTCCATAATGTCAAGCCCTTGAGTACATTTGAAGATACCACTTTTCAGATCACTGGGGCAGAGGACATTAGAGGAGTGGAGGAGAGTAAATTTGCAGGCTTTCACTCAGCTCCGGGTTAGTTCCATATTTCTCATATAAAAACAGAAAATGCTGGAAATACTCAGCAGGTCAGGCAGCATCTGTGGAGAGAGAAACAGAGTTAACGTTTCAGGTTGATGAAGAAGGGTCATCGACATGAAACGTTAACTCTGTTTCTCTCTCCACAGATGCTGCTTGACCTGCTGAGTATTTCCAGCATTTTTTGTTTTTATTTCAGATTTCCAGCATCCACAGTATTTTGCTTTTGTATCCATATTTCTCATGTTCTTTCTTCTCACCCCACTGTGTGCACTCACTCACTGCTGCACAGGCATTCAATGCCCTGTGACACATCTATTAGCATGTCATCAATATTTTAAGTGGCGTCCCAAAAGAAAACCTCTTCAACCTCTAAAGATGTACTATAGGAAGCAGTGCTTGGTCCCAGTGGCTCAGAAGATGGGCCTGCATGGCTGCATCCATGCAGTTATGTCCCTGCAGTCTACTGTGGAGTTGGTGCCAACTCCAGGATGTCTGCAGCAGAGTCAACAGTGACAGAGGTCCTAAATTGCAAAGGAGTATCTCTTATTAAAACTCATATTGATGCTAAAGAGGTCTTGGGCTCCAATCGACAACAGGTTCTCTTATTGAATTTCAGCATGTTAATTAATTTGATGGAGCGAGCCATGAACAGGAATTTACAGACGTCAGTGCTGCACACACATTTGCTGCTGCTCCTCCTCCTCAAATGCTTTAAACTACCGAGAGTAGTGCACAGCACATTCCCAGCGAGCATCATTCATCTAAAGGTGTTAATAAATGATTACTAGTTTTGCACCCAAGAACAATTTTATTTTGTTTTCAAATTTATTTTTACATCAGTGGCATATTTCCGATTTATCTACTAGGGAATAAAAATTCTGCTGTACCACAAAGGGGCTGAGAGAACGCAATTTAGCATTATCCAATCCTGGTGTGTGGCAGGAGTACCTCAGAAGATATTTTACCCCTATTTGGGATGACAATGTAACAGAAAACATGGATATCCAGAGGACTATATATGAATGGCTCTGTAGCCTAGATTTTCTAATTGGTATTATTTTAAACGGAGTAATGCTGGCATTAAAATAACGCTGATCAGGAACTTTTAGCCTATTAGCTATTTTCCAACTTAGGTTTTCAGTGCAGTGTTAATTGCTTTTCATGTATTCTCTCGAATTGATAACATAGATGTTAAAATATTAATAATAGGTTTTATTTGGTTCTTTGTGTTTTATGTAGAATGGTACTCACCAGTGCCTTATCTTCATAAGATGGGAAAAACACATATCTCTGAAGACATCATTAGGATTTATTTGCCTTTTTATTTGAAATAATGAGGATTGTTAATGCTGGAGATGGATCACCACTTACACCTTTTATAACTAGTATCACTATCAAGAATTCCTAGCTCAATAAAACATCCGTTGTATGCACTGTGCTGTTTGGATGACCCCAACAATGTTCCTATGTCCAAAGCTCAAAACAATCTGCTCAATTCCATTTCCTAGCCCACTTTGAATGAGATTGCCAGTTTGTGCCAAATTATGGATTAATTTTTTGTTGTAAATCTTTGCTCACTTGGAAATGGGTTGAGCCTTTTTAAAATATATTTGTTCTAAGGTCACGGGCGACGCGAGCAAGGCTGTATTTATTGTCCATCCTCAGTTGCCTGAGAAGGTGATGGCGGGCCATCTCCTTGAATCGATGCAGTCTCTGTGCTGATGGTGCTCCCACAATGTGGTAAGATAGGGAATTCAAAGAAATTTGACTCCGCAACCATGAAGGAATAGAGGTATATGTTCGAGTGAGGAATGCGTTTGACTTGGAGGAGAACTTAGAGGCAATGATAGTCCCATGAACTCGCTGCTCTTGGCGTTCTTGGTGCTAGAAGTTGCAGGGTTGGGAGGTAATTTAAAAGTAATCTTGGTGAGCTGTTAAAGTGCATCCTGTAGATTGTGCATTCTGTAGCCACAGTGGTGGAGAGGATGGATACTCAGTCCAGTGGTGGGGGCACTGATGACACGGACTGCTGTGTCCTGGATAGTGTTGAGCTGCTTGAGGCACAGCTGGATCCATCCAGATGAGATTATTTCATCACACTCCAGACTGAGTCTTGCCGAGGCTGGAGATGTTTTGAGGAATCAAGAGGTGAGCCGCTCGTCACAGAATATCTGGCCTCTGCATTTGCTTTTGTAGCCATATTAACAATTTGGCTAGTTCGGCTAAGCTTCAGGTCAGTGGTGAGCCCCCAGGATGTTGATGATGGGTGACTTGGCCTGGTGATGCCGCTGAAGGTCAAGGGGTGATGGTTGGGCTTTTACTTGTTGGAGGTGATTATGACCTGGCACTTTTGTGGTGCGAATGTTTCTTGCCACTTAATAACACAAGCCTGGATGTTTACCAGGTCCTGCTGGAGGCTTGCATGGCTGCTTCATTATTATATATCTCTGAAGATCTCATTAGGATTTCTTTGAATTTTTATAGAAAGTAAGGGTGAACAACCCCATTCCTAGCCTTATGATTAACAGAAGGTTATTGATAATGCAGCTGAAGATGGTAGCAATTAGAATGCTGCCTTTAGGAATTCCTGCACTAATGTTCTAGAGCAACAATGATTGGCCTCCAACAATCATGACCATCTTCTTTGTGTCAGGTATGATTGCAGTCACTGAGGGTTTACTGTTGATTCCCATTGACCTCAGTTTTGCTAGGGCTTCTTGCCACCATACTTGGTCAAATGCTGCCTTTATGTCAACGACAGTTACTCTCTCTTTTTCTTTATCATTTAGCTCTTGTGTTCACAGCTGGATCAAGGCTATCACAAGATCTGGAACTGAGCAGTTCTGGCAGAACCTGAACTGAACATTGGTGAGAAGGGTTATTAGGTGGCACTAGTAATGACTCCTTCCTTCATTTGTCTGATGATTGGGAGGAGGTTGATAGGCAGTAATTGGCTGGATTAGATTTATTTTGCTTTTAGTGAATAGGACGTACCTGGGCAATTTTCTACATTGTCGGTTAAGATGCCAGTGTCATAGCAGTACTGGAATAGCTTTGCCAGTGGGGTAGCTAGTTCTTGCGTGCAGGTCTTCAGCGCAACAGCCAAGATGTTGATAGGGTCCTTAGCCTTTGCTGTGTTCAGTATGCTCAGGGACTTCTTTATGCCACACAGAGTGAATCAAATTGGCTGGACACTATCATCTATGATAATGAGGACCTCAGGAGGAGTCTGAGAACGATCGGCGATATGACACTTTTGGCTGAACATGCTTGAAAACACTTCTGCCTTATCTCTCGCTCTCATTAAGCTGTGCACCACTGTAGATAAGGGCAGAGATGTTCATAGAGCCTCCTCCTCCCGTTTATTGCCTGATTGTCCACCACCATTCTTGACTGGATGTGTAGGGCTACAGCGATAGCATAGCTCTGTCTACAGCCTACTACTTTTGGTGTTTAGCATACATGTTATAGCTTCATTAGGCTAGTGCTTCATTGTAAACTATGCCTGATACTGCTCCTGGCCTGCCCTTCTACCATTGAACCAGGGTTGGTCTCCAAGCTTGATGATGAGGGATGAACTGGGCCATAAGTTTACATATTGTGCTGCTGCTGATGGCCTACAGAGTATTATGGTCATGTAGTTTCAGGTTGCTAAATCAGTCCTTAGTCTGTTGCACGGCCCTCTTCAAACTCATTTAATTTAAAATCTTGACACCTAATATAGAAGAAAGAAATGTCAACCAGATTCAAAGCCAGGTCCCAGAGGTGAAAGTTCAAAGCTCTAACCCACGAGGCTACAAGAGCCCCAGACTACACAGTTTTCTAAATAGAAGATCATCTTGTTTGATAGGCAAGGGTATTAAGGGTTACAGAACCAAGGTGGATAGATGGAGTAAAGATACAGATCAGCCATGATCTAATTGAATGGCGGAACATGTTCGAGGGGCTGAATGGCCTACTCCTATGTTCCTATATATCTATGTCACATTGAGAAGGGCAGTAGAATCCAGAAACGTCATATTTTGAACTTAAGTCTGCTGAAATCAGGTTTTGGAAAATGCGAGGAGTGATCTCACAATGCATTTTATTTCACTGCAAGATTTCCTCAAGCGTGCTGTACTTTAACATTTAAGTACAAAAATCAGATTAAAGTCTTATATGGGAATATAGCTCTTTGGTTTTAGAAGCTGTTAGTAGATTTCCCTGACATACTGGCATTTAGCATTAAGTACAACAGCCAGATTAAATTTTACCTTTTGAGTGTAGTTGTCTGTGCTTCTTAGCCCCTGTGAAACATTTCCCATTAGCAGTTGAATCTGATTATGAGGCTCAATATGTTCCAAGTGACAAAACTCTGTGGGACGGCACCAGCTCCATATGCACATTTAACAGAGACTACAACACTTATCGTTTCTTCTCGCAAAATAATCTTACAGATGTCCCTGCTCTATTTTCTGTTACTTAGGGATTGCATCAGCTGGTTTATGTTACACCCTTGTATCGCGAAAAACAAGCAATCTGGCATCAACCTTCTGTTTATTTAGTCAGCGTAACTGAACTAGATTGAAATTATAACACTCAATGGCACTGTTTATTTTAACTGCATTACTCATCATTAATGCATAGTGTGATAAAAGGTTTATTTTTTTAAATGTTTTTGCAGTAATATTACAAAGTGCTACACTGGTATGGAGTAAAGTTGTTCACATAAATAGACCACTTCTACTTTTGTGCTGCGCTTGAGTGAACCCATTGCTCCAACTGAGGCATATTTTATACAAGCAAGGCATTCGTCACAGTGAGTACGAATGTATAAAGTGGAATGATTCAAGTGTGCCTTGAAGATGCAGTGCATGCATGTTCAGGATATCACAAAGGTCACGCTGCACTTAATTGGGTTGAATCATTAACTAGAGTTTAGTGGGCATGTCGGCAAATTTGATTTCAGAACATTTTGCGTTACTCAATAATCGCACTTGAGGCTAAAGAGACCTGGCTCTGTACGTAACAGTTGAGAAGCAGCAGAAGCGAGAGATACCTCAGCAGCATAGAGCTTTTGTTGTTGTAGTTTTAAGCTCCATTGTGTGTTCCGGGGGGGAAAAAAAAATAATTGCGAACTGCAGATTCTTTTTAATTGTAGCACAAATAAAAAGGGCTCGACACTTCAGGGGGCAAACTGTATTAACAACTGCTGACAAATCTGTTGCTTGGTTCCAGTGTTTATTAGCTTTTCATGTTATGTGAGACCAGACTGCCAACACCGCCTGAATTTCTATATAAATGGCTTATCTTGAATTAATTCCACAAGAGATGCGCGCTGATCATTTTGGCAGTCTGTCAAACAAAAAAAAACACTCAAAGCTAAAGGGCATGAACAACCTTTCTTTGTCCTCGATACTGCAACAGTCTATGAAAGTAAAGGCTGAATGTGGATGCAGAAGTGTTCATCTTACAGCAATGGCAATATCCATTTGGTTAAACTTGTCCCATATGATCTTCACCCTTGCTTTTCTCACTGTCTTCTGATCTTCCACATGTGTTACCTTCTCCATCACAGATACATCCTTCTCGCTGTCCCCAGGAAGTCCTGCTTTCAGTCTTAAGTCTTTTGGATCCATCACCATTGCTCGGCATGAAATCAGTATTCTACATTCCTCCAGCTGTCTTTTCACTAGACATGTATGGCAGTTGTATCAAGGCTAAAGGGAAAAAAAATGGTCACACAAGGAATCACAGCCCCACATGTTCATTATATAAGGGTCACAAATTCAAAACACCACTTTCTGTCAAGTACTTCACGATCACAGTAGCAAAACGCAGCAGGATTACGTTATGAAACACACCAGACTAACTATTATCTAAACCTGCTACTGTGCGAAGAAACATAACAGAAGGCATGTCTGTGTCAGAGAAAATTATCAAGTGGCTCTATGCCAACTTTACGGAAGTAAAGCTGTCCTCAGGTCCAACCAGTACACTGAAGTTGATCTCATTATTTTCAGAGAAGAAGTCCTTGTACGGTTCAGCAGCTTCAGTGCCAAGCACTGGGTTCCCAGCTAGGGTAACAGAATTTACATTTACTGAGCTTGCACATATATTTACATTTAGCTCGTTTGGTGTCATTAGTTGGGTTAAATGTGAAGAGGATTAAAAATATTTTTGAAGGTCGTTTCCCTTACTGGTGTGGCCTGGTCAAACAAAGAACAGTATTGACAAAAAACATGGAGTGTCGTTAGATTGGACCATGTTACTCCCAGCTCTGAGGAAGATAGGAGCATTCATTTTGGAGTGGGCCATTATTCAAAAACAAAATAAAAGTTCCCTCAACAGCTGAGGATTCAGCTGTGGCTCAATGGATAGCATGCTTGGCTCTGAGTCAGAAGGTCGTGGGTTCAAGTCCCCCTCCATGAAACTTGAGTACTTGATCTAGGCTGACACTCCAGTGCAGTACTGAGAGAGTGCTGCACTATCAGAGGTGGCATCTTTTGGATGAGATCTTCAGTCAATGCCCCATCTGCCATCTCAGGTGGACGTTAAAGATCCTATGGCACTATTTCAAAGAAGAACAGGGTAGTTCTCCCCGGTGTCCTGGCCAATATTTATCCCTCAACCAACATCACTAAAAAAATCAGATTATCTGGTCATTATCACATTGTTGTTTGTGGGACCTTACTGTGTGCAAATTGACTGCTGCGTTTCTTACATTACAACAGTACTTCAAAAAGAACTTAATTGTCTGTAAAGAGCTCTCCAAGGTCCTAAGGTTGTAAAAGGCACGATATAAATGCAAATTATTTATTTCTTTCTCTTCCTTTCATAGCGACGTCTTTGGGGCAGAGATCCATCAGGTCCTGTCTAATTTCCTGCTTTCTTCTGTCCTTTCCTGCCACTTTCACTCAGGTGCTGAGAAGATTTGCGGCCCATTTTGTCAGAACTGGAAAATGAAGTTTGGAGAGCCTCTCTACAGAGCTGATCTATACAAAGAGTGGAAGAGGAAAACAAGAGATAAAAACAATGAGTCAAATATACTAAATATTAGTTCAACGAGGAGCTGATGGGGGTTTATTGGCTAACCCCTGAAAACGGGTGTGAGGATCACGCTATGCGATTAACCCAGGCTATGCGATTAACCCGTCCCTGGTCATTGCATTGCCTGCTCTTTTAAAGGATTGCTGTTTGCAGCCAGCGCTATCCGCATGTTAGTGGTCAACCTCCTTTCTCCTCTGGTTCACAACAACACGTTTTGAGTAAGCATGAGCCTTTGTAGTGGCGTATATGGAACAGACTTTATTGATACACAGTAAAAGGTGATCGGCCTTTAACTGTATACAGAGAGTGGCTTTTCAGTTACAAGTGCTATCTTTCGAGCCCTCTGAGATACTATTGAAAATCATGATCCTTTATACACCATATTTTGACTACATCAAAGGAAAATGTCATAGATAAGATTGTATGACATATCTGTTTCCCAAATCCTTTGAAAACAGAATATTCATTCCCCAAATCCTTTGAAAACAGAATATTTATGTAAACAGTTTGCAATCATTTAGCTCAGAGCTATTCCCCCTGCACACGACTTCCTGACTTAACATTTGCATCTTTACGACTTAGCATCTTTGAAGTAAAAGCTTTGCCAACTACTATCTGTAGCTACTGGATCCCTGTTACCCCCATCTTTATTACCCTAAAACTAAAGCACTCATGGGTGACATCATTACCAACACTTATTCTCTTGCAAAAGCACTTTACATTTCAGAAAACAAGCAATGCATTCTTTTTATGACACTTCAAATTCATCCTGTTTATATCTTGGAAAGCCTGGAAAGTCTGTTAATCCAAGATCCAAAGAAATGCAACAGTAAACCATTAACTCCCCAAGATGTCCACCATACATCTCTTCAGGATGTCCAACATTGCACTGTCCATGGGCTGCATGGAGCAGCAGGGATCTAATATCACGATTGGCTAACGCTATTTAAAGGCAGCCTGCACCACTTAAAGGGGAGGTGCATTGTGGCTACAAGAAGTGGTGGGAGTTTTTTCAAAAGTCAATCTGGGCTGTAATAATTTGAGGAATGGCTGAACATGCAAGAGAGCGAGCATTAAGGTTTTCTGACAATGCACTGGAAGTCCTGATGCAAGAAGTGTAGAGAAGGAGAGACATCTGTATTCACAGCGGGGTGGGAGGACCCCCTGACATATGCTCAGGAGGCAGAGGGAAGATGTAATGGCGCAAGACAATGCCAGGAGTGTTGCTCCAAGAATGTGGATAGAAACATAGAAACATAGAAAAATAGGAGCAGGAGTAGGCCATTCGGCCCTTCGAGCCTGCTCCGCCATTCAATATGATCATGGCTGATCCTCTATCTCAATACCATATTCCCGCTCTCTCCCCATACCCCTTGATGTCTTTTGTGTCTAGAAATCTATCTATCTCCTTCTTAAATATATTCAGTGACTTGGCCTCCACAGCCTTCTGTGGTAGAGAAATCCACAGGTTCACCACCCTCTGAGTGAAGAAATTTCTCCTCATCTCAGTCTTAAATGTCCTATCCTGTATCCTGAGACTGTGACCCCTCATTCTAGACCCCCCCCCCCCCCCCAGCCAGGGGAAACATCCTCCCTGCATCCAGTCTGTCTAGTCCTGTCAGAATTGTATACGTTTCAATGAGATCCCTTCTCATTCTTCTAAACTCTAGTGAATACAGGCCTAGTTGACCCAATCTATCCTCATACGACAGTCCTGCCATCCCAGGAATCAGTTTGGTAAATGTTCGCTGCACTCCCTCTATGGCAAGTATATCCTTTCTTAGGTAAGGAGACCAAAACTGCACACAGTCCTCCAGGTGTGGTCTCACCAAGGCCCTGTACAACTGTAGTAAGACATACTTGCTCCTGTACTCAAATCCTCTTGCAATGAAGGCCAACATATCATTTGCTTTCCTAACTGCTTGCTGCACCTGCATGTTTGCTTTCAGTGACTGGTGTACAAGGACACCCAGGTCCCTTTGTACATCAGCATTTCCCAATCTATCACCATTTAAATAATACTCTACCTTTCTGTTTTTCCTGCCATGTATTTGCCCACTCACTCAACTTGTATAAATCGCCTTGAAGCCTCTTTGCATTCTCCTCACAACTCACAATCCCACCTAGTTTTGTGTCATCAGCAAACTTGGAAATATTACATTTGGTTCCCTCATCCAAATCATTGATATATATTGTGAATAGCTGGGGCACAGTACTGATCCCTGCGGTGCCCCTCCAGTCACTGCCTGCCACCCCGAAAAAGACCCATTTATTCCTACTCTCTGTTTCCTGTCTGTTAACCAATTTTCAATCCATGGCAGTATATTACCTCCAATCCCATGTGCTTTAATTTTGCACACTAACCTCTTATGTGGGACTTTATCAAAGGCCTTCTGAAAATCCAAATACACCATATCCACTGGTTCTCCCTGATCTATTCTACCAATTACATCCTCAAAAAACTCCAGTAGGTTTGTCAAACACGATTTCCCTTTCATAAATCCATGTTGACTTTGTCTAATCCCGTTGATATTTTCTAAGTGTCCTGTTATCACATCCTTTATAATAGACTCTAGCATTTTCCCTACTACTGATGTTAGGCTAACCGATCTGTAGTTCCTGGTTTTCTCTCTCCCTCCTTTTTTAAATAGTGGGATTACATTTGCCACCCTCCAATCTGCCGGAAACTGTTCCATAATTTATAGAATTTTGGAAGATGACAGCCAATGCATCCACTATTTCCATGGCTACCTCTGTTAGTACTCTGGGATGCAGATTATCAAGCCCTGGGGATTTATCAGCTTTCAGTCCTATTAATTTCTCCAGCACTATTTTTTTGCTGATACTAATTTCCTTTAATTCCTCCTTCTCACTAGACTCTTGGTTCCCTCGCATTTCTGGGAAATTATTTGTGTCCTCTTCCGTGAAGACAGAACCAAAGTATTTGTTTAATTGCTCAACCATTTCCCTGTTCCTCATTATAAATTCTCCCGTTTCTGACTGTAAGGGACCTACATTTGTCTTCACTAATCTTTTTCTTTTTACATACTTGTAGAAGCTTTTACAGTCCACTTTTATGTTCCTTGCAAGTTTACTCTCATACTCTATTTTTCCCCTCTTGATCAATCTCTTGGTCCTTTTTTTGCTGAACTCTAAACTGCTCCCAATCCTCAGGCTTGCTATTTTTTCTGGCAACTTTATATGACTCCTCTTTGGATCTAATACTATCCTTAATTTCTTTTGTTAGCCATGGTTGGGCCGCTTTTCCTTTTGTGTTTTTGCACCAGAAAGGAATGTATAACTGTTGCAATTCATGCATTCGTTCCTTAAATGTTAGCCATTGCCTATCCACCGTCATGCCTTTTAATGAAGCTCCCCAATCTATCATAGCCAACTCACTCCTCATTCCATCGTAGTTTCCTTTGTTTAGATTTTGGACCATAGTTTCGGATTGGACTTCTTCACTTTCCATCTTAATGAAGAATTCTATCATGTTATGGTCACTCTTCCCTAAAGGACCCCACACAACAATTATTAATTAAACCCTTCTCATTGCACAATACCCAATCTAGGATAGCCTATTCCCTAGTTGGCTCCTCAATGTACTGGTCTAAAAAACCATCTCGTACACACTCCAGGAATTCATTCTCCAAAGTATTATTGCTAATTTGGTTTGGCCAGTCTATATGTAGATTAAAATCTCCCATGATTACTGTAGTACCCTTGTTACATGCATCTCTAATTTCCTGTTTGATGCCGTCCCCTACATTACCACTACTGTTTGGAGGCCTATAGACAACTCCTACTTCTTAGCTCCACCCAGACTGATTCCACATCTTGATTTTCTGAGCCAATATCCTTTCTCACTATTGCTCTGATTTCATCTTTTACTAACAACACCACACCACCTCCTTTTCCTTTTTTCCTGACCTTCCTAAATATTGAATATCCTTGGATATTCAGCTCCCAGCCTTGGTCACCCTGCAGCCATGTCTCTGTAATTGCAATTATATCGTATCCGTTTACATCTATTTGCGCTGTTAATTCATCTACCTTATTACGAATGCTTCGTGCATTCAGATACAGTGCCTTTAGATTTGTCTTTTTAACATTTTTAGACATCTTAACTTTTTTTTGTACTATGGCCCTATTTGTCTTATTACCATTTTTTCTTACCCGGATGAAGTACAGGAAGAAGTTTATCGATCTGGCATGAGTTGTCAAGGCGAGTGAGTTCATCTTCAAATGGCATATCCTACCAACTGCACCACAAACCTCATCCACTGATCAATGTACTACACCCCCATCACTCACCTACCAACAGTCTCTACCAATTGGTACTCAACCCTTCAATTCACATGCTTTACTTCACCCTCACACGCTTGTAGGGGGTGGTGTTTTTTGTCAGATTTGCCTCTGACTTCTGAGCGGTTTGAATCCCTCCCACTCCCTTGGTTCTGGACCTTGGACTTATTTGGGGGTTGTGATAAAAAGGTGCAGTAGACAACTGAGTTTGATGCATGAACTTTGATCTTTATTCAAGAAAGTAAAAACACAACACAAACACTCTTAACACTCTAAAGGTGGGGCACACTTTGGTACAAGCGAGGGAAATAACATTAGAAGAATACTTCACCCCTCCCAATCCCACTTCACTAGCTAGGTTGGACTCTGGAGAACCAGGGATAATGCTCACCAAATGAATCCTTGACAGTTGAGAGTTAGGGTTTAGAGTCTTTTGAGTAAAAAGTTTCATAAAGCCTTGGTGCCGCGAGGTGTCCGATGGTCACTGAGGCGGTCGCTCTGGTTTCTTCTTGCGTGTCGGCCTGCTTCTGGAGCTGTTGGCCTTCTTTGTTGAACTTCTTTCTGTTGAACTCTGCCTCTGTTTAAACTGTCTTCTTCCGAGCTGTGGAACTGCCTTCTTGCAGAACTGTAACTGTTGTGCTGGAGAACTGGAGAACTCCCTTCTTAATGAACTGTCTTCTTTAACTGCCCAACTTGCTTCTCCTGAACTATGTAACTCCAGCACTGACTTCTGCTGAAAACAGGCTTTCAATTGAACTCCACTTTGCAGAACTGCCTTCTGTTGAACTTGAACTGTTGTAACTGGAGAACTCGAACTTGTAACTGTTGTAACTGCTGAACTGCTTGATGGGCCTTCAATTATACTAAATTGAAGTGGCGATATCTACCCCAAATGAAATCCCGGTCATTGTAAGACCTCGTTAACAGTAACGACTTTACTAGCGTGTTAACTGGTTTTGTAAATGTGTGAAGTGGTTTCAGGATAGCTCCATCCTGTCAATCTGTTATTTAATCGGAGTTTGAATTGTCCTCATGTTTTGGGTTTCTTGACTGGGCCTGGGACTTCTATAGAATATTTGCTTTCATAGAATCATAGAAGATAGGAGCAGGAGTAGGGCATTCGGGCCCTCGAGCCTGCTCTGCCATTCAATGCGATCATGGCTGATCATCCAAATTCAGTACCCTGTCCCTGCTTTCTCCCCATATCCCTTGATCCCTTTAGCCTTAAGAAATATATCCAACTCCTTCTTGAATCTATTTTATGAATTGGCCTCTACTGCCTTCTGTGGCAGATAATTCCACAGGTTCACCACTCTCTGGGTGAAGAAATTCCTCCTCATTTCTGTCCTAAATGGCTTACCCCTTATCCTTAGACTGTAACCCCGGGTTCTGGACTCCCCGACCATCAGGAACATCCTTCCTGCATCTAGTTTGTCCTGTCCTGTCAGAATTTTATAAGTTTGAATGAGATCCCCTCTCATTCTTCTAAACTCCAGCGAGTATAAGCCCAATCGACCCAATCTCTCTTCATACGTCATTCCTGCCATCCCAGGTATCAGCCTTGTGAATCTTCGCTGAACTCTTTCCATGGCAAGAACATCCTTCCTCAGATAAGGCGACCAAAACTGCACACAGTACTCAAGGTGTGGTCTCACCAAGGCCCTGTACAACTGCAGCAAGACATCCTTGTTCCTGTACTCAAACCCTCTTGCTATGAAGGCCAACATACCATTTGCCTTCTTAACCGCCTGCTGCACCTGCATGCTTACCTTCAGCGACTGGTGCACAAGGACACCCAGGTCTCGTTGCACTTCCCCTTCTCCCAATCTATTGCCATTCAGATAATAATCTGCCTTTCTGTTTTTGACACCAAAGTGGATAACCTCGCATTTATCCACGTTATATTGCATCTGCCACGCTTCTGCCCAATCACCCAACCTGTCCAAATCATCCTGGAGTTTCTCGGCATCCTCCTCGCAGCACACACGCCCACCCAGTTTTGTGTCGTCTGCAAACTTGGAGATATTACATCTAGTTCCCTTGTCTAGATCATTAATATATATTGTGAATAGCTGGGGTCCAAGGACCGATCCCTGCGGTACCCCACTAGTCACTGCCTGCCACTCGGAAAAAGACCCTTTTATTCCAACTCTTTGCTTTCTGTCTGCCAACCAGTTCTCTATCAAGTCAATACCTTGCCCCCAATCCCATGTGCCTTAACTTTACACGCTAATCTCTTATGCGGGACCTTATCAAAAGCCTTTTGGAAGTCCAAATACACCACATCCACTGGTTCTCCCTTATCTATTTTACCAGTTACATCCTCAAAAAATTCCAGTAGATTAGTCAAGCATGATTTACCTTTTGTAAATCCATGTTGACTTTGTCCGATCCTGTCACTGTTTTCCAAGTGCTCTGCTATTACATCTTTTATAATGGACTCTAGCATTTTCCCCACTACCGATGTCAGGCTTACTGGTCTTTATGCATGTCTTTACTGGGTTCTGTAATCGGTTTGATGGGACCTGTTGTTTTGGGTGGGACTGTCTTCTCCTAGGGTCTATTGTCAAAATGTTAATGCTTGCTGGGGCTTTGAGTGAGGTCATCCCAGTTCCCCAGACATTGCAATTAACTGCAATACCCAAAACTGCTTTTACAGAGGTTGATCCCATCTTTTGTTCCTTTACAGGCCCAGACATAGTTTTAAAATGCCAAAACTTGGTTTTTGGTCTTACAGTCTCTGAGGTTAGGCCCAAATGCAATATTATCACTCTGAGGTAGTTCCAAAGTCCTTTTTCCTTAGGTTTTGGGGATCTGTAAATTTTGGAAACCTTACATGCTTAATACTGTTGTAAGTCTCACACCCACAACACACAGCTCACACACACTGGCAGCTATTCAACCTTGCCAGTCACATCACCCAAACATATTGCAGGACAATCACTGACACACTTCTCACTTTCTTGCAGGAGAAGGTGATGCATAACAGGAGGCAGCAGAAAAGAACTGGAGGAGGACAGGTGCGTCTGCAAGTTTTAACCCCCATGGAGGAGACAGTGCTGGCCATCATGGGAAGGGGCATTGCTGAGGCCGTGGCCACTGGCAGCACTGGAGGGATCGATGCTGAGGGTATCTGCATACCTAATCCTCCTTCTCTCATCCCACTTCTCCCTCATCCCACAATCTCATCTGACTAACAAGCTGCAGATGGCGTAAGCACACATGTCTTACATTTTCCTCTCCCCTCACTGCAACCCATCCTTGTCCCTTTTTCACTTCAGATACCCAAGAACTGGATCCTTCCCAGTCAGTGGAGGAAGAGGAAGAAGACAGTGAAGATGAAGAGACACCATTACTTGGTCTTACACTCACAGCATGCAGTTCAGAGACTGATGCTGCGTGTATTTTAAAGGCTAGGATCGAGGAGGGATTTGCGCGTGGTGCAACACCAGGGACAAGTGCCCAGAAGCCAGGGTGGGGGATAAAGGGTAGTGCAGGTTCCAACTCGCCGGAGGGCGAGGTCACACACCAGTTCTGCTGTAGAGGAGTCAAATAAGTACTTTGATGGGCTAGACTACAGAAGAAGGCTGATGGGTGTACATAATTAAATGCTTGGTGCACTGGGAAGCCTGCCAGAAAGCCTGCGCTCTATGTCAAGGAGCATGGATGAGTCCAGCACCAACTTGGCACAAGGTTTTGCGCAGAGCTTGGAGCCCATCCTTTCCAACTTGGAATAGGTGGTCACATCTATCAGCACACCTGCGGAACCCACCATGATGCAACATCTGTTGGCCGATGTCACGACTTGCATTGGAGCACAAACAGCTTCCATCAAAGGTCTAAGTGCTATAGTAGAAGCTCAACTGCTGCCATCATTGTTCTGGATATGACTGTTCAAAGGGGCATTCCTGCTCCCCTGGCACTCCGCCAGTGCCCTTGCTGTTGCCTGTCAGCCAGCCAGCACAGATTGCTCAGCCCAGGCTGAGATGGTGCAGTCTGGAGCCGGGCCCTCTCAGCCCAGAGCTGTTCAAAATCACCCTCCAAGGCCATCTGCAGTCTCCTCAATTGAAAGTCAGCAGTCTTCCACCACCCATGCTGCAGCCACTGGTAAAACACCTCATCAGAGCACTTGGATAGGCAAAGGCACATGGAAGACAGGCACTAAGGATATGTGCAAGGGTGATTAGTTTATTTAGTATGCATTGTGTAATGATTATAATAATTGAATTTATAAAACTGGATTGAAATGTGCATTTTCTGGTATTTTTATTTTTGTGTTGTCAGAAAGAGGACAATGTGATGGTAAGTGACAGAGGAAAGGTAAGGAGTATGAACTGGTGGTGAATGGGGAGGTGTGGTCAAGGTAATTGGTATCGCTTATGAACTATTTGATCATGTAGAACCAGAGCAGAAAGAGGCTATATACATTGTAGCTTCCATTCCTCTTCCTGTTCCTCCACTTCCTGTTGCACCTTCTCCTCCTCCAATTCCTCCAGTTCCTCCTCCTTCTTCTTCTCTTCTTTGTCCTCCTGCTCCTCAGCTTTTCACCTGATAGGTGGTGGCAAAGGCTGTTCCCTTGAGTTTGTGAAGCATGCAGCATACTACCACAGATCATTTTTTTTATTCATGCACAAGATTTGGCCGTTGCTGGCAAGCCCAGCATTTATTGTTCATCCCTAATTGCCCTTGAGAAGGTTGTGGTGAGCTGTCTTCTTGAACTGCTGCAGTCCGTGTAGTGAAGCTACTCTCACAGTGCTGTTAGGTAGTGATTTTCAGAATTTTGACCCAGCGATGATGTAGAAATGGCAAGATATATTTCTAACTCAGGATGGTGTGTGAATGGGGGCGGAATTTGGAGGTGGTGGTGGTGCCATGTGCTGGCTGCCCTTGTAGTTGGTACACACTGCAGCCACGGTGTGCCAATGGTGGAGGGTGGATGGGGAGCCGATCAAGCGGGCTGCTTTGTTCTGGATGGTGTCGAGATTCTTGAGTGCTGTTGGAGCTGCACTCATCCAGGCAAGTGGAGAGTATTCCATCGCATTCCTGACTTATGCCTTGTAGGTGGTGAAAAGGCTTTGAGGATTCAGGAGATGAGTCATGCCACAGAATACCCAGTCTTTGTCCTGCTCTTATAGCCACAGTATTTATGTGGCTGGTCCAGTTAAGTTTCTGGTCAATGGTAACCCCCAGGATGTTGATGGTGGGGGATTCAATGGTGATAATGCCATTGAATGTCAAGGTGCGGTGTTTAGATTCTCTCTTGTTGGAGATGATCATTGTCTGGCACTTGCATGGCACCAATAGTACTTGCCACTTATCAGCCCAAGCCTGAATGTCATCCAGGTCTTGTTGCATTCGAGCATGAACTGCTTCATTATCTGAGGAATTGCGAATGGAACTGAACACTGTGCAATCACCAACGAACGTCTCCACTTCTGACCTTATGATGGAGGGAAGGACATTGATGAAGCAGCTGAAGATGGTTGGGCTTAGGACACTGTCCTGAGGAACTCCTGAAGTGATGTCCTGGGGCTGAGATGATTGGCCTCCAACAACCACAACCATCTTCCTTTGTGCTAGGAATGACTCCAGCCAGCCACATTGACTTCAATTTTACTAGGGCTCCTTGGTGCCACACTCGGTCAAATGCTGCCTTGATGTGAAGGGCAGTCACTCTCACCTCACCTCTAGAATTCAGCTCTTTTGTCCATGTTTGGAACAAGGCTGTAATGAGGTCTGGAGCATAAGACTTCACAACTACAGCTGGGATGCGGTCGGGACCCATAGCCTTTGCTGTATCCGGTGTGCTCAGCCGTTTCTTGATATAACGTGGAATGAATCGATTTGGCTGCAGACTGACATCTGTGATGGTGGGGCACTCAGGAGGAGGCCAAGATGGTACATCTGGCTGAAGATGTTTGCGAACGCTTCAACCTTGTCTTTTGCACTCACGTGCTGGGCTCTGCCATCAATGAGGATGGAGTTGTTCATGGAGCCTGCTCCTACCGTTAGTTGTTTAATTTTCCACCACCATTCACAACAGAATGTGGCAGAACTGAAGAGCTTTGATCTGATCCATGTCTCTGGGATCGCTTAGCTCCATCTATAGTATGCTGCTTCTACTGTTGAGTATGCATGTAGTCCTGTGGTGTAGCTTCACCAGGTTGGCACCTCATTTTTAGATACACCTTGTACTACTCCTGGTGTGCTCTTCTACACTCCTCAGTGAACCAGGGTTGGTCCCCGGCTTGATGGTGAGGGCTATGCCAGTCCATGTGATTACAGATTGTGGTGGAATACAATTCTGCTGCTGCGGATGGCCCACAGCACCTCATGGATGCCCAGTTTTGAGCTGCTAGATTTGTTCTGAATAATTTAGCATGGTGGTAGTGCCACACAACATGATGGAGCATGTCCTCAGTGTGAACATAATAACATAAGAATTAGGAGCAGGAGTAGGCCATATGGCCCTTCGAGCCATTCAATAAGATCATGGCTGATCTTCGACCTCAACTCCACTTTCCCGCCCGATCACCATATCCCTTGATTTCCCATGAGCCCAAAAATCTATCTATCTCAGCCTTGAATATACTCAATGACTCAGCATCCACAGCCCTTTGGGGTAGAAAATTACAAAGATTCACAACCCTCTGAGTGAAGAAAATCCTCCTCATTTCAGTCTTAAATGACCAACCCCTTATCCTGAGATTATGCTCCCTAGTTCTAGACTCCCCAGAAGACAGGACTTCATCTCCACAAGGAATTTGCAGTGGTCACTCCTACCAATACTCCAACCAATCCTACCCATGTACAGATGCATCTGTGACAGGTAGATTGATGAGGAGGAGGTCAAGTAGGTTTTTCCCTCATATTGGTTCTCTCACCATCTGCCACAGGCCCAGTCTGGTAGCTATGTCCTTCAGGACTCAGCCAGCTCGATTAGTAGTGGTGCTACCGAACCACTCTCGGTGATGGACATTGAAGTCCCCCACCCAGAATACATTCTCCGCTTATTCAAAGTGGTGCTCAACATGGAGGAGTATGGATTAATTAGTGGTAAGTGGTAATCAACAGGAGGTTTCCTTGCCCATGTTTGACTTGATGCTCCGGAGTCAATGCTGAGTACTCCCTGTGAAGGAATAAGCCATATAACCTATTCAGAAAAATACACTATCTTATGAAAGAATTCTGGCCTTATTAAAACATGACAAACTGGGTTTGGAAATTTAGAAACCTAACTATGAAATAGCTATGCAAGAATTCTGGCTATTGAGATAAGACAGTTGTTGACCCTGAATAAATAACCTTCTTGAAACAGAAGGTGAAGGGCTCCGACAAGCTGACTTTTGGGAACAAAAACAATGGTTCACTCTGGATAAGGTGTTTTAATTTAAACTTCGTAAAGATGGCACATAAGATAAGGAACATCTGCCCTCGTAAAGATGACATAAAATAAGGGACACCTGCCCTTCATACCGTTTTATATGGTCAACCCAGAACACCTAGAGATGCGAAAAGATTCTGGAATATTACAAGCTGATGTGGCAGTAAGAATTGCAGAGGTTGGCAGAAAGATTAATAGGGATAATTAACTGGCATCAGCAGAAAACCTTAAAGGAAATACAACTGGAAAAGGGTATAAGTATTTAAGTTTCAAATGGGATATCAGATTCGCTTTAATCGGGCAAAGAGATTCTCAACCGCAGAGGCGGCTCTGTGGTCTCCAACTCTTTGTACCTCGGGGATCAAAGTTATTTGATATTGATGGATATCCTGTATAGAAAACTTTAAGAACTGTAATACTGTAGTGAAGTTAAGATTTAAAAGTAAGATTCTCTGTTAAAAATATCGTATTTTTCTCTTTTTAGAACTGTTAACATTGCGATTGACTGATTCACCAACTGTAAATTGCATGTCGGTTCTTTTAATAAATCTCTATATATTTTTAGAATTGTCTCACATAAGTCTTCTGTATCAATAACTCGCGAACTCAATCTTTGTACACTCTTTGGTGAAGAGTTACATAATTCTGAAGGAGTTCTCTGGACCCTTGTAATATCCAGGACGTTACAGTCTAGCTAAACTTATTAAAAGCGCTATCTGGAGGATGGTAACATTCTTGGGTTATTCGTTTCCTTTAGGGAGAGATAGCCTGGACCTTTAGACCCAATTAAGCATCTTTAGGATTCGGCTACCTCAAACTTCAGTTGAAAGTGAACGTCTGAGAAATATGCCTGATCCAAAGGGGCTAGGACTAGTAAATAGCCTTTCATCCCAGGGCCACTCCCTTCCACCCTATACCACAGTGCCACCATCTCTCATGGGTCTGTCTTGCCGGTGGGACAGGGATGGTGACGGAGGCATCTGGGACGTTGACTGAAAGGTATGATTCTGTGAGTATGACTATGTCAGGCTTTTGAGTGACTAGTTAGTGGGGCAGCTCTCCAAATTTTGGCACAAGTCCCCAGATGTTAGTGAGGAGAGGACTTTGCAGTGTCGACTGGGCTAGGAAATCACCTGCATGATGCGTGCCTTTGCCCTGTCTGAATCCAACACCTAGGTACGCCCAGTTTTATTCTTATTACACGTTTTTGTAGCTGTTTGATACAACTGAATGGCTTGCTGGGCCATTTCAGAGGGCAGTTAAGAGTCAGCCACATTGCTGTAGGTTTGGATTCACCTATCAGCCAGACCAGCTAAGGATGGCAGGTTTCCTTCTCGAAAGGACATTGGTGAACCAGTTGGGTTTTTACAACAATCCAGGAGCTTCATGGTCACCATTACTGATTTTTTTATTCCAGATTTATTTAATCAACTAAACTCAAATTCATAGCTGCCATGTGGGATTTGGACTCACGTTTCCGGATTACAAATCCGGTAACTATTGTACCTGAAAATACCCTCTCAGGTGAGTACTGTAGAGTGGTCCAGGCAGCAGAAGCCTTGCTTGAGGATGCCGATGGTGTGCTCTATAATGTTCCTGTGGCAGCTTGGCTCTCATTGTAAGCCAGCTGTGCATGTGTGCAGGGGTTCCGGACCGGAGTCATGAGCCATGTCATGAGGGGATAACCCTGGCCCCCCAGTAGTCAGCCTTTGACTTGCTGTGGTGGGTCAAATACAGATGGGACAGAGGACTGCAGCAGAATGAAGGAATCGTGACTGCTGCCAGGATAACGGGCATTCCGCTGCATGATGCATCACACACCAGCTGCACATTGAGGGAGCGAAATCCCTTTCAGTTCATGAAAATGGCCAAGTTCACATGAGGTGCATGCAAGGCAATGTGCGTGCAGTCAATGGCACTCTGCACCATGGGGAAGCTTGCGATCTGTGCAAACCCTCATGTTCGCTCCGCTTGCTTGTCTCTGGCAAGAGGGAATGAGATTAAGCTGTCTCTCTGTATAGCGAGCCTCATTGAGGTCCCTTATGCAGCAGTGTACTACAAACTGTGAGATGTTGCTTATATCTCCAGCAGCAGCCTGGAAGGAGACAGACACATACAATTTAAGAGGCACAGTCACCTTGACAGCCACAGGCAATGCTGTCCTTGCCCTGCTTTGAGGTTGCAGTTGTGGCTGCAGCAGTTGGCAGATTTCAGTCACAACCTCTTTTGTGAAGCTAAACATCTCATGCATTGGTCCTCACTGAAGTTGGGGTAAGAGAATTGCTTCCTAACAACCCTTGGCAGATATGGCCCCCTGCTGAGACCCCTTCTCCCCCTCCTCCTCCTCTCTCTTCCAGTAGCTTGTCCTGCTCTGCCTGGCCTCTCTTCATTCTCCCAGTCATGCTCAATTCCCAGAGGAAGCCCTACCAGGCCACCCATGTCTGGAAGTACTTCTTTCAGCACAAGCTTTTAAATAAACAGAAAAGTACTTCATCACCAGCCAGACCACTCCCTGTAGACCATTCAAACTTTAGCCAAGTATAGGAAAGCTCCAAAAACAAGTGCAATTGCATCAGCAGCCAGAATAAATAATCCAGCAACTAACCTGAGTTAATGATCCCTTTAAATAGCACTGGTGGGAAGTCCTTAATTTCTTTTAACATCGTGTTCAGCTGTGCGAGATTAAAACAGGGCGTTGACTGAAGTGTGCAGTTAGAAAACGGTAGCGCCTACATCAAAACTGCATTACACACTGATATGCATCATGATCTGCCTGCTCTGCATGCTGCCGGCAGTCGTTAGGTGCACGTAAACCCCTTTACCAAGATGGTGCCATGCGCACGTCCCGTCGGAAGTGTGCACGCACCTCTCAGACGCCATTTTTTACCGTTAGGCAGCCGCATAGCGCCTAAGAAACAGGCACTACACAGCCCAATTTAGACCCAATTTAGGGTTTAAAAGCTTTGATGTTGGATTTATATCATATAACTTGAAAGAGTAAGGTTGTTAAGGAAGGAGAACGACAAATGGTAAAAGAGCCTCGTAGTGGACAGGAACAAAGAAAGAACTAGAAGGAACTTGGAATTATATAGTAGCAAAATACTGCGGATGCTGGAAATCCGAAATAACAACAGAAAACGCTGGAAAAACTCAGCAGGCCAGACAACATCCGTGGAGAGAGAAAGAGAGTTAACGTTTCAGGTCGATAACGAAAGGTCATCGACCTGAAACGTTAACTCTCTTTCTCTCTCCACGGATGTTGTCTGGCCTGCTGAGTTTTTCCAGCATTTTCTGTTGTTATTTTGGAATTATATAGCACCTCTCATGACCTCAGGACATCCCAAGTGCTTTACAGCCAATTAAGTACTTTAGAAGTGTAGTCACTGTTGTAATGTAGGAAACACAGCAGCAAATTTGCAAAATGTAAGGTCCCACAAAAAGCAATGCAATAATGACCAGATAATCTGTTTTAGTGATGTTGGTTGAGGGATAAATATTGGCCAGAACACCGGGGAGAACGTCCCTGTTCTTCTTCGAATAGCGCCATGAGACCTTTTACATCCACCTGAGTAGACCTCAGTTTAATGTCTCACCCAAAAGATGACACCTCCAACAGCACAGCACTACCTCAGTCCTGGATTGTCAGCTTAGATTTTGTGCTCAAGTCTCTGGAGTGGTATTTGAATCCACAACCTTCTGAGTCAAAGTGAATGGGAGAAACTGGCACGAAATTGGGAAGGAGCTACAGTTTTAAGTTACTAATGGTGTGAATGTGGTGTTGGTGTATTGATGTGGAGATCCGTCAAATTATTATGGTTAGTATTGTACTCGTAGTTATTTGGAACAAGTAATTTCTTCATTCCTTATTAAGCCTGAATCAAATCTAATGTTTTTATTTTGACATAAGAAAGACTCACTATAACACTCTGAGATACTGCTATCTGATGTCTGCCACACATTTCACTAATGAGGAAACCATGAAAAGCGCCTTATAGTAACGTACCACCCCATCACCTTACCTGTACAAACGGCACCGGCAGTAAGGTCGACTGTATTTTTCATTTTGAGCTATGAATTCTAACATGTTTCTCTGAATGTTACTAAAAGTTGAGGCAACAATCATCAATGCTCATTTTCACATTTTCCCACCTTGCACCATCCGCAAACTTGAGCTCATCCAAAACTCTGCTGCCCGTACCCTAACATGCACCGTCCTGTTCACCCATCACCCCTGTGCTCACTGACCTACATTGGCTCACGGTCCGGCAATGCTTCCATTTTAAAATTCTCCTCCTTGTTTTCAAATCCTTCCTTCACTACCGTTTCCAGCATTTTCTATTTTTAGTTCAGATATTTCAACATTTTCATCTGTGTTTGCTGCTGCTGAATTCGGTTAAATAACCAGAAAATAATAATAATTTGGAATAATTTTAACATTTACTTTAAGTAATAAAAATAAATCCTTAAGAGGCCTTTGAGATTTAGTGGGGGAATCACAATTGTTTATTAGAACTGAGTTCCCCAATTGTTGGTCTTTAGAAGGTGATATATTAGGGGTCATTTTACGAAGTGAAGCAGAGCATTGCTCGGCAGATGTCAGGGTTAGAATAAAACTGTTGTGCCAATTCTGACCTGTAGTCCTGTCCATCTGCTACTGAAACCCTCATCCATGCCTTTGTTACCTCTAGACTCAACTATTCCAAAGCTCCCACCTTGCACCATCCGTAAACTTGAGCCCATCCAAAACTCTGCTGCCCGTATCCTAACATGCACCGTCCTGTTCACCCATCACCCCTGTGCTCACTGACCTACATTGGCTCACGGTCCGGCAATGCTTCGATTTTAAAATTCTCATCCTTGTTTTCAAACCCTTCCATGGCATCCCCGCTCCCTATCTCTGTAACTTACTCCAGCCCTACAACCCTCTGAGATCTCTGCGCTCCTCCAGTACTGGCCTCTTGCGCATTCCTGATTTTCATCGCTCCACCATTGGTGGCCGTGCCTTCAGTTGCGTAGACCCTAAGTTCCAGAATTCCCTCACTAAACCTCTCTGCCGCTCCACCTCCCGCTCCTCCTTTAAGACGATCCTTAAAACCTATCTTTTTGACCAAGCTTTCGGTCACCTGTCCTAATCTCTGCTTATGTTTTTCGGTGTCAAATTTTGTTTGGTAATGCTCCTGTGATGTGCTTAAGGACCTTTTACTATGCTGTATAAATGCAAGTTGTTGTTGTTGTCCATCAAGGTGCAAATTTATTCTTATTGATTTTTGCCTTCATTTTCGTAGCTTAGACAGAGAGCTTGGGTTATTAGTCTGAAGATGAAAAGCAAAACATTGCCAAGTTAGTGTATATGGCTGGAGCTATTTGTGACAGAATTTCATTTCTTGGGTTGTGCTAGACCTAAATATGTAAATAATGCAAATGTGAAAATGAGCTTTGATGATTGTTGCCTCAACTTTTAGTAACATTCAGAGAAACATGTTAGAATTCATAGCTCAAAATGAAAAATACGCAGTCGACCTTACTGCCTGTGCCGTTTGTACAGGTAATGTGATGGGGTGGTACGTTACTATAAGGCGCTTTTCATGGTTTCCTCGTTAGTGAAATGTGTGGCAGACATCAGATAACAATATCTCAGAGTGTTATAGTGAGGCTTTCTTATGTCAAAATAAAAACATTAGATTTGATTCAGGCTTAATAAGGAATGAAGAAATGACTTGTTCTCTAATTTACCTGATAATATTCAGCCAAGGTGAGAATATAAATTGGTAAGTCTGGTATTCAAGGGAGAATATCAGAAAGCCAAATGTCATATTTCACCCCCAAATGTAATAGCTTAGTAAATAAATAAGTATTGCAACTAAAGTACAGCGAAGTTTTCTTTGAAGTGCATCAATTGACTTAGTATTATTTCTCGCTTTCCTTCACTTTTATTTCTCTCATTCCTCATTTCTTTTTCTTGTTCACTTTCATCCTTCACATCTGTTTCTGTCTCTCTCTCTCTCTCCCAGTCTTCCTTCACTGCGGGAGAAAAAAAATTGGCTGACTTACTTGTCGCGGCCAGTTGCGTCTTTCAACGCAGGGTGCGTGCCGATCTGGCAGCCCGGCACTCCTCTTGAGTGCCGGGCTGTTGGCACGGCACCCCACTCCCTGGTGGTCCAGGTAGGGCCCCGCAGAGTTGTGGGCTTGGGCCCTCCCCTTTAATGAGGGGAGGTGCCCTTCCATGCGGAACGCTATGTGGCCCAGTGCATAGCGCTACGGAACGCACTGCCCCGATATTCGGGTTTAGCGCTCTAAGAATGAATTAGTGCTCCACCTCCCTCTTGGGCCTCTAAAATTGAAGTTAGCGATCACCGGCGCTATTTCTTGCTGGGCAATGATAGCGACCCAAAATGGTTGCGACAAATTTTTCCCCCTTTGAGTCACAAGACTGCCCTTACGCTTTTATGAAACTCTATGGAGGTCCTAGCTGAGGAATTAAGGTCCAAAAAGGGATTACTGTTCCCTACCAGGTCTGGACAGAGGTGGCTTACAGGGTCAACGTAACCTGGGGTCAATGCCAGAAGTGGTTCAATGACCTCAGTAGAGCAGTATGGGTGAGTACAGCTCTTTTTATCTCTCCACTTCTCTCTCAACAGCACAACATTCCACACATTCCTCCGCCACCAATCTCAACAATTCCCTCCTCTGCTCCACATGCTTCAACATACAGCACAAAATACACCTCTCTTTCTAATTCCAAACACACTCACCTCTTCCTTTCCTCTCTTCACATCACACACTAACACCATTTTTTTCTCACATACTGTCACTTATTCAACCACCAACTTCTCCCACCACTCCTTCCTCACTTCACATCACACACACTTCCCTTTGCATTCATCAGCTCCCTATTCTCATTCCACCTTGCTTCTTATACACCTCTCAATGCACAAGCCCCACACATATCCACTCACCTTCACAGCACACACTCACTAACTCTCACCCTTTCTTTCAGTAGGACAAGACCACGCATAATGTCAGGGATAGGAGCAAGGTGGATGGAGGAGTCCCCAACATCATTGCCCTCGCCCAGCCAGAGAGAGTCATGTGTATCAGGGAAGGAGAGACTGACAGCATACCTAAGCAGGATGTCTAATTATTTACTTGCATCCCTTCGTTCAACTCAGCAGATTTGCAGTAAGCTTAGCTGGACAATGATAGAGTGGTATCCTTTTCAATTGAATGTTATTGACTCATGTTCCGGTGACCTGTTGGTGATCTGTGAGCAGTCAATGACATCCTGCACACGAGATAAGCCAACCACTGCTGCATAGCGCCGAGCTCTGTTATGTTGACTGCTGAGGGCTGTGGGGAAGGCGATTCACTGGCAAAAAGAAAGATTTGCATTTATATAGCGCCTTTCATGACCTCAGGACATCCCAAAGTGCTTTACAGCCAATGAAGTACTTTTGAAATGTAGTCACTGTTGTAATGTAGAAAACACAGCAGCCAATTTGCGCACAGCAAGGTCCCACAAACAGCAATGTGATAATGACCAGATAATCTGTTTATTTTAGTGATGTTGGTTGAGGGATAAATATTAGCTAGGACACCGGGGATAACTCTCTGTTCTTCTTCGAAATAGTGCCATGGGATCTTTTATGTCCTCTAAAGATTGCATAGGTGACCTGCTTAATGCATGGGGACCAGGAGAGAAAGTTAAGTGGTCAGGAATTGAGCAGGGAAGGGAGCCATTACAAGTCTATTTATTTTAACAGACTTAACAGGTGGTGTCATTCATTAAAAAAATTCATTCTTGGGATATGGCCATCGCTAGCAAGGCCAGCATTTATTGCCCATCCCTAGTTGCCTTTGAGAAGGTGCTAATGAGCCTTCTGCCTGAACCGCTGCAGTCCGTATGGTGAAGGTACTCTAACAATGCTTTTAGGTATGGAGTTCCAGGATTTTGACCCAGCGCTGATAAAGGAATGGCAATATATGGATTTAAACTGGGTAAACTCATTTCATATGTTATCCAGGATATGGTTCTCCCCATTGTCTGCCGTAACATTGATGGAAGACCGGTGAAAACCCCCGATAGATGTGTAAATGGGATTTCTGCTAATCTTCCACCGATGCTATGACAACGGATCAGGAGAACATGAATCCATCGCATAAAACTGCCCTAATTGGTGGTAAATCAACAATTTAACTTAGTGAGGTTACAGGATGACTTGGAGTGGGAAATGGGAAAAAAATCATACTTGTGCAATCAGGGGTGTTGATTAACGCAGGATTTGAGTTACATTGAGGAGGCAGAGTAGAAGGAAATTTACTCTGCATCTAACAGAGCTGTGCCTGCTCAGGGAGTGCTTGTTGCTGACGGTGGGGGATGGGAGGCTGCAATTCAGTTTTGACTGAAGGCAAACCGGGCGGTAACGGATCAGCCACCCGTTATACACCTCACCCGATTTTCCTTTTCATTGAAATCAATGGAGAGGAAAATTGGGCGGGGTGCATAACAGGCAGCTGATCCATTACCGCTAGGTTTGCTCCCCCGCCTCAGTTGCATTTCACCCCCCAGGTGTCTGGAATGGAAAGTGTCCCATTTCACCACACTCACATCCCTCACCTTGATGAGCACAAATTAAAAACTTGAAAGGTTCGATTAGATTGTTCTTATATCAGTACTCCAGCTGTTATTTATTGTTAAACTATGCAAAGACGGAAGCCTCCAGCTCCTGGATGCAAGATATCTTCTGTTATAAATTTTGAATATCTGACTAACATTTATAACATCAGATCTCCCTGTACCAGAGGAGTTGGAGACTTTCATTTTTGCATAATTTTCAAGAGCAGGACACGGTTACTCTGCATTTACCATTCCGCAGCTGATCTGTTACTGCTTGGTGCTGACATTGGAATTTGAATGCAAGGACAACTGGAGTTTTCAAGACTGAGATAGATAGATTTTTGTTCGGTAAGGGTGTCAAGGTATATGGAGCCACGGCAGGTAAATGGAGTTCAGGTAAATGGAGTTCAGGTAAATGGAGTTGAGGTGCAGATCAGCTATGATATAATGGAACGATGGAGTAGGCTCGAGGGGTTGAATGGCCAACTCCTGTTCCTAATGCTCCAATGTTCCTGATCTAGATTTTCTGATTGGGTATAAAATCAACCGAAGATTGGTAGTGTAGATATGGATGTGTGACATGCAGACTGCTGATTCTCAATGAATTTCCAAGATCAGCCTAATTATAATAATGCGGTGACCTCTAGGCATGGAGAACGCCTCTTATTGGGACGTTGCCACATATTGTTACAGAAATTAAAGTCCTGCTGCAGCTCAAAAGAACAGGCTTTAATTTTGCTGAGCAGTTGGAAACAGTAAGCTTACAGCTAAAAATATCTATGAGAACAGTGGGCTGTAGAAAAGCCTGGTTCTCCGATGCAGCCGTCAAGATTCTTCTAGTTTAAGTGATCAGAGGTGGAGGACCCTCATCAACAGTGCTTGCAGGAGGCTCCCAGGAGGAATATGGTGATGGAATGGGAATAGGCCTCTAGTGCGAGTGCCAGTTCAACCACACTATACACTTGGAAGCAGTTCAGGTAAAAAGTTCAGTGACCTTCAGGTCAGCATAGGTACAACCTTACCACAATCACCTTACATTAATTCAAGATTGTAAGTATGCTTGGCATGTAGAATTACCTGCTGCTCACACACATTTAAGATATCTACAAACTTTGCAGTTAATTCCCATGAGGTATTGAGATGCCCTTTACGGCTCAAGCTTATTTGTTGCCTGCATTCAGCCGTAACAAATCTTTTTTTCTAATGCAGCTGAATATTGCATGAACAGGTCCTCACACCGACTATGCTGACACTTGACTATTACTACTCCATGTCATCTTAACGGTTGGGAATTCTCACTTTTTTTACTCTGTAACAACTGTGAAGAGATCGTTTACAGGAGCAGGACACCCTAACTTCAGACCTCCCACCCCATTTGAAGAAGAAGACCTCCAAATCATTGAAAGGGAGGATGTATAAGGGCTGGAGATGGGGAAGTAGGGAGGGGAGCCATCGGTTCAGGTTTTGAAAACAGCTTGTGCTGCTCCCCCATCTCTTCATATTCCCTCATTCACTAACTGTTAGCAAAGCGTATATGCAAACCATTTATCATGCCACTCCATTTAAAAGCTGTATGTAAAGAATTCCAATCATGACACCATTCCTTTCTCTTCTCTTTCTCGAGATGTTAGCAAGACAGGAACAGTGCCTCCAGCCACAGCATCATTCGTTCCCTTCCAAGCACCATATTAGATCTATCCATCCTGGAAGATTGAGAGAGTGAGCTAGGAGGGAGTGCACTGAATGAGATGATAAGCAGGTATAGCTGGTGATGGCAGATGAGGAGGAAGAACCTGCAAAGCAGAGGGCCAAGTTGAGTCGCACTTTGGTTGATGATCCGGGGATCTAGATCTTGTGTCATGCTTATAACAGAAGGATGCCTTCAGAGCATCAAGCTGTAGTGCCAAATAGTGAAGGAGTAATCCACCACTAGTATGAGAAATACCATGCTGGATGGCTGTGCAACACTGCAAGCCACCATGAAGCATAAGGCAACTCCAGCAACATCTGCAGTGATGTCCCATGACAGAGACCCTGGGGAAAATCAGGGATTCTTCCATGGATGCCGAGACTACTGCCCCAGGAGTTTGGGTGTAGAGTGGAACAGTTTGTGGCTTTGACAGAGTTGGAAATTGGTCAGAGAAAACCTTGTGGCAGGGATGCTCTCATTTTGTTGGTGCCATTATGTTTGCTGTCACCCCAGTTAACAGCCATGGTGAAGCAGTGGTTAGTGGCCAGTAGCTAGATGGACACAGATGGACACAGATGATGTTAGAGTGCCTCAGAATACCAACACATCTGCAAAGTCCCAAAAGCCCACTCCTACAAATGTTAATGTACCAGAAAGCACACAAGCACACAGGCACAGGCTGCCCATGCAGTAGCAGAAGTGCCATGGCCTGCATCAGTTCCATGATAGGACTCAGTTGTCATGAGGCGAGGACCATCTCAGTCCCAAGAGATTCTTATTAGCACACAACAGCCAGCCACATTACGCACTCCTGACACTGAGGTAACTCTTAGACAAAGCACCAGGTTAGGGTCAAGAGGACATACTTCAGTCACTGCCACTAAACGGAAATAATGGTGGGAATTTTAGTCACCAGGATGGGTTGGTTGGGTGAGTGGGAGGTAACAATTTTCAAAATCTCAAACTCGACCTAGAACTACTTCCAACACTTTCGGTTTTAACAGAGGCGATTCGGGGGGAAGGTGCAGGCGACCAATCTGCTCTCAGGAGGCGGGTCGGTCAGTAAAACCTTTTAAGTAGGCTGCGTGTCTCCATTTTAACAGGATTTCTATTTTAACCCATGGAGGCTGGGTTTCCCAGAGTTCGGGAATCCCGGAAGGTAAAAGGAGGTGAGAAGGGCCGGATTCATGAGCTAAGTACATTTACAGCACTGCTTGTGTGCCAGGAGGAGCAGAAGTGTTTCCTTCAGGCCCAACAAGCTTACCGCTTTACACACCCCACCCCTTCCGAGCTCCGACTCCCCCCGCCATCTCTGACTCCCCCCACACCCCCTGATCTCCAACTCCCCCACACCCCCTCCGATCACTGAATACCCCCACACCCCCGCCATCTCTGACTCCCCCCACACCCCCGCCATCTCTGACTCCCCCCACACCCCCGCCATCTCTGACTCCCCCCACATCCCCGCCATCTCTGACTCCCCCCACACCCCCGCCATCATCGACTGCCCCCACACCCCCGCGATCACTGACTCCCCCCACACCCCCGCCATCATCGACTGCCCCCACACCCCCCGATCACTGACTCCCCCCACACCCCCGCGATCACCGACTCCCCCCACAACCCCACCATCTCTGACTCCCCTCACACCCCCCAATCACCGACTCCCCCCACACCCCCGCCATCACTGACTCCCCCCACACCCCCGCGATCACCGACTCCCCCCACACCCCCCAATCTCCGACTCCCCCCACACCCACTCCGATCACTGACTCCCCCCACACCCCCGCGATCACCGACTCCCCCCACACCCCCGCCATCTCTGACTCCCCCCACACCCCCCGATCTCCGACTCCCCCCACACCCACTCCGATCACTGACTCCCCCCACAACCCCGCGATCACCAACTCCCCCCACACCCCCGCCATCTCTGACTCCCCCCACACCCCCGCCATCACTGACTCCCCCCACACCCCCGCCATCTCTGACTCCCCCCACACCCCCGCCATCACTGACTCCCCCCACACCCCCGCCATCACTGACTCCCCCCACATCCCCGCGATCTCTGACTCCCCCCGCACCCCCGCCATCTCCAACTCCCCCCACACCCCCGCCATCACTGACTCCCCCCACCCCCCCGCCATCACTGACTCCCCCCACACCCCCGTGATCTCTGACACCCCCCACACCCCCCAATCACCGACTCCCCCCACACCCTGCCATCACTGACTCCCCCCACACCCCCGCGATCTCTGACACCCCCCACACCCCCGCGATCTCTGACACCCCCCACACCCCCGCGATCTCTGACTCCCCCCACACCCCTCGATCTCTGACACCCCCCACACCCCCGCGATCTCTGACTCCCCCCACACCCCCGCCATCACTGACTCACCCCACACCCCGTCATCTCCGACTCCCCCCACAGCCCCACGATCTCTGATCACCCCCCCACCCCGCCATTACTGACTCCCCCACACCCCGTCATCTCCGACTCCCCCCACACACCCACGATCTCTGATCACCCCGCCATTACTGACTCCCCCACACCCCGCCATCTCTGACTCCCCCCACACCCCCTTGATCACTGACTCCCCCCACACCCCCGCCATCACCGACTCCCCCCACACCTGGAGCTTCAGACTTTTCCAGTCCTGGGCCTGCAGGCATTCACCTGCATAAAGGCCCATGGATCCCAGGTGCACATGTGATTCGCAAGGAATCACGTGGGCCAGGCCAACCAATCAAAAAGGGGGATTCCTATGATGCTTATGGGGATTCCATTTACGTACAAAATCCCCATAAACATAATAGAAATCCCCAAGTAAATAAAATTAATTGACCACATGTTCAAAATTAATTAAAAGACCCTTTAATTAAGCTTTTAAAATAAAAATTAAATTTTTTGGAAAATAAATTTAAACATTTTTAAAATGGGCCAAAATTTACCTAAACTAATTTTAAATGTAAGTGTATGTTTAAATCATTTAAAAAAAAAAATTAAATATTTATTTTAACCTTTACGCTGGTAAAAGAAGCCCTTACGCCAGTTTTACCAGGCGCAAGGACTTTGTGGCATTCGCTGGGTAGTAGCTGGGCAAATAGCCCAACTCTGCGTCAGTGAAAGTGAACTTGTAGCAGATGCAGTGGATCTGTCCAAGCGAAACTCGACAGATCGCAAGTTCCGGGTTTTCGCGCATGCGCAGCGCACATGGAAATCCGGAACTTGTGGGGCCGTCCTGCGGGCTTCCGACAGCGGGCCCCTGTCATCACGTCTGCAGTCACTAGTTTACCTGCCATCTGCCCGCGAATTGTCTGGAACTTCTTGGACCAGCTCAGAACACAACCAGAGAGTAGAAAAGGGACAAATTGGGAGCAGGTCTCGTGTAATGGATCTCCACCCATTTTGCCAATAAGAAATGTCTACTGTACAGCTAAAAAATGGGTGTTTCCAATCAGAAAATCTACCCTAGGGTTTTTTGAAAAGGATCAAGACTACTAAAATAGTTTGTGGGTATAACGACCAAATTATAGATTGCAGCCCAGAAATTCATGGATCATGTCCACCGGTGATCTTCAAACACTGGGGGTGAAATTGAACAGGAGCGGGGATGCAAAACGAGCAATATCATATCAATCGCCTGTTATACACCCCGTCCTAGATTCTATTGAAGGCTACTGAATATTGGGCAAGGCGTATACCAGGCGGTCGATGCGATACCGCCCATTTTGCACTACTGCCCAAGACAAATTTCTACCCCACGTTCCTGGCCGAGTTTGCGGGATCAGTTGCTGGAGACCCCATTTGCATTTGGTTAGCGGGCGAAAGCACTATTTGGGATGGATTGTCGGAGCGCTCCTGTTCATGCCAGCAGAAACTCAGCTGGTCAGCCGCTGGTGGGTAATTGCCCAACCCTGCCTGCCCTGGCAATTCTTCAATTGGCCGGGGGCAAGGGGGCTGACCCAGGATGATTTTTTTTTTAAATTCTTGTTTGAGGATGCAGGCCTGGACCCCATCAGTGGGGCCCACATTCATCCTTGTGGAGGTTGGTAGGCTTCATCACTCTTGACCTACCAGGTCCCCAGTGAGCCTCAGGAGCGGTAACTCCGGCTTAGGGAGTACCTGTCCCTGGCTCTGCCTCAGTCCATCATTTAAGAACATAAGAAATAGGAGCAGGAGTAGGCCATTCGGCCCCTCGAGCCTGCTCCGCCATTCAATGAGATCATGGCTGATCAGATCTTGGGCTCAGCTCCATTTCCCTGCCCGCTCCCCATAACCCATCACTCCCTGCTCTAGTTCAGATAAGCTACTGGCAATCAACTTAACTCATTATATTTGTGTTAAAAACGACAGAAAATCAGCAACATACAGGCCCTGCTTCTATTTCTGCTTTTGGTTGCTCTTTTGTAAAATACTCAAGCCAAAGGTTAGAATGCTCAAAGAAATCACAGAAGAGATAACCCTGAATGTGTCTCTAAATAAATGAAAATATGGGAAAACATGTCAATTGACAAGGGGCAGCAATATGTGGGTTAGTGTACAACAAACATCGCTGTTAGTCCAGATGGCATTTGTATTTAATCTAGTCAATTTTTTTTTTCAACAAAGGATAATGTCAGCCCAGCCTTGTCCCTGTCCCTATGTGTGTATTAAAAAAAAAGTTAGATGTTATCAGGCGATCATCTGCTCTTCATGAATTGTATCTGATCACCATGCGTCAATGCTGACAGTCTTGCATTCTGTATTTAGTGAAGATATATAGGGTGATAGGTCACAGCTTAATAAACTCCTTCCCTTTTTAAGGTCAGACTAAGGCCATTTTCACTGTGGCTGCTGCGAGCTCTGTTTGGAGCATTGTACTGTATGTTTCTGATCATAATGGCATCACTCTATCTTGAAGCTGTTTACAACATTCTATTATATAGCTACCATTTCCAGGTCCTCAATCACTGCTTCCATTGCAAAAGGCATAGGTAATTGGGTAATGCCTCTTTGTGTTAGGCCATCTTATTTTAAATGCAGACTTTTGGTGATGTTCAGTGAAATGCCCATTAATTTTGATGAAATCTGTAGGAGCATTATTAATTATGTTCATTATATCAGGGTTAGCGCAGGCAGACTCTTGCTTCATCTCTTTTCAGCATCAAGTGAGCAGTAACCTGCTCGCCAATCAGGCTTTGCATGTTTTTTGTCAGGAATTAAAGGCACAATAATTGAGCCATTTCAATGTAGAAATAATTAGGTTCTTTTTTAATGCGGTGCCATTTTGAGGCCCGGGCCTCACTTGAATAGAAGCAGCGAGTGATACAGCTCACTGGATTTAGGCTGGTGTAATATTGAGTGGTCCAGAGGCCGTCCAGCTGGCAGCAAGGTAAGTCCAGCAGGGGCGTGGAGGTTTCAAGTTTGGACATGGGGGAGTCTGGGATGGCAGCAGCCCAGACTCTTGCTCCTCCTGGCTCCACAAAAATAATTAAAGACATACCTTTTCGGGGCCTCTTCGGCTGCGTCACCAGTAAAACTTTTTGGGAGAGAGTGCACAGCGCATGCTCTGGCCAAGAATGGCAATTTAGTATTTACATATTAAAAGGGGACTAGCACCTGACATGGGCAGCTGCTTTGGCCGGCCAGCGATAGGCCCCTGTAAACGTGGCAGCAGCCAGCACATCAGCATTAACGGGGCGGTAAGTCCACCGACTCCATTTTGAGGCCATTATCTCCCGTTAACACCAATTTCGGTGAGTTACGATTGACTCCCGTGTGCTTCTTTTCCATTTTAAAAATATAGTTTGTGATCTCTTTTTAGTTGTTCCTTCCCAATTAGATTTCTCCGTACCATTCTACACTTGAAAAAACAATCAGACAACCTGCTAACAGGCTTCTGAGTGAACAATAAAGACAGGAACCTCTATTGATGGGGTAAGTAGGTGGGGGGAATGCTGAGGGTGCAACAGGTGCTGCAAATGGTTCAGGGAAGAAGGCTAATGTGTGGGAATACAGTGGGAGGATGGTGTCTGATGGTCCCAAGGGAGTTAATGACAATTTGGGTCCCATTTCCTCATCCCTTCGTCCACCCACACAAGGCTGCTGGACCCTGCTCCCTTCCAATACTGCCAGGTCCCCAGACTCTACCGCCCCCCCTCATGCTCCAAAACCCCCATCTCAGTCCTGTTGGACCCCAGAAGCCCCTCCTCAGACTTTCCCTCTCCTACTCCGCTATTCTGGGACCCCCTCTCAGCTCACAAAGCCCAAAACTGCATTCCTAATGCAGCCTGACCTCAGGACTGCCCCCAATTCTCCTATAACCTGAGACCTCCCTCTCTAATTCTCCAGACCCTAGGACTACTCTCACAGTGATCTTGATCCTAGGACCTGTACCAGTGTTCCGAGAACCTCCCTTCTCCAATGTTCCCTGAAACCTTGTCCTGATGTTCTCAGACCCTGGGACTTGGGGAACTTTTGTTTATATTTTATAGTCCTTTCACGATGGTTGTTGCTGCATTCTAATCCCTGGAGCTAAAGAGAAAGCTATAATCCTAAACCACACTGAAAATTAATTAAAAACAGAAAGAATTAAGTAATAACAGAAAAATATTATTGCAATCTCCATTTTTAATTTTGTCTCTTACTTAAACTTGTTCCTAATCTGCGGTTTCCTAAGTGAGTGTCCTTTGCAGATACTGAAATGTTTCGACGAACATAGGGCCTGAAAGCAAGGTGTAGGCTGCCAATTAAAAGACTGCATTTATTACATGCTTGACTGCTATTTCATATTGGAATTGATGTGAGTTGGAAGCAGTGTATTCAAATCATACTTTATTAGTATGGATGTGACAAGAGTATGTGCATTTGTCTTCTTCCGATTGGCTTTTATCTTATCAGAAAGCAACAAGACTTTGATATCGCACCCATTCATCTGTGCGAGATTTTAACGGTAGTGGAACACTAATGAATTGCATAAAAATTTTTTTTCGAGTTTGCTAAGCAGGACATATTTTTCTGAGGTCTGTTTTGCATAAACAAATCTGTGTTTGAAAACCAAGCTGCTATTGCTTCAGCTTTACTAAATCAAGAAAGAGTGCACTGTGGCTATAGCCTCGGGTTGTTACAACATTTATTAATGTCCAAGAGCTTCTGCACTTCTTAATGCTACAGCAGAAATTGGCAATCTCAAAAGCTATGAAATACTGAAACAGCCCAGTAGTTGGAAGGAAGTCTGAATGAATTGAATGGAATTCAGATTCTGTTCAAGCAACAACGTCTTTGATGTAAAAACAGAAAATGCTAGAAACACTCAGCAGGTCAGGCAGCATCTGCGGAGAGAGAAACAGAGTTAATGGCTGCGATTTTACAAATGGATGTGGCTTGGAAGCGGGTCAGCTGGTTTCCGGCTTCCAGTCCCGCCCCCAACTGCATCGGCCCACGGAAGTGATTTTACGTCGATTGGCCTTGTTAAGCCCGCCCTGCGGGCTTGCCGGCCAATTAAGAGGAAACCAGTCAGATGACGTCATTTGATGACGCGTCATCTGCCAGTTTTCTTAAAGGGACCACGCACAATTTTTTTTTGACAACTCATTTCTCAGTTTTTGACAGCATTAAGGTGCTGCAAACACTGTACAAACATGAACTCTTGCACCCAGGCTCTCCAATAACTCCCTCCATAGGCTAGAACAGATGACAGCTGCAGGTGAGGTGACAGAAGCGATCTGTCACTGGTGAGAGAGGTTCTCCCAATGAGGTGGGGCTAGACAGCCAATTCAAAACTTGTTATCTACAGAAAAGTGTAAATGCATTAAAAATGATTTTCCCAACATTTTCTTACCTCTGAAACTTACCAATGCAACATTGGATCCTTCACACCACTTCTGCAGCTGTCATCAATGCAGAAACATTACAGCAGACTCACAACACGCCACACTTACCTGGCGTGGTGTCCGGACGTCAGGGAACCCGAGGCAAAAGCGACAAAATTGAAAAAGAGCCTGTTAACAAGTATCAAGTACCTGTTAACAGCCAGGTAAGTGGCTAAAATCCTCTTCCCGCCGCTAGGTGTTGGGTCCATGTGCAATACGGGGACCCGACACTTGGGAAGATTGATTGGAGGCGGGTTGACAGTGGGTTTCCTGCCCGCTGTCAATCTTTGCGATTTTGACAGAGGTCCCGCCTCCAATCCCGCACTCTGAGGACCGGCAAAATTCCGGACAAGGTTTCTGTTTTGACAAAAGGCCATCGAGCTGTAACGTTAACTCTGTTTGTCTCTCCACAGATTGAGGTCTTTAAGATTATGAAAGGGTTTGATAGGGTAGACGTAGAGAAGATGTTTCCACTTGCAGGGGAGACCAGAACTAGTGGCCATAAATATAAGGTAGTCACTAATAAATCCAATAGAGAATTTAGGAGAAACTGCTTTACCCAGAGAGTGGTGAGAATGTGGAACTCGCTACCACAGGGAGTAGTTGAAGCGAAAAGCATAGATGCATTTAAGGGAAAGCTAGATAAACACATGAGGGAGAAAGGAATAGAAGGATATGTTGATGGGGTTAGATGGAGAAGGGTGGGCGGAGGCTCATGTGGAGCATTAACACTGGCATGGACCTGTTGGGCCGAATGGCCTGTTTCTGTGCTGTAAATACCAAGTAATATTATGCAATATTTAGCATAATACCTACCCGTGCAAGTTCTTTCCTCCCCTCCCCCCTTTCCCTGCCTCTGCACTTACTTAAAACCTGTTACATCTCTAACTTTTTCCAGTTCTGATGAAAGATCATCGACCTGAAAATTTAACTCTGTTTTTCTCTCCACAGATGCTGCCTGACCTGCTGAGTATTCCCAGCATTTTCTGTTTTTATTTCAGATTTCCAGCATCCGCAGTATTTTGCTTTTGTATTAATGTCTTTGATGTGTCTTTGTTATTTTATGCTGGGGTTGTCTCACAAGAGACACCAGTCCGGTTGTTGCTGAAATTAAGCTATAATTTGTCACACATTATTTAATAATTCACCGAAGGGTGACAGAATAAGCAACACTAGCAGTGGCCTAAATAGCACTTACTTCTTGTTTTGAATGGAACAATCCAGATGGCAAAGATATGGATATCAACGAGCCTTGCTCATGGTGAGCCAGAGAGTACGTTGTCTTATAATAACAGGAATGATACAGTCTTTGGAACACAATGGTTGTTTTCATAAGTTCTTGGTAGGTTATTAATTGGAAGATTAGTCGACATGCTTTTCTGAGTTTTGGTTGGTATGGTGCCGACCTGGTTGAATTTTTTGAGCAAGTTGCTAAGTTGGATGTTGGAAGCCTGCTTGACATTGTGTGGCTTGATTTTCAAAAACAACCTTTGTCAAGGTGCCATAAAAAAGGCTATAAAAAAAGATTGAGTCCTGTGGGATTGCTGGGCAGAATTTGGGTCGGATAAGGAACAGATTGAATTCTCGTAGGCAGAAAGTAGTTATTAACGGGAGTGGTTCTGTGTGGGAACCGATCACTAGTGGAGCCCCACAGGAATTGGTCTTAGAGCCATTGCTCTTCACCAATGATCTGGATGAAGGCAGCGAGGAAAATGTCCACAAGTTCCCAGAAGATACAAAGAAATTTGTGGGCATATGGATCTTAGATGAGAAAAAATAGATTGCAGACAGATCTAGATGCGATGGGGGAATGTGACCGTATCTGGCAGATGTCTTTTAATATAGATAAATGTAACGTAACGCACTTGGGTTGGGGCAACTCCAAACATATGTACACCACACAAGGTTACATGCTCAAGGTTGCTGAGTGGAAGGAAGACCTGAGAGTTATATTGCATTAGTCATTGAAGCTCTATGACTAGTGGCGCTAGGCTATTGCAAAAACAAATAGAGTCTTAGAATGTATCATCAGGGCAACTAAACATAAAACAAGAAATTCTATTCTGTTTCTATGGAAGGTTTTATTTGGGTCTCATCTAGAACATTGTGCGCGGAATTCTTTTGAGTCAGTTTTCGATGGGGTAATGCACGGAGCGATCACGGCTGAACACGTGGGCCAGAAGAAATTTTAATGCTCGTACCTCATTTAATTATAGCAGGCAAGTTGCCAGCATTACTCACACTGCTAATTGGCAGCGTGTCTAATTGTGGGGGAGGGGGGATCGGTGGGGGAGCGGGGGTGGGGGCGGGAGGCCGAAAATTGGACCTCCCTTACACAATTTAAAGGAAATCTGAACCTCTTAAAGGGAAAGTGTTCTTTGACTGCAGGTAACTTGAATTTACTTTTATTTGCTTTACAACAATTGGCCCCCATATTCTTTGATGTTGTATTGGAGGTCCTGCTGTAGGGGGTCAATAGGAGGAGGGAGGTGCACATCTCATTAGGGAAGCGCAAGGTCTCCTGACAAGTGGCCCGGGAGCATAAGAGGTCAATGCCAGGACCTGGCTGCAATATAAGAGGAAGTTTAATGACCTGACCAGGGTTGCTAAGGTAAGACTCCATCTCTCATCACTGTTACTCTCTTCAAGCCCTGCACCAGCTACAGCCCCAGTACTTTTTTTTATTCATTTATGGGATTTGGGCGTCGTTGGCAAGGCCAGCATTTATTGCCCATCCCTAATTGCCCTTGAGAAGGTGGTGGTGAGCCACCATCTTGAACTGCTGCAGTCTGTGTGGTGAAGGTTCTCCCACAGTGCTGTTAGGTAGGGAGTTCCAGGATTTTGACCCAGCGACGATGAAGGATCGGCGATATAATTATAAGTCAGGATGGTGTGTGACTTGGAGGGGAACTTGGAGGGTGGTGGTGTTCCCATGCGCCTGCTGCCCCTGTCCTTCTAGGTGGAAGAGGTCACGAGTTTGAGAGGTGCTGCCGAAGAAGCCTTGGTGAGTTGCTGCAGTGCATCTTGTAGATGGTATACACTGCAGCCACAGTACGCCGGTGGTGGAGGGAGTGAATGTTTAAGGTGGTGGATTGGGTGCCAATCAAGCGGGCTGCTTTGTCCTGGATGGTGTCGAGCTTCTTGAGTGTTGTTGGAGCTGCACTCATCCAGGCAAGTGGAGAGTATTCCATCACACTCCTTACTTGTGCCTTGTAGATGGTGGAAAGGCTTTGGGGAGTCAGGAGGTGAGACACTCGCCACAGAATACCTAGCCTCTGACCTGCTCTTGTTGCCACAGTATTTATGTGGCTGATCCAGTTAAGTTTCTGGTCAATGGTGACCCACAGGAGGTTGATGTTGGGGGATTCAGCGATGGTAATGCCGTTGAATGTCAAGGGGAGGTGGTTAGACTCTCGCTTGTTGGAGATAGCCATTTCCTGGCACTTGTGTGGCGCGAATGTTACCTGCCACTTATCAGCCCAAGCCTGAACATCGTCCAGGTCTTGTTACATGCGGGCATGGACTGCTTCATTATCTTAGGAGTTGTGAATGGCGCTGAACACTGCGCAGTCATCAGCGAGCATCCCCATTTCTGACCTTATGTAGGAGGGAAGGTCATTGATGAAGCAGCTGAAGATGGTTGGACACTGCCCTGAGGAAGTCCTGCAGCGATGTCCTGGGGCTGTGATGATTGACCTTCAACCACCACAACCATCTTCCTTTGTACTAGGTATGACGCCAGCCAGTGAAGCATTTTCCCCCCAATTCCCATTGATTTTAGTTTTACGAGGGCTCCTTGATGCCACACTTAGTCAAATGCTGCCTTGATGTCAAGAACAGTCACTCTCACCTCACCTTTGGAATTCAGCTCCTCAGTCCATGTTTGGACCAAGGCTGGAATGAGGTCAGGAGCCCAGTGGTCTTGGTGGAACCCAAACTGGGCATCAGTGAGCAGGTTATTGGTGAGCACAAGTCTTCAGCATGATAGCCAGGATGTTGTCGGGGCCCATCGCCTTTGCTGTATCCAGTGCGCTCAGCCGTTTCTTGATATAACATGGAGTGAATCGAATTGGCTAAAGACTGGCTTCTGTGATGGTGGTGAACTCAGGAGTAGGCCGATATGGATCATCCACTCGGCACTTCTGGCTGAAGATGGTTGCTGGGCTTCACCATCATTGAGGATGGAGATATTCATGGAGCCTCCTCCTCCCAATAGTTGTTTAATGGTCCACCATCATTCACGACTGGATGTGGTAGGACTGCAGAGCTTTGATCTGATCCGTTGATTGTGGGATCGCTTAGCCCTGTCTATAGCATGCTGCTTCCAGTTTTTAGCATGCATATAGTCCTGAGTTGCAGTTTCCCCAGGTTGGCACCTCATTTTTAGGTACGCCTGGTGCTGCTCCTGGCATGCTCTTCTACACTCCTTATTGAACCAGGGTTGGCTCCTGGCTTGACAGTAGTGGTAGAGTGAGGGATATGCCGGGCCATGAGGTTACAGATTGTGGTGGAATACAATTCTGCTGCTGCTGATGGTCCACAGCGCCTCATGGATGCCCAGATTTGAGCTGCTAGATCCGTTCTGAATCTATCTCATTTAGCATGGTGGTAGTGCCACACAACACGTTGGAGGATGACCTCAGTGTGAAGATGGGACTTCGTCTCCACAATGACTGCGCAGTGGTCACTGCTACCAATACTGTCATGGACAGATGCATCTGCGACAGGTAGATTGGTGAGGACGAGTTCAAGTAGGTTTTTCTCTCGTGTTGATTCTCTCACCAGCTGCCGCAGGCCCTGACTGGCAGTTTTGGCCCGGACTTACAGGAATTCCCTCCCCCATTTCCCTTCACTCTCCTCCAATCACAGCACAATACTTCATTGCAGCTTCTTATGCTGCTGCTGCCACATGCTGCACCCGCTACTGACCTCACAATGACTTCCCCACACCACGGCGACTTTTCACCCTGCTTCCCCACTATTCTGCCATGACATCCACATGCTCAAGACATCTCGCTAGGCGACCACTAACACCTTCCCTTCTATCTTGCAGGAGGAGCTGGTGCAAAATGCACATCAGCAGACACACACAGGAGGAGGGAAGTCATACTGGCATGTCCTGTCCCCACTTGAGCATTCGATGTGTCAGGACCATGGTGACTGGTGAGGCTGGAGGAGAAGTCCCACAGGGTTTCTGCACATCTTAACCTCCTTTTCTCTCCTCACTGCAATCTCACGCTACTTAGTCTGCTTGATAAAGGTCATGATGTGGAGATGCCGGCGTTGGACTGGGGTGGACAAAAATGAGAAGTCGCACAACACCAGGTTATAGTCCAACAGATTTATTTAATTTTACAAGCTTTCGGAGCTATCGCTCCTTCGTCAGGTAAGTTAGCAATGAGAGAATCTCCCAGAATTCACAATTTAAACCCAGACAAAATCTATTCACATTATTCACATTATTCACACAACCAACAGAGTACCCTACGTCGTCCAGTACTTCCCCGGAGCGGAAAAACTACGCCATGTTCTTCGCAGCCTTCAACATGTCATCGATGACGACGAACACCTTGCTAAGGCCATCCCCACGCCTCCACTACTCGCCTTCAAGCAGCCGCCTAACCTCAAAAGTACCATCGTTCGCAGCAGATTACCCATCTTTCAGGAGAACAGCAACCAAGACACCACACAACCCTGCCACGGCAACCTCTGCAAGACATGCCAAATCATGGACACAGATACCATCATTACACGTGAGGACACTACCCACCAGGTACACGGTACATACTCATGTGACTCGGCCAACGTTGTCTACCTGATACGTTGCAGTAAAGGATGCTCCAGAGCATGGTACATCGGCGAGACCATGCAGACACTGAGACAACGTATGAACGGACACCGCGCAACAATCGCCAGGCAGGAGGGTTGCCTCCCAGTCGGGGAACACTTCAGCAGCCAGGGGCATTCAGCCTCGGATCTGCGGGTAAGCGTTCTCCAAGGCGGCCTTCGAGATACACGACAGCGCAAAATCATAGAGCAGAAACTGATAGCCAAGTTCCGCACTCATGAGGATGGCCTCAATCGCGATATCGGGTTCATGTCACGATACAGAACGTGACTTGACATCATGGCCGGTCTTCCCAGGTGTTTTTTTTTTTTTTTTTTAAAAACACAAGAACACAAATTGACAGGATATGCAGCCAGCAGGTGGTTTGACACGCTGGACCCCCTGGGACACATCTCATTGTCTTGGCTGTGCTCTTTGTTGTAGCGAATAATGTGAATAGATTTTGTCTGGGTTTAAATTGTGAATTCTGGGAGATTCTCTCATTGCTAACTTACCTGACGAAGGAGCGATAGCTCCGAAAGCTTGTAAAATTAAATAAATCTGTTGGACTATAACCTGGTGTTGTGCGACTTCTCATTTTTGCTTGATAAAGTGCAGCTGCTTTGAGCTGCCATTCTTCTGGCTCTGCTTACCCTTGCCACTAACTATTAACCTTTGCCCTCTCTTACATTTCAGATTCATAAGCTCAACAAAGACCTGAGCAAGAAAAGTGCAGCGCACATGATGATGAAGCGTCACTCGACCTTACACTTGCAAGCACCAGCTGTAAGACTGGCACCTCATGTAGGCTAGAAGGTACTGGGAGATACTAGTGCGCAGGAGCAAGAGCAAGGGGATAGGACAGCTCAGCAAGTAGCTCACACGAGGCAGAGCTTACACCCCAGCCCTACTGCAGATGGCACAGATGAAGTCTTTGAGAGTCCAGCCTATAAAAGAAACCTCATGTGTATACACCAAGGCCTTCTAAGTGCACTAGGTTGCCTGCATGGAGGAAGCCAGCTCCAACTTGTGCGGGATCTTCATGCAGGGCATTGAAAGACTGCAGTCAACCATGGAGCAAGTGGTCAGCTCTATGACCATCGCAAGGGGGTCCACAGCGATGGAGCCTCTCATGGAAGTTCTGACTGCTTCTCTGGGATCTCAGACTGCTACCATCTTGGCTCTGGGTTCAAGCATCTACATTGGCTTTCAAAGCCTGAAGGAGAGCATGGGAAGAGGCTTTGATGGCATCACATCACTCCTAAACTCTGCTCTCGCACAGAGCAGTGGAAGTGCTGAGGCTCAGCCCCATCAGAGCGGCAGTGGCTCCATAGGAGAAGCACGTGCAGTCCTCTCTCAGGACGACACCACTCACCCGCCAGCCTCTCACCCTTGTTGGTTCTAGATGGGCAGATGGGCCAAAACACCCCTGACTGCAGTCGAGATGCAGCCTCTGTGGCGAGAGCTCCTGGAGGTCACCCATCACGGCCATCTTAAATGAAGATTCAGAAGCTTTTCACCTCCCAAGCTGTAGCCACAGGGGAACCAGTTTAAAGGAGCACCTGGATAGGCAAAGGAGCATAGAAGTCAGGCTGTAGGGCTTTGCACAAGGGTGATTTTTAGTCCTCAATTCTTCATATTTTGGAATTATGGAATTAACAATGATAAAGCATCTTGGTGGTTTTGGTCTTTTCTTAACTTAGCTGTTGGTCTTAACATTCGTAGTGATGTGAGTGCAACATCCAAGAAGGATTACACTTTGAGAACATTTATATGGTGGGTGTCAGGACCTTGGTGAGATGGGAGGAGGGACTGTTGTTGCATTGGGGAGAGGAGGGGAAGTAAACCTGTGCTGGATAATTTGATGCCTCACAGCTCTGGGTGCTGACAGGATTGGTGGCCTTTGCTCTTCATTCACATCCTCACCTTCCTGCTGATCTTCCTGCTGATCTTCCTGCTCCTGCTTCCGCGGCATAACTAAGGCCGCCTATTTCCACCTCCGCAACATCGGCTGTCTCCGCCCTTGCCTCAGCTCATCTGCTGCTGAAACCCTTATCCATGCCTTTGTTACCTCTCGACTTGACTAGTCCAACGCACTCCTGGCTGGCCTCTCACATTCTACCCTGCGTAAACTTGAGGTCATCCAAAACTCGGCTGCCCATGTCCTAACTCGCACCAAGTCCCGTTCACCCATCACCCATGAGCTCGCTGACCTACATTGGCTCCCGGTTAAGCAACGCCTCGATTTCAAAATTCTCATCCTTGTTTTCAATCCCTCCCTGGCCTCGCCCCTCCCTATCTCTGTAATCTCCTCCAGCCCCACAACCCCCCGAGATATCTGTGCTCCTCTTGAGCATCCCTGATTATAATCACTCAACCTTTGGTGGCCGTGCCTTCTGTTGCCTAGGCCCTAAGCTCTGGAATTCCCTGCCTAAACCTCTCCGCCTTTCTACCTCTCTTTCCTCCTTTAAGACGCTCCTTAAAACCTACCTCTTTGACCAAGCTTTTGGTCACCTGCCCTAATTTCTTCTTATGTGGCTCGGTGTCAATTTTTTTGTCTTATAATAATACTCCTGTGAAGCGCCTTGGAACATTTTAGCACGTTAATGGTGCTATATAAGTACAAGTGGTTGTTGTTGTACTCCTTCCTCCCCAGCTGGGTCTGAGAGCTGGCCACTTTGCAGGGCAAAGTTATGGAGGATGCAGCAGATAATGACAAATTTGGAGATGATTTCGGGGCTGTATTGCAGAAGGCCTCCAGACAGGTTGCTCATGGTGCGTCAGAGGTTATGCTGTCGTAAAAAAGATTGCTTGCGGCACGTTACAGATCTCCGTCCATTTTGCATATCATACACATTTCCGGCAGTGAATTAGAAGTGGGTGGGAAGTTCTTGCCTAGAAAAAAGTAGCAGTTTCATTATAATATTTCAATTGAAGTGCCACAATGTCACTTTGACCGGCACACAATTTCCTGACATTCATGGCTCCACTGGCCGGCCTAAGGCCTGAGCCTATTTTTGGCTTCGGGCCTCATTTAAATGTTGCAGGTGAGCTATGGGGCCAAACGGGTGCCCCGCTGCAGCTCGCCGGTCAGGGAGGGCGCGATATCAGTCGTCACATATGCGGAGCCTGCCAGCAGGTTAGGCCTGAAGTGGGAAGGGGTTTTGGGGGGGGGGGCGGAGCTACTTAAAAGAGCTGGCAGCAGGATGCCGTTTTTTTTTGTGGGCCCACGAGGAACACTTCTGCTCCTATGCACCCACAAGAATAAAAATTGAGAACTTATTCAGCGACTTTTTTTAGCGGCCTTCGGCGGTCCCTTTATGGACGGTTGGTAAGGCCGCTCAGTGCCTGGTACAACTGGGCTGAGTGTGCACAGCAGCAGCTCGCCCATTTCTACTTAAATTTTGCAATCTGGGTCCTATAACCAGCAGAGGATCTCGATTTGCATATTTAAGAGCTTCACGCCTGCTCCAGGCAGCTGGGCTGCTCGCCCAATTACAGGCCCACCTGAATATCGCATCAGGCAGGCCTTGGGCATCAATGGGGCAGCTGAGGTGCCCCCCAATCCCCCCAATTTGAAACTGCTGGAAACCTGTTTCTCAGGCGCAAAACTGACGGTTGTGAATTGGATTTCTCCCCCGTATGTAGTTATCTTTCCCCACGGCACGGAGTCTGACGAGATATTCATGTGAATTGGAAGAACTTGCAGTTTGTTCCCCAGCTCCTTTAACTATAGGAGTTTACAGGAAGATAAGAGTTCAGGAAATAATGGTCCATATTTTCCGATGCCTACGGGTAGGTACGCGCTGTGTACACACCCGTAGGGACTTCGGAAATGCCGGTTTCAGGCATGCGAAGCGCATGCGCTGAAAACCAACATTTCCAGTCTATCAAGAATGCTCTTGACAGATCGGACGTCTGCCCTGGAGAAGGGCCTCTGCGGGCGGATAGTTCCGCTTTCTGGAGACCCTCCGCCCGCTGAAAACCCTTAGAAATCTTATGCCTGGTAAAAGCAGGCGTAAGGCCTGCTTTTACCAGCATAAGAGTTTAACAAAGTAAAAAAAAAATTTCACTCATCTATAATTTAAAAATACTTTTAAAAAAGGTAAGTTTATTGTTAGCCCTGTAAAAAAAACTTTAATTATTTTTTCAAAAAATTAAATTTTTGTTTAAAATATTTAATTTAATGTAATTTTAACTAATTTTCTTAAATGTATTTAATGTTTTAGTGTATTTTTGGGGTGATCTCCATTCATATATTTGACAGGTCTATCTGTCAAAAGTATAAAGGAAGATTCCCTTCTCTTATTGGCTGGCCTGGCCCACGTGATCCCAGGGATGCTTGCGAACCGCATGCACCTCTGGGATACGTGGGCCCTGCGCATTTCGACTGTGGAGAGGCCCAGGAGTGGAAGTGTCCAGACCTCGGGAGCCCTCAGCTAAGTCTGTAGATTTTTTTCCGATAGGAAGCCTCCGCACGCAGGGAGCCTCCTATCGGAAATTATGGGCCAATGTATAATGCGGGTGAATATAAGGGGGAGACTGTAACCCTACCTGCCTGGTGGAAACCTGGCATGTGGGTGGTTAAAATCACCCAGGTTACTTACCCCCACCGTGGAGCTGCTCGGAACTGACCATTCTGAATTTTAACCTGCTCTCCTGAGCAGGCAACAAGGGCACCTGGCCAAAACCTCTGTAGTCTTCCTTTACATATGCATATCAGGTCCTGATGACTTCGTTGGGACCTGACTGCAATTTCAACCAGATGCCCTGAGTGAAAAAGGCACTCTGGCTCTCCCACCAGGCAAAGACTGCGTGGATGAAGAGCCGGGGCGAGAAGAGGCCCAAACTTGCCTCATGGGGCCTGGAGCTGCTCCTCTGGGCCCCAGAAGAAAAGTTTGACCTCCCCTGGCACGGACTCCCTCCCTGAGTGCAAGACCTCTGCGAGGCATTCCCCAAAGCAATCCCACCACCTACTAAATGTCAGCGGGTGACCTCAGGGACACGTGATTTTCCGTCGCTTCCCAATGTTCCAGGCGATAAGTCAGCCAGCAGGTTTTAAATCAGGCCCAGGAGTTAAAACAGACCAGGTCTCATCTCTGGAGCAGTGGGTATTTTCCCAACCCACTTCGCTACCCACTCGCCCAAAACCCACTGGGGGAAAAATTCAGTCGCGCCCCGTTTGGGGCGCAAATATCGGCCGGGCGCAAAGATTAGCGCCTGGCGCTAATTATCACCACCGACTGCAAACTTGACTTTTATCGCCCCTGGAGGTGATTGCAGCGCTAAATCAGGCGCTTCACACCTGTCTTAAGGCGCAAAGGCCGAGGAGCGAGGCGCTACCTCAGAGCGCTGGCGAAGCTCATGTAATGTCAGTCAGCAATGGAACACACACACAATGGCACGGGCCAGTTCTTAAAGGGGCTGGTTAATCTTGCTTTCCATCCACATCCTGCTCATTGCAGCCTTGAATCTCGGCCTGGAGAGACCTGCACATCAAATGTGCTGGAAAGAACAATGGAGAGTGCCAGGCAAAGAGCTCAGAGTGCAGCCCCCACAGTCTCTGCTAAATCGATACAAGGAATGGCAAATCAAAATGAACCTGCAAAGTGCTGCTCAGTACCCAAAACTCCTTCACACAACGTTGAATCTCTCCAGAAGTCTCTCCCTCTCTCTCTCAGAATGCGTATTTCAAAAATGGCACCAACAATAAAAGGCAGGAAGCGGTCACCTTTAAATAGCGCTCCTCCTTTCCCTTCATGACTGCAGAACGCTCCCCTCAACGTGTCGTTGCTAGCGTCAGGCGGTAAGGCAGGGGGCGCCACTCAATATCCGCTCCGGGGCGATACCGGGGCGTTGCGCACTCGAGTGACGTCATGATCTGCCGGCGCAGGAGATCGCGGCGATAAAGTTTAGCGCCGCCGTAAAATGTCGAGTTAAGTTCGCGAGCGGCGCAAACATCGCTGCGCCCGGGCGCTAGATGCTTTGCGCCCCATTAGCGCCCTCTTAAGGCGCTAACGGGAGGCGCAACCAACTGAATTTTTCCCCCACTGTATTTAAAATCGGGGCCTAAGTGCATAGTTTCTACAGTTCTTGTCCAGTGTGTGAACTGCTCCCCACAACCTACTATGTCCCATTTCTGTGATGCTATTCACTTTACTATTTCTATGTTAATGCAATCTAAAGTTTAATCCTAAGACTATTGAAAGAAAATAACATTTCATTAAAATTCAGCCATGTAGGAGATATAATACAATTGCTATAATTTAAAATCCAGATACAAGGATTACATTTTAAGGCATTATTGCTTTGGTTTAGATCAGCCATCTCTAAATTTATCTTAGACTTGTACATTCCACTTTAAAGAAAATTTGAGGATGAAAAGGGCTTCAAAATAACATTTTGTCAATCCCTCGGTTTCTGGTTCGAAATATTTTACAGTGAGTGGAATTTAACTGACAATTGATTTTTCTTTAAAATGAATGGACTCTTCTGCATAGAAGAGCGTTGTAGGATCAAGCCCCATTCCAGAGACTTGAGCACATAATCTAGGTTAGCAATCAGTCCAGTACTGAGGGTGTGCTTCAATGTCTGAGGTGTCACCTTCTGGAATGAGATGTTAAGCCTGCCCTCTCAGGTGGATGTAAAAGATCCCATGGCACTATTAAAAGCAAAGCAGGGAGTTCTTCCGGTGCCCTGGCCAACATTTATCCCTCAACCAACACCACAAAAACAGACTGTCGTGTTATTCATCCCATTGCTGTGTGTAAATTGGCTATCACGTTTCCCTACATTACAACAGTGACTGCATTTCAACAAAAGTACTTTGTTGTGAAGTACATTGGGATGTCTTGAGGTTATGATTGATGCTATATAAATACAAGTTGTTCTTTCTTTTTTGTATGGATATTCGCTGAGGACAGGATAAGACGACTCTGATAGCATCTACAGTCAAATAGCTACCTGGTGTTCGACATCAGGTCTTGCATATGATGGGTCCCAGAGGAGGGAGGATTTGAGAGAAAAGAGAGACAGGGAGAAAAGAATCCTTCAAGATTAGTGATTGTTTCCATCTCGCTGGATTCGCAGTTTCTATTTTTATATGGTAATTGTAATACAACAGCACAGGTATCTGGAAAATATTTTCCTTTAACAGCTGAAGCTTCCTTACAATAACTACCATACATAAATTCACCTTGGCCTCCTTTCTGAACTGTTTAGCTACTGATCAGGCACAAAGCTCAGGGAAAGAAAGGATGGCATCTCATAATCATGTTTTCTAATTGGGGTAATTTCTTGAGTGTATTTCCTATTCTTTGAAGATATTCTAGTTCTTTCAAAACAGGCAAATAATTGGCCCTGAATTTCCATGAGGGTTCTTCCAACCTCCTACCATAACTTTGGTGGGAGATCAGTGGAATCCCAGGACAGTGTGAATGACTGAAACAGGGATTCTGTTGATAATCTGCTGAAGTTATGGCAGGAGATTGGGCGAACCAATACATACATATGTATAAAATAAGTTGTTTTTAGAGTAGCACACATTTTTAACATTCGACGACTTCCATAAGAATTAAAATCATAAAGGGTTTAAATAGAGTAAATAAAGAGAAACTGTTTCCAGTGGCTGAAGGGTCGATAACCAAAAGATACAGAGTTAAGGTAATTGGCAAATGAAGCAGAGGCAACACGAGGAAAATCTTTTTTACACAACGAGTGGTTAGGATTTGGAATTCAGTGCCTGATAGAGTGGTGGATATAGATTCAAAAGGGATTCGGATAAATACTTAAAGAAGAAAAAATTGCAGAGATATGAGGAAAGAATGGAGGAGTAGAATAACTGGATTGCTCTTCGAAAGAGCCAGCGCAGACTCGATGGGCCGAATGGCCTCCATCTGCGCTGTACTATTCTATGATTCTATGGAAGAATAGAAAGTGATAAAGAAAGTAAGCTGGGTTTGCACCAGCTGGAGGAAAGGCTGTCCCTTTGGATCCCATGTCATTACTTTGTCTGTGAAAATGAATCTTTAATCTACAAAATTGTTTAATTTCTATTCCATTTTTGGTTCTCTGTCTCAACTAACTAATCAAATTTTTGTTTTCTCTCCTGCTGCCTGTTTCAATCTCCTATTAATATCACTGCGCAGGCATATTCTTCCTAATGGCTACCATATTGGAGGACAAAAAGTAGTCCTTTCTCCCACTTTTTGCCAATCTCAGTTTCCCTCACAAATCATTGGGCTGCCACCTCTTTTCCAGGCGGTTCCTAATTAGAATGCGATCCCACGCTGTGCTGCAATAATTCGCCAATAACACCAGTAAATGTACTTGTCCACATCTCACTGTGGCAGGGGCACTGCTCCTGAAACACCTTCCTTTACCACATCAACCACCATCAATTCCAGCCAGTCTGGATTTAACCCACATTTTTTCAACTTTCACTTCCCCCCATGCCTTCAACCCACCCATTCTTACCCTGAAAATTCCAGCTCAAGTGATGGTGTGTCTTCATCATCACTGTCTTCTTGCACTTCCACCACTGCCTGGGCAGGTTGCAGTTCCTGGGTGTCTGAAAGGAGAAAGGCACAAGGGTAAGTTTGTGGTGAGTGGAGGGGGGGGCGGGGAATGTAAGTGGTGTATGCATACACCATATGCAACTTGTAAATCAGTAGAGAAAGTGTGATGAGGGGAAAGTGAGATGAGTGAAGGAGGATTAGGTATGAGGATACTGTAATCTGCGATGGTTTCAGCCCTGCTGCTGGCCACGGCCTCAGCGATGGCCGTCCCAATAATAGCTCGCACTGTCTACTCCATGGGGTTTAGGACATGCGGCTGCACCTGTCCCCGAAGGGTTAGCTCCAGCACCTGTCCCCTAAGGGTTAGCTCCTGCTGCCTCCGGTTGTGTGCCACCTTGTCCTGCAAGAGAGAGGGAAGTGTGTCAGTGAGTGTTGTGAAATGTGTTTGGGTGATGTGACTGTCATGGTTGCATAGCTGGCAGTGTGTGCAAGCTGTGAGATGTGGATGTGAGGCTTGCAGCAGTGATAAGTGTATGAGGTTGAGGTGAAGTTTTGAATGTTAGGTATGAGGCCTGATTGATAGAGATAGTTGGTAGGTGAGTGATGGGGATGTGGTACATTGAGCAGTGGCTGAGGCTAGTGGTGCAGATGGTAGGATATGACATTTGAAGATGCATTCACTGACCTTGACCACTTGTGTGAGGTCATTGAATTTCTTGCAGCACTGCATCGAGGTCCTCGGGGCTTGACTCCTGGCATTTACTTCCATGGCTATCTGTTCCCACTGCTGTCTGAACGTGTTTCTGGAGTGCCTCCTGGCCCCTGCAGATACAGGACATCTCTTCTCCTTTCCACCTCCTCCACCAAGGCATCATGTGCAGCGTCTGAAAATTTTGGAGCCCACTCTCTCCCATGTTGTGCCATTTTTCACTGTTTTTCAGGTCAGATTCACTTCCTGAATGACTTCCAGCACCTTTTCCAGCCACAATGCACTCCCCTTTAAGATGTGCAGGCTAGCTTTAAGCAGTGCAGGCTAGCTTTATCTAGTGCTATCCTCTCATGATATTGGTTCCCTGCTGATGCATCCAGCCGATCAACAGCGCGGTTAGCGCTGGCTGGATGCTGAAATAATTTAAATGAGCAGGCAGCACGAAGTTGGCGTTCTGCCTGCATTACATTGAACGGGCGCAGGTTAATCGCGCATCGCAATGCCCGTGCCCGTTTTCAGGGGCTATTGAAATTAACCCCTGAAAATTTTGCATTTACTAAAACAATGTGAGTTCTCAGGCCAATTCTTTTCTTAAATGGCAGGTTAATTCAGACTGTTACAGATGCGTGTTCAGAAGGGGAAAACAACAACTCTCAGGCTATCATGAGAGACAGGAAACAATATTATCCCGTAAATTATTAGAATGGAACATAGAAAACTGAATTCCTAAGGCATGTTGGATTGGTTATCTTCAAAGACTGGTTAGACCAAAGGAGAACCTATGGCTCTGATATTAAACCCCCACCACATCTAGCAGGAGAGGGTCGGGGGTTAAACTGTCAAATGCGAGACACGCGACCCCAAGCGCCGGTTGCCGTTTTTACGGCGGTGGGTTTCATGGCCTCTGAGCGTCCCACCGTGGAGAGGCAGGGCACTTCATTAACATATTTAAAATGGGCTCCCAGAGTGCAATTGGGAGTCCACTTTAAAATTCAATGTTGTTGCCCGGGTTTTCCAGGGGTCAGGAAACCCGGCAGTGAAAGGGAGGCAAGAACTGCCGGCTCCACAAGGTGGGTGTCTTTTTCAGCCCTCTTTATGGGACAGGGGGAGCATGGGTACTCTCCCGTCCCCTCAAGGAAGCCTTCGGCCTCCCCTCTACCGATCGCAGTTTCTCTCTCCCGCCTCACGATCGCCAATCTTCCCCCTCTCCTGATCGCTGGGGACCGTCCACAGGGGTCCCCGGCTGCAGCCTCCTGCCGCTGATTTTCCCTCCCGGCTGACGGCTGGGCTGTCAATTTGGCCGGTTGCCGGTTGGAAACAAATCCAAGAAATGATAATGAGGTCCAGCTATTGAGTTCGGCAGGATCTCCGCATCCCGGCCTTGCCGCGGTCTTCAGCTATTTTCGGCCTCCTCCGCACTCTCCGCACCCTCTCGGTAATTATCGAGGCACTAGTCACAGACCACTTCTTTAAAATAGCCTTACACGGAACTTCTTCTGTTCTTCTGAATGATTGCAGTAGTGTAGTTCTCTAGTGCTGGGTGTACACAGAATAAAACACCATTTCTTCAACGCATTAGTCTGAAATGAGAGAAGGGGTAGATTTCAACCGCCAGACTCGGCGCTGCACGAGTAGGCGTGCACCCAAACCGAGAGGTTCGAGGCCCTCCTGCAATTCATGGCCGCCAGCAGCTGCCCTCAGATCTGGGAGAGGGGTTGGATCAGGCAATGGGGGGGGGCGATCAGTAGGACTGTGAAGCTGGGCGCAGCACTCCTGCTTCTGGCTCCACAGAAAGATTTTTTTTTTAATTAAAAAACGGGCCGCTGAAGAATCCTCAGTGGGGTAGGCCCGATGCCTGCCCCACTTATCGGCAACTAAGTTTTTACAAGGGGTCCTTCAACAGGCGTTAGGCCCCTAATTTACATAATCAAGGGGCCTAACACCTTTTTAGGTGTCCGCCCGGGACACCTAAAACTATGGTCCCCACGAATTTAACAGCAAGACCAACGCCTGCGCAGATTGGGTTTGAGCTGTCCCACTGCTAAATTGGTATGCTTTGTGCCTGTTTTACACCTAAAAAACAGGGGTAACTAATACCAATTCCTACCCCAGAAGTCTCTTGCCTTTTCACATGTACCAAGCTAAAAATACAATCTTAGTCTGAGAAGATTCGTTTCATTTGCTTAAAATATGTTTTTAATGAAAAATAGATGGTTGCAGCTGGCGTTCATACTGAAGCATCTGCCTCACCCCTCCCCAGGGTCTCCAGTATCTGTCAGTAGTACAGTCATTTGTGTGCTGCGCTTTTACTCAGGTTTGTGCATATTACCATCAACAGTCATGGTATTGTTTGCAACTTTGACTCATCTAAAATTCTTTTGCTAAGAGACATGGGGGGGGAAATTTGGTTGCTTTGTGCTTCCCGTTAGCATCCTAAGAGGGCGCTAATGGGGCGCAAAGCAACTAGCGCCCGGGCACAATGATGTTTGCGCCGCTTGTGAAATTGACCAGACATTTTGCGGCAGCGCTAAACACTACCGCCACGATCTCCTGCGCCCGCAGATCATGACGTCAGTCAAGCGTGCAATGCCCCGGTAGTGCCCCGGACCAGATATTGAGTGGCGCCCCCTGCCTTACTGCCTGCCGCTAGCAACGACAGGTTGCAGGGAGCATTTTGCAGTCGGGAAGGGACTGGGGGAGCGCTATTTAAAGGCGACCGCTTCCTGCCTTTTTTTGTCGGCGACATTTTTGCACCATGCATTCTGAGAGAGAGAGAGAGAGACTTCTGGAGAGATTCAACACTGTGGGTACTGAGCAGCACTTTGCAGGTTCATTTTGATTTGACCTTCCTTGCATCGATTTAGAAGAGACTAGGGGGGTTGCACTTTGAGCTCTTTCCCTGGGCCTCTCCATTGTTCTTTCCAGCAGATTTGATGTACAGGTCTCTCCAGGCCGTGATTCAAGGCTGCAATGAGCAGGGGGTGGATGGAGAGCAAGATCGACCCTCCCCTTTAAGAACTGGCCGGTGCCAGTGTGTCTGTGTTCCATTGCTGACTGACATTACATGAGCTTCGCCAGTGCTCTGAGGTAGCACCTCACTCCTCGGCGTTAGCGCCTTAGGAGAGGTGTGTAGCGCCTGATTTTGCGTTCCAATAACCTCCAGGGGCGATAGAAGTCAAGTTTGCAGTCGGAGGCGATAATTAACGCCAGGCGCTGAACTTTGCGTCCGGCCTATAATTGCGCCCCAAACGGGGCAATACCGAATTTCTCCCCCATGATGTCAACTTTAGGCCATTATGGCAGGACACGATGGACAGTCGCTAAGATTGGGAAGGTTTAGCAATGACATTTCAAACAGAAAGAAGATGCAACTTTTACATTCCAGTTGTTGTGAAAAGAAGCTCATTAATTGTGAAGAAAATTGTTTGCTGCTTTGATTTGAAGCATGCTGTTAGCTGCACTGGTTTACATATACAAGGCACAGTTTGATAAGCTGCATAATTATCCATTCCATGGCATCATGCTGACTATTATAATAGTGACTAACAAGACATTCCTTCCTATATCTAGCTCAATAATACACCATGTAAATCTTTCAGATGATGTTCAAAGCAAGCTATTAGCTAAAATTATATATATATAGGGCACAGTTTGCTAACTGTTCATTGATACCTCTGGTCAAGGAATGTTTATTGTGAAACATTTACAATTATATTAGAAGAAAAAGGGTAGTCAAGGGTAATGTGGGGCCTTTAATGATGGTGGTAATATTGCAAATGAAAATCAGGAAATGGTAGACTCGTTGAATAATTGCCTGGGGGACGATTTTGCCAGACCTGGGGAGGCGGGTATGGAGGCGGGTCTGCCGGGAAAATGGCAGAATTTGGAGGCAGGTGCCCAACCCGCCTCCATGCCATCTACCCAGGAGACGGGTAGACGTCCTGCGCCGGGTCCCGTCTCCTTGGAGGCGGGAAGGCATTAAAGCCTATTAACTGCCTGTTAACAGGTAGTTAACAGGCAGAAAATAGGATTATCCCCTTTTTGCCCTCACAAGTGCGGGCTTCCCGACGGCACCAAAACCCGCCAGTTCAGCGAGGCGAGTAGTGGGTCTGCGAGGTTCGGGGAGGTGCAAAAGTGTGGTGTGAAGGTAAGTGATGGGTGCAAGAGTGGAGAGGTGAGGATCTGAGGTAAGTCCTAAGTGTTTTTAAAAGTGTACTTATCTTTGTTTCTTCCTGCAGGCTTCAGTCGGTTTCTATACGGAGAGTCTCGCACCTCCATGTTGCAGATGAGAGATGTCCGTTTCATTCTCAGATACAACAAACATCTCAATTCTGTAAAAGAAAGAAAGTTGATGAGCTCTTGTATGCAAGACCTCATCAAACTGCAGAGATTGTCACTGTTTGACAGCTTCACAGAGCTGTCAAACGATGACAATTCATCTGTCAAAAATTTTTGACAGATGACACGGCATACGTTGACGTGCTCTGCAACCGGCTTTCCCTTAATTGGCCTGCTATGCCCACTGGGCGGGCTTAACAAGGTCAATCAAGGGAAAATAGCGTGGGTTGGCCACAACTCAATGGAGGCAGGACTGAAACCCGACAAGCAGCAGTCCCGCCTCCAACTTGTCTCCATTCACAAAATCGCCCCCGTTGTGTCAGTCTTCACAGTAGAGGTAGAGAATAATATACCTGACATTCCAGGAAAATTAATAATGAATCAAGGACTGGAACTCACTAAAGTTAACATAGGCAAGAAAACAATATTAGAAAAACAGTGGGAGGGGGTGGATCCAGTTGTCGTGGTCCATGTTGGTACAAACGAAGTAGATAGGACAAGGAAGCCGGTTCTGTTAAAGGAGTATGAGCAGCTAGGGGTCAAATTAAAAAACAGAACCTCAAGGGTAATAATCTCTGGATTATTACCTGAGCCACGAGCGAATTTGGATAGGACAAATAAAATTAGAGAGTTAAATGAGTGGCTCAAAGACTGGCGTGGGAGAAATGGGTTTTGCTTCCTGGGACACTGGCACCAGTACTGGGGCAGGAGGGAGCTGTTCCATTGGGACGGGCTTCACTTGGCCAGTGCTGGGACTAGAGTCCTGGCGGATCATATAACTAGGGCTGTAGAGAGGGCTTTAAACTAACTAGTGGGGGGGAGGTTCCTAGAGAGCAAATAATAAAAATGAGAACAGAGAAGGTCATAGACTTAGGTAGCAGTGGGGAAATTAAAAACCAGAGTGTGTCAGGAAGGGGCAGAAGGTATGGAGTAAAAGGAAAAGTAATAAAAAGTGCAAAAGCAGTAACCAAGTGTCACAAAACATATTTGAAAGTTCTCTATCTGAATGCACGTAGCATTCATAACAAAATAGATGAGTTAATGGCACAAATAACCACATATGGGTATGATCTTGTGGCCATTACAGAAACATGGCTGCAGGGTGACAATGCCTGGGAATTAAACATACCAGGTTATTTAACGATCAGGAAGGACAGGCAGGAAGGAAGGGGAGGTGGGGTGGCTATGTTAATAAAGGAAGGAATCACTGTAATACAGAGAAATGATATTGGGTCAAAAGATCAGGAAAATGAAACAGTTTGGGTGGAGATAAGGAATAATAAGGGGGAAAAAACACTAGTGGGCGTAGTCTATAGGCCTCCGAACAGTTGCAACTCTGTTGGACGGAGTATCAATCGGGAAATAGTTGAGGCTTGTAATAAGGGAACATCTATAATTAAGGGGGATTTTAACTATCATATTAATTGGACAAATCAAATTGGGCAGGGCTGCCTTGAGGATGAGTTCATTGAGTGTATTAGGGATGGGTTTCTTGAGCAGTATGTAACTGAACCGACCAGGGGGCAAGCAACCTTAGATCTGGTCCTGTGTAACGAGACAGGATTAATTAAAAATGTCCTCTTGAAGGATCCACTTGGAATGAGTGACAATAACATGGTTGAATTCTATATTCAATTAGAGGGTGAGAAGGTTGGATTTCAAACAAGCGTGCTGAGCTTGAATAAAGGAGACTATGAAGGTATGCGAGCGGAATTGAGTAGAGTGGATTGGGAAAATAGATTAAAGGGTAAGACGATACATGATCAGTGGTGTACATTTAAGGAGTTATTTTACTACTTCCAAAAAAAATATATTCCACTGAGAAGAAAAGGGTGTAAAAGAAAAGACAGTCATCCGTGGCTAAGTAAAGAAATTAAGGATAGTATTCAACTAAAAAAAAGGGCTTTTAAGGTAGCCAAATCTAGTGGGAGGATAGAGGATTGGGAAAACTTTAAAAGACTGCAAAAAATAACAAAAAGATTGATTAAGAAAGGGAAGATAGATTATGAAAGTAAATTAGCAAAAAATATAAAAACAGATAGTAAGAGTTTTTACAGTTATATAAAAAGAAAAAGGGTGGCTAAAGTAAATGTTGGTCCCTTAGAGGATGAGACCGGGAAATTAATGGTGGGAAATATGGAGATGGCAAATACACTGAATGAATATTTTCTATCAGTCTTTACAGTAGAGGACACTAAGAATATCCCAATACTGGACAAACAGGGGGCTATGGGGGGGAGGAGCTAAACACGATCAAAATCACTAAGGAAGTGGTACTCGGTAAAATAATGGGACTCAAGGCGGATAAATCACCTGGACCTGATGGCTTACAGCCTAGGGACTTGAGGGAAGTGGCGGTAGGGATTGTGGATGCATTGATAATAATTTTCCAAAACTCCCTGGACTCAGCAAAGATCCCGCAAGACTGGAAAACTGCTAATGTAACACCCTTATTTAAAAAGGGCAGTAGACAGAAGGCTGGAAACTATAGACCGGTTAGCCTAACATCTGTGGTAGGTAAAATTTTGGAGTCCATTATTAAGGAGACAGTAACGGGACATTTGGATAATCATAATTTAATAGGACAAAGTTAGCATGGTTTTATGAAGGGGAAGTCATGTTTGATAAATTTGCTGGCGTTCTTTGAGGAAGTAACATACAGGGTGGATAGAGGGGAACCAGTGGATGTGGTGTATTTGGACTTCCAAAAGGCATTTGACAAGGTGCCACACAAAAGATTATTGCTTAAGATAAAAAATCACGAGTTTGGGGGTAATATTCTGGCATGGATAGAGGATTGGCTATCTAACAGAAGGCAGAGAATTGGGATAAATGGTTCATTCTCAGACTGGCAATCAGTAACTAATGGTTTTCCGCAGGGGTCAGTGCTGGGTCCCCAACTCTTTACAATCTATATTGGGCCAAAAATTGATCCCGCTGCGCCAGAGTACGCACTGCGTACTCTCGTGTATTCTCTCTCCAATTGCCGGTTTTCTGCATGCCCTGCGCATGCGGTGAAAACCGGCACTTGGTCTTTGGAAAATGGGGCGGTTCCTCGGTGCATCGCGTGCGCGCTACAGGCTGCGCGCACGCTGTGCACTTAGTGCTTTGGACGCGCAGGTAAGGACGGAAGATTTTAGAAATGGAAAAAGGAGGAGTAAGACCCACTTTTAAGAAGGTAAGTAGTGAATTAAGTATTTTTTTGAATTTTTTTTAACAGGTATATCTTTTTTAGAGACTTTAAAGACAGGTAAGTTTATTTTTATAACTTTTTAAAAGATTTTAAATTTTTTCAAAAATTTAATTTTTTATTTAAAATGGTTAATTTATTTAACTATACTTATTTTATTAATGTGATGGGTTTTTTAAAATTTAATTGAGGTTTAGCTGTTATTTTGGGGGGGTGTAAGATTCATAGCTTTCACAGCACGTATGTGAAACTTATGAATGGAAGATGGTGTGCTGCCATTGGCTCTAACTGAGTCACATGATCCCACAGCTCGCTACAAATTCACTACGCCGGTGGGATACGCAAGCACTGCCCAGCTGATGTCTGGAACATCAAGTTCGTGCGAGCTGGATCTGAAAAAGCCAACGTGGAGTGAGAGATCGCGCCTGCTCCTTACCCCTGCGGGAACAGAGCGTGATCAATTTCTGGGCCATTAATGATTTGGAGGAGGGGACCAAGTGTAACATATCAAAGTTTGCAGATGATACTAAGATGGGAGGGAAAGTAATGAGTGAGGAGGACATAAAAAATCTGCAAGGGGACATAGACAGGCTAAGTAAGTGGGCAGAGATTTGGCAGATGGAATACAATACTGGAAAGTGTGAGGTTATGCACTTTGGCAGGAAAAATAGTAGAGCAAGTTATTATCTTAATGGCAAGAAACTGGAAAGTACTGAAGTACAAAGGGATTTGGGGGTCCTGGTGCACGAAACTCAAAGGGCTGGATTTTGAATGACCCATGGAGTCGGGTTTGGAGGCGTGTGGGGGGGTTAATTTTGCGGGGTCGGGGTTTCCGACCCCATCCCGACTCCATCCCGCCTCCACGCAATTTTGACATAATCAGTCGCGGGGTTCCCGATTCCGTCCCGCCTTCAAGAGGCGGGAGAGGACATTAAAGCCCTTAACAAGCTCTAAATTGGCTCTGTAATGCCATTTTGAAATGCTATAGCTAGTTTAACCCTCTTCTGACGTGAAGCACGCCTGGTGTGAAACACTCCAGTGAAACCTGGCGGGAGCACAAGTGGATAGCTGACTATCGGCTGCAGGTCCTAATACTGCTACTACCTTCATCACATCTCCGTTGTAATAGTGGACCTGCAGCTGATAGTCAGCTCTCTCTCTCTCTCTCTCTCTCTCTCTCTCTTTCCTCTACACACACACCCCATTGTTGCATCCAGGTCCACTCACATCAAAAGCCAGGCCGGTCCTCTCTCAGCAACAGTCTCTGAGACTAGGCAGTCAGCAATGATGACATCATCAGAGGCAACTTTCAGACTGAAAACACTAATGAGTTCATGGGTTCCCACATGCTCCAACTCAATTGCCCAATTAAGTGAAAATTGCATCAGGCATCCACATTAATCTGGAGTCGGGGGGGAAACACGAAATGCGGATTACACGACCCCAACCCGACCGCAAGACAAAATCCAGCCCAAAAGGTTAGTATGCAGGTGCAGCAAGTGATTAAGAAGGCCAATGGAATGTTGGCTTTCATTGCTAGGGGGATAGAATATAAAAATAGGGAGGTATTGCTTCAGTTGTACAAGGTATTGGTGAGACCGCACCTGGAATACTGCATACAGTTTTGGTGTCCATACTTAAGAAAAGACATACTTGCTCTCGAGTCAGTACAAAGACGGTTCACTCGGTTAATCCCGGGGATGAGGGGATGGACATATGAGGAGAGGTTGGGTAGATTGGGACTCTACTCATTGGAGTTCAGAAGAATGAGAGGCGATCTTATTGAAACATATAAGATTGTGAAGGGGTTGGATCGGGTGGATGCGGGGAGGATGTTCCCGATGATGGGTGAAACTAGAACTAGGGGGCATAGTCTTAGAATAAGGGGCTGCTCTTTCAAAACTGAGATGAGAAGGAACCACTTCACTCAGAGGGTGGTAGGTCCATGGGATATGCTGCCCCAAAAAGCTGTAGAAGCTACATCATTACATAAATTTAAAACAGAAATAGACAGTTTCCTAGAAGTAAAGGGAATCAAGGGTTACGGGGAGCGGGCAGGAATTTGGACATGAGTCTAGGTTCGGATCAGTCATGGCCATGTGGGTAGCGTAGCGGGCCCAGGGGCCGTGTAGCCTGATCCTGCTCCTATTTCATGTGTCCAATTCTGTTAGGTTCAGGAGATGGTTCTGTGATAGTAGATTGGCGGATAGGATCAGATCAGCCATGATCTTATTGAATGGTGGAGCAGGCTCGAGGGCCAGTTGGCCTACTCCTGCTCCTATTTCTTATGTTCTTATGTTCTTAAACTAATGGCACTAAAGAATGACAAATCCCCAGGACCAGATGGTTTCCACCCTAGGGTTTTAAAGTAAGTAGATGAGGAAATCACAGACGCTTTAGGCATAATCTTCCAAAACTCTCTCGATTCAGGAATTGACCCTTTAGATTGAAAAATTACAATTGTAACTCCATTATTTAAGAAAGTTGAGAGAGGGAAACCAGGAAATTATAGACCCATTAGTCTAACATCTGTTGTGCGGAAGTTATTGGAATCTATAATTAAGGACAGAGTGACTGAGCACTTAGGGAAATTTGAGCTGATTAGAAAGAGCCAACATGAACTTGTAAAGGGTAGGTCATGTCTAACAAATCTAATTAAATTTTTTGAGGCATTAACTAAAGTAGTAGACAGGGGAATGTCTATGGATGTAGTTTATATGGACTTCCAGAAGGCATTTGATAAGGCTCCATTTAAGAGACTGTTAGCTAAAATTAAAGCTCATGGAATAGTTGAAGCCCCAGCACAGATAAAGAGATTTGGAGGTCCATGTACACAGATCACTAAAATGTAGTAGTCAGGTCCAAAAATAATCAAAAAGGCTACTGGAATGTTAGCCTTTATATCTAGAGGACTAGAATATAATGGGGAGGAAGTTTTGCTACAGCTATTCAAAAGCCCTGGTTAAACCACATCTGTAGTACTGTGTACAGTTCTGGGCACTGCACCTTAGAAAGGATATATTGGCCTTGGAAGGAATGCAGCGCAGATTCAGCAGAATGTTACCAGGGCTCCAAGGTTTAAATTATGAGGAGACATTACATAAACTAGGCTTGTATTCCCTGGAATATAGAAGGTTACGGGCTGATTTGATTGAGAATTTTAGGATTTTGAAAGGAATTGATAGGGTAGATAAACTATTTCCGCTGATGGGGAGTCTAGGAAAAGGGGACATAACCTTAAAATCAGAGGCAAGCCATTAAGGAGAGAAGTTAGAAAACATTGCTTCACGTAAAGATTTGTAGAAGTGTGGAACTCTCTCCCACAAAAAGCAGTAAATGCGAGCTCAATTAATAATTTTAAATCTGCGATCAATAAATTTTTGCTACCCAATGGTATCAAGGGATATGGAGCCATGGCGTGTAAATGGAGTTAGGATACAGATCAGCCACGATCTCATTGAATGGCGGAACAGGCTAAAGGGGCTGAATGGCCTACTCTTGTTCTTATGTTGCAATGTTCATTGCTGGTAGGCCCAAGCAATCCCACCAACAATGAAGTAACAATTGGTTATCAAGACTAGTTTGCTTCACACTTACAAATATTTCATTCCAAGTGTCATTTAACTTCTCATCAAAATCTTTTAAGTTTTTTTTCCTTCAATGCCTTTCTGTGCTGGTCTCTCTTTCTAACGATAACATAGTAATTAATTTGGCACAGTTCCTAACTGAGTGTGATTAATTTCTTAGGAGTGTTGAGCTGGAGTAGATTTTAACTCCTGATATTTTATTTACAAGCACTTTGTGCTGATTTAACTCCACTGTTGTTGGCTCTTAGTTTGAACAGCAAATCATCTAAATTCCAGGCTATCTTGATTTTTATCGACATGAAGTAAATTTTGGATTTGAAATGGAGTGGATCTAAATTGAATGTCTATTCTGAGTTCCTTCAGAAAACTAATTTGATGCAATTTAATATGGGTTGAAGGATAGCACAAAGACTTTTAAGGACTCATGTTTTAGTTGGGGGTAGTCCAAAAGAAGGAAACTGCCTATAAAGGAAATACCATCTAATAATTTGTGAGACAGGCACAGTTGATTCATCAGCATCAAGCACATGTAATAGAAATCAAAATCTAATCGTGTTGGGCACTAGTTATCCACAAAACAAAACCTTATTGACTAGATGTAATCAGGAAATAGTTTGTGATGATCTGATGCCATTATTAACATCATTAATATAGCTTCAATATTGCAAATGTTGGTATTTGGACTGAATTGAAATATTTTCATCAATAACAACATGCACTTATATAGAGCCTTTAACAAAGTAAAACGTCCCAAGGCACTTCACAGGAGTGTTATCAGACAAAATTTTACATCAAGCCAAATAAAGAGATTGTCCTTAAAACCACTGCCAAGGGTGGCGTTGTTGTTATATGGCAAACCGACCTCTACCTTCCGGAGGCTGAATGCCAACTCTCTGATACCTCCTCCTACCTCCCCTGGACCATGACCCCATCACTGAATATCAAGCCATAATTTTCAAGACTCACTGATCTCATCTTCTCTAGAGATCTTCCCTCCACTGCCTCCAACCTCATAGTCCCTCAATCCCGCATAGCCCGCTTCTACCTCCTTCCCAAGATTCACAAACAGGACTGCCCTGGTAAACATCATGTCAGCCTGTTCTTGCCCCAGGGAACTGATTTCCTCCCATCTCGACTCTATTTTTTCTCCCCTTGTCCCGTCTCTTCCCACGTACATCTGCGACTCTTCCGATGCCCTCAGCCACTTTAACAGTTTCCAGTTTCCCTGCCCTAACCATCTCCTTTTCAGCATGGACGTCTAATCCCTCTACACCTCCATCCCCCACCAGGATGGGCTGAGGGCTCTCTGCTTCTTCCTTTAACGGAGGCCCAACCAGTCCCCATCCACCACCATCCTCCTTCACCTGGCTCAACTTGTTCTCACATTGAACAACTTCTCCATTGACTCTACTCACTTCCTCCAAATAAAGGTGTTGCTGTGGGAACCTAGCTATGCCTGCCTTTTCATGGGATATGTGGAACATTCTTTGTTCTAGTCCTACTCAGGTCTCCTCCCTCACCTCTTTTTCTGGGTACATTGATGACTGTATCGGTGCCGTTTCTTGCTCTCGCTGCAAACTGGAAAATTTCATCAACTTTGCTTCCAATTTCCACCCTTCCCTCGCTTTCACATGGTCCATCTCTGACTCTTCCCTTCCTTTCTTCGACTTCTCTGATTCCATTTCTGGGGATAAGGTATTGACCAATATCCACTATAAGTCCACTGAATCCCACAGCTACCTTGCCTACATTTCCTCCCACCCCACTTCCTTTAAGGACTCTATTCTATCCTCCCAGTTTCTCCATCTTAGTTGCATCTGTTCTGATGATGCCTGCTTCCATACCAGTGCTTCCAATATGTCTTCCTGTTTCTTCAACTGAGGATTCCCCTCTACCATGATTGACATGGCCCTAGACCGTATCCGTTCCATTTCCCGCACTTCTGCTCTCACCTCTTCCCCTCCCTCCCAGAACCACGATAGGGTTCCCCTTGTCCTCACCTTCCACCCCATCAACCTCCACATTTAACGGATCATCCTCTGCTATTTCCACCACCTCCAGCGTGATCCCACCACCAAACACATCTTCCCCTCCCCTCCCCTTTCAGCATTCCGAAGGGTCCATTCACTCCGCAACATACAGGTCCATGCCTCAATCACCCCCCAACATCCCCTCCCCTTTCCATGACACTTCCCTGTGCAAGCACAGGAGATGCAACACCTGCCCTTTTACTTCCTCCCTTCCCACCGTTCAGGGCCCCAAACACTCCTTCCAGGTGAAACAACGATTTACTTGTACTTCTTTCAATTTAGTATACTGTATTTACTGCTCACGATGCGGTCTCCTGTACACTGGGGAGACCAAATGCAAATTGGGTACACAAGGTAGATTTTAAGGAGTGTCTTAAAGGAGGAGAGAGGTATAGAGAGGCAGAGAGGTTTAGGGAGGGAATTCCTGAGCTTAGGGCCTAGGCAGCTGAAGGCATGGCCTCCAATGGTGGGGCGAAGGAAATCGGGGATGCACGAGAGGCTAGACTCGGAGGAACACAGAGAGTTGCAGGGCTGGAGGAAGTTACAGAGATAGAGAGCGGTGAGGCTATGGAGGGATTTGAACACAAGGACAGGAAATTTAAATTCATCAGCCCCTATTTGTATCCTGTGAAAAGTTGAAATGTAACTACTAAATTCTAGACCAAAATAGCATAAAGGTGTGAAGGAAGACAAACAAAAAGTGGGCAATTTAAGAAGGATCAGAGCTTTTTTTTTTAAACGAAGGAACCAAGGTGAAGAGCTATAGTGCAAGATATCACCAAGTTTGAAAGAGTAAAAGAGAAGTTAAATTGCTGGTTTTAAAAGCCTGAGGATCATCGGAGGTGGGAAAGAATGAGAGAGGTAAGGAGCTTCACAGTTTTGCATTCCTGGGGAAGAATGAGTTAGAGCAGGAGATTGCACAATGGGTCTTTGATTTAAACGCAGTGGGGTTGCAGAAGGAGGATTATATGAATGATAGTGTATTTGAAGCTTCAAGAAACAAAAGGGAACAATTTAGTAAAACACTGACCCTAGCATCAATAAAATACATTAATAATAAACTGGAAAGGTCACAGCAGAAGTTGAAGGTTAGACCTAAGGAATTGCCTATCAAACAACCCATTATTCCTATATTCTATCCTAGAGGGCAAGAGAGATTCTAGTGCCTCCCCAGATATGAGAGCAGGATTCAAATCTTGGCTAGACGTGGGCTTTAGGGAGATAGATCATTGATTGATTTTTAATGCATGCAAACTCCATAACTAGCAGAGTGTTCCATCTCAGGATAATAAAATAACAGTCTCAAGCCGACTGTGTAAATGAATACCTCATGATGATCAATCTAAGAATGTTATTTGAAGGTTGCAATAGAAAAAGTGTGCACTGCTTCGCTCGGCTAACTGTCGTAGGAAATGTGCCAGGAGCAGTTAGTAATGAGCATTACAGGACGGAAATGATAGGGAGAAGTATTGTACTTGACGCTCACTTTCCACAGTTGTGATTGTGGCTTTCAGTTGAAGTGTTGCTTAATTCAACTTCATTGCAACCAAACAGAATGATTTGTGTTCACTGATTGCTCAGTCAGTAGGTGGCATTTGTATATCTAACATCTGAAGGAAAGAGTATACTTATCTTTTCCAAGAGTAAAAGCACTTTCTTTTTGGGGAAGCCATAAGCCAGAAGAGGAAAGTACTGAAGCATATGCGTGGAAGTCTGAACCAGTCTGCTCAATTTCCAAGCTAAAGAAGGATTGGCATACTATCGAAAGAGATGGGGAGGGGAGGAGGCATGGGTGAAAGAAGTGGAGAGAATTAATGCTTTTGTTACTTGTACATTTATCTTATGCTGGTGTCCTGTTAACATATTTCATGAATGGAAATGAAGAAACAAGTACTTTGGGATAGAAATTGGTGTGCGCCATGCCCAATTTCTGGATGCAAAATCAGGGTTAGGGGGACCAATTTCGGATGGTGCGATCCCATGCCTGATTCCCCTCCTCTCCGGAAGTGCGCCTGCTACCTGCGCAGTTCATTGGTTGCATGCCTATCAGGGAGTCCTGATACCAGGAGGAGCCCACACTACTTAATGGCAGCCAGCACCTCTTAAAGGGGAGTTGGATAGTGGCTGCAAGAAGTACTGTGTGATAACTATCAGTGAAATGCCCGAAGCTGGCAGGCACCAAGGTTCTCTGATGCTGCACTGGAGGCCTTGGTGAAGGAAGTGGACAGAAGAAGGGACATCTTTTATCCTCCTAGGGGACAAGAAGCCCTCCAGGCTGCTCATGAGGAGGCAGTGGATGGAGATTGCCAACGAGGTCAATGCTAGGAGCATAGCTCCCAGGTCATGGATGCAATGCTGGAAGAAGTTTAATGATTTGACTAGAGGTATGAGCACTGTTCAAATGCCTTCTCATCACAGCTGTAATGCTCACCGCCACATTAATTGCAACACTCACACCAGTCCCCTTCCCCCAGCATCCTGCACTCTGCTGCAATCAGTACATCACACTTCACTTAATATTCTTCTCCTCAAACTCACATACTAAGTACTATTACAAACTTCACACCCGCAACTCACATCTCACATACATACACTGTCAGCTATTCAACCCTGAAAGCCACATTCTCCAAATGGACTCTCACCAACACACTTGCCTCTTTCTTGCAGAAGAAGGTTACACACAACACCAGGCAACAGACTACCACCGGTGAAGGACCTGTGCATCGATACACCATCTCCCTCATTGAAGAGACTGTACTGACAGTCATGGGAATGAGCAGAGTGGAGTCTGTGGCCACTGGCGACACTGGAGGATGTGCCGAGTAGGGTTTCTTTATACCTAATCCTCCTTGTCTCTTCTGACTTCTCCCTCACCCCACACACTCTGCATGACAAACTGCAGATGCATCCAGCACACACTTCTTCCTCTCTACTCTCCCTTACACTACAACCTAAACCAAGGGCTGGATTTTGCCAATGGGGAGCTTTTGGAGGCGGGACTCCCACTTGTCGGGTTTCAGTCCCGCCTTCATCAACTTCTGGCCAACCCACGCTATTTTCCCTTGATTGACCTTGTTAAGCCCGCCCAGTGGGCTTAGCAGGCCAATTAAGGGAAAGCCGGTTACAGAGAACGTCAGCGTATGACGTTTCATCTGTCAAAAATTTTTGACATCTGAATAGTCATCGTTTGACAGCTTTGTGAAGCTGTCAAACACTGAGGGGTAAAAATTCAGTTGGTTGCGCCTCCCGTTAGCGCCTTAAGAGGGCGCTAATGGGGCGCAAAGCCGCTAACGCCCGGGCGCAGCGATGTTTGCGCCGCTCGAGAACTTAACTTGAGATTGTGCGGTGGCGCTAAAACTTACCGCTGCGACCACCTGTGCGCGCAGTTTGTTTCGTCATTCCATGGTGCAACGCCCTTGTGGCACCCCGGAGCGGAAATTGAGTGGCGCCCCCTGCCTTACCGCCTGGCGCATCCAACGACCAGAAGACTGGAACGCTATCAATCGCTGTGGGGCTGGGGGGGGCGCTATTTAAAGGGGGCCTCTTCCTGTCTTTTATTGTTGGTGGCATTTTTGAACTACGCATTCTGAGAGAGAGAGGGAGAGACTTCTGGAGAGATTCAACGTTGTGTGAAGGAGTTTTGGGTACTGAGCAGCACTTTGCAGGTTCATTTTGATTTGCCATTCCTTGTATCGATTTAGCAGAGACTGTGGGAGCTGCACTCTGAGCTCTTTGCCTGGTACTCTCCATTGTTCTTTCCAGCACATTTGATGTGCAAGTCTCTCCAGGCCGAGATTCAAGGCTGCAATGAACAGGATGTGGATGGAAAGTAAGATTAACCATCCCCTTTAAGAACTGGCCCGTGCCATTGTGTGTGTGTTCCATTGCTGACTGACATTACATGAGCTTCGCCAGCGCTCTGAGGTAGCGCCTCACTCCTTGGCCTTTGCGCCTTAAGACAGGTGTGCAGCGCCTGATTTAGCGCTCCACTCACCTCCCGGGGCGGTAAAAGTGAAGTTTCCAGTCAGTGCCGTTAATTAGCGCCAGGCGCTAATATTTGCGTCCAGACGATATTTGCGCCCCAAATGGGGCGCGACCTAATTTCTACCCCTGACATTCTCTGTAGTTTGATGAGTTCTTGAATTCAAGACTCATCAAAGTTCTTTTGCACAAATGAGATGGTTGTTGCATTGGAGAATGCAACGGCCATTTGTCATCTCTGCCGCGGAGGTGCGAGACTCTCCGCATACCCACCGATTGAAGCCTGCAGGAAGAAACAACGGTAAGTACACTTTTTCTATCACTTTTCACTCACCTCACATACTCACCTCTCCACACTTGCACCCATCACTTACCTTCACAGCGCACTTTTGCACCCCTCCGACGCACGCAGACCCACTACTAGCCTCGGTGACCCTGGCAGGGTTCACAGCCTTCGGGAAGCCTGCACTTGTGTGGGCAAAATGGGGATAATCCTCTTATCTGCCTGATAACTACCTGTTAACAGGCAGTTAAGTGGCTGTAATCCCCTTCCCGCCTCAAAGGAGACGGGACCCAGCGTGGGTCGGCTACCCGCCTCCTGGCAAGATGGCACGGAGGCGGGTTGGGGGCGGGTTGGGCACCCGCCCCCAAATTCGGCCATTTTCCCGGCAGTCCTGCCTCCATACCCGCCTCCCCAGGGCTGGCAAGTTCGCGCCCCTTGTCTCTTTCTCATTGCAGCTCCCCAGAATGTGGAATCCCTTCAGCCAGTGGAGGAAGAGGAACAGAGTGATCATGAAGATGCACCATCACTTGAGCGGACTCTCGCAGCCACCAGCTCAATGCAGATTGTAGAGGTTAGGTTACAGGAGGGATTTGCACGTGGTGACTCACTGGGCAGAAGTATGCAGGGGCTAGAGCTAGGGCAGGAGGACAGGACACCACAGGTGCCAGCTTGCTGGAGGGTGAGATCACATACTAGCTCTGCTACAGAAGATTTAGATCCAGATTACGATGGGCCAGGCAGCCGAAGAAGGCTCATGGGCATACATCTGGAAATGTTTGGTGAACTGGACATCCTGCCGGAGAGCTTGTGCACAATGTTGCAGAACATTGAGGAGTCCAGCTCCAACTAGGCACAAGGCTTTGTGCAGAGTATGGAGACCGTTGTTTCCAATGAGGAATAAGTGTTGAGCTCCATCAGTGGAACCCACCACGATGGACTGTCTCATGTCGAATCTGACAGCTTCAATCGCAGCACAAACTGCTGGCATGGAAGCTCAGACAGCTGCCAACTTCACTCTGGGAGCCACTGTTGAAAGGGGCTTCCAGGGCATCACATCACTCCTGCACTCTATTCTCCAATAGAGCACTAGGGGGGAGAAATTCAGTATCGCCCCATTTGGGGCACAATTATCGGCCGGGCGCAAAGATTAGCGCCTAGCGCTAATTATCGCCTCCGACTGCAAACTTGGCTTTTATCGCCCCTGGAGGTGATTGGAGCGCTAAATCAGGCGCTACACACCTGTCTTAAGGTGCAAAGGCCGAGGAGCAAGGCGCTACCTCAGAGCGCTGGCGAAGCTCATGTGATGTCAGTCAGCAATGGAACACACACACAATGGCGTCGGCCAGTTCTTAAAGGGGAGGGTTGATTTTGCTCTCCATCCACATCCTTCTCATTGCAGCCTTGAATCTCGGCCTGGAGAGACCTGTACATCAAATCTGCTGGAAAGAACAATGGAGAGGTCATGGGAAAGAGCTCAGCGTGCAGCCCCCACAGTCTCTTCTAAATCGATACAAGGAAGGGCAAATCAAAATGAACCTGCAAAGTGCTGCTCAGTACCCAAAACTCCTTCACACAGCGTTGAATCTCTCCAGAAGTCTCTCTCTCTCTCAGAATGCGTGGTGCAAAAATGTCACCAACAAAAAAAGGCAGGAAGCGGTCGCCTTTAAATAGCGCTCCCCCAGTCCTGTCGTTGCTAGCGACAGGTGGTAAGGCAGGGGGCGCCACTCAATATCCGGTCCGGGGCGCTACCGGGGCGTTGCACACTCGACTGACGTCACGATCTGCCGGCGCAGGAGATCGTGGCGGTAGTGTTTAGTGCCGCCGCAAAATGTCTAGTTAATTTTGTGAGCGGCGCAAACATCGCCGCCCACGGGCGCTAGTTGCTTTGTGCCCCATTAGCGCCCTCTTAAGGTGCTAACGGGAGGTGCAAACCAACTGAATTTTTCCCCTAAGAGTGCTGAGGCTCCACTCCAGAAGAGTGGCCTTGGCTCCATGGGCCAGCTGGGCCCAGAGCTGCTTGAGGTTGTCCTCTAAGATCATCTGGAGTGCCCCCAATCGAATCTCAGATGCCTTCCATCTCTCAAGCTGTAGCCACTGGGGAAACACCTCTTTTGAGCAGCAGGGTAGGCAGAGGAACATGAAAGACAAGCAGTAAGGGAATGAATAAGGGTAAATAGTGATTTTCTGTAAAGGCTGAGATTATTTCTTTGATAAATTTGTTTTTGGATTTGGATTAGGTGTTGATATTAATGCTTGTACTGAAGTGAGGGCGAGACCATTAAGTGTGGTGTGAAGGAAGGCAATGTGATGGTGGTTGTAAGAAGAGAGGTAATGACTGTGGGACTGTTTGTGAATGGGGAATGAGAGATCTGATTAGCCGAATCGCTCCATAATGAACTGGTATCTGAGAGTTCGGGCAGATAGGGGCTTTATTGGTTGCGGCCACTCCTCCTGCTCTTCCTCCTCCTCCTGCTCCTCTTCCTCTTCCTGCTCCTCCTCCTGAACTTGTTGGTTTGCAGGTAGTAGTAAGGGCTGTTCCCTCATGATGGTGCAGCAGATGACCACAAATCTGGATACCCACTCAGGGATGTACTGCAAAGCTCCTCCAGGACGGTGCAGGTAGCAGGAGTGTTGCTTGAGTACCCCGATTATTTGCTTGAGGATGTTCCTTGTAGCAGCATGGCTCTCATTGTAGGCCTGCTGTGTAGCTGTGCACGTGTTCCTAACCGGAGTCATGAGCCATGTCCGGAGGGGATTACCCTTGTCGCTCAATAGTCTGTCTGTTACTTGGAGGTCTGGTTCCAATAAAGGCGGCACAGGCGACTGGCGCAGAATGAGAGTCATGACTGCTGCCGGCATAAGTGGGCACAGACCTGCCTAATACTCTGTGGTGTCTTCCTTGGTGCTCCCAATCGTACGCTATTCCCAAAGGCAGCCCTAACAGACCACCCATGTTTGCAAGCAGACAATCTGTGAGGCAAACAACAGCAGTGCAAAAGCAGCCAAGCCTCTTTCTTTGTAGAGAAAGTGAACTCTGAAGCCTGGAAGTAAAACATTACCCTGCAGCGAAGCAGCAACTAAGCTGTAAGTACTGCATATTCCCGTTAAATATCACTGGTGAGGGGGCCTTCATGCCCGTTGGTGTCCCGCTGTCCTGAGCAAGGTCAGCACGTGGCGTCCCATCAGCTAGGGCAGTCCAGATTGGTGAGTGCGTCCTGCACGCGGCACAAGACCCTCATCTGCATAATATTCCAGCCGCTTTAAATCCTGCCGGTGAGCGAATCTAACGTCAGCATTACCTCCTACACCTAAATGGCGGGCTGTGCACTTTCTATGGACTTTCTGCGCACTACCTCCTTTCTGTCATTTACACGTTGCGGGGTTGAAGGCAGCTGCTTGGAGCAGGAAGTTTTCATCAGGGCACGGATGCAGATGTCTGCATTTTCGTCCAGCAAATTGCCTGATTTGGGGCAGGAAAGCAGAAGAAAATCCAGGCCAACATATGTGGCCAATGGGGATTGTCCATGCTTTCAAGATTTTTCTTATATTTGATGTGTTGCTCAAGTCTAATTATTGTAGAATATATTTCATGATCTATAAAGTAAACTTGAAAAGTAAGACCAGAGGGCATACATTTACATTTGTGAAAGGCACTTTTAAAAGAGAAGTTGATAAGAATTTCTTTATCAAAGAATGATAAATGTTTGGAATAATCTGGCAGGCAGCCTAGTAAAGACAACATTCGGCATGTTCAAAATGCAATTGGATGCCAAGATGTATAAGTTGGGGGTAAAAAGGGATAAGCTTTAATGGGTTGAGTAACCTTTTCTCTTCTCTGACTTCTTTTGTATAATGTAATAGATCATAAATTATATCATCCCATAAAATAATCTCCATGAAATAATTTCTTATTTCATAAAGATTGAGTTATTATTGAGAATACAACAACAACAACTTGTATTTATATAGCCCCTTTAATGTAGTAAAACATCCCTAGGCACCTCACAGGAGCGTTATCAATCAAAATTTTGACACCGAGCCCCATAAGGAGATATTAGGGCAGATGACCAAAAGCTTGGTCAAAGAGGTAGGTTTTAAGGAGCATCTTATGGAAAGAGAGGTAGAGAGGTAGAGAGGTAGAGAGGTTTAGGGAGGGAATTCCAGAGATTAGGGTTTTGGCAGCTGAAGGCACGGCAGCCAATGGTGGAGTGATTAAAGTTGGGGATGCTCAAGAGGCCAGAATTAAAGGAGCGCAGATGTCTCGGAGCGATGTAGGGCTGGAGGAGATTACAGAAATAGGGAGGGGTGAGGCCATGGAGGGATTTGAAAACCAGGATGATAATTTTAAAATCGAGGCGTTGCTTAACCGGGAGCCAATGTAGGTCAGCGAGAACAGGGGTGATGGGTGAGCAGGACCTCGTGCGAGTTAGGACACGGACAGCAGAGTTTTGGATGACCCTTAGTTTACGGAGGGTAGAACATGGGAGGCCAGCCAGGAGTGCGTTGGAATAGTCAAGTCTAGAGGTAACATAGGCATGGATGAGGGTTTCAGCAGCAGATGAGCTGAGGCAAAGGGCGGAGTCGGGCGATGTTACGGAGGTGGAAATAGGCGGTCTTTGTGATGGCGCAGATACGTGGTCGGAAGCTCACCTCGGGCTCAAATATGACACCAACGTTGCGAACAGTCTGGTTCAGCCTCCTCAATTTTAAAATTGTCATCTGTGTTTTCAAATCCCGACATGGCCTTGCTTCTCCCTATCTCTGTAATCTCCTTCTGCCATACAACCCTCTGAGATCTCTGCACTCCTCCAATTCTGGCCTCTTGAGCATCACAATTTTAATTTTGCACATTTCTTGCAACTGTGACATCAATATCACACTATACTCATATGTCAATAAAATGTAATATTGAAATCTAATTTAAAATGAAATATTTATATCTTAAATATTATATTAATTACTTATTATTTAAAAGGTGGTATAAACAGAATACTGATGACAGTCATGAGCAATATTCCCTTTAAGCTGCATGGCGCTCCAGGGAACACGTGCAGCCGGCTTGCTGGCTTTTCAATGCAAAAACAACGCATGCGCGGTATTTTGAAGGGGCTGAAATGCGACAAAAAATTTACAGGGAACATCGGTCGTGAGATTTGAGTTATATCCCACTCAGCACTACCGATAACTCATTTATAACTTTGACTTTTGTGAGTTATCAGGTCAGCTTACTGATGTGTTATAAATTGTTTCACACAGCTCGTTATCATATATTTGGTTGATATCCTTTGAGATATGGAACTGTTCCACAACCTTCTTCCAGGAAGAAGTAACAAATAAAAAAAAAGCATTTATTTGGCACCTTCACATCCTCAGGACACCCAAACCCTTCACATCCAATGAGTTAACTTTGAAGTCCCTGTTCTTATGTAAGCAAAAGTGGCAGTCAATTGGCACTTAGCTAGGTCTCACAAACAGCAGATATGAATGACCAGTTTCTTTATTTTTGATGGTTATGGTTTGAACGAGAAATGTTGTCTAGAGAACTCCCTACTCCTCTTCAAATAGTGCCAGGAGATCTTTTACATCTACCTGAAGTGACAGACAGGATCTCAGTTCATTATCTCATTGAAAGACATAGGGCTGGATTTTGATACTGGGGCGGGTTGGGGTCATGTCATCCACACGACTGCAAATGGATGTGGGAGATTGATGCGATTTTCACCTAATTGGGCAATTGAGTTACAGCATGTGGGAACCCATGAACTAATTAATGTTTTCAGTCTGAAAGTCGCCTCTGATGATGTCATCATTGCTGCTGCATTGAAGGTCTTCAGAGACTGCCTGGCCTTTGCTGTGAGAAGACCTGGATGCAAAATGAGCAGCAGCAGCCCTAAGTCAGAGAGAGAGAGAGAGACTGACTTGCCTTTGCTGTGAGAGGACCTGAAGGCAAAATAAGCAGCAGCCGCCCCTAGGTTTGCTCCCAGATATTTTTCCTACTACTACTACTACTCCGTTGTAATAGTGGACCTGAAGCTGATAGTCAGCTTTCGAAATGTGTTACTGCCAGGTTTCACATTCGTGGTTCAGAACAGGCGTGCTTCACGTAGAACAAGGGTTAAAATCACAAAGGCTTTTCAAAATGGCATTATAGAGCCAATTTAGTGCTTGTTAAGGGCCTTAACAGCCTATCCCACCTCTTAAAGGCGGGACGGAGTCGGGACCAGCAGACACGATTTAATGAAAATTGCGTGGAGGCGGGATGGAGGCAGACTTGTGCCCGCCCGCCAGTTTTTGCAATTTTAACCCCCCCCCACCCCACGCCTCCAAACCCGCCACCACGGGTCAATGAAAATCCAGCCCATTACATCCAACAATGCAACACGCCATCAGTCCTGGACTGTGTGATCAACAACAACAACTTGTATTTATATAGTACCTTTAACGTAGTAAAGCGTCTCAAGGCTCTTCACAGGAGCATTATAAGACAAAAAATTTGACACTGAGCCATATAAGGAGAAATTAGGGCAGACAACCAAAATCTTGGTCAAGAAGGTAGGTTTTATGGAGCGTCTTAAAGAAGGAAAGAGAGGGAGAGAGGCGGAGAGGTTTAGGGAGGGAATTCCAGAGCTTAGGGCCTAGGAAACAGAAGGCACGGCCACCATAGGTTGAGCGACTATAACCAGGGATGCTCAAGAAGGCAGAATTCCAGGGATGCTCAAGAGGGCAGAATTAGAGGAGCGCAGATATCTCAGGGGGTTCTGGGGCTGGAGGAGATTACAGAGATAGGGAGGGGTGAGGCCATGGAGGGATTTGAAAACAAAGAAGAAGGAAGAAAGAAAAACTGCATTTATATAGTGCCTTTCACGACCACTGGACATCCCAAAGCGCTTTACAGCCAATGAAGTACTTTTTGAAGGCTAGTCACTGTTGTAATGTAGGAAACGCAGCAGACAATTTGCGCTCAGCAAGCTCCCACAAACAGCAATGTGATAATGACCAGATGATCTGTTTTTGTTATGTTGATTGAGGGATAAATATTGGCCAGGACACTGTAAGGTTTCCAAAATTTGCAGATCCCCAAAACCTAAGGAAAAGGGACTTGGGATACCTCAGAGTAATAAAAATGCATTTGGGCCTAACCTAAGGAATTTAAGACCAAAAACCAAGTTTTGGCATTTTAAAAACATGTCTGGGCCTGTAAAGGGACAAGGAGGTGGGTCCGACCTCTGTAAAAGCAGTTTTGGATATTGCAGTTAATTACACTGTCTGGGGAACCGGGATGACCTCACTCAAGCCCCAGCAGACATCAACATTTGAACAATAGACCCTGGGAGAAGACAGTCCCACCCAAAATACAGGCCCCATCAAAACCGATTACAGGGCCCATCAGAAACATGCATAATAAAACCCACTCAGTACCATTCTATAGAAAGACCGAGTCCAGCCTAGAAACCCAAACACAAAATCAATCACCTCCAATTAACCAAGAAGATCAACAGGATGGAGCCATCCCTGAAACCACTTCACACATTTACAAACCAGTTACTGTTGACGAGCCCTCCAAAATCTTACAATAAACCGGGACTGATGAGTATAATTGAAGGCTGTTTTTCTCAAGAAGTCAGTTCAGCAGTTACAACAGTTCAAGTTCGAGTTCTCCAGTAGACACATAGATACATAGATACATAGAAGATAGGAGCAGGAGTAGGCCATCCGGCCCTTCGAGCCTGCTCCGCCATTTAATGAGATCATGGCTGATCCTCCAATTCAGTATCCCGTCCCCGCCTTCTCTCCGTAACCCTTAACCCCTTTTGCCTGTAGAAATACATCTAATTCCCTCTTAAATATATTTAATGAGCTGGCGTACACTGCCCTCTGTGGCAATGAGTTCCACAGGTTCACCACCCTCTGAGTTACACAGCAGCAAGGAATTCAGCAAGCAGTTAAACAAGAAGCTGTTCAGGGAGTTCAGCAAGAAGCTGTTGAAGGGAGTTCAACAAGTTAAGGAGTTCAGCAGTTCTCAGGAGTTCGAGTTCTCCAGTAGAGTTACACGGCAGTTCAAGGAGACAAGCAGTTACACAGTTACAACAGGAAGGAGATCTCGAGTACAACCGTACACGGTTTCAACGAAACAAGCAGGCAGCAAGGAACAAGCAGGCCGACACGCAAGAAGAAACCAGAGCGACCGCCTCAGTGACCATCGGACACCTCGCGGCAACAAGGGCCTTACGGAACTTTTTACTCAAAAGACTCTAAACCCTAACTCTCAACTGTCAAGGATTCGTTTGGTGAGCATTATCCCTGGTTCTCTGGAGTCCAACCTAGCTAGTAAAGTGGGATTGGGAGGGGTGAAGTATTCTTCTAATGTTATTTCCCTCGCTTGAACCGAAGTGTTCCCCACTTTTAGAGTGTTAAGAGTGTTTGTGTTGTGTTTTTACTTTCTTGAATAAAGATCAAGGTTCTTGCATCAAAACCAGTTGTCTGCTGCACTTTTTGTCACGACCCCCAAATAAGTCCAAGGTCTTGAACCAAGGGAGTGGAGCGATTCGAACCGCTCAGAAGTCAGAGGTGAAGCTGACACAAACCACCACCCCCTACAACACCAGGGATAACTCCCCTGCTCTTCTTCAAACTAATGCCATGGGATCTTTTACGTCCACCTTAGAGAGCAGTTTAATGTCTCATCTGAAAGATGGCACCTCTGACAGTGCAGCACTCCCTCAGTACTGCACTGGTGTGTCAGCCTACATTTTTGTGCTCAAGTCTCTGGAGTGGGACTTGAACCCACAACCTTCTGACTCAGAGGCAAGGGTGCTACCAACTGAGTCACAAGGATGAGAATTTGGAAATCGAGGCGTTGCTTAACCGGGAGCCAATATAGGTCAGTGAGCACAGGGTGATGGGTGAACGGGACTTAGGACACGGGCAGCCGAGTTTTGGATGACCTCAAGTTTACGTGGGGTCGAATGTGGCAGGCCAGCCCGGAGTGTTGGCCTCAAGATATAGTGTAGGATTAAACTAAGACCTAGGGCTGGATTTTGTCAGCCCCGAGGAGGCAGGTATGGAGGCGGGACTGCCGGTAAAGTTTCAGAATGTGGGGCAGCTGGCAAACCCGCCCCCATCCCGCCTCTGTGCCCTTTTGCCAGGAGGCGAGAAGCCCTCCTGCCCCGGGTCCCGTTTCCTTGAGGCGGGAAAGGGATTAAATCCTTTTAACTGCCTGTTAACAGGTAGTTAACAGGCAGAAAAAAGGAATAGTCCCATTTTACCTTTTCAAGTGCAGGCTTCCCGACCTCGGAGAACCCCGCCGGGTTGGAGGAGCCGAGTAGGAGGTCTGCGGGGGTTGGAGGGGTCTGAAAGTGAGATTTAGAGGTGAGTGATGGGTGCAAGTGTGGAGTGGTAAGTATGTAAGGTGAGTGCTAAGTGTTATAAAATGTTCACTTACCTTTGCTTCTGCCTATAGCCTTCAGCCACGGTGGATCCGGAGTCCCGACATCTTCATTGTAGATTTCACAGACTGGCTGTTGGATCCTCCGAACCAACAGCCAGGTGAATTCTGCAAAGTTGAAAGGTTTGATGAGTCCTGAACACAAGTACTCATCAAACTACACAGAATGCCAATGTTTGACAGCATCACAGAGCTGTCAAACGATGACATTTCTTCTTTCAAGAAATCTTGACAGATGGCACATCAGACGTTGACGTGCTCTGTCAGTGACTTCCCCCTAATTGGCCTGCTGAGTCCGCTGGGCGGGCTTAACAAGGTCAATCAGGGAAAAATCCCGCTGGTTGGCCAGAGGCTGATGGAGGTGGGACATAGACCCGGCAAGCAGTAGTCCTGCCTCCATCACATCTTCATTGAGAAAATCCATTGAGAAAATCCAGCCCTAAAACTCAGAGACAAGAGTGCTAACAACTGAGCCAAACTAACACATAAATAGGTAAAATAGAGTCCATGATAGAATATATTGTATAAAAATCAATATAAGGAGTAGGCTTATTGGGCTGAATGGGCTTTTTGTGTTCTGTGCTCTAGAATCATAGAATGATACAGCACAGAAAGAGGCTATTCGGTGCATTGTTCCTGTGCCAGCTGTTTGGTAGAGCTATCTAATTATTCCCACTCCCTTGCTCTTTCTCAATAGCCCTGTATTTTTTTTTCCCTTCAAGTATTTATACAATTCTCTTTTGAATGTTACGATTGAATCTGTTCTCACCACCCTTTCAGACAGCGCATTCCAGATCACAACAACTCGCTGTGTAAAAATTATTTTCCTCATATCGCCTCTGGTTCTTCTGCCGATCACCTTAAATCTGTGTCCTCTGCCACTGAAAACAGTTTCTCTTTATTTACTCTATCAAAACCATTCATGATTCAGAACATCTCTATCAAATCTCCTCTTAACCTTCTCTGCTCTAAGGAGAACAACCTCAGCGTCTCCAGTCTTTCCACATAATTGAAGTCCCTCATCCCTGATATCTCTTCTTCACCCTCTCCAAGGCCTTGACATACTTTTAAAATGTGTTGCCCAGAATTGAAAACAATACTCCAGCTGAGGCCTAACTAGTGTTTTATAAAGGTTTAGCATAACTTCCTTGCTTTTATACACTATTCTATTAATAAAGCCAAGGATCCCATATGCTTTTTTAACAGCCTTCTTAACTTGTCCTGCCACCTTCAAAGATTTGTGTACGTACACCCCAGGTCTCTTTGTTCCTGCACCCCATTTAAAATTGTTCCCTTTAGTTCATACTGCCTCTTCTCATTCTTCCAACCAAAATGTATCACTTCACACTTCTCTGCGTTAAATTTCATCTGCCTTGTGTCTGCCCATTTCACCAGTCTGTCTATGTCCTCCTGAAGTCTCTTACTATCTCTCATTGTTTACTACATTTCTGAGTTTCGTATCATCTGCAAACTTTGAAATGCTGCCCTGTATACTCAAGTCCAGGTCATTAATATATATCTAAAAGAGCAGTGGTTCTGATACCCCTGGGGAACACCACTGTATACTTTCCTCCAGTCTGAAAAACAACCATTCCCACTATTCTCTGTTTTCTGTCCCTTAGCCAATTTTGTAACCATGCTGCCACTGTCCCTTTAATTCCATGGGCTTTAATTTTGCTAATAAATCTATTATGTGATACTTTGGCAAACGCCTTTTGAAAGTCCATATAGACAACATCAACCACACTACTCTCATCAGCCCTCTCCATTACTTCATCAAAGAACTCAATCACGTTAGTCAAACATGATTTGCCTTTAACAAATCTGTGCTGACTTTCATTTATTAACCCATACCTTTCCAAATGTTAATTAATTTTGTCCCGGATTATTGACTTTAAATGTTTCCCTACCATCGATGTTAGGCTGACTGGCCTGTAGTTGCCAGGTTTATCCCTCTCCCCTTTTTTGAACAGAAGTGTAACATTTGCAATCCTCCAGTCCTCTGGCACCACCCCCATGTCCAAGGATAATTGAAAGATTGTGGCCAGAGCCTCTGCAATTCTACCCTTACTTCCCTCAGTTACCTAGGATGCATCCCATCTGGACCAGGTGACTTTTCCACTTTGAGGACTGCCAACCTTTTTAAGTACCTCCTCTTTATCTATTTTTATCCTATCCAATATCGCTACTGCCTCTTCCTTTACTGCTACATTGGCAGCATCCTCTTCTTGAGTGAAGACAGATGTAAAGTACCCATTTAGTACCTCAGCCATGCCGTCTGCCTTCACAAGAAGATCTCCTTTTTGGTCCCAAATCGGCTCCTCCCTTCCTTTGACTACCATTTTACTATTTATGTGTTTATAAAAGACTTTTGGGTTCCCTTTTATGTTAGTCACTAATCTATTCTCATTCCTCTCATTCTCTTTTTTAGATCTCCTCTGTACTTTCTATATTCAGCTTGGTTCTCTACTGTATTATGAACCTTACAATTGTCATAAGCCTCCTTTATCTGTTTCATTTTAACCTCTATAACTTTAGTCATCCAGGGAGCTATAGCTTTGGATGCCCTTCCTTTCCCCCTCATAGGAATGTGTCTACTCTGTACCCGAACCATCTCCTCTTTGAAGGCCTCCCATCTTGTGATATTTGCACTCTATTGCACCTCAAATGTCATTGGAGTAAATGCCTAAGCAAGATTCATAAAAAAGTAGTTATGGGAGTTACAAATATTCATTAGAATTTACTTGAGTTACCTTTAGATAACTTAGAACGATGTTGTATGTCAGAACCTTCCCCGTTACCCATGCAACAAAGGCCGTTGGCTATCTCGATGCTCACAAAATGACTTCAAATGTCCTCTGTTTTTTTATTGAGTTAAACCATCTAATTATTAAATATTGGCAATACTTTCATTCTGTAAATTGTAGCCTATTGTCCATCTATTAGTCCAAAAGTAACCTCTAATCTGCAATAATGCCTTTGCCTTTTTGTCCTTGGGGGTATTATATGACATTTGGTCACTTTTGTAGGTCTATCACAGATCAGCCAGGATCTAATTGAATAGTGGAACAGGCTCGAGGGGCTGAATGGCTTACTCCTATTCCCATTTTTCTATGTTCTTATGTTATCATCGTAATGCTCGCATGCATGTTGGATTATCATTATATTGTTAAAAGAAAATGTGTGGGAAAAAAACGAGTTGGGAACAGTTAAGAAGCTGTTTGTAATTCTTAACTTTCTCACAAGGCTACAAAGAGTTTTCTTTGTCATAACACCTTACTCTTAAAAGTGCATTTTTGAAAATGAGGAAAATGGATCATTTGTAGATATATCAGAAAGTGTACTTATTGACTTCCTCCATAGAGTACATCCTGTACTCTTGTGAAACTGATGGATGGACTTTTATTTAGAGCTTTTGAAGCTAGTTATTTTGAAGCATTTATGCTCATACAGTTTGTGAAAGTAATGATCTTTAGCCTACTGAAGCACTTTGGGATCCTTTTGTCTATATGTCCATAGAAACGCCTATCAGTGCATTGCTGAATGTTGAGAGGAAGACCTATCCTCACCCTGCTGCAGTCTTTCAATACAGTATGTTTTCACAAAAAAAGCCAAGTGCTTCATATTGTACAGTACTTCAATAATGGCAGTTCAACAATATACAAATTACTAGGCACCCAGACCAAGTAACACATTCTATAGGCAAACTCTATGAAAAAGAGACATTTTTACATCTTTCCTTGCAATAAACAAAATTGTTCTCTAGCATCTCCTTTGCAATGAGCTACAAATTGAAATGGAAATTAGAATATAGGAGGAAGTCATTTGGCTGATCACATCTGTATTAACGCAAGCTCTTCAACTGGAGCTATTTGTTAAAATCCCATTTCCCTGCCTTTTCCTGTGGTGTTCCAGCTGTGACCTAACCAATGTCTTTGACAAATTCAATATAACTTCTTTGCTTTTATATTCAATATCTGGGAATTTCCTCATATCCGCTCCTGCTCCACTGCCAGAAGGTCAGTGTGTAAATGGGGTTTCTGCCAAACTTCCACCAAAGTTCTGGTGGCGGAGCAGGATATGACACAAGGAAAGTCCGAGCGAATGTTCCTACATATAAAACCCATGATCCCATTTGCCTTTTGTATGGCATTTTCTACTTGCATCCCCAGCTTTAAGCATCTACGTATTCATACTCCTAGATATCTCTGTTCCTCCATTCTATTAAAAATCTTGCCATTTAGGGTATACTTCCTTTCACTGTTCTACTAAATGTACTACATCACATTTCTCTGTGTTGAACTGCATTTGCCACCTAGCAGCCCCTCTCTGCTTTCCTATCCATGTCCTCCTGCAATCTCTTCTTCCTTATATTATTTCTGTGCGCCTAATTTATTTTCATCAGCAAATGTCTATATTATTCCCCTTGTACCTATATCCAAATAATTTAGACAAATTGATGACAAAAAGAGTTTCTAGCACAGATATCTAAGGCACACGACAACTCATATCCTGCCAAATGCAGTCAGATAGCTTTATGTCTCCACTTGTTCATGTGACTACACTTTGACGTATCTGTGATGTTCACTGCACATTGGGCAGTGTTTAAATGCCTGGGCAGTATGTAGTTTACCCATGGTGTGGAGGTTGCTTTGAACATTGTATATACGCTGATATATGGGCATCATCGTAGAACTGCTACTTAGCCTACCTTGTTAGATAATATGGGTGCATTGCTCTGCAATGCCACTAATAGTTGACTTTCAGCCTTTCATTTGTGTGAATAGAATCGGATATTAAAAAGTGGATTGTGGCACTGAACTCATCAAGGCTCTTGTTAACAGGGTATCATTTATTCTTAGTGAAAATGCAAAAAGGACATGCACTCAGTGCTGAAAGTATTCCGTTTGCTATTTTCCATAGTATACTTTGAATTGAGTGTGCACTCTATTAATTTTTTTTCCTACTCTGATTTAGCAACCACTAAAAGCATTATATACTGTTCCATGCCTCATAAATCAAATAATATTTCTGAATTTATTAGTCACGTAATCATTATAACAAATGTTGTGCAGATAATTGATGTGCAATCAGTGTGCTGAAATGGATGATTTCACTGCTTGCATAAATGAATTGCTGTGAATGTGAAGAATGCGAATATGAGAAAGGATAAGGATATGTATTATTTATCGTATCATTCCTTAACAATTTTTAGGATGTAATCTGTTGCTAATCAAACTAGGAAGGAATCTGCTGATCTATCATAGATCAAGCTTGCAACACCTCAGCAGAAGGTGACAAACTCGTACATAAAAATTGTCTCAAGATCTGAACCGAAGACTACAGAGAAATATAATTTTCCATATATAATCCTGTTTTGAGTTAGGTAATCTGTCTGTCCAAACGTTTCCCTTTACTCTGAGAAGAAAACTGACAGATAGAAAAAAAAATTAAAAAATGTACCTTTGGTCCCGAACACTCGTCACTGCAAATCAAAAGAGGTTCATTGTACAAATAACGTTGAATTGTTTTGACAATGTAATAATGCACTATATAATTGCAAGTCTTCCTTTTTTTATGTATAATCTTATCAAATCACCTAGCCACATCAACCATATAACCATTCTAAAAAGGATATAAATTTGAGCAGGCCTGAGGTTATAGGGCCAGCAGCTATTACAAGAATAAAATATCTCTTCTTGGCTTTTTGAGCACAAAGTCAATTTAAAATAATAACAATCTCTTGGAGTTCTGTTAGAGAACTAATATGCATTTACAAATTGGGAAGTACATGCCAGTTTATTGATTGGATGAAGAACTATTGCCTGAAGGGATGCTGTGACTGTTGTTTCTACTTTTTGTTGTATAACATTAATGGTAAATGTCCCAGCTCAATGCTACAAAATGCAGAGGGCAACAGAATTACGAACAAGATCCCTTCCAAGCGACCTCAAAGAAATTGCCTTGGCTTACTGTTCCACATGATTTCTCAGCCTTGAAACAAACCCTTTAATCCTTTGTCTCTTCTAATTGGCTCCCAGGATGGGAAAAGGATTAAAATGTGCAATGATAGAACCATAAAATCATTTTGCAGTTATCTGCTATCACAGTCATATCATTAGCGCCATGGAGATTGCACTTTGCAATCAAAGCGTCCTTGCAGGAACCTCAGTTTCCTCTTTTATCTCTTCTTGCTGAAATGCACCCTATTGCCCGGGAGTAAAACATTCTGCCGTCAATGCCACAGCAGTTAGGTAATGTTGTGTTGTAGCCTGGCACATAGCTATTAAAATCATCATAAACAAAGTGGTAACGATGCATACTTAAACACAATTAAGATTAGTTTCATTTATTTGTTTGGTTACTGAGTCAAGTGGTAGCTGTGAATTCTTGAATATATTTTCCTCATAATTTTAACTAAACAGAGAAATGGGTATGTTTTTCAACCCATACACAACGCAAGGTATTTGCATTTTATAGGGTTCAGATTAGGTGTCAGCTGTGGCTCAGTTTGTGCACTTGTGCCTGAGTCAGAAGGTTGTGGGTTCAAGTCCCATTCCAGAGACTTGAACACACAATCTAAGCTGACACTTCAGTGTAGTACTGAAGGAGTGCGGCACTGTCAGATGTCTTTCAGATGTAACATTAAACCGAGGTCCCGTCTGCCCTCTCAGGTGGACATAAAAGATCCCATGGCCAATATTTATCCCTCAACATCAGCAAAAAAGGAACTGATTATGTGGTCATTATCACATTGCTGTTTGAGGGACTTTGCTGTGTGCAATTTGGCTGCCGTGTTTCCTACATTACAACAGTGACTACACTTCAAAAGTACTTAATTGGATGTAAAGTGCTTTGGGACATCCTGAGGTTTTGAAAGGCGCTATATAAATGCAAGTCTTTCTTTTTTTCCTCTTTATTAGCTAAAAATCAAGCAATTCCTGTTGCAGTATCAACAGACAAATGCTAATTGGGCTCATATGACATTCTTCAATTTGCTATTTTAGCAGAGGCAGTAACCCAGCGGACAGAGGAATGTCACACGAACGTGTTAAGTGTTCATTCACTGAAACCAGCAACAAATGTCTAGGCTATCGCTTACACATCAACATTAATAAGCAATTAGAATAAGTGAAATGAAAAGATGAAAAACACTGCATTAGAAATGTACTTACCAATTAGCAATTGAAAAACAATTATTTACCTGCCTTTGCTCCATATCCCTTGATACCCTTACCTAACAAAATCTATCGATCTCAGTCTTGAAAATTTAATTTGATCCAGCATCCACAGCCTATTGAGGAGAGAGTTGCAGATTTCTACTATCCTTTGTGTGAAAAAGTACCTCCTGATTTCACTCCTGAATGGCCTAGTTCCAATTTTATGCTGATGCCCCCTTGTTCTGGATTCTCTGCCAGAGGAAATAGTTTCTCTTTATCTACACCATCAAATCCTTTTTCATTATAAACACCTTGATTAGAAGACCGCTCAACCTTCTAAATATGAGGGAATACAAGCAAAATTTAGGCAACCTTATAGAATCATAGAATCATAGAATAGTACAGCACAGAAGGAGGCCAGTCGACCGATCAAGTCTGCACCAGCTCTTTCGAACCTGTCCTCATAAATCAACCCTTTAAACCCCGCTTTCATTCTGGTGAAACAGCGCAGTACCCCATCAAAGGTCAATATATCCTTCCTGAGATGCGGTGCCCAAAACTGAACACAATACTCTAGATATGATTTGACCAAAGCTCTGTACAACTGAAGCATAACTTCATAGAATCATAGAACAGTGCAGCACAGAAGGAGGCCATTCGGCCCATCAAGTCCGTGCCGGGTCTTCCTCCTTTTTGTATTCCAGCCCCCTCGTGATAAGTCTTTATTAGCCTTTTTGATTACTTTTTGTACCTATGCGCTATGGAATGAAGGCACTTGGCATTTATTGATCCATCAATATCTCGGATTATAACGGTGCCTCTAATTTTCTCCACGAACTAAGAGTGTTTGCGTGCTGAGTGTTGAAAGTCAAAAGAAATTACTTCTGAAAATTACTTTATAAATTGCCATTTCAATTTGTTTTTAGAGCCCTACCACATCACTTTCACAGTTAATGATTAGGTTAGCAAATTTGACGGGCAAGCTCAGTTCTATAAAACTATTGTCATGGTCACCAGAGGAACTCTCACTGTTCTGTTATTGGCAATTTTATGACAGTCCCAGCAGTTTTCACATCAATAGTTTTACTAAGCCTTTTCCTTACAATTTGTAACCTGGATGTGAGTAAGATGTTGCAGTGACATCCTTAATGATGTAATCATGTACCAGCTATTATTTAGTGTTGTAATGTTTCTTGGGTTAACACTCTGAAGGTTACAATAGAAGTCTGATTTCCGTTTGTGCTCGGGGAAAATGGGAAGTGATCACTAATTTTGCCTGGTGCCTGCCTGCAGATGCTGCTCCTCCACACATATTATGCTGTTGTGAGACAGCAGGTATCAGTTTGACAGGGTGCAGTACCTGGTATTGAGTATTATAAATCAATAGGAGTGACATACACTTCTCGCTCTGCATCTCTCACACATCTGGTTTGAATAAGTGGAACAGTAAAGCAGAGAACAATGTTCTGCTAAGTGACATCAAAATGTCAGGGACAACGTTAATGACAATGTAACTAAATGTGTTGTTGGTTCTTTGCTAATATTAGTTAAAGACTGTAGGCGAGAAATTCATGGCCTTAGCGCCACTCCGTAGCGCCATTCAATGGTGCTAAAATAGCGGCTGCCGCTCTTTCACCAGTTGCTGGCGGGTCCCGCGGGCACCACCGTTTTAGTCCCTAGTTTTGCGTTGCCGGTAACTGGCAGCGCCATCTCCAACAAAATGGCGGCATTGTGACATAAATTGGCTTGCAACGCCGACTTTACGTCACAAGCGTGAACTTCGACCCTAGTGCTGAATTCAGCGCTGGGTCCTAAGCACGCCAGGTAAAAGTAGGCTGACATTGGTGATTTCTGCACCTCTTAAAAGGAAGCAGAAGTGGAGGAAGCCGAAGGTGAGGAAGCCGCAGAGGAGGAAGCAGATGGAAGGATGCATCCCAAACAGCCCCTTTGTTTATTGGGGTATCCGGGATGGAATCATCTGCCTGCAGTTCCAGTGACCACAACTCCAATTCCCCTTTCAACATTAATCCCACACCTTACCTCCCATCTGTTACTAACCATCACAACGACCTTTTGGCTACGATACTGAAATAAAAACCACTGTAAAGAAAACTTTTCAATCTACCTGTATACATCTATCCATCCAATATGACATCAAGAAATCAACTCATCACCCTTATGCATTCTCTTAGTGACTGTCTTGTGTGTGCCTTTGCCTATCCTACAGATGTCACGCAGTGCTACCCCAGTGACTGCAGCATGGCTGGTGGAAGGCTGCCGACTTTCAATGGGGGACACTGCAAATGTCCCCCACAAATGAAAGTAAAAGCCCATGGGATCCAAGGCAAAGTGGCAAGTTGGATCCAAAATTATCTCAGAAGTAGGAAGCAAAGGGTTATGGTCGATGAGTGTTTTTGTGACTGGAAGACTGTTTCCAGTGGGGTTCCGCAGGGCTCAGTACTAGGTCCCTTGCTTTTTGTGATATATATCAATGATTTAGACTTGAATGTAGGGGTGTGATTAAGAAGTTTGCAGACGATACAAAAATTGGCCGTGTGGTAGATAATGAAGAAGAAAGTTGCAGACTGCAGGAAGATATCAATGGACTAGTCAGATGGGCAGAACAGTGGCAAATGGAATTCAATCCGGACAAGTGCGAGGTAATGAATTTGGGGAGGACTAACAAGGCAAGGGAATACACAATAAATGATAGGACACTGAGAAGTGCAGAGGAACAGAGGGACCTTGGAGTGCATGTCTACAGATCCCTGAAGGTAGCAGGACAGGTAGATAAGGTGGTTAAGAAGGCCTTTGTTAGCCGAGGCATACAATATAAGAGCAGGGAGGTTATGCTTGAACTGTATAAAACACTAGTTAGGCCTCAGCTAGAGTACTGTGTGCAGTTCTGGTCACCACATTACAGGAAAGATGTGATTGCGCTAGAGAGGGTACAGAGGAGCTTAACGAGGATGTTGCCTGGACTGGAGAATTTTAGCTATGAGGAAAGATTGGATAGGCTGGAGTTGTTTTCTTTGGAACAGAGGAGGCTGAGGGGAGACCTAATTGAGGTGTATAAAATTATGAGAGACCTAGATAGAGTGGATAGGAAGGAACCGTTTCCCTTGGCAGAGGGGTCAACAGCCAGGGGGCATAGATTTAAAGTAAATGGTAGGAGATTTAGAGGGGATTTGAGGGGAAATCTTTTCACCCAGAGGGTGGTGGGGGTCTGGAACTCACTGCATGAAAGGGTGGTAGAGGCAGAAACTCTCACCACACTAAAAATTAACTTGGATGTGCACTTGAGGTGCCATGTCCTACAAGGCTACGGACCAAGAGCTGGCAGGTGGGATTAGGCTGGCTAGCTCTTTGTCGACCGGTGCAAACACGATGGGCCAAATGGCCTCCTTCCATGCTGTAAATTTCTATGATTCTTTCTATGATTCTATGTCCTTGCTGATTGACCTTAAGGAGCTGATGGCTGAGAGTGTCAAATCAATCTTCTTCTGTTCTTGTTCTTCTCTGTCCTCTCCCTTTTCTTGGTCACACACTGGCTGGTCAGGCTGCATTTCTTGAGTGTGTGAAATGAGGAAGGCACAAGGGTGGAGTTGTGGTGATGGGGGGGTGGGAAAGCATGAGGTGCATGCCAGAAGGAGGATAACGTATAAGGATACCAGCATCTTGTATCCTTTCAGCCCTGCCGCTGGCCAAGGGCTCTGCCATGCTCCTGCCAAGAATGGCCTGCACGATCTCCTCCAAGGGGTTGAGGTGAGGCTAGGAATGGGAGATGTGCCTCGTGATTGGTGCAGATTGTTAGTAGGTGAGTGATTGAGGGTTGTGCATTGAGCAGTGTGTGAGGCTAGTGGTGCAGTTGTTAGGAGACGGCTTTTGAGAATGCATTCACTGACCTTGACCAGTGGTCTGAGGTCATGAAGCTTCTTTGGGCACTGGAGCCAGGTGGTGGGGGCGATACTACTGGCAGTGACAGCCTTGGTGATGTACTCCCATATCGTTCTTTCTGGAGGGCCTCCTGGCCCCTGTGGGTAAAGGGCTGGTCTTGCAATTTTGACCCCCTGCACAAAGCTGGAGTGCTGCGTGCGAGACCCTGGGTGCCCCTTCCCTGGCTGGCTGAGCCAGTTGTGTTAGTGCTGAGGCACTTTTCCCATTTTTTGAGGTTAGGAAGGGAATTCAGCTTTAAGAGCTGAATATTCACATTTGGGACTTCTTTTCAATGTTAACTATTTTTTTTTAAAGGCAGTAAGGGTGGAAAACAGCATTATTTCACTTCACTTTAATTTGTATTGCTTCAGTGTGCATGGCCCCTTTAATTCTCAGGCCTCTTCATTGCCCACAATTCTTTGTGAGCTCCACAGCCTCACTTCCAGAGGCTGTGTGAGGCTCGAACGCCGCACCTGCACACAAACTTCGGGTCGGATGCCTCCAGTAACGCCACCAGGACGCCGTTGCATGGAAGGTAAGTGCTACGCCAACCATCTCCAGCCCCCCAGATGAATTATGCCCGGTTAGCGTTGCAGCCATTTTCAGAGGCCATTAACTCCAGTTGCCGATGACACCAGCAGCTTTATTGGCTAACATGAATTTCTCCCCCTATCTGTAGAAACTTTTTAATCTTTAAAATGAAAGTTTAAAATGTTCACTTCATAATGGTTACAGTTATACTACGACGAATATAAAGGCCAAGTGATATGAAACCACCTCATGGAGGCTTTAGTTATATATGTATTTGCAGGAAGATCTAAAAATGATAAGTTAGAAAATGGGATGCGGGATAATGCAATAGTCTCTTTCTGTCTATTGGTGTCAGTACTATGGTTATGAATTCTGTACCACAAACAATATAAAAGTATATGTTTTACAAAGTGAAGAATTACAAATGCTTACGATGGTTAATTTTATTGCTGTTATCAGTCGAGGACACCCACTGCCCATAAGAGCAGGTTTTGTTAATGGTTCTGCTCAAATAATCTGATTCAAGAAAAAGAATGGCTTTCATGAGAATATAGGAACGGGAGAAGACCATTCAGCCCCTTGAGCTTGTTCCGCCATTCAATTAAACCATGCCTGGCCTTAACTCCATCTCCCTTGGTTCCATAACCATTGATACCTTCGGCAAACAAAAATCTATCAATCTCAGTTTTGAAATTTTCAGTTGACCTAGCCGCAACACCTTTTTGGGGGAGAGAGTTCCAGATTTCCACTACACTTTCTGTGAAGAAGTATGTCCTGACATCACTTGACATCAAGGCCGGAATTTTCCCGCTGTCGTGCATGCAAAATTGGAGGCGGGTCAGCAGTAAAAGTCAGAGAAAAAGGGAGCGCATCGGGAACCCGCCGTCATCCCGCCTCCTCGCGCCTTTAACTCGGGCGCGATTTGCAGCGTGGCACGGACCCGAATGGCAGAGGCGGGCGACCTAATTTTAGCTCATTAAAACCGTGTTGTCAGACCCTTAACAGTGTTCTTAACCAGACATTTTGAATTTCACTGGATGACCACGGGAATCACGCAGCTCGGGAACCACGTCTGTCAAGCTGAGGCAGAAGCTCAGTGGCCATTGTGCGAGGTCATTACTGCAGAGCATTGAAATCCAAATAAATACTCCCACATGACACCTCATTACTTGCCTAAGGGAAAGGCTCTTGCTGAGTGCATTTTGTGCACAGATTTAGGTGTCTAGAGTTTGTAAGTATTTACTGCAACTTCAGAAGCCGCTCTCACCTCATTGCTACTAACTATCACAACATTGACAGATTGCTTCTCTGATCTCTAATTGACCTGCCATCTATTACATGAGCATGGGTGCCATTTATACTGTCTTACCTTGGTCTTCCCACAGAATCAGACCAAGGTGAGCCCCAACACCAGCAGCAGCAGCAACAGCAACAGTAGCAACAGCACCAACGACCTTCTCCTCAATGACCTGATGCTCCACAGGACAGAGGGCATCATCGCAGGGCTGCACTGCACCGGAGGCAATACCCCCAACACAGGGTATAGAGGCAAATGATGAGCTTCCTCAACATGACTGAGCAGCAGTGCCAAAGGAGGTTCAGGCTATTGTGCCAGGTCGTCGCAGACATTTGCACATTGCTGGAACAAGACCTGCAGCCCAGAGGACCTTAAAGTGGCTGTCAAACTCACCAGCGCTCTCAACTTCTTCGCCTCAGGCTCCTTCCAGGGATCTGCAGCAGACAGTTGCAGACGGATTACCGCTGCACGAGGAGCAAGGTGCAGAGCGCACAGCCTCTTCAGAGGAGGATAGGAGCATTAGCTGGAAGACGAGGAGGAGGAGCAAGAGGAACCTGAGGTCCAAATGCCAGCAGCACCGGAGCACATTGCTGCCTGGGAGGCCAGGGATGGCCTCATCATGGCCAGATTTACTTAACTTCCTGCGTTACACCCATATGGCTGCCACATGCTGTGCCAGGTTTCCCCTCTGCCCCCAACAACACCATAATGTATCCGTACAATGACCAAGCCATTCCTTTCACACTGACCCCCATTGCTGGAGGAAACATTGGCCCAAAAATTCGGCCGAGAACAGGTGAGTACTCAGTGCGCACTCACCCGTATTCATTCCCAAAGTGCCGGTTTCTTGCATGCACTGCGCATGCGCGGGAAACCGGCACTTCCGGTATGGTGAAGGGGGCGGTTCCTAAGTGAACCGCATGCGCACTAGAGGCTGCGCGCACGCAGCACACTAAGGTTTTTTTTCAGGTTTCAACGCGAGGGTAAGTATGGAAGATTCTACACAAGTAAAAAGGAGGCGTAAGACCCCTTTTGAACAAGGTAAGTAGTTAATTAAGTATAATTTTTAATTTTTTTCAACAGGTTTATCTTTTTTAGAGACTTTAAAGAAAGGTAAGTTTATTTTTATAACTTTAAAAATTTTTTTTAATTTTTTCAATAATTTAAATTTTTGTTTAAAGTGGTTAATTTATTTAACTATAGTTATTTTATTAATGTGATGGTTTTTTTTAAATTTATTTGAGGTTTAGCTGTTCTTTTGGGGCTGATTTCAATTCATAGATTTGACAGGTCTCCTGTGAAATCTATGAATGAAAGATGGTCTGCTGCCATTGGCTCTCCATGGCCCACGTGATCCCAGAGGTCACATCGCACTAACTGCGCCCCTGGGACACGCACACACTGCGCGCCGGCACTAGGGAGAGGCCCAGGACCCGAAGTTCCTGCGGGGGCAAACAAGGACGGCAGACGCGGTATGTGATATCGCGCGTGATCCTTACCCCCGCGGCAAGCCTCAGAGTCAAATTTCTGGGCCATTATGTCTCACCATTCATTCCAACTCACGAAGCTACTTCCATAGTACCATACAAAAATGGCCATGACCAGAAAGTGTTGAAAATAAATAGTTTTATATGTGTCAAAACATTAATGGTACCTTAACAATAACACTTCTTTATACACCCATGTGCTTAACTTTGTGCATCTACTTCTGTGTCATTTTTTGTTTATATGTGCTTCTATGAGGTGCAACCCTTGTGGTTTCAGCAAAGGTAGAGGCAGCCTGCTCACTTCACTGCTGCGACTGCGTAGACACTTTTGGCGGACGTCCTTTGGGTTTTGGAGCCTCTGATGGCCCCTCCAAAGTCGGCCATAAAGGAGCGCGGCAGAGGAGGCCCGACACCGGAGGAGGCGGACCTGTGTGGGAGCGGCAGCGGGACCTGAGAGAAGGTGGAGTGGCCATAAAGGAGCACGGCAGAGGAGGCCAGACACCGGAGTGCTGCGAGTTGGGAAAGAGTCCGTGAGCGGGAGCAGTCATACAACAACTGCAAAACCACTAAAGTGACGTCACAACCAGGGAAGGAGCTGATTGGTAAGTAGGACCTAGTGAGTATTTCTACAGTCCAGTCGTTGAAGTAAAAGTAAGGTCTCTAGTTTAGAGTAAGTAGTGTTTAAAGGGAAGTAAGGTCCCTAGTGTATTTAATACTCTTTAATTTAAAGGAAGGAAAGGGAGTAAGTTAAGGGTAGGACATGGCAGGGCAGCTCGGCAGCGTGGAGTGCTCCTCCTGTTCTATGTGGGAAGTCAGAGATACTTTCGGTGTCCAGGGCGAACACATGTGCAAGAAGTGTCTCCAGCTGCAGCAACTCGAAATCCACGTTTCGGAGCTGGAGCTGCGGCTGGAGTCACTGTGGAGCATCCGCGAAGCTGAGATCTTCGTGGATAGCACGTTTAACGAGGTGGTCACACCGCAGGTGAAGAGTGCACAGGCAGACAGGGAATGGGTGACCACCAGACAGAGTAAAAGAACTAGGAAGGTAGTGCAGGAGTCCCCTGGGTTCATCTCCCTCTCCAACAGATTTTCCGTTTTGGATACTGCTGGGGGAGATGGTTTCTCAGGGGAATGTAGCAAGAGCCAAGTCCGTGGCATTACGAGTGGCTCAGCTGCACAGGAGGGGAGGAAAAAGAGTGGGAGAGCAATAGTGATAGGGGATTCTATCGTAAGGGGAACAGATAGACGTTTCTGTGGCTGCAGACGTGACTCCAGGATGGTATGTTGCCTCCCTGGTGCCAGGATCAAGGATGTCACTGAATGGCTGCAGGGCATTCTGAAGGGGGAGGGCGAACAGTCAGAGGTTGTGGTTCATATTGGCACCAACAACATGGGTAGAAAGAAGGAAGAGGTCCTGCAACAAGAATTTAGGGAGCTAGGTAGCAGATTAAAAAGCAGGACCTCAAAGGTTGTAATCTATGGATTACTCCCGGTGCCACGTGCTAGTGAGTATAGGAATAGGAGTATAGAGCAGATGAATGCGTGGCTAAAGAGTTGGTGCAGGAGGGAGGGCTTTAGTTTCCTGGATCACTGGGTCTGCTTCTGGGGAAGGTGGGACCTGTACAAGTCGGACGGGTTGCACCTGAACTGAAACGGGACCAACATCCTTGCGGGGAGGTTTGCTAGTACTGTTGGGGGGGGTTTAAACTAACTTGGCAGGGGGATGGGATATGGAGTGGAGCTATAGTAGGGGGTGATGCACAGCCAAATATAGAGGAAAAAACAAGTCAGCCTGGAAGGCAGAGCAAATAGGTAACGGCACAAGGGAGTATGGCAAGGCTGGATGGCATTTATTTTAATGCAAGGAGTCTTGCGAGTAAGGCAGATGAATTGAAGGTGTTGATGAACACATGGGAGTATGATATTGTTGCTATCACAGAGACATGGTTGAGGGAGAGGCAGGACTGGCAGCTCAATATTCCGGGTATAGAATCTTCAGGCAAGACAGAGGGGGGTGTAAAAGAGGAGGGGGTATCGCAATATTAATCAAGGAGTCAATTACTGTTGTAAGGAGGGATGATATCTTAGCAGGTTCCTCTAATGAGGCCATATGGGTAGAACTTAAATACAAAAAGGGGGCAAGCACTTTGCTGGGAGTGTACTATAGGCCCCCAAACAGTCAGGGGGAGATAGAGGAACAGATATGTAGGCAAATCTCAGAGAAGTGTAGAAATAATAGGATAATAATAGTAGGGGATTTCAACTTCCCCAATATTAACTGGGATAGTCAGAGTGTGAAAGGCTTAGAGGGTGCGGAATTATTAAAGTGCATCCAGGAGAGCTTTTTGAGCCAGCATGTAGAAAGTCCTACAAGAGAGGGGGCGGTACTGGACCTAATTCTAGGGAATGTAACCGGGCAAGTGGTAGAAGTGTCAGTAGGAGAGCATTTTGGTGACAGTGACCATGATTCGGTGTGATTTAAGGTAGCGATGGAAAAGGACAAAGATGGACTGAAAATAAAGGTTCTAAATTGGGGGAAGGCTGATTTTAATATGCTAAGGCAGGATCTGGCCAAAGTGAATTGGGATAAGCTACTTGTAGAAAAATCCACATCAGAGCAGCGGGAGTCTTTCAGAAAGGAAATAGAGAGAGTACAATGCCAACATGTTCCCGTAAAGGTCAAGGGTGGGACCAACAAACCCAGGGAACCCTGGATGTCAAGGGATATACAAGAATGGATTAGGAAAAAAAGGGAGGCTTTTGGCAGATACAAAGGACTAAAAACAGTGCAAGCCCTAGAGGAGTATAGAAAGTGCAAGGGGATAATTAAGAAAGAAATTAGGAGAGCGAAGAGGGGGCATGAAAAAACACTGGCAGGCAAAATAAAGGAAAATCCCAAGGTGTTTTATAAGTATATTAAGGGCAAGAGGATAACCATGGAAAGAGTAGGGCCCATTAGGGACCAAAGTGGCAATCTGTGTGTAGAGCCGGAAGATGTGGGTGAGGTTTTAAATGAATATTTTGCATCTGTGTTCACTATGGAGAAGGACGATGTCGGCATAGAAATCAGGCGGTGGGATTCTGATATACCTGAACAAATTAGTATTGAGAGGGAGGAGGTACTAGCGGTTTTAGTGGGCTTAAAAGTGGATAAATCCCCAGGCCCAGACGAGATGTATCCCAGGCTGCTGTGTGAGGCAAGGGAGGAGATTGCAGGGGCTCTGACACAAATTTTCAGAACCTCTCTGGCCACAAGGGAGGTGCCAGAGGACTGGAGGACAGCTAACGTAGTACCATTATTCAAGAAGGGTAGTGGGGATAAACCAGGGAATTACAGACCAGTGAACCTAACATCAGTGGTAGGGAAATTATTGGAAAAAATTCTGAGGGACAGAATTAGTCTCCACTTGGAGAGGCAAGGGTTAATTAAGGATAGTCAGCATGGCTTTGTCAGGGGGAGATCATGTCTAACCAATTTGATTGAATTTTTCGAGGGGGCGTGGTGCGTGGATGAGGGTAGTGCAATTGATGTAGTCTACATGGACTTCAGTAAGGCTTTTGACAAAGTCCCTCATGGGAGATTGGTCAAGAAGGTAAGAGCCCATGGGATCCAGGGCAATTTGGCACTTTGGATCCAAAATTGGCTTAGTGGCAGGAGGCAAAGGGTGATGGTCGAAGGTTGTTTTTGTGACTGGAAGCCTGTGTCCAGTGGTGTACCACAGGGATCGGTGCTGGGTCCTTTGCTGTTTGTAGTGTACATTAATGATTTAGATATGAATGTAGGAGGTATGATCAGTACGTTCGCAGATGACACGAAAATTGGTGGAGTGGTAAATAGCGAGGAGGGAAGCCTCAGGCAACAGGACGATATAGATGGGTTGGTCAGATGGGCACTGAAAAGTGTGAGGTGATGCATTTTGGGAGGACTAACAAGGCAAGGGAATACACAATGAATGGTAGGATCCTAGGAAGGACAGAGGATCAGAGGCACCTTGGTGTGCATGTACATAGATCCCTGCAGGCAGCAGGACAGGTAGATAAGGTGGTTAAAAAGGCATATGGGATACTTGCCTTCATTAGCTGAGACATAGAATATAAGAGCAGGGAGGTTATGATGGAGCTGTACAAAACGCTAGTTAGGCCACAGCTGGAATACTGTGTGCAGTTCTGGTCGCCACACTATAGGAAGGATGTGATTGCATTGGAGATGGTGCAGAGGAGATTTACCAGGATGTTACCTGGGCTGGAGCGCTTCAGCTATGAAGAGAGACTGGACAGGCTGGGGTTGTTTTCCTTAGAGCAGAGAAGGCTGAGGGGGGAACTGATTGAGGTGTACAAAATTATGAGGGGCATAGATAGGGTAGATAGAAAGGAACTTTTTCCCTTAGCAGAGGGGTCAATAACCAGGGGGCATAGTTTCAAGGTAAGGGGCAGGAGGTTTAGAGGGGATTTGAGGAAAAACTTTTTCACCCAGAGGGTGGTTGGAATCTGGAACTCACTGCCTGAAAGGATGGTAGAGGCAGGAACTCTCACAATATTCAAGAAGCATTTAGATGAGCACTTGAAACGCCATAGCATACAAGGGTACGGACCAAGTGCTGGAAAATGGGATTAGAATAGATAGGGCTTGATGGCCGGCGCGGACACGATGGGCCGAAGGGCCTCTTTCTGTGCTGTATAACTCTATGGGGGAAAAATTCAGTTGGTTGCGCCTTCCATTAGCGCCTTAAGAGGGCGCTAATGGGGCGCAAAGCAAATGGCGCCTGGGCGTGGCGATGTTTGCGCCACTCTCGAAATTAACTAGACATTTTGCGGCGGTACTAAACAGTACCGTCACAATCTCCGACGCCGGCAGATCGTGACGTCAGTCGATTGTGCAATGCCCCGGTAGTGCCCCGGAGCAGATATTGAGTGGTGTCCCCTGCCTTACCGCCTGCCGCTAGCAACGACAGCTTGAGGGGAGCGTTTTGCAGTCAGGAAGGGACTGGGGGAGCGCTATTTAAAGGCGACCGCTTCCTGCCTTTTTTTGTTGCCGACATTTTTGAACCACGCATTCTGAGAGAGAGAGAGAGAGAGACTTCTGGAGAGATTCAACGCTGTGTGAAGGAGTTTTGGGTACTGAGCAGCACTTTGCAGGTTCATTTTGATTTGCCCTTCCTTGTATCGATTTGGAGATGCCGGCGTTGGACTGGGGTGGACAAAAATGAGAAGTCGCACAACACCAGGTTATAGTCCAACAGATTTATTTAATTTTACAAGCTTTCGGAACAGTTCGCTCCTTCGTCAGGTAAGTTAGCAGTGAGAGAATCTCCCAGAATTCACAATTTAAACACAGACAAAATATATTCAAATCTTTCCTACATCAAAGAGCACAGCCAAGACAATGAGATGTGTCCCAGGGGGTCCAACGTGTCAAACCACCTGCTGGCTGCATATCCTGTCAATCTGTGTAGGTTCTTATGTTAGTCTTTTTAAAAAAAAAACACCTGGGAAGACCGGCCATGATGTCAAGTCACGTTCTGTATCGTGACATAAACCCGATATCGCGATTGAGGCCATCCTCATGAGAGCTGAACTTGGCTATCAGTTTCTGCTCTATGATTTTGCGCTGTCGTGTATCTCGAAGGCCGCCTTGGAGAACGCTTACCCGCATATCCGAGGCTGAATGCCCCTGGCTGCTGAAGTGTTCCCCGACTGGAACATTCAGGGGCATTCAGCCTCGGATATGCGGGTAAGCATTCTCCAAGGTGGCCTTCGAGATACACGACAGCGCAAAATCATAGAGCAGAAACTGATAGCCAAGTTCAGCTCTCATGAGGATGGCCTCAATCGCGATATCGGGTTTATGTCACGATACAGAACGTGACTTGACATCATGGCCGGTCTTCCCAGGTGTTTTTTTTTTAAAAAGACTAACATAAGAACCTACACAGATTGACAGGATATGCAGCCAGCAGGTGGTTTGACACGTTGGACCCCCTGGGACACATCTCATTGTCTTGGCTGTGCTCTTTGATGTAGGAAAGATTTGAATATATTTTGTCTGTGTTTAAATTGTGAATTCTGGGAGATTCTCTCACTGCTAACTTACCTGACGAAGGAGCGAACTGTTCCGAAAGCTTGTAAAATTAAATAAATCTGTTGGACTATAACCTGGTGTTGTGCGACTTCTCATTTTTGTATCGAGTTAGAAGAGACTGTGGGGGCTGCACTCTGAGCTCTTTCCCTGTTCCTCTCCATTGTTCTTTCCAGCAGATTTGATGTACAGGTCTCCCCAGGCCGAGATTCAAGGCTGCAATGAGCAGGATGTGGATAGAAAGCAAGATCAACCCTCCCCTTTAAGCACTGGCTGGGGCCATTGTGTCTGTGTTCCATTGCTGACTGACATCACATGAGCTTCGCCAGCGCTCTGAGTTAGCGCCTCGCTCCTCGGCCTTTGCGCCTTAAGACAGATGTGTAGCGCCTGATTTAGCACTCCAGTCACCTCCAGGGGTGATAAAAGTTAAGTTTGCAGTCGGAGGCGATAATTAGAGCCAGGCGCTAATCTTTGCGCCCGGCCGATAATTGTGCCCCAAACGGGGCAATAATGAATTTTTCCCCCTATGACTCTATGCTCCTCCTGCAACTGTGCAGGGGCAGACTCGGCCATCGTGATCCGAGGAGGCATCTGGGGCTCTGACTGAGATGGTTGAGGGGGGCAACGGGGAGAAGTGTGATTGCTTTGAGAGGAGCCCCCACTTCCATGTCCCCTCTCACCATCATCCGTCTCATGGGCTACCTGCACTTCCCTGTTAGCAAGGAGCTGGAGAGCACCTTGCTGCACAGCAAAGGGGCCATGAGGACCCAAGTCTACATTCAGATGACTCCTAGAGAGGAGGTCTATGAGCCTCTGCCATCTGTTCTCCATAGATAGCATGTGCTTATGTGAGTGGTGCATATGCTGCTCCATGCGGGTGGCCATCCTTTCCATGGAAGAGCCTACAGTCGCCATTGCCTGCGATACAGTCATGCTCATTTTGGAGATGGACTCCTCCATTCTCTGCACATTTGCAGACATCGTGGCCACAAAACCTGTCATTAGCCCCCTGCACTTCTTTCTGCACCTCCGGGATCACCCTCTTCCTCGATGGCCCCCGAGGCTGAGTATCTGCATGCAGCTGAGCAGAGCTGGGAGTGCCCAGCGCCCTCCGGCATGGAGTCTCCACTGCTGTCCCTGTCTCCACCATCTGCTCTTGCTCACTTGTGACTTGTGAGACACCAGGTGACAGCACTACTCTATGTCGCCTAGGACCCACCGAGGTGTGCGTATCTGCGCTGGTGCTGGGTGCGCTTAGGTCTGATGATGGTGCACCCTCAGAGGCTGGAGGCTCCTCTGAGGAGTCATCTTCCTCTTCCTCCTGGACAGTGGGTGGACCTGCGGGAGAGTAAAGAGATGGTTTAGAAATCTTATATTAAGAATACCATTATGCACAGGATGAACATTCACGGGCTGCTGATATCAGTCCCCATATGAGTGACTGCTGTATGCCATGTGGCTGTATGAGATGTAATTCTGTCACCAGGTTGCTGAGAGGTCCCCCTCTCTCCATCTCCCACTGCCAGCAGCTCCGCAACTCCTGACACCTCCAGGTAATGAAAATTCCAGCCAAAGAGAAATACAATAAAAGGGGACAAACTGGAGAAATAGGACTAAAAAGGAGCAGAATGGGCATGTAAATGGTAAATGAATTTCAATTTAGGTAAGTGTCAGGTGGTGCATTTTGGTAGGAGAAATAAAGAGGCCACCTATTCCTGTAGGGGGTGGTGGTTTGTGTCAGCTTCACCTCTGACTTCTGAGCGGTTCGAATCGCTCCCACTCCCTTGGTTGTAGACCTTGGACTTATTTGGGGGTTGTGACAAAAAGTGCAGCAGACAACTGGTTTTGATGCAAGAACTTTGATCTTTATTCAAGAAAGTAAAACACAACACAAACACTCTTAACGCTCTAATAAAAGGGGGAACACTTCGGTACATACGAAGGAAAATCACATTAGAAGAATACCTCACCCCTCCCAATCCCACTTTACGAGCTATGTTGGGCTCTAGAGAACCGGGGATAATGCTCACCACACGAATACTTGAGAGTTGAGCTGGTTCGCGGTTTCGGGGTTCGCTGGATTGGATTTATTGGGTGAGTACCCACTTTTCTTTGGTTAGAGGTAGGGTTTAGAGTCATTTTAAGTAAAAAGTTTCATAAGGCCCTTGTGGCCGCGAGGTGTCCGATGGTCACTGAGGCGGTCGCTCTGGTCTCTTCTTGCGTGTCGACCTGCTTCTGGAGCTGCTGGCCTTCTTTGTTGAACTTCTTTCTGTTGCCCCCTCGCCTTGTTGAACTGTCTTCTTCAGAGCTGTGGAACTGCCTTCTTGCAGAACTGTGGAACTGCCTTCTTGCAGAACTGTGGAACTGCCTTCTGTCAGACTGCTTGCTGAACTCCTTGCTGCTTGCTTGTTGAACTTGTTTCTGTTGAATTGTGTACGGTTGTACACGAGAACTCCTTTCTGTTGTAACTGCTCCACCCTTGAACTTGTAGAGAACTTGTTGTAACTGCTGAACTGACTTCTTGAGAAAACAGGCCCTCAATTATACTAATTGAAGCCTCCTTATCTGCACCAAATCAAATCCCGGTCATTGTATGATTTTGGAGGGCTCATTAACAGTAACTGGTTTGTAAATGTGTGAAGTGGTTTCGGGATAGCTCCATCCTGTCGATCTGTTGTTTAATTGTAGTTGAATTGTCCTCATGTTTTGGGTTTCTTGACTGGGCCTAGGATTTCTATAGAGTAGGCCGAAGTAATCTGTTTTATGCATGTCTTTAATGGGCTCTGTAAATTTGGGTGGAGACTGTTTTTCCTCAGCTTTTGTTATGATGTTAATGTCTGCTAGGGGCCGATTTAACTCCAAGCGAGGTCATGCGGTTCCCCAGACAGTTCCCATTAACTCCAATATCCAAACAGTCTTTACAGAGGTTGAACCTACCTTCCTTTACAGCCTTTTCTCCCTTACAAGTCCAGATATGTCTTTTAAAATACCAAATCTCGGTTTTTGCACTAAAATGTCCTTCGGTTAAACCCAATGCATTTCACCACCTGTAATAGTTAGAAAAAGAGTCCAAAGTCTTTTTCCTTAGGGTTTGTCTTTGAGTTTTGGGGGATCTGTGAATTTTGAGAATCTTACACTCCTTGGAAAATAAGAGTCAAATGGGGTAGAGGCGCAAAGGGATCTAGAATACAATCTAGGCACAGAATCACAAATCATTAATACAGTAATGCAGGTTAAAAAGTGCAAGCAAAGCACTGGGATTCATTTCTAGAGGAATAGAATTCCAAAGCAGAGAAATTAAGTTAAACTTATATAGAGCCTTGGTTAGACCACACTTAGAGTACTGTGCACAGATCTGGTCTCGAAATTACAAAAATGATACAGAAGCAGTGGAGAAAGTGCAATCAAGATTTACAGACATGATACCGGAACCGAGAGGGTCCAACTAATTGAACGATTGGACAGACTGGGGCTCTTTCTTCAAGAAAAGAGAAGACTGAGCGGTGACCTGAAAGACCTCTTTCAAATTATGAAGTGGTTCGATGGTGTAGACGTTGAGAAGATATTTACACTTTTGTGGTAGTTCAAAACTAAGGGCCATACATATAAGATAGTCATTAATAAATTCAGGAGAAACTTCCTTACTCAGATAGTGGTGAGAATGTGGAACCATGATGAGTGGCTGAGGCGATTAGCATAGATGCATTTAAGGGGAAGCTAGATCAGTAGGAGGGAGAAAGGAATAGAAGGATATGTTGAGAGGACGAGATCAAGTAGGGTTGGAGGAAGCTCGTGTGGAGCAGGAACACCGGCACAGACCATTGAAAGGTTTGCGCCACTGCAGCCTGGTCCTCCTGACGACATCCCTGCTTGTGCCCTCCTCTGCAATGTGCAACAAGGCTGCGTTGACCTCCTGTTGAATGGCCTGTTTCAGTGCTGTAAAATTCTATGTAATTTTATGTAATACTAAGTCTTGCAGAGTGCATGCAATTCCTGCACTTGCGAGAAATAACACTTTATTGCTTCTTCCTGTCAAGTTATTTCCATCACGTCTGGCCATCACATTTGAAATATACCTACATGTACTTATCATACATACACTTTGTTTGAGTCCTCCCAGCACTAAGGTAGGTGGCATTGTATAAACAACTTGGGCTCGATTTTGCCATTGGGGGCGGGCTGGGGTGTGTCAGGTGGTTTTCATGTCAGGATCCCGACTCTGATGTGAAGTGGGACAAAAGTGCGATTTTGCCCTAATTGGGCATTTGATTTCCAGCGTGTGGGAACCCCTGGCCCAATGAGTCTTTTCATACGGAAAGTCGCCTCCGATGACGTCATCAATGCTGCTGGATTTAAGGCCTGCAAGCAGCCTTGCTTCTTCTGGAGACTTTAAACTTTATGCTCATTGTTGTGATCGCTTCATTCAGCAACTGTGCCCACCAGTAGACCAAAGTGTGCTCCAAGGTTCGATAAGGCCTCCCTCCAAGCTCTGGTGGAGGGAGCAAGAGCAAATAAGGAGGTGCTCTTCCCTTCCTCAGGGAGGAAAAAGCCTCCCCAGCAAACTAAAGCTGTGTGGATGCAAGTGGCCCAGGAGGTCAACTCAATCTCTATGTGCCGCAAAATCTGGCTGCAGTGCAGGAAGAGGTTTCATGACCTTCTCCGCACAGGAAAAGTGAGTATGACTTTTCCATCACCCTCAATCTAATCCCCATCGCCTCTCCTCACCAGCACTCTGCTTTGCCAACCTCTTCCTCCACAACCCACTTGACACTAACATCCCTGCACCCTTACCCATTCCCTCTCTCTCTATGGTCACATTGACTTAACTATTCGACCATGCAGCCCTCATACTCCCTATCACTGTGATGCAATGACAACAACTTACAACACACAGGGAGGGCCCTTTGTCTCCTTCTAAGCATCTATGCTATGGATTCTCTACACGCACTCCTTCATTCTCACTCAAACTCCATTTGAGTCCCTCATTGCAGGAAAGGAGAGCCCACAATAAGAGGGAAAGAGCGAGGACAGGAGGAGGGCCACCCTCAGTAGCCCAGCTCACCACCTCAGAGGAGGCGGCCCTGGAAATCGCCGGTGTTGAGGAAGATACGCAAGCGAGGGATGGACAGACAGGCGCATCACAGCAAGCTGGTGACAGAATAGTTTGGCATCTCTCTCATTGACATTGCATGAGTGACTGATAATGATTCTGATACTCTAACAGATAGACTTATGATCATCTGCACAGTTCAATGTGCATGCAACCTTTACCTCACATCTCTAACTCTTTCCTTTAATCCCCCACAGGACCATCGACAGCCCCCGTCCCCACTGTCCAGGAGGAACAGCCTGAGCCTGAAGACTCCTCAGAGGAAGCTGCAACCTCTGAGGGCGCAGTGTCAGCAGAATTCAGCGCACCCAGCACCAGCGCAGACACTCACACCTCGGTGGGACCTTCGCGAGATAGAGTAGTGTTGGCACCTGGTGTATCACAGCTCACAAGTGAGCATCAGCAGATGATGGAGACAGGGACAGCAGTGGAGAGTCCTCGTCGGAGGGCGCAGGACTCTCCCAGCTCAGCTCAACTGCATGTCGACCCTGTGCCTCTGGGTCCATCCAGAAGGAGAGCGGTGCTGGAACTCCAGGAACAGGTGCAGGAGTCTCTGGCAGGTTTTGTTTCCAGGGTCGCTGCGAGTGTGGAGCGAATGGAGGAGTCCATCGCTAACATGAGCAGAGCCTTTGTGGAGGCATTGGCGCATGAACGCATCACCACGGAAAGGATGGCAACCTCCGTGGAAGGATGACTACGGTAGAGGAGAGGATGGCTACGGCCATGGAGGAGCTAAGTCACCAGAGTGTTAAAAACATGGTCACTGTTCAGAATAGACTGACATCTCTTGAGGAGTGATGGTCAGCTATTGAGCATAGAAACCAGACCTTCATGGAAATCCTCTGGAGTAGGACTTCCAGTGCAGAAATGGGTCCTCATGGCCCCCGTGAAGTGCAGCAAGGTGATGTCAAGCCACTCGCCAGCTCTGAAGTGGGGCTGACCCATGAGACGGATGTTGGTGGCAGACAACAAGGAAGTGGAGGCTCCTCTCCAACTGCTCACACGACCATGCCACTGCAAAGCCCTCAGTCAGAGCCCCACCAGAGTTCTCACCCAACTGAGATGGGCGTCTCAGCCCCTGCACAGTCGCAGGAGGAGCAGACAGTTGCCGAACCCTCACAGGCTCACAACCCCAGAGGACGCCCGCCAAAGGTGTCCAGACAGGAGCAGCAAGAAAGTGAGCAAGGGGCCTCCACATCTGCTGAAGCCACAGGGGAAGCACCATGTCAGAGCACGCATAAGAGGAAGATAAAGCACAAGTAGTCACAAGGGTAGTCACTTAGGTGTTCTGTTGTATTGTTTTTTGACAAGCCATCCTTGTAATGTGAATTTAAACAGATTTGATGGCAAACTGTTGAAGTTGTGGCCTGTGTCATCTTGCAAATGGGACTTCCACATTGAGGGCTTAGGGTGACTTGCAATGGTCAGTATGGTGGTCAGAGTGATAGGAATCCGTAGGTTCTTGTCCATTGTCAATGCTCTGGTAAAAAGGTGCGAGGCAAAAGTGTTTGATTGTGCAGGCTAAGCAAATCTGGCCAAAATGAGTGCGTTCCTTGCATCCCGGGCAGCAATGTGATTGCGCGCTGGCGCCTTCTGGCCTGTGCAGCTTCAGGTGTGTGAGCAGCAGCTTGGCGCTCCTGTTGTTGCTGCTGCTGTTGGTGCTGCTATTGTTCATGGTTCTGCTGCTGCCGCGGCTGGTCTTTGTCCAAATCTGATGTCCAGGAGGAAAGGAAATAAATGGTTCCCATGCTTCTGGTATATGCCTCAGTTGAGGAAGCGCTCAGTCAAGGTGGGGAGAGGGGTTTCCCAGGAGGTCACACTGGAGCTTGGTGTCAGGCTCCAAATTTCCACAACAATGAGTAGGCCTGCTAAAAGTTACCCCAGACCTGAGACAACAAAGTTCTGCCACCTGCAAATGATCATTGGTGAAAACTCCTTTTTAATGGTGGAGCTGCAGCTGTTAGTAAGCAATCCACTTGTGAGGCAGCCAGGATTAACTGGCGTGTTCCAGAGGAGACGTGCAGGACTGGGGAAATGTGTTAAAATCAGAAAGGCCTCTCAAAATGGGATTATAGAGGCAATGAACTGGTTGTTAAGGGCCTTAAGGGCCTATCCCACCTCTTGAAGGCGGGATGGAAACGGGGTCTGAAACCCCGATTCTGGGAAAATTGCTCGGAGGCGGGCTGGAGGTGGGATCGGAGCCGCCCGCCATTTTTTGCGATTTTAACACCTCACACACCTCCAATCCCTCCTCCTCGTGCCTGGCAAAATCAAGCCCCTTATCTCTGCTTGAAGCCCATTCAGTTTTGGTCGCTTAGCTACTGAGTACACACTATAAGCTTTCAGAGCTTCTAAAAATTGTTAGAAGTATTGGTATTTTTAAAAGTGCTTAAAGCCAGTTGTCCTCCCATCTGCTTTTAAGATTTGTGAGGTGTAATTTCCTGTAAAAGCTTGCCGCAGCCTATGAGTTGTGAGCACAGAGCTGGGTGAATCTGCTAAACAGAGTGGCAATTTAGTGAGAGTGGGAATTCACTGGTAAGTAGTGGGTGAGTAGTACAGATAGGCCGTGATTTTCCCTACCTCGGCGGGTCCGTGGCGGGTCGCAGTCTTGCTGCTGGCTCCATTCCAGCCTCCAACATGACTTTCCCCTGATTAGGATGGTTAAGCCCACCCAGCGCGTTTCCCGGTCCAATTTAAGGAAGTGGGTCTGATGACGTCATTTGATGACATGTCATCAGCCGGTGTCCTTAAAGGGACCATGCGCAACTTTACTTTGATATTTGTGCTGTCAGTGTTCTATAGCATTGAGGTGCTGCAAACACTGACAATGACTGCACAGAGGTACAGGGCTGCACCCAGGCTCTCCCATGACTCCCTCCATATGGGTGGAAGAGACCTCCCAAGGAGACCAACGCAGCCTGGTTGCACATTGCACAGGAGGACACGAGCAGGGATGTCATCAGAAAGACCAGGCTGCAGTGGCGCAAAACTTTCAATGATCTCTATAGATCACAAAATGTTACTGCAAAGCCACACTCAACCTCATCATGCTGTGCCTCTCATCACATCCCCATCATTCTGCCTTCCCTACTCTACTCCCGCACATCCTTACTCACACCAACTTACCTTGCACCTCCACCCATCCCTCTCTATCTAAATTATCACTTCCCCATTTCACTAGACACCCCTCACACTCACCCTCATCCTAGTCCAATCATACCAACTAACAACACACAAGGGTAGGCACTTGTGTGTTTTAGCCAAAGTTCATGTGATGTTTCTGTTAATGTGCTGCCAAACATTGAAATCTTTATTTTCAACACTTTGTGTTCTTGGACAGATCTGTGTGCACCTTTGGAAGTGGCTTAGTGAGCTGCAATGAATGGTGATGCATAACAACACTCCCTGCAATGCTGATGAGTGTGAAAGGAATGGCTTGGGCATTGTAGGGATGCTTTATGGTGTTGGTGTGGGATGGTGCCAACCTGGCGCATCATGTGGCAGCCAGGGTGTACAGCATCAAGTGAATCAAACCTGGCCATGGTGAGGCCATTGCTGGCGTCCCGGGCAGCAATGCAACAAGACCTGGATGACATTCAGGCTTGGGCTGATAAGTGGCAGGTAACATTCGCTCCACAGAAGTGCCAGGCAATGACTATCTCCAACAAGCGAGAGTCTAACAAATGTCCCTTGACATTCAACAGCATTACCATCGCTGAATCCCCCACCATCAACATTCTGGGGATTACCATTGAGCAGAAATTTAACTGGACCAGCCACATAAATACTGTGGCAACAAGAGCAGGTCAGAGGCTAGGTATTCTGTGGCGAGTGTCTCACCTACTGACTCCCCAAAGCCTTTCCACCATCTACAAGGCACAAGTAAGGAGTATGATGAATACTTTCCACTTGCCTGGATGAGTGCAGCTCCAACAACACTCAAGAGGCTTGACACCATCCAGGACAAAGCAGTCTGCTTAATTGGCACCCCATCCACCACCTTAAACATTCACTCCCTCCACCACCGGTGTACCGTGGCTGCAGTGTGTACCATCTACAAGATGCACTGCAGCAACTCGCCAAGGCTTCTTCGGCAGCACCTCCCAAACCCGCGACCTCTTCACCTAGAAGGACAAGGGCAGCAGGCGCATCGGAACACGACCACCTCCAAGTTCCACTCCAAGTCACACACCATCCTGACTTAGAAGTATATCGCCGATCCTTCATCGTCGCTGGGTCAAAATCCTGGAACTCCCTCCCTAACAGCACTGTGGGAGTACTTTCACCACACAGACAGCAGCGGTACAAGAAGGCGGCTCACCACCACCTTCTCAAGGGCAACTAGTGATGGGCAATAAATGCTGGCCTTGCCAGTGATGCCCACATCCCATAAACAAATACATTAAAAAAAAAAAAATTTGTACGGGTTCTGATGTTCTCTGTCCTGTGCAGCATCCGGTGATTGCGGAGAAGGTTGGTGTAGTTGTTGGTGCTGCTGGTGTGCCTGGTGATGCTGGTGTTGCCATTGATCATGGTCAGATTCTGAAGACCAAGGTGAGAGAGTATAAACCGTACCCATGCTGATGGAATAGATGGCAGGTGAAATTGAGATGACAGAAGCGATCTGTCAATGGTGAGAGAGGTTGTTCCATTGAGGTAACACTGGATAGAGAGTTTACTCCAAACACTTGCAACCTGCATAAAGCTCAATCTGTCTTCCAAATGCAATAAGCAACAGCTTTTGAACTTGGAAAGTGAACAGCTGTGAGATGGGAGCTTTTATAGCACATTTCAAGCTGTCAAGTAATGAGATGATTCCATGGTCATTCAACTCCCGCCTAGCTCAACAGACGTGATCCCCGAGCAGCGTGGATCCCGTTGGCAAGCTGTTAAATTCTAAAGGTGAGCTCAAAGTTGTTGTTAATTCTTTGTTAACAATGTCATAATAACCTAAATGGCCTCACCTGCTGCTGCATGTCAGATCTGTTCAGCGCTGACAGACCCAATATTTGGTAAAGGCGCATGGCAGTGGGTTCACAGAGGGGTCCTGACCCGCTGTAGAAAAAAAAACACTATCCCACCCGACCCGCCACCGATTGTTCCCAATGACCCCCTGGAAAAGTGTGTTTTTATCAAACTGAAATTTAACCTAGTTTTCTTACTTTAAAACTTTACTTTAAAACTGCAAGTCAGTGGCATTTAACAGTCTATCAGCTGTAACTGGGTTCCTGACTAGGTGTTAATCATTGTGGCTGGTGCTTGACTGACTAGTTGTGCCTAATGTGTTTCTAAAAGTTATATATTAGAGGAATATCTGCTAATGCACAGAGCTGTAAGCACAGAGCTGTGTGAATCTGCTAAACGGAGTGGCTTGCTAAACAGATGGGAATTTGGTGAGAGTGGGAGTTAGATGCAAGGAGGAAGGATGTGCTAAGTACTTTAAACCAAGAGGCAACAGTAAATATATAAATCATCAGAGTATTTAATTAAATCGAAGGGGATAAAATTAAAATTAACTAAGTAGAGAATACCAACTTTAAAGGGATCTGAATTGCATTAAATAAAAATCTGGTATACATAAATAATTGAATAATAAATCAGAGTAAGGGGTTACTAAACTTAAAACATTTCTGCCAACAGAATTGCCGGTCTCACCGGCAGCTCAGGTTAACGGCCGCCGAAAATGGCCGCAGTGCTACTGGAGAAAAATTGGCTCTTGGGGTTGGCGATGTGAAGCGCAGCGCTAATTTACCATGCAACGCCCTCCTGGTGGCGTTAATGGAGGCCTCTGATCCAAAGTTCCCGTCCACAGTCGATGTTGTTGCTTCTTACAGCCTCTGGGAGTGAGGCTGTGGAGTTTGCAGGGCATTGTGGGCAATTAAAGGGGCAATGCATTCAAAACTAATAAAAAGTTAAAATCAAGTGAAAAAATGCATTTTTCAGCCCTTACTGCCTTTCAAAAAAAATATTGATTTGACACTCCCAGCCAGCAGCTCCTTAAGTTCGAACAGCAAGGCCATTTGCAGTGTCCCCCACTGAAAGTCAGCAGGCTTCCACTGGCCATGCTGCAGCCACTGGGGTAGCAGTGTGTGATATCATTAAGATAGACAAAGGCACACACAAGACAGACAGTAAGGGAATCCATAAGGGTAATGAGTTGATTTCTTGATGTAATATTGGGTGGATAGATGTATAAAGTTGGATTGGAAAGTTTGTTTTGCGGTATCAGTTATTTCAGCATCATGGCCAAGAGGACGCTGTGATGGTCAGTAACAGTAACAGTAAGGTGTGGGACAAATGTTGAGAGGGGAATTGGGGTTGTGGTCACTGAGACCGCAGGCTGATGATTCTATCTGGATATCCCGGCCACAAAGGGGCTGTCTGGGATGCATCCTTCTGTCTGCCTTCTCTTCTTCTGCTTCCTCCTCTTCTGCTTCTTCGTCTTCTGTGTCTTCCTCTTCCCTATGCGAGTAGATGTGAAATTCTGGAACTACTCAGCAGCTCAGGCAGCATCTCGACCTGAGACGTGAACTCTGTTTCTCTCTCCACGGATGTTGCCTGACCTATTGAGTATTTGCAGCATTTTCTGTTTTTTCAGAGGCCTTCCTTTACCATCTGAGGCCTTGGAAGCATCCAGCAGCACTCCTTACACACTTAAAAAAAATTAACATTTATTTCAGCATGCTACTACTTCAATAAAATCAAAAAAACTCAGTCCAAAAGCTTAAATACAAACTTAGCTGAAAAATGTGTGTGTCCCTTTAAGAGGTGCTGATAGCGCCTCTGTCAGCCTCTTTACATGCTGGGTTTCCTTGGCATGGTTATGACCCCGCGCTGAACTTAGCGCTAGGGTCGAAGTTGGCTGTGGTGATGTTAAGTTGCACGCTGACTCACATCACCAATCCGCCATTTTTTTGCAGGGCGCTAATACTTACTGCTAGCGCTACGGAGAGGAGTAAAATGGAGGATGCCACAGGACCCGCCACCAACTGGTGAAAGAGCGGGTGTTAAGCCCCCGAATTTCTAGCCCACAGACTTTTAAGCAAAATGATGGGGCAGCTGAGTCCCATCACCTGCAATTCCTGTGCTATGTAGGATCTCCAGGATGCTTCATGTGTCCTGGATAACCACGTGTGCAGAAAGTGCCTCCAGTTGCTCAAACTCAAGCTCAGGGTTTCTGAACTTGAGGAGCAGCTGGAGTTACCGGAGGGCATACGGGAGGCTGAGAATTTCCTGGAGCACACGTTCCAGAGTGTGGTCACACCGTAGCGACAGAAACTTCTGGAAGATAGCAAGTGGATGGCAATCCGGCAGGGTAGGAAGAGACAGGCAGTGCAGGAAGCCTCCAGGAGTGTGGCACTCTCAAACAGGTTTCCAACTCTGCATATTGGTGAGAGTGACGGCACTTCGAGGAGTGCAGTCTAGAGCACATCCCCGGCACCATGGGGGGCAAATGACTGCACAGGGGGCACAGCAAATATATCAATGCAGTGGTCATAGGGCATTCAATAATCAGGGGGATAGATAGGCCTTTCTGCAACTGCCGCCGTGAGTCCTGCATGGTGTTTTGCCTTCCTGGTGCCAGGGTAAAGGACATCAGTGAGAGGGTGCAGAACATTTTAAGGGGGCAAGGGGAACAGCCAGAAGTCGCGGTCCGCGTCGGAACCAATGACATAGGAAGGAAAAGGGTTGCGGGCCTGCAATAAGAGTGCAGCTCCAACAACACTCAAGAAGCTCAACGCCATCCAGGACAAAGCAGCCCGCTTGATTGGCACCCCATCCACCACATTAAACATTCACTCCCTCCACCACCGGTGCACCGTGGCTGCAGTGTGTACAATCTACAGGATGCACTGCAGCAACTTGCCAAGGCTTCTTCGGCAGCACCTCCCAAACCCGCGACCTCTTCCGCCTAGAAGGACAAGGGCAGCAGGCGCATGGGAACACCACCACCTCCAAGTACCCCTCCAAGTCACACACCATCCTGACTTAGAAGTATATCGCCGATCCATCATCGTCGCTGGGCCAAAATCTTGGAACTCCCTCCCTAACAGCACTGTGGGAGTACCTTCACCACACGGACTGCAGCAGTTCAAAAAGGCGGCTCACCACCACCTTCTCAAGGGCAATTAGGGATGGGCAATAAATGCTGGCCTTGCCAGCAACATCCACATCCCATAAAAACGAATTAAAAAAAAGAGTTTGAGGAGCTCAGGAGGAAATTAAAGAGCAGGCCCTCAAAGGTCAATTGGTAACACTCTTGCCTCTACGTCAGAAGGCTGTGGGTTTAAGTCCCACTCCAGAGACTTGAGCACAAATATCTAGGCAAACAGTCAGTGCAGTAATGAGGGAGTGAAAGGCACTTTATAAATGCATGTCTTTCTTCCTTTCTTTAATCTCTGGATTACCGCCAGTGCCACACGCTAGTGAATATAGGAATAGTAGCACAAGACAGGTTAATGCGTGGCTGGAAAAATGGTGCTGGAGGGAGGACTTCAGATTCCTGGGGCATTGGGACAAGTTCTGGGGCAGGAGGGACCTGTTCAAGGTGGACAGGTTGCAGCTCAATATAGCTGGGACCAATGTCCTCACGGGAATGTTTCCGCATGCTGTGGGGGGAGGGTTTAAACTAATTTGGCAGGGGATTGGCACTAGGATGAAACATTAGAGATGAGAAACAAGGTTTACATAGGACTGGAAGAGACAAATAGCACTCGAGTAAAGAACAGTTCAGAAACAGGAGGGATCATACAGGGGGCACATGTGAGGCAGTCTAAGATGGGTTTGGACTGCATGTGTGTTTAAGTCCACTTAAATATTATGCTCCAACTTCTTGCCTGATGACCTACCCATTCAACGTAAACACAGGATACCCCCCCCCCCCCCCCAGCATGACACTCACACAAATATAAAATTCTATACCTATTTATAGAAACAAATTATTTTGAATTGCTATAGGATATTTACACAAATTGCTTAATATATAAACTATATATGCAATATATATATCATAGAATCATAGAATAGTACAGCATAGAAGGAGGCTATTCGGCCCATTGAGTGTGTGCCGGCTCTTTCGAAGAGCAATCCAGTTAGTCCCAATCCCCGCTCTTTCCCCCTATCCCTGCAATTTTTTCTCCTTCAAGTATTTATCCAATTCCCCCTTTTGAAGGCTGCTATTGAATCTGTATCCACCACCCCATCAGACAGTGCGTTCCAAATCCTAACCACTCGTTGCGTAAAAATGTTTTTCCTCATGTCGCCTCTGGTTCTTTTGCCAATCACCTTAAATCTGTGCCCTTTCGTTATTGACCCTTCAGCCATTGGAAATACTTTCTTTTTACTTACTCTATCTAAACCTTTCATGATTTTAAACACCTCAATCAAATCTCCTCTTAGCCTTCTCTGCTCCAAGGAGAACAACCCCAGATTCTCTTGTCTATCTACATAACATTAATCCCTCATCCCTGGAATCATTCTAGTAAATCTCTCCTGTACCCTCTCCAAAGTCTTCACATCCTTCCTAAAGTGTGGTGTCCAGAATTGGACACAATACTCCTTCTGAGCCAAAATAGTGTTTTAAACAGGTTTAGCATAACTTCATTGCTTTTGTCCTCTATGGGCTGGATTTTGCCAATGGGGAGCTTTTGGAGGCGGGACTCCCACTTGTCGGGTTTCAGTCCCGCCTCCATCAACTTCTGGCCAACCCACGCTATTTTCCCTTGATTTACCTTGTTAAGCCCGCCCAGCAGGCTTAGCAGGCCAATTAAGGGAAAGCCGATTACAGAGAACGTCAACGTATGACATTTCATCTGTCAAAAATTTTTGACAGATGAATTGTCATCGTTTGACAGCTCTGTGAAGCTGTCAAACAATGACATCCTCTGTAGTTTGATGAGTTCTTGAATTCAAGACCTCATCAAACCTCTTTCTTTTGTAGAAATTAGATGGTTGCTGCATTGGCGAATGCAACGGCCATCTGTCATCTCTACCGCGGAGGTGTGAGACTCTCCGCATACCCACCGGTTGAAGCCTGCAGGAAGAAACAAAGGTAAGTACACTTTTTCTAACACTTTGCACTTACCTCAGATACTCACCTCTGCACACTTGCGCCCATCACTTACCTTCACAGCACACCTTTGGACCCCTCCCCCCGCAGACCCACTGCTCACCTCGGTGACCCTGGCGGGTTTCGAAGCCTTCGGAAAGCCCACACTTGTGTGGGGAAAATGGGGATAATCCTCTTATCTGCCTGTTAACTACCTGTTAACAAGCAGTTAAGTGGCTGTAAACCCTTTCCGCCTCCAAGGAGACAGGACCCGGCGCGGGACGGCTTCCCGCCTCCTGGCAAGAGGGCATGGAGGTGGGTTGGGGGCGGGTTGGGCACCTGCCCCCAAATTCTGCCATTTTCCCAGCAGTCCCGCCTCTAAACCCGCCTCCCCAGGGCTGGCAAAATCCAGCCCTATGTCTCCATTTATAAAGGTCATGATGCGGAGATGCCGGTGTTGGACTGGGGTGGACAAAATTGAGAGGTCGCACAACACCTATCTAAGTATCTAATTTACTTCACCTGAGGAAGGGGCAATCGATAGCTCCGAAAGCTTGTGATTTCAAATAAAACTGTTGGACTATAACCTGGTGTTGTGCGACCTCTCAATTTTGTCCATTTATAAAGCCCAGGATCCTATAGGCTTTATTAACTGCTTTGTTAACCTGTCTTGATTTGTGCACTAGCCCCCACAGGTTTCTCTGCTCTTGCACCCCCTTTGAAATTGTACCACTTCATATGTATGGTCTCTCCTCATTCTTCCTACCAAAATGTATCACCTCACACATTTCTGCATTGAATTTCATCTGCCATGTGTCTGCTCATTCCACCAGCCTTTCTATGTCTTCTTGAAGTCTATTACTGTCTTTCTCACTGTATACTACACTTCAAAGTTTTGTGTCATCTGCAAATTTCAAAATTGTGTCCTATACCAAGACCAAGTCATTAATGTATATCAAAAACAGCAATAGTCCTAGTACTGAACCTTGGGGAGCGCCACTGTATACCTTCCTGCAGTCCAAAAAACAGCCATTCACCACAACTCTCTGTTTTTTATCCCTTAGCCAATTTTGTATCCATGTTGCTACTGCCCCTTTTATCCCATGGACTTCAATTTTGCTAACATGCCTAATATGTGTTTCTTTATCAAAATACCTTTTGGAAATCCATGTACACTACATCAACCGCATTGCCCTCATCAAACCACTCTGCTACCTCATCAAAAAGTTCAATCAAGTTAGTCAAACACAATTTGCCCTGAACAAATCCGTGCAGGCTCTCTTTAATTAGTCCATGCTTGTTCAAGTGGCTGTTAATTTTCTCCCGGATTATTGTTTCTAAAAGCTTCCCCACCACTGACTTTAAACTGACTGGCCTCTAATTGCCAGGTTTATCCTCCTCTCCTTTTTTGAACAAGGGTGACACATTCAGAATCCTCCAGTCCCTTGGCACCACCCCTGTATCTAAAGAGGATTGGAAGATTGCGGCCAGCACCTCCGCAATTTCTACCCTTACTTCCCTCGGCAAACTAGGATGCATCCCATCCGGACCGGGTGACTTATCCACTTTAATTATCGGCAGCCTTTCTAGTACCTCCTCTTTATCTATTTTTATCTTATCCAGTATCCTAGCAACTTCCTCATTTACCATAGCTTGGCAAAGTCCTCTTCCTTGTTAAACACCGATGCAAAGTACTCATTTAATACCTCAGCCATGCCTTTTGCCTCCACCAATAGTTCTCCATTTTGATCCCTAATCGGCCCCACCACTCCTCTGACAACCCTTTACTGTTAATATGTCTATAGAGGACCTTTGGATTCCATTTGTTAGCTACCAATCTATTCATGTACTGTCTCTTTGCCCCACTTATTTCCTTTTACACTTCTCCTCTGTACTTTATATATTTAGCCTGATTTTCCTTTGTATTAGCAAGCTGACATCTGTCATATGCCCCCTTTTTCTGCTTCAACCTACTCTAATTCCTTTGTCATTCAGGGAGCTCTGGCTTTGATTGCCCTCCCTTTCCCCCTTGTAGGAATGTACCTAGACTGTCTCCTCTTTAAAGGCCACCCATTGCTCCATTACATTTCTGCCAGCCAGTCTTTGACTCCGATTTACCCGGGCCAGATCCCTCCTCAATGCACTGAAATTAGCCCTCCTCTAGTTAAGTATTTTTATTCTAGATTGCACCTTGTCCTTTTCCATAACTAATCTAAACCTTATGATACTATGATCACTATTCTCGAGATGCTCTGCAACTGTTACATTCTCCACTTGACCCACTTCATTCCCCAGGACTAGATCCAGCAATGCCTCCTTCCTCGTTGGGCAGGAAGCATATTGATCAAGAAAATTCTCCTGAACACACTTCAGAAATTCCTCCCCTTCTCTGCCCTTAATATATGAATATTTTTAATATATTATATGTTAATTTATTTAATTCAAATTGCATCTTTTTATTTATTCATTCACAGGATGTGGGCGTCGCTGGCAAGGCCAGCATTTATTGCCCATTCCTAATTGCCCTTGAGAAGGTGGTGGTGAGCTGCCTTCTTGAACCGCTACAGTCCATGTGGTGAAGGTACTCCCACAGTGCTGTTAGGGAGGGAGTTCCAGGATTTTGACCCAGTGACAATGAAGGAACGGCGATATAGTTCCAAGTCAGGGTGGTGTGCAACATAGAGTGGAACTTGGAGGTGATGGTATTCCCATGCACTTGCTGTCCTTGTCCTTCTAGATAGTAGAGGTCACGGGTTTGGGAGATGCTGTCGAAGAAGCTTTGGCGAGTTGCTGCAGTGCATCTTGTAGATGTTTATAGTGGTGGATGGGATGCCGATCAAATGAACTTCTTTGTCCTGGATGGTGTCGAGCTTCTTGAGTGTTGATGGAGATGCACTCATTCAGGCAAGTGAAGAATATTCCATCACACTCCTGACTTGTCCCTTGTAGATGGTGGAAAGGCTTTGGGGAGTCAGGAGGTGAGTCAATCACCACAGAATATCCAGCCTTTGACCTGTTCTTATAGCCACAGTATTTATGTGGCTGGTCCAGTTATGTTTCTGGTCAATGGTGACCCCCAGGATATTGATAGTGGGGGATTCAATGATGGTAATGCCATTGAATGTCAAGGGGAGGTGGTTAGATTCTCTATTGAAGGAGATGATCATTCCACTGGCACTTGTGTGGCACAAATGTTCCTTGCCTCTTATCAGCCTAAGCCTGTTTGTTGTCCAGCTCTTGCTACATGTGGACACAGACTGCTTTATAATCGGTGTTTCTGCTGCACTTCTGGTGAAGTTATGGTGGCGGAGTGGCAGAAACTCTGAGGAAATTCATGGCCATAATCTAGGCTGACATTTCAGCGCTGCACTGTTGGAGATGTCAGCCACATTGGGCCTGAATTTGCGGTTGGAGGCCTCCCAACCACAATAAAACTACAAAGCTGCCTGATGGTCCTGGATCCATGGAAACTCGTGCTCCTGGGCCTCAACGCATACGCATGCAAAGAGGCCCACGTATCCCGGGGTGCATGCGGTTCGCAAGCGTACCTGGGATCACATGGGCTGGCCCAACCAATGAGAAAGGGGATCACCATTACGCTTAGGGGGATTCCATTTACGTACGAAATCCCCATAAGCTTAATAGGAATCACCCAAAATATACATAGGATTACATAGGATATACAGCACAGAAACAGGCCATTCAGCCCAACCAGTCCATGCCGGCGTTTATGCTCCACTTGAGCCTCCTCCCGTCTCTCCTTATCTAAATCTATAAGCGTAACCCTCTATTCCCTTCTCCCTCATATGCTTGTCCAGCCTCCCCTTAAATGCATCTATACTATTCGCTTCAACCACTCCCTGTGGTAGCGAGTTCCACATTCTCACCACTCTCTGGGTAAAGAAGTTTCTTCCGAATTCCCTATTGGATTTCTTGGTGGCTATCTTATATTGATGGCCTCTAGTTATGCTCTTCCTCACAAGTGGAAACATTCTCTCTCTATCCACTTTAGCAAAACGTTTCATAATTTTAAAGACCTCTATTAGGTCAGACCCAGCCTGTTCATCCTTTCCTGATATGTATACCCTCACATTTCTGGTATCATCCTTGTAAATCTTCTCTGCACCCTCTCCAGTGCCTCTATATCCTTGTTATAATATGGCGACCAGAACTGCACGCAGTATTCTAAGTGTGGTCTAACCAAGGTTCGATACAGGTTTAGCATAACTTCCCTACTTTTCAATTCTATCCCTCTAGAAATAAACCCTAGTGCTTGGTTTGCTTTTCTTATGGCCTTGCTAACCTGTGTGGCAACTTTTAGTGATTTGTGTAATTGTACTCCGAGATCCCTTTGTTCCTCTACCCCACCAAGACTCGCACCCTCCAAAAGATAAATGACCTCCCTATTCTTCCTACCAAAATGTAATACCTCACATTTATCTGTGTTGAACTTCATTTGCCAATTATTTGTCCATTCTGCAAGTTGATTAATGTCCTCTTGTAATTTGTTGCAGTCCTCCTCAGTATTGACTATCCCCCCCAATTTGGTGTCATCCGCAAATTTAGAAATTGTGTTTTTGATTCCAAAGTCTAAATCATTACTGTAAATTGTGAACAGCAGTGGTCCCAGCACTGATCCTTGTGGAACACCACTACCTACCTTCTGCCACTGTGAATAGCTACCCTTTACTCCAACTCTCTAATTTCTGTCCTGAAGCCAGCCAGCAATCCATTATGCTACTTGTCCCCTGACTCCGCATTCTCTGACCTTGTTCATCAGTCTATTATGGGGTACCTTATCGAAGTCCTTTTGAAAATGTACACAAGTGCACAACTTTGAAAAAAAATTACATGTTTAAAATTAATTAAAATACCATTTCATTAAACATTTAAAACAAAAATTTAATTTTTTGAAAAAAAAGTCAACGTTCTAAAAATAACCTATAACTAATTTTAAAGTTTTTTTATGTTTAAATAATAAAAAATATATATTTTAATATTTATGTAAATGCTTATGCTGGTAAAAGAAGGCCCTACGCCTTCTTTTACCAGGCGTAAGAGTTTCATGGGCATTCGCTGGGCAGTATTTGGGCAAATAGCCCAACTCTCCGCCAGCGAATGTCCATTTCCCGGGGATGCAGAGGATCTGTCAAGAAGATCGCAAGTTCCAGGTTTTCGCTCATGCGCAGCGCGTGCGTAAACCCGGAACTTGTGGGGCACTTACGGCCGAGTACGCACGGCGTCATAAGCCCCGGAAAATCTGGGCAAATATTTACCGGGAGGCGGGGATGGTGCAGGGGAGCACGGTAGCCAGCCAAATTGACAGGCTGGCCGGCTACCAGTCAGGAAAACCAGTGGCACGATACGTTAAATCGAGCCCCATTTTCCCTCTCAAGTGGAAGTAAAAGACCGCTACAACACTATTCCAAGAAGATTTCTGGCCAACATTTATCCCTCGAGCAACATCACTGAAACCGATTATCTGTTTGTTTAACTTATTGCTGTTTGTGGGACATGGCTGTATACAAATTGGCTGCTTTATATCCCTACATTACAACAGTGACTACATTTCAAAAGTCCTTCATTGGCTATGCAGCGTTTTGTACGTTCTACAGTCATGAAAGACACTATACAAATGGAGCTTCTTTCTTTCTTCTTAAATCAGTGGTTTAAATAATGTACTGTACATTACATGGGATAAAATAGCATATTCTATCACTCACTGAGGAGAAGAGAAAATGGATGTTAATGACAATGTTTTGCAATTTTGATATTTTACTGATAATGGCAGATTTAAAGGCAGTGGCAGTCAGAGTTCTACAAAAAATGTTTTTATCAAGTCGCTATCTGAAAAAGGATTTTAATGTTCGAATGTAGATTATATCCTGTAGTTACATTCTAGAACTGTTTGAAGAAGCACTTCTGCACTATATTCCAATGCTGCCAGCACTGTGGAATCTATTCTGTTCATATTACAGGTCAGATTCCTTCAGCACTATGGCAACAAATAAATAACTCTATAAGTGCAAGATTGTGTGTTTACAGTTGCTCCAAAGTCACAACTTTATTTTCTGGCTGCTGGTCTTTTCTCAATAGCTGGGGAAGGTGTGTACAGGTCAGCGAGTGAGAAATCTCTCTGTTAATCTGTACAGATGGGCTGAGTCACTCAGCCTGCCGGCAACCAGAACAGATAACAGCCTACAGCTCGAGTGACAGCATATATATCGCTCCTGGCTCCAGGGGTAACAACAAAAAAACACTTCTTCAGGTTGATCTCAGAACCTTCAGAGGCAGCAGCACCACCTCATTTACCTCACAGACACTGCTACCGAAGTCAAGAGTTGCTGTTGTCATGAGCAATGTAAGAAATATGCACCTCTATTCATCTGAACGTTAGCAAAAACAAAACCTAACATGTTCTGTTGAGTGAAGATGTTGAAAACCTGCTGTGCTCCCATAAGCATGAATTCAGATTCTATCAAAGATTACCGAGTGACTTTCCAATGTTTGGATTTGCCCCAGCTTGAGATTTGGCAGGTTTCCTGAATTGAACAGCTCTGCTTAAACTTCAAAGCATTAGGATGCATCAGAGCAATTTTTATATGCAGGAAACTCTTGTTTAACCGGCACCTAAATATCCGGAATTCTCTCTTAACCGGCAAAAATCATACTCCGAAAACTCCTCTCAAATAACCGGCAATGTTGCCGAGTCCGAGTCCGAGTCTCCCGCGAACGGCGAGTACTCCGAAAACTCCTCTCAAATAACTGGCAATGTTGCCGAGTCCGAGTCCGAGTCTCCCGCGAACGGCGAGTACTCCGAAAACTCCTCTCAAATAACTGGCAATGTTGCCGAGTCCGAGTCCGAGTCTCCCGCGAACGCCGAGTTAGTCAGTGGGGGTAGTTCTCCAAAGTGCCACTACTCGGCCTCCTGGCGCTGTCGGAAGTCCGAACACTGCAGTAACAGGAGTCTGATTCTCCCGCGCTGCCGGGAGTCTCACTTACTGTTAAGTAATTAAAGAGTTATGGATTACCCTCAACTGGCAGTACTGTACTTAATCAAGCATCTTCCACCATCCATTTAACACAACATTCTGTAGGTGAGTAACCAAATACTGTATACTGCACATTTCTTGATTTTTTTATGTTAAAAATAGCCTCGGTAGATATAACTCTCCGTTATCCGGAACTTTCGATCAACCGGCACCACGTCGGTCCCGTCGGTGCCGGATACCAAAGAGTTTCCTGTATATATTGAATCCTCAGTGGTCCTTCCAGGTATGAAATAACTGGACAAATTATTTGGCATTACATTAAGCTGAGGTATTGTTCATTGTGTCCTGATTAATGATGGAGATCGATCTAAGTTACTTGTTGATTTTATGCAATTTTTGCCTGATGACACTGAAAAGATACCTAACAGTTAACAGTCATTTTCAAGCAGAAAAGCTCAAAAATAGCAAGGTGTACAATTGGCAAATATTATTCACATATTCCTTAGCATAATATGCCTGGTTGCTGATTGGCTTACTTTATTAAACTCTGTCATTTGAATCGGAACTTTATTCAATGTGATAAATAGCACATTCTTATGTCAAGGTCTTTCAGTTTAACACGTGCTGTCTCGTTTTCTCTGCTCAGGTGTGCATGGAGAGTGCATTACTATTTCATAATTAATTTAGTGTTTTTGAAAGTGACATTAATTTAAATCTTAAAATACAAGTACTACCAATTTCCACTCTTCTTCTCTGAGCTTGTTGTAAATAGAGTGAAACACTTAAAAATCAAACTGCTTTACCTTACATAGAGAATATGGTCTAATTTTTAAGCATTAAGTCATAGCTTTGAATGTATGCGTTTGTGATGACAGATTTTATATATAGCAATTGTGTATATTACGCAGACTTTTTTCAGTGGCTGACTTCAAACAGAAGAGAATGTACTCATATATGGGTTCTGACGAAAGGTCATCGAGCTGAAATGGGCTGGATTTTGTCAATGGGAGCTTTTGGAGGCGTGACTCCCACCTGTCGGGGTTTAGTCCCGCCTCCATCGACTTGTGGCCAACCCACGCTATTTTCCCTTGATTGACCTTGTTAAGCCCGCCCAGCGGTTAAGGGGAAGCCAGTTACAGAGAACGTCAGCATGTGACGTTTCATCTGTCAAAAATTTTTGACAGACGAATTGTCATCGTTTGACAGCTCTGTGAAGCTGTCAAACACTGACATTCTCTGTTGTTTGATGAGTTCTTGTATTCAAGACTCATCAAACCTCTTTTGTGAGCAGAAATCAGATGGTTGTTGCATCGGAGAATGCAGCAGCCATCTGTCATCTCTGTCATTGAGGTGCAAGACTCTCCGCATCCCCAACTGTTGAAGCCTGCAGGAAGAAACAAAAGTAAGTAAACATTTTCTATCACTTTCCACTCACCTCACATACTTACCTCTCCACACTTGGACCCATCACTTACCTTGCACCCCTCCAACCCCCACAGACCCACTGGTCGCCTCGGTGACCCTGGCGGGGTTTCCTGACGTCGGGAAGCCCGAGCCTCTGGTGAGAAAATGGGGATAATCCTCTTAACTGACTGTTAACTACCTGTTAACTACCTGTCGGCTACCCGCCTCCTGGGAAGATGGCACGGAGGTGGGTTAGGGGCGGGATGGGTACCCGCCCCCAGATTCTGCCATTTTCCCGGCAGTCCCGCCTCCAAACCCGCCTCCGGAGGGCTGGGAAAATCACCCCCGTTAACTCTGTTTCTCTCTCCACAGATGCCGCCTGACCTGCTGAGTATTTCCAGCATTTTCTGTTTTTATTTCATATTTCCAGCATCTGCAGTATTTTTCCTTTGTACTCATATACTGATATTGACTTCTCTCAACTTCAACAGTTTGCCATCAAATCTGTTTATCATAACAACTCAAGGATGGCTTGTCAAAAATCAATACAACAGAACACCCAAGTGACTACCCTTGTGACTACTTGGGCTTTATCTTTCTCTTACGCGTGCTCCTACGTGGTGCTTCCCCTGTGGCTTCAGCAGATGTGGAGGCCCCTTGCTCACTTTCTTACTGCTTCTGTCTCGACACCTTTGGCGGCTGTCCTCTGGGGTTGCGAACCTGTGAAGGCTCGGCAACAGTCTGCTGCTCCTGCCGCTGTGCAGGGGCTGAGACGCCCATCTCAGTTGGGTGAGGACACTGGTGGGGCTCTGAGCTAGGGCTCTGCAGTGGCATGGTCGTGTGAGTGCTTGGAGAGGAGCCCCCACTTCCTTGTTGTCTGCCACCAACATCCCTCTCATGGGTCAGCCCAACTTCAGAGCTGGAAAGTGGCTGGACAGCACCTTGCTGCACTTCAGGGGGGCCATGAGGACCTGTTTCTGCACTGGAAGTCCTACTCCAGAGGACTTCCATGAAGGTCTGGTTTCTCTGCTCAATAGCTGACCATCGCTCCTCAAGAGATGTCAGTCTATTCTGAACAATGACCATGTTTTCAATACCCTGGCGACTAATCTCCTCCATGTCTGTAGCCAGCCTCTCCTCTACCGTAGCCATCCTCTCCTCTATGGTAGCCAGCCTTACCACGGAGGTAGCCATCCTTTCCACGGAGGTTGCCATCCTTTCCGTGGTGATGCGTTCATGCACCAATGCCTCCACAAAGGCTCTGCTCATGTTAGCGATGGACTCCTCCATTCGCTCCACACTCGCAGCGACCCTGGAGACAAAACCTGCCAGAGACTCCTGCACCTGTTCCTGGAGTTCCAGCACTGCTCTCCTTCTGGATGGACCCGGAGGCACAGGGTCGACATGCAGCTGAGCCGAGCTGGCAGAGTCCAGCGCCCTCCGACGAGGACTCTCCACTGCTGTCCCTACCTCCACCATCTGCTGATGCTCACTTTTGATCTGTGATACATAAGGTGACAACACTACTATATCTCGCAAAGGTCCCACCGAGGTGTGAGTGTCTGCACTGGCGCTGGGTGCGCTGAATTCTGCTGACGCTGCACCCTCAGAGGTTGCAGCTTCCTCTGAGGAGTCTTCAGGCTCAGGCTGTTCCTCCTTGTTCAGTGGGGTTTGGGGGCTCTTGATGGTCCTGTGGGGGAGTAAAGGAAAGAGTTAGAGATGTGAGGTAAAGGTTGCATGCACATTGAACTGTGCAGATGATCATAAGTCAATCTGTTAGAGCATCAGAATCATTATAAGTCACTCATGCAATGTCAATGAGAGAGATGCTAAACTATTCTGTCACCAGCTTGCTGTGATGCGCCCGTCTGTCCGTCCCCCACTTACGAATCATCCTCCACTCTGGCGATTTCCAGGGCTGCCTCCTCTGAAGTGGTGAGCTGGGCTACTGAGGGTGGCCCTCCTCCTGTCCTCGCTCTTTCCCTCTTATTGTGGGCTCTCTTTTCCTGCAATGAGGGACACAAGTGGAGTTTGAGTGAGAATGAAGGAGTGAGTGTAGAGAATCCATAGCATAGATGCTTAGAAGGAGACAATGGGCCCTCCCTGTGTGTTGTAAGCTGTTGTCATTGCATCACAGTGATAGGGAGTGTGAGGGCTGCAGGGTCGAATAAGTGAATGTGACCAGAGAGAGAGAGGGAATGGGTAAGGGTGCAGGGATGTAAGGATCAAGTGGGATGTGGAGGAAGAGGTTGGCAAAGCAGAGTGCTGGTGAGGAGAGGCGATGGGGATCAGATTGAGGCTGATGGGAATGTCATACTCACTTTTCCTTTGCGGAGAAGGTCATGAAACCTCTTCCTGTACTGCAGCCAGGTTCTGCTGCACATAGAAATTGCGTTTACCTCTTGGGCCACTTGCAGCCACACAGCATTAGTCTGCTGGGGAGGCTTTTTCCTCCATGAGGAAGGGAAGAGCACCTCATTTGCTCTTGCTCCTTCCACCAGAGCTTGGAGGGAGGCCTCATCGAATCTTGGAGCACACTTTGGTCTACTGGTGGACATAATTGGTGAAGAAAGCGCTCAGAACAATGGGCATAAAGTTGTAAGGCTGAAAAAGAAGCGCGGCTGCTTGCAGGCCTTAAATCCAGCAGCATTGATGACGTCATCGGAGGCGACTTTCTGTATGAAATGGTTCATTGGGCCAGGGGTTCCCACACGCTGGAAATCAAGTGCCCAATTCGGGCAAAATCGCACTTTTGTCCCACTTCACATCGGAGTCGGGATCCTGACACGACGACCACTTGACACGCCCCCAGCCCGCCCCCAATGGCAAAATCGAGCCCAGAGAGTACAAGGAGTGACCAAAAGTTTGGAACAAAACGTGGCTTTTAAGGAGGGACTTAAAAGAGGAAAGGGAGGTTGAGAGGCAGAGTTGCCTAGGGAGGGAACTCCAGAGTATGGGGCATAGGCAGCTGAAGGCACGGCCACCCATAGTGGAGCAAAGGGAGGGGGTTGCACAAGAGGTCAGAGGAGCAGAGAGTTTGGGGGCAGGGTGTATGTAGCATTGGAGAAGGTTACAGAGATAGGCATGAGAGCGTTCATGGCGGGATTTAAGCATAGAATTTTAAATTTGAGGTGTTGGGGTCCGGCAGCCAATTTATGTCAGTGAAGATAAAAGTGATGGGTGGGCAGGACTTGGTGTGAGATAGGATGAGGGGAGCAGATTTTTAGATGAGCTGATGATCACCCAGAGCAATCCAGAATCATCCCCATTTCAGCATCCACTTTTTTCTTCAAAGATTCCAGAGTTTTCATCTCCACTACTTTTTCTGGATGTTCAATCCATATATTGACCACTCTTAGGGAGAGAAGAATTTCCTGGGATCAGTCCTACATTTATTGTTTACTAGTTTGAATCAATGTCCCCTTGTCCTACTCTAGCTATTTAACTTAAAGCAATATTTCCAATTTATCGTACCATTCCCTTAACTATCTTATATATCTTGTTGAGATCTCTCCTCAGATGCCTCCTTTCAAGGCTAAAAAAAATCCAAGTTCCTCCAGAGTTTCCTCTTAACTTTGCTACAAAACTGCTTCCTGGCACTTACTTTGTACATTGCCTCCATGATTGAAATGCTGGTCCAAAGACTAATGTTTCTCTGGTGCATCCTCAACCTGTCTGTGTAATAACTACTATTGGCAATGCTGTGGAACAAATTAGGACTGATGACTCAATGTGTTGCTTGTGCTTGAACCTGTCGAGTGGTTGAGGTGAAAGAAGATGGTGAGAATTAGAACTTGATAGATTTGGGCTGCTTTAGTTCAAACTGAATATCCAAACAGACTTGGTCTGCTCATCATGGCAACACTATAACACCTGGACTAGTATGGTTTCACACTGCATATTAGAATCTAAAGTGCTTGCTTACTGTAGTTATATTGTAGTGTCCTTGATAACATGCTACAGGCTGACTGGGATATTTTGATTTTCCTAATCCTATCCCAGTATCCCAGTGTTTTAGGGCTTCTCCCAATCACCCGGTGTAACTTTGGCAGAGGAATAGTGTAAGCGTCCATTTTTAGCCATTCGTGGCGTTTCTCCAGGGTTCTGCCAATCTCCTGCTGGACAATCCTTCTGGAATTTCCAGGTGAAGGCACGTTACCAAGGCTTGGCATTAGAACTGCTTCCTTTGACTGCATTTTGATACAACATTTTGGGCACAACATATAGTACTGCAAGATTTACCTGTAGACTATTATTGGGATTCATCTCCCTTGTACACAATATTGCAATAAAAATGGCTAATGTCTCTGACATAAATAAAATTGAACTTAAGGGACTTTACTCACAGGACTCTATTAAGTGATACTGATGATTTCTTTTCATCAGCAGAGTTAATTACTTAGCATGTTTTGTCATTTTAAACATGAATGAAGCCAGGTTTGATCTGACGCTATTTTTGTAATGAACATTGATTTAAGCAGCATCAATGGTGGGGGATTTATCCAAATGTGATTTTCCAAATATCCTGCAACTACCTAAACCAGAGTTTATTCCAAAACCTCACGGGTGATTTGATGAGCTGTCATAGTGTTTAAAATGAACGAAACATGCTGCTCTTTAAACAGCGATGATCTTGCATTCCTTGATGTCGACTGCCGTCTGCTTCCTTACTGGGAGCAACAGAAAAAAAAATTGATCTCTGTTTCTCGCTTTCAGCGAGGAAGCAAACAGATGCTATAAGGGCTCTAAGCCGCATATAAGCACAAGGATTTCAAAGAAAAATGTCCTTGAGCTTACAACAGATGCCACTGCCGCCGGCAGGGTGCAAATGAGCAATGCAAAACCACGCCTCGAATTTAATACCAGTTATTTTTGATGGCGCAAAGTACGCGTGAAATTTGACAACTTTCAACTATAGCACAAAATCTGTTATTTTTGGGGGGGATTTTGGTGGATAGCACCGCAAGAGAATTAATTCAACTACATTGTATCGTGGCTTCTCCTGCAGTTTAGATATTCTGATCAGTGCTGGCTAGGAGTGCCCAAGTGCAATCATTAAATAGTAATATGGAACATCTGGTTTATTTGCCATTAATGATAATGGATACTATCCATATGATCTATATCACTATTATCTTTCTCCAGTTAGCGCCTGAAGGTACTGCCTTGTGCTGGGGTACAGTTCCATAGATGTCGGCTGTCATCTAATACTTTACCTAAGTGGTCATTTTTCATTTGTGTGTGTTGACAGGTTATTGGACTGTGGTGGTGGTGGGAGGTTTTATTTGGTAAGGGTCTCTCAATATGCAAGCACAGGTAAGGGGCGATTACACCCGACAGGTGCAGCCCTTGTGCGTTCTCCTCCTCGGGCCATACAAACGGGCCTGGGGAACTCCAGACACAGGTCCACCCACCATGCACCTAAAAATCAGTGCAGCTGCAAGCCTCCGAGATTGGAACCTTTCCATTGGGGCCTCTCTATTGGGGTGCTAGACAAGCATTGCCAGAGGAAGAATGCTTCAGTTGAATAGGCATGCTAGGCCTTCGCAGGCCTAGTTACGCTTTCTGAGGTATCCCCAGGAAATCCCGGGGCAGCATAAAGAGAGCAGAGACCAGACGTTATAGGTCTCAGCTACTTTTCCCTTTGGCCTGCGGCTAGGAGAATTCTACAGTCACAGGGCAGTGGAAAATCTTTCCAGTAATTTCCAGTAGCTGTCAATGAATAATGATCTGAACCAGCTGCTGTAGCCATCCCCGTCCCCCCGCCACTCCCCTCCCTTCCCTACTACAACCATTGTAGCAGGCTTGCTGCCACTCCAGCTGAGGTGAGCTAGGTCATCATGGCCTTTCTGGTTTATATTACTCAACAACAACTTGCATTCATATAGCCCCTTTAAAGTAGAAAAACAACCCCAAGACACTTCACAGAGGTGTAATCAGAAACAAATGGATGCCAAGCTAAAGAAGGAGATATTAGGAGGGTGACCAAAGACTTGGTCAAAGAGGTGGGTTTTAAGGAGTGTCTTAGAGGAGGAGAGGCAGATGGAGTGGCATGGTCACGGAATTCCAGAGCTTGTGGCCTAGGCAACTGAAGGCACCACCACCAGGCGAAGAAACAGCAGATGCACAAAAGACTAGAGTCAGAAGAATGGAGAGTTTGAGGAGGTTTGTAGGGTTGGAAGAGGTTATGGAAATAGGGAGGCCATGAAGTGATTTAAACATAACTATGAGAACTTTAAATTTGAGGTGTTGGTTCACTGGGAGCCAAAGTAGGTCAGCAAAGACAGGTGAGCGGGAAATGGTGCGGCATATCATGTGGGCGGGCAGCAGAGTTTTGGACGAGTTGAATTTATGCAGGGGGGGAAATGGAAAGCCAGCCAGGAGTACATTGGAATAGTCGAGCCTGGAGCTAAGAAAGGCATGGATGAGGGTTTCAGTAGCAGATGGGTTGAGATATGGGAGGAGGTAAGTAATGTGAAAGAGGGGAAGTTTAACTTAGGGTCAAGTAGGACACCGAGGTTGCTAACAGTTTGGTTCAGCCTGAGACAATGGCCTAGGAGGGGGAAGGAATTGCTGGCAAGAGTACTGAAGTTGTGGTGAGGGCCAAAGACGATGGTTTCGCTTGGCTGCGTACCAAGCAGTGCACTTACCACTTAGGCCATCCGGGAAGCTGTCACAATCATTTTATTACTCTTTTATCTCATGCTACCTCTGTCACATTCAGTGTTTCTGCTACATAATTATAAACATAATTATACAAAGTCTAAAACAAAAGTATTACATTGAGTTACATCGAGTGTACAGCACAGAAACAGGCCATTCGGCCCAACTGGTCTATGCCGGCGTTTATGCTCCATGTGAGCCTCCTCAAACCCTACTTCATCTAACCCGATCAGCATACCCTTCTATTCCTTTCTCCCTCATGTGCTTATCTAGCTCCTCCTTAAATGCATCTATGCTATTTGCCTCAACTACTTCTTGTGGTAGCGCATTCCACATTATTACCAGTCTTTGGATAAAGAAGTTTCTCCTGGATTCCCTATTGGGTTTATTAGTAACTGTCTTATATTTATGACATCTAGTTTTGGACTCCCCCACAAGTGTAAACATTTTCTCTACATCTACCCTATCAAACCCTTTTATTATCTTAAAGACCTGCATTAGGTCACTCCTCAGCTTTCTCTTTTCTAGAGAAAAGAGCCCCAGCCTGTTCATCCTTTCCTGATAATTATATCCTCTCAGTTCTGGTATCATCCTTGTGAATCTTTTTTGTACTTTCTCCAATGCCCCTATATCCTTTTTATTATATGGAGACCAGAAGTGTGCACACTATTGTGGTCTAACCAAAGTTCAATACAAATTTAACACAACTTCTCTGCTTTTCAATTCTATCCCCAGTACTTGGTTTGCTTTTTTTATGGTCTTATTAACCTGCATCGCTACTTTTAGTGATTTGTGTATTTATAACTCAAAATCCCTTTGCTCCTCTACCCCATTCATACTCGTATTATCCAAGAGTATATGACCTTATTCTTCCTACCAAAATGCACCACCTCATACTTATCTATATTGAAATTCATTTGCTAATTACACGTCTAATCTGCAAGCTTATTAATGTCTTTCTGTTTTTTGTCGCATTCTTCCTTTTTATTAACTACACCTCCCAATTTGGTGTCTTCTGCAAATTTTGAAATTGTACTTCCAATTCCCGAGTCCAAATCGTTTATGTAAATGGTGAACAACAGTGGTCCTAGCATCGATCCTTGTGGAACACCAATTCCCACCTTTTGCCAGTCTGAGTAGATACCCTTAACCCCTACTCTCTGTTTTCTGTTTTGTAGTCAGCTTGCTATCCATTCTGCTACGTGTCCTCTGACTCCACATGCTCTGACCATAGTCATGAGTCTACTATGCAGTACCTTATTGAAGGCCTTTTGAAAATCCAAATATATTACATCTACTGCATTAGCCTTGTCTACTCTTTCTGTTACTTCTTCAAATAATTCAATAAGGTTGATGTTCCCTTTTGAAATCCGTGCTGACTACTGTTAGTTATATCTTCGATTTTTAGATGTTTTTCTATTACATTTTTGAGTAAAGATTCCATTATTTTTCCTAATAAGTCTTTAGATCCCTGGACTGGGGCGCTAACGGTTACCGCCCCTGCTAACCTCGCGCTGAATTAGGGCGCTAACGGGAGGTGCAAAGCAACTGAATTTTTCCCCCTATATGTTCCTGATTCCAAGCAGGCCTTTGGGGGACAAATCACTGAATGGATGTGAGAGATCTCTGCTCAGCAAAGAAAGAAAATTGAAGAGTGATGGAGGGGGTGCGGGGTGCATTAACTAAATTGAGCCAGTGTATAATTGTAAAGGTGGAACGGAGAACAACATTTGAAGAAACCTAGGAGCAGATTACCTGACTGATGCATAGGGGTGAGAATAGACAAGGAAGAAGGTATTAAAATTACAGGTGCATAAATAAATGAATAATTGAAAATAAAGGTTGTTTGAGTGTTATAAAAAGTCCTTGGTGAAACAATTGGCCAATGACACCAAATATGAAGCTAATATAATCATAGCAAAGTCCTTGTTCTCACTGTTTAATTTATTTTTGCGAGATTGTCTTTTTCTTGTACTCGTGAAAAACCACATTTACGGCATTAGGGGTAGCAATGAACATTAAACATAACAAATTGGATTCTCAGGCATTAAGCAGTTCTCCTGCCTCTGTGTAAAGAAGGATTAATGGCTGGTTGATCATAAGCTATAACCAGAAATAGGTAGTTAAAGTACTAAGTATGTAAAGAAGGATTAGGCGCATAGCGCAAGCTGTGACCACAAACAAGTAATTAAGGAAGTGTTCAGTGTGCCAGCAAGGATTAAAGCAAACAGAGTATAAGCTAAGATCATGGACTGGAGTTAAACCGATACTTAGTGGTGGGAATTCAATGTTCCTTGAGATTTGTGCTTCGCTTTTGCTTTAAATTCAACCTCAGGAAGATGGGTGAAATTCAAGCATTTGCAAAAGGAAAGACTTGAAAGACTTGCATTTATATAGCGCCTTTCATAACCTCAGGATGTCCCAAAGCACTTTACAGCCAATTAAGTAATTTTCAAGTGTAGTCACTGTTGTAATGTAGTAAACGCGGCAGCCAAATTGTGCACAGCAAGGTCCCACAAACAGCAATGTGATAATGACCAGATAATGGCCCAGAAATTTGACTCTAAGTCTTGCCGCGGGGGTAAGGATCCCCCACGATATCGCACTCCGCGCCGGCCGTTGTGTTTCGGGCCCACGTGAACTTCAGCTCCTGGGCCTCTCCCTGGTGCCGGCGCGCAGTGTGTGCGTGTCCCAGAGGCGCAGTTAGTTTGATGCGACCTCTGGGATCACGTGCGGCATGGAGAGCCAATGGCAGCACACCATCTTTCATTCATAGAATTGACAGGAGAACTGTCAAAACTATGAATACAAATTGCCCCCAAAAGAACAGCTAAACCTCAAATAAATAAAAAAAAATCATCACATTAATAAAATAACTATAGTTAAATAAATTAACCACTTTAAACAAAAATTTAAATTTTTGAAAAAATTTAAATTCTTTTTAAAAGTTATAAAAATAAACTTACCTTTCTTTAAAGTCTCTAAAAAAGATAAACCTGTTGAAAAAATGTTTAAATAATACTTAATTAACTACTTACCTTGTTAAAAGGGGGTCTTACGCCTCCTTTCTTCATGTGTAAAATCTTCCATACTTACCTTCGCGTTGAAACCTGAAAAAAAACCTAAGTGCGCTGCGTGCGCACAGCCTGTAGTGCGCACGCGGTTCACTTAGGAACCGCCCCCTTCGCCATAGACGGAGTGCCGGTTTCCCGCGCATGCACAGTGCATGCAGGAAACCGGCACTTCGGGACTGAATACGCGAGAGTATACAGTGCGTATTCAGCCGAATTTTTGGGCCAATCTGTTTTAGTGATGTTGGTTGAGGGATAAATATTGGCTCAGGACACCGGGGAGAACTCCCCTGCTCTTTTTTGAAATAGTGCCATGGGATCTTTTACGTCCACGCTGTTTAACGTCACATCCAAAAGACTGCACCTTCGACAGTGCAGCACTCCCTCAGTACTGCACTGAAGTGTCAGCCTGGATTATGTGCTTACGTCTCTGGAGTTCAATTTGAAGATCTAATTCCGATTGTCCTAGACATTTGTGAGCCAAACTTTTTTCTCTGGTCCCATCTCTAGATGTGGATAGATACCATCGATTATATTTACCAGAAAAATCAATGCATCCTCACCTTTGCAGCGCCATGAATCAAACATCAACTGCTTTTACTTTGGGATTAGAGGAGTGCTTGCTCCACTGGTTCTGAGGTGTGGGTCCAGCACCCAGCATTAACTCCAAGGTAAACTTGCCAGATTCACTACAACTGGCTGCTAGGAAGACTTGGGCCTTTCTGTTAGCTGCTCTTAGTGAACCCAGCAAATATATATTGGTTTTGCTGCCTCCTCTTCAGGAATTGGCTCTAAAGTCCATCTGAAAGCAACTTACATTATCGATATGCAGGAATAGGATGACTGATGGAGCTATGTGCGAATCCCCCAACCTGGTAAAACATTGATTACACCTGTGATTTCTTACATGAGGAACCCCTGATCCTGCTTCATCCCAAAACACTGAATGCAGGCAGAAAACCTTCCCACAGCACAGGAGAGAAAATTGGAGGAGTGAAGCCAGGACACTCACACATAGTTGTAAAAAAAACAATTATAGAACAGCACTGGAAATGGCAGCACCTTGTCTATCTGATGAGAAATGGAGTGCCATGTGGGGTGAAAAGATTAAACGAAGAGAAAGTTACTAAAAAGGCAGGCATAAATAGGTTAACTATTAATCATTCAAGTGCCACAGTGAGTTTAGGCCTGATAGACTCCGGGGGCCACTGATGAGTATCCTCCTTCAGCAGCTCTCTTTCTGGTTTGACACAAAAAACACACACCAAAAATTGATCTGCTAGCATCTATGAGCTTTATATTAGCTGAAAAACCAGTGCTTAAACCTAGCTTTCAGTCTATTAAATAGTTTGTCAAGACCGGCTCCATGCTCCAAAATTCCTTTGCATTTCTGTTGCAAAATGTAGAATAAAGGGCTAATTTCCTGACTGCGCTTTCAGCAGGGAGTCTTGCCGACCAATCAGGCATATCAGAAATTGCGGCAAGAATTGCGTGTGATGTTCCAACCATTTAAGTTCATAATCGGAAAATTGATTGCAGCCCACGCCCAAACTTACAATACATGCTGCTGGCGGGTGAGGCTTTCAGAAGTCAGGGCGGGGTCAAGTTATTAAAATAATTCTGGGATGGGTGGTTGCTTGCGCCAGTATGGACCGCATGGGGGAGAGGGGGGGAATTAGAGGAAGATGCCGAGCATTATATCCACATGTGGTTGCTGCGGCTGGGCCGAGCTTATAGTGTGAAGTAGTCCAACTCATCAGCTCTCTTTATAAGAGGGACGATTCAAAGTATTTGCATTTCTGTTGCAAAGTGTAGGATGCTAGGGCCTTCCAGGCCATGACCCCAGGCGACTTCTGCCAATCAACACTGACACCCAGGTTGCTCAGCGCAGAGGAGGCTGGAGCAGTGGGAATTCCTGTGGGTGACCCCATCCCCCGCCTCCTCCTGACATCAGGCTATTAATAGGGCAAATGGAATTTAAGCCCTCGCTGCCCTTGTTCCCAGCAGGAAATCCTAGAGTTACGCTTTTGAAAGAAAGAAAGACTTGCATTTATATAGCGCCTTTCATGAACACTGGACATGCCGAAGCGCTTTACAGCCAATGAAGTACTATTTGAAGTGTAGTCACTGTTGTAATATAAGAAACGCGCCAGCCAATTCGCACACAGCTAGCTCCCACAAACAGCAATGTGATAATGGCCAGATAATCTGTTTTTTTTGTCCTGTTGATTGAGGGATAAATATTGGCCAGGACACCGGGAATAACTCCCCTGCTCTTCTATCTATATAGTGGCATGGGATCTTTTACATTCACCTGAGAAAGCAGATGGGATGTCAGTTCAACGTCTCATTCGAAAGACGGCACCTCTGACAGTGCAGCACTCCCTCAGTACTGCGCTGGAGTGTCAGCCTAGATTTTTTTTGTGCTCAAGTCTCTGGAAGTGGGACTGAACCCACAACCTTCTGACATCAGAGGTGAGGGTGCTACCCACTGAGCCACAGCTGGTCTTTTAAAGCAAAGACCAGGCTTTTCCAGATCCCACCTGATGTCCTGTCCCCTGCTGGTTCACTCCTGCTGTTTTTGTGCTGGGACTTCATGCCCCCCACACCCCCCGCCCCACCCCGCCACCAGAACTCGGAAAAACTTGGCACCTTCAAATTCATATTTTGAAAAAATAATTCCTGTGTTCGTTCTAACGAAAGCTCATCATTTAACATCTGACATTAAAATTCATGTGGGGAATTTTTCGGGGGGTCAGCAGGCATGTTTGGTGGTGGGTCGGGTTTGAAAATGTTTTTTTTTGACAGCGGGTAGGGAACCCACTGTCAACCTGCCTCCACGCTAGTCTCCCAGATGTCGGGTCTGTCAGCGCTGAACAGACCCGACACCAAGCGGCGGGGGAGGCAAGTTAGATCATTAAGAGCTTGTTAACAGGCAATTAAAAACTATTTTAAGCTCACCTTTAGACTTTAAGGGTAGAAAAATTGGGTTGCTTTGCGCCTCCCGTTAGCGCCCTAAGTGGGCGCTAATGGGGCGCAAAGCAACTAGCGACCGGGCACGGTGTCACCCACACCTCCCGCAAAATTCAGCGGGAGGTCAGGGGCAGCGCTAACCGGTAGTGCCCTGCGGCACTGCGCTGCAGGCGATGACATCATCGCCGTGCGCAGCGCCCCACTCGCGTCCCGGCCGCAATCTTCGGGAGCGACCTCTGACTTATCGCCGGACGCTATGTCCGGCGGGGTCAGGGGGGCCTACCTGCGGCCGGGGAGGCGCTATTTAAAGGCGAGGTGCAGGGTGGCCATTTTTGTTGCTGGCCGCCTGCCAGCACCTGCCTGCGCTACCGTCCCCGGCCTCCTGAACCGCTCCCCCCACAGAATGCCGGCTGCACTCTAAGAGCTCGGCACTTCTCTTGAGTGCCGGGTTCTTTTGCCGGCACTCCCGGTCCCCGGGGGCCCAGCCGGGCCCCAGGGTCGCGCTGCGCAAGGCCCCTCCCCTTTAAGAAGGGGAGGAAGGCCTGCAATACAGCGGCACGATGTGCCGCGATATTTACTCGCAGCGCCCCAAGAGGGATGCGGGGCGCTTCCAGTAGCACCCCGCTTCCCTCATGGGGCGCAACCACTCAATTTCCGGCGTGGGGGTGCTAATTTTTGGGCGCTAATCAATTTTTAGCCCTAAAAGTTCGTCCACAGCTTCCCCACTGCTTGGGGATCACGTCAGGTAAGGAGGTCAGGAGTTGTGTCAGCATATGTTGATTTCTTAACTTGACAGCTGCAAATGGTCTATGCAAGCTTCCATTTCATAACTGTTCACTTTCCAAGGTTAGAAGCTGTTGATTGCTGCATTTGGAAGACAGATTGAGCTTTATGCAGCTTGCAAGTGCTTTGGAGCAAACTCTCAATTCAGTGTCACCTCATTGGAACAACCTCTCTCACCATTGACACATCGCTTCTGTCATCTCAACTTCACCTGCTATCTATTCCATCAGCATCGGTGCCCTTGAAACTATCTCACCTTGGTCCTCAGAATGCCACCACGATCAACCCCAACACCTGCAGCACCAACAACACCAACCTTCTCCGCAATCTACTGACGCTGCACAGGACACAGGGCATCAGCACCCGACCACATTGCTGCCTGGGATGCCAGGGATGGCCTCACCATGGCCAGATTTACTTCACTTGGTGTTGTACACCCTGGCTGCCACATGATGCGCCAGGTTGGCACCACCCCATACCAACACCATAAAGCATCCCTACAATGCCCAAGCCATTCTTTTCACACTCATTGCCATTATGGGGGGGGGTATCATTATGTCTCACCATTCACTGCAGCTCACTAAGCCACTTCCAAAGGAGCAAACAAATCTGTCCAAGAACACAAAGTGTTGAAAATAAAGATTTCAATGTTTGACAGCACATTAACAGCAGGCTCGAGGGGCCGAATGGCCTACTCCTGCTCCTATCTTCTATGTTTCTATGTAAACATCACAAGAACATTGGCTAAAACACCCAAGTGCCTACCCTTGTGTGTTGTTACTTGGTATGATTGGACTAGGATGAGGGTGAGTGTGAGGGGTGGCTAGTGAAATGGGGAAGTGATAATGTAGATCGGGAGAGAGGGATGGGTGGAGGTGCAAGGTAAGTTGGTGTGAGTAAGGATGTGCAGGAGTAGGTTAGGGAAGGCAGAGTGATGGGGATTTGATGAGTGGCACAGCAGGATGAGGTTGAGTTTGGCTTTGCAGTAACGTTTCGTGATCTACTGAGATCATTGAAAGGTTTGTGCCACTGCAGCCTGGTCCTCCTAACGACATCCCTGCTTGTGCCCTCCTGTGCAATGTGCAATCAGGCTGCATTGGTGTCCTGGGGAGGTCTCTTCTGCCCATGGGAAGGGAAGAGAACCTCCCTGTATGCTTATGGAGGGAGTCATGGGAGAGCCTGGGTGCAGCCATGCGCCTCTGTGCAGTGCTTGTCAGTGTTTGCAGCACCTCAATGCTGTAGAACACTGACAGCACAACTATCAAAATCAATTTGGACATGGCCCCTTTAAAGAAAGCGGCTGATAACGCGTCATCAAGTGATGTCATCAGACCCGCTTCCTTCAATTGGCCTGGAAATGCGCTGGGCGGGCTTAACAAGCCCAATCAGTGTAAAATCCTTTCACAGAGCAGCACCGGACCCGCCTCGGTTGGCGAAATCGCGGCCCGCGTCACTGAGGGAGAAATACGACTCTGCACACCAGTCCACGATCTAATTGAATGGCAGAACAGGCTCAAGGGGCTGAATGGCCATCTCTTGTTCCTATGTATGTTCCTGAGGTCCGAGCTAAATTTGCCTTCGGGCCTCATTTAAATACCACCGGCAAGCAGTGCTGCTTCTCCTGGGCCCACAAAAGTAAAAACTCAATATTTCCTGGGGCTTTTTAGGAGTGGCCTTAAGCGATCCCTGTTCACTGGTTTGGCTGCTTTCCAGCTGGTACAACTATTCAGAGCATACACAATGCATGCTCTGCCTATTTGTACCTGAATTTTGAAATTGTGGCTTACAACCAATGTAGGATGCCGATTTGCATATTTAAGCAGCCTTATGCCTGCTTTCGGTGGGCGGGCATCATTGAGGCGGCCAAGGTGCCCCCGATTTTCAACTGGTGGCCGTCCGTTTTTTATGTGCTGAACGGTTAGCCATGAGTTGAATATCTCCCCTGTTGTATTTAGAGACCTGGGGGGAAAAATTAGGTCGCGCCCCATTTGGGGCGCAAATATCGTCTGGACGCAAATATTAGCGCCTGGCGCTAATTATCAGCACTGACTGGAAACTTCACTTTTACCGCCCCGGGAGGTGAGTGGAGCGCTAAATCAGGCGCTGCACACCTGTCTTAAGGCACAAAGGCCGAGCAGTGAGGCGCTAACTCAGCGCGCGAGCGCAGCGCAGCTGCTGCCAGTTAGCGAGGGAACACAGACACACTGGCGCCGGCCACTTCTTAAAGCGGGGGGGGCCAACTTGCTCCCCAGCCACACCCTGCTCATTGCAGCCTTGAATCTCGGCCTGGAGAGACCTGTGAATCCATTTTGCTGCCAAGGATGGAGAGGGTGAGAGAACGCGCTCATCGCTTCACCGAGCGGGCCTTGGATGCTCTGGTTGGCGCGGTGGAGCGCAGAAGATGTATGCTCTTCCCTGAGAGTGGCAGGAGGCCTTTGCCACGCGAGTTCAGAAGAGTGTGGAGGGAGGTGGCTCAGAGCATCTCCTCCAGGAGCATGGTGCCCAGGACCCATACTCAATGCCGCAAAAAGTTCAACGACCTCACTCGGGTCGTCAGGGTGAGTGGCTTTTTCTCAATACCTCTCCATCCCTCCATCTCAACCTCACTCTATGGCCAGAGGGTCTTAAAACCCCAATGCACAACACTCATCCAACACCTATGGCCCTTTCATGAAACACACACACACATTCCACACTTTGCATACAGTAAGGGCTATTCACCTATGGGAGGCACATCAGGCAAGACCATGGCTGCATACAGTAAGGGCTATTCACCTATGGGAGGCACATCAGGCAAGACCATGGCTGCATACAGTAAGGGCTATTCACCTATGGGAGGCACATCAGGCAAGACCATGGCTGTATATTTACTCAGATGCTGTCCTTTTTCTTACAGGCCAAGCTGGCGCATAATCGGAGACAGCAGCAACGGACAGGTGGAGGGCCGCCTCAGCTGCAACCCCTCAGCGATCTTGAGGAGCGCGTCCACAGGATTGTGGCAAGCCGGGTGATCGGTCCTGTCGCCACTGGAGACGCCGACCCCGTTCTGGACAGCAATGGTAAGGTCATCACCTTTTTGTCCTCTGTCCTTCCACTTGTCCCTCACAACACCAGCCTTTGACACTTTCAATCCAACTTGCTAACTCGCTGCACTTATTCCTCCCTTACTGCCACCCTGTCCTCACGCTAAAGCCACTCTTGTACCTCCCTGCTTTCAGATGGTGATTCACCAGCTGAGGAGACAGGCCCTGAAGCTGCCACTCGGAGTGATGCTGCAGCTGAGGAGGAAGAGGAAGCCGGAGCATCAGTGCCACCCTCTCCCGAGGAAGCCCATGCCCACACTGGGAACACGCCTTCCCTGGAGGGGAGCAGGGGGGAAGGGTCTGATGAGGGTGAAGCTCCAGGACCCAGCGGGCTGCAGCAACGCCATGGGGGGGGATAGGGAAGAACGGGGGCCTTCTCCCTAGAGGGAGAGTATGCCAGACACTCCTACTGCAATGGACGCAGAGGAGGAGCGGCTGATCGCAGAAATGAACACCCAGGCGGTGGGCATGCACACTGAGGTCATGGGTGCAGTGGGAAGGGTGCCCGAATGCATTGAGTCACTGGCAAGGAGTGTGGAGCACTTCGCTGTAGCACAGGCGGATGCCACACTAACGCTTAGTGCTGCAATTCAGTCACTGACTGCCGTGATCCCATCTCTGACTGCTCTCATGCAGACTCAGATTGAGGCCACGCGAGCACAGACTGCTGCCAACCTCGATGGTTCGTTCACATGTCCCCGGGGCTGTCACCGCGCCGCAGCAGGCCAGCAATCTTTTCTCCAGCAGATTGCTCCGGATGCTGAAGTGCTGCCCCGTGGGAGTGCCAGTGTGTCGGGCGAGCAGGGAGTTGCTGTCCTCTCTCACGATGACAGCATTCCTGCTGCCAACACTGTCACTTCTCCACTGCACTTGCCACCGCCTGTAGGACAGACTGCTGCCGCCCATGCAGAGTTGGTGCAGTCTGCAGCCGGGCCCTCCAGGCCCAGAACTGGTCGAGGCCGTCCTTCAGGGGCATCTGCAGTGTCAGGGTCTGACGAGCAGCAGCCTTCCACCAGCCTTGCTGCAGCCACTGAGGTCCCATTACGGAGGAGCAGTAGGGTTAGAAGGGGGGAAGTGCGCAAGGGAAGGAGATCACCCTCGAAGGGCAAAAAGTAGGAGGTGTGACAAAATGCTGGTCATTTTTTTATTAAAGGTCGAGGTTCATGGTCCAACTTTTGTTTAGTGTTTTGGACATTATCTCCAGGTTGTGAGAACCAGTTATGTTATTGACTGTTTTTTTGTGTTTATTTCTATGAGTTTGTCATGAGGAATTGACACACACAGAGTTTGTAAAATAAATAAGTTTCTGTATTCAAAATATACATGGTTGGTGGTTGGAATTATTGGTGCCTTGGCCGGCTTAGTGGTTGCGTGCTGGGTTCATTAATGTTGTTAGCAATGGCAGGGGCCCTAGAAGCGGCTTGCTATTAGCCGTTGACGGACGGCCCTTGCAGTTTCACCATTGTGGGCCGCCCTCCCGCCTTGGTGCTGCTGATGATCATCCTCCTCGTCCTCTTCCTCCTCTTCCTCCTCCTCCTCTGGTGGTGCTCCAAGGCCTGGTGGCATTGGCTGGGTCCTGAGGATTGCTATGTTATGCAACATGCAGCACACGACTACGAAGTTCGATACTCGCTCAGGCGAGTACTGCAGGGCTCCTCCAGAAATGTCGATACAGCGGAACCGTTGCTTCAGCACGCCGATTGTGCGCTCAATTATGTTCCTGGTAGCTTGATGGCTCTCATTGTACCGCAGCTCAGCATGGGTGTTGGGCGTACGGAGCGGTGTCATCAGCCAGGTGCTCAATGCATACCCCTTGTCCCCGAGAAGCCAACCAACTGGCTGATGCGGTGCCTCGAAAAGTTCTGCCACAGTAGTCTGGCGCAGGATAAAAGCATCGTGGCAGCTGCCAGGATAGTGGGCATTGACAGCGAGTATCAGCTGTCTGTGGTCACAGACCAACTGAACATTCAAGGAATGGAACCCCTTTCTGTTCCGGAATTCCTCGGCATTCTCATGCGCAGCACGCAAAGCCACATGCGTGCAGTCAATGGCGCCCTGCACCATGGGGAAGCCCGCTACCCTCGCAAAGCCCAAAGCGCGGTCACGCTGCTTGTCTGGGGTCATGGGGAAAGAGATGAACTCTCGTCTCCTTTTAAAGAGGGCATTTGTGACCTGCCGGATGCAGCAATGCACCGCGAACTGGGAGATATTGGCGAGGTCCCCAGCAGCAGCTTGAAATGAGCCAGTAGCGTAAAAGTTGAGAGCCACTGTGACTTTCACTGCCACCGACAGAGATGTCCTGGACCTCAGTTGAGGCTGCAGATCTGGCTGCAGCAGGTGGCAGAGCTCAGTGACCACCTCCTTGCTGAATCGCAGCCTTCGCAAACACAGCTCCTCAGACATATGGATGTAGGAGAGCTGTTCACGATATACCCTGGGAGGGTAAGCTCTCCTGTACATACGCCTGTTGGCCCTCCTCCGTCTGGCCATCATTGCCACTCTCTCTCTGCGTCTCTGTATCCTCCGATTCAGCTGGAGCAGGACGACGCCCCCAATCAGTGCAGCCCCCATATTCTCTTTGCAAGCAAAGTAATGAAGGACAGCAACTAAAGTACCAGCGAAGTTAGGATCAGTAGGCAAAACTACCTCACACAGCGTTGAGTCAATGCAGAAGTCTCTCTTTCTCTCTCTCCGAATCTCTCTCTCTCTCTCTCAGAACGAGTGGTGCAAAAATGTCGACCACAGAAAAAGACAGGAAGAGGCTCCCTTTAAATAGCGCACCCCCAGCCCCACAGCGATTGATAGCGTTCCAGTCTTCCGGTCGTTGGATGCGCCAGGCGGTAAGGCAGGGGGCGCCACTCAATTTCCGCTCCGGGGCGCCACAAGGGCGTTGCACCATGGAATGACGTCACAATCTGCGCGCGCAGGTGGTCGCAGCGGTAAGTTTTAGCGCCGCCGCACAATCTCTAGTTAAGTTCCCGAGCGGCGCAAACATCGCTGCGCCCGGGCGTTAGCGGCTTTGCGCCCCATTAGCGCCCTCTTAAGGCGCTAACGGGAGGCGCAACCAACTGAATTTTTACCCCCTGGAGTTTTGATGCAGAAATATATATATTTTTTTGTTGCTTATTTTCATTTTTCAGCAAACACTGAAAGTATTAGCAGCTAGGATTCCTACCTGGCCAGCTTTTCACTGACCTGCCCAGGATTTGAAATGACTGCCAGTTTACAGTTTTAATTGGCAATAACATGATTAATTTTCCATTATAACTAATGGGTCTGATTTTCCTGTTCCCTTCCCCAAAAGGGACACCTAAAGTGCCCTCCACTAGCAATTGCTTGAACCTGCCTGTATTTTCAGGTTATTATCCTACCCCAATAGTGGCCCTGGGACAGGCAAGGCCTTGTGCCTGGAATCAGGGGTGGAACTACAGAAGCCTGCAGTATCAGGAATAGTCACTGTCATTGGGACCTTCTGACTGCGGTCTTTGGCCTTGAGAACTGATTCATGTCCCTGAAATAAAATAGGATTTACCTCATGCCCTCTGCTCTTAGCTCCCTGTCTCTCTCCAATTCTCGTCCAGGCCTCAAAGCCTACTTCTGCTGGGCATTCCTCAAAATGGGGACCCTTATTGCTCTCGGGATGGGGGGAATGATGTGGGAGGGCCAGGAATACCCATTCCCACCTCATTACCATGGCCGTCCTTTGCCTGCACCTGTTCTGGGAGCAGGGAATGTAAAGCAGGCTCGAGCCCAATGTCACAGGTAACCACTCCCATTTTCTCTGTGTTGCGCCTGGGGAACTGAGCAATCCCCATCAGAGAGGAAAATCAGCCGCTTTGTGTTGCAAAAACTTCAACGTGCAATATTAAAAAAAACTGCCTTGCTGGTAGAAACTGTCACCTGGCAACTGATATCAATCATGAGGAACCAGTGAGGTGATAATTCCAATTTTCAGTTGTGTCACAAGCGAGAGATGGATAAGAAAGGAATACAGAAAGGAAGGAAGACAGGAAGGGAAAAAGAAAGGAATAAAATTAAATGAGTCCTCATCAAATCAGAACATCTGGTCATGTTACTATGGTGCATCTTTTAATTAAAAAAAACTGTTTGAAAAACAGCATGTGTACTCTGCATCACTCTCCGGGTTTGTTTTTTCTCTATTTCACATTGACCCAGGAATATCCAATATCCAGACAGAACTTTCTGCTGCCAAACTGCTGCTGTAACAAATTCACACACATCTCCTTCCAATATCTCTATTACTGCTGCAGTTGTTAGGAAAAAAGAAATCAACATCTTTATATACTGACATTGTCTGTAAAGATGCAGAGGCAGGAAGTAAATGTGAAATTAGTCTGTTGTATTATAAGTGTGTTTTATTTCCTTGCTATAAAAACCACAGTGTAAGATAGATAAGCAGCAAAATCTTTTGATCCATTATACAGTAAGCACTCACTCTAATATTACCTTTGGGATTCTTAATAAAGCGAATTACAGCGAGGATTGGGTTATGAAGAGGGTTACATCAAAATTCAGTTCACCAGCCTGAAACCAAAAGGATGGCACAATAAGTTTTTATTATTATTATTTGGGTATATATATATAGCACTGAGTTAGTGGACTATTGCTCATCTTGTGATACTAAGATGGAATATTAAGAGATAGGTGACACATCAAATGGCACTGACATTATTTTGTTTTTGAATCACTTTTGCGGACGGTCTGGCCTGATAGTGGTATTCCACTAATTTGGTGACGTAATAATGGAATCACACTATAATTTGGCTTGGTTGCCTAAGAAATGAAGTAAGGCTATGAAACTTACTGGGGATCTAATTATTTAAGTTCAGATTGAGTACACTGGTAGTGCGGCTAACACATTTATGAATGTATTGCAGCATGGGGAGGAGGATGTGACCTCACACCTACAGTAAAGAGCTGATCGCAGCTGGGATTTCGCAAGGAGGTGTCGAGCCTCCTGAACAGGTGAGGTGAGGCAGCCAAGACTGCTCTTGATTCATTCCTTGCTCAGAGTTCAAGTGCAGGACATGGTCCCTTTTCTAGCTGTTAGTTAGAGGCAGGAATGTGCAGCTTGGGAGAACTTAGAAAATGAAATTGAATAAATTAAATGTTATGAACGATAATTTGCCACAGATCTTTTAAGTGTGTGTGGGGGAGAGAAATTGGCTGGGGCATGTTAGTGTTGTGCGTGGTTGTATGTAGTTGTTCCTCCCTAATGTAACAGATTGAACATAGTAATGGTAGCAGCACATAAATAAGTCAGAAATGTGTGCAAAAATTGGAGGCAGATCAAGGATGCAATCACAACATGAAACCAAGAAGTAGAGGCACAGATCGAAGTTAACTACAAGGATTAGTTAGATCAAATTACTTTGGTTAATAGGTGGAATTACTGCAATTCCAGCATGAAACATACTGCCACACAGGGCTCTTGCTAGATTTGCAGCAATAATTGATAATTAAGATACTGATTAATACAATTATTGTTGCAGATGCCAAAAATACAACAGTGTACGGAGCCACAAGTATCCAATGGACAATTTCACTGTGTATCCAAAAGAAGCTAATGTCAAAAGCAAAATACTGCGGATGCTGGAAATCTGAGATAAAAACAGAAAATGCTGGAAATACTCAGCAGGTCAGGCAGCATCTGTGGAGAGAGAAACAGAGTTAACGCTTCAGGTCGATGACCCTTCGTCAGAACTGGAAAAAGTTGGAGATGGAACAGGTTTTTAAGCAAGTGTAGGGGCAGGGAAAGGGGGGGAGGGGAGGAAAGGACAAAGGGGAAGGTCTGTGATGGGATGGAAGGCAGGAGAGATTAAGAGACAAAAGGTATGATGGTGCAAGGCATAAGAAGCTAATGTCAATTGTGTTGTATATCAAAAAGGAAAGCCTGGACTACTCTCACCATGTGCCCAATGGAGCCTGACTCCTGGCTTCTCCAATTATAAATGAAAATATTTTGGTTAGTTTGTAGGTGTGTGCCAATTCTAAGCCTCTTCCATTGGAACCTTGGACAATTTCTGATTGTTGTATAGAAATCCTCTGGTACCCTAACTAAACTGTGGTTAAACTGCAAGGTTATTGGAAAGAGTCCGCGTGGGTGGCTCAACAGAGCTGGTATGCAAACAAAATATTGTCTTCTGATTAGCCACAAGATTAACCTAAGAACTAGCCAAATCAAAGTATTCTATTTCTTCCCTCCATGTTTAATTGCACAAATAACCCTTAATGTTAATTTCTGATCCAGCAGTGAGGAACTCTGCTGTGGTTCAATTTAATTTGAACTGATCCCCAGGCAGCCTGAAGTTTGAGTCAGACCTTGAAAAACTCACACGCTAGGAAATTGGAACAAGCAGATTACAATCTTACAGTTCCTTGAAGACATCTTGGTTGTGATGGAAACTTATTCTAATCTAGTGCAACTTGCTGAATTTGTGACACAAAGCAATTCCATCTTCAGGATTGTGCTATTGTACATAGAGACCAAAAAAAACCCAGCAACTCTGGCTGGAGTTACTGAAACAATATAATGTGAGTTTCAATTTTTATCCTTCTTTTCTATATTTGTTGGATCCAATTTTAAATGACAAGTATACTCACATGTAATACCTATACATCCTGCTATAGCAACTATTGCTCGGAGCTCCTTTATCAAAAAATTCCCCCAAAAAGCTGTAGATTTACTCTATCAATCACAATTGTTATTTTTCTTTGACATTGACTTCAACTTGGTGCCATTATACACTTGTGTGATAGCTCTGGCTCAGTGGGTAGCATTCTCGCCTCTGAGTCACAGGGTTGTGGGTTCAAGATATGCGCACAAAATCTAGGCTGATGCACCAGTGCAGTACTGAGGGAGTGCTACACTGTCAGAGGGGCTGTCTTTCGGATGAGATGTTAAACCAAGGCCTCATCTGTCCTCTTAGGTGGGCGTAAAAGATCCCATGGCACTATCTCGAAAAAGAGCTATTTGTGGGACCTTGCTGTGCGCAAATTGGCTGCCGTATTTCATACATTACAAAAGTGACGACATTTTAAAATGATTTAATTGGAAATAAATTGCTTTGTGATGTCCTGAGGTCATGAAAGGCACTATATAAATGCAAGTTCTTTCTTTCTTAGCTTTAGATTATAACAAACGTGACACTTTGGGACTTTGTGTTTTCTTGATGTTGCTGATGATGGGAGGCTGCACTGAATGTTCTGTTATACTAAACACACTGAAATAGGGAAACCAGGGGTAGACTTCCTTTCTGCACTTTGTAATTAAATCTTAAACTTGTTCTTTGCAAACTTATTCATGGTTTTTCCACACCTGATCACAGAGGAAAGCTCTCCTGCCTTCATCACCATGTGAGTAGACCCCCTCTCACCCTGCCCAAACTTTGCCACATTGGTAGAAATGTTTTTTGGGTGAGGACTGATTAGTTGCTGTTGAAGATTTAGTTTGTTTCAAAACTCAATTAAAAAAAAAACTGCTGTGGAGTAGCACAAAAGGCTGTCTACTTTTCAATTAATAAAATTGCTATGTGGCCAACGTCTGGTTCAAAACATGATAGGTGGTCTCATCCTATGAGCAGTTTTGATTCCCCAACCCCATATGCAAACAGCGTATATTTACCACAATGCTGTAAGTACATTATCATCTTGGTCTCTTGCCACATTTTGTGGTAATAAGCGATTTAAAATGACCCATGGAACATAATCCAGCATTTAAGAATGCTAATTGCTGATGCAATCCAGGCTCTTTGCTGGATCACACATAGAATCATAGAATCTGGGCTGAATTTTGCTGGCGCTCAGAGTGCGGGTTTGGAGGCGGGTCTGCTGTCAAAATCACAAAGATTGACAACAGGTCGGTATCCCGCTGTAAACCCGCCTCCTTGCCAGTTTCCCAAGTGTCGGGTCTGTCATCCCTGAACAGACCCGACACCAAGCGGCGGGTCAGCCAATTTAGATAGTTTAAAGTTTATTAAAAGGTAGTTAAGAACCATTTTCCCATCTACTTACCATTTTCCCAGGTTTTCAACGAGGTTCCCGGAGAGCGGCTATTACGTCAGGTAAGTATGTCGGGTTCTCAATGACTGTGGATTGCTGTGAATAGGTGAAAGCTGCGAAAGTGGCAGAAACCTACCATTTCACAGTTGTTCACTTCCCAATCTTAGAAGCTGGATCATTAATGATTTGGAACCCACTTTTGAGCTTTATGCACTTTTGAAGCGTTTGGAGTAATCTCTCTATCCACTGTCACCTCCTTGGAACAACCTATCTCAACATTGACAGATTACTTCTGTCATCTCAACCTCACCTGCGATATATTCCATCAGCATTGGTGCCCTTGAAAAAATTTCACCGTGGTCCTCAGAATCCCAACACGGTTAGCCCCAACACCAGCATTACCAGGCACACCAACAGCACCAACATCCACACCAACCTTCTCCGCAATCAACTTATGCTGCACAGGACACAGGGCATCATCACCCATGCACATTGCTGCCCGAGACGCCAGCGATGGCCTCACCATGTCCAGATTTACTTCACTTGATGCATTATCCCCTGGCTGGCACATGATGCACCAGGTTGGCACCACCCCACACCAGCACCATAAATCATCCCTACAATGTCCAAGCCATTCCTTTCACACTCAGCACCATGGGGAGCGGGGAGGGGTGTGGGGGGGCGGGGTGGGGGGGTTGGGGGGGCGCGATGTTATGTCTCACCATTCACTGGAACTCACTAACGCACTTTCAAAGGTGAATACAAATGTGTCCAAGAAGGCAAAGTGGTAGTAATAAGGATTTCAATGCTTGACAACACATTAACAGAAAGTTTACACGAACATTGGCTAAAACACCAAAGTGCCTACCCTTGTGTGCTGTTAGTTGGTATGATTGGACAAGGATGAGGGCGAGTATGAGGGGTAGCTAGTGAGATGGGGAAGTGATAATGTAGATAGAGAGGAATGGGTGGAGGTGTAAGGTAAGTTGGTGTGAGTAAGGATGTGCAGGAGTAGGGTAGGGAAGGCAGAGTGATGGGGATGTGATGAGTGGCACAGCAGGATAAGGTTGAGTGTGGCTTTGCAGTCATGTTTTGTGATCTATTGAGATCATTGAAAGGTTTGCGCCACTGCAGCCAGGTCCTCCTGATGACATCCCTGCTTGTGCCGTCCTGTGCAATGTACAACCAGGCTGCGTTGGTGTCCTGGGGAGGTTTCTTCCACCCATTGGAAGGGAAGAGAACCTCCCTGTGTGCTGTGACTCCTTCCATAAGCATATGGAGAGCATCATGGGAGAGCCTGGGTGCAGCCGTGCACCTCTGTGCAGTGATTGTCAGTGTTTGCAGGACAGCAGAACTGTCAAAATCATTTTGGACATGGCCCCTTTAAGGAAACCGGCTGATGACGCATCATCAAATGACATCATCAGACCTGCTTCCTATTAATTTTCTGGGAACCTCGCAGGGCGGGCTTAAGAAGCCCTATTAATGTAAAATCTTGTTGGAGGCCGGGATCGAGACAGATGCGAGATCCCCACACGCCACGGACAACGTCCGTCACAGACCCGCTGAGGTTGGAAAAATCCAGCCCACTGAATGGTTACAGCATAGAAGGAGGCCATTCGGCCATTTGGCCTGTCGAGCCCGTGCTGGCTCTCTGCAAGAGCACTTCAGCTAGTCCCACTCCCCCGTCCTTTCCCTGTAGCTCTGCAAAATTTTTTCCTTCAGGTACTTATCCAATTCCCTTTTGAAAGCCATGATTGAGTCTGCCTCCACCACCCTCTCAGGCAGTGCATTCCAGATCCTGACCACTCGCTGTGTAAAAAAGTTTTTCCTCATGTCGCCTTTGGTTCTTTTGCCAATCACCTTAAATCTGTGTCCTCTGGTTCTCGATCCTTCCGCCAATGGGAACAGTTTCTCTCTATCTACTCTGTCTAGACCCCTCATGATTTTGAACACCTCTATCAAATCTCCTCTCAACCTTCTCTGTTCTAAGGAGAACAAGCCCAGCTTCTCCAGTCTATCCAAGTAACTGAAGTCCCTCATTCCTGGAACCATTCTTGTAAATCTTTTCTGCACCCTCTCTAAGACCTTCACATCCTTCCTAAAGTGCAGTGCCCAGAATTGGACACAATACTCCGGTTGAGGCCGAAGCAGTGTTTTATAAAGGTTCATCATAACTTCCATGCTTTTGTACTCTCTGCCTCTATTTATGAAGCCCAGGATCCCGTATGCATTTTTACCCGCTTTCTCAACCTGCCCTGCCACCTTCAACGATTTATGCACATTTTACCCCCGGCCTCTCTGTTCATGCACCCCCTTTAGGATTGTACCCTTTAGTTTATATTGCCTCTCCTCGTTCTTCCTACCAAAATGTATCACTTCGCACTTTTCTACGTTAAATTTCATCTGCCACGTGTCTGTCCATTCCACCAGTCTGTCTATATCTTATGACATTATTTAAACAATTGTCCCATCCCTGCATCGTGAAACTAATCCAATCCTGGCAGATGAGTTACAATGAGATAATTATATTATATTAAAATCCTGCACTTGATTCTCAATCATTGGGATTTTATGTCACAAATGTGTCTTTGAATCTGGAAATAAATTTAATTTTAGATACAATTGATCATTGATACATAGACACAATAGCAAAATACTGCGGATGCTGGAAATCTGAAATAACAACAGGAAATGCTGGAAACACTCAGCAGGCCAGGCAGCATCCGTGGAGAGAGAAACAGAGTTAACGTTTCAGGTCTGGGACCCTTCATCAGAACTGGAAAAAGCTGGAGATGTAACAGATATTAAGCAGGTGCAGAGACAGGGGGGGATGGGGGTTTAGGAGGGGAGGAAGGAGTTGAAAGAATACACTGTGCTTATGTAAGAGGCAGGAAAGATAAAATGTTGCAAATGGGAATGGCAAAATCATACAGCATGAAAAATGGGGGCAGGGATTATTGTCTGAAATTGTTGAACTCGATGTTAAGTCCGGAAGGCTGTAAAGTGCCTAATCGAAAGATGAGGTGCTGTTCCTCGAGCTTACGTTGAGCTTCATTGGAAAAATGTAATAGGCCGAGGACAGAGAGGTCAGAGTGGGAGTGAAGCGGAGAATTAAAGTGACAGGTGACCGGAAGCTCAGGGTCACGCTTACGGACTGAACGGAGGTGTTCTGCAAAGCGGTCGCCCAATCTGCGTTTGGTCTCCCCAATGTAGAGGAGACCGCATCGTGAGCAGCGAATACAGTATACTAAATTGCAAGAAGTACAAGTAAATCGCTGTTTCAGCTGGAAGGGGTGTTTGGGGCCCTGGACAGTGGGAAGGGAGGAGGTAAAAGGGCATGTGTTGCATCTCCTGCGCTTGCACGGGAAGGTGCCAGGCGAAGGGGAAGGGCTGTTAGGGGTGATTGAGGAGTGGACCAGGGTGTCGCGGAGGGAGCGGTCCCTACGGAATGCTGAAAGGGGAGGTGAGGGGAAGATGTGTTTGGTGGTGGGATCACGTTGGAGGTGGCGGAAATGGCGGCGGATTATCTGTTGAATGTGGAGGCTGGTGGGATGAAAGGTGAGGACAAGGGGAACCCTATTGTGGTTCTGGGAGGGAGGGGAAGGGGTGAGAGCAGAAGTGCGGGAAATGGAACGGACACGGTCAAGGGCCGTGTCAACCACTGTAGAGGGGAATCCTCGGTTGAGGAAAAAGGAAGACATGTCGGAAGCACTGGTATGGAAGGTGACATCGTCAGAACAGACGCGGCGGAGACGGAGAAACTGGGAGAATGGAATAGAGTCCTTACAGGAAGCGGGGTGGGAGGAAGTGTAGTCCAGGTAGCTGTGGGAGTCAGTGGGCTTTTAGTGGATGTTTGTCGAAAGCCGATCGCCAGAAATGGAGACGGAGAAGTCAAGGAAGGGAAGGGAAGAGTCGGAGATGGACCATGTGAAGGTGAGGGAAGGGTGGAAATTGGAAGTAAAGTGAATGAACTTATCTAGTTCAGGTCGAGAGCAGGAAACGGCCCCGATACAGTCATCGATGTACCGGAAAAAGAGGTGAGGGAGGGGACCTGAGTAGGACTGGAACAAAGAATGTTCCACATATCCCATGAACAGGCAGGCATAGCTAGGGCCCATGCGGGTTCCCATAGCAACACCTTTAATTTGGAGGAAGTGACTGGAGTCAAAGGAGAAGTTGTTTAATGTGAGAACAAGTTCAGCCAGGCGGAGGAGGGTGGTGGTGGATGGGGACTGGTTGGGCCTCTGTTCAAGGTAGAAGCGGAGCGCCCTCAGGCCATCCTGGTGGGGGATGGAGGTGTAGAGGGATTGGAAGTCCATTGTGAAAAGGAGACGGTTGGGGCCAGGAAACTGGAAACTGTTAAAGTGACGGAGGGCGTCGGAAGAGTCGCGAATGTAGGTGGGAAGAGACTGGACAAGGGGAGAAAAAATAGAGTCGAGATAGGAAGAGATAAGTTCCGTGGGGCAAGAACAGGCTGAAATGATGGGTCTACCGGGGCAGTCCTGTTTGTGGATCTTGGGAAGGAGGTAGAAGCGGGCTGTGCGAGGTTGGGGGACTATGAGGTTGGCGGCCATGGAGGGAAGATCTCCAGAGGAGATGAGGTCAGTGACAGTCTTGGAAACAATGGCCTGATGTTTGCTAGTGGGGTCATGGTCCAGGCGAAGGTAGGAGGAGGTGTCGGAGAGTTGGCGTTCAGCTTCCGCACGGTAGAGGTCAGTTCGCCAAACAACAACAGCACCACCCTTATCAGCAGGTTGAATGATAATGTTAGGGTTGGATCGGAGAGAACGGAGTGCTGCAAGTTCAGAGGGAGGTAGGTTGGAGTGAGAGAGGGGAGCAGAGAAATTGAGAAGGCCGATGTCACGTCGGCAGTTAGCAATGAAAAGATCTAGAGAGGGTAAGAGGCCAGACGGAGGGGTCCAAGTAGAACGAGAATTTAGAAAGCGGGAGAAAGGGTCAGCTGTGCGGGGGGAAGACTCCTGGCCAAAGAAGTGGGCACGGAGATGAAGGCGATGGAAAAAGAGCTCAGCATCGTGCCGAGCTCGAAATTCATTAAGATGGGGGCGTAAGGGGATGAAGCTCAGGCCTTTGCTGAGGACTAATCGTTCGGGGTCAGAGAGGGGAAGGTCAGAGGGGATAGTGAAAACACGGCAGGGAGTGAGATTGGGAGAAGGGGGATCAGAGAACAGTGACCGGGAAGAAGGTTCCGGAGGGGCGTTGCTGTAAAGAATTCCAAAGATTCACAACCCTTTGGTGAAGAAATTTCTCATCATCTCAGTCCTAAATGGCCGACCCCTTATTCTGAGACTCTGACCCCTAGTCCTAAGACTCCCCAGCCAGGGGAAACATTCTCCCAGCATCTACTCTGTCAAACCCCTTAAGAATTTTATACGTTTCAATGAGGTTACTTCTTATTCTTCTAAACTCTAGGGAATATAAGCCTAGTCTACTCAATCTCTCCTCATAGGGCAATCCCCCCCCCCCATCCCAGGAATCAGTCTAGAATCACTTTTCTGCAAAACCTACATTTCTGTTAAGTCTTTTCAATTGTTCTTTTTTCATTGAATTGCTGAATTGAATGATTAAAGGGATTGTAGTGCAAAATTTGCAAATTGGCTATTTTTATTTGCCAGTTTCTAGAATTCCTGATCCAAGCATAATTCTGAAGCATTCTGGGCTAAATAAGTTTGAGTGCTTATCAGGATTGAACCAATTCATCAATTTCATTCAGAGAGTTTAAAATAACAGAGAAAGCGAAGGAAGTGGATATATTACCTCGGTAATGTAGCTAGATTCTGAAGTAAAAGTAAGGTAGCTGCAGTATTTTGCTATTGTAAAAGTAAGACATAGTGGCTGTATACAAAAGTTTCATAGAGTGCATGCACATACTCAGGGTGTATACCTGATTGAAAGCACCAACATAATCTGTTCCTATTTCAAGCAGCTATTTAAATTATCCGAATCAATTCTAATTAAGGCAAAATTTGGATCTTCTGAAAAATGTGGGATTTGCTCTCTCTGCTCCCCAAGTAGGTATTTGTCATATTGGTATTTGGCTTCCATTTCCAGGGTAGGCGGGAAGGGTCTGTCCTGTCCTTTGTACTACTTTTTCTGTGATGCTCCAGTGGCTGTCCAACATTCCAGACCGTCTCTGGTGAGAGAAAATGCGTGCATGTGCATTCAATTCTTGCAGTCCAGAGACCAATCTTTCTATGGCATTTGACTCATTGGTAATCTGAGGAATGAAAATCGGGCAACTTCTATGACAGGCAGTTGATCCACAACATTAGTTTTACACCCAAATGGCAAGTTAAAAATCTACTCCATACTGTTTCATTTTCTATTCGTCGAGATGTATAAATATTTGTCATGTCTAATCTGTTGGCTGCCAAAATGAACATTTCTCACTCACTGATAATGCTTGAGTAAATGTGGACTTTGATTCATGTTTAGATTTAGCATTTGAAAGTTTAAAACAATTTCACCAGCACTATGAGCATGAGTAAGAAAATTCACTCTGTGGACTTCTAGCTGTGACTAGGGTCACTACAGTAGTTTCATCGACGATGAAGGTCTTGAAATGCATTATCAAATGAAGTATATTTCAAGCCCAATAGATTGACAGATCAGATGCACATGGGTATGCACCGATCAGGCTGCTAATTTGCTGCTGGTACAACAACAACAACTTGTATTTATATAGCGCCTTTAACGTAGTAAAACATGCCAAGGCGCTTCACAGGAGTATTATAAGACAAACAAATTTGACACCGAGCCACATAAGGAGAAATTAGGGCAGGTGACCAAAAGCTTGGTCAAATAGGTAGGTTTTTTAGGAGCGTCTAAAAGGAGGAAAGAGAGGTAGCGAGGCGGACAGGTTTAGGCAGAGAATTCCAGAGTTTAGGGCCCAGGCAACAGAAGGCACGGCCACCAGTGGTTGAGTGATTATAATCAGGGATGCTCATAAGGGCAGCATTAGAGGAGCGCAGATATCTCAGGGGCTTGTGGGGCTGAAGGAGATTACAGAGATAGGGAGGGGCGAGGCCATGGAGGGATTTGAAAACAAGGATGAGAATTTTGAAATCGAGGCGTTGCTTAACCGGGAGCCAATGTAGGTGAGTGAGCACAGGGGTGATGGGTGAACGGGACTTGGTGCGAGTTAGGACACGAGCAGCCGAGTTTTGGATCACCTCAAGTTTACGTAGGGTAGAACGTGGGAGGCCAACCAGGAATGCATTGGAATAGTCAAGTCTAGAGGTAACAAAGGCATAGATGAGGGTTTCAGCAGCAGATGAGTTTAGACAAGGGCGGAGACGGGCGATGTTACGGAGGTGGAAATAGGCGGTCTTAGTTATACTCCGGATATGTGGTCGGAAGCTCATTTCAGGGTCAAATATGACACCAAGTGTCGTAAGAATGAGCCTTATGCATGGTGAACTTAAAGTAAGCTTTAATCAACTAAAAAGGTGCTACATACAAAAGAGGTCTTACTCTATGCCTCTCCAGGATCCAACTGATCAGTCCAGTATTTATCCTGGACTAATCACAGGAAGTGATGCAATAAAGTTCGAGTCACAGGAAGCTGTATTGTGTTACCACACCAAGGTTGCAAACACTGTGGTTCAACCTCAAACAGCTGTTAGGGCGAGGGATGCAGTCAGTGGCTAGGGAACGAGGTTTGTGGCGGGGACTGAAAACAATGGCATTGGTCTTCCCAATATTTATCTGGTGAAAATTTCTGCTCATCCAGAACTGGATGTCGGACAAGCAGTCTGACAATTTAGAAACCGTGGAGGGGTTGAGAGAGTGGTAGTGAGGTAGAGCTGGGTGTCATCAGCGTACATGTGGAAGCTGACACTGTGTTTTTGGATGATGTCGCCGAGGGGCAACATGTAGATGAGAAATAGGAGGTGGCCAAGGATAGATCCTTGGGGGACACCAGAGGTAACGATGCGGGAGTGGGAAGAGAAGCCATTGCAGGTGATTTTCTGGCTACGATTAGAAAGATAAGAATGGAACCAGGTGAGTGCAGTCCCACCCAGCTGGACGACGGTGGAGAGGAGTTGGAGAAGGATGGAGTGGTCAACCGTGTCAAAGGCTGCAGACAAGTCAAGAAGGTCGAGGAGGGATAGTTTACCTTTGTCACAGTCACAAAGGATGTTATTTGTGACTTTGATGAGAGCCGTTTCGGTACTGTGGCAAGGGCAGAAACCTGATTGGAGGGATTCAAAGATGGAATTGCAAGAAAGATGGGCACGGATTTGGGAGGCAACAACACGTTCAAGGACTTTGGAGAGAAAAGGTAGGTTGGAGATGGGGCGGTACTTTGCAAGGACAGAGGGGTCAAGGGTTGCTTTTTTCAGGAGAGGGGTGATGACAGCAGATTTGAGGAAGAGGGGGACAGTACCTGAGGAGAGCGAACTGTTAACAATGTCAGCTAACATGGGAGCCAGAAAAGGAAGTTGGGTGGTCAGCAGTTTGGTGGGAATAGGGTCGAGGGAGCAGAAAGTGGGTCTCATGGACAAGATGAGCACGGAGAGGTCATGAGGGGAGATCGGAGAGAAACTGGAGAAAGATACGAGTTCAGGGCTAGTTAGAGAAAGTTTGACCTGGTGGGCTAGGGGAAGGAAGGGAAGTGGCAGAGGCAACTGAACAGATGGTCTCAATTTTAGAGATAAAGGGGGAAAAATTTGGTTGCTTTGTGCCTCCCGTTAGTGCCCTAAGAGGGCGCTAACGGGGCGCAAAGCAACTAGCACCTGGGCGCGGCGCCAACAACGCCTCCCGCGAAATTCAGCGGGAGGTTAGCGGTGGCGGTAACCGTTAGCGCCCCGCGGTGCTGCGCCGCCGGCACTGACGTCATCGCCGTGCACAGCACCCCTCTCGCGCCCCGGCCGCGATCTTCGGTAGCGCCCCCTGACTTACCGCCGGACGCTATATCTGACGGGGTCAGGGGGGCCTACCTGCGGCTGGGGCGGCGCTAATTAAAGGCAGTTGCCGGGCAACCATTTTTGTTGCTGGCCGCCTACCAGCACCTGCCCCCGTTGCCGTCCCCGGCCTCCTCTGCAGCCCCCCCGCGTTTGCCGGCTGCGCTCCGTGAGCCTGGCACTTCTCTTGATTGCCGGGCTCTTTTGCCAGCACTCTGATCCCTGGTGGCCCAGCTGGGCACCGGGTCGCGCTGTGCAAGGCCCCTCCCCTTTAAGAAGGGAAGGAAGGCCTGCATTACCGCGGCACGTAGCGCCGTGATATTCCCTCACAGCGCCCCAAGAGGGAGGTGGGGTGCTTCTAGTAGTGCCCCGCTTCCTTCTTGGGGCTCTACTGATGAATTTCAGCTGTGGGGGCGCTACTTTTTTCGGGGCACTAAAAGTTGCGCCCCGGCGAAGTTAGCGCCCTAAAGGGGGCGCGACTCAATTTTTCCCCCAAAGAAGTCCATGAGCTCCTCACACTTGTTGTCAGAGGTGAGGGTGGAGGAGACAGGGGAGAGGGGTTTAAGAAGACGGACAGCAGTGGAGAATAGAAGCCAGATGCCAAAACGAATCAGCAAATGTGATAGAGCAGGACTACCTTAACTCTCCGAAGAGCTTGGGGCAGAGTTTTAAGCTGGACTTCATTAATGCCTTGTACTTAACTAGAGTTTCTTAGAAATCTCTGATATTTAACAGAACAACTCCAGTCGCCTTAATTATACGAAGTATTCACTCCTTATTTACTCTGATACAGTTTAAATTGATTCCTTGTGATGGGTGATAAACTCAGAAGTGTCAACTGTTACATAACAATCACAGGTCACGTGCCCAGGGACTGTTAACATAATTTACTCAAATCAGTTTTCTACAGTGGCCATCTGTAGAAGACCAGTATTCATAATTTAATAATTTGATCAAGCACTTAGTCTGCAATTTTATGAACCTCAGTGGGGCCATGGCGGGTGATGTCGGTGGCAGGTCCAGACCCCGCTGCTGGCTCCATCCCAGCCTCCGAAATGACTTTCCGATGATTGGGCTTGTTACGCCCGCCCAACGCATTTCCCAGCCACTTGAAGTAAGCAGGTCTAATGGCGTCATTTATGACACGTCATCAGCCGGTTTCCTTAAATGGACCACGCACAAATTTAGTTTCACATTTGTGCTGTCAGTGTTCTACAGCATTGAGGTGCTGCAAACACTGACAATAACTGCACAGAGGGGCACGGCTGCACCCAGTTTCTCCCATGACTCCCTCCATATGCTTAGGAGGGAGTCACAGCACGCAGGGAGGTTCTCTTCCCTTCCAATGGGAAGAAGAGACCTCCCCAGGACACCAATGCAGCCTGGTTGCACATTGCACGGGAGGGCGCAAGCAGGGATGTTGTCAGGAGGACCTGGCTGCAGTGGCGCAAACCTTTCAATGATCACAGTAGATCACGAAACGTTACTGCAAAGCCACACTCAACCTCATCCTGCTGTGCCACTCATCACATCTCCATCACTCTGCCTTCCCTACCCTAATCCTGCACATCCTTACTCACACCAACTTACCTTGCACCTCCACCCATCCCTCTCTATCTACATTATCACTTCCCCATCTCACTAGCTACCCCTCACACTCACCCTCATCCTTGTCCAATCATACCAACTAACAACACACAAGGGTAGGCACTTGAGTGTTTTAGCCAATGTTCTTGTAAAGTTTCTGTTAATGTGCTGTCAAACATTGAAATCTTTATTTTCAACACTTTGCATTCTTGGACAGATTTGTGTGCACCTTTGGAAGTGGCTTAGTGAGTTGCAGTGAATGGTGAGACATAACGGTACCCCCGCAATGGTGATGAGTGTGAAAGGAAGGCTTGGACATTGTAGGGAAGCTTTATGGTGTTGGCGTGGGGTGGTGCCAACCTGACGCATCATTTGGCAGCCAGGGTGTACAGCGTCAAGTGAAGTAAATCTGGCCATGGTGAGGCCATCCCTGGCGTCCCGGGCAGCAATGTGGTCGGGTGCTGATGCCCTGTGTCCTGTGCAGCATTAGCTGATTGCGGAGAAGCTTGGTGTTGTTGTTGGTGCTGCTGGTGTGCCTGGTGATGCTGGTGTTGGGGTTGATCACGGTGGGATTCTGAGGACCAAGGTGAGAGAGTTTCAAGGGCACCCATGCTGATGGAATAGATGGCAGGTGAAGTAGAGATGACAGAAGCGATCTGTCAATGGTGGGAGAGGGAATGAGGTCAGACTGGATGGAACTTGTGTAAAGACTTGCAGCGTCCTGAATCTGTAGTGGAAATCCAGTTTAGAGAAGCTAGTGGTTAAGGGAACATGTCTCAATCAGCTGGGAGCTTTAACTTAACATTGGAAGCTGTCAACCCATCAGTTGATTCAATGGCAAGTGACCTCCCACCTCAGCTTCACAGACGAGGTCGAGACACAGCGGGAAACCGGTGGGCAACCTGTCAAATCCAAAATACTGGGAAAAACCATTGTTAAGTGGCTGTAAACAAGCCAATAATGATTTTAATTGCCTCCCCCGCTGTTGCCTGTCGGGTCTGCCAGCGCTGAGCAGACCCGACATCGGGAAAGTCCAGTGTGCGCGTTTTGACAGTGGGTTCCCGACCCGCTGTCAGTCATTTTAAATTTAACAGCCGACCCGCCACCCATCCCGTCCGCTGAGCGCCGGCAAAATTCCGGCCTCAGTCTATAAACTATATCAGTTAGCCTAAATGACTCTAATTCAGTTCAGACCCAAAAACTGAGGAGTCTAATATCAAAATTACACATACATGTATACATATATGTATATAAAGTTAGGACAGCACGTGCTTACAAATAGCAATAGATTACAAGTCATTTTCTTTCTTGTTCTTTCTTCAGCATGCCTTTGCAGACGACTGTAAATCCTTCGAATATAACTGAGGAAAATGTTAGCTTTTGCAGTTGAAACAAAGATTGAAATACTTGTAACAGTCTTATTGCTAACTAAACTGAGGCTTACAATGAGTTAATGCTACAGACTGGAAAAGGGCCGAGCCAGCTGCAGCCAGCAGCAATGGAAAGCGAACATTCACTCGCGTTTTTAAAAGAGACACTACACTGAAAACAAAAGAAATCCGGCAGCCTTTCTAATTTATCCTTTCTCTCTCACTTCGATTGTCAAGATCTGATGTTTGCTAATTAACCCCATTCTATACGAATTTAAACCCTCAGGCTTACATTGGGCCTCCTGTTCTGCCACCTGGTTTACTAGCTCAGGAGACGTGGGTTTATGTACCCCCATGATCAGTGGCACCAGGCCATTGGTCAAACTCCATGTCTTCACACAGGCTTGGAGTGGTGAAGGTCTGCGTAATGAACTTGTAGACTTTTCATTTCTCTCTCTTTTCCCTAATTCTTTTGCTACATTTGGCATAACTAACCAAGGTTTTTTTTTTCCCACCTAATTGCTTTAAAGCCCCAGTCTGCTGTGAAAGTGCTGATACTAACGTCTCATCCTCCTCCTGCCCAATTTCCTTCATTTTATGGCACTGTTTTGAGCACTGTTCTGGTTGTTTTATTAGTGCCTGACAGGTTATACATAACCATTGGGCCATTACTCCTTCCCTTCTCTCCTGCTCTAATTCTTTCTTGTGTACAGTTAGCATTTTCACGTCTGCAGGGAGCGGAGAGGCATTTGGTCGCTGCCTATGAACCACATAATTCCTGGCTTTAGGGTCGGCGATACGACAATTTGGCCCAGCAATCAGCAGGGGAACTGATCAGGGAGCTGGAGAAATGGGACTTAGCCCCAGGTCTAAGTGCTGCTCAGGAAACTGAGGTAAGACATCTCATTCGTCAGTGTAAAAGTGTGAGTTATTATCTGCTCCAGCAGGGATAGAAGCAGTTGGGGACTGCATCTGAAAATGATGCTGATAGAGGGTATGCCCTTTTCCCTCCGATTCTTCACTTCGCCTTCTGAAATGCTCATTCTCACTCATTAAATCTGGATTCCAATTGCTAGATTGCTCTACTTCAGCATTCAGGATCTCCTGGGTCTTAGGGGGTAATTTATCCCGCAAAAAACGAGTGGGTTTGGGTTGGGTTGGGTGGGAAGTTAAAATGTTAAAAGTTTCAAATCCGAACCCAAGCCGCCTCAAACCTGCCCACTTCCGGTTTTAATGGAGGCGGGGCAAGGAGTGGGTGACCAATTTGCATTCAGGAGGCGGGTTGGTCATTGAAACCTTTTAAGGAGGCTGCGTGCCTCCATTTTAACAAGATTTCTATTTTAACCCACGTCAGCCGGGTTTCCCATTTTAAACATTTTTTTTTTTACATTTTTCTTCTGAATTTGCCCCACCAATTATCTCCATTCTTGGCCTGGCCTAAAGGCAATGGTTTCCTTCATAGGGGGACGGTTCCTTGAGTGATTGTCACCCAAACGTTCATTGTTTATGCTGGAGGCTTGATAGTGATTAAAGGCAAGTTTTGGCTACATTTGATCCTGCCTTCACCCAGCATCCACATATTTGTTTCCAGTAGTAGGGGGTCTCTCTATGCCGATCAAGAGTGGGAACACGTTGCTTTTCCCTTTTCTAACCAAGAGTACTACGGTTATACTTAGTACCCTACAGCATCGCTGGCTAACAGTGCAGAGTGGAGATACCAGTGTAGAAATTCTCTTCTGTCTCAAGTGGGGGAGGTGTAACTGTGCTCCAAAACCATGTTAGAAGGGCCACAATTTGGGGTGGAACTCAGATTAACTAGCATTCTGCCCCTCGCAACCTCCCCGGCAAAGTTGCTCTCCAGAGGCAAGGATGTATCTTAGGCCCATCCTCCGCTATGTCAAACTAGAACTTTGGGGGTATAATAGAGGGTATATCACAGCTACTCCAGGACTACCAACCAGCTAAAAGTTCTTTTAGCTTCTATTTAAAATGATCCTTTAATGACAATCTACATACCCAAGCAATATGGAAGAAGTGGTCGAATTTTCTCAGAGCATAGCCACGCATTTACATTTCCATATTGACACAGAGAAGAACAATTTATTCTTTAACCGTATGATGTTAGGCATTCAAGTGAAAACTGGAACAGTATTTCACTGTAATCTCCAGTGGGTTTAAAAGTAATGCCACTGAATTTTAATAAATGAAATGTAACCTCAATGTATCTTTGCAAATACCCAGCGACGTGTTACATTACAGAGTTATCATCACAGTCCATCGCAATGCCTCCAGAGAGTGGATTCTGCGGTTGTTTGGATAACTCAAAGCCAGTAGTGAAAGGGTTATGCTGAGGAGGAGGACACAACGAAAGTATGGAAATTTGGAAGAATAGAAATTTGAGATGGAAAAATGGGTGCTTGTTTACAAAGTCGTATGGTGTTTCACTGCAGAGAATCACAGACGTAGCAGATCAGGTTCACTGATAAGGCACTAATGCAGGGGAGTAGCAACACTTTAAATTGGATTGAAGCAACATTAGTTGCACGATGGTACTAGACTGCGTCCTTCTGTTACAAAGACAGACAAGGACATTTTTCTTTTCCTCCCTTCCTTCCTCCCTCCTCTGAATACATTAACTCCTTGTTGGGTTACAGGCCCACAGGTGTAGATCACCATCTAATACATTACTCAAGTGCTTGTTATTCATGCTTGAGCCTAGGCATTGAGTGTTGGCAGCTATTTGACCACAGGAGGATCACAATTGAGTCCAATCCTGTCCTCGCCCAACGTCCATACATCTGCACATCATCGGGTAGCAATGAGAGGAAAAGCTTGCTGATTTCTAATATCCCACCTGCTGCTTTAACTGAGATCAGCAAACACAGCACAAACCAGGAATGAAACCCAGTACTTTTTTGCTGGCTGTGCTTGTGGTTTAAGTAACTGCTGCACCTAATTTATCTGGAAGTACTCATAAGAACCCATAATATTGTTGACACTTTTCTAGCATATGCCTAAATGCAGCTTCTCGTGCCATATAGCAGAAATATGTCTTTTCATAAGAATTAGTCCACGCTATGAAAAGAGATATATTCACTCGAATCACCTTCACATGTGATATTTTGGTCAATCTATCTGTATTAATAAATGTCATGCAGAAAGCATACATTAGTAAGGTGTCATATTTTATGGCATCGACCTCAAAAGTATCCATAGGACAAAATATCGTGAATTGCTTCACATACCATATTGATAAATGACCAAACTGTCACAAACCACAATCTGTTAAGTGCATAATGCTGATTGGGTGAAATCCATTCTCAGACAGGAAAAGTCTGCTGATCAGCTAGCAGCAACAAATGAAAAATGAACTAACCACTAGTTCCAAAACTAACAAATCCTCATTTTAATTTACTAAATAGCTAGGAAAGAATCACCAATCAGGAAGCACCAGAGAACAGCCAATTAAATACTCCAAAGATTTTCAAACTGGCTTCAGTCACCATCTTGCTTACTCATATAAATAACATACATAACACATAAGAATCATAGAATGTTTACAGCACAGAAGGAGGCCATTCAGCCCGTCGAGCCTGTGCCAGCTCTCTGCAAGAGCACTTTAGCTAGTCCCACTACCCTGCCCTTTCCCTGTAGCCCTGCAATTTTTTTTCCTTTAAGTACTTATCCAATTCCCTTTTGAAAGCTGTGATTGAATCTGCCTTCACCACCCTTTCAGGCAGAGCATTCCAGATCCTAACCACTGCTCCTTCAGCAACAGAAGATTCAGCCATTCAGTCAATTGAACCTACTCTGCCATTTTGTTAGCCATGGCAATTTTACCCTTTTAATTCTGATTCTGCTCTGTGTTCTGGATCTCCCCACAAGAAGAGTTATTCTCTAACTACCCTGTAAGTTCTCTTCACTACTGTAAGCATCTCAATCAGATCATCCCTTAACCTCCTCATCTCCAGAAAATATAAGCCAAGTTTACCCAATTGCCAATTCTCTGCATCCAGGCATCAACCGAGTATAACATAGCTGGACTTTCTCCAAGGCCAGCATATTTTTCCGATAGCAGGGCTCTCAAAACTGAGCACAATTATGCCCCAGATTTTCCTGGAAACTTGTGCTACTGTATTGGCGCATTTACATCATTAGGGAACCTTGAACGGCGCAACAGAAAAAGGAAATGATGGAGTAAGTGACTTATGGCACTCCATATTTTCCTCACTCTTTTGTACCGATCCGTAGACACCCCGCGCCAGAAACAGTTGAAAGCTAATTTTCCTCTCCCCTCCCCCACTGAGAACAATGGCAATCGCGATTTTGCTGAATTCTTATCATTTCTCACACCACTGCCACTTAGATTTAAAATAATGGTGCTGGTGGCCTAGCAATGGTGTGATTTAGAGCCAATGGACTGTTGCTTTGAAAAATTGCTCGCTAAGTTAAACATGGACCTATCTGAGGCTAGAGAATAGGCTCAGCAGACCTGTGGATTTTCCATATTCAAACGCTTGACACTTTTAACAATGTGGTCTTAAACGGAAACAGCCCGGCCGATTCCACCAAGAAGAAATCAGTCTAATGGGAGTTGTGCTTTTGATGAATCTCACCCTTTGGCATAAAAGCCTCTTTTAAGACTTTCCTTACACCCTGTTTATACATTCATCAAATCACAGGGTAAAAATGGCCGCCCCGCTTCCAATATGCTGTCATCCTTGCTGCAACGGATTCTAATCAGAAAAGCAAGATAATTGCATAGAATTACATAGAATAGACAGCACAGAAACAGGCCATTCGGCCAAACCAGTCCATGGCAGCGTTTATGCTCTACACGAGCCTCCTCCCATCCTTCTTCATCTAAGACTATCAGCATAACTCTCTATTCCCTTCTCCCTCATATGCTTATCTAACCTCCCCTTAAATGCATCTATACTATTCACCTCAACTATTCACTGTGGTAGCGAGTTCCACATTCTCACCACTGACTGGGTCAAGAAGATTCTTCTGAATTCCCTATTGGATTTCTTGGTGACTATCTTATATTGATGTCCTCTAGTTATGCTCTTCCCCACAAGTGAAAACACTCTCTCTGGCCGGAATTTTCCTTACCTTAGCGGGTTCGTTGCGGCCGGTGTCCGTGGCAGGTCCCGACCCCGCTGCTGGATCTATGCTGCTGTACAAAATGAACTTACCTTAATGGGGCCTATTAAGCCCACCCAGCGCATTACCGGACCCAATTAGATGGAGCGGGTCTGGTGACGTCACTCATGACGCGCTTTAAGCCGGGATCCTTAAAGGGACCCTGGCCACATTAAATTTTAAGTTCAATCTAACATAGTGGTGTTGAATCCTTACTGTACAATAATATAATAAAAGTTAGATATGAGTGACAAAAAATATTTAAATAAAATTATCATTAAGTAATATGACTCCATCTACAAATACGATCAAGAACACAATTTAAAAAATACAGTAATTGGGAAGTTGTTGGTGCTTTAGTCATAAATCTATAGACTTTTGTATCAGCAACTGGTACAAATAAAGGATGTGTGTGTATAGGTAATACATAAAATTAAGCAGATTTTTAATGTACAGTAATTGTAAAGGGTGGATTTACAATCTAATGCAAGTTCAGCGGAACAGCTGTGGAATCCCTGACAAACAGTGTAAGTGGTGCTTATGTGTTTCTGGGATTTCTGCAGCTCTTCTGTTGAAGTTAACAATGGACAAGTGAGAGAACCTCCGCAGAAATTCACCCTCAAGTGTCAGACTGAAAAATTAAATTAGTCATATTCAGGGACTGAAAGCAAATTGAACCAGTGGAATGAGTGATGAGAATGAAATTGTTATGGTTGATGACTTGATTTAATGTGTAACTGGACAATCACAGTATACTGTGAGAAAAACCTGACCAGAAACAACACAAAAATTTATTTAAATGGTATATATTATTTTTATAGTGCAGGTCAATTCACTGCAATTACTGTTCAGTTGAAGGTAACAGCTGAGAATGGCCAGTGAAAAATTGACATTTACCAGTAGCTCTTCAAGTAGAACAGAATCTCCATCAATCTGTTAGTTGATGTAATCAACATGTTTTTATTTTGGTTTGTTTTCCATGCTGTCAAGTAATCAGCTGGAGCAATGGCCACGGAACTCACACTTCAGGTTGACAGACGTGTTTCCCGAGCTGTGTGAATCCCGTGGCCATGCAGGGAAATTTAAAAAGTAGGAGGAAAAGGCTCTTAAGTGCCTGTAAAGTGCCTCATAATGATTTCAATTGTGTCCCTCGCCGCTGCAGGTTGCCTCAGCTCCATGCTGACAAATGCGTCTGTGGGAAAGGCGTGTGGGAGCAAGTTGACAGTGGGTTCCCAAAAAAATAACTTTCCCACCCGACCCACCACTGATCTCGCCCGCTACCACCATGGAAAATTCAGCCCTCTGTGTCTACTCTATCAAAACCTTTCATAATTTTAAAGACCTCAATTAGGTCACCCCTCAGCCTTCGCTTTTCAAGAGAGAAGAGACCCAGCCTATTCATCCTTTCCTGATAGGTATAAACTCGCAATTCTGGTATCATCCTGGTAAATATTTTTTGCACCCTCTCCAGTGCCTTTATATCCTTTTTATAATATATTGGCCCAAAAATTAGTGTCTCTACGCGAGAGTACGCACTGTGTACTCTCGCGTATTCTGTCTCCAATTGCCGGTTTTCTGCATGCACTGCGCATGCGCTGAAAACCGGCACTTGGTGATTTCAAAAGGGGGCGGTTCCTAGGTGAACCACGTGCGTGCTACAGGCTGCGCGCACGCAGTGCACTTAGTGCTTTGAACGCGCAGGTAAGCATGGAAGATTTTGCACATAAAGAAAGGAGGCGTAAGACCCTCTTTTAAAAAGGTAAGTAGTTAATTAAGTATTATTTTGAATTTTTTTCAACAGGTATATCTTTTTTAGAGACTTTAAAGAAAGGTAAGTTTATTTTTATAACTTTTTAAAAGATTTTAAATTTTTTCAAAAATGTAATTTTTTGTTTAAAGTGGTTAATTTATTTAACTATACTTATTTTATTAATGTGATGGTTTTTTAAAAAAATTTAATTGAGGTTTAGCTGTTCTTTTGAGGGGGCATAGATTCATAGCTTTCACAGCCCTTGCTGTGAAAACTATGAATGAAAGATGGTGTGCTGCCATTGGCTCTAACTGAATCACGTGATCCCACAGCTCGCACGAATTAACTGCGCCTGTGGGATACGGAAGCACTGCACAGTTGCTGTCTAGAAAATCAAGTTCGTGCGAGCTCGGAATGAAAAGGCAGGCGCGCAGTGAGATATCGCGGGGAAGCCTTATCCCCGCACGAAGGCTCCGTCATTAATCTCTGGGCCATTGACCAGAGCTCTACACAGTACCCCAAGTGTGGTCTAACCATGTTTAGCATAACCTCTCTACTTTTCAATTCTACCCTCTAGCAATAAACCCTAGTGCTTGAGTTGCTTTTGTTATGGGCCTATTGACCTGCGATGCAACTTTTAGTGATTTCTGTATTTGTACTCCCACATCCCTTTGCTCCTCTACCCCATTTAGATTCTTAATTTCCAAGTAATATGTGACCTCTCTATTTTTATTACCAAAATGTAATACCTCACACTTACCTATGTTGAAACTCATTTGCCAATTATATGCCCATTCTGCAAGTTTATTAATTTTTCATGTAACTTGTTGCAGTCATCCTCTAGTATTGACTATCCCCCCCACCCCTCCCAACCCCCCACCACTCCAATTTGGTGTCATCTGTAAATTTACAAATTGTGTTTTTGATTTCAAAGTCTAAATCGTTAATAGAATGGAGAATATGGAGGAACTTAGCTAAGGTGAGTTTGACAGCTAGATGGCAAAATTTACGGTGCATGTCACCGATCTTGCCACTCAGGACAATCTGGGCCATTATTCCAAGTGGAGACTGACCAGCCCCCTGTATAACTATAGTAATAGTTTATCTTTAAGCTTTATACCTCTTTTGATGAAATATTAGTTAACTCTTTCAGACTAACCTTTAATGATCTATGTATCTGGATCTTCAAATACTTTTATTTATCTACGGAAATGCTTTCCCATTTAATATGTTTTCCCATCTGCCATTCATATCCCCAAAGTGTTCTTCCTCAGACTTTATGTTAAATCACATCTGCCATTGTTTGGCCCATTTGCTTAAACTATGTCCTTTTGCAATTTTCAGCTCTTTGTACAATTCACTATACCTTATCACCTAGTTTCATCTGCACATTTGTATATACTATCCTACAGTCAGTTACATATAGAATGGAAAGCTGAAAGCCAGGCACTGATCCCGGTGGAACACAGATTGTCACTGCCTGCCAATCTGAGAATACCTCGTTTATCCCAGCTTTCTGCCACCTGCTTCCCAGCCTGTTTCCTATTCATGTCACAGGGTTCCCTCAAATTCCATACACCTTATTTTTATGTAGCAATCTCTTGTGCAGTTCCTTTAAATCAGTGACTCTGTCAAAGAACATACCTATCTTTCATAAACCCTCCCTAATTGGAGTACTGTACTGTTGGAGGTGCCACCTCTCAGATGAGATGTTAAACTAAGGCCCTAGCTTCCATTTCAGATGGATGTAAAAGATCCTGCTATACTAATTAAAGAAGAGCAGGGCAGTTCTCTTTGTTATCCTGGCCACCAATAGCACTTATACAGATTATCTAGTCATTAGTCTCTTGCTGTTTGTGGGATTTGCTGTGTGCAATTTGGCTGTTGTGTTTCCCTACATAACAACAGTGACTACACTTCAAAAATACTTCATTGACTGTGAAGCACTTTGGGACATCCTGAGGTCATGAAAGGCACTATATAAATGCAAGTTCTTTCTTGAATCAGCTTATACTTTTCTAAGTGGTCATTTACCTTGTCCTTGATAATGAATTCTAGCAATTTTCCCACTATTGATGTTAAATTCACTGGCTGTGGTTACTTACTTTGTCCCTCCTTCTCTTTTAACTACTGTGCCTGTTTTTTCCCCCTATACATTTTTGTAACCTTTTTTACCAGTGAAAATATGACTTGGTGCTGTACAATAATAGATTAAATATTGCTCCCATCATTATATCACGACGTATCCACTGACTTGCTGTGAGCAATGCCATAGCAGATCCACTAGTTGTTACTTGATTTTATATAACATTCTAAAAAATTGTGTTGTAGGAGATATTTCTTAGAAATTTAAGTCTATCAGTCCTCGGAAAGAAATATGATACTGGGAAATAAATTAATTTAAAGGATTATGCCAGATCCAAATAATATGAGCCAACAATTTTTCTTGCACTTTTTTTTACAGCAATTCTGTTCCTTCCCGAATGCAGTTGAGCCCGATGCAGGTACAATTCTATGAACACAAGTCATCCTGTGTTACATCATGTGTGAACCTAGATGGTGAGAGTGTACGAGGGCCCTATCCTCACCCAGCATCCACACATGTGCGGTTTCCAGCATTGGTTGCTAGCTGGTAATCTTCCTAGCCTTGGAATGCTAGGGGTGATAACACACCCCTGCTCCCTACAGCCTTGCCTGAGATTAGCACCAACCAGGAGTTAACTCTGGCCTTCTAATCTGTACAGGTCAGTCTTGGGTGTCAGCTGTAGCTCGGTTAGTAGCACTCTTGCCTCCTGAATCAGAAGGTTGTGAGTTCAAGCTCCAATCCTGAGAGTTGAGCACAAAATCTAGGCTGACACTCCAGTGCAGTACTGAGGGAGTGCTGCACTGTTGGAGGAGCTGTCTTTCAAATGAAAAGTTAAGCCAAGGCCACATCTACCCTCTCAGGTGGACGTAAAAGATCCTATGGCACTACTTTGAAGAAGAGCTGGGGAATTCTCCTCGGTGTCCTGACCAATATTTATCTCTCAAGCAACATCCCAGAAAAGAAACAGGTTGTCTGGTCATTGTCGCATTGCTCTTTTTGGGAGCTTTCTGTGCGCAAATTGGCTTTCTGTGCGCTTCCTACATTACAACATTGACTACACTTCAAAAATACTTCATTGGCTGTAAAGTGCTTTGGGACATCCTGAGGTCATGAAAGGCGTTGTATAAATGAAAGTCTTTCTTTCTTTCCTTCTTTCGTTCTTTTGTTCTTTCTTCTGTAAAACATTATTTCAGTAGTTTTGGCAGAACCTCCAAAATAATTGAAGATTTGAATTGCTGTTGATAGGCTGACATTCCTCATGTTCTGCTGCTCGTTCTCCTCTGGTATCATTCAGAATTACTTAAATTATAAATTATAAAAATAATATTCAATTCATGCTTGCTTTTATAGACTGAAAAAAGTACTTCAGTACCGAACAGGTTACAGTTGTAGTTATAGCGATACAGCATTTTATTGATTAAAGGTGATAGCATCTGGTGTACTGATAATTTCGATTGCTTGTAGCCTGAGATAGCGTTCAGTACAAGTTACTTAGTACAAAAGCAACTTTGAGTGATTCTAGCTAATAATTGATTTACAGCACATATTGTTCGGATGTAACTGCTTTAGAAAGGCTTTCTCCTGGGCCACGTTCCAGAATATAGAAAATTAAAAGAACATTATCTTACCCACAAATTACATCCTCTAATTTAGTTTTAATTTCAAAGTTCTTCAAATTTTATTTGTGTAATCTAATGAAGGACTCACTGAAAATCAGTCTGAGCACACACATTTAAAGCTGAGTTGAACATGGTGAACAAGACCCTTTAAAAAGGCAGCTAACTAGACTAGCTGCCCATACTCAACTATTATTAGAAGTCCCCCAATTCTGTACTGTCAAGAACCACTAACTACCCACTATTGTACTTTTTAGGACCAAGTATTTGGATGCTTTTGCACCTCAGCACAGAGAGTGTAAAATGAAGATCTTCAGAATCCAATGAATTTACAATGCTGCTCTATGAGCCTCTAATAGGCTACCAGGGACCAAACCGTCTACACATCATGAGTTTGCAAGGGACCGAGCACTTCCACGGATGCAGGTGCATTTTTAGCATATCTAAACTTACTATCCACCTGCTGGTGTCTCGTAGGTGTCAAGAGCTTCCTTTCCCACTTATTCAGGCACTAAACTATGATTATTACAACTGAGTGGTAATTGGAGAGCATCATGTTTCTGTATGAGTGGCAATTAAATTGAATTAACAGATAGCTGTCTGAAGAGCCTTAAATGTTGCCAGGTGGAAAATTATCCCTCCTCCCAAGAAACTGTCTGTATGAAGAAATCACCATAGGGCAACATTGCATCAACGCTGTCACCAGAAAGCTCCTTGTGGTTGTTGGATGATCCCGCTCTGCACTGGCTACCACAAAGACCTTGTGAGGTTAATGAAACTATAGTATTATTCATTACCAGGTTCTTCAGCATACTTTTGTTTCACTGGCAGGTTCAAAGTTACCTGGTATCTACTGTAGCATCATTACCAAGTTGTAGAAGTTAACCCATACCATAATGTGGTAACATTCTGTATTTCCACCCCTATATCTCCGCTCACAAACCCCATCAAACTCCTTTTCGCTCTGAGACCCATCACCACCTCCCTAAATTCCCCTCCCATCCCAGCTTCACACTGTTCAACAACCAATGCTCACAGACAGTTTCAATCTTTCTCTTTCCTAAGGCATTGTTCCCTGCCACCATTATCAAACAGCGAACATTTCCTTTTCAAACTGATTTCATAATCTCCCTTCTAAAAAGTCTGCCCTTAACCACAACCACCACCCCTCCCCCAGCCCTCCTCCCCATCCTCTCAAACTACTACTTCATCCCAATCTCACCTTCTGCTTTAAGCTCCTGAAACACAGTATTGTTACACCCACAACTCCCTGTTTCAGTCCATCCATAATAGTTTCCACCTGGACTATAGCATCAAGACCACCTTGGTCAAAGTCACTGCACTCAATTTCTCCTCAACCTTTCCATGGCCTTCAATACGGTCAACCATTTTATCTCCTCAACTGTTTCTCCTCTGTGGTCCACCTCCATGGCACCACCCTCTCCAGGTTCATTTCTATCCAGCCCAACACATTTTGTTCATAACCCAAAGCCTTCTCCTCCCATGGTCACAGTGCCATCTCTGGTGTGTTGCAAGGCTCAATCCTTGGCCCTCTCCTATTTCTCACCGATATGTTGTCCCTTGGTGACATCATCTGCAAACAATAAATTAGCTTCCATTTGTGTGTGATGACATCTAATTCTATCTCTCATCTCCACCCTTGATTCCATGACTACTACCATGCTCTCTGATTACCTGTTTGATATCAAATCTTGGATGACCAAGATCTTTCTGAAGATCAACAACAATAGGATGTTCAATTTATGTCAGAAGCTTTGAGCCTCAGGCACTGATTCCTTCTCTCTCCACAGCTTATTTCTCAGATTGACATGTCCACAACCTTGGCATCTTGTTTGACCTTAAGTTGACCATCAAATCCCATAACCCAGTACATCACCAAGACTATTTACTTCCACCTCCAGAATGTTGCTTGCCTTCTCCCTTTCTTCACCCCCTCCACTGCTTGAAACATTTATTCATTCCTTCATCATCTCGAGGATTAATTTTTCAAATGCTCTCCTTGCTGTCTTTCCTGCACAAACTCCAGTTGATCCAGGCCTCGATCTGGAAGGGGGTGGTGAGTCTGTGGCAGAGGAGGCCTAATCTTTCCTCTTGCTTCTCCTGATCCCACAGAAAAGTTCAAATAAAATGTACAAAAAAAAGTATCTTATTGGACCCCATCTGGACCCAATTCTCTTTCCCATGAGGTGAGCCTGGCAGGAAACTCACTGTGGCTTCCCGTTCAGGCCACCAAGTTAAAATTGCAGTCGGATCCCAATGTTATCATCAAGTCCTGACATGCATCTGTAAAAAGTACCCCGCCGGCTTTGGGCGGTTGTCCTTGCCGCCTGCCCAGTTGAGCAGGTTAACAGGGTGAACCATCATCTCCCGGCATCTCCAGGACAGGTAAGTAACCTGGCCGATTTTAACTGTTCACCTGCCCAGTTTCTGCCAGGTAAGTAGGGTTAAAATCGCCCCCCCTTCTTCATGTGAAAGGTGGTTGTTGTTTTACAGTCCCCACCGCATACAGCAGTTTGTTCTAATGCGATTTGCCTGCTATGCGGGGTGGATGGTAAATCCATCTGAATGAACCAAGACATTGTAGCAGACGTTAACCTGATCTCACATGAAACGTATCAGCTGATTGAAGCTGCCCCAAGCCTCCAATTTCCAACTGCTTCCTGTAGTTGTTAACAGCGCGAACAGCTGATGGATATTTCAGACAGCTTCAATCAGCTGATCGTTTAACCGCTGGTACAATGTCTTAGGTCTAGTTATGTCTCTGTAGTTCTGGCATTTGTCTGTTTATGTTGCAATGTGTGATGTTGATTGGATGCAGCCATTAAAAAAATGGCTTTTAAAAAGTCGGTAATTACTGAACTGCCCAAAATAGCAGCCCCGCTTAATACATTTTAAGTGGCGTCTTTGCAATTGACTCCTATGGTGATGACAAATGGTTAGCACCATTTGCCCAATATAGGCGGTTGTCCGTGATAAGTGATATAAGTGTTCACAATTTATATTAACGATTTAGACCTTGAATCTAAAACACAATTTCCAAATTTGCAGCCGACATCAAATTGGGAGGGATAGTCAACACTGAGGACGACTGCAACAAACTACAAGACGACAGTAATAAAGTTTCAGAATGGGCATATAACTGGCAAATGATTTCAACATAGATAGGTAAGAAAAATAAGGAGGTTACATATTACTTAGAAAATAAAAATCTAAATGGAGTAGAGGAGCAATGGGGTCTGAGAGTACAAATACACAAATCACTAAAAGTTGTGACGCAGGTCAATAAGGTCGTAACAAAGGCAAACCAAGCATGCGGGTTTATTTCTAGAGAGATAGAATTGAAAAGTAGAGAAGTTATGCTAAACTCATATCGAACCTTGGGTAGATCACACTTAAAGTACTGTGTGCAGTTCTGGTCGCCATATTATATAAAGGGTATAGAGACACTGGAGTGGGTAAAAAATGATTTACAAGAATGATACCAGAACTGTAAGGTTATACCTATCAGGAAAGGATGAACAGGCTGGGTCTCTTTTTTCTCTTGATAACAGAAGGCTGAGGGGCAACCTAATAGAGATCTTCAAAATTATGAAAGGTTTTTATTGAGTAAAGGGGAAGCTAGATAAGCATATGAGGGAGAAGAGAATAGCAGGTTATGCTGACAGAGTTAGATGAGGAAGGATGGGAGGAGGCTCGAGTGGAGCATAAGCGCCGGCATGGACTGGTTGGGCCGAATGGCCTGTTTCTGTGCTGTATATCCTATGTAATTTCATGTAAGTGATGGGGACTGTATTACCAAGTCAATAGTTGCTACTGTGGTATTATTGCATTATAGGATGATTCAAAAGTTACTACTGCACTGTAATATAATTACTGAGTTACATCAATCACCCAGTACTCTATTGTAGTTCAATACCAAGTTCCAAGCGTTTACATAGTGCAATACCGTAATGTTACCATGGTTATCTTTTTTAATACGATAATTATGGTAGTGGTAACTGGTAATCATGTAAAATTCATCTGGAAAAATACCGTTCTTGCCACTCTTAGGGTACAACTTGTTTGATTTGTCATTTAAATAACTATTATCACTTCAGAAGAGAAGGTTAATTGAAGTACTGGATAGAAAGCAGCAATAGGCAAATTACTGTAACAGCAGGTTAGTTTCAAAGAGGAATCTATCATTTTAAAGTAATTATGAGAACATTTAGTTTAAAATTATTCAAGTCATTTTTGTGCAAAAATAATGGAACAATTAGTTGACATGTAACTTAAATTTACTGAAGTAAATGAAATGCTTTGTAGAAATATTAGAACAGCTTCACATTGTTCTCTTAATTATTTTCTGGTTGTGCGCGATTAGCTGAATTAACCTGATAACCCTAAAAATTGTATCGCTGGGTAGGGAAAAATTCTTGCAGCAATCTGGTGTATCAGTTCTTTTTTCATAAGCATCATATCAATATTACAATATATAAATAATTAGGATTCTTTATTCTAAGATTATCAATTCCTTACAGTCTTATGCAGAGGAGTGAGCCTTGGCTCAGCAGTAGTATTCCCACCTCTGAGTCGGAAGGTTATGTCGTTCGCGCCCCACTTCAGACAGCCCTAGCGAGTGGACAGGAGAGTTCTGGGTCCTGATATTGACAGAGACGGGGTGCATAAGCAGTGAGGAGGGGTTTTGGTCGGCAAACACAGACGTCCGGGTTTCCCTGAATGCTGGGGAGTTTTAACTCCACACGTGTGTCATTTGTTTTCAGCAGGTTCCCCTCCCGGAAGCTAGCCTGAGTGACAGGCTTGCTCACTGTGAGGCGGGGAATGCTCTGGGGCTAAGGAACCTGCTGCTGCGTTAATGGGAGCATGGGGAGGGGTGGGGGATGATCCGGATCTTGGGGTTCTGTCTGATTTCCAGTCCCCAATCCCGGGGGGGGGGGGCGTCCGATCCCTGATCCCGGGGTGGGGTTGGATCCCGGGGAGGCTCCGATCCCCGATCCCAGAGGGGCTCTTTGGATGGGGGTGCGGGTCCGATGGTGAGGGTGGGGTCTGATGTCAGGGAAGAAGGTAGCTTGGTGGGCCGGGTGGAAGCACTCCTGCTCCTCCTGGCCCACAAGCAGTGCTGTAAGGGCACTTACCTTTTTCTCGAAGCTGTCCTCAACTCCCTTGAGCTGCCGGGTTTCCCAAAGCCCAGGAAACCCGGCCGGCCAGGGTTAAACCTGTAAGACAGTTTAAATGTGAGGCTTCCAGCCTTATTATAATATTTAAATGTCCTAACCCCTCCTGGGAGCAGATTGGCTGCGCACGCCCTGTCCCGCCTCCAGGAGGTGAGCGGGTTGGGACAGGGTTTGAGATTTTTAATATTTTTACATCTCACCCGGCCCCAACCCATCCATTTATGGTGGTTAAAATTACCCTCCAGGTCTCTGAATATTGGGATGACATCAAGCGGGGTACTCACTTCTGATGGGAGCATAGTGCCCACCCACTCCCCCGCTCCACCATAGCTCCGGCAAGCTAATGACCAGAACTCCAGCATTTGAATACTGGGTTGGCATCCCGTGGGGTACTCGCATTAGTTGGCAGTGGGGTGGCGACCACCCATTGTAAAGAGCTGTCCCTCTGGTCAGACTAACAACCTGTCTGCATAAAAGGGATTTTTGTTATGGACACACACAACCAAGAGCATGATTTGGTGGAAGTGAAAGCAGTGGAAGAAATGGGTTGTTTCATGTGCCACTAGACACAGAAGAGAAAGAAGAACAGTCCTATTCAAGAGACAATTGGACTTGCTTATTATTAGTTAACTCTGCCTGCCCAGTGGCAATGGAGCGGGTGAGCAGTTAAAATGGAATGGCTCCATTCCCCATTGTATTTCTACCGATCTCCAATTTTAACTCTGCTAGATGAGGCACTCAGCGGACTCATATGGGAGGCTTGTGCAAAAATCCTAATCAACGTCAATAGGACCCCGACTGCATTTTAATTGTGGCCTGAGCAGGAAAGCCGCCGAGGCTGCCCAGCCAGACTGAAGCAGGGCAGCAGCGGGTAGGGAGGATAAAGAAGCCTTCTCGGTAAGTGAAAATTTTTCTTTGTGGGGCCAGAGGAGCACGAATGCTCTTCAGAGCCCCACAAGGAAAGTTACAGCATCCCCTGCCCCCGGACTCGCTCCTTTCCCTCCCGCAAGACCTTCCCAAAACCCCTCCCTGCCACTTGCCACAGCAAGCCAGCTGGTGGCCAAGGACCGCCTGATCTCCAAGGGCCGCCTGATCTCCACCTGCCGGCAGCTGCTCTGCATCCACTTTTCGTCCGGCGACATTTATATGAGGCTTTGGAGTTAAAATACCCCAGGCCTGAAACTTAAGCCAGTGAGTGCATTTCGTACCCACCACCCCACCACCACTCTCCCCCCCCTCCCCCCGCCCCCGCCACCTATCCAAAACCCGCTCGTGGTGAAAATCGACCCAATGATTTCAGGTTCTTTATAGTTTCATTCTTAACTTCAATGATTTGATAGCATTTTAACTGGATCCTGCCAATCCAATCTGGTAGCTATACCTTCAGGTAGCTTTCCCTTGCAATTAGGGTCTGTTTTGGTTTGCACTGTTTTAAGATCCAGCTGAAACACAAATACAAAGAGCACTCAATTCTCTAGTATAAGTGTATTTGCATAATTATTCACAACACTGGATGTAACCTCAGATCGATACCACAGATAGGAGAGGAGAATTATGTGTATGTCAAATTTAAAGGAATGGGGACAATTAAACAGAGTGTTGCAAGAAGGAGAACAAATATTCAGAAAGCTCTGGGCAGTCTTAAGACATCTTGGGGTAGAAATTAGGTCGCGCCCCATTTGGGGCGCAAATATCGTCCGGACGCAAATATTAGCGCCTGGCGCTAATTATCGGCACTGACGGGAAACTTCACTTTTACCGCCCCGGGAGGTGAGTGGAGCGCTAAAGCAGGCGCTGCACACCTCTCTTAAGGCGCAAAGGCCGAGCAGTGAGGCGCTAACTCGGAGCGCTGGCGAAGCTCATGTAATGTCAGTCAGCAATGGAACACACACACAATGGCACGGGCCAGTTCTTAAAGGGAATGGTTAATCTTGCTTTCCATCCACATCCTGTTCATTGCTGCCTTGAATCTCGGCCTGGAGAGACTTGCACATCAAATGTGCTGGAAAGAACAATGGAGAGCACCAGGCAAAGAGCTCAGAGTGCAGCTCCCACGGTCTCTGCTAAATCGATACAAGGAATGGCAAATCAAAATGAACCTGCAAAGTGCTGCTCAGTACCCAAAACTCCTTCACACAACGTTGAATCTCTCCAGAAGTCTCTCCCTCTCTCTCTCAGAATGCGTAGTTCAAAAATGCCACCAACAATAAAAGACAGGAAGAGGCCCCCTTTAAATAGCGCCCCCCCCAGCCCCACAGCGATTGATAGCGTTCCAGTCTTCTGGTCGTTGGAAGCGCCAGGCGGTAAGGCAGGGGGCGCCACTCAATTTCCGCTACGGGGCGCCCCAAGGGCGTTGCACCATGGAATGACGTCACAATCTGCGTGCGCAGGTGGTCGCAGCGGTAAGTTTTAGCGCCGCCGCACAATCTCAAGTTAAGTTCTCGAGCGGCGCAAACATCGCTGCGCCCGGGCGTTAGCGGCTTTGCGCCCCATTAGCGCCCTCTTAAGGCGCTAACGGGTGGCGCAACCAAGTGAATTTTTACCCCCTTAAGCTATGTGAAGCCTTTGCCAAGGCTGAAAGGGTAGGGGGAAAAGATACGGCAGGCCAAGTTAAAGGACAAGTCTCCTAGGTGCAGGCTTGAGTTTGCAGACAAATGGTGAAGCAACCTAACAGCTGGCCACCTCTTTGATGGCTGCTGAAGTCAAGCTGATAAAACATCAGGGGCTAGAAATTCATTATAGCCCAGGAACGGGAGGTATCATTAGAAAAGTTGGAGAATTAGCGCCAGGCGCTAATGCTTTAGACTGCATGCAAAATTCGTGCTCACTGCTCAAAGAAATGATTGAAGTCCTAATTCAAGTCTTTAAACCCAAGCTCATTGGCGTTACACTCAAAGGGTGGACCAATATCAGGTGCAGTCTAATCGCAAGTCATGATTGCCACAGGCATTTTTCATTACTTAAAGGGAAGGTTCATTGATGCTGCAGAATCTCATTCTCAGCATTGCTGGCTGTGCAGCTACCTCAGCAAGCAACAGCAGGTCAAGGAGAAGGAGCCGGAGGACTGAAGCAGCTGTACTCATGGCAGATCCACGCCCCAGGGAGAGAGCCCGCAGAGTCTGCGATCAAGCATTGGAGGCATTGGTGTTCGCTGTGGAGAGACAGAGGGCAGTGCTCTATCTGGCAAATGGCAGGAGGCCCTTGCCGCAAGTCTTCCACACCATGTGGAGGGAGGTAGCACAGCATGTCTCGGGCAGCACTGTGGTCCCCAGGACACACACACAGTGCAGGAAGAAATTTAATGACCTCATTCGGGTGGTCAGGGTGAGTGAATGCTTCAACAAATGCTACATACCACCATCTGAACCACAGTTTTCACAAAATGCCCAAAGCACCACACCCCAGCACTCACCCACCAACAGTCTCTACCTACCAACACTCACACCCACATCTCACACCTTGCGCACAATAATAGTTAATTAACTATGGCATACACATCACCCAAACACATTGGTCCACACTCACTCACACACTTTCCTTTCTCTTGCAGGCCAAGGTGGCTCACAACAGGAGGGAACAGGAGCGCACAGGCGGGGAACAAGCCGACAACCAACCACTGTCTGCGTTGGAGAATAGATTGCTGCAGATTATTGGGCACCAGGTGGTGGGTGCCATGGCCACCGGCGACATTGACCCCCTTGCGGACAACAACGGTATGTTCATCCCTACTCTTTCTTCTCACATCACACTTCCCCATCACCCTAAAACCGCTTCGCACTTTCTAGCTAATCATGCTGTAGGCATGCATTTCTCCCTTACTGCCCCCCTCCCCTCACCTTAACTCGACTCTTGGGCCTTTGTGCTTTCAGATAATGAGCAAGCACCTGAGCAATCTGTCCCTGAGGGCATCATAGAGAGCGAGGCCGGAGAAGAGGAGGAGGAAGAACACATCGCGTCACTGCATGTCTCACCCGCAGGCACCAGCTTAGATATTAGCACTAAGCATTCTTTAGAGGCTAGTATAGTAGCGGGATCTGCACAGGATGAGGCACCAGGAACGAGCGGGCTACAGTAAGGCCAGCAGGAAAGGGTAGCTCGGGGGCCAGCTCCCTGGAGGGCGAGTTTGCACGCGAGTTCTGCTGCACAGGGATGGGCAATCTGGCAGCTTCTATTGCAGCACAGGTGGAAGCTTGGTGGCATCCAATCTCAGACTGCTCTCATGCACATCACCCAATCGGAAGGCCGATTGAGTGGTTGCCTCCTTCCTCGCTCCTGTTCATCCTCCTTGTCGTCCTCCTCATCTTCCTCTTCCTCCTTGTCCTCCTCCTCCACCTCCTCTCACTCTTCCTCCTCCTGAGGTGGTCCCGCAATCCCTGGTGGCAAGGGCTGGGCCCTCATGATGACCAAGTTGTGGAGCATGCAGCAGACCACCACGAAATGGGACACCCGCTCAGCCAAGTACTGGAGGGCTCCTCCCGAGTGGTCAAGGCAGCATAAGAACATAAGAAACAGGAGCAGGAGTAGGCCAATCGGCCCCGCGAGCCTGCTCCGCCATTCAATAAAATCATGGCTGATCCAATCTTGGCCTCAACACCACTTTCCCGCTCTCTCCCCATAACCCTTGACTCCCTTGTAGTTCAAATGTCTGTCAATCTTCGCCTTGAATATATTCAATGACTCCGCCTCCACAGCTCTCTGGGGTAGAGAATTCCAAAGATTCACAACCCTCTGAGAGAAGAAATTCCTCCTCATCTCCGTCTTAAATGGGTGACCCCTTATTCTGAAACTATGCCCCCTAGTTCTAGATACCCCCACTAGGGGAAACATCCTCTCAGCATCCACCCTGTCAATTCCCCTCAGAATCTTATATGTTTCAATAAGATCACCTCTCATTCTTCTAAACTCCAATGAGTATCGGCCCGACCTGCTCAACCTTTCGTCATACGTCAACCCCTTCATCCCAGGAATCAACCTAGAAAACCTTCTCTGCACTGCCTCCAATGCAAGTATATCCTTCCTTAAATATGAAAACTGTGTGCAGTACTCCAGGTGCGGTCTCACCAGCGCCCTGTAAAGTTGCATCAAAACTTCCCTACTTTTATACTCCATACCCCTTGCAATAAAGGCCAACATTCCATTAGCCTTCCTAATTACTTGCTGTGCCTGCATGCTAACTTTTTGTACCGCATAATTTTGTAGTCTCACTCCATTTAAATAATAATTTGCTTTTTCATTCCTCCTTCCAAAGTGGATAACCTCACATTTTCCCACATTATACTCCATCTGCCAAATTTTTGCATACTCACTTAACCTATCGATAGCCCTTTGCAGACTCATTGACACAGAAATTCCGTTCCCTACGGGTGTGTACGCGCTGTGTACTCACCCGTAGGGCCAACGGAAATGTCGGATTTTGGCATGCACTGCGCATGCGCTGGAAACCGGCATTTCCGATCTGTCAAGAAAGCTCTTGACAGATCCTCCTGCTGCCCGGGAGCAGCGCCTCTGCGGGGGGAGAGTTCCATTTTTTGGAGACCCTCCGCCCGCAGAAAACACTTACAATTCTTGCGCCTGGTAAAAGCAGACGCAAGGCCTGCCTTTACCAGGTTAAGAGTTGAAGAAAGTAAAAAAAAAAAAATTTTTCCACTGATTTATCATTTTAAAATACTTTAAAGAAAGGTAAGTTTATTTTTCGCCCCATTAAAAACTTTAATTATTTTTTTCAAAAATTTAAATTTTTGTTTAAAATAGTTAATTTATGTAATTTATAGTCATTTAAAAAATGTGATTTTAAATTTTTTTTTTTGAAGTTTTACTTATGTTTTGGGGCTCATCTCTATTCATAGATTTGACAGGTCTTCCTGTCAAATCTATGAATGGAGATTCCCTGCTCTGATTGGCTCCCCATGGCCCACGTGATCCCAGGGACGCTGTAAACTACCTGCACCCCTGGGCTACGCGTGCCCTGCACACCGGCAGTTTGAAGAGGCACAGAAACAGAACTCTGCGCCTCCCGGGAGCCCTCCGGTCCAGGCGGAGATTTTTCCAAATCGCAGCCCTCCGCCCGTGGGGGGGCTGCGAACGGAATTTCTGGGCCTTTGTGTCCTCCTCACAACTTGCTAACCCACCTATCTTTGTATCATCAGCAAATTTGGCTACAGTACACTCGGTCCCTTCATCCAAGTCATTAATATAGATTATAAATAGTTGAGGCCCCAGCACTGATCCCTGTGGCACCCCACTAGTTACTGATTGCCAACCGGAAAATGACCCATTTATCCCAACTCTCTGTTTTCTGTTAGTTAGCCAATCCCCTATCCATGCCAATATATTACTCCCAACCCCGTGCGCTCTTATCTTGTACAGTTACCTTTTTATGTGGCACCTTATTGAATGCCTTCTGGAAATCCAAATACACTACATCTACTGGTTCCCCTTTATCCATCCTGTTTGTTACATCCTCAAAGAACTCTAGAAAATTTGTCAAACACGATTTCCCTTTCATAAAACCATGTTGACTCTGCTTGATTGTCTTATGATTTTCTAAATGTCCTGCTATTACCTCCTTAATAATGGATTCCAGCATTTTCCCAATGACAGATGTTAGGCTAACTGGCCTATAGTTTCCTGCTTTCTGTCTCCCTCCTTTCTTGAATAGGGGCGTTACATTTGCGGTTTTCCAATCCGCTGGGACCTCTCCAGAATCCAGGGAATTTTGGTAGATTACAACCAACACATCCACTATCTGGGCAGCCACTTCTTTTAAGACCCTAGGATGCAAGCCATCAGGTCCAGGGGACTTGTCGGCTTTTAGCCCCATTAGATTGCCTAGTACTTTTTCTCTAGTGATAGAGATTGTTTTAAGTTCCTCCCTCCCTATAGACCCTTGATTATCTATTATTATTGGGATGTTTTTAGTGCCTTCTACCATGAAGACCGATCCAAAATAATTGTTTAGAGTCTCTGCCATTTCTCTATTTCCCATCATTAATTCCCCAATCTCGTTCTCTAAGGGACCAATGTTTACTTTAGCTACTTTATATACCTGTAGAAGATCTTACTGCCTGTTTTTATATTATTTGCTAGTTTACTCTCATACTCTATCTTCTCCCTCTTTATAATTTTTTTAGTCATCCTTTGCTGGTTTCTAAAAATTTCCCAATCCTCTGGCCTACCACTAATCTTCACAACATTGTATGCCTTTTCTTTCAATTTGATACCATCCTTAACTTCCTTAGTTATCCACGGATGGTGCATCCTTCTCGTAGATACTTTCTTTCTCGCTGGAATGTACCTTTGCTGAGATTTATGAAATATCTCCTTAAATGTCTGCCACTGCTGATCTACCGTCTTACCCTTTAATCTATTTTCCCAGTCCACTTTATCCAACTCTGTCCTCATACCCTTGTAATTGCCTTTATTTAAGTTTAGGACACTAGTTTCAGACCCAAGTTTCTCAACCTCAAACTGAATTTGAAATTTTACCATGCTATGATTACTCTTTCCTAGAGGATCCTTTACTATGAGATAATTAATGAACCCTGTCTCATTACACATTACCAGATCTAAAATAGCCTGCTCCCTGGTTGGTTCCACAACGTATTGCGTTAAGAAACCATCCCGAATACGCTCTATGAACTCATCCTCAAGGCTACCCTTGCCAATTTGATTTCTCCAATCTATATGATGATTAAAATCGCCCATGAGTATTGCAGTACCTTTCTTACAAGCCCCCATTATTTCTTGATTTATACTCTGTCCTACAGTATAGCTACTGTTAGGGGGCCTATATACTACTCCCACCAGTGACTTCTTACCCTTACTATTTCTTATCTCCAGCCAAACTGATTCTACATCTTGAGCTTCTGAGCCAATATCATTCCTCACCACTGCACTGATCTCATCCTTTATTAACAGAGCTACCCCACCTCCTTTTCCTTTCTGCCTATCCTTCCGAAATATCAAATATCCCTGAATATTCAGTTCCCAGCCTTGGTCACCTTGCAACCATGTCTCTGTAATGGCTATCAGATCATACCCATTTATTTCTATTTGTGCCGTCAAATCATCTATCTTGTTACGAATGCTGTGTGCATTCAGATAAAGTGCAGCAGGCATGGCTCTCATTATATGAGTGCTGGCCAGGAGTGTTGGGGTTGTGGAGGGGAGTCATAAGCCAGGTCGAGAGCGGATAGCCCTTGTCTCCGACCAGCCAGCCACGAGCTTGACGTGGTGGCTGGAAAAGTGCTGGCGCACCGGTCTGGCACATGATGAAGGCATCGTGGCTGCTGCCAGGTTAGCGGGCATTCAGATTGAGGATTCGCTGTGTGTGGTCGCACACCAACTGCACATTAAGTGAGTGGGAGCCTTTGTGGTTACAGAAGATCTCAGGATTGTTATGCGGTGCCCACAAAGCAACATGGGGGCAGTAAATGACGCCCTGCACCATGGGGAATCCTGCTATCCTGGCAAAGCCACACGCACGCTGGTCTGCTTCTCTCTGGTGATGGGGAAGAAAATGTAATCCCTTCTCCTACTGTAGAGAGCCTCTGTGACCTCCCAGATGCAGCGATGGACGGTGAACTGCGAGATGTTAGCCATGTCTCCTGTTGCAGACTGGAAGGATCCGCTGGCGAAGAAATTGAGGGCGACGGTGACCTTGACTGCCACTGAGAGGGCCGTGATCGCCTTGAGCTGAGGCTGGAGGTCTGGTTGCAGGAGGTGGCAGAGTTCAGTGACCACCTCCTTGGTGAAGCAGAGCCTTCTAATAGAAACATAGAAAAATAGGAACTGGAGTAGGCCAATCGGCCCTTCGAACCTGCTCCACCATTCAATATGATCATGGCTGATCTTGTATCTCAATACCATATTCCCACTCTCTCCCCATACCCCTTGATGCCTTTTGTGTCTAGTAATCTATCTATCTCCTTCTTAAATATATTCAGTGACTTGGCATCCACAGCCTACTCCTCACTTAATTGGAGGTAGGAGAAGTGCTTTCAGAATACCCTCGGAGGCTAAGGTCTCCTGTTGGAGCCCTGATGGCCCTCCTCCTCCCTCTGGGTACATGTTCCAGTCTTTCTCACTGCCTCCGCATCGTCCACCATAGATCCTGGAGGGCGAGGTCGACTGCCAGTACAGCCCCCATTAATGTAACCAAGTGTAGCAGTTTGATTTTTTTAAGAATAAATGTAGCTACTTTTTAGTTGCCACAACACTGCTGATACTAAATAACCTTGAAATTATGGAATCAGACTGTTGGACTATGTGAAACTGACAAGAAAGCACTGAAACACCACTGACCTACAGCTGCGATTCATTCTTGATGATCCCTTTAAATAATGTCCCTGGAGCCGGCTTTTTGCTGCTTCACGCCAGCTCTCCCTGTCGCAGTTTACTCCAGGCGCTAAGGTAGGTAGCGACAATCAATTTCGCAGATCGGGTGCTCAGTGAGCGTTGCACACTCACTGACGTCACGATCTGCCTGGTGTTGAGATTCCCGGTGATAACTGTTAGCGGCGACACTGTGGGAGAGTGGTACTTGGCGTGCAGCATTGGATTCGCCTCGCCCCGGCAATAATGCTCTAGCGCCCCGTTAGCGTCATCTGCTGGCACTAACGGGAGGTGCTAAGGGACCGAATTTTTTCCCCAGATGCTTTCAAGCAGGATTTCTCCCTGTGCCACTCCAGAGCACCTTGGCATAGGTAAGTACTACACCATGCCCTGCAAGATGGTGTAGCCAAGTTTCAGGCCACAGTTTTGTTACTGTCTCTGCATGTGTACAAACTCTATTCCAGGTAGGTTTGTCAGGGCCTGCAAAAATGGCTGGCACCATCTTAGCAGGTGCTGCCAAACGTGCAATGTTAGCTCCTAATCATGATGCCATGCTTTCCTTCATGCAGTACTATGCTGTACACGACATGCTGTGCTGAGGGTGTTTTTTTAAATTAATTCATGGGATGTGGGCGTCGCTGGCAAGGTCGGCATTTATTGCCCATCCCTAATTACCATTGAGAAGGTGGTGGTGAGCAGCCTTCTTGAGCCGCTGTATTCCGTGTGGTGAAGGTACTCTCAGTGCTGTTAGGGAGAGATTTCCAGGAGTTTGACCCAGCGACGATGAAGGAACGGTGATATATTCCCAAGTCAGGATGGTGTGTGACTTGGAGGGGAACTTGGAGATGGTGGGGTTCCCATGCACCTGCTGCCCTTGTCCTTCTAGGTGCTAGAGGTCGCAGTTTTGGGAGGTTCTGTTGCAGAAGGCTTGGTGAGTTTCTGTAGTGTATCTTGTAGATGGTGCACACTGCAGCCACGGTGCGCCGGTGGTGGTGGATGGGGTGCCAATCAAGTGGGCTGCTTTGTTCTGGATGGTGTCGAGCTTCTTGAATGTTGTTGGGGCTTCACTCAACCAGGCAAGTGGGGAGTATTCCATCACACTCCTGACTTGTGTCTTGTAGATGGTGGAAAGGCTTTGGGGAGTCAGGAGATGAGTCACTCACCGCAGAATACCTTGCCTCTGACCTGCTCTTGTAGCCACAGTGTTTATGTGGCTGATCCAGTTAAGTTTCTGGTCAGCAGTGACTCTGCTGGATGTTGATGGTAGGGGATTCAATGATGGTAATGCCATTGAATGTCAAGTGGAGGTGGTTAGACTCTCTCTTGTTGGAGGTAGTCATTGCCTGGCACTTGTGTGGTGCGAATGGCTGCTTCAGAAGAGACTTCCAGCAGAATTGAATGTCAGGCATTCATAACTCCTAGTAATGCCACCAATGGTCTTTTGGTGCCGCATCCTTTAAGAAGAGGAGACCTCACCCACAAGCATGCTGATGTGAGGTATGCTACCTGTCTTTGCAGATGGAGGCTGATGGGTGGGCAGAGAGTACCTCTTGGGAAGTCTGTCTTGCCTGTCATCCCTCTTTACTGCTTTTTGCTAACACGTCAACTCAGATGATCCCTATTTGAAAAACCCTCCAGTGCCTTTAAAAGCAGCTCAGGACAATAAAGTAAACAAATAATGACAATTGCAAAAAGAAACAAGAAGGCACTTTAAAGGCCAGAAACACTTGGCTTTGAAATATGTGGGCCTTTTTTGTGCAACTCCACTAGAATTCTCCTTCCTGCCAGGTTTCCATGGGCATGCTGGGAACTTCGTGCCCAGCACACCTCTGGACTAGAAAATGGCTTGGTGCCCTCCTTCCTCCCCGTTCCATAGGATAAGAAAGCTGCTGCCTGCTTCAGATAGGAGTTCTCTGTGCTTGCCCTGCCCCTCCCAAAACAAAATTCAGCTCACCCATGAAACCAAGGCTAAGTGGGTGGGACCAAATTTGTCTGTTGTGGGCGCAAAGTGGACGTAAAAAGAGAAAAATCACACCCCCCTCCCCCTCCGCCCGCCATTGCAGTAATCTGTTGATAGGAATTTCTGTAGACTCATAGGGGGAGAAATTCAGTATCGCCCCATTTGGGGCGCAATTATCGGCCGGGTGCAAAGATTAGCGCCTGGCGCTAATTATCGCCACCGACTGCAAACTTGACTTTTATCGCCCCTGGAGGTGATTGCAGCGCTAAATCAGGCGCTTCACACCTGTCTTAAGGCGCAAAGGCCGAGGAGCGAGGTGCTACCTCAGAGCGCTGGTGAAGCTCATGTGATGTCAGTCAGCAATGGAACACACACACAATGGCATGGGCCAGTTCTTAAAGGGGATGGTTAATCTTGCTTTCCATCCACATCCTGCTCATTGCAGCCTTGAATCTCGGCCTGGAGAGGCCTGCACATCAAATCTGCTGGAAAGAACAATGGAGAGTACCAGGCAAAGAGCTCAGAGTGCAGCCCCCACAGTCTCTTCTAAATCGATACAAGGAATGGCAAATCAAAATGAACCTGCAAAGTGCTGCTCAGTACCCAAAACTCCTTCACACAATGTTGAATCTCTCCAGAAGTCTCTCCCTCTCTCTCTCAGAATGCGTAGTTCAAAAATGGCACCAACAATAAAAGGCAGGAAGCGGTCACCTTTAAATAGCGCTCCCCCTTTCCCTTCATGACTGCAGAACGCTCCCCTCAACCTGTCGTTGCTAGCGTCAGGCAGTAAGGCAGGGGGCGCCACTCAATATCCGCTCCGGGGCGATACCGGGGCATTGCGCACTCGACTGACGTCACGATCTGCCGGTGCAGGAGATCGTGGCGGTAGTGTTTAGTGCCACCGCAAAATGTCTAGTTAATTTTGCGAGTGGCGCAAACTTCGCCGCGCCTGGGCGCCAGATGCTTTGCGCCCCATTAGCGCCCTCTTAAGGCGCTAATGGGAGGCGCAACCAACTGAATTTTTCCCCCATACTTTGGTGTCAATCCTCCCGATTTGACATGAAATGAAGACACAGACGAGGATGCTGGCAGGTGAAGATCAGGTGACCCTTGGCCACCGGCCAGCTTGCAGGTAAGTGACAGGGAGGTGTTTTGGGAAGGTCTTGTGGGAGGGGAATCCGAGGGAAGGGGGGTGTCTGGGGCAGGGGAGGTCATAACTTTCCATGTGGGGCTCTGAGGAACATTCATGCTCCTCCTGGCCCCACAAAGGAATGTTTTCACTTACCTCTTTGTGTAAATGGTTTCAGTTCAGGGTGCTTATGCGAGGTTAGGCCTTCTTGCTTGCTCTGGTCTCCAGCCAGCCTTGTTGCAATAAGCACCTGTGAGTGGTTCGACCCACTCGCCCTTACAGTTCTAACACTGGACTTAGGTGCGAGAGCAGTAATGCAGAGAAAACTCAAATGGACCCGGTTGAATAGTACGAAATGGAAATCTTTATTGCATAACGTCCAAAATCATGAAGTACATGTCATAGGCACAAATTAATGACAGTACAAGTATACATACATTCATAAAACTTGGTCTAGGGTAATCAGGAACGCACGGCACATCGTAAAAAGGGGGGACACATTATATTTATCCTTAATAAGAACCACCCTCCCCTATCAATACCTACACTAATCTAGATTTGTAGGATAGAGGAAACATGCTCACCACTCGTGATAGTTCGGAGAATTTTAAACGAGGCACTCGGCTTGTTTTGCTGCAACACCTGACTGTCACGTGTTGGAAGTGGTCTCTGTACCTCACTTGTTTATCTTCACTGCTCCGGCAAGCAGGCTGGGCTTCCCGTTGTCATGAAGAACTCGACAGTGCTCGGACACGGTTGTAGAAGTCCAGAGAGACAATCAAAAGCTCACCAGTCAAGCGAGTCCATGATGCGGCAAGCGAATAAGAGTTCAGCAGTCCTCAGCCAGATAAGAGAATAATAAGCAAGAGTTCAGCCTGAGTCAAGAGTCGAATCAAGAGAATAAGCCCTTGATGGAAATAACAACAGAAAACGCTGGAAAAACTCAGCAGGCCAGGCAACATCCGTGGAGAGAGAAAGAGCCCTTGATGGACATTTGTTCACTATAGTTATAGTGCTGTGTTCCCTTATCTTCCGCTCAAATCTTGATGTTTGTCCTTTGTGTAATACTGGTGCACAAAACTCCCAGCATGGGGCGATTCTTTCTTTTGATGGGTTTCGGTAGCACCTTATACTGGCCAACTATCTGTTAATGTTTTCCCCATTGTCGAGCCGGCTAGGAGTCTCCCTGACTGGGTTTGGGGCCTTCTCGAATACTGATATGTGCATTGCTGTGTCTGGATGGGCCTTCGATTGCCCATTACAATGGTCCTTACTTGTGCATGGAAAATGATTCCAGCACTTATATCTTTGCTATTGTGTCGAATGCAGACAGGTTGCATCCTGTCTTTATCAGTGTTTGCTGCGTATTAACCAATCTTATACTGAAATGTTTATTCGAACGCCATCTTGTCTGCCCACTGTATTCTGGAAGCTTCTGCCATGATGCTCGGTGGCCATTTTACAGGCTTCTGTGTCCTGTTTAATCATGACAGCATTTCGTTGAAATAAAACTGATGAAACGAATCTGCTTTATCTCGTTATTTCGAATCGCGATAATTGCGAATTTTACATTTGTCCTCCCCACCAGCTAAAGTGACAAAAGTTTTCAATTACAATTTAATAAAATAAAGAAGCCTCAGAATTAGGCAATACTAGAGCATACAAAAATCAATCTTTAGTGCTAATAGCAATGTCCATTATTTGTTCTTATTTGATGAAGAATGAAGAAAACAATCAGTTTTGTTGCACAAAGTTTCTTAAAACACTCCTTTGTTTGCCTTTTCACTCACCTTTTGTTGATAACCACTTCTTCCTCAGTCCGGATTCAGAAATGGCCAACAAAATGACCAGAGCTTAAGTTCAAATTTTGCAAATACAGCCACAATAATTGCAACACAATGAAACAATCTACCAGGGACAATTGTTGACCTAGAGCAATGATGCACATGGCTCCAAATATTACACATCAATGCAATATTATGTAAAACACCATAATATGGATATTGAGCAGGAATCTTAGATTTCAAACAGTAGGAGCACCCGATTTGTTTGCTCAGCTGTATCCCAGAACACACAAGAGGGTAAATGTTACAGGGCGGGAAATCACCAATCTTATTTAATGGGAGAATAAATCGGAGAATTGGACACAGAGGTCAGCGCATCCAATTTTCAGCACCAAAAGTCAGGCACAGTGGCTCATTCCCTGATATAGCCTCCATTAAATGGGGCCCTCATGGGAGTCTTGCAAAGATTACCCTATACTCCCAGCTAACCTGGCTTGTTGGTTACCTGTTGCTATCAATAAAGTGATCAGTGATCTTTTTAAAACCTCTAACTGCTGCTTGTGGTATCAAAGGCATTAATTACAACACAGACCAAAGTTCTCTTTCCCACACAGAACATAGAATATCCTCAATAGTATACACTGTTAGATAGGTAGGAACCTGCTGCCATGTTGGATTTAAAGAGGGATGACCAGGTACATTTCATTGCTACACAATTGATCAATTATTGAAGTTTTATTAAGTGGAATCCTTTAAAACTTAGCTCTTTTTTGGGGGGCTTAAATGCTGACAGATCCCAAATGATAAATTACAGCTCTGTTTTGGCCCTAAAGAGGGCACAAGGGATATCAAAACGTTCTTTTAATAAACTGCACCCTTAAATTGTTCCAGTTTTTCCCGCGTGCCGTATGAGTTTGCAGTCATCGCTATAACATTATTGATGTTGTCTTCTTGTAGATGTGACCGAAAATAGCTTCTGGCTTAAGGCGAAGGAGGAGGAGTTTGAGAATACCGAGCTTTTCACCAGACTTGCGCACATTTTCTCTTCCCAGTCAAAGGGTAAGTGCCTTCTATCATCAATTGCTTTTACATGTGCCTGAGTTCTACATTCACTTAGTGGGCTCTAATTGATTGCTTCGCGCTATGCCTCTGACCTTTGCAATAAAATGGTAGAGCGTTTGGGGAATAGATTTGATGTGTAAATAAAGGAAGGGTGGTATAGTTAATGTGATTCCATAAAACATTAAGCAGCTCTGTCAAGTGCAAGGCTGCAATAAAAATCTAAAGCAGGGCCAATATGACTTCAGCGAAGTCTGACTCTGGAAGAATTTAAAATGCAGGCATGCTAATGGGGTTATTTGCACTAAGTGGGCACATTGGAAAAAGGATTCAATCACCCAGGCAAAACTAGCCAATCTTTCTGCTCAATTGAGATCAGATCATTGGGCATTCATAGGTCAGACATTTTTTTTTATTATTAGACAGCAATCTTTTAGGCTTATTTGAAACAATTCATCATTTGCCCTTTCTATTGGGGAAAATGCTATAAAACAGTAAATTTACTGCAGTGAGTTCATTTGGAGCCAGTTTCAAATGTTACGCTCACTTGCTGCTTCTGTACGTACCTCATGAATGTTATCCTCTTGTTTCTGCCAGTTAAAGGCAAGCATAGATTTTTTTTTTCAAGTGAGGTGCCTGTTAAACATATTTTTTTTCTCCAGCAATGACATTTAGTGTTATCATTTTAAATGGCTGAATGGAGTGGTTGAAGCAAATAGCAGTGATGCATTTAAGGGGAGGCTTGATATCTGAAAGAGAAGGATAAAGAGGGATAAAGGGGCAGGGTAGGCCGAGATAATTAGAGTGGGCAGAGGCTGGTGTGGAGTATAAACTCCAAAATAGATGATTTGGGCCGAATGACCTGTTTCTGTGCTTTAGAGCCTATGTAATTCTGTGTAATTATTTGTTTCATTTGTGGTTGACTGGAGTTGGTTAAATGGCCAGAACCGTTTTGGGCACTTCAGATTAGAAATAGTACATTTCAAGCTACTACTAGCATAATACAAAGTAAGGGTGAATGCTAGTGTTTGATTCAATTCTGACATTTCAGTCAGACCAATTCAAATGTGGACTCTGCCCTCCTTTCCTCCCACAAGTAACAGCATTTCCCAAACTCAGTGCCCCAATGAGACACTTTTTCTGCCCTCTTTGTTGCCACTCAAGCTAAGTGCCCTGCTAAGGATTGATTCCAGTCTTGTCACTGAATAATATGCAGGTCACGGTAGAATGGGACTGCCTGAGACCAGGGAGCAGGTTGTCCACATTGCATCTCGGTTGGGGAATTGGATGGGTTGTGTGCACGGATCTAAAGGGAAAAATATAAAGTAAGGAAGGAAAGGAAACGTAAAAGGGTTGCCTTAATAAATAAACACTATTTGTAAAATAAAGGCAGACAGTTCTTCCAATATAATCTTCTTTTATTCAAATATTAATTTTCCAGTAAGTGAAATTGAAGCTTGTTGCTGATGATAATTCCATCAGAAATTTCTCAAAGTGAATTAGCGGGGAATTTTAACCGCAAAAAACGGATGGGTTGGGGTCAGTTGGGAGGTTAAAGTGTTAAATAACTGAATCCTGACACCAATCCACCTCCAACTCGCACATTTCCGGTTTTAATGAAGGCAGGACGGTAGGGGAGGGGAGGGGGGAGGGCGTGGGCAGCCAACCCACTCCCAGGAGGCGGCTTGTCCATTTAAATATTATAATCAGATCGGCGTGTCTCAGCTTTAAGCATGATTTCAAATTTAACTCTGGCTGGTCGGGTTCCTCAAACTTCTCTGAACCCGCCAGCTAAACTAAGGCGAGGACTGCTGGATCCAGGAGGTAAGTGCCTTTCCAGCGTCCAACCTCAACCGCCCCCCCGCCACCCCCATGATCGGAGAGCCTCCCCAAGGCCTCCGATCCTCCCATGTGGCATCCGATCCCCCCCCGAGGCCTCCGATCCCCCCTCTGATGCCTCCGATTCCCCTCCCCGAGGTCTCCGATTCCCCCCGCCGAGGCCTCCGATCACCCTCCCCGAGGTCACCGATGCCCCGCCCCCCCAAGGTCTCCGAACCCCCCCCCCCCCCCGAGGCCTCCGATCCCCCTCCCCGAGGCCTCCGATCCCCTCCCCCCGAGGCCTCCGATCCCTCCCCCCGAGGCCTCCGATCCCCCCCCGAGGCCTCCGATCCCCTCCCCCCCGAGGCCTCCGATCCCCTCCCCCCGAGGCCTCCGATCCCCCCCCGAGGCCTCCGATCCCCCTCCCCGAGGTCACCGATCCCCTCCCCCCGAGGACTCCGATCCCCCCCCCGAGGACTCCGATCCCCCACCCGAGGCCTCCGATCCCCCTCCTCGAGGTCACCGATCCCCTCCCCCCCCGAGGCCTCCGATCCCCCCCCGAGGCCTCCGATCCCCCTCCCCGAGGTCACCGATCCCCTCCCCCCGAGGCCTCCGATCCCCCTCCTCGAGGTCACCGATCCCCTCCCCCCCCCGAGGCCTCCGATCCCCCTCTCCGAGGTCACCGATCCCCCCCCCCCGAGGACTCCGATCCCCCCCCCGAGGTCACCGATCCCCTCCCCCCCCGAGGACTCCGATCCCCCCCCCCGAGGCCTCCGATCCCCCCCCCCCGAGGACTCCGATCCCCCCCCCGAGGACTCCGATCCCCCCCCCGAGGACTCCGATCCCCCCCCCGAGGCCTCCGATCCCCCCCCCCCCCCGCCGAGGCCTCCAGCCCCCCCTATCGCAGGCCTCTGATCGCCTCCCAAGGCCTCTGATTCCCCCCCATGAGGCCACCGATCCCCCCAAGGCCTGTCATCCCCCCCATGAGGCCTCCGATTCCCCCCCCGAGGCCTCCGACCCCCCCCCCATGAGGCCACCGATCCCCCCGAGGCCTGTCATCCCCCCCATGAGGCCTCCGATTCCCCCCCCGAGGCCTCGACCCCCCCCCATGAGGCCACCGATCCCCCCGAGGCCTGTCACCCCCCCCCCATGAGGCCTCCGACCCCCCCCCCCCCATGAGGACTCCGATCCCCACACGAGGCCTCAGATATCCCTCACATGGCCTCCGATCGCCTTCCTGGGCTCCCCCCTCCAGCCCCAATGTCCTCTGATCCTTCCACTCCCCTGATGTTCCGGCCCCGATCCTACCCACCCCTCCACCTGCCTCCCCCCCAGCGATTCTCCAGCCACGATCACTCTCCCCCACCCCTGATGCTCTGGCCCCGATCCTTCCACACACCCTCCTCCTTTTTCCATTTTAGATATGCAAATTCCTCAATTTCGGACTAATTTCCAAATTCATCCCTTACAATAATTTTGTTCTGATGGTCCCTAATACATGTAGAGGTATCCCATCGCCTTGGCTGCTTTCATTCTGACATCTTGCACGTGATCTGACAGCAAGGCAATAATCTCGTCACAAATCTGACCTGCAGACAGTGATCTGTAATAATCCGATGGTGCATTGTACATGAAAAAACCTAGGAATGTTACTGCGTTTCCTCTGACCTCAGGTAGCACATTCCTGAAGAAGGCGGCACAGCTCCTTATGTACAAGGTGATCTGGTTGGACAAGTCTTTGACAATGTGCCTGGAGATGTTGCTTAAATATTTTTCATACTCCAGGGTGATCTCCTGCAATGAAAGTTCTTGAAACATCTGACATATGTTTTCTGACTCCATTATTGGACCACAGAAATTCAGCATTGATTTGCAGGCTTTAATGACCTCATCACTCTTATCGTTCAGATGCAGCAGCAAGCTGATTAAGGTGGACTTGATGTGCTTCATAAGTGGAGGGTTCATTTCTACAGTCCCAAATCTGATTAGCTTCCCAAGTATGTTAAATGCTGGAGCTCTCACTTTCTCATGTTGATTTTTAAAGTAAGGCTGAACTGCAAGTGTTACATCGGCAAGAATGAGATTTATATCATTCTTCTGCAGCTGAGCTAAAACTTTGGAAATGCTCGACATTGCCTCAACGGCAATGAGATTCTTGGGTTTAGACTTCTCGTCAATCATAGATATCACTGTAGACAACAGTTTAATGCAATAGTTGTCTATCTGTTGAGAAGCTCCGATTGCAGCATTTCCCAAACCTTGTAGAGCGAGCCATTGGACAATAGGGGACTCATCACTCAAGCATTGAAACAAACCCTCCAGAAGGGTATCCATCAGGAACAAGTCCGACACCACTAAATGATTTAAAGCTTCCCAAAGAAGGTAGTTATTGTGATTCTCAGACCCGTGCCTATGTTGACAAGGAAGGGAGTGAGTTGCTCCACAATGCTGATCAGATGAGGGGCAGCACACACGGTCAATGTGCTTGACAGCAGTGTAAACCCCTCATGGTGCTTTCTTGGACTCACGATGAGATCCCAACCTCCCATTTCGCTCATGATGGTAACATCCCCCTTTCCCTGTGTCAGGACAGCTTGAAGTATCTCAGCTGAGTAATGGCATGCATCAGCGTCATTGTCCGGAATTTCCCCCCCGAAAAAAGGGTGGGTTTGGAGCATGGGGGCAGTTAAAGTGTTAAAAATGGGATTCCCGACCTGATCCCATCTCCAACCCGCCCACTTCCGGTTTTGCCGGAGGTGAGACGGGGGCGGGCAACCCACCCACTCCCAGAGGGAATTACCTCAATTTAAATATTGTAATGAGGCTGGAAGCCATTTTTCTCTGTCCATTTTGTGTTTAACTGCCTGTGGACGGGTTTCACGAATTGTTAAACAGAGGTGGGGATTATTGCATCCAGGAGGTAAGTGGCTTTATACCTACCCCCTGGATCTAGGGTCCCAACCTAACCTAACCTCCGCGATTAGAGACCCCCACCATGAGGCCTCTGATCAGCCCACCCCAGGCCTCCCCCCACCACAACCCTCAGCCTCCCCCCTGAACGATGATGATGAGGCCGGCCACGATCCTCCAGTGACCGGCGCCGATCCTCTCTCCACCCTGCTCATCCCCGGCTGACATCCACCCCCCCGCGATCCTTGGCCAACCCTCCACCCCCATGATCCCTGGACGACCACCCACTCCCATCCCCGACCCCTGCCGATCCTCTCCCCACCTTAATCCCCGACCTCTGCTGATCTTCTCCGCCACCGATCCCGGACCCCTGCCGATTCCGCCCCCCCCCCCCACCCTGATCCCCAACCCCTGCAAATCCTCTCCCCACCCCCAAACCCCAACCCTAGCCGACCCCTCCCTCTCGATCCCCGACTGATTGCCGATCCCCCTCCTGCCCCCCCCGATCCCCAGAAAGTTTTCCCATCCTTTGGAATTCACAGAAAGTTAGTAGGAAACTTTACACTTTTCTGCGTTAAATTTCATCATATATGTGTCCACCCATTCCACCAGCCTGTCTATGTCCTCTTGAAGTTTATCACTATCCACCTCACTGTTCACATCAAGGCAGCATTTGACCGAGTGTGGCATCAAGAAGCTCTAGTAAAATTGAAGTCAATGCGAATCAGGGAGAAAACTTTCCACTGTCTGGAGTCATACCTAGCAAAAGAAGATGTTTGTAGTTGTTCGAGGAAAATCATCTAAGATGCGGGACATCACTGCTTGAGTTCCTCAGGGCAGTGTCCTCGGCCCAACCATCTTCAGCTGCTTCATGAATGATCTTCCCTCCATCATAAGCTCAGAAATGGGGATGCTCGCTGATGATTGCAGTGTTCAGTGCCATTCACAACTCCTCAGATAATGAAACAGTCAATGCCTGCATGCAACAAGACCTGGACAGCATTCAGGCTTGGGCTGATAAGTGGCAGGTAACATTCGCGCCACACAAGTGCCAGGCAATGACTATCTCCAACAAGCGAGAGTCTAACCATTACCCCTTGACATTCAATGGCATTACCATCGCTGAATCCCCCACCATCAACATCCTGGGGGGTCACCATTGAACAGAAACTTAACTGGACTAGCCATATAAATACTGTGGCTACAAGAGCAGGCCCGAGGCTAGGTATTCTGTGGCAAGTGACTCATCTCCTGACTCCCCAAAGCCTTTCCACCATCTACAAGGCACAAGTCAGGAGTGTGATGGAATATTCTCCACTTGCCTGGATGAGTGCAGCTCCAAAAACACTCAAGAAGCTCGACACCATCCAGGACAAAGCAGCCCGCTTGATTGGCACCCCAGCCACCACCTTAAACATTCACTTCCTCCACCACCGGCGTACCGTGGCTGCAGTGTGTACCATCTACAAGATGCACTGCAGCAACTCGCCAAGGTTTCTTCATCAGCACCTCCCAAACTCGCGACCTCTACCACCTAGAACGACAAGGGCAGCAGACGCATGGGAACACCACCACCTCCAAGTTCCCCTCCAAGTCACACACCATCCTGACTTAGAAGTTTATCGCTGCTCCTTCATTGTCGCTGGGTCAAAATCCTGGAACTCCCTACCTAACAGCACTGTGGGAGTACCTTCACCTACACGGACTGCAGTGGTTCAAGAAGGCGGCTCACCACCACCTTCTTAAGGGCAACTAGGGATGGGCAATAAATGCTGGCCTTGCCAGCGACGCCCACATCCCATGAATGAATAAAAAAATCGGTTGAGTCGTGCATTTATGGGTTGATTATTAAACTGCTTTAAAAATTATTTTCGGAAAGCTAATGATAAATAATATAGATTTAAGGGAAGATTCTATGAATTTGTGTTCCTGACAGGGTGAATTGACAGTCCATGCCCCAGATTCCCATGATGAGCTCCCAATGGGTGAAGCTGAGCAACGGGAGTCTGAGGTCGTAATGTCTCCCTTATCCAACATCATTACAGGGGTTCAGGTCCAATAATTAATTGCAGTCAGGTTTATCAGTTATACCAGGGTGTCATTTCTTTCTCGGGGTGACTATTGACAACGCGGCCGACCTGCATCATCGGTGATGTCACAATGACCATCGGTGACATCACAATGACCAGGGATCAAACCTGGGGTTGTCCTATTCCTGGATGGCTCAGGGTCTCACTGGACAGATGCACTGACTCATGGACGGAGCTGCTATCAATATCATTTTTTATTCATCTTGATTTCAAAATAAAATTCGGTGTATTTGTTCAGAACAGTGGATCTCACATCAGACTAATGGGATTGAGAGTGAATTAACAGGGGGTTGTGACACCATCAGAAATGGCTGCAACACCATCAGAATGTACCAATAATCTAAGGAGGACCCCCAGGGCCAGCAAAGCAATGTTTTCTCAGCTGTGGCGTAATTTTTGCAACTGTGGTTGAGTTAGAATCAAATCAGGAGCACAGGGTAAATGGAGTTGAGGTACAGATCAGCCAGGATTTAATTGAATGGTGGAACAGGCTGGAGGGGCTGAATGACCTCCTCCTGTTCTTATGTCCAGTGGCTGTAAAGGCCCTATCGGTCTATCTATACTGGAGCCTATAAATTACTGTTGCCATTTATCTGGCATTCTTCTGTCTGCTATTTTAGTGGAATCATTAAAGATATACTTGTTACTGCCAGCTTTAAATCAACAGCCAGAGGAATGTGTTAACCTTTCGTCTGTTGATATCACCGACTGTCATTTCCAGGTACCCCCTCTCCAGTCAAAGATCTATCCATCTCCCTCTTGAACCTGCCAACACTCTCCACCTCCAGTGTCTCATTGGGCAGTTTGTTCTGCACGTTCCCTACCCTCAGGGTAAGGTCATTGAATCTAAATTGTCTGTTTACCCATTCTTCTGATCTTGAGCCTTCTGGTTGCAGTGTTTGTGATTCTCTCAATCAATGTTTTAAGTCTCAGTTTATCTCTAACCCTTTGATAAAGTCCCCCAACCTACCTTTACTCGAGTGTAATCATTTTCAGCTTCCTGAACCTTTCCTTGTAGCCCAAGTGCCTAACAAAGAAAGAGCTTAAATTTTACTTTGCACTTTTCACGTCCTCTGGACATCCTAAAACTCTTCACCATCAATGAATTACTTTTGAAGTACAGTCACTGTTTTTGTAGGCCAACACAGTATTCAATTTGCACACAGCAAGGTCCTAGAAATAGTGAACGAGATGAATGACCTGTTTAGGCTGAGGGATGAATTTTGGCTAGGATACCAGGAGAACTCTCAGACATGCCAACTCTCATGAGGTTATCGTGAAAGACACGATTTAGAAGTAAAATTAAGCCTCACTCGTGATCTCGCGATAGAACTGTCAAATCACGCAATTTTTATTCTCCCCTCACAAAGCTGGTCGCGCTCACCTTCGAATGTCAGTGATCGGTCAGTGATGGCCGAATGCGCTTCCTGTCCGAGAGCAAAGGCCGGGGAATGCGCTTCCTGTCCGGGAGCAAAGGTCAGGGAAGCACCAGATGATCTGTCCACGGAGGAGGATAGTGGTGAGTCCCAGGCTCCGGGAGCCACTGCTCATACTGAGCTCGTGTGCACTTCTTTTTTCCTCCCTCTCTCTCCTCGAGGGAGCCAGGGCACAGAGACAGTTGAACTGCTGCGAATTCTCGAAAGTGGAGCGAATGGGTGAAAGAAGCATGGTTCCCGACTCAACGCAAATAAACTACACACAAGCTCATTCGCATGTGCCCGAGTGTCAATCAGAGCCACTACCATAGCAACCCTACAAAAAAAAACCTACCTGCGTGCGTGCGTGCAACCAGCAACCACTTTGCAGCACAACCAACTCCAAATTAAGTTTGCACTGGCTTCAACCAATTTGTAATTTTATTTTCTTTCTTTGAAATGACAGCGAAGCCACTCCCAACCTGGACTAAATCGGAGCTTGAGCGGCCGCAATGGGGCACAAGAAATGGTGCAGCCTGGCCGAGCCCGAAGCCCCATCCTCTCAGCCTGGCCGAGTCCGAAGCCCCATCCTCTCAGCCTGGCCGAGTCCAAAGCCCCATCCTCTCAGCCTGGCCGAGTCCGAAGCCCCATCCTCTCAACCTAGCCGAGTCCGAAGCCCCATCCTCTCAGCCTGGCCGAGTCCAAAGCCCCATCCTCTCAGCCTGGCCGAGTCCAAAGCCCCATCCTCTCAGCCTGGCCGAGTGCTTGTGTGCGATTTGCCAGGAGCTGCTGCTGGTGGAGCCGGTGACTTGCTGTGCGGACACTTGCTGTGCCGGGGCTACTTCCAGCAGATGGTGGAAATCAGCAACCCTGAACTGCTGCCCGCTCTGCTGCCACCGCCTGTCCAACTGGGCGTGGGCACAGGCCCGAGTCGGTAGCCTGGTCAACACAGGGCTGCGGTCGAACTTCTAGAAGATTGCAGAGATCACAGTCCAGCCCCTCAGAACTAGATGACAAGCAAACAATGCTCACAGATTCTTCACCTACAACAATCAATAATTAATGAATATAGATTACCCATTCACAATTATCAAAGAAATCATAAGTGAACCAGATTGGATTTACTAGGAACAAAACCACTTGTGTATTATTTATATTTTTTTCAAAGTTTCTGCATTTTAGATACATTTTCAATTAAATCAAACAAAGGTTGAACAAACCACGTGTAAGAGCATAAGCATAACTACTAATTTACTGAAAATGAAAAACACTGGTTGCCCCCGTGTTATCAACGAAAAAAACCAAATTTACACGTGCCCGCCTTTTTTAAGGGGCACAACTACAGTAATAAAGAAACGTAAATGTTTAAATAAGCCACTAATGAGGTTTATAAATTAACTGTCAATCTATATTGGTTTATGTTTGAAAAAAATTGCAACTCATGAATTTCATACCAAATCTCTTTATTTTTAAAATTTTGACTCCTAATTTATGAGATGGTGGGGTTGGCATTACTGAACTCTCTATCTTCGAATAGTGCTGTGGGATCTTTTACAGCCACCTGAGAGGGCAGACATTTTGGTCCAGCATTTCATCTGAAAGACAGCACCTCCGACAGTGCAGAGCTCCCTCTGTATTGCACTGGAGTGTCGACCTAGATTATGTACTCAAGTGTGACTTGAACCTATGACCTTCATGACTTCGAGACATGAGTGCTACCAACTGAGCCAAGGCTGACACTACCAGGGCCTACTGTGATTGGGGTGTTCCCAAGACAGCTTTGAATATTATGGAGAGTTGGGCCTTGATGGTGCTTTCCGATTGGCAGTCTCAGCTTCCTTTGAGAAGAGGAGCTTCTGCCTCCACTAACATGTGTTCTGTTTGCTGTAGTTGTAGAGATTTTATTTAAATAGAATCTGTTTGTGAAGTAAATAGACTTTGCTGTAAAATAGACTGCTGAAAAAATAACGGCCGCCTCGCTTCTACCCACTTCCAGTGGGTCCCACGGCGGCAGATCATGATGTCAATGAGCGTGCAAGGCTGATTTGGACATCGCGCTCCATTTAGCGCTCTCTCCTATTCACGACAGTTGACCAGGCGTTCAACAGCAGAAAGGACCCCCCAGCAGTGCTATTTAAAGGGATCATCAATAACTTGCAGCTGACTTGCTTTTACAGTTCTACTGGCTCTGTCTAAATTTGTGCACTTGTTTGGAGCTTTCTAAAGTTATTTAAAGCTGCTGAGGTGACCGGGAGAGTTGCTGCAAGTGGAGAACACCTTGCTTCTCATTTAAAGGGTTCTGCTCACACCACTTGCTCCCAGTCATTGGGGCTCTCCTTGTCGTCCCCCTTGCACTTGAGTATGATAGGGAGATGGAGCGGTGGCAGCGAAGAGAGGTCAAGATGCTTTCAGGGAGACGAGGAGGAGGAGTGGTAGGAGGGCACTCAGCAGGAGGCCTTTCCCACCTAGGGTCTTCTGAGAGCACTTCTCCTACCTTCCTACCTGCACTTAAGCCTGGCGCACTGTATTAGGAGGCTCCGCTTCACCAAGGAGGTGGTCACAGAACTCTGCTACCTCCTGCAACCAGACCTGCAGCCTCAGAGCAGGGCAATGACAGCTCTGCCAATGGCCCTCAAGGTCACCATGGCCTTCACTATTTTCGCAACCACATGGTGCCGGAGAACTGGAGGACTGCTAACGTTGTACCATTGTTTAAAAAGGGAGAAAGGGATAGATCGAGTAATTACAAGCCAGTCAGCCTAACCTCGGTGGTGGGCAAATTATTGGAAAAAATTCTGAGGGACAGTATTAATCATCATTTAGAAAGGCACAGATTAATCAAGGACAGTCAGCATGGATTTGTTAATGGAAGATCGTGTCTGACTAACTTGATTGAATTTTTTGAGGAGGTGGTAAGGAGGGTCGATGAGGGTAGTGCATTTGATGTAGTCTACATGGATTTTAGCAAGGCTTTAGACAAAGTCGCACATGGCAGACTAGTCAGAAAAGTAAAACCCCATGGGATCCAAGGGAAAGTGGTAACTTGGATCCAAATTTGGCTCAGTGGCAGGAAGCAAAGGGTATTGGTCAATGGGTGTTTTTGTGACTGGAAGGCTGTTTCCAGTGGGGTTCTGCAGGGCTCAGTACTAGGTCCCTTGCTTTTGTGGTATATATCAATGATTTAGACTTCAATGTAGGGGGCATGATTAAGAAGTTTGCAGATGATACAAAAATTGGCCGTGCAGTTGATAGTGAAAAAGAAAGCTGTAGACTGCAGGAAGATATCAATGGACTGGTCAGGTGGGCAGAAAAGTGGCAAATGAAATTCAGTCCAGAGAAGTAAAAAGCATTTGGGGAGGGCTAACAAGGCAAGGGAATATACAATAAATGGTAGGATACTTAGAAGTATCGAGGAACAGAGGGACCTTGGAGTGCACATCCACAGATCCCTGAAGGTAGCAGGACAGGTAGATAAGGTGGTAAAGAATACATACGCGATACTTTCCTTTATTAACCGAGGCATAGAATAAAAGAGCAGGGAGGTTATGCTTGAACTGTATAAAACACTAGTTAGGCCCCAGCTAGAGTACTGTGTACAGTTCTGGTCACCACATTACAGGAAAGATGTGATTTCACTGGAGAGGGTTAGAGGAGATTTACAAGGATGTTGCCAGGACTGGAGAATTTTAGCTATGAGGAAAGATTGGATAGGCTGGGGTTATTTTCTTTGGAACAGAGGAGGCTGAGGGGAGACCTAATTGAGGTGTATAAAATTATGAGGGGCCTAGATAGAGTGGATAGGAAGGAGCTATTTCCCTTAGCAGAGAGGTCAATAACCAGGGGACATAGATTTAAAATAATTGGTAGAAGGATTAGAGGGGAGTTGAGGAGAAATGTTTTCACCCAGCGGGTGGTGGGGGTCTAGAACTCACTGCCTGAAAGGGTGGTAGAGGCAGAAACCCTCATCACATTTAAAAAGTACTTGGATATGCACCTGAAGTGCCGTAACCTACAGGGCTACGGACCAAGAGCTGGGAAGTGGGATTAGGTGGGATAGCTCTTTTTCGGCTGGCACAGACATGATGGGCCGAATGGCCTCCTTCTGTGCCATATATTTCTATGATCTAATATGAAAAGAACTGTATAAGACCTTCAATGCAAGTTCTCAAGGACTTAAGAATGTAGGAATGTGTAGGACTGGAAGAGGCCATTGTAGTCAATCTGACCTGTGCCAGATTATGAAAAATATTACACAATCCCCTTTCTTATACTACTTAATCTTTTTAGTAAAAAGATTTCAAGTTCCTTCTTAAATTTGCTAATACTTTATATCTTCATTGTCTCCCTAGGCAGTCTGTTCCATATATTCATCAACCTTGTGTAAATTCATTAAACCTAAATTTCACCTTGCCTCTTCTGTGGCCTCTTATAGAATCATAGAAACATACAGCACAGAAGGAGGCCATTCGGCCCATCATGCCTGTGCCGGCTCTTTGAAAGAGCTATCCAATTAGCCCCACTCCCCTGCTCTTTCCCCATAGCCCTGCAAATTGTTTAACCTTCGAGTATTTATCTAATTCCCTTTTCAAAATTACGACTGAACATGCTTCCACCACCCTGTTGTTGGGTAGGTGATATCAAACATACTATTGGGATCAATGGGAGTGAAATTGGTGTTCGGCGGTAGCGAATCGGCTGCCCATTCAACCTCCCCAAAGATTTCAATGGAAAAGAAAATCAGGCGGGTGTAAAAACAGGCTGCTGATTCATTATTGCCTGTTTTGCACTACCGCTGTACATCAATTTCACCCCCCAATTTATCATTGAATCTTGAATGCCTCAATAACATCTCCACTGAGCGTTCTTTTCTCCAGTGGAAAAGATCCCCAGTTTTAGTAGTGTCTCCTTTTGTTCAGGTGCTTAATCCCATGTATGAATTTCGTTCTGGGTCACTGTACCCACACCAGTGACTGAATGTCCCACTTTAGTACAATTAGCAGAGGTGTACACATTGCTCCAAGTAGCTGTAGGGAAATAGACTTTTGGGTAAAGGCACCATCTGGTGTAGTACTCAGGCGTAAAGACCAGACCCAAGAAATGGTCTGTGTTGAGTTAGCTTATCTCAGCTAGCACAGCTGTAGGGGTGCTATAATCTCACTCAGGGTCTGAGCTACCGAGGGAAAAAAATGGCCAGCTTTCCTACTCCTGGTCGCTATCATTGAGTCCTGCTGGAAAATGATGGACATCAGTTAATAATAGGATTAGGCTCAACTGTGATGCCCTAATGGTGGAATAGCTTGCTGACACCTAGGGCTCGATTTTGCCAGGCCCAAGGAGGCGGGATTGGAGGCGTGTGAGGTGTTAAAATCGCAAAAGAAAGGCGGGGGGCTCCGATCCCGCCTCCAGCCCACCTCCAAGCAATTTTCCCAGAATCGGGGCTTCAGACCCAGTTTCCATCCTGCCTCCATTTCCATCCTGCAAGAGGCGGGATAGGCCCAGAAGGCCCTTAACAACCAGTTAAGTGCCTCGAGAATCCCATTTTGAGAGGCCTTTCTGATTTTAACACTTTTCCCCCATGCTGCATGTCTCCTCTGGAACACGCCAGTTAATCCTGGCGGCTTCACAAGTGGATTGCTTACTAACAGCTGCAGCTCCACCATTAAAAAGGAGTTTTCACCAATGATCATTTGCAGGTGGCAGAACTTTGTTGGCTCAGGTCTGGGGGAAATTTTAGCAGGCCTACTCATTGTTGTGGAAGTTTGGAGCCTGAGACCCATCTCCAGTGTGACCTCCTGGGAAACCGCTCTCCCCACCTTGACTGAGCGCTTCCTCAACTGAGTTATATATCAGAAGAATGGGAACCATTTATTTCCTTTCCTCCTGGACATCAGATTCGGACGAAGACCAGCCACGGCAGCAGCAGAACCCTGAACAACAGCAGCACCAACAGCAGGAGCAGCAACAGGAGCGCAAACCTGCTACTCACCCACCTGAAGCTGCACAGGCAAGAAGGCGCCAGCGCATGGAAGCACGTCGCCACAGGAGATACCCCCAAAACAGGGTTTGCAGACAGAGGATGAGCTACCTCAACATGACTGAGCAGCAGTGCCAAAGGAAGCTCAGACTTTCGCGAGAGGTAGTGGGTGACATCTGCACAATGCTGCAGCAAGACCTGGAGCCCAGAGAGCGGGTGGACATCCCTTACCAGTGGCCGTCAAAGTCACCACCGCACTCAACTTTTTTGCTTCAGGCTCATTCCAGGGATCAGCAGCAGACATCAGCGGCGTCTCCCAGGCGGCCGCACACACTTGTATCACGCAGGTAACCGATGCCCTCTTTGCCATCGTGCACAATTACATCAACTTCTCCAAGGATCAAGCAAGTGTAAGCGCGCGTGCGGTTGGATTCGCTAATCTGGCAGGCTTTCCAAGGGTGCAGGGCGTCGTTGACTGCACAGATGTGGCCCTTAACGCACCCCATCACAGTCCTGGTCAACTGCAAGGGCTTCCACTCCCTCAACATGCAGCTGGTCTGTGACCACAAGAAGGAAATTTTGCATGTTTGCGCCCAGTTGCAATGACTCCTTCATCCTGCGCCAGTCTAGTGTGCCTCCGTTCTTCAGTCCGCCAGACCAACTTTTTGGATGGCTACTTGGAGACAAGGGCTATTCCCTGAAGATGTGGCTAATGACGCCGTTGAGGAGCCAATCCAATGAAGCTGAGGAGCACTACAACTCCAGCAACATTTCTACCAGATCCATAATCGAGCAAACCATCAGCTTGCTGACGATGCACTTCAGATGCCTGGATAGATCAGGTGGAGCCCTGCAGTACTCAGCAGCCAGGGTCTCCAGAATCATCATGATCTGCTGTGCACTTCACAACATGGCACAGCATCGTGGCTTGCAGATACCTGAGGAACAAGTGGCTCATCGCATAGCCTCCTCAGATGAGGAGGAGGAGGGGGAAGAGGAGAAGAGCAACAACGAACAGCTTGCAGAGGCGCATCAACCAGTGGCAGCAGCACGCGAGTGCATTGCTGCCCGGGATGCAGGGATGCACTCATGTTGGCCAGATTTGCTTAGCCAAGCCAATCAAACACTTTTGCCTCACACCTTCTTACCAGAGCATCGACAATGGCCAAGAACCTGCGGATTCCTATCACTCTGACCACCATACTGACAATTGCAAGTTGCCCATAACCCTCAATGTGGAAGTCCCATTTGCAAAATGACACAGGCCACAACTTCAAAAGTTTGCCATCAGAATGTATTTATCACAACAAGCAACTGATGGCATTTCAAAAATAAACACAACATAACACCCAAGTGACTACCCGTGTGACTACTTGTGCATTATCTTCCTCTTACGTGTGCTCCTACGTGGTGCTTCCCCTGTGGCTTCAGCAGATGTGGAGGCCCTTGCTCTCTTTCTTGCTGCTCCTGCTTCGACACCTTTGGCAGGCATACTCTGGGGTTGCGAGCCTGTGAGGGCTCGGCAACAGTCTGCTGTTCCTGCGGCTGTGCAGGGGCTGAGACGCCCATCTCAGTTGGGTGATGACTCTGGTGGGGCTCTGACCGAGGGCTCTGCAGTGGCATGGTCGTGTGAGCACTTGGAGAGGAGCCCCCACTTCCTTGTTGTCTGCCACCAACATCCCTCTCATAGGTCAGCCCCCCCCACCTCAGAGCTAGCAAGTGGCTTGACAGCACCTTGCTGCACTTCAGGGGTGCCATGAGGACCCATTTCTGCACTGGAAGTCCTACTCCAGAGGACTTCCATGAAGGTCTGGTTTCTCTGCTCAATAGCTGACCATCGCTCCTCAAGAGATGTCAGTCTATTCTGAACAATGACCATGTTTTCAAGAGCTTGGCGACTAAGCTCTTCCATGGCCGTAGCCATCCTCTCCTCTACCGTAGCCATCCTCACCTCTATGGTAGCCAGCCTTACCACGGAGGTAGCCATCCTTTCCACGGAGGTTGCCATCCTTTCTGTGGTGAAGCGTTCATGCGTCAATGCCTCCACAAAGGCTCTGCTCATGTTAACGATGGACTCCTCCATCACTCACTCACAGCGACCCTGGAGACAAAACCTGCCAGAGACTCCTGCACCTGTTCCTGGAGTTCCAGCACCGCTCTCCTTCTGGATGGACCCGGAGGCACAGGGTCGACATGCAGTGGAGCCGAGCTGGGAGAGTCTTGCGCCCTCTGATGAGGACTCTCCACTGCTGTCTCTGACTCCACCATCTGCTGATGCTCACTTGTGAGCTGTGATACACCAGGTGACAACTCTACTCTATGTCCCGAAGGTCCCACCAAGGTGTGAGTGTCTGCGCTGGTGCTGGGTGCACTTAATTCTGCTTATGCTGCGCCATCAGAGGTTGCAGCTTCCTCTGAGAAGTCTGGGGGCTCAGGCTGTTCCTCCTGGACAGTGGGGAGGGGGGCTGTCGATGGTCCTGTGGGGGAGTAAAGAAAAGAGTTTGACATGTGAGATAAACATAGCATGCACATTGAATTGTGCAGATGATCATAAGTCAATCTGTTAGAGCATCAGAATCAAGATCAGTCACTCAAGTAATGTCAATGAGAGAGATGAAAAACTATTCAGTCACCAGCTTGCTCTGATGCACCCGTCTGTCCATCCCCCACTTGCGCATCCTCCTCCACTCCCACAATCTCCAGGGCCACCTCCTCCGAGGTGGTGAGCTGTGCTATTGAGGGTGGCCCTCCTCCTGTCCTCGCCCTTTCCCTCTTATTATGGGCTCTCTTCCTGCAATGAGGGACACAAGTGGAGTTTGAGTGAGAATGAAGGAGTGAGTGTAGAGAATCCATAGCATAGATGCTTAGAAGGAGACAAAGATGGAGTGAGGTGGCAAGACCAAGTGCCCTCCCTGTGTGTTGTAAGTTGTTTTCATAGCATCACAGTGATAGGGAGTGCGAGGGCTGCATAATCGAATAGTTAAGTGAATGTGAACATACAGAGAGAAGGAATGGGTAAGGGTGCAGGGATGTAAGGGTGAAGTGGGATATGGAGGAGGAGGTTGGCAAAGCAGAGTGCTGGTGATGAGAGGCGATGGGGATCAGATTGAGGGTCATGGGGATGGAAACTCACTTTTCCTGTGCAGAGAAGGTCATGAAACCTCTTTCTGCACTGCAGCCAGGTTCTGCTGCACATTGAGATGGCCTTCACCTCCTGGCCACTTGAAGCCACACAGCTTTGGTCTGCTGTGGAGGCTTTTTCCTCCCTGAGGAAGGAAAGAGCACTTCCTTGTTAGCTCTTGCTCCCTGCACCAGAGCTTGGAGGGAGGCCTCATCAAATCTGGGTGCACACTTTGGTCTGGTGCTGGACATAGTAGCAGTAGTAATCCCTCAGAAGTATGGTCATAAAGTTGTAAGGCTGAAAAAGAACCAAGGCTGCCTGCAGGCCTTAAATCCAGCTGCATTGATGACGTCATCGGAGGCGGGTTTCAGTATCAAAAGACTCATTGGGCCAGGGGTTCTCACACGCTGGAAATCAATTGCCCAATTAGGGCAAAATCGCACTTTTGTCCCGCCTCACATCGGAGGCGGGGTCCTGATACGCTGACTACCAGACACGCCCCCAGCCCACCCCCAATGACAAAATCCAGCCCCTTCTGTCTAGGCTTATATGAAGAGTGGCTCCTTGAAGACGTACCCAAAGCCCAGCTGTCACCAACAGAAACATATCCCGATAAACATCAGCACCTTTAGGAGAGGAGGGTGAACTGTGGGGATAGAGCGAAGCCAAAACCAAAGTGCCACATAATTTTTAGTGTAGTGTGATCTCGATAGTGTAGTGTGATCTCGATAGTGTAGTGTGATCTTTATACTATAGTATGATCTTTATATGTTTATATTTTATCAACAAGTGTGTTAAATTATACACATAAATTAAAAAAAATATTTCTCAAATTCAAATAATGTTCAAAAGTAGCAGAAAGAGCTGCCAGACATGTAGTTCCCCAAAAATAACTTTTTGGTGCTAATCCATAGAACAATACTTTATAAAAGAGACTTGGAATTGGAAGCAATGGTTCTTGGGATGCCTTCTATTAAATCTGGCCTTTCTGTTGATCAGTTCTTAAGCACCTCCATGGACTTTGACTGGAGATTGTACTGGGTGAAAGGGGTGGTGTGGCACGATCAAATAGATGGGCTGCAACCCAAATAATTTATAAGGGCTAAGAATATCTAGGTTTCCAAATATTTGTCTGTAAGCACAAGATGAAAAAATATAATGGCCCAGATTTTCCTGCAACGGCGATATGTGTGACATACACCGTAGATTTTACAGTTCAGAGTCCCAATCTCGCTGTTAATAACATACTCCATATTTTCCTGCATTTCAAAATAGAATACGCCACAGCGAGCACAACGGTGAATCAGAAGCAGCACAGCCACTGGCTATTGTACTTTCCATCACTCCATCACTGTCTGGCAGGTGTACTAAAACTGTACACACACAAGTTTTCCAGTTATGCCTCCTGCAAACACTATGGACTCGATTTCGCCTAGCTGGGCGGCTTCGAGGCGGGAGAGGTTGGCGGCAGGGGGGCGACCCCGTTGCTGCGTGGATCCCCCTCGATAAATATGATCTTGCCCTAATGGGCCTTGTTAGTCCCGCCCTGCGCGTTCCCCGGCCCTATTAAAGGATGCGGGTCTGGTGACGTCACCGGATGACGCGATTAATGCCGGATTATTTAAAGGTGCCATGGCCCCAGTTAGTCTCAGTTGCAATTTGATACCATTCAGCCCTGTCAGTGTTTGCATCTCTTGCGCTATGACCCTCCAACAACAAAGAGCTGCACCGGCAAAATTCAGCCCTATTAGTGTATACACAAATAGCATTGGCAGATAGCGTACATGGGCAAACGGCCCACTGGTTTTTGCAGCAGATAGCCATCTGCTTCAGAAAATGATAAAATATAAATCACCCAAATTCAAAACACCCTCAACTAAGATTCTGATTCAGGTAAATTCTACTCTGTATCTTCAAATAGAATCCGTATGTTCACCACATCTTATGCACCAGTCAGCTGACAGCCTGTCCTGTTAACCAGACCCAGCCTTGCTTTTGATATTGGGCATTTTTATACTTTGCCTCATTTGGACAATTTATTCAGCAAACTCAAACTCCTATGAAAACCAAAATAGGACATGATGATCAGTTTCAGCCGCTCCCCCCCCACCACCCCCGCCAGTACAACCATTCATTAGACATGCGGTTACATTTAGCTATCTCAGCTAATTACACCAGACTTTCAGATCCTCAAAGCTACTTTTCCAGTAAGAGCCTCATCCCACAAGACCAGATGATGCTGAAAAAAAGCGGCTTCAAACACTGGAGGAATGCTACTAAATGAACAAAAAATATTTTGATGATTTTTCTTAAACCAATAATCTATCATGGTTCATTCTATTTTAGTAGACTCAGGGTACATTATTCAAACATGAGATTACAAGCGTTCTGCAAACTGTCCCCTGTGAAGTACATTGTGTAAGATTTTGCAAGATGTACGAGACAACTAATGCATCTTTCAAACTTGCTATGTCATTGATTTACTGCAGTGCCTGTGGAGCTAAATATACATCATAAATCCCTACAACACTTACCTCATTTTAATCATCTGTCTCTCTTCTACCCAACCACACCAGCATTTTTCCATATACCTTTCCCTATACTGGAAAGTACATTTGTCTGATGCAATTTGAGATGGTTACAATTTTTGTGGTGTTACATTACTTGTTCTGCAAAAAAGAACCAAACTTAAAAAAAAATGTTTGAACTTAGAGACTGATGGAGTTAAAAAGAGGCTAGTTCTTCAGACCACTCTTGAGACAAGGTAACCATTCAAATAGATGTTTTTGTGACGAGTTATATATAGGTCATGTGGTGCGAATGTCTGATGAACGAATCCCGAAGAAGATCTTTTATGACGCATTGACAACTGGGAAGCAAAACAGATACAAAGACTGATTAAAAGCTACTCTGAAACAGTGCCAAAATTGACATCCATATGTGGGAACAACTTGCTCAAGATAAGAAAGCATGGCGAAAAACCATCCATGAAGTCACCTCCGACTATGAGGCCTGTCGCATTGCTGATGCTGAATGTAAACGCCAGCTGAGGAAGTCTCGCTTGAAAAATCAAGATCCCCAACCCGGTGTATCCGGGATCCACTGTTCAATCTGCAGATGCTCATTCCGAGCAAAAATAGGTCTCATCAGTCTCATCAAAAAAATGCACTGCCAAAAATGTGGTGACATTCTAGTTGTCTTCTTCCATATCGAAGGACGATCGGCGATATAGGAAAAAAAAGTTAAAAAATCACATACAATGTTGAAAAAGATTAGACTGCATCTATAAAACAAAAAGACTACAAAATATTACATTACACCGAGCACTTTGGACTAGTGCCAGCTCCGAGTCAGATTTGAGTGACTCTTGCAGCTTTAGATTAGCGTGGCTGGTGCTTTAAGTCTGCAGACTGGATGGGAATTGTCCACAATCCCATAGAGTCAGTGTACTTTCAGTAACACTTTTTAATACAAAGTGAAAGTGCCAGAGCCGTATCAATGTAATACCAAATGTAATCAGTGCTGATATTGGTTTTAATTATAAGCACATTTAATAGACAGATAAAGAGAAGCATTTCAAAAGCGATTCCTTTTCGGTCTTCCTGAAAAATAGACAGCTCAAATGTTCCAGCCCGGATGAAGTCATTCTCGGTGAAATATTTGCCTCTGACGGCCAAATATATTAGTGGTGTCAGCACTCAACCTCAGCTTCATTGTCCAAACTTGTGTCTCGTATGTAGCATGGGGTGGGAGGGGATGAACAAAATACTGCTGGAAATAAGGGAGAGCTCCATAATGTGTGTAACACTTGAGAGGTATGTTTGTACATTATGAAGTAGAATTTAAGAAATTCATAAATCTATAGCATTCTTTTTCATTCATAAAAAATTGTAATGATCTGGAATGCACTGTCTGAAAGGGTGGTGGAAGCAAATTCAATCGTAACTTACAAAAGGGAATTGGATATATACTTGAAGGGGAAAGAATTACAGGGCTATGGGGAAAGAGCAGGGGAGTGGACCTAATTGGGTAGCTCTTTCAAAGAGCACATGCACGATAGGCAGAATGGCTCCTTCTGTGCTGTCTGATTCTATGATTCTATGAACTGGAATGAACTAGAAGATGGAGATAACCTATTCTGTATTTAATTTTGGTGCAGATACATTTAAAATAGTACGACTCCAGTCCGCTGGTAAATAATGCCAACGTTTCTTCGGTCAATCTTTTAAGAAACTGGTTTCTATGAAAAATGTAGGTTCATTAGATGAAGTGTACTGAGATTAATTTTCTGCCTTTAGCTAGCGATCCTTTTTCAAAATTGATCAGAATGCCAAACAAGTGTTTCAGATGCAGACTCATCCATGATTCGTTGAATGCTGAACACGATAGCGACAACAGCGAATACGAGAAAAGGAATATAATATTAATAACAGCTACTGGCAATAAGCTAATAAAAGTCCTTTTTTGTTTAATTATATGGGTAAAGGGACATATTTTGTGCCATTTATCCCTCCTCTTCCGAAGAAAATAAAAAAGGTCACAGCACCATCTTTATTACAAAATGAAAACAGAAAATGTTGAAATGCACAGCAGGCCCACCGTGATTGGAAAGAGAAAGATAGATTGATGTTTTGGTGCTGTGCCTGCATCAGGAATGTTAAGCTATCTTTCTCTTTCAAATAAAGGCAAAAAAAACCTTAAAATGCACACCAGGTTAATCAGCATCTGTGGAAAGGACAGTCAATGTTTCAGGTTTGTACTCTTCTTCAGAACTGAAAGATAAGAGATGGAAAAACATATTAATATCAGAGATGAAAGGAGAATATAAAAAAACACACACACACACAGGAAGTATCAGTGGAATGATTGCTTGGTGTAACAGATCAATCCAGTCAATTAATGGCATTAGTATTTGATAAATACAAGACATTAAAGAAACAAAGAATGTGTACAGTTAACGCAGTGGCAGGCCAAAGGAAAATGTGTGAAAATTGGCGAGAATGAAAAGCTGGAAAACCTGGAGGTCAGGTTTGAAATCACAAGCGGTTTAACATTTAAACAAAAGACAGTGGCAATGGTGTGCTGGTCCATTGGCTCTCAATGTAGAAAGAGCAGGTCAACGGGCAGAGAGCAACCTCCTCCTACCACACTGTGTTCTGACGAAGGGTTTCCCCGCACCTGCCTCTCCCCCCACCCCGCCATCCTAAATGCCAACCAATCTCCGCAACCCCCCCCCCTCCACAAAACTGACAGACCCACCCCAACATCGCATGCACCCTCTTTTGTAACGGAAATGGAGGATATAGCTAAAGTCTAAAGTTACTGAAGTTAGTATTCAGACCAGAGGTGCCGAGAAGATAGGTGAGCTATTGTTCCCAAAATATCGGTTGAACTTTGGTGGAACAGTGTAGCTGGCCAAGGTCAGACAGATCAAAGTGGGAACAGGAGGGGGAATTCAAACAAGGGCCCACAGGTAGCTTGAGTCACAGCTGAGGATCGAATGGAGGTATTCGGCAAATCCGTCACTTAATCTTAATTGTTCTCCCCATTGTGGAGGAGACTAGACCATGAGCCGTGAATACAGTATAGTAGATTAGAGGAAGTACGCATAAATTGCTGTCTCACTTGGAAGGAGTGTTTGAGATCCTGGACAACAGTGTGGGAGAAGATGAATAGATAGGTGTTGCAGCTCCTGCAGTTGCACAAGAAAGTGCCAGAGAAAGGGTAGATAGCAGTTGCGGCAGTGGAAGAGAAACCAGGATGTTGCAGAAGGGGGAGGGGAAGGGAAGATATGATTGTTGGTGGGATCATGTTGTAGGTGGCAGAAATAGCTCATGGGGAGGTGTGCAGGGTGAAAGATGAGGACCAGGAGAATTCTGTTACAGTTATGAGAGGAGGGGGAGGGTATTACGGCAGAAACAAGAAAAATAGGACAGATCCGCTCATGGGTTCTGTTGACCATTATGGAGGATAATTTTCGTCTGAGGAAACAGGAAATGGAGTCATGTAACGAATACAGAGAAACTGGGAGAAAGGGTGCAGAGGGGTGGGAAGAAGCATACTCTAGATAGTTGTGGGCATTAATGGGCTTACAATATATATCCGTAGAAAGCCTGTTGCCAGATATAGCGAGAAAAATGTCCAGGATGGGAAGAGAACAGTCAGAGATGGACCATGTGAAGGTGAGGTATGGGTGGAAACTGGAAACATGGGGGGAATTTTAACATGGGGCAGCGGGTGGGATTGGGTGTGGGTGGGGGATTAAATGGGCAAAAAATGGAAGCGTGTCAGGAAGCCGGCTCCAACCCGCCGAATTCCGGCTTTTACTCAGGTGCACAAGGGCCAACTTGCTCCCAGGAGGTGGGTTGGCATCATCAATTTATAATGAGGCTGGAAGCCTCGGATTTAACCTGCTTTGCAGGTTTAACTGTGACCAGCCAGGTTTCCCGGACCTCGGGAAACCCGACAGTTGCAGTGAGGCGAGGGCAGCCTCGGGGAGCACTCCTTGTGTGCCAGGAGGAGCAGGAGTCCTTCCTCACGGCCCCCCAAGCTCCCCCACCATCAGACCTCCACCCTATATAAACTGCACCCCACCACACCCCCCCCAGGATTGGAATTCCCCCCCCACCGGGATCAGACCCCACCCTCCTTCCCAGGGTTGGCGATCGGACACTCCCTGGGATGAGACCCTCCCCTGCGGGGTCGGGGATGAGACCCTCCTTGATATCAATGAGGCCGACTTCCGGGTGGGGAGCTTGTCAGTGATGAAAGACCCATGTTATGGACTTACATCATCAGAGCATGCGTGGAAACCTACACTTCCAGGTTTCCCGCCCTCTACTGGGCCCCCACTCCCAGCACGTCAAAATGTTAAAATTCCTGCCATATTTAATGAAATTCTCAACACTAGAGCAAGGGCAAGTAGCAGCACCAGCACAGTTGTCAATAGATCAATAGAAATTCCCCACTTGACTGCCACCTTTACCTGAAGAAGGAGCAGAGCTCCGAAAGCTCGTAATTTTAAATAAAACTGTTGGACTATAACCTGGTGTTGTGCGACTTCTCATTTTTGACCAGTGGGTAGACTAAGTTGTACAGCCTATCAGCTCCACTGAATAAACCCACTTCAGTGGCTACCTGTATGACATTTTGAAAATCAAAATAATAAAATACAAATTTTGCACAATTGAGCAAAACAGCACAATACATGAAGAAAAACTCTCAAGGAAAGCACAATGTCGTAATATAGCTACAAAATTGGCCATTTTACATTAAATATCAATTCAATAAATTTTGCAGATACCATATATGTCAGAGAAAGAGAATCATAGTGACAAAAAGCAGATATGAACAAAATATAATAATTCCTTATGCCTCCTAACTCGATGCAGCCTGCACAAGGTCAGGTTAGAGATTATGTTGAACAGTTCAGTAAACTATCAATTTCCCCCCACCGCCACTATTTCTACCAGCAACAGCTTGATGTGGTGATGTGTTGGGGGGAGGGAAAAGGTGATCATTCTTGTCTATAATCATGGAAAAGATTGAGAACATTAAATTGATCTATCGTGAATGACAGATTGGGCAGCATATCTGAAGGTATTGGGGCTCTTTCATCCTGTAAGAGATATGTTTTTATGTCACTATATTAAGTGATTCGGAGTGCCATTTTCAATCGAGGTATCTGACAAAACTCTTTGTGCAAACCAAATCAATTGCAATGTGGCTAAAATGACCCAGATAGGGAAAATAAAACTGTTTAAATGTGGAAGTATTGAGCAGCCCATCAGCGTACAGAGGCATAGAAACTGTAGTAAGGTCTTGAGGTAAATAAAAATACACAAGTCAAATTACAGCAGTGAAGCACTTTCAGTCAGCAGCGAGGAGATGTTGGATGAGAATGTACAAAGGATCGCTGTAAGAGATGGTTCTTGAATATCTTCCCCCAAACCCAGTTATTTCTTTGTTTCTTTTACATTACACTCAAGACCACTAGGGAAGGTAAACGTAGTTTATTTATACACTCCTATATATCGAATATAAAGTCTATTTATGAAACCACATGTGTGTATGTATATGTACAACCCATATAACACAACTTGATGCAAATCCAGATTCCACAGCCTAAAGACTGTACACTCAGAGAATGCAATTCATCTTTCAATGAGAAACAGGAGAATGCCTGTTTTTCTCTGCTATTAGTGACATATTAGTCATTTATGTATTTAATTTGAATACATTAAAAATGTATTTTTAATTGTTTTCTAAAGAAATTTTAAGTTTTATTTTTCTCTGCTATTATTAATTAATTACCGGACGGAATTTGCTGAAAAGATAATGGCGTGTGAACAACGCAAGCTGTTATTAATGTGTAAGTCAGCCAGCAACTTGTGGCGAGGAAGAGATACCCCGTGAATTGTGAATCACCACAAATTGCTGGACGATTTGCGCCGCTCCTCCGTTAGATTTGCATAAACGGCATCTCGCCTTTAACCTTCCTGTGAGTTTCATGAAGTTGCAGCATTTGCATATTAATTGCCTGTTAAATTCGCCAGAGAAAGTTAAGTCTAGTAATAAATAGCGTAAGTACCCTTTTAACGACGTGATAATTGTTAATGACTACCAATCAACCTCTCTGGCCCAGAAAGTGAACAATTAACAAGTGTGGAGTGGCATTACTGCATGTTGCGAATTGTTGTCAAATTTTAAATTTTAAATTTTTTTTTAACTTTTCCTTTCCGTCTCTTTTTTTCTCTCTCTCTTAATCCACTTTCTTTCCCTCTCTTTACTTCTCTTTCTGTATCTGATTTGGCATTGAATTCACCAACTCTAATTCGCCCTCCTTCTCTGTCCTTCCTCTGTTTATTTCTCATTCGTTAAATCTCATTGGTTAAGGAGGTACACTGTTGGTCCCATTGTTCACCAAGGTCCCAGATGCCCCATTGCCCTCACCACGCTGTTATCAGCTCGCACTTCCAGCAAGTGATGGGTGAAGGGAAAAGTCTAACTAACCGGGCACGCCGTGAGATGCCCTGCTCCAGCAAACTCCTGCCCAACATCTTTAGAAACAGTAGGGTTAATTGTGAACTCTGCCGCCTGGGCAGGAACCTGAGGTAGCGTTTGCCTGCTTGAAGTCAATGGCATGAAAATCGGGCAACTTGGACAACTGGTAATTGATCAGCTCTATCGAGTTACCATCTAGGTAACAAAGATGAAAATAACTCCATTGGGTTTCAAAGCTGTATGTTCTTGTGACTTCATTAGAGGGTCATTATTTACAGAGAAATAAGGACCTTCTTCCACATTTTGTTAATAGGAATCTCACATCACTCCTAATTTTGGACATGATGACGTCTAAAAGAATAGGTCATAAGATGCCAAATATCAACGTCTATTATATATTTATATTGGAAATATAAATAGCAGCATAGCTTTGAAATCTCAAGCGTTATTTAGATATTGGTATGCATATGTTTATGTCTGCACAGAAAGAGAGAGGGAGTATGATTAAACTGAACTGAACTGGAGCTTTTATTGCCTTGCTTCTGATTTCGGTCCAAATACGACTCATCTACTATTTTCAGCTGTAAATGATCAGTGTTTGCTGAAAATATCTGGGAAAATCATTGGAAGTTGATCACGCGGGGTTTGTACACAAGGCACATGAGACAGCTTGACTTACTGCACATCTGGCAATCTGATCAGATGACATATGCAGCTACCTTGGCTTAGTTTAGGTTTGTCTGTTGAAAACTGGTCTATTTGGACACTTTGGGTATAGAATTGTTATTCCTATTTTTTTTAAAGTCGCTTCCATGCAAACACCATCCTTCATTAAAGATCCTCCTGGCTGCCATGTCATTTGTTGAACAAGAGGGAATCATCTTCAAATAGAGTGACATAAAACCATAGATGTTTACAGCACAGAAGTAGGTCATTGGCCCATCATGTCTGTGCCAGCTCTTTGCTAGAGCAATCCAAAATTAATCCCACTGCTCTATGCTTTCCCCAAAACCCTGAATCTTCCTCTGCTTCAATATTTTCCTTTAAGGATGCAATGGTCTCTGCCTCAGCTATTCCCTGTGGAGAGCAGTCCATGCTCTGACAACACTATGTGAAAATAAATTTCTCCTAACCATCCTCCTCACACTTTTAACAATAATTTTTAATTGATGACTCCTCATCACTGACTCCCTAATCAAAGTAAGCAGTCTTTCCTTATTAACTCTATGAAAATCTTTTATAATTGTAAAAATAAACCTCAATTAAATCCCCTCTTAACCTTTGCTGCTCCCGTGAAAATAGTCCCAGTATCTCACGTATCTCTTCATAACCATAGTTTTCCATCCCTGGCATCATTCTAGTGATTCTGTGACTACTTTTGATAGTCTAGAATACATCATCAGAGTTCAAAGACTTACCCGCCTTGTGTTTTGCTAAATATTTCACTTGCTTTTCTACAGTTACCTCTAACAAATGCTCGATATACACCTATATGGTGTATGTGTATGCATCTTGTATACTTATCTTCTCACTTCCAGCATCAGTTATATAAATCATTGCAAAATATTTATTAATATCCCCTATACTTTCGACCATCACACTTAGACTCCTGCCCTTCATCCCCAAGGAAGCTTTAGATAGGGCTTTGGCTACTTACCTCAAATTTATACTGTCTTTACTTACATATTACCTCAGCTGCCACAGGACAAAACAATAATCACATCTCTAATGTTGTAAGAAACCAATGCAGATTGCGAAAGGCCAGCAGAGCGTGGAGATTAGCCTCAGTGGGGATGATTAAAAATTGAAATTTCATGAATATATTTTGAGTTCAAATTTACAAGAAAGTATTTACTTCATTTTAGTTATTCAATACTGGAAGCTGTTTGCCTGATGTCTTATCTGTGGGCCAGTTTGAGCTGGTAATAGGTAATTAATTGGTTACACAGGAGGAGCTAAAGTAACATAGGGAGATGCTGTTTATGTACATTGGTTAGATTGCTGAAGCCCAATACCTACTATTCTAATGAGGAGAGTTATGTGTTTTTGTAATGCATTTGCTAATCCCTCCTTAACATTCATGAAGCGTATATATTTAAAAGAAATTACTTTGTTAAAATTGCATTTTTATGACTTTACACTGTTAATCAGTGCAATGTAAATCGCACTAAGTAGAATTTGACCCTTAAGTACTTTACCTGACCAGTTTCACCCACATGAAAGAGTGCATAGTAGGCAAGTCCAAACGATTCATATGTACCATAATGAGGGGAGATTTTCTCTGTGCATTTGCTGCAGTTAATTCATAAATACATTTATAAAGAATGAGTCTATGCTTTTACAAGGCCGAGTGCACAGAGGACATCGTCCCCTGGTGTTAAAGAGCATTTTGCTAATCTATCCCAGGGAGCATAAATAAAGAAATAACAACAGAAAATGCTGCAAACACTCAGCAGGTCAGGCAGCATCCGTGGAGAGAGAAACAGAGTGAACAGCCGCGATTTTCTCATCGGTGTCGGGATGGGCGCGGGTCAGCTGGTTTCTGGGTTCCGGTCCCGCCCCCAGCTGCCTCCGCTCTCAAGACGTGATTTTCCCTTGACTGGCCTTGTTAAGCCCGCCCTGCAGGCTTACCGGCCAATTAACAGGAAGCGGGTCTGATGACGTCATTTGATGACGCGTCATCTGCCGGTTTCCTTAAAGGGACCATGCACAATTTTATTTTGACAGTTGATTTTTCAGTGTGTGACAGCATTGAGGTACTGAAAACACTGACAATCACTGCACAAAGGTGAACTCTTGCACCCAGGCTCTCCAATGACTCCCTCCATATGCTTATGGAGGGAGTCACAGTAAGCAGGGAGGTTTTCTTCCCTTCCAAGGGCGGAAGAGACCTCCCAGGACACCAACTTACCTTGCACCTCCACCCAACCCACTCTATTTACTTTATCACTTCCCCATCTCAAAGCCACCCCTCACACTCACCCTCATTCTACTGCAAGCATACCAACTAACAACACATAAGGGTGGGCACTTGAGAGGTTTAGCCAATGTCCATGTGAAGTTTCTGGTAATGTGTTGTCATACAGTGAAATCTCTTTTTCAAAAAGTGCCCCTTATTGGACAGATCTGAGCGCACATTGAGTTCCAGTGATTGTTCAGTCATAACTCCACCCACCACCCCCCCCCCCACCGCCCCCCGCCCTGCTATAGTGATGTGTGTGCATGGAATAACTTGGACATTAAAGGGATGCTTCACGGTGCTGGTGTGGGATGGTGTCAACCTGGAGCATCATGTGGCTGCCAGGGTTTACAGCATCAAGTGACGAAAGTCTGGCCATGGTGATGCCATCGCTGGCCTCCCGGCCAGCAATTTGCTCAGGGGCTGATGCCCTGTGTCCAGTGCAACATCAGGTGATGGCGGCGAAGGTTGGTGATGAAGTTGGTGATGTTGGTGTTGGGGATAATTGTGGAAGGATTCGGAGGACCAAGGTCTGATTGTTTCATTGGCCCTGATGTTGCTGGAATAGATGGCAGCTGCAGTTGAGATGACAGAAGCAATCTGTCACTGGTGAGAGAGGTTCTCCCAAAGAGGTAGCACTGGAAATCTGTATATTTATTAAAAATGCAGTAACCAACATTTTCTTTGCTCTGAAACTCACCATGTGCAACATGGCATCCTTGACACCACTTCTGCAGCTGTCATCTTTTCACAAACATCAGACCAGACTCACAACACGCCACACTTACCTGGCGTGTTATCCAGATGTCGTAAAACCCGACCCAGAAGCTGGAAAATCAAAAAAGAGCCTGAAAACTGCTCACAAGTACCAGTTAATAGGCAGTTAATTGCCTTTAATCGGTTTCCCGCCGCAAGGTGTCGGGTCCATTCGCAAATCGGGGACCCGACACTTGGGAAGGTTGTGTGGAGTCGGGTTGATGGCGGGTGCGGAACCCGCCGTCAATCAAAACGACTTTAACCTCTGACCCACCTCCAAACCCGCCCTCTGAGCGCTGGCAAAATCGCGGCCAATGTTTCAGGTCTGTAACCCTTTGTCAGAGCTGGAAAAAGTTAAAGATGTAACAGAATTTAAGCAGGTTCCGAGGCAGGGAAAGGAGGAGGGGAGGAAAAAACAAAAGGGATGGTCTGTGATAGGGTGGAAGGCAGGAGTGGTTAAATGTTGCAAATGGGGATGGCAGAATCAGCAACAGCTGCCGCCTAAAAAAATAGGGGCAGAGGTTACATACGAACATATGAACATACGAATTAGGAGCAGGAGTAGGCCACTCGGCCCCTCGAGCCTGCTCTGCCATTCAATAAAATCATGGCTGATCCGATTACTCCACATTCCCGCCTACCCCCGATAACTTTTCACCCCCTTGCTTATCAAGGATCTATCTACCTCTGCCTTAAAAATATTCAAAGACTCTGCTTCCACCGCCCTCTGAGGAAGAGAGTTCCAAAGACTCACGACCCTCTGTGAGAAAAAATTTCTCCTCATCTCTGTCTTAAATGGGCGACCCCTTATTTTTAAACAGTGACCCCTAGTTCTAGATTCTCCCACAAGAGGAAACATCCTCTCCACATCCACCCTGTCCAGACCCCTCAGGATCTTATATGTTTCAATCAAGTCACATCTTATTCTTCTAAACTCCAGCAGACACAAGCCTAGCCTGTCCAATCTTTCCTCATAAGACAACCCACCCCTTCCAGGTATTAGTCCAGTAAACCTTCTCTGAACTGCTTCCAACGCATTTACATCCTTCCTTAAATAAGGAGACCAATACTGTATACAGTACTCCAGATGTGGTCTCACCAATGCCCTGTATAACTGAAGCATAACCTCCCTACTTTTGTATTCAATTCCCCTCGCAATAAACGATAACATTTTATTAGCTTTCCTAATTACTTGCTGTACCTGCATAGTAACCTTTTGCGATTCATGCACTAGAACAGCCAGATCCCTCTGCATCTCAGAGCTCTGCAATCTCTCACCATTTAGATAATATGCTTCTTTTTTATTCTTCCTGCCAAAATGGACAACTTCACATTTTCCCACATAATACTCCATTTGCCAGATCTTTGCCCACTCACTTATCTTATCTATATCCCTTTGTAGCTTCCTTATGTCCTCTTCACAATTTACTTTCCTACCTATTTTTGTGTCATCAGCAAATTTAGCAACCATACCTTCGGTCCCTTCATCCAATTCATTTATATAAATTGTAAAAAGTTGAGGCCCCAGCACTGATCCCTGTGGCACATCACTTGTTACATCTTGCCAATCAGAAAATGACGCATTTATGCCTACTCTCTGTTTCCTGTTAGCTAGCCAATCTTCTATCCATGCCAATATGTTACCCCCTACACCATGAGCTTTTATTTTCCGCAATAACCTTTGATGTGGCACCTTATCAAATGCCTTCTGGAAATCTAAGTACAGTACATCCACCGGTTCCCCTTTATCCACAGCACATGTTACTTCCTCAAAGAACTCCAATAAATTGGTTAAACATGATTTCCCTTGCACAAAACCATGTTGACTCTGCCTGATTACTTTGAACTTTTCTAAATGCCCTGCTATAACATCTTTAATAATAGCTTCTAACATCTTCCCTATGACAGATGTTAAGCTAACTGGGCTGTAGTTTCCTGCTTTCTGTCTCCCTCCCTTTTTGAATAAAGGAGTTACATTCACTATTTTCCAATCTAATGAAACCTTCCCCGAATCTAGGGAATTTTGGAAAATTAAAACCAATGCATCAACTATCTCACTAACCACTTCTTTTAAGACCCTAGGATGAAGTCCATCAGGACCCGGGGACTTGTCAGCCCGCAGCTCCAACAATTTGCTCAGTACCACTTCCCTGGTGATTATAATTTTCTTGAGTTCCTCCCTCCCTTCCATTTCCTGATTTACAGCTATTTCTGGGATGTTACTTGTATCCTCTATAGTGAAGACCGATGCAAAATACCTGTTCAATTCAACTGCCATCTCCTTATTTTCCATTATTAATTCCCCAGACTCACTTTTTATAGGACCAACGCTCACTTTGTTAACTCTTTTCTTTTTAAAATATCTATAGAAACTCTTACTATCTGTTTTTATATTTCTAGCTAGCTTTCTCTCGTACTCTAATTTTTCTCTCCTTATTAATCTTTTAGTCATTCTTTGCTGTTTTTTATATTCTGTCCAATCTTCTGACCTGCCACCCATCTTTGCGCAATTATATGCTTTTTCTTTAAGTTTAATACTATGTTTAACTTTTTTAGTTAGCCACGGATGGTGGGTCCTCCCCTTGGAATTTTTCTTTCTTATTGGAATGAATATATTCTGTGTATTTTGAAATATCCCCTTAAATGTCTGCCACTGCAACTCTATTGACCTATCCCTTAACCTAATTTGCTAGTTCGCTTTAGCTAGCTCTGCTTTCATGCCCTCATAATTGCCCTTATTTAAGTTTAAAATACTAGTCTTGGACCCACTCTTCTCTCTCTCAAACTGAATGTAAAATTCAATCATATTATGATCGCTGCTACCTAGGGGTGCCTTCACTATGAGGTCATTAATTAATCCCATTTCGTTGCACAACACGTCGAGGTTATGGTCTGAAACTGTTGAACTCAATGTTGAGTCCAGAAGGCTGTAAAGTGCCTAATAGAAAGATGAGGTGCTGTTCCTCAAGCTTACGTCGAGCTTCATTGGAACAGTGTAAGAGGCAGAGGACAGAGAGATCAGAGTGGGAGTGGAGTGGAGAATTAAAGTGATAAGCGACCAGAAGCTTGGGGTCACCCTTACAGACTGAACGGAGGTGTTCCGCAAAGCGGCCACCCAATCTGCGTTTGGTCTCCCCAATGTAGAGGAGACCGCATCGTGAACAGCGGAGGGTGTGGTCCCTTCGGAATGCTGAAAGGGGGGAGGGGAAGATGTGTTTGGTGTGGGATCACACTGGAGGTGGCGGAAATGGTGGAGGATGATCCATTGAATGTGGAGGCTGGTGGTGAAAGGTGAGGACTAGGGGAACCCTATCGTGGTTCTGGGAGGGAGGGGAAGAGGTGAGAGCAGAAGTGCGGGAAATGGAATGGACAAAGTCGAGGGCCATGTCAACCACGGTAGAGGGGAATCCTCGGTTGAGGTAAAAGGAAGGCATATCGGAAGCAGTAGTATGGAAGGTGGCATCGTCAGAACAGATGCGGCGGAGACGGAGAAACTGGGAGAATGGAATAGAGTCCTTACAGGAAGCAGGGTGGGAGGAAGTGTAGTCCAGGTAGCTGTGGGGGTCAGTGGGCTTATAGTGGATGTTTCAGATTTCCAGCATCCGCAGTATTTTGCTATAACATAAATAAAGACATCTACCATTTAGACTTAACAACAGAAAACGCTGGAAAAACTCAGCAGGCCAGGCAGCATCTGTGGAGAGAGAAACAGAGTTAACGTTTCAGGTCGAAGACCCTTCGTCTGACGAAAGGTCTTCGACCTGAAATGTTAACTCTGTTTCTCTCTCCACGGACGCTGCCTGGCCTGCTGAGTTTTTCCAGCGTTTTCTGTTGTTATTTCGGATTTCCAGCATCCGCAGTATTTTGCTATCGTACCATTTAGACTTGTTGGGGGCAAAATTGGGCTCCATAGCATCTGTTTTTTGGGCGCTACGAGGCCCCTTAAACTACCAAAATGGCATCCACAATGCACGCTGGCACACTTTCACTACAACCTAGTCAGCCCCTTTCTGCCCAGGCTCTACGTGAAGAAATAATTAATGAACAATACCAGTAACCTCAACCCCAATTCCCCATTCACCAATAGTCCCACACTCCTTTGCTTTCCTCCATCACTGACCATCACATCGTCCTCTTGGCCATAATGCAAAAATAAAACCCAACACAAAATACACGTTCCAATCCAAATTTATAGGTTGAATCATGCCATAGTGCATACAAAAATAAACGAATCCCTCTTGTGTTTCCCCTTAGTGCCTCTTCTATGTGCCTTTGTCTGTCCTAGTGCTCCTCCGAGCAGCTTCCCCAGTGGCTACAGCATGGCTGGTGGAAGGCTGCTGACTTTCAGTGGAGGACACTGCAGATGGCTTTGGAGGACGACTTTGAGCAGCTCTGGGCCTAGAAGGCACAGCTACAGACAGCACCATCTCGGCATCGGCTGTAACAGTCTGGGCTGGCTGGCTGACAGGCAACTGCAAGGGCACTGGCGGAGTGCCGGGGTGGGAACAAGTGGTGGGGGGGTAGTGGGTAGGATGTGTCTAGTCATGATGTTCCAGCCATCATGAGTTTGGGGCAGGCATGATGGACCAGCTGGTCTTTTCCCGACTGCTATTTTTGTATATTTCATGTTATAATGCACGATGAGGTATATCTGACTGTAAGGCTGTGGTTATATAGAGACCAGTTGGTGTTTGAATGTGTAGTGTTCACATAAATCGGAGTTGTGCTTCTATTCCTATTACTTGAATGTTTCTGTAATTCCAAGGCCAGGTCTTGGCCCAAGGATGTGTATACTACTGCCTGTGAACCAGAAAACAGGTTTGAACCCTCTCGACAGCAAGGGGTTTGACTACTGTTATTTTAATCATTGATTGTTAACTCCAGAGTTGTCCTGCCACAGCTGCAGCCCTGCAATATAGAAACCACTTTACAGCGGGGCAAATAAAGCAGTATAATTACAACCTTAATCAAACCGTATAGACGGGATTTCATCCCCAGAGAGAAATAGTGGGTTTACTGCCCATGGTAACTCAGCTCCTGTTCATTCCCCTTTTGTAGTAGCAGTGTTCATATTTAAAGACCCAACAAGCTAACTTCAATCATGATGGTGCCCATTATTCTTATATGCTACTTATACTTTAGATAAGACAAAAATTACATCTGAAAAAAAAATCCTACATTTCTATAGCATATCAGAACGTCATAAAGTGCTTCACAGCCAATGAAGTAAAGTATGGAAACACAGCAACTTATTTGTGCGCAGCAAGGTCCCACAAACAGCAAACTGATTCCATAACCAAATTCTGTTTTACTGAAGTTGGTTGTGGGATAAATATTGGCTAGGAAACTGGGAGAATGTAAGAACATAAGAATTATGAGCAAGAGTAGGCCACACGGCCCCTCGAGCCTGCTCCGCCATTCAATAAGATCATGGCTGATCTTTGACCTCAACTCCACTTTCCCACCCGATCTCCATATCCCTTGATTCCCCATGAGTCCAAAAATCTATCTATCTCAGCCTTGAATATAACCAACAATTCAGCATCCACAGCCCTTTCGGGTAGAGAATTCCAAAGATTCAGAACCGTTTGAGTGAAGAAATTTCTCCTCATCTCAGTCTTAAATGGCCGACCACTTATCCTGAGACTATGCCCCCTAGTTCCAGACACTTCAGCTAAGGGAAACAACCTCTCAGTATCTACCCTGTCAATCCCCCTCAGAACCTTATACATTTCAATGAGATCACCTCTCATTCTTCTAAACTCCAGACAGTATAGGAGCAATCTACTCAATCTCTCTTCACAGGACAACCCTCTCCTCCCAGGAATCTATCTAGTGAACCTTTGTTGCACCACCTCTAAGGCTAATATAACCTTCCTCAGATAAGGAGACCAAAACTGTGCACAGTATTCCAGGTGTGGTCTCACCAAAGCTCTGTACAATTGTAGCAAGACTTCCTTACTCGTGTACTCCAACCCCCTTGCAATAAAGGCCAACATGCCATTTGCCTTCCTAATTGCTTACTGTACCTACATGCTAACTTTGTGTTTCCTGTACGAGGACACCCAAATCTCTCTGAACACCAACATTTAATAGTTTCTCACCATTTAAAAAGTATTCTGTTTTTCTATTCTTCCTACCAAAGTGAATAACCCCACATTATACTCCATCTGCCACCTTATTGCCCACTCACTTAAGAACATAAGAAATAGGAGCAGGAGTAGGCCATTCGGCCCTTCGAGCCTCCTCCGCCATTCAATGAGATCATGGCTGATCTTCTGCCTCAACTCCATTCACTGGCCCTATCGCCATATCCCTTGATGCCTTTACTTGTCAGAAATCTATCGACTTCTGTTTTGAATATACCCAATGACTGAGTCTCCACAACCCTCTGGGTTAGAGAATTCCAAAGATTCACCACCCTCTGTGTGAAGAAATTTCTTCTCATCTCAGTCCTGGATGGCCTACCCTTTATCTTGAGGCTGTGGCCCCTGGTTCTAGACACCCCATCCAAGGGAAACATTCTCCCAGCATCCATCCTATCGAGCCCTGTAATAATTCTGTATGCTTCAATGAGATCCCCTCTCATTCTTCTGAATTCAAGAGAATACAGGCCTAGTTTACTCAATCTCTTCTCATACGACAGTCCCACCATCCCAGGAATCAATCTCGTGAATCTTCGTTGCACTCCCTCTATGGCAAGTATATCCTTCCATAGGTAAGGAGACCAAAATTGTACACAGTACTCCAGGTGTGGTCTCACCAAGGCCCTATATAATTGGAGTAAGACTTCTTTACTCGAGTACTCAAATCCTCTTGTAATGAAGGCCAGCATACCATTTGTCTTCCTAATGGCTTGCTGCACCTGCACATTCACTTTCAGTGACTCATGTAGAAGGACATCCAGGATCCTTTGAGCATCTGCATTCCCCAATCTTTCACCATTTAGGAAATACTCTGCCTTTCTGTTTTTTCTACCAAAGTGGATAACTTCACATTTATCCACATTATATTCCATCTGCCATGTTCTCGCCCACTCACTGAGCCTGTTGAGATCCCCTTGAAGCCTCTTCACATCCTCTTCGCAACTGACACTGCCACCTAGCTTTGTATCATCAGCAAATTTGGAAATGTTACATTTAGTCCCCTCATCCAAATCATTGATATAGATTGTGAATAACTGGGGCCCAAGCACCGATCCTCACGGTACCCCACTAGTCACAGCCTGCCATCCTGAAAAATACCCGTTTATCCCTACTCTTTGTTTTCTGTCTGTTAACCAATTCTCAATCCATGCTAGTATATTACCCCCTATTCCATGTGCCCTAATTTTGTTCACCAACCTCTTGTGTGGGACCTTTTCGAAGGCCTTCTGAAAATCCAGATACTCCACATCTACCGGTTCCCCTTTGTCTACTCCACTAGTTACATCCTCAAAGAACTCCAATAGGTTTGTCAAACAGGATTTCCCTTTCATAAATCCATGTTGACTCTGCCCAATCTTACTATTAGTTTCTAAGTGCCCAGTTATTGCATCCTTTATAATAGATTCCAGCATTTTCCCAACTACTGATGTGAGGCTAACAGGTCTGTCGTTCCCCATTTTCTCTCTCCCTCCTTTCTTAAATAGCAGGGTTACATTTGCTATCCTCCAATATGCAGGAACTGTTCCAGAATCTATGGAATTTTGGAAGATGACACCCAATGCGTCCACTATTCCAATGGCCACCTCTTTCAAAACTCTAGGATGTAAGTCATCCGGTCCTTGGGATTTATCGACTTTTAGTCCCATGAATTTTGCTAGTACTGTTTTTTTACTAATAATAATTTCTTTAAGTTCCTCATTCTCGTCACACCCTTGGCTTTCTCGTATTTCTGGGAGGTTTTTTGTGTCTTCCTCCGTGAAGACAGAAACAAAGTATTTATTTAATTTCCCTGCCATTTCCTCATTCCCCATTATAAATTCTCCTGCCTCTGACTGTAAAGGACCTACATTTACCTTTGCCAGTCTTTTCCTTTTTACATACCTATAGAAGCTTTTACAATCCGTTTTTATATTTTTTGCTAGTTTGTGCTCATATTCCATTTTCCCTTTCTTTATCAATTTCTTGGTCCCCCTTTGCTGATTTCTAAAAGATCCCAATCCTCAGGCTGACTGCATTTTCTGGCAACTTTATAAGCTTCCTCCTTTGACTTAATACTAGCTTTAATTTTTTTTGTTAGCCATGGTTGGATCACTTTTCCTTTTGGGTTTTTATGCCCTAGAGGAATATATGTTTGTTGCAAATTATGCATTATTTCCTTGAATGTTAGCCATTGTATGTCCACCTTCATAACTTTTAGTGTAGTCTCCCAATCTACTTGTCCCTCATACCCTTGTAGTTTCCTCTGTTTAGATTGAAGACCTTAGTTTCAGATTGGACTACATCACTCTCAAACTTAATGTAAAATTCAATCATATTATGGTCACTTGTCCCTAAAGGCCCCTTTACCACAAGATTATTGATTAGTCCTTTCTTACTACACAGTACCAGATCCAGAATAGCCTGTTCCCTGGTTGGTTCCTCCACATACTGATCCAGGAAACCATCTCGCATGCATTCCAAGAATTTTCCTCCACACCATTAGTGGTAATTTGATTTGCCCAGTCAATATGTAGATTAAAGTCCCCCATGATTACCGTATTGCCCTTGTTACATGCACTTCTAATCTCTTGATTGATACTGTGCCCTACATTACCATTACTGCTTGGTGGCCTATACACAACTCCCACCAATGTTTTCCGCCCTTTGCTGTTTCTTAGCTCCACCCAAACTGATTCCAGTTCTACATCACGATCTGCCAAGCCAAGATCTTTTATCTCTACCATACCGATCTCATCCCTTATTAACAGCGCTATGCCACCTCCTTTTCCTTTTTGTCTGTCCTTCCTAAATGTTGAGTACCCTGGAACATTCAGTTCCCAGCTTTGGTTACCCTGCAACCATGTCTCTGTAATGGCAATTACATCATACCCATTTACTTCTATTAGTGCCATTAATTCATCCACCTTGTTGCAAATGCTATGTGCATTTAGATAAAGTGCCTTCAACTTTGCCTGTTTAATATTTTTCTGCACTTTGACCCTCTTTACTGTTGGCCTTTGTTTCTGCTCCCTACTAGTTTTGCTGACAACTTTTCTAACTTGCACTTCCAGCTTTGTTTCTCTCCATTCTGGGCCCACACTTAGGTTCCCAGCCCCCTGACAAACTAGTTTAAATCCTTCCCAACACCACTAGCAAACCCCGCTGTGAGGATGTTGGTCCCGCTTCTGCCGAGGTGTAACCCGTCCAGCTTGTACAGGTCCCACCTTCCCCAGAATCGGTCCCAATGCCTCAGGAATTCAAATCCCTCCCTCCTACACCATCTCTCACTTAACCTGTCTATATCCCTTTGCAGGCTCTTTGTGTCCTCCTCACAGCTTACTTTCCCACCTAGCTTTGTATCATCAGCAAACTTGGATCCATGCTAATAAATTACCCGCAACCCCATGAGCCCTTACCTTGCATAACAACCTTTTATGTGGCACCTTATTGAATGCCTTTTGGAAATCCAAATATACTTTATCCACTGGTTCCCCTTTATCTACCATGTGAATTACATCCCAAAAAAAACTCTGATAAATTTGTCAAACATGATTTCCCTTTCATAAAACCATGTTGACTCTGTCTAATCATGATTTCTAAATGCTCTGTTACCACTTCCTTAATGATGGATTCCAGCACATTTTCCCAACAACTGATGTCAGGCTAACTGGCCTGCAGTTCCCTGTTTTCTCTCTCCCTCCTTTCTTGAATAGTGGTGTTACATTTGCTACCTTCTAATCTGCTGGGACCATTCTAGAATCTAGGGAATTTTGGAAGATCACAACCAATACATCCACTATCTCTGCAGTCACCTCTTTTGGAACCCTAGGATGTAGGCCATCAGATCATGGGGATTTGTCGGGTTTTAATCCCATTAGTTTCTCTAGTACTTTTTCTCTACTTATCTTAATTACATTATGTTCCTCACTCGCATTAGCCCCTTGGTTCCCCACTATTTTTGATATGCTTTTTGTCCTCTACTGTGAAGACAGATACAAAATATTTATTTAAAGTTTCTGCCATTTCCTTATTCCCCATTATAATTTGTCTTGTCTCAGACTCTAAGGGACCAACACTTACCTTTGCTACTCATTTCCTTTTTACATTCTTGTAGAAGTTTTACAATCTGTTTTAATATTTCTTGCTAGTTTACACTCATATTCTATTTTCTCCCTTTTCATCAATTATTTGGTCATCATGTGCAGATTTCTAAAGCCCTCTCAATCCGTAGGCTTACTAATATTCTTTGCAAAATTATAAGCCTCTTCTCTAATACTATCCTTAACTTCTTTAGTTAGCCACGGATGGAGCACTTTCCCCGTGGAGTTCTTATTTCTCAATGGAATGTATATTCATTGAGAATTTTGGAACATTTCTTTAAATGTTTGCCACTGTTTATCTACCATCATACCTTTTAATCTAATTTCCAAATCTACCTTAGCCAACTTGACCCTCATATCTATGTAATTGGCTGTATTTAAGTTTAGGCTGAGATTTTCCGGGCGGTCAGCGGATGGGATCAGTGGCAGGTCATGTGGGACCCCGCTGTCAACACACCACAACGTGCCTTTCCCAATGTCAGGTCTGTCAGTGCTGAACAGACCCGATAGGCAGCGGCGGGCCACCCAATTAAACTCATTAGCATCTAGTTGACAATTAATTAACAAGCTTTTTTAACTTACCTTTTGACCTTAACTTCATGGCCACAGGAACCACACTGTTCGGGGACCACGGTTGTCAACCTGAGGCGGGAGGTCAGTGGCCATTCCTCCTGCTGATTACTTGACAGCTTCAAAGGTACAATAAAAGCTCCCACCTGACAGATCCTCACTTTCCTCAGCCACAAGCTGTTTCTCAGTCCATTTCCAGCACAGATTCTGCAGGCTTTCCACTTTCCACTCGCCATCCAGTCTCACCTCATTGGAAGAACTCTCTCGCCATTGACAGAATGCTTCTGTCATCTCTACTTCACCTGCCATCAACATGGGTGCCCTTGAAACTCTCTCACCTTGGTCCTCAGAATCCGACCACAATCAGCCGCAACACCATAAGCACCAGGCACACCGACAGCACCAACAACAACACCAACCTTCTCCGCAATCATCTGATGCTGCACAGGACAGAGGGTATCAGCACCCGACCACATTGCTGCCCGGGAGGCTAGATTTACTTCTCTTGGTTCTGTATACCCTGGCTGCCACATGTTGTACCAGGTTGGCACCACCCCACACCAACACCATAAAGCATCCCTTCAATGTCCAAGCCATTCCTTTCACACTCACCACCATTGCAAGGGGTACTGTCATGTCTCACCATTCATTGCAACTCACTAAGTCACTTCCAAAGGTGCACACAAATCTGTCCAAGAACGGAAACTGTTGAAAATAAATGTTTCAATGTTTGACAGCACATTAACAGAAACTTTACATGAACATTGGATAAAGCACACACGTGCCTACCCTTGTGTGTTGTTAGCTGGTATGATTGGACTAGGATGAGGGTGATTGTGAGGGGTGGCTACTGAGATGGGGATGTGACAATGTAGATAGAGAGAGAGGGATGGGTGGACATGCAAGGTAAGTCGGTGTGAGTAAGGATGTGCAGGAGTAGGGTAGGGAAGGCAGAGTGATGGGGATGTGATGACAGGCACAGCAGGATGAGGTTGAGTGCGGCTTTGTACTAATGTTTCCTGATCTAATGAGATCATTGAAAGGTTTGCAGCACTGCACCCAGGTCCTCCTGACGACATCCCTGCTTGTGACCTCCTCTGCAACCAGGCTGCGTTGGTCTCCTGGGGAGGTCTCTTCTGCCCATTAGAAGTGAAGAGAACCTCCCTGCGTGCTCTGACTCCTTCCATAAGCATATGGAGGAAGTCAAGGGAGAACCTGGGTGCAGCCCTGCACCTCTGTGCAGTGATTGTCAGTGTTTGCAGCACCTCAATGCTGTAGAACACTAACAGCACAAATGTCAAAATAAAGTTGGCCATGGTCCCTTTAAGGAAACCGGCTGATGACGTGTCATGAATGATGTCATCAGATACGCTTCCTCTAATTGGACTGGGAAACACGCTGGGCAGGCTTAACAAGCCCTATCAATGGAAAATCATTTTCCAGAGCAGGATGGAGCTTGCAGTGGTGTCGGGACCTGCCATCGATCCCGGCCGCACCGGGCCCGCTGAGGTAAGGAAAATCTCGGCCTACGACCCTCGTTTCCGACTGAAGTATTTCACTCTCAAACCCAATGTGAAATGTTATCATATTAGGATCACTCTTCCCCAGAGGATCCTTTGCTATGAGATTACTAATTAACCCTGTCTCATTACACAATACAAAATAGGCTGTTCCCTGGTTGGTTCCAGGACATTTTGTTCTAAGAAACTGTCTTGAATGCATTACATGAACTCATCCTCCAGACTACCTTTGCCAATTTGATTTGCCCAGTCTATATGAAGATTAAATCCCCCACAGTTATTGCATTGCCTTTGTTACAAGCTCCTATTATTTGTTGATTAATACTCTGTCCAATGGTATAGCTATTGTTAGGGGCCTATAAACTACTCCCACCAGTGTTTTCTGCCCCTTGTTATTTCTTATCACCACCCATACTGATTCTGCATCCTGATCTTCTGAGCCAAGATCCTTTCTCGTTACTGTCCTTATGTCATCCTTTATTATCAGGGCTACCCCTCCTCCTTTTCTATTCTACCTGTCTTTTTGAAACGTGAAGTACCTTGGAATATATAGTTCCCAACCTTGGTCACCTTGCAACCAAGTCTATGTATCTCTATTTGTGCCCCCAATTCATCTATCTTGTTATGAATGCTTCATGCATTCAGATAAACAGCCTTTAATTTTAACGTTTTACCGTTATTCCCTGCTTTCGCCTCCCATGCTCTTCTTCAAATAGTGCCACAGAACCTTTTATGTCCACCTGAGAGGCGAGATGGGACCTCAGTTTAATATCTGATCTGAAAGTACAGCACTCTATCAGTACTGCACTGAAGTGTCGGCCTAGATTATGTGCCTAAATCTTGGAGTGGGACTTGAACACAAATCAGAGGCAAGAGTGCTACCATTGAGCCAAGGCTGATACTTAAGTGGGCAGGGAGAGAGGAATTGCTAATTTTAAGAATTATTCAGAATTACTTTTTGTTACCAATCCTACACAGTCCTATGCTGCTGAAGAGTGACAGCAGTGGTAGTATAAGTATTGTGTAGGAGAGGCCAACCTGCTACACTTAACCCAAGCTGTCAGCATTAGGGAAAATTTAGGACTGTGATTTAGGATCAAAAGAAATGTGAGACCTCACAAATCAATTGAAACACATGGAGTTGCAATAATTTTTAATATTAAGATACATAAAAATAGATTGGTCCACCTCCCGATCTCCTTCCCCTTCCCCAACTTATATTCAGGCTGCTGCTGGCAAGGTTAGCTACCCTACAGTCATCTTCATAATATGGATGAGCTGCCTGTGGAGGCTTGACAGGCCCCAGCGGTTTGCCCAAATAATGTTAACGAGGCCCAAGACCCAATTTTGGGCCAGTCTCGGGCCTCCCAGTTGGGGCGTGTGTGCTGTTTGCAGCGCCCATTTCAGGCCCGATAAAGGGCCTAAGGGAATTTCCAACCCATTATATTTTAAACTAAAATGAGCGAGTCTCATTGACGCTTCAGTGCAGTACTGATGGAATTCTACCTTGTGGCAGGCGCTTTCTGTTGGGTAAGATATTAAAGCAAGAAGTTTGGCTGTTCAGATGGACGCAAACGATCCATGGCACTCTTCGAAGAAGAGTGAGAAGTTCTCCCAGCTTCCTGGTCAACATTTATTGCTCAAGCAACACCACCAAAAACAGATTAGGTAGTTGCTAAATTAGGAAGGAAAGAGTATTTGCCTGGATAGGTGTTGGATGGAGAGGAGTACCAAGTTGAAGTGAGTGAGGAGAAAAAGAGAGAGCTAGCTTGAATAGAGGTTCAAATAAAAGTGACAGGTTGAATTGTGGGGTGGAGGGGGGTGGGGGCGAGGGAGAGGAATGCCAGTATGAACCAGAAGGGTTAGAGGGGAGAGAGAGTGAAAGGGAGAGAAGTTGAATGGGGTATAGAGTCTCTGTGAATTGGGTCTGGAGAAGGTAAAGTGTCTTTGTGAACTGAGGTGGTAGGATGGTTGGATCTGGAAGAGTGACAATTGAGCTAATTTCAGGGTAAGGGGTGGACTGTTGAAAATCTAATGTCACTTTGTTTTTCCTTTTGCTAAGATTACAAATCTATCAATTGCTAAATATGAAAGTGTTTAAAACTAATCAGAATGCATTATCTTTAATGTCAAAATTCAAAATTTTCCTGAGCAATCTGCCCCCGGACCCCTTTAGAGATGCAACACCAATTTTGTGACTGCAATATTTGAATTTTCCCTTCAGGCTTTCATGTATTTAAGGGGAAACAAATGTTTGTACGAGTGAAGGACTATTGGGCATATCTGCAGCATAAATGACAAAACCCAGATAACTATTTGGTTTTACTTGTCATAAGTTAATAATTGATGCTTTCCTTGAGTTGTCTGCTATGTCATTTAAAAAAAAGAAGCTATTTCTGACCTTTTGCTAGATCTCTAGTGCTTGGCATATATGGAGAAGGGTGAGGGAGAACAGCCTACCTGGTAGTGACTGACACATGGCAGTAGGTTAAATGGGCAGGGAGGGGGAGCAGAGATATCTGCGTTGCTCCTCAGAAATTCAGCCCTTACGTTTGTGGAAAAAATGTAGTCTTGTAAAACTTGCTTGTGCCAGAGTCTAACTTTCCTTTTCCAAGCCATCAAGAGGGGAAGTTACGGTGGTGAATTTAGTTGATGGTGAGGAGACGGTTTGGTTAAGTCATGGCAGGAAATCTCGGAACCGTGTCGTGCTCCTCCTGTGCTATGTGGGAAATCAGGGACACTTCCAGTGTCCCTGACAACTATGTGTGCAGGAAGTGCGTCCAGCTGCAGCTCCTGACGGACTGCATGGCGGCACTGGAGCTGCAGATGGACTCACTCTGGAGCATCCACGATGCCGAGAACTTTGTGGATTACTCATTTAGTGAGTTGAACACACCGCGGGTAAAGGCTAGGTCAGACAGTAAATGGGTGACCAAGAGGCAGGGCAATATCAGGAAGGTAGTGCAGGAGTCCCCTGCGGTCGTCTCCCTCCAAAACAGATATACCGTTTTGGATACTGTTGGGGGAAATGACCTACCAGGGGAAGGCACCAGCAGCCAGGTTCATGGCACCATGGCTGGCTCTGCTGCACAGCAGGGCGGGAAAAAGAGTGGTAGTGCTATAGTGATAGGGGACTCAATTGTAAGGGGAATAGACAAGAGTTTCTGTGGACGTAACCGAGATTCCAGGATGGTATGTTGCCTCCCTGGTGCAAGGGTCAAGGATGTCTCGGAGCGGCTGCAGAACATTCTGGAAAGGGAGGGTGAAGAGCCAGCTGTCGTGGTGCATGTAGGTACCAACGATATAGGTAAAAAGCGGGAAGAGGTCCTACAAGCAGAATTTAGGGAGCTAGGAGCTAAATTGAAAAGTAGGACCTCAAAGGTAGTAATCTCTGGGTTGCTACCAGTGCCACGTGCTAATCAGAGTAGCATGAACAGGATAGCGAGATTAAATACGTGGCTTGAGCAGTGGTGCAGGAGGGAGGGATTCAAATTCCTGAGGCATTGGAACCAGTTCTGGGGGAAGTGGGACCTGTACAAAAGGGACGGTCTGCACTTGGGCAGGACTGGAACCGATGTCATCGGGGTAATATTTGCTAAGGCAGTTCGGGAGGATTTAAACTAATATGGCAGGGGAATGGGAATCTATGTAGCGAAACAGGGGGAAGTAATATGCAGTTAGAAACAAATGTTAGAAGGGTGAAAAACAATAAGGGAAATCCGAGTAAACAAAGGCAAGAAACACAAAGGGCCATACTAAATCATAAGTCTAAAAGGACAAAGGGTGTTAATAAAACAAGCCTAAAGGCTCTGTGTCTTAATGCAAGGAGTATCCGTAATAAGGTGGATGAATTGACTGTGCAAATTGATGTTAACGGATATGATGTGATTGGGATTACAGAGACGTGGCTCCAGAACAATCAAGGCTGGGAACTGAATATCCAGGGGTATTCAACATTCAGGAAGGATAGAATAAAAGGAAAAGGGGGTGGGGTAGCATTGCTGGTTAAAAAGGAGATTAATGCAATAGCTAGGAAGGACATTAGCTTGGAGAATGTGGAATCAATATGGGTTGAGCTGCAGAACACCAAAGGGCAGAAAATGTTAGTGGCGGTTGTGTACAGACCTCCAAACAGTAGTAGTGAGGTGGGGGAGGGTATGAAACAGGAAATCAGAGGTGCATGCAAAAAAGGCGCAGCAGTTATCATGGGTGACTTTAATATGCATATAGATTGGGCTACTCAAACTGGAAGCAATACGGTGGAGGAGGATTTCCTGGAGTGTTTAAGGGATGGTTTCCTAAACCAATATGTTGAAGAACCAACTAGAGGGGAGACCATCCTGGACTGGGTGTTGTGTAATGAGGAAGGACTAATCAGCAATCTTGTGGTGCGAGGCCCCTTGGGGAAGAGTGACCATAGTATGGTGGAGTTCTACATTAGGATGGAGAAGGAAACAGTTAATTCAGAGACCATGGTCCAGAACTTAAATAAGGGCAACTTTGAGGGTATGAGGTGTGAATTGGCGAGGTTAGATTGGCAAGCGATATTTAAGGGGTTATCAGTGGAAGGGCAATGGCAGACATTTAGAGATCGCATGGATGAACTACAGCAATTGTACATCCCTGTCTGGCGTAAAAATAAAAAAGGGAAGGTGGCTCAACCATGGCTAACAAGGGAAATCAGGGATAGTATTAAAAGCAAGGAAGTGGCATACAAATTGGCCAGAAGTAGCAGCAAACCCGGGGACTGGGAGAACTTTAAAACTCAGCAGAGGAGGACGAAGGGTTTGATTAGGGCAGGGAAAATAAAATATGAAAGGAAGCTTGCGGAGAACATTAAAACGGACTGCAAAAGCTTCTATAAATATGTAAAAAGAAAGAGGTTAGTAAAAACAAACGTAGGTCCCCTGCAGTCAGAAACAGGGGAAGTCATAATGGGGAACAAAGAAATGGCAGATCAATTGAACAAGTACTTTGGTTCGGTGTTTACTGTGGAGGACACAAACAACCTTCCGGAAATAAAAGAGATCAAAGGATCTGGTAAGAGGGAGGAGCTGAGGGAAATCCTTATCAGTCGGGAAAAGGTGTTGGGGAAATTGATGGGACTGAAGGCTGATAAATCCCCAGGGCCTGATGGTCTGCATCCCAGAGTACTTAAGGAGGTGGCCTTGGAAATAGTGGATGCATTGACGATCATTTTCCAACATTCCTTAGACTCTGGATCAGTTCCGAAGGAGTGGAGGGTGGCTAATGTGACCCCTCTTTTTAAAAAAGGAGGGAGGGAGAAAGCAGGGACTTATAGAACAGTCAGCCTGACATCGGTGGTGGGTAAAATGATGGAATCAATTATTAAAGATGTCATAACAGACCATTTGGAAAGTGGCGACATGATAGGTCCAAGTCAGCATGGATTTGTGATAGGGAAATTATGCTTGACAAATCTTCTGGAATTTTTTGAGGATGTTTCCAATAGGGTGGACGGGGGGGAACCAGTAGATGTGGTGTACTTGGACTTTCAGAAGGCCTTCGACAAGGTCCCACACAAGAGATTGGTGTGCAAAGTTAAAGCACATGGGATTGGGGGTAATGTGTTGACGTGGATTGAGAACTGGTTGGCACACAGGAAACAAAGAGTAGGAGTAAATGGGTACTTTTCAGAATGGCATGCAGTGACCAGCGGGGTACCGCAGGGTTCGGTGCTGGGGCCCCAGCTGTTTACATTATATATTAATGATTTGGACGAAGGGATTAATTGTAATATCTCCAAATTTGCGGATGACACTAAATTGGGAGGCAGTGTGAACAATGAGGAGGATGCTAGGAGGCTACAGAGTGACTTGGACAGGTTGGGTGAATGGGAAAATGTATGGCAGATGAAGTACAATGTGGATAAATGTGAGGTTATCCACTTTGGTGGTAAAAATAGAGAGGCAGACTATTACCTGAATGGTGGCAGATTAGGGAAAGGGGAGGTGCAACGAGACCTGGGCGTCATGGTACATCAGTCACTGAAGGTGGGAAGACAAGTGCAGCAGGCAGTCAAGAAAGCAAATGGCATGATGGCCTTCATAGCAAGGGGATTTGAGTACAGGAGTAGGGAGGTGATGCTACAGTTGTACAGGGCCTTGGTGAGGCCACACCTGGAGTATTGTGTGCAGTTTTGGTCTCCTAACTTGGGGAAGGACATTCTTGCTATTGAGGGAGTGCAACGAAGGTTCACTAGATTGATTCCTGGGATGGCCAGACTGACATATCAAAAAAGACTGGATCAACTGAACTTGTATCCTCTGGAGTTCAGAAGAATGAGGGGGGATCTTATAGAGACGTTTAAAATCCTGACTGGTTTAGACAAATTAGATGCGGGCAGAATGTTTCCAATGTTAGGGGAAACTAAAACCAGGGTTCACAGTCTAAGGATAATGGGGAAGCCATTTAAGACTGAGATGAGGAGGAACTTCTTCACCCAGAGAGTGGTGAATCTGTGGAATTCTCTACCACAGAAGGTTGTTGAGGCCAGTTCGCTAAATATATTCAAAAGGGAGTTAGATATAATACTCACAACTAGGGGGATCAAGGGGTATGGCGAGAAAGCAGGAATGGGGTACTGAGGTAGCATGTTCAGCCATGAACACATTGAATGGCGGTGCAGGCTCGAAGGACCGAATGGTCTACTCCTGCACCTATTTTCTATGTTTCTATGTTTCTATGTTGTAAGATCGTCAAGTTTTTTTTAAATGGTTTTGCTGGCCAGTTTTTATTCTTACTCTTTAAAAAAAATTATTTTTAAAAATTCTGCAGGCTACTACACCTGGTCGTGTTGAAGTTCAGTGTGTCTCTGTGCAAACAAAGTCTGCAGCACTCCAGACATTGAAAGCAGATGGTTTCAAATTTTTGCTTTCACTAATTTAATCGCCTTCGGTGGCAGACATTAAAATTCATGCAGCTGTCCCTTTGCAGTTTAGCTTTCTAAGAGTCAGAATTGCACGTAAATGGGCCATTCAGACATTGGAAGTAGTACTTTCAGGTCGATTAATCTGCCCATTAATAGACATAGACGATGTGAGTTCTTGCAGCAGTGAACTAGGTTGGCCCTGTATCCTGATATTTCAGGTTTAGAAACACTGCAAGGGTGAAATCTTATGAAAACTGTTTTTACAAATCCATGCCAGGACTTAAGAAATAATGGTGACTCAAGTAGACATTGGAAAAAATAGGTTAATGGAGTGTTGAAAGGAACGTGCAGTCATTTTGATAGAACTGTGCAGCCATCGACTCTCGGAGTGCAGGTCTTGCACATTCCCCAGTGCAGATCTATTCTGTCCGTGGGTCTCAGGATCTGCTATTAGAATCTTCTTGCTAGATCCAATTATCCTGCAGGAGATGGACCACAGATTTCAAATGTAAACATGGGGGAGTGATGCAGCGAAGTCATTTTGGCATCATTTTCCCAAGACCTACTCTGCATCGAAGCTCAGTACAAAGTACCTATTTCCATGCATGTGCAAAAACAAAGTGGAAATGGTGAATTTCTTTTTGCTCACCATGCAAAAGAGTTAGATATTCTGAATTATTCGGTCATTCTGTGACACCATCAGAATATTCTGAGAGATTTTGAGGGGAATTTTAACCCCCAAAAATGGGCGGGTTGGGGTCGGGTGGGATGTTAAAATGTGAAAAATCTCAAACCCGACTCCAACCCGCCTCGAAGCCACCCACTTCTAGGACGGGGGCGGGCAACCAAACCGCTCGCAGAAGGCAGGTTGATTATTTAAATGTTATAAACAGTCTGCATGCCTCAAATTTAATCTCTATTTAAAATTTAACCCTTGCGGGCCAGGTTTCCCATATCTCAGGAAGCCCGGCAGCTAAAGGGAGGCGAGGACTGCTGGATCTAGCAAGTAAGTGTCTTTCCATTTACCTGCTGGCTCCAGCATACCTGCTTCCCCTCCCCCCACCTCATGATCAAACTCACCTGCGAGCCACGATCTCCCCTGAGCCACGATCTCCCACCTCTCCCTATCCCGCTCTTTCTGATCCCTCCTCTGCGCTCCCCAGCTGTGGCTTCCAATTTCCACTGACCCTTCCGATCTCCCACCCCCCAACCCTTCCAATCAACCCCCTCAATCCTTTCGATCTCCCCCAACCGCCCCCCCCCCCCCCCCCCGCCCCCCCGTCCTTGATGCCTCTGCTCTCCCCTCCGACCTCCGATCTCCCCCCACCGTCCTCCGGCCTTTCCGTGCCCTCCCTCCCTCCTCTCCGCTCCCTGGCTGCGGCCTGGTGCCAAAAACCTATCCACCTGACAGCCAGCTAGCCTCTCAATCTGGTTGGCTGTGGCCGGGAAACGGAGACAAAAACTGTTAATCAGCTCCTGCCGTTAAATTCGGCAGGACCTGAGGGAAACACGTTCTTCCGGGTTTCCCAACCGCAAAACAGCGCCCCCACCCCACCCACGGCTTCCTCCCCGCCTCCGAACTAATATTGTGTCATTACCCAATGGCACTGGTAGAGGTTTAACAAAAAGTCCACACATAAATACTGGATGGCTGACAGTGTATTTCACCCAATGATTCAATCTTTAGGCCCAATTGACCAACTACCTACTTGAGATTTATTCCTGTGGTCTGTAACATTATCTGCCTCTCTTGGTCGGATCATTACATTACACATTCGGCCCAACAGGTCTACGCCGGTGTTTATGCTCCACACAAGTCTCCTGACAACTTACTTCATCTAACCCTATCAACATATCCTCTGTTCCTTTTTCCCTCATGTACTTATCTAGCTTCCCCTTAAATGCATCTATGCTATTCACCTCAACTCTTATGTGGTAGCAAGTTTCACATTCACACCACTCTCATCCATTTTGTGCATATAAACTCAAATAAGATGCTGGACGTATTCATCAACTCCATCAGCACCTGAAAAAAACCCATAGATTAATGCATTGGGTAGGATCTTTCAGCAGAGTTCCACGAGCTCCCCTATGCTGATAACTGTGTTATTGAAGCACACACTTTGGAAGAGCTCCAGTTCATCACTGGACCTATGACAGAAAGCATATCAAAGAACTTGGCATGTTTTATATGCTGCACCACTGCGCCATCCTGAGTATCAAATGGCAGAATAAAGTACCCACGCTGAAGCTTCTGACATGGGCAAACACCACTGGCATTGAAGCAATGTTGACAAAGGTGTAAGTGATATGTGGTGAGAATGGAAAAAAAGATCATCTGCCTAAGCAGATGTTTTTGTTGCAAGCTAAAGGGTGGAAAACATAAGAAGAGGGCCAGCACAGATGGTCCAAGGACACACTCACGTAAAATATGATCAACTGTGCCAAGGCAGTGGAGGACTGGGAACGTGATGCCATGGACTAGTTAGACTTGTGGTGCTGTTCACAAAGGACTGGCACACTTTGAAAGCCAGTGGCTGGCAGGTATGCAGCAGAGATGAGAGGTATGCTTATCGAAAGCTCAACCTGACAATGATAACTGCCAATTCTTCAAATGCAGTAGTGTTTTCTCCTTTTGTATCTGACCTACCAACCCTCTGTATGGACACATCAATGGGAGAATGGAAAAAAATGAATATGATCTGAGGTTTCGATCACACTCTTTGCAGAAATTTACATGAAACCCATAATTTGTATTTTGGTTATTCATGTTCATGACATTACTCTTGCTAAATCAGATACTAAGCCATTTTAAAACTTTATACCATGTACCAAGTAATGATCAATGTATTATTCTTCACAACAACAACAACTTGTATTTGTATAGCGCCTTTAGCGTAGTAGAACATCCCAAGACGCTTCACAGGAGTGTTAAAAGACAAAAAGATTTGACACCGAGCCACATAAGGAGAAATTAGAGCAGGTGACCAAAAGCTTGGTCAAAGAGGTAGGTTTTAAGGAGCATCTTAAAGGAGGAAAGTGAGGTAGCGAGGCGCAGAGGTTAGAAAGATAGAAACATAGAAAAATAGGAGCAGGAGTAGGCCAGTCAGCCCTTTGAGCTTGCTCCGCCATTCAATATGATCATGGCTGATCCTCTATCTCAATACCATATTCCCGCTCTCTCCCCATACCCCTTGATGCCTTTTCTGTGTAGAAATCTATCTATCTCCTTCTTAAATATATTCAGTGACTTGGCCTCCACAGCCTTCTGTGGTAGAGAATTCCACAGGTTCACCACCCTCTGAGTCAAGAAATGTCTCCTCATCTCAGTCCTAAATGTCCTACCCCGTATCCTGAGAATGTGCCCCCTCGTTCTAGAGCCCCCAGCCAGGGGAAACATCTTCCCTGCATCCAGTCTGTCTAGCCATGTCAGAATTTTATACGTTTCAATGAGATCCCCTCTCATGCTTCTAAACTCTAGTGAATACAGGCCTAGTTGACCCAATCTCTCCTCATACGACAGTCCTGCCATCCCAGGAAATGAGTCTGGTGAACCTTCGCTGCACTCCCTCTATGGCAAGTATATCCTTTCTTAGGTAAGGAGACCAAAACTGCACACAGTACTCCAGGTGTGGTCTCACCAAGGCCCTGTACAACTGTAGTAAGATATCCTTGCTCCTGTACTCAAATCCTCTTGCAATGAAGGCCAACATACCATTTGTCTTCCTAACTGCTTGCTGCACCTGTATGTTTGCTTTCAGTGACTGGTGTACAAGGGCACCCAGGTCCCTTTGTACATCAGCATTTCCCAATCTATCACCCTTTAAATAATACACCACCTTTCTGTTTTTCCTACCGAAGTGGATAACTTCACATTTATCCACATTATACTGCATCTGCCATGTATTTGCCCACTCACTCAACTTGTCTAAATCGCCTTGAAGCCTCTTTGCATCCTTCTTACAACTCACAATCCCACCTAGTTTCGTGTCATCAGCAAACTTGGAAATATTACATTTGGTTCCCTCATCCAAATCATTGATGTATATTGTGAATAGCTGGGGCTTAAGCACTGATCCCTGCGGTACACCACTAGTCACCGCCTTCTACCCCAAAAAAGACCCATTTATTCCTACTCTCTGTTTCCTGTCTGTTTACCAATTTTCAATCCATGCCAATATATTACCCCCAATCCCATGTGCTTTAATTTTGCACACTAATCTCTTATGTGGGACTTTATCAAAGGCCTTCTGAAAATCCAAATGCACCACATCCACTGGTTCTCCTTTATCTATTCTACCAGTTACATCCTCAAAAAACTCCAGTAGGTTTGTCAAACACGATTTCCCTTTCATAAGTCCATGTTGGCTTTTTCTAATCCCGTTGATATTTTCTAAGTGTCCTGTTATCACATCCTTTACAATAGACTCTAGCATTTTCCCTGCTACTGATGTTAGGCTAACCGGTCTGTAGTTCCCTGTTTTCTCTCTCCCTCCTTTTTTAAATAGTGGGGTTACATTTGCCACCCTCCAATCTGCAGGAACTATTCCATAATCTATAGAATTTTGGAAGATGACAACCAATGCATCCACTATTTCCATGGCTACCTCTTTAATGACTTTGGGATGCAGATTAACAGGCCCTGGGGATTTATCAGCTTTCAGTCCCATTAATTTCTCCAGCACTATTTTTTTGCTAATACTAATTTCCTTTAATTCCTCCTTCTCACTAGACCCTTGGTTCCCTAGCATTTCTAGGAAGTTATTTGTGTCCTCTTCCGTGAAGACAGAACCAAAGTTTAGGCAAGGAATTCCAGAGCTTAGGGCCTAGGGAACAGAAGGCATGGCCATCAATGGTTGAGCGATTATAATCAGGGATGCTCAAGAGGGCAGAATTAGATATATCGGGGAGTTGTGGGGCTGAAGGAGATTACAGAGATAGGAAGGGGTGAGGCCACGGAGGGATTTGAAAACAAGGATGTGAATTTTGAAATCGAGGCATTGCTTATCCGGGAGCCAATGTAGGTCAGCGAGCTCAGGGATGATGGGTGAACGGGACTTGGTGAGTTAGGACACGGGCAGCCGAGTTTTGGATCACCTCAAGTTTACGTAGGGTGGAATGTGGGAGGCCAGCCAGGAGTGCGTTGGAATAGTCAAGCCTAGAGGTAACAAAGGCATGGATGAGGGTTTCAGCAGTGGATGAGCTGAGGCAAGGGTGGAGACGGGCAATGTTATGGAGGTGGAAATAGGCTGTCTTAGTTATGCTGCGGATATGTGGTCGGAAGCTCATTTCAGGGTCAAATATGACACCAAGGTAACAATGTCTAACTGCTGTTATCTCTACCTTTCTCCTCCTTTAATACTTTCCTTAAAACCTACCTCTTTGACCAAGCTTTTGGTCACCTGTCCTAATATCCTCTTATGTAGCTTGGTGACAAATTTTGTTTGATAACGTTCCTATGAAGCAGATATATAAGACGATATATAAATGCAAGTTGTTGTTGTTAAGTAACAACAAACTCATGCCATTTAGATTTTAATTGTTAGTTGGTCAGTGAACTTTGGAAATTATAAACGGCTGGTGAGATTTAGTTTCAGCACAGCATTAAGTAACTTTTTTAAAAATTTTGAAGATTGTTTGGCATCTGTAACAAAGTGTGATGTCTTGAATGTTGCATTTGGAATGTGACTTCTGGTTCATATTGATGTATCTATACGAGCATTTTTTCCAATTACTGCGGGACCTTTTAGAATATGTTGGACCTCCTGCTTTGATGTGTGCAATTGTTTTAGAACCTTTTCGAACAATAAAGTTTTGAAGAAAAAGACTACTTATGCTTGATAATGTCTGGGGAAGCTGTGTGTGTGTGTTAATACTGTTGATACAACTTCATTTCCTGTATAAAGGGGAGCACTTCAGCCTCTCAGACTAGTGTTTTTTGCTGTGTCTTCTACCCTGCCTGTTGGTAGAACCACCTCCTGGTGTCAACATGGTGGCATTAACAATACTGAGGCTGGAGGCTGGCTTAGCAGAAGTGCATCCTGAAGAGATTCTGTGATATAACTGTGGCACATGTTTCTGCTTTCCTTTTGTTGCACAACTTATTGGTAGGTTATAAAGGTTGGAATTTGTTTTGGGTTCTTTGTGTTGTGGAATGATTCAGCACAGCAGGAGGCCATTCGGTAGAGATATCCAATTAATCCCACTCCCCTGCCCTTTCCCCACAGCCCTGCAAATATTTTCCCTTGTTAAAAAATTGATGTGACATTTTTTTACCACAGTGTTGATAAATTAATTTCTGTTCTGGAATATCTTCCTATGTTGCATCCTTGATGTACTTTGTCGGTGCAGTTTAGCACTCAGTTCCTGCTGTGAGGCAGCTGTCCATGGCTTATTTTTCAAAATTGTCTCTTTCGCACTTAGGAATGGGAAACTCCTCTTTTCAGAGTTGTGGATATTGTAAAGATGTAGGCTGGTGCATTGTGTAGTGTGTTCCTAACCTTTTCTGTATGCAGCACATAAGAAAGAAAGAGTTTGCACTTATATGGTGCCTTTCATGAGCTCAAGACACTTCACAGCCAATTCGAATAAGTATCTGAAGGAGAAAAAAATTGCAGGGCTACGGGGGAAGGGCAGGGGAGTGGGACTAGCTGAGAGTCGGCTCGGGCTCGACGGGCCGAATGGCCTTCTTCTGTGCTGTAACTCTTCTATGATTCTATGACTCTAAGTACTTTAGAAGTGCAGTCACTCTTGTAATGTAGAGAAATGCAGCAGCCAGGTCCCACAAACGACAATGAAATAAATGACCAGATAATCTGCTTTTTTAATTACATTAGTTGAGGGATAAATATTAGCTGGACACCTCCCCTGCTATTTTTGAGTAATACCACTGGATCTTTTATCTCCATCTGAGAGGGCAGACTGGGCCTGAGTTTAATATGCATGAAAGACAGCACCTCTGACAATGCAGCACTCCCGAATATGGGCCCACACAAATTCCTACGCTGCCATCTTTCAGATGAAACGAGGCTCCATCTGCTTGCTCAAAATGGATATAAAAGATTCCCATGGCACTATTTGAAGAAAAGAATGGGAGTTCTCCTCGTGTCCTGGACAACAGTTTTCCCTCAAACAGCACCATTAAAACAGATTTAGCTGGTCATTTTTCTCGTTGTTGATTTATGGACCTTGCTGTGCACAAAATAGTTGCTACGTTTCCTTGCATTACAACAGTGACTACGGAGGGAATTTTAACCACAAAAAACGGGTGGGTTGGGGTTGAGTGGGAGATTAAAGTGTTAAAATATGGAATCCCGATCCCAATCCACCCTCTTCCGGTTTTAACGGAGGCAGGACGGGGGGGGGGGGGCGGTCAGCCAACCCGTTCCCAGGAGGCGGGTTGCCACTTTAAATATATTAATGAGGCTGGAGGCCTCGGATTTAACCTGCTATGCAGGTTTAACTGTGGCCGGCTGGGGTTAGCAGGCCTCGGGATTCCTGGCAGCTGCAGCGAGGCGAAGACAGCCTCAGGGAGCAATCCTTGTGGGCTGGGAGGAGCAGGAGTAAATTCTCCTGGCTCCGAAACTCCTCCAACATCGCCCCCCCCGCACCCCCCCCCCCCCCCACCATCATGCAAACCGCCCCTCCCTGCCCTGGGATTGGACCCCTCCCCCCTGGGGTCAGGGGTCGGACACCCCCCCTCCCGCCGGGGTCAGGGCTAACACCTACCTAGGGTTACAGCCTCTTGTCAAGCATTTCCCACCCGACTGGAAGCCAACCTGTCTATCAGGCTGACTTCTGGGCTGAGAACATGTCTGTGAAGTCACACGCACGCTGTGGAGTTAAAACAGCATGTCCAAAAGTCAAAATTCTGGCCTACACTTCAAAAGTACTTCATTAGCTGTGAAATGCCTTGGGACATCCCGAGTTTTTGAAATGACCCATATAAATGCAAGTTCTTTCTTTACTACAAATCTCTCACCATTTTAGATAAATTGTAGACATTTTTGATTTTTTTGAGACTTAGGCCACAATCTTACCGGCGCTGCGAGTGCGAGTTTGGAGCTGGGTCTACTGTCAAAATGGCAGTGATTGACAGCGGGGCAGAAGTCCGCTCTGAACCCGCCTCCTTGTTAATTTCCCAAGTGCCGGTTCTGCCTGCGGTTTGCAGACCCGGCACTAAGTGTCGAGTCAGGCAATTGAGATACTTAAGAAGCTGCTTAAAGGTATTTAAGCGGCATTTTACCAGGTCCTAGTGATTTTTCCATGTTTTTTACGAGGTTCCGGTGCTCGGGGATCACGTCAGGTAAGTGTGTTGTGTTCTCAATGACCCTCCATTGCTGTGAATAGTTGACAGCTGCAAAAGTGGTATAATAGCTACCATTTCACAGCTGTTCAATTTCAAATCTTGGAAGCTGGAGCCTTCAGGATTTGGAATACACTTTTCAGCTTTATGGAGGTTTGAAGTGTTTGGAGCAAACTCTCTATTCAGTGTCACCTTGGAGCAACCGCTCTCACCATTCACAGATCGCTTCTGTCCTCTCAGCCTCACCTGCCATCTATTCCATCAGCATTAGTGCCCTTGAAAAAATCTCACCTTGGTCCTCAGAATCCCACCACGATCAACCCCAACACCAACATCACCAGGCACACCAGCATCACCAGGCACGCCAGCATCACCAACAACAGCACCAACAACAAGAGCACCAGCAACAACAACAAGAGCACCAGCCTTCTCCGCAATCACCTGATGCTGCACAAGGCACAGGATATCCACCCGAGCACATTGCTGCCTGGGAGATCAGGGATGGCCTCACCATGGCCAGATTTACTTCACTTAATGCTGTACACCCTGGCTGCCACATGATGTGCCAGGTTAGCACCACCCCACACCAACACCATAAAGCATCCCTACATAAAGCAAGCCATTCCTTTCACACTTATCACCATTGCGAGGGGTACCGTTATTTCTCACCATTCACTGCAACTCACTCAGCCACTTCCAAAGGTGCACACAGATCTGTCCAAGAATGCAAAGTGTTGAAAATAAAGGTTTCAATGTTTGACAAAACATTTGCATAAACTTTCATGAACATTGGTTAAAATACCCAATTGCCTACCCTTGTGTGTTGTTAGTTGGTATGATTAGACAAGGATGAGGGTAAGTGTGAGGCATGGCTAGCGAGATGGGGAAGTGATAATGTAGATAGAGAGGGATGGGTGGAGGTGCAAGTTAAGTTGGTGTGAGTAAGGATCTGCAGGAGTATAGTAGCGAAGGCAGAGTGATGGGGATGTGATGAGTGGCACAGCAGGATGAGGCTGCGTGTGGCTTGGCAGTAATGTTTCGTGATCTACTGAGATCATTGAAAGGTTTGCGCCACTGCAGCCTGGTCTTCCTGACAACATCCCTGCTTGTGCCCTCCTGGACAAAGTGCAACCAGGCTGCGTTGGTCTCCTGGGGAGGAGTCTTCCGCCCATTGGAAGGGAAGAGAACCTCCCTCCGTGCTGTGATTCCCTCCATAAGCATATGAAGGGAGTAATGGGAGAGCCTGGATGCAGCCGTGCACCTTTGTGCAGTGCTTGTCAGTGTTTGCAGCACCTCAATGCTGTAGAACACTGACAGCACAACTGTCAAAATCAATTTGGACATGGTCCCTTTAAGGAAACCGGCTGATGATGCATCATCAGATGACGTCATCAGATGATGTTATCAGACCCGCTTCCTTTTAATTGGCCGGAAACCTCGCAGGGCGGGCTTAACAATCAACGTAAAATCATGTCGGAGGCCCGGATCGACACAGCTGCGCGGTCGGGACTCGCCAAGGACGTTGCCCGCCCTGGACCCGCCGAGGTTGGTAAAATCCAGCCCTGAGTGTGGCCCTGGATTATATTCTGTGGTAAACTTGCAAGCTGAAAATAATATCTTCTCACAGGAGGTGTTAAAATGTCTGCAATGTCATTACTGCAGATTTATTCAATTTAGGCAAATAAACTGTCTGGTCTATTTTCTCTGATCACCTTCATCAATGCTGGCAATAAGCCTACTAATTAGGTTAGTAAATGCTTTAAAAGCACCATCATCAGAAGATCCAGGCTTGAATGTATGTCTCTACTCAAACTCATAGGAATGAGGTTCTGTCTCACAAGTGCATCTTAAGGCTACTGTATTTGCCTAACTATTTGCATATAACAAAACACCTTTCCACAAGCGTATAGCGGTAGATTTTATGATTTAGCACTCATCGCACAGAGATATGCATGATCACTCCGTCCAATTAGCGCCTGGTACTATTTTCTGCCCATTAATTTTAATGAATGGAAAATCATGTAAACCGCAATTCGGGCTTGCTGACCTCACACTCAATATGTGCTCCTGTTGTACAAACCAGGAAGGCTAAGTTTATAGACATATATAGGCACGCAGAAATCTTGATACAGCTATGGATCACTGTTGCATTTTCACGGCAGTAATAGATTCCATTATCACTTGGATAGCCTTCAGCAACCAACACCTGTTTCTCATTGTAATTCAATAATAGAACAGGCTTTGTTTCCATAACTACACTTAAAAAAAGCTTTCCTTGATTCACTGTAGACTTCAACACAGAACATTTTCTGTTTCATTTAAAATGCAACAGGACGCTATAAACGTCGGCTTCAAAAATGATGTCCATACATGATCCCTCCCCAATTAATTTTTCCCCCCCATTTCCTGGCTCTTGTCAAACAGAAACAAAGCCTGAGGTTTGCTAGCACAGGAGGTCCAATTTCAAATGAGCCATCAAACACACTGTCAGAATTGGATTGAACCCCTCTCTCTCTCACCAATTCCCAGCAGCATTGTATTTAAGAACATCTACAATACTTAAAATCATGCTGTGAAGCATAACGGAACACATCAAGGTACTTAACCAACACTAAACACTACAGCCTTTAACTGGTGCCCTAACTTAAATTTTATCCGTATTATTTAAAACATTCTCAGTTATGATTTCATACTATAAACTTCCCAGATGGCAGCTTCTCACAAGCGGTTTCTTTCTACCAATGGTGGCAGAGCCCGCAGCCCACCTTTCTAGAATGCTCTCCCTAAATTCCTCTCTATTGACACCTCTCCCCCCAGCTTCTATAGCCTCAAAGTCTATACAGGGGTTGATTTTAACTCCCAGGCAGGGATGCAGACTAGCGAGCGGCCAGCCCATCTGGGAGTGGCAGTGGGAAGGCTGAGTCAAGTTTACCGGCTAGGCCTCATTGACATGGAGCTGACTGACTTCCTGACCAAAACAGCCAGGGAGTCAGCAGGAAGCGGCTCCCAGCTGTTAAAACTGGCTCACCAACCACTTTGTCCCCACCTTTGAATGAGCAGGTTTTCCGTTGAACCTTTGGGTGGCAGCCTCCAGCGGTCCTTTTAAAGACCACTGGTTTGTCTGATGAGTGCCTGAAAAAAAACTGACCGCAGCATGCACGGTGAATTATGTGGCCAGCCGCAAATTCTCAGGGACCAGGGGAACTAAACACTAAGGTAAGTGATCAGGAGGTGGGTCAGATGGGGATCACGGTCAGGGCAGAGGGAGGGGAGGGGAAGCCCAAAGCAGGGGAGATGCAAGGTTTCCTTGTGGGATTTAGAAGAATCCTCCTGTTCCTCCTGACCCACATGGACATAACAGAAAGTAAAAATAACTTGTTTGCTGGGCCTCTTCTGGCCCTGGATCCACACAGGCCTGGAATTTAAATTGCAGTCAGACCCCAATGATGTCATTGGAGCCGATCTGCACATTTAAATAAAGGAGCCCGCCAGCTTTGAGGGGGGTCCTCGGCATCTGAAATTTAAAATTGCAGTTGGCAGGATTGGGGCCAGCAGGTAAGTTGCTCAGTCTATTTTAACTGCCTCCCCCCGCCCCCGGCCCAGTTTTCGTTGGGCGGGACGAGTTAAAAATCAGTCATACCTTCAGCGACCACCTTAAACCTGTCTATATTGCTCAGCCTCTTTTTCTGATTTGTGCAGTTTATTGTATATAGATGCAAATTGTTGTTGTCGGCTGATTTGCGGAGGGAATTGAATTGAATCTGCTACAATTCATGTGAGAAAAGACAAGATGTTTTCTACTGTTTGCTGAAAGTATACAGTAATAAAAAGCAAGGAAATCTACCAAATTCAGTGAACAGCAAAACATTTGTCTCAGATTTTTTTTTTTAAGTTGGCCGTTTAGATTCATAAAGACATTAGAAGCTAACTAAAACATCGTCAAGTTATCACCATCAAGATGATAACATCTTCAGGGAAAATGCATGGTTAATCAGCACATACACAAATGCATTTAATGAATCTGTGGGACTTCTCCATTTAAGTAATTTCTCAGTTTTCGTAGTTGCCCAGAGACACATATAGACTCTTGGTGGCAGGCTGGGGATGAGGGGGGAGGAGGGGGCGCACGGGATGGGGGGGGGTGGCATGGAATTGGAATATATACAGCCACATGCACAGTAAGCCCCAAAATTTCTAAGCATTTTAGTTAGCAAAGAAAGAGTCTGGCTATTTATATGACTTCATTACACATTAATAAATTCTCTACCTACATATTTACCAAAGTGTCAGTGGAGTCTTTTGAAGAAATGTCAGAGTTTTAAAATCTTGAGACATATTATGCATAATTTACTATTATAATGTTACAATGAATTTACAAACACATTTAGATCTTTGATGTGATGATTGAGGCTTACTCAGAAATCACACAGCAACCAGGATAAATATCAGGCTCACCAACCACTTCGTCCCCACCTTTGAAGGAGGAGGCTTTCCATTGAACCTTTGGTTGGCAGCCTCCAGAGGTCCTTTTAAAGACCACTGGTTTGTTTGATGAGTGCCTGAAAAAACTGATCGCAGCATGCACGGTGGATTATGTGGCCAGTAGCAAATTCTCAAAGGGGCTTGAAACAGGTGTTAGGCTCCCGATTTGCATATGCAGAAGTTCCTCAGGGCATTGTTCTCGGCCCAACCATCTTCAGCTGCTTCATCAATGACCTTCCCTCCATCATAAGGTCAGAAGTGGGGATGTTTGCTGATGACTGCACAGTGTTCAGTGCCATTCACAACTCCTCAGATAATGATGCAGTACATGCCCGCATGCAGCAAGACCTGGATAACATTCAGGCTTGGGCTGATAAGTGGCAGGTAACATTCGCGCCACACAAGTGCCAGGCAATGACTATCTCCAACAAGCGAGCATCTAACCACCGCCCCTTGACATTCAATGGCATTACCATCGCCGAATCCCTCACCATCAATATCCTGGGAGGTCACCATGACCAGAAACATAACTGGACCAGCCACATAAATACTGTGGCCACAAGAGCAGGTCAGAGGCTGGGTATTCTGCAGCGAGTGTCTCACCTTCTGACATCCAAAGCCTTTCCACCATCTACAAGGCACAAGTCAGGAGTGTGATGGAATACTTCTCCACTTGCCTGGATGAGTGCAGCTCCAACAACACTCAAGAAGCTCGATACCATCCAAGACAAAGCAGCCCGCTTGATTGGCACCCCATCCACCACCTTAAACATTCACTCCCTTCACCACAGGCGTACCGTGGCTGCAGTGTGTACCATCTACAAGATGCACTGCAGCAACTCGCCAAGGCCTCTTCGGCAGCACCTCCCAAACCCGCGACCTCTTCCACCTAGAAAGACAAGGGCAGCAGGCGCATGGGAACACCACCACCTCCAAGTTCCCCTCCAAGTCACACACCATCCTGACTTGGAAATATATTGCCGTTCCTTCATCATCGCTGGGTCAAAATCCTGGAACTCCCTCCCTAACAGCACTGTGGGAGCACCTTCACCACACGGACTGCAGCGGTTCAAGAAGGCGGCTCACCACCACCTTCTCAAGGGCAACTAGGGATGGGCAATAAATGCTGGGCTTGCCAGCGACGCCCACATCCCATAAATGAATTTTAAAAAAATGTAATGGGCCTAACGCTACTTTCAGGCATGCTCCCTGAATGACTACTGAGCAGCCCGATCCAACGTGGTAGGCCGGCGCACTTCTAGCGCCTTTAAAACAGGCGCAGCAGAATCCAATTCATCAGAGAGCGCACGGTTTGGGCACAGGTGTGGGGGTTAAATCCGGGGAAAATGTCAGCGCATTGGGAAGCCGGCTCCAACCCGCTGACTTCCGCATTTAACTCGAGCGTATTGGGCTGCGTGTGCGCAACCCCCTCGGGAAAGGTGGGTTTCCAATTACCATATGTTAATTGCTCAATTAGAGCAATATTAACACACACTTTTGGCTTTAACATCGGTTCCACGGGTTTCCCAGGCTTCCTGAAACTCAGCAGTGAAAGCAAGGCGAGAACACAACAGCAATTAAGGGGGCTGAATCAATCTCAGGGAAATATACCAATAAATACTCAGTACTCACAGCTCTTTTTTTTACCTGCTTGTGGGAAAGGGTTTGTTCATAGTGCTTTAGCTGAAATGGTTACTTTCTACACTTTGGAGGTTATTTTCTACAATTTAAAGGTTATTTTCTACAATTTATAGGTTACTTTCTGCACTTTGGAGGTTTGATCTATCAGATCAGGATGGGTACCGCTTATGCTGCCTTAGATTGGGCCTCAGATAAGGACCAAGATGAACAGCAACAGCACAAACAACAGCACCAGCAACAGCCTGCTGCTCATAGACCTGTAGCTCCTCAGGGGAGAGGGCAGCAGCAAAGAGGGGACCAGCAGAGAGGGGACCAGCAGAGAGTGGACCAGCAGAGAGTTGACCAGCAGAGAGTTGACCAGCAGGCGGCAATACCCGCGAAACAGGATCTTCAACCAGAAGCTGAGTTTCCTTGCCATGTCTGAACACCATTGTCTCAGGAGGCTCAGGATGCCACGTCATGTGCTGCCAGACATCTGCAGCCTCCTAGAAGAGGACCTGCTGCCTGCTGGACCCGATGGTCACACGTTACCAGTGGCTGTCAAAGTCACCACCGCCCTCAAGCTTTTTGTCTCCGAATCCTTCCAGGGCTCTGCCGCAAACATATCAATGATCTCCCAGTCGGCCATCCACAGATGCATAAGACTTTAGCTTTTTTGCCAGGGCTAGCAATTATGTGAACCTTGTGATGATGCAAGTCAGAATGAGCGTGTGCTCGGCTTTGCAGCTCTGGTTGACTTCCCACAGGTGCAGGGCACCATCGACTACACACACGTGGCAATCCAGGCACCCCCAGAACAACCAGGAGTATTCATCAACTGCAAGGGCTTCCAGTCCATCAATGTGCAGCTGGTGTGTACCCACAAAAAGATCTTTATGCAGTTGTGCGCAGGATTCCCTGGCAGCTGCCATGATGCTTTCATCCTGCAGCAATCCAAACTCTCTGATCTCTTTGGACCTGGAAGCAGACTTAAGGGGTGGCTGCTAGGCGACAAGGGATACCCACTGCAAACTTGGCTCATGACATCCATCAGAAACCCAATCACTGAAGCCCAACAGCACTTCAATGAATGCCATATCACCACCAGATGTGTGATTGAACAGACCATCAACATGCTGAAGATGCGCTTCAGGTGCCTGGACAGATCTGGTGGCGCCCTTCAGTACGTACCAGCCAGGGCCTCCAGAATGGTTGTGTTTTGCTGTGCTCTGCACAACATTGCGCAGCAGCGAGGCTTGGACCTACAGGAGGAACAAGGCAAAGGGCTCAGATCCTCCTTGGATGATTTGGAGGGGGAGGAGAATGAAGAGGAGGAGGAGGAGGAAAAGGAGGAAGGTGATGAGGGCAATGCATCCCCAGCTTCTCACATTGCCGCCCACGATGCCAGGGATGCCCTTATTAATGCAAGGTTCACTTAGGCTGCACCAGTGGACCCATGTCACAAGGAAATGCAAACGCCACTCTTCCTGCTCCCCCACCCCACCAAAGCCACTGACACAAAGCAGTGCTGCAACCAATCAACCACGCCATCAACAATCCCCCATTGGTCCCCATCAATTCATGTCCTCGCATTCAAACAACTTAGAAGGCCACTTAACACCCAACACCCAAGAATGGACAAGACGGGAAAGTGGTGAAAAAGAATAACATATGTGATGTAAATAAGGAACTTATCAAAACAACATTTTCTCAGACACCCATGTGCATACCCTTGTGCAACTACAAAGCCTAACTCTTCCTTTTTCTGCTACTCCTAGGTGATGCAACCTATGTGACTTCTGCAGATGTAGAGGCAGGCTGCTCAGATTCCTGTTCTGACAGCTGAGATGCTCTTGGCCAACGTCCTCTGGGTGTTGGAGCCCGTGATGGCCCTGCCAAAGACTGCTCCACCTGTGCAGGGGCAGACTCAGCCATCATGGGTACTGGCTATGAGATAGATTGTGAGTGAGAAGTGGAAGCGGTTTGAATGAAGTCCCCTCTTCCTTGTCCCCTTTTGCCATCACCTTTCTCATGGCCCAGCCGCACTTCACTGCTACCACTGTGCTGGAGAACACTTTGGTGCAGATCAGTGCAGCCCTGTAAGGCCAAGGCTAGGGTATCTGTCAACCTATTTAAGGTGGCAGACATGTTGGCATCAAGGCTCTGCTCGGTGGTGTTCCAGGCCTGCATGGACTCATGTGATTGGAGCATTGGATGGTCCATGGCACTGGCCACTCTATCCATGGAAGAACACATCATCTTGCTGGCCTGTGACATCACCTCCCTCATGCTTCAGGTGGACTCCTCCAATCCCTCTGCAATTGTGGTGAGTGCGCTTTGAAGGCCTATCAGTGCATCACACATTGTCTGGTGCTGCTCAATGATTCTCCTCTTCAGCGACGGCCCCCGAGGTACAGTATCTGTGTCCAGCATAGCAGAGCATGGAGAGGGCTGCACCCTCCGACGCGGACTCTCCACTGCTGCCCTGTCTCCACCAGCTGCTCTTGCTCACTTGTGACGTGTGAGTCACCAGGTGAAAATCCAACTTTCTGCCTTACGAACTGTAAATATCTGAGCGGGTGCATGGTCTGCATGAGTCCTGTGATGGTGCACCCTCAGAAGGATTCAGCTCATCAGAGGACTCGTCGCCTGCCACATCCACTGACTCCTGCTGCATGTGTGAAGGCCCTCTTGAAAGGGGTTCGATTCAGGGTGCTTGTGCGGGGTTAGGCCTTCGTTGCCTAATACTATTGCTTGCTCTGGTCTCCGGCCAGCCTTGTTGCAATAAGCACCTGTGAGTGCTTCGACCCACTCGCCCTTACGGTTATAACACTGGACTTAGGTGCGAGAGCAGTAATGCAGAGAAAAACTCAAATAGACCCAGTTGAATAGTACAAAATGGAAATCTTTATTGCATAACGTCCAAAATCATGAAGTACATGTCATAGGCACAAATTAATGACAGTACAAGTATACATACATTCATCAAACTTGGTCTAGGGTAATGAGGAACGCACGGCACATCGTAAAAAGGGGAACACATTATATTTATCCTTAATAAAAACCACCCTCCCCTATCAATACCTACACTAATCTAGATTTGTAGGATCGTGAAACATGCTCACCACTCGTGATACGTCGGAGAATTTTAAATGAGGCACTCGGCTTGTTTTGCTGCAACACCTGACTGTCACGTGTTGGAAGGGGTCTCTGTACCCCACTTGTTTATCTTCTCTGCTCCGGCTAGCAGGCTGGGCTCCCCGTTGTCATGAAGAACTCGACAGTGCTCGGGCCCGGTTCGAAGAAGAGTCTTCCTGTGTCCGACACCGGTTGCCGGTAGAATTCAAAGAAGAGTCTTTGACCAGTTTGTGCAGTAACCTGTAGAGTTCAAAAATGGTCTATATATTTTCGGGCACGGTCGGGGTTTACTGACCGCGGCGGCACGTGGATTCTTCTTCTTCTCTTCTCATCTCGTCTCGTCTCGTCTCTTTGGGCCTTCGGGTCCAGAACACCGTTTACCGACCCTCGGGATGGTGCACCCAGTCACTGGCCTTCGTCGAGGCGACTCGTTCCAAATTGAGCTCCACCCAACATAGGAGAATAAAAGTTCAGCCCGCGTCAAGAGTCAGTTCAAACGAATAAGCCCCGGGAGGATCAAAGGAATAAAAAAGCGATGGACGTTTGTTCACTATAGTTATAGTGCTGTGTTCCCTTATCTCCCGCCCAAATCTTAATGTTTGTCCTTTGTGTAATGCTGGTGCACAAAACTCCCAGCATGGGGCGATTCTTTCCTTTAATGGGTTTCGGTAGCACCTTAAACTGCCCAACTATCCGTTAATGTTTTCCCCATTGTCGAACCGGCTAGGAGCCTCCCTGGCGGGGATTTGGGGGTCTCCGAATACTTGTGTAAGCACCCGAAAATGGCTCTCTCATTGTAGAGCCGTGGGGAATTTGCGTATTGATGTATCTGGATGTGCCTTCGATTGCCCATTACAATGGTCCTTACTTGTGCATGGAAAACGATTCTAGCACTTATATCTCTTGCTATTGTGTCGAATGCAGACAGGTTGCATCCTGCCTTTATCAGTGTTTGCTGCGTATTAACCAATCTTATACTGAAATGTTTATTCGAACGCCATCTTGTCTGCCCACTGAAAATTCTGGAAGCTTCTGCCACGAGGTGCGGCGGCCATTTTACAGGCTTCTGTGTCCTGTTTAATCATGACAGCATTTTGTTGAAATAAAACTGATGAAACGAATCTGCTTTATCTCGTTATTTCGAATCGCGATAATTGCGAATTTTACACTCTGGAAGATAAAATACATGAATTAGTTGCGACAAGGTCAGAATGTTGCAAGATATCATGATGAAGATGATCATATTTCACTCGCTGCTGAAACCAGGTCAACATGACTGAGTGCCGTATGATATGTGAGTGGCTTTTATTTAAATGTGTCACCAGCTAGCTGGGAGCTCCCCATCTCCGACAACCAGGGATGCCATAACTCCACTGAACTTCAGTGCTGTCTCTTTCTCTGCTATTGTCAGCTGCGTGATCTGTGGAGGGCTCCCTCCAGTTCTCTCCCTCTCCTTAGTGTTCTATGCTCTCCTCTCCTGCAAGGAGGGAAAGAAGAGAAGTATGAGTGAGTGTAATGGCATGTGTTCATTCGATGGATGGAGAGCATTTGGTGAGGGTGACTATGAGGGAGAGGCATGACATTCCATAAGGATAAGGATAAGTGGGCGTGGTGCTGGACAGATAGGGATGTGACAAAGTGGATACAAAGACAAGGATGGGTGCAAGGTAAGTGGGTGTGAGGAGTGATGTGATGGTGTATGCTTGAGAAGGCAGAGTGAGGGGATGTAGGTTAATATGGCACTGCACTCACCTTTCCTGCCCTGCCTAGGTCATTAAACCACTTTCTGCATTGAATCTAGAAGCGTGGCTTCTCCTGCTGACTTCCTTGGCAACCTCTAACCACACCTTCTCAGCAGCAGGTCTTTCCTCCTGTTGCTAGGGAAGAGTATTTTTCTCCGGCTCCTCACGGCCCCCAGCAGCACATCCAGGGAGGTGTCCATGAAGTAGGATGCAGCCTTTGCCCATCTCAACTCCATTACACTTCCAGTTCTCTGACAGCCAACTTCTTCAAGTTGCATGTTTGGATTTCCCTTTAAATACTGGAGTTGAGATTGCATCATGTGGGTCCACATCACACCCGCTGCCGCTTATTGGATGGGATATCTGAAAGGAAAATGACAATAAGGTAGCTGAGTTAAAAAGCCGCTGACAGATGCGCTTGACATATTTTTGGGTTTCCCCCCACTCCCAGCACGTCTGCACATTAAAATCCAGCCCGTGTGCGAGAGACAGAAAACATTGAGTATAACAGTTTGAAACTTTGATTAAATTAGGAGATGTTCTCGTAAGTATAATAATTGTGAAATTAATGCTGGAAAGATAGGTTTCTGCCCTTTGAACAATTCAAAGACAGATTAAGGTTAGATAATAATCTTGTTTAAATACTTGCAATTAATGTTAGTTATGACAAAAGTAGTGAGAGAATCAACTTCAAAACTATTCATCTCAAAACTTTAAAAATTCATGGTATTGAGTCAGATCAGACTGAAGTTTATATTGTAAAGGAATGAGCCAAACCTATTCAGAAAAATACACCATCCTATGAACAGAATTCTGATTTTATTAAAACATGACAAACTGGGTTTAAAAACCTAAAAGCCTCAACGTCACAAAGCTGTAAACACCATACAGGCTTTTGAGATAAAGATTGGTTATTTACACTGAGACAATGGCCTATTGAAGAAGCAAAGAGTTGGTTCCAAGGAGTCTGTAGTTTGGAAGCAACACAATAGCAATGCCCAAGTAAAGTGTTAAAAACTAACACGTCGAACAGAAACACAGAACATTAAAAAACCATGTGCCTTTGTAACGTAACATCAAATGAAACAGGAAACACTTTTATATATATATAACCAACTAAGCTGGCTAGGCAAACAAACACCCTGGTTGAAGTGGTTTTGATTTACATATTGTAAAAGGTACACAACAGAACACTTTGAAAATATTACATCAATAGATGACACCAAGCAATCACATTGTGTTTGTATTGAAAATTGAATAGTTAGGAGACACGACGTCTGCTAATAAGCAGTTAAGCCAATATTAAGAAATCAATGGAAGACCTTGCTAAGAATGTCATCAAATAGATATTGCTGTTACATTATGTTTTATGATAAGTTTTGAAACACCTATACAGCAGACAGGATTCTAAGGGGTAAAAATTCAGTTGGTTGCGCGTCCCGTTAGTGCCTTAACAGGGCGCTAATGGAGCGCAAAGCCGCTAGCGCCCGGGCGCAGCGATGTTTGCGCCGCTCGGGAACTTAACTAGACATTGTGCGGCGGCGCTAAACCTTACCGCTACGCCCACCTGCACGCGCAGATTGTGACGTCATTCCATGGTGCAACGCCCTTGTGGCGCCCCGGAGCGGAAATTGAGTGGCGCCCCCTGCCTTACCGCCTGGCGCATCCAACGACCGGAAGACTGGAACGCTATCAATCGCTGTGGGGCTGGGGGGGGCGCTATTTAAAGGGGGCCTCTTCCTGTCTTTTTCTGTGGTTGACATTTTTGCACCACTCGTTCTGAGAGAGAGAGAGAGATTCGGAGAGAGAGAAAGAGAGACTTCTGCATTGAGTCAACGCTTTGTGAGGTAGTTTTGCCTACTGATCCTAACTTCGCTGCTACTTTGGTTGCTGTCCTTCATAACTTTGCTTGCAAAGAGACTATGGGGGCTGCACTGATTGGGGGCGTCGTCCTGCTCCAGCTGAATCGGAGGACACAGAGACGCAGAGAGAGAGTGGCAATGATGGCCAGACGGAGGAGGGCCAACAGGCGTATGTACAGGAGAGCTTACCCTCCCAGGGTATATCGTGAACAGCTCTCCTACATTCATATGTCTGAGGAGCTGTGTTTGCGAAGGCTGCGATTCAGCAAGGAGGTGGTCACTGAGCTCTGCCACCTGCTGCAGCCAGATCTGCAGCCTCAACTGAGGTCCAGGACATCTCTGTCAGTGGCAGTGAAGGTCACAGTGGCTCTCAACTTCTATGCTACTGGTTCATTTCAAGCTGCTGCTGGGGACCTCGCCAATATCTCCCAGTTCGCAGTGCATTGCTGCATCCGGCAGGTCACAAATGCCCTCTTTAAAAGGAGACGAGAGTTCATCTCTTTCCCCATGACCCCAGACAAGCAGCGTGATCACGCTCTGGGCTTTGCGAGGATAGCGGGCTTCCCCATGGTGCAGGGCGCCATTGACTGCACGCATGTGGCTTTGCGTGCTCCACATGAGAATGCCGAGGAATTCCGGAACAGAAAGGGGTTCCATTCCTTGAATGTTCAGTTGGTCTGTGACCACAGACAGCTGATACTCGCTGTCAATGCCCACTATCCTGGCAGCTGCCACGATGCTTTCATCCTGCGCCAGACTACTGTGGCAGAACTTTTTGAGGCACCGCATCAGCCAGTTGGTTGGCTTCTCGGGGACAAGGGGTATCCATTGAGCACCTGGCTGATGACACCGCTCCGTACGCCCAACACCCCTGCTGAGCTGCGGTACAATGAGAGCCATCAAGCTACCAGGAACATCATTGAGCGCACAATCGGCGTGCTGAAGCAACGGTTCCGCTGTCTCGACCATTCTGGAGGAGCCCTGCAGTACTCGCCTGAGCGAGTATCCAACTTCGTAGTTGTGTGCTGCATGTTGCATAACATGGCAATCGTAAGGACCCAGCCAATGCCACCAGGCCTTGGAGCACCACCAGAGGAGGAGGAGGAAGAGGAGGAAGAGGACGAGGAGGATGATCATCAGCAGCACCAAGGCGGGAGGGCGGCCCACAATGGTGAAACTGCAAGGGCCGTACGTCAACGGCTGATAGCAAGCCGCTTCTAGGGCCCCTGCTGTGGAAATGGCTTCTGCCATTGCTAACAACATCAATGAACCCAGCACGCAACCCCTAAGCCGGCCAAGGCACCAATGATTCCAAACACCAAACATGTATATTTTGAATACAAAAACTTATTTATTTTACAAACTCTGTGTGTGTCATTTCCTCATGACAAACTCATAGAAATAAACACAAAAAAACAGTCATTAACATAACTGGTTCTCACAACCTGGAGATAATGTCCAAAACACTAAACAAAAGTTGGACCACGAACCTTGGCCTTTAATAAAAAAATGACCAGCATTTTGTCACACCTCCTACTTTTTGCCCTTCGAGGGTGATCTCCTTCCCTTGCGCACTTCCCCCCTTCTAACCCTACTGCTCCTCCGTAATGGGACCTCAGTGGCTGCAGCAAGGCTGGTGGAAGGCTGCTGATCGTCAGACCCTGACACTGCAGATGCCCCTGAAGGACGGCCTCGACCAGTTCTGGGCCTGGAGGGCCCGGCTGCAGACTGCACCAACTCTGCATGGGCGGCAGCAGTCTGTCCAACAGGCGGTGGCAAGTGCAGTGGAGAAGTGACAGTGTTGGCAGCAGGAATGCTGTCATCGTGAGAGAGGACAGCAACTCCCTGCTCGCCCAACACACTGGCACTCCCACGGGGCAGCACTTCAGCATCCGGAGCAATCTGCTGGAGCACAGATTGCTGGCCTGCTGCGGCGCGGTGAGAGCCCCGGGGACATGTGCACGAACCATCGAGGTTGGCAGCAGTCAGTGCTCGCGTGGCCTCAATCTGAGTCTGCATGAGAGCAGTCAGAGATGGGATCACGGCAGTCAGTGACTGAATTGCAGCACTAAGCTTTAGTGTGGCATCCGCCTGTGCTACAGCGAAGTGCTCCACACTCCTTGCCAGTGACTCAATGCATTCGGGCACCCTTCCCACTGCACCCATGAGCTCAGTGTGCATGCCCACCGCCTGGGTGTTCATTTCTGCGATCAGCCGCTCCTCCTCTGCGTCCATTGCAGTAGGAGTCGCTGGCATACTCTCCCTCTGGGGAGAAGCCCCCCGTTCTTCCCTACCCCCATGGCATTGCTGCAGCCCGCTGGGTCCTGGAGCTTCACCCTCATCAGACCCTTCCCCCCTGCTCCCCTCCAGGGAAGGCGTGTTCCCAGTGTGGGCATGGGCTTCCTCGGGAGAGGGTGGCACTGATGCTCCGGCTTCCTCTTCCTCCTCGGCTGCAGCTTCACTCCCACTGGCAGCTTCAGGGCCCGTCTCCTCAGCTGGTGAATCACCATCTGAAAGCAGGGAGGTACAAGAGTGGTTTTAGCGTGAGGACAGGGTGGCAGTAAGGGAGGAATAAGTGCAGCGAGTTAGCAAGTTGAATTGAAAGTGTCAAAGGCTGGTGTTGTGAGGGACAAGTGGAAGGACAGAGGACAAAAAGGTGATGACCTTACCATTGCTGTCCAGAACGGGGTCGGCGTCTCCAGTGGCGACGGGACCGATCACCCGGCTTGCCACAATCCTGTGGACGCGCTCCTCAAGATCGCTGAGGGGTTGCAGCTGAGGCCGCCCTCCAGCTGTCCGTTGCTGCTGTCTCCTATTATGCGCCAGCTTGGCCTGCAAGAAAAAGGACAGCATCTGAGTAAATATACAGCCAAGGTCTTGCCCGATGTGCCTCCCATAGGTGAATAGCCCTTACTGTATACAGCCATGGTCTTGCCTGATGTGCCTCCCATAGGTGAATAGCCCTTACTGTATGCAAAGTGTGGAATGTGTGTGTGTGTTTCATGAAAGGGCCATAGGTGTTGGATGAGTGTTGTGCATTGGGGTTTTAAGACCCTCTGGCCATAGAGTGAGGTTGAGATGGAGGGATGGAGAGGTATTGAGAAAAAGCCACTCACCCTGACGACCCGAGTGAGGTCGTTGAACTTTTTGCGGCATTGAACATGGGTCCTGGGCACCATGCTCCTGGAGGAGACGCTCTGAGCCACCTCCCTCCACACTCTTCTGTACTCGCGTGGCAAAGGCCTCCTGCCACTCTCAGGGAAGAGTATACATCTTCTGCGCTCCACCGCGCCAACCAGAGCATCCAAGGCCCGCTCGGTGAAGCGCTGAGCTCGTTCTCTCAACCTCTCCATCCTTGGCAGCAAAATGGATTCACAGGTCTCTCCAGGCCGAGATTCAAGGCTGCAATGAGCAGGGTGTGGCTGGGGAGCAAGTTGGCCCCACCCGCTTTAAGAACTGGCCGGCGTCAGTGTGTCTGTGTTCCCTCGCTAACTGGCAGCACCTGCGCTGCGCTCGCGCGCTGAGTTAGCGCCTCACTGCTCGGCCTTTGCGCCTTAAGACAGGTGTGCAGCGCCTGATTTAGCGCTCCACTCACCTCCCGGGGCGGTAAAAGTGAAGTTTCCAGTCAGTGGCGATAATTAGCGCCAGGCGCTAATATTTATGTCCAGACGATATTTGCGCCCCAAACGGGGCGCGACCTAATTTTTCCCCCTAAAAGTTTAACAGCTGAATTGACAGTAAGAATAGAAAAGAATTCAATAGAGAATGGCTACAGATAATTAGCTTACATCAGCAGAAAACTTCAAAGGATAAACCACTAAAATAAGGTATAAAAATAGAGCTTTTGAGATAGAGAGAAGAACTTCTGCCTTCAGAACCAGTCTGTAGGCCTGCAACTCTTTGAGTCTCGGGTAATCAAGGTATTTGATTTTGGTGGATATTCTGGATTAAGAAATAAGTAGAAGTGTCGAAATTTAAAGAAGTTAAGATTTGAGAGTAAGGATCTCTGATAAGAATTGTAAGCTGTTTGTATTTTGGACTGTTAAAGTTGCGATTGAAATCAACAGCTGTTAACTACATGTCGGTTCTTTAATAAATCTATATATTTTTAAAATTGTCTCACAGAGTATTTCTGTATCAATCTCGCGAACTCAATTTCTGTACACTCTTCTGTGAGGAGTTGCAGAATTCGGGGGGGGTTTCTGGACTCTCATAATATCCGGAAGGTTACAGTCTAGTTAAACTTGTTAAAAGTGCTATCTGGAGGACGGTAACATCTTCAGGCCGTTCCTTTCCTTTAGGGAGAGATAGTCTGACCTTTAGACCCAATTAAGCGTATTATAGGATTCGGCTATCTCTAACTTTAGTTGAAGGGGAACGTCTAGGGAATACGCCTGATATGGATAGCCCGAGAAGGGCTAGGACTTGTAATTATCCCTTCAATATCTTAATTTGTAATGGATCAATGCAGCATGAATAAAGTGGACTATTGATCTAGATACCGTGGGCTAGAAATTCGGCTGTGTAGTGCCTGATTTTTGGTGCTACAGGTGCCATTTGGTGACGAAAATGGCGTCTGCACCACGTGCGCACACTTCTGGTGCATGCCACACTGGATGCCATCTTGGTGAGGATAGTAGGGCAGGCGTTAGGAGTGTGCGCCGGAAGTATGTAGAGTAGGCAGATCGTGACCATCAATCGGCCCGCAATGCTGATTTGACGCCAGTGCTGCCATTTTCATCCACAATGCTGGAGCTGGAGCTGGTATTCACCATGCACAGCTAAACATGCATTCAGCAGCAGCAAGGACCCACCAGCGATTTTTAAATGGATCAGCAACCAGTCTAAGGTTAGTTACTGATTAATTTCTACTGGCTATGTGTAAGTTTGTGGAGCTGTTTGGAGCTTTCTAGAGTTGTTTAAAGTTGGTGAGGTGACAGGGAGTGGTGCTGCAATTGGAGAAGGCCTTGGTTCTGACTTCAAGGGTTCTGCTCAGACCACTTACTCCCAGTCATGGCTCACCCTTGGCTTGCAGCATCACAGGGAGATGGAGCAGAGGCAGCAAAGAAGAGGAAAAGCTGCTCGCAGAGGGAGGAGGAGGAGAGGGAGAAGGGCTCTCAATGGGAGGCCTTACCCACCTAGGATCCTCCGAGAGCAATTCTCTAAACTCAGCCTGAGCCAAGAGCATTGTGAGGCGTCTGTGCTTTACGAAGGAGGTGCTCACAGAACTCTGCCACCGCTTGCAACCAGACCTGCAGCCTCACTCCAGGGCAAGGACAGCACTGCCAGTGGCTGTGAAGGTGACTGTGGCCCTGAATTTCTTCGCGTCATGATCCTTCCATCCTGGAGCAGCCGACATCGGTAACATCTCCCAGTTCGCCGCCCACTGCTGCATAAGAGAGGTGACAGATGCTCTTTATGCCAGGAAAGAGGAGTTCAGTGTCTTCTCTGTGGCCAGAGAGAAGCAGGCGGAGTGTGCACGTGGCTTTGCCAGGATAGCGGGCTTCCCCATTGTGTAGGGCGCCATTGACTGCACGCACGTGGCTTTGCGGGCGCACATCTAAAAGCTGAGGGGCCTAAATTTGCGGTCGGAGGCTTCACTAGGGGAAATGCCTCCGATCGGCAAATAAAGTCTGTGCCTACCTTCTGCCTCAGGATCCATGGAGACTCACGCTCCTGGGCATTTATGGGAATGCCCAGGTAGAGGCCCACGTATCCCAGGGCGCACGCGTCCCTGGGATCACGTGGGCCGGCCCAACCAATAAAGGAAGGGGATCCCCATTCATGCTTATGGGGATTCGAAACACATATTTAAAATTAATTAAAATACAATTTAATAAAATTTAATTAAATATTTAAAAAAAATATATTTTTTGGAAATTAAATTTAAATGTTTTAAAGGGGCTAAAAATAACCTGAACTTATTTTACATGTATTTTTATGTTTTAAACATGTATTTTTAAGTTCATTTAAACTCTTATGCTGGTAAAAGCAGGCCTTACGTCTGCTTTTACCAGGCGTAAGAATTTCACCGGCATTCGTTGGGCATTAGTTGGTCAAATAGCCCCACTCTCCACCCATGGATGCCCTTTTCCCGGGGATGCGTTGGATCTGTCAAGATGATTCTTGACAGATCGCAAGTTCCGGGTTTTCGCATGCGCTTCACGCGCGAATACCCGGAAATTGTGGGGCCCTTACGGGCGCGGACACACCACGTCCGCACCCGTAGGCCCTGGAAAATCCGGGCCGAGATGTACTTCAACTGCAAAGGTTACCACTTGCTAAATGTGCAGTTGGTGTGCGACCTTGATCAGCACATCATGCTGCTGAATGCTCGGTATCCTGGCAGCAGTTATGATGCTTTTATTCAGTGCCAGTCCACTGTTCCCTCATTCTTTGAGCCATCATGACAAACCAGTGGGTGACTACTGGGCGACAAGAGATATTCGCTGACCACCTGGCTCATGACTCCGCTGTGCAACCCACGCACTCGTGGGCAGCATGGCTATAAAAAAAGCCATGCTGCCACACGGAATATGATAGAGCAGACCATTGGCGTCCTTAAACACGCTTCCGCTGCCTGGACCACTCTGGAGAAGCCCTGCAGTACTCACCATAGTGTGTCTCAAGATTCGTCATGGTCGGCTGCATGCTCCACAACTTTGCCATCATGAGGTTCACAGACCCTGCCAACAGGCATACAGCAACCAGCTAAGGAGGAGGAGGAGGAAAAGGAGGATGAAGAGGAGGTGGAAGAGGTGAAGGAGGAAGCAGAACAGGAGGAGGAAGAAGTGGAGGAGGAAGCGGAATGGAGGAGGCAACCCAGATAGCCCCTTTCTGGCTGGGCTGTTCCTGATGAACTCATCCAAGTGCGATATGAATAACTGCACCCCCACTTCCCTATTCACCAAGAATCCTACACCTTCCCTTCCCTCTGTCCCTGACCATCACAGCCTCTTTTGGCCACAATGCTGAAATAAAAGCCACCACAAAAGAAACATTCCAATCCAACTTTATACATCAATCCATCCAATATTACATAACAAAGTCAACTAATCACCCTTGTGCATTCCCTTAGTGCCTGTCTTCAGTGTGCCTTTGCCTGTCCTAGTGCTCCTACAAAGTGCTACCCCAGTGGCTTCAGCATGGCTGGTGGAAGGCTGCTGACTTTCAGTGGGGGAGATTGCAGATGGCCTTGCAGGACAACCTTGAGCAGCTCTGGGCCTAGAAGGCCCGGCTGTGGACTGCACTACCTCGGCAGACGTGGCGGCAGCCTGGGTTGGCTGACTGACATGCAACAGCAAGGGCACTGGCAGAGTGGCAGTAGTGGGAGGACGAATGTTGTCATCCTGAGAGAGAACAGCAGGTTCTTGCTCCATAGAGCCACTGCCACTCCCCCGGGGTGGCGGCTCAGCATTCCTAACCACCTGTTGGAGGAGAGATTGCTGTGACACCCTGCAAGCCCCTTTCCACAGTGGTAAACACAGCCATGATAGCAGCAGGGTGAGCTTGCGTGGCTGCAAGCTGAGCCTGAATCAGAGCAGTCTGAGCTTGCAGGACAGAATCCTGAGCTCAGACATTGGGTCGCTTCTGCTTGTGTTCCAATGGAAGCTGAGGTATCAGACGCTGCATCATGGTTGGTTCCACAAGTGTGCTAATGGATCTGCCTACCCCTTCCATGCTGGAAATCATGGGCTCCAAGCTCTGCGCAAAGCCTTGTGTGAGGTTGGTACCAGACTCCTCCATGCTCCTTGACATTGCACTCAGGCTTTCTGGCAGGCCTACCAATGCAATAAGCATTTTGTTGTGCATATCCTTGAGTGTTCTTCTGTAGGCCGCCCCCATTGAAGTCCTCATCTGAGTCCTCTGCAGCAGAATTTGTGTGCGATCTCACCCTTCGGGGAGCTGGCACCTGCGTTACACTTTCCCCCTGCCCTGGCTTCAGCCCACTCATGCCCGATGACTCACCACACACAGGTCCCGCCTCTAAGCTACCTATATACCATGCGCAGTGCCAGTATCTGAGCTAGTATCTGCGAGTGTCAGATTGAGTGATGTTGTTTCATCTTCTTCATCACCCTCCTCTCCCTCTTGTTCTTGCACCACTGGTTTACAGGTTGGATTTCTTGGGTCTCTGAAATGAAAAAGGCACAAGCGCAGGGTTGTTGTGAGGGGAGGGGGGAAAGCAAGGGATGGCAGAAGGGGGATTATGTATGTCTCCCGCCAGTTAGGTTCTGCAGGAGCCGATTATGTGAATAGCTGGCAGTGTGTGCAAGCTGTGAGATGTGGGCATGAGGCTTGCAGCAGTGGTAAGTGTGTGAGGATGAGGTGAAGCTATGAATGTGAGGTCGGAGTCTTGTTTGGTAGAGAATGTTGGTAGGTGAGTGATGAGGGTGTAGTGCATTGAGCAGTGTGTGAGGCTAGTGGTGCAGATGATGGGATGTGGCATTTGAAGATGAATTCACTGACCTTAACCACTCGTGTGAGGTCATTAAACTCCTTCCTGCACTGTGTCCAAGTCCTCGGGGCTACACTGCTGGTGTTCACTACAGTGGCTATCTGCTCCCACTGCACTTTACACTGTTGCCTGGAGGGCCTCCTGGTCCCCTATGGAAGGAGGACCTTTCTCCTCCCATTGACCTCCTGCACCAAGACCTCCAGTGTTGTATCCAAGAACCTTGGTGCACGCTTTCTCCCCTGTTGTGCCATCATTATTTGTTGTTCACTGTCTTCCCCAGCCAGTTCAATGAACAACTGCAGGCAGAATGTACTTCTGCTTTTAGAGGTGCAGACTGCCTTTAAGTAGTTCAGGCTAGTTTTAAGAGATGCTAGCCTCACATGAACTAGGGCCCCCTGCTGAGTGTTCAACCACTCAGCAGCACGTTCAGCGCTGGGCAAAACATCACAATCATGGAAATGAGCAGGGAGCACAAAGTTCGCATGCTGCCTGCATTCCTCCAAACGGGCGCGAGTTGTCACGCATTGTGATCCCCTCGCCTGTTTTCGGCGGCAAACCAATTTCTAGGCCTCAGTCTTCTATCACTCAAATCTTTGCTGCTTCTTCAAAATCTATGGAAGATATAGGGCTGAATTTTGCCGGTGCTCAGAGGGTGGGTTCGGAGGTGAGTCCGCTGTCAAAACAGAAAAGATTAACAGCGGGTAGGGAACCCACTGTCAACCCACGTTCACGCGCGTCTCCCAGGTGTCGGGTCTGTCAGCGTTGAGCAGACCCGACACCAAGCAGCGGGGAAGGCAATTGACATCATTAAATGGATTGTGAACATCCAATTAAGTGTTATTTATGCCTACATTTCAATTTTACATGCTCCCCCGTGCATTACCCGCTGCTCGGGGAACCTGTCAGCTCAGCATGTCGTGAGTGGATTCAGCATTGAATTATCTCATCACCTGACAGCTGCCAAAGTTGTATAAAAGATCCCATGTTACAGCTGTTCACTTTCAAAGCTCAGAAACTGGTGGCTCCTGCATTTCAAAGAGATATTGAATTTTCTGCAGCTTGCAAGTATTTGGAGCCAACTCTCTATCCAGTGCCACCTCATTGGAACAACCTCTCTCACCATTGACAAATTTGCTTCTGTCATCTCAACCTCACCTGCCATCTATTCCATCAGCATCGGTGCCCTTGAAATTATCTCACCTTGGTCCTCAGAATCCCACCATGATCAGCCCCAACACCAGCATCACCAGGCACACCAGCAGCACCAACAACAACACTAGCCTTCTCCGCAATCAACTGATGCTGCACAGGACACAGGACATCAGCACCCAACCACATTGCTGCCTGGGACGCCAGCGATGGCCTCACCATGGCCAGATTTACTTCACTTGATGCTGTACATCCTGGATGCCACATGATGCAACGGGTTGGCACCATCCCACATCAACACCACAAAGCATCCCTACAATGCTCAAGCCATTCCTTTCACACTCATCACCATTGCTGGGGGGGGGGGGGGGTTACCCTTATGTCTCACCATTCACTACAACTCACTAAGTCACTTCCAAAGGTGCACACAAATCTGTCTAAGAATGTAAAGTGCTGAAAATAAAGGTTTCAATGTTTGACAGCACATTACCAGAAACTTCACATGAACATTGGCTAAACCACTCAAGTGCCTACCCTTGTCTGTTGTTAGTTGGTACGAGTCGACTAGGATAAGGGTGAGTGTGAGAGGTGGCTAGTGAAATGGGGATGTGATAATGTAGATAGAGAGGGATGGGTGGAGGTGCAAGGTAAGTTGGTGTGAGTAAAGATGTGCAGGAGTAGGGTAGGGAAGGCAGAGTGATGTGGATGTGATGAGTGGCACAGCAGGATGAGGTTGAGTGTGGCTTGGCAGTAACGTTTCCTGATCTATTGGGATCATTGAAAGGCTTGCGCCACTGCAGCCTGGTCCTCCTGACGACATCCCTGCTTGTGCCCTCCTGTGCAATGTGCAACCAGGCTGCATTGATCTCCTGGGGAGGTCTCTTCCACCCATGGGAAGGGAAGAGAACCTCCCTGTGTGCTGTGACTCCCTCCATAAGCATATGGAGGGAAAAATGGGAGAGCCTGGGTGCAGCCGTGCACCTCTGTGCAGTGCTTGTCAGTGTTTGCAGCACTTCAATGCTGTAGAACACTGACAGCACAACTGTCAAAATCAATTTATGCATGGCCCCTTTAAATGACATCATCAGACCCGCTTCCTTTTAATTGGCCGGGAACCTCGCAGGGCGGGCTTAAGAAGCCCTATTAATGTAAAATCGCTTGGAGAGTGCGGGCTGCAGTAGGCAGCGGGCTGGGACCGCGACACCGACCCCGGCCGCCCCAGACCCGCCTCGGTCAGCAAAATTACGGCCATAATCTCTCTTCTGTCTGTATTTTTTCTTCCAATACCATTTTCCTTTGAGACAATGTGACACAGTGATTTACGTGTACTTCCTCCAATTGAGTATACCATATTCACTGTTCATGGTGATGCCTCTTTTGTATTGTGAGGACAGCAGATTGGGGACCGCTTTGCCAAACAACTCTGTTGTGTCTGCAAACATGAGTCTGACCTCCCTCTGGCTCATCACCTGAACTCAAACTTCCATTCTCGCTCTGACCGTCTGTCTTTGGCCATCTACAGTGCTCCTGCCAAGCTCAACACAAACCTCAGGAACAGTGACAGCTATTTTAACCCGCCCAGTAGGAAATTGACTGGAACAGATTGGCCGCCCAATTTCCACCCATTCTGATTTTACTTTCCATTGTGGAGAATGGGGTGTAAAACCAGCGGCTGACCTGATCCTGGGAGATTCCCGCCAGATGAGTTAGCCTAAAATTACCCCCAGCATCTTATTTTCCACCCTACGCATTCTGTAGCCCTCTGACCTGAACATTAACTTTAGCAACTTCAGACTTTAGGGCTGAGATTCTTCTTCCAGCAGCAGTGTTCTGGGCTTCTGTCCACCTTCCGACACCACCAGTTTCCTGGGTCAGAGTTCATTCCATATGCAGGAAACTCTTTGGTATCCGGCACCGACGGGACCGGGGTGGTGCCGGCTGATTAAAAATTCCGGATGACGGAGAGGGTTATCTACCAAGGCTATTTTTAACAAACAAAAATTAAAAAATCAAGAAATGTGCAGTATACAGTAATTGGGTATTCACCTACAGAATGTTATGTTAAATGGATGGTGGAAGATGCTTGATTAAGTACAGTACTGCTAGTTGAGGGTAATCCATAACTCTTTAATTACTTAACAGTAAAACAAAACTTATAAACAATTGTATACTGCAGTTGACTGTACACTTATTCCAAGTCAACTGGTTCATCAGGAATATCCATGCCAGCTGGGTCACAAGGATCATGCACTTCCACAGATTCCACAGATTCTTCAGGCACTTCCGCTGCTTCGACTCTTTTGGAAGCTTTCTTAAACATGTTGCGGATGTCGGCTTGCTTAGTGGACTCTTGCCTTTTCTGTAGAAACGTGGAATGCAGAATATGGAGTTGCATAACTTCTTGGGCAGAGTAGCAAGGCTGTCTTTCAGCAAATTGGAGGATTGAAGAAAATCCTTCTGCAGCTTTAGCCCAAGAAATCTTCTTCTCTTCAGAAATCTCATCCTCTTCACTTTCCATCTCACTTTCCTTTTCTTTCTTTGGATTCAAAACACTCTCAATTATTTCATCATCACTTAGCATATGCACAACAGCAACTTTTCTATCTGCATCAACCCACTGCTCGATATCACTTTCACTGAGGTGACGTAAAGGGTTTGCTGGGCCTACATTTTTCACCATGCCAGCCATTTCCATTATTGTACTCTTCTTGGAACGAACATTGAACCTATGAAATTCCTCCTCTGAAGAAGAACCTTCAGCAAACATTACAGAAGGCCACAATTTGCGCCAGGCTTGCCTCAGAGTGTGACCTTTCACAAAGTTCCAGGAACATGCAACATTATAGATGGCATCTTTAATACTGTACTCCTTCTGAAATGCTTGAATATTGTCATCTTGGTTTATCAGTATACGCAGGAAGTCTCTCTTGTAATTACACTTCAGATTTTGGATAACGCCCTGGTCCATGGGTTGTATGAGAGAAGTTACATTTGGTGGCAAATAAATGGTGAAAATATTTCCCGAAACCAACTCGGATTCATGCGGATGGGCTCTACAATTATCAAGCAATAAAATGCATTTGCTATCTTCAGGTTTCCCTATTTTACGGAAATGTTCCCTCACAGATGGAACAAAAATATGATGGAACCAATAGGAGAAGATTTCCTTATCCATCCAAGCATTTTTTTGATCTTTGTACTCAACAGGTAAGTGCCTCACATTTTTAAATGCACGGGGATTTTTATACTTCCCAATAACAAGAAGTTTAACCCGGTGTGATCCAGCAGCGTTCGCACATGTTAGCACGGTTACATGATCTTTATTTTTCTTGTAACCTGAAGCATTAGCCTCACTAGCCCTAGCAAGCATTGATTCTGGCAAAAACCTCCAAAACAAGCCAGTTTCATCGGCATTATATATCTGTGCTGGCGACAAATCATGTTGCTGCACAATCCGATTGAAATAATCGCAGTATTCTTCCGCGGCGTCGTGATCAGCTGATTTCTTCTCCCCGGAAATATCGAGTCATCGTATCCCGTGCCGTAACTTGAAGCACGTTAGCCATCCCTCGGAGAAAGCACACTTGTCAGTGAGCTCTATCCTTTCGTAGAAATCCTTCGCTTTCTCGATTAGCATGGGTCCGGAAAGTGGAACACCCTCTGAACGCTTAAGAGAAAACCACTCATAAAGCACGGTATCCAGCTCTTCAAGCTTAGGCTTACAAAGCGTACGCCGTTTCTCTACACTCTTAGATGTCTCCACACTTGAATAAAACTTGAGCAGCTTATCCTTCTGCGATTTAGTAGATTGTTGACGAACCGATTTTGAATTCATTCATAATGTTGATACGCTTCTCTCCCCTTTCTAGTCGTTGGCATATCTCGATTTTCAGTTTCAAAGTTAACACCACTCTCTTCCTTTTGCTTGGACCAGCTTTTGGGAATTCCATAATGCAAGATGGGGGAGATAATTCCCGATAAAGATGGAGAGACACACAGCAAAATGGTGGCTAGGAAGAGACTACGAGCAGCACGGGAGACACACAGTAAAATGGTGGATCAGAAGAGACTGCCGGCAGCGTGGGAGAATCAGACTCCTGTTGTTGAGGTGTTCGGACTTCCGACAGCGCCAGGAAGCCGAGTAGTGGCACTTTGGAGAACTACCCCCACTGACTAACTCGGCGTTCGCGGGAGACTCAGACTCGGACTCGGAAACATTGCCGGTTATTGGAGAGGAGTTTTCGGAGTATGAATTTTGCTGGTTAATAGAGAATTCCGGATATTTAGGTGCCGTTTAAACGAGAGTTTCCTGTACATGGTAAGCTCCCGGTGCCATTTCTGCCACCAAAGATGGGGTCTGCTGTATTCCACGATGAAATTCCAGTGATCTTGCAGTGGAAACATTTCCGCATCACCACAAGAGGTAGCCAGGCAGTTAAAGAGGTGCCCTGAATGTGAGGATGTCAGCATTGTGATTAGACAAGGTCTACCGCCATGTCCTGGGCTTACTACTACCTTCCTCACGGAGGGTACAGGTGGGAGCGATAAGTGGGGCGGATGGGATGGGAATCCACCAGGGAGCATGGATGTGCAACGAGTAAGTCATATCTAGGGAATCTAATTGAATTTTTTAAGGAGGTAACTAACATGATAGATAAGGGAATGTCTGTAGATGTTATTTATATGGACTTCTAGAAGGCATTCAACAAGGTTCCACAGAAGAGATTAGAAACAAAATGAGAGCACATGGAAATGGAGGAAACCTATTGGCTTCAATAGGGAATTGGTTAGGAGGTAGGAGACAGAGAGTAGGAATAATGGGTATGTACTCCAATTGGCAGGATATGACTAATGGGGTCCTCCAGGGATCTGTACTGGAACCTCAGCTTTTCATTTTATTTATAAATGACTTGTATAAAGGAATAGAGAGCTGTATATCTAAGTTTGCTGATGACACTAAGGTAGGTGGCACAGTAAATAGTGTAGATGGGAGCAGAAAGTTGCAATGGGACATTGATAGATTAAGTGAGTGGGCAAAATTGTGGCAGCTGGAGTTCAAAGTGGGAAAGTGTGAGGTCATCTACTTTAGCCCTAAGAAAGTTAGAGCAGAACATTTTCTAAATGGCGAGAAGCTAGGAACTGGGGAGGAGCAAAGAGATTTAGGGGTCCAAGTACAGAAGTCACTAAAAGCTAGTGGACAGCTACAAAAAATTATTAAGAATGCTAATGGAATGTTGTCCTTTATCTTAAGGGGGCTAGAATACAAGGGGGTGGAAGTTATGTTACAGCTGTTCAAATCTCTGGTTAGACCCCACCTGGAGTATTGTGAACAGTTCTGGGCCCCGCACCTCAGGAAGGATATATTGGCCTTGGAGGGGGTGCAGCACAGATTCACCAGAATGATACCAGGATTAAATTATGAGGACAGGTTGCATGGGGTTTGACAGTCTGAGGGAATGAAGGGTTTGACAGTCTGAGGGAATGAAGGGTTTGACAGTATGAGGGAATGTGGGGTTTGACAATTTTGGGGGAATATGAGGTTTGACAGTATGAGGGAATGTGGACTAGGCTTGTATTCCCTTGAGTATAGAAGATGAAGAGGTGATCTAATTGAGGTGTTTAAGATGATTAAAGGATTTGATAGGGCAGGTAGAGAGTAACTAACTTAGCAGGGTAGTCCAGAACAAGGGGTATAATCTTAAAATTAGAGCAAGACCATTCAGGGATGTTGTCAGAAAGCACTTCTTCACACAAAGGTTAGTAGAAATCTGGAACTCTATTCCCCAAAAAGCTCTTGAGTCTAGGGTCAATTGAAAATTTCAAAACTGAGATTGATAGATATTTGTTAGGCAAGGGTATTAAGGGTTATGGAACCAAGGCAGGTAGATGGAGTTAAGATACAGATCAGCCATGATCTAATTGAATGGCGGAACAGGCTCGAGGCACTGAATGGCCTACTCCTGTTCCTATGTTCCAATGACCCAGGAGCATCCTTCTCCCCATCTCAAAGCCACTATGCATGTGGTGGGCAGGGAAGGAGCAGCCAGCTGTGGTGGGAAATCCCCAGTCAGGAGCTGTGAACCTAAATGCCCACATTTTCCATCATTCTCAGCTGCGATCCTGTCCGATTTTTGGCGTGATCAAAGAGGGGTATTCTGGCCTAGTTGTCTACCCCCATTTCCCACCTGTTTCCCATTCATGTCTTACTTTTCACCCTTCTATATTGGAACTGCTTTAATCCCAACTTGTTTTTCTAAAGCATTTTTAGATTCTGACTAATATGAGTTTTGTGTATCATCCAGCGCTTTTTACCTTTCCAGCTTTTTAAAGAAATCCAGTCAGAGTCCATTAAACCCATTAGCCACTTCTTTGTATTAGTATTCAGTGCATTTGCCTCGCATGTTGTCTCATCCCCTCTTTGTTTTGGTCAGCTCTATTAAGGGTTCTCCTTCTGAGCTCTGACAAGGGTTTCAATTTGAAATCTCCTTTCTCTTTTTAGCTGCAGATAGACCAGCTGTGTTTTCCAGCACTTGTTGATTTTATTTCAGATTTTCAGGCTTTTTAAAAAAAACTTTTTGCTGCTAATGGATGAATTCCATTTAAACAGGAAATCATTGAGACGGATGAGAAATTGAGTTGTAAGAGGTACTGGCTTTGTGTGGAAAATTGTGTTAATACTATGATCTGAATGCAGTCTCTTGTGCATCTTCCCTTCCCTTTGACAAACCATTGGTGGCCAATGCCTTCAGCTGATTCAGCTCCACACTCTTTTAAGCCTTTTCGCTTACTACGATTCGGACTTCGAGAATTACAAATAAGCGTAACAATGACAGACAAGTGTGTGATCAATAAAATTGGTCTTTATTCACACTACAGTTCAAAATTCAAGTGTACAATTGCACTCAATATGCGCCCAATTTACCCGTACATAAAAGTATTTTCCAGCAATTTACATCTGGGCGATTTATACTCCAAGTCAACCTGTACATAAAAGTATCCCTTTTAACAATATCTAAGCTCTATGTCCGACTTTCATACAATCTCCTTTATCTCTGGGTGATCGGTCCAGGGAGAGTCGTAAGTCGAAACATAGACTGGCCAGCTTTCTCTGTTCGTCTGTTCATCTGTTCTTCCACTTCTGTCTTCTTTCTTTCTTCTGTGTTCCTTCTGTGTTCTGAATTTCCCGCCCCTGGGTTACTTCTGTTATCGGGCCTTTCTGCCGGCCTCACTTGTATATCACTGTCTGCCTCCCTCTGATAGGTCAGTTTCACTCCAAACCTTCCCTGATTGGAGTTCCTTCCGCATGATACGTTCATGTTCCTGTGAGGTGTGTGGGGGTGGGACTTCCTTGTCACTCATGTCCTCCTTCCTGTCCATGTGGCCTTTCAAACAAAGGACCATATGCTGACCACCAGGCAAAGGACCCCCTGCTGACTTCCACCATTTAGTGTCTTCACAAACAAAGAACACATGCTGATTTCCTACATTTTGAATCCGTCTGTAACCATTTCACAATTCATTCTGAACTTCGATCTCCACGTGGTAGCAACGGTTTTATTACAATTTTCAGAATCTTACACTCCGGAATTCCTTTCGTAAATCCCTCCAACTTTGCACCTCCCTCTCCTCGTTTAAGCACCCTCCTTGGAGGCCACCTCTTTGACCAAGCTTTTGGTCACGCCTACTAATATGACCTTTTTTTATTAGCTCTGCATCCATTTTTCATTACACCTCTATGAAGCACCTTGGGACATTTCTCTACTTAATCTTTTAAGTCATTTAACATTTCTACTAATGATGGTTCTCCTTAGAGCAGAAAGGATAAGGGGAGATTTACTAGAGGTGTTCAAAAACATGAAGGGTTTTGATACAGTAAATAAGGAGAACTGTGTCCACTGACAGGAGGGTCGGTATCCAGAGGACACAGATTTAAGGAAATTGGCAAAAGAGCCAGAGGTGAGATAAGGAGATTTTTTTTTATATGCAGTGAGTTGTTGTGATCTGGAATGCACTGCCTGAAAGGGTGATGGAAGCAAATTCAATGGTAACTTTCAAAAGGGAATTAGATAAATACTTGAAGGGGAGAAAATAGCAGGGGTAAGGTGAAAGTGCAGGGAGTGGGACTAATTGGAGAGCTCTTTCAAAGAGCTGGCACTGGCAAGATGGGCTGAATGGCCTCCTTCTGTACTGTAAGATTCTATGATTCTATTATTAAAGGTGCTAGATAAATTCAAGTTGTTGTTAAAATTCTGAGTGGCGGTTGATGTTTCATATAGCTCAACCACCTTTTTTCTCAGTCATCCCATTTTTATCGTGGATATATCAGATTTCTGATATGTCTGATTTGCATATTGTAAATTTGGGTCAGCTTCTCTAATTCTATGTTCTATGATCTTCCATATCGAGCAATTGCATCTAACAAGAATCCACTATCCAAATGCCCAAACTCCCAAATTAATATATATTTATAAAATATCTTTTCTATAACATAAATTATTCACTTGCATAGCCAATCGCAAAACCACAGTTCTTTTACTACACCATTAAGCTCTTCAAGATAGTTTGTATATTGTGCAATATCCTTTAATATCTTTACCATTATAGATCTCTTACAGTTTCATCAGAGGTCATTGGAGGGGAACAATAAAACAAATAGACACAACCCGGTTAAATGTAATTTCCACTGTCTTCTCCTGTGGTTTTGGAGTGCTTTTTAATTAGGCTGCTTTGTTAGTATGATTGCATATATTAATTATTTAAAAGATAGTTCCAATTTATAACAGGTAATGAAAAAGTATGTAATCATATACCGGCAGCATTTTTAATAAGAATTTTACTGGCAAATTTAAGCCTATTTTTAAAAATAGTTTGTCAGTGAAGAGCTGTGGATATTTATGTGTAGTTGCCACAAGTTGTTTATTTTCTTTTTTACACATTAAACATTAATCATTATGAGAGAATCAATGGACACTGGGGAGATACCAGGAGATTGGAAACAGGCTAATGTGGTATCCATATTTAAAAAGTGTGACTAAACAGATATAACCAACTACATTAGTCTTAACTTCAATTCTCTGTAAAATAATGGAATCACTTATCAGGATTTTCCTGTGCAATGACCTAGCAAGTAGCAATCAACATGGCTTTAGATGAGGAAGATTCTGTCTGACCAGCCTCCTTGATTTCTTTGAGGAAGTGACAGCCCAATTCGACTGTAGTAAAACCTACAAATGTTGTGGAAGTAGACTTCCAAAAGCATTTGATAATGTTCCATGTGAAAGATGACTAATTAAGCACAAAACTGAGGGGATTCAGAACAAAAACTTGGGTATGGATAAGAAATTGGGTGAAGGGTAGGAAACAACGGCCTAGAAATTCAATGGCGGCTTGCCTTTTTTTCAGGTACAAAATGGATGCCTAGGCCTCCAATATGGCAGCCAGGACGCATGCCGGAGGTGCGCTGCCCGCCATATTGGTAACGGCAGAAAAAGAGGTGTCCGGAGCCGGTACCTGAAATCGGATTTAGACTCCTTGCATGTGCAAATAGGGGGATTAATGGCTGTTTGAGGCCCACTTTGCAAAATTAGGCTGCCCTTGCGTTCAGGAAAATGCGGTCTACATGTGGCATAACAGGAGGCCCTTGAAGGGAGGCCACTACAAATAAGGTGAATTTATTAAAAAAAATACATGTGGAGCTGGTAGGAACAGGAGCGCTCCACCCGGCGACGCTACAGTGCCGAAGACCAGTGCCGGCCCCTGCTCGACCCGCTCCCGCTCACTTCACCTTCTCTCCCAATTGCCCCCTCTCCCAGGACCTACTTGAGGGCTGCTGCCAGTGATGCAGCCACCGCAATTGATGTCTCTTCACCGGCAGCTGCCTAGGAACACCCAGCAGACATCTGCAGCTCGATGACCTCTTGTAAATATGGTGACTGATACAATATAAGGTGGCGGATACACTTTAAAAGCATAAAATAGTCCTCTCTTTGGGGGTCTAGACAGTTTTCCTGACCTAGAGCCCTCTGGTGAGGAGGCTCACTTTCACCTTCTGGAGGCCGCCATGCCTTATATGATTCGGCCTACCAACCTCCACACTTATGCCAGGTTCCATATGGGCTAGCAAGGTGAGAATGGCCAGCATCAGGAATCCTGGCCTGGCTCTGCCCTCACAGCATCAGTGGCTTTGTAAGGCCCCAGCAGGAAATTCCAGATTAGGTCAGAACCCATGTATCCGTGTCCTGGTCTATTTCCCGACTCTTTCCACCGGACTGCTGCCAGGGTCTGCCGGCAGAGCCGAGGAAATTTGGCACGCAATGGTGCAGCATAACCTCCGTCCCAGGAGATACCAGAGATCAGACAGATAAATACCCACTCGGAAAGATAGGGCCGCCAACCCTTGAGGATTGTCCTGGAGTTTCCAGAAATTAAAGATTAATCTCCCAGAAACCACTGCAAGCAACCTGGGAGAAAAATCACAGGGGGCATTAAAAAATTGTGCGTTATTAGTTATAAATATATTGGAGATGGGGGATAAAAGTCAACCATCATCCAATCGGGTAACAAAGAGTCTGTTCTCTTTCCTGACACGGGTAGGCAGTACGTCACGAGGATGACGTGTTGGGTGACCAATGGTGGGAGTGTGGGGGCAGGGCGGTTGGAGACAGAGGTCATGTGACGAACCCTCCATGAGTACATCGGCAGCATGAGGCAGTAGAACACCTTCCGCTAATCGAACGGTCACCCATTGGATCCATCACCTCCATAAGGCATCATAGCACCCTCCTAACTAGTGAAACGCTAAAAAGAAGTTGGTTATTTTCTTTTAATATACACGAGCTGTGTCACCTTCCCGAAATCAGATGGACCTCACTGGATTGCCAACAACAAAAAGGTGCCCACTAGATTACTAACAAGCAGGAACATCTTCTGACTTTGACACTTGTCACAGCTGGCAACCTTTTGTGCGCCACCCAGTGCAAGGGAGAGGGAATGTGTAACAAGAAAGGGAAAATGGTTGAACTCTCATGCGGTTGCGAGAGGGTCTGTAAAATAGAAAGAAAATGGCATTTTTCCTCAAAAAACTATTTAGAGGATATCAAATAGAACAACAAACAGCTGTCAGAGAGTTTACAACCATTATTCAATCTCAGGGCTTTGCTGATATTTATAAAGCACTTGAGTTTCTCTCTTGGGGTTTATGACTTCATCAGCATCTCTTGATTGAATTACATTGGTGTAGCTCTCTGCCAACGATCTGCTATTATCACATATTCAATTCACAACCAATTTGACTCATTACTTCTCACGGCCAGATTTCCTAATGGCCTCACATTAATTCTTCAAATCAGTTCATACAATATCAAGGTGCCTCCTTCCCTAACTGATTTGACAAAAATACAAATGTGAGAAGTCGCACAACACCAGGTTATAGTCCAACAGCTTTATTTGAAATCACAAGCTTTCGGAGCGCTGCTCCTTCGTCAGGACAAAAGTACAAACAGTGTCTTTACCTGATTACTAGATGTCACCAGCAAACATTTCAGTCTCTATCTCTGGTCAATTTGAACTGAATTAGCATTCTCAATTACAAACTGTCTATGACTGTAGTCAAGTGTGTGTGAAATTTCATTTTATTAATGCAAAGAGGAGCAGGGGAAAGATGAATTATCTTTGTTACATTTGTGAGAGAAGCAGATAATGTCCAATATTTTTACATGATTTGAAAATATTGGTCATTTTTTTACAGAAATTATTTCAATATCTATTTCTGCAATTTCTCAGCTTATTTTTTACTCTTCAACCATTATGTCCTTTTTCACTTTGCAGACCTTCATGAATCTTCTTGCAGCTGAGAGTATGAGTGTATTGGTTATTCCATCAGTGAAGAATATTAAGTGCAATCTTATATTCTTGTGATTGTACAGAACAATTAGGCCATCGAGTACCGCACTTTATCTTCAACACTCTACTTAACCTTTTATTCTGGATCAGAGAATTTACATTAAAATAAGCTCTTTAACGTAATTCCCTTTTATTTGCTGTAATGAAACACTTAATGGGCAATCCTGACCCTTTCTACATGGAAGAGATTGGAGATGATGAAAGTGCTCCAGAAGTAACATAAATATGGTAGCGGTTCAAATTCAGGACATTTTGAAGGGAATTCAGATTGTTGAATGGAACCTGACCAAAGCATTATTCAGCATTTCTGAACGGAACCTGACCAAACCTTTATCCAGAAACTGGAATTAATATCGTCCTTTAAGTTTCCTAAATATATGATTTTCCATCAAAAGTTTCTGGATGGCCTAGCTGAATTTGAATCCCTCTATCCTGTTAAGAGTTCACAAAATGGCATCTTGGAACTGTCTGCTTTACCACACACTAAACTATATTTTAGATCAATCTGGAAGAAGGTAAACTCATTTGTTGATGGTGGACAGATTTTATTTGTTAATTAGAGTCTTCTGTGCCTAGTGGCACATGAGGCAACTGATTTCTTCCACTGCTGATTGTCCAGAGGAAGATATTTGACTCCATCGGAGTATCATCTTACCTTACATCCAGCAGTTTGTGGTTCTCCACAGTTGATGTTTATATTTGCAAGTCAGTAACAGACTCACCTTGTCTCTAGGCCTCTAGGCATTTTTATGTGGACAAGTTGTTAGCCTAAATCGCAGCTCCCTACCAGGAGGGCCAGTGGACTGCCTTTAGTCTGGCTCCTACCTTTTGAACTGACTGGGTTGGGTGTCCCGACCAGAAGTTATACTCCTGCCAGCATAGCTCTCAGGGTCGTAGAAGCACTCCAGCCTTCCCACCACATCAAGGTGTAGTCCCTAGGGAAGGGGTTTTATTTGGGGAGGGTGGACAGTCTTGTTAAAATAATTGGTTTTCGAACATTTGTACACTGGCAACTCATCAACAATAAAAACTGAGCATCTGCTGTAATTATTTTACAATGGTTAACAGGCTCTTTGTTCGCAATGGCCCAAATCCATTTGGATTTCTGATGTGGACACAAAAGAAGTCTAATGCCACCCATTGTATATACAGTATTTCCAGTATCAATGTTAGGAAGCTAGCATTGATACTGCAGGGAAGAGGCAACGTAATTGGGATTAAGTTCTTTCTTTCCAATGGGGCACCTCAGTTTTTCCCACAGAAAATAAAGTAAACTCTTCCTACCTGGCTTGTTTAAACAGCGATAGGGTATAGATTTACATTCATGACCACTGTGCAGAAACTTCTGACAGCAGTAAGAACATTTGGGGGGGGTACAGGATGGGAGGAACAGGAAAGAAAGACAATGAGAGGGTAAGTCACTGTAGGTTGCTCTCATATTTGCCAGCATGCAGTAATACAATTTTGATCGACCCCTAAGATTAGATTGTTTACTTGCCCGTTCAACTAGGGCAGTATAGTGAACCTTGGTGTAAATAACACCAGTTAAGATTAAATGATATTCATAAGACCTAGAAATAAATTAAATCAAAATGCATTGAGAAGGCTTCTATTTCCAAAGTGAGGCAAGTCCACAAAAGCCCATTTTTATTTCAGAAAATTATTTTGAAATCAATAATACAATTAATGCCATTTGCGCAGTTGCGTTTAGTATTGCAGCTTTGTAGACCTTTTGTCTACTGTGCCAATCTTAAAAGTGACGGCAAGTGCTCAGTAAAAGATTTGCATCAGCTCAGCAACAGCATCAAAGATGGCAGGTGTGGATAATGCTTTTGTTGGTCCTGAGCTAAAATGAAAGTGTTTATACTTGAGTTGGTGTCAGCCCCAGTAATAGGCTTCCATTTTACTCACTTGCTCCTTACTTAGTTTCTGTATCCACCAACAGTAAAGCATACTTCTTATTCGTTTGTGTCTCTTCTGCATTTTGCCCCAGTCTCTTTGCTGTGCATTTTTAAAAGAAAAAAAAGTCATAGTTGTCCTTAATAATATCAAAGATTGGTTGTTGAATTATGGTCTGTTTCAGGTGGTATAAAATGCTACTTAAATCAAATTCTGTCAGTCTGTGTCTGTCATTTTGATTACCCCGCTAGATAACCAAAGCACTGTATTGTAATCACTGTTGAAACAGCTTCTAATAAATATGGGCTGTTTAAGATTACCCAGGGCACTTCTTGAGAATCAGAACAGAGGAAAGCGTGACTGATTTATTGCTGGTTTTCTGAATATTTTGAGATAACTTCTGGAAGTGAGATCAGAACTAATTTTACAATTGATAATACTCATGAATTATTTCATTCTTGCAGGAGTCTCTAATGTTCCCTACAGAGACTGCCCTTATTGAATTTAATTTAGAGTAATGATCTTGCATCTTTAAGTGGTGCTGCTGTTTTGCTTGGTGTCAGGTGCAAAGTTAGATCAAGAGGCAGAGGGTTACAGCACTATAATTTGCAATGGAACAGTATATTTCGATGGACATGAATTCTGTGTCACTGTCCTGCAAAGAGAAAGGCAGTCTCATGTCCTTATGGGATATAACAAGATGTTGTCCTGTCTGTGCGGAAATTGTTATTTAATTCCGTTGCCAGGAACTCTATTAGGCGAAGTTGTTAGAAGATGTACATTTATGGCGTATGATAGCAAAATAAGTAGTTGAGAGTTAAACTATTTTTGCAATCACTCCTATAAGTGGTTCTGTCTGTTTCTGTATCAATTGTCAAGCTGCAGAGCTACTGAACACTCTTGGTACCTTGGCTCAGTTGTTTTATATTTCACGACATCTGTTGATGTCGTCTCTTATGAGCAAAGGTTACAGCAACACCAAAAAGTAAAGAATATTTCATATTCTAGGCTTAGGAATTCCATAGAGCAAGCTAGTAAAGATGGATAAAAATTCCAATTAATATTTTGGAATCATCAAGCAACATCTGGACAAATTTGGAAGTCGAAATTTGCATTCATGATAGTCAGTTTAAAAGTTTGTTTTTCCAAAATGTATTCTTGCAAACAGGATTGTTTGTTGCGATTTGTTTGGATGTTCAGAAAGGTTTTGATAATGTTCCACATCAGTGATTCATGGCTAAGGTAAGGAAACTTGGAAGGCAGCACTGGAAAGAAAATTGGCTTAAAACAGAGGGTAGCCATAAATGGGAACTCTTCAGATTGTCTAGCAAATGTGAATGGGGTACGCCAGTGGTTGGTCTGAGACCCTTGCTATTTGTAGTATAGAGTAATAACTGGGAAGAAGACATTGTAGGCAAAATCTCCAAATTTGCAGATGAGACCAAAATAGGAGACAAAACAAATAATGAGGAACATTTCAAACCTATTCAGAAAGATTTGGATCTTTTAAGTAACTGGACCAATAGATAGAAGATAAAATTCAAGATGGAATTTTTTTTTTTCATTCTTGTGATGTGGCGAGACCAGCATTTAATGTCCATCCCTAACTGCCCTGAGAAGGCGATGGTGACACTTCTTGAACCACTGCAATCCGTGTGGTGAAGGTTCGCCCAAAATTCTGTTGGATAGAGAGTTCTAGGATTTTGACCCTGATGATATGTAAAATAATTGGCATGGGACCTAGAAATCAAAAGAGGGAGTATGCGTTAAATGAAACTATGGTACATTATGATGATTATGAAAGAGTTTAGGCTTAATGCATACATTTAAGAAGCCATAAGCACGGTACATAATGAAAAAAAGGCAAATAAGATACTTGGTTGCAGTATCAGAGGGCTAGAATAGCAAACCAATAAAGATTGTACTGTTAAGGTTTAAGTTATTAGTCAAATCCCAGTTAGAATTCTGGAGATGAAATTCGACTTGGGCGGGAACGCAAAATGGGCAGTATCACATCTGCTGTCCATTATACCTCTTTTCTGTGGTTCAAGTCCCACTCCAGAGACTTGAGCACAAAAATCTATGCTGACACTCCAGTGCAGTATTGAGGGAGTGCTGCACTGTCAGAGGTGCCGTCTTTCGAATGAGACGTTAAACCGTGGCCCCATCTGCTCTTTCAGGTGGACATAAAAGACCCCATGGCATTATTTTGAAGAAAAGCAGGGGAGTTATCCCCAGTGTCATGGCCAATATTTATCCCTCAATTAACATCACTAAAGCAGACTATATGATCATTATCACATTGCTGTTTGTGGGAGCTTGCTGTGCGCAAAATTGGCTGCCGCATTTCCTACATTACAACAGTGACTACACTTCAAAAAGTACTTTATTGGCTGTAAAAAAAGTACTCTAATTCTGGCCTCATGAGCATCCCCGATTTTAATCTCTCCACCGTTGGTGGCCGTGCCTTCAGCTGCCAAGGCCCTAAGCTCTGGGAATTCCCTCCCTAAACTGCTCCGCCTCACTACCTCTCTTTCCTGCTTTAAGACGCTCCTTAAAACCTACCTCTTTGACCAATCTTTTGCTCAGATGCCCTAATATCTCCTTATGTGGCTCAGTGTCAAATTTTGTTTGATAACGCCCCTGTGAAGCGCCTTGGTACGTTTTAAAGGCGCTATATAAATACAAGTTGTTGTTATTGTTGTAAAGTGCTTTGGGACTTCCTGAGGTCATGAAAGATGCTATATAAATGCAAGTCTTTCTTTTTCTTTCTATTTGATATTTAGTTCTATTGACTTCAATGGAGCTGAATAGCGGGCAGGACACATCACTGGTGCCAGATGCGCACGTTTTGTGCCCTCGCCTAAGTAAATTTCACCCCCACTGTACGGTGCTTTAGTCATTGAATAATAGGATGGATGCTATTGCCGTGTGCGGGTATGAAGCTGAGCAACAAAAATAATTTCAGGTTATGAGGAAGGATGAAAGAAGTGGAATTGTTTTCTTTTGGAAAAGAAGAGACTTCAAGGTTATGTAATTGAAGTTTTGAAGATTATTAGGGGAATTGGCAAAATTTGTTCAGGCAAGTTTTTTTATGATATTAAAAGGCTCAAACACCAGAGAAATAAGCCAAATATCAGGACATTAGGAGTGAACAGGGAAGTCAGGTGGTTTTCACCCAAAGGGTAATAGAATTGTGGAATAAGTTACCAGGAAAAGCCATTGAAGCAAATATTCTAATAGGGTTCAAGAGACACTTAGATGCATTTGTGGAGAAAGAAGGAATTGAAGGATATGCACCGACAAATTATTGTTCACATGCTAATTGGGGTTGGCTGCATGCTATTAAAAGTGTTTGACAGAAATTACTTCTAATAGTTCACACACAAATTTGCTATTTTGTGGCACTCTCTCCCACACAGCCAATGAGAAGGAGCAGCACATAATCCTTTAATTAGGCTACAAACTGTAATTTAGTAGTCAGCAACACACCTAAAATAGCCCCTGATAAAGAAAAGCAACTGATTTCCAAACAAATTGTTGTAGATTTAGACATTACTGAGTGAGAAAACTCAGTTTGGCTACCAATCTTTCTTCAAAGACTCAGGGAGAAAAGGCACCCAATTTAAGGGGCTGAAGGTCACCCCCCCCCCCAGAAATGCTTGACATGGGAGGAAGTAGCTTGAAGTAGGCTAAACTAGTGAGACACCATAATGCTGGACGCAGCGATCTCATGTACAAAGCCTTGTCAATCCATAGCTCAGCGGGGTTAAGAGTCATCTGAACTCTTACATGCTTCATTCACAAGGGAATCACTTAGAAGTGGTAAGTTGGATGTTATATTTCTGAAACCAAACACAACCCCAATTAATAATGCTGTGCCAGCTAAAGCAGCCGACATTCACATGTTATATAATGAAGGAAATAAATGCTCTATGCTTATCTAACACATTGTGCTATGTATTTCTTCATCATTGTTTACAATGTAGCAGGAGCTCAGCATAAGATGGCAATAGAAGGTATTTCAAGAACTGAGTATAAAAGTATTGGACAACGTTTTTTGGGCACAGTTACTTCACAGATATGGTTTGCCTTTTCAGAAATGGTGTAACTGTGACAATCCTTAAAGGGATTTGGAATTACTGCTAGGACCATAGGAGGAGTAATTGGGTTTTCGCAGGGTTGAGCGAGAATGAGGAACTGAAAGAAATTAGTATTAGTAAAAAAATTGTACTGGAGAAATTAATGCGACTGAAAGCCGATAAATCCTCTGGACCTGATAGCCTACATCCTAGCGTTTTGAAAGAGGTGGCTATAGAGATAGTGGATGCATTAGTTGTCATAGTCCAAAATTCCATAGATTTTAGAACGGTTCCCGCAGATTGAAAAGTAGCAAATGTAACCCCACTATTTAAGAAAGGAGGTAGAGAGAAAATGGGGAACTACAGACCAGTTAGCCTGACATCAGTAGTAGGGAAAATGCTAGAATCTGTTATTATGGACATGGTAAAAGGACACTTAGAAAATAATAATAGGATTGGGCAGAGTCAACAGGGATTTATGAAAGGGAAATCATGTTTGACGAATCTGTCAGAGATTTTTGAGGTTGTAACTAGCAGAATAGATAAGGGGGAACCAGTGGATGTGGTGTATTTGGATTTTCAGAAGGCATTCAATAAGGTGCCACACAAGAGGTTATTAAACAAAATTAGGGCTCATGGGATTGGGGATAATATACTAGCATGGATTGAGGATTGGTTAATGGACAGAAAACAGAGAGTAGGAACAAATGAGTCATTTTTGGGTTGGCAGGCTGTAACTAGTGGGGTACCGCAAGGATCAGTGCTTGGGCCTCAGCTATTCACAATCTACATCAATGATTTGGATGAGGCGACCAAATGTAATATATCCAAGTTTGCTGATGATACAAAGCTGGGTGGGAAGATAAGTTGTGAGGAGGATGCAAAGAGGCTTCAAGGGGATATAGAGAAGCTAAATGAGTGGGCAAGAACATGGCAAATGGAATATAATGTGGAGAAATGTGAAGTTATCCACTTTGGTAGGAAAAATAGAAAAGCAGAGTATTTTTTAAATGGTGAGAGATTGGAAAATGTTGGTGTTCAGAAGGACCTGGGTGTCCTTGTACACAAATCACTGAAAGTTAACATGCAGGTACAGCAAGCAATTAGGAAAGCAAATGGTATGTTGGCCTTTATTACAAGAGGATTTGAGTATAACAGTAAAGACATCTTACTGCAATTATATAGGGCCCTGGTGAGACCACACCTGGAGTATTGTGTACAGTTTTGGGCTCCTTACCTAAGGAAGGATAAACTTGCCATAGAGGGAGTGCAATGAAGGTTCACCAGACTGATTCCTGGGATGGAGGGATTGTCCTATGAGGAGAGATTGAGTAGACTAGGCCGATATTCTCTAGTGTTTAGAAGAATGAGAGGTGATCTCATTGAAACATACAACATTCTTACAGGGCTTGACAGGGTAGATGCAGGGAGGATGTTTCCCCTGGCTGGGGAGTCTAGAACCAGGGGTCACAGTCTCAGAATAAGGGTGAGAAATCGCACAACACCAGGTTATAGTCCAACTGTTTTATTTGAAATCACAAGCTTTCGGAGCGCTGCTCCTTCGTCAGGTGAAGCGCTCCGAAAGCTTGTGATTTCAAATAAAACTGTTGGACTATAACCTGGTGTTGTGCGACTTCTCACATTTGTCCACCCCAGTCCAACACCTGCATCTCCACATCAGAATAAGGGGTCAGCCATTTAGAACTGAGATGAATAGAAATTTATTCACACAGAGGGTGGTGAATCTTTGGAATTCTCTACCCCAGAGGGCTGTGAAGGCTCAGTCGTTGAGTATATTCAAGCAGAGATCGATAGATTTTTGAATATTAAGGGAATCAAGGGATATGGGGATAGTGCAGGAAAGTGGAGATGAGGTAGAAGATCAGCCATGATCTTATTGAATGGCGGAGCAGGCTCAAGGGGCCAATAGGCCTACTCCTGCTCCTGCTTCTTATGTTCTTATGAAACCGGCACAAAATCAGCAACTTTTTGAAAGAGACCAGAGGCTTACCCCAAATTGGGCATTGGGCCTCATTTCCATGATGCCAGCAAGCTGCAGGCATCAATTGCGCATCCGTATTCAGCTCACCGATTCGGGCCTTCTGAAAATCATCTGCCTCGGAAACTGAGCCAGCCTGCAGGTATGTCCTGAGGTGTGTTGGCATGCAAACGGGAAGGAGGTGAGCATGGGCAGGGAGAGCACGGGCCGGAGGAGCATGCTCCGGGGGAGCACGGTACGTGAGAGCACGGGCCAGCGGAGCACGGGCTGGGAGAGCACGGGCCGGGAGAGCACAGGCTGGGAGAGCACGGGCCGGGAGAGCACGGGCTGGGAGAGCACGGGCTGGGAGAGCACGGGCCGGGAGAGCACGGGTCAAGAGAGCACGGGCTGGGAGAGCACGGGCTGGGAGAGCACGGGCCAGCGGAGCACGGGCTGGGAGAGCACGGGCTGGGAGAGCACGGGCTGGGAGAGCACGGGCCGGGAGAGCACGGGCTGGGAGAGCACGGGCTGGGAGAGCACGGGCCGGGAGAGCACGGGTCAAGAGAGCACGGGCTGGGAGAGCACGGGCTGGGAGAGCACGGGCCGGGAGAGCACGGGTCAAGAGAGCACGGGCTGGGAGAGCACGGGCTGGGAGAGCACGGGCCAGCGGAGCACGGGCTGGGAGAGCACGGGCTGGGAGAGCACGGGCTGGGAGAGCACGGGCCGGGAGAGCACGGGCTGGGAGAGCACGGGCTGGGAGAGCACGGGCCGGGAGAGCACGGGTCAAGAGAGCACGGGCTGGGAGAGCACGGGCTGGGAGAGCACGGGCCGGGAGAGCACGGGTCAAGAGAGCACGGGCTGGGAGAGCACGGGCTGGGAGAGCACGGGCCAGCGGAGCACGGGCTGGGAGAGCACGGGCCAGCGGAGCACGGGCTGGGAGAGCACGGGCTGGGAGAGCACGGGCCGGGAGAGCACGGGCCGGGGGAGCACGGGCCGGGAGAGCACGGGTCAAGAGAGCACGGGCCAGCGGAGCACGGGCTGGGAGAGCACGGGCTGGGAGAGCACGGGTCAAGAGAGCACGGGCCAGCGGAGCACGGGCCGGGAGAGCACGGGCCGGGAGAGCACGGGCCGGGAGAGCACGGTACGTGAGAGCACGGGCCGGGAGAGCACGGGCTGGGAGAGCACGGGCCGGGGGAGCACGGGCTGGGTGAGCACGGGCTGGGGGAGCACGGGCTGGGAGAGCACGGGCTGGGGGAGCACGGGCCGGGAGAGCACGGGCCGGGGGAGCACGGGCTGGGGGAGCACGGGCTGGGAGAGCACGGGCTGGGGGAGCACGGGCTGGGAGAGCACGGGCCGGGGGAGCACGGGCCGGGAGAGCACGGGCCGGGAGAGCACGGGCCGGGGGAGCACGGGCCGGGAGAGCACGGGCCGGGAGAGCGGCCCACAGTGTTGCTGTGGATCTAGGAGGAGCACTGTTGCCCCTCCTGGCTCCAGTTTAAGGTTAGTGAAAACCGGAAAAATTAAGTCTTCTTCAGCTCCCTTTCAGGACCACTCCTTAGACCTGGAAACACTCCACCCAGTTTTTGCACGTTTTGGCATTGGTGTCATAAAACAGGCTTTGGGCCCCTGATTAGCATATTCAAGGCGATGAAGGCCAGTTTCAGGCGGGTGCCCTGGTCGACTGAAAGTTACCCAGTCCAAAATAACAGATCAGGCACAGGATGTCCTAACCTGATTCTGGTAAGTTTTTCCACCTGTTTTATGCTCGATGAATGGGTGAAACGAGGTTCAATTTCTCCTCCATAGACAGCTTTAGTCCAAAGTAGCAGACAAAAATGGGCTGACCGGAAAGTGGTGAAAATAAAGGGGTAAAAATTCGGTCGCGCCCCCTAATTTTAGCGTCCCGAAAAAGTTAGCGCCCCCCCGGCTGATTTTCCCAGGTAGCGCCCCGAGAGGTACTGCAGGCCTTCCTCCCCTTCTCAAAGGGGAGGGGCCTGGCACAGCGCATCCCGGCGCCAAGCTGGGCCACCAAGGATCGGGAGTGCTGGCAAATGAGCCTGGCACTCAAGAAGAGCTGAATTTCGCAGGAGGCGTTAGCGGGGCAGTGCCCAGGAGCTAGTTGATTTGCACCCCGTTAGCGCCCTCTTAGGGTGCTAACGGGAGGCGCAAATCAACCGAATTTAGCCCCCAAATAGTTTTATATGTGACATCAGAGTAACAGGACCTTAACAGAAACAGCTCTTTAAACACCCTTGTGCTTAATCTTGTGCTTCTACTTCTGTGTCAACTTTCAATTACGCGTGCTTCTACGAGGTGCTACCCCTGTGGCTTCAGCAGAGGTAGAGGCAGCCTGCTCACTTCCCTGCTGCGATTGCGTAGACACTTTTGGCGGACGTCTTGTGGGTTTTGGAGCCTCTGTTGGCCCTACCAAAGTCTGCTCTTCCTGCGACTGTGCAGGGGCAGACTCGGCCATCACGATCTGAGGAGGCATCTGGGCCTCTGACTGAGGGGCAGGCAATGGGGGAGAAGTGTGAGCACTTTGAGAGAAGCCCCCACTTCCATGTTCCCTCTCACCATCATCCCTCTCATGGGAAACTCGCACTTCCCTGCTAGCAAGGAGCTGGAGAGCACCTTGCTGCACAGCAGTGGAGCCATGAGGACCCAAGTCTCTGTTGACATCCCTCATAGAGAGGAGGTCTATGGGCCTCTACCATCTGTTCTCCATAGAAACCATGTGCTCATGTGAGTGGCGCATTAGCTGCTCCATGCAGGTGACCATCCTTTCTATGGAAGAGCCTATAGTCGCCATCACCTGTGACATGGTGGTGCTCATGTTGGAGATGGACTTCTCCATTCTCTGCACATTTGCCGACATTGCGGTCGCAAAATCTGTCAGTGCCTCCTGCACTTCTTCCTGCACCTCCAGGATCACCCTCTTTCTTGATGGCCCTCGAAGCTCAGAGTCTGCATGCAGCTGAGCAGAGCTGGGAGTGTCCAGCGTCCTCCAGTGAGGACTCTCCACTGTTGTCCCTGTCTCCACCATCTCCTCTTGCTCACTTGTGACTTGTGAAACACCAGGAGACAACACTACTCTGTCTCGCGTAGGACCCACCAAGGTGTGCGTATCTGCGCTGGTGCTGGGTGTGCTTAGGTCTGGTGACAGTGCACCCTCAGAGGCTGGAGGCTCCTCTGAGGAGTCGTCTTCCTCTTCTGCCTGGACAGTGGTGGGGGGCTCTTGATGGACCTGTGGGAGAGTAAAGAAATGATTCAGAAATGTAATATCAAGAATGGCTAATGATACCATTATGCACAGGATGAACATTCACTGGCTGCTGATATCATTCTCCATATGAGTGACTGCTGTATACCATGTGGTTGTATGAGATGTAATTCTGTCACCAGGTTGCCGAGATGTCCCCCCTCTCTCTGTCTCCCACCGCCAGCTGCTCTGCAACTCCGGAGACCTCTAGGGCGACCTCCTCTGCTTCAGTCAACATGGTGAATGATGGAGAGCCACCTCCAGTTCTCTCCCTTTCCCTCTTATTGTGGGCTCTCTTCTCCTGCAAGGAGGGAAAAAAGAGATGTTTGAGTGAGAGTGATGACATGAGTGTAAGGAATGTGCAGATTACATCTTTAGAGGGTGACTATGAGGGAGTGTGGTGTCAATGTCAAGTGCCCTCCTTATGTGTTGTTAGTTGGTGTGATTGCACGAGGATGAGTGTGAATGTGAGGGGTGGTTAGTCAGATGGGGATGTGAATATGTAGATAGAGAGAGAGGGATGGGTGGACGTGCAAGGTATTTTGGTGTGAGTAATGTTGTGCAGGAGTAAGCTTGGGAAGGCAGAGTGATGGGGATGTGATGGCAGGCACAGCAGGATGGAGGTGAGTGTGGCATTGCACTCACCTTTCCTGATCTCATGAGATCAGTGAAGCGCTTCCGGCACTGCACCCAGGTCCTCCTCACCACATCCCTACTGTTGACCTGCTCTGCAATTTGCAGCCAGGCTCTCTTAGGGGGAAAAATTCAGTATCGCCCCATTTGGGGCGCGATTATCGGCCGTGCGCAAAGTTTAGCGCCTGGCGCTAATTATCGCCTCCGACTGCAAACTTGGATTTTATCGGCCCTGGAGTTGATTGGAGTGCTAAATCAGGCGCTACACACCTGTCTTAAGGCGCAAAGGCCGAGGAGCGAGGCGCTAACTCAGAGCGCGGGCGCAGCGCAGGTGTTGTCAGTTAGCAATGGAACACAGACACACTGGGCCGGCCAGTTCTTAAAGGGGAGGCTCGATCTTGCTCTGCAACCACACTCTGCTCATTGGAGCCTTGAATCTCGGCCTGGAGAGACCTGTGGCTAAATCTTGTAGCCAAGGACTATGGAGAGGGCCAGGGATCGAGCACAGCACTTCAGTGAGTGGGCCTTGGAGGCTCTGGTTGGCGCGGTGGAGCGCAGAAGATCAATACTGTACCCAGAGAGTGGCAGGAGGCCTTTGCCGCACGATTACAGAAGAGTGTGGAGGGAGGTGGCTCAGAGCGTCTCCTCCAGGAGCATGGTGCCCAGGACCCATATACAATGTAGAAAAAAGTTCAACAACCTCACTCGGGTCGTCAGGGTGAGTAGCTTTTTTTCAATACGTCTCCATCCCTCCATCTCAACCTCACTCTATGGCCAGAGGGTCTTAAAACCCCAATGCCCAATAGTCATCCAACACCTATGGCCCTCTCATGAAACACACACGTACATTCCACACTTTGCATACAGTAAGGGCTATTCACCTATGGGAGGCACATCAGGCAAGACCATGGCTGTATATTTACTCAGACAGCGTCCTTTTTCTTGCAGGCCAAGCTGGCGCATAATAGGAGACAGCAGCAATGGACGGGTGGAGGACGGCCTCAGCTGCAACCCCTCAGCGATCTTGAGGCGCGCGTCCACAGGATTGTGGCAAGCCGGGTGATCGGTCCCGTCGCCACTGGAGACGCCGACCCCGTTCTGGACAGCAATGGTAAGGTCATCACCTTTTTGTCCTCTCTCATTCCACTTGTCCCTCACAACACCAGCCTTTGACACTTTCAATCCAACTTACTAAATCGCTGCACTCATTCCTCCCTTACTGCCACCCTGTCCTCACGCTAAAGCCACTCTTGTACCTCCCTGCTTTCAGATGGTGATTCACCAGCTGAGGAGACGGGCCCTGAAGCTGCCAGTGTGAGTGAAGCTGCAGGCGAGGAGGAAGATGAAGCCGGAGCATCAGCGCCACCCCCTCCCGAGGAAGTCCATGCCCACACTGGGAACACGCCTTCCCTGGAGGGGAGCAGGGTGGAAGGGTCTGATGAGGGTGAAGCTCCAGGACCCAGCGGGCTGCAGCAACGCGATGGGGGTAGGGAAGCTCAGGGGCCTTCTCCCCGGAGGGAGAGTATGCCAGCGAGTCCTACTGCACTGGACGCAGAGGAGGAGCGGCTGATCGCTGAAATGAACACCCAGGCGGTGGACATGCACACTGAGCTCATGGGTGCAGTGGGAAGGGTGCCCGAATGCATTGAATCACTGGCAAGGAGTGTGGAGCACTTCGCTGTAGCACAGGCGGATGCCACGCAAATGTTTAGTGCTGCAATTCAGTCACTGGCTGCCGTGATCCCATCTCTGACTGCTCTCATGCAGACTCAGATTGAGGCCACGCGAGCACTGACTGCTGCCATCCTCGCTGGTTCGGACACATTTCCCCGGGGCTCTCACCGCGCCGCAGCAGGCCAGCAATCTGTGCTCCAGCAGATTGCTCCGGATGTTGAAGTGCTGCCCCGTGGGAGTGCCAGTGTGTCGGTCGAGCAGGGAGTTGCTGTCCTCTCTCAAGATGACAGCATTCCTGCTGCCACCACTGTCACTTCTCCACTGCACTTGCCACTGCCCGTAGGACAGACTGCTGCCGCCCATGCAGAGTTGGTGCAGTCTGCAGCCGGGCCCTCCAGGCCCAGAGCTGGTCGAGGCCGTCCTTCAAGGGCATCTGCACTCTCAGGTTCTGACAATCAGCAGCCTTCCACCAGCCTTGCTGCAGCCACTGGGGCCCCATTATGGAGGAGCAGTAGGGTGGGAAGGGGGAAGTGCACAAGGGAAGGAGATCACTCTCGAAGGGCAAAAAGTAGGAGGTGTGACAAAGTGTTGGTCATTTTTTTATTAAAGGCCGAGGTTCGTGGTCAAACTTTTGTTTAGTGTTTTGGACATTATCTCCAGGTTGCGAGAACCAGTTATGTTAATGACTGTTTATTTGTGTTTCTTTCTATTAGTTTGTCATGAGGAATTGACACACACAGAGTTTGTAAAATAAATAAGTTTTTGCATTCAAAATGTACATGTTTGGTCTTTGCAATCATTGCTGCCTTGGCCGGCTTAGGGGTTGCGGGTTGGTTTCATTCATGTTGTTCTCAATGGCAGAAACCATTTCCTCAGCAGGGGCCTAGAAGCGGCTTGCTATCAGCCATTGACGGATGGCCCTTCCAGTTTCCACATTGTGGGCCTCCCTCCCGCCTTGGTGCTGCTGATGATCATCCTCCTCCTCTTCCTCCTCCTCCTCTGGTGGTGCTCCAAGGCCTGGTGGCATTGGCTGGGTCCTGAGGATTGCCAGGTTATGCAGCATGCAGCACACAACAACGAAGAGGGAGACTTGCTCAGGCGAGTACTGCAGGGCTCCTCCAGAATGGTCCAGACAGCGGAACCGTTGCTTGAGCACGCCGATTGTGTGCTCAATGATGTTCCTGGTAGCTTGATGGCTCTCATTTTACCACAGCTCAGCAGGGGTGTTGGGCATACGGAGCGGTGTCATCAGCCAGGTGCACAGTGGATATCCCTTGTCCCCGAGAAGCCAACCACCTGGGTGATGCGGTGCCTGGAAAAGTTTTGCCACAGTAATCTGGCGCAGGATGTCTGCATCGTGGCTGCTGCCAGGATAGCAGGCATTGACAGCGAGTATCAGCTGTCTGTGGTCACAGACCAACTGCACGTTTAAGGAATGGAACCCCTTTCGGTTGCATAAATCCTCTGCATTCTCATGCAGAGCACGCAAAGCCACATGCATGCAGTCAATGGTGCCCTGCACCATGGGAAGCCCGCTATCCTCGCAAAGCCCATAGCACGTTCATGCTGCTTGGCCGGGGTCATGGGGAAAGAGATGTACTCCCGTCTCCTTTTATAGAGGGCATTTGTGACCTGACGGATGCAGCAATGGACCGCGAACTGGGAGATATTGATGATGTCCCCAGTAGCTGATTGAAATGAGCCAGTGGCATAAAAGTTCAGAGCCACTGTGACCTTCACTGCCACCGACAGAGATGTCCTGCTCCTCAGTTGAGGCTGCAGATCTGGCTGCAGCAGGTGGCATAGCTCAGTGACCACCTCCTTGCTGAAGCACAGCCTTCGCAAACACTGCTCCTCAGACATATTAATGTATGAAAATTGTTGGCAAAATACCCTGGGAGGGTAAGGTCTCCTGTACAGAGGCCTGTTGGCCCTCCTCCGTCTGGCCATGATTGCCACTCTCTCTCTGCATCTCTGTGTCCTCCGATTGTGCTGGCGCAGGACGACGCCCCCAATTAGTGCAGCCCCCATAGTCTCTTGGCAATCAAAGTATTGAAGGTCAAAAACCAAAGTACCTGCAAATTTATGCTCAGTAGCCAAAACTACTTCACACAGCGTTGACTCAATGCAGAAGTCTCTCTTTCTCTCTCTCTCAAAATCTCTCTCTCTCTCTCAGAACGAGTGGTGCAAAAATGTCTACCACAGAAAAAGCCAGGAAGAGGCATCCCTTTAAATAGCACCCCCCCCAGCCCCACAGCGACTGGGAAGCGTTCCAGTCTACCTGTCGTTGGTTGAGCCAGGTGGAAAGGAGGGGGGGCGCCATTCAATTTCCATTCCGGGGCGTCCCAAGGGCGTTGCACGCTCGAATGACATCAAGATCTGTGTGCGCAGGAGATCGAGGCGGTATTGTTTAGCACCACCGCAAAATGTCCGTTCAATTTCGCGAGAGGCGCAGATATCGCCGCGCCCGGGCGCTAGTTGCTTTGCGCCCAATTAGCGCCCTCTTAAGGCGCTTACGGGAGGCGCAAACCAACTGAATTTTTCCCCCTAGTCTCCTGGGGAGATCTCTTGCGCCCATCAGAAGGGAAGAGTACCTCCCTGCCTGCTCTGACTCCCTCCACAAGCATATGGAGGGAGTCATCTGAAAACCTGGGTGCTGCCCTCTGTCTCTGTGAAGCCATCTGTGCAAGGCTGAGCACTAACCAGATGGTGATATGAACTGCCTGCACACTCCTAGATGAACCTTCAAATGCAATGTGGCCAAGGCTGCTTTAAATATCCCCGCTGGAAATGAGTCATCGATGATGTCATCAGACCCGCACCATTTAATAGGGCCAGGTTACATGCAACCCTGCTTTAATAGGCGCCATTAATGGAAAGTCATTCTGAGGAGCGGGATGAAAAGAAAAACAGGGATCCGAGCCGCCACGCCGCCCGCCCGCACCCGGCCCGCCCGGGTAATGAAAATTCTGGCCAAAGTATTTCAAGACACCAATGATAATTCTGGTGAACTTTGTGCCTTCTAAATTCTGCTTCTGTCCATGGATGATGCATGGGTGTAATGCCCAACAACTATACTGATTGTTAGGTGTGGGCTTGTTCTCCCAGTGCCCTCTTTCTCTCTTCATTCTCCCTCAAATAAGAATAGCTTTGGAATGAATTCATCATAAGAACTGTGACAAAAATGTAGTATTTTTGTTTGTCAAGGTTTTGCTTGACGAATATCCCTTTAAAGCCAGTCACAATACAATAGGGGGGTAATTTGAACTTTTCGCGATAGTGTAAAATGGCTGATATCGGATTGGCCACCTGTTATACACTTCTGCTAATCGCCAGAAGTTTAAAATTACCCCCAAGGAGTTTAAAGCCAGCTATAGCAAAGAAAACCCATGTCCCAGACAAATTGGATGCAAGTGTTGTCAAGATGGTTTCAACTGTTTTTTGAGCTGTAAGCTTGAGAGGAGGAACCAAGCTATTTTTGAACAATCACACACTGTGTTGAGTTAAATATATGATAGCCAATTATTTTTGAACTCAAATGTCAATTATGAAACTCGTCATGGCAACTGGTGAAAGGGTATTAAGTGATTAGACCTGTTCTTAAACTTTCTGGACCTGTAAATATGATGGGTGGCGTAGCATCAGGCGAGGACATCACCCTGCACCAAATCAAATGACAGGAGAGTATCTAAAGAATCTACATTGCTGGGACATTTTGACTGCACAAACTGATTGGAGGTAATTTTAACTTGCCGATCATGTAAAACGGACAATATCGGATTAGCCGGCAATTAGACGCCTCTCCAGATTTTCGTTTCCAAATCGGAAGAGGAGTACAATGGACTCCTGATCCGATATCGCCGGTTTTACACGATCAGACAAAGTTAAAATGACCCCCATTGACACTACTGCAGTGGTCTTTTGATTTCTAACACGAGAACTGTCATGAGCTGCGATGCCCATTTCATAGGAGCGAGATTATTGTATCACAGGAGCATATCTGTGAAGGCTGCAATTTTCTGGCCTCCCTGCTTAAGGAACAATAATTTTGGAATTTTTGTGCAGAAGAAGCCTAGTGCACAGTTTATGAGAGCACAGACACCCTTCAGCAATTTCATTACATGCATTCAGTGGGCAGGAATCTTGTACAGTCCAGAACCCGGTTGTTGTAAAACCCAATGCTTTACATCAACAGCAACTCCTAGTCTAGAATGGAATATTTCACAGACAGCCTATGCAAATCGATTGAACAGCAGCAGCTACTGTATGCTACAAGGACACAAGGTGAGCACAGACAATTGATTCTCAATCCCATTAGAAAGATAAACCACAGTTATTGACCAAACAATGCTGTGGTTTCCACAAGCTAATGTGCAGCTTAGAAATGTTAATGACTTTTAAAAAATATATAATTTTAAAGCCCTCTTGTCTGTCTGTAGTTGGTAACTTGAATATGAATAGCATGCTCTTCCATGCTATCATTAATAAGAACATAAGAAATAGGAGCAGGAGTCGGCCATACGGCCCTTCGAGCCTGCTCTGCCATTCAATAAGATCATGGCTGATGTTCTACATCAACTACACTTACCCGCTCGATCTCCATCTCCCTTGATTCCCTTTGTGCCCAATAATCTATCGATCTCTGTCTTGAATATACTCAACGACTGAGCATCCTCTGGGTAGAGAATTCCAAAGATTCACAACCCTCTGAGTGAAGAAATGTTTCCTCATCTCAGTCTTACATGGCCGACCCCTTATCTTGAGACAATCACCCTTAGTTCTAGACTCTCCAGCCAGGGGAAACAGCCTCTCAGTGTCTACCCTGTCAAGCCCTCTAATAATTTTATGGGGGAAAAATTGGGTTGATTTGTGCCTCTCGTGCCCAGGGGGCGCTAACAAGGCGCAAATCCCCTAGCGCCCGGGTGCGGCGCCACTAACACCTCCCGCGAAATTCAGTGGGAGGATAGCAGCAGCGGTAGCCGGTAGCGCCCCGTGGAGCTGCACTGCCGGCAATGATGTCATCGCCGTGCACAGCGCCCCACTTGCGCCCCAGCCGCAAACTTCCCTTGCGCCCCCTGACCTATCGCCAGACAATATGTCCGCAGCAGCGGCGGTAGTTAAAGGGGCAGGTGTCGGGCGGCCATTTTAATTTTGGCCAACTGCCAGCACCTGCCCCCTTTCCCTTTTTTTTTGGGTTGCCAGCTGCGATCGTTCAACCCGGCACTCCTCTTGAGTGCCGGGCGGTTTTCACGGCACCCCGCTCCCCGGTGGTCTAGCAGGGCCCCGGTGCGCACAGCGCTAGGCCCCTCTCCTTTAATCAGGGGAGGAGGCCTGTAATGACGCGGCGCTACGTGCCGCTGTGCGTGACGCTGTTGCATGTAAAACCGTGAACTTCAGTAGTAGTGCCCCAAGAAGAAGATGGAGCACTTCCAGTAGCGCCCCACCTCCTGCTTGGGGCACTGCTACTGAATTTCCGGCGGAGTGGTGCTAATTTTTTCGGGGCGCTAAAAGTAGCGCCAGGGCGATGTTAGCGCCCCAAAAGGGGCACCACCCAATCTTTCCCCCTATATATTTCAATGAGATCACCTCTCATTCTTCTAAACTTCAAAAAGTATAGACCCATTCTCCTCACTCTCTCCTCATAAGACAGCCCTCTCATCCCAGGAATCAATCTAGTGAACCTTTGTTGCACTTATTCTAAGGTAAGTATATCCTTCCTTAGGTAAGGAGATCAAAACTGTACACTGTACTCCAGGTGTGGTCTCACTAAAGCCCTATATAATGGCAGCAAGACTGCCTTACTCTTATACTCCAACCCCCTTGCAATGAAGGCTAACATAAAGGTTCGAATGTTTGCTCATCGACAATTTAAAAAAAGGCATTTTGGTGAATTTTTGTGCTCCTCAAGGCAAGGGATTGATTGCCGGGGAATAGAATGCTTCTTCCAATTTTGGCACCCAGTATTGAATCAGTAATAAAATCTTTAATGTCAGCTAGAGTTCAGCCAAATGAAGAGAAAAAGCTCCCTTCACTCTGCTCTAAAAATGAGTGAAGATTTCCTGGGCTAAAAATTCCCTTGAGTGTTGTTGGGGCTGCACTCATCCAGGCAAGCGGAGAGTATTCCATCACACTCGTGACTTGTGCCTTGTATTTGTGGAAAGGCTTTGGGGAGTCAGGAGGTGAGACATTTGCCGCAGATACCCAGCCTCTGACCTGCTCTTGTACCCTCAGTATTTATGTGGCTGGTCCAGTTAAGTTTCTGGTCAATGGCGACCCCCAGGATGTTGATGGTGGGGGATTTGGCGATTGTAATCCTGTTGAATGTAAAGTGGAGGTGGTTAGACTCTCTCTTGTTGGAGATGGTCATTGCCTGGCACTTCTGTGGCGCGAATGTTACCTGCCACTTATCAGTCCAAGCCTGAATGTTGTCCAGGTCTTGTTGCATGCGGGCATGGACTGCTTCATTATCTGAGGAGTGGCAAATAGAACTGAACACTGTGCAATCATCAGCAAACATCCCCACTTCTGTCCTTAAGTTGTAGGGAATGTCATTGATGAAGCAGCTGAAGATGGTTGGCCTAGGACACTGCCTTGAGGAACTCCTGCAGCGATGCCCTGTGGCTGAGATGATTGACCTCCAACAACCACAACCAACTTTCTTTGTGCCAGGTATGACTCCAGCCAGTGGAAAGTTTTCCCCCTGATTCCCATTGACTTCAATTTTACTAGGGCTCCTTGATGCCACTTGGTTAAATGCTGCCTTGATGTCAAGGGCAGTCACTCTCACCTCACCTCTGAAATTCAGCTCTTTTGTCCATGTTTGGACCAAGGCTGTATGAGGTCTGGAGCTGAGTGGTCGCGGCAGAACCCAAACTGAGCATTGGTGACCAGGTTATTAGTGAGTAAGTGCCACTTGATTGCACTGTTGACGATTCTGTCCATCACTTTGCTGATGATTGAGAGTAGACTGATGGCACGATAATTGGCCAGATTGGATTTGTCCTGCTTTTTGTGCACAGGACATAGCTGGGCAATTTTCCGCATTATCGGGTAGATGCCAGTGTTGTAGCTGTACTGGAACAGCTTGGCTAGAGGCATGTCTTGTTCTGAAACACAAGTCTTCAGCACGACAGCTGGGATGTTGTCGGGGCCCATAGCCTTTGCTGTATCCAGTGCGCTCAGCAGTTTCTTGATATCACGTGGAGTGAATCAAATTGGCTGAAGACTGACTTCTGTGATGGTGGGTACCTCAAGAGGAGGCCGAGATGAATCATTCACTACTGGCTGAAGATGGTTGCAAACGCTTCAGCCTTGTCTTTTGCACTCACGTGCTGGGCTCTGCCATCATTGAGGATGGGGATGTTTATGGAGCCTCCCCCTCCCATTAGTTGCTTAATTGTACACCACCATTCACGACTGGATGTGGCAGGACTGCAGAGCTTTGATCTGATCCATTGTTTGTCAGATCACTTTGCTCTGTCTATAGCATGCTATTTCCACTGTTTAGCATGCATGTAGTTGTAGCTGTGTTGTAGCCTCACTAGGTTGGCACTTCATTTTTAGGTACACCTGGTGCTGCTCCTGGCATGCTCTTCTCCACTCCTCATTGAATCAGGGTTGGTCCCCTGGCTTGATGGTAATGATAGAGTGGGGGATATGCTGAGCCATGAGTTTACAGATTGTGGTGGAATACAATTCTGCTGCTGCTGGTGGCCCACAGTGCTTCATGGATGTTCAGTTTTGAGCTGCTAGATCTGTTCTGAATTTATCCCATTTAGCACGGTGGTAGTGCCACACAACATGATGGAGAGTGTCCTCAGTGTGAAGATGAGATTTCTTCTCCACAAGAGCTGTGCGGTGGTCACTCCTACCAATATCATAATGGACAGATGCATTGTCAACAGGTAAATTGGTGAGAACGAGGTCAAGTAAGTTTTTCCCTTCTGTTGGTTCTCTCACCACCTGCCGCAGGCCCAGTCTTTCAGCTATGTCTTTCGGGAGGCCGCCAGCTCAGTCAGTAGTGGTGCTACTGAGCCAGTCTTGGTGATGGACTTTGAAGTCTCCCACCCAGAGTAGGTTCTGAGCCCTTGTTACTTTCAGTGCTTCTTCCAAGTGGTGTTCAACATGGAGGAGTACTGATTCATCAGCTGAGGGAGGGCTGTAGGTGGTAATCAGTTGGAGGTTTCCTTGCCCGTGTTTGAGCTGATGCCAATAGACTTCATGGGGTCCGCAGTCAATGGTGAAGACTCCCAGGGCCACTCCCTCCTGACTGTATACCACGGTGCCGCCACCTCTGGTGGGTCTGTCCTGCCGAAGGGACAGGACATACACAGGGATGGTGATGGAGGAGTTTGGGACATTGGCTGAAAGGTATGATTCGGTGAGTATAACTATGTCAGGCTGTTGCTTGTCTAGTCTGTGAGACAGCTCTCCCAATTTTGGCACAAGTCCTCAGATGTTAGCGAGGAGAACTTTGACTGAACTGGGTTTGCCTTTGTTGCGTCCGAATCCGGTGCGTAGGTTGATGCCGGGTGGTCCGTCCGGTTTTATTCTTAGTATACTTCTTTGTAGGGGTTTGATACAACTGAGTGGTTTGGTAGGCCATTTCAGAGAGCAGTTAAGAGTCAATTTAAGGGCTGTGGGTCTGGAGTCACATATAGGCCAGACCAGGTAAGGACGGCAGATTTCCTTCCCTAAAGGACATTAGTGAACCAGATGTATTTTTACAACAATCCAGTAGGTTCATGGTCACCATTACTGATACTAGCCAGGGCAGAAAGGTGCTACTTTTTATTTCCAGATTTATTTAATTGACTGAATTTGCCCCTTGGCGACACCATCCGAAAACACAGCGTCAGTTTCCACATGCACGTTGATGACACCCACCTCACTATCTCTTCTCTCGACCCCTCCACAGTCTCTAAATTGTCAGACTGCTTGTCTGACATCCAGTTCTGGATGAGCAGAAATTATCTACCAATTTAATATTGGGAAGACCGAAGCCATTGTTTTCGGTCCCCGCAACAAACTCCGTTCCCTAGCCACTGACTCCATCCCTCTCCCTAACATCTGTCTGAGGCTGAACCACACTGTTTGCAACCTTGGTGTCATATTTGACCATGAAATGAGCTTCTGACCACATATCCGCAGCGTAACAAAGACCGCCTATTTCCACCTCGGTAACATCGCCCATCTCCGCCCTTGCCTCAGCTCATCCGCTGCTGAAACCCTCATCCATGCCTTTGTTGCCTCTAGACTTGACTATTCCAACGCATTGGCTGGCCTCCTACATTCCACCCTACGTAAACTTGAGGTCATCCAAAACTCGGCTGCTCGTGTCCTAACTCGCACCAAGTCCCGTTCACCCATCTCCCCTGTGCTCGCTGACCTACATTGGTTCCCGGTTAAGCAGCGCCTTGATTTCAAAATTCTCATCTTTGTTTTCAAATCCCTCCATGGCCTCACCCCTCCCTATCTCTGTAATCTCCTTCAGCCCCAATACCCCCCAAGATAGCTGCGCTCCTCTAATTCTGCCCTCTTGAGGATCCCTGATTATAATTGCTCAACCATTGGTGGCCGTGCCTTCTGTTGCCTAGGCCCTAAGCTCTGGAATTCCCTCCCTAAACCCCTCCAACTCTCTACCTCTCTTTCCTCCTTTAAGACACTCCTCCAGGACGGCGCCTCAGCAATCCCAGTAATCTGCTGGAGTACAGACTGCTGGACTGCTGTGACACCCTGCAAGCCCCTTTCAACACTGGTAAACCAAGCCATGATGGCAGCAGTCTGTACTTGCGTGGCAGCAAGCTGAGCCTGCATGACTTCAGTCTGAGCTTCCATTGCAGCACTCAGGTGGCTTCTGCTTGTGCTGCAATGGAAGCTGAGACATCGGCCATCAGATGCTGCATCATGGTTGGGTCCACAATTGTACCAATAGATCTGCCCATCCTTTCCACGCTGGGAAGGATTGGACCCAAGCTCTGCACAAAGCCCTGTGCAAGGTTAGTGCTGGACTCCTCCATGCTCCTTGACATTGCACTCAGGCTTTCTGGCAGGCCTCCCAATGCACTAAGCATTTCATTGTGCATAGCTATCAGCGTTACATAGATACATAGATACATAGAAGATAGGAGAAGGAGTAGGCCATCCGGCCCTTCGAGCCTGCTCCGCCATTTAATGAGATCATGGCTGATCCTCCAATTCAGTATCCCGTCCCCGCCTTCTCTCCGTAACCCTTAACCCCTTTTGCCTGTAGAAATATATCTAATTCCCTCTTAAATATATTTAATGAGCTGGCGTACACTGCCCTCTGTGGCAATGAGTTCCACAGGTTCACCACCCTCTGAGTGAAGAAATTCCCCCTCATTTCTGTCCTAAATGGTTTAGCCCTTATCCTTAAATTATGTCCTCTAGTTCTGTTCTCACCCGCCAAGGGAAACATTCCTTCTGCATCTAGTCTGTCTAGACCTGTCAGAATTTTATACACTTCTATGAGGTCCCCTCTCAATCTTCTAAACTCCAGTGTGTACATCCCTAAACTACATAGTCTCTCCTCATAGGTCAATCCCGCCATTCCTGGTATCAGCCTGGTGAATCGCCGCTGCACCCCCTCCATGGCAAGAACATCTTTCCTCAGATGAGGCGACCAAAACTGTACACAGTACTCGAGGTGTGGTCTCACCAGTGCCCTGTACAGCTGCAGCAAGGTATCCCTGTTCCTGTATTCCAACCCTTTTGCTATGAAGGCCAGCATACCGTTTGCCTTCTTGACCGCCTGTTGCACCTGCCTTCAGTGACTGGTGTACAAGAACACCCAGGTCTCTCTGTACTTCCCCCTCTCCCAATTTATTGCCATTTAAATAATAATTTGCCCTCCCGTTCCTGCACCCAAGGTGGATAACTTCGCACTTGTCCACATTATAGTGCATCTGCCATTTATCCGCCCAATCACCCAGTCTGTCCAAATCGCTCTGGAGCTTCCTGGTCTCCTCCTCTGAGCCCACCCCCCCTCCTAGTTTAGTGTCGTCTGCAAATTTGGAAATGCTGCATCCGACTCCCTGATCCAGGTCATTAATGTAAATTGTGAACAGATCCCTGTGGTACCCCACTTGTTACTGCCTGCCATTCAGAAAATGAGCCGTTTATTCCAACTCTCTGTTTTCTATCTGACAGCCAGTTCTCTATCCACGTCAATACTTTCCCCTTTATCCCATGAGCTTCAATTTTCCATGCTAATCTTTTATGTGGGACCTTATCGAAGGCCTTTTGGAAGTCCAGGTACACCACATCTACTGGCTCTCCCTCAAAAAATTCCAATAGATTCGTCAAGCACGATTTACCCTTTGTAAATCCATGTTGACTCTGTCCTATCCTGTCCCCATTTGCTAAGTGCTCCGCTATTTCATCCTTAATGATGGACTCCAGCATTTTGCCCACAACTGATGTAAGGTCTGTAATTACCTGCTTTTTCCCTACCCCCCTTTTTGAATAGTGGGGTAACGTTAGCTACCCTCCAATCCATGGGCTTGCAGCAGTGGTAAGTGTGTGAGGGTGCGATGGAGCATATGAATGTGAGGTATGAGTTGTGATTGGTAGAGATTGTTGGTAGGCGAGTAATGGGGGGGTGGTGAATTGAGCAGTGTGTGAGGCTAGTGGTACAGTTTTTGGGTTATGGCATTTGAAGATGAATTCACTGACCGTGACCACTCATGTGAGGTCATTAATCATCTTCCTGCACTGCATCCAGGTCCTTGGGGCTACACTGCTGGCATTAACAGCAACAGCTATCTACTCCCATTCCCTTCTCAGCGTCTGTCTGGCAGGCCTCCTGACCCCCCGTGGATAGAGGACATCTCTCCTCCTGTCCGCTTCCTGCACCAGGGCCTCGAGTGCTGCATCCAAAAATCTGGGCGCTCTCTCTCTGCCATGTTGTGCCAACTTCATGCTTCCTGTAGGCCACACACTCCTCTACAATGACTTCCAGTACCTGCTGCAGCCAGAATGCACCTCCCCTTTAAGAACTGCAGGCTAGCTTTAATTGTTGCTTGCCTCACATGAACTTGGGCCCCCTGCTGAGTGGTCTGCACGCCACTATAATTATAATTAGCGGGCAGCACGAAGTTTGCGTGCTGCCAGCATTACATTGAATGGGCGCGGGTTAATCGCGCATCGCGATCCCCGTGCCCGTTTTCGGGGGCTATCCAATTTTTAGCCCAGGCCTATCTTTTTGTTTTGTTGGTCGCAAAATCACAAGCACATTCTTTATATCACATTTCAATTTTACTACAAATAGCGGAGAGAGCACATATTCCCCCATATACCTTAAACCCGAGACACTGATGAGTGCCCTCTCTGCACTGGTGTCTCAAGCATATTTTAAAGGTTTCTACCTGTTGAGTGTTATATCTGACTGTTTCAGTAGATATCTGTTTCTCAGCTACATTTCAGTGTTGAAACCTTCCCTTTTCATATATTCTGAGCATTTGCAATGCATGCTGAGAAATGCTAACTCCTATAGAAAATTAGCAAACTGCCGTAATAAAAGTCAAAACTGACCAGACGAAGGAAGGTTTCAAATTTTGCTGAATGTTTCCCTCTTTTGATTACAGTTTCCAGAGTGTACTTTTCACATTGGTACTCTGATTCTGCCTGCACCAAGATATTGTATTCATTAAAAGTGAGATAAAAAGGAAAAATGACCTGTACAAATTTTTCAGGGAGAAAGGAGAAGGGCCTCACTGGGATGAGCAGAAGAAAATGCTGAAAAATGTTTGAAAGGGGCAAAAGAGAGAACTGGGAGGGAAAAAAATCATAGCTGCTGAAGGTAAGCATAGGAGTAAAATAAAAAATCTTTCAGCATGACAGCAGCATGAGAGCAGGCAGAGAGGAGGTGAAAAACCAAAAAAAGGATTCGAGACTGAAGATGAGTACAAAATGGTAAATATTCTGATTGATTGCTTTCTCCAAGTATACACAAGGGAAAACATGAGCAACAAACGCTAGCCCTGAAAAAAATTATCCCAAGTATAATCAATGGTCGGGATCTTACCTGAAGAGGTGCGTTGGGGGCGGGACTGCTGCCTTTCAGGTTCCATTCCCATCCCCAGCGACGTCTGATACACGGACGCTATTTTGCGTCAATTGGCCTTGTTAAGTCCGTCCTGTGGGCTTGCCGGCCAATTAAGAGAAAGCCAGTGTCAGATGACGTCAGTTGATGATGCGTCATCTGCCGGTTTTCTTAAAGGGGCCATCACCATTTCTTTTTTGACAGATGAATTTTTCAGTGTTTGACAGCATTGAGGTGCTGCAATCACTGACAATCACTGTACAAAGGTGAGCCCTTGTACCCAGGCTCTCCAGTTACTCTCTCCTTAGGCTAAAATAGATGGCAGCTGCAGGTGAGGTTACAGAAGCGATCTGTCACTGGTGAGAGAGGTTCTCCCAATGAGGTGGGACTACACAAACACTTCAAAGCTTGTCACATACAGAAAAATTCTAAACACATTAAAAATGACTTTTCCAACATTTTCTTACCTCTGCAACTCACCAGTGTCCCATTGGATCCTTCACACCACTTCTGCAGCTGTCATCTATACACAAACATTACAGTAGACCCACAGCATGCAGGATTACCCTGGCAGGATTTCCCGATGTCGGGAAGCCCGCAGTAGAAGTGTCAAAATTGGAAAAAGCCTCTTAACTGCCTGTTAACTACCTGTTAACAAGCAGTTAAGTGGCTATAATCCTCTTCCGGCTGCTAGGAGTCGAGTCCCTGCACAAATCGGGGACCCGACTCCTGGGAAGATTGATTAGAGGCAGGTTGGAAGCGGGTTCGGGACCCGCTGCCAATCTTTTTGAATTTGCCAGCATTCCCACCTCCAAACCCAACCCCTGAGCACTGGCAAAATCGCCCCCAATGACTTTGTTAGAAATGAGATGGATGTCATAGACAGGCTAAATAGGTTAATAACAAATACATCAGACCCATTAGTCTTACTTCCATTCCATGTAAAAAAAAATTATCACAAGTAAACTTGTGGATCATATGTTGAAGTGGGGATGGATGGAGTACTGAGTCAGGGTTCAGGGTAATGAGACAGGGTAAATTTTAATCCTTTAGTAAAGGATCCTTGGGGAAGAGTGATCATAATATGATAGAATTTCAGATTAGAAATATGTCACCATTCCTTCATCATCGCTGGGTCAAAATCCTGGAACTCCCTACCTAACAGCACTGTGGGAGTACCTTTACCACAGGGACTGCAGCGGTTCAAGAAGGTGGCTCACCACCACCTTCTCAAGGGCAATTAGGGATGGGCAATAAATGCTGGCCTTGCCAGCGATGCCCACATCCTGTGAATGAATAAAATATTTGAGTTTAAGAGTGATGTGGCTAAGTCAGAAAAGGTCTTAAATTTAAACAAAACCAATTACGTTGGTATGAGGAGTAAGTTGACTAAGGTAGATTGGGAAATTGGATTAAAAATATAATGGTAGATAAGCAATGAAAAACATTTAAAGAAATAATTCATAATTTTCAATGAATATATTCCCTTGAGGAATAAAAATTAGACAGGAAAAATGGGCCAACCTTGGCTAACTAGAGAAATATGGTTTGTATTAGATTAAAAGAAGAGGCTTACAATGTAGCCAAAAAGAGTAGTAAGCCTGAGAGTTTGGAGGTCAGTAAAGGATGACCCAGAGATTGATAAAGGGGGGAAAATAGAATGAGGGTAAACTAGCAAGAAATATAAAAACAGAAGGTAAGAGCTTCTACAAGTATGTAAAAATGAAGGGATTAGCAAAAGTAAATGTGGGTCACTTAGAGGCAGAGACAGGAGAAACTATATTGGGGAATAAGAAATGGCAGAGAAGCTAAGCAAATATTTTGCATTTGTCTTCACAGTAGAAGACACAAAAATCATACCCAAAATAGTGGGGAACCAGGGGTCGAATAAGAGTGAGGAACTTAAAGTAATTCATATTAGTAAAGAAAAACTACTGGAGAAATTAATGAGACTAAAAGACAACAAATCCTCTGGACCAGATGACCTACGTTTTAAAAGAGGTGGCTGCAGAGATAGTGGATGCATTGGTTTTGATCTTCCAGAATTCCCTAGATTCTAGAAAGGTCCCCGTGGATTGGAAGGTAGCAAATGTAACTCTGCTGTTCAAGAAAGGAGGGAGAGAGAAAACAGGGAACTATAGGCCAGTTAGCCTGACATCAGTCATTGGGAAATTACTAGAATCTATTTTTAGGGACATGGTAACAGGACACTTAGAAAATCATAATATGATGAGGCAGAGTCAATATGGTTTTATGAATGGGAAATCATGTTTGACAAATCTATTAGAGTTTTTTGAGGGTGTAATTGATAGGGTAGATAAGGGGGAACCAGTGGATGTAGTATATTTGGATTTTCAGAAGGCATTCGAAAAGGTGCCACACAAGAGGTTTCTACGCAAGATAAGGGCTCATGGGATTGGGAGTAATATACTCACATGGAGAGAGGATTGGTTAACGGACAGAAAAGAAAGAAAGACTTGCATTTATATAGTGCCTTTCACGACCACCAGGTGTCCCAAAGTGCTTTACAGCCAATTAAGTACTTTTTCAAGTGTCTTCACTGTTGTAATGTAGGAAATGTGGCAGCCAACCTGCACACAGCAAGCTCCCACAACGAGCAATTTGATAATGACCAGATATCTGTTTTAGTGATGTTGATAGAGGGTTAAATATTGGCTCAGGACACCGGGGTAACTCTCCTGCTCTTCTTTGAAATAGTGCCATGGGATCTTTTACGCCCGCCTGAGAGGGCAGACAGAGCCTCGGTTTAATTTCTCAACTGAAGGATGGGAAGCAGAGAGTAGGAATAAATAGGTAATTTTCGGGTTAACCGTTTGTAACTAGTGGAGTGCCGCAAAGATCATTGCTTGGGCTTCAGCTATTTACAATCTATATCCATGACTTAGCTATGAGGAGGATGGAAAGAAGCTGCAAGGTATATATACCAGTTGAGTGATTGGGCAAGAAGGTGGCAGATGGAGTATAATATGGGGAAATGTGAAATTGTCCACTTTGGAAGGAAGAATGGAAAAGCAGAATATTTTTTTAAAAGGTCAGAGACTAGTAAATGTTGGTATTCAGAGGATTTGGGTGACTTGTACACGAATCACGGAAAGTTAACATGCAGGTACAGCAAGCAATTAGGAAGGAAAATGGCATGTTAGCCTTTATTGTAAGGTGGTCGGAGTATAAGACTAAGGAAGTCTTGCTACAATTATACAGGGCTTTGGTGAGACCATACCTGGAGTACTGTGTACAATTTTCATCTCCTTACCTAAGGAAGGATATATTTGCCTTAGTGGGGGTGCAATGAAGGTTCGCTAGATTGATTCCTGGGATGAGAGAGCTGTTTTATGAGGAGACATTGAGTAGAATGGGCCTATATTCTCTGAAGATGAGAGGTGATCTCATTGAAATGTATAAAATTATTAGAGGGTTTGACAGGGTAGATGCTAAGAGGCTGTTTCCCTTGGCGGGAGAGTCTAGAACTAGGGATCATAGTCTCAGGATAAGGGGTCGGCCATTTAGGACTGAGATGAGGAGAAACTTCTTCACTCAGAGGGTTGTGAATCTTTGGAATTCTCTACGCCAGATGGCTGTGAATGCTCATTGAGTATATTCAAGATTGAGATCGATAGATTTTGGGCACAGAGGGAATCAAGGGACATGGGGATAGGGCAGGAAAGTGGAGTTGATGCAGAAGACCAGCCATGACCTTATAGAATGGTTGAGCGTGCTCGAGGAGCCGTATGGCCCAGTCCTGCTCTTATTTCTTATGTTCTTATGTTCTTACTGATGTTTCTGTTTCTATAAATAATCTGGCTTCAGAAACCCAATGTAAAGTGGTCATTTTTGCAAAAAATACTAAACTAGGAGGTGCAGTGGAATTGGAAGAAGCAACTCAGAAATGGCAGGGTGAGTTAAACAAGTCATATATGTAGACAGAATAATGGCAGGTGACATTTAATACAGATAACTGTAAAGTGCTACACAAAGGAAGAAGACTGTGCACGCCACGAATGGTGTTAAAATAGCCAAGGATGAAGCTGAAAGACTTGGGAGACTTAATAGACTCATTGCTAAATACGTCCAACCAATTAAAAGCAACAATCAACAGAGGCACATGACCGAAACAGCAGAATATATGTCGGAGGAGGTAGTGATTAAATTTTATCATGCTCTGGTCAGATGCACCTTGCAAATTGCATCAAGTTCTGGTCGTCAAGAATCAAGGGAGACATTCAAGCATTGGATGCAATGCAGAGCCATGAGGCTGATTCCCCAGTGTCCAGGGGTCTGAGTTATGAGGAAAAAGTGGAGTAACTTCCTTTTACAGCCCAAAATGGAGGCTTCAGAGGGGTGATTATGTAGAAGTATAGAAGATTGTTAAGGGTATAGAAAACACTAACCTAGCATTTTACTTTAAATTAAAATGTGAGAGTAGAACTAGGGGACATAGATTCAAATTAGTAAAAAAATAACTTTAGGATTGATATCAGGAAATTATTCTTCACGCAAAGAATGATCATTGTGTGGAATAAACTTCCAGATAGACTAGTGCAAAAATCCTGAAAACATTTAAGAAAAGATTGGATGTTACAATGGGAGGGAGCTTAGATCTCTCTGGATAAATGGCTGAATGGCTGCTCATCTGTAATTACCTTGTGATCTTGTACCAGTGTTGTTTTTCTTCCATATAGGAGGATGATGATACTTGACAGTGACTGTTATATGCAGTCATTCAAATACTATTTCAGAATATAGGATATCCTCTACTGAGCATCATTCTTGGCTACATCCAACATAGGAACCTTTTTAAAAAATTACTTACTGTTCCCAAAATAATCTGCAAAGAAAAGACAGTTGCTATATGCAGAGGTTAAAACAAATAAAAAATAAAGTTGCCCTCGATTGAGCACCTTGCAGTCAAACATTATTACACATTTTCCATTTTTTTAAATAATCTTCTTGGGGACTTGACCATTTATTTGAACTCCTGGCTGTGTGGTTTGTAGACTAAGTTATTCAGCTTGCATGCATAGCTGTCGGTTTTGTTAGAAAATATGTCGAGAACATGGAAACCTCATGGGCCTCTTTGGCTACAGGGGGAAAAAATATATGTTGGACATGACTTGATTTCAGATATGATACAGTTTCTTGTTTCTGTTTTCGAAGGTGTTACATTGTGTCACATGAAAGACCTACAACATGAAACATTCCGCTGGACTAAATCATGGAGTAATCCAGAAGTTTTGAACCATTTCAAAGACATGACCTCCAGGTACCATGCCTGATAATGCAATACGCTTTGCTCAAATTCACATTGTGTGCTGCCTCCCCGCATTATGTGGTATTAAAGCAAGAGACCTGCTCAACAACTCATGCACATACAATGTGCCCCCAAAGTTCCTGTGGCGCTCAGAGCCAGCGCACCTGTCACGCAGTATGGCCTCAAATTTAATTCAAATTAGGGATCCTCCCCCTAATATAGCTTGAGTTCCTGAGCAATGGGCACATCAGGAAAGTCCAGCAATAAAGAATTTGCTTTGTCTTGTTGTTTGACCCTGTTTTTCACATAAAGCCATCCTTGTAAATTAAAAAAAAATCCTGTTGTTTGGTCTCAAGAGATCAATCCATTAATGGGGCAGTTCTAGCCTGTGCCATTTATCTGGCTAAAAAAACGCCTCTGTTTTAAAGGCTTTAAGTCAAGCCCCAGTATTATAGCCCCAACTCCTGTGGTACTTCCAGCACATCATATGCTAATTACCAGGAGCACCAGCTAACTATTTAAATGAGGTAATCTTAGATTATTGGGCCAGGTCAACTCACTGGGACACAAGTGTGGCCAGCACACTATTCACTGTGGTCTTGGCACATAGTAATTTCAAAACCTTATAACAGACTCCCAATCTGCACCATGTAGAACATCCACAGTTTGACTGTGGAATCTTTCCCTTATAATGTTCTTTAGCAAAGTGATCGTCAACAGTACCTCCCAAACGTCTACCACCTAGAAGGACAAGGGCAGCAGGCACATGGGAACACCATCACCTCCAGGTTCCCCTCCAAGTCACACACCATCCTGACTTTGCCCATCCCTAGTTGCCCTAGTGCTGGCCTTGCAAGCGACACCCATATCCCAAGAATTAATAAGATCTGACGGCTTTGACCTCTTAAATTTCAGAACATTCTGGCGAGGAATAAAATAGCAAAAGATTTGAGCAAAGTTTCTGTGACCTTAAAATGATCGCTATTTCGGTGTAATTTGAAGGAATGGAAAAAATGTGACTAGGTTTTAGATTACAACAAATATTCTGTCCATGAAAAGAAAACCTTTTTCAAAGATGCAAGGAGCTTTAGCACCTTGAGTAATAACTAAGACTTAGCCCAAGTACATTTGTGTTAGAAAAGCTTTAATTTATTCCAGTGCTTATCAAGAGTAGCTTTTGGCAGTTCTTCATTTTCTCTAATTGTGCATCTCAAACCACGTCTGACAGTGATCTGCAGGAATTAGGCTGACTTATCTGACTTTTAATGCATGAAGAAAAGATCCATTCATTCAATGAACCTTTCCTTTGAAATGTTTCATGCTAGTTTTGACAAATGTAAGACGGTCTCAAAAATGTACTATTATCGCAATTTGGTTTTTAGAGTATGTATTTCAGCAATCGCAGTACAAATTTGCTAACACAATACAAATTTGTCAGCCATTTCCTTGTCCCTTCCAGATCAATAGCTGCTACATGTAAGTGTTGTGGTTGTGCATCCCAAGATTTATTTTAACTGCTCAATTATTCCTTCTCTGTAGCTGCCAACATTACAGCTGTCAAGCTTAATCACTGTTAGATTAGATCTTGAGAATGTGAATACCTTTGTGTTCTGCATCTAGCATTGCATGCGCCAGTTTGCTGTGATCTCCTCACCCATGATATGCCCATAAGGTGCAGAGCTACATGCATTTTTAACAGATAAATGATAAGGCTTTGTTGTCTAGCAGACAGGCCCAAGGTACAAGAACTCTGGAGAAGAATGTGTAAATGGACAGGCAGCAAACGGCATCCTATCTTCATGTACACTAGCTCAAGGCCATTGTATTAGTACCTTTTGCAAAATGCAAGGCCGCATTCGTGTTTGATAAATGGAATATAATTCCCTGCATCTTAAAATGAAGAACTTAGAAGCATCTGGTTTGTTTAAAATAAAATGGTGCACTACAGTGCTGAACCTCTGCTGGACACAGTGATAGATTCCATTTCATGTTTTCCCATTCTCCTCATAAATGCAGTGAGGTCTGAAAGCAGGAAGGGGAACAGAAGAGATGCCTGTGAACAGTTCAATGATTTAATGTCTTCATTTATCCATTACCTCGCAGTAACCCATCTTTGAGGGCCCATGTTAATAAATAGCTTGTCTCGTTGCACTGAAGAGGAATACTGTAAGGCTCAGAATGGTGAAAAATGAGACCAAATTAATGATATCGCATGAGCTAAGATGATATAAAATGCTGCCAGGGGCACATGTGTTTTTGTACATTGTGAGGTGACAATAATTGATATAGTGTCAAATGTGTCTGCTCTCATCCTCGAAGGAAATGGAATGTGATTAAAATCCCCGCAGAATGATAAGGTTATGTGATTTTAAAACAATCTTTGAATAAAGGAAATTTATGTGAAGCTGGTTGGGTAGCTTACGATTTAAAGGGAAATTGCATTACCGTTTCTACAAAAGGTGGTTCTAGGTAAGACTGCTTTAAATGTTCATGACTGTATAGATTATTATGATCGGTTAGTGGGAGGAACTGTTTTGTTTTCAGTGGGTATAGGTTAGGGTCTGATACAGCGGCAGTCTGAAGCTTGCCAAGTGCAATTGGAGTAAACGTTCATCTTATGGCTTAAAAATGCAGAGGCTCCTCACACTGATTGACTGCAATAGTTTCTTTCAGTCTCCTGGTGAGATGAGAAGAGGTGAGATAGCTGTCATTTAAAAATATATATATATATTTACTCCCTGACTGTTTTCCCTTATTTATACAAATAATGTATTTCTATGTTTTGAAATATATATTCATCACCGCCACGCATTTCAGGAGAGCTGCACTTTTTTTAAACAGCAATCCTTAATTTCAAAATTCAGGTTTTCACGCAGAGCAGAAATGACACCTGGGGGCAGTTAGCCTGAGCTGAAGGACTTTTATTCAGGAATGACGGACTGCTAATTTGAAATTCGCTTTTCTGGGTGCCCCATTTGTTCATTCTGAAATAATGGTTAATGAACTAAAATCAACCTCCTTCCAATAGTTTGAACCGTTTATTTTCAAGTTTTCTTGCAACTTTCTGAACAATTTCTACATTACTGTGAGGGAAATGATATAATCTTATGACGATAAAGGATTAAGCAGCTGAAGTTTATGGAATATATCCCCCTGCCAGTGAAGTTATCTTTGACAAATCAGTCATTGTGCTGTGGCAACCCCTTCAAATGACACAATCTATATTTAGGGGTGCACATAACGTAGACAACAACAACAATCACCTGAATTTATATAGCGTCTTTAACGTAGTAAAACATCCCAAGGTGCTTCACAGGAGCGATTATCAAACAAAATTTGACACCGAGCCAGATAAGGAGATATTAGGGCAGGTGACCAAAAGCTTGGGCAAAGAGGTAGGTTTTAAGGAAGGTCTTAAAGGAGGAGAGAGAGGTAGAGAGGCGGAGAGGTTTAAAGAGGGTCTTCCAGCGCTTAGGGGCCTAGACAGCTGAAGGCACGGCCGCCAATGGTAGAATGATGAAAATCGGGGATGCATAAGAGGCCAGAATTGGAGCAGCTCAGAGATCTCAGAGGGTTGCAAGGCTGGAAGAGGTTACAGAGATAGGGAGGGGCGAGGCCATGGAGTGATTTGAAAACAGCATGAGAATTTTAAAATCGAGGCGTTGCCAAACAAGGTGAATCCCTCCCCACACACAAAACAAGAGAATGGCCTCTCTCCAGTGTGAATGTACTTGTGTGTCTACAATCAGGACAATAGACTGAATCCCTTTCCACACACTGTAGCTGCACCAATATCTTTTTGCACTGCCTGCTTTATCTTGTCTTTTAATCCATCACTTCACATCTGCATGGCATGCTGAGGATAAAATGTTCAGGAAACTGAATGTGAGTAAATAAGTGTATGAGCGGAAATAAAAACAGAAAATGCTGGAAGTACACAGCAGGCCCACCAGCATCTGTGAAGAGAAAACACAGGCTAACACATCGGATGTTCAAAATCTGACAAAAGGACACCCGAAGCATTAAGCTGTTTTTTCTCTTTTGCCTGTGAACATGCAGCATCTTTTATTTTTAGTTCAGACTCCCAGGACTTTTCTCTCTATTGTAATTATTAATCCTCATGCAGAACCACAGTTGGATGATGTCAAGGCTAGTTCAACATCTTTGCATGGTAGAAATATAGTAGACAGGTAGGAGTAAAGAGGTCTGGAAGATTATTTTCAATTTTTGTCACGGCATGTTATGAGGACAGGGATCTCAGGAGGATGAAGAAGGATCTTAGAGACATCTCTGCTCATCTGTTCTGTGCCTGCATTCCTGTCAAATGCCTAATTCAGGACTCTGATTTACCTCCTTCACCCCCCCTCCTCCTCCAAATACCAACCTAAACCGTGTAGAGCAGGTGGAAGGAGAATTCTGAGGCACTGAACTGACTAGAATGGATTCAAATGATCTCAGTGACTCAAACTGGGTCACGTACTGCAGAACAGTTGGGGGTTTATTTTGACTTTTAAGTGACCCACGCATTTTAGTTCCAACCTAGCAGGTCGCCCACACTCGAAGCGAAGAGAGGAAAGGAGAGGAGGCCTTGTTTGTCACATCTTGAGACTGACTCGCCCGCTGCTTTTTCTGGTTAATGTGAGTGAAATTTAGTCAGCTGGCTGACAGTGCTCCATCGGGTTTGTGAGAAGGGCCACAACCTTCTAGTCCAGGCTGCTGTTGACAATGAAGATCCTCTTGGTGGTGCTGTGCAGTGGGAGCAGGAGCAGAAGAAGGGCAGGATCGGTGTTTATTCTTGTTTTAAGATGGTGTGCGAAAGTACGCTGATCCCGCTTGTGGCTGCGTAGACCACGTGGGACGGTTCAAAGATGGAATACAATTATCGTTTAATGAAACAAACTGAGGAGCTGGAGCCACGGTGGAGAGCGACCAATATGGCCGAAAGGTTACTGGAAACTAAATTAATTATTAACATTAATATTTAACTGCTACATATTCTGGGTGGTGGTCTGAGGCAAGGAACGAGATGGGTAGGTGACAAAAGATGGAACCAGCAGGCCTCGAAGGATTGTAAAAATAATGCCAAATGTGTTACTAATATATAGTCAAAGTTTTTTAAAACAATAAAGTCTCACTACTACATAGCATTTACTGTGTATGCCACCAGGTCGGCTGAATCTGTGGCAGGCAAGGTGGGACATCCTTATAGTTGAAAACCCCTATCACAGTGCCACCTACAGACATAACTAGTACTGCAGGCAATGATTGTGCTCATAGGGGCAAGTTTCCTTTGAAAATTTTTGATGAAAAACATGCCCCACATACCGAATTTAATATATAATTGATTAATCAATCGCAACAAAAACTTGCATTTATATTGCACTATTAACATAGAAAAATGTCCGAAGGCGCTTCACAGAGGCATAATCAGACAAATATGGAAGCTGACCCAACAAAGCAGATCATAGAATGATACAGAACAGAAGAAAGACCTGCATTTATATAGCGCCTTTCACGACCACCAGACATCTCAAAACGCTTTACAGCCAATGAAATACTTTTTGGAATGTAGTCATTGTTGTAATGTAGGAAAGGCGGCAGCGAATTTGCGCACAGCAAGCTCCCACAAACAGCAATGTGATAATTGCCAGATAATCTGTTTTTTAGTTATGTTGATTGAGGGATAAATATTGGCTCAGGACACCGGGGATAACTTGGTGGCCATTCAGTCATTTGCCCCGGGGGAGTGGCAGTGGGTCAGTGGAGCTGGAACCTGCTGTCCTCTCTCAGGATGACAGCATTCCTGCTCCCACCTCTGCCACTCCGCCACTACCCTTGTCGCTGCCTGTCATCCAGCCAGCCCAGACTGTTGCTGACCATGGATGACGTCACTTGATGATGCCTCATCAGCCGGTTTCCTTAAAGGAACCATGCGCAAATTGATTTTGACTGTTCTGCTGTCAGTGTTCTACAGCACTGAGGTGCTTCAAACACTGACAAGCACTGCACAGAGATGCACGGCTGCACACAGGCTCTCCCATGACTCCCTTCATATGCTTATATGCTTATGGAGGGAGTCACAATATGCAGGAAGGTTCTCTTCCCTTCCCATGGGCAGAAGAGACCTCCCCAGGAGATCAACGCAGCCTGGTTGCACATTGCACAGGAGGGCACAAGCAGGCGTGTCGTCAGGAAGACCAGGCTGCAGTGGCGCAAACCTTTCAATGATCTCAGTAGATCACGAAACGTTACTGCAAAGCCACACTCAACCTCACCCTGCTCTGCCACTCATCACATCCCCATCACTCCGCCTTCCCTACCCTACTCCTGCACATCCTTACTCACACCAACTTACCTTGCACCTCCATCCATCCCTCTCAACTAATTTATTACATCCCTATCTCACTAGCCACCCCTCAAACTCACCCTCATCCTAGTCCAATCATACCAACTAACAACACACAAAGGTGGGCACTTGGTGTTTTAGCCAATGTTCATGTGAAGTTTCTGTTAATGTGCTGTCAAACATTGAAATCTTTATTTTCAACACTTTACGTTCTTGGACAGATTTGTGTGCACATTTGGAAGTGGCTTAGTGAGTTGCAGTGAATGGTGAGACATGATGGTACCCCCTGCAATGGCGATGAGTGTGAAAGAAATGGCTTGGGCATTGTAGGGATGCATTATGGTGTTGGTGTGGGGTGGTGCCAACCTGGCGCATCATGTGGCAACCAGGGTGTACAGCATCAAGTGAAGTACATGTGGCAATGGTGAGGCCATCCCTGGCGTCCGGGGCAGCAATATGGTCGGGTGCTGATGCCCTGTGTCCTGTGCAGCATCAGATGATTGCGGAGAAGGTTGGTGTTGTTGTTGGTGCTGCTGGTGTGCCTGGTGCTGCTGGTGTTGGGGCTGATCGTGGTGGGATTCTGAGGACCAAGGTGAGATCTTTTCAAGGGCACCTGATGCTGATGGAATAGATAGCAGGTGAACTTGAGATGACAGAAGCGATTTGTCAATGGTGAGAGAGGTTGTTCCAATGAGGTGACACTGGATAGAGTTTGCACCAAACACTTGCAACCTGCATAAAGCTCAATCTGTCTTCCAAATGCAGCAATCGACAGCTCTAGCCTTAGAAAGTGAACAGCTGTGAGATGGGAGCTTTTGTAGACCATTTGCAGCTGTCAAGTTTAGAAATCATCACCTGCAGACACAACACTCGACCTCCTTACCTGACGTGATCCCCGAGCAGCGGGGAAGCCGCTGGCGAACTCTAAAAATCTAAAGGTGAGCTTAAAATACTATTTAATTGCCTCTTAACAATCTCTCTAATGATCTAAATTGCCTCCCCCACCGCTTGGTGTCGGGTCTGTTCACCAATAACAGACCCGATATCTGGGAGACTAGTGTGGAGGCGGGTTCCCTACCCGCTCTCAAAAACATTTTTTTCCCACCTGACCCGCCACCAAATGCGCCCGCTGACCCCCTGAAAACTTCCCCCCAATGACTTGCGATTAGACTGCACCTGATATTGGTCCACCCTTTGAGTGTAACGCCAATGAGCTTGGGCTTTAAGATTTGAATTAGGACTCCAATCATTTTTTTGAGCAGTGAACACGAATTTTGCGTGCAGTTTGGTGCCAATTCTCCAACTTTTCTGCTAACAGCGGCCATTCCTGGGCTATAATGAATTTCTAGCCCACAGAGTTTATGTAAAGGGCCAAAGACGATAGCTTCAGTCTTCCCAAAGTTTAGCAGATGGAAATTGCGACTCATTTAAGACCGAATGTTGGACAAGCAGTCTTACAGCGTAGAGGCAGTAGAGGGGTCAAGAGAGGTCAAACTTTCTGTCCTTAATCTTATATTTCCATTATAAGATTCTAAGTCCACAATTTAAATAGAAACTGTCATTGTATCCTGGTCATACTGTAATTACAACCTTCCACCAGTGGTGGCGCTGCATTCCTACACCGGATGTAATTACAGAGTAATGTTTCCAGAGACATTTGCCATTATAAATGTGGCCATTGGAATTTATAATGGACAAAGTTGACAGGAATGTGTGTAGACGTAATCATTTTGATATATTATAGATTGCCTTTCTTCTGTGGAGGCTCTTTGTAGAAGGATAAAACCAACAATGAACTCAAAGGGAAATAATTATCAAACAAATATATATACAAATGCAATCACCCCGTTAAATCCGGCATGGTGTGTGGGCCACTTCACTTGCACAGAAGCACAGAAAAGCAACTGGAGACTGACCCTTATGTTTTTCTCTTTTATTTTCATCTGCTCTCATGTATCACCTCCTCCACCCCAGCCATCGAATCGCATTATGCTTTTTCCAGCTTGGACTGCAGACTTCTTTATCAGTATTGTCAATGTCACTTGATAACGCTTGTCAGACATGAGGTACTGGTTCTGCTCATGTATCCACACAATAATCCATTGAGCAGCTTGGCTGAGAATGAGCAAATCAACACAATAGCAGGCAACGCCACATGTATATGAAGTTCAGGCAACCAAACTGGCTCCTTTGGGTGGCTGTCAGAACTATCAAGCAGCCTCTGTTTATTCCATCTTCTGATGCGAAAGATATGATATGACTTTCATATTGCGGTATGAATTATGTAATAATGTAAATAGCCCAGTTGGCATCATTAGCCTTCTTAATTGGAATATGGCAAGCCAGTGCACTACAGGAAAAGTAGATGTATCAAATTATGTATGTAGGCCTGTAACTCGCAATCTCCACTGAGTTCTGCCTGCAGCTATTTGGTCTGCCAATCACAAGGCCAACAACCAGAGCTGAACAGAACAAATTCTCAAGATCAGGGCATTATAGGACCTTACCCTGGAGTATTCCTTTAACTGTTGTGCTAGGATCAAGGATTATATATAAGAGCAAATGGAAACTGATCTATTCCATGCAAATATCTCTGCTTGAAGTGGAATTGCATTAGACATGAATAATTTGGATTAAGGATGTAGATTTGTTCATTGTTATTTTTTTTCTGATTACCTCAAAAATTCTGAACCATCAGTGTTTCTGTTCAAGACTTTATTCTAGTGTAGTAACGCACACAAAATTGGATTTGATGGACATTAGCTCCATTAATGGGAGTAGGAATGAGCATAAGCAAGTTGGTGAACCTGTTGATTGCTTCTTTCTCTTCTTTGACGTGGGTCAACTTTAAATGCCATCTGAAATGACAATAAGATTCCACTCCTAAAACTGATGGTATGCTGCAATGCATTCCCGTTTTTGGCAGTGTATCTGTGCACCGTTTGACTGGAGTGTGGCCTCTTACTTCCAGGCAAAAGCAAGAGCACATCACCAGTCCATTTAGTAATTCTGTCAAATTTGTTTCATTGTTAGTGCTCATTTTTTTTGCTTCAAATGTCAATCGTACTCTGAGGAAGTGGCAGAACATCTGTTGGTTTTATTTGGAAGCCTCTCTTTTAACTCAAACCCCTGCCCCCGGGCATTGCAGTGTTAAGAGATTGAATTCTAAAGTGATCGTCCTCGGGGTTTTTCGCCCATGTAGCATGGATCTTAGATTGTGAATACATTCATTTCTGAATACAGTTCAATGAGTTTGGATCTGAGGTAAAAGAAAGAGAGGCTTTTCCCTGTCTCCTTTTTGAATTGAGTAATTGAAAACGCATGTAAGAAAGAACTAGCCAGTGGCCGTTGGAGCGAAATCCACTCAATGTGGATTCACTCCGTCTTCTTTCTCTGTGTGTGCCTTAATCCCCTGAGCCTGGAGGAGTTTGTTTTCCTCCTCTTTCAGCATGGCAGTCCGTGATTTTTCATCTTCTACAAGTTGCCTGTGCTAGATTATCACGCTGCGCAAGCTCAATAAATCAGTGTTGTCCTGGCTGCGCATCTTGAATCGTGCAAGAGCTCGTCTAAAATAATGCTACTTTTGCAGGATTTTCATGCAATTTTTCATTTCTTCATACAATGCTTTATCATTCTCGCGAAGAGACCAAATATCCTGTGAAACAATTGCAAACCACAGTGCAACCTTGATAAGACCCACTTCCTTTTCACCGGAGGAAAAGAAAGTTTAATTTTATCAAGGTTGATCTCAAGTAGGGTCTGTCATATCACTGTTTTAATAAAAATAGCAGGATTTCCAGCCACCACGTGGAAGTCAGCAATTTATACATTAGGAAAGTAAATGATCCTTAATCCCCAGCCATTTTTCAGTATGTATATCCCAATTCCTTTAATAAATAGGAAGTTCAGAGAAGCCCTTTTCATAATCACTTGAAATCTCAGGAGGATAAAAATTCGAAGGTTGAATGTTAATGTAAATCTATATCTGACATTGATTTGAAACCATTTCTAATTGGTTAAAACCAGAGGAATTTATAATGGGAAAAGGTTGACAGGAAGTACGCGTGGATGTAAGATTTTTAATATATTGCTAGTCAATCTCCTGCAGCGTTGCACACAGAGAGTTAGAAAGCGGGAGGCGCCAGATAAGGGGTTTTGATAATGAAAGGCTGGGGCAAGAACATTTAAAGAGAATGGTGCACCAGCAAAGCTCCAGCAGTGGAGAAAATGAGCAGAAGTAACACAGAAAAAACAATTAACGTGCAGTGAAAATGCCAATGTGAGCAGCCGGCAAATTCATTTCTTTATTTAGTTTACCTGGGATGGGGGAAGTAGGCTGCAGAATGAAAGGGCAAATTTAATTTCTTAAACTGGGGGCCTATTGATTTTTAAATATGGCTGAGCAGCTAGCCTATTATGTTTATGTAAAGAGCAATAAAAATCACACTGGCAACTAGACAGGCCTGAGCGCAGGGTTGAATAGCTACAGCAAAACACATTTTATATATTATAGAAATGAGAAGAGGCTGAATTGGAGTGTTAGCAGCAAAGTGTGATGGGGAAGCTGTGACAAGGAAGGTGTGACGGGGTAAGTATGATTGGAACAGTGGTACACAAAGTAATTGCAACAGTTATAGTGTGAGGTACTACGTTAGACTTTTAGGATTTTGCAGATGTTTGAATAAACAGAGCAGCATTAATAAACATAAAGCGTAGGAACATAGGAACTGGAGGAGGCCAGTCAGCCCCCTCAAACCTGTTCCGCCATTTAATTAGATCATGGCTGATCTGTACCTCAACTCCATTTACCCACCTTTGATCCATATCCGACCAGCACCAGAACTGGGATGATTTAACAATTTACTTAGAGTGGAGTGTGGCTTGAATAAGTGAGGTGAATCGAGCAGAATTAAGTATATATATATATATATATGTGTATATATTTGTAGCATAAATGAATACAGGCTCTCACAGTCACAACAGTTTAAAAGTTAATTCAGAGCAGGACCAGGGCTGGATTAAGCACCGTTGATGCAAGTGAGATTTAAACTAAATTATTTGCAGTAGAAAAGGGGAGCAGCAGGAGAAACATCCGCAATTAAACAGGGGCAGAATGGTGCCAATCAGGTGCATGGAAATAGAACAGAATGGGAGGGCAGGCAGGGAAAAGGAAGAGAAATTTAAAATATTTTTGTTATTTAAATAGGCAGCAGGCTGGACATGAACGGCAGGTCAAATGGGTGACGTAAGCAGGTGGGAAATAAGAGTGGGTGAGCTCAGGTGCTTGAATTTTGAAGGGCATTGAAGGGTGTTGGACAGGAACAGGGTACAAACGAGTACAAAGCAGGGAAGCAAGGGGCCACTTTAAAATGGTGGGTAAGTGGTTCAAATTAAGTTGTACAAACGGGCTGGAAATGAGAGCAGGCGGGATGGGAACGGACAGAAAATGTAAAGAAAAAAATAAACATTAAAAATGTGTATTCATTTATTGATTAGAACCTGGATGAGAACAGGGATGGTAAATGAAAGGACAGAGTGGAGCAAGCAGGATTGAGTGGATAAAATCATGAACAGGCACTTTAAAGTGGACAGGTTGGATGGGATCCAAGATTAGAAGCTTTCTAAATTCATTAAACATAATTTATTCCTTGTTGAAGAAGGAGCAGCCAGGGCATAAACGGAGATGGTCAGTAGAAGCAGAAAGTGGCGTGAGTGGGTTTGAGTGCACTAAAATGGCAGGTAGTGCTTTAAAGGGAATCACAGCGAGTGGATTGAACGGGAACCGGGACAGAGGTTAAAAAAATAATTTTACACCATTTATTAAATCTTTTTTTTAAAAAGTAGTGGAACACAAGTAATTTTAAAAAAAAAGGAAAATTTGATTAAGTCTTTAAAAACAGTATTACCTGAACTTCACGGGAGATAGTAAAATTGAGTGAGATCATTTTTTTTTCTAACTCCTCTTACTTTTCCAATGACTGCTTCTGGTATTTCCCCATTCATTGCTCATGCTACTATTTTTAATGCTCCACCAGTTCTGGCCTCTTGAGCATCCCCAATTTTCTTCACTCCACCATTGGCAGCTGCCTGGACCCTATGCTCTGGAATTCCCTCCCGAAAACTATGCACCTCTCCACCAATCTCTCTTCCTTTAAGATGCTCCTTGAAACCTACCTCTTTGACCAAGCTTTTGGTCACCTGTCCTAATATCTCCTTATGTGGCTCGATATCACATTTTGTTTGATAACACTCCTGTGAAGCGCCCAGGGATGTTTTAATAGGTTAAAGGTGCTATATAAATGCAAGATGATGTTGTTGTTGTTGTTGTTGAAGTGATCCAAGTGGCTGGCTCTGCCATGAGAGTGCTTCATGGTCTCCAAAGATGCAGTCTTGGCCTGACTGCCCCGATCCAAAGTTCTTGTTTCCTTGCACTATTATGGACCGCTCTTCTCCCTCAAGTTCTTGTTCTCTTTGTGTTTTTGCCAGTCACTCACTTTGTTCCACAAGTTATTCTTGGGCCTGGCGCATACTGGGAATAAAGTTTAGAAGTTAAAAGTTCCAATTAAAGGTTTGCCACTACCTTTGTGCCATCTTTTCAAAGAACAAGATGATGGCAAAGCTATGAGAGAAAGTCACCCATTCACTCCAGATGCCACCAGGTGGCCAGATTGTGTAATTACAGTGTGACAAATTTTAATAGGCAAAATCCATTATAAATGTGAACATAGGAATTCATAATAGGAAAATATTTACATAAGAAGCGTGACAAAAACCCAGAGCATATGGGTGCTGGCCTAATTTGCAGTCCTTTCAGTGCACTCCTGCTGGTGTCAGCTGTGGCTCAGTTGGTAGCACACTTACCTCTAAAGGTTGTGAGTTCAAGTCCCACTCCAGGAACTTGAGCACATAAAGCTAGGTTAACAATCCAGTGCAGTGTTGAGGGAGTGCTGCACTGTCAGAGGTGCCGTTTTTCAGATGAGACGTTAAACCGAGGCACCGTCTGCTCTCTCAGGTGGACGTAAAAGCTCCCATGACACTATTTTGAAGAAGAGCAGGGGAGTTATCCCCGGTGTCCTGGCCAATATTTATCCCTCAATCAACATAACAAAAACAGTTTATCTAGTCATTATCACATTGCTGTTTGTGGGAGTTTGCTGTGCACAAATTGACTGCCGCATTTCCTACATTACAACAGTGACTACACTTCAAAAGTACTTCATTGGCTGTAAAGTGCTTTGAGACGTCCGGTGGTCATGAAAGGTGCTATATAAATGCAAGTCTTTCTTTCTTTTTAGTGTCAGTGCGCTGGGAAGACAGCAGATCTTTGGCCCTGCTATCTCTACTGGCAAGCTATTTACCTGATATTACTGAATATCAGTGTTATTTAAGTTTTCACCAATGTTTCATAACTTAATATTGATGTTTTAAAAACACTGTGCAGCTATTAAATTATTCACCAATATTTTGGCATGACTCTTTGCATAATTCAATATACTTTATCAAGCTTCGATAAGCAGTTCTTAATGACTTCCAACAAACTTTGCTAGCATTCAGTGATCCAGGATCTTTTATAGACTTTATTAAAATTTGTGGCATTTGGAATCAGCATGCTTTCTGGTCTGTGCCTAGTACAGATGAATACTAACAAACTAATACTAACAAACCACTAACAGTAGAGGGGTCAATTTGTATGGCTCCACTGCTTTGCTCATGGTGACTGGAGGTCAGACAATTGGTGCTGCAGTGTTATAGCCTTTACTTCAACCTAAGCTCATGTCTAGTGAGCCTGTGCATCAGGAACAGCCCCTTGTCTGTGTTAGCTGTGGCTCAGTGGGTAGCACTCTCTAGGTGGGAGGGGTTAGGAGTGAGCAGGTGCTGCTGGTTGCCTGATTGCTGCAGAGAGTTGGAGTGAGCTTGTAAAAAGTTGGTGGTGGTTTTTTTTTTCAGGTTTTAGGGCCTTTTTGGCCCATAAACAGCAGCCAGATGGCTGCTGAGGGGTCTGGAGTGCTGGGCCTCTCAGAGGACAGTGTTCCCAGGATGAATTTAATCAGGGGAGAAACTGTGGTTGGAAGGGAAAGAAAAAGGCCCAAAGATTTGGGCCGGGACCCCAGGAGGTTTGGAAAAGAAAACACGGTGGTGGTTCAGTGCGAGGATAAGGAGATACGAGCTTGGGATATTATCCAGGCAGCACGAGGACTGCGGTGAGGGAAGCTGCTTTGCCTGCCGACCAAAGCCGAATGTTGGGTTCGAGGTGACGGTCAGTGGCCGAGAGGAGGGGGAGGGGGGGCTGTTTAAACTAACTTGGCAGGGGGATGGGATACGGAGTGGTGCTATAGTAGGGGGTGATGCACAACCAAATATAGTGGAAAAAACAAGTCAGCCTGGAAGGCAGAGCAAATATGTAACGGCACAAGGGAGTATGGCAAGGCTGTATGGCATTTATTTTAATGCAAGGAGTCTTGCGAGTAAGGCAGATGAATTGAAGGTGTTGATGAACACATGGGAGTATGATATTGTTGCTATCACAGAGACATGGTTGAGGGAGGGGCAGGACTGGCAGCTCAATATTCCGGGGTATAGAATCTTCAGGCGAGACAGAGGGGGGTGTAAAAGAGGACGGGGTGTCGCAATATTAATCAAGGAGTCAATTACTGCTGTAAGGAGGGATGATATCTTAGCAGGTTCCTCTAATGAGGCCATATGGGTAGAACTTAAAAACAGAAAGGGGGCAAGCACTTTGCTAGGAGTGTACTATAGGCCCCCAAACAGTCAGGGGGAGATAGAGGAACAGATATGTAGGCAAGTCTCAGAGAAGTGTAGAAATAATAGGGTAATAATAGTAGGGGATTTCAACTTCCCCAATATTAACTGGGATAGTCAGAGTGTGAAAGGCTTAGAGGGTACGGAATTCTTAAAGTGCATCCAGGAGAGCTTTTTGAGCCAGCATGTAGAAAGTCCTACAAGAGAGGGGGCGGTACTGGACCTAATTCTAGAGAATGTAGCCGGGCAAGTGGTAGAACTGTCAGTAGGAGAGCATTTTGGTGACAGAGAGATTTAGTGAGATTCGGTGAGATTTAAGGTAGTCATGGAAAAGGATAAAGATGGACTAGAAATAAAGGTTCTAAATTGGGGGAAGGCTGATTTTAATATGATAAGGCAGGATCTGGCCAAAGTGGACTGGGATCAGCTACTTGTAGGAAAATCCACATCAGAGCAGTGGGAGTCTTTCAGAAAGGAAATAGAGAGAGTACAACGCCAACATGTTCCCGTAAAGGTCAAGGGTGGGACCAACAAACCCAGGGAACCCTGGATGTCAAGGGATATACAAGAATGGATTAGGAAAAAAAGGGAGGCTTTTGACAGATACAAAGGACTAAAAACAGTGGAAGCCCTAGAGGAGTATAGAAAGTGCAGGGGGGTACTTAAAAAAAGATTAGGAGAGCGAAGAGGGGGCATGAAAAAACACTGGCAGGCAAAATAAAGGAAAATCCCAAGGTGTTTTATAAGTATATTAAGGGCAAGAGGATAACCAGGGAAAGAGTAGGGGCCATTAGGGACCAAAGTGGCAATCTGTGTGTAGAGCCGCAAGATGTGGGTGAGGTTTTAAATGAATATTTTGCATCTGTGTTCACTATGGAGAAGGACGATGTAGGCATAGAAATCAGGCAGGGAGATTGTGATATACTTGAACAAATTAGTATCGAGAGGGAGGAGGTAGTAGCGGTTTTAGCAGGCTTAAAAGTGGATAAATCCCCAGGCCCTGACGAGATGTATCCCAGGCTGCTGTGTGAGGCAAGGGAGGAGGTTGCAGGGGCTCTGACACAAATTTTCAGAACCTCTCTGGCCACAGGGGAGGGGCCAGAGGACTGGAGAACAGCTAACGTAGTATCATTATTCAAGAAGGGTAATAGGGATAAACCAGGGAATTACAGGCCAGTGAGCCTAACATCAGTGGTAGGGAAATTATTGGAAAAAATTCTGAGGGACAGAATTAGTCTCCACTTGGAGAGGCAAGGATTAATCAAGGATAGTCAGCATGGCTTTGTCAGGGGGAGATCATGTCTAACCAATTTGATTGAATTTTTCGAGGGGGTGACTAGGTGTGTGGATGAGGGTAGTGCAGTTGATGTAGTCTACATGGACTTCAGTGAGGCTTTTGACAAAGTCCCGCATGGGAGACTGGTCAAGAAGGTGGCTCAACCATGGCTAACAAGGGAAATCAGGGATAGTATTAAAACCAAGGAAGTTGCATACAAATTGGCCAGAAGTAGCAGCAAACCCGGGGACTGGGAGAACTTCAAAACTCAGCAGAGGAGGACGAAGGGTTTGATTAGGGCAGGGAAAATAAAATATGAAAGGAAGCTTGCAGAGAACATTAAAATGGACTGCAAAAGCTTCTATAAATATGTAAAAAGAAAGAGGATAGTAAAAACAAACGTAGGTCCCCTGCAGTCGGAAACAGGGGAAGTCGTAATGGGGAACAAGGAAATGGCAGATCAATTGAACAAGTACTTTGGTTCGGTGTTTACTGTGGAGGACACACACAACCTGCCGGAAATAAAAGGGGTCAGAGGATCTGGTAAGAGGGATGAGCTGAGGGAAATCCTTATTAGTCGGGAAAAGATATTGGGGAAATTGATGGGACTGATGGCTGAAAAATCCCCGGGGCCTGATGGTCTGCATCCCAGAGTACTTAAGGTGGTGGCCTTGGAAATAGTGGATGCATTGACGATCATTTTCCAACATTCCTTAGACTCTGGATCAGTTCCGATGGAGTGGAGGGTGGCCAATGTAACCCCTCTTTTTAAAAAAGGAGGGAGGGAGAAAGCAGGGAATTATAGACCGGTCAGCCTGACATCGGTCGTGGGTAAAATGATGGAAGCAATTATTAAAGATGTCATAACAGACCATTTGGAAAGTGGCGACATGATAGGTCCAAGTCAGCATGGATTTGTGAAAGGGAAATCATGCTTGACAAATCTTCTGGAATTTTTTGAGGATGTTTCCAATAGGGTGGACAGGGGGGAACCAGTAGATGTGGTGTATTTGGACTTTCAGAAGGCCTTCGACAAGGTCCCACACAAGAGATTGGTGAGCAAAGTTAAAGCACATGGGATTGGGGGTAATGTGTTGACGTGGATTGAGAACTGGTTGGCACACAGGAAACAAAGAGTAGGAGTAAATGGGTACTTTTCAGAATGGCAGGCAGTGACCAGCGGGGTACCGCAGGGTTCGGTGCTGGGACCCCAGCTGTTTACATTATATATTAATGATTTGGACGAAGGGATTAAATGTAATATCTCCAAATTTGCGGATGACACTAAATTGGGAGGCAGTGTGAACAATGAGGAGGATGCTAGGAGGCTACAGAGTGACTTGGACAGGTTGGGTGAATGGGTAAATGTATGGCAGATGAAGTACAATGTGGATAAATGTGAGGTTATCCACTTTGGTGGTAAAAATAGAGAGGCGGACTATTACCTGAATGGTGGCAGATTAGGGAAAGGGGACGTGCAACGAGACCTGGGCGTCATGGTACATCAGTCACTGAAGGTGGGAATGCAAGTGCAGCAGGCAGTCAAGAAAGCAAACGGAATGATGGCCTTCATAGCAAGGGGATTTGAGTACAGGAGTAGGGAGGTGATGCTACAGTTGTACAGGGCCTTGGTGAGGCCACACCTGGAGTATTGTGCGCAGTTTTGGTCTCCTAACTTAAGGAAGGACATTCTTGCTATTGAGGGAGTGCAGCGAAGGTTCACTAGATTGATTCCTGGGATGGCCGGACTGACATATCAAGAAAGATTGGGTCAACTGAACTTGTATCCTCTGGAGTTCAGAAGAATGAGGGGGGATCTTATCGAGACATTTAAAATCCTGACTGGTTTAGACAAATTAGATGCGGGCAGAATGTTCCCAATGGTAGGGAAAACTAGAACCAGGGGTCACAGTCTAAGGATTAAGGGGAAGCCATTTAGGACTGAGCTGAGGAGGAACTTCTTCACCCAGAGAGTGGTGAATCTATGGAATTCTCTTCCACAGAAGGTTGTTGAGGCCAGTTCGCTAAATATATTCAAAAGGGAGTTAGATATAACAGTCACAACTAAGGGGATCAAGGGGTATGGCGAGAAAGCAGGAATGGGGTACTGAGGTAGCATGTTCAGCCATGAACGCATTGAATGGCGGTGCAGGCTCGAAGGACCGAATGGTCTACTCCTGTACCTATTTTCTATGTTTCTATGTTTCTAAAAGAAGACATTTCCAATTTGGTGATGGAGAAGGTTAGTCCTTTTATTGAAGAGGGTTTAAAGGAGGATGAGAGAAGCATGTGTGACAAAGAAGTAGGATTAGCAGAAATTAAAGTAGCAATAAGTGGAATGAAGGGGGGGAAAAGCCCAGGGTCCGATGGACTAAGTGCAGAATTTTATAAAGAATTTTTTGAGATTTTAAGTCCATTGCTCTTAGAAGTTTTTAAGGAAATTAAAATTGAGGGAAGCCTGGCCCCATCTATGAGGAGAGGTGTCATAAACTTAGCTTATAAAAATAAAGGGGATAGAAGGGATCTGAAGAATTGGAGGCCCATCACATTATTAAATGTGTATTATAAGATCTTGGCGAGGGTTATGGCAAATCGTATGAAGGAGGTGTTGCCGCAGATAGTTTTGCCCTCTCAGTCCTATGGAGTCATAGGCCGGGACATCGCAGACTCTGTGGTCTCGATCCGAGATGCGATAGAGCTCATGGAAGAGAGTGGGAGGGAGGTTTATGTATTAAAGATAGATCAAGAGAAAGCCTTTGATACGGTCTCTCATGAGTTTTTATTGAAAGTTTTGGAAGCATTTGGTTTTGGGGAAAATTTCATTGAGTGGATAAGGATTTTTTATTCAAACATATTTAGCTGTGTTAAATGTAATGGTTTTTTATCCAAGTATTTTCTGATACAGAGGTCCCCTGTCCCCATTGTTGTAAAAAATGAGAAGTCGCACAACACCAGGTTATAGTCCAACAGATTTATTTAATTTTACAAGCTTTCGGAGCTGTCGCTCCTTCGTCAGGTAAGTTAGCAATGAGAGAATCTCCCAGAATTCACAATTTAAACCCAGACAAAATCTATTCACATTATTCGCTACAACAAAGAGCACAGCCAAGACAATGAGATGTGTCCCAGGGGGTCCAACGTGTCAAACCACCTGCTGGCTGCATATCCTGTCAATTTGTGTTCTTGTGTTAGCCTTTTAAAAAAAAAACCAAAAAAAAAACCCCCAAAAAACACCTGGGAAGACCGGCCATGATGTCAAGTCACGTTCTGTATCGTGACATGAACCCGATATCGCGATTGAGGCCATCCTCATGAGTGCGGAACTTGGCTATCAGTTTCTGCTCTATGATTTTGCGCTGTCGTGTATCTCGAAGGCCGCCTTGGAGAACGCTTACCCGCAGATCCGAGGCTGAATGCCCCTGGCTGCTGAAGTGTTCCCCGACTGGGTTTTGTCTGGGTTTAAATTGTGAATTCTGGGAGATTCTCTCATTGCTAACTTACCTGACGAAGGAGCGACAGCTCCGAAAGCTTGTAAAATTAAATAAATCTGTTGGACTATAACCTGGTGTTGTGCGACTTCTCATTTTTGTCCACCCCAGTCCAACGCCGGCATCTCCACATCATGACCCCATTGTTGTACACATTGGTAGCAGAACCATTAGGTTACATGATGCGAAAGAAACAAGGTGTAGTTGGGATTGCGGTTCCCAGTTCCGGGCTGGTGTCGGTGATACACCAATATGCAGATGATACAACCTTAACATTGAGAAATGGGGAGTCAGTGAGGAAAGCTATGGTTGTAGTGGAGGAGTATTGTAGAGCTTCAGGAGCCAGAGTGAATTATGGTAAGTCCCAATGCCTGGTTGCAGGAAGGGGTAGGGGGGAATGGTTGGAGGAAAGGCCCTTTAAGGTGGTGGAGGTTTTGGAAGTTCTGGGGGTGCATATGGGGTGCAAGAAAGACAGGAATGAAGTGGATCGATTAAATTGGGAACCAAAGGTTATGAAAATTAAAAAGATTTTGGGAAGATGGGAAAGAAGGTGGTTGAAAGTGCAAGGAAGAGCGACAGTGGTGTCCGCTCTCCTGCTATCTAAGCTATGGTACTTATTGACGGTAGAGGATATTCCTGAGTGGGCGGAAAAGTCTATCCGAGAGGCTTGTGTAAGGTTTTTATGGGAAGGGAAACCAGCCTTGGTGGCTTACAATACCATCATTGGACGGAGAAATCAGGGAGGACTCAATTTCCCAGATATTGATTTGAAGAAAAAATCCTTTAGAATGAAATGGGTGAAGAGATTTCTTCAGAAGTCAAATACAAGTTTTTGGAAGAGTTGTTTTGAGCATTTTTTTAAACGAAGTGGGATAGGAGGGCTGGGGATATTGTATATGGAATACAATAATATGTTTTTGAAATCGATTAAACTTCTCCCTAGGTTTTATAAGGGGGTTGTAGAGACTTGGGCCCAATTTTTAAAAAGTGTGCAGTTTATGCCCAAGGGGGCTGAGGAATTTTTGGAACAGCCCTTATTTTTGAACAGGTGGGTCAACATCGAAGGAGAGGTTTTATTTAATCAAGCTTTTATAAAAGCTGGTATTATATGTGTGAAAGATGTATTATACGAGGTAATTCCAGGTTGGTTGCCGGAAGCGATAGTGAGGGACATGGTGTGGGAGGAGGATCAGGAGGTAGAGGAAAAAGCAATAGGGATCATGTATGAGAAGATTGTAAGGGCAATGCCACAGGATTGGATGGAAGAAATAAATGCGGAAATCTCCAAAGGAAGTAAAATGCGTCCCGCTTTTCCAAGCTTTCTGCTGGAGAAAGGGGGAGAGTTGGTCCAATTTGACAACTAATACTCGAGATTTCTATGAGGTATTTAGAGAGTGGAGATTCAAGACACCTGCTGGTCAGGAGTTTTGGCAGAGTATATTCTTCTTAGGCAGTCCCTCGGAACTGAGGATGACTTGCTTCCACATTAAAACTGAGTTCGCAGGTGACTGATGAGTCCAATGCGGGACCTACAGTCTCTGTCACAGGTGGGACAGACGGTGGTTGAAGGGGCGGGTGGGTGGGGTGCTTGGGTTGACGTGCACTCCTTGCGCTGCCTGCGCTTGGCTTCTGCTTGCTCCCGGCGAAGAGACTCAAAGTGTTTGGCGCCTTCCCAGATGCTTCTCCTCCACTTTGTGCGGTCTTGGGCCAGGGATTCCCAGGTGTCGGTGGGGATGTTACACTTTTTCAAGGTATATACCCACAGCTGGACTTCAACAGGATTTGGAAGGGAGTGTGGGCGAATTTTAAATGTCCAGAGTGGATTGAACTGGATTTCAAATTCGCTCCTAACCGGATTTTTACCATGACAGTCTTGTGCAAGATTGGACGAGTGGAGGGAGCAACTTGCCCAGTGTGTGGGACACTGTGAGATTCTCAAAATTCACAGATCCCCCAAAGCTAGAAGAAAACCCTAAGGAAAATGACTTTGGACTCTTTCTAACAAGCTTCAGGATGATAAAACACGCATTCGGCCTAACAGAGGGAGATTCAAGGTTGGAAACCAAGATTTGGCATTTTTGAAAGGCATGTTGGGCCTGTAAAGGGAGAAAAGGCTGCAACAGGGAATGGGATCAACCTCTGTAAAGACAGTTTGGGTATTGGAGTAAATCAAATTGTCTAGGGAACTGTGTGACCTCACTCAGCCCCTATCAGACATTAACATCCTAACAATCGACCCACGGAGGAGCAGTCCCCACCCAAAACACAGGACCCATCCAAAACATGCATAATGCAAATCACCTCGCCAACCTACATAGAAATCGTGGGCTCAGACAGGAGACTCGAAACCTGAGTATAGCTATGACGATTAACTAGGAGCTCAACAGCTCATTGAATAATCAGTACAGCATCCCGAAACCATTTTACACATTTCTAATCAAGTTACCATTAACGAGCCCGCCCAAATCAAACAATAAACCAGGACTGATTTGGTCCGCAGATTAGAAGGCCCCTCAAAGTATAATTGAAGGCCTGTTTTCTCAAGAAGTCGGTTCTCTCTAGAAGCAACACACAAGAAGAAACCGGAGCATCGAGACGGGGCAGCATTCTACCGTACACCCAAGTTCAACAGCTTCAGTGACCCAGGACATCATCGGACACATCGCGGCAACAAGAGCCTTACGAAACTACCAACAAAATATTACCACCAACCAACCTGGTAATATCGAGCCACCGCGACCAAAGAAAAACAACTCAGGAGAAAACCTTAGATTCAAAAGTTTTCCACGCTACAGTCTATTCCTGACTGACCCCCGGGTAAGATTTTTACTTAAAAGGAACTCTAAACCCTATCTCTACAGAAGGAAAGTGGGTACTCACCCCATAAATCCAAAACGCACCCTACCGCATCAGTGGACTCGCGAAGACTGACCAGCAGTCGAAGTCCTCTACCGCGTCCGGAGTACGGCAGACACCGACCAACACATCCAGCGAACCTCGAAACCGCAAAACAGCTCAACTGTCAAGGATTCGTTTGGTGAGCATTATCCCTGGTCCTCTAGAGTTCAACTTAGCTAGGAAGTGGGATCGGGAGGGGTGAGGTATTCTCTGCTGTATTTCCCTCGTATGTATTAAAATATTCCCCATTTTTATTAGAGTATAAGATTGTTGTGTTGTATTTTCTTTCTTGAATAAAGATCAAAGTTTCTTGCACCAAAACCAGTTGTCTGCTGCACTTTTGTCACAATCCCCAAATAAGCCCAAGGTCTAGAATCAAGGGAGTGGGAGCAATTCGAATCGCTCATAAGTCAGTGGTGAGGCTGACCCACACACCACCCCCTACAACACGGGATGAGACTCTGTCCCATTTACTGGTGTTATGTCTGCAGTTAAATGATGTTAAGTACTATGTTCGACAGTTGTGTGAAGTTTCTTTGCTGGGTGGGGACCGAAGAGCGAGAATGGGAATCCCGTGGGACTCGATTTTAAGATGGGGATTGCAGGAGAGTCTGCCCGAGTCTAGCGGAGCGGCAATTAATTTAATGTTCAGTTTGGCTAGATTTGTGATTGTGCAGAGAAGGAATGCTCTGGTTTTTTAAGGGGAGGAGAATCAATCTAAAAGAGTATTTTAAATATAAGCTAAAATATCATTATAAGGCTCTGTGGATGTTTTATTCAGAAAGGAATTTAAAGATAGTATTTTACAATCAATTTTTAAAGTACAATTGATTATATGTTACGGGAGACAAATTAAACTTCAGGTTTTGATGTTAAAATGTGGTGGAGGAATGGCTGTGCAGAGCGGCGGAATTGATTTGTATGATACAATGAAATGATCACGATGTTGTAAATGTTCTTAATGTTCAATAAAGTATATTAAAAAAAAAAGTGGGTAGCACTTGTGTCTTTAATTTAGAAGGTTGTGGGTTCAATTACCCCCCCCCCCCAGAGACTTGAGCATAAAAATCCACGTGGGCACTCAGTGCAGTAGTGAGGGAGTACTGCATTATTGGAGGTGCTGTCTCTTGTCTGAGATGTTAAACCAGGGCCCTATCTGTCCTCTCAGGTGGATGCAAATAGATTCCATGGCACTATTCGAAGAAGAGCACTGTAGTTATTCCTGGTGTCCTGGCCAATGTTTATCCCTCCCACAACATCACTAAAAACAGAGGTCATTATCATTGTTTGTGGGAGCTTGCTGTGTGCAAATTGGCTGCCACATTTCCTACATTAGAACAGTGACTACACTTCATTGGCTGTAAAGCACTTTGGGATACCCTGTGATCGTGAAAGGCATTATATTCTTTCTTTCTTGCTAAATTACCCCAATGTAAATAGCAGGTATATATTCAATAAATGTAATCCATGATATTGAGAGTTGTAACAATTTTCTACCTGGTATTATATGGAATGGGCAAAGCTGCCTGATTTAAAGTTGCACATTAATAATCAGTTCTGGAGCCTTTTCATGTTTCAGTGGGGGTAACTTTGCCTTTGGACAATAGTGTAAAATGGGTGATATCGGATCAGCCATCCATTATACATCTCTCTTGATTTTCATTTCCATTGAAGCATACTGGCCCTGCTTTGTTCCATGCCATTCCACCGCACAACCCAGAAGAATGGCTGAGAAAATTCAGCCACACCATCTTCCAATGCCAAGTGTTTGGAGGTAAATGGAAAGCAGGACCATGTAGGTGTGTATCCCTATATAACTTAGTAGACAAACTAAGTTATATGAGGATACAAACCTCTGGTTGTCCACCTGATACCAGCTGGCCACTTACAATCCTCCATGACTACTACACTTTCATCACCTGTGGTTGATATCTCACCGTCACCATCTTGTCCCATTGTGTATCTGTAATATTGCCTGGTTAAAGGGGATGGTGTCTGTTGCTGCACAAGTGTGAGGCTTTTCAGATGCACCTTGTAGGCGCTGAGTTCTCCTTCAAGAGATGGGACATTGTAATTTGGAAATTGCTGACGACATTTGTGACAGTACAGATATCTCTTATAACTCACTAGGGGCCTCGGTTTAACGTCTCCTCTGAAATGCAGTTTTCATCTTTTGAAATGCCTGAAATGCATATTGATGGCTTAATGTTTCCTTAGACAGTCCCATTTCCAGGTTGAATGATTTGCAGACAGGTGATTTTTTTTGCATCATCCAAACAAACTCTGCCTGGTTTAATTAACACATTAATGCTGTATGAAAGCCGAAAGCAAAAGGAATCTCCCAGGAGCTGGTAGCCATCTTAACCCTTAGCTTTAACTTGCTGCAGAACAAAATAGTCAAATAGAAATGTATGCCCAAAGCAAGTACTGCATCTATCCACCTATATACAGTAACAATGCAATAGAATTTGTCGCAGCATTACAGTGATTAAGCTCATTACTGCCTTGTTAAAAACACAGTGCACTTTGACCAAGCTTCTGTCCAAAATAGGAGTGAAATTGTTGGAGTGTCTGGTCTGCCCACATGAGGCCCAAACTAGAGCTACAGCAGATCTGTAGAGTTCCATTAATACAATAGCAAAATACTGCGGATGCTGGAAATCTGAAATAACAACAGAAAATGCTGGAAACACTCAGCAGGCCAGGCAGCATCCGTGGAGAGAGAAACAGAGTTAACGTTTCAGGTCTGGGACCCTTCATCAGAACTGGAGAAGGCTAGAGATGTAACAGATTTTAAGCAGGTGCAGAGGCAAGGAAAGAGGGAGGGGAGGGGAGGAAGGAACATTCTGTGCTCTGTTACATCTCTAGCCTTCTCCAGTTCTGATGAAGGGTCCCAGACCTGAAACGTTAACTCTGTTTCTCTCTCCACGGATGCTGCCTGGCCTGCTGAGTGTTTCCAGCATTTTCTGTTGTTATTGTAGAGTTTCATTGCCCTTTTCAGTTGCTGTTGTTGGCTTAGTGGCAAAAGTAATGAGCTACTGACTTCAATTGTTTTTGGATACCATTGAGACAGTCTTCAGTGTTTTACAACAACTTGCATTTATATAGCGCTTTTAACATAGTAAAACGTCCCAAGACGCTTCACAGAAGTGTAATCAAACAAAATTTGACGCCGATGCAAAATAAATAAATATTTGGACAGGTGACCAAAAGCTTGAGGAAAAAGGTAGGTTTTAAGCAATAATTTAAAAGAGGAGAAAGAAATAGAGAGGTGGAGAGGTTTAGGGAGTGAATTCTAGGGCATAGGGCCTAGGCAGCTGAAGGTCCAGCCCTAGATCTGGCAGAAGAGGACCAACAAGTGTAGGAAAGGTCTGCCTACAAAGGCACACTATCGGGTCCCACCATTTCGTAACATAGCAGATCTATTCTACCAAACACAGCTAACAATGAAAAAGAAAGAAAGACCTGCATTTATATAGCGCCTTTCACGACCACCAGACATCTCAAAGCGCTTTACAGCCAATGTACTTTTGGAGTGTAGTCACTGTTGTAACGTTACTGACGAATGACAGTAGAGATGTTCCTAAGGAATCTGAGGTTTAGCAAGGAGGCTATGACAGAGCTATGCTGACTCCTTCAGGAAGGCCGCCAGAACTCAACTAAACTACATACAACAGTGCCAATGGTTGTCAAGATCACTTCAGGCCTTAAATTACATTGGGTTCCTTCCAGGCTAGCAGTAGGATAATCTGCAAAGCTAGTCAGATTTTTGTTCACACTGGAGCCACAGATGCATTATTTGGCAGCCAACAAGTTCATCAGTTTTGCCACTGAGCCAACAACAGCAACAAAGTTCTACAGAACTATTGGCTTAAAATTCAACAGAACTGTTGTTTGTTCCAGGATCTTGAGATTTGGTCAGGATCTTGAGATTTGGTGGCGGGTGGGGAGAGGTGGTGTCGGGGGAGAGCAGGTCTGTCCACAGTACTGTGCTCTAAATGAACTGAAAAGGGTTTATTCTCTCACTGTCCACTAAGTACGCAACCACCAGCACTAAATCATGCATTCCTGGGAACTTCCACAATGCCCTCATTTTAAGGCAATCATCTGTGCCACCCTTATTTTAAGGAAAAATGGTTCCTGGAAGACCAAAACTACCCTCTACAGCCATTGTTCATGACAGTGTTGCACCAAACACGGACAAAAGCAGAGAATTGGTACTGCACAGCTCATGCTGCGACCAGAATTATTATCAAACAAAGCATTGGAATCTTGAAGTACTGCTTCAGGTGTCTCCACTGATAGGAAGGCACCTTATAGCACAGCCCCCTCCACTTCAGCTCCTTTTGTTCCCAGGTCCCTAAGAATAATTGTCATCTGCTGCATGCTCCCTAATTTCACCCTATAAGTAGACTTCAGCGTGCAGTTTGATTACTAGGATGGCAAAGCTATTGCAGGGAAGGAGGTTGTAAATGGTGAAAAGGATGCAGCTGTGGAACCAGCAATGTAGAAAGGAAGACTGGTGCATCAAACACTAATCTAAGATGCCTTCCAATGAGTGCTGCAGCTACATTTATTAAAGCTGCAAACCATATCTGCAAAGTAACCATGCTCAAGCCACCTTATCCTACACTTTTATGTTAATTTTTTTTCTAATACCAGCCATTACCATTTTATAGGAACGTAGGACCAGGAATAAGCCATTCAGCCCCTCGAGCCTGTTCCGCCATTCAATTAGATCACGGCTGATCTGTATCTTATCTCCATCTACTCACCTTGGCTTTGTAACCCTTAATACCCTTGCCTAACAAAAATCTATCAATCTCAGTTTTGAATTTTTCAATTGACCTAGCCTCAACAGCTTTTTGGGGGAGAGAGTTCGAGATTCCTACTATCCTTTGTGTGAAGAAGGCGTCAGCCATTACCATTCCTGAATGGCCTAGCTCTAATTTTAAGATTATGACTCCTTGTTCTGGATTCCCCCACCAGAGGAAATAATGTCTCTCTATCTACTCTATCAACTCCTTTAATCATCTTAAACACCTCAGTTAGATCACCCGTTAAACTTCTATACTCCAGGAAATACAAGCCTAGACTCCTGCAATATTCTTACCAATGACAAGTAAATACTCAATCAAGTGCAACGCATTTATTTAACCCATTGGGCTGGATTTTCATTGACCCTGTGGAGGTGGGTTTGGAGGCATGTGGGGGGTTAAAATTGCGAAAACTGGCGGGCGGGCACAAGTCCGCCTCCATCCCGCCTCCACGCAATTTTCATGAAATCGTGTCTGCTGGTCCCGACTGCGTCCCACCTTTAAGAGACAGGATAGGCTGTTAAGGCCCTTAACAAGCACTAAATTGGCTCTATAATGTCATTTTGAAAGGCCTTTATGATTTTAACCCTTGTTCTACGTGAAGCACGCCTGTTCTGAACCACAAATGTGAAACCTGGCGGGAGCACATTTGGATATCTGACTATCAGTGGCTGGGCTGACTATCAGTGAGTGAGTGGTTTGCTGGCATCTGGGAGTGGTGGAGCAAAAAAAATCTCTCTCTCTCTCTCTGCATCCAGGTCCTCTCACAGCAAAGGCCAGGCAGTCTCTGAAGACCTTCAATGCAGCAGCAATGATGACATCATCAGAGGCGACTTTCAGACTGAAAACACTAATTGGTTCATGGGTTCCCACATGCTAGAACTCAATTGCCCAATCAAGTGAAAATTGCATCAATCTCCCACATCCAATTGCAGTCGGGTGGATAACACGAAAAGCGGATGACACGACCCAATCCGTCCCAGTATCAAAATCCAGCCCATTGTATTTGTGGTGTGTGAATGTTGGCTACCTGATTTGGCTCAGGGCTGCCTTCCTTTGTGCTTTGTTTCAGACGTATCACAACAGGTGGGTAGAGGAAACGCTTCAAGGACACCCTCAAAGCCTCCTTGAAAAGGTGCAACATCCCCACCGACACCTGGGAATCCCTGGCCCAAGACCGCTCAAAGTGAGGAGAAGCATCCGGGAAGGCGCCAAACAGCTCGAGTCTCTTCACCGGGAGCAAGCGGAAGCCAAGCGCAAACAGCGGAAGGAGCGGACATCAACCCATGCACTCCACCCACCCGCCCCTTCAACCACTGTCTGCCCCACCTGTGACAGAGATTGTAGGTCCCGTATTGGACTCATCAGTCACCTGAGAACTCATTTTTAGTGTGGAAGCAAGTCATCCTCGGTTCCGAGGGGCTGCCTAAGAAGAACGTTTACCATTCTTTCCAAGTAATTCCCTCCGGCAAGCATTGTGCGTATTGGCTGGTTGCCATATCACTTGCAGCATGCTGGGATTCTGATCGCCCAAGACCTCCTTGAGAGATGCACTGTGAGAGACAAAGTCCACATACTGAAACTGTAAAAACATGCATTAAGCAGCTTTCTATGCAATTTTCAGTTAACCCCTCAGTAGCACAAGAGCAATTTCCAGGCTTATAATTACTTTAGCACACTTATCCTTTCGGGTGCTTTTTATCAATGTATGGTCTTGATGTTTTTATGCACAATCAGTCTATAATATGGACACAATCATGTAACATATCATGCAAATCATGGAATATCTGATTAATATAGTACTGATCACTAGTTCTGCTCTTCCTCTAATCTCTACAGATCTAAAGCGTTACAAACTCTTCTTCCCAAACCAATCTACCATTGTTTTCTGATATGCATCCATTATTTCAGATTTGTGAGTCCACACTTATGTCTGTTTAGTATTTGTGAGTTTTGCCTTTAAACGTAAGAGCAGTGGAGATTAAGGCATGACAGCGTGGACCATGGATGTTTCTTACTGCAAAACTTTCACTCTCCTGTCATAACGTGTCACCTTGTATTTTCCGCAAGACTTCTCTTGATCACCCACTGTAACATTGGCGGAAAATTGATGGAAACCCCGGTGAAACTGCTGTAATTTCTCTGGGGTTTCTGCCAATCAGCCACTGGAGTTACAGTGGGAGATCCGGAGGACCCCTGTGAAAATTCTACCCCATGTAATGTAAAGTAATGTAATTTGCATAATCCTATTATCACTGCTAATACCCTAGCTGCAACAATTTGGCTCACATTTTTCCGTGGGAGTGCAGCATTTCTTTCATGCATCTTCAACAAATGCTCTTTTCTTTGTGCCCACTTATATCCGATGCTGTTACTTTATAGTGATATTCATGACTTATCGTTCATACTCTTCAAGTCATATTGTACTCGAGGGGAGAATTTTTCGGGGGGTCAGCGGGCGTGTTCGGTGGTGGGTCGGGTGGCACAAAACATTTTTTGACAGCGGCTCGGGACCCCACTCTCCACCCGCCACCACGCACCTTTCCCAGATGTCCGGTCTGTCAGCGCTGAATAGACCTAACATGTACCGGCAGGGGAGGCAATTCAGGTCATTATGACCTTGTTAACAGCCCATTAAGATGTATTTTGAGCTCACCTTTACATTTTACGAGGTCGCCCACGGGGTCCACACTGCTCAGGGATCACGTCAAGCTAACGGGTCGGGGGTTGTATGACCATGGGATCATTTCAGTACTTGGCAGCTGCAAAAGTGCTATAAAAGCTCCCATCTCACAGCTGTTCACTTTCCAAGCTCAGAAGCTGTCATTACTGCATTTGGAAGACAGATTGAGCTTTATGCAGGTTGCACGTTTTTGGAGTAAACTCTCTGTTCAGTGTCACCTCATTGGAACAACCTCTCTCACCATTGACAGATCGCTTCTGTCATCTCAAGTTCACCTGCCATCTATTACATCAGCATCAGTGCACTTGAAACTATCTCACCTTGGTCTTCAGAATCCCACCATGATCAGCCCCAACACCAGCAGCACCAGGCACACAAGCAGTACCAACAACAACACCAACCTTCTCCGCAATCAACTGATGCTGCACAGGACAGTGGGCATCAGCACCCGACCACATTGCTGCCCGGGAGGCCAGGGATGGCCTCACCATGGCCACATTTACTTCACTTGATGCTATACACCCTGGCTCCCACATGATGTGCCAGGTTGGCACCACCCCATAAAGCATCTCTACAATGCCGAAGCCATTCCTTTCACACTCATCATCATTGCGGGGGTTACAGTTATGTTTCACCATTCACTGCAACTCACTAAGCCATTTCCAAAGGTTCATACAAATATGTCCAAGAACACAAAGTGTTGAAAATAAAGATTTCAATGTTTGACAGCTCATTAGCAGAAACTTCACGTGAACATTGGCTAAAACACCCAAGTGCCCACCCTTGTGTGTTGTTAGTTGGTATGATTGCACTCAGATGAGGGTGAGTGTGAGGGGTGGCTAGTGAGATGGGGAAGTGATAATGTAGATAGAGAGGGATGGGTGGAGGTGCAAGGTAAGTTGGTGTGAGTAAAGATGTGCCAGAGTAGGGTAGAGAAGGCAGAGTGATGGGGATGTGATGAGTGGCATAGCAGGATGAGGTTGAGTGTGGCTTTGCAGTAATGTTTCGTGATCTACTGAGATCATTGAAAGGTTTGCGCCACTGCAGCCTGGTCATCCTGACGACATCCCTGCTTGTGTCCTCCTGCGCAATGTGCAACCAGGCTGCGTTGTTATCCTGATCTCCCATTGGAAGTGAAGAGAACCTCTGTGCGTGCTGTGACTCCCTCCATAAGCATATGGAGGGAGTCATGGGAGAGCCTGGGTGCAGCCGTGCACCTTTGTGCAGTGCTTGTCAGTGTTTGCAGCACCTCAATGCTGTAGAACACTGACAGCAGAACAGTCAAAATCAATTTGCACATGGTTCCTTTAAGGAAACTGGCTGATGAGGCATCATCAAGTGACGTCATCAGACCCGCTTCCTCTAATTAGCTGGCACTTTCGCCTCTGAGTCAGAAGGTTGTGGATTCAAGTCCCATTCTAGAGACTTGAGCACAAAATTAAGGCTGATACTTCTGTGCAGTACTGAAGGAGTGCTGCACTGTCGAAGGTGCCGTCCTTTGGATGAGACGATACACAGCCCTATCAGGTGGCTGTAAAAGGTCCCATGGCACTTTTTCAAAGATGAAGAGGGAGTTTTCCCCAGTGTCCTGGGCAAACTTTAGCCCTCACCCAGCACCACTTAAAGCAGATTATCTGGTCATTATATCATTGCTATTTGTAGGATCTTGCTGTTGGCATATTGGCTGCCATGTTTCCTACATTACAACAGTGACTATACTTGGTTGTATAGTGGTTTGGGATGTCCTGATGTTGTGTAAGGCACGATAAAAATGCAAGACTTTTTTTTCCCCTCATGCTGCTTCTTCCAGACCTCCTACCAAGCCCTCCAAGACATTGATAGAGTTTCTTGCATCAGTGGGAAATTGCCACTTATGTTGCCTCCTTAGCAAATTTGGAAGCCATCCTTCCTCATCATGAATCTTGTCTTGTAGCTGCAGTACAGAGGTTACGAATGTGTGCAAGGTCTGGATGGTAAATCAGGTCCTTCTCTCTTTTCATTGAGCAACTATCCCTGAATATTGCACACTGCACAGCTGCACTAGGAAACATGTTGTAATTTATGCTGGTTAAATAACTCGTTAGCAGCTTGAAATTATTAAAGAATCATTATGACAGGTGCACTGTGATTAGCTGCCAGTTTTTCATTATCGCTAACAAAATTGGATTCTCAGAGTACAAGTTTCAAAATTGCGTGTTCCCACAATTTCACTGGCTGTGAATTATGATGACAAATATGAATTTCTCCAGTCTTTCCAGGGGAAAAAATGGAAATCTAGCCTTAGATGAGCAATGCAAGCTGCAGGGCTCGACAATAAAAATTTGAGTGTCTCTCAGCAGGCGTTATGAATCAGTCCCAGACACCATCTCCCACATAATTCTATACCTCATACCGAATAATTATTTTAAAGATTACAGAACATGCTTGAAGAGAATTGGCAAATTTGATGCAAATTAGGTTTCTATTTCTGACAAGGATGATAAAAAGTAATTTTAAAAAATTGTCAGATCAAGGTTTGACTTTTTTTTAAACAATCATTGAGAAGTCGGAGATATAGTGAAATCATCAAATGCAAAATATGGTAATTACTTAACAGCATGTAAAAGTGTTGCAGTGCATGTATTCCCCCACCCCTTTCGAAAACCTCCATTCCCAAATCTGGGCACGAGTGGAATAAGGTTATTCTTATTTCTTCAGCGGTTGCAGAAATCCTGCAATAATCTCTGAGGATTTATGTCTTTTGGTGCGTGAAACTTTGTTAGACGCAAGGACAGGAGTGCAGATCTTGTATATGATAAATCAAAACAATATTGGAAGCTCAAAAATATTCACAAGGCGAATTAGTCCTATTGGGATTGTGTGAATGTCATCCGTGGAATGTCTTTGGTGGAATGTTGCCAATTATGATTGAATGATGCACATTGTAAGATTGGATTGACAGCCTGGAATTTTCACAGGATTGCCTTTTGCAGTCAGGGAGCAATTGCACACAATTTTCTCTTTGAAGTTTAAACCATAGTTATTTGCCTCCCGATCAATTGAAGGGATTTTACTCAACAACACAAGAGCTGAATCTGTGGGGTGTTGTACCAGTAACAAATCTGTTAATGCATTTGTGTAAAATTCCTTTGTCCATTACTTCAGTTACGGTATTAACCCCTTTGTGAAAATAGCATAGGAATTTCATACAAGCATGTTTATGCATTCAGTACTTATATTGGACAGCATGATTTCAAATGCACCGTGATCTTTTGCAAGTAGAAGGCAATGTGGGTTGAATGGCCCTTTTTCTTTCTTTCAGACTTACGTTCCTGAGGTACTAGAAAGCTTCAGGCTTCATAGCGTTGCTTAGCTTAAGTACAACTTGGTCCAGTGTTTTGCACATGCTGGCCTCACGCACACAAACCAACCACCTACCTATGAACTGAGCAGATTTTAGATTCTTCCCAGTCATGGTACACTCTGCATACTGATAGGTTGTTTAGGAATGCCAGCCTCTATCAAGTCAGCCATAAAGACAACAAAAATGTAGTATCTTTTAATTTTTTAAATAAATCTATCAGAGTTTCAATTGACCATTGTACTGCTGTTTAATGCATGTATTGATAGCGTCCTGTGCCATTAAGCTAAGTTCTGCTATATTTCAAGCTGTCCTCTAATTTGCATTCACGCAATAATTACTTTTTTCTTTTCTTTTCTTTTCATTATTATTGGATAGCTATTGAATTCCAAACGTTCGAGTTCTAGGATTTAAGATTTCTGAGCTATCAGCACTTCTGCTGAAACAGTATTGCCTGTATTATGAATAGTAATTTTACTGTCTGCTGCCACAAGTTGTGTACAGTGACATATAGGCTACATTTCTTTCAATGTCACATCATTCGTTTCCTTTTAATCCCTTTGGGTTCTGTGTCAGCAGCATGGTTTCTTGCAACATTTAGAAAATATCCCTGAGTATATCGTGGAGAATAAACAAACCTTTGCTGGGAGCTCTGATTTATTTTGGTTCTCTTTACAAAATATAAAAATGACGGAGTTATTGAGTTCAGCCATATACAGTAAGCACTAAATCCCTTTTGCATATTACTGTAAAGTAGTATAATTTCGACTACGCCAAGTGCAGTTTGCCAAGTTATATCAAGGCTGTAAAAGATGAGGTTATAAAGATTATGTATTAAGCACTCATAGTAATGGTTATTATTTCTGTGATTCTGGAATTTACTGGAGAGTGTGAGGTTTAATGTTAATAATACTGGCATTGCCTACATTTTCTTTAAGCATAGTATACAGGATAGTAACTCCTTCACAATGGATATATTGATAAGATTGTGGGCCAAGATATTGGGCCGGATTTTCCGACCCCCATGGGTGCATACGAGGTGTGCACGCGCCGGTAGGGGCCGCGCGAGTGCCAGTTTCAGGCATGCGAAGTACATGCGATGAAACCAGGCACTTGTCATCTGTCAAGAATCCTCTTGACAGATTCTCCGCCTGCCCAAGAAAAGTGCCTCTGCGGGTGGAGAGTTGCACTTTTTGCACAACTTCCGCCCGCTGAATGACTGTCAAATTCTTACGCCTGGTAAAAGGGCCTGCTTTTACCAGCATAAAAGTTTAAAAAAATAGAAAAATGAAATTTGATAACTCATTTATAAATAAAAATACTCGTCAAAAAGGTAAGTTTATTTTTAGCCCTGTAAAAACATTTAATTTTTTTTTCAAAAAATTAAATTTTTGTTTAAAATATTTAATTAAATGGCATTTTAATTAATTTTAATGATGTAATAAAAAACTGTATTTAATGTTTTAGTGTGTTTTTAAATGTGATCCCCATTCATACATTTGACAGTTCTGTCCGTACGGAACTGTCAAAAGTATGAAGGGGGATTCCCTTCTTCCATTGGTTCGCCTGGCCCACGTGATCCCTGGGGCGTTTGCGAACCACATGCGCATTTCAAAGAGGAGAGGCCCAGGAGCGGAAGCCTCGGGATCTACGGAACCAACAGGTAAGTTCGTAGATTTTTTTCCGATCGGAGGCATCCGGCCACAGGAAGCCTCTGATCGGAAGTTCAGGGCCATCAATAATTATGTAGTAGTCACTTTTGATTGGATAGTGAATGGCAAGTTAGGTCATTGCTGGGTCGATGAGTGTTAGGTCATGAGTTGTTTTGATAGCTGATCAGTTTTAATGGTGTAGTGAAATGCGCTGTTATAAAACCACAGTCAAAAATCTGAGTCTATCAGTAAGTTTGGATGTTGTTAAAGGACTGTTAGTAGCCCATTGGCAAGCATTGGCCTGCTCCAAAGATTCTGGCATAATGAAGTATGGATAAGAACTATATCACTGATATTTTCATTAATTATTCTCTTATTATCATTCTTTTCTTTTCTAAGAATGCAATTGCACTCAGTGGTAGAACTCTCACCTGAGTCAGAAGGTTGTAGGTTCAAGTCCCACTCCACAGACTTGAGCACACAATCTAGGCTGACACTCCAGCGCAGTACTGAGGGAGTGCTGCACTGTTGGAGGTGCCATCTTTTGAATGAGACGTTACACCAAGGCCCCGTCTGATTTCTCAGGTGGATGTAAAAGATCCCATGACACTATTTCGAAGAAAAGCAGGGAAATTCTCCCCGGTGTCCTGGCCAATATTTATCTCTCAACAACATCACTAAAAAAACGATTATCTGGTCATTATCACATTGCTGTTTGTAGGAGCTTGCTGTGTGCAAATTAGCTGCCACGTTTCCTGCATTACAACAGTGACTACACTTCAAAAGTGCTTTATTGGCTGTAAAACGCTTTGGGACGTCCTGAGGTCGTGAAAAGCGCTATGCAAATGCAAGTCTTTCTTTCTTACAGAAATTTTCATAGTGCTTTTAAGAGTAATCTACTCTCAAATTCATTTGGATTCTGGAGATTCTGGATTCTCTTCTAGATCCAACATTCTTTGGGAAATCAGGTTTTTATGCGGTATCAGGAAAATTGACATTATGACATTATGACACATGGGAATGCATGCTAATTTAGTGAGAACATTTATATTTGGTTGTGAAAAGGAAAAAAACACCTCCCAGTTTAGTGGGAGAAGCTTATTACAAAAGTAGGATCATGACATTGATAGGTCGAATGACTGTGAGACCCAAACTTCTGAACACCACGTTTATACTGCGGCAAGGAGAAATACAGTTTGGTTTTCAAATCTCCGAGTGCAGAAGGTTTCTGTTTTCTAACTCAGGAGGCAGATATTACTCCATGTTTAAACACCAACTTTATCCTCATAGCCAGCAGGCCTTGCAGGGGACTTGTTATCTGAATATGGGCTGAGGATTTCTTTCACCTCCCACCCCATGGAAGAGCTTGGCCTCCATTCAATACTTCGCCATGCTTTTAACTCCAAGACCTCTTTTTGAATCCCATCAGCCGACCTCCCACCTGTTCCAGGCATAAAGTTGGTGTGAAGTGGCAAAAAATCATGTGGCTCTTGAGGCCACCCATCGAGACAAGATAGGTGGCAGCAGCGCATACATTTTTTGGCTTCCTCTTTTTCCCGGCAGATTCTCACTGGCCTTCACCTGGCAGGACAATCGTCTGCTTTGGGCTGGTGTTCTTGCCTCCTGCTCAGAAGAGCAGGTTAAAATAGCAAACAGCATAAGCCTGCCTGCTTTTGGATGAGTAAATAACCTGGGCAGTATTAGCTGGCTGTCGGCTCGGTTTCAGCTGGGCAGTTGGGTTAAAATCCTCCCTACCCATCGCACCCCATTTATTTTGATATTTTTCCCTCTCTTGACACTTATCTGGCTTTGTGAGTAAGCCTTTTAACCCCTGCAGCTGCCATTGTGCTACAGTGGGTTTTCCTATGGGAATCTCCCTGTGCCTCTGGTTTTTGGAGGAAGAGGGAGTACTAATGGTGGAATGTTGGGCAGATAAGGCAGCACTACAGCTGTTGTGTGCCTGTGCCTGGTACCCTCACACTCACATCTATACACATATCTGGCTTTGGCAGAGGATTAGTGCATGCAGTAGCTCCAATTCCCAAGGTCATCTGTGATAGCAGAACCAGTGGCACTAAAACAATATGCAAGGGCCCAAGTAAGCAGAATGCTGGACGATTCAACGGAAGAAATGGAAGGGATTTAACTGTAGGGAATCATATTTGTTGTCTGCCCCTTTCCAATCCTCTGATTCAACATTTACATTCCAGCAAGTTCTTACTTAATTTGCATTTTCTTAATTAATGCTGAATGAGTTTGTTGGCTGGGCATCAGGCCTAAGGCCCACTTCTTCTCGGCACACCTCAAAATAGGCACTCTGCCAGCGAAGTAAAGGGCAAATGAGACGGGAGGGTCGTGAACAAGCCCTCCATCCTCATTAAAATGACTGCCCTTAGCCTGTGCCTATCCCCACCCCCATCAGGGTAGCCACATAAATCCCAGGGCAACGTAAAAGTGGTTAAGACCTGGAATCATGTGTCTCTGCCACTTCTGGGCTTTGCAACAGGGGAAATAAGCATTCCTGGACTCAAGAAAATCGGCCCTCATAAATTTTAGGAACAGGGAAATCCTAATAGTCCCAACAAGCTCATGCCTTTTCCATAGATCAATCCCACTGACTCACCTTTCCATTATTCTCCTCAGTTCCATCTCTCTCCAGATAAGCATCAATTGTCTTTGAACCCATCCATACTTCTCACTTCAATAGCCTTCTCCTGGACTCAGGTCTATCGGCCGACTTTGGAACTCCTTCAGGGGCTTAAACAGGTAGAATTCCGTCCCTTCCACAAGGGGAGCCAAAGCCCCCGCCTCTGGCCGGCTTATTCTTATTCTACCCTTTGCATAGAAACATAGAATCTAGGAGCAGGAGTAGGCCATTCGGCCCGTCGAGCCTGCTCCACCATTCAATACGATCATGGCTGATCATCCAAATCCAGTACCCTGTCCCTGCTTTAATCCCCACAGTACACATATCCCACCCTACCCCCATAACCCCACGTATTTAATTCCCCCTAACATATCCCATCCTATCCCCATAACCCCACATATTTAATCCCCCCTAACACTAAGGGTCAATTTATCATAGCCAAATCAACCTAACCCGCACATTTTTGGACTGTGGGAGGAAACCGGAGCACCCGGAGGAAACCCACGCAGACACGGGGAGAATGTGCAAACTCCACACAGACAGTCACCCGAGGTCAGATTCGAACCCGGGTCCCTGGCGCTGTGAGGCACCAGTGCTAACCACTATGCCACCGTGTTGCACTTGAATTCCCTTCTTGTAACTTCCTAATTTTTTTAACCTGCATCCCTTAGCAGCGAACCATCCACCATAAAGAACAGTGCACATAAATTAGCTGTGTCAAATCCCTTCATAATCTTTAAAACTCAGTTTCAAATTTTGAAGTCTGCTCTTTTCTGAGGAACACAAGCATGATTTTCACAGAATCATCTTTGTTGTTCACCTCTGCACTTTATGAAGGGCAATAATAGGCTTCCTAAAATTGTGTGACGGAACTGCACACAGTAAACTAAATGAAGTTTGACTAATGCGTTTTAGAGCAATTGTACAGCCTTTTTAGATTTGTACTTTTTACTCCTTGCTCACGCAAATTCACTACCTTATTTGCCACTTTTACTGCAGAAAGCAGGCTGTGGTTATTATTATATAATGCATGTTGCAGTGGTGCAAATGGGCTTGCATATTTTTCCCTCTAAATTGATGAAAGGATCCGTAAGTGAAAATTTTTAACAGCTTTCATACTTAATCTTTATCCAGTTAACCATGATGGAGGCTAGGCTGGTGCTCAGGTCCTCCAATAGGGTAGAAAGGCAATTTAATTCTAACCTGCAGTGCATACATTTTTCTTGTCACTCGGGCCTCATGTGCATGAGTAATGGATATTATTTCAAAAGTATGATTAGATTCTGTATTTTCTTTGCACTACCAACCAAAAGTGAATTGGAAAATTAGAAGTTCAGATGTGTTTCTAATATATAAGTATATTTACATTCCAGTAGGTTCTTATTTAATTTACTCTTTCTTAATTAATGCTGAATGAGTTAGGCTTATGTTGGATTTTTTTGTAGATGCAAACCTTGGTTTTTCTGCAAACTGGACCAACTGCAGTCAAATAATGTTCAAAGTCCTTTACACACACACATATTAAAATCACAGCTGGTCTGTCTGTGGAGTGCAGCAACTAGGGTTGGATAGCTGAGATGGGATGGATGAATATCCAATGGGGGAAAAGTTCGGTTGGTTAGCGCCTCCTGTTAACGCCTCCGGGGGCGCTAACTGGGCACTAGGAACTTAGTGCCCGAGCGCGGCGATTTTAGCACCGCTCGCAAAATTGACCAGTCGTTTTTGCGGTGGCGCTAAGCACTAGCGCCACGATCTCCTGCACCCGCAGATCGTGACGTCAGTCAAGCGTGCAACGCCCCGGTAGTGCCCCGGACCTGGATATTGAGTCATGCCCCCTGCCTTAGCGTCTGCTGCTAGGAACTACAGGTTGAGGGGAATGTTTTCAAGTCGGGAAGGGGCTGGGGGAGCGCTATTTAAAGGCGGGCGCTTTCTGCCTTTCCTTGTCGGCAGAATTTTTGGTTTTAACGCTGTCCTAAGGAGTTTTGGCCCTCAGCACCACATCTGAGGTTCCTAAGTGCCGAGCTCTTTCCCTGGGTCTATCCATAAATGCTTCACGCAATTGCTTTTGCTCTCCAGGCCGAGATTCAAGGCTGCAATGAGCAGGGAGTGTTTGGCCAGCAAGATGGCCCCTCCCCTTTAAGAACTGGATGGTGCCATGTCTGGCTTCCATGGTAACTGGCATCACCTGAGCTTCAGTAGCGTTCTGAGGTAGCGCCTCGCTCCCTGACGCTAGCGCCTTAAGAGAGGTGTGTCATGCCTGATTTAATGGTCAAATCACCTCTAGGGGCGATAGAGGCGAATTTTGCAGTCGGAGGCAATAATTAGTGCCAGGCGTTAAACTTTGCAGCCGGCCGATATTAGCGCCCCAAAATGGGCGATACCGAATTTTTCCCCCAATAAGTTTACTTGACTACCTTTAGAAACATAGAAACATAGAAACATAGAAAATAGGTACAGGAGTAGACCATTCGGTCCTTCGAGCCTGCACTGCCATTCAATGCGTTCATGGCTGAACATGCTACCTCAGTACCCCATTCCTGCTTTCTCGCCATACCCCTTGATCCCCTTAGTTGTGAGTGTTATATCTAACTCCATTTTGAATATATTTAGCGAACTGGCCTCAACAACCTTCTGTGGAAGAGAATTCCATAGATTCACCACTCTCTGGGTGAAGAAGTTCCTCCTCATCTCAGTCCTAAATGGCTTCCCCTTAATCCTTAGACTGTGACCCCTGGTTCTAGTTTTCCCTACCATTGGGAACATTCTGCCCGCATCTAATTTGTCTAAACCAGTCAGGATTTTAAACGTCTCTATAAGATCCCCCCTCATTCTTCTGAACTCCAGAGGATACAAGTTCAGTTGACCCAATCTTTCTTGATATGTCAGTCCGGCCATCCCAGGAATCAATCTAGTGAACCTTCGCTGCACTCCCTCAATAGCAAGAATGTCCTTCCTTAAGTTAGGAGACCAAAACTGCGCACAATACTCCAGGTGTGGCCTCACCAAGGCCCTGTACAACTGCAGCATCACCTCCCTACTCCTGTACTCAAATCCCCTTACTATGAAGGCCATCATTCCGTTTGCTTTCTTGACTGCCTGCTGCACTTGCATTCCCACCTTCAGTGACTGATGTACCATGATGCCCAGGTCTCGTTGCACCTCCCCTTTCCCTAATCTGCCACCATTCAGGTAATATTCCACCTCTCTATTTTTACCACCAAAGTGGATAACCTCACATTTATCCACATTGTACTTCATCTGCCATACATTTGCCCATTCACCCAACCTGTCCAAGTCACTCTGTAGCCTCCTAGCATCCTCCTCATTGTTCACACTGCCTCCCAATTTAGTGTCATCCGCAAATTTGGAGATATTACATTTAATCCCTTTGTCCAAATCATTAATATATAATGTAAACAGCTGGGGTCCCAGCACCGAACCCTGCGGTACCCCGCTGGTCACTGCCTGCCATTCTGAAAAGTACCCATTTACTCCTACTCTTTGTTTCCTGTGTGCCAACCAGTTCTCAATCCACGTCAACACATTACCCCCAATCCCATGTGCTTTAACTTTGCTCACCAATCTCTTGTGTGGGACCTTGTCGAAGGCCTTCTGAAAGTCCAAATACACCACATCTACTGGTTCCCCCCTGTCCACCCTATTGGAAACATCCTCAAAAAATTCCAGAAGATTTGTCAAGCATGATTTCCCTTTCACAAATCCATGCTGACTTGGACCTATCATGTCGCCACTTTCCAAATGGTCTGTTATGACATCTTTAATAATTGCTTCCATCATTTTACCCACGACCGATGTCAGGCTGACCGGTCTATAATTCCCTGCTTTCTCCCTCCCTCCTTTTTTAAAAAGAGGGGTTACATTGGCCACCCTCCACTCCATCGGAACTGATCCAGAGTCTAAGGAATGTTGGAAAATGATCGTCAATGCATCCACTATTTCCAAGGCCACCTCCTTAAGTACTCTGGGATGCAGACCATCAGGCCCCGGGGATTTTTCAGCCTTCAGTCCCATCAATTTCCCCAATACCTTTTCCCGACTAATAAGGATTTCCCTCAGCTCCTCCCTCTTACCAGATCCTCTGGCCCCTTTTATTTCCGGCAGGTTGTGTGTGTCCTCCACAGTAAACACCGAACCAAAGTACTTGTTCAATTGATCTGCCATTTCCTTGTTCCCCATTACGACTTCCCCTGTTTCCGACTGCAGGGGACCTACGTTTGTTTTCACTAACCTCTTTCTTTTTACATATTTATAGAAGCTTTTGCAGTCCATTTTAATGTTCTCTGCAAGCTTCCTTTCATATTTTATTTTCCCTGCCCTAATCAAACCCTTCGTCCTCCTCTGCTGAGTTTTGAAGTTCTCCCAGTCCCCGGGTTTGCTGCTACTTCTGGCCAATTTGTATGCAACTTCCTTGGTTTTAATACTATCCCTGATTTCCCTTGTTAGCCATGGTTGAGCCACCTTCCCTTTTTTATTTTTACGCCAGACCGGGATGTACAATTGTTGTAGTTCATCCATGCGATCTCTAAATGTCTGCCATTGCCCTTCCACTGATAGCCCCTTAAATATCGCTTGCCAATTTAACCTCGCCAATTCACGCCTCATACCCTCAAAGTTGCCCTTATTTAAGTTCTGGACCATGGTCTCTGACTTAACTGTTTCCTTCTCCATCCTAATGTAGAACTCCACCATACTATGGTCACTCTTCCCCAGGGGGCCTCGTACCACAAGATTGCTGATTAGTCCTTCCTCATTACACAACACCCAGTCCAGGATGGCCTCCCCTCGAGTTGGTTCCTCAACATATTGGTTTAGGAAACCATCCCTTAAACACTCCAGGAAATCCTCCTCCACCGTATTGCTTCCAGTTTGAGTAGCCCAATCTATATGCATATTAAAGTCACCCATGATAACTGCCGTGCCTTTTTTGCACGCACCTCTGATTTCCTGTTTCATACCCTCCCCCACCTCACTACTGCTGTTTGGAGGTCTGTACACAACTCCCACTAACGTTTTCTGCCCTTTGGTGTTCTGCAGCTCAACCCATATTGATTCCACATCCTCCAAGCTGATGTCCTTCCTAGCTATTGCATTAATCTCCTCTTTAACCAGCAATGCTACCCCACCCCCTTTTCCTTTTATTCTATCCTTTCTGAATGTTGAATACCCCTGGATGTTCAGTTCCCAGCCTTGATTGTTCTGGAGCCACGTCTCTGTAATCCCAATCACATCGTATCCGTTAACATCTATTTGCACAGTCAATTCATCCACCTTATTACGGATACTCCTTGCATTAAGACACAGAGCCTTTAGGCTTGTTTTATTAACATCCTTTGTCCTTTTAGACTTATGATTTAGTATGGCCCTTTGTGTTTCTTGCCTTTGTTTACTCGGCCTTCCCCTATTGTTTCTCACCCTTCTAACATTTGTTTCTGACTGCATATTACTTCCCCCTGTTTCGCTACATTAGGGGCTGGGTGTATTATGTGGAACCTTTCCTCAGGAGGTTAAAACGGTTATGAGATGGTCATTCATACATGGTCTGTGGAAGGACTGAGCTTGAATGCCCATTTCTTTTGCAGGTGAATTCTTATAGTGATTGGAAATCTACTGCTATTTATATGAAGAATAGTTGGTAACCGTCAATAGAGTGCTGTCATAAAGTCACCATTTGTCACCAATTATTATTCATCTACCTACGTAACAGTCACTTCAAAGTAATTCGTATTTGAAGAACTTTGGGATCTTTTTTCATGATAAATACAAATTCTATTATGTCAATGAAATTGGCCTAACTTTTAACCCGCACCACCCATCCCCCCCACCCCCGACGGGCGGGAAAGGGTCAGGCGAGGGGTTAACATCTTGAAAATCAAAATCCTGCCTCCACCCTGCCGCGCTCCCGGCCGCCGTAGTATTAATGGCAGTGATTCAGGCCATCGACAAGGTTCCCACTAAAAGCAGGTGTGGGGCCTACTTAACATACAAAAGTCCCGTCCCAATGACGTCATTGGTGCCGCAACATAATATTAACGTCAAGCAGCCTGCTGTCTGGAAGCAGAACCACAGTGGGAGAAGCCGACTGGCCAGAAGAGGCCAGGGTAAGCTTTGAAAATGTCTTTTTCTTTGAACTCCTTGTGGGCCAGAAGGAGCAGCAGTGTTACCACCCAGGCCCCTCAAGTAGTTCTTGGGACTCCTCAGCCCTGGCTTCTCTCTAATCGTGAGAGAATCCACCTCCACCCCCCCCCACCCCCAAACTTGAACCGCAAAGGATTCCCCAGTCTTCCCCGATCCTACCACGATGGAATCCGCAGCCCTCCCTGGTCCGATCGCAATTGCCCTGGAACCCCAGGCCCCGGCTGTGGCCTCCTGCAGCCAATTCCACCTCCTGTCCACTAGCCAGGTAGTTAATCTGGTTGGGTGTCGGGCGGAACTCCAGGAACTTTTATTTAAATAAGGCCCTGCCATTAAGATCGGCAGAGCCTCCACGTCCCCTCTAACGGGCTCGCACACACCGTTCCCTCCAATTGTAAGGGATTGAATTGAATTCATGGCCATTTCTTTTGGAGGTGAAATCTTATATTGAATTTGTGATCTTGTTAGTAACCAGCATTGATGGCAGCTGGTTCATCTGATGTTTAGACTGCCTGAATTCAAGTAATGCCGTGTAGCACAGGAGCGCACAGGATAACAGTTTATTTCTTTTTTAAAAAATGAATTGCATGAAAAAATTCAACCCAAGGTAAGAAATATTTGTTGAACTAAAAAGTCATGTCGGCAAATGCAGCAGCTAGTTTGCACACAGCAAGAGCCCACGCACAGCGAATTAGATAAAAAGACCGGCTAATCTGTGTTTTTAATCTTAACGAGCATTAAACCCTGGATATATGAGAAATGTACTCATATACAGCCTCCAGGTAACACCATTAAGCAGCTGTCGTCCAATGTCTCGGAGCTTCCTCGTCAACAATATGGTGCACATCTCCCCTTCAGCACGATGAAGAGACCCAGACAAGACAGATTGCATTGTGTCAACTACCTTGCTATTTTACATGTGCAAGTGCAATGCCATGAACCAGGATTGTTTATCACCAACTGCTTAATCCAAGTACCTGTGTGAGGGAGTTTGGCAAGCGAGCACCTTACTGTGTGTGTGGCTGACTTCCCCTCCTGGGCACTCCGAGATGGGACGGTGTGGGCCAGAGACCTCCCTTCTTGCAGCTCTTTTTCCTCTTTCTGACATTTAACGTGATTAATTCAGCGATGTGGGTAATACCATTATTACCATGCTAAACAACAGGCTCTTGTAAGTCGACATTTGTGAAATTAGCCTCTGGTCACTCTTCTGGCCAAATGACCTCAAATGAGATTCTTAAACTAGATTTTATAGATTAGCAAACATGTTCCTCCATTCCAGATGTGTCACAGGCAGGATGTAGAATAGAAAACATTTGCATATTTTCAGATTCTGTTGATGTCTCTCGGGGCTTTTATTTAATTGGGGGAAAATTTACATTTCACTAATCATACAATTCTAGCCAAGATTTTTCCATGTTCATGATCATGCAGAAGCCAGGTTTTAATGGACAAGATAAGAACCTGCAAATTATAGTAGTTTGCAGGTGTTCTAAGATGCCTATTTTAAATAAAGCAATAAGGGTGATGTTGGGTTGCCCCAGTGTCACTAACAGAAAGCACAAGTACCACCTCAAAATGACAGAGCACCACTAAAATAATTAAACATCAAATCTAATTAAACGAAAATAAGCTCCCAATTTAAATCAGGTTATTTTCAGTGTTGATCAGACACTCAGCCTAGAAATTTGGGAGCGTACATTTTTACCCTACGTACAAATGGTTTGGGTTCGAGGAGCCGCAGGCGGGAGGGATGGCAGGTCTCGGGGGAGGGGACCACGGGCGTTGAGGGTGTTCGGTGGCAGGTGGGTGGTTGGGTCAGCTGACAGCAGCACACAGGATCAGGGCCTGGGTTGGGGATGTCGGGGCTGAGGTGGGAGGAAAATCGGGGATTGCAGCTAGGGAGCCTGGAGGCCGGCGGGAGGGAGATCGGGGGTCATGGCTGGAGAGCCTGGAGGTTGAGACCCGCAGGGAGGGAGATTGGAGGGAGGGAATATCTGGGCTGTGAGATCGGGGGCCCTGGGGGGAGTTCGGAGATCTCAGGGCTGGGAGTGCTGGTGATTGGGAGGCTGGTTTAATGTAGGGTCAGCACACCTGCTGCTCCCGGCTCCACATTCAGGTAAGTAACTTTCAATTGTTGGCAAGTGTTCTGTAGGGTTCACAGAATCACAGAATCCCCACAGTGCAGATAGAGGCCATTTCGGCCCATCGAGCCTGCACCGACACATATCCCACCCTATCCCCATGTATTTAATCCCCCTAACACTAAGGGTCAATTTATCGTAGCCAAATCAACCTAACCCGCACATCTTTGGACTGTGGGAGGAAACCGGAGCACCCGGAGGAAACCCACGCAGACACGGGGAGAATGTGCAAACTCCACACAGACAGTCATCCGAGGCCGGATTCGAACCCGGGTCCCTGGCGCTTTGAGGCAACAGTGCTAACCACTGTGCCACCGTGTTGCCCACCGTGGTTTTCCTCAGTGCAGCCAGTGCTGCAGGGCAAACCAATCTTGCTGGTGTTAGGCCCCTTATTTGTATTTGTAAAGGTCCTAATGCTTGCTTCAGGCATGGGTAAAGGACGCCTATTGCTTGTCCTTAACCAAATGGCTGACGGTGTATTTCCTGTTGGTTCCTTCTTCCTGCCCGCCATTTTGGGCAGCACTTAGAAGGCAGTAAAGTGCCTGAAAAACGGGTGCTACACAGGCCAAATGCTAGGCATCTATAACTTGCGGTGCTTACCATTCGTGGAAGGCTTACGAGATCCCTGTGGTACTCCAATTCTGGCCTCTTGTGCATCCCTGATTTTAATCGCACTATGATTGGAGGCCGTTCCTTCAGCTGCCTAGGCCCAAGGTTTTGGAATTGCTTCCCTAAGCCTCTCCGCCTCTCTACCTCTCTCCTTCTTTAAGTTGCTCCTTAAAACCTACCTCTTCGACCAAACATTTGGTCACCTGTCCTAGTATCTCTTTATGTGGCTCAGTGTCAAATTTTGTCTGATAACACTCTTTGTGAAATGCCTTGGGGTGTTTTACTATGATAAAGGCACTATATAAATGCAAGTTGCTCATGTTTATGAACAAGAGTCACCTAGAAAATGTCACAGCTGCTTGGCTAATGCAAGAGCTGGTCCTCCCTCCCAACAGCAAGTGCACAAAATGATCCAGTAGGGAAAACTAAAGGTTAATGTTACTGTGACCTTTACATGTAATGACAGAGTGGCTCGGTGCCAGCACTACTGACAGAGCTGGCCGAGTCCTGGAGGACATAGCTGCCAGACTGGACTTGCATGTGGTGAGAGAACCAACACGAGGGAAAAACCTACTTGACCTCGTCCTCACCAATCTATCAGTTGCAGATGCATCTGTCCATGACAGTATTGGTAGGAGTGACCATCGCACAGGCCTTGTGGAGACAAAGTCCCTTCTTGACACTGAGGACACCCTCCATCGTGTTGTGTGGCACTACCACTGTACTAAATGGAATAGAGCCAGAATAGATCTAGCAGCTCAAAACTGGGCATCCATGAGGCGTTGTGGGCCATCAGCAGCAGCACAATTGTACTCCACCACAATCTGTAATCTCATGGCCCAGCATATCCCTCCCTCTACCATTACCATCAAGCCAAGAGTCCAACACTGGTTCAATGAGGAGTGTAGAAGAGCATGCCAGGAGCAGTGCCAGGCGTACTTAAAAATGAGGTGCCAACTTGGTGAAGCTACAACACAGGACTACATGCATGCTAAAAAGTGGAAGCAGCATGCTATAGTCACAGCTAAGTGATCCCACAATCAACGTATCTGATCAAAGCTCTGCAGTCCTGCCACATTCAGTCGTGAATGGTGGTGGACAATTAAACAACTAACGGGAGGAGGAGGCTCCAGGATAATCCCCATCCTCAATGATGGTGGAGCCCAGATTATGAGTACAAAAAATAAGGCTGAAGCATTTGCAACCATCTTCAGCCAGAACTGCCAAGTGAATGATCCCTCTCGGCCTCCTCCTGAGGTCCCCACCATCACAGGAGTCAGTCTTCATCCATTTCGATTCACTCCACGTGAGATCAAGAAACGGCTGAGCGCACTGGATACAGCAAAGGCCATCAGCTCTGACAACATCCCGGCTGTCGTGCTGAAGACTTGTGCTCCAGTACTAGCTGCGCCTGTAGCCAAACTATTCCAGTGCAGCTACAACACTGGTATCTACCTGACAAAGTGGAAAACTGCCCAGGTATGTCCTGTCCACAAAAAGCAGAACAAATCCAATCCGGCCAATTACTGCTCCATCCGCCTACTCTCAATCATCAGCAAAGTGATGGAAGGTGTCGTCGACAGTGCTATCAAGCAGCACTTATTCAACAATAACCTGCTCACCGAAGCTCAGTTTAGGTTTCGCCAGGAACACTCGGCTCCAAATCTCATTACAGCCTTGTTTCAAACATGGACAAAAGAGCTGAAATCCAGAGGTGAGGTGAGAGTGACTGCCTTAATATCAAGGCAGCATTTGACCAAGTGTGACATCAAGGAGCCCTAGTAAAATTGAGTCAATGTGAATCAGGGGGAAAACTCTTCATTGGCTGGGGTCATACCTAGCACAAAGGAAGATGGTTGTGGTTGTTGAAGGTCAATCATCTCAGCCCCAGGACATCGCTACAGGAGTTCCTCAGGGCAGTATCCTAGGCCCAACCATCTTCAGCTGCTTCATCAATGACCTTCCCTCCAACATAAGGTCAGAAGTGGGGCTGTTCGCTGATGATTGCACAGTGTTCAGTTCCATTCACAACTCCTCAGATAATGAAGCAGTTGGTGCCCTCATGCAGCAAGACCTGGACAACATTCAGGCTTGGGCTGATAAGTGGCAGGGAACATTCGCACCACACAAATGCCAGGCATTGATTATCTCCAACAAGAGAGTGTAACCACCTCCCTTTGACATTCAATGGCAGTACCATCATCAAATCCCCGACCATCAACATCGTGGGGTCACCATTGACCTAAACTGGACCAGCCACATAAATACTGTGGCAGCAAGAGCAGGTCAGAAGCTGGGTATTCTGCGGCGAATGTCTCACATCCTGACTCCCCAAAGCTTTTCCACCATCTACAAGGTACAAATCAGGAGTTTGATGGAATACTCTCCACCACCTTAAACATTCACTCCCTCCATCACTGACACACCGTGGCTGCAGTGTGTACCATCTACAAGATGCACTGCAACAATTCGCCAAGGCTTCTTTGACAGCACCTCCCAAAGCCGCGAGCTCAACCACCTGGAAGGACAAGGGCAGCAGGCGCATGGGAACTTCACCAACTCCGAGTTCCCCTCCAAGTCACACACTAACCTGACTTGGGAATATATTGCCGTTCCTTCATCGTCGCTGGGTCAAAATCCTGGAACTCCCTCCCTAAGGATAACTTCATCACATGGACTGCAGTGGTTCAAGAAGGTTCGCCACCTTCTCAAGGGCAATTAGGGATGGGTAATAAATGCTGGCCTTGCCAGCGATGCCCACATCCCAGGAATGAATAAAATAAGTATGGCAGAGTTGGACTCAAGAATCCCCTTTGAGCTCATTACACTGCTCAAACTTTACCTGCTTATTGAGTCAGTGTTTCTTGATACCTTTGATTAATCTGCTAAACAAATTAATGATGAGTACACCTTTCTTCTTTAGCACATCCTTCTCTGCAACAGGCAGAGTAGTGCAGAGCCAATGTTATGAGGCTTACAATCTATATAAATGGCATGCTTCATTTGTTACTGTTGGCATAAAATGAATGAAAGCAAGAGTCTTTTGGAATTCTACTTGCCACGTTCTGTTAGTTAGTGAGGCTGTCAAACTTGATGAATGCCATTTGCTTATTAATCTGCACAGGTGTGCCAAATATTAATGTGACAATTCCAATTCCATTTGAAGAAAATGTCCATATACAGGACTTCCACGTAGCTGCATTTAAAAGATGTTGCAAATAAAAGAAAAAAGTAAAAATAAAATGCATTTTATACGTCTATGAATCTTCTGTGACGAGAAGCTCTGTGTGTTATTTACTGGCAATTCTGTATAAATTGCACAGGCTATATTATTTTCTGATGTCGAGTGTACTCCCATAGAACACTACATGGGGGGGAATTTTGACTTTGGGCGATAGTTTAAAACGGGGGAATTCAATTCAGCCGACCGTCTTACATCTCTCCCAATTTTCATATCCGTTGACTTCAATGCCTTTTTTACACTATCACCCAAAGCCAAAATTACCCCCCCCAGGCAGTTTATAGTGTAGGGAATGGAAAAGTAAATTGTCTCATGTATTTTCAATGAAAATGCTTTAGGATCACAGGAATGTTTCCTGTGGAGTTGCAGTAGACTTTTAAGGTTATTTTTAAGTGATTGTATACGTTATAAGAGGTTGGTAGTTGTGTTTGATAGGAGCCTAAAGGGAGGTATATGATGCACCTGGGGTATTTACATAATTGCTTTATTCAGCATATGATGTTGAGTGTGCGAATTATTGAAGTTGGAAGATACGGATTCGGTGCAGTTGTTTTTCTTCTGGTTGAGCTTGTGTAGTTGAGCAGTATTGTGAGCCCACTTAGAGATGCTGGGATAAACTCAAGCACCTTCCATTACTATGACTACGAGTCACAGTACAGAATTGCTAAGTCCTACTTTGATTTGAATCCATTAAGTGTCCTCAGCCAGCTGCTCAGCGCAGACAACTCTGACAAGATAAACTAAGGACTCCAAACTTTTTAATAGTGTCCCCTTATTGACCTTACTGGATCATGTCCTAATTTGCTGTTACATAATGGTATAAAATGTGTATTTAAAACTTATCACCAGCATCTACGTTACAGTCTAGACAACAACAACAACTTGCATTTATATAGCGCAAAGTCTAGACAACAACAACTTGCATTTATATAGCGCAAAGTCTAGACCACAACAACTTGCATTTATATAGCGCCTCAACATAGTAAAATGTCCCAAGGCACTTCACAGGAGCGTTATCAAACAAGATTTGACACCGAGCCACATAAGGAGATATTTGGACAGCTTGGTCAAAGAGGTAGGTTTTAAGGAGCGTCTTAAAGGAGGAGAGAGAAGTAGAGAGGCGGAGAGGTTTAGGGAGGGAATTCCAGAGCTTAGGGCCTTGGCAGCAGAAGGTGGAGCGATGAAACATATAGATTGGATCGCAAACCAATTGATTATGGTGAGAATTATAGCTTTAAGTGTTGATTCAGTACCAGGGAAAGAGAGAATTGTTTTTCTGTCATTTGAAGAAGCAAACTCAAAAACAATGGTTAATTCAAGAAGTGTAAGTGGGCTAACAGAGCAAGCACCAGATCTGAGTCCAGGCTTCTGCTGCTGGGATTGCACCATGTGGATCTCTGCACATGCTGGCATGAGTCAGGTTTTGATTAGCCAGATAATGCATATTCAAATGGACATGCTATGCAACTGGTGGCATTCACAATGAACGAGACTACATAGGGGGAGGGCTGGGAAAATACTTGAGTTTGCAGTCCTTCAAAAGTTGCAGTTGCAATTTAAAGGTACATGGCCATTTACGGGAAGTGGCCACATCTGGGATAAAAAAAATGGTGAGCTATTTGGATGGCTCAAAAATGATTTGAAAAAATTGCCAGCCCATATCAAGGCTGTATTTGCTAGGGGTGGGGGGAAAAGTAACAGGCAAGGCCAAAAGAAAGGAAAAGCCAATGTGGAGGAACAAAACACGATCGATGCCCAAGTGGTAGCATGGCATGGTCTGATGACGTCATCGATGACACATTTCCAGCGGGGATATTTAAAGCAGCCTTGGCCACGTTGCATTTAAAGGTTCATCTAGGAGTGTGCAGGCAGTTCATATCACCATCTGGTTAGTGCTGAGCCTTGCAGAGATGGCTTCACAGAGACAGAGGGAAGCACCCAGGTTTTCAGATGTCTCCCTACATATTCTTGTGGAGGAAGTCAGAGCATGCAGCGAGGTCCTCTTCCCTTCTGATGGGTACAAGAGACCTCCCCAGGAAACTAAGAGAGCCTGGCTCCAAATTGCAGAACAGGTCAACAGCAGGGATGTGGTGAGGCGGACCTGGGTGCAGTGCTGGAAGTGCTTCAGTGATCTCATGAGATCAGGAGAGGTGAGTGCAAAGCCACACTCACCTTCATCCTGCTGTGCCTCTAATCACATCCCCATCACTCTGCCTTCAAAAGCCTACTCCTGCATATCCTTACTCACACCAACATACCTTGTACGTCCACCCATCCCTCTCTCTCTATCTACATTATCACATCTCCCTCTGACTAGCCACCCCTCATCCTAATGCAATCATACCAACTGACAACACACAAGGAGGGCACTTGGCCTTGGCACCACACTTCCTCATAGTCACCCTCTAAAGATGTAACCCACACACTCCTTAAACTCATGCCATCACTCTCACTCAAACTTCTCTTCTTTCCCTCCTTGCAGGAGAAATGAGCGCACAACAACAGGGAAAGGGAGTGAACCGGAGGTGGTCCTCCATCCTTCGGCACTTTGACAGCCACAGAGGAGGTCGCCCTGGAGGTGTCAGGAGTTGCGGAGCAGTTGGCGGTGGGAGACAGAGAGAAAGGGACCTCTCAGCAACCTGGTGACAGAATTACATCTCATACAGCCACATGGCATACAGCAGTCACTTATATGGGGACTGATGTCAGCACCCAGTGAATGTGCATAATGGTATCGTAAGCCATTCTTAATATAACATGTGTAACTCATCTCTTTACTCTCCCACAAGCCCATCAAGAGCCCCCCGCCACTGTCCAGCCAGAAGAGGAAGACAACTCCTCAGAGGAGCCTCCAGCCCCTGAGGGTGCCATCATCAGACCTATGCGCACCCAGCACCAGTGCAGATATGCACACTTCGGTGGGTCCTACATGATATAGAGTAGTCTTGTCACCTGGTGTCTCACAACTCACAATTGAGCAAGAGCAGATGGTGGAGACAGGGACCGCAGTGGAGACTCCTCGTCGGAGGGCGCAGGACGCTCCCAGCTCTGCTTAGCTGCATGCAGAAGCTCAGCCTCGGGGGCCATCAGAAAGAGGGCGATCCTGGAGGTGCAGGAAGAAGTGCAGGAGGCTCTGACAGGTTTTGTGGCCTCGATGTCTGCAAAAGTTCAGAGAATGGAGGAGTCCATCTGCAACATGAGCACCACCGTGTCACAGGCGATGGGGACGGTATGCTCTTCCATGGAAAGGATGGCTACCTGCATGGAGCTGCTAATGCACCACTCACATGAGCACATGGTCTCTATGGTGAATAGATGGCAGAGGCTCATAGTCCTCCTCTCTAGAAGGGATCTCAACGTAGATGTTGGTCCTCATGGCCCCACTGCTGCGCAGCAGGGTGCTCTCCAGCTCCTTGCTAGCAGGGAAGTGTGGGTGGCCCATGAGAGGGATGATGGTGAGAGGGGACATGGAAGTGGTGGCTCCTCTCAAAACACTCACACTTCTCACACACTCACTGGGAGCAGCGGCGAGAGTGGATCTGGTCGGAGATGGATCGGAGACCAGGAAATAAAGAGCGGAGGAGAGGAGGCCCAAACTCACTGTAAGGTTGCCAAAATTTGCAGATCCCCAAAACCTAAGGAAAAAGGACTTTGGAACTACCTCAGAGTGATAAAAATGCATTTGGGCCTAACCTAAGGAATTTAAGACCAAAACCCAAGTTTTGGCATTTTAAAACTATGTCTGGGCCTGTAAAGGGACAAGGAGGTGGGGTTCGACTTCTGTAAAGCAGTTTTGGTTATTGCAGTTAATTGCACTGTCTGGGGAACCGGGATGACCCTACTCAAGCCCCCAGCAGACATTAACATTTGAACAATAGACCCTGGGAGAAGACAGTCCCACCCAAAATAACAGGCCCCATCAAACCGATTACAGGGCCCATCAGAAACATGCATAATACAAATCACTCAGGACCATTCTATAGAAAAGACCGAGACCACCCTAGAAACACAAAACACAAAACCAATCACCAGTGATCAGGCAAGGAGATCGACAGGATGCAAACCATCCCAAAACCCATTTGACACTTACGGAGCAGTTACTGGTAACAGGCCTGCCAAAAATCAAACAAATAACTGAGTAGATTTGGCGGGTAGATAAGGCCATGTTCAATGGGTGAGATTGAAGGTCTGTTAAAAAACCAGTTAACGCGCTAGTAAGTCGTTACCGATTTACGAGCCCGCCAAAAACCAGACAATGAACTGAGTAGATTTGGCGGGTAGATAAGGCCACTTCAATTTAGTATAATTGAAGGCCCGTTAAGCAGTTCAAGGTCAGTCAGTCGCAACCGGTGGTTATCAGAAGAAGAAGAAGCCAGGAAGAAGACAAACCGAGCTGGAAGCGAGTCGGCATCGCTCACCACTCAGACACACCTGAGTCCAGCTCGTGAAGATACCACCTCGACGGACCTCCAACAACGGTCCCAACACAGTCACCCGGAGCAACAAGCCAAGAAGACATCGACGGCTCCACAAGGTCGACCGACACACTAGACAAGGCCTAAAGCCATCGCAGAAACCAAAGGCCTCACGAAACCAACAATCGCACATTACCCCCAACTGACCGGGTAATAGCAGGCCACCGCGACCAACAAAGACCCACTCAAGGAAAGAAAACCCGAAGAACCGCAAAGTTTCCACACTACAAACTACTCCTGACTTACCCCATGGTAAGATTTCTACCAAAAGACTCTAAACCCTACTCCTAACCAAAGGAAATTGGGTACTCACCTGATAGATCCAAAACGCGCCCTACCGCATCAGCGGACTCGCGAAGACTGACCAGAGATGCAGGTGAAGTCCTCTACCACATACGGGGTATGGCAGACACTAACCTCCATAAAGAGCGAACCCCAAAACCGCGATTTAGCCCAACTGTCAAAGGATTGGTGAGCATTATCCCTGGTCCTTCAAAACCTAACTTAGCTAGTAAAGTGGGGTTGGGAGGGGTGACGTATTGTTCTACTGTCATTTCCCTCGCTTGTACCGAAGTGTTCCCCACCTTTAGAGTGTTAAGAGTGTTGTCATTTGTGTTTTACCTTTTGAATAAAGATTGAAGTTCTTTTCATCAAACTCAGTTGTCTGCTGCACCTTTTGTCACAACCCCCAAATAAGTCCAAGGTCCAGAACCAAGGGAGTGGGAGCGATTCGAACCGCTCAGAAGTCAGAGGTAAAGCTGACACAAACCACCACCCCCTACATCACCGAGAGCAGCGGCAGGAGCAGACCTGGTCGGAGACGGAGCGGAGACCGGGAAATAAAAAATGGAGGAGAGGAGGCCCATACTCACTGAGAGCAGCGGCGAGAGAGCGGATCTGGTCGGAGATGGCGCGGAGGAGAGAGAGCAAAAAAAAGCAAGGAGTGACATCACAGGACAGCAGGTAGGTGATTGGTTGGTGAGTATAGCAGCGTTTTTTTCCCCTAGCTAGGTAGTGATATAAATTAAGAGCTGGGGAACAATAACTATTACATTATTAATTTAATAACTTAACTAGATATACTAATTAATTAATATAACTATAAATAGAATGAATAAAAACATTAACTAATTAAATTAATTCAAGTAATCAATAAGCAAATGATGAATTCTACAGATGGCAGGGACTGTAGTATGTGAGAGTTTGTGGACAGCGAGACTGTCCCGGATTCCCACATCTGCAGGAAATGTCTCTGCCTTCAGTCACTGCGGCTCAGAGTCATTGAGCTGGAGTACGAGTTAGATATATTCCGAAACATAAGGGAGTGGGAGGAATTTCTGGATAGTTTTATCCAGAATACCATCATACCCCAGAGGAAAGCACAGATTCAGTAAAGGGAGGGTAGTGGGGACTTGGGAGAGGTTGAGAAAGAGGTCCCGCAGACACTAGTCCTGTCCAACAGGTACGATGTACTCACTACCTGTGAGGACAAGGAGAAAGACTGCGGGGAGGACAGCCACAATGCAGACCAAGGCACCATGGCTCAGAAGGCTGTGCAAGTGATGATGGGGGGGGGTTGGGGGGGGGATGAGCAGATTAGAAATGTGGTAGTGATAGGGGATTCTATAATTAGGGGGATAGATCGCGTCCTCTGCAGCCATGAACGAGAATCCCAAAGGGTGTGTTGCCAGGGTAAGGGCTATCGCAAGGCAGCTGGAGAGGAATTTGTAAAGGGAGGGGGTAAATCCAATTGTCATGGTCCATGTCAGAACAAATGACATAGGTAGGAACAGGGAGGAGCTCCTGCTGAAGGAGCATCAGGAGCTAGGAGTTAAATTAAAAAGCAGGACCTCGAAGGTAATAATCTCTGGATTATTGCCCGAGCCACATGCAAATTGGCATAGAAGCAGTCAGATCAGGAGAATTAACACCTGGCTAAAGGCCTGGTGTAGGACAGAGGGGTTCCTTTTCATGGGACACTGGCACCAGTACTGGGTCAGGAAAGAGCTGTACCGATGGGAAAGGCTCCACCTGAACCAGGATGGGACCTGTGTCCTAGCAGAAAGGATAAATAGGGAAGTGACAAAGGCTTTAAACTAGTAAGATGGGGGAGGGATCTACAAGAAATGAAACAAACCTAAATATAAACAAAACAGGAAAGGCGAGTATAGGAAAGAGTAAAGTAAGAGAGGACATTGATGGCCAGGGAATAAATAGAATAATAGAACAGGAGAGTAAAAAGATGGTTAAAAATAAAGTGAAAGGAACTGCTATTAAAAATGATTTAAACTGACTGTACAGCAATGCACATAGTGTTCGTAATAAAACAGGAAAGCTGGAGGCAATCATGTGTTGCGAGGAACCAGAATTAGTAGGGATTACTGAGACATGGGGCTGGATTTTTATTGACCCATGGAGGCAGGTTTGGAGGCGTGTGGGGGGTTAAAGTTGCAGATTCGGGGGTCCCGAACCCATCCCGCCCCCAACCCGCTTCCATGCCAGTTTCACTGGAGGCGGGTACCCGACCTGTGCTGGGACCCGCCTCCCCGAGGCGGGAAGGGGATTAGTGACAATTAACTGCCTGTTAACAGGTAGTTAACAGGCAGTTTTTTGCCTAATCCCTATTTTAAAAGCTGAAATGTGGGCTTCCCGACAGATCCCAACCACGCCAAGTTAGCGAGGTGGACCGTGGGTTTGCAGGGGTTGGAGGGGTCGATATGTCCGGTGGGCAGGTGAGTGTTGAGTGCATGTGTGCAGAGGTAAGTGTGTAAGGTAAGTGTAAAGTGTGGGAAAAAGTTTTACTTACCTTAACTTCCTCCTGCAGGTGTCAGCCCTTCAGGTCTCGGGAGTCAGAAATCTCACCGGCACAGAAAGCACAATGGCTGTGGAGCTGTCAAAAACTGCAGCCTCTGCTTTCTGTGCTGGAATGATTTCTAACTCAGCCTGAGAGGAAGGACTCAAGTTAGAAGACAGATTGTCAGTGTTTGACAGCTTCACAGAGCTGTCAAACACTGATATTTCATCTGTCAAAAGCTCTTGACAGATGAAATGTCAATCTGTGATGTCACCTGTTGCCGGGTGGCCCTTAATTGGCCTGCTGAGGTCGCTGAGCGGGCTCAACAAGGTCAATCAAGTGAAAATGCAGTGGGTTGGCCACAAGTCGATGGAGGCGGGACTACAACCCAAAAGGTGGGAGTCCCGCCTCCATCACGTCCCCAGTATCAAAATCCAGCCCATGGCTACAGAAAAATCAGGATGGGGAATTAAACATTGCAGGGTATAACATATTTAGAAAAGATAGAGAAAGAAAAAGGGGAGGTGGAGTAGCTGTACTTATTAGGGATAACATAGTGGCAGTAGAAAAAAGTGACGCAGCTATCAGCAAGACAGAAACAGAATCCATGTGGATAAAGATAAATGACAATAAAGGATCAATCACACTAATAGGTGTAGTCTACAGATCACCTAATAGTGGAAGGGAGGTGGAGGAAGAAACATGCAAACAAATTAGGGAAATGAGTAAAAAACATAGAATAATAATCATGGGGTATTTCAACCACCCCAATATTAATTGGACGGAAGAGGTATATAAAGGGGATAAGGGAATAAGGTTTCTACAATGTTTACAGGACTCCTTTCTAACCCAATATGTAAAAAGCCCAACAAGGAAGGATTTGCTATTGGATCTAGTAATGGGGAATGAACCAGAACAGATAAGAGATGTAAAAGTAGGGGGAACAACTAGGCAATAGTGACCACAATATAATACGCTTTAAGATAATAATTGAGAAGGACATAAGTATGACAAAGACTAGGGTAATAGATTGGAGTAAAGCTGATTTTGTGGGGCTGAGAACTTGGGAAAATAAAATGGACAACAATATTGGCAAATAGTGAAATAGAACAGCAATAGGAAATATTTAAAATGGTGCTCAACAGAGTCCAGGAAAAATATATTCTGCTAAAAAAAATACAAAATACGCACTAATGGGACACCATGGATGAATAAAGCCATAAGGGAAAAATTGAGGGTACGGAAATAGGCATACATTAAGTACATGGACTGCAGGGGAGAGCATGATAAGGGAGAACATGAAGAGATTAGGAGAGAAGTAAAAAAAAATTAAGAAGGCAAAGAGGAACTATGAAATTAAATTATCAAGGAACATAAAACAAAACAGTAAAATACTTTATAGGCACATAAATAAAAAAAGGAAGGTTGAGATGGGAATAGGGCCACTAAGGGATGGATAGGATAATACACAGGCAATGATAGAGAGATGGCAGAAATATTAAATAATTACTTTGCTTCAATATTTACCAGGGAGATAGAACAGGTGGACATGACATTGGATTATGAGATTAGTAATGAAATATATGCATTTAAAATAAAAAGAGGAGATATATTAAATAAACTAATCAAACTCAAAGAGGAAAAAAAAACCCTGGTCCAGACAGATTACATCCACACATTTTAAAAGAATCTAGGGAAGAGGTAGCAGAGGCATTACTACACATATCTAATAATTTATTAAAAAAAGGTGTAGTGCCAAAGGACTGGCGGATAGCTAATGTAATACCTATATTTAAGAAGTGAGACAGAATATGTCCAGGGAACTATAGACCAGTCAGCTTAACATCAGTGGTAGGAAAAATAATGGAATCCCTACTAAAGGAAAAAAATAGAAGAACATCCAAAAGCCAAAAATATAATAATTAATAGTCTGCATGGATTTCAAAAGGAAAAATCTTGCTTGACCAACCTCATTGAATTTTTTGAAGAGGTAACAGAGAGAGTAGACAAGGGTAATGTAGTAAATGTAATTTATCTAGATTTTGAAAAGGCCTTCAATAAGGTACCACATAATAGACTAATGAATAAAGTGAGAGAATGTGGAGTCAGGGGACAAGTAGTAGATTGGAATAGTTAGCTGGCTTCAAGACAGAAATCAGAGAGTAGGGGTAAAGGGTAGCTATTCACAATGGCAGAAGGTGGGTAGTGGTGTTCCACAAGCATCAGTGCTGGGACCACTTTTGTTCACAATTTATATTAATGATTTAGACTTTGGAATCAAAAACACAATTTCTAAATTTGCGGATGACACCAAATTGGGGGGGATAGTCAATACTGAGGAGGACTGCAACAAATTACAGGAGGACATTCATAAACTTGCAGAATGGGCATACCATTGGCAAATGAATTTCAACTCAGATAAATATGAGATATTACATTTTGGTAGGAAGAATAGGGAGGTCACTTATCACTTGGAGGGTGTGAGTCTGGGTGGAGTAGAGGAGCAAAGGGATCTCAGAGTACAAATACACAAATCGCTAAAAGTAGTGACACAGGTTAACAAGGCCATAAAAAAGCAAACCAAGCACTAGGGTTTATTTCTAGAGGGATAGAATTAAAAAGTAGTGAAGTTATGCTAAACTTGTATCAAACCTTGGTTAGACCACACTTGGAGAACTGCATATAGTTCTGGTCACCATGTTATAGAAAGGATATAGAGGCACTGGAGAGGGTACAGAGAAGATTTATAAGCATGATACCAGAAATGCGAGGGTATACCTATCAGGAAAGGATGAACAGGCTGGGTCTCTTTTTGCTTGAAAAAAGAAGGCTGAGGGGTGACCTAATAGAGGTCTTTAAAATTATGAAAGGTTTTGATAGAGTAGATACAGCGAGAGCATTTCCACTTGTGGAGGAGAGCATAACTAGAGGCCATCAATATAAGATAGTCATCAACAAATCAAATAGGGAATTCAGAAGAAACTTCTTTACCCAGAGGGTGGTGAGAATGTGGAACTCGCTACCACAGGGAGTAGTTGAGGCAAATAGTATAGATGCATTTAAGGGGAGGCTTGATAAGCATATGAGGGGGAAGGGAATAGAGGGTTATGCTGACAGATTTAGATGAGGAAAGATGGGAGGAGTCTCAAGTGGATCATAAATGCTGGCATGGACTGGTTGGGCCGAATGGCCTGTTTCTGTGCCATATATCCTATGTAATTCTCTCCCATTGCCTCCCCCTCAGTCAGAGCCCCAGATGCCTCCTTGGATCGCGATGGCCAAGTTTGCCCCTGCACAGTCGTAGGAGCAGCAAACTTTGACGGGGCCATCACAGGCTCCAAAACACAGAGGAGGTCCGCCAAAAGTGTCTATGCAGTCGCAGCAGGGAAATGAGCAGGCTACCTCTACCTCTGCTGAAACCACAAGGGTTGCACCTCGTAGTAGCATGCGTAAACAAAAAATGACACTGAAGTAGATGCACAAGGGTAAGCACATGGATGTTTAAAGAAGTGTTTTTGTTAAGGTTCCAATACTGTTATGTCACATATAAAACCATTTATTTTCACCTCTTTCCGGTCATGCCCATTTTTATATTGTCTTTGGAAGTGGCTTAGAGAGTTGGAAAGAATGGTCAGACATAACGTTACCTCCAGCAATGGGGGTCAGTATGAAAGGAATGGCTTGGTCATTGTAGGGATGCATTATGGTTTGTTGGGGCAGTGGCGGGGGGCGGGGTGCATGGAGGGGAACCTTGCACAGCATGTGGCAGCCATATGGGTGGAATGCAGGAAGTTAAATATATTTGGCCATGAAAAGGCCATCCCTGGCCTCCCAGGCAGCAATGTGCTCCAGTGCTTTTGGCATCTGGACCTCAGGTTCCTGCTGCTCCTCTTCCTCATCTTCCAGCTCTTCCTCCTCCTCCTCGTTTTCCTCTTCCTCCTCGTCCTTGTCCTCCTCCTCCTCTCCTCCTCCTCTTCCTCCTCCTCCTGAGGTGGTCCCGCAGAGCCTTTCTCCTCATGCAGTGCTAATCCTCGCTGCTGCGCTATGTTTTGCAGGGCGCAGCAGCTGACGACGATTCTGGAGACCTTGGCTGGCGTGTACTGAAGGGCTCCTCCAGATCTGTCAAGGCATCTGAAGTGCATTTTCAGCATGCCTATTGTTTGCTCTATGACACATCTGGTGGACTTATGGCTTTCATTATATCTCTCCCCGGCCTCCGTGCTTGGCCTCCTCAAGAGTGTCATGAGTCACATCTTCAGTGGATAGCCCTTGTCTCCAAGCAGCCAGCCGGTAAGTGTGTTTGGTGGTGCAAAGAGCTGAGGGAGGGTGGACTGGCACAGGACGAAAGAGTCTTGGCAGCTGCCAGGGGATTTGGCTTACACATGCTCTTCCTATGGTTGCAGACCAGCTGCACATTGAGGGAGTGGAAACCCTTACGGTTCACAAACACTCCTGGGTGATGATGAGGTGCCTTGATGGCCACATGTGTGCAGTCGATGATGCCCTGCACCCGTGGAAAGCCAGCCAGAGCGGCAAAGCCCAGCGCCGCTCAGTAACACTGGCTTCATCATTGGTAAAGTTTATATAATTGGCTGACTTGTGAAATATGGCATCGCTGACCTGTATGATGCATCTGTGGGCGGCCGACTGCGAGATGCCGCGAATGTCTGCTGCAGATCCCTGGAAGGAGCCTGAGGCGAAGAAGTTGAGGATGGTGGTGACTTTGACAGCCACTGGTAAGGTGTGTCCACCAGGTCCTCTGGGCTGTAGGTCTTGCTCCAGCAAGCTGCAAATGTCTGTAACAACCTGGCGCAATAGCCTGAGCCTCCTTTGGCACTGCTGCTCAGTCATGTTGAGGAAGCTCATCCTCTGACTGTATACCCTGTGTTGGAGGTATCTCCTCCAGCACGGTGCAGCCCTGTGCTGATGCCCTAAGCCCTGTGGAGCATCAGGTCATTGAGGAGAAGGTTGAAGATGTTGTTGCTGCTGGTGCTGCTGGTGTTGGGACTCAACCTGGTCCAATTCTGAGGACCAAGGTGAGATAGTATAAACAGCACCCATGCTGATGTAATAGATTGCAGGTCAAGTAGAGATCAGTGAAGCAATCTGTCAATGTTGTGATAGTTAGTAGCAATGAGGTGAGAGTGGCTTCCGAGGTTGCTGAAAAGACTTTCAAACTGTGGACACCTAAATCTGTGCTCAAAATGCACTCAGCAAGAGCCTTTCCCTTGGGCAAGTAAGCAGGTGTCATGTGGGAGTATTTATTTGGATTTCCATGCTCTGCAGTAATGACCTCGCTCAATGGCCACTGAGCTTCTGCCTCAGCTTGACAGACATGGTTCCCGAGCTGTGTGATTCCCGTGGTCATCCAGCAAAATTCAAAATGTTAAAAACACTGGTAAGGGTCTGACAACACGGTATTAATGAGGTAAATTAGGTCGCCCGCCTCTGCCGTTCAGGTCCGCGCCGCGCTGGCAAACACGCCCGAGTTAAAGGTGTGAGGAGGCAGGATGATGGCGCATTCCTGACTTTTACTCCCGACCCGCCTCCAATCCAGAACGCACGGCAGCAGGAAAATTCCGGCCAATCTGTTTTAGTGATTGAGGTTCGGGATAAATATTGTCCAGGTCACCGGGGAGAACTCCCCTGCTCTTCTTCAAAATCATGTCTTAGGATCGTTTATGTCCACCTGAGAGGGCAGATGGGGCCTTGGTTTAATATTGCATACAAAAGATGGCACCTCCGACAGTGCAGCACTCCTAGATGTTTGTGCTCAAGTCTCTGGAGTCAGACCTGAACCCACAATCTTCTGACTCAGCAGCAAGAGTGCTCCCAGTGAGCCACAGCTGACAAATATTAAAAACTTTAGCCTAGAAATCCAATAAAGCCGGGTGGTGCCATCACAGGGCGAGTTTTGCTTGCCCCAGTTAAAATATCACAGGCAGTACCGTTATTTTGGTGCTGCCTGCTGGTTTGAATGATTGGAGTGCACAGCCGAGCGATAAATGCGCTGCTGCAGGCTGTGCGCTCAGCAGGAGGCCCAATGTAGCATGGCTGTAGCGTCCCTGGAGCGAGGCAATCTTTTCTTAAAGCAAGGCTGTCATTTTAGAAAGCAATCTCAAGCCGTTAAAGGGGAACTGTCTTCTAAAAAAATAAAAATCATTTAAAAAATAGCCCTTCTGGATAAAAAAAACTTAAAAATCATTCCAAAATGGGTGTCTTCAACTCTTAAAGTTGAACTGCCTTCTATATGTAAATAATGGTAAAAGTGCTTCAGCACTAACACAAATGGCTCAACAGGCCAGGGAAAGGGCACCCAGGGTCTTGCACGCAGCACTCCAGCATTGCGCAGGGGGGTCAACACTGCAGTCCAAAATAACAGCAAAAGCAAGGAGTGACATCAAAGGACTGCAGGTAGGTGATTGGTGGTGAGTATTAGCGATTTATTCTCTCTAACATAACTAGGTAAACTAATTAATATAACTATAAATAATCGTGTGAATAAAGACTTTAAGACAGTGAGAGAAGCGACCGGAGATAAAGGGCTGGATTTTGTCTTGGGGTCGGGTTGGGGTCGTGTCATCCACATTTCGTGTTATCCACCCGCCTGCAATTGGATGTGGGAGATTGATGGAATTTTCACTTAATTGGGCAATTGAGTTCCAGCATGTGGGAACCCATGAACCAATTAGTGGTTTCAGTCTGAAAGTCGCCTCTGATGATGTTGTCACTGCTGCTGCATTGCAGGTCAGGTCAGAGACTGCCTGGCTTTTGCTGTGAGTGGACTTGCCTGGCTTTTGCTGTGAGTGGACCTGGATGCAAAATGAGCAGCAGGAGAGAGAGAGAGAGAGAGAGAGAGAGAGACAGAGAGAGAGAGAGAGAGAGAATTTTTTTTGCAACCAAGTCCTCCCAGGCAGTCTCTGAAGACATTCAATGCAGCAGCATCAGAGGCGACTTTCAGACCTAATACTACTACTACCTTCATCACATTTCTGTTGTAATAGTGGACCTGCAGCTGATAGTTAGCTATCCACTTGTGCTCCCGCCAGGTTTCACTGGCGTGTTTCACATCAGGTGTACTTCACGTCGGAAAAGGGTTAAACTAGCTAACACATTTCAAAATGGCATTACAGAGCCAATTTAGGGCTTGTTAAGGGCTTTAATGGCCTCTCCCGCCTCTTGGAGGCGGGACGGAGTCGGGAACCCCGCGACCCATTTTGTCAAAATTGCGTGGAGGCAGAATGGGGTCGGGACCCCCGAATCTGCTACTTTAACCCCCCACATGCCTCCAAACCCGACTCCACGGGACATTCAAAATCCAGCCCAAAGGCTCTTAGGGGGAGAAATTCAGTTGGTTAACGCCTTCCATTAGTGCCTGGTGGGGGCGCTAATGGGGCGCTAATGAAGTAGCACTGGGGCAAGGCAAATCCAGTGTCGCATGCCAAATCCAGTTAGCGCCTGGGGCTTTAGCGCTAGGCAGATTGTGACGTCAGTGAGTGTGCAACGCTCACTGAGCACCCGATTTGCCAAATTGATTATCGCCCCCTGCCTCAGTGCCTCGCCCCGACAACGACACGAAGAGGAGACGTGAAGCAGGTGGATGGCAGCTCCAGGGGCGATATTTAAAGGGATGAGTTGCAGCTGTCAGATTAGTACTGTTTCACTGCTTCCTTGTCAGTTTGCGATTGTGCAAGAGTTTAATTCAGTCATTTAAAGGTTTTTTTAGTTTCAGGAGTGTTGTGGCTACTAACAATTTCTTACATTTATTCTGACAAAATGTCAAAGTGCTACACACATTTACATTAATGGGGGCTTTACTGGCAGTTGACCTCTACTACGGAGGGAGCGGAGGCAGCGAGAAAGATTACAAGATGTGGCCAGAGGGAGGAGGAGGGCCATCAGGGCTCTCAACAGGAGGCCTTACCCTCTGAGGGTATTCCCCTCCGCAACCCCAACACTCCTGCACAGCACTCATATAATGAGAGCCATGCCACCACCAGGAACATCATCGAGCAGACCATCGTGGTGCTCAAGCAATGGTTCCGCTGCCTTGACCACTCGGGAGGAGCACTCCAGTACTCGACTGAGCAGGTGTCCCACAGCTTGCTCCACAACTTGGCCATCATGAGGGCCCAGCCCTTGCCATCAGGAATTGCGGGACCAACTCAGGAGGCGGAAGAGGGAGAAGAGGAGGAGGACGAGGAGGAGGAGGAATATGAGGAGGAGGAGGAACAGGAGCGAGGGAGAAGGCAGCCACTGAATCGGCCTTCTGGAAGGGTGGTCTGTGACCGCCTCATCAGACTGCGGTTCGAATGAATTAAACCCCAGATCCCCGTTACTCACCACATCCCCATCATTCCATCCCTGTCGCAGGCCATATCACAGCGCAAAGCTGAAATGAGACACACCACAACATCATCCAAAGCCAATAAATTTATGAATAATCAGTGAACACATATTTACAACAACGTTATTAACTATTCACCCTTGTGCAATCCCTTCGTGCCCCTCGTTACAGTGCCTTTGCCTACTCTAGTGCTCCTACGAAGTGTTGGCCCAGTGGCTGCAGCACGGCTGGTGGAAGGCTGCCGAGTGTCCGTGCGGAGACATCAGATGGCCTTGTAAGATGCCCTCGACAGCTCTGGGCCTGGAAGCCCCAGCTGTAGACTGCACCACCTCAGCATGGGCGGCAGCAGTCTTGGCTGGCTGGATGACAGGCAGCGACAAGGGCAATGGCGGCGTGCCAGTGGTGGGAGCAGGAATGGTGTCATCCTGAGAGAGGACAGCAGCTTCCTGCTCCACTGCCACTCCCCTGGGGCAGCACCTCAGCAGCACTACTAGTCTGCTGGAGCACAGATTGCTGGCCTGCTGTACCACCGTGAAAGCCCCAGTGGATGGTGGTTGACCCAGCCACGATGGCAGCATTCAGAGCTTGCGTGGCATCAAGCTGAGACTGCATGAGAGCAGTCTGAGATTGAATGGCACCAAGCATAGACTGCATTACAGCACTAAGACGTTGCATGGCCTCCGCCTGCGCTGCAATGGAAGCTGCGACATCGCCCATCACACGTGGCATGAGGTCTGGGTTGCCATGATCTCTCTGGGAGTCCACCATCCTTTGCAGATTGGAAATGATGGGCTCCATGGTGTGCGCAGAGCTCTGTGCAATGTTGGAGGCGGACTCCTCCACGCTCCTTACCATTGCCAAGAGGCTCTCGGGCACCCTTGCCATTGCACCCATCATCTCTGTGTGCATGGCCATCACCCTTCTTCTAAAGGCCTCCCCATCAAGGTCCTCACCTGAGTCCTGTGCAGCAGAACTCGTGCGCAAACTCGCCTTTCAGGGAGCTGGCCCCCCGAGCTACCCTTTCCCCCTGGCCTTGCTGCAGCCCGCTCGTCCCTGGGGCATCACCCTGTGCAGAACCCGCTACTATACTAGCCTCTAAAGGACGCGGAGTGCCAGTATCTGAGCTGGTGCCTGTGGGTGAGACATGCAGTGACGCGGTGTGTTCGTCCTCCTCCTCTTCTCCTGCCTCGCTCTCTATGGTACCCTCAGGGACAGGCTGCTCAGGTGCTTGCTCATTATCTGAAAGCATAAAGGCACAAGAGTCGGGTTAAGGTGAGGGGAGGGGGGCAGGAAGGGAGAAAAGCATGCATACAGCATGATTAGCTGGAAAGTGGGAAAGGCTTGTGGGGTGAGGGGGAAGTGGGATGTGAGAAGAAGGAGTAGGGATGAACATATTGTTGTTGTCCCCAAGGGGGTCAACGTCACCGGTGGCCACAGCGCCCACCACCTGGTGCCCAATGATCTCCAGCACTCTTTCCTCCAGCTCCGACAGTGGTTGGGTGTCAGGTTGTCCCCGGCCTGCGCGCTCCTGCTCCCTCCTGTTGTGAGTGATCTTGGCCTGCAAGAGAAAGGAAGGGGTGTGAGTGAGTGAATAGCTGTCATTGTGTGCAAGGTGTGTGATGTGGGTGTGAGTGTTGATAGGTAGAGATTGTTGGTAGATGAGTGCTGGGGTGTGGTGCTTTGGGCAGTGTGTGCAGACTGAGGTTCAGATGGTGGTATGTAGCATTTGTTGAAGCATTGACTCACCCTGCCCTCCCAAGTGAGGTCATTAAATTTTTTCCTGCACTGTGTGTGGGTCCTGAGGACCACAGTGCTACCCGAGACCTGCTGGGCAACCTCCCTCCACATGGCGCGGAAGACTTGCGGCGAGGACCTCCTGCCACTTGCCGGGTAGAGCACTGCCCTCCGTCTCTCCAGAGCTAGGACCAAGGCCTTCAATGCTGGTCGCAGAATCTGCGAGCTCTCTTCCTGGGTCATTGATCTGCCATAATGACACCTCCTTCAGTGGTCCAGTTCCTTCTCCTTGGCCTTCTGCTGCTGGCTGAGACAGCTGCAGAACCAGCAATGCTGAGAATGCGGTTCTGCAGCATGATTGAACCTCCCTTTAAGAACTGGAAAGAGCCTGTGGCAATGATGACTAGTGATTAGACTGTACCTGAAATTGCTTCGCTCTTTGAGTCTAACGTCATTGAGCTAGGTCATTAGCGCTTGATTTAGCGTTCCAGTCCTTTCTTTGAGCGCTAACACTTAAGTTAGCGTGCAGCGAGGTTCATTAGCGCATCGCACTAAATATCAAACTTTTCAAGAGTTAGATGCCATTGCTGGGCTATAATTAATTTCCTCCCCTTAGTCTTAAGTTTATTTCTGTAAGTTAGTTAATAGCGTATTAAATAGAGACATTGCAGGGTACCTCTGTCCCGCGGAATGCACATGCTGTGCCATGTGGGAAATCCAGGACACTTCCCATGTCCTGGACAACCACGTGTGCAGGAAGTGTCGTCAGCTGGAGGAGCTCGAGCTCTGGGTTTCGGAGGTTGAGCAGCAGCTGGCATCACTGCGGTGCATCCTCGAGGCTGAGAGCTTCGTGGATAGCACGTTTCAGGAGGTGGTCACCCCGCAGACTAAGAGCGTGCAGGCAAAGAGGGAATGGGTGACCGTCAGACAGACAAGGAGGACCAGGCAGGTAGTGCAGGAGTCCCCTGAGTGCATCTTACTACTGGTGAGGGCGATTGTTCCTCTGGGGAGTCCAGCCAGAGCCAAGTCCACGGCACCACGGGTGGCTCAGCTGTAACAGCGGGGGAGGAGGAAGATTGGGAAGGCAATAGTGGTAGGGGAATCGATAGTTAGGGGAACAGACAGGCATTTCTGTGGCTGCAGACGTGATTCCAGGATGGTATGTTGCCTCCTTGGTGCCAGGGTCAAGGATGTCACTGAGCGGCTGCAGAACATTCTGAGATGGGAGGGTTAACAGCCAGAGGTCGTGGTCCATGTTGGTACCAATGACATAGTTAGAAAGAGGGATGAGGTCCTGCAGGCAGACTTTAGGGAGCTAGGAAAGAGAGTAAAAAGCAGGACCTCAAAGGGAGTAATCTCCGGATTACTCCCGGTGCCATGCGCGAGTGAGTATAGAAATAGAAGGATAGAGCAGATGAATGCGTGGCTGGAAAGATGGTGCAGGAGGGAGGGCTTCAGATTCCTGGAGCTTTGGGGCCGGTTCTGGGGGAGGTGGGACCTGTACAGGCCGGACGGGTTGCACCTCAACAGAGCCGGTACCAATATCCTCGCGGGGAGGTTTGCTGGTGCTGTTGGGGAGGGTTTAAACTAAGTGGGCAGGGGGATGGGTACCAACATGGAGCTTTAGAAAGGAGAAACAAAAGGCACAAAGGATTGGGAGAGACGGATTGCACTAAAGTAATAAATAGTAAGGTATTAGGTGGGTTCAGGCTAAGAGAGAACACAGGATGGTCTAAGACAGGTTTACAGTGTGTGTATGTGAACGCACGAAGTATAGTAAACAAGGTTGGTGAGCTGCAGGTGCAAATAGCCACATAGGAATATGATGTCGTGGCAATAACGGAGACCCGGCTCATAAAAGGGGCAGGATTGGGTATTAAATATTCCTGGATATAGGGTGTTCAGGAAAGATAGGGAAGGAAAGAAAGGAGGTGGTGTGGCAGTATGTTACAGTGCTGGAGAGAGAAGATATCCTGGAGGGGTCAAGGACAGAATCTATATGGCTAGAGTTAAGAAATAATAGAGGTGTCATTACACTACTAGGTGTATGAGATAGGCTGCCAACTAGTGGGAAAAATATGGAGGTGCAAATTTGCAGAGAAATTACAGAGAGATGCAAGAACTATAGAGTAGTGTTAATGGGGGACTTCAATATCCTAATATAGACTGGGATAATAATAGTGTAAAGGGCAGAGAGGAGGAAGAATTTCTGGTGTGTTCAGGAGAATTTTCTGGATCAGTATGTTTCCAGCCCAATGAGGAAGGAGACATTGCTGGATCTGGTTCTGGGGAATGAGGTAGGTCAAGTGGAGCAAGTGCCAGTAGGTGAACATTTAGGGAACAGTGATCATAGTATCCTATGGTTTAGATTAGCTATGGAAAAGGACAGGGAGCAATCTAGAGTAAAAATACTTAATTGGAGGAAGGCCAATTTCAGTGGGATGAGAACGGCTTTGGCCTGGGTAAATTGGAATCAAAGATTGGCAGGCAAAACTGTAGTGGATCAATGGGCTCCCTTTAAAAAGGAAATAGTTCAGGTACAGTCGAGGTACATTCCCACTAGGAGGAAAGGTAGGGCAAAGAAAGTCAGAGCTCCCTGGATGACGAAAGAGATAGAGAGTAAGACGAAGCAGAAAAAGAGCGCCTATGACAGATGTCAGGTTGCAAATATATCTGAGAATCAGGCTAAATATAGAAAGTTCAGAGGAGAAGTGAAAAAGAAAATAAGAAGGGCAAAGAGAGAGTATGACAATAGATCGGCAGCTAACATAAAAGGTAATCCAAAAGTATTCTATGGGCATAAAAATTGTAAACAGGTAGTAAGAGGAGGGATCGGGCTGATTAGGGACCAAAAAGGAGACCTACGCATGGAGGCAGAGGGTATGGCTGAGGTGCTAAATAGTACTTTGCAGCTGTCTTCACCAAGGAAGAAGATGCTGCCATAGACATAGTGCAGGAGGAGGTAGAGGAGATACTGGATGGGATAAAAATTGATAAAGAGGAGGTACTAGAAAGGCTGGCTGTACTTAAAGTAGATAAGTCACCAGAACCTGATGCTGAGGAAAGTGAAGGAAGAAATCGCGGCGGTACTGGCCATAATCTTCCAATCCTCCTTAGAAACGGGGGTTGTGCCAGAAGACTGGAGAATTGCAAATGTTACACCCTTGTTTAAAAAAGGGTATAAAGATAAACCCAGCAACTATAGGCCAGTCAGTTGAACCTCGGTAGTGGGGAAGCTTTTAGAAACAATAATCAGTGACAAAATTAACAGTCACTTGGACAAGTGTGAATTAATTTAAAAAAGCCAGCACGGATTTGTTAAAGGCAAATCATGTTTAACCAACTTGATCGAGTTTTTTGATGAGGTAACAAAAAGGGTTGATGAGGGCAATGTGGTTGACGTGGTGTACATGGATTTCCAAAAGGCATTCGACAAAGTGCCACACAATAGGCTTGCCAGCAAAGTTGAAGCCCTTGGAATAAAACAGTGGCAGCATGGATATGAAATTGGCTAAGTGACAGGAAACGGAGAGTAGTGGTGAACGTTTGTTTTTCGGACTAGAGGACGATATACAGTGGTGTTTCCCAGGGGTCGGTACTAGGACCATTGATTTTCTTGATATATATTAATGACTTGGACTTGGGTATACAGGGCACAATTTCAAAATTTGCAGATGACACAAAACTTGGAAGTATAGTGAACAGTAAGGAGGATAGTGATAGACTTCAGGAAGACATAGACAGGCTGGTGGAATGGGCGGACACGTGGCAGATGAAATTTAATGCAGGAAAGTGCGAAGTGGTACATTTTGGTGGAAAGAATGAGGAGAGGCAATATAAACTAAAGGGTACAATCCTAAAGGGGGTGCATGAACAGAGAAGCCTGGGGGTACATGTGCACAAATCGTTGAAGGTGGCAGGTCAGGTTGAGAAAGCAGTTAAAAAAGCTTACGGGATTCTGGGCTTCATGAATAGAGGTATAGAGTAGAAAAGCGTGGAACTTATGATGAAACACTGGTTCGGCCTCAACTGGAGTATTGTGTCCAATTCTGGGCACCACACTTTAGGAAGGATGTGAAGATCTTAAAGAGGGTGCAGAAAAGATTTATGAGAATGATTCCAGGGATGAGGGACTTCAGTTATATGGATAGACTGGAGAAGCTGGGGTTGTTCTCTTTAGAGCAGAGAAGAGTGAGAAGAGATTTGATAGAGGTGTTCAAAATCATGAGGGGTCTGGACAGAGTAGATAGAGAGAAACTGTTCCCATTGGCAGAAGGGTCAAGAACCAGAGAACACAGATTTAAGGTGATTGGCAGAAGAACCAAAGGCGACATGAGGAAAACTTTTTTACGCCGCAAGTGGTTAGGATCAGGAATGCAATGCCTGAAAGGGTTGCAGAGGCAGACTCAATCATAGCTTTCAAAAGGGAGTTGGATAAGTACCTGAAGGAAAAAAATTTGCAGGGCTACGGGGAAGGGGCGGGGGAGTGGGACTAGCTGAAATGCTCTTGCAGAGAGCCGGCATGGGCTCGATGGGCCGAATGGCCTTCTTCCGTGCTGTAACCATTCTATGATTCCATGATTCTAAGTGCTGACAGCACCTCCGCAGTGCTGTTACACGCATGTTCTTCTGTGCGTGTTTAGGAGAGGGCTTTATGGTGTGCGGCGATGTCGAAAATAGCAGTCATGCGTCAACTCAGGTGTTGCACCCCGAGTGACGTCATGATCTGCTCATTTGAATTTGAGAGGCCAGCGCTGGCAATGGCAGTGCTATGCACCTCATCAAAATCGTGGCCGTTGTGTCCCACGCCGGTAGCGAGGCAACCGCCATTTTTTCCAGAAATATGGCGATAATGGTCGGCGGTAAGGTAGGGAATTTCTAGGCCTCTGACACTCTTACAGTAAATGATGTTCTTCTGAGGTTGCAACTAGGACACATGGAGCAGAGTAAAGGGAACTTTACTTTTCATCTAACCATGTTATATCTGAGTGCTATCTCCATCTTTGATGAGGTCAAATGTTCAGTAAATGTATAAAAGAAAAAGTAACTTGGGCAATCAATCTTAGAATTCCCATGACCTCTTATTTAAATTACAAATAAGTGGAAGGCTGTCAAAAAGATCACTGTCTATTCGGCAAATGGCTTTAGTTCTCAAATAATGCTCCAGCGATTGTATTCTATTGACTTGGGGCCAATTTTGCAGATATTTTCTGGAGCCAATAAGAATTGCCTTTGGTAACCAAAATTAGCTTTGTGGTTTTAATTTGCCAGAATTTATGCTTAATCACATGCGATAAAGTCTATAGGGTACAGAGAAAATTTAAATAATCTTGGTTGAAAAACACAAATCACCTATAAACTCCCTATCAGGAAGCTGTTACATTTATGGAGGATGTGGTATGTTCAGTGGACGATCTTGAATTGACCTTGTCGCATTCTGTATTTTTTGTGAAAATTCTGTGCCTTTGCTTCCACACCATTCCCGATTCCTCTTCCATTGTTTGTAGCCTAAATCTACCACCCTGCACAATGATTTAGGAAACCGTAAAGCCCACAACTGCCTTCATGCTTAACTGGGTCTCTAATCAGTCAGGCTAAATGGCTCAGTGGTAAGTCACTCGCCTCTAAGTCAGCAGTTTGTGGATGCTTAAATGGCCAAAGTTGTGTTCAGAACGCAAGGAAGATGTCTTCTCGATGGTAAACAGCATATGTGCTGGCTGGACGTGTTTGTGTGGGTGTCATTCATTCTGTCTGAGATTAATTGTTTTAAAATTAAAAAGAAATAAAAATCTTTTCTGAGATAAATTAAGACCAGGTTGCCTTGGTCTTATGCACAGTATTTGAAAAGACGAAAGCAGGATATTTGGAGACCTATTTCAATTGTGATAAACTTATACAGGTTCACATAAATGGCAGGGATATCGCAAAATGCAGTCAATAGAGAAAAGGCCTTCTATTTATAACTCCAACATCCTTTAGACTCGGTTTACAATGGCTTAGCTAGATCTTTTAAGACTATACTGTGCTTTTTTTTCTATCATATTTCAATTTAGTTTTTAGTACCGGAGCTATTGACAGATCTTTCACACCTGGTTGGCTATACCATATACCTGTCAGTAGAATGAAAATGTGGATAAATTCAGACTTGAAGCTTGTGTTTGGTTTCAAAGGGTTGAATTCGCATCCTCCCATAAAAGCTCAAACCACATCAGTGAGCCATGAAACAACAATTCTGCCGGAGACTTGGTTACATATTTAGAACGCAAATCCAAATGACAGTAATCATACACATTGTTCCTAGCATTACTTGAAAGGAAACGTGATAAGCAGGGATACATTGAGAAGTTACACCATTGTCTATCTCCCTAACTGTTGCTTCGTTTTCCAGTGTAGGGTCCCTAGGACTTTCTGTATAAGGTCTGCCTCATTGTCAATGTTTGTATATCGACACCAACCTTGTAGACATTGTCATGTATGACAGGGCCATGGTTTAACAACCCATCCAAAGGACACCTAGTTGTAGAAACAAAACACATTCAAGCTTTCAAATGTCTCTTTCCAGTCAGTCTATAGTATAAATGGTGCGCCCTTATGAGGATTGAACTAACTGTATCTGTCTGAAAGTAACTGATTACTAATTAGTTAATAGGAAAATGAATTTAATCCAGAAATGTGGTATGTATTCCAAATATTAGACAAGTTTACTGAAATGTTCAATGTTGGATCGTAATTCAGCTTTTCAACCTATTGATATTTTTGGTTTAGTTTTAGACTAAAGGACATGATCAGGGAGATGACCATTTACAAACGTAAATATTTGCATGATTTAAATGTCCAAAAATGTGGCTGTTTGACAACTATTCCTTTCAGATATTTTAGTGAAACAAAACCTATACACTGACTTGCATTACCTGTCAAGTATTTTCATTGAGCATGTAATGAAGTTTATGACTAACTTTATTACAAAATGTATTTATCAATCCAATAGAAAGGTAGGAAAATGTGTTTTTAATGATTTGTGTGGTCAGTATGAGCCTAGATTTAAGGATCAAATTAATGTCTGGTGGAAAGGTACTGGTTACAGAAGCTCAATATTAAAACTTCTATGTTAAGCTATGTTCAGTTGATTTTATAGATTAATCATGATGCTTAAAATTCTCTTATCTCTGGAGAAATGAGGCAGCAGAGACTGCAATGCTGTAGTCGGTGTAAAAACATGTTTAAGGTTAGATTCCTGTCTGGTGGAAGGTTACTGTCTTCAGAGGTCAATATTAAAACTTTACGGTTCAATTGATTTTATAGATTAACAGTGATGTTTTAAATTCCCCTGTCTCTGGAGAAATGAAACAGTGTAGTGCTGTGTTTTATGCAACTTAATACCTTTTAATTGATTTTCAAAATTCTAAAAATAAAATTTTGTAGCCTACTATATTAGAGTAGCCAAACCTCAAAAAGAGTAGATCACCCAGACAGTTTTGTGTCTGTGCCCCTGTCGTTACATGCTGATTTATATACTCATAAAGGTAGCAGTCCATCAGGTAAATATCAAATGAACAATAATGCCTGCCATTGCAGTCATACACTGAATAACTGTTTCCACAGTATTTAATGCTCTCTCCATTAGCTTGTAACCCTGTGTGTCTCTGCCCTGTAGCCCTGAAACTGTATTAACCATGCAAATATGTGCACTCACGTAGCTGACACTGAAGAAAGACTTATAGTTTATTGATTAGCTCTTTGACATGGTGTTTATTAAACATAGAAAAAATGAAGCAAGTGTCGCAGGAGGTGGACAACAGATTTGTAAATCATAGGATTGCCATTGACTTAAATGATGGGGAGGTCAAATCAAAAGGTTTAGCAGCAGATGTTTGAAATTTGTGGAGCTGAAACAGTTTGGGTCAGAGATCTATATGCATCAGACATGGGTCACACAAAGATGGAGTTCAACTGGGAACAGTGCCACAGCCAGATGATAATTCTGATGTGACATGCTGACATTACTGAAATTAGAAAGAAAGAAAAAATAATGAAGTTGTGTTCAGTATAAACTTCATATCTTCTTTATGAAAAATAAATTTGAAGCTCATCGCGTATTCAGCTAAATGAATGGCTTCCACAAGAGTGAAGCCTGATTTCTGCATAGATAATGAGGGAACGTTCATGAATTGTGAACAACTAATAGAAGCTTAATTTGTAAAATGTGATGAATGCTTTGCATATATTATTGTGATCGGAGTCCCTGTAGCACCTCAATGGAATAAGTTAGGGCATATTCTCCAACTGTATTAAAAATAAATTTGTGCCACCGACTCTGATAATAGGATAATAGATGCCTAATACCTGGCTTCTGAATTGCAAAATATGAGGGAAAATTCTTTAGCGTTCAAAGACGCAACGGGCTGCGACAAGTAAGTTGGCCGATATTTTTTCCCCCGCCAGCCACCTCCCCATGAGTTAGCATCCTGCGAGCCTCCTGCCGCTCCGTTCCCGTCCCCCTGAATCGGTCACTGTCATCGCCCAGCGCAGATTCAGGGGGCACGGGCCAATTTTGCAGGCGGGGTGAAAATGGGGCGCTGCGCACGGTGATGACATTGTCATCGCCTGCGCAGCGGAGCGGGGCGTTACACCGGTTACCGCTGCCACTAAACTCCCGCTGAATTTAGTGGGAGCCCAGGCGAAAAGTCATTTGCGTCCCATTGGCGTCCCCCGGGGGCACTAACGAGAGGCGCAAATGCACCGAATTTTTGTTTAATGTTGCAGTCTTGACATCAAGCATTTCAAACAGAATACATAAAAGGGTAGCAGGAATTAAAAGCTCAAGGACACTATGATGAACACTTCTGTTCAATTCCTTTCAAAGTGGTTGTGGTGTTTATGAAGTTGGTTTTCGAACAAATACAAATTTGATATTTTATTTTCCTAAGCATGTCAAAATTGTCAGCCAATGCAAAGACATTTATGCATCATATGGAAGCTTTAGCAGAATCACATGATGTGCTCCACTTCATTTCTTCTAAATTGCATATAAACAACACATGCAAAGCCCATTGGATAAGGCTCTTAAGATAGTAAGGGTAATAGGTGGCACCAATATAAATTGAGAGGTCGCACAACACCAGGTTATAGTCCAACAGTTTTATTTGAAATCACAAGCTTTCGGAGCTATCGATCGCCCCTTCCTCAGGTGAAGTAGTAAAGAAATACAGACTCAACAAAGCTTTGTCGAGTCTGTATTTCTTTACTACTTCACCTGAGGAAGGGGCGATCGATAGCTCCGAAAGCTTGTGATTTCAAATAAAACTGTTGGACTATAACCTGGTGTTGTGCGACCTCTCAATTTTGTCCACCCCAGTCCAACACCGGCATCTCCGCATCATGACCAATATAAATGTCAGGGCTCTGGTTCTGCAGTATTAGCAATACTGGTATTTATTCATTTGAGGCCATATTTTCCTCTTTCCTTTCATTCTAACAAATGGAGAGACGCGAGCAATCTGACAAAGGACAAAAGCAAATCATTCAGTTTGTACAGAGTAACTCACAGGGCTTCACTAACTTCAATGTTGCCATTGGACCTGCTTTCATGCAGATTGTTGGCCACACACCAATCTTAGCATTGGTTGAAAAATATTATACACATTTCCTCCGAAAGAATGTTTATTCTTCAGATAACAGTGTGAGCGTTCATTTGATCAAAAAAAGTAAGATTCTTAACAATGCATGAAGTCAAATTGAAGAGGGGAGGACTTACTACTGAAAAAAATAAGTAAGTTCATTTGATTTTGGCTTTATCAAAAAAGGAATAGAAAGGAAAGCTGCTGCTTGTCTACCTTTGTCTGGCTTTCTTGCAGGTAATATTTAAGCAGTTTAACTTAGCAGTTAAAAGGCAAACATCATTTGAAGAAAAATAAATCAAAGATTCTTCTCCAGTGTATTTTGGAATCATCTGGAAGATGGTCAGAAATGCTGTCACAGGACTTTTTGGCGTGGGGTTCTGGGTTGGCATCCAGTGGGTGTTGGGTGAATCCACCCCCTCATCATACGGGTTCTGGGAGCCCATCAAACACTCCTGCCGTATAGGACTAATCCTAGCAGCTGGTATAAAGATGGTTACGGCCTATCAGCCTGTAAATCCTTCCACTTCTTCACATTCTTCTCCAAGGGAAGAGTGTGAAGATATGAAAACAGCAATAGAACCACAAGGACTGCAATGGTTCGCTGAGAAGGCCCACCACCAACTTCTCAGGGCAATGAGGGATGGGTAATAAATGTGGTTTTGCCAGATTCACCCACATCCCATGAAGAAATTTAAAAACAATCATGATTGGAAATCAATGCTTTACATAAACAAAAGAAATATATATTACTTAATGTTTTATTTATCAAAAAACCTTCGATTCCTATTTTTGATCTGTTGTTTAAAGCAGAACATTGTTAGTTCTTCTCCTGGTGAGACACTGTGCTATTGTAAGATGTACTAATTAGTTCTTGGCTGAAATTGCAGTAATGTAAAATGAAGCATTGGCAAGCATATGTATACATGTAAAGAATATAAATGAGTCATCGGTATGCTGCCAATCCAGGAAATAAAACAAAAAATACACAAATATTGACAATGGTTGATGGCTATAGTGGTGAACTATTGGCCTGGTGCCTATAGAAGTACTTAAGTGTGTTGCAATGCTTAAACCCAAAGGTTGAGTGGATTGTTACACATACTGGGTATTTTTTGGAACCTGAGAAGCAGCAGTTTAGTTATAGCTCTAAAACTGCTGTCAATATTTATTGTGTTGTAACTCTTGCACGAAATTTATTTAAAATGGGAACACCAATAACATTCACTGCACTTCATTTATCCATATATTCTATTACTTCCTCCGACTAAATTTGTCAGACATGACTTTCTGTTTACAATTCTGTTCTGGCAACCCTCATTGTACTTGTACATTGAACATTGCCAACCCTCCAGTCCTCTCGCACTACTTCCATATTTAAGGATGTTTGAAAGATTGTGACCAGAACCTTTATATTTCTTCCCTGATTTCTTTCAGCATTCTAGGATGCATTCCATCAGTGCCCAGTTTCTTTACCACTTTGAGTTCTACCGACCTTTAAAGTATTATTTCCATGTTTATAGTTACCTTATCTAATTGCGCCACCTCCTCAATTTGCACCCTTTCATTTTCACTACCACACTCTTCTGTGATAACCAAGGTAAAGAATTCATTGAGTATCTCTGCCATCCCTTCATCCTCCATAAGAGGATTTCCTCTTCATTTCTAATCATCCTACCCTTTCTTTAACTATTCTGTTTTAAATGTGTTTATATAATTCTTCACTATTTCCCTTTATGTTGCCTGCTGATCTTTCTTCAAACCCCCTTTTAATCTTTTTTCATTGCTCTCTATAGCTCTGATTTTAACCTGGAGTGGGTTTCAGGTGAACAGCAGTCAAGGCAAACACCAAATCTCCTCCGATCATGGCAGCGTGAGGCCTGAGCGATTTTAACTCCCAGGCTTCATCTGCATGTTTACAATTCATTGCCTGCCCGAAACAGGGAGAGGTGGCAGCTGGCCGACACGTGGGAGTGGAAGTGCTGACGGCTGCTCCTGCTCCTCCTGGCTCCACAAAGGAAAGTTAAAAAAAACATCTGGAAGGGCTTCTTCTGGGCTGGGATCCTCTTCCCATCGTCTTCACCTGGCAGGATAGCCACAATGGCTTTCCCCACTCAGACCACACTTACAATTGCAGTTGGGCCCGATGACATCATTGGACTCTGATTTGCATATTTAAAGACGGACCCTGCTGGCTTCATGGGGGTGTCCTTGCCGCCTGCTCAGAAGAGCAGGTTAAAATCGAAGATGGTGGAATTCGTGCGGGGCGTTGTTGGGTAAGTCAGCTGGCCAATTTAAATTTTCTGCCAGTCGGGTAGGCTTAAAATCGGCTCTCAAATTTCTATACTGCGCTTAATTTTCTTTTCATATTACTAAGTGTACATTTGCCATATTTTCTTTTAAGTCTCATTTTAATTTGAATTTCTCTATTTATCCAAGCTTTAGTTACACCCCTTTACTTCCTTTGAGAATACATTTAGTTTGTACCCTAATCATCTCCTGTTTTGAAAGTTTCCCATTGTTAGTTACGCTGTCTAATCTGCCAAATTTCTTTCCAATTTATACGGGCTAAATTCTTTCTTTTAAATCTCATTGAAATTTCCATTTTTTTACAGTCAAGAACCTTTATCTTTGATTGCTCTCTCACCTATACCATTGTTATATCAAACCTAATGATTTTTATGGTCACTGCTTTTGTAGACGTGCCCCTGCCCTAATGTTACTGACTTCACTTTCTAGAACTAGGTCCAGGAAGCCTCCTTCCTTGTTCAATGGAAAACATAGGAATCAAAATTCTGGCAATCCCGCTCCGCCATCGGAAGTGCGGCAGAGCTGAACTGCCGACTGCCCATGGGAGTCGATCGCAGGTACCGTCTCAAGTCTCGGGGATGGGGTCATTTAGATGCTAGGGGTGGGTTGGCCGTGACTGCAAGAGTGCTTTAGAGGCACCGGCCTCGATCTGCCAGCAAATGTCAGAGCAGCAGACAGCCACTTCGTTCGGGGGACCTTGAAGTCCACCACACCCCCATTTTGAAGATAAACTGCATGTAATTTTGTTGTTTGCTCAGCGGCCTTGTGTAGGAGGGCAGGCGGAAGACTCTCCTTCCTTCTCCCCAAAGGCATTTAAGGCAGTACTTTGAACAGAGTGTAATCCTCAAATTCCATGCCCCCTCCTTTCCGTCCTCCACAACCAAGGAATTTCAGTCTCATACTATCTAGCAAGCAGTCCTGAAAACACTGTAGAAACTCTTTCCCTTCTTTGCCTCTTTAATTACTTATAACCCAGTCTATCTTTGGATAATTAACATCACCTATTATGATGGCCCTGTTATTTCTGAAATGTTCTCTAATTTGTCTGCATATCTCTTCGCCTATCTCTTTTCCACTGTTTGATGGTCTATAATAACCCCCAACGGAGTAACAGTTTGTTTCTTATTCCTTCGCTCTAACCAAATAGATTCAGCTTTTGCACTATCCCCTTTTATCATGCTTACATTCTGGTGCTGTAATGAAATATTTAATTAATGCTGCCACTCCTTTTTGACTACTCTATCCATTCTGAATATTTTCTAATGAGAAATATTTAGCTCCCATTGTTACCCTAGCCAAAGTCACATCTCTGCTACATGCTAAGATACCATACCCTTCCATGCCAAATTGTACTTCTAGCTCACCAACTTTATTCACACTGCTGTGTGCAATTACACACGTTCCTACATTACAACAGTGACTACACTTCCAGAGTACTTCATTGGTTCTAAAGTGCCCTGGGACATCCTGAGGCACACTTTTTTTTCTTTATGACTCAAATCTGCCTCTGTCTGCTTGGCAATCTTAGTTTTTTAATGCCTCCTCCTTCTGATCTGTTCTTTATTACTTTCTGTTTTTTTATCATCTATGTTTCCCATATCCCTTGCCCCTTTTGCTGCTTCCTCATCTTGTTTATTGCTTCACCCCTGCCGTTTTACTTTAAACCCCCCTTCACAGCACCACTTACTCTCCCAGTGTGGAAACTAGTTTCAGCCCTGTTCCGGTGAAGCTCTTCAATCCTGTATCAAATACTCCTGCCCCAGAATTGCTCTCAATGTCCCGAGCTTCTGAGCCTTTGCTTATCTCGCCAGCCATGCAGTTACCTCTTTTACCTTATTATTCATATACTCACTAGTGACTGGCATTTAAAGTAATCCTTTCAGGCAGAAATGGGGCAGTAGAACTCCAAAGATAGTGGGCCTGAACTTATTGCCCCAATCCTGCTCCTGATGCACTCGCCACCATTTTGTTTGGGGCCTTGCTTGGGTGGCCCAGGTGCCCATCGCTACTTGGTGAAGAGCAGCCTAACTCATGGTCCTTAAAGGGACCGCTCCAAACCAGGTAAGTTTCTGTTTTTTTACTGATTTTTCTGGGGCCGTGAGGAGCATGAATCATAGCCCCAGAAATAGTTTTCCACACGCTGTCGCCACCCACCTCCCCATCCTCATGATTGCCTCCCCTCCATTTAACATCCAACTTCAGCTTGTCTCTGCGGAGGAGCCACCAGATATTGCACCCCACCCCTTGATCGGCATGCTGCCTAGCAGCACTGGTTTAGCTCTTGCATCTCGGCCATCAAAATTGCTCGGGCCTCTCAGCGAGAACACCGAATGGGCGGCGTGATCCCACCACCCTTCTGATGTCCATGCAATGTGAAAATTGTCCCCTTCGATTAGTGTCAGTGCAAAACCAGTTTCTAACCATTTGGGTGTTAACTGCACCCATACAGAAAATCTAAGCTTTGCCATCTTTTATATTATGCCCCAATATTTTAGCCCTCTTCCTACAGTTGCCAAATCTGCCCCACAGTATAAATGGGGTGGAGTAGCCAGCAATGGAACCAATTATACTGCAGAGTGTTAGAATGTTTTTTATTTAAATGAGGCAAAAATAAATATTTATTATTTTGTCAGAGGCTATAATATGTCAAAAAATGTTATATTGAGGTGCATATATATATATGGCGTGATATCAAATTAGACAGTTTATCAGAAAGTATATCATGAAATGAACAACTTAGAGCTAGCTCACACGATGGTTTATTTTTTCTAAAAACATTGCATCCTTTGTGTACCTTGTTTACAGCCTTTGCGTTAATTAATTAAAGTACAATTGCTGGGTTATAGTACATTACAGGGGTCTTGCTATGCTGATATTGCGGCCCCTCAGCATAGAGTGGGTGAGAAATTGAGACTTTAGTCGGTCGGAGAGCGAAAAATGCAGGCTGTGGCCAGACAGAAGAAAAATGAGTAGAGATCACAAGGCAGGCAGACAGGAGAGTAAGACACAGAGGCAGGTGGAGGAGTGACATATTGAAAAATGGAGAAGAGATCAAGGTTGATGAAAGGTATTTTTTTTGTTGTCATTTTGACAGTGAGGGGTAGTTTAAGGAGAATATATTAACCATTTCTAAAAGTGCAGCATTTCCGAGTTCTGCATTGAACAAAGTTGCTCCGAAATTCCCCAAATTAACTCTTTAATGGTGAGGAATAAACTGAGACTTGCAATAAAAATTGCTGGTAGTGAGCAGACACGAAACAGGTACTGCTGGTTCAAAAATAAACCATTGTGCTGCTAATAATTCTAGTGGTTAACATGCGGTATAATTAGCCACGTGACCTCTATTATAACGTTGCCCGTCAGGTCAAGCAGTTTTCTCGTTAGAGGCTAGTTTATCTTCTATAAGTTAGTTTTTGCAAAACGTAGAGGTGAATAAACATATATGCGAGACCAATAGGAAACAGGAATGGACTTTTTGTCCTTTATTACCACTACCTTGACTCTTGCTACTATGCCCCCCTGAAAAGTTACTTATAAAGGACAATTAAGGCATGGTTATAACTCTAGCAGAATTGCATAGGGTGGAATTAAAACAAAAATTGAGTTGACAATTCAGTTAGACCTGTAAGCTAGTTGTTTGAAGGAAGTGCAGGAATCCTAAGTTTCTCCAAGATCCTTACAGATATGAATAGCATAACACTATTCTCATCCCTAATTATTGCAGAACTAATAATAACACCACCAAAGCAAAGTTTATTTAATGGTCATGTTATAGATCAATTTTAAATAGACTCAGTACTCAGTCCCCCTCCCCTTCAAATCTGCCATCATCACCACTCTTCTTAAAAAACCCACCTCTGTCCTTGCAAACTATTACCCCATCTCCAAACCTCCCTTTCCTCTCCAAAGTCCTTTAATGTATAGTTGCCTCCCAAATCTGTGCCCATCTTTCCCACAACTCCATGTTTGAATCCCTCCAATTAGGTTTCCACCCCGCCACAGTACTGAAACGGCCATTATCAAAGTCACAAATTACATCCTATGTGACCATGGTAAACTATCCCTCATCGCCCTTCTTGACCTGTCTGCAGTCTTTGACACGGTTGACAACACCATCCTCCTCCAACGCCTCTCCTCCGTCGTCCAACAGGTTGGGACTGCCCTCGCCTGGTTCCATTCTTATCTACTAGTCGTAGCCAGAGAATCACCTGCAATGACTTCTCTTCCCACTCCTGCATCATTACCTCTGGAGTCCCCCAAGGATCTATCCATGGCCCCCACCTATTTCTCATCTACAATCTGCCTCTCGGCGACATCATCCGAAAACACAATGTCAGGTCCACATGTAAGCTGACAACACCCAGCTCTACCTTGCCACCACCTCTCTCGACCCCTTCACTACCATTGATTTGTCAGACTGTTTGTCCAACATCCCGTACTGGTGAGCAGAAAATTCCTCAAGCTAAATACTGGGAAGACCAAAGCCATTGTCTTCAGTCCCTACCACAAACTCTGTTCTCTTGCCACCAACTCCATCCCTATCCCTGGAAACTGTCTGAGACTGAACCAGACTGTTCACAACCTTGGTGTTGTATTTGGTCCCGAGATGAGCTTCCGACCAAATATATGCCTATTTCCACCTCCGCTCCACTGTTTCAGCTCATCTGCTGCTGAAACCTTCATCCATACCTTTGTTGCCTCTAGATTTGACTATTCCTGGCCGGCCTCCCAACTTCCACCCTACATAAACTGGAGCTCATCCAATACTCTGCTGCCTGTATCCTAAATCGCATCAAGTCCCATTCACCCATCATCCCTGTGCCCCTGACCTACATTGGCTCCCGGTCCAGCAATGCCTCAATTTCAAAATTGTCATCCTTGTTTCCAAATCCTTCCATGGCCTCATCCCAACTCTGTAACCTCCTCCAGCCCTACAACCCTCCAAGATCGCTGCGCTCCTCCAATTCTGGCCTCTTGAGCATCCCTGATTTTAATCACTCCACCATTGGTGGCCGTGCCTTCAGCTGCCTAAGCCCTAAGCTCTGGAATTCCCTCCCTAAACCTCTCCACCTCTCTACCTCTCTCTCCTCCTTTAAGACGCTCCTTCAAGCCTACCTCTTTGACCAAGCTTTTGGTCACCTGCCCTAATATCTGCTTATGTGTCTCGGTGTCAAATTTTGTTTGAAAACACTCCTGTGAAGCACCTTAGGATGTTTTACTACGTTAAAGGTGTTATATAAATGCAAGTTGTTGTTGTTCTTGCATCTATTACCTTATTCGCTGTTCTGCTCTTACATCTCCCATTCAAACAGAATCTCATTCTATTTTGTAACATCTGTTTTGAAAATGATTTTGAAAGCATTTTTGTAAATATCACTTGCAGTTAACAAACATGTTTATTTACTGTAGTATTGAAATACTTCCTTTTTTATTGTTCGCCCACAGTCCTAATTTGGCTTTAAATACTAGGTTCACTTTTGTCTGAATAACTGGAAGGAAAGTGAGAAGGTTGGGGAGATTCTATTTGCTGGTACTGGAAGACAGAGTTAGTTTTGATGGAAAGAGATGAACTAAGCTTCGAATTAAGAAATGCAATCGAGCTTGTTAAGCACATTGTACAACTTTGCAAGATAAAAGAGCTAACACCAAATAATTGTTTATGTTCACAAATGTGTAATTTGCTTGTTACAACACTTTCTGATGTTAAAGTCATATTCTGTGATTAGGCCAGGGACTGCAATAAGGAAAAAGAAAAGCAAAAAAACACGGATTCGAATAATAGGCATTAAGCTATACACATGGAATATTTTTTTGCTTATTTTGAATTTTTGGCTGAGGGTAATTAAATTGAAATTAATTATGTTTTGTCATGTTCAGCTTGATTTGGCTAATAGAATATTTAAGTATGTTAATAAGTAAAACCAGGCACATTGCATTTAATCGTGGCAGGTCGTTGGACTTAGAATGTTATTTCCTATCAAATATATAGTGTGTTACTGTGTATAAGATTTTAGTTCGTTTTTATCGGTAATTCAGTGTCACGTATTTAAAAAAGCAATTTAAAGCCCCCTGAGATAAATGTCAGGATTAGAGGATCGGTCGCCCATTTCACAGCTTGCCTGATTTTCCTATTCATTGACTTAATGAGCGCACATACATAACTATAAGAAATGCAGCTGCGATATCCATTTAGAACACATTACAAAATATAAATAAACATTAAAACATTGGCAACATTTCCAAGTGCTAAGTTTCATTTATCACACATATAACATGCAGTATTTGCTAAAAAAATCTAATAACTTACATTGTTGTTTCAGTTAAGTTACCTCACAGACAGTTTAAAAGTTCATGCTCTGCCTTATTTTGACATTTTAACATAAAAAAAACCAAATTCAGGTTATTTCTTGAAAATGGTTTCCTAACCATTAGCCCTCTTCATGGTTCCCCACTGATGTTTAGGGAGATGGAGGAAGAAGCACTATAGCATCGTGTGTTTACTTGTCTGAAACGTTTTCTTACACTTTGGGCTGGATTTTGATACTGGGGCGGGTTGGGGTCGTGTCATCCGCATTTCGTGTTATCCACCCGACTGGAATTGGATGTGGGAGATTGATGCAATTTTCACTTAATTGGGCAATTGAGTTCCAGCATGTGGGAACCCATGAACCAATTAGTGGTTTCAGTCTGAAAGTCGCCTCTGATGATGTTATCATTGCTGCTGCATTGCAGGTCAGAGACTGCCTGGTCTCAGAGGCTGCCTGACCTTTGCTGTGAGAAGACCTGGATGCAAAATGAGCAACATCAGAGAGAGAGAGAGAGAGAAAGAGAGAGAGAGAGAGAGAGAGAATGCAGCAGCATCAGAGGTGACTTTCTGACCTAATACTACTACTACCTTCATCACATCTCCATTGTAAAAGTGGACCTGCAGCTGATAGTCAGCTATCCACTTGTGCTCCCGCCAGGTTTCACTGGCGTGTTTCACATCAGGCGTGCTTCACATTGGAAAAGGGTTAAACTAGCTAAAATGTTTCAAAATGGCATTACAGAGCCAATTTAGGGCTTGTTAAGGGCTTTAATGGCCTCTCCCACCTCTTGGAGGCGGGACGGAGTCGGGAACACCGCGACCAATTTTGTCAAAATTGCGTGGAGGCAGAATGGAGTCGGGATCAGGTCCGGCCGCCACTTTTCGCTATTTTAACCTTCCACACGCCTCCAAACCCGACTCCACGGGTCATTGAAAATCCAGCCCTTTCTCTCAATTTGCACAAGTCTCTTCTGGCTGTGCCTCCTCTCTGGTCTACATGTCTCCCAATCGATTCTTATGGCTCTCAGTGATGCTCCTTTACCTATATATTCAATTTTAATCTCTCATTATTTTTTGCAGGCCACAATACACAGCAGAATGGTCAGCAGAATGTACCAGTGTGAAGGTAGGTATAGGAATCAGGCAGGAAGAGGTTGTCTAGGAGATGATGGAACACATGTAAGTGAGAGAGAAAGTGAAGGGCTGGGGGCTCACTGGGAGGAAGTGGGATAGGAAGAAACAGGGGTAGTGGACCTGAGGTTGGTGCATGGAAGGCAGATGACACAGAAGATTGGGGTTAACATAAGAACATAAGAAATAGGAGCAGGAGTAGGCCAATCGGCCCCTCGAGCCTGCTCCGCCATTCAATAAGATCATGGCTGATCTGATCCTAACCGCCAATCTACTATCTATCACAGAACCATCTCCTGCATCTAACAGAATTGCACACACGAAATAGGAGCAGAATCAGGCTACACAATCCCTGGGCCCGCTCCACTACCCACAGGGCCATGACCGATCCGAACCTAGACTCATGTCCAAATTCCTGCCCGCTCCCCGTAACCCTTAATGCCCTTTACTTCTAGGAAACTGTCTATTTCTGTTTTAAATTTAATTAATGTTGTCGCTTCTACAGCTTTTTGTGGCAGCATATTCCATGGACCTACCACCCTCTGAGTGAAGTAGTTCCTCCTCATCTCAGTTTTGAAAGAGCAGCCCCTTATTCTAAGACTATGTCCCCTAGTTCTCGTCTCACCCGTCATCGGGAACATCCTCCCCGCATCCACCCGATCCAACCCCTTCACAATCTTATATGTTTCAATAAGATCGCCTCTCATTCTTCTGAACTCCAATGAGTAGAGTCCCAATCTACCCAACCTCTCCTCATATGACCACCCCCTCATCCCCGGGATTAACCGAGTGAACCTTTTTTGCACTGCCTCGAGAGCAAGGATGTCTTTCCTTAAGTAAGGACACCAAAACTGTATGCAGTATTCCAGGTGCGGTCTCACCAATACCTTGTACAACTGAAGCAATACCTCCCTATTTTTATATTCTATCCCCCTAGCAATGAAAGCCAACATTCCATTTGCCTTCTTAATCACTTGCTGCACCTGCATACTAACCTTTTGAGTTTCGTGCACCAGGACCCCCAGATCCCTTTGCACTTCAGTACTCTCCAGTTTCTTGCCATTAAGATAATAAATTGCTCTAGGATTTTTCCTGCCAAAGTGCATCACCTCACACTTTCCAGTGTTGTATTCCATCTGCCAAATCTCTGCCCACTTACTTAGCCTGTCTATGTCCCCTTGCAGGTTTTTTATGTCCTCCTCACTCACTACTTTCCCTCCCATCTTTGTATCATCTGCAAATTTTGATATGTTACACTTGGTCCCTTCCTCCAAATCGTTAATATAGATTGTAAAGAGTTGGGGACCCAGCACTGACCCCTGTGGAACACCACTAGTTACTGATTGCCAGTCTGAGAATGAACCATTTATCCCAACTCTTTGCTTTCTGTTAGATAGCCAATCCTCTATCCATGCCAGAATATTACCCCCAATCCCGTGATTTTTTACCTTAAGCAATAATCTTTTGTGTGGCACCTTATCAAATGCCTTTTGGAAGTCTAAATACACTACGTCCACTGGTTCCTCTTTATCCACTCTATATGTTACTTCCTCAAAGAACTCCAGCAAATTTGTCAAACATGACTTCCCCTTCGTAAAACCATGCTGACTTTGTCCTATTAAATTATGATTATCCAAATGTCCTGTTACTGTTTCCTTAATAATGGACTCCAAAATTTTACCTACCACAGATGTTAGGCTAACCGGTCTATAGTTACCAGCCTTCTGTCTACTGCCCTTTTTAAATAAGGGTGTTACATTAGCAGTTTTCCAGTCTGCCGGGACCTTAGCGGAATCCAGGGAGTTTTGAAAAATTATTACCAATGCATCTACAATCCCTACCGCCACTTCCTTCAAGACTCTAGGATGTAAGCCATCAGGTCCAGGTGATTTATTCGCCTTGAGTCCCATTATTTTACCGAGTACCACTTCCTTAGTGATTTTGATCGTGTTTAGCTCCTCTCCCCCTATAGCCCCCTGTTTGTCCAGTGTTGGGATATTCTTAGTGTCCTCTACTGTAAAGACTGATACAAAATATTCATTCAGTGTTTTTGCCATCTCCATATTTCCCACCATTAATTTCCCGGTCTCATCCTCTAAGGGACCAACATTTACTTTAGCCACCCTTTTTCTTTTTATATAACTATAAAAACTCTTACTATCTGTTTTTATATTTTTTGCTAATTTACTTTCATAATCTATCTTCCCTTTCTTAATCAATCTTTTTGTTATTTTTTGCTGCCTTTTAAAGTTTTCCCAATCCTCTGTCCTCCCACTAGATTTCGCTACCTTATATGCCCTTGTTTTTAGTCGAATACTATCCTTAATTTCTTTACTTAGCCACGGATGACTGTCCTTTCTTTTACACCCTTTTCTTTTCAGTGGAATATATTTTTTTTGGAAGTTGTAAAATAACTCCTTGAATGTACACCACTGATCATGTGTCGTTTTACCCTTTAATCTATTTTCCCAATCCACTCTACTCAATTCCGCTCGCATACCTTCATAGTCTCCTTTATTCAAGCTTAGCACGCTTGTTTGAGATCCAACCTTCTCACCCTCTAATTGAATATGGAATTCAACCATGTTATGGTCACTCATTCCAAGGGGATCCTTTACTAGGACATTTTTAATTAATCCTGTCTCGGTTTGGGAGAAAGTTGGGGTCAGATTGCTGTCAGCCTACTCATGAGGGTTGGGATCTGGTATACTTAGGGTCTGGATCTGGAGCTGGAGTGTGGAGTTTATTAGTACTTCACAGTAGTGGAGGTCTGGCAGCACTGAGGAGTGCTGAGGTTTAGAGGTGTACGAGCATGGCCTACAGTCTGGGAGTACTTGGCAGGAGCATTGGGAGGTCTTGAGATTTGGCGGTACTGCAGGGTCAGGGGGAGGCATCCTGGAGTTTGAAAACACTGTGGGGAGTCCTGGGATTTTGCAGCACTAGGGTCGGGAATGTAGGGTTTGCTGGCACTCACGGGTGTTCTGCAGTTTAGCAAAATTGAGAAAAGTGGTCTTGCGGTAGGTAGCATGGCAGTAGGGTCCTGTCATTTGGTAAAACTGCAGGAGAGGTTTGGCAGCATTGAATGGGGAATGTGTGATTTGGCAGCATTGGATGGGGAATGTGGGATTTGCAGCATTGGATGGGGAATGTGGGGTTTGGCAGCATTGCATGGGGAATGTGGGATTTGCAGCATTGGATGGGGAATGTGGGGTTTGGCAACATTGGATGGGGAATGTGGGGTTTGGCAGCATTGGATGGGGAATGTGGGATTTGCAGCATTGGATGGGGAATGTGGGGTTTGGCAACATTGAATGGGGAATGTGTGATTTGGCAGCATTGGATGGGGAATGTGGGGTTTGCAGCATTGGATGGGGAATGTGGGATTTGCAGCATTGGATGGGGAATGTGGGGTTTGCAGCATTGGATGGGGAATGTGGGATTTGGCAGCATTGGATGGGGAATGTGGGGTTTGGCAGCATTGGATGGGGAATGTGGGATTTGCAGCATTGGATGGGGAATGTGGGATTTGCAGCATTGGATGGGGAATGTGGGGTTTGGCAGCATTGGATGGGGAATGTGGGATTTGCAGCATTGGATGGGGAATGTGGGATTTGCAGCATTGGATGGGGAATGTGGGGTTTGGCAACATTGGATGGGGAATGTGGGATTTGCAGCATGGGGAGAGGGAACATGATGCTTGGCAACACAGGGAAGAATGTGGGGTTTGGCAGAGTGTAAAAATATGTAAAATGGGCCCCAATGATATATAGGACTGCAATTGCAATTTTGAGGTACAAATGGGTGGAGCGTGTGCTGTGTACGCTTTGCCCATTTGTACTGGCGTAAAGCAGCCTAACTGGCGGTCCTTAAAGGGGCCACTTTGAGGCTGTTCAGAAAAAAGCTCATAAACTTTTTCTACTTTAATGTTTGTGGGGCCAGTAGGGGAGGGAAGGCTCCATAAAAATGCTCCACCCCGTTGCCGGCCCATGTTTGGCCACCCCTAGGATTGCTATCCCCACCCTTGTCCTGTCTTGGACTGTCTTCGCATTGGGCCTGTCCAATTTCCCATCAACCCCTACCAGTGAACTGCATTGGAGCACTGGTTTGGTGCGCAGAGCTTGTCAGATCGATGCAAATGAGGCCCAGGCCTCAAAATAGCTTGGGTTTCACGGCAGCAACAACAGATGGGCGGCAAGCGCACTCACCCCCGATGACCACCCATTTTGCTCCAAAAGCTAAAAACGGTCCCCTGGTCTGTTAGAATGTTATTTGGCTGACAGTCAGAAAGATGAGGCGCTTATGATTAAATCCCTGCATAGCCTCTCCCCTCCCTATCTCTATAACCTCCTACAGCCCTACAACCCTCAAAGATCTCTACGTTCCTCCAATTCTGGCCTCTTGTGCATTCCCGATTTCCTGCGCCCCACCATTGGCGGCCATGCCTTCGGCTGCCTCAGCCCTAACCTCTGGAATTCCCTCCCTAAACCTTTCTACCTCTCTACCTCTCCTCCTAAAAGACGCTCCTTAAAACTTACCTCTTTGACCAAGCTTTTGTCCAATATCTCTTTATGTGGCTCAGTGTCAAATTTTGTCTGATAATGCTGCTCTGAAGTGTCTTGGGATGTTTTACTATGTTAAAGGTGCTATATCAGTACAAGTTATTGTTATGAAAGCAATCCATACAATTTCCAGTGTGTACCTCTTCATTAGAAAGGTTCCTTCTTAAACCTACAAGCAACTATCACCGGTTACTTTGTGTATAAGGTAATGTTTAGCTTCATAGGGAGAGTGCCTGTGGAAGCAAATCTTTGCTTTGAGTACAATAAAAAAAGTTTCTAGGGTGCACCAGTCATCTCAATTTTGATCAATTATTTTTTTTACATAGACCTTATTATCGACAATGGAGATGGTAAGGACAAAATCACGAGAGAAAGTAACTTTTTTTAACATTAATGAATATGAAAGGGAGGTAATCAGTACCCCTAGACTAGGGAGAGAAAAAAATAAGCTAGGTTTCCTGCTTCAGATTGCTGTCCAGTGTAAAATTCTAAAAGCCGTAATAAAACCGCTGCCACCGTATAGAGATCGAAATTGCAAATTAATTGTAAAATGGTTACGGAATACTCAAAATGTAAGAAGTCAGCATGTGTTCCTTTGTTTGTGAAGACATGGAGGAAGTCAGCAGGGGGTCCTTTGCCTGGTGGTCAGCATATGGTCCTTTGTTTGTGAGGCCACATGGACAGGAAGGAGAAATACCGGGTGAAGAGGAAGTCCCGCAACGACACACACATCACAGGAACATGAACGTGTCATGCAGAAGGAACTCCAATCAGGGAAGGTTTGGAGTGAAACTGACCTATCAGAGGGAAGCAGATGGTGATATACGAGGGAGGCCGGCAGAAATGCCCTACAAAGAAATGACCCAGAGGCAGGAAGTTCAGAAAGAAGGAAGCAGAGGAAGAAAAGAGGAACAAAGAAAGCTGGCCAGTCTATGTTTGCTACCTATGAATTTTCTGGACTGATCACCCAGAGATAAAGGAGTATGTATGAAAGTCGGACATAGAGCTTAGATATTGTTAAAGGGTACTTTTATGTACGGTTGACTTGGGATATAAGTTGCCAGGAATTAGCATATTAGTTGTTTGGAATATCATTTATGTACGGTAAATTGGGAGCATATTGATTGCGAGAGAATGTACACTTGAATTTTGAACTGTAGTGTGAATAAAGACCAATTTTATTGACACATACTTATCTGTCATTGTTACGCTTATTCGTAATTCTCGAGGTCCAAACAGTAGTAAGACAAAGGCTTACACCAGTGACCCCTGTTGGAATGTACACACTGTGGGTACCAAATGAAGACAGGGTCCATTTCGACTGTGATGCCCCCTTTGAATAGCCTGCCAGGAATCGGTTGAAGAATGACATTTTGGGTGAGGTACCAGAGGGCAGCCAATACCTGTGGACTTGTGCCCAATTATGAGTTAGTACATTCATAAGAAGTGAGGGGGTGATATTTATTTTTAAAAAGAGTAAGGGGAATTATCAGATAGAATTGATAGTAATCTAACTAGTTTCTGTATATTTCTAAGATTTAAGATTAGAACTTCTGTACTGAATGATACAGAACTGTTAATGAACTCATCATTCTACAAACTGTATTTTTACAGAGTCTGGGATGATAAGATCTTGTCTAATCTACCATAGTATCTTCTAAAAGCGTGCAATGTAACTCAGATTGTCGGCAGAACAGGAAACGACTGAAAAAAGGAATAGGGTAGTTGGCCTACAGCCACTATTACAGAATAGACAAAATTAATATTAATATTGCATTACAAAACTGTTATCAATACAATGGTGTATTACAACTAAACTGATGCAGCTTTTTCAGAAAAAAATATTTAAAATAGCACAGAAGTCATCCAAAAGGGAATCATGCTGAGTAAAATTAGCGTGTATATAATTATATATATGACATGTAAGAGCAAAATTTTGAATTTTAACAGAAGCTAAGATTAGATCCAATTTCTTTGTACAAGAGATATCAGTAAAGCTGACTGTTCCTATTTTCTGGGTTACAATATCAGTCTTTGAAAACATATTCAAATTTAAATACCCCAAAAAATGGACCAGCTTTTATAATGTAGGCTGTTGGCCAAATCATCTCAGATTGCCAAGCAATAGGGACACATCCATTTTCTCCGCCCACCCCCTCTCCTCCCCCCTTCTCCTGCCCAGTAAACCATTAGATAAAGGTTTGCAAGATGGTCAGGCAACACATACATAAATTCTAACCCACAATTTCTACTACCTTCCCACATACAGGTTGCCAAGACTACTAAATAGTACAGGTACGTACTCGCTATAAGATCATCAAGGAAAATGAAATCTAGGCTGCTACTAGAACACTAGAATTAGATGTTCCCAAAGGGAATAGAACCATTAGAAACAGAAATAATTCAGTAACAAAAGCATTGGCCGGTTATGGAAATTATATTATATATAGACTGATTGATATTGATGCCCCTAATTTTTTTTTTCAAAAAGAAGGCACATTCAAACTTGAAGTTTTGTGAAATTCAAGCCTTAACTGCACTTTGGGTCTTTCGTTTGGTAAATTATTGTCTAGTTTTCCTTGCAGCAGTTACTATTGAGTGCTGCAGAACCAAATATGCTGGCCAGTGTTTTATTTGAGTGGGAGCAAGTTCATCTGAAGTGAACCCCATTAACTCTGAGCCCTGTCACACTACCACTAATACTATGCTTGCAGAAGATAGTTGCATTTCCTAAGCATCACATGATTAGTTGTTATGTGATTAATTATCTTTCCATTCCACAAAATACTTCTTAATAGCATTGCCTTTGTAAGCCACATAGGAAAAAAAACTATATATAAAGGGGAAGGGTTTGTTGTAAGTTTTCCTGTTAGATCCATAGAATATTTACTTTAACAAGAAAGAAAGAACTTGCTTTTACGTAGCACCTTTCATGACCTCAGGACGTCTCAAAGTGCTTCACAGCGTAGTCAATGTTCTAATGTAGGGAAAGAGTAGCAGAGTGAAAGAATATTGGAGAATCTTAGAAAGTGTCATTCAGAAAATAAAACTCATTCTGACAAAGCTTTTCTGACTACTTGCCATCCATGCAATGCTCCTCTTAAAAAAATAGGCCAGAGTTGTTCTTATCAAAGTTAATTCATCCTTGACACAACTCAGTTTTAGATATAGAGCACATTTGATGGCACTGATTTATGAAGTTAGAACCAACCAAAAATCCTGTCCTTGTCCCCATCTGTCAAAAAATTAAAGAAACAATGTACAACCAATATGTAAAATGTAAATGTCAATAACACCTGTACTTTTAAGCATACAGTCTAGCCGGAGATTACCCAAACATGTCTGACTGGGATGGAGAGCCTCAGTAATCTCTTCTCGTGCTTTTGCATGCGTGTGATTAAAGTGTAGTGAAGAATTAATAAGAAAGGCTGTGACTCAATTGTTCATATTAAGTAATTCATGTTGTAGACGAAAACCTTCATTAGATAACAATTTGGGATTGTATAGGTTCCAAAAATTCTTAGCTTCTTCCACAGTTTGATGTCCATTGTAACCCTCACTTTCTCCTCCTTCCAATTGAATTGAAGCAGTTTGTGTTATTCTGAGCATCAATGAATACAATAGGCTCATTTTACTGTCGCTCAGAATGTTAGGACATCCTAGTTTCGACAATACAGTTCCTTTTGCTTTGAGAGAAAATTAAATGGCCATGGAAGCAAAGGTAGAAGTGGCCATGAAGCAGGAAGGTGATTTAATTTAATAGAACAGAGGTGGGAGGGAGTTTAAAGTTGGCATTGGGAGGAGGGGGTGGTGTTTGGGGCAGTGTTATGCCAGGGGAGCAGTCTGAAATAAAAGGGGTGGGAGATTTGAAATGTCATGAAGAGGGGAGGCGAAGCACAAAGACACAGAAGTGCCTGAGAATCTCAGAAGACAGGGGAGGGTAGCCAGATATTGAAAACAGAAATACTAGAGCAAATTCAGGGATATGAAGCAGGTGGAGAGATCATAGATTGTGGAGGGTAATTCTCCAAAGCAGGACATGGGATTTCAAAAATATAGAGAGATGAGCAATTTACATTTTGGAGACATGAAGAGAGCAGGAGGAGGACCACAACCATCATGTCTTCATATGTTTTGACAGAGAACATTTTCTGTAATTTTGTGATGTCGTATAATTTGTGTGCGAGTGTGTGAGAGAGATTTGGGGGAGAGAAATAAAGGAGATGGAGGGGGATAAAGGCATGAAGGAAGACACTATAGTCATGACCATTTAGATTCAGCTATACTTTTCTGCTCACTTGGAAAAAATGTACGCCTTAATGAGTCCCTGTTGGTAGTAGAATAGCTAATCTGTGATTTTATTAACCAAGTTTAAAGAAAAATCTTTATCAAAGAATCTAAGTACTAAAGCTCAAGACCTGATTAATTTGTTACAATGTCTACTGGAAATCGACTCAGGCTGTTGTTTCTTAATGTGAATCAACAATTTATGCTGATTTACATTTTGCCAGGCATATTCAGAAATGACACATTCTTCCTCATCCTGCAAAATGTCTTCTACAGTCTCATTTCCTTGTAAAATTGTAACTCCAAAATATTGCCAAAAATGCTGGCCATTTAGTTGAATAATTTGTTTGTAAAAGTGGCACATACAGATTAGGGAGGCACTCTGGGGCTGAAAATACCCAAGGGATTGCATCTGGGGTGTCTGCCCAGTGAATATTTTCTTGCCCAATGGGACCAATACTAAAACAAAATAAAACTGACCCTTTGATTCATTCGGGTCAAGGTCATTTTCTAGACCCGGACCCTAGCTGAATATATGTTCTCTGGCTTCACTGGGTTACATATCTCCAAATATTATATCCCATTTTGGAGGGCCATGTTTGAGGAGTTGAAGGATTCCTTAACTATGGCGAATATTTGTATATGCTCAAATGAACTCTACAACAAGGATAAATGGAAATCAAGAATCAAGAGGAAGGTGGGATGCTCCTCCCAGACAGACCCTAGTTGCTAAGCTTTCTGTATTTGCTTCACATTTAAAAAAAATAATTTTGTTTCATTTTCTAACCTTTTTCCTGTTTTTCTCTTTATTTCTGTACTCGTTTTATCCTGCCTACTGTTATGAACTGTGCTGTCCTCTTTAAAATGAGCATGGATTAAAACAAACATATTTTCGGTGTTTTTTACTGGGTGGCACACACAGCCAAAGAAAGAACTCCCGATCTGACTAATAATTGTCTACAATAATAACTTTTAAAATTTGATTCACCAATCACCCATGTGCAGTTCACCTACATTAGCTCCCGGTCCGGCAACGAATCGAATTTAAAATTCCTTGTGTTCAAATTCCTCCCTGGCTTCGCCCCTGCCTATCTTAGTAATCTCCTCCAGCCATATAACCTTTCAAGATCTCTGCGCTCCTCCAATTCTGGCCTTTTGTGCATCCCCGATCGTGCCATCATTAGCGGCCGTGCCTTCAGTTGCCTACGTTCTCAGCTATGGAATTCCCTCCCTAATCCTCTTCCCTTCTCTACCTCTCTCTATTCCTTTAAGATGCCCCTTAAAACCTTCCACTTGACCACCAGTTCTAGTATCTCCTTATGTCGCTCCGTATCAAATTTTGTCTGATAACGCTCCTATGAAGTATCATGGGACATTTTACTATGCAAAGGCTCTATATAAATGCACGTTATTGTCGTTGTTGATTATATTTTGTTCTATTATTTATGTGAAGAACACTGCATCCCTAAACCATTATCCAAATTGTACAAAGTTACGTGTTGATTAATATTGAACCATTAATTCTTTGTAAGCCTTTCATTTTCCGTGTGTATTTGTCCAGACCAATTTGTTTGAGTTACGATTGTAAGATTAACAGTTTGAAAGAAAATTCAAATCACTAGCGGAATAGCATTCCTGCTGCCTCACTAGGGTAAGCTTTCTGCATGTGGACTGCAGTTCAACATTTCCTGTACACTGTGATACACTACGAGAGAGGTTCAATTTATCTTTTTCTTCAGCTATCCTGGAGACAATGAAGATGGTAGTTGAATTGGCTGGATTAGGGTGTTTCTTTAATTATTTATACAGTGTTTAAAATAACTTAATTTTAAAAATTGCTGGTACATTAAATTTACATTTTACAAAGTTAAATAGGAAAACGCACACGATTAAACATTTTGTTCAACTAAACTTGGAACCCCTTTGAGGTTTGCTTTGTTTCAGATTTGCACTGTGGAGGTTGAAACTGACTGCAGCACAATTGCCAAACTATATGATGGACTACAAAGCTTTATTTAGAAGCCTGTTGACTATTTCATTTATTGTTATATTAATTTGATCAACCGCTACCGGAATTTCTTCATGTGATACTAAATTAGTGGTAAGCAACTAGCCCAATTGATACAAAAAGGAACAACCAAGAGAAAGAAATGTTGTAATTACTTTCCAAATAACACATACCTGTTCTCTACTTGCCTCCCATCTACCACCCTCCATAAACTTGAGCTCATCCAAAATTCTGCTGGCTATATCCTAACTCGCACCAAGTCCCGTTAACCGAACGCCTCCATTTTAAAATACTCATTCTCGTGTTCAAAATCCTCCATGGCCTCGCCCCTCCTTATCTCTGAAACTTCCTCCAGCCCTACAACCCTCCGGGAACTCAGCGTTCCTCCAACTCTGCCCTCTTGTCCATCCCACACTTCCATCATCCCACCACCGGTGCCCATTCCTTCAGCACTAAGCTGTGGAATTCTCTCCCTAAACCTCTCCTCCTCTCTACCTCTCTCCCTTCCTTTAAAACCCACCATAAAACCTATGTCTTTGACCAAGATGTCCTAATGGCCCAGAATTTGCGATGAGAATAACAGTGAGGCTATCAGCGCTTACTGTTATAATGGAGTATGTACATGCGCAGTTAAATGTGAAAATCCAGAAGTTGCTGGCAGAGATACCCTGCTCCTCCACAGGGTGCGCTGTTGCAGTCCTTGCCAATATACTCAGCATTGAAATGACTGCAATGAATCATAGAATCAAAGAAAGTTACAGCACGGAAGGAGGCCATTTCGGCCCATCATGTCCGCGCCGGCCAACAAAGAGCTATCCAGCCTAATCCCACTTCCCAGCTCTTTGTCCGTAGCCCTGCAGGTTACAGCATCCCAAGTGCACATCCAAGTACTTTTTAAATGTGGTTAGGGTTTCTGCCTCTGCCACCCTTTCAGACAGTGAGTTCCAGACCCCCACAACCCTCTGGCTGAAGAAATTTCCCCTCAAATCCCCTCCAAACCTTCCCCCAATTACTTTAAATCTGTGCCCCCTAGTTTTTGACCCCTCTGCTAAGGGAAATAGGTCCTTTCTATCCACTTTATCTAGGCCGAACATAATTTTATACACCTCAAGAATGTCTCCCCTCAGCCTCCTCTGTTCCAAGGAAAACAGACCCAGCCTATCTAGTCTTTCCTCATAGCTAAGATTCTCTACTCCTGGCAACATCCTTGTAAATCTCCTCTGTACCCTCTCTAGTGCAATCACATCTTTTCTGTAATGTGGTGACCAGAACTGCACGCAGTACTCTAGCTGAGGCCTAACTAGTGTTTTATACAGTTGAAGCATAACCCCCCTGCTCTTGTATTCTATGCCATGGCTAATAAAGGCAAGCATTCCGTATGCCTTCTTAACCACCTTATCTACCTGGCCTGCTACCTTCAGGGATCTGTGGACATGCACTCCAAGGTCCCTTTGTTCCTCTACACTACTCAGTGTCCTACCATTTAATGTGCATTCCCTTTCCTTGTTTGACTTCCCCAAATGCATTACCTCACACTTATCCGGATTGAATTCCATTTGCCACTGTTCTGCCCACCTGACCAATTTATTGATATCTTCCTGCAGTCTACAGCTTCCTTCTTCAGTATCAACCACACAGTCGATTTTAGTATCATCTGCAAACTTCTTAATCATACCCCCTATATTCAAGTCTTGATCATTGATATATACCTCAAAAAGCAAGGGACCTAGTACTGAGCCCTGCTGAACCCCACTGGAAACAGCCTTCCAGTCAATGGTGTGAACTTGGGGTACTTGCCCACTTGTTCCGCACTAAAAATGGCTGAAAAAGTTAGGGCTGGTGCGTTTAGGTGTAAGTGAGGTTTAACAGTGTGATGAGTGATAATTACAGCTGAACAATCTATCTGGCCCTGAAAAATTAATTTTACATTCCCTCAGAAGAAAATTAGTGAAAAAATGTTTTAAAAATGTTTAACTTTTTCTGTCTTTCTGTTTTATTTCTCTCCCTTAATTCCATCTGTATTTCCCAATCTTTATTTTGCTTTCTGTACATCTTTTAAATCTAATTTATATTTCCTGCTTTATACTTCCTGGTTTGGACTCTGCGCGTCTCAGTGAGGATTCTTCAATCTAATTGGCTGAAGAGCCTTGCTGTTGCTTGTCCTACACACACACATCACAGAACTCCTGTAGAGGTCGCCACGCTGGAAAAGATGCCAGATTAGAAGACATCTCCGCTGACAAGCCTGCAAAAATTCTGTGGGCAACTGTCAGCGAGGTGAACCATGAAAGCCGTTCCTTCGCTGCTGAGAGCAAAATGTGTGCATATATCTCGTTAGGTGCCTCAATGTCAAATTTTGTCTGATAAGGCTCCTGTGAAGGATGTTTTACTACATTAAAGGTACTATGTATAAATGCAAGTTGTTGCTGTTGTTGAGGCATACAGATCACAAATGGTCCCAGATCTGATTCCTTTAAGTGCTGACCTTACCCAGGGCAGAATTAGGGCAAAACAATTAGCTCTAGAAGCCTTGGCCTGGGGAGAAAAATCACCCCCTGAACCCCTCAGCCCATTTCTTCTCACTCCAATAGCCTGCTGACACTCAGGGCAGAGTTTCCAGCCCTTCCGTCTCGTGGAAACAGGTATATAGCGCCCCAAAAATGGTGGGCAATGACCGACCGCCATGTTACTGCCATGGCTGTGGCCACGACAATATTTCCCATAACCTACCATTGGGTGGCTGGAGCATCCCCCGAGTCAGGTAGTAGGCCCATTTAAAATGAAAATCGTGTTCTTTCCTTTTGTGGGGCCGGGAGGAGCAGGATTCTTCTTCCAGGCTCCACAAATCCAGCCTGGGCTGCTGTCGCTCCTGACTTCCCCCCACACCCCGCCCCACACCCCTCCAAACATCGGGCCTCAGCCCTCCCTCCCATCCCCCACTTGACCTACTTTGTTCGGCCTGGAGGCCGCCTGATATCATTGTACTCTGAGCCGGCAGGCGCTCAAACTTTGGTCACAGCCCAGCATCCCGATGCAAATGAGCTCGGCCCTCAAAATGGACCACCTGCCAGACGTCCACTCGGGGTTGGGTGGGGGGAGGGGGGTTGTGCAGAATTCGCCCCTCACTGTCACAACTTATACATGACGAATGACCACCTGGACACGGTACAAAAGTGCTGGTGGTGGCTATGGAGCCATACCTCAGCACGAGCTGGCATCTTCAGCAGAGGAGAGAAGAAAATCAGAGAGAAGAAGTGCAAAAAAAACCACTGCTGTATAATATTGTTAAAGGTTAATGAGTATACTGTCAGTTAAACCGGTACCATTTCTGCATACAGAATCAATATTCATCCATGTGAAAATTCGTAAAAAAGAAATTCTTTCATACAAAATAACACTTCATGGTTGTCAGGAGCACGCAGTGTTCCCGAATTCATTTAAAGACATGATCAAGGTTCAACTGGAACTAAGACATGATCAAGGATCAAGCCAGAGAATGAGCAGAATTTTCACCCAATGCCGGTGCATTCTTGCTGTTCTTTCAATTATATGAAAGGTTGTCCCATTCACTTATAGCCACACTGCTCAGAGGTCATAGCTTTCTCACAACTGAGAAAGAATACCTCACTATTGCTTGTCAGATGTTTAACCTAAACTGTGCCTTTAACCCTCAGAGTACTAAATGTCTATTCACACTTTCAAAACACATCTCTCTATGGCATCTCTATGGAGTTCCATAAATGACCATTAGAAAAGTGGGATAACAGAAATCTCACTACCATAGAATATTATATAATTTCCACTCTTTTCTGATAAATCTCAAACTATGACCTTATGATCCATATTTACAAGCCATTTTTATGACAGTACGAATAAGTAAATGCATCGCGCTCTCCAACCAGTATTCTGTTCTGAGTACTGGTGAGGGCAATGGTTCTTCTGGGAAGTGCAGCCAGAGTCAAGTCCATGGCACCACATGTGGCTCAGCTTCACAGGGGGGGAGGAAAAAGAGTGGAAGAGCAATAGTGGTAGGGGAGTTAGGGGAGCAGACAGGTGTTTCTGCGGCCACAGACGGGCCTCCAGGATGATATGTTGCCTCCTGGTGCCAGGGTCAAGGATGTCACTGAGCGGCTGCAGGACACTTTGAGGGGTGGAGGGTGAACAGCCAGAGGTCGTTGTCCATATCAGTACCAACGACATAGATAGAAAGAGGGATGAGGTCCTGCAGGCAGAGTTTCAGAGCTAGGAGAGTGATTAAAAAGCAGGACCTCAAAGGTAGTAATCTCCAGATTACTCCTGGGGCCACGTGCTAGTGAGTACAGGAATAGGAGGATAGAACAGATGAATGCATGGCTGGAGAGAGGGTGCAGGAGGGAGGGCTTTAGATTCCTGAGGCGTTGGGACCATTTCTAGGATGGGTTACACCTCAACAGAGCCGGGACCAATATTCTCATGGGGAGGTTTGCTAGTGCTGTTGGGGAGGGTTTAAACTAGCTTGGCAGGGGGATGGGCACCAGCATATAGGAGTAGAAAAGACAATAAGGTGCATAAAAGAGTGAGTATTTTGGATAGTACTAGAGAAGAAAGTAGTATTAGAAGCGGAAGTAGTACCATATTAGATAGGAGCAGACTAAGAAAGACTACGAAAAATTCAAAAATGGTTTTAGAATGCATGTACGTAAACGCACAAAGTGTGGTGAATAAGGTTGGTGAGCTACAAGCACAATTAGCCGTGTGGCAATATGATGTTGTGGCAATAACGGAAACGTGGCTTAAAAACGGTGAGGACTGGGCACTTAATATTCAAGGGTACAAGGTGTTCAGAAAAGATAGGGAAGGAACAAAGGGAGGTGGGGTGACAGTGCTGATTAAGGAAGACATTGTAGAGTTGGAAAGGGAGGATGTTCTTGAGGGGACAAGGACAGAATCCATTTGGTTAGAGTTGAGGAGCAAAAAGGGTATGATCACGTTATTGGGGGTATTCTATAGGCCTCCAAATAGTGAGAGGGAGGTAGAGGAGCAAATCTGCAGGGAAATTGCAGAGATATGCAAGAGCTATAGAGTGGTGATATTGGGGGACTTTAATTACTCAAATATCGATTGGGATAATGCTAGGGTAAAGGGAAAGGAGGGGGAGGAATTTCTGAAATGTGTTCAGGAGAATTTTCTTGACCAATATGTTCTTGGTTCAACTAGAAAGGAGGCATTACTGGATCTGGTGCTGGAGAATGAGGTGGGTCAGGTCGACCAAGTGTCTGTGGGAGAACACTTGGGTATGAGTGATCATTGTATCATAAGATTTAGATTAGCAATGGAGAGGAGCAAGGAACAATCTAGAGTGGAACTTCTAAACTGGAATAGGGTTAACTTCAATGGGATGCGAAAGCATCTAACCAGGGTAAAATGGAACCAAAGACTGACAAGAAAAACTGTAACGGAACAATGGGTGATCTTTAAGGAGGAGAATTCCAAGTACAGGCTAGGTACATTCCAACAAGAGGGAAGGGTAAGGGAACCAAAGCAAGGGCTCCTTGGATGATGAGGGAGATAGAGAAGATGATGAAACAAATAAAGAGGGTGTATGATGCATGTTCAGGTGAATTCTTCAAGGGAGAACCAGACCAAATACAATAAGTTGAGAGGGGAAGTGAAGATGAAAATAAGATTGGCAAAGAGAGAATATGAGAGTAGAATGGTGGTTAACATAAAAGGGAACCCAAAAATCTTCTACCGGCATGTAAACAGTAAGCGGGTAGTAAGAGGCCGGGTGGGGCCTATTAGAGACAAAGAAGGTGACATATGCTTAGAGGCGCAGGGCAAGGCTAGAATATTTAATGAATACATTGTATCAGTGTTTACTAAGGAGGTGGATGCTGACAAAATATCGGTAGAAGTGGAAAAGTTAGAAGCAATGGAAGGGGTGAAAATTGATAGACAGGATGTACTAGAAAGGCTGGGTATGCTTAGAGTGGACAAGTCGCCTGGTCCAGATGGCTTGCATCCCAGGTTGCTAAGGGAATTGGGGGTGGAGATAGTGGAAGGGCTTGCCATAATTGTCCAATCTTCCCTAGATGCAGGGGAGGTGCCTGAGGATTGGAAAGTGGCAAATGTGACACCATTGTTTAAGAAAGGGTGTAAGGACAATCCTAGTAACTACAGGCCGGTCGGTCAGCTTAACATCAGTGGTGGGTAAAGTTTTAGAAACAATAATCAAGGAAAATAATTAATGGGCACTTGGAGAGGTTTAAGCTAATTAAGGAGAGCCAACATGGATTTGTAAAAGGCAGATCGTGTTTGATTAATATAATTGAATTTTTTGATGAAGTAGCAGAGAGGATTGATGAAGGGAATGCAATGCATGTTGTCTACATGGATTTTCAGAAGGCATTTGACAAAGAACCACATAGAAGGTTGGTTAACAAAATTGAGGCCCATGGAATAGGTGGATCAGTGGCAGCTTGGATAAGGAATTGGCTTAAGGACAGAAAACAGTGAATTGTGGTAAATTGCTGTTTTTCAGACTGGAGGATGGTAGACAGTGGTGTTCCCTAAGGGTTAGTGTTGGGGTCACTGCTTTTTTTGATATATGTAAATGACCTGGATATTGGAATACAGAGCAGAATTTCTAAATTTGCCAATGACACCAAACTTGGGGTGTGGCAAACAGTGAGGATGATATCAATCGACTGCAACAGGACATAGAAAGGCTAGCAGAATGGGCAGACAAGTGGCAGATGGAATTTAATGCAGAGAAGTGTGAGATGATGCATTTTGGCAGAAGGAACAGGGAGAGTCAATATATAATTAATGGCACAGTTTTATAGAGTGTGCAGGGGGACAGAGGGACCTGGGAGTTAATGTGCATAGGTCCCTGAAGGTGGCAGGACATATTGAGAGAGTGGTTAACAAAGCATATGGGATCTTGGGCTTCATAAATAGAGGTATTGAGTACAAAAGTAGAGAAGTTATGCTGAACCTTTATAAAGCATTGGTTAGGCAACAACTGGAGTATTGCATCCAGTTCTGGTCACCACAGTTTAGGAAGGATATGAAGGCCCTTGACAGGGTGCAGAGATTTACAAGAATGGTTCCGGGGATGGGGGATCTTAGCTACAAGGACAGGTTGGAGAAGCTGTATTTGTTTTCATTGGAGCAAAGGAGGTTGAGGGGTGATTTGATAGAGGTGTACAAGATTATGACGGGTTTGGATAGGCTAGACGGGGAAAGGCTGTTCCCACTAGTTGATAGTACAAGGACTAGGGGACACAGATTTAAGGTTTTGGGCAAGAGATACAGGGGGGACGTGAGGAAAAAAAATTTTATGCAGCGAGTGGTGATGACCTGGAATTCGCTGCCGACAGAAGTGACGGAAGCGGAGACACACAGGACTGGATTTTGTCAGCCCTGAGGAGGTGGGTATGGAGGCGGGACTGCTGGTAAAGTTGCAGGATTTGGGGGAGGCTGCCAAACCCACCCCCGACCCGCCTCCGTGTCCTTTTGCCAGGAGGTAGTTAACAGGCAGAAAAAAGGATTATCCCTATTTTTAGCTCCGAAATCCAGGCTTCCTGACCTCGGAGAACCCCGCCAGGGTGCAGGAGACGAGAAGGAGGTCTGCGGGGTTCGGAGGGGTCTGAAAGTGAGATGTAGAGGTGAGTGATGGGTGCAAGTGTGGAGTGGTAAGTATGTAAGGTGAGTGCGAAGTGTTATAAAATGTTCACTTACCTTTGTTTCTGCCTACAGCCTTCAGCCACTGTGGATCCGGAGTCCCGACATCTTCATTGTAGATTTCACTTCGATCCAATAGCCAGGTGATTTCTGCAAAGTTGAAAGGTTTGATGAATCCTAAACACAAGGGGCTCGATTTTACCAGGCCCAAGGAGACGGGTTTGGAGGCGTGTAAGATGTCAAAACCGCAAAAAATGGCAGGTGGGTACAATCCCACCTCCATCCCGCCTCTGAGCAATTTTCCCACATTCGCGGTTACAGACCCCGTTTCCAACCCGCCTTCAAGAGGCGGGATAGGCCCTTAACAACCAGTTAATTGCCTCTATAATCCCATTTTGAGAGGCCTTTCTGATTTTAACACATTTCTCCCATCCTGCACGTCTCCTCTGGAACACGCCAGTTAATCCTGGCTGCCTCACAAGTGGATTGCTTACTAACAGCTGCAGCTCCACCATTAAAAAGGAGTTTTCACCAATGATCATTTGCAGGTGCCAGGACTTTGTTGTTTCAGGTCTGGGGGAACTTTTAGCAGGCCTACTCATTGTTGTGGAAATTTGGAGCCTGACACCCATCTCCAGTGTGACCTCCTGGGAAACCCCTCTCCCCACCTTGACTGAGCGCTTCCTCAACTGAGGCATATACCAGAAGCATGGGAACCATTTATTTCCTTTCCTCCTGGACATCAGATTTGGACAAAGACCAGCCGCGGCAGCAGCAGAACCCTGAACAACAGCAGCACCAACAGCAGCAGCAACAACAGGAGCGCCAAGCTGCTGCTCACCCACCTGAAGCTGCACAGGCCAGAAGGCGCAAACGTGCGACCACATTGCTGCCCGGGATGCAAGGGACGCTCTCATGTTGGCCAGATTTGCTTAGCCTGCACAAACACTTTTGCCTCACACCTTCTTACCAGAGCATCGACAATGGATAAGAACCTACGGATTCCTATCACACTGACCACCATACTGACAATTGCAAGTCGCCCTCAGCCCTCAATGTGGAAGTCCCATTTGCGAAATGACACAGGCCACAACTTCAACAGTTTGCCATCAAATCTGTTCATCATAACAACTGAAGGATGGCTTGTCAAAAATCAGTACATAGAAACATAGAAACATAGAAGATAGCAGCAGGAGTAGGCCATTCAGCCACTCGAGCCTGCTCCGCCATTTAATGAGATCATGGCTGATCATCCAAATTCAGTACCCTGTCCCTGCTTTCTCCCCATATCCCTTGATCCCTTTAGCCTTAAGAAATATATCTAACTCCTTCTTGAATATATTTAATGAATTGGCCTCAACTGCCTTTTGTGGTAGAGAATTCCACAGGTTCACCACTCTCTGGGTGAAGAAATTCCTCCTCATCTCTGTCCTAAATGGCTTACCCCTTATCTTTAGACTGTGACCACTGGTTCTGGACTCCCCTGCCATCGGGAACATCCTTCCTGCATCTAGTCTGTCTAGTCCTGTTAGAATTTTATACGTTTCAATGAGATCCCCTCTCATTCTTCTAAACTCCAGCGAATATAAGCCTAATCGACCCAATCTCTCCTCATACGTCATTCCTGCCATCCCAGGTATCAGTACAACAGGACACCCAAGTAACTACCCTTGTGACTACTTGTGCTTTATGTTCCTCTTACGCATGCTCCTACGTGGTGCTTCCCCTGTGGCTTCAGCAGATGTGGAGGCCCCTTGCTCACTTTCTTGCTGCTCCTGTTTTGACATCTTTGGCGGCCGTCCTCTGGGGTTGTGAACCTGTGAGGGCTCAGCAACAGTCTGCTGTTCCTGCGGCTGTGCAGGGGCTGAGACGCCCATCTCAGTTGGGTGAGGACACTGGTAGGGCTCTGACCGAGGGCTTTGCAGTGGCATGGTCGTGTGAGCACTTGGAGAGGAGCCCCCATTTCCTTGTTGTCTGCCACCAACATCCCTCTCATGGGTCAGCCCCACTTCAGAGATAGCAAGTGGCTTGACAGCACCTTGCTGCACTTCAGGGGGGCCATGAGGACCCGTTTCTGCACTGGAAGTCCTACTCCAGAGGACTTCCATGAAGGTCTGGTTTCTATGCTCAATAGCTGACCATCGCTCCTCAAGAGATGTCAGTCTATTCTGAACAATGACCATGTTTTCAACACCCTGGCGACTAAGCTCCTCCATGGCCGTAGCCATCCTCTCCTCTACCGTAACCTTCTTCTCCTCTATGGTAGCCAGCATTACCATGGAGGTAGTCATCCTTTCCACGGAGGTTGCCATCCTTTCCGTGGTGATGCGTTCATGCGCCAATACCTCCACAAAGGCTCTGTTCACGTTTGCGATGGACTCCTCCATTCGCTCCACACTCGCAGCGACCCTGGAGACAAAACCTGCCAGAGACTCTTGCACCTGTTCCTGGAGTTCCAGCACCGCTCTCCTTCTGGATGGACCCGGAGGCACAGGGTCGACATGCAGCTGAGCTGAGCTGGCAGAGTCCTGCGCCCTCTGACAAGGACTCTCCACTGCTGTCCCTGTCTCCACCATCTGCTGATGATCACTTAATCTGTGATACACCAGGTGCCAACACTACTCTATGTCCCGAAGGTCCCACCGATGTGTGAGTGTCTGCGCTGGTGCTGGGTGCGCTGAATTCTGCTAACGCTGCACCCTCAGAGGTTGCAGCTTCCTCTGAGAAGTCTTCAGGTTCAGGCTGTTCCTCCTGGACAGTGGGGACGGGGGCTGTTGATGGTCCTGTGGGGGAGTAAAGGAAAGAGTTAGAGATGTAAGGTAAAGGTTGCATGCACATTGCATTGTGCAGATGATCATAAGTCAATCTGTTAGAGCATCAGAATCATTATCAGTCACTCATGCAATGTCAATGAGAGAGATGCCAAACTATTCTGTCACCAGCTTGCTGTGATGTGCCCGTCTGTCCGTCCCCCACTTGCAAATCGTCCACCACTCCAGTGATTTCCAGGGCCGCCTCCTCCCAGGCGGTGAGCTGGGCTACTGAGGGTGGCCCTCCTCCTGTCACGGCTCTTTCCCTCTTATTGTGATCTCTCTTTTCCTGCAATGAGGGACACAAGTGGAGTTTGAGTGAGAATGAAGGAGTGAGTGTAGAGAATCCATAGCATAGATGCTTAAACGGAGACAAAGGGCCCTCCCTGTATGTTGTAAGTTGTTGTCATTGCAGTGATAGGGAGTGTGAGGGCTGCATGGTCGAATAGTTAAGTGAATGTGACCATAGAGAGAGAGGGAATGGGTAAGTGTGCAGGGATGTAAGGGTCAAGTGGGATGTGGAGGAAGAGGTTGGCAAAGCAGAGTGCTGGTGAGGAGAGGCGATGGGGATCAGATTGAGGCTGATGGGAATGTCTTACTCTCTTTTCCTGTGCGGAGAAGGTCATGAAACCTCTTCCTGCACTGCAGCCAGGTTCTGCTGCACATAGAATTTGCGTTTACCTCTTGGGCCACTTGCAGTCACATAGCTTTAGTCTGCTGGCGAGGCTTTTTCCTCCCTGAGGAAGGGAAGAGCACCTCCTTATTTGATCTTGCTCCCTCCACCAGAGCTTGGAGGGAGGCCTCATCGAATCTTGGAGCACACTTTGGTCTACTGGTGGACATAATTGGTGAAGAATGCGCTCAGAACAATGGGCATAAAGTTTAAAGGCTGAAAAAGAAGCGCGGCTGCTTGCAGGCCTTAAATCCAGCAGCATTGATGACATCATTGGAGGCGACTTTCTGTATGAAAAGGCTCATTGGGCCAGGGGTTTCCACGCGCTGGAAATCAAGTGCCCAATTAGGGCAAAATTGCACTTTTGTCCCACTTCACATCGGAGTCAGGATCCTGACACCACGACCACCTGAGACGCCACAGCCCGCCCCCAATAGCAAATTCCAGCCCAATGACTCTAAAAATAAAAAGAACTTCCTCTGCAGACAAATGCTATACATTTAAATGTCCCAAGTGTGATTTTCATGGTGATGTATTCTTATAACGAGGAACTGTATGAAAAACGTGGGAAATGAAATATTTAGTATATTCTCTGCTGCTTCTCTTCACTTCCTCAGTCTAAATCATTGCGGGCTGTACTTTGCTGCTTATGGATGATCCCTGTATTAAAATAATGGAATTAATCATTTTATCACCATTTGTATACTTGGTGCAATATCGTTGAACAAAATGCTTTGGACCATTTGGATGATTTATCAGCTGTGCACATTTTCTTGGCCTGGGACAGGTTTCAGAAACGCCCAGTCATATGGACCCACAGCTGGCGAGGTTTGCCAGTGGATTGTCTCTAATAGATTGTTTTTTTTTGGCAAATAGGCTTATGAGCAGTGAAGTCCTATACAAAGTAATGGGATGTCATCTATTAGGATAATGGACCATTCGTAGTGAGTCTCATGAAACCATGTCGGTCGGAATGGCTACCAGCAAACCTGAGTGTGTTTGTCTAGTGGGAGAATGGAGATGGGGATGGTTGGAGGGGTGAGGGACGGGGGTGTTGCTCAACCAGACTATACCTCAAAAGTCATTAATATAAACCTAATTTGCAACTATACCTCTTAAATAACTTCAGTTCTCTCCTATAACGTTGTGCTTTCTCATTTAAATTTCACGTTTGGTTGCTCCAAAGTCTTTTTTTATTAACAGAACTGCAAATCAAAATGCTGGTTTACTTCTTTCTAAATTGAAAATGCTACTTTAAAAATTTTTATATGCACAAAATCCCTCAACAGTGTTAGATTTTTAAATGGCTTTACAAATGGGCAATATAAAAGGAACAATTCAGCGTATGAATAACAGCTGCACTAACCTTTAATGTCGGAGTTAAAAGGTGAAATCTTATAATGACCATCTTTTGGTGCGCGTGCTTAGTGAAGATCGTCCATGGCAGGTTTTCCCCTAACAAGTCTATGCTTTGTCATTTTTCATTCAGTTAAGCGGACAGAGCATCTTCACAACTGTCACTCTCCTGTGACTGCACCAACAGCTTGTTGTGAAGTGTGTACAGAAAAAAAACGGGCATTTAACCGCCCCTTGGGCGGAAGTGTTCAGCCACTGCTTCACTAAGAATCCGATCCAGCTAAGTAAACTTATTTTTGTTTCCATTAAACCTGAATTTGTGCTACCTGGAGGCAAAAACAATCTGCACGGCTTTGAAATTTAAAACCATTTCAAATTAAAAATGAGCTTTTAAATGCTAGAATATTGGTATTCATAATATAATTCATCATCCAAACTGTATACATCTTGCAGGCCTGTGTGTTTACATGATGCTCATGTGCGATGGATAGAGGTGTCACTCCATTCAATTGTTGTGATCCTCTGAAGAATGTATCATATATGCAACAACGCCCTTAACTTGTTACAGCTGACTAACATGACTGCAATGTGAGAGGCTGTTAAATGGGAATCAGATTTCTTTTTTTAAGTATCATTTTGTTCACTGTTTATGAAAACAAAGGGCACCAGTGAGAATCGGGTGATATGGGGGGTTTTTTTTGGTTCTCGTTCTATGATTACAATCACTAAAGCTGATTTGGGGAGATTAACAGGTCAACTTCTTCAGATTGCTACATTTCAGAGTTCCTCAATAGAAATCCTGGCCGACTGCCCATTTTATGCACAATGAGAGAGGCCACATGACCTGCAGCTCAAGACTTTAAAAAAAATCATGCATCGAATGCTAAGTCGGCCATTTGATTCCCCACCACCACCACGTCCCCCTCCCCCCTCGGTTACGAAGCCCTTAGCTGGGAGCCAGAATGTATTAAATTTACATGGACAGGTTTACTGAAGATTAGTCTCATCTCTTGTCTTCCTGGTTGTAATGCTCAGCAAGGAGCGTATGTTCTTCCATGCGTCTGAAATATTAATGCACAATATTGTGTTGAGGTTTATGATAGCAGCAGAGTGGCTGCCCTGTGGTTTTCCTATTAAAGCCCTATTGGTGATTCCGAGAAGTCAGTGGCACCGAAATGGGACCTGGCCTAATAAGGTTTGGAAAGCTGATACTGTCATTTTGGAGTCACGAGAGGCTTCAGACATCAATGACCCTAACAAATTATTGCCTTTGTAAATGCTTTGAGATTAGCATTTTATACTCAAGCAAAAGCTGATATATAAAAGGCAACCAAAAGAAATCAGCAGTGGTATCCAGAGTTGTGCCTTTTTAATGGTTAATTAGATGTGTGCTGATTTGAAAGAGACTTTCTGGGGCTCAACCCTGGTGCAGACACACGTGACTGCGAAGTTAAAATTGCTTGTTTTGGTTCATATATTTCAGGTTTCCTCCCTTGTTTTTATGATTATGAGCAAGTAAAACAGAGATAAAAAGAATCAAATACTTTATAACAGAAAAAGCCCCCAGAAAGTGGAACTGTCGATGCAGTTAAAAGAGCGCCCTCTAATCTTTTAGTTATTTTGTATGCTCTTTGATCTCCTATGGCATTGCCTAGAGACAGAGAATCTCTCTTTCTGTAAGTGTGGCCTTGATTTTAACAACACCCCCACCCCCGCGCCCAGATGGGCAGGAAAGGATTGGGCGAGGGGTTAAAATCGAAGCCATGTGTTTTTTTTCCTTTCTAATTTTCTCCATGTCTCTCCTTTCTCTTTCTCTCTCTATGGCTCATAATTTCTCATTACTTGCAGTGAGTTATTTTTCAATGGGCACAGTGTTGCTTCTCCTGTGTCAATATATATTAATGCCCCTGTGAAGCGCCTTGGGACGTTTTACTATGTTAAAGGCACTATATAAATGCCAGTTGTTGTTGTGTCAATATTGCCAAAGTGCCGGCACACTTTTGTTACTTCATTGACTCACTAAGAAGAAATTGGTCGTCGGCGCACCCGTTTTTTCTGTGCTAGGGGAAACAATTTCAGGCCACAATTTCTCATGCCCAATCTCTCCCAGAAGGGTGAGGCGACCAATTTGGAAGTCGGTGATTTCCAAGTGTCCAGCGTGCCTGCCTCAAACAGGTGCTAGGCACCTTGAATATGCAAATCATTGTCTTACATCTGTTTTAGGACCCCGCTCAAAAGTGGAGTAGACAGAACATACGCCGTGCATGCTCCACTCAGTTTTTCCGGGTCCACAGTGGCCTAACCAGTGGTCCTTAAAGGGACCGCAGGCAGCTGCTCACTAAAAGGTAGGTCACTTCTTTATGCTTTTGATTTGTGGAGCAGGAGTGCTCCTCCTGACTGCACAAAAGTACCGTGTGCTGCTGGGCTTACCCGCACCACCCCGCGCCCCCGCCTCCCCCCCACTCCCAACCCCACAAAGAATTTCCTGCAGGCCAGCTCAGTATTGGAGCTGGGAGGCTTGGTTGGTATTTCCCAAGACCCCAAAGACGGAGCTGCATGAGGATGCCCGATTGGTGTCCGCAGCTCACCGTCTTTTTGCAGATAAGGTCCTTGTCCCAATTTCCAATGAGCCTCAGGCCAACGCCGTCAGGTGCGCGTTCCAACCACGACACCCATTTCGCGCCCGTCTCGCCAACACTCCCATTTCTCCCCAACACAATGGGGGCGATTTTCCCAGCCCCGAGGAGGCAGGTTTGGAGGCGGGACTGTTTGCAAAATGGCAAAAACTGAGGGCGGGTTCGGAACCCGCCTCCAACCTGCCTTCGCTCAATTTTGCCGGAGGCGGTTTTGATGGGTGCGATTCAATCCCGCCTCCATCAGTCGAGAGAGGTAGTTAAGACCCTTAAATAGTAGTTAAGGGCCACTATAATCCTATTTTAACAGGCCCTTGTTATTTTACCACATTTTCAGCATGTTCCACGACCCTCCTAAACCATGCCAACTAATCCTGGCGGGTTGACAAGTGGGTGGCCTCCTCATAGCTGTAGCTCCACCATTAAAATGGAGCTTTCATCAGGGATCAGTTGCAGGTGGCAGAAGTTTTGTTCCACAGGTCTTTCAGCACTTTTAGCAAGCCTACCGAAGTCGGAGGTGCTGCAGCTTCTATCTCTCAACTGTGGGACCTCCTTGGAAGACCCTCTCCCCGCTTGGACTGAGCGCTTCCCCAATGGAGGTATCTGCCAGCAGCATGGGAACCATTCATTTCCTTTCACCATGGAGCTCAGATTCGGATGAGGAGCAGCCACGGCAGCAGCAGAGCCAGGCAGCTCAGCAGCAACAGCAGCAGGAGTACGAACCTCCTGCTCACTCATCTGATGCTGCACAGGGCAGAAGGTGCCAGCGCATCGAAGCACCTCGCCGCAGGAGATACCCCCCTCTCAGGGTTTACAGACAGAGGATGAGCTACCTCAACATGACTGAGCAGCAGTGCCAAAGGAGGCTGAGACTTTCGCAACAGGTTATCGGAAACATCTGCGCACTGCTGCACCAACACTAGGAGCCCAGAGGAGCGGGTGGACACCCCTTACCAGTGGCTGTCAAAGTCACCACCGCCCTCAAATTTTTTGCCTCAGGTTCCTTCCAGGAATCATCAGCAGACATCAGTGGCATCTCCCAGTCGGCCGCCCACAGTTGTATCACGTAGGTTACCGATGCCCTTTTTGCAAAGGCCCACAATTACATCCACTTCTCAAGGGATCAAGGAAGTGTAACCGCGCGTTCAGTTGGCTTTGCATATATGGCAGGCTTGCCAATGGTGCAGGGCGTCATAGACTGCACACATGTGGCCCTTAGGGCACCCCATCACAACCCAGCTATCTTTGTCAACCGCAAGGGCTTCCACTCCCTCAACGTACAGCTGGTGTGTAACCACAAGAAGGAGATTTTGCATGTTTGCGCCAAGTTCTGTGGTAGTTGCCATGACTCATTCATCCTGTGGAAGTCTAGTGTTCCTCCGCTCTTCAATCCGCCAAACCAACTTAACGGATGGCTCCTTGGTGACAAGGGCTACCCCCTGAAGAAGTGGTTAATGACGCTGATCAGGAGGCCAGCTAATGAGGCTGAAGAGCGCTACAACACCAGCCACATTTCGACCAGGTCCATCATCGAGCAAACCATTGGCTTGCTGAAGATGCGATTCTGATGCCTTGACAGACCAGGTGGAGCACTGTAGTATTCAGCAGCCAGGGTCTCCAGAATGGTCGTGGTCTGCTGTGCACTGCACAACATGGCACAGCGTCATGGCTTGCAGCTTCCTGATGAGCAAGTGGCTCAGTTCATAGCCTCCTCAGATGAGGAGGAGGAGGAGGAGGAGGATGAGGAGGAGGAGAAGGAGGAGGAGGACCGAGCACCGGCCTATTGACCAGCAGCAGCGGCAGCAAACGAGCACATGGCTGCCTGTGATGCAAGGGATGCACTTATCCTGGCCAGATTTGCATAGGTTGCCCATTTTGGCACATATCCTTGGCTCCATCTTAACACATGATAGACAATGGACATGAATCTCTGGCCTCCTTTCACTCTGTCCACCAACCAGACCACGCAAGTATCACAGAGCCCGCAATGTGCAGTTGCCTAAGGCGAAATAACCAATACCATCGCATCAACAGTTTGCCATCAAATCATTTTTATACTTTCAAACAGAGATGGCATTTCGTCAATAAACATAAACAATCACTGTGACTAATGCTGGCTACCCCTGTGACTAATGGTGCTTTACTTTTCTCTTACGTGTGCTCCTACGTGGTGCTCCCCCTGTGGCTTCAGCAGAAGTGGAGGCCCCTTGCTCACTTTCATGCTGCTCCTGCTTCGACACCTTTGGCGGGCGTCCTCTGGGTTTACGAGCCTGTGAGGGCTTGCCAAACGACTGCTCCTCCTGCGGCAGTGCAGGGCCTGAGACGCCCATCTCAGTTGGGTGCGGACTCGAGTGGGGCTCTGACCGAAGGCTACGCAGTGGCATGGAAGTGTGGGCGCTTGGAGAGGAGCCCCCACTTCCTTGTTGTCTGCCACCAACTTCCCTCTCATGGGTCAGGTCCACCTAAACGCTTGCAAGTGGCTTGAGAGCACCTTGCTGCATATCAAGGGGGCCATGTGGACCCATATCTGCACTGGCAGTCCTACTCAAAAGGACTTCCATGAAGCTCTGGTTTCTCTGTTCAATAGCTGCCCATCGTTCCTCCAGAGATGCCAGTCTATTCTGAACACTGACCATGGGGGTGATTTTCTGATGTCGGAGGAGGCGGGTTTGCAGGCGGGAAAGGCGGGAAAATCAGATTCAAAGAGGTCGGGTTTGGAACCCGCCTCCGACCCGCCTCCGCGGGATTTTGCCGGTGCCGGTTTTGGAGGTCAGGAAATGCTCCCACCTCCAGCTGGCCATTGCACTATTTAACATCCTTAAATGCTCATTAACGACCTCTCTAAGCCTATTTTGAGAGACCCTCATGATTTTTCCAGGATTTTGGTGTGCTCCATGCACCTCCTAAACCACGCCAGGTAAACTTGGTGGGTTGACTCATAGGTGGCCTCCTCACTGCTGCAGGTCTAACAAGACATCGTTTATTGTAGGATTACTTGCAGGTGCCAGACCTTGGCTTTAAAAGGTCTCTGAGCACTTTTAGAAGGCCTTCCGAAGTCGGAGGTGCTGCAGCTTGACTCAATCAACTGTGGGACCTCCTTGGAAAACCCTCTCCCCACTTGCAATGAGCGCTTCCCCAAAGGAGGCATCTACAAGTAGCATGGGAACCATTTGTTTTCTTTCTGCATGGACCTCAGATGAGGATGAGGACCATCCAGGGCAGCAGCAGAACCAGGCAGTTCAGCAGCAACAGCAGCAGGAGCCACAACCTCCTGCTCAGCCACCTGATGTTGCACAGGGCAGAAGGCACCAGCACATCGAGGCACCTCGCCGCAGGAGATACCCCCGACAGAGGGTTTACAGACAAAGGATGAGCTACCTCAACATGAGTGAGCAGCAGTTCCAAAGGAGGCTGAGACATTCGTGAGAGGTTGTCCGAGAGATCTGCGGCCTGCTGCAGCAAGACCTAGTGCCCAGAGGAACGGGTGGACACCCCTTACCAGTGGCTGTCAAAGTCACCACCGCACTCAACTTCTTTGCCTCAGGCTCCTTCCAGGGAACATCAGCAGACATCAGTTGCCATGACTCTTTCATCCTGCGGCACTCTAGTGTTCCTCCGCTTTTCAATCCACCAAACCAACTTAACGGATGGCTCCTTGGTGACAAAGGCTACCCCCTTTAGAAGTGGCTAATGACGCCGATCAGGAGGCCAGCTATCGAGGCTGAGGAGCGCTACAACGCCAGCCACACATCGATCAGGTCCATCATAGAGCAAACCATTGGTTTGTTGAAGATGCGCTTCCGTTGCCTTGACCAATCAGGTATACACCATACAGGGTCTCCAGAATGGTCGTGGTCTGCTGTACACTGCACAACATCACACAGCATCATGGCTTGCAGCTTCATGATGAGCAAGCAGCTCAGTTGCAGCCCTCCTCAGATGAGGATGAGGAGGAGGAGGAGGCTGAGGAGGATCTGGAGGAGGAGGAGGAGGAGGAGGAGCAGGAGGAGGAGGAGGTCAGAGCGCCGGTGAATCGACCAGCGGCAGCACGCGAGCACATGGCTGCCCGGGATGCAAGGGATGAAGTTATCATGGCCAGATTTGCATAGGTTGCCCAAGTTAGCACATGTCCTTGGCTCCATCCTCGGACATCATTGACAACGGACATGACTCTCTAGCCTGCTTTCACTCAGGCCACCAACCTGACAATGCATGAGTGGCGGTGCCCGCAGTGTGGAGCTGCCGAAGGCGAAAGAACAGATGGCATAACGCCAACATTTTGGCTTCAAATCATTTTAATGCTTTCCAACAGGGATGGCATTTCATCAATACACAGAAACAGTCTCCCAATCTGCACTCAGATCTGGAGGTTATATCCCTTGCCAGCTGGACCAACACAGCCTTGGTTTCTTTGGGAGGCCTCTTCCTCCCAGATGAGTGGAAGAGTACCTCCCTGCTAGCTGTCACCCCCTCAAACAACATTTGCAGCGCCTCATCCGAGAGCCTCTGTAGGCCCTTGCCTTGGAATTGCACATCGTGGTTTCTCAAAAGATGTTGGAGGTGGTGCAGGAGACGCAGAAATCCTGTGGAATGAGCCAAGGGAGCAAGAAGCCACAAAATCAGACTGGAAAAGTGCTGTCAACAGAGGCGAGTTTCAAACCCAAAACACTAATTGACCAAGGGTATCCCACTCCTCTAAAATCAAATGGACAATCATGGTAAAATCGCAAATTTTTGAAACCTATGCGCTCGATTTTGCCAGGCCTGAGGAGGCGGGATTGGAGGCGTGTGAGGTGTTAAAATCGCAAAAAATGGCGAGCGGCTCCGATCCCGCCTCCAGCCCGTCTCCGAGCGATTTTTCCAGAATCGGGGTTTCAGATCCCATTTCCATCCCACCTCCAAGAGGCGGGATAGGCCCTTAAGGTACTTAACAATCAGTTAATTGCCTCTATAATCCCATTTTGAGAGGCCTTTCTGATTTTAACACATTTCCCCCATCCTGCACGTCTCCTCTGGAACACGCCAGTTAATCCTGGCGGCCTCACAAGTGGATTGCTTACTAACAGCTGCAGCTCCACTATTAAAAAGGAGTTTTCACCAATGATCATTTGCAGGTGGCAGAACTTTGTTGTCTCAGGTCTGGGGGAACTTTTAGCAGGCCTACTCATTGTTGTGGAAGTTTGGAGCCTGACACCAATCTCCAGTGTGACCTCCTGGGAAACGCCTCTCCCCACCTTGACTGAGCGCTTCCTCAACTGAGGCATATACCAGAAGCATGGGAACCATTTATTTCCTTTCCTTTCCTCCTGGACATCAGATTCAGATGAAGACCAGCCGCGGCAGCAGCAGAACCATGAACAACAGCAGCACCAACAGCAGCAGCAACAACAGGAGCGCCAAGCTGCTGCTCACCCACCTGAAGCTGCACAGGCCAGAAGGCGCCAACGCGCGACCACATTGCTGCCCGGGATGCAAGGGACGCACTCATGTTGGCCAGATTTGCATAGCCTGCAGATTCAAACAATTTTGCCTCGCACCTTCTTACCAGAGCATCGACAATGGACAAGAACCTGCAGATTTCTATCACTCTGACCAATGTGGAAGTCCCATTTGCGAGATGACACAAGCCACAACTTCAACAGTTTGCCATCAAATCTGTTTATCATCACATTACAAGGATAGCTTGTCAAAAAACAATACAACAGAACACCCAAGTGACTACCTTTTTGACTACTTGTGCTTTATCTTCCTCTTATGCATGCTCCTACGTGGTGCTTCCCCTGTGGCTTCAGCAGATGTGGAGGCCCCTTGCTCACTTTCTTGCTGCTCCTGTCTCGACACCTTTGGCGGGCGTCCTCTGGGGTTGCGAGCCTGTGAGGGCTCGGCAACAGTCTGCTGCTCCTACGGCTGTGCAGGGGTTGAGATGTCCATCTCAGTTGGGTGAGGACTCTGGTGGGGCTCTGACCGAGGGCTTTGCAGTGGCATGGTCGTGTGAGCAGTTGGAGAGGAGCCCCCACTTCCACCAACATCCCTCTCATGGGTCAGAGCTAGCAAGTGGCTTGACAGCACCTTGCTGCACTTCAGGGGGGCCATGCGGACCTGTTTCTGCACTGGAAGTCCTACTCCAGAGGACTTCCGTGAAGGTCTGGTTTCTGTGCTCAATAGCTGACCATCGCTCTTCAAGAGATGTCAGTCTATGCTGAACATTGACCATGTTTTCAGCACTCTGGCAACTTAGCTCCTCCATGGCCGTAGCCATCCTCTCCTCTACCATAGCCATCCTTTCCATGGAGGTTGCCATCCTTTCCGTGGTGATGCGTTTATGCGCCAATGCCTCCACAAAGGCTCTGCTCATGTTCGCGATGGACTCCTCCATTCACTCCACACTCGCAGCGACCCTGGAGAGAAAACCTGCCAGAGACTCCGGCACCTGTTCCTGGAGTTCCAGCACCGCTCTCCTTCTGGATGGACCCGGAGGCACAGGGTCCACATGCAGCGGAGCAATGCTAGGAGAATCCTGCGACCTCCGCCGAGGACTCTCCACTGCTGTCCCTGTCTCCACCATCTGCTGATACTCACTTGTGAGATGTGATACACACAGTGACAACACTAATATATGTCCCAAAGGTCCCACCGAGGCGTGTGTATCTGCGCTGGTGCTGGGTGCGCTTACATCTGCTGACTCTGCGTCCTCAGAGGTTGCAGGTTCCCCTGAGGAGTCTTGCTGCTCAGCCTCTTCCTCGTCCACAGTGGAATCGGGCTCTGTGGATGGTCCTGTGGGGGAGTAAAGGCATGGGTTAGACATTTGACAGAAGTCTGGCATGCACATGCAATAGTGCAGATGCTCAAGTAGCATTCTAATAATGTACACCAGCAGCCATTTCAGTCACTCAAGCAGTGTAAATGAGAGAGAGGCAAAACTATTCTGTCACTAGCTTGCTCTGCCTCGCCCATCTGTCCATTCCACACTTCCACCTCCACCTCTGCGCCGGCGATGTCCAGGGCCGCCTCTTCAGCCTATGTGAGAATGGCTAGGGAAGGTGGCCCTCCTCCTGTCTTCGCCCTTTCCCTTCTATTATGGGCTCTCTTTTCCTGCAGTGAGGGAGACAAGTGGGGTTGGAGTGAGAATGATGGAGTGAGTGTAGAGAGTCCAGAGCATAGATGCTTAGAAGGAGACAAAGATGGAGTGAGGTTCCATGTCCAAGGTCCCTCCCTGAGCATTGTTAGTCATTGTCATTGCAAAACACTGAAAGGGAGTGTGAGGGCAGCATATTCGAATAGTCAAGTGATTGGGTTCATAGAGTGAGAGGGATGGTGAAGAGTGCAAGGTTTGTAAGGGTAAAGTGGGATGTGGAGGAGGCAGTTGACAATGCAGAGTGCTGGTGATGAGAGGAGAAGGGGAGCAGAAGGAGGGTCAAGCTGAAGGTATACTCACTTTGCCTGATCTTACAATGTAATTGATCCTTTTACTGCACTGCATCCATGTTCTGCTGCACACTGATTTGGAGGTGATGTCCCTTGCCAGCTCTACCCACACAGCCTTGGTTTCTTTGGGAGGCCTCTTTCTCCCAGATGAGGGGAAGAGCACCTCCCTGCTAGCTCTCGCCCCCTCAACCAGCATTCCCAGCGCCTCATCAGAGAACCTCGGGGAGGCCCTTGCCTTGGAGCTGGCCATTCTTCAAGGAGATAAAAGTTTGGAGGTGGTGCACCATCGACCAAAAACCAGTGGAATGAGCCAAGGCAGCAAGCAGCCCTTAAATGAAGCTGGATAAGTGACGTCAGCAGAGGCGAGTTTCAGTCCCAAAACACTAATTGGCCCAGGGGAACTCACACCTCTGAAATCAACTGGCCAATTAGAGGAAAATCGCAATTTTTCCCCACCTCTCAGTGGAGGCGGGCTTGGAACCCTCCCAAACCGAAACCCGCCTCCAACCCGCTTCCATTGGGAAAATCGCCCCCCATGGTTTCCTCGTTCGTCTCCCTTTCCCTCCTGTGACCATTACTATTCCTTCCCACTCACCTTCTCATCACCAGTGTTTGCCCCTTGGCCGCTTCATAATCAGCGTCAACAGGTCTGCGATTTGCACCCTACCTCTCTCGAGCTCCCCTACTCTGTCACCAGCAGGAAATTGAAAGATAGGGTCTAACATCAGGCACATCTTTGCAAAGCAGATACACCATACAGCTTATGCCTTTCTGTGTCTCTCTGCCATCCAATTATAAACAAAAAGGACAAATATTCAATACAAAATATTTTTTCTATTTAAATTTCAGTATCTTCGCCACATAGATTATGATATAAATCAAATAAATTGTTCTTTGGGTACACAATTCAATGTCACTTGGTGGCATATTTTCCAATAAACTACTGCTCTTCATTGTTTATTTTCTGTACCTACCTCTCAGTGTTAAATGCCATAGCCTGTACTCTGCACTTAATAATAAAACCTTGTGAGGCTGTCCTGCTTGTACTAATTAATCAAATAACTGTTGCCTGGGGAAACCATGTTTTTTAAAGCCCCCTTCCTCATCCTGGAGCAATCCCTAATACAGATAGTTGCATTCTGTCATTCAACATATTATTGATTGCACATGATATATGGTAAATGTTTTTACACCAGACAGGTGCCTGGTTGGTTTGCTGAATTTACCTCCCTCCCTACATCCTGCACTTTCACTGTGACAGTCTATTATTGATAGAGCTAACTCTTTACATGTATTGGTTTAATTACTGCCTTGCTCTTGAGAGAAAAGTTTACTACAGTCTGTCACTTAAATTATTAGAAGAATTGAGTATTGATCAGTTTGTCCATAGCTGTTCATTTCTAGTGATCTAATTAATCGATCTAATTGGTTTCAATAATCTGATCAGTTCATGGGACTGTAACTATCCTCTCATTGCCCCCCCTCCTCCCCATGGCCTCTTCGCCTCTTTTCTTCTTCACAGCTTCATGGTAACTTCTTCTTATTGGTTGTTGTAAATGCTGCTCCTGTCATCCAGTAGCCACACTTAGCAGACCAACTTTATTGTCAATCCAATTGCCATCCCTACAGCCAACCCTTGAGCTTGGCCTCAGCCTAATTCTCTCCACAAACTTGAATAGTGAGGTTTCCAATCTCAACTGTATTGTAATCGGAAGTACCAAATGGGGGACAGTCACCCCAGCCACGCTCCCACACATCTTAATAGGCAGTTATATAAAACCAGTGATGGACTTCTGGGAGAAGGCCTCTAGCCTATTGTGTTAGCCAAGAAGACTTTAAAATGGAAAACTGGGAGAAAATAATGACACTTCAGCAGTCAAGGACATTCAGCCTCCGATCTTCGGGTAAGTGTTCTCCAAGGCGGCCTTCGAGACACACGACAACGCAAAATCGTCGAGCAGAAACTGATAGCCGAGTTCTGCACCCATGAGGACGGCCTCAACCGGGATCTTGGGTTCATGTCACGTTACATGTAACCCCACCTGACGTAGAGTCATCCAGACTCGAGTCGTCGTTGGCTTGTTCTCTCTACACAGATGAGGCCGGACCTGCTGTGATTTCCAGCAAAAAAAGTCTTTTGTTTTCCATACAGACCCCAGCATCTGCCACATTTGACCCCTTGTGACTCCACCTCATTGTCTTTGATGTAATGTTTTCCTGACTGACCTGTTTGGACACCATCCACACCTTTGATTGCCGTGATTATCTCTCTGCCGAGGTGTGATAAAGGGCAGTTAGAAAGATTAACTGTAATCATCGGGCAGTGTTCTCTGACTGTATATACTGTGCTTATATGCATCTCTTCACTTCACCTGACGAAGGAGCAGCGCTCCGAAAGCTTGTGATTTCAAATAAAGCGGTTGGACTATAACCTGGTGTTGTGCGACTTCTCACATTTGAAGGAGTTAGTAATCTTAATGGGGCAAGTTAGCTGAATTAACAAGAGTAAGTAATACAGCCATCATGAACCAGGTGTGCTTCAGTGATTTTTGTCATTTCATCTTGTGAATGTTTGTCTCCCTCGTACTAGTGGTCTGTGTAATTCCTCCAGGCCAGTTCCCATGGTGATATCACCAGTGCTCACTCTTTAAACAAAATGTTTTATTTAAATTAGAATAAAAATAAGCTAAAGATAAAAAGAAAAAATATGAAGGTGGAAATCTGAAATACAAACAACAATTGTTCAAAATACACAGGAGCTCAATTGGCATTTGAAAGAGAAAGATAGTTTAACATTTTAGGTTAGATCTGAACAGACTTCATAGGAACTGCATTCAACATTATGGAGGTGAATTTCCTTGCGGCTTCTCCCGCTCCACCAGTGTCACTTGAGTGGAAGTTCAGCAGAAACCCTGCTTGTGTGTAAATGGGTTACAGGAGTGGAGCGGAAGAAGGCCTGAGGAAATTCCCAGCCTACGTGGGAACACTGGCTTTCACCTCTAGGACCTAGTTTAAAGTTCAGCATGACTGGTGGACTGAAAGTCTCCCCTCTCTGTTGGCTATAAAAGATCAAAGACAACTTTAAGCTGAAACTGAATTGTTTTGAAGATTTACAAGGTTACCGGGAGTCAGAATGTGTATTAGAAGGGTAAAAGAACAATAGAAAACTGGATTGTAGCTAACAACAAAAAGGAACCAAAGAATTTGTTTTAGTTATGTATAAAGTAGACCATGGGTAACTTGGGGAGAAATATTACGGATGATCATAAAATGGCAGATGTGTTAGACACATTCTTCATAATAGTCTTTACTAATGGAGGACATTGGCAAATTTTAATGACTGGCTCAGAAATGTATGTAGACATCAGTAAAGTAGATGCTATGAAGAAATGCAAGGAATTAAATATCTGCAGGGTACCGACACCAATAGTGATACATCAGAGAAGCCTCAAGAAGCTGAGAGGGGAAAGAGGCAAACTCTAGTCAATATATTTCAACAACTCCATAAATACACAGATTGTATTTGAGGAATCTAGGACAACAAATATTATGATGTTCAAAAAAAATGGAGTGAGACATAAATTGAGGAATTATAGATCAGTTAGCTAAACATTAGTAGTGGAGAAATGCTTGAGAGCATTATATGAGATACTATTGATGTTTACCTAAAGAAGTCAGAAGCTATAAGGAGTAGTCAGCATAGATTTAAAAGCAAAAGGTCATGCTTCAGAAGCCTATCTAAATTCTTTTGGAAGGTAACTGCATTAGCTACAAGGGCTATTAAGTTGATATAATTAATGTGGATTTTCAAAAGTCCGATGATAAAGTTCTGCATGAAAGGCTTTCAAAGATGATTAAGGTGCATGGAATTAATGACAAACTATCAGAAGGATTGAAAATGAGCTTGGCAATAGAAACCAAAAGGTTAAGATAAATGGAAATTGGGGTTTTAGTAGTGGAGGTACATAAGGGCCTATTCTTTTGTTTCATCTATGCATTGCCTTTCAGAGATCAGGGAGCTGCCTCAATAGCTCAGTGAGTAAATGCATCATATGGTATGTTATTAAGATACACAATGCACAAAGTCCCATGTTTCATACCTAGTCTGTATTAAGTGAGCTACAAACAGGCTCATCATCCCAGCATGAGGAGGAGAGAAATTAGTTGGAGTTCCAAATCTTGGTTGGTGGAACCTGCTCATGTGGTTTCTGGATGAATTATTTTATAAGGTCGGGAGCATTATATCATATAATGCACAGGGTATTATTCTGCTCCTAAAATTGAGTTGTGACCCTTTAAAGCTACAACTATAACAATGACGTAATAAGGAGAAAAGGGATTGAGAGACAATAAGCATTGGGAAATGGCAGGGAATAGTCACGGTTAAAGAATAGAATTCTGAGCAGCTTCTTGAAAGTAAAGAGCAATAGCAAGGCAGCGGGAGCTGAGTAGCGAATGCTAGAGAGCAGGAAATCAGTGGCTTTAGATCATGGAGCACAGGAAGCAAAAGACAAATCTGGGGGATAGCGGAGGGTTGGGTAAATGTAAAGGAAAAAGACAGGAGGAGATCACTAAGGTAGGGTAGGGTGAGACTGTGGAGAATATTTAAAATCAAGGTTGAGAACTTTTAAATTAACATGTTAGGCTCATGGCGCCAATGGACTTGAAGAGGACAGGGTGGTGGGGGAGGATGCAGGCTTTTTGCAGTGTTTTGAATGAATTGAAATGTGTGGCGGGTTGATGCAGGAAGACCAGCTCGAAGGCCAATGAGAAAGTCAAGCCTTGAGGCAATGAAGGCATGGATTAGGGTTTTTAGCAGCAGAATGGGAGAGATAGGGATGGAGGCAGACAATGTTGCAGGGATGGAAGAAAGCAGTTTTGATAATGGAGAGAATGTGGTGGAAGGAGCGCGGCTAATTACTTGAAATAGGTACATCATGAGTTCAGTTTTTTTTTATTCGTTCACGGGATCTGGGCATCACTGGCAAGGCCAGCATTTATTGCCCATCCCTAATTGCCCTTGAGAAGGTGATGGTGAGTCGCCTTCTTGAACCGCTGCAGTCCGTGTGGTGAAGGTACTCCCACAGTGCTGTTAGGGAGGGAGTTCCAGGATTTTGACCCAGCAACGATGAAGGATCGGAGATATGGTGGTCAGGAGGGTGTGTGACTTGGAGGGGAACTTGGAGGTGGTGGTGTTCCCATGCGTCTGCTGCCCTTGTCCTTCTAGGTGGTAGAGATCGCGGGTTTGGGAGGTGCTGCCGAAGGAGCCTTGGCGAGTTGGAGGGCAATTCCTCTTAGGCGCATCCAACTTGGAGGGTAACTGCTTCTCTGTAGATTGTCAACTGGTTGTAAATCCCAGATTCCTCCCAAAGCCAGAAAAATCATCAGGAAATGTCGCTTCCTTTAAAAAAAAAAATTGCATTTGTATCAAAGTTTTATGTCTGAAGTGTGACAGACTCAAAACCTTTTATACACTAATATATTTCCCATGTCATTGCTCATGGTGAGTCCTCTGCTTACCCAATATTATTGTTTTCTTAATTTTGTTGTTGTGGACTTTCTGGGGGGAATTTTAACATGAAAAAACGGGTGGGTTAGGAGCATGGAGGTAGTTAATGTTTTAAAAATCTAAATCCCGACCCTAGCCCGCCTCCAAACCGCCCACTTTCAACTTTTACTCAGGAGGGATGGGGGGCGGGCAGCCAAACCACTGCTTGGAGACGGGAAGGCACTTTAAACATGATAAGGAGGCCCTGAAGTCTCTGCTTTAACCTGCTGTGCAGGTTTTACTGCGGCCGGCCGGGGAACCCGGGCCTCGGGATTCCTGATAGCTGCAGCGAGGCGAGCACAGCCTCGGAGAGCAATCTGTGTGGGCCAGGGCTGAGCCACCCCCCCAAGCTCACCCACCAGTAGCCCGCCACTCCCCGGGATCAGGATCGGACCCCTCCCTGAGGATCGGACCCCCCACCCGGGGATCGGAACTCACCCCCCCCCCCGGGGTCAGGGATCGAACCCCTGGGGATCGGAACTCACCCCCGGGATCGGGCATCGGACACCACCCCCCACCCCCCACCCCCCACCCCCCCGCGACCCCGGGCTTGGAACAACCCCATGGACCTGGCACCTAGCTGTTGCTGCTGTGTCCTGTCCAGCCAGCGTTCTCCGCCCAACTAGAAGGAAGCCTGTCAATCAGGCTGAGAACCTACTCATGACGTCATACGCACGCTGCAGAGTTAAAACTCCACAGTGTGAGTGAAATCCGGTCTCCCAGAATGTTTCCTTTGGCCGGGGAGTCGAGAACCAGGGGCCACAGTCTCAAGATAAAGGGTAGGCCATTCCGGACTGAGATGAGAAGAAATTTCTTCACACAGAGGGTGGTGAATCTTTGGAATTCTCTACCCCAGAGGGCTGTGGAGGCTCAGTCATTGGGTATATTCAAAACAGAAGTCGATAGATTTCTGACTAGTAAGGGCATCAAGGGATATGGTGATAGGGCCGGTGAATGGAGTTGAGGCAGAAGATCAGCCATGATCTCATTGAATGGCGGAGCAGGCTCGAAGGGCCGAATGGCCTACTCCTGCTCCTATTTCTTATGTTCTTATGTTCCAGGTTTCTGTGGTCTACCGGTGACCCCGCTCCAGGCGGTTCAGAAACTTCAAAATCCAGCCCTCTGCCTCTATCTTTATCTACCTCAAAGATGTGTTTTCTCTTGGAAATCTATTTTTTTTGGTAATGTGTAAATCTCCTAATTGTTGTCTTTCTCTCAGTCACTGTCTCTCTCTCTCTCTTTCTGTTTCTGTCCGTGACTTGATCTTTGTCCCTGTGTTCTTGTTGCTCTTTCCGTGTTATCCTGAGGTGTCTCTTTCCACATCGTGCAGCTGTTTGTTTTGTTAACACCCCCCCCCCCCCATCCCATCATTGCTCTATCTCTGTCTCCTGATTGCACTGTCCTCCTAGACTGTTTGGCCGTGACATTTGACACCTTAGCACCAGCTCTTAAGTCGGTTTGGGCAAAAGAAATGGCGGCCGCCTCGCTTCCGCCCACTTCCAGCACGTCCCACGGCGTCCACCATTTTGGGCAGGTCGGCAGCGTGGCCGTTACCAGAGTGAGTGCAGAGAAGCAGAATGCCTACCTGTCCTTGCCCAAGGCTGAAGACCCTATCCCAAATTCCGGATAGGGGTCATTTCTAGAGCTGGGGTGGGCTGTTGGCACCCGCAAGCGAGCATCAGTGGTGTCGCACCCAGTCAATCCACCCTTCCAAGATGGAGCAGAGTCTTCCGGAGGCCCAAATGGATGCTAGAATTAAAAAAAAACCTTCTGCTCCCACTGGAGCCACTCCAATGAGAGAAGGTAAGCAGCCCCCTTCGGGATCAATTACCTTCAGTAAAGGTTTTGGGGCAAACCTCAAATACTCTTGCAGCAGGTATTCACTGGCATGAGTTCTGCTGAGGCCTTTCAATGTTGTTTCGGGAGGAATTTCCCGAAAAATCTGGGAACTCCCCTGGACATGCCGCTTGACTTGGGGAGAGGTTGTGGATTGAAGATACACCCTTTGTTCCCCTGATTGTAAATTCAAGGTCTGATCAAAATGCAGTGAAATCCCGGCAGTGCTGGGATCTAGCCCATTTCCATACACCCCGTTTCCTGGGCATAACTGCTACTTACACCCAATCCAGCTCCAGGAATATGGGGACCCAGGTATTTAACTCTAATTGATATATCTTGCATACAATCTTGCTGTGTATTCTCAACATTAAAACTAGTAAGAGATAAAAATTAAATGCCTAGGTCAAGGAATAAATATAAAAGGAAGGCCACTCAATTGCACATTTCACAGAATGATGGTGGTTGAAAAAGAACTATCAAAATAAGAAATTATAAAAGATGGGAATGAAGGATTTTTCACTTTTAAAAGAGGCTGAGACAGACCGAGCACTACAAAAAGAAAAATAAATCTGAGATGACAGAATTGAAGTTGACAGGAGAGAGAAAGTAGATAGGGATAAAAAAAAAGACTAAAACAAAATGGAGTGATACAGCTGGCAGCAAAGACTGACAAGGCAGCTCAATGACAGCTAAAGCAAAGGCTTTTATGTTCATTTTTCAAATGGTTTTGTAATTAATGGTTTTCATTGATTTTTAATAGAATTTGAGCATGGTTTTTGCTATAAGGATACTATTTTGTGCATTTGAGCTAAATTCCTAATAATACAATTTTAAGTGCAATTGAACGTTAATCTAAAGACAGCTGTTTAGCAGGACAGTAACTGGATAATTTATGATAATTTATTAATAAACTCTTGGTAATATGTAGCTATCATCTGGTTTATTTTAGTAACTTGATGAGACTGAATTGGACTAAATGAGCACTCCTTCGCAAAGGGATCGGAGACGCTGAGATGACAATTATCGTGATTTGGAAGTAAATCTCTAGCACAATTCAGCAATGCCACTCTTGCTGTGTCAACTGTTAAAATTGTAACAAAACTCAAAACAAAAATTTAACTGGCTGTTTATTGGCCCAACCATTGAACGAGAATGAGGAGAAGGGGAAGGGGGGGGTGGCACCTTGTGTGGCTCTGATATGGCCAATGTGCTGCCGATACAGTATGTGATCAAAATTGTGCCAGTATTATTTTGCGCTCAGTTTGTGGTTGAGATGGGAAAAGACTGCCAAAGTGGCAGCTTCATAAATTATTCATGAATGAAGGGGCACGCTGCACAACTCTCCCCTGCTCTCTTGTGCACTCTGCCTTTATGTTCAAATTGTTAAATTGTGAAGATCACAGGGCATAGTTAACCCATAATGGAATGCAGCAAGCTGTGAGTGAGGCCAGGCAGCCAGTCTGAAGGAGCAGACATGCAGGTATTGGTTAGAAAATTCATCCATCAGATAGAGCCAATCAAATAATGCAGGAGGTGTATATAACATAGTCGAGTTATTTTTGAGGTCTGTTCACTGACGAATCTTTCATCCACCAGGTGCTCAATATATGTCCTCTTGGGTGTACTATTAGTGAAGCTAGGTGGGAATGTTCCTTTAAATTGAATATTTCAATAAAGTGAAAATATTAGCACCTTCTGCTTAAAGAGCTCTCCCTACTGTGTATGTGGAAAATATAGTCACACTTATCTATTTTCTTCTATACTATAGAAGTCTCCTGGCAAAAGAACCAGAGGGGAGATGAGGAGATTTTTTTTTATGCAGTGAGTTGTTATGATCTGGAATTCACTGCCTGAAAGGGTGATGGAAGCAGATTCAATAGTAATTTTCAAAAGGGAATTAGATATACATACTTGAAAAGCAAAAATTTACAGGGCTATGGGGAAGAGCAGTGGAGTGGGACTAATTGGACAGCTCGTTCAAAGAGCCGGCACAGGCACGATGGGCTGAGTGGCCTCCTTCTGTGTTGTAAGGTTCTATGAGAAGAAATACTCAAATCTGCTGCCAGCGAAGACCTGCCACTTCATCTCTTCTTCACACCAGAGCTGCTTCAGTGAGCCACGAGAGATGCCTGACTTGCAAAGAAGCTCCACTCATTTATTGAGGATCGCAAGTTCTGACTAGCCACCAACCTTAGAAAATCATGCTACCAGCGGAGTATGCAGCAGATACTTATCCCATATACCTTGATAAACTATCGTTTTTTTTTGGAACAAAATTAAAGTACTGCGGCTGCTGGAAATCTTAAATAAAAACAGCAAATGCTGAAAACACTCAGCTGGTCAAGCGTCTGTGGGGAGAGAAACTCTGTTACTCCAGGTGCAATAAACATGTATTAGAAGCAATACCTTTTTAACTATTTGTAGATCCACCTGGTGTTGTTCATGGGAATTTGGATGACCATGGTGGTGTAAGAAATTTAAAGGCATATAATGAATTTTATTTGTTATGTCTTTTGAAGTCAAGGATAGAGGAGAGAATGGTAGAGAAGATGTTTCATGTTGGAGGTAGATGGAGAGATGTATTACTAATGAGAAGTGGGAAGGTTGTGTGATGTGGCAGTGGTAGGAGAAGGAAAGAAAGAACTTGCATTTATATGGTGCCTTTCATGACCTCAGGACGTCCCGAAGATCTTTACAGCCAATTAAGTCCTTTTGAAGTGTAGTCACTGTTGTAATATAGGCAAAATGGCAACCAACTTGCACGCAACAAAGTCCCACAAACAACAATGAAATAACTGACCAGATCATCTATTTTAGTGGTGTTGGTTGAGGGATATTTATTGGTCAGGACACTGGAAGAACTCCTCTGCTCTTCAAATAGTGCCACGGGACCTTTTATTCTACCTGAGAGGGCAGAGAGGCCTCAGTTTATTGTCTCACCCGAAGGACAGAACATTTGACAGCACTCTCTCAGTACTGAGCTGACATACCAGCTTAGATTATGTGCTTAAATCTCCGGCATAGGGCTTGTACCCACAACCTTCTCACTCAGAGGCAAGAGTGCTACCATTGAGCCAAGGCTAACACTTTGGTGGGTGATATCAAGGCAGTGGTGAGCAAGGGTCTGGGAAGATTAGGAAGGGGCATTTGAGAGTCTGGCATTATTGCAAGGGGACCTTGTGGTGTTTAGCAGTAGCATGAAGTGGGGTGGTGTCTTGGAGTATTGAGAGGGAGGTGCAGTATATGGGATGAGGACAAAGTCTCAGGATGTGGCAGTAGTGCATATGGGGTTGCAAGAGTGCAGTAGGAGTGGGGAGAGAGGTGTTGGGCTTCATGAGGGTGTATAAGTGTAGGAGTGATAAAATATTGTAGATGTGGGGCTGAACATACGCAGGCGGGTGCATCCCAGCATAAGTGCTATGATACAACTGCCCAGGACCTCCACAGCTATCCCTGCCAATGTTAGTAGGGTCAGGGGAGGTCCCTTTCTTTGAATGGCAATAGTGGGTGCTTACACTACTATAGGCACATTGTGGGTACCTGCCCATCAAAGAAACTCTATACTGGGGAGAAGTAGCCTTTTGAGGATGGTGTTAAGAGTTTTGAAAATACTCAACACCAACAAAACAAAATACAAGACAAAAAGGTAATTATACTTAATATGAAGTCTTTCCTTTAACCTACATCCCCCCCAGGTAAGCCTCAGAAAACCCAAGGCAACATAAATGTGTTGGAGACCTGGCAAAACAGGTCTCCACCCCCTTTATCCTGACCAATCAACTTGGGGAAATGGGCGTCCATGGGGTAAAGATCAGGAAAATCAGTCCCATAAAGTTTGGCTCTCTGGGCTCGATTTTAACTTTTCCTTCAGGCGGGAAACATGCAGCAGCGAGTCAGCCCCCTGTATTTGTTGATGTTAATAGAAAGGAAAATCAGGCAGGGTGTAAAACAGGTGCCAATCCACTGCTGTCCCTTTCCCGCCCAGCAAGAATGGTTAACATCTTTTCCAGTTCTGTTTACGCCCACCTCGAGCTCTCTGTCTCTTCTCCCTTTGTCTCTCAGTCATAGTCTCTCTCCTAGTCTCTCTCAGTTTATCTCTCTAAAGTAAAAATAAGCACTCGAAAGTAATTTACCGATTGAAACTTACCTCAAAAAAACTTTGGAAGCTCCTACAAAAGCAGAATACTGCGGATGCTGGAAATCTGAAATAAAAAGAGAAAATGCTGGGAATACTCAGCAGGTCAGGCAACATCTGTGGAGAGAGAAACAGAGTTAAAATGTTTCAGGGCGATGACTCTGATGAAAGGTCATCGACCTGAAACGTTGCTGCCTGACCTGCTGAGTATTTCCAGCATTTTGTCTTTTTTATTTCTCATGCTTATACTCCAGCTTGTTTTGAAATCATTTGGAAAAAAAAACAAACTCATAGGTCGGAATTTTCCAGGGGGGTCAGTGGGCAGGATCAGTGGTGGGTCGGGTGGGAAATTTGATTTTTTTGACAGCATGTTGGGAACCACTGTCATTCTGCCGCAACGTGCCTTTCCAAATGCCGCGTCTGTGATTTCGGATTGGACCCGACCCGCAGAGGCGGGCAACCCAATTAAAGCAATTATTGGCTTGTTGACAGACCCTTAATAATGACTTTAACCTTATGTTTTAACTTTAACTGCTCATCCATGGGATCCACGCTGCTCCACATCTGTTAACCTGAGGTGGGAGTTGAATGGCCACTGATTAGTTGACAGCTTAAAATGTACTATAAAAGCTCCCACCTCACAGCTGTTCACTTTCCAAGCGCAGAAGCTGTTGCATACTCCATTTAAAAGACAGATTGAGCTTTATGCAGGCTGAAAGTGTTTGGAGCAAACTGTCCATCCAGTGTCATCTCATTGGAACAACCTCTCTCACCACTGACAGATCGCTTCTGTCATCTCGACCTCACCTGCCATCTATTCCATCAGCATCGGTGCCCTTGAAACTATCTCACCTTGGTCCTCAGAATCCCAACACGATCAGCCCCAACACCAGCAGCACCAGGCACACCAGCATCACCAACAACAACACCAACCTTCTCCGCAATCAACTGATGTTGCACAGGAAAGTGGGCATCAGTACCCAACCACATTGCTGCCCGGAAGGCCAGGGATGGCCTCACCATGGCCACATTTACTTCATGATGCGCCAGGTTGGCACCACCCCACACCAACACCATAAATCATCCCTACAATGTCTAAGCCATTCCTTTCACACTCATCACCATTGCAGGGGGTACCGTTATGTCAAACTGTTCACTGCAATGAACTAAACCACTTCCAAAAGGTACACACAAATCTACCCAAGAATGCAAAGTGTTGAAAATAAAGGTTTCAATGTTTGACAGCAAATTAACAGAAAGTTTACATGAACATTGGATAAAACACTCAAGTGGCTAACCTTGTGTGCTGTTAGTTGGTATGATTGCACTAGGAGGAGGGTGAGTGTGAGTGGTGGCTAGTGAGATGGGGATCTGATAATGTAGTTGAGAGGGATGGGTGGATATGCAAGGTAAGTTGGTGTGAGTAAGGATGTGCAGGAGTAGGGTAGGGAAGGCAGTGTGATGGGGATATGATGAGAGGCACAGCAGGATGAAGGTTAGTGTGGCTTTGTACTCACGTTTCCTGATCTAATGAGATCATTGAAAGGTTTGCGGCACTGCACCCAGGTCCTCTTGACGAAATCCCTGCTTGTGACCTCCTCTGCAATGTGCAATCAAGCTGACTTGGTCTCCTGGGGAGGTCTCTTCCGCTCATTGGAAGTGAAGAGGACCTCCCTGCGTGCTCTGACTCCTTCCATAAGCATATGGAGGGAGTCATGGGAGAACCTGGGTGCAGCCCTGCACCTCTGTGCAGTGCTTGTCAGTGTTTGCAGCACCTCAATGCTGTAGAACACTGACAGCACAAATGTCAAAAGTAAGGTGGTCATGGCCCCTTTAAGGAAACCGGCTCAAGGCGCGTCATGAATGACGTTACCAGACCCGCTCCATCTAATTGGGCCGGGAAACACGTTGGGCGGGCTTAACAAGCCCTATCAACATAAATTCACTTTAGACAGCGGGATGGAGCCAGCAGCGGGGCCGTGACCCGCCACCGGCTGCTCTGGACCCGCCGAGGTGAGCAAAATCTCGGCCATAATAATTGTTACAGTCTGGGGAAAGACACGCTTCAAATTGTCGAAGAGAACGTGAGAAAGTCATTCTGGGAGATTCGCTATAATTCTTATGCTCAGACAGGAGCATGTTGGGAATTGGAGGCACAGGTGTAGTTCTCAACTCTCCAACTGACAGAGTGATAGTTCTGGGAAGAATATCAACTCAAAGAGAGGCTGGGGCCTCTGACTAAACTAACATTTAATTAAAAGAACAACCCACTTATTGACATAGAATGGAGAACAACTTGGTGAACAAAGATATTTTTAATGAACGGAGATGTAAATAATAAAGGAAAATAATAATGGGATTTATGGAGTTGAAATTGTTCTCAGTGACATGTGTAATGAACAAATTCCTCTGTATGCTATTCTAATGCATGGGCTAAAGTACCTCACTGTAACTGGATTAACATTAATTAATGTTAAAATAACCGAGTAATTTAAACCTTAATATCTGCAAATAAAGTTGATGATTCAACATCATATTGAAAAGATGGCTATTAATTAGTTACATTTGGAAACTAATTAGTAACCAATATTAGTTGCAAACTATTTGTTTGAAATTTTCCACTACCCATTAACTTCTGTTTTTAAATTAGTGTGGTAGTACCAAATATTGGACCAGATTTTGCTGTCAAAGTAGCGGTAAAACTAATGGCGCTTACCGTTATTTATGCGTAAATGGTGCAGCAACTTCAGGCGAGTGGCAGATGTGAGGTTAAACTCAAATATCCAAAAGTTGTTGTCCGAGATATGCCACTCTGTCGTTAGCTTCGCGAAAATTGCATCTCGCCGTCTGCCTCACCATTGAAATGCATTGAATAGCATGAAGTTGCTGTATTTGCAAGGTAGATACAAACTGAACTCTCCACAGAAAGTTAAGTCAAGTCATTTCAAGTCTAAGTACCCTTTTAACGAAGTGATAAGTGTTAATTACTGCAAATCAACCTCTCTGCTACTGAAAATTAACTATTGTAAGTGTGGCATTTTATTTCTTCAGGTTTTAATTGCTGTTGGACATTCTATAAATTTAAAATAATTTTTTTTTTTTTAGTTTTCCATTCTGTCTTTTTTTTTCTCTCTCTCTTAATCTAATATTTCCTCCCCTCTCTTTCTGTACCTGATTTGACATTGAATTTACCCACTCTAATTTACACTTCCTTCTCAGTCTTTGTGCTGTTAATTTCACAATCCTTCAATCTGATTGGTTAAGGAGATACACAGTTGCTTGCCCTGTTCATTCAGCTCCCAGATGCCCTGTTTCCCTCGCTGCACCATTATCAGCTCGCAACTTTCAGCAACTTGCCATGCAGAAAATTTAAAAATGAAACGTGCGAGGGCAAGTCTAAGCAATGGCAGATGCCGTTCGTTGCCCTGCTACAGCAAAACCTGGCCCATTAAATTTGAAATTAATGATGGTCGTTGGTTATTTGGAAACAAAAATTATTTTTATAATTCACAATTTTAGCAAGTAATTGTTTGGGAGTGAGGGGAATCTGCTGGACAGTTAGCCGATGATTAGTCAGCTCATTTCTATGCTAAATAGCAATGATTTTCAACTTAGATACAAATTAGTCATTAATTAGTCACAGCTATTAGGCACAGTCATCAAACGTTCTATAAGGAGGCTGTTGTACAATCACTTAGCATTAGACACGATGCAAACTTGAAAGCCATATAATATATTTATATATTTGTGTGTATTTTAATCATTTAGTTTAGGACCAATGTATAAATGTCATGATTTTCAGAATGCTCTATGTATAGCAATATACTTTTTTTACAAAAAGTAATCATTTAATATAAAATGTGCTCAGGTCTAATCAGAGCAAAAGGAAATTCTGTGTACGCTTCAGGAACAAGTGACAGTTATAAATGGCCCCCTTAATCAACAAGGCTGCTGGTCATTTCTGCGGTATATAAATTTATTGATTGATATTTTCATTATTGAGGTTGATATTTTAATTGCAGAGATTGTTAATATTAAATGTGCTCTGCTATGTCAGCACTAGGAACACAAATGAAACCTTCATGCAGGGCACCATGGTTGTGAGGGATGGGCAACCTGTACTTACTTGACAGTGCTGTGATTTCCTGCTGAGTTGGCTGTATAACGCTATAGGTCAACACGGTAAACTACTACCGGTAAAATGAGACAAAAATGATAAAAAGAAACGGCTTGACTTGTTGAAAAGTAGACAATAAAGAATTGTTACAGTTTATGTTGTAAAGTTAGAACTACTTTTAGTACTTCATTTGCTTACTTCTTATTGCTTTCCAAATCCCTGTTTTTTTTTTAACAACTACAACTCCATGGCCTAGACATTCAGCCGTGCAGCGCCCACTTTTCGGGCGCTAACCAGCCTACTAAGTTTACAATACGGCGGGCAGAAAGCACATGCAAATTTCCAGCCACGAATGCACCATCCACCATATTGAATAAGGTAGCTGCGCTGGCAAAATTTAAAGCCGAGAATAATTTATTTATTCTGCACTTCTTGCGGGGCATACTTGCAATTTTCGAATGCTCCAGCACTAAACTCGCCACGTGCTGAACTCGCACAGAACAACGTGGCGCTAACTGGCAGGAAGGCCTCCTCACTTAGCACTATATAAAAGGATTATGCAGCACTTACAGGTTAGTTGCTGGTTTCTCATTTCAGACTGTTGGTTGACCTCTGGCCAGTTTTTTTGGTGTGTTTTATCACTCTGGAATATTTACTTTGTCTAAACAGACAAAGATTTTGCTGGACTTACACTGTTTCTGGCTGCCCCACAGATAGTTTGGCTGCAGACATGGTCAGTCTCATAGGGCTGCCTTCAGGGCCCCTAGCTGCCAGAGCTCTCAGAAACCAGCTTCTCCAAGCAGCTAAATCACCCCTCCCATTCACCAACAGTCCCACAATACTTACCACTTTCCTTACAACCACTATCCGATTGCCTTCCTTCAGTCCAGACTTATGGCTCTTGTCCTCACTTCACTACAAAGAAAAACACCAACATCAAATCCAGAACAAAAAAACAAACTTATCAATCCACTCAATTAGATTTCTATCTCATAGTTTACACAAATAATTAAGAATCACCCTTGTGCTAGCCCTCAGTGCCTGCCTTTCGCGTTCCTTTCCCTATCCTAGTGCTTCTATGAGGTGATTCCCCAATGGCTACAGCTTGGGAGGTGGATAGCTGTTAAGCATCCATTGAGGACACTTCTGATGGCCATGGTGGACAATCTCAAGCAGCTCTAGGCCTAGTGGGCCTGGCTGCAGATTACAGCATTTTGGCATGGGCCGGAGCAGTCTGGGCTGACTGACTGAGCAGCACCAGCAAGGGCACTGGTGGAGTGGCTAGTGAGACAGCAAGCATGCTTTTATCCTGAGAGAGGACAGCAGCTGCTTCTCCCATGGAGTTAAGACCGCTCTCCTGAGACTATGCCTCAGCACTTGTACGACTCTGCATGAAAACAGAGTGCATGAGTGATGTGACCCTTTGGAGGCCCTTGTCAACTTTGGCCTCCAGAGCCAAGATAGCAGCCATCTGAGATTGCATTCAGCAGTGTAAGCTGTTTGAGCTTCCATAGCAATAATTTGTGCTGCCATGGAAGCTGTCAAAGCTGTCAGCAGAAGCTTCATCATGGTGGGTGCCACTGTGTTGTTAATGGAGCTGAGTGCTTGGTCCATGTTGGTCAGAATGGTCACCATGCTCTGCACAAAGCCTTGAGACAAATTGGAGCTGGAACATGCTTTGCAACATTGTGCGCAAGCTGTCTGGCAGGCTGTCCAGTTGTAGCTAGCATTTCCTGGTAGATGCCCAGTAGCATTCTTCGGTAGCCTGGGCTCTCAAAGTCAGCTTCTGAGTCCACAGCAGCAGAACTAATATACGACCTCGCCCTCCGGTGAGCTGGAACCTGTGACATCCTAACCCCCTGCCTTAGCTCCTGTACACCTGCCCCCACTGAGTTACCACGTGTAGACTCCTCTTCTAACCTAACCTTTAAAGTCTGCGTGGTGGCAGTATCTGAGCTGATGGCTGTGAGAGTTAGTTCGAGTGACGGTGCATCTTCCTAAAGACTGGGCTCCTCTTCCTCGACTGGCCACATTTTCAGCAGGTTAAATGAAAGAGCAGGACAAAGCTTAGCTTGTGGTGTTTAGGGATTGCAGTGAGAGAGAAGTGGGTGGTAAAACAAGCTGCAGCTTGTTATGCAAAGTGTGTGGGGTGAGAGAGAAGGAGGAATGGGTATGAAGAAAACCGTTGCGCATTCTCGTCGAGCGTTGCCAGTCGCCACGGCCTCTACTCTGTCCCAGCCCATGATGGCAAGCACACTTTCTTTGAGGGGGAAGAGGGTCTGCATGGAGGCTCTTCCTCTTCAGATGCCAGCTTGCTTTCTTGAGTTCCACACCACCTTCTCCTGCAAGAAAGAAGGTAGTGTGTTAGTCAGAGTCTTGTGAGGTGTTTTGGAGAATATGGCTGCCATGGTATAATAGATGATAGTCAGTGTGTGAGATGTGAGTAGTGGGTAAGTGAAGGTTGTAATAGAGGTGAGTGTTTGAGTATGAGGAGAAGGAGGTGTAGTGAAGTGTGATGCAGTGCTTTTTAAAAATTTGTTTATGGGATGTGGGCTTCGCTGGCAAGGCCAGCATTTATTGCCAATCCCTAATTGCCCTTGAGAAGGTGCTGGTGAGCCCCCTTCTTGAACCGCTGCAGTCCGTGTGGTGAAGGTACTCCCACAGTGCTGTTAGGTAGGGAGTTCCAGGATTTTGACCCAGCGACGATCAAGGATCGGCGATATACTTCTAAGTCAGGATGGTGTGTGACTTGGTGGGGAACTTGGAGGTGGTGGTGGTGCTTTAGGAATCACAGAATCCCCACAGTGCAGATAGAGGCCATTTTGGCCCATCGAGCCTGCACCGACACATATCCACCCTATCCCCGTAACCCCACGTATTTAATCCCCCTAACACTAAGGGTCAATTTATCATAGCCAAATCAACCTAACCCGCACATCTTTGGACTGTGGGAGGAAACCGGAGCACCCGGAGGAAACCCATGCAGACACGGGGAGAATGTGCAAACTCCACACAGACAGTCACCCGTGGCCGGATTCGAACCCGGGTCCCTGGCGCTGTGAGGCAACAGTGCTAACCACTATGCCACCGTGTTGCCCCTTATGCCACCGTGTTTCCCCTAGGAGTAGGAAGGAAAGTGGGGTGGGCTGTTTTGTGAGTGCTGAAAGTATGGTAATTAATGAGGCTGTAAGTGATTGCAGCTGTGAGCAGAGCATACAAGAGCAGTTTTCTTACCTTAACAACTCCAGTTAGATCAATAAATTTCTTGCGGCATTGCCGCCATGTCCTGGGTGCAATGCTCCTGACATTGACACGCTCTGCAATTTCTTCCCACTGTGTCTTGAATTGATGTCAGGAGGACTTCCTTCCCTTTGCGGGGAAGGGCAGCTCCCTCCTCCTGTCCACTGCCTGCCCCAGGGCCCTGAGGCAGCATCAAAGAACCTTGATACCCTCTCACTACTTCCTGCAGCCATTTCTTCAACAAGAAGGGTTTTCCTGCTGTCCGCAACAAGAATGGAACTCCCCTTTAAGAGGTGCTGGCTGCCATTAAGTGGCGTCATAGATGCTTGATATCCAGCCCTCCCTACAGGCGTGCAGCCAATGAGTAGTGCAGGTAGCACTGGCTGCATGCCTGCATCATTAAAATGATCAGACAGCAGGTGATATCCCTGCTGCCTGAGTCACTTGTAACAGGTGTGCATACTGTGTGCCTGATTCCGGGTGCCACCGGATATATCTTTATAATTTAAAAAAAAGTTCCTAAAATGTATGGCTGGATATCCTAATCCTAAATTCAAAATATAGCTACTACAAGTGATAGAGAGGGAGTAGGGCACTATAATATATTGATAAATGACCATAAATAAACATTGGGATTATTTTGTGTAAGTCTCTCCTTTATTGTATCTCACTCTCTTCAGTATCTCTCCCAGTTTATCCCTATGGCTCTCACACATGTTCCTTTACCTGAGTGTTCAATTTCTTACTTTTTACAGCCCAGGATACACAGCAGAATGGCAGGCAACATGTACTGGGTTGGAGCTAGGGATTGGGTTCAGGCAGAGAGAGGCCATCTGGGAGGTGGTGGAATACACACAAATAAAAGAGAAACAGCTGGGTTAGCATCTCGAAGGAAACAGGTTGTGGAGGGCCTGGGCTTAATGTGTTGAGACAGTCCATTCAGGTGGATGGGGCCTGAAGGGCATTAGTGCCTAGGGGCACCCAATTAGGCTGGACCTAGGGGATACTGAGGGTGGGATGCAGATGGGATTTGGGATCACTCAAAAAGAAAAGGCGGAGGAGGTTAGGGTGTGGAGTCCATCAGCATCCTGTGCTGAGGGAGTTGGGATCACTTCGAGGAGCTAGGGCAGATGTGAGAGCATGGGAATCTGGAAACATTGAGGGTGCTGAACTTTGGAAGCATCCTCAACAATAGCAGGTCAGAGGGTAGGTATTCTGCGGCGAGTGTCTCACCTCCTGACTCCCAAAAGCTTTTCCACCATCTCAAGGCACAAGTAAGGAGTGTGATGGAATACTCTCCCCTTGCCTGGATGAGTGCAGCTCCAACAACACTCAAAGCTCAACACCATCCAGGACAAAGCAGCCCGCTTGATTGGCACCCCATTCACCACCTTAAACATTCACTCCCTCCACCACCGGCGTACCGTGGCTGCAGTGTGTACCATCTACAAGATGCACTGCAGCAACTCGCCAAGGCTTCTTCGGCAGCACCTCCCAAACCCGTCACCTCTTCCACCTAGAAGGACAAGGGCAGCAGACGCATGGGAACACCACCACCTCCAAGTTCCCCACCAAGTCACACATCATCCTGAGTTAGAAGTATATCGCCGATCCTTCATCGTCGCTGGGTCAAAATCCTGGAACTCCCTACCTAACAGCACTGTGGGAGTACCTTCACCACACGGACTGCAGCGGTTCAAGAAGGTGGCTTACCACCACCTTCTCAAGGGGAATTAGGGATGGGCAATAAATGCTGGCCTTGCCCGTGACGCCCACATCCCATAAACAAATTAAAAAAAACTATAGGAATGTGCTAGGATTAGGTAGCACTCAGGAATGTGGTGGTGGGGTGGGGGGCGTCTGGGAGAACTGGAGGGTTGGAGTTTGGGAGTACACAGATTGTCTGGGAGTAACAGTGGGATCTGGAGGTTTGGCAGCACGGGTATATGTAGGGTTTGACTGGGGCAGATCTAAGTTTGGCAGCACTAACCAGGCCTGGAGTGGGGGGTGCTGAGGTTCCAGAGCAGGATCGGGCTCACTTGCGAGTAGAGGCACAGCCATGGCCACAGTGAGAGCAGAAATAGTGGTCATGGCAACAGCAAGAGCACAGAAGGCAGCTTTGGCTGCTTCAGCACTAAATATAGTGGTCAAGGCTGCACTGGAAACAAATGTAGTGACGGCAGCCATCCAGGTGGGCAGGTAGCTGTTGTCCTTCTCAAGGAGGAACGCAGTGAGGGTCGGGAGCTGAGCAGGGCAGTGCAATTCTGAATGCATGGAAGTGCCAGGAAGTGCCAGAATCCAAAGTCTAGCTGAACAATGCAAGCCCCAGGAAAGAAGCAATACTCAAGCCCCAGGTCTCTTATAAAAAAACATTCAGCCTTTGGTCAGTTATCAACAGGACTAGGGCAAATTTGTAGGTATTTCTCAACATTTTTGTGAATTACTTAAATTTTTATGTGTTTGTTATTGTTATAAATTCTATTTTTAGCTGTTTATCATCAGCTAGCTTAGGAAACAACATGGAGGTAGAAAGAAATAAGAAACATTTATTTGAGCCCTCTGGTTTATTTTGCTGCAGTTGATGCTTTTTGATTGGTAGCTTTGAAAAAAAGGTGATTGCTTCAATTGCTTGGTTTTTGTGTGTGTTCGTGATTGTGATTTTCAGCTTTTCCTATCCACCTACTGGTTCACTGTTGGTAGATTTTGTTAACTTTCTACATTTGAGCAAATCTGTATGATTAACAGAAATTTGAAAGTCGCTTTTGACAAGGTCCCACATGGCAGACTGGTCAGAAAAGTAATAACCCATGGGATCCAAGGGAAAGTGGCAAGTTGGATCCAAAATTGGCTCAGTGGCAGGAAGCAAAGGATAATGGTCGACGGGTGTTTTTGTGAATGGAAGGCTATTTCTAGTGGGGATCTGCAGGGCTCAGTGCTAGGTCTCGCTTTTTGTGGTAAATATCAATGACTTAGAATTCAATGTAGGGGGCATGATTAAGAAGTTTGCAGATGATACAAAAATTGGCCATGTGGTTGATAGTGAGGAAGAAAGCTGCAGACTGCAGGAAGATATCAATGGACTGGTCAGATGGGCAGAAAAGTGGCAAATGGAATTCAATCCAGAGAAGTGTGAGGTAATGCATTTGGGGAGGGCTAACAAGGCAAGGGAATACACAATAAATGGTAGGATACTGAGAAGTGTAGAGGAACAGAGGAACCTTGGAGTGCATGTCCGCAGATCCCTGAAGGTAGCAGGACAGGTAGATGAGGTGGTTAAGAAGGGATACTTTCCTTTATTAGCTGAGGCATAGAATATAAGAGCAGGGAGGTTATGCTTGAATTGTATAAAACACTAGTTAGGCCACAGCTAGAGTACTGCGTACAGTTCTGATCACCACACTACAGGAAAGATGTGATTCTGCTAGAGAGGGTACAGAGGAGATTTACGAGGATGTTGCCAGGACTGGAGAATTTTAGCTATGAGGAAAGATTGGATAGGCTGGGGTTGTTTTCTTTGGAACAGAAGAGGCTGAGGGGAGACTTAATTGAGGTGTATAAAATTATGAGGGGCCTATACAGAGTGGATAAGAAGGACCTATTTCCCTTAGCAGAGAGGTCAATAACCAGGGGGCATAGATTTAAAATAATTGGTAGAAGGATTAGAGGGGAGTTGAGAAGAACTTTTTTCACCCAGAGGGTGTTGTGGGTCTGGAACTCACTGCCTGAAAGGGTGGTAGAGGCAGAAACCCTCAACGCATTTAAAAAGTACTTGGATATGCACTTGAAGTGCCGTAACCTACAGGGATATGGACCAAGAGCTGGAAAGTGGGGTTAGGCTGGATGGCTCTTTTGGCCGTCACAGACACGATGGGGCGAATGTCCTCCTACTGCGTCGCAAATTTCTATGAAGTGTGACACTGTGCATGTGTGACACTTTACATGTGTGACACTTTGTGGTATGACACTTTTAAGTGTGCCGCTTTAATGTACATTTTCCCATACAATACAAATGCTTGCTAGATGTAGGACTTTTAACTGCATAGAAAAAAGAGATATGTGGTAAATTTTAATCGTTAGTGCTCCTGGTGCAGAACTTTGTGTACTGGGGGCAAAGTGGCATTTGAGGGCATGCCAGATTCCCAAAATGTGCTCCCAGCATGCAAAGTTCTCTGCTGAGAGTACTAAAATGGATCCAGTAGCTGTTAGATAAACAATGGTGGGACTGCATGTTTCAAAGATACATATTTCCATCTATTTTTGATCAAGATTTTGCCAGTGAATGTTTTTGTTGAAGATTTGGGAGAATGTCTACTGTTCAAATCAGGAAATCCATGTGACTTTGTGAGAAAAATGGGAACTGATCTGGCCAGTAAGTTTTCTTTCGTTAGAGAAATAATGCCAGTAATTGGAGGGCGACAGACCAACAGAGGCAGGTAGGTCTCCAACTTCTAAATAAATGTGCCTCAATTATTTGCCTTCAACAGACGGTAGCGATGATGGTCAACAGAAAATTCAATTTTAACTTAAACTAAGGCAAACAATTACTTTTTTTTTTACAAAATGTAGTTACAAAAAGCCCTCCCTCAGTGACATTTCCAGTTTTATTCATCTATAGCGAGCAGTGTGACATCCATTAGCAGCACCCTCCAAAAACAAAGAGCAGTTGCTCCCCTCCTTCCTTCCCCACAACGCACACTATTCATAGTTCTCTTGCAAAATGTTTTTAAAAAATCTCTCCTACTGGGCTGATGAAATTGTTCTAATTGCTTTCCGACACCTCTGTGGAGAACCAACATTTCAGACTGAGTGTTACTCTGGCACTTCCTAACTGCAATGCTGAGATTTACAGAGTTGGAAAATGATTAAATATTTGTATAAGCACAGAGAAATAACGGGTGAATTTTTCCAGTCTGTCATGCCACGTCCAGAGCTAAAATGCATCCCAATCACTGTTGGATCCTTTACACAGTAATAGCCGATGAAAGCTGACCAGCCCTGTTCCAAATCTGAAGCCCAAAAATGAAGGGTCTCCATGGAGCTGCAAGAGAACAAAAAGATGTAAAATAAAATTCTTCAATCTGATCCAGTGCGTGTCTGAGACATATGGACCAGGAAGGTTCCAGTTTTGATGCCACTCTGTTGATTTCGCTGATCTAAGCTGGTGTGGGAGGCAGTCGGATATGCAGTGCCCTGGCTTAGGGACGAGTATATCACCTTGGGTTCCCTCTCTTGATCGCTTTCCAGCTGGAGGTAGGCATGTGTGGGCATCAGGTGAGGCTGAGTTGGACGATACTGTGCTACCCCCTGTCATTGAAACACCTGTTCAACACCCGCTGTCTAAGCTCACATTCCGAGAACGGCTACTTGGACGGGGTACTGGAAGATAGCTGGTGCCCATGAAACATATTGCCTCAGCAAAAGCCTTGGGGAGGAGAAAAGGGGAAACGGCTTTTCCGCTTAATGAAGACTTATTTTTAACTAGATGGGCGTAAAGCACCAACATGCCATCCTCATCTTCGTTGGTCCGTGCTGTAATTGGGGAATGATCATAAAATTCTAAAACTTACTGGCATGAATTTCCTTTGCTACTGTGCTGGAAAACTGGTGTAATATGGGCAGCCACTGAGGCAAAATAGAACGAGTATGCATTACACTGGGATTCACCTCTTTTTGCTGGAAGTGGGCCAGGCGCATAATACACCCACTCACATAGGGGTGAGCCTGTGATGATGGCATGAAACTGAGGGAAATATGTCATAGGAACTATTTTCCACCATTGGCATCCCAGAATCATTGAACGCACTGGATGCCAGTGTCTCGCTGTTGCTGAGGGCTTGAAGGGGGAATTTAAATTTTAACCACTTCCATTTCCCAAAAGCAGGTGAATCAATTGCTGTAGAAAAAACAGCAAATTTGATCATGGGCACTTTAAAAAAATGTCTTTACAAAGTAGGGGCAGGAATGTGAGCCTACTTATGTCATGGCAATGCACCGTTACAATGTCGCATCGCCCATCCCCTACATAAGGCAGGAACCCCTGCAGTGCTGTAATTGGTACCAGGGCCTGTCCACAATATTTAATTATTCCTGATCCCAGAAAGTGTCCCAGTGTTAGGGACACAAATAAAGGGGGGAGTCGTACTTCCGGAACCACTGAATATTCAATCCCACTGTTTTCAGTTTCCTTGTCTTATCCCTTCTTTCGAAAGCTAGTTCGATCGATTTCCCTCTGCTTTGCATCCGAAGTGTGGCTATTCTCAGCAGTGTAAAGCAGAGGAAAACTGTGTAGAGATCTGTTACACTGCATCTTTACCTTGTTAGTGTCTTGTGCGCTTTTCCAGCAATGAGCTGGGCAGGTGCCTCTTCGTAATGCCTCAGGGTTACCATTTAAATTTAATTAAAGTGAGGTTAAATGAAGTCATAGTGGCCTGCGACCAGCTTCCCCCAACCTCCCCCCCCCCCCCTTCCTGTCTAATTGGGAGTTCAGTTTTATTACGCTACATTTCAAATGCTGACAGGTTTTAAGGGATAGATAACAACAACAACTTGTATTTATTTAGCGCCTTTAACGTAGTAAAATGTCCCAAGGCGCTGCACAGGAGTATTTTAAGACAAAAAATTTGACACCGATCCACATAAGGAGAAATTAGGTGCAGATGACCAAAAGCTTGGTCAAAGAGGTAGGTTTTAAGGAGCGTCTTAAAGGAGGAAAGCGAGGTAGCGAGGCGGAGAGGTTTAGGCAAGGAATTCCAGAGCTTAGAGCCTAGGCAACAGGAGGCACGGCCACCAATGGTTGAGCGATTATAATCAGGGATGCTCAAGAGGGAAGAATTAGAGGAGCGCAGATATCTCGGGGGGTTGTGGGGCTGAAGGAGATTACAGAGATAGGGAGGGGCGAGGCCATGGAGGCATTTGAAAACAAGGTTGAGAATCGAGGCACTGCTTAACCGGGAACCAATGTAGGTCAGCGAGCACAGGGGAGATGGGTGAACGGGACTTGGTGCGAGTTAGGACACGGGCAGCCGAGGTTTGGATGACCTCAAGTTTACATAGGGTGGAATGTGGGAGGCCAGCCAGGAGTGCGTTGGAATAGTCAAGTCTAGAGGTAACAAAGGCATGGATGAGACTGCTATAAGGGCACCAATTAATTGTTGTGCTGATAAGAATTGTAAAGTTGCCACTTGAAGTAGGGACGCATCGTGGGCAGAGGCTGTTAAGAGAGCTGGGATGTTCTTGTATCCCACCGTCCCCCTTAGCAGAATGGGGGTGCCATTTGTACTTGTGCTACCAGGAGGAGGCCGATGAACAAGAGGCACTTTTGGATGCCAGGGAAGTCGGGCATCATGGGAGGCGGAAGACACCTCTCCACTGTTACTCTGCTACCCAAACCTATTAGAACTGAAGAAATTACCTGGACCTCATAGAGGAACAGGGTTCTCTTCACCAGGGAGGCAATTACTGAACTGCAACATTCTGCAGCAAGACCTGCAACTGCATTCCAGGGCAAGCACGGTGCTGCCAGTATCAGTCAAGGTGACTGCTGGCTTGAAGCTTTTAGCCTTAAGCCAGTCGGGACATCAGTCAGTCTGTAGTACATTGCTGCATAAAACAGATAGCTGATACCTTGACGTGAAATTGGGAGTTCCAGCACCGGCCGTTGAGGCCAGTTTTGCTGAAAAAGTGGCGGCCAGCTCGTTTCTGCCCGCTTCCGGCGTGGAACGCAACGGCCCCCATTTTGGGGAGGTCGGCAACGCTGCAGTTGCCTGCGCTCGCCGCCCACATGTAAATTATGCAGATCATGACGTCAATCGGCTTGCAATGCCTGAATTGACGCATGACTGTGATTTTGGACATTGCCGCTTTGGATACCGCCCTCTCCAAACCACACATGGAAGAACATGTGTGCATCAGTACTACAGAGAGGCTGCCAGCACTTTTTAATGGACACACACATCTTTCAGGTAAGTTTAGATTTGAGCTTTTGGACTGTTTCTTTTACATTTTATTGGAGTAGTGGCTTGGTGCAATACATTTAAAAAGATGTTAAAGTGTGCAGGGAATGCTGCTGGATGCTTGCAAGGCTTTGGATGGTAAAAAAAGGCCTCTGAGAAGACCACTTGCTCACAGTCCTAGGGGCTCTAGTTGCAGTCCCCCTTGGGCTTCAACATCACACGGCGATGAAGCAGAGGTAGCAAAGGGGACAAGCTGATCGCAGAGGGAGGAGGAAAGCAGAAGAGGAGGCAGCGGAAGGAAGAAAGGAGGCAACCCAGAAAGCCTCTTTCTTGTCGGGATATCCGCAATTGAATCATCCACCTGCGGTACCAGTGAATGCAATCCCTCTGTTACTGACCATCACAGCGTCCTCTTGGCCACAATGCTGAAATAAAAGCTACCACAAGGCAAAGTTTCCAATCCAACTTTACCCATATATGCATCCATAACATCAAGAAACCAACTAATCACCTTTGTGCATTTCCTAAGTGATTGTCTTGCATGTGCCTTTGCTTATCCGAGCAGTGCTACCCAAGTGGCTGCAGCATGGCTGGTGGAAGGCTGCTGACTTTCAGTGGGGAACATTACAGTTGGCCTTGCAGGATGACCTCAAGGAACTGGTGGCTGGGAATGTGAAATCGAATGATGGTGTTTCTTATTCTTCTTCTTCACTCTCCTTTCCCTCTTCTTGGACAACCACAGGCTGGATTTCTTGGGTGTCTGAAATGAGGAAGTCACAAGGGTAGGGTTGTGGTGAGGGGAGGGCGGGGAAGCAAGAGGTGCATACTTACACTATGTGCAGCTTGTACATCAGAAGATATTGTAGGATGAGGGGGAAGTGGATGTGAGAAGGAGGATAACGTATGAGTATACTAACATCTTGTAATCTTTCAGCCCTGTCGCTGGCCAAGGGCTCAACCATGCCCCTGCCAAGAACAAGAATGGCCAGCACCGTCTCCTCCAAGGGGGTGAGGTGAAGCTAGGAACATGAGGTGTGCCTCGTGTTTGGTAGAGACTGTTGGTAAGTGAGTGATGGAGGAGTCATGCATTGAGCAGTGTGTGAGGCTAGTGGTGCAGTTGGTAGGAGACGGCTTTTGAAGATGCATTCACTGACCTTGACCACTCATCTGAGGTCATGAAACTTCTTTGGGTACTGGAGCCAGGTCCTGGGGGCAACACTGCTGGCAGTGACAGCCTTGGTGATCTGGTCCCACATCCTTCTTTCTGGAGGGCCTCCTGGCCCCCTGTGGGTAGAGGACCTCTCTTCCAGTGTTGACCCGTTGCACAAAGCTGGAGTGCTGTGTCTGAGACCCTGGGTGCCCTTTCCATGACTTGTTGAGCCAGTTGTGTTTGTGCTGAAACACTTTAACTATTTTTTATGTGCAGAAGGCAGTTCAGATTTAAGAGCTGCAGACTGCCTAGTTCTGAAGGATTTTTCAATTTTTTCTTCAGAAGGAAGTTCAGCTTTAAGGGCTAGAGACTACCTTGAAAAGGAACAGGCTAGCTTTAAGTAAAGGTAGCCTCGCTCCAGCGATGCAAACTTGGGCCCCAGCCACAGTGCACAGCCTGTCAGCAGCTCGTTAGCCAGCTAGGCTGTGCGCTGCAATCATTTAAATTAGCAGGCAACACCAAATTGACATTCTGCCTGAGCTTCCTGAATGGGCGCGGGCATATCTCGCATTGCGGTGCCCGTGCCAGTTTTCGGGCCTTATCGAATTTCACCCCCCTTGTTTTCAAAAGTGAAGAAGTACATCAAATTTGCCATGGACATCAGAGAGCAACAGGTCTGAGCCCCAAGATCCCTACAAATGGGGGATGAGGCTCACAGAAGAGCCTCCTACATGAACTGCTGGATATCGGGTGGGACGTATAACGGGTGGCAGATGTGATGCCGCCTGATTTGTGTCCCCGCCCAAGTCGAATTTTACCCCTCCCCTTCCCGGAAGCAATCGCTAATTCTGTGCAAAATGAAGTTGATACGAGACTATCAAAAATTCTGTTTCTTTTTGCTCTGAAATCAAAGCTGTTTTATTCAGCATCAGCATTTCCTGCAAATGTTCTTTGGAAAATGTTATTAAGCTCCTACAAATGTTGATGTTAAATTGTGCAAACACCTGACTCAGTTGAGATGTTAGTTCATTACTGTTGTTTTGCAGATGCTGTGGTGCTATATTAGTTTTCTGTGAGCCACTTTTATTTTGAATTTGCAAACCAAACATTTTCATTCTCCAATTCCATCAAAATATTTGCATATAAATGAGTGATTATGTTACATGGAAAATATAATGGTGCGGTTGTATTGCACCAATCGGCATGACACTGATGCTTGCTTTTAATGCCATGCAAGGGGCAGCAAACGGAATTATCCAGCCTTATTCCCAGTGTTTCTATCAATGCAAGGACAAAGCTTTGCTCACTGGCCTCTAGGTACCAGTGAAATAGATTCAAAAACATCATTATAATATTAAAATAAAGGTCCTATGTTTGTTGTAGGACCCATTTGTGAAATTAGTTGACCCCAGCGCCTGACTCACCACATGACAAATTCGCTCAGCAACTCGTGGTGCTAATAGGCAAGAAGGACCTGCAGGAGCACTATTTCAAGGACTTGTCCCTTCCACGCAGGTTCGTTATTGGTTTGTGTTCTTAGGATGCTGGTTAACTTCTGGACCTTTTTTACTGGCTATTTTCTGGGCCCCACAAGTGAATTCTGCCTTCTGGGATCAATTTTATGCTGGTGCTTCACTGCTCTTGTTTGCTTTGGAGATAGTTTTATTGCAGTCATGGGAAGTCTGGTAGGTCTCCCTTTGGGGCTGGAGGATGAAGGTGAGCTGCGAAGAAGACAGGAGCTGGAAGAAGAGGGAAGAGGAGGACACTGCGCAGCAGACCATACCCACAATGGATCTTTAGGGAGCACTTCTCATACCTCAACTTCATTGAGGTGCCTGCGCTTCACCAAAGTGTCTATCCCAAGCTATGTCACCTGCTGCAACCACAACTGGAGCACCAAACCTATCCTATCTTCCTGCCCAAGCTCCTGCACACTTACACCCAGAGATTCACCACGTGAAGACCCTCCTCTAGCCGACACTCTAAAGCACACGTGGTACCCATCTCTGAGCTAGTTCATGCCATGGTCAGATCAAGTGATGCTACATCTTCAGGAAGGCTGCCTTTTTCTTTCTGCACTGGCATGGTTGCCATGACATTTTCAGCACCTGAAATGAAATAGAAGGACAAGGGTTAGCTTTAAGTGTGATGGAAGAACAGAGAGAGATGAGTGGCTGCTGAAAGCAGCTAATTTATCATACAGAGTGTGCAAGGGTGAGATAGAAGCGAGAAGGGGAAAGGAGAGTAAGTTGTGCAGAGACCCTGCGTGACGTCTTCTCCGGCTTTTCCACTTGCCATGGCCATGATTCGCCCCCTGCCCATGATGTCCAACATGTCCTCCTCGAGTGGGGAGAGGGTGTGCAGGCAGCCTCGGGCTTCTCCAGTTGCGTCTGCTGCTTCATGTTGTACGCGACCTTCTCCTGCAAGAAAGAAAGGAGTGTGTTAGTGACAGCCGTGTGAGCTGTTTTGAGAATGAGCCTGCCCTAGTCGAATAGTGCAGATGTAGTGTGCAAGATGTGAGGGGTGGGGAAGGGAGGGTTGCAATAGTGGTGAGAGTAGGAGGTGCAGAGTGTGTGAGGAGGAGGAGGTACAGTGAAGTGTGGTGCGGTGTTGTAGGATGTGAAGGGAAGAGGGCAAGGGAGCTGTTGTGAGTAGTGGGGCTGCAAGTGGTGGAGGTGTGATGAGAGAGTAATTGAGGTGAGAGGTAGGATTCTTACCTTGAGAACTCTGCTGAGGTCATTAAACATTTTTTTTGCCATTGTAGCCATGTCTTGGAAGCTGGTTCCTTTCATTGTCCTTGTCAGCCACCTCTTCCCACAGGCGGCATAGGTGTTGCCTGGAGAGCTTTCAGCCCCCTGAGGGGGGTGGTGTTGACAGGATCTGTCTCCTCCTGTCCATCGCTTGAACCAAGGCTACCAAAGCGGCATTGGAGAACCGGTGGGCCCAATCTACAGCTTATGCAGCAATTGTTCTCCCTCCTGATTGCAGACAGAGTGCATCTCCCCTTTAAGAAATGCTGGTTGATCAATTTTCCTCCCCTTCCCCAAAGAGATGAGCAGCCAATAAGCAGCATGTGTAGCGCTGGCTGCATGCCTGTCTCAACTGCCAGCGCCAAATTCATGGTGTCCCTGTGCCCATGTTATTGGGCACAATCAGATTTCTAGGTTGTGATGTTTGCTAAACTGCTTCACTTGCTGCTTCATGTATTACCCAAAAGTTTTCTATATATTCCCACTGGTGATGCATAGATACGATAGAACCGAAGAATGTATCTATATTTTCTCTGGAATTTAAAATTAGGAACTGTAATCTTATTTATTGAGTCATTGGTATTGTGGCCTTTCAACTCTTAGACCAAGGTCTGAATCCAGTCACAGTGATGGAATGAAAGCTTCTTCTGTCCTTGTTGAAATGAGTATGGGTACAATTTCTAATTTTGGGCCTGCATATGGGTTGTGGGCCAAAAGTACTAAACTGCCCTTAAAATGGTATGGAATTGGTAATGTCACTCAGAGAGGTCACAGGTCACAATGCCAGGTGCAGTAATGGGGTGCTCACCTGACATTAAGACTGAGGCACTTTGGGCAGAGTAGAGATCAGGCTAAAACTGACCTGGGTATTGTTTGAATTTGATATTAGTGATAGAAGTGTTCATATTCCCAATACCTCATCACGGTGAGCACCAAGTTCACCAAAAACTAAATGAAAGTTCTTTTGTTTGGGTGCAAAAAGGCTGTTGTCATAGGCCTGAAATGTTTAAGATAACAAAATGATGCCAAAACCAACCACTTCCCATGAACTCCACAGATATCTAATGTAATGAGATTTGTCTGCAAATTAGACGTGAGTCATTTTCAATTGCTTCTGTCAAATAATCTGGGGATATATTTGGGCCTGCATTAAAATAAAAATGTCTTTATTAAACTGAAGGGGTTTATAACAACAATTTATAACAGAGTTTTTCTTTAACTTTACACAAGGAGCAAACTCTACCTCCTGATGTTAGAACAGATTGGCATCATTTTATATATTTTGTATTTCCACTTTAGAAATGAATGGGAAAATAAATAAGAAGGTATAACTAAAATAGATGTCTTTTTCCCCAAGATTTTTCCAATATATTCACAAATTATAGCAGGAAGCAAATCCATAATATTGAATGTCCTGCACAATCGTTTCAATGCAAATTCAAAAACAAGTATTGAGAGGAAAAGGTGACATTGGGAACAATATGGAACAGTTGGGCATGTTGTTTGGTGTTACATTTTTCTCGATCTTTGAGGGTGGCCCTCTTTGAGTCTATCGAAGCTGACAGAAAACAAGATCATTTGCACAGCCAGTTCTTCAGCGTTAAACCTTTTTCCTGCATAATTTCAAGCCTGAGTCGCCCGCTCCTTTTAACAGCAGGGCTTAGATTAGTAGAGAAGATCCAGAAGCTGGTCTCGGAGCCTTCCATTGAGTTGTGCTGTGCGGTTTTGGTGCCCAACTGATGGATTGTTTCCTCTCAGGACCTGGTTTGTGTGGCGTTTTTTGCTTTGATCACTCTCAGACTTTTAAAACCATGAACGTCTCTCATCACGCGATTGCTTTAGCTGCGTATGGCAGACAGAATTTAATGTCTGCTATTTTTTTCCTAACACATAAGCTGCGCTTTCTAACCTTGCTGGGGTTGTGCGGAATAATAGAATTTTTTTTTTTCATTCCAAATTTTGTGAACAGGTGTAATATTCAGTAGCCTGCTGCTGATGGTTGAAGTGTCAAAATGTAAAGAGATTAAGTTTAAAAACTCTGTAAAGATCAATGCCAGTGTGTTGAGACAGCATCTTCCTGTGTCAGCTTCCCATGGAGAAAAGTGTCTGAAAGCGACAGCACATTTGCATGACAGTGTAATGGCACTCCCATCAGATCATTACATTTTTTGATGGTATTATTATCTTTACTGGCTTGTTGCTGATTTAGTGCCTTCGGATAAAAAATTCTCTTCCTTGCCAGAAACTGAGATTTATTTTGGGGGGATTTTGGTAATATTGACTGCGATTCTGTCAAACTGGCAAGGCAGAACTTGGAGCCGATTTTAACTCGGCAAAATCGTTGTTAACAGGATGGTAATGGCCTCTAAATAAGGTTGGTTAATCCTGTGTCTGCCCGCAATCATTTATACATGAGCCTACTGCTGAGCGGCTGTAGTGCCTGCCTGTTTTAGGCGGTAGTCCCCTTTTATGCAAATTGGGGTCCTGTGATGTGTATAGGGCCCCAATTGCCATTTTAGGATAGAACTGGTTGGTGCATGCGCCGTGTACTTTCTCTGACCTGTTTCACTGGCGATATAGCTAAAGAGGCCCCAGAAAGTGAAGTTTTAAATGATTTGTGTGGGGCCTGGTGGAGCAGGAATGCTCCTCCGGGCCCCACAACAATAATCTGGGCTGTTGCCACCCTAGGCTCCCCCACCTCTGCGATCGTGACCACCTCCCTCCCCCGGACTTACCTTATTGCCAGCTGGGCTGCCCAATATTGTGCCGTTCTGAATCCGGCGAGTTGAATCGGGACGGTTGTTTCGGGTGGGAAGCCAGCCAGTTCTATTTAAATGAGGCCCGGGCCTCAAAATGGCTCTGGCCTATTCGCTGCCGGAATGGGCAGCTGACTGGCTGGCATGGTCCACTGGTCAGCTGCCCTGATCTTAAAATCGACCCCCTTGTGTTCAACATCATACAAAGCACGCAATGAGAAAAACCCGCTCAGCCCATCGGGCCTGTTCCTTCCCCAGATCACAATATATCCTCCTCTACAATATCCTTTACCCCACGTATCTAATTTCCCAAGGGAATGTTCCGCATGATCCGCAAAGGTAATTAAGCGAAACCCCTGGTAGTTGTTTTCTACAGATAACATTTCCTGAGTTGCAAAAGCTCAGGAACATTTCCTTTATTAATCTGCTGGAGCAAGAATGCAGAATTATCCCAAGGTGTCGGTACCATGTTTGCTTTGGAATGCGGTTGTTACATTGGCCGTGAGAACAGATTTACTGTTGCGAGACTGACGCTGACTGGCAGCAGCAGATAGTTGAAAGGTAGAAACAGGGGTTTTGCCTTGCATAAAAGTGACATCAACAGAGTTTCACAGACTTAATATTTTCAAATACATTTCTGGAACATTTGCAAGCGATGGCACTGGAACAAAATGGATAATATTGATGAATGCTGCAGCCAAGCAACAGTGCTTTGCCCAGGCCCAGTTTTATGTTGATGACTAAGGCCGGAATTTTCCCGGCGCTCAGAGGGTGGGTTTGGAGGCGGGTCTGCTGTCAAAATAGCAAAGATTGACAGCGGGTAGTCAACCCGCTGTCAACCCGCCTCCACGCGAGTCTCCCAGGTGTCGGGTTTGTCAGTGGAGAACTGACTCGACACCAAGCAGCGGGGGAGACAATTGAACTAATTAAATTGCTTCAAAGAGCCAATTTAATACTATTTTGAGGCTTCCTTCCAATGTTACGTTCTCTCCCACGGGTTACCCGCTGCTCGGGGAACACGCCAGCTCAACTTGGCACTATTTGAGTCTACTCTGATGTTTCTGATAAGCTGACAGCTGCAGAAGTGGTGTCAAGGATGCCATGTTGCAGATGGTCAGTTTCAGAGCGCAGAAACTTTTGGTTACTTCATTTGTAAGACATATAGAGATTTCTTTAGCTTGCAAGTGTTTAGAGGCGTCATCAGAACCGCTCCCTGTTAATTGGCCGGGAATCCCGCAGGGCAGGATTAACAAGGCCAATCAAGGGAAAATCCCTTTGACAGAGCAGCTGCAGCCAGGATCGTGACTGGAACCCGGAAACCAGCTCTCCCGCCACCATCCCGACACCGATGATAAAATCGCGGCCTAAGAGGCTGCTGTTTAGTTACAACAACTTGCCTTTATATAGCACCTGTAATGGCGAAAAATGTCCCAAAGCATTTCACAGATGTGTAATTAAACAAAAAGTGACACCAAGCCAAAAAAGGAGATATTAGGAGGGATGACTAAAGCTTAGTCAAAGGGGCAGGTTTTGAGAAGGGTATTAAAGGAAGCGGTGAGGCAGAGAGATTTAGGGAGGGGATTCCAGAGTTTAGGGCCGAGCTGGCTGAAGGCACAACCGCCAATGGTAGGACGAAGGAAGTGAGGGATGCACATGAGATGAGAGTTGAAAGAATGAAGACTTCTTGAAGGGTTGTAGGTCTGGAGAAGGTTGTAGAGATAGGGAGGGGCAAAGCCATGAAGAGATTTAAATACGAGGTGGTGGTGGACCGTGATCCAATGCAGGTCAGCGAGCACAGGGGTGATGAGTGAGCAGGACTTGGTGCGGGATAGGATGCAGGTAGCAGAGTTTTGGCTGAGCTGAAGTTGAGAACAGTGAGAACATGCCCAATTTACATAATGGACACAGAATGCCAGCCAGTTACTCCCACAAATTAATTAAAAAAATGTAGGTATACACATATATATTAATACATATTGGGGTAGAAATTCTCTTAGGACATTTTTCGGGCCTGAAATGATCGCCAGGCATGGATCATACACCCCCACCAAGAGGCCCAAGGATAAGTCCCTGATGGGAGGAAAAAGGAAGGGGATGCGATCATGGGTTGGCAATGGCCCTCAAGAATGCTATGGAACTGGAAGGAGCACTCTTGCTCCTCCTAGCTCCATATCAATCCTAAAAAAAGTCACCTTTTTGGTGGCGACCGCTTCCTAGACTGCATCCGTGACTGGAAACGCAGATGTCGGCTCAGTTCAAGGCAGCTCAATTTCCTTAAACGATCCTAAAACTGCCGCTGGCCCCACATTAGCATATGCAAGGGGCCTAACACATGTTTTAGGCAGCTGCCCGATGCCTGAAAAATGGGCTACATAACATAAGAACATAAGAAATAGGAGCAGGAGTAGGCCAATTGGCCCCTCGAGCCTGCTCCGCCATTCAATAAGATCATGGCTGATCTGATCCTAACCGCCAATCTACTATCACAGAACCATCTCCTGAACCTAACAGAATTGGACACAAGAAATAGGAGCAGGATCAGGCTACACGGCCCCTGGGCCCGCTACGCTACCCACAGGGCCATGACCGATCCGAACCTAGACTCATGTCCAAATTCCTGCCCGCTCCCCATAACCCTTAATTCCCTTTAATTCTAGGAAACTGTCTATTTCTGTTTTAAATTTATGTAATGATATAGCTTCTACAGCTTTTTGGGGCAGCATATTCCATGGACCTACCACCCTCTGAGTGAAGTAGTTCCTTCTCATCTCAGTTTTGAAAGAGCAGCCCCTTATTCTAAGACTATGCCTCCTAGTTCTAGTTTCACCCATCATCGGGAACATCCTCCCCGCATCCACCCAATCCAACCCCTTCACAATCTTATATGTTTCAATAAGATCGCCTCTCATTCTTCTGAACTCCAATGAGTAGAGTCCCAATCTACCCAACCTCTCCTCATATGTCCATCCCCTCATCCCCGGGATTAACCGAGTGAACCTTCTTTGTACTGACTCGAGAGCAAGTATGTCTTTTCTTAAGTATGGACACCAAAACTGTATGCAGTATTCCAGGTGCGGTCTCACCAATACCTTGTACAACTGAAGCAATACCTCCCTATTTTTATATTCTATCCCCCTAGCAATGAAAGCCAACATTCCATTGGCCTTCTTAATCACTTGCTGCACCTGCATACTAACCTTTTGAGTTTCGTGCACCAGGACCCCCAGATCCCTTTGTACTTCAGTACTTTCCAGTTTCTTGCCATTAAGATAATAACTTGCTCTACTATTTTTCTGCCAAAGTGCATAACCTCACACTTTCCAGTATTGTATTCCATCTGCCAAATCTCTGCCCACTTACTTAGCCTGTCTATGTCCCCTTGCAGATTTTTTATGTCCTCCTCACTCACTACTTTCCCTCCCATCTTAGTATCATCTGCAAACTTTGATATGTTACACTCGGTCCCCTCCTCCAAATCGTTAATATAGATTGTAAAGAGTTGGGGACCCAGCACTGACCCCTGCGGAACACCACTAGTTACTGATTGCCAGTCTGAGAATGAACCATTTATCCCAACTCTCTGCCTTCTGTTAGATAGCCAATCCTCTATCCATGCCAGAATATTACCCCCAATCCCGTGATTTTTTATCTTAAGTAATAATCTTGTGTGGCACCTTGTCAAATGCCTTTTGGAAGTCTAAATACACCACATCCACTGGTTCCCCTTTATCCACCCTGTATGTTACTTCCTCAAAGAACTCCAGCAAATTTGTCAAACATGACTTCCCCTTCATAAAACCATGCTGACTTTGTCCTATTAAATTATGATTATCCAAATGTCCCGTTACTGTCTCCTTAATAATGGACTCCAAAATGTTACCTACCACAGATGTTAGGCTAACCGGTCTATAGTTTCCAGCCTTCTGTCTACTGCCCTTTTTAAATAAGGGTGTTACATTAGCAGTTTTACAGTCTGCCGGGATCTTTGCTGAGTCCAGGGAGTTTTGGAAAATTATTACCAATGCATCCACAATCCCTACCGTCACTTCCCTCAAGACCCTAGGATGTAAGCCATCAGGTCCAGGTGATTTATCCACCTTGAGTCCCACTATTTTACCGAGTACCACCTCCTTAGTGATTTTGATCGTGTTTAGCTCCTCCCCCCCTATAGCCCCCTGTTTGGCCAGTGTTGGGATATTCTTAGTGTCCTCTACTGTAAAGACTGATACAAAATATCCATTCAGTGTATTTGCCATCTCCATATTTCCCACCATTAATTTCCCGGACTCATCCTCTAAGGGACCAACATTTACTTTAGCCACCCTTTTTCTTTTTATATAACTATAAAAACTCTTACTATCTGTTTTTATATTTTTTGCTAATTTACTTTCATAATCTATCTTCCTTTTCTTAATCAATCTTTTTGTTATTTTTTGCTGTCTTTTAAAGTTTTCCCAATCCTCTATCCTCCCACTAGATTTGGCTACCTTATAAGTCCTTGTTTTTAGTTGAATACTATCCTTAATTTCTTTACTTAGCCACGGATGACTGTCTTTTCTTTTACACCCTTTTCTTCTCAGTTGAATATATATTTTTTGTAAGTTGTAAAATAACTCCTTAAATGTACACCACTGATCATGTATCGTCTTACCCTTTAATCTATTTTCCCAATCCACTCTACTCAATTCCGCTCGCATACCTTCATAGGCTCCTTTATTCAAGCTTAGCACGCTTGTTTGAGATCCAACCTTCTCACCCTCTAATTGAATATGGAATTCAACCATGTTATGATCACTCATTCCAAGGGGATCCTTTACTAGGACATTTTTAATGAATCCTGTCTCGTTACACAGGACCAGATCTAAGGTTGCTTGCCCCCTGGTCGGTTCAGTTACATACTGCTCAAGAAGCCCATCCCTAATACTCAATAAACTCATCCTCAAGGCAGCCCTGCCCAATTTGATTTGTCCAATTAATATGATAGTTAAAATCCCCCATAATTAAAGGTGATCCCTTATTACAAGCCTCAACTATTTCCTGATTGATACTCCGTCCAACAGAGTTGCAACTGTTCGGAGGCCTATAGACTACGCCCACTAGTGTTTTTTTCCCCTTATTATTCCTTATCTCCACCCAAACTGTTTCATTATCCTGATCTTTTGACCCAATATCATTTCTCTGTATTACAGTGATTCCTTCCTTTATTAACATAGCCACCCCACCTCCCCTTCCTTCCTGCCTGTCCTTCCTGATCGTTAAATAACCTGGTATGTTTAATTCCCAGGCATTATCACCCTGCAGCCATGTTTCTGTAATGGCCACAAGATCATACCCATATGTAGTTATTTGTGCCATTAACTCGTCTATTTTGTTACGAATGCTACGTGCATTTAGATAGAGAACTTTCAAATATGTTTTGTGACACTTAGTTCCTGCTTTTGCCCTTTTTATTACTTTACCTTTTACTTCATACCTTCTGCCCCTTCCTGACACACTCTGGTTTTTAATTTCCCCACAGCTACTTAAGTCTATGACCTTCTCTGTTGTCATTTTTATTATTTGCTCTCTAGGACCCCCCCCCCCACGAGTTAGTTTAAAGCCCTCTCTACAGCCCTAGTTATATGATCCGCCAGGACTCTAGTCCCAGCACTGGCCAAGTGAAGCCCGTCCCAATGGAACAGCTCCCTCCTGCCCCAGTACTGGTGCCAGTGTCCCAGGAAGCAAAACCCATTTCTCCCACACCAGTCTTTGAGCCACTCATTTAACTCTCTAATTGTATTTGTCCTAGCCAAATTCGCTCGTGGCTCAGGTAATAATCCAGAGATTATTACCCTTGAGGTTCTGTTTTTTAATTTGACCCCTAGCTGTTCATACTCCTTTAACAGAACCGGCTTCCTTGTCCTATCTACGTCGTTTGTACCAACATGAACCACGACAACTGGATCCACCCCCTCCCACTGCAAGTTTCTTTCCAGCCCAGAGGAGATGTCCTTAACCCTGGCACCGGGCAGGCAACACAGCCTACGGGACTCTCGCTCTCGGCTGCAGAGAACTCTATCTATCCCCCTAATACTATCCCCTACCACTACAACATTTCTATTTACTCCCCCCTCTTGAATGGCCCCCCGTTCCACGGTGCTGTGGCCAGGTTGCTCATCCTCCCTGCAGTCCCTGCTCCCGTCCCCACAGGGAGTAAGAACCTCGAACCTGTTGGACAAGAGCAAGGGCTGCGGCTCCTCCAACACTACCTCCTGGATCCCCGTACCTGCCTCAATCGTAGTCACACCGTCCTGTCCCTGACCATGGGCTACATCTGAATTAATTAACTTCATAGGTGTGACCACCTCCTGAAACACAAAGTCCAGGTACTTCTCCCCCACCCTGATGTGTCGCAGTGTCTGAAGCTCAGAATCCAGCTCATCAACATGGAGCTGGAGTTCCTGTAGCAGCAGACACTCGTCACAGATGTAATCACCGTGAGCCTCAATGGGGTCCACCGGCTCCCACATCTCGCAACAGGAACACATCACCTGCTCCATTCTATGTAATTAATTACATTTTTTATTGTTAGTTATGGACACTCTCTGCCTGATTATAGATGCTAGTATCCCCTCTAAAAAAATTGGATTTAAATTAAATCAATCCCTCTAAATTACACCAGTTAAATGGTTTACCAACAGTCACTCTGCACCAGAAAGGCTTTATTAACTACAACCCACAGAGTTTAAGTTTAAAAAGAGAGAAATACTCACCAACCAATTACTTACCTGCTTTCTGGTGACGTCACACCTCGATTATTTTTACCTCTCTCCCTCCCTCCGAGTTCGGAGACTGGTCCCGCCTTACCTGGTCTCTGGAGCCTTTTAAACCCTCTGCCGCCGCCTCGCCTAACGCACGTCCGCCGCCATACCAGGAAGCTGACAAAGATGGAAAAAGGAAGGCACACCTCCCTCCCCGAAATCCCTCACTCACCAAACTCGCAGCTTAGCACTCTGTTCCAAATCTGCACTCCATGAAAAACTGCACTCTAGTCTCCCTTATTTATACTGCTGAGATTTAAATAAGTGAGCTCTCTGACAGTTACAGAACCAGATTAGACCAGTTAATTAATTAATTACTATCACCTGCTCTCCAGCACAGAGCTTGCTTTGCCCTGCCCAAGCCTGAAAGAAACTTAAAACTTGAAACAGTAAATTTAAATGCTAATTGCAAGCACACAAAACTAGAATTTATAAAAATTTATAAAAATAAGAGATTAACCTTTAAGATTTACTCCCTCACTCACCAAACTCGCAGCTTAGCACTCTGTTCCAAATCTGCACTCTGTGACAAACTGCACTCTAGTCTGGCTGACACAATATCGGGCCGGACGTCTTTCAGGCATCTTTGGGACGCAACACATTGGTCCCTAAAATTGGCCCTTAGTGCACCTGTTTTATGCCTGTAAAACGGGAACAATGAGGTCCAATTTCTACCCCAGTGTGTGCAGGAACTTGAAAAACAAAGCTCTCCTATTGGCTTAGTGGCTAAATGTACTGCCCAATGTGGTACAAAGCCTTACCGATTAGAAATATCCCAGGTTTGATGGCTAGTCTACACTGTTAGTCAATCTCAGCTGAGATAAGGGCACAGGTGCTAGAATCAGTCTCACTGGGCGGGAAAGGGATAAACAGCCAAGGTTCCTGCTCCTAATCACCATCTGGTGATCTCTGCCGTAAGGTGTGAGCATGTAGACAGTGGATCAGGACAGAATCTCGTTCAGCTGTGATCGTTCCCATGGAGATCAATTTGCTAACACTCACTGAAGAAAGTTCACATGAAGAATGGCTGCTTAGCTGTGATGTTGGGGAGTAAAGTTGTGCATTTGTCAGTGCCTTCAGAAGAGGAAACAATAATTGAGGGCGGAAATAAAAGAACTTGAGAATCAGTTATCCTGCATGTTGCACAGAATGACAATCCTTTTGTAGATATAAGAGGGCTAACTAATATCCTGTGACTGTACAATGCAAAGTGGTACAACAGCTGCGGGAAGTATTCGGGACAGCTAATAATTTATTGACATAAGGGCTGTTGCATATTTCAATACTTATATGAAAGTAAAAAGGTTCAAAGAAATAATTATACATTAAAAGCAAGGCTAGAAAAAAAACCTTCCAGGGATAAGAGCCTTCAAAGATTGGCTACTCTTCTGAGGATCTTGGTGAACTTTGATCAAACGTCCATGTTCTAGATGACGCATGTAATTTGATGTGCAGTGCATGTAATCCAGTATGGAAATGCTGTCGTCTGTTTGCATCCTGTATCAAAACTTACAGAATGCCACTGTGGTGGAATAAAGGTTTTCGAGCTACAAAAATGTTTCAAGTAAGCCATTAAATCTTTTTCAACGGCTTAATTCTGTTCTGACTCAAAGTGTAATCTAAAATTTATAGATTCTGAGTTCTGTTGTGCTGTATAATTTCAAAGTGACAGCATCCCTTTATTTTCCATTAGTCAAGGCTACAGTTGTTCAATTCCACCCATATACAGGGACGTCTTTAAAGATGTGCTGATGCAAATTGCTCTGTGCTATTTCTTTAATTTGTTACACTGAATAGATTGTCTTCTTGCCTTTGTAAGCTCTGCAAAGCCCTCTTATTATCATACCCGATTTACAATGCAGAGAACATTCCAAGTGCCAGGTATGATCACAAGAGAAATTGAAAGTAGAGACAAAATTTAGAATCAGGCACCGCGAGGGAGAAACTGTTTCCACTGGCAGGAGGGTCGTTAACCACAGACTTACGGTCGTTGGCATAAAAGCCAGGGGGGAGATGAGGAGCATTTTTTTTATCCAGTGAGGTTTATGATCTGGAATGTACTACCCGATAGGGTGGTGGAAGCAGCTTCAACAGTAACTTTCAAAGGGAATTGGGATATGTACTTAAAAAGGAAACATTTTCAGGGCTATGGGGAAAAAGCAGGAGAGTGGGCCTAATTGGTAACTCTTTCAGAGAGCCGGCACAGGCACGATGGGCTGAATGGCCACCTTCTGTGCTGTATGATCTTGCGATTCTATAAGCAGTATAACCATTGTGGTAAGAAAGTAAGGTGTGTGTTGGGGATGGGGGTGGAATATAGCGAAACACAACAAATGGAGCAAAGGCCTCACTTGAAGGGCAGAGCAATTTACATGCTAATGTTTTCATGGTGCTATTTATAAGGTTAATCAGATAGTTTTGATACCTTATCTGATGCTGAAAGGTTTCCTTGTGCGTGCATCTTAATTTCAAGCTAATTTTGAATAGCCGAGGTGAGCCTGCCTTCAGAAGGGAAAAATATATTGACATTAAACAGGTTAAATTATGAAATGAGGTGGAACAAATTATCCAGAAATGTGTGTGAAGCACTATGGCATTTGAAATCCTATGACAATTGGATGTAAAGCAATGCCAGGATAAATGGGTTTGTCTGCAAGGCACAGGTTTCAACTACGTGACGTGCAGAAATGATTTCTGTAAATGTTTAATTCTGATTCTCAACTCGAATTAAAGAAATCCCAAAGAACCTTTCTCAGTTCACAGTATTCTTTGAATATACTGTTAACCGCTACAAAATCCTCCTATGAGGGCCTTAATATCCATTTTATAAGTTACCAGGGAAGAAACTAGTCCTCGATGAGCCCATATTCCAGGTGGAAAATGGGGAGGGGGGGGAGGTAAAAGAACCGATCTCGGGGCTCAACGTCCCACGTCCAATCTGCTCCTGCATTACATTGGCCACCATATCAGTAAAGGTAGCTGTCCAGTCGCCCCGGCGACTGCCTGAATATGTTAATGAGGGGCCTAATGCCGGTTTAAGAACCTTTCAGGGAAATTTGTTGGCACTGGGCCTGCTCCACTCAGCTTTTTGGTTCCTAATGCGGCCTAACCAGTGGCCCTTAAAGGGACTTGAGGAGGATGGCACCGAAGAGGCAAGTATATTGTTTTAAACTTACATTTATGTAGAGGCAGTGGGGGAACAGGAGTGTTCCTGTACTGCGGGCCGCTGCCAGCCCACGCTGCAGCCCAGCCAGCCCTTCCGTTCTCTCTCCCCCTTCCCAACCTACCTGAGGGCGACTACCAGTGAGTCAGCCAGCCCAAATTGGTCCTTTTTAAACCGGCAAGCTGTCTCTCGATGCCCGATTGGCATCTGCAGCTCACTGGCAATATGCTGAAGAGGCCCGAGGCTCAATTTGGGACGACCCTCAAGCCTCTAGCTTCAGGTGCTCTCTGGGTGTGCTGCCTATTTCAGGCCCCAAAATTGGCCAAGATCAATTTTCCACCCTTTTTTTGTTTCACATATTGATTTTATTTTATTTAACGTTGAGTATAAATTACACTACAGCAGAACCTACTACAAAGAGTTGTCTGTAGGCCTTTTCTTGAAGGCAATGCTATTGACAGCAGAGATAAGAACATAAGAAATAGGAAGAAAGGTTGAGCAGGTCGGGCCTATACTCATTGGAGTTTAGAAGAATGAGAGGTGATCTTATTGAAACATATATGATTCTGAGGGGGCTTGACAGAGTAGATGCTGAGAGGATGTTTCCCCTCGTGGGTGATTCTAGAACTAGGGGGCATAGTTTCAGAATAAGGGGTCGCCCAATTAAAACGGAGATGAGGAGGAATTTCTTCTCTCAGAGGGTCGTGAATCTTTGGAATTCTCTACCCCAGAGGGCTGTGGAGGCGGAGTCATTGAATATATTCAAGGCGGAGATAGACAGATGTTTGAGCTACAGGAGAGTCAAGAGTTATGGGGAGCAGGTGGGAAAGTGGAGCTGAGGCCAAGATCAGATCAGCCATGATCTTATTGAATGGTGGCGCAGGCTCGAGGGGTCAAATGGCCTACTCCTGCTCCTATTTTTTATGTTCTTAAGTTCTTATAGGAGTAGGAGTAGGCCTTTTGGCCCTTCGAGCTTACTCTGTCATTCAATAAGGTCATGGCTGATCTTCTACCTCAACTCCACTTTCCCGCCTGATCCCCATATCCCTTGATTCCCTTAGTATTCAAAAATCTATCGATTTCATCTTGAATATATTCAAACACTGAGCCTCCACAGCTCTCTGGGGTAGAGAATTCCAAAGATTCACAACTCTTTGAGTGAAGAAATTTCTCCTCATCTTAGTCCTAAATGGCCGACCCCTTATTCGGAGACTGAACCCTAGTTCTAGATTCCCCAGCCAGGGGGAAACAACCTCCCAGCATCTACCCTGTCAAGTCCCTTAAGAATTTTATATGTTTCAATAAGATCACCTCTCATTCGTCTAAACTCTGGGAAATATAGGCCGAGATGCACTTCCCCCTCTATTGAAAGCAGACCTCAAAATAAATGACACAACCTGCAGAGAACCAAGGACATCGCAGACCCAATTTTCGCCTTTCATATGATCTGCAATTGGATTATGCTTAGCCTTTAAGTGGCCGGTTAAACGCACGTAGTAGGTTCCATCTGCCTGCATGCTTCCCTTGTGAAACAAAATAGCAAATGCATATAATCAGCTCTGAATCAATTCCAAACCCACTGTGCGTGCTTATGAAGTTTCCTCATAATAAAAAAAACTTCCACGCTATAGTCTGCAAACCAAATTGTCAAACTATGCAGTACCATTAATTAAAATCCAGTTCAACACTTAAGTGTTATGCTTGCCTTCTGATTGGAAGAAGACAGCTAAGATGTCCAAGGTCCACACTTCTAAACAAAATTAGAAGATACAGTTCACGTACGAAGTGAATTGGACTGTGTTCGGAACCCACTTGAGCATGTTTGCACATGAACTCAAGTACCGATTAACCGATCCTTTATTAATTAACATTTCCTGGTGAATTTTACTGAAACAGTATATTGGATCCTAATTGTCCTGGTCAATATTTATCCTTCATCCAACATCACTAAAAAACAGAATAACTGAACATTATCACATTGATGTTCATGGGACCTTGCTGTGCGTAAATTGGCTGCTGCATTTCCTACATTACAAAAGTGTTTACACTTCAAAAGTGGCTGTAAAGCATTTTGGGATGTCTCGAAGTTGAGAAAGGCGCTATATAAAGGCAAGTTTTTCTTTCTTTTACACCGATTACAGGAAGATCTGAAAGGTATATGGTGCCATTCAATAATTTTACATGAAAGGGAGTGTGGAAAGTGACTGATTCTATGGCCTAGAAATTTGTTGATGCTGTGTGTAAAACGGGTGCGGGTGCACATTCCATACCGGAAGGGACCATTGGAGGCAGCCAGCAATAAGGTAAGTTTAAAAAAATAATACTTACCTGAATGTGGAGCCAGGAGGAGCAGGAGTGCTCCACAGCAGTCCCAGTGACGATTGTGGGCTCCTACTTGGCCCCCTCTCGATAGCACCACTCCCGATCATGCCCCTCTCTCAGGACCTACCTGAGCGCCCGGCCCAAAATTTAGATCCACTTTGCCAGGGAACTGCCTGGTACCCGCAGAAGGTGTCCGCATTTGGCCGATATAATTGAAATGAGTTCTGGCACAGTGAGCACCAGCATGTGGGGAATCGAATTTCAGTCCTCATCTTATGTCTTTACGTGCAACTAAGATTGTGTCATTGATGGGTTTGGGGGTGGGGAGGTGGCGGGTGGTTTTGAGGTAGATGTGGGTCATGGCGTGCATAAATTGCACCATGACAGTATGGGACAGGTTCGATGGTCTTTTTTAGTCCTTTTATTTTCATATCTCCATCCTACTTCGAAACAAAATTAGAAGATACAGTTCACGTACGGAGTGAATTGGACTGTGTTCGGAATCCACTTGAGCATGTTTGCACATGAGCTCAAGTACCGATTGCGGCAGTAGTTAAAGCAGCGAGAGCGGCTGGAGAGCGCGAGACTTCAGCAGTGGTTAAAGCAGCAGGGGCTACAACGGACCGGTGAGTGAAAAGAAGTAAAAAGTAATCGAAGTGTAAAGTCACCAGAAAGCAGGTAAGTGATTGGTTGGTGAGTATTTCTCTATTTCTTGCTTTTTTCCAATTTGGGCGTCTAAATTTAAGTACCTTGGTGTAGATTAAAAGATATACGTGTTCCAAATTTTAAAACTAATTAATTAATTGAGATGGGAGGCCAGGCAAAGTGTTGTTGTTGTTGCATGTGCGAGCTGGTGGACACCTTTGAGGTCCAAGGCGACCACATCTGCAGCAAATGCTGGCTGCTCGAGGAACTTCGGCTCAGAGTTGATGAGCTGGAGTCTGAGCTTCGGACACTGTAACACATTAGGGAGGGGGAGTGTTACCTGGATGCTAAGTTCCAGGAGGCAGTCACACCCACTAGAGTAATTACTTCCAATTTGACCCATGGTCAGGAACAGGAGGGTGTGACTACAAGCGAGGCAGGTATTGGGATCCAGGAGGTAGTGATGGGGGAGCCTCAGCCCTTGGCCTTGTCCAACAGGTAAGAGATTCTTGCTCCCTATGTGGACGAGGGCAGGGACTGCAGGGAGGATGAGCAAACTGACCACAGCACTGTAGTACAGGGGGTCATTCAAGTGGGGGGAGTAAAAAGAAATGTTGTAGTGATAGGGGACAGTAGAGTTAGGGGGATAGATACTGTTCTCTGCAGCTGAGAGCATGAGTCCCGAAGGCTGTGTTGCCTGCCCGGTGCTAGGGTTAAAGACATCTCCTCTGGGCTGGAGAGAAACTTGGAGTGGGAGGGGGAAGATCCAGTTGTCATGGTCCACGTAGGTACCAATGACATTGGTAGGACAAAGAAAGAGGTTCTGCTGAGAGAGTATGAGCAGCTAGGGGATAAATTAAAAAGCAGAACCACAAAGGTAATAATCTCTGCATTACTACCTGAGCCACGAGCAAATTTGCATAGGGTAAATAAGATCAGAGAACTGAACGAGTGGCTCAAAGACTGGTGTGGGAGAAATGGGTTTCGATTTGTGGGGCACTGGCACCAGTACTGGGATAAGAGGGAGCTGTTCCGTTTGGACGGGCTTCACTTGAACCATGCTGGGGCTAGAGCTCTGGCAAATCGAATAACTAGGGCTGTAGAGAGGGCTTTAAACTAAATAGTGGGGGGGAGGATCCAGGTGAGTGGGAATTTAAAAAGTCAATGAGAAATGAGAAAGCAATAGAGCAGGATAGAGATGGGGGAAATAATAACCAGAGTGTGACAGGAAGGGACAGAATGTTTAAAAATAAGAGTGCAACAGAAAATGGGGCCAAAAGGAGGAGAAATGTTAAAAGACAAAGTTAAAAGCTCTATATCTGAATGTACGCAGCATTCGTAATAAGATAGATGAGTTGACGGCACAAACAGATACAAATGGGTATGATCTGATCGCCATTACAGAGACGTGGTTGCAAGGTGACCAGGGCTGGGAACTGAATATTCCAGGGTATTTGACAATTCAGAAGGATAGACAGAAAGGAAAGGGAGGTGGGGTGGCTTTGTTGGTAAAGGATGGGATCAGTGCAGTGATGCGAAGTGATATTGTCTCAGAAGATCTAGATGTAGAATCGGTTTGGGTGGAGATAAAAAATAATAAGGGGAAAAAGTCTCTGGTGGGCGTAGTCTACAGGCCCCCGAACAGTAACAATGCTGTTGGACAGAGTATAAATCAACAAATAATGGAGGCCTGTAAAAAAGGTATGGTAATAATCATGGGTGATTTTAATCTCCATATTGATTGGACAAATCAAATTGGCCATGGTAGCCTTGAGGAGGAGTTCATAGAGTGCATCCGGGATGGTTTCTTAGAACAGTATGTAATGGAACCAACCATGGAGCAGGCTATCTTGGATCTGGTACTGTGTAATGAGACAGAATTAATAAATGATCTCATAGTAAATGATCCTCTAGAAAAGAGTGATCATAGCATGGTTGAATTTCAAATTCAGTTGGAGGGTGAGAAAGTTGTATCTCAAACCAGTGTCCTGATATAAAATAAAGGCAATTACAATGGCATGAGGGCAGAACTGGCTAAAGTGGACTGGAAAAATAAATTAAAGGGTAAGACAGTTGAAATGCAGTGGCGGACATTTAAGGAGATATTTCATAACTTTCAACAAAAATATATTCCAGTGAGAAAGAAAGATTTTAAGAGAAGGGAGCACCATCCGTGGCTAACTAAGGAAGTAAAGGATGGTATCAAATTGAAAACGAAGGCATACAATGTTGCCAAGATTGGTGGGAGACCAGAGGATTGGGAAATTTTTAAAAACCAGCAAAGGATGACTAAAAAAATAATAAAGAGAGAGAAGATGAATTATGAGAGTAAACTGGCAAAAAATATTAAAACAGATAATAAGAGCTTCTACAGGTATATGAAAAGGAAGAGAGTAGCTAAAGTAAACATTGGTCTCTTAGAGGATGAGACTGGGGAATTAATAATGGGGAACGGGGAAATGGCAGAGACCCTGAACAAATATTTTGTATCTGTCTTCACGGTAGAAGACATTAACAACATCCCAATAATGGATAATCAAGGAGCCACAGGGAGGGGGGAACTAAAGACAATCACTATCACTAAGGAAATAGTACTTGGTAAAATAATGGGACTAAAAGATGACAAGTCTCCTGGACCAGATGGCCTGCATCCCAGGGTCTTAAAAGAAGTGGCTGCAGAGATAGTGGATGCATTGGTTGCAATATACCAAAATTCCCTGGACTCTGGAGAGGTCCCAGTGGATTGGAAAACCGTAAATGCAACACCCCTATTTAAGAAAGGAGGGAGACAGAAAGCAGGAAACTATAGACCAGTTAGCCTAACATCTGTCGTTAGGAATATGCTGGAGTCCTTCATTAAGGAAGCAGTAGCAGGGCATTTGGAAAATCATAATGCAGTCAAGCAGAGTCAGCTTGGTTTTATGAAAGGGAAATCATGTTTAACAAATTTACTGGAGTTCTTTGAGGATGTAATGAGCAGGGTGGACAAGGCTGAGCCAGTAGATGTGGTGTATTTGGATTTCCAGAAGGCATTCGATAAGGTGCCACATAAAAGGTTACTGCATAAGATAAGAGCTCACGGAATTGGGGGTAATATATTAGCATGGATAGAGAATTGGCTAACTAACAGAAAGCAGAGAGTCGGGATAAATGGGTAATTTTCCAGTTGGCAAACGGTAACTAGTGGGATGCCACAGGGATCGGTGCTGGAGCCTCAACTATTTACAATCTACATTAATGACTTGGATGAAGGGATCGAGTGTAATGTAGCCAAGTTTGCGGATGATACAAAGATGGGTGGGAAAGCAAGTTGTGCAGAAGACTCAAAGGGCTCGAATTTCCAAGCCCCGTGAAGGCGGGTTTGGAGGCGGGATTGGTGGGAAAATTGCAGATTCGGGGGGCACGTACCCATCCCGCCCCCAACCCGCCTCCATGCCAATGTCCCAGGAGGCGGGTACCTGACCTGTGCTGGGAGCCGCCTCCCCGAGGCGGGAAGGGGATTAGTGTCAATTAACTGCCTGTTAACAGGTAGTTAACAGGCAGTTTTTTGGCTAATCCCTATTTTAGCCCTGAAGTGTGGGCTGCCCGACGGCTCCAAACCACGGCAAGTTAGCGAGGCGGACTGTCGGTCTGCAGGGCTTGGAGGGGTCGAGATGTCCGGTGTACAGGTGAGTGATGGGTGCATGAGTGCAGAGGTAAGTGTGTTTGGTGAGTGTAAAGTGTTTTAATAAGTTTTACTTACCTTTACTTTCTCCTCCAGGCTTCCTCCCTTCAGTTCTCGGGAGTCCCTCAGCTCACTGGCACAGAAAGCAGAATGGCCGCTGAGCTGTCAAAAACTGCAGCCTCTGCTTTCAGGTCTGGAGAGCTCTCTAACTGAGTCTGAGTAGAAGGACTCAAGTTAGAAGACAGATTGTCAGTGTTTGACAGCTTCACAGAGCTGTCAAACGCTGATATTTCATCTGTCAAAAGCTCGTGACAGATGAAATGTCAATCGCTGACATCACCAGTATCCAGGTGTCCCTTAATTGACCTGCTGAGCCCACTGGGCGGGCTTAACAAGGGCAATCAAGGGAAAGTAGCGTGGGTTGGCCACAAATCGATGGAGGCGGGACTACAACCCAAAAAGTGGGAGTCCCGCCTCCATCATGTCCCCATTGACAAAATCGAGCCCAAAGAATCTGCAAAGGGATATAGACAGGCTAAGTGAATGGGCAAACATTTGGCAGATGGTGTAAAATGTGGAAAAGTGCGAGGTTATCCACTTTGGCAGGAAAAATAAAAAAGCAAACTATTATTTAAATGGAAAGAGATTACAAAATGCTGCAGTTCAGAGGGACCTGGGGGTCCTTGTGCATGGAACACAAAAAGTTAGCATGCAGGTACAGCAAGTAATCAAAAAGACAAATGGAATATTGGCCTTTATTTCAAGGGGGTTGGAGTATAAAAGCAGGGAAGTCCTGCTACAACTGTATTGGGTATTGGTGAGACCACACCTTGAATACTGCGTACAGTTTTGGTCTCCTTATTTAAGGAAGGATATACTTGCATTGGAGGCAGTCCATAGACGATTCACTAGGTTAATTCCAGAGATGAGGGGGTTGACTTAAGAGGAAAGGTTGAGCAGGCTGGGCCTATACTCATTGGAATTTAGAAGAATGAGAGGTGATCTTATTGAAACATATACGATACTGAGGGGGCTCGACAAGGTAGATGCAGAGAGGATGTTTCCCCTCGAGTGGGAATCTAGAACTCGGGGGCATAGTTTCAGAATAAAGGGCCGCCCTTTTAGAACTGAGATGAGGAGGAATTTCTTCTCTCAGAGAGTCATAATTCTGTGGAATTCTCTGTCCCAGAGACCGGTGGAGGCTGGGTCATTAAATACATTTAAGGTGGAAATAGACAAATTTTTGCAAGATAGGGGAGTGAAGGGTTATGGGGAGCGGGCTGGGAAGTGGCTTTGAGCCAAAGATCAGCCATGGTCTTATTGAATGGCGGAGCAGGCTCGAGGGGCCAAGTGGCCTATTCCTGCTCCTAGTTCTTATGTTCTTATGTTCTACAACGTGGGGCTGGATTTTCCCAGCCCTGAAGAGGCGGGTTTCGAGGCAGGACTGCTGGGAAAATGGGAAAAATTGGGAGCGGGTCCCAACCCCGCTCCCAACCCGCCTCCGAACCATCTTCCCGGGAGGCGGGTCCCTGACTCGTGCAGGGACACGTCTCCTAGTGGCGGGAAAGGGATTAGAGCCAATTAACTGCCTGTTAACAGGTAGTTAACAGGCAGTTTAGAGGCTTTTCCCCATTTTCAGCCTGCTAATGCAGGCTTCCCAATGGTGGGAAATCCCGCCAGGGTCAGCGAGGCGAGCTGTGGGTCTGCTGCAGTATAAGTGTGCAAATGACAGCTGCAGAGGTAGTGTGATGGGTGTAATGGTGCACAGGTAAGTATGAAAGGTGAGAGAATGTAGTGAGAAATATTTTTATTCTGTTTATATGTATCTGCAGGTGACAAGATTTGATGTTTGTGTGAAGCCTCATCTTATCAGGAGAATTGACAGATGGCTTCTGCAATCTCACATGCATTTGCCATCTGTTTTCTCCTAAGGAGAGAGTCATTGGTGAGCCTGGGTGCAAGGGCTCATTTTTAATGGTGGAGCTGCAGCTGTTACTAAGCAATCCGCTTTTGAGTCTGCCAGGATTACCTGGCGTGTTCTGGAGGAGGCGTGTAGGATGGGGGAAATGTCTAAAAATCAGAAAGGCCTCTCAAAATTGGATTATAGAGGCAATTAAGTGGTTGTTAAGGGCCTTAAGGGCCTATCCCACATCTTGGAGGCGGGATGGAAACGGGGTCTGAAACCACGATTCTGGGAAAATTGCTCGGAGGCGGGCTGGAGGCGGGATCGGAGCCGCTCGCCATTTTTTGCGATTTTAACACCTCACATGCCTCCAATCCCGCCTCCTCGGGCCTGGCAAAATCGAGCCCTCAGTGTTTGACAGCACCTCAATGCTGTCAAACACTGACAATTCATCTGTCAAAAAATTATGGGGCCTGTCCCTTTAAGAAAACCGGCAGATGAAGCGTCATGCACTGATGTCATCTGACACCGGCTTTTCCTTAATTGGCCAGCAAGCCCGCAGGGCGGGCTTAACAAGGCCAATCAGGGCAAAATAGCTTTTGCTCATCAGACGTCGCTGAGGGCGGGACTTGAACCCGGAAGGCAGCAGTCCCGCCCCCAACTCGTCTCAGCTGGCAAAATCCAGCCTGGTCTCCAAGGGACCGATAGCAGCTCACAATGTAAACAGGGGAGCAGCTGTACATGGCACCTGTTTGAACATCAATCCCTTGGCATCCAATTGATAAGGTGAAAGTGCCTTTTCATTATAACATCCCTCCTTGGATGCTTTTAGCGGATGCTCCTTATTACAGCACTGGACTCTGTCGACCCAGTCATTATGTGATGGGAAATGGGATTACAGTACATAGTTTTGAGGAGCTAAATATCTTTCTTCTGTGACGCAGATGTTTATAAAACCTCTGCGCTATCTTTAATCCTGATATTTGTGTATCACTTCTGAATTTACCTACAGCACATATACTTATTGTACACCTTTTGTTCAGATAATTGCAACTAGCTTGTAAGATTTTGTCTGGATGTGACTCATCCAGTGCTATGCAGCTGTAACACTCAATCGATGGACGGTTGACATGCCTCAATTTTTTTTTAATGCCAGCAGTAATTTTCCTTCAAAACAGTTGTTAAACATTTCCATCACAATTATTTCTTTTATAGTTATGATTTGGCGCAATAATAAATAGCTTCTGTTCTCATTATGTTTGTTTTAAGCAACTTGACAGTGTTTGTTATAACATGTCTAAATGTCTTTTTATTAAAACGGAAGTCATTTTTTTGAATATAATAAACTCATTTTCGAAATGAGCTGTTCTCTGCTGGTAGACTAAAAAGCTCCTGGTTAAATATTCTCTCCCCCCCCACCTCCCCCTTTTTCATTGCAGAATGAAGGATTTTCTATATTACATTATTGTAGGCCACTAATGTTAAAACATCTCTTCAATGGTGGCTGAATAGGAAAATAGTTAGGTTACATAGACCACTGAGATTGTGATCTCCTTAATATTATTAGGATGCTTATCCCATCAGTGGTGCCTGGAATTGTTGCTCAGAAGTGATTAACAAGACAGTAATGTTATATCAGTGTGACAACTGGGCAATAAATTGCTTCCAAGTTGCATGGCTTCTATCACAGCACTGTACTGCAGAAATTCCGATATGCCTGGAGAATATTGTCTCATATATGTTAGTTGTGTAACACTGGGGGTAATTTTTTAACTTTTGGCGATCATGTATAACGGGTGAAAATGGATCGGCCGCCCGTTAAATACCTCTCCTGATTTTTCATTTCCATTTTTGTTTCTGGCTTCTCCAGGCTCCACAAAACCAGTCTGGGCCTCTGCCGCTCTGCCTCCTAACCCCCTCCAGAGTTCGAGGGTCACCTCGAGGACCTATCTTCTGCCGTTCTAGAGGCGGGCCGGGTCACCTGATGTCGCGGCGGCTCGGAGCCTGCGGGCTACCCGGGCTTCTCGATTGTCGGCTGCAGCCCGCCGTTCCAATGCTAATGAGGCCTGGCCCTAAAAATGGACTGGGCCTCCGACCAGGTCTATCTGGCAGCCGGCTGGGTCATTCCACCGACCAGTTGCCCGAAGTCCGCTCGGTGGTGGGGGCAATCTACTTTATAGTTTCACAATAAAGTGACCCAGTTTCTTTCACATTTTACCCTTCTCGTCCTGGTCACATCCTTGAAAGATTAGCACTGCAATATGCTGACAGTTTGTGAAAAAGTAGATGTGTGTAGTGGCGGAATGTCAAAAGAAAGTGCAAAGGGTGAAGCATCCATTGTCTATGTTTATCAATGCTTTGAGCACTCCTACTGGTGTAAAAAAGAACAAAAGCAAGAGCTGGACCTGTTTCCGCCTGGGGCAGAGATCACCTCATAAGTACTGCATAGACTTATCAGGGCGAGAGTGGTTTCCTGGACTAGTTTGATCGCCTAAGGGGGTCGGAGAGGAATTTGACTAATTTTTTTTCCCAAATTGGCCTGGGTTTTTATATAATTTTGCACCTGGCCCAGGAGATCACATGGTTTTGGGTGGGGTAGGGAATGCATATATTGTGATACACAAGGTATCACAATTATGTGGGACAGGCTAGATGGACCAGAGGATCTTTTCCTGTCAATCATTGTTGGTATGTTTGTAGCAATAGACAGTAGAAAGTTAGAAAATGTAACTTGTTAATGAATTTGTGCAGCTTTCTGCGGTTGCAGAGTCCCATTGGATAATGATCATTTTACACTCGGTCAGGATTTAGTGAGCTCAACGAAGAATATTTAAAAATATTACCATAGAAGTGAAAGAAGTGAATAACAAGGAACAGTTTTCTGCCAAGAGCATGAATGAAATGGCCACGGGCAGATTTATCACAATGGAGCAATAGGAGGAGAGGGCAAACCACAAACACAGAGACCATAGGAGGGAATGACTAGAAACAAGTGCTATGCTAGGCAGTGTGTGCAGTCTAACAGAAACAATGGGCCAGAAATTCGGCTCTCTGGCTTCCCGCGGGTGCAAGAATCGCGCGCATACTTACATACCATGCCTGGCGTTGTGCTTCGGGCCCGCGTGAAATTCAGATCCTGGGCCTCCTCCAGCTGCCGGCGCACAGTGCTTGCGTATCCCAGGGGCGCAGTTAGTTCGAAGCGTCCCCTGGGATCACATGGGCCATGGAGAGCCAATCGGAGCAGGGAATCTTCATTCATAGATTTGACAGGAAGACCTGTCAAATCTATGAATAGAGATCGGCCCCAAAACCTCACTAAAACTTCAAATAATTTTTTTAAAAAAACATCACATTTATAAAATAACTATAAATTACATAAATTGACTACTTTAAACAAAAATTTTAAATTTTGAAAAAATTAATTACATTTTTTAACGGTGCTAAGAATAAACTTACCTTTCTTTAAAGTATGTAAAAAAGATAAACCTGTTGAAAATGTTTTTTAATTGTACTTAATTCACGACTTACCTTGTTAAAAGCAGGCCTTGCCTCTCCTTTTTCCCCGCGCAGCTTCTCCGTACTTATCCTCACGGAGAAACCTGAAAAAAAAACGAAGTTCGAGGTCTACGCATGCGCGAAACCGGCACTTTCGTTGGGTCTACGGGTGAGTACCCAGCACGTACTCACCCGTGGAGACCCGAATTTCTGGCCCTATATGATCACAGTGGAAGTGCAGTGTATGAGAAAGCCTGGGCTGTGATTGAGTGGTCCCAACTTTGTTAACAAAGACCTGTAGGAACAGTCAATTATCTACAATGCTCTATCAATGGCAATAAAAATCACACTGCCCTCCGCTTTAATGCCACAAGAGACATCGCAAGAGTCAGCCAATTTGTCATGCATTTCTTCAGCATGTATCCCGCTAGATTCACTCCAATGGAAATCAACAGTAAACCAGCCACTCTGGGGAGACAGGTATAGCAGATACTCATTGTCCATTTTTCCTATGAGCTCTGCAATCTGACCCTCTTATCTTGAGAATAGTTACAACCGTGAAACTGTTATATGCTGCTCCTATTTACTTTGTGCTGTTTACGGCATTTATTTTACTTGTCTTTTGGAACAGTGACACTTCATTTTATCCACAAGAAAGGAACACAGACTACACAATACATTAAAAGTGCATTGATTTTATTAAGCTGGATTTAGTCCTTTCAGAAATGCCCAAGGTGCTACTTATACAGGCCTATGTGATGGCATAGACGTGCCACTGAAATGAATGCCAACTAGCTGCTCCATTGTACCTTCATGCATACCTCATGATGCCCACTGTTCTTTACATGTCTGTCTGTAACAACTTTCAAGGCAAGCTGAACCACCCATGACTGAATCTTGAAATTTGAATATTAAAGCCTTCATAACAGTCATGTGATCAATGGCAGGTTGCAGTACAGATGTGCGGAAAATGTCGATGCATATTTAGCTGATTTCTTTCATCAATGTACCTAGACCACCTCCCAACCCCACCTTGCAAGAAGGCAATTCATTCCTGAATACAGTCCTGATGCTGTACCAGCCATTTATTTCTAGAGGGATTGAATTGAAAAGTAGAGAAGTTACGCTAAACTTGTATTGAACCTTGGTTGGACCACATTTGGAGTACTGCGTACAATTCTGGTCGCCATATTATAAAAAGGATATAGAGGCACTGGAGAGGGTGCAAAAATGATTCACAAGGATGATACTAGAAATGCGAGGTTATACCGATCAGGAAAGGATGAACAGGTTGGGTCTCTTTTCTCTTGAAAAGAGAAGGCTGAGGGGTCACCTAAAAGAGGTCTTTAAATTATGAAAGGTTTTGATAGAGTAGATACAGGGAGAATGTTTCCACTTGTGGGGAAGAGCAAAACTAGAGGCCATCAATATAAGATAGTCGCCAAGAAATCAAATAAGGAATTCAGAAGAAACCTCTTTACCCGGAGAGTGGTGAGAATGTGGAACTCACTACCACAGGAAGCGTACAAAATTCTTACAGGGCTTGACAGGGTAGATGCAGGGAGGATTTTTCCCCTGGCTGGGGAGTCTAGAGCCAGGGGTCACAGTCTCAGAATAAGGGGTCGGCCATTTAGGACTGAGTTGAGGAGAAATTTATTCACTCAGAATGGTGAATCGTTAGAATTCTCTACCCCAGAGGGCTGTGGAGGCTCAGTCGTTGAGTATATTCAAGACAGAGATGGATAGATTTTTGGATATTAAGGGAATCAAGGGATATGGGGATAGTGCAGGAAAATGGAGTTGAGGTAGAAGATCAGTCATGATCTTATTGAATGGCGGAGCAGGCTCGAAGGGCCAAATGACCTACTCCTGCTCCTATTTCTTATGTTCTTAAGAAGTGGTTGAAGCGAATAGTATAGATGCATTTAAGGGGAGGTTAGATAAGCATTTGAGGGAGAAGGGAATAGAGGGTTATGCTGATAGAGTTAGATGAGGAAAGACTGGAGGAGGCTCGAGTGGAGCATAAACGCCGGCATGGACTGGTTGGGCCGAATGGCCTGTTTCTGTGCTGTATATCCTATGTAATGCAATGTAATTGTTCACCAAGCACTATAGCCCCAAGCACCTAAGTATGGCCTTCAATGCTGGCCACTGCCCTATACCAGCTAGACCTTCATCAAACAGTAACATTGCTACCACTTCCTTAGCAAAATCACGATTTAATTCTCCAGTGTGTACATCAGTGCTGGAGGGTGTTTTGTGTGGGTGGTGAAAGGTGCTGCTCTCCAGGTACAGCTGGTGGTCCATCGAGTTCTCTTTACTCTGTGAAGAGAGCAGATTGTACATTAGGAATGCAATTATCGATTTGAGCACACTATTGTCACACACATTATAATGGGCTTGTGCACAATCAACACGTATAGATATGTTGATGTGAAATATCATGCAAATCATAGAATAAGATACATGATTAATATAATGCACTAGTGGTGTCCTCTCCTCCAATCTCAGCAGCAGTAATGCATTCTAAACTCTCCCTCCCAAATAAATCATTCATTGCTTCCACAAACTGATTGACTTTAACATCTGGGGATCTCCTTCCTTTTGCGTGCTGTGCCCTTCTGTTATGTGCCAGCTTATACATAAGAGGAATGGGAATTAAGACACCAAAATCCTCCTCCCTGTGGTGCATTCTGTTGCTCATGATGGCATGTAATTTGCATTGCTCTGCTATTGCTACGTTTCAGCTAAAATTTCTCTGCCGGTATAATATTTTTTTGCATATGTCGTTTAAGTGATTTCCTTCATGTACCATATTTGTCCCATGTTGCTACTTTACAGCAAAGTCCATGCCCGGCCTATTCTTTCTTTAACATGCATCTTCTTTCAGAACCCCAGCCATGTTGTCTGAATTGCGAAACCATGATTTATCCTGTCCATCATGTATTGACATACTTTTAACCTTCTTTACATGCTAGGGGGCTCTCCGCGCCCACCAAAATTGTGCTTGTGTGACTCCATTACGGAACTTATAAGCACATTTAGGCCCTTGTTGATTGATAAGCCATTTAAAAAAATTTTTTGCTGGCATTCAGACAGTTTTTTCAACATCTCGCACACTCCACAGCTGGACTATCAAACCTTACAGTGGTTAAGTGGCTTGTTTGCTGCTGGAAAAACATGGCGAGATCATTATTACAGCTGTGTCACGACTGGCTGGGATTCCTGTCACACGCTCTCACAGCTTTATTCGTGTTTCATCGACAATTCTCAGTAACATGATGCAGAGTCGACACTTTCAATAACTTTCCACGGCCACGTTACAAAAACTGGTCACAGAAAAAGCTGAAAACACTCAGCAGGTCAGACAGCATGCGCAGAAAGAATGGAAATTTTACCGTTTCAGAAATAGTGGCTCCTTCATCAGAAGTGGAGGGAATTACAGATGGACGGCATATGGAAATGAATAGAGCAAAAGGAAGTGGGAAGGAAAGCACACACACACGAGAAAGATAAAGGATTTGATAGGGTAGATAGAGAGAAACTATTTTCACTAGAGGGGGGTGAGTCCAGAGCAAGGGGGCATAACCTTCAAATTAGAGCTAGGCTGTTCAGGGCTGATGTCAGGAAGCTCTTAGTGGAAATCTAGAACCCTCTCCCCCAAAAAGATGTTGCAGCTAGGTCAATTAAAAATGTCAAAACTGAGATTGATATTTTGTTAGATAAGGGTGTTAAGGAACCAAAGCAGGTAAATGGAGTTAAGATACAGATCAGCCATGATCTATTTGAATGGCGGAACAGGCGCAAGGGGCTGAATGGCCTCTTCCTTTTCCTATATGTTCCTAAAAGAAAAGTGCTTAAGTAGAAAACAGGTGATGGTTAAATGGCGAGCGATATTAAGAGGCATAATGATAGAAATTTAAAAAAATTAAAGACAGTTACGAGACAGAGAATGTGTGAAGAGCTGAGCAGGTTGGGGATGAAGCTGGTAGAAATGGAAACGCAAAGTAGCGTAGGCTCCAGTGGCCCAGTGGAGAAGGAAATTGCTAGTTCTAGTTCTACCTGTCTTTGAGTGACCTAACAAATGGTCCTTAAAGGGACAGCTGGAGGCCGCTCAGGACACAGTACGTTTTTGTCTTTTTTTAAGAACTTTGTGGCTCTTCCTGGCCCCACAAAAATCTTCTGGCCCACTGTGGGCCTGTTGTCACCAGCTCCCCACGGGAAGCACTCACCCACCCACCCCACCCCAAACAGGCTCTACGTGCTGGCCAGCTGCATGCAGAAGCCAGCTGATTTTCCGCCGTCTGTGCCCAACGAGCTGCAGTGGAGCACCCACTTGACGCCTGCAGCACGCCAGTAATATTTAAGTGAGCCACGAACCTGAAAATGGTTCGTGCCTCCTGACTGTGGCCTCAGCCGGGCACTGTGGGCACACTGCAGACTTTGCACCCGTTTTGGGTCAAAGTTGAAAATCCGGTGCCCTTGATATTCTAGGTTGATACTTTGCGAGTACAGGTGCCAGGTTATACAATATTTATTCACCAAACCAAAGATGTGATTATGTGTGATTTTATTACTAAATGGAGAATGTGAAGGCTTAGTTTTATAGGTCCGATACATCATGTTTGGCATCCAATGAAAGTAAAGTTTTATTGGTTGGTATAAATTCGGTCTGCTGTTGATACCTTCTAGGGTTCAGTGGCATCAGTTGCTTGCATAAGCAGTATGAGCATCTTACTTCCACGGGAAGTGACTCACCCTGCCCTACATCTACTGGTATAGTAGTGGTTTCCAGTGGACTTACAGAAAAACACCCCTGTGACCTGAATCGGATCCCCATGCGTTTTGCATGCGTGTTTCTTCAACCTCTCCAAAGGTGGGCCGAGTTAGCATGAGATGAGGCAAAGTTTTGTTAAGCTGCTTTATTCCACAATGAGCTGAAATGTGCAGAGCAACAAGTATAATCAAAGTCACTTGTATTTGTGTAATGATACAAAATAAGCAACATGCGATGCTGCTCTCACTTTGTTGTCTCTTCTTCCTTAACTTAATCTCTGTGTTCTGACCTACAGGCTAAATTAGAGCCATTTTCCCTGCTTTTTTCAGCCTTTAGTTGCCTGCCTGCCTTCTCAGCATCCTGTTACTAAAAGCCTTCCAGGATGTCAATGTTCTGTTCTATAAAATCCTTTCCCCTTGTGTCAAAAAGCCCGCCCTTCTTCCATTTCTCCACTTACAGACCAACAGATATCAAAGGGTTTTCGAGCACAATGGTGAAAGATGCTTTCTGGAAACACAAGATAAAGTTTTGCTTACTGTTTAGTATGTGAGAGAAGCGACTTTGACTTAGCATATTAACCACCCTTCATTGAATGCTTCATTTTTTAATAAAAGCTTGTGAGAATACACACTGCTTTAAAACCCTCAGCAATAAAAGTATATTTTTTGTCAAATCCTGTCTGTGGGAAGATGGTTAAAACATCCAGAACCAAGACAGAAGTATTGTTCAGATATTACTTGACACAATCTGTATTATTAGAGATTGTCCACCCACATGCCTGAACTAGTTCTATCACACAAAGTCTTGATAAATGCATTTTCTGTAAACTCACTTTTCATGGCAAAGGTATTCTTATGTTAATAAACCGTTATTAAATCTTACACCTTTTCAAAGATGACATTGAATTAATATTCTGTATTTTGTTGAATTTTAACGAATCTAATCAGATGCCCTGAGGGTTAGCAAAAAATGCAACATTCATTACAAATTTCAGCAGCATCCCTATAGATATGTTACCAAACGTTTACATTAATTACTATTAGAAGTGCTTATCCAGCTTTGTAGATGATGTAAGAATTGCAATAACCACCTACATATTGCAGCTGGATGATCATGGAAAGAATACAGATGTGTGCTTTATATAATAGACCAATTGCTGGTCCTCTGTACTTTTTTCTTTAAAATTTCCGTCCAGGTTTGCTTTTCCTTTCTTGCAATCATTTCATGGTTGCTTCCTGTCTCAACCTTGGTGTTGTCTTGACTCTTAACCTCGGCTCCTTTCTATATTAAAACTGGATGCAATATATAGGCTTATATATATATATACCTCTTTTCTCTCCTTGACAGCCATGGCTCAGTGGGTAGCAGCCTCGCCTCTAAGTCAGGAGGTTGTGGGTTCTAAGTCCCACTGCAGAGACTTGAGCATAAAATCTAGGCTGACACTCCAGTGTAACACTGAGGGAGTGCTGCATTGTCGGAGATGCTGGCCGGGATCTTACCTGAAGAGGCGCGTTGGGGGCGAGACTGCTGCCTTTTGGGTTCTAGTTGCGACATCCGATGCACAGACGCTATTTTGCGTCAATTGGCCTTGTTAAGCCTGCCCTGCGGGCTTGCCGGTCAATTAAAAGAAAGCCGGTGTCAGATGATGTCAGTTGATGACGCGTCATCTGCCGGTTTTCTTAAAGGGTTCCACCACCATCTCTTTTTGACAGATGATTTTTTCAGTGTTTGACAGCATTGAGGTGCTGCAAACACTGACAATCACTGTACAATGGTGAGCTCTTGCACCCAGGCTCTCCAGTGACTCTTTCCTTAGGCTAAAACAGATGGCAGCTGCAGGGTGAGGTTACAGAAACGATCTGTCACTGGTGAGAGAGGTTCTCCCAATGAGATGGGACTACAGAAACATTTCAAAGCTTGTCACGTACAGAAAATTCTAAACACATAAAAAATGATTTTCCCAACATTTTCTTACCTCTGCAACTCACCAGTGTCCCATTGGATCCTTCACACCACTTCTGCAGCTGTCATCTATACACAAACATTACAGTAGACCCACAGCACGCCACACTTATCCTGGCGGGGTTTCCCGATGTCGGGAAGCCTGCAGTAGAAGTGTCAAAATTGGAAAAAGCCTCTTAACTGCCTGTTAACTACCTGTTAACAAGCAGTTAAGTGGCTATAATCCTCTTCCTGCCGCTAGGAGTCGGGTCACTGCGCAAATCAGGGACCCGACTCCCGGGAAGATTGATTGGAAGTGGGATGGAAGCGGGTTCGGGACCCGCTGCCAATCTTTTTGATTTTGCCAGCTGTCCCGCCTCCAAACCTGACCCCTGTGCGCCAGCAAAATCGCCCCCGCTGTCTTTCAGATGAGACGTTGGACGTAGAAGATCCTATGGCACTATTTCGAAGAAAGACACGGGAGTTATCCCCAGTGTCATAGCGAATATTTATCCCTCAATCAACATCACTAAAACAGATTATCTGGTCATTATCACATTGCTGTTTGCGGGAGCTTGCTGTGCTCAAATTGGCTGCCGCATTTCCTACATTACAACAGTGACTACACTTCAAAAAGTACTTCATTGACTGTAAAGCGCTTTGAGATGCCTGGTGGTTGTGAAAAGCGCTATATAAATGTAAGTCTTTCTTATACGTTCTGCTCAACCCAATGTACGCAACGTATCTCAGAAACATCCCAAAGCACTTCACATACTGAATGGTTTTAAGTTGCAGTAATTTTTGTTAGAAACTTGAGGACATATCTAGGCTGACACTCCAGTGCAGAACTGAGTGCACTGCCGGAGGTGCCATCTTCGGGATGAGACGTTAAACCAAGGCCCCATCTGCCCTCTCAGCTGGACATAAAAGATACCATGGCTATATTTTGAAGAAGATGAGGGGAGTTCTACCCAGTGTCCTGGCCAATATTTATCCATCAATTAACAACACTAAAACAGATTATCTGATCATTATCTCATTGTCCTGGTCCAGCAATGCTCGATTTTAAAATTCTCATCCTTGTGTTCAAATCCCTCCATGGCTTCATCCCTCCCTATCTCTGTAACCTCCTCCAGCCCCACAACCCTCCGAGATCTCTGCATTGCTCCAATTCTGGCCTCTTGCGCAGCCCCGATTTTCATCGCTCCACCATTGGTGGCCGTGCCTTCAGCTGCCTAGGGCCTAAGCTCTGGAATTCCCTCCCTAAACCTCTCTGCCTCTCTGTACCTCTATCCTCCTTTAAGACGCTCCTTAAAACCTACCTCTTTGACCAAACTTCTGGTCACCTGTTCTAATATTTCTTTATTTGGTTCAGTGTCAATTTTTGTCAGATAACGTTCCTGTGAAGCACCTTGGAACATTTTTACTATGTTAAAGGCTATATTTAATATATTACTATATTTGCAAGTTCGGCTGCATCTGTGGAGAGAGAAACAGAGTTAACGTTTCAGCTCGATGACCCTCCCTCAGAACTCTGAAAAAGCCTGAAACGTTAACTCTGTTTCTCTCTCCACATCCGCTGCCTGACCTGCTGAGTATTTCCAGCATTTTCTGTTTTTATTTCAGATTTCCAGCATCCACAGTATTTTGCCTTTGATATAAACATAAGTTGTTGTTGTTGTTGCTGTTTTAAATTTAAGAGGTGTGATCAAAATGCCCAAACTGCATACATTTGTACTATTCACTTCTGTGGTGCTACTTGGCAACTTAGATTTTCCTGTCTGACATGATTGTCAGTGGACAATCATGTGGTGGGACAGAACTACCGCTTGCCTGAGTGACCTGCCACATACCCTGATGAATTCTCCAGGATGAGCTTAGTTTAAACAAGAAACCCTGGGTCCCAGTGATATTGACAGTTCTGTGTGGGAGTTTGCCGCCGGGGCAGGGAAGGACAGGAAATGACAGGCTGCTGCAGCATTGCAAGACCTGCAGCAGCATAAAGCGCCAGGCAACATCCACCAAACAGTGACTATACAACTGCCTTCACTCATAAACTGATATTCCACCAATAAAACAAATAACATTACACCCCCCTCTCTCTGTTAATGGTCATTTAAAGTTACTATTGCTTTTCCTGTGACCTAGCACTGGTGGATGCATGTTGTATACAGACCTGAGTTATGTCCACCATTACTGAGGTGGTAATGATGGGAAATATGACATATGGATGTCACATCAGCATTACCACCTCATTTAAATACATATTTGGACAGGCACTTCTGATGTCAGTGGAAATGATGATGAAAATGCAACATTAAAGTGGATGAGAATCCAGTGTGTAACTGTGGAATGCTGCAAAGGTTCTTCATTCATGAGATTTAATGAGGCCTTAATAAACAAACAACTTCTTTTTTTCAGAACCTTTCATTAATGGTTGTTGTTCTATTTTTGTAGGGTTATGAATCCTCAGATCAGGGCTAAATATGATCGAATAGCCCTGTAGCACTTTCTATAGACATGAGGCCACCTTTTACTCACACCTACTTCTTTGCTGAAATTATTAACTAGGGAAAATATTGCCCCTAAAGTATGAATTTGATACTGCCGATTCATATTCATAAATATGCAAAATAGCCCATTTAAGAATTATAATGTACTGAAGCTGAAATATGTACCAATTATGTGGGTTGTAAAATATGTATTTTCTAATGAATCTTTGTGCCTTTATTACTTGTTGAGTAATAAGTTACAATAAATCACATAAAATTGGGTGAGAATCCAGCGTGTAACAAATCTGGTTTTCTGTTCTCTCCCAAGTTTTTGATAGATCTTTTTATATTGGAGCACTTACTCTGATGATGTAGTTGAGAATCGAGGATGTAGTCTGCTCAGGCTGATGTGGTTTGCCTCACAAAATCAGGACAGATTCTTATTTAACAGTTAAATGGAAGATTGCCTGAAGGATCAATTGGTAACAGTGCGTTTACATGAGCTGTACAAGCTCCCTGGTTCACTTCCTATTCCACGCTAATATAGCTGCTCTTAGTCAGGATAAGCATCGGAAAGCCACTGCTGATCTAAGTTCAACACATTCTCAGGACATCAGGATTCCATTGATTGCACCAGGATTTATGAAGGATACATTGATGTGACCAGAAGAGGCCATTACTCCGGAGACTCTCTAAACTAGAAATGTTGCTGCTCTCAGTGAGTATCAGTTGTGTGTGCATTGATGTGAAGGGTCTCTAGAACTTCCAATGTGGGAAAATAAAGGGGGAAGGTTGTTACCTGAAAGCTGGTGATTCTGCAGTGCATCGCTGCACATTGCCCCATTGTTGGTAATTGTCAGTTGAATTGCATGAAATTGAACATAATTGGCTAAAATTTGGTCGAGCAGTCCCCGTTTTTCCGATGCTAGATGGCCTCCTAATTCTCCAATATGGCGAGCAGGAAGTGCACGTTCATTAAAAGCCGGAAATGTGCCATCCACCCTATTGGTAAAGGCCAAAACATCAGTGTGTACTGCCCATGCCTGAAACAGCTGTTAGGACCTTTGTATATGCAAATAGGGGGCCTAACACCTGATTGAAGCCTCCACTGCAAGATTGGTTTGCTCTGAAGCAAACGTCGTGGTCTGCATTCAGGAAACCCAGGCCGCAACCAACAACGTAAGTTTTTAAAGTATACTCACCTGAATGTGGAGCCGGGAACAGCAGGAGTTTGTTTAAAAAAAAATTGTTTTATGGGATCAGGGCGTCGCTGGCAAGGCCAGCATTTATTGCCCCCCCTAGTTGCCCTTGAGAAGGTGGTAGTGAGCGGCCTTCTTGAACCGCTGCAGTCCATGTGGTGAAGGTACTCCCACAGTGCTGTTAGGTAGGGAGTTCCAGGATTTTGACCCAGCGACGATGAAGGATCGGCGATATACTTCTAAGTCAGGATGATGTGTGACTTGGAGGGGAACTTGGAGGTGGTGGTGTTCTCATGCGCCTGCTGCCCTTGTTCTTCTAAGTGGAAGAGGTCGCGTGTTTGGGAGGTGCTGCCGAAGAAGCCTTGGCAAATTGCTGCAGTGCATCCTGTAGATGGTACACACTGCAGCCACGGTGCACTGGTGGTGGAGGGAGTGAATGTTTAAGGTGGTGGATGGGGTGCCAATCAAGCGGGCTGCTTTGTCCTGGATGGTGTCGAGCTTCTTGAGTGTTGTTGGAGCTGCACTCATCCAGGCAAGTGGAGAGTATTCCATCACACTCCTTACTTGTGCCTTGTAGATGGTGGAAAGGCTTTGGGGAGTCAGGCGGTGAGACACTCACCACAGAATACCTAGCCTCTGACCTGCTCTTGTTGCCACAGTATGTATGTGGCTGGTCCAGTTAAGTTTCTGGTTAATGGTGACCCCCAGGATGTTGATAGTGGGGGATTCGGCGATGGTAATGCCATTGAATGTCAAGGGGAGGTGGTTAGATTCTCGCTTGTTGGAGATAGTCATTGCCTGGCACTTCTGTGGCGCGAATGTTACCTGCCACTTATCAGCCCAAGCATGAACGTCGTCCAGGTCTTGTTGCATGTGGACATGGACTGCTTCATTATCTGTGGAGTTGCTATTGGCGCTGGACACTGTGCAGTCATCAGCGAACATCCCCATTTCTGACGTTATGTTGGAGGGAAGGTCATTGATGAAGCAGCTGAAGATGGTTGGGCCTAGGACACTGCCCTGAGGAACTCCTGCAGCGATGTCCTGGGGCTGTGATGATTGACCTTCAACCACCACAACCATCTTCCTTTGTGCTAGGTATGACTCCAGCCAGTGGAGCGTTTTCCCCCTGATTCCCATTGACTTCAGTTTTACTAGGTCTCCTTGATGCCAGACTCGGTTTAAATGCTGCCTTGATGTCAAGGGCAGTCACTCTCACCTCACCTCTGGAATTCAGCTCCTTTGTCCATGTTTGGACCAAGGCTGTAATGAGGTCGGGAGCCGAGTGGTCTGGCAGAACCCAAACTGGGCATTAGTGAGCAGATTATTGGTAAGTGCCGCTTGATAGCACTGTCGATGACACCGTCCATCACTTTGCTGATGATTGAGAGTAGACTGATGGGGCGGTAATTGGCCGGGTTGGATTTGTTCTGCTTTTTGTGGACAGGACATACCTGGGCAGTTTTCCACATTGTCGGATAGATGCCAGTATTGTAGCTGTACTGGAACAGTTTGGCTAGAGGCGTGGCTAGTTCTGGAGCACAAGTCTTCAGCACTGATAGCCGGAATGTTTTCGGGGCCCATAGCCTTTGCTGTATTCAGTGCGCTCAGCCGTTTCTTGATATCACGTGGAGTGAATTGAATTGGCTGAAGAATGGCTTCTGTGATGGTGGGGACCTCGGGAGTAGGCCGATATGGATCATCCACTCAGCACTTCTGGCTGAAGTTGGTTGCAAACGCTTCAACCTTGTCTTTTGCACTCACATGCTGGGCTCCACCATCAGTGCGGAAGGGGATATTCTTGGAGCCTCCTCCTCCCGTTAGTTGTTTAATGGTCCACCACCATTCCTGACTGGATGTGGCAGGACTTTGATCTGATCCATTGATTGTGGGATCACTTAGCCCTGTCTATAGCATGCTGCTTGTGCTTTTTAGCATGCATGTAGTCCGGTGTTGCAGCTTCCCCAGGTTGGCACCTCATTTTTAAGTACGCCTGGTGCTGCTCTTCTACACTCGTTGAACCAGGGTTGGTCCCCTGGCTTGGTGGTAATGGTAGAGTGAGGGATATGCTGGGCCATGAGGTTACAGATTGTGGTGGAATACAATTCTGCTGCTCCTGATGGCCCACAGCACCTCATGGATGCCCAGTTTTGAGCTGCTAGATCTGTTCTGAATCTATCCCATTTAGCACGGTAGTAGTGCCACACAACACGATGGAGGGTGTTCTCAGTGTGAAGATGGGACTTCGCCTCCACAGTGACTGTCCATTGGTCACTGCTGCATCTGCGACAGGTAGATTGGTGAGGACGAGGTCAAGTAGGTTTGTCCCTCTTGTTGGTTCACTCACCACCTGTCGCAAGCCCAGACTGGCAGTTATGTCCTTCAGGACTCGGCCAGTAGTGGTGCTACCGAGCCACTCTTGGTAATGGACATTGAAGTCCCCCACCCAGAGTACATTCTGTGCCCTTGCTACTCTCAGTGCTTCTTCCAAGTGGTGTTCAACATGGAGGAGTACTGATTCATCAGCTGAGGGAGGGCGGTAGGTGGTAATCAGAAGGAAGTTTTCTTGCCCATGCTTGAACTGAAGCCATGAGACTTCATGGGGTCCAGAGTCAATGTTGAGGACTCTCAGGGCCACTCCTTCCCGACTGTATACCACTGTGCCACCACCCCTGGTGGGTCTGTCTTGCCGGTGGGACAGGACATACCCAGGGATGGTGATGGAGGAGTTTGGGACATTGGCTGAAAGGTATGATTCTGTGAGTATGACTATGTCAGGGGGACATAGTTTGACTAGTCTGTGGGACAGCTCTCCCAATTTTGGCACAAGTCCCCAGATGTTGGTGAGGAGGACTTTGACTGGGCGTGCCATTGCCGTGTCTGTAGCCGGTGCCGAGGTCGATGCCGGGTGGTCCGTCCGGTTTCATTCTTCTTATTTTGTTTCGTAGTGGTTAGTTACAACTGAGTGACTTGCTAGGCCATTTCAGAGGGCAGTTAAGAGTCAACCATATTGCTGTGGGTCTGGAGTCACATATAGGCCAGACCAGGTAAGGACGGCAGATTTCCTTCTCTAAAGGACATTAGTGAACCAGATGGGTTTTTACGACAATCCGATAGTTTCATGGTTACCATTACTGATACTAGCTTTTTATTCCAGATTTATTTAATTAACTGAATTTAAATTCCCCAGCTGCCGTGGTGGGATTTGAACTCACATCTCTGGATCATTAGTCCAGGCCTTCTGGATTATTAGTACAGTAACATTACCACTACACTACTGTGCTCCTTCCGATCCCACATTCAAAGAGTGTGGGCCACCGCTACCCCTTCCCTGGTCACTACCACTACTCCCCCAATCTCTGCCACTAGCCACCGATCGCCGCTGCTACCACTGCCCTCATCCCATCGCTACCTGCCCCTGGCCACCATTACCTCCTGACCTGGTTGCCATTCCCCCTATTTTCTTACTTGTCTGAGCGCCGCTGCGACGCCATTAGAGGCCCTATCTTCAACCGCGCTTCGCTGGCTCAATGTTGATGTGGCCTGAGATCCAACATTGGTGGCACCTCAAGCTTCACCATTCAGGTATAGGGATTGATCCCACGCCGCCCCCACACACCCAAAAATGGGCACACCCGAATTTCTCGGCCAGTGAGTTGTGCCAACACTCATAAACATGGCACTTTTTACGTTTCTTCTTGACTGTTGACAGCACTTGTAAAGAAAATTAAAAGGGATACAAAAACCTTTACGCCCAGAAATTTGGTAAGGCCCAAAAACGGGTGGTGGCCCCGTGGCGCGTGATTTGCTCATGCCCATTTGAAAATCACAGGCAGCACGTTATTTTGGTGCTGCCTGCTGATTTGAATGATTTCAGCGTACAGCCCAGCGACGAACGCACTGCTTCAGGCTCTGTGCTCAGCAGGAGGCCCAATGTCACGTCATTGTAGTCTAGGTAGCTGTGGGAGTCAGTGGGCTTATAGTCGACAAACATCCACTATAAGCCCACTGACTCCGGCAGCTACCTGGACTACACTTCCTCCAACCCCGCTTCCTGTAAGGACTCTATCCCATTCTCCCAATTTCTCCATCTCCGTCGCATCTGCTCTGACGATGCCACCTTCCATATTAGTGCTTCCGATATGTCTTCCGTTTTTTCCTCAACCGAGGATTCCCCTCTACCATGGTTGACATGGCTCTCGACCGTGTCCATTCCATTTCCCGCACTTCTGCTCTCACCCCTTCCCCTCCCTCCCAGAATCACGATAGAGTTCCCCTTCTCCTCACCTTTCACCCCACCAGCCTTCACATTCAACAGATCATCCCCCGCCATTTCCGCCACCTCCAGTGTGATCCCACCACCAAACACATCTTCCCCTCACCTCCCCTTTCAGCATTCCGAAGGGACCGCTCTCTCCGTGACACCTTGGTCCACTCCTCAATCACCCCCAACACCCCCTCCCCTTCCCACGGCACCTTCCCGTGCAAGCGCAGGAGATGCAACACCTGCCCTTTTACCTCCTCCCTTCCCACTGTCCAGGGCCCCAAACACTCCTTCCAGGTGAAACAGCGATTTACTTGTACTTCATGCAATTTAGTATACTGTATTCACTGCTCACGAAACGGTCTCCTCTACATTGGGGAGACAAAACACAGATTGGGTGACCGCTTGGCAGAACACCTCCATTCAGTCCATAAGCATGACCCTGAGCTTCCGGTCACCTGTCACTTTAATTCTCCACTCCACTCCCACTCTGATCTCTCCATCCTCGGCCTCTTACACTGTTGCAACGAAGCTCAACGTAAGCTCGAGGAACAGCACCTCATCTTTCGATTAGGCACTTTACAACCTCCTGGACTCAACATCGATTTCAACAATTTCAGACCATAACCTCTGCCCCTATTTTTTCACAAGGCAGCTGTTGATGATTCTGCCATTCCCATTTACACCTCTTCTAGACTTATCTTTTGTTTCTTCACTTGTCCCATTACCATCTGCTTTTGCTTTGTACTATCATCCCTTTTGTCATTTAGGGGGAAAAATTTGGTTGCTTTGCGCCTCCCGTTAGTGCCCTAAGAGGGCGCTAATGGGGCGCAAGGCAACTAGTGCCCAGGTGCGGCTATGTTTGCACCGCTCGTGAAATTGACCAGACATTTTGCAGCAGCGCTAAACACTACTGCCACGATCTCCTGCATCTGCAGATTGTGACGTCAGTCGAGTGTGCAACGCCCCGGTAGCACCCCGGGCCGGATATTGAGTGGCACCCCCTGCCTTACCACCTGCCGTTAGCAACAACAGGTTGAGGGGAATGTTTTGCAGTCGGGAAGGGACTGGGGGAGCACTATTGAAAGGCGACCGCTTCCTACCTATTTTTGTCGGCGACATTTTTGCACCACGCATTCTGAGAGAGAGAGACTTCTGGAGAGATACAACGCTGTGTGAAGGAGTTTTGGGTACTGAGCAGCACTTTGCAGGTTCATTTTGATTTGCCCTTCCTTGCATAGATTTAGAAGAGACTTTGGGGGCTGCACTCTGAGCTCTTTCCCTGGGCCTCTCCATTGTTCTTTCCAGCAGATTTGATGTACAGGTCTCTCCAGGCCGAGATTCAAGGCTGCAATGAGCAAGATGTGGATGGAGAGCAAAATCGACCCTCCCCTTTAAGAACTGGCCGGCGGCAGTGTGTCTGTGTTCCATTATTGACTGACATCACCTGAGCTTCGCCAGCACTCTGAGGTAGCGCCTCACTCCTCGGCGTTAGCGCCTTAAGAGGTGTATAGCGCCTGATTTAGTGCTCCAATCACCTCCAGGGGCGATAGAAGTCAAGTTTGCAGTCGGAGGCGATAATTAACACCAGGCGCTAAACTTTGTGCCCGGCCAATAATTGCGTCCCAAACGGGGCGATACCGAATTTCTCCCCCACAATCTCCTGCCTTCCACCCTACCACAGACCTTCCCTTTTGTTCTTTCCTCCCCTCCCCACTTTCCCTGCCCCTGCACTTGCTGAAAATCAGTTACATCTCTAACTTTTTCCAGTTTTGACGCAAGGTTATTGACCTGAAACGTTAACTCTGTTTCTCTTTCCACAGATGCTGCCTGACCTGCTGAGCATTTCCAGTTTTTTTTTTTCAGATTTCGAGCATCCGCAGTATTTTACTTTTGTAAAGGACCTCCTGGGTCTCGCAAACAGCACCAAACTTTGTCCAGGATTTAACAGTGGAAGAGAGGTCTTCTACCCACAGGAGGCCCTCGAGAAAGAAGGAGATGGGACCAGATAGAATCATAGAGTGGTTAAAGCCCAGATGCAGGCCATTTGGCCCGTCAAGCCCGTGCCGGCTCTCTGCAAGAGCACTTCACCAATCCCACTCCCCCGCCCTTTCCCCGTGGCCCTGCAAATTTTTTGCCTTCAGGTACTTATCCAATTCCCTTTTCAAAGCCACGATTGAATCTGCCTCCATCACCCTTTCAGGCAGTGCATTCCAGATCCTAACCACCCGCTGTATTAAAAAGTTTTTCCTCATGTCGCCTTTGGTTCTTCTGCCAATCACCTTAAATCTGTGTCCTCTGGTTCCCGACCCTTCCACCAATGGGAACAGTTTCTCTCTATCTACTCTGTCTCGATTCCTCATGATTTTGAACACCTCTATCAAATCTCCTCTCAACCTTCTCTGCTATAAGGAGAACAGCCCCAGCTTCTCTAGTCTATCCAAGTAATTGAAGTTCCTCATTCCTGGAACCATTCTTGTAAATCTTTTCTGCACCCTCTCTAAGGCCTTCACATCCTTCCTAAAGTGCAGTGCCCAGAATTAGACACAATACTCCAGTTGAGGCTGAACCAGTGTTCTATAAAGGTTCATCATAACTTCCTTGCTTCTGTACTCTATGCCTCTATTTATGAAGCCCAGGATCCCGTATGCTTTTTTAACCGGGATTAGACAAAGTCAACATGGATTTATGAAAGGGAAATCGTGTTTGACAAACCTACTGGAGTTTTTTGAGGATGTAACTGATAGAATAGATAAGGGAGAACCAGTGAATGTGATGTATTTGGATTTTTAGAAAGCCTTTGATAATGTCCCACATGAGAAGTTAGTGTCCAAAATTAAAGCACATGGGATTGGGGGTAATACATTGGCATGGATTGAAAATTGGTTAACAGACAGGAAACAGAGAGTAGGAATAAATGGGTCTTTTTCAGGGTGGCAGGCAGTGACTAGTGGGGTACCGCAGAGATCAGTGCTTGGTTTGCTGACGACACGAAACTAGGTGGGATTGTGAGTTGTGAGGAGGATGCAAAGAGGCTTCCAGGCGAATTAGACAAGTTGAGTGAGTAGGCAAATACATGGCAGATGCAGTATAACGTGGATAAATGTGAAGTTATCCACTTCGGTAGGAAAAACAGAAAGGCAGAGTATTATTTAAATGGTGATAGATTGGGAAAGGTTGATGTACAGAGGGGTCTGGGTGTCCTTGTACACCAGTCAGTGAAAGCAAACATGCAGGTGCAGCAAGCAGTTAGGAAGGCAAATGGTATGTTGGCCTTCATTGCAAGAGGATTTGAGTACAGGAGCAAGGATGTCTTACTACAGTTATACAGGGCCTTGGTGAGACCACACTGGAGTACTGTGTACAGTTTTGGCCTCCTTACCTAAGAAAGGATATACTTGCCATAGAGGGAGTGCAGCGAAGGTTCACCAGACTGATTCCTGGGATGGCAGGACTGTCGTATGAGGAGAGATTGGGTCGACTAGGCCTGTATTCACTAGAGTTTATAAGAATGAGAGGGGATCTCATTGAAACGTATAAAATTCTGACAGGGCTAGACAGACTGGATGCAGGGACAATGTTTCCCCTGGCTGGGGGGTCTAGAACGAGGGATCACAGTCTCAGGATACGGGGTAGGACATTTAGGACTGAGATGAGGTGAAATTTCTTCTCTCAGAGGGTGGTGAACCTGTGGAATTCTCTACCACAGAAGGCTGTGGAGGCCAAGTCACTGAATATATTTAAGAAGGAGATAGATAGATTTCTAGACACAAAAGGTATCAAGGGGTATGGGGAGAGAGCGGGAATATGGTATTGAGATAGAGGATCAGCCATGATCATATTGAATGGCGGAGCAGGCTCGAAGGGCTGAATGGCCTACTCCTGCTCCTATGTTTCTATGTTTCTTTCTATGTTTCTATGACACACCCAGCCAAGAGCTCCTCATGGTCATCCTGCAAGGCCATCTGCAGTGTCCCCCACTGAAAGTCAGCAGCCTTTCACCAGCCATGCTGCAGCCACTGGGGTAGCACTTCATAAGAGCACTAGGATAGGCAAAGGCACAAGCAAGACACTAAGGGAATGCACAAGGGTGATTAGTTGATTTTTTGATGTAATATTGGATGTATATATAGATAAAGTTGAATTGGAAAGTTTGCTTTGAGGTGGCTTTTACTTCAGCATTCTGGCCAAGAGGACACTGTGATGGTCAGTAACAGAGAGAAGGTAAAGTGTGTGACCAATGTTGAAAGGGGAATTGGGTTGTGGTCACTGGTACCACAGGCGGGTGATTCAATCCCAGATATCCCGGCTGGAAAGGAACTGTCTGGGTTACATCCTTCCTTCTGTTTCCTCCTCTTCTGCTTCCTCCTCTTCTGCTTCCTCCTCTTCTGTTTCCTCCTCTTCTGCTTTTTCCTCTTCTGCTTTTTCCTCTTCTGCTTCCTCCTCTTCTGCTTCCTCCTCTTCTGCTTTTACCTCTTCTGCTTCCTCCTCTTCTGCTTCCTCCTCTTCTGCTTCCTCCTCTTCTGTTTCCTCCTCTTCTGCTTCCTCCTCTTCTGCTTTTTCCTCTTCTGCTTTTTCCTCTTCTGCTTCCTCCTCTTCTGCTTTTTCCTCTTCTGCTTTTTCCTCTTCTGCTTCCTCCTCTTCTGCTTTTACCTCTTCTGCTTTTTCCTCTTCTGCTTCCTCCTCTTCTGCTTCCTCCTCTTCTGCTTTTACCTCTTCTGCTTTTTCCTCTTCTGCTTTTTCCTCTTCTGTTTCCTCCTCTTCTGCTTTTTCCTCTTCTGTTTCCTCCTCTTCTGCTTTTTCCTCTTCTGTTTCCTCCTCTTCTGCTTTTTCCTCTTCTGTTTCCTCCTCTTCTGCTTTTACCTCTTCTGCTTTTTCCTCTTCTGCTTTTTCCTCTTCTGTTTCCTCCTCTTCTGCTTTTTCCTCTTCTGTTTCCTCCTCTTCTGCTTTTTCCTCTTCTGTTTCCTCCTCTTCTGCTTTTACCTCTTCTGCTTTTTCCTCTTCTGCTTTTTCCTCTTCTGTTTCCTCCTCTTCTGCTTTTTCCTCTTCTGTTTCCTCCTCTTCTGCTTTTTCCTCTTCTGCTTTTTCCTCTTCTGCTTCCTCCTCTTCTGCTTTTTCCTCTTCTGTTTCCTCCTCTTCTGCTTTTTCCTCTTCTGCTTTTTCCTCTTCTGCTTCCTCCTCTTCTGCCTTTTCCTCTTCTGCTTCCTCCTCTTCTGCTTCCTCCTCTTCTGCTTTTACCTCTTCTGCCTTTTCCTCTTCTGCTTCCTCCTCTTCTGCTTCCTCCTCTTCTGCTTTTTCCTCTTCTGCTTCTTCCCCTTCCCTCTGCGAGCAGCTTGTCCCCTTTGCTGCCTCTGCTTCATCTCCATGTGATGTTGCAGCCCAAGGGCATCTGCAAATAGAGCCCCCAGGACTGTGAGCAAGTGGTCTTCTCAGAGGCCTTCCTTTCACGTCCAAAACCTTGCAAGCATCCAGCCGCACTCCCTGTACTCCCTGCACACTTTTTAAATGTATTGCACCAAGCCACTGCTCCAATAAAAGATTTAAAAAACTCCAAAAGCTGAAATCGAAAATTACCTGAAAGATGTGTGTGTCCCTTTAAAAGCGCTGACGGCAGCTCTGTACAACTGTTGCAAACACATTCTTCCGTGTGCGGTTAGGAGAGGGCATTAAGGTGTGCGGCAATGCCCAAAATCGCAGGGGGTGTTTCGCTTTTAGAAATCAGAATGTTAACCTCTCCAATTTCTGTTCATTTTAACAGTGAAAAATAGAAATGTGAATTGTCTCACTTTGCACTGGGTACTTTTGTTCTAGTGGTTTTGTTAGTCTTATTGACAGAAAACTGGGCAATTAGGACTTGTCTGTAATAATACTCATTTCATACATCTCTAGTGGTTCAACCCATTAAGTAACAGTCATGGATATTAATCTAGCTCTGGAGAATGGGAATCTAAGAAATTAAGCAGAACGATTAATATGTGCACCATAATTCGCTGATACAGCCATTTCTGAATAATGAAGAACTCATTTATAGATCTAGAGAAATCAGTTCCAAAATATTTCCTCTTATATGTGTAACCGTTGAGTTTTAAAATCAAACACAAGAAATAAATTACAGTTCAAATTTTGAAAAAGTCTGCGTGTGTAGATTGTATTGAAAATCATATTTAAATTAATTTCTTGCTTAGATCTAGCCTTCTTTGTACTTGTTATAATTTATTTAAATAACCAAGCCTTAAGATTTTTTGATTTCTCATGAGGGAAAGTGAAATGTATATCTGAACAGCGCATGAGGAGTTTTCAATAGTTTACTGTTCATCTTTTTATGGCCTGTGCAACTGGTTCAAATGCCAGTGGATGCTACACAGTAGACTGTTTAAAAAGCCGATGGTAGTTGGTGGGGTGAAGCCTCGATTTTAAAATTCTCATTCTTGTTTTCAAATCCCTCCATGGCCTCGCCCCTCCCTATCTCTGTAACCTCCTCCAGCCCTACAACCCTCCGAGATCTTTGCACTCCTCCAATTCTGGCCTCTTGCGCATCCCCGATTTTCATCGCTCCACATTTGGCGGCCGTGCCTTCAGCTGCCTCGGCCCTAAGCTCTGGAATTCCGTCCCTAAACCTCTCTGCCTCTCTACCGCTCTCTCCTCCTTTAAGACACTCCTTAAAGCTTATCTCACTTGTCCTAATAACTCATTGTATCTCCTTATGTGTCAAGTTTTGTTTGATAACGCTCCTGTGAAGCACCTTGGGAAATTTTACTACATTAAAGGTGCTATATAGATGCAAATTGTTGTTGTTGTTGTGCTTCCGTAGTCCCCTCTCACCAGCAGTAACACTGAACCAGTTAATGTAATATTTGCATGGGAATCTATGTTGAGCAGATACTCTGTGAAAGAGTTTAGCTCTGCCACTGTTGAGCTTGTTCCTACCTGGTCATTTTAATTTCCCCCGGTGGAAAACTGCCATGTCTTCCCCTGGAAGTTCATTAACAAGGCCATTAGGCAGAACCGATGTTTCCAAAAAAAAACTTGCGACCGATTCCACTTCCCTTATTTTGGGGTGGAGAACAGGTATGTACAGAAAAGAAAAATAATCTGGCTGTTTTAGCTTACCTTCTGGTTTTCTACCAGTTTTCATGCTCATCTCTGCTGTTAAACAACAGCAGAAAACATCCTCCAGCTCGCTCAATTCCTTCTCTCTCCAGAAATGTATCTTTTTATCACTCGAACCCACTTATCCTGTCTCCTTCAATCATTTTCCCTGCTACTCTATGCCACAAGCTTTTCCCCTTTCGGTGTGAAAATTCCACCTGACTTTTCGCTTTACTTCCTAACTTAGAAACATAGGAACAGGAGTAGGCCATTCAGCCCTTTAATTAGATCATGCCTGGTCTGTAACTTAACTCCATCTACCTGCCTTGGTTCTGTAACCCTTAATACCCCTGCCTAACATAAATCTATCAATCTCAGTTTTAAAATGTTCCAGTTGACCCGCAGCCCCAACAGCTTTTCTGGGGAGAGAGTTCCAGATTTCCACTACCCTTTGTGTCAAGAAGTGCTTCCTGACATCACTCCTGAATGGCCTAGCTCTAATTATAAGGTTATTCCATCTTTGTTCTGGACTCCCCCACCAGAGGAAATAGTCTCTCTCTATCTACCTTATTTCCTAACTTCCTGGTTTTAAACTTGTGTTCCCTGGTATTTGAAACCTTTGCCATGGTGAATAATTTGCCTGGATCAGCCTTCATTACCGTGACAATTTTTCCTCGAGCTTAACTTACTTCATCTTTCATCCTCACATAAATTCCTGATAGCCAGAATCATCACTGCTCACATCTGTACCTTCTAGAAGGCAATATTATCCTTCCTGTGATTAGATGACCTGAATTGCACACAGTAATTTTAATATTTAAATTGATATTTGCACTGACTTCTGGATGTACTTAGGCACCAGTCATATCTGTTACAATACAGCACCTGGTACAAATGATAACCAGAGGAAAGCTAAGTTCTAGGGCCCATTCCCTTGATAAAGATCTAATTCCAAGAAATAAAATAGCTTTTATGAATGTTGATGATCAGAATCCTTTCCTGACTTTTGAGTGTTTGATGTAACTTCATTCTACCTCAACACATGTGCTACTAGTAATGCTTTTGGGGAAAACCCTGTCAAAAAAAAATAACACAGCTGTCTGGCTGCAATTAATATTATTTGTATGTCCTAACCCTGCTGCATTGGCAAAATATTAATTCTCAACATTTTCACAGCAAATATAAAAACAAAATAAATGTACTTTCAAAATGTACACAGCATATTTATCTCAGTTTCAGTAAAAAAATTCTAAAGTCTTTGATGTTCTATTATATTCATAAGTGATATTAGAAATCAATTATGCTGTTATACAAATCATCATAGGCAACAATATAATCCTGCAGTGAATGAAATTAAAATCAAGCCAAGTGAGAAAAGAACAGAAATCATTCTAAATAGGTTTGTCTGCAGGAATGCCCCCAATTTGTGTGTTTTTTACACAATTCCTCACTGTTACTATGGAGATTCAGCAATATTATTTTTTTTGAGCATGCCTTTGTACCTACTGCCAAAAGCTATCTGCAATCAAATCTGTTTCAAGATGGAATACTGCGCAATTATAATTGGAGACTGCAGTTTGATATTGTGTCTGAGTGATTTCTGTCGCAACTCAGTTCAATTAATAGGCTTTTTGTGCACTCCTTTGGTGTTGTTTTGAAGTCTTATTTCCGTGTAGGTGTCTGCGGACTCCAGGCTACTGTGCAGTAATAAGAATTGTGGAAGGCAGGCTGTGGAAAGGTAGTGTCACACCTCTATGATTCCCCTTTTACAGTCAGTAAGGAAGCCGTCAGGGACTCCGCAAAGGGATGCTCTATCATCACAATTATTTGTTAATGTTAATTTACAATAGATGAATGGATGCAAATCATTTAGAGAATCAATGGGTGGTGTCTACAAATAGAACCTCTGAAGTCCTGTGCTAAGTGTGATTGTTTTGATAGCTAATCAATGTGCAAAATTAAAACTGGGTGGCTGGAGAGTTTCTCCACGCTGTCATTAACTTTACCTTGATGAACCCCCGCCCCCACCCCCCCACCTACCTGCCCCCGAGTTCCATCCCACTCTTCCACTACATTAGTAAAGTTGGATAACAATCCTCTTCTCTGGATCGCATGGGAATGTGGATAAAAAGCCTACCAGTCCAGCTAAACTATCAGATAATTCAGATACTGACCCACTTCTGTTAGATTGCAAAGGACCTTAAACAGAGTGCCTCTGTCACAAAACTGACAGGAAGATCAGGTTCAAGCCCTCCTACATGAAAACAGCCTCCCCACCCAACCCCGCCCTTGTTAAATTGCCAGAAAATGCTAGCTAAGTTTCAGCTTTTGTCCTGTGGTCACACTCCCACCTCGGACTTCAAACTCCACTACAGTGACTTGAGCACATAATCTAGGCTGGCGTGCAATGCAGGACGCATAATACGAGCTGCCTGCTTATTGTAATAATTCACCTGTGCAGCTAGCGCTACCCACTCTATTCATTGCGAGATGTTGCTGTTGTAGCGTGAAAAGAGCACGTGGCATAAATGTTGAGGGCAACGGTGAACTTGGCAGCCACAGGCAGTGCTGTCCATGCCCTGTTCTGAGGTTGTAGTTGTGGCTGCAGCAGGTGACATAGTTCATTGACAGCATCAAAGGCGCATCATACATTGCTCCTCAATAAAGTTGAGGAAGGAGAAGTGCTCCGTGAAGACCCTCTGACCTCCTGTTCAGTGCCCTCCTCCTCCTCCTCCCTCTTCTGGCAGCTTCTCCTGCTATGTGATGTTTTCCTTGCTGCTCCCAATCATCCTCTATTTCCAAAAGCAAGAGACCACGCAAGTTTGGAGCCAAGCTATTTGTGAGGCAAAGAGCAACAACAGTGAAAAAGCAGCAAAACCTCTCTGTGTGCAGATACAGAAGTCAAAGAGTAGCCAGAAACAGTAAACCAGCAACTAACCTGCAAGTATGAATGATCCCTTTAATTGTGCTGGTGAGGGGGCCTTCATGCCGGTTAGCGTCATGTTGTGCTGAGAGAGAGCAGCAAGTGGTGAGTGAGGCGGTAGGTCGGCCCAAAATGGAAAATGAGTCCTTCAGAAAGCACAGGACTGTCATCTTCATAGATTAATTCCCACTTAGTATACTGCCGGCGTGCGCTCCTGATGCAACAGCTACCTCCTCTAGCAGAATGGCAGGCACTGCACTTCCGCCTGCAAAGTGCGCATGCTTCCTGCCCACCATTTTGCGGCCTTGGTAGCCTGCTTATCACCTGAAAAATGTGCGCTTCATGACCCAATATCCAGGCCACTGTCTTTCAGGTGAGACGTTAAACCAGGCCTCTCTTCAGGTGGATGAAAATAATTCCGTGGCACGATTTGAAATAGAGCAAGGGATGTGCCTTGGCCAATATTTATTCCTCTTCTAGTCATTTATCTCATTGCTGTATGTAGAGCCTTGCTGTGTGCAAATTAACTTCAGTGAATCCCTACATTATAACAGTGACTACACTTCAAAGATACTTCTTTAGCACTTTTGGATATGTTGAGGTCATGAAAGGTATTATATAAACCCAAGTTCTTTCTTTCTTTTCCAGGCAACTCCTCTATCTCAGCTCTCATTGAAATACCAAAAATTTAGGCCCTGATTTTAACTCGGTGCGTGAGTTCGGTGTGAGGGCTGTGGGTGAGTGTTAAACTCACCTGGCTATGCTGGAGTGAGGCTCAGGCCATTTTAACTCCTGGACATCATTTCTATCGCCCATGTGAGCCTCCCTCTTGATCTCAGTGGGAATCAGTAGCTGATCGGCGAGTGGGAGTGGGATTTTGGCAGAAGGAGGTCGCCGCCTGGGACCTGAGGGAATGGTCCCAGGCAGTAAGGTAAGTGCATTGGGGTGTGGTCCATGGGCCGGGGGGACGGTCTGCTGGAGTCAATCACGGTTGGGGTAGAGGGGAAACCCAAGGTTACCATGTGGGGCCTGGAGGAGCACTCCTGTTCCTTCTGGCTCACAAGGAAACCATAAAAAAACTTTAAAAAATCTTAACCTTTTGGGCCTGCCCCTGCATGCCACCAGCTTTCTCTGGCAAGCCCAGCACTGATCATGGGTTGCCTGACTGCCCTTGAAAATGGCGTCGGAGTCCTATTTACATCATAGGACCCCGACCATTCCATATTTATAAGACTCTCGCTTGCCTGCAGTGAGGGCCTCACACGCTGCCTGAAATAGGTAAACTGGTGGTAGGCATGAGTGAGATGCCAAGCAAGAGGGTAGGACACTGCCTCTATTTTAAGTCCTGCACGCCCTGTTCTTGTTGGGCATGATGAGTGGGGGGGGGGGGGGGGGGAGGGGTGGGGGGCACGGGTTAAAATCGGTCCTTTTGAAAAGAATAATTTCTTTCCTCTCCTTCAACATTGCTTGTCAGGGAAGTTAGCTACACTGCCTTATTCAAACAGATAGATGACATCAAGACAAAAAGAGGGAATGCTGATGAGCTGTAACTGTATGGTAATGTAATGACATTTGTTCTACTTTTGTTTTGACAGGTAAATGCAAGGGAAATGCGTTATAGTTAAATCACCATTAAACATTCAAAATAAAACCTGCAATTAAATGGTCACACCGCTTAGTAACACCCACAGAAATCTCAGCTGAAATGTGTAATATTTAAACAAGAATATTCTAAACTTTTGTGGAAATAGGGGAAAAGAAACGTCGAATCCAATTATAACTCCTTTTAAGTGTTTGATTTTTAATGCGACAATGAAGGTGAAACTGCCTCTTTCAAATCTGTGAGAGCAGAGATAGAGGGGATACAAAAACCAAAGTAAAATCCCGGGATAAGGTTAATTAATAACTGCTTTTACACATTGTTCTTGGATCCGAAGGTTTCGTGTTTCTGTATCTGCAGTGTTCTCTTCAACTTAAAAGCAATATTTTTGCCTCAATGCCTTGCCTTTAAGCTGAATCATTATTATTGCATGGGTTACATTGGAGTTTATGGAGCCAGCACACGATGCAAATTTAAATGTGAAGATGTGTTCTGAAAGATCATATCTGAAGTCGGTCGTTATTTAAAGCATCGCAACAGGAGGCTGCAGTTTCTCATTTTCTGATTCATTACTCCACTCAAAGTCATTTTTGTCAATAATAGCTTTCAAATAAAACATCAAAAGAGCACTGGCAGCTTGGATATATTAAAACTGTTCTTTGACCACGCTCGATCAGCTCCGATGGACGGGCCACATCGTCTGCATGCCCAAAGCAAGCGCTCTACTCGGAGCTCCGACCCGGCAGCAGAGCCCCAGGTGGGCAGAGGAAACGCTTCAAGGACACCCTCAAAGCCTCCTTGAAAAAGTGCAACATTCCCACCGACACCTGGGAATCCCTGGCCCAAGACCGCACAAAGTGGAGGAGAAGCATCCGGGAAGGCGCCGAACACCTTGAGTCTCTTTGCCGAGAGCAAGCGGAAGCCAAGCGCAAACAGCGGAAGGAGCGCACGTCAACCCAAGCACCCCGCCTGCCCGCCCCTTCAACCACTGTCTGTCCCACCTGTGACAGAGACTGTAGGTCCCGCATTGGACTCATCAGTCACCTGCGAACTCATTTTTAATGTGGAAGCAAGTCATCCTCGGTTCTGAGGGACTGCCTAAGAAGAGAAGAAGATTAAAACTGTACTTGTGTGGTGTCAGTGGCAGGGTTGCAGGGGAACCAATGTGTAGATTATTTCTCCCCCTCCAATCTTTGCCTGTCCTTTCCTTAGGCGGAAATATTTTCTGGGGTAGAGTTCGACAGGTGCCAATTGCCCTCTGGTGCAAAGGCATCACAGTTGAGGCCCATGCAGTTCTCACTCGACTTCCAGATGTGCACATATGTGTCTATCAGGAGTGACTGGAAAGCAATCAGGAGTGGTAGCTCCTGCTGATTTTTCTTCCCTTGCCTAGAACAGCCCAACTCTATCATCCCTACCACCACTCAACTGTGATCAGCTAATACAGCATGAACCACAAATTGAACCTTGGGCCTTCTTATCCGTATGTCTTGGTTATGTGTCGCCTTTAACAAGTAAGCCATTAAATGTAGCTAGCAAGTGATTAAAGCCAAAATGATTCCCAGTTTCAGTGGGGGTTCCATTCCAACTCACAATTGGATATATTTTTATATTTTTCACATCTGAGTAGAGCTGTTAACAGTGACAAGGCAACAATCTGTCCTTCAGTAAATAATGTCTGTCAGCTCAGAATTGCTGTGTTAATGTGCTACTGCTGTTTGTGATCACTCAGGTACGAGCAGCTGCCTGCAATTAGATTTTCAGGGCCTACTTAACTTGGTTTGCAGGAGATCTTTATTTGAGAGTTGCTTCTCAGATGGAAGATCATGGTGGCGATCTTCCCTGGATATTTTAGGCGCTAAAGAGCCTCCGAGGTGGCCAAGATGTGGGCTTAAGCTGCAACACCAGTTTAGCTCACGTTTAGCACAAGACGTCAACTTGGTAAAGGAGTTGAAACGTGTGCTAGGAATGGCCGCCCGGATGATCGTTAAGCAGCTGATTGGCATTTAAATTGCCTGCTCGTGCTCAATAAGGAGGCTGCTCGGCATTTTGGTGGCTAGCACTTGAACTAACTCCCTCTCCTAACAGCGACCAGTTAATTGAGAGTAAACTAGTTGTTGCTGAGGATTTCAAGCGCTACTTAAACATATATCACCTTTTACTGTTCACTTGCTGCTGAAGGTTTGAAGAGGGCTTTTGAAACACATTGGGAGACTTTATGGGACACTTTGTCAAGACTTCACCAACACTCTATCAACATTTATTCTGGAAATTCTCTGAAGACTTCAGCTGAAAAGAATAGGTGTTGTGCTACTCTACATTATTGGGCACCTTATAGGAGTCACCAGGAGAAAGGGAGTGCTTGGTCATCGACATCTTGCTAGGGGACCTCCTGCATCTACAGCAGGAATGGGAGGAGGACATGAGGCCAGGCAGAGCAGCACCAGCTGCTGCAGGAGAGGGAGACAGGAGGGCGAGGTGACTCCTTCCCCCCTGTGGGTACAGGACATCCCTCCTCCTCTGGACCTCCTCCACCAGGACCTTCAGTGCCGGGTCCTAGAACCTATGCGCCTTCTCCCTCGGTCCCTGAGCCATCCTGAAACCTGTGGGTGTGAGGAGCCCAGATACACTGCTCCACTTGAGTACTAAACCTGCAGGTGTCTCTGTTTCAGTACCTCCAGGCAAGTTCAAATTATGATAATCTAGGATCTAGGATCAGAATTGCTGGCTAAAACCAGACTTTCAAACAGGCGTGTCTTATTCGCACAGCACCCATTTAGCGCCAGTTTTCACCCTTTCACCAAAATAACCCCCATAAGTCCAGCACCTTCACCATGATATTCACGGGCTTCTTTAATTTCCCATCGCCACCATCTGAGTGAGCTGTTACACCTAGAAAAAGAAATGAGCCAATTCATATCGACTACAAAGGAGACTGAGGGCAAGAATTAGGGCTCAGTAGCAACCGGTTTTTGGGTGCTACGAGTGTCCTTAGCGTTCCAAAATGGCGTCTGTGGCATGCGCGCACACTTCTGACACGAAGCGCACTGGATGCTATCTTGGTAAAGGGGCTAGCGCACTTAACATCTGCCGGAAGTATGCAGAGCAGGTAGATCATGACATCAATCAGTGTGCAATGCTGATTTGATGCCAGCGCTGCCATTTTGGAGCTCCACGCTCCAGCCGATGCCCTCACTTCACCTCAACAGATGAACACGCATTAAGCAGCATGAAGGACGCTCCACCAGTGCTATTCAAAGTGATCATCAACGACTTACAGGTTAGCTGCTGGTTGATTTTTTTCTGGCTGTTGCTACAATTCTACATGTTGTTGGTGCTTTCCATCATTGTTTCAAGTTTTAAAAGTCTACAGGAAGCGGTGTGGCCGCTGCTGAAGTACACTCCACGTGCACTAGTAGACCTTCCTCTTGGAATCGAGCATACCTGGGAGAATGAGCAGAGGCTTCACAGAGCAGGATAAGGTGCTAGAAGAGGGAGGAGGAGGAGGAGGTGGGAGAGGAGGAAGAGGAAGGGAGGTTGCAACCTCGACATCCTCTTTCTGCTCAGGCTGTACGTGAAGAACTAATTCAAGTGCGATACCAGTAACCTCAACCACAATTCCCCATTCACCAACAGTCCCACACCTTTCCTTCCCTCTGTCACTGACCATCACATTGTCCTCTTGGCACAATACAAAAATAAAAGCCGACACAAAATACACATTCCAAACCAAATTTATAAATTAAATCATGCCATATTGCAATGAAACATCAACTAATCACCCTTGTGCATTCCCTTAGTTCCTGTCTTCCCTGTGCCTTTGCCTGTCCTAGTGCTCTTACAAAGTGCTACACCACTGGATGCAGCATAGCTGGTGGAAGACTGCTGACTTTCAGTGGAGGAGACTGCAGATGGTCTTGGAGGATGACTTCGAGCAGCTCTGGGTCTAGAAGGCCAGCTTCAGACAGCACCATCTCGGCATGGGCGACAGCAGTCTGGGCTGGCTGGCTGACAGGCAACAGCAAGGGCACTGGCGGAATGGCAGAGGTGGGATCATGAATGCTGTCATCCTGAGAGAGGACAGTAGGTTCATGCTCCATGGAACCACTGCCACTCCCCTGGGGTGGTGCCTCAGCAATCCTAACCATCTGTTGGAGGACAGATTGCTAGACTGCTGTGACACACTGCAAGCCCCTTTGAGCACTGATCTCCACAGCCATGATGGCAGCAGTCTAAGCTTGCATGGCAGCAAGCTGAGCTTGTGTGATAGCAGTCTGAGTTTCCACGGCAGCACTCGGATTTTTGGTGGAAGCTGCTTGATCTGCAATGGAAGCTGAGATATCGGCCATCAGACTTGACTCTACAAGTGTGTTGATGGAGTTGGCCACCAGTTCCATGCTGGAAAGAATGGGCTCCAAGCTCAGTGCAAAGCCCTGTGCCAAGTTAGTGCTGGACTCCTCCATGCTCCTTGACATTGCATGCAGACTTTCTGGCAGGCTTCCCAAGTGATCTGTTTCATGCATGTTTTTAATGGGCTCTGTAAATTGGGGTGGAGACTGCTTTTCCTCAGGGTTTATTGTAAGGATGTTAATATCTGATAGGGGCCGATTTAACTCCCAGCGAGGTCATGCGGTACCCCAGACAGTTTCCATTAACTCCAATACCCAAACTGTCTTTACATAGGTTGAACCCACCTTCCTTTACAGCCTTTTCTCCCTTACAAGTCCAGACATGTCTTCTAAAATACCAAATCTTGGTTTTTGCTCTAAAATGTCCTTCGGTTAGGCCCAATATTTCACCACCCTGAAATAGTTAGAAAAAGAGTCCCAAGTCTTTTTCCTTAGGGTTTGTCTTCGAGTTTTGGGGGATCTGTGAATTTTGAGAATCTTATAGTTGCTGGTTTACTATTTCTGGCTACTCTTACTTCTAGGTGTTTTTTGTTGTGTTCTTGCACTCTTGAAAGTTCACCGTGTCTGCTCTTCCGCTCATCTGCAAAAGCTCAAAATTCATCTTTATAGCACTCAAAACGTTAAAATGATATCAGCCCTCCAATTCCCCATTCACCAACAGTCTCACAATCCTTACCTCACTTCTTACAACCACCATCAGGTTGCTTTCCTTCCCTCCACACTTATTGGTCTTGCCCTCACTTCACTACAAAGACAAATATAAACACCAAATCCAGATCCAAAAACAAATTTATTAAATAAATCATGTCAGCATCGACAACAAGAATGACTAATCACCCTTGTGCAAGCCCTTAGTGTGTGAAGGAATAAGCCATATAACTTATTCAGAAAAATACACTATCTTATGAAAGAATTCTGGCCTTATTAAAACATGACAAACTGGGTTTGGAAATTTAGAAACCTAACTATGAAATAGCTATGAAAGCATTCTGGCTATTGAGATAAGATAGTTGTTGACCCTGAATAAATAACCTTATTGAAACAGAAGGTGAAGGGTTCCGACAAGCTGAACTTTTGGGAACGAAACAATGGCTCATCCTGGATAAGGTGTTCTAATTTACACTTCGTAAAGAAGCACATAAGATAAGGAACATCTGCCCTTGTAAAGATAACATAAAGTAAGGAACACCTGCCGTCACACCATTTTTAAATGGTAAACTTAGAACACCTAAAGATGAGACATGAGTTTGGCTGAGGTGGCAGTAAGAGTTGCAGAGGTCAGCAGAAAAATGACTAGAGATAATTAGCTTGCATCAGCAGAAAACCTTAAAGGAAATACCACTGGAAAAGGGTATAAATATTGAACTCTCAAATGGGATAACAGACTTGCTTTAATCGGGCAAAGCTATTCTCAGCTTCAGAGGCAGCTCTGTAGTCTACCACTCTTTGGGGTAAAAATTCAGTTGGTTGCGCCTCCCGTTAGCGCCTTAAGAGGGCGTTAATGGGGCACAAAGTCGCTAACGCCCGGGCGCAGCGATGTTTGCGCCGCTCGGGAACTTAACTAGAGATTGTGCGGCGGCGCTAAACTTTACCGCTGCGACCACCTGCGCGCGCAGATTGTGACGTCATTCCATGGTGCAACGCCCTTGTGGCGCCCCGGAGCGGAAATTGAGTGGCGCCCCCTGCCTTACCGCCTGGCGCATCCAACGACCAGAAGACTGGAACACTATCAATCGCTGTGGGGCTGGGGGGGGCGCTATTTAAAGGGGGCCTCTTCCTGTCTTTTTCTGTGGTTGACATTTTTGCACCACTCGTTCTGAGAGAGACAGATTCGGAGAGAGAGAAAGAGAGACTTCTGCATTGACTCAACGCTTTGTGAGGTAGTTTTGCCTACTGATCCTAACTTCGCTAGTACTTTAGTTGCTGTCCTTCATTACTTTGCTTGCAAAGAGACTATGGGGGCTGCACTGATTGGGGGCGTCGTCCTGCTCCAGCTGAATCGGAGGACACAGAGACGCAGAGAGAGAGTGGCAATGATGGCCAGACGGAGGAGGGCCAACAGGCATATGTACAGGAGAGCTTACCCTCCCAGGGTATATCGTGAACAGCTTTCCTACGTTAATATGTCTGAGGAGCTGTGTTTGCGAAGGCTGCGATTCAGCAAGGAGGTGGTCACTGAGCTCTGCCACCTGCTGCAGCCAGATCTGCAGCCTCAACTGAGGTCCAGGACGTCTCTGTCGGTGGCAGTGAAGGTCACAGTGGCTCTCAACTTCTACGCTACTGGCTCATTTCAAGCTGCTGCTGGGGACCTCGCCAATATCTCCCAGTTCGCGGTGCATTGCTGCATCCGGCAGGTCACAAATGCCCTCTTTAAAAGGAGACGAGAGTTCATCTCTTTCCCCATGACCCCAGACAAGCAGCGTGACCGCGCTCTGGGCTTTGCGAGGATAGCGGGCTTCCCCATGGTGCAGGGCGCCATTGACTGCACGCATGTGGCTTTGCGTGCTCCGCATGAGAATGCCGAGGAATTCCGGAACAGAAAGGGGTTCCATTCCTTGAATGTTCAGTTGGTCTGTGACCACAGACAGCTGATACTCGCTGTCAATGCCCACTATCCTGGCAGCTGCCACGATGCTTTTATCCTGCGCCAGACTACTGTGGCAGAACTTTTCGAGGCACCGCATCAGCCAGTTGGTTGGCTTCTCGGGGACAAGGGGTATGCATTGAGCACCTGGCTGATGACACCGCTCCGTACGCCCAACACCCCTGCTGAGCTGCGGTACAATGAGAGCCATCAAGCTACCAGGAACATAATTGAGCGCACAATCGGCGTGCTGAAGCAACGGTTCCGCTGTCTCGACCATTCTGGAGGAGCCCTGCAGTACTCGCCTGAGCGAGTATCCAACTTCGTAGTTGTGTGCTGCATGTTGCATAACATGGCAATCGTCAGGACCCAGCCAATGCCACCAGGCCTTGGAGCACCACCAGAGGAGGAGGAGGAAGAGGAGGAAGAGGAGGAAGAGGACGAGGAGGATGATCATCAGCAGCACCAAGGCGGGAGGGCGGCCCACAATGGTGAAACTGCAAGGGCCGTCCGTCAACGGCTAATAGCAAGCCGCTTCTAGGGCCCCTGCTGTGGAAATGGCTTCTGCCATTGCTAACAACATCAATGAACCCAGCACGCAACCCCTAAGCCGGCCAAGGCACCAATAATTCCAAACACCAACCATGTATATTTTGAATACAGAAACTTATTTATTTTACAAACTCTGTGTGTGTCAATTCCTCATGACAAACTCATAGAAATAAACACAAAAAAACAGTCAATAACATAACTGGTTCTCACAACCTGGAGATAATGTCCAAAACACTAAACAAAAGTTGGACCATGAACCTTGACCTTTAATAAAAAAATGACCAGCATTTTGTCACACCTCCTACTTTTTGGCCTTCGAGGGTGATCTCCTTCCCTTGCGCACTTCCCCCCTTCTAACCCTACTGCTCCTCCGTAATGGGACCTCAGTGGCTGCAGCAAGGCTGGTGGAAGGCTGCTGCTCGTCAGACCCTGACACTGCAGATGCCCCTGAAGGACGGCCTCGACCACTTCTGGGCCTGGAGGGCCCGGCTGCAGACTGCACCAACTCTGCATGGGCGGCAGCAGTCTGTCCTACAGGCGGTGGCAAGTGCAGTGGAGAAGTGACAGTGTTGGCAGCAGGAATGCTGTCATCGTGAGAGAGGACAGCAACTCCCTGTTCGACCGACACACTGGCACTCCCACGGGGCAGCACTTCAGCATCCGGAGCAATCTGCTGGAGAACAGATTGCTGGCCTGCTGCAGCGCGGTGAGAGCCCCGGGGACATGTGAACGAACCATCGAGGTTGGCAGCAGTCTGTGCTCGCGTGGCCTCAATCTGAGTCTGCATGAGAGCAGTCAGAGATGGGATCACGGCAGCCAGTGACTGAATTGCAGCACTAAGCGTTAGTGTGGCATCCGCCTGTGCTACAGCGAAGTGCTCCACACTCCTTGCCAGTGACTCAATGCATTCGGGCACCCTTCCCACTGCACCCATGAGCTCAGTGTGCATGCCCACCGCCTGGGTGTTCATTTCTGCGATCAGCCGCTCCTCCTCTGCGTCCATTGCAGTAGGAGTCTCTGGCCTACTCTCCCTCTGGGGAGAAGGCCCCCGTTCTTCCCTACCCCCATGGCGTTGCTGCAGCCCGCTGGGTCCTGGAGCTTCACCCTCATCAGACCCTTCCCCCCTGCTCCTCTCCAGGGAAGGCGTGTTCCCAGTGTGGGCATGGGCTTCCTCGGGAGAGGGTGGCACTGATGCTCCGGCTTCCTCTTCCTCCTCGGCTGCAGCTTCACTCCCAGTGGCAGCTTCAGGGCCCGTCTCCTCAGCTGGTGAATCACCATCTGAAAGCAGGGAGGTACAAGAGTGGCTTTAGCGTGAGGACAGGGTGGCAGTAAGGGAGGAATAAGTGCAGCGAGTTAGCAAGTTGGATTGAAAGTGTCAAAGGCTGGTGTTGTGAGGGACAAGTGGAAGGACAAGTGGAAGGACAGAGGACAAAAAGGTGATGACCTTACCATTGCTGTCCAGAACGGGGTCGGCGTCGCCAGTGGCGACGGGACCGATCACCCGGCTTGCCACAATCCTGTGGACGCGCTCCTCAAGATCGCTGAGGGGTTGCAGCTGAGGCCGCCCTCCACCTGTCCGTTGCTGCTGTCTCCGATTATGCGCCAGCTCGGCCTGTAAGAAAAAGGACAGCATCTGAGTAAATATACAGCCATGGTCTTGCCTGATGTGCCTCCCATAGGTGAATAGCCCTTACTGTATACAGCCATGGTCTTGCCTGATGTGCCTCCCAAAGGTGAATAGCCCTTACTGTATGCAGCCATGGTCTTGCCTGATGTGCCTCCCATAGGTGAATAGCCCTTACTGTATACAGCCATGGTCTTGCCTGATGTGCCTCCCAAAGGTGAATAGCCCTTACTGTATGCAAAGTGTGGAATGTGTGTGTGTGTTTCATGAAAGGGCCATAGGTGTTGGATGAGTGTTGTGCATTGGGGTTTTAAGACCTTCTGGCCATAGAGTGAGGTTGAGATGGAGGGATGGAGAGGTATTGAGAAAAAGCCACTCACCCTGACGACCCGAGTGAGGTTGTTGAACTTTTTGCGGCATTGAGTATGGGTCCTGGGCACCATGCTCCTGGAGGAGACGCTCTGAGCCACCTCCCTCCACACTCTTCTGTACTCGCGTGGCAAAGGCCTCCTGCCACTCTCAGGGAAGAGTATACATCTTCTGCGCTCCACCGCGCCAACCAGAGCATCCAAGGCCCGCTCGGTGAAGCGATGAGCTCGTTCTCTCACCCTCTCCATCCTTGGCAGCAAAATGGATTCACAGGTCTCTCCAGGCCGAGATTCAAGGCTGCAATGAGCAGGGTGTGGCTGGGGAGCAAGTTGCCCCCCCCCGCTTTAAGAAGTGGCCGGCGCCAGTGTGTCTGTGTTCCCTCGCTAACTGGCAGCAGCTGCGCTGCGCTCGCGTGCTGAGTTAGCGCCTCACTGCTCGGCCTTTGTGCCTTAAGACAGGTGTGCAGCGCCTGATTTAGCGCTCCACTCACCTCCCGGGGCGGTAAAAGTGAAGTTTCCAGTCAGTGGCGATAATTAGCGCCAGGCGCTAGTATTTGCGTCCAGACGATATTTGCGCCCCAAATGGGGCGCGACCTAATTTTTCCCCCTTTGTACCTTGGGGATCAAAGGTATTTGATATTGGTGGATATCCCATAGAAAACTTTTAAGAACTGTAATACTGTAGCGAAGTTAAGATTTAAATGTAAGATTCTCTGTTAATAATAAGATAGCATTTTTTCTCTTTTTGGAACGGTTAATGTTGCAATTGACTCACCAACTGTAAATTGCATGTTGGTTCTTTAATAAATCTATATATTTTTGTAATTGTCTCACATAAGACTTCTGTATCAAAAACTCACAAACTCAATCTCTGTACACTTTGGTGAGGAGTTGCAGAATTCTGGAGGAGTTTTCCAGACCCTCATAATATCCGGAATGTTACAGTCTAGCTAAACTTATTAAAAGCGCTATCTGGAGGATGGTAACATTCTCGGGTTGTTCCTTTCCTTTAGGGAGTGATAGTCCAGACCTTTAGACCCAATTAAGCGTCTTTAGGATTCGGTTACCTCAAACTTTAGTTTAAAGTGAACGTCTGAGAAATACACCTGATCCGGGGTAGCCCTGGACCACCTGGCTAAGTGGCAAGTGGCAAGCAAGGGTACTGGCGGGAGGTCTGGCAGGGGAACTGGCATGCTGTTGTCCTGAGAGAGGACAGCAAGTGCCTCATCCATGGAGCCAAGGTCACTCTCGTGGGGCAGCGCCTTAGCAATTCTAGGGCTCTGCTGGAGAACAGAGTGCTGGAGTGATGTGACGCCCTGGAAAAACCTTTCAACATTGGCTCCCAAAGCCAAGATGGCAGAAGTCTGAGCTTCCATGGCAGCAGTTTGAGAAAGCGCTTAAAAAAGCACATGGGATTCTGGGCTTTATAAATAGAGGCATAGAGTACAAAAGCAAGGAAGTTATGATGAACCTTTATAAAACACTGATTCGGCCTCAACTGGAGTATTGTGTCCAATTCTGGGCACTGCACTTTAGGAAGAATGTGAAGGCTTTAGAGAGGGTGCAGAAAAGATTTACAAGAATGGTTCCAGGGATGAGGAACTTCAGTTACGTGGATAGACTAGAGAAGCTGGGGTTGTTCTCCTTGGAGCAGAGAAGGTTGAGAGGAGATCTGATAGAGGTGTCCAAAATTATGTGGGATCTAGACAGAGTAGTTAGAGAGAAACTGTTCACATTGGCGGAAGGGTCGAGAACCAGAGGACACAGATTTAAGGTGATTGGCAAAAGAACCAAAGGCGATATGAGGAAAAACTTTTTTACACAGCGAGTGGTTAGGATCTGGAATGCACTGCCTGAAATGATGGTGGAGGCAGACTCAATCGTGGCTTTCAAAAGGGAATTGGATAAGTACCTGAAGGAAAAAAAAATGCAGGGCCACGGGGAAAGGGCGGGGGAGTGGGATTAGCTGAAGTTCTCTTGCAGAGAGCCGGCACAGGCTCGACGTGCCGAATGGCCTCCTTCTGTGCTGTAACCATTCTATGATTCTATTATCCCTCTACGTATTCAATATTATTACTTAACAAAAAGAGCTTATTCATTCTGGCAGTAGGATATTGTGATATTGTTCAGTGATTGCTCCTGCAGGCTATTTTTAACATTTCTCTTAAACACTGCCTCAAACACACATGCTTGCCATTTCATTATAATTTCTTAAGTGTACTGTTGTTGTGGGTTGTTGTGTTATAGGATGTGAAAAATTGCTTGACAAGTACCTACTTAAACAATTAAGCTTGGAATTCGATTGCTTTGTTGGTCGGTGAATATTATCAAGAAAAAGCTGATGGTTTTATTCCATTTATGAGATCAATGTATTGATGCATTCAGATAGTATTCTAATTGAACTCGAAGGACAGCTCCATTCAGTTATTGTGTCGACAGGGACAGATGAGTGCTCAGGTGTAATCGGATTTTAGATTCATCTGCAAAAGCTCAAAAAGCTCAAAATTCGTCTTTGCAGCACTCAAAAGTTAAAATGATACCAGGACTAAACGAATAGATTAACACGTAATGCAATTTGATTACTAGGGATTGAGCACATGTTCACTGGTAGACCATTGTCATACGTGGTTGGTTCACTCCTCATCAGATTATGTAAACTTTGCCTCTACTGATCCACCATGAAGCCCTGAGCCATCATCAGGGTACTGTAGACAGTGGACTCCTCCAATTGAACTGCCATCTGCTGCACAATTTCGGACACCTTCCCCTTTGTCTGCACATGTGCTTAATGATTTGCAATCATACTTCCTTTAAAAGCAGGGCCCATGAGATCTGGATCCCTCGACTTCTGAGCTGACAGCAGTCCCACTCAGCTGGATTTTTTAAATTCACTTATGGGATCTGAGCGTCACTGGCAAGGTCAGCATTTATTGCCCATCCCTAGTTGCCCTTGAGAAGGTGGTGGTGAGCCGCTTTCTTGAACCGCTGCAGTCCGTGTGGTGAAGGTACTCCCACAGTGCTGTTAGGGAGGGAGTTCCAGGATTTTGACCCAGCGACAATGAAGGAACGGCGATATAGTTCTAAGTCAGGATGGCGTGTGACTTGGAGGGGAACTTGGAGGTGGTGGTGTTCCCATGCGCCTGCTGCCCTTATCCTTCTAGGTGGAAGAGGTCGCGGGTTTGGGAGGTGCTGCCGAAGAAGCCTTGGCGAGTTGCTGCAGTGCATCTTGTAGATGGTACACACTGCAGCCACGGTATGCCGGTGGTGGAGGGAGTGAATGTTTAAGGTGGTGGATGGGGTGCCATTCAAACGGGCTGCTTTGTCCTGGATGGTGTTGAGCTTCTTGAGTGTTGTTGGAGCTGCACTCATCCAGGCAAGCGGAGAGTATCCCATCACACTCCTTACTTGTGCCTTGTAGATGGTGGAAAGGCTTTGGGGAGTCAGGAGGTGAGACACTCGCCACAGAATACCTAGCCTCTGACCTGCTCTTGTTGCCACAGTATTTATGTGGCTGGTCCAGTTAAGTTTCTGGTCAATGGTGACCCCCAGGATGTTGATGGTGGGGGATTCGGCGATGGTAATGCCGTTGAATGTCAAGGGGCGGTGGTTGGACTCTCGCTTGTTGGAGATAATCATTGCCTAGCACTTCTGTGGCGCGAATGTTGGAATGATGTAAAACATTTCTGAAAATTCTTGCCCTGCCTGAGTACTGAAATATTTCCATTTGAAAGATGAAATCTGTCCAGCACTGTAACTCCCTTGGTGTTCAGTTTAATGGAGTTGTTTGTGTGTTGGACAGACTGGGTGTGTTGATCTTGTTAACCCGTATTTCTGCAGTGTACCCTACAATGTTCAGTACAAAGTGTACGTTGATCTTTTTCTTTTCAAAGTGGGTTGCACTTTCTCAAGTCTGTTTCTACTCTGAGGTGGTGAGCTAGTGCAGACAACTCTTCTGTAACAAATGGCCAAGTTTGGCCTAACTACAGCTGGGGTGATAGTTGCAGTCACTGTGCCTTTTGAACTTTTTTGTTTAAATCATACAGTTTGTGAGGCTTGGCATAAATAGGCCATGGAGTTCCCCTTAAGGTGGCTGAACATTGCAATCTTGTGGCCAACAGCTATTCGAAGGGGCTAAGCATCATCAATGTGGATCAAGAGGCCCTTAATCTGAATGATGGCTGCTGGCTGGCTCAAACGCTGTTGATCTTGTGCTCTAATGGCGGCCGCATCTGCTACCCTCCCAAAGTAGCAGAAGGCTTTGGACAGCTTACTCAGACCAGGCAACCAGGAACAGGACCGGGCACAGCTGATGGCAGTGTCGTGAGCCTTGGGTTACTGGACAAGCCCAGGTGTTTTAGCCATCAGTGAGGTATAGGCTGGCACGATTCTAATGTTAGTAATGCTGAATAGGTGGTTGGTTAAACTGTAAGGGTGGTGGCATGGTTGAACCTACCACAAATAGTGCTGTGGTGCCCTGTTCATTATATGAATGTAGGAAAAATAATGATTATAAACAAAGTAAAATTATTCTGATTTGGATGTTCTGCAAATTTTAATAAAAAGCGTACTACTACAACAAAAACTTGCATTTATATAGCGCCTGGAATGTAGAAAAACACAGGAGTGTAATCAGACAAAATGTGATGCCGAGTTTTTTTTTTATTTGTTTATGGGATGTGGGCTTCGCTGGCAAGGCCAGCATTTATTGCTTGTTGGAGATAGTCATTGCCTGGCACTTCTGTGGCGCGAATGTTACCTGCCACTTATCAGCCCAAGCCTGAACGTCGGATGACGGAGATGAGGCGTTGGAGTTGGATGGTATGGTCCACCATGTCAAAGGCTGCAGGCGTTAGGCCCCATATTTGCATATGCAAAGAGCCTAGTGCCATTTTCAGGCATGGGGATTGCACGCTGATTTTTTGGCCTTTACCAAAATGGCAAGCGGCGCACTTCCAGCTCGTAATTAGTGTGCGGTTCCTGCCCACTATATTGGAGGCTAAGGTGGTCATTTAGCACCCAAAACACAGCACTGAACAGCCAGATTTCTGGGCCATAACACTTTCTGTGTCATGTCATCTGTTTCCTTCTCGATGTGTTATTGGTGGCCGTAGGCTGGAATACAGTGAGTGACTCAGGTATGTTATTTATAATAAAATAATGATGAGTACTGAAAAAAAAAACATATTTGTAATGTGAGGTGATTCACTTTGGCCTATTGCATCCTACTAATGAAGAATTGAATTTGGCCCACTTTAGATGAACTTGCCTCCTAAAGAATTACAGTGAAAATATAAACTCATGTGAGGGTATAATGAAACATGCCATTTTTGTAATCTCTGGTGCTCTAGTGTAACGGGGAGGACTAAGGTTTCTGAGCCTTTCTAACTGCAGAACCTAGATTTTTTGCAGGGCGGCAATGTCTACCTAAATTATGGTGGGGCGCGATCCCTGCCCGCCCGATAGCCTGAGCGCTGAGCCTGCCATACTTCCTGCAATCACTGTGATTTGCATAATTCAGGCATTCTTCTGGCATAGGAAATATTGGGAGCTTGTCCGTGTGAAACCTGACGTCATGACTTTCGATGATGTCGCAGAGGGGCAATATGTAGAAGAGGGGGCCTTGGGGGATTCCACAGGTAACTGTGTGGGGGTGGGAGAGAAACCATTGCAGGAGATTCTCTGGCTACAGCTGGGTAGGTAAGAGTGGAACCAGGTGAGGTCAATCCCATAATTCTCAGCCTGCCTCAGCAAAGGCCCTCACAGATTTTTCTTTAACAAATCTTGACTACCCACATATGGGTCTTTGTTCACTTCTTTCCTGTCCACATAAGAAGTAGGAGCTTGGTTTCTGACCCATCTGTCCCCTTTCTGAGGATAGACCAGAAGAGATGTCTATCAAACCTGCTTGGAAGTCGGGCACTGCTTGGATGGGCCACATCCAGTTCTCTCCCTCTCCCTCGTGTTCTGTGTTCTCTTCCCCTGCCACGAAGGAACAGGCCTACGAGTGAGTGTAATGGCATGTGTTCACCCGATGGATAGAGTGCATTTGGTGATGATGACTATGAGGGAGAGGCATGAAATTGCATTAGAATGAGGGTGAGCGGGAGTGTTGATTGGATTGATGAGGATGTGAGAAAGTGCATAGAAAGAGAAGGATGGGTGGGTATGCAGGGTAAGTGGGTGTGAGGAGTGATGTGATGGAGTAGGTTTGAGAAGGCAGAGTGAGGGGGTGAGGTGATACGCACAGCAGGATGTAGGTGAATGTGCAACTGTACTCACCTTTTCTGACCTGGTTAGGTCATTAAAGCGCTTCCCGCACTGAATCCATGAGTGTGGCGCAATGCTCCTGCTGCTGACCTCCTGCGACACCTCCAGCCACACCTTCTTTGTGGCAGCAGCAAGTTTCTTCCTCCCATTGCTGGGGAATAGAACGTCTCTCCAACTCCTCACCGCCCCCAGAAGCACATTTAGGGCGGCGTCATTAAAGCAGGGCACAGCCTTTGAGCGTCCTGATTCCATTCTGACGCTGCTTCCTCTGTTGCTTCCAACTCCAAGCTCCTCCAATTTTATCTTTGGATTAGCCCTTTAAATACTGGAGCTGAGATCGCGCCATGCGGGTCCTCACCACGCCCGCTGCCGCGGATTGTATGGCAAACCCGGAAATAAAATTATAATGAGGCGACTGCGTTAAAAAGCCACAAACAGATGTGCTGATCCTACTTCTGGGTTTCCCACACGATATCAGACCGCCCACTCCCAACGTATCTCTGAGTCAATATCGGGGCCCAGGATACTGGTGCAATCAGATCAGTTAGAAACATAGAAACATAGAATCTAGGAGCAGGAGTAGGCCATTCGGCCCGTCGAGCCTGCTCCGCCATTCAATACGATCATGGCTGATCATCCAAATCCAGTACCCTGTCCCTGCTTTAATCCCCACAGTACACATATCCCACCCTACCCCCGTAACCCCACGTATTTAATTCCCCCTAACATATCCCATCCTATCCCCATAACCCCACATATTTAATCCCCCCTAACACTAAGGGTCAATTTATCATAGCCAAATCAACCTAACCCACACATTTTTGGACTGTGGGAGGAAACCGGAGCACCCGGAGGAAACCCACGCAGACACGGGGAGAATGTGCAAACTCCACACAGACAGTCACCCGGGGTCAGATTCGAACCCGGGTCTCTGGCGCTGTGAGGCACCAGTGCTAACCACTATGCCACCGTGTTGCCCCAATTGAATTGAAGTCAATGGGAAGTAAAATCGGACGGCGTGTAAAATGGGCAGCCAATCTGATTGCATCAGTTTCCCACCATGAGGGTTCGGTTAATATTAACCCTACTTTGTTTTTAAAACCCAACACTTAAAAATAACTTTTTTTGCAAATCCCTTCTGGAGGGAGAAAGGGTTAAAAAAAAATCATGAAATTTGACAGAGCCCTAAAGATCATTAAGAGTTTGTTTGAACATATGGGAAAGAATTGCTTTGGTTGCTATGGGCAATGCCATTGCAAATGCATTCAGAAAGAAGACAATTCTGACCATACAAAAATAGTGAGAGCAGTTGTATTCCCCAGTAAGCCATCCTTTTGTGGTCGGAACATTGTATAAAAATCCTCTCTTGCCTTCATTAAACTCTAATCGTCTTTACTTATATGTTCCCTGCAAAACAAAAGTTAATACAATTTTCATGTTACAAAGGCATTGTAAAAGATTCTGAGAAAGGCCATTAGATTGATCCCTAGTTTAAAAGCCCTTAGTTATCTCAATAGGCTTAGAGAGCTCAGTCTTTTTACTGTAGAAAACTGCAGACTTTTCTGAGATTTGATTGAGGTCTTCAAAATAATGACAGGGCTGGACTGTGTCCATGTAGATAAACGATTTGAATTACATAGGTCATGGAGGACCAGGGGGCATGTATATAAGTTACAAAAGGATACAGCTAGGTTTGATGTCAAGGGGTTATTCTTTTCGCAGAGGGTCATCGACTTTTGGGACAGGTTGCCATCTTGTGCTGTGAGTGCGGATTCACTACAAACCTCCAAAAGGAAGCTGAACAAGCTCCTGGCTGAAAGAAACAAAGAAAGATTACATTTATATCGCACCTTTCACGACCTCTGGACGTCCCAAAGCTCTTCACAGCAAATGAAGTACTTTTGAAATCTAGTCACTGTTGTAATGTAGGAAACGCAGCAGCCAATTTATGCAAGTTCTTACAAACAGCAATGAAACAATGACCAGATAATCTGTTTTAGTGATGTTGGTTGAGGGATAAATATTGGCCAGGACACTGGGGAGCACACCCCTCCTCTTCATCGAAATAGTGCCATGGGATCTTTTACATTCATCTGAGAGGGCTGAGGCTGATATCACTGCACATAAAAGGTAGGTGGGATGTTGGGTAATGTGCTTCATGGTCATTCTGTTCTCCTGAAACTCAATTTTTTTCGCCTTTGGGGATTAGAGATGCATTTCCGAGAATTCTCCCCCACCTCCTTGAATTGCCTAAGATTTTTTTTTTTATCTGGTTTTTTTTGTCTCTTCCAGGAGATTACATAGCTGCTGGTGGGTGAGGAGCATTGGGGATCATGATGCTCACCTGCAGCATGACTATATGGGAAAGGCTCAATGGACCAGTTATTCTTTTCCTGTCCATCACTTTCATATGTTTGTATGTGGGTAAGTTTAATAATTTGTAAGCTCCAACAATAAATAAATGAATGCCAGATATATAGATCATTCCATCAGTGAAGGGTTTTTAAATCCCTCTATAACCTTAATGCTCTGTCCGCCCGCAACCTCCTCCAGCCTTACAACATCCCTCAGAACTCTCTGTCCCTCTGACTCCAAATCTTGTGCATCACTCCCTCCCTTCACCCCACTGTCCTCAGCTGTGCCTTCACTCACCTAGGTCCCACTTTCTGGAATCCCCTCCCCAAACCCTGCCACCTTTTCACTTCCCTAATCTTGTCTAAGACTCTCCTTAAAGACTCACAGCACACAATATTGAACTCTTCAGCGCCTGTCTTTGACCAAGCCTTGACCAAGACTATCCCTCATAAACTCTCATTGGGTCAGCGTCTTTCTTTTCCCACCACCTCTGTGAAAGACCTTGGGCTGTTTTCTGGATGAAGCTAAACATTAAAGATGCATCTTGCAGGTGAAATTCAAATCTGAACTGATGAGTAAGTTAATATGGCAAATATGGATTGTTTAGATTGGCAACAACCTACAATTTTAAAAAAAATGACACCACATAGTTTCAGAGGCACATTTTTCTGCATTTGACCTTTTATAAGAAAGAAAGGATGTATCAAAGTACTTCACAGACAATGAATTACTTTTGAAGTTATCTCACCGTTTGTATGTAGGGAAACCCAGCAGACAATGGCCTGGAACATCATTCGTGCCCCTTCGTGAGCGCTAACCGAACAGTGGTGACGGCCACTGCGCCTACACTGATGGGTGAGAGGACAATGCAATATTGGTCTTCTTGCATCATCAGGAGGCGACCAGTGTACTGCAGGCACTAGTAGTGCCCCAAGAGGCTGGTCATGGGAGGAGCAAAACCCGAGCCGGGTGAGGGCCTATGGTAAGACCGGGTTGGGGTGTGTGGGGAGGCGATCAGGAAGGGGCCAAGTGCAGCCAGCAACGGCCCATTGTTTTAACGTGGAGCGAGGAGGTGTACTCCTGCTTCTCCTGGCTCCATGTTCAGGTAGGCTTTGCAGGCAAACAAGCACAGGACCCTTCTATTTATATTAATTTAAGCCAGCACTGTTTTAAGGCGGTCAATATGGCGGCGACCATGTCACTGCCGCACGTCAGGCACAAGACCCAGCTGCGCATCATCGAACCTTTCAGCGCCTGTTTATCACTCAGAAAATGGGTGCTGCACAATCTAATTTCTAGGCTAATGTGTGCACAGCAAGGTCCCAGTTAAGATAAATGACCAGTTTACCATTTCTAAAATTACAATAACTTCTATTTTTATAGCGCATTTAAAGTAGGAAAATGTCCCAAGGCGCTTCATAGGAGCATAATCAGACAAAAATTGACACCAAGCCAAAGAAGTAGAGTACTATACTATCCGTAATTGTGCCACTGCATTGTCAGGAGATTCTTGGTCATAAAGAAAGAGTGAAAGATACCACATTCAAGGCCAGGATCAGCTGTCCTTACTTGATTTTTTCTACGATGACTTATTTGCCTGGTAGTATTCCATCTATCCTGGATAGCTTCTGTAAAAATGTACAGTAGAAAATACTTTCAAAAAATTGATTAAAGACAAAGAAATCCCTTGAACTTATACTGTATAGATCAAGAATTGTATTCAGGTGTCTGGTTGAATCAAAGATGTTTCTGAAATAATGAGCAAACTTAAAGTTTGGAGTTAAGATTAATTGATCTGGTTTCGAAACTTGTTGGATAATTATCTACCGAGCAACATTTATTGTGATAGAGCTCACTTTTGACAGACCTTAGTTCACTTATTAGATGTTATTAATATGGGAACTATCCAAGAATGTTCTGCTTAGAAGTTGTGTACAAACAGAAACCCACAATGACATCAAGTATGGGAGGAGAAAGTAAAGGCAAAATTAAGTTAATTGAAATGTAGAGTAGTTTGTAAATATTGATATAGGTTGTTAGTTTAATGCAAAATGTTGGCCAGCTTACAAGGTAGTTTATTTTCAGCAGGAGTTTTAGATTAACTGTATGCCTTAGAGAATTTGGTAGGTGTAACAGAAATCTGGAGGATTTTCTATCCTACCACTGACCTTCCCTTTTGTTCTTTCATCCCCTCCCCCTTTTCCCAGCATTATACTTGCTTTAAATCTATTTAATTTCCTGTTTTTTTTCCAGTTCTGACGAAAGGTCTTCGACCTGAAACGTTAACTCTGTTTCTCTCTCCACGGATGCTGCCTGGCCTGCTGAGTTTTTCCAGCGTTTTCTGTTGTTATTTCTGGAGGAATTGTTGTACAGTCAGTCATTCAGGATAATGGCAGAATTCAGCATAATTATGATATTCTAAAGTTCTGGGGCATAATATTCATCATCATAGATACACTACTTAGGATTCTGCTCCGCTGTCTGTAAGTAACAATGATGGCTAGCACACCATACTGTTATTCACTTTAAAGAAGGTGTGAATTTCAATATAGTGCTTCCTCAGATGTAATTCTCGGTGATTTGCACTGCATGGTATTTAGGTTATTCAGAGTTTCTATTCATAAGTGTGAATGGGATAATTAGAGGGTACAAAATGGTACGGTATTGAATGTGGAATTTATGTCATGAGAGGCAAAGGCATAACTGAAAGCACTGCAGGAGTAAATGAATTGTGTAGATCATTCTCACTACTGCGGTACATTCCACATTAAATTACTTACTGTTATATCTTCTCCTATTCCACATATGGTATAAAACACAATAGGGGAAAGTTGGGAGAAGCCCGCCATCAATAAGAAGTACCACAGAAATGTTTGGAGGTTGTGATTTCCCTCTCACTACTGAGTTTCTGATCTCAACTGTGTTGCTGTGGGAAAGCAGCAAATATAGGATTCCCAACAGGGAGAATAGAAAAAAGCATAGGGATCATTTCACATATCTGCTGGCAGCCAGTTTCAGAGATTAGAGGCAGATCTCTTGGACATATAAGGGAGAATTTTAACTCCCGGTCAGGACAGGACGTTAGATGTATTTATGTGGCGTGACCATTACCTTATTCTGGAAAGCTTTGTCAACTCCTTTTAGCAAGCATTAAAATGAAAAACTATCTATCTATTAATAGTTTTGCATCCGCAGTGAATCTCAATGAAGTAATATCTGTCGTGAATGTCTGTCAATTTTCTCTTCCCACTTTGGCTAAACCCAGTTATTTTCCCTTCTAATTGGTTCTTTTATGCATTCATGATTCATCAATCAAATGGCACAAAAACTTCTTCCCTCTTCCTATTAAAATTTTCTACCAAATCACGTCATAACAGAAAAGTGTCTCAGAGATACACCCATCAATACGTTCCCCACCCAGGCTCAGACTGAGGGGACAGCTTTTGATAATAGTACTGTATTGATTTAAGTATGAATTTGAAGGTGGTGTAATTATCATGTGCTCAGAGGAATAAAATGGCACAGAGTTTACTTGCAAAAACCTTAAACTCTATTTACAGATGGACATAAAAGATCCCATGACACTATTCAAATCCCATGCTGTTTATGAGACCTTGCTGTGTACAAATTGGCTGCTACTTGTCTACGTAACAACAGTGACTACACTTTAAAAGTAGTCTATTGTTTTCAAGTGATTTGGTGCATCCCTTGGACATAATAAGGTGCTAAATGAGTGAAAGTTCTTTCCTCCTTATATTTAAGCACACTCACATAGAGATGCCTGGCCTCCATAAAGATTGTACTTAATTTAACAAGCTTTCACCCGACAACACAGTGCTTAATTCCTGATCTTGCTTGTGCTCCACCTCCACTTCTACTCAAAGGGACCTCGGAGTACAAATACACAAATCACTAAAAGAAAGACTTACATTTATACAGCGCCTTTCACGACCACTGGACGTCTCAAAGCGCTTTACAGCCAATGAAGTACGTTTGAAGTGCAGTCACTGTTGTAATGTGGGAAACGCGGCAGCCAATTTGCATACAGCAAGCTCCCACAAACAGCAATCTGATAATGACCAGATAATCTGTTTTTGTTATGTGGGTTGAGGGATAAATATTGGCCTAGTCTTCTTCAAAATAGTGCCATGGAATCTTTTATCTCCACCTGAGAGAGCAGACGTGGCCTCGGTTTAACGTCTCATCCGAAAGACGGCACCTCCGACAGTGCAGCACTCCCTCAGCACTGTACTGGAGTGTCAGCCTAGCTTTACTGTGCTCAAGTCCCTGGAGTGGGACTTGAATCCACAACCTTCTGATTCAGAGGCGAGTGTGCTACCAACTGAGCCACAGCTGACACAGTTGCAACACACGTCAGCAAGGCCATAAAAAAAGCAAACCAAGCACTAGGGTTTATTTCTAGAGGTTAAGGGGGAGAAATTCAGTATCGCCCCATTTGGGGCACAATTATCGGCCAGGCGCAAAGATTAGCGCCTGGCGCTAATTATCGCCTCCGACTGCAAACTTGGCTTTTATCGCCCCTGGAAGTGATTGGAGCGCTAAATCAGGCGCTACACATCTGTCTTAAGGCGCAAAGGCCGAGGAGCGAGGCGCTAACTCAGAGCGCGGGCGCAGCGCAGGTGTTGTCAGTTAGCAATGGAACACAGACACACTGGCGCCGGACAGTTCTTTAAGGGGAGGGTCGATCTTGCACTTCAGCCACACCCTGCTCATAGGAGCCTTGAATCTCGGCCTGGAGAGACCTGTGCCTAAATCTTCCAGCCAAGGACTATGGAGAGAGTGAGAGAACAATCTCAGCGCTTCAGCGAGCGGGCCTTGGATGCTCTGGTTGGCGCGGTGGAGCGCAGAAGATCTATACTCTTCCCTGAGAGTGGCAGGAGGCCTTTGCCACGCGAATACAGAAGAGTGTGGAGGGAGGTGGCTCAGAGCGTCTCCTCAAGGAGCATGATGCCCAGGACCCATATACAATGTCGAAAAAAGTTCAACAACCTCACTCGGGTCGTCAGGGTGAGTGGCTTTTTTTCAATACCTCTCCATCCCTCCATCTCAACCTCACTCTATGGCCAGAGGGTCTTAAAACCCCAATGCCCAACACTCATCCAACACCTATGACCCTCTCATGAAACACACACGCACATTCCACACTTTGCATACAGTAAGGGCTATTCACCTATGGGAGGCACATCAGGCAAGACCATGGCTGCATACAGTAAGGGCTATTCACCTATGGGAGGCACATCAGTCAAGACCATGGCTGTATATTTACTCAGACGCCATCCTTTTTCTTGCAGGCCAAGCTATCTCATAATAGGAGACAGCAGCAATGGACGGGTGGAGGGCGGCCTCAGCTGCAACCCCTCAGCGATCTTGAGGAGCGCGTCCACAGGATTGTGGCAAGCCGGGTGATCGGTCCCGTCGCCACTGGAGACGCCGACCCCGTTCTGGACAGCAATGGTAAGGTCATCACCTTTTTGTCCTCTGTCCTTCCACTTGTCCCTCACAACACCAGCCTTTGACACTTTCAATCCAACTTACTAAATCGCTGCACTCATTCCTCCCTTACTGCCCCCCTGTCGTCACGCTAAAGCCACTCTTGTACCTCCCTGCTTTCAGATGGTGATTCACCAGCTGAGGAGATGGGCCCTCAAGCTGCCAGTGGGAGTGAAGCTGCAGCCGAGGAGGAAGATGAAGGCGGAGCATCAGCGCCACCCTCTCCCAAGGAAGCCCATGCCCACACTGGGAACACACCTTCCCTGGAGGGGAGCAGGGGGGAAGGGTCTGATGAGGGTGAAGCTCCAGGACCCAGCGGGCTGCAGCAACGCGATGGGGGTAGGGAAGCTCGGGGGCCTTCTCCCCGGAGGGAGAGTATGCCAGCAAGTCCTACTGCACTGGACGCAGAGGAGGAGCGGCTTATCGCTGAAATGAACACCCAGGTGGTGGACATGCACACTGAGCTCATGGGTGCAGTGCGAAGGGTGCCCGAATGCATTGAATCACTGGCAACGAGTGTGGAGCACTTCGCTGTAGCACAGGCGGATGCCACGCAAATGTTTAGTGCTGCAATTCAGTCAATGGCTGCCATGACACCATCTCTGACTGCTCTCATGCCATCACTGACTGCTGCCATCCTCGCTGGTTCGGATACATTTCCCCGGGGCTCTCACCGCGCCGCAGCAGGCCAGCAATCTGTGCTCCAACAGATTGCTCTGGATGCTGAAGTGCTGCCCCGTGGGAGTGCCAGTGTGTCGGTCGAGCAGGGAGTTGCTGTCCTCTCTCAAGATGACAGCATTCCTGCTGCCACCACTGTCACTTCTCCACTGCACTTGCCACCGCCTGTAGGACAGACTGCTGCTGCCCATGCAGAGTTGGTGCAGTCTGCAGCCGGGCCCTCCAGGCCCAGAGCTGGTCGAGGCCGTCCTTCAAGGGCATCTGCAGTGTCAGGTTCTGACAATCAGCAGCCTTCCACCAGCCTTGCTGCAGCCACTGGGGTCCCATTACGGAGGAGCAGTAGGGTGGGAAGGGGGGAAGTGCGCAAGGGAAGGAGATCACTCTCGAAGGGCAAAAAGTAGGAGGTGTGACAAAAGGTTGGTCATCTTTTTATTAAAGGCCGAGGTTCATGGTCAAACTTTTGTTTAGTGTTTTGAACATTATCTCCAGGTTGTGAGAACCAGTTATGTTATTGACTGTGTTTTTGTGTTTCTTTCTATTAGTTTGTCATGAGGAAATGACACACACAGAGTTTGTAAAATAAATAAGTTTTTGTATTCAAAATGTACATGTTTGGTCTTTGGAATCATTGCTGCCTTGGCCGGCTTAGTGGTTGCGGGTTGGTTTCATTGATGTTGTTCTCAATGGCAGAAGCCATTTCCTCAGCAGGGGCCTAGAAGCGGCTTGCTATCAGCCGTTGACGGACGGCCTATCCAGTTTCTACATTGTGGGCCTCCCTCCCGCCTTGGTGCTGCTGATGATCATCCTCCTCCTCTTCCTCCTCCTCTTCCTCCTCCTCCTCTGGTGGTGCTCCAAGGCCTGGTGGCATTGGCTGGGTCCTGAGGATTGCCAGGTTATGCAGCATGCAGCACACAACTACGAAGTGGGAAACTTGCTCAGGCGAGTACTGCAGGGCTCCTCCAGAATGGTCCAGACAGTGGAACTGTTGCTTGAGCATGCCAATTGTGTGCTCAGCGATGTTCCTGGTAGCTTGATGGCTCTCGTTGTACCGCAGCTCAGCAGGGGTGTTGGGCGTACGGAGCGGTGTCATCAGCCAGGTGCTCAGTGGATATCCCTTGTCCCCGAGAAGCCAAACAACTGGCTGATGCGGTGCCTGGAAAAGTTCTGTCACAGTAGTCTGGCGCAGGATGAATGCATCGTGGCAGCTGCCAGGATAGTGGGCATTGACAGCGAGTATCAGCTGTCTGTGGTCACAGACCAACTGAACATATAAGGAATGGAACCCCTTTCTGTTGCGGAAATCCTCGGCATTCTCATGCGGAGCACGCAAAGCCACATGCGTGCAGTCAATGGCGCCCTGCACCATGGGGAAGCCCGCTATCCTAGCAAAGCCCATTGTGCGTTCTTGCTGCTTGTCTGGGGTCATGGGGAAAGAGATGTACTCTCGTCTCCTTTTAAAGAGGGCATTTGTGGCCTGACGGATGCAGCAATGCACCGCGAACTGGGAGATATTGGCGATGTCCCCAGTAGCTGATTGAAATGAGCCAGTGGCATAAAAGTTCAGAAATGAGAAGTCGCACAACACAAGGTTATAGTCCAACAGTTTTATTTATATCAAATAAAACTGTTGGACTATAACCTGGTGTTGTGCGACTTCTCATTTTTGTTCACCCCAGTCCAACACCGGCATCTCCGCATCATGACCGATAAAAGTTCAGAGCCACTGTGATCTTCACTGCCACCGACAGAGACGTCCTGGACCTCAGTTGAGGCTGCAGATCTGGCTGCAGCAGGTGGCAGAGCTCAGTGACTACCTCCTTGCTGAAGCGCAGCCTTCGCAAACACTGCTCCTCAGACATATTAATATATGTGAATTGTTGGCGATATACCCTGGGAGGGTAAGGTCTCCTGTACAGAGGCCTGTTGGCCCTCCTCCGTCTGGCCATGATTGCCACTCTCTCTCTGCGTCTCTGTGTCCTCCGATTCTGGTGGCGCAGGACGGTGCCCCCAATCAGTGCAGCCCCGTTAGTCTCTTGGCAATCAAAGTTATGAAGGTCAAATACCAAAGTACCTGCAAAGTTATGATCAGTAGCCAAAACTACCTCACACAGCGTTGACTCAATGCAGAAGTCTCTCTTTCTCTCTCTCCGAATCTCTCTCTCTCTCTCAGAACGAGTGTTGCAAAAATATCTACCACAGAGAAAGACAGGAAGAGGCCCCCTTTAAATAACGCCCCCCCAGCCCCACAGTGACTGGGGAGCGTTACAGTCTTCCGGTCGTTGGTTGCGCCAGGCGGAAAGGATGGGGGCGCCACTCAATTTCCGCTCTGGGGCGCCACAAGGGCGTTGCACCCTCGTATGACGTCAAGATCTGCATGCGCAGGAGATCGCAGCGGTAAAGTTTAGCGCCGCCACAAAATGCCTAGTTAATTTTGTGAGCGGCGCAAACATCGCTGCACCTGGGCGCTAGTTGCTTTGCGCCCCATTAGCGCCCTGTTAAGGCGCTAACGGGAGGCGCAACCAACTGAATTTTTCCCCCATAGAATTGAAAAGTAGGGAAGTTATGCTAAACCTGTATCGAACCTTGGTTAGACCACACTTAGAGTACTGCATACAGTTCTGGTCACCGTATTATAAAAAAGATATAGAGGCACTGGAGAGGGTGTAGAGAAGATTTACAAGGATGATACCAGAAATGCGAGGGTATACATATCAGGTAAGGATGAACAGGCTGGGTCTCTTGAAAAAAGAAGGCTGAGGGGTGACTGAATAGAGGTCTTTAAAATTATGAAAGGTTTTGATCGAGTTGATATAGAGAGAATGTTTCCACATGTGGGGAAGAGCATAACTAGAGGCCATCAATATAAGATCGTCACCAAGAAATCCAATAGGGAATTCAGAAGAAACTTCTTTACCCAAAGAGTGGTGAGAATGTGGAACTCGCTACCACAGGGAGTGGTTGAAGAGAATAGTATAGATGCATTTAAGGGGAGGCTAGACAAGCATATGAGGGTGAAGAGAATAGAGGGTTATGCTGATAGATTTAGATGAGGAAAGACAGGAGGAGGATCGAGTGGAGCATAAATGCCGGCATGGACTGGTTGGGTCGAATGGCCTGTTTCTGTGCTGTATATCCTATGTAATCCTATGGAATCATTCCTTTGCACAACTACCTTGACTGTTCCATCTCTGGCTTTCCCTTGCAGCTCCACCTTTGAGTGCCCTGCTGCCTCCCCATCAGGTCTCAGGCTATGGCTTGCATTTCCTCCCCACTCCAACTCTGAAAGTCTCTTCTTGATTCAACCTTTAGCCCTGCCGCCTCGACCTCTTTAAGTTTCAAGTTATGGGCGATATTTCCTCCCCAGTCCAATCCTGAAGGAACCTGTAATTCACCAAACTTGAAAAAGATGGCTGAGAGATTCGACCATGCAGTGTCATTTTTCACGTGCTAACTGGCCTGCTGTGGTCCTAACATGGCAGGCAGGAAGCGCACGCACATTTCCGTCCGGAAGAGTGCCGTCCGCCATATTGGATAAGGTAGATGCACTGGCGGCAGGAGCACATGTCAGGAACATTTAAAGGGCAGAATAATCTATTTAAATTAGGGTCCTTTATGTCTTGATTTTTGAATGCTCCAGTGCTTCACTCGCCATGTGCTGAACTCGCAAAGCACAACATTCCTCTAACCGGCAGGAAGGCCCCCATACTTACCTGAATGTGGAGCTGGAGGAGCTGGAATGCACTTCCCAACTCCATATTAAAAGAATGTGAGCCGTTTCTCACCCTCAGCTACCAATCCCCCCAACCCAGCTACCGCTATGCCCCCATCCTGGGTACCGATAGCCCCCAGCCGCCGCTACCTCTCCCTGGCCACCGCTACCTCCCCTCCCGGCCACTGCTACATAGCCTCCAGCCACCCCTTATGGCCTGATCGCCCCCCGCTACCTCCTTCTGGCCTGAATTTCTAGGTCCCCTTTTCCCTGTCAGATATCGACTCAGCTCCTGTTTAGCCAAGAGAAACAGCATAGGGCAACCATTAGCATATTTAAAAAATACTCCAGAAGCAAGTTATATTTCTAGTCGCCTGATGTTTTCACACTTTATGCATGAACAAGATAGAAATTATTTTTTAAATCACTGTTGCTATGATACCATACCACTAAACAACAACAGAGACACTCCCTGCTTCAGTTTATAGATAAGAAGTTCCTACAATGTGAAAGTGCTCTGAAGGATGTATTTAATTCACCAATCTGTGCTATTCCAGCTTAAAACTAAATTATGAGAAGATTTTTTCTATGCATTTAGTGTAGAAAAATCGTCAACGTGTATAATGAACAGATTGATCATTTCATTACATCTAGCACACAGAGAAAAACTTTCCCCCTATATCTCATGTATTGAAGATATCCCAGCATTGATTTTCACCTGTTCCAATGGCCTGATCTCTGCTGGCAAAGAGATCTGGATTGTACAACCTTTTGGCTGACAAAAAGTTACTTACTGTGATGAGGGGACTGTAGGTTCTTTCTGGATGGTCAAACAGAGTGGTCTATAGCATTTCTCATCTGTGTCTACCTTCTGGTCTTGTGAAAAACTATGGTTCCATTCACATTATCCTTTTGGTATTTTAAAGACCATGATCATGTCCCTGCTCATGTTTCTGTAGGATCATGCTTTGGTTCTCATCTAAGCCTCTCACTGTATAGTAAAGAGTACACTATGAATAATGTTGAACATGAAGTTTAGGCACTTTTAGTTATTATTACAGTTTTAAGATTGATGGGAATCTTAATGATTTGATTTTAATTTCATTTGAGTGCCATTTCTTATTGTTCTGATGGAGATTTTAATGAGTCTGTAGATTTCATATAAACTGTGTTCATAGAAACTGTTCACACACAGAATGTTAGCACCATTAACCACAATATAGGTTTATGCCATTCGGTAAGTATTTTGCTCAGACTTAAATATGAAATTATTCTATGCCCAGTGAAAGCACAATGAGTCCACAGTAAGTTAGTTAATTAGAATTCTGCCTGACTGCTTTCTCATTTCTTTGTGATCCTTTATGTCAAGTGTAAATGTTATAATGGATGTGGAATGAAAGGCTCTATTCTATCGCAGTTTTGTCTGCTCTGAATGCAAGGTCATCTTTTGGTAGGTGCTTATTACAGTATACTAATCAGGTGAATCCTTGTTTGAACATATTTGTTGAAACTGTCAATTTGATAATTCAAGCCAAGTGGTCAGTCTACAGGATGACAAGAGACGCGACTAAATAAGGGAGCAAATGATACATTGTTTGGCGGTTGTAATGTTAATTCTGAGAATGAATAAAAAAGCACAATAAAGATAATAAATGAAACAGCTGGTTAATATGCGTAACAATTTACAGATAAAGCAACAAGGCTAAGCTGCTTTGAATTCCTAATTTAATGCCGGCTGTGCATTCTCAGGTCTGCTAATTGGCATTTATACAGTTACTGAGGACTTTTTATATTCATAGCAGACCCTGGTGAGCCATTCATTATCATTTTTTATTAAAACAGTGTCGTTTGATATCTTTGTTTCTCGGGTGAGTTTTGTGCAATGCGCCTTCATAGTGTCATTCAAATATAATGGATCCCATGGGTATTACATCATAAACGTATATCAGAACACTATATGACATTGTTTTTGCTTGTCAATGTAGATCTCACTTATTTGGACGAGAGCCTGTTTATAATGTGTTGAGTTGGTTGGGATGCATTTTGAGAGATCCAATTTAAAAAGCACTTAGTGAGCTTCAATCAAAAAAACTGCTGACTTGGTCATATACCCATTGACTTTAATGGGTAAACAACATGGCTGTTTTTTTTAAAGCTTAATGTTTCATTTAATTCTGCCCTGCCGCCCAATAATGTTTATTTGCTTCATGGCAACCTAATTTGTTGTAAAAATAGTATATATATTTTATTAAACGTGCACCTATTAGGGCTCTGGCAAGTAATGCTTTCTTTCAATTTTCTGCCTTCTTCTGACATATGCTGGAATACTGTTCCATGAGCATTGGCCACCACTCCAGTATTTCTCCCAGCTTATTTGATAGCAAAGGAGACCACAACTTAGCCCAACCATGTCTCACCCAACATCCATGCACTCACATCTTCCACCAGTGGTCACTGGACTGTGAATGTGGTTAAGAGCGGGAACGTTAGCTGATTTATTTTTCCCTCAATAGCCCAGGGACACCGACCTGGCTGAGATCGGATGGCTCGACAAAGTCTGGGCATTGCATTGGGGATCTCCACAATGGGCAGTGCAATTGCTAACTGAACCATTGGAGAAGCAGTACTTTCTTTTTGAAGAATTTATATTGAGCTTTGTGCTATGTTTATTACTGTAATTTAAGATGACATGATATCTCTTGGCCTATTTGTGTGGCAATGACATGTCACAGACAATGGTTGCATGCACAGATGGATATATTGGCTGTCTACTTTGAAGGTTTTGGTGTAGTGAAGTGACTTGAATTGGTTGCAAATTAACCTGACATTTGGGTCCTTTCAGATGTTGTTTGGCATTGATATCTAGTATAGAACCATAGAATCATAGAATTTTGCAGCAAGAAGGAAGTAATGAATACTCTCATTCCTCTACTGACTTTCTGAAAGAGCTATTCCATTTGTCTGCCTTTTCTCATAACCTTTTAATTTTTGTCTTTTTCAAATATTTATCCACTTCCCTTTAAAAAGCTATTATGGATTGTGCTCCCATCATGTTCCATGTCCTAACAAACCTCTGCGTAAAAAGTCTGTCCCTTCAATCTTTTGGTGATGATTTAAATTTACACCCTCTACTTACTGATTCATCAATCGTGGAAATAGTTTTACACTATTTACTTTATCAGAACCACTCGTGATTTTTAACACCTCTATCACATTTCTTCTTAACCTCCTTCATGCTAATGAAAAGAGGCCCAGTTTCTCTATTTCTCCTCATAACTAAAGCAGTTGAAAGTTTCTTTTATATTCTCTAAAGGGATCAAACAAGTGTTTTTATGAACATAGGAACATAGGAATTGCTAGATGAAAAAAGACCAAGGCCCATCTAGTTCACCTTCTACCATCCTGGTAGTCACATGGTAGAACAATAATGTGAGTTGTTGACTAATCAGAGCAATCAATCTCTATCATTTGGTCTACAACTACTCTTCTCTCGCCATATTCTATGCAAAATTTTTCTTTGCCATTTTGTTGCCCTTTTAAAACATGCCTTTTGGTATTGAATCCATCTTAATTTGGTGCCATTTCCCTTCAAAGCCTTAAATGCTTTAATTCCTTCTTTATGTGTTGTTTGGTAGTCCCATTCAACCAGGCAGGAGTTCCTTCAGGCTTTGCACCTTTGCTTTGCCTGGGTTCACATTGGTCCATTGCATTCAAGAATCAGCTCCTTGAAGGAACATCCCCTATCCTAGCCTAAAATCAAACCTTCCTGGCCCACTCTGACAAGACCTCTCAAGCATTTAACGTTGGCCCTCTGAAAACTTGGCAACTTTATTTGGGTTTTAGTAACCTCCCCAATTCTTGTAATGTTAAATGTGGTCATATTATGATGACTGGTACTTAAAGCCTCACCCACCTTTGTGTTGGAGATTTGATCCCTATTATTTATAATCAAATCCAGGATGTTTTGTTAGCTTTTTGAAGTACATTTTTAAGAAGAAAGAAAAACTTGCGTTTATATAGCACCTTTCACAACCTGAAAATTACTTTGCAACCAATGAATTACCTTTGAAGTGTAGTTACTGTTGTTTTGTAGGCAAATATGATTTTTTGTACAGTGCAAGGTTCCACAATCAGCACTGCGATGAATGACTAATTAATTTGTTATGGTGTTGGTTGAACAGTAAATGTTGGTTAGAAATCCCTGCTTTTCTTTGTAAAAGTGCCATGGTATCTTTTACATCACTTGAACAGACAGTCTAGGCCTCTGTTTAATATCTCAATTGAAAGATGTCATAGTCAACAATGTAACAGGGTAGCAACACCTTGAATTATGTGCTTAAGTCTATAGTGGGGCTTAAACTGACAGCCTTCTGACTCAGAGGCAAGAGTGATAAAATTGAGCCAAGCTGATACGTAATAAGATTTTCTTAAACAAAAGGCTTCAATATTACTGAATGTTCCATGTCCCATGTCCAGTTTTCCCTGAAGATTGATATTCGTGACATTTTGCTATTTTACCCAGTCATCTCAACAATCGTACACATGGAAATTGCTAATGTCATGTAAAATAATGATTATCTCATTCAAAACTGTAGAATTTTTGGAGATTGCACACATATTTATGGGGGGTCAATCTAACTAAAATGACATATATCTTGTGAATGTGAACTTGGAAACTTTACTAAAGGGTTGAAAGCCGACATACCAGTTTTTATTTTACGTGTTCTGTTAACTCACTCAAGTGTCCATTCTCCATGTATGAACCTGGACAGTGAATGTTGGCACACTGTTAGACTGTAGATGGCATCGCAGGTCTTGCCGTTATTCAGCATTATTCATAAAGGTACTTTCTAGCAATGACCACATAGGATTGAAGTTTCGAGCTGACTTTTTTATTTTCCACTCTTTAGCTCAGTTGAATTGAAGTCAATGGTGACGACCCTACTGCAGTTTCAGCTAGGCTCAGTTATCTCAGGGATTGAATCTGTAACCTTCCTGTCTGAATATTTCAGTACCAGACTGAATTTGCATTTGCTCACTGAGCCCACAAAGAGAAGCTTGAGCATTCAACATTTAATACAGGGCAACACGGTGGCATAGTGGTTAGCACTGTTGCCTCACAGCGCCAGGGACCCGGGTTTGAATCCAGCCACAGGTGACTGTCTGTGTGGAGTTTGCACATTCTCCCCGTGTCTGCGTGGGTTTCCTCTAGGTGCTCCGATTTCCTCCCACAGTCCAATGATGTACGGGTTAGGTTGATTTGGCTATGATAAATTGACCCTTAGTGTTAGGGGGATTAAATACGTGGGGTTACGGGGATAGGGTGGGATATGTGTCGGTGCAGGCTCGATGGGCTGAAATGGCCTCTATCTGCACTGTGGGGATTCTGTGATTCTGTGACAATGTCAATAGCTTTGTCATAATTCTTCGCCAGTGCAGCTTGAAGCTATTTACAGACAGAAACCTTTGAGTGCATGGATCTTTCCATCGTGTTATTTTTAGCTTGAGTTCCTGGTCAAGCACCCTTATCTCAGACAAGCATGAATGTAAGCAGAACACAATTTGTTGAAGGTTGCTTTTAATATCTGGACATTCATGCATACAAATGGCATGAAGGCTTATTGAAATATGTGTACAGTTTTGTGACATGGAAAAGGTAAAAGAAAGAAAGAAAGACCTTGCAGTTATAGATTATAAATGGCAGCTGAATGAAGTATCAATGAAATGCATTGCAAATGGTCAAGGTTGTTGGCCTTGGTATAGGAAATTTGGCTGCTATATAGAATAGCAAATACTAAGCGCAAGGTTGTTATTATGTAGATGAGAGAAATTTGGCAGGTGGAACCAAAAACTGGTGGAATTGTTGCACAATTAATCATCACAGACTCCAGTAAATGATATTGTAACAGTTCTTGGGCACAAAGCTTATTCAACATTTCAGGATATTTTGGGGTGAATTTTAACTCCCCCGCCCGGTGGAAACTAGGCAGGAGAAAGAAGGAAAGACATGCATTTATATAGCGCCTTTCACGACCACCGGATGTCTCAAAGCACTTTACAGCCAATTAAGTACTTTTGGAGTGTAGTCACTGTTGTAATGTGGGAAACGCGGCAGAGAATTTGCACATAGCAAAGTCCCACAAACAGCAATGTGATAATGACCAGATAATCTGTTTTGTTATGTTGATTGAGGGATAAATATTGGCTAGGGGATAACTCCCCTAGTCTTCTTCGAAATAGTGCCATGTGATATTTTACGTCCACCTGAGAGAGCAGATGGGGCCTTGGTTTAACGTCTCATCCGAAAGACGGCACCTCCAACAGTGCAGCACTCCCTCAGCACTGGCACTGGAGTGGCAGCCTAGCTTTATGTGCTCAAGTCCCTGGAGTGGGACTTGAATCCACAACCTTCTGACTCAGAGGCGAGTGCGCTACCAACTGAGCCACAGTTGACAGGAATGCAGTTAAAATGGAGCAGAAACTAACCTGTTGTCCTCCTGCTCATATCCCACCGACTGCAATTTTAAATGGCAGGTGCCAAGAACGCATGCCTGAAGCCGGCGGGGTCCTTCTTTATATATGTAGATCATGTCTCGGGTCCCGGCTGCCATCTTAATGTTGGCCTGAGTGGGGAAGTGGCTGCAGCTTTCCCAGCAGGCTGAAGCAGGTCGAAGGCTGATCACCGGGAGCAAAGGTCCCTCAAGGAAAGTGTAGGCCTCCCTTGCCTCAGACTCTCCCCAAATCACTGACCGCCCCATAACCCCCGTCCCTGCACTTCGCTTGGGCCTGCCCCCTGGCCTCCGAGCTGCCTGATCTTAACGGTTGGGCAGCTGACTTCCCGCCGACTTCCCAGCTGTTTTGGTCGGGAAGTCAGCTCGCGACATGTTAATGAGGCCCGGCTCTTAAAATTGGATGGGCCTCCCGCTGCCACTCCTGGAAGGGCAAGCCACACGCTAGGTCACTTTCCCAACCGGGAGTTAAAATTTCCCCCCAGTGGTCTCTGCCATCTTTTGTGTTGTCTTTTATCATGCAGCATAATGGAGCTGTTATTGTAACTACTTCCCAGTCATGATCTTAATTGAAATAAAGACCTTAGTGATAATCCTAGATGTGTCTAATATCACTCAGAATAGGAACATGAAAGGAAATTGAGGCTGATGTTAATATTCCTGTGCCTATATTTACTATCCTCACCCATCACCACGGTTATTGAATGTCCTACAAGCAGATAAGATCTGTGCACACTCTCCTTCTACCCCAAGTTTATACTTGAAAATAAAAATATAAATGGTCCCCAGTCGTCACAGGAAATGGAGTCCAGACATCTAGACCTCTAGTTTCCGTAGGTAGTCGAATCCAAGCATACGGTCCAATAGAGAAAGGAGCCAAGTGTTGGGGTGTGTGTTATCTCATCAACTTTTCATTGCCGACAAAATGGGATTCTTCAGCTCCTATATAGTACTGAGACTAACAGCTAGAGAAACTGGTGAGGAATTCCTGGCCCCCCACCAATTTCTTGGCATATGTGAAATGAGCAAAGCTGTAAAATTACTCAGCAATGCAGTCCATCGCATCTCCGACACCTCCTGCATCAGTGATGAAGGGTATGCCTGCTGGACACGTGTTTTACAATTACATATAACTTACATCTGTTATATATTGTACGCAAGGGATGTCTGCTCGGCTCATATGAACATAGTAACATGGGAACATTGGAACAGGAGTAGGCCATTCAGCCCCTTGAGCCTGTTCCTCCATTCAATTAGATGATGCCTGATCTGTGTTTTAACTCCATCTACCCGCTTTGGTTCCATAACCCTTAACACCCTTGCTTAACAAAAATCTATCAATCTCAGTTTTGAAGTTGTCAATTGACCCCCCGCCTCAACAGCTTTTTGGGGGAGAGCGTTTCAGATTTACTTTTTGTGAGGAAGTGCTTCCTGACGTCACCCATGAATGGCCTAGCTATAATTTTAAGTTTGTGCCCCCTTGTTCTGGACTACCCCACCAGGGAAAATAGAGCCCCAATTTTTTTTTTGCAGCAGAGGCTATGCAAAAGCTTACAGAGTGTGGCCTTGTGCAGGCCAAAGAAGAGGCCCTAGAAGTTTTTAAAAAGTAAGCAGCATGCATCTCCTTGCAGAGACTGGGGACCCCACCTCCAAAATGCTAAAGGACCCTGAGATCAGAGGGTCGGCCGGGGTCAACGCTGCACTTCTGTAGCAGGCAGAAACTCAGCCCCCATTATAGCGGCGTGTCCCACTCAAACAAGGCCGGAGGATCCCGACCACTTACTAAAAGGGCAGTGTGATTTTCTGTGATTCATTTTGCGGTGACAAGAAATGAGGATTAAAAATGGTGGATTGGAATTTTCTTATTTGCTTTAGCGTAATGGATCAGAAAGAACTTTGCTGCAGTACTTTTAATTTATATCGGGGAATTATTTTACTTCCTCTCAGTTTTGATTTCATTATGTCAAATAAAACACTTTGTGAGTGATTTTCCCCAGATACTTTAGGCGCGAAAGAGCCTCTGAGGTGGCCAAGATGGGGTCTTCAGCTGAAATGTTGGTTTAACCCGCGTTTAGCGCAAGATGCCCACCATCTTGGTAAAGGAGTTGAAGTTTGCACAAGGAACGGCCGCCCGGAGGATCGCTAAGCAGCTGATTCCCACTTAACTTGCCTGCTCGCGCTCATTAATGAGGCTGCACGCCATTTTTGGTGGCTAGCGCTTCAACTAACGCCTTCTCCTAACAGCGACCAGCTGATTGGGTGTAAACTAGTCATTGCAGAGGATTTTGAATGCTACTTAAAAGTACATCACCTTTTACTGTTCACTTGCTGCTGAAGATTTGAAGAGGACTTGTGAAACACATCGGGAGACTTTCTGGGACACTTTGTCAAGATTTCACCAACACTCTATCAACATTTATTCTGAAATTCTCTGAGGACTTCACCTACAATGAGTGAGTGCTGTGCTGCTCTACCTTATTGGACACCTTATAGGAGTCACGAGGAGAAAGGGAGTGCTTGGTCATCGGCATCTTCGTAGAGGTTCCCCTTGGTCTGCAGGAGGAATGGGAGGAGGAGATGAGGCCAGGCAGAGCAGCACCAGCTGCTGCAGGAGAGAGGGGCAGGAGGAACAGGAGGGTGAGGTGAACTCCATCTCCCCTGGCGGGTACAGGACATTCCTGCTCCTCGGGACCTCCTCAACCAGGACCTCCAGTGCCGTGTCCGAGAACCTGTGCGCCCTCTCCCTTGGTCCCTGAGCCATCCTGACACCTGCCGCTGTGTGCCAGCCAGTCCACTCCACACCTTCAGTGGAAGTGGGTGCGTGGAGCCCACATATACTACGCCACGAAAATTGCATCCAATCAGTGCTTTAGTGCTAAACCTGCAGGTGTCTGTTTTAGCATCTTCAAGCAAGTTCAAATGACGGTAATCAGCAATAAGGCCCAAAATTGCTGGCTAAAACCAGACTTTCAAACAGGCGTGTCTTATTAGCACAGCACCCATTTAGTGCCTGCTTTCATCCTTTCACCAAAATAACCCCCTTCAAATGTTCCCAGAAAGAAAGGTGTTAACTGACAGATAGGCCCTGGTATTTAGGGGGAGGTGAGGAGGGTGTGGGGGGAGGCTGAAAATGGCCAAAGAACCCAGCACGGCTGAACTTAACATAAGTAACTCAATATAATGTTTTTGTTCCGTTTTCCGCCCAGCAGACGGCCAAATTAATAGCCTGGTCCTTGGCTAGGAGGGCACACCAGCAGCAATTGGGAGGAGCGAAGGTCAGCGATCAGGGCTGGCGGGGACAGAGGCCATGGCTGCTGGGGGGAAGAGCGAGGCCATGGTCGCTGGAGGAAGAGGGAGGCCATGGGGGCTGGGGGGAGAGAGAGGCCATGGGGGCTGGGAGGAGAGAGAGGCCATGGGGGCTGGGGGGAGAGAGAGGCCATGGGGGCTGGGCGGGGGAGAGAGGCCATGGTTGCTGGAGGAAGAGAGAGGCCATGGGGGCTGGGGGGAGAGAGAGGCCATGGGGTCAGGGGAGAGAGAGAGACCATGGGGGCTGGGGGGAGAGAGAGGTCATGGGGGCTGGGGGGAGAGAGAGGCCATGGGGGCTGGGAGGAGAGAGAGGCCATGGGGGCTGGGAGGAGAGAGGCCATGGTTGCTGGAGGAAGAGAGAGGCCATGGGGGCTGGGGGAGAGAGAGGCCATGGGGGCTGGGGGGAAGAGCGAGGCCATGGTCGCTGGAGGAAGAGGGAGGCCATGGGGGCTGGGGGGAGAGAGAGGCCATGGGGGCTGGGGGAAGAGAGAGGCCATGGGGGCTGGGGGGAGAGAGAGGCCATGGGGGCTGGGGGGAGAGAGAGGCCATGGGGGCTGGGGGGAGAGAGAGGCCATGGGGGCTGGGGGGAGAGAGAGGCCATGGGGGCTGGGGGAAGAGAGAGGCCATGGGGGCTGGGGGGAGAGAGAGGCCATGGGAGCAGGGGGGAGAGAGAGGCCATGGGGGCAGGGGGGAGAGAGAGGCCATGGGGGCAGGGGGGAGAGAGAGGCCTTGGGGGCTGGGGGAAGAGAGAGGCCATGGGGGCTGGGGGGAGAGAGAGACCATGGGAGCTGTGCGGCGGTGGGGGGGAATGTCGGCAGTCATGGCAGGGGGGGAAGAGATAGGCTGCCATCAACAACAGGGAGGCCGAAGGATTCCTTGAGGGGCTGGGGGAGCACTCCTGCTCCTCCTGCCCCACAAAGTGTGCTGGTAAAGTGACTTATCTTGGGGAGCCGGCAGCTCCCGCCTCCTTTTCACTGCCGGGGTTCACGACCCCTGGGAAACAGCAGTCAACTTTAAATTGGGCTCCCAATTGCACTGTGGGAGCCCGATTAACTTCATGTTAATGAAGTGTCCCACCTCTCCATGGCGGAATACCCAGACGGCTTGATATCCGTCGCATGCCCTGCGTGTTTGGGACGCGTTCCCTGTATTTAAGTCTCGGTAGGGTTAATATCGAGGCCATAAACTTGCATACCTGTAAAATTTATCATTATGCCACCACGGCTGCTAGCCTGCCTGGTTCGAGGTGGGGAGGAGTTTAAAGCAGGTTAGTGCCCTCTCTTGAACCGTTTGTAAACTTGATCGTCAGGGCAATTAATCAGCAGAGAGGAGGACTGGCTTGCAGTAAGCATGTAACAGGAGATGTTAGGGAGTTGGATTATTTTGATGAACACTGCAAGAGACGTCTCACCTTGACAAATAGAGACTGAGAAAGAAAGTAAGAAAACATACCCAGCAAAGCAATAGTAGCTGCAGCCTCTCAGTTGACTAGTTGGCATTGAAGGGGTCAAATTCAGTTCTTTTGAGTATTGCCTCATTTATTTCACCTTGTCAATTCAGAGACACAAAGCGGCACTTTATTTAATGTTCTCACGGCCATAGAGGCCTTTTGGATGACACAGCGCGGTTACTTTAACACAGAATCGAGGTGTCGGGTGGGGAGAGGGCTGCCATTGTTATGCATACCCAAAAAAATTATAATTTTTAAAAAGTCTATGGGGGAGAAATTCGGTGGCGCCTCCTTTGAGGTGCTAACTTCGCCTGGCGCTACTTTTAGCGCCCCAAAAAAGATAGCGCCCCAACGCTGTAAATTCAGTGGTAGCGCCCCAAGCAGGAGGTGGGGCGCTACTGGAAGCGCTCCCCCTCCCACTTGGGGCGCTACCAGTGAATTTCGCGGGGCTACGTGCAACAACGCCACACGCGTCAGCACGTAGCGCCGTGTCATTGCAAGCCTCCCTCCCCTGATTAAAGGGGAGGGGCGTAGCGCAGTGCACACCGGGGCCTTGCTGGACCACCGGGGAGCGGGGTGCCGTGGAAAACAGCCTGGCACTCAAGAGGAGCTGAGAGATCGCAGCCGGCACCCCGATGAAAAAAGGGGAAGGGGGCAGGTGCTGGCAGTCGGCCCCCCCCAAAAAATGGCCGCCTGACACCTGCCCTTTAACTAGCGCCGCCGCGGCTGCAAACACGCCACCCTGACCCTGTCGGACATATTGTCGGTGATAGGTCAGGGGGCACAACCCAAGTTTGCGGCCGGGATGTAAGCGGGGCGCTGCGCACGCCGATGACGTAATCGTCGGCGGCGCAGCGCCACTGGGCGCTACTGGCTATCATCGCTGCTAACCTCCCGCTGAATTGCACGTGAGGCATTAGAGGCACTGCGCCCGCGTGCTAGGAGATTTGCCAGGGGCGCTAACAGGAGGCGCAAAGCAACCGAATTTCGCCCCCTTTGAATGTATCACGAACGATCTATTATAGTTAAGTATCAAGAGCCACAGCTGTCATGGCTGGCGTGCTACCTCGCTCATGGTTTACCGCAAATTTTGTGCAAATGGAGGGAGCTGTAGAATTTTTTTAAGTTTACTGCTGTAAAATGCGTTAGTGTCATAAAATGCCACAGCAACACGTCCTTGCTTTTTGTGAGCGTATTTGTATTTTGTCCCAGGAATGTCTGAGTGACAGCTGCTATGTTCTGCTGCTGTGCACAGCAAATCTTTTAAAGGACTATCTTCACAAAAAGTATGTTTTTTTGTGGAGGGTCAGGTGAGGAGAGGAGCCACATATCATTTTGTTAAGAGTTTGTGCATGGGGCTTCAAAATTATTGATATCATTGTGTTGTGCCTTTGCAAACAACAGGCTTCCAGAGACTTTTTCATAAAAGTGTTGCTTTTTGTAAGTCTCCCTTCTTCTAGTATGATCACGCATTTCTTCAGTTACTGTTCCATTGAGTATAAGTAATCCAGTGGCGTAGATGACACTAAAAAGTGCTGCAATTTTTTTTAAATTGACAGAATGCCCAGACAAACCATTATAATAATTGCTGCTTTTAGATGCCCCTTTGCTGCTTCCTTTTATAAAGCTTCTTCTTTGGAGAGAGAAGGAGAAATTTACATTTATATAGCGTCTTATCATGTTTCTATCATAAATGTCCCAATTACTTTGAAGTGTTGTCATGTAAGTGATTGTCGTTATGTAGGTGAATGCGGCAGCCATTTTGCACACAAGTAAGAGATGATCTGGGCATTGCATTCTCCTCCCCTACTGTCAGTGTTATTGTTTGAATTGACATGACAGGCACTTTTGTGAGACAGATTTTCTCTCTTCTGACAGTCATTTTATCCTTTACAAGAATTAGTTGAGTTTCACCCATTCTGAGGTTGAGTTTTGAACTGAATTTCAGAGTGGGATTGAAAGCTTGGCCTACTTGATGGCACCTCAGTGTTCAACCATTTGGAGCTACTTGATCTGCCTGGGTTGTAATATGTTTGCTTACCTCAGCATTTAAATTAAGAAGTCAATATAACTGACTATTTTAATTTTAGTTGGAGGTTTCCAGCTTTGGTAGACTTGGGCCTAGAAATAAAATCATGCCACGCTCGTTTTGCAGGCATAAAACGAATGCCTAAGGATCCAATATGGTGGCCAGCGTGTGTGCGTTCATTCCGTATGACAGGTGCGCCGCCCGCCATAATGGATCGGGCTCCTCTATAGGGCACGCGCCATATGTATAAAAAGCCTCATTAAAATACTTAAAAAGGGTCCTATGCTTGTTGTAGGAGCTTTTGTGAAATTGGTCTGCCCCAGTGGCTGACTCACCATGTAATAAGCTCACTCAGCAACTTATGGCACTAAGAAGCAGCAAGGACCCTTCAGCATGTAAAGAGCATATCCGATACACGCAGGTTAGTAACAGGATTGACCTTTTAGGCTGTTGATTAACTTCTGGGCATTTTTTTTTGCCTAATTCCAGCTTTTTACAGGCAATTTCTGACTTCTGCCAGGAAGTTTTTGCTGGCGCTGGATTGCATTTGTCTGCCATCGAAACAGTTTAACTGCAGTCTTGGGAGGTCTGGTAGGTCTGCCTTTGGGGCTGGAGGACGAAGGGGAGCAGCCAAGAAAACAGGAGAGATCAGGAGCAGCTGGGAGAAGAGGGAAGAGGAGGGCCCTGTGCAGGAGACCATACTTACAACAAGTCTTCAGCGAGCACTTCTGATACATTAACTTCACTGAGGAGCAATGTGACAAGCATTTTCATTTCATTAAGCAGGCTATCACCAAACAATGATACCTGCTGCAGCCACAACTTGAGCCTTGAACCAGGACATGAACAGCACTGTCTATGGTTGTTAAGTCACTGTGCTCCTTAACTTTTATACCACAGGGTCAATCCAGCTGCAGCAGATGACACTAGTTTGCTGTTCACCACAGTATCAGGGAGGTCACTGAGGCTCTCTACACCAGAAAGGACAGCTACATTGCTTTCCCAATGGACAGTTTAAAGCAGGACGAGAGAGCACTAGGCTTTGCCTGCATGGCAGGCTTCCCCCAGATCCCAGGTGCCATACTGCACCCACATTGCCTTGCGAGCTCCCCACCAGCCTGGTATTACTCTGAAAAGAAAAAGATATCATTTCCTGAATGTGCAGCTTGTTTGCGACCATACGCAGCACATCAGGCAAGTCTGTGCCCAGTTTCCTGGCAACAGTCATGATTAATTCATCCTGCGCCAGTCCTCTGTGCTGCCTTTCTTCCAACCAGGCTTCCAGGGCACAGTGATTGCACAGTGTTCAGTTCCATTCGCAACTCCTCAGATAATGAAGCAGTCCATGCCTGTATGCAGCAAGATCTGGAACAAATTCAGGCTTGGGCTGATAAGTGGCAAGTAACATTCGCGCCACACAAGTGCAGGCAATGACTGTGTCCAACAAGGGAGAGTCTAACCACCGCCCCTTGACATTCAATGGCATTATACTCAATGAATCCCCCACCATTAACATCCTGGGGGTCACCATTGACCAGAAACTTAACTGGACCAGCCACATAAATACTGTGGCTACAAGAGCAGGTCAGAGGCTAGGTATTCTGCGACAAGTGTCTCACGTCCTGGCTCCCCAAAGCCTTTCCACCATCTACAAGGCACAAGTAAGGAGTGTGATGGGATACTCTCCACTTGCCTGAATGAGTGCAGCTCCAATAATACTCAAGAAGCTCGACACAATCCAGGACAAAGCAGCCTGCTTTATTGGCACCCCATCCACCACCTTAAACATTCACTCCCTCCAACACCGGCACACTGTGGCTGCAGTGTGTACCATCTACAAGATGCACTGCAGCAACTCGCCAAGGCTTCTTTGGCAGCACCTCCCAAACCCGCGACCTCTACCACTTAGAAGGACAAGGGCAGCAGGCGCATGGGAACACCACCACCTACAAGTTCCCACCTCCAAGTCACACACCATCCTGACTTGGAAATATATCGCCGATCCTTCATCGTCACTGGGTCAAAATTCTGGAACTCCCTCCCTAACAGCATTGTGGGAGTGCCTTCCACCACACGGACTGCAGCGGTTCAAGAAGGCGGCTCACCACCACCTTCTCAAGGGCAACCAGCAATGGGCAATAAATGTTGGCCTTGCCAGCGTTGTCCACATCTCATGAATGAATAAAAGAAAAGGCTGGCTATTGGGTGACAACTGGAATTGTCCATGCTCTGAGCCACTGTGCACAACACTGGCAGCTGCCCAGTGCAGCTCACATTTCCTGGTTATGCCCTTCAACCTTCTTCGGTAGCCTGGGCCCTCGCAGTCTGCAGCTGGTATATGATCTTGTGCTCTGGTGAGCTGGCACCAGTGGCATTCTATTCCTCTGCCCTGGCTCCTGTACACTTGTGATTCACCACGTGAAGACCCCCTCCACTAAAGTACCCATGGTGCCAGTCTCTGAGCTGGTGCTTGTTAGGGTCAGATCGAGTAATGCTACAACTTGAGGAAAGCTGGCCTCCTTTTCCTGAAGTGGCAGAGGGGCGTCAACATTTTCAGCACCTAAAATGAAAGAGAGGGACAAAGGTTAGAACACAGAGAGATGTTTGGCTGGTGAAAACAGTTGCAGTTTGTTATGCAGAGTGTGTAGAGTGAAATGGAAGTGATAACGGAAAAAGAGGGCAAAGTGTGAAGTAACACTGCGTCACATCTCCTCCAGCGTTGCCATTCTCCACGGCCATAACGCTGCCCATGATCATGATGGCCAGCAAGATTTCCCTACAGGGGATAATATGTGCTGGTGGGCTCGGCCTCCTCCAGTTGTGGCTTCCTGTCATAAGTTGCATGCAACCTTCTTCTGCAAGAAAGAAGGGAGTGTGTTCATGACATCTTTGTGCGCTGTTTTGAGAATGCGCATGGCATGGTGGAATAATGCAGACGTTGTGTGCAAGATGTGAGGTATGGGGAAGTGAGGGTTGCAATACTGGTGAGAGTAGGAGGTGCAGAGTGTGTGAGTATGAGGAGAAGGAGTTGGAGTGGTGTGATGCAGTGCTTGTAGGAGAGTGAATGGAAGTAGGGGAGTCGAGTATTGAGAATAGTGAGTCTGCAGGCGGTGGAGGTGTGAGAAGAGAGTGAGACAGCTGAGAATTTGGATTCTTACTTTGAGATCTCTGATGCGGTCATTGCCTTTTTTCACATTGCAGTCATATCCTTGGAGCTAACCTCCTGGTATCTACCTCCTCTGCAATATTTTCCCACTGGTAGCAAAAGCGTGGCTTGGAAGGCTTTCAGCTCCTCGGGTGGAACAGGATCTCCCTCCTCCTCTCCACCAGCTGGACAGGGCCCTCAATGCAACATTGGAGAACCTGGGGCCTGATTTGCAGGTCCTGCAGCCACTTGTTTCTTCAGAAGCATTCCTTCATGTCTGCTGCCAAAGTGCACCTCCCATTTAAGAAGTGGTGGCTGCCTTTAAATGGCATCTGTCAAGCCCAATTGCCCACCAGCCCAAACAGGCGCACAGCCAATAAATAGCGTGGGTAGCGCTGGCTGCACGCCTGACTCATTATAATGAATTGGCAACACCAATTTCACATGGTCCCTGGCACCACCTGAATGAGTGCCCCGCCTTCTGTACTCCTATTTTCATGCATGATTGAATTCCTAGGCCTTGGTCTCACCATGAGTCAAAGTGCTGCCCATCATCTCTGGTAGTTGAATTCAAATTAAGCCCGGAATGATGGGCTGAATGACTCCTTTTTCTACTGGATGTGACAGTTCTAAGTCTGGCTAGACTCAATCCAGTTTCTGGTCAGTACAACCAACAAAGTACCCAAAGTGTGGCAATTAATTGGCAGTCCTTTTCAGAGTTGCTGTAAGGGTGGCTGGAGTGGGTAATTGAAATGTCACTCTCAAGTGCTAAGAACATAGGAACTTAAGAAATAGGAGCAGGGGTAGGCCATACTGCCTGCTCCGCTATTCAATCAGATCATATGATCTTCCACCTCAAGTTCACTGTCCCGCCCTGTCCCCATATCCCTTGATTCCCTTAGTGTCCAAAAAGCAAGACTCTTCTGAGGTTAGAGCTGAGTTGTATTCTTGGTCCAGATTAGACAGAAATGAGAAGTCGCACAACACCAGGTTATAGTCCAACAGATTTGTTTTAAATTACAAGCTTTCGGAGCTGTCGCCCCTTCCTCAGGTAAAGTTACAATGAGTCACAATTACAATTACAATTACAATTACAATTTACCTGAGGAAGGGGCGACAGCTCCAAAAGCTTGTAATTTTAAATAAATCTGTTGGACTATAACCTGGTGTTGTGCGACTTCTCATTTTTGTCCACCCCAGTCCAACACCGGCATCTCCGCATCAGATTAGACAGAACATCACCCTAGTATTATCCCTGACATGGGAGTGTTTGATGCTGACACTAATGTTCTTTACACAGAAGTACCCTTCTTCATTTCTGAGCACAATAATTCATCCCTCCTTTCAAGAAAAATTGATTAAAAAGTTCTTTGTCTGCTAGTTTATACTATAGCAATTCTTAAAAGCCACCAAACGTTGTCCTGACAAACTGGTGATGCAGCCTGTTGATCTGCAACAGTAGTGGTGCACTGTGGTACACATGCAAGGTTGGAATAAAATGTTGGGATGCAGCCATTTCATTACTTTCTTAAGCACTTAAATTTTAATAAGGTCTGTGACAACGCAGGACTGCAGTGTCTCTATTCATCTGTGTTTGATAATTGAGAATGATAAATGCCAACATAGATACATATCTGATCAAAAGAAAGAAAGAATTAAACTGAAATAATACCTGGTCAAAATAAAACAAACATAATTACTTAGAAACCCATGGTGGCATTTGTATTGTTATAATACAATCAGTTGTAAAAGTCATAGGATATAGAAAGAGGGACCTATACCAATATCACCAAATAAGTAGCAGGAAATGACATTTTATTACATTGTTGGCTTAGCAACAGGGAATAACCCATGATAACATCCTTTACTTAGCAACCATGTATCCCCTCAGTAGACTGAAATTAAATCTGTTTATATTGTGTGTGATTTCAACATTCATGTACTGAGACCAAATTATTGCATATTGACAGATACGAATGACATTTCATTCCCCCACTTTGTAATGTCCATTTTATGCTTTCAATTAATATATTTCCTCACATTTGTGCATGCTTCCTTCTCCTGGGAGATCTGAAGAATTAGGCGCTGGGCTCCTCTGGAGTTTTGAGGGTCAGTGGTGCTTCCAGTTTAACTGACAGGGTGAGTGTTAGTTGGTCCCCAAGGTCTGATAGAGTCAGCTGCTACAGAGGTTCAAACTCATGAGCTCGGTGGGATAGGCTCACTCCAAGCTGAAATTTCTTGGCTGAAGATTTGTGTCATGTCGTTAAATGTCTTGATAATTTACAATCACATCAGCCTCTTGAAATTGTTGAGAACTAATTACAGCCCATGAAAGGAAAGTCAAATGTCCACAAAATACAACGAGAATAGTTATCCCCTTTCTCTTGTTTCAATAATGATAATTATGTGCTTATTGCTCCACTGAGACACTATGAAGTTATTCAGCCACTAATGAATCCATTGAAAGCTTTCTGACCAGGCATCCACCCTTCCCACACCATTTTATTTGCTGGCTGGATCGTTAAAGGTACTGGCATATTTGACTGTTGAGAATTGTTCAACAGTTTTTATGTGAGCTAATACAGATGGGTTGCCAATGAGGTTTTTTTGGGGGGCTGTATCAGTGGGTTTTTAATGGGTGCTCTGGGCCGAAAACTGGCAATTTTAAAGAGCACCGATAGCAAGAAGTCCATTTGTAATTACTGGAGTCAAATTTACTCTTTCAAAATTCTTTGGTATCCCACTATACAATTGGGTGAAAGTGCGTGCGTAAAGGGGTGGGGGGCAATGTCCCTGTAGCTTTTTTGTATGCTGCGCGGTATCTTTTCCAGTGGCAGCAGCTGGTAAGCGGCCTGCGCGGGACCTTCCGATTGGGTGTGGCCGTGGGAAACATTGGTGAGGGGTTGTTACCCATGGCGATGATTGATGTGTCATTTGAATCCTGTAGGGAAGGGGGTGTCTAGCAACATTGAGCTAAGAAATTACGAGATTGATCTTGCTTTGTTTCCAGTGCATATGACTCAGAAATCGTCACCCAATCACACACGAAGATATTTCGATGTTTTGGTGGGAGAGGTTTTGGGGGAGGGAAGAATCTCCTCTGTCGATGTGCTCATTGGGCCAAACAGGTTGACTTCTTTCAGCATTCGAACTATTTTTTTAATTGGCTGATAACCTTGACCAGTGGTCTGAGGGATGAAATATAGTCTGATATAATCTATACACTAGGCTCTTAATTCCCATGCAGTTCCACTACAGCTCTGGAAAATAAACTAATTCCCTCCTGAGACTCACCTAACAATATTATTCTGCCGTGATGACATCTCAGTAATTTCTTAGTCACAATAATCGCTTCAGTTTAAGCTGCCAGGAGCCTTATTATCATTTTAATTGCGATCATAATATGTATTATCTGAAGAAAAAGGGAAAAAAAGAATTATTCTAAACCTGTAATTTAATTTTGGAATTCATATAACATTTACATACCATTTTGCTTTTCTGGTCTACGATGTCAGATGAACTCTTAAATTAAACCCCGATTATTCAGTCCTAACCATTCATTATAGATTTTAATTATTAAGAACAGGAAATCTTAACCAAATCAATAATTTTTCTGTGTTTGTGTGTTGTAATAAAAAAAATCATGCCTCATTGAACATACAGGGGAAGAAATTGTTCCTAGTTGTGACCCATTTTCCCGGTGGAAAACGGGGGAAAAAAGGATCAATCTTGCGGGGCTATGCCCCATGTCCCACGAACAATTGAAATACGTCCAACGCCATATTGGCCTGGGACGATATTCAGGCATCCCGGATGGCCGCCTTATATAAGCATTAGGCCCCTTGCTTATGTTCATGAGAGGCCTAACACCTGTTTAAGGACACTTTCCAGAAATTGGGTGGCGCTAGGCAGAGCAGTCGCCAGGCCTGCTCCACTCAGGTTCACCAGCATTTGCTGCGGCCTAATTAATGGCCACCAATAATCAGCCCTGAGATTCAGAAGTACTGTCTTGATCTTGAGCCAGGAGGAGTAGAGGAGCGCCTCCTGGCTCCACGACATGCCTGAGGGCCGCTGGCAGCTCGTGCTAGCCTCCCCCCTCGTTCTCCAACCCCACCCCCCTCCAACCACCGAGCTGAGGCCCACTGCGGGCGAGGCAGCCAGCCCAAATTAGACTCATGCCAACTGGCAAGCTGCCTCTGGAGGTGCAATAGGTGCCAGCAGCTCACTGCAGTTATCAAAATGAGGCCCCAGGCCCAATTGCGGGGGAAGCCTCAGGTCTTCAGCTTCTGAAGTGCGAGCCATCCATTTCAGGTCCGAAAACAGGCCTGAGGTGAGTCAATAAAGGGAGGCCCGAGGCTCAGGTAGGCCTCAGACCAGCGTCGACAGCGGGGGAGGAGGAGCCTTTCTTTCTTTCTCTCTCCCATAGAGCGGTCGGCAGTGGGGAAGGAGGAGCGGACCTGGTTGGAGCGGCAGAGGCCTGAGGTGAGTCAATAAAGGGAGGCCCGAGGCTCAGGTAGGCCTCAGACCAGCATCGACAGCGGGGGTAGGGGCCTTTCTTTCTTTCTCTCTCCCACAGAGTGGTCGGCAGCGGGGAAGGAGGAGCGGACCTGGTTGGAGCGGCAGAGGTCTGAGGTGAGTCAATAAAGGGAGGCCCGAGGCTCAGGTAGGCCTCAGACCAGCGTCGACAGCGGGGGAGGAGGAGCCTTTCTTTCTTTCTCTCTCCCACAGAGCGGTCGGCAGCGGGGAAGGAGGAGCGGACCTGGTTGGAGCGGCAGAGGCCTGAGGTGAGTCATTAAACTCGGGCTTTTTCAAAGGCAGGGGGCGGGGCCAATTCATTGTTACCCGTATATAGGTGGAGTAGTGACTCCCACCCTCCCACCTCCTGTAACCTTTAGGGGTAGAGGGAATTTAAAAGGTAGGTTCTATTTTATATTTTGTTTTCAGGGACTTAACTCCTGGACCTAAGATAAATAAGTTTAAATTTTAGTAATAAAGTAACATAAGGGTTAAGTCATGACAGGAAGTCTCGGACCCGTTTCATGCTCCTCCTGTGCCATGTGGGAAACCAGGGACACTTCCAGTGTCCCTGACAACTACGTGTGCGGGAAGTGTGTCCAGCTGCAGCTCCTGACAGCCCGCATGGCGGTGCTGGAGCTGCGGGTGGACTCACTCTGGAGCATGCACGATGCCGAAAACTCGGTGAATCGCTCATTTAGTGAGTTGTCCACACCGCAGGTAAAGGCTAGGACAGACAGTGAATGGGTGACCAAGAAGCAGGGCAATATCAGGAAGGTAGTGCAGGAGTCCCCTGTGGTCATCTCCCTCCAAAACAGGTATGCCGCTTTGGATACTGTTGGGGGAGATGGCCTACCAGGGGAAGGCACTAGCAGCCAGGTTCATGGCACCATGGCTGGCTCTGCTGCACAGCAGGGCGGGAAAAAGAGTGGTAGGGCTATAGTGATAGGGGACTCAATTGTAAGGGGAATAGACAGGAGTTTCTGTGGCCACAACCGAGATTCCAGGATGGTATGTTGCCTCCCTGGTGCAAGGGTCAAGGATGTCTCGGAGCGGCTGCAGAACATTCTGAAGAGGGAGGGTGAACAGCCAGCTGTCGTGGTGCATGTAGGTACCAACGATATAGGTAAAAAGCGGGAAGAGGTCCTACAAGCAGAATTTAGGGAGCAAGGAGCTAAATTAAAAAGTAGGACCTCTAAGGTAGTAATCTCTGGATTGCTACCAGGGCCACGTGCTAATCAGAATAGAGAGAACAGGATAGTGAGATTGAATACGTGGCTTGAGCAGTGGTGCAGGAGGGAGGGATTCAAATTCCTGAGGCATTGGAACCAGTTCTGGGGGAAGTGGGACCTGTACAAAAGGGACGGTCTGCACTTGGGCAGGACTGGAACCGATGTCCTCGGGGTAATATTTGCTGAAGCAGTTCGGGAGGATTTAAACTAATATGGCAGGGGAAGGGGAACCTATGTAGCGAAACAGGGGGAAGTAATATGCAGTCAGAAACAAATGTTAGAAGGGTGAGAAACAATAGGGGAAGGCCGAGTAAACAAAGGCAAGAAACACAAAGGGCCATACTAAATCATAAGCCTAAAAGGACAAAGGATGTTAATAAAATAAGCCTAAAGGCTCTGTGTCTTAATGCAAGGAGTATCCGTAATAAGGTGGATGAATTGACTTTGCAAATAAACGGATACGATGTGATTGGGATTACAGAGACGTGGCTCCAGAACAATCAAGGCTGGGAACTGAACATCCAGGGGTATTCAACATTCAGAAAGGATAGAATAAAAGGAAAAGGGGGTGGGGTAGCATTGCTGGTTAAAGAGGAGATTAATGCAATAGCTAGGAAGGACATCACCTTGGAGGATGTGGAATCAATATGGGTTGAGCTGCAGAACACCAAAGGGCAGAAAACGTTAGTGGGAGCTGTGTACAGACCTCCAAACAGCAGTAGTGAGGTGGGGGAGGGTATGAAACAGGAAATCAGAGGTGCGTGCAAAAAAGGCACGGCAGTTATCATGGGTGACTTTAATATGCATATAGATTGGGCTACTCAAACTGGAAGCAATACGGTGGAGGAGGATTTCCTGGAGTGTTTAAGGGATGGTTTCCTAAACCAATATGTTGAGGAACCAACTCGAGGGGAGGCCATCCTGGACTGGGTGTTGTGTAATGAGGAAGGACTAATCGGCAATCTTGTGGTATGAGGCCCCCTGGGGAAGAGTGACCATAGTATGGTGGAGTTCTACATTAGGATGGAGAAGGAAACAGTTAAGTCAGAGACCATAATCCAGAACTTAAATAAGGGCAACTTTGAGGGTATGAGGCGTGAATTGGCGAGGTTAAATTGGCAAGCGATATTTAAGGGGTTATCAGTGGAAGGGCAATGGCAGACATTTAGAGATCGCATGGATGAACTACAGCAATTGTACATCCCTGTCTGGCGTAAAAATAAAAAAGGGAAGGCTCAACCATGGCTAACAAGGGAAATCAGGGATAGTATTAAAACCAAGGAAGTTGCATACAAATTGGCCAGAAGTAGCAGCAAACCCGGGGACTGGGAGAACTTCAAAACTCAGCAGAGGAGGACGAAGGGTTTGATTAGGGCAGGGAAAATAAAATATGAAAGGAAGCTTGCAGAGAACATTAAAATGGACTGCAAAAGCTTCTATAAATATGTAAAAAGAAAGAGGTTAGTAAAAACAAACGTAGGTCCCCTGCAGTCGGAAACAGGGGAAGTCGTAATGGGGAACAAGGAAATGGCAGATCAATTGAACAAGTACTTTGGTTCGGTGTTTACTGTGGAGGACACACACAACCTGCCGGAAATAAAAGGGGTCAGAGGATCTGGTAAGAGGGAGGAGCTGAGGGAAATCCTTATTAGTCGGGAAAAGGTATTGGGGAAATTGATGGGACTGAAGGCTGAAAAATCCCCGGGGCCTGATGGTCTGCATCCCAGAGTACTTAAGGTGGTGGCCTTGGAAATAGTGGATGCATTGACGATCATTTTCCAACATTCCTTAGACTCTGGATCAGTTCCGATGGAGTGGAGGGTGGCCAATGTAACCCCTCTTTTTAAAAAAGGAGGGAGGGAGAAAGCAGGGAATTATAGACCGGTCAGCCTGACATCGGTTATGGGTAAAATGATGGAAGCAATTATTAAAGATGTCACAACAGACCATTTGGAAAGTGGCGACATGATAGGTCCAAGTCAGCATGGATTTGTGAAAGGGAAATCATGCTTGACAAATCTTCTGGAATTTTTTGAGAATGTTTCCAATAGGGTGGACAGGGGGGAACCAGTAGATGTGGTGTATTTGGACTTTCAGAAGGCCTTCGACAAGGTTCCACACAAGAGATTGGTGAGCAAAGTTAAAGCACGTGGGATTGGGGGTAATGTGTTGACGTGGATTGAGAACTGGTTGGCACACAGGAAACAAAGAGTAGGAGTAAATGGGTACTTTTCAGAATGGCAGGCAGTGACCAGCGGGGTACCGCAGGGTTCGGTGCTGGGACCCCAGCTGTTTACATTATATATTAATGATTTGGACGAAGGGATTAAATGTAATATCTCCAAATTTGCGGATGACACTAAATTGGGAGGGAGTGTGAACAATGAGGAGGATGCTAGGAGGCTACAGAGTGACTTGGACAGGTTGGGTGAATGGGCAAATGTATGGCAGATGAAGTACAATGTGGATAAATGTGAGGTTATCCACTTTGGTGGTAAAAATAGAGAGGCGGACTATTACCTGAATGGTGGCAGATTAGGGAAAGGGGAGGTGCAACGAGACCTGGGCGTCATGGTACATCAGTCACTGAAGGTGGGAATGCAAGTGCAGCAGGCAGTCAAGAAAGCAAACGGAATGATGGCCTTCATAGTAAGGGGATTTGAGTACAGGAGTAGGGAGGTGATGCTGCAGTTGTACAGGGCCTTGGTGAGGCCACACCTGGAGTATTGTGCGCAGTTTTGGTCTCCTAACTTAAGGAAGGACATTCTTGCTATTGAGGGAGTGCAGCGAAGGTTCACTAGATTGATTCCTGGGATGGCCGGACTGACATATCAAGAAAGATTGGGTCAACTGAACTTGTATCCTCTGGAGTTCAGAAGAATGAGGGGGGATCTTATAGAGACATTTAAAATCCTGACTGGTTTAGACAAATTAGATGCGGGCAGAATGTTCCCAATGTTAGGGAAAACTAGAACCAGGGGTCACAGTCTAAGGATTAAGGGGAAGCCATTTAAGACTGAGCTGAGGAGGAACTTCTTCACCCAGAGAGTGGTGAATCTATGGAATTCTCTTCCACAGAAGGTTGTTGAGGCCAGTTCGCTAAATATATTCAAAAGGGAGTTAGATATAACACTCACAACTAGGGGGATCAAGGGGTATGGCGAGAAAGCAGGAATGGGGTACTGAGGTAGCATGTTCAGCCATGAACGCATTGAATGGCGGTGCAGGCTCGAAGGACCGAATGGTCTACTCCTGTACCTATTTTCTATGTTTCTATGTTTCTATTCCACTGTTTTTAATGGAGAGTATGAGAAGTTTTAGATGGGAGGAATGGATATGCTGGGTCATTTAGAAAAGGTTATTGAAGAAGTGGCGGCAAAAATTAAATTGGTTTTGCACCACTGAGCCGGAACTTGTGCCTGTCAATCCTCTGCAATGCGGACCCCGCTATGATTGACAGAGTCAGCTCATTTAAGTATCCATTGGCAGTTCTATAGTGCAAATCCCTTGTTAAATGGAAATACTGTGCTGGGGGTGCTTAGCAATTAGAGCGCAGCCTTTCAGAAGCCAAGTGTGGCTGAAGATTGTAGCAGTAGTCTGGGTGAGCACCAAGTAAGTCGAAGAAAGAAAAGAGAGAGTGGCCAAGCATTACCTTGTCTGCCCTTATCAAGTCATTGAACTTCTTGTGGGATTGGTCTCATGGGTACTCATCTGAAAAGAAGGTTATTCAAAAAAAATCACATCTTATGTGCAGGCTCTGAAGTCAGTCTCCGAAGATATCCAGCTGCCGACATAAGAACATAAGAAATAGGAGCAGGAGTAGGCCATTTGGCCCCTCGAACCTGCTCCGCCACTCAATAAGATCATGGCTGATCTTCTACCACAACTCCACTTGTCTGCACTATCCCCATATCCCTTGATTCCCTTAATATCCAAAACTCTTATCAATCTATCAATCTCTGTCTTGAATATACTCAACCACTGAGCCTCCACAGCCCTCTGGGGTAGCGAATTCCAAAGATTCACCACCCTCTGAGTGAAGAAATTTCTCCTCATCTCAGTCCTAAATGGCCAACCCCTTATTCTGAGACTGTGACCCCTGGTTCTAGACTCCCCAGTCAGGGGAAACATCCTCCATACATTTACCCTGTCAAGCCCTGTAAGAATTTTGTGTGTTTCAATGTGATCACCTCTCATTGTTCTAAACTCTAGAGAATATAGGCCTAGTCTACTCAATCTCTCCTCATAGGACAATCCCCCCATCCCAGGTGCCAGCCTGGTGAACCATCGTTACACTCCCTCTATGGCAAGTATATAATTGCAGTAAGACGTCTTTACTCTTATACTCAAATCCTCTTGTAATAAAGGTCAACATACCATTTGCTTTCCTAATTGCCTGCTGTACCTGCATGTTAACTTTCAGTGATTCATGTACAAGGACACCCAGGTCCCTCTGAACACCAACATTTCCCAATCTCTCACCATTTAGAAAATACTCTGCTTTTCTATTTTCCTACCAAAGTGGATAACTTCACATTTCTCCACATTATATTCCATTTGCCATTTTCTTGCCCACTCACTTAGCTTGTCTATATCCCCTTGAAGCCTCTTTTCATCCTCCAAACAACTTACATTCCCACTCAGCTTTGTATCATCAGCAAACTTGAATATATTACATTTGGTGCCCTCATCCAAAGCTTTGATATAGATTGTGAATAGCTGAGGCCCAAGCATTGATCCTTGCAGTTCCCCACTAGTTACAGCCTGCCAACCTGAAAATGACCCGTTTATTCCTACTCTCCGTTTTCTGTCCATTAACCAATCCTCAATCCATGCTAGTATATTACCCCCAATCCCATGAGCCCTAATCTTGTTTAATTACCTCTTATGTGGCACCTTCTGAAAATCCAATTACACCACATCCACTGGTTCCCCCTTATCTATTCTGCTACTTACAACCTCACAAAACTAACAGATTCGAAAAACACGATTTCCCTTTCAAAAATCCGTGTTGACCCTGCCCAATCCTATTATTATTTTCTAAGTGCCCTGTTACCACGTCGTTAATAATAGATTCTAGCATTTTCCCTACTACTGATGTCAGGCTAACTGGTCTATATTTCCCCGTTTTCTCTCTCTCTCCTTTCTTAAATAGTGGGGTTACATTTGCTACCTTCCAATCCGTGGGAACCGTTCTAGAATCTATGGAATTTTGGAAAATGACAACCAATACATCCACTATCTGTATAGCCATCTCTTTCAAACCCCTAGGATGTAGGCCATCAGGTCCAGGGGATTTATCGGCTTTCAGTCCCATTAATTTCTCCAGTACTCTTTTTTTATGAATACTAATTTCTTTCAGTTCCTCATTCTCGCTAGACCCTTGGTTCTCCACTATTTCTCGGACGTTTTTTGCGTCTTCTTCCGTGAAGACCATGACTGTGAAGTCTGCAGCCCTTATTTGCAACAATATCAGGGAAGCTTTCTTTTTTCATTCCCTTCTGAAAGATTGCTGCAAGATTTATTCAAAGGCGAATGATTCCAAAGCAAGCCCTTAGGTTCTCTGAGGCCTCCCTCGAGGCACTGGTCGAAGAAGTGAGGGCGAGGAGGGAAGTTCCGATGTGTGGGAGGAAGATTCCCAAGCATGACATCCTCCAGGTCTGGAGTGAGGTGACTGAGATCATGAGTAGGTTTCAGGCAGATGTCTCGGCCACCAAAATGAACTTTGGAGTTAAAATGACGGCCGGCGGGAACCCTCCCCTGTCCCTTGCACGCCCGGTGGGATGGGTTAAAATCGACACCGATGATTTTGGGACTGGGGCTCTAAGTTATCAAGCGAGACTGAACTTATTTTCATTGAAGAGGATTTAGAGAGGCAAGTTCCAGGCCTACAATGAAAGGCTTCTATAATGTAGAGCTAAACAGATTAGTTAGCTCGAGGTGCATTTGAAGAACTAGGTGATCAAGTACAAAATTAGCAAGCCTCAAAAAGGCAGTAGATTAGGAGAATGTGTTTCCTCTCACCATACCAATAGATATGTTGAGTAGACTTCTGCCAAAAGCAATTCATGCTGCATCAATGCATTTCTCTATAGAAGAACTGGATGGGGTAGTGAAGGGAAGGTGACGCAGTGGGTTAATATACTGTGCCTCCAACTCTGGAGCTTGCGGTTGAATCCAGCCATGACTGATGAGATGAAAATTTCTGCTCCTTGGTGTCTGTGAAAGAATCCTAAGTTAAATGAGTTTGGACAGTCTGAACACAGTTCCGAGTGGGTGCCCATGCTTCTCACAAATTGGGTCTAAATTGGTGATCTCCGCTCTTGAATCAGGACTCTGTGTGCACATTGAATGTTTGCACACAGGACTGGATACTGCCTGTGAGAGTTCAATGGTTGCTGACATTTTCAAGTTAGAAGAAGTGGACTATCCTATGAGTTGTTTTCTATCATTAAAAAACTTCAACTTTGAAACAATTCAGCTGGTCCACTGTGCTGCCTTTAACTTTGAACCTTTCACATTTCAGCCTCGAGTCAGTCACAGTTATACTGCGATGCAAAGCAGTGGTTTTGCACAATAAAAATAACATTGGCTAGGAATTCCCTCAGAGCTGCTCCCAATACGCCGCTGTTACTTTGCCGGAAGGGCTACAGAAACACCGCTTACGCCGGTAAACACGGTTCTCGCTTCACTTCCGGCAAATTAACAGCATCGAATTGGGAGCGGCTCTGAACAATACCCTGCCTTTAGAGTGAATTGACTTCAATAGTGTTATACTCTTCATCTTGTCCTCTATGCACTTTGTGTAACACAGGGGGGAAAAATTGGGTATCGCCCATTTTGGGGCGGAAATATTGGCCGGGCGCAAAGTTTAGCTCCCAGCGCTAATTATCTCCTCCGACTGCAAAATCCGCCTCTCTTGCCCCTGGAGGTGATTGGAGCGCTAAATCAGGCGCTACACACCTCTCTTAAGGCGCTAACGGCGGGGAGCGAGGCGCTACCTCAGAACGCTACCGAAGCTCAAACGATGTCAGTTACCATGGAAGCCAGACAGACTGGTGCCGTCCAGTTCTTAAAGGGGAGGGGCCATCTTGCTGGCCAGCCACACCCTGCTCATTGCAAGCCTTGAATTTCGACCTGGAGAGACCTCTGTTTCAATTTTGTCTTGGAAGCACTAATGGAGAGGCCCAGAGAAAGAGCTAGGCGCTTCAGCGACCAGGCTCTGGTTGGCGCTGTGGAATGGCGATAGGCAGTGCTGTTCCCTGAGAGTGGCAGGAGGCCATTGCCCTGGAAGTTTAGGAGGGTGTGGAGGGAGGTGGCTCAGCATGCCTCCTCGAGGAGCCTAGTGCCAAGGACCCACACCCAATGTCGTAAGAAGTTCAACGACCTCACTTGGGTGGTCAGGGTGAGTACCTGCTTTTCAATATCTCTGCATCCCACCATCTCAACCTCACTCTGTGCCCAGACGGTTTAAAAACCCAAATGCCCAGCACTCATCCAAGAACTATGGCCATCTCATAAAACTTACATGCACATCCCACACTTTGCACACGTTAACGGCTATTCAATTATGGTAGGCACATCTGCCAAACACATGGCTGCACACTCACTCACACGCTGTCCTTTTTCTTGCAGGCCAAGCTGTCTCATAACAGATGGGAGCAACAACGCACGGGAGGAGGACCGGCAGACCTACACCCACTGAATGAGTTGGAGGACAGTCCACAGGTTCATTGCCAGCCAGGTCATAGGTACTGTGGCCGCTGGAGAGGTCGACCCCCTTGGGGACAGCGATGGTATGTTCATCAGCTTTCTCTCTCATACCACTTGCCCCTCACAACACCAGCCTTTTACCCTTTCAATCCAACTAACTGTCTCCAGTCCTTGCTCCCTTCCTGCCCCCTGCCCTCACACTAAAGCCACTCTTGTACCTTCTTGCTTTCAGATAGTGACCCAATAGCTGACCAGCCTGTTGCTCAGCCTGCCAGTGGCAGCGACGCACCAGACGAGGAGGAAGAGGAAGCCGGAGCCTCACCGCCTGCATGTCCGAGGGTGACACATCCGACACTGGGGCCATGTCTTCCCTGGAGGGGAGAAGGGGGTTAGTATCTGATGAGGGCGAAGCTCCTGGACCCAGCAGGCTGCAGCAACGCCATGGGGGTAGGGAAGCTCGGGGGCCATCTCCCCGGAGGGTGAGTAGGCACAGAAGTTCTGCTGCACAGGACTCGGATGAGGACTTCGAAATCCCGGCCATGAATACCAAGGCATTGAGCATGCACACTGAGCTCATGGGTGCAATGGCAAGGGTGCCCGACAGCATGGATGCACTGGCTAGGAGTGTGGAGAAGTCCGCCGCTAGCACAGCTGTCATCTGTGCACAAACCCTTGAACCCATCCTTGCCATGTTGCAGAGGATGGTTGAATTGCAGGTAGACCATGGGGAACCAGAGCCCATGCCGCGTGTAATGGGTGAGGTGGCAGAATCCATTGCAGCATAGGCCGACGCTTAGTACTGCAATCGAGTCATTGGCTGGTGCCATCCAGTCTCAGACTGCTATCATGCTGTCTCAGATTGATGTCACGCAAGCACTGACTGCTGCCATCGTTGCTGGGTCAGCCACATTGTCCCGGGGATCTCATGGTGCCGCAACAGGCCAGCAATCTGTGCTCGAGCAGATTGCTCCGGATGCTGAGGTACTGCCCCGTGGGAGTGGCAGTGTGTCGGTCGAGCAGGAAGGTGTTGTCCTCTCTCAGGATGACAGCATTTCTGCTCCCACCACTGCTACTTCCCCATTGCACTTGGCACGGCCAGACTGCTGCCGCCCATGCAGAGTTGGTGCAGTCTGCAGCCGGGCCCTCCAGGCCCAGAGCTTGTCGAGGGTGTCCTGCAAGGCCATCTCCAGTCTCTGGATCCAGCATTCATCAGCCTTCCGCCAGCCTTGCTGCAGCCATTGGGGCCCCATTACAGAGGAGCAGTAGAGTGGGAAGGGGGGAAGTGCGCAGTGGATGGAGGCAACCCTCGAAGGTCCAACAGTAGAAACTTTAAATAAATGAGGATCAATGTTTGTGGGAAAGTTCGATTTTGATATTATTATATTTGTTTATTGTTTTGCCTTTTATCTCCATGTTGTGAGAACAAGTTTTGTTAGTTCATGAATTGTTGGGTTTATTTCTAATTGTTTGTCCTGAATAAATGACACAGAGTTTGTAATATAAATAAAAATTGTTATTATTACTTTACATCTTTGCTGATTTGACTCATTGCAGCTTTGCCCGGCAATAGGGGGTGCGGGATGCTTGCGATGATGTGCTTCTTCATCCAGAAGCCATCTTCTCTGTAAATAGTTAGAAGCGGTGTCTTATCAGGCATTCACGGACAGCCCTTGCAGTGGCAGCATTGTGTGTCTCCCTCCCACGTTGGTGCTGCTGATCCTCCTCTTTATCCTCCTCCTCCTCCTCCTCCTCCTCCTCTCCCTCTTCCTCCTCCTCACGTGGTGCACCAATCCCTGGTAGCAATGGCTGGGTCCTCATGATCGCAATGTTATGCAGCATGCAGCACACAACAATGAAAAGCGAGACTCGCTCGGGAGAGTACTGCAGAGCTCCTCCTGACTGGTCCAGACACCAGAACCGTTGTTTCAAGACGCCGATCGTCTACTCTATGAGGTTCCTGGTGGCGCTATGGCTCTCATTATACTGCAGCTCGGCAGGGGTGTTGGGGTTACAGAGCGGTGTCATCAGCCAGGTGCAGAGTGGATAACCCTTGTCCCCGAGGAGCCATCCACGAGGTTCACGTGGTGGTTGGAAGAGGTCTGCGACACCAGTCTGGCGCAGGATAAAAGCATCGTGGCTGCTGCCAGGATAGCGGTAATTGACGGCGAGGATGCGCTGTGATCGCACACCAACTGGACATTCAGAGAGTGGAAGCCCTTGTGGTTTCAGAACACCTCTGCATTCTCATGAGGTGCCCGCAATGCCACATGCGTGCAGTCAATGGCGCCCTGAACCATGGGGAAGCCCGCTATCCTAGCAAAGCCACATGCGCGTTCGCGCTGTTTGTCCCGGGTCATGGGGAAAGAGATGTACTGGCATCTCCTTCTATACAGAGCATTTGTCACCTCCCAGATGCAACAATGAACAGCGAACTGGGAGATATTCGCTCTGTCCCCAGTTGAAGCCTGGAAGGATCCACTGGCATAGAAATTCAGAGCCACCATCACCTTCACTGCCACCGACAGAGACGTCCTGGTCCTGAGCTGAGGCTGCAGATCTGTTTGCAGGAGGTGGCAGAGCTCAGTGACCACCTCCTGCAACCGGCAGGTGCTAAGGCAGAGGGTGCGACTCAATTTTTGGTCCGGGGTGCTACCGGGGTGTTGCACGCTTGCATGACGTCACGATCTGCGGGCACAGGAGATCGTGGTGGTAGTGTTTAGCACCAGCGCAAAACGACAGCAATTTCGCGAGTGCCGCTAAAATCACCGCACTCGGGCGCTAAGTTGCTAGCCCCCCGAGGCGCTAACGGGAGGCGCTAACCAACCGAATTTTTCCCCCATGGTCTTTATAAATAAACAGGTTGATGATTTTGTTACACATAGCGTAGAATGAATCTTACATGCTACTCTCAATACAACATGAAAATGTACTTTGAATTGATGCATGACATGCAGTATTCATTTCTTTCCAAAGGCAACAGAGATAACAAATTTTCACCAAAATATACCAGTTTTAAAGGGTTGGAATTAAAACACACACAACTACAAGTGGCATAAGGGGGTGGAACATCAAAATTGCAATATCAAGAAGCATTAATACCTGAGTTTAGTGTTATTCACTGAAATTACCAATGGAGAATGTGTTAGATACAGTATTGCATCCAGCAAAGAATGTAATGTCATAATGTGTTCACAAAGTCACTGTATAAATACTGTATCTAAGGGATGTGCTGATGTAATGTCTGTTACACAATACGTATACAGTGTCTAGTTGTTTGGAAATGTAAAAACATAAGCAATATTAAATGCTCAACTTTAACGAAAGACTTCTGTTTTAATACAAAAATAGCATTTTTATACAAAGTCAGTCAATGCAGTACTATATAATATAATGAACTTTGGTATTATTCCAACACAGATAACGCTGATTAAACTCCGTAATAAAGTAACACTTTATATTAATAAAAGGGAAGCCACAGTCCCCGAGATGTATGAATGTAATTTATTTTAACACATTTAGAAGAATACTGCGTCGGATTTATTTCATTATCTTTTTATGAGAAAAATTTCTTAGTGTAAAAACAAATGCATTTTGCGGCGCTTATATAATTGATTTAATTTTTATGTAAGTATTAACATTCATTGTACAATACTTTTAATGAATTATATTATGTGAAATTCTTGAGTGTTCAAAGCTCAAACAAGATAATGTTGGATCAAGCAATGTAAATTCTTCAATGAAATGTCAGTTAGTGTACTGTACCACAATAGATTGCTCTAGCCCTTCCACGTATACTCTGCCTTGGCAATCCCTAAACTTCCTGACCCTTGACATCCCAGTTGCCACATACCTCTATGAAAAGAAAGTCCCACTCCTACTTGCTCCTGGCCAACAAACCTGAGGAACGGTGCTGGATTTCCAGCTTTTATTATAGGAGATTCAGATTGTTCAAGCTGAACCATATAAGATGACTAATAAGAGAACATCAGCTTAAAATCTAGTTGACAACCGATTATTATGGCTGCAACAAAATCAATCCCATTGAAATGTTATGCCATGTAACAGATGAATAAAATATTCACTTTTTGAAGCATCACTAAATCATAGCATATATATTAAGTGTGTGTGTATTCATTATTCTTGCATACTTTTCACTAAGACATTTAAGTTCATTTAAGGGTATATGTTGCCAAATAGTATGTCACAAAAATGCAATAGCAATTTACATAGCTCCATTGAAGTAGAAACTGTTCCACAGTGTTTCACAGAAAATAAAGGGGCATCAAGCAATAGTAGAAGAGTTAGGAAAGATGATTTATAACTTGGTTGAAAAGTAAGGTTTTGTGGAGAATGTTGGAGGCAGGGAAAGAAGAGACTCTCGACAAAGGCATGTAGAATCAGGGGCCAGGTAGCAGAATGGATTGAAAGACGGTCAGAAAACAGAAGGTAGCAGGTAAGGGAAGTTCCTCACACTGGCAGAAAGTTGGAAGTGGTGTCCCGCAGGGATCTGTGATGAGACCACTGTTGTTTATCATATACATAAATTATTTGGACTCAAGAATTGGAGGTTCAGTGTCGAAATTTGCAGATGATACCAAATTGAAGTATATAATAACATGGAGATCTACTCTAAAATACAACAAGACATTATTTTCCCAGGCTTGCAGACCGGGCAAATAAATGGCAAATGAAATTCAATATAGTGAAGTGTGAGGTGGTTCATTTTGGTAGGAGGAATAAGGAGGCCACATATTCCTTGGAAGGTGAGAAACACAAATAGGGTAATGGAGCAGAGAGATCTGGGAATACAGATGCATAAATCACTAAAAGTAGTAACGCATGTTGATATGGCCATAAAGAGTGCAAACAAAGTACTGGAAATCATTTCTAGAGGAATAGAATGCAAATGCAGGGAGGGTAATGTTAAATTTATATAGTTTCACCTCATCCTCACACACTGAGCACTGCTGCAAGCCTCACATCCACATCTCACAGCTTGCACACACTGCCAGCTTTTCAACCATGACAGCCACATCAGCCAAACAGATTGGATGACACTCACTGACACAATTCCCTCTCTCTTGCAGGACAAGGTGGCGCACAACCAGAGGCAGCAGGAGCTAACCATCGGGCAACAGGCGCACCTGCATGTCCTAACCCCCATGGAAGAGACGGTGCTGGCCTTTATTAGAACGGCCATTACTGAGGCCGTGGCCAGCGGCGGGCCCGAAACTATTGAAGATGACGGTATCCTCACCTAATCCTCCTTCTCACATCCCACATCCCCCTCCTCGAACAATCTCTTCTGAATTACAAGCCGCGGATGATGTAAGCATGCACCTCTTACTTTCCCCTGCTCCCATTACCACAACCTTGTGCCTTTCTCCTTTCAGATACCCACGAAGTGCAACCTGGCCAGGCAGTGGAGGATCAGCAAGAAGGCAGTAATGAAGACACATTCACAGCCACCAGCTCAGATACTCACACTACGCGTAATTTAGAGGATAGGATAGAGGCGGGATCTGCACGTGATGAGACACCAGGCATGAGTGGCCTGCAGCCAGAGCATGGGGCCAGGATAGCGCAGGTGACAGCTCACCAGAGGGCGAGGTCGCACATGAATTCTGCTGCAGAGGACTCAGATTAGGACTTCGATGAGACGGGCTACAGAAGAAGGCTAATTGTTCTGCACAATTAAATGATTGTCTGACACCAACTTGGCACAGGGCTTTGCGCAGAGCTTGGAGCCCATCCTTTCCAGCGTAGAAGTGGTGGCCAACCCCAATAAGCACAGCTGCGTCTGATGGCCGATGTCTCAGCTTCCATTGCAGCACAAGCAGCAGCCACCCAACGTCTGAGTGCGACAGTGGAAGCTTCTGCTGCTGTCATGCAAGCTCAGACTGCTGCCATCATAGCTGTGGATTACAGTGTTGAAAGGGGCTTGCAGGGTAGCAGAGCAGTCCAGCTATCTGTCCTCCAGCAGATTACTAGGATTGCTGAGGCGCCGCCCCGGGGGAGTGGCAGCGGCTCCATGGAGCACGAACCTGCTGTCCTCTCTCAGGATGACAGCATTCGTCCTCCCATCACTTCCACTCAGCTAGTGCCCTTGCTGTGCCCTGTCAGCCAGCCAGCCCAGACTGCCGCCGCCCATGCCACAATGGTGCAGCCTGCAGCCAGGCTTTCTAGACCCAGAGCTGCTCAAGGTCATCCTCCAAGTCCATCTGTAGTCTCCTCCTCTGAAAGTCAGCAGCCTTCCACCAGCCATGCTGCAACCACTGGGGTAGCACTGCTTAGGAGAACTCGAACAGGCAAAGGCACATGGAAAACAGGCACTATGGGAATGCACAAGGGTGGTTATTTTACGTTTGTATGCAATATGGCATGATTTCATTTATAAATTAGGTTTGGAATGTTTATTTTGTGTTGACTTTTATTTTTGCTTTGTGGCCAAGTGGACGATGTGATGGTCAGTGACAGAGGGAAGGTAAGGAGTGTGGAACTGTTGGTGAATGGGGAATTGGGGTTGCGGTTACTGGTATTGCACTCGAATTAGTTCTTCATGGACAGCCTGGGCAGAAAGGGGCTGTCTAGTTTGCCTCCTCCCTTCCTCTTCCTCTTCTTCCTCCTCCTCCTCCTCATGCTCCTGCTCCTCAGCTGCTCGCCATGCAGCTTGTGGCATGGGTTGTCCCCTCATGATGGCGAGGTTGTGCAGCATGCAGCAGACAACCATGAATCTTGACACCCATTCTCCCGAGTACTACAAGGTTCCTCCAGAGTGGTCCAGGCAGCGGAAGCGTTGTTTCAGCGCCCCAATGGTCTGCTCTATCACATTTTGTGTGGCAGCATGGCTTTCATTGTATGCATGCTGCGCAAGTATGCGCGGGTTGCGAACCGGAGTCATGAGCCATGTCGGCAGCGGATAGCCCTTGTTGCCCGGTAGTCATTGGCTGGTTTGTTGTTGTGGCTTAAATGCAGATGGCACAGTGGACTGCCGCAGAATGACGACATCATGATTGCTGCCAGGATATGCTGTATATGGTCGCACACCAGCTGGACGTTGAGGGAGTGGAATCCCTTTTGGTTGCAGTATATGGCAGAGTTGACATGCGGCACCTGCAAAGCGATGCGTGTGCAGTCAATGGCACCCTGCCCCGCAATCCTAGCCAAGCTGCGTGCTCACTCTGCCTGCTGGTCTCTTGCAAGAGAGAATGAAATATAGTCACCTCTCTTTGAATAGAGACTCTCATTGAACTCTTTTATGCAACAAAGGATGGCAAACTGTTGCAAATATCTCCAGCTCCAGCCTGGAAGGATCCAGACGCATAAAAGTTCATCACCATGGTCACCATCACAGCCATTGGCAATGTGGTCCTCGCCCTGCTCTTAGGTTGCAATTCTGGCTGCAGCAGGTGGCAGAGTTCAGCGAGGCCGTCCTTACTGAAGCGCAGATGTCGCACATATTGTTCCTCTGTGAGGTTCAGGTAGGGGAATTGTTCCCTGAACACCCTGTGCGATTATGGTCTCCTGCTGACTGCCATTCTCCTCCTCCTCCCTCTTCTAGCAACTGCTCCTGCTCTGCGTCACCTCTGTTCATTCTTCTAGTCATGATGTATTCCAAGGGGAATGTCTACTAATGCACCTTTGTCTGGCAGCAATTGGTTTGTGCAGAAGCCTTGAAGTCAGGAAAAAGTCCTTCAGTACTTGCCACACCACTCCCTGTAGACTTTTATGACTTGAAAGAACTAAGGAAAGCACCAAACACTTGTAGAATCATGCCAAAAAACAGAGGAAATCAACCAGAAACTAACCTGTAAGTAGTTGATAATCCCTTTAAATAGCGCTTGTAGGGGTCCTTCCTGCTGCTTAACACATGTTCAGCTGTTGGCGATGGCTGGAGCGTTGAGCTCCAAAATGGCAGCGGTGGTGTCAAATCAGTGTTGCACGCTGATTGACGTCATGATCTGCCTACTCTGCATACTTCTGGTGGACGTTAGTTGTGTGTGTGCTGACATCCTCATCAATATGGTGTCCAGCGCGATTCGTGGCAGAAGTGTGTGCGTGCATGTTGGTACCCAAACAGAACCCGCAGCACCCAAAAAATGGGCGCAACCGATCCCAATTTTGCGCCCAGTGTATTCTACCACTCACACATCATAGAGCATAACTGAGCTCAGATATCAGCCAAGACTGGAATTCAAAGCTGGTCCCTAATATAGGACTGAAGTACTCTTGCACTGCAGAGCAATCAGACAAAGATAATCAATTTTCTAGTGTGTCAAGTCAAAATTACCTACAAATTAATAATCCATGTACGTACAATGTACACACATCACTTTATTCAAAACATTGCAACAGCTAATATTTCTAGAAAAATCAGCACCAATTAAGAATTGTCCTGTTAACTGACAGTTGGATTATTGTTACATTTAATTAGTTGAAATTTGTCTGTCTAACAAATTGACCAGATTTTCACTCATCGATTGCCAGTTTTACATTGTTTCAGTGTTAGTGCAACTACAAAAATCTTGTAGCCCTACTTCGCAATTTGATACATCCTGAATCAGTTTGAGTAATAGAAGACAACAGCTGTGATATTGAAGTTAATATGCTACCTAGAAACACAACAGGGTAAATCTACTGCAATTTACTCCCCAGCAAGCCCCCTGAAACTGAGCCTTAAGGCGAGATCTACAAATTCATAATCATTTTTTTTAATGTCTTAGTCGCAGACAAGGTCTTTCTATTCATATCTTCGTTTTTGAGCTCCTAGGACTTTGCTTCATTTTCCTTAGAATTTTATCTTCCAGGGCAATTTTCCGACTGTGTGCTTCCAGTGGGGGAGTCACGCCAGAGGCACAGAGTTGGAAAATTTCCCATGTAGTCTCGGTTTGAGTACGTGAAAATTTTGCCAAATCCTTACAGACCCTGATGAACTAGGTGCAAACTTTAGAAATGATAACATCTGTCGTGTGTTCCCACTTCTCTTGGCGATAAAAGCTTTAAGCCACCCTGCCCAGGGGATGTGCAGAGATTTAACTACTCTTTGTACAAAGAATTTTTTTTTATCTGTAAAAGCTATTGTCGGGATATGCCTGATGGTTAGAAATCAGTACTACAGAATATATTGGGCCAGAACTTGCTGAATAAATAATGGCATGTTGACGGCACATGCAGTTATTAATTTGTAAATCGGCCAGGTAATTCAGAGGATTAAGAGATATACCGTGAGTTGCAAATCTTGAGAAATTGCTGGTCGATTTATGCCACTCCGCTGTTTACTTTGCACAAACGGCATCTCGCTCTTAGCCTCCCTGTTATTTTTAAGTACTTGCTGGATTTGCACATTAATTGCCCATTAAACATGCCACACAAAGTTAAGTCTAGCAATTAAGAGCGTAAGCACCATTGTAACGACATGATCATTGCAAATGCCTGCCAGAAAGGGAACAATTGAAACTGTGGAATCTCAGTCTTTCAGGTTGTGAATTGTTGTTAGAGATTTAAAAAATGTCAAATTTAGTTTTTTGTCTCTTACTTTTCCTTTCTGTCTCTTTTTTTAAATCTCTCTCTTAATCCAGTCTTTCTTCTCCTCTCTTTATTTCTCTTTCTGTACCTGATTAGACTCTAATTTACCCACTCTAATTCACTCTACCTCTCAAGCGATCCTCTGTTTATTTCTCAATCCTTAAATCTCATCGGTTAAGGAGATGCACTGTTGGTCCCGCCGTTCATTGAAGCCCCAGATGCCCCATTGCCCTCGCCAGGGCCGTTATCAGCTTGCACTACCAGCAAGTTAGGGCACAAAAGCCTTTTGAGATGAAGGGTGCAGGAAGAAGTTTAACTAACGGCATATGCCATGAGATGACCAGCCCAGCCAGTTCTGGCCCATTTTTTATTTTGGAGGGAGGGAGATCTATAAATAAATGTATCTTTTCAGCTTAACAGCTTTCATCTTTCTTCTGTTGAAGTCGAGTCATTCTACTTTATTTTGCTCTATAGAAGCTTGGCTCACACTCACCAGCAGAGCAATCAGTAAAATCCTGATGCTCATTTTCAGAATCAGCTTAATGCTAACGACAACCTGCAGAGACTGCTGAAAGCGGAAAGTGGGTTTCATTTAAAGATCATTACCATGATCATTACCATTGTCGCTGTAAGACGACTCCTGGAATTCAGGAGGGGCAGATGCTCACTGTCAAGGGTTCGTCAGCCATCTGCCAATCAACGAAGAGTTGCCACTGGCTGAATGTCGCTCCTGCTCTGAAACTCGCTCCGGCTCCAACCGAGCTGCTACTGTTGGACGATTCTGCCTATTATTTTTTTGCTCCGTTGATATTAACTGTTTAAATTCTGCGGCCCGTCACGTTTTGGGGGTTGTCCTCTGTGCTGCTATTGCTGGCTAAATCTTGAATCCAAAAACAGCAGCACAAAACAGCAACCTCTGAACCACGAGGCCTTCGGTATTCAAAGAGTTAATTATCGGTGCAGCAAGTAGCACAGATTTGCATTTAAAACTTGAAAATTGCAGAAGAAATGTCAATTTGCTACAAGATGCTATCAATGTTCTCTTGCATTGATGCCCATCATCATAGAATCATGGCATTAGGAATTAATTGTGCGTTGTGAGGGCAGTGCGCTGTTAACCTATACTAGTTGGAAAGAAGGGGCATCATGCACTGGGCAGAGGGAGTGGAATCCCCTGTGATTGATTAACATTCCAGGGTGCTGATGTGGAGCACACAAGTAGAGTGCGTGCAGTCAATGGAAACGCTGCACCATGGGGAAGCCAGCCATGCAGGTGAAATCTAGTGCGTTCTCGTCCTACTTTGCTCTCAATAGGGAAGGAGATGTAAGTGCTTCTCTTGGTGTAGGGAGTCTGAGTGAACTCCCTGTTGCATCAGTGCACTGCGAGCTGTGAAATGTTGCAGATGTCACCTGTTGCAACCTGAAAGGTGCCCGTGGCATAAAAGTTGAGTCCGACGGTGGCCTTGACAGTCACAGGCAGTGCTGTCCATGCCTTGCTTTGAAGCTGCAGTTGTGGCTGCCGCATCTGACATAGCTCGGTAACAACCTGCTTGGTAAAGCGAAGGTGCCTTATACATTGCTCATCAGTGAAGTTGAGGTAGGAGAATTGCCCCTGAAGCTCCTCTGTGGATATGGCCTCCTGTTGAGTGTCCTCCTCCTCCCTCATCTGCAGCTTGTCCTGCTCTGTGGTGTCTTCCTTGGTGCTCCCAATCATGCTCTATACCCAGAGGTAGCCCTACCAGACCACCCATGCTTGCAGCAGACAATCTGTGAGACAAACAACAACAGCAGCGCAAAAACAGCCAAACCTCTCAGTATGTAGAGAAAATTAACTCTGAAGAGTGGTAGAACACAGCATAAAATGCCTAGAAGTCAAACAATAGCCAGTAGTGAACCAGCAACTAACCTGTAAGTGCTGCATGATCCCTTTAAATATCACTGACGAGAGGGCCTTCATGCTGGCTAACGTTCCGTTGTGCTGAGCGAGATCAGCATGTGGCGTCTTATTAGCAGGGACAGTCCAAAATGCTGATTGCATCCTGCATGCAGCAGATGACCCTAAAATTCCGGCATGCAAACCTAACGCGAGCGCGATCTGCTACGCAAAAATGGCAGGCGCGCACTTCCAGTCGGAAGTGTGAGCGGGCATCAAGCCCGCGATTTTGGATCTTTAGAAGGCCGCGTAGCAAAATGCGCCACGCAGCCCAATTTTAATTTCATGGAATTTTACAGCACTGAAGGAGGCCACTCAGCCCATCCTGCTCATTCTGGCTCTCTGAAAAGGCCATCCTCTTCATCCCACTTCTCTGTCGCTGGGGAAAATGTTTTCTCTTCTCCTAAAAATGTGATAATAGATAATTTTTTTGGATTGCATCCAATGTCCATCAAGCAAAATGGTGAGTACTCTTGGGTTTGGTTTGTTCTACATACACATAAAAAAGAAAGCATATGTGATGTCCTTAGCATTCACACCTTTGTTGAAAAACAGAAAAAATATAATTTCATGTTGTTGTACTTTATTCACATAGTGAAACAAGAAGAAACTGGATGGAGAAAAAGGAGAATTAGCTCAAGATATAACAGCTTTGTGAGTACATTTTGGAAATATTGAGGTATAGATTGATGATATGCTCCATTTTGATGAGCTGCTTTGCGTCAGTCTTGTTTTTAAATTTAGGAATGTCCAATTTTATTGACTCCCATTTGTGAAATGAATATTGCTGTCATTTTCAGCATTGTTGTCTTCCCTCTGTTTTTTTTCCCTTCCCAAGCGCATTTTTTTAGGATCCCTATCATGAAATAAGGAATGCCGTACTGGAAGTGAATGAGGAAAAGTTCACTGAGTGGTTCAGGAAAGAATGGTGCAGTAAAGTGACACTATAAAGTATTATGGAATGTCCAGTATCAATATGAGGAGTGGCATGTGAAAAATAATTTTTTAAAAATGTGAGAATAAAACAAGCCAAAGGGGAGTTAAACACTCAGGCAATTATACTAAAAGCTTGACACTGTGCTTTGTACTCGACAGATTCTTAAAAAAAATGCTTGAAATAGCTACAAATACCTAACCACCTTATTAAATATAAAGCTATAATATTCAACCACATAGGTGAGTCTCTAAATAATTAGCTTCCCAATGACACAGTCATAGTTTGAGTATGAAGGCTTAAATTCATCTGACACTGTTGAGATGAATTTTGTCTATTGGTAAGCCAACCCTTTCAACAATTTAAGAATTTTTATTAGAGAAGGCCATTAAGCCAACAACACCATCCCTTTTTAACTGATCAACCCCATCTATTTCCATTCTCACCATATCTGCTAATCCATTCGCTCTCCGGGGATCTAATTATATCTTGAACTTATTTATAGTCCTAGTAATTGCTATCCAGCTAAAGCTTTATAGTGGCCAACAATGTGGGGAAGGTGGTATAGTGCTCACTTACTGCCTAGTAGCCATCAGTTGCAAAATTGCTGTGAATGCGTTAAGGGTATTTTTTCTTCACTTTCGGGATGTGGGCATCGCTGGCAAGGCTAGCATTTATTGCTTATTCCTATGCAATGGGGTGGCTTGTTAGGCCACTTCAGAGGGCAGTTAAGAGTCAAGCATGTTGGTGAGGGTCTGGAGTCGCATATAGACCAGACTGGGTAAGGACGGCAGGTTTCCTTCCCGAAAGGACATTATTCAACTAGTTGGGCTTTTACGACAATTGACAGCTTCATGGACTCTTTTACTGATACCATCATTTTATTTCTAGATTTTTAAAAAATAATTTAAATTCTCAAACTGCCCTGGTGGGATTTGGAACATTTTTTTGGATTATTAGTCTAGGTAGGCCTCTGGAATACTAGTCTACTAACATAGCCACTACACTACTGTACCATGCCACATGCTATCGGATTTAAGGCGAGTCACAGCTTTATTGTGGTGGCTACTGCTGGCATCATTGCTTATTAAAGAGAAACAGACGCAAATTGCATCGCACATGGGCTCCACTCCTACTTCCCATAAGAAACGGTCATTGGAGTTGCGCCAGATTCTTGTTTGCTGGGATTCTGAAGGGAAAGGTTATTTCACTGAGTTTCTGCTGACAGAAAATTCATTGCAACAGGGATTACTGTCAGTGCTCCCCAGGCATGTGACTTAGCATAGAAGGGTGAGCAGGAGCAAAGTAGGGTTGTCAGAGAAGTCAGATGGCACCAAAGGCATACTGTCTGTATCAACCACAGAGCAAGGCGATCACCATTACTTGACAGATGCTAAGTCCTTCAGGATCTCTCATGGCCTTCCATATGACCTGCTCCTTTAAGGTTGCTGCTACTGTTAAGGCACAGGCAGCACATGGACTTCCTCTTTGGTACTTCAATAACGTGTCCCCACATGGACCTGGTGTGCGCCTGCGATATTTAGATCAGACCTGACAGAAAGATCGGGCACTAAGGTTGTGGTCCCAGAGCAGTGCACTTCTGATGCGCTGTGCCCAGATTTCTCACAGACAGCACCACAGGGGAGGAATATTGGGCTGTATTAATCCTTGTTAAAGTATGCATTTTAGTTGCTGCAATGTTTGTTACTACTTGGTTCCACCTTTTATCAAGATTGGTAGATGCTCTTGTACTGCACAAACCAAATAGTAGTTATTTTCTGAGGAGCAGCAGCTCATCACCTGGCAGATGTGCAGACGGCAGATGTGCAACTAAATGAGGTCAGAACAAAAGGAGAGGAGCTACTTTCCTGTAATTAGAATTCAATATAACAGCGAGTCTCTCTATTGGTTACAATTTCTTTCCAACATCCAGTGCATTCAAAAATAAGAAACTGTTGGAGAATGTTACCCATGCTCACCTGTTTAACCTGGTTTCTGCCTACAGCAATTCAAGGAACCAGCACAGCCCAATAGCAGACACAGCATGAGTTAAAGAGCAATTCTATTTTTGACTTCTGCTGTTTTTGAGGTTTTTTTGTTTTATAACACTCCTGTGAAGTGCCTTGGGATGTTTTACTACGTTAAAGGCGCTATATAAATACAAGCTGTTGCTGTTGCTACTACTCATGTATTCATTGTTTGTCAGCGGGTGAGACTTACTCAGGTATTCTTGAATTATTGACAAAAATGTGCCAGATGAGACAGACTATGGCAATTATTTTTTTTGTAGGTTCAAAAACATGGCAGGGGAGAAATTGGACTCCACTGCACCCGTTTTTTGGGTGCAATAAGGGGGCAAAATGCACCAATTTCCCAGTGCTGGCTCTCATACCCTAAAGACACCTGAAATACGTTAGATGACACTTTGGGTTGGATGATTTTCAGGCGTCCCTGACGGCCGCCTAAAACAACCGTTCGGCCCCTTTGCATATGTTAGTAAGGGGCCTACTGCCTATTTCAGAACCGATCAGGCGTTTGGGTTCTTCAGTGGCTTTCATTGCAGTTCTTAATCAGCTTCAATGGAAATAAAAAAATCGGGAGAGATGTACAACGGGCTGACGATTCGCTATCAACCGTTTTACACTATTGGGCAAAGTCAAAATGTACCCCAGTCAATTTACTGTGGCAAATGGTGGTACAAAGTAGTGTGTTAAAATTGAGTAAACAAGGACCTTGCATTCATGAAAAGTGTCTTACAAACCTCTATTGATATGGTTACAAATATGTAAAACTGCTGTGTCATTTGACAATGAAATCATCAGGTCAAAAATTATGACTAGCCCCCTCCAACCTGTTTTTCCTCCCATTCCCTAAGTAAGGAAAGGTTTGCCGGAAACTTTTTTCATCAAGATGTTATCCCTGTAGCATTTTGATTGAATTGACCTTTCAGAAAACTTTTGGGAGAAGGCTAATTTTAAGAGAAAAAAGTGCTTCAGGCAACTTAGATATTTGGTCAATTTAAAAATGTATATGAGATTCAGTATTGAGATTTATGCCTACCCTGTTTCATCCTTCTCAAGAGATTATGCGGGGAGGGGTGATTTTCATGTCACTACTATCCTGCCTGTGCTTAAAAACAGGTGGTAGTGGAACATAAACCAAGCGGCGGGCAGCTGTGCTGACTTACCACCGAGTTGACATCCACCCTGATTTTCAGGAGAACCTGCATCCTGTTGGTGGAGCTCCCGTCAGGAGCTTTATACATATATGCAAATAGAGCTCAAATAACCCAATTAAGACCCCATCTTTGCCTGCCTGACTATCGCCCTGCTTCCAGTTCCCACCCAGCAATCATGGGCGTTACAGGTTGTGAGGCAGCCATTTCCACCGATATTTGAAGTGTCTTTACTACCCTTGGGTAAAGCTGTAGAAAGTTTTGGTGTAATAGAGCCACCTGGTGGACTACTGATGTATATAATAATAAAGCCATATGCAGTACAGTTCTCACCGGAAGCCATGTTGTGCTGTTGTATATATATGCTGTGTCTCAAGATATCACAGAATTGGCAATGAGGATGCGACTGCGGATTCCCTAGCTGAAATTTTTGTTGGAGGTTAATCCTACCAACCGATGGAGGGACTGTTAGAGGTTCTTCGTTTTGCAGGAAAACTTAAAAATCTGAGGTAAATTTCGAGCACACGTGGCTGAACTGTCGGCATTGCCAGAGTCCAGATGGCTGCGCTTATGGGAATAATAGGGCACTTGGGTGAGTTCCATCGTGATCGAGAGACTTTCGGAGTGGCTAGAAACGTTTTTCACCTCGAATAGTGTCGTCGAAGTCCCCGATGATGTAAGGGTAGTACTGGAATCACTATATCGCAACAAGTTGCGTGATTATCCACTAGAGAATTCGAAGGTAGAGCTGTGAGGCTACTCAGGAGAGAAAATCACTGTAGTAGGAAGTGTCACCATACCAGTGAAATACAAGGATCAGTGTCAGAGCTTGCCTCTCATTGTAGTGGCAGGAGACAAGCCTGCCTTGATAGGTAGAAATTGGTTGGGATCACTGAAGCTGGATTGGAATGAGACGTTTCGTGTGGAAGCAAAATTTGCATCGAGAGATGATGTCATCAAGCAGTATCCAAAGGTGTTCAGCGAAACGGGCAGTCCGATCCAAGACTTCAAGGCGAGTGTCAGAGTGCAGAAGGACGCAAGACCAGTTTACTGCAAGCCACGTCCCGTACCATGCACACGCGAGGAGAAAGTTGAGCAAGAACTCAAAAGACTAGAAACTGAGAACATTATCTCTAAGTTAGATCTGAGTAATTGGGCCACAACCATTGTTGTTGTACCTAAGTCAGATGGTAAGGTAAGGTTGTGTGGTGATTATAAGGTAACCGTAAACCAGGTTCTAGAGTGTAATCTACCCAATACGTTGCCAAATGTGGAAGATTTGTTCACAATGCTGACAGGTGGCCAGATCTTTTCAAAGTTAGATCTAACAAAAGCTTACCTACAACTTGAGTTAGATGAAGAGTCCAAGTCATGCTTGACTATAAATACTCACCGAGGCCTATATCAGTTCAATAGGCTACCATTTGGAGTGTCTTCTGCCCCCGACATATTCCAGGGGCTGATGAACCAAATTTTGCAAGGAATTGAAGGGGTAGTGTGTTATTTGGATGACATACTTATTTCAGCACCAAACAGGCAAATCCATGATGAGGTGTTGAATGAAGTGCGAAAACGGCTAGAGAAGCGCAGAATACGAGTGACAGCTCACAAGTGTGAGTTGTTTCAAAACTCAGTGGAGTACTTTGGGCACAGGGTAGACAAAGATGGTTTACATCCAACCAAGGGAAAGCTGAATGCAATCAGAAATGCACCCACTCCCAAGAATGTCTCTGAACTTCAATCATTTTTGGGTCTTTTGAATTATTATAGAAAGTTCTTCCCAAACTTGGCTACATTGTTGCATCCACTGAATGAGCTGTTGCGAAAACAGGTCCCTTGGAAGTGGTCAAAAGAATGCGACACAGCATTCAAAGAATGTAAAAGCCAGTTAGTAGAGAGCACCATGCTAGTTCACTTTGATGTATCTAAGGAGATCAAGCTAGCGTGTGACGCCTCTCCGTACGGAGTTGGGGCAGTGATCTCTCATGTACTAGATAGTGGGGAGGAGAGACCAATTGCTTTTGCTTCACGCACTCTCAGTGCCAGTGAGCGGAATTATGCGCAGATCGAAAGGAAAGCTTTGTCATTGATTTTTGGGGTCAAGAAGTTTCACAAATACTTGTTTGGTCATAAGTTTACCATAGTTACTGACCGCAATCCTCCATCCAAAGTCCCCAGTTCCAACCTTAGCTGCAGCCGAATGCAGAGATGGGCTTTGATTTTGTCAGTGTATACGTATGACATTGAGTACATACGATCAGCTGATCACAGTAATGCTGATGCTATGTCCAGGTTGCCATCTCCATCACAAGTTACACCCAATAAGGAAGAAGTGTTCTATTTCTCATACATTGATGAGCTGCCAGACACAGCTGAAGAGATTGGTAGGGCAACCAAACGTGACCCAATTATGTCAAAGGTGTATGATTACATAGCAAATGGATGGGCAAACCAGGTATCAGAGGAAGATATCCATCCATACTTCGTTCGTAGGAATGAATTGTCAGTGGATAAAGATTATATCATGTGGGGAGCAAGAGTGGTTATCCCAAATAGGTTCAGGTCTAAATTGTTAAGAGATCTTCATGACCAGCACCTGGGAATATGCTTGACCAAGAGCTTTGAATGCAGTTACTTATGGTGGCCAAGTTTAGATGAAGAGAGAGTACATAGTCAGTCAGTGTACAACATGTCAATCGGTGAGCAAGAAACCACCATCAGTACCATTACAGCCATGGAAATTGCCTCCCAGAATGTGGCAAAGGTTACATGTAGATTTTGCTGAGCTAGTAGGACAGCAATTGTTCATAGTGATAGATAGTCACTCGAAGTGGGTAGAGGTGTTTCCGATGCGGATAATAACAACAAGCAAAACACTGGACAATTTGCGAAGATTTTTTTCTTCATACGGCCTCACAGAAGAAATTGTGTCTGATAATGGGCCACAATTTTGTTTAGAAGAGTTCACACAGTTCATGAGCAGAAACGATGTGAAACATACCAAAGTTCCACAGTACCACCCTGCTTCAAATGGTGCAGCAGAGCGCACAGTACAAATTGTCAAATGTGCCCTCATCAAGCAAATGTTGGATCCAAATCCAAAGAAATGTCAGTTGTCGTTGGACCACAAACTGGCAAATTTTCTGCTTACCTATTGGAATACTCCTCATACCACTACTGGTAGAAAACCAGCAGAGTTGTTTCTCAAACGACAGCCACGAACCAGGTTCTCGTTGTTAAAGCCAAACTTGGCACAGTCCGTAGAAGAGAAACAATCAAGGCAGAAAGAGAGTCATGATAAAGGTAGAGTTAGAGAGAGAAGTGTGAAGTTGAACCACAAGGTTACAGTGAAGAACCATCACCATAAATGGTTAAAGTGGTTACCAGGAAGAGCAGTGAAGATATGTGGACCTTGCACATATTTGGTCAAGATGTTTGATCATGGAAAGGTTAGGTTTGTTCACGTTGATCATATCTTACCTACAGATGTGGAAGGAGTTGAAAGCTTGGATTATTCTGATGAGTCAGATAGTCTTTTTACAAATAGAGTACCAGTAGCGAATCCTACATCAGACGTACCAGAAGCAAGTCCAAGACAAAGTCAGAATTGAAGTCTAAGCCCGAGTCAGGCAGACAAACAGTTTGAAAGTGTAGAGAGTCCAAATGTAGATCAAGGTCAGCCCTTGGAGAAAAATTCTCCACAGGCTCAGCCTAGAATGAGTCAAAGTCCTACAACAAGATCTGAAAGTTCTGTTCATGAAAGAAGGTATCCTCTTCGAAACAGTAAACCAGTGGCTAAGTTTAATCTGTAAATATGGAAAAAAAGTTCATATCTTTTGTTTGTGTTACAGAATTCTTTAGTAGAATTTGGAAACATAAAATGGGTTCCATTTGAGAAATGTATACCAAGAGTTATGTATACCATGCAAGTCATGCACAATGATTATTTGCTATGATTAACTTCTTCAATAAGGAGGGTGAAGTGTAATAGAGCCACCTGGTGGACTACTGATGTATATAATAATAAAGCCATATGCAGTATAGTTCTTACCGGAAGCCATGTTGTGCTGTTGTGTATATATATGCTGTGTCTCCCATTTGAGAGTCATTTTTCTTGCAATAGCTTGTAAGATTTTTTGTACCTTAGATGAATTAAAAGTGTTGCTACTGGACGTTCTGAACAAATAAGGGTCTTCTGGGTCTTGAGGTTTTGCGCCACCTCTCTCTGTGCCCGTTTACTAATTTCCCTTGGCACCCGGTTACTACCCCTGGAAAAGAGAACCTCCAGCACTTGTTGCATCAGCATGTCCACCACTACATCGGAGAACTTTGGGGCCTTGCAGGAACTTGTTGTCTTCTGCTGCATAGTCTTGCTTGTCTCCAGTTCCTACAGAAAAAAAGCAGCTCCTCTTTAAGGTTCTGCTGTAAGCCGTTAAGAAGTGGTCACACCACCCGATTTCCTGCTTCCTAATCACATTATCATTAGGGCCGACCATCAAAATTGCATAGATTCCATGTTGACTCCTACATAATCAAGGCATGCAACAGAAATTGCCCCCTCTGGTACTTAAATGTTTCTAACATCTGAACCCTCTGAGAGTATTAGATGATATGTCAACAGGACTTAAATGTGCAAAGCCTAGGCAATTATTTATTTAATATACTCTGAAAACTTCAGGTAATCTTGTCACTGTAGAATATATGATTGGATGAATTGTGGAGGATGTCATATCTTTTTATTATAAACCAGCTGGCAAATACCAGCAGGAAAAATAAAATTCATTGCATTTGAGCAATAGCTACTTGATGGATAGCATCAAAAAAAACACGTTAGACTTTAGTTGAAAGACAACTGCAACAAAGCAATCTTTGATCAGTTATTATATTTTCTGAGACAAACCTATCAATTAGCGTAGGATATTTCAACAATGAGTACATTTGAACTGACAAATAATCTTTCTTTTTTTTTCCTGCAATTTTCTCTGCTCCTGGCTAATTTGAATTCTTATTACTGGGTGAAAAATCAGGTAGCAGCGAATCGGCAGCCCATCTTACGCCTCACACGATTTTCATTTTCATTTCCATTTCCTTTTGCTACCGCTCGTTTTTCACCTGGCGCTACCAGTTAAAGCGACCCCCCTTTTCATGAAAGTGCTGCAGAATCTCGGTACTCTACGTTACCCTCACCGGATGTCGACACACATTAGCTTTTTAATATATGTAACTGAGTAACGATTAGGAGTGGCAATCCTGGCCATAGTTTTTTTTACACAGCTCCTTTTTAACTTGGGGATCATGAGTTGTGCCACCCCAACCACAGCCCTTGTTGAGATTAGCTAATTCAGTATGGATCAGGAATCAGGAATCAAACTTGCCAGCCACGATTTTGCAACTGGATGCGGCTTGGGAGCGCGTCAGCTGGTTTCCGGGTTCCACTCCTGCCCCCAACTGCATCCGGCCAATGGACGTGATTTTACGTTGATTGGCCTTGTTAAGCCCGCCCTGTGGGCTTGCGGGCCAATTAAGAGGAAGCCGGTCAGATGACGTCATTTGATGATGCGTCATCTGCCAGTTTTCTTCAAGGGACCATGCACAATTTTTCTTTGACAGATCATTTCTCAGTGTTTGACAGCATTGAGGTGCTGCAAACACTGACAATGACTGTTCACAGGTGAGCTCTTGCACCCAGGCTCTCCAGTGACAACCTCCTTAGGCTAGAACAGGTGGCAGCTGCAGGTGAGGTTACAGAAGCGATCTGTCACTGGTGAGCGAGGTTCTCCCAATGAGGTGGGACTAGACAGCCAATTCAAAACTTGTTACCTACAGAAAAGTGTAAATACATTAAAAATGATTTTCCCAACATTCTCTTACCTCTGAAACTCACCACTGGATCCTTCACACCACTTTTGCAGCTGTCATCAATGCAGAAACATTACAGCAAACTGACAACACGTCACACTTACCTGGCGTGGTGTCCGGACGTCGGGGAACCTGAGACAGAAGCGGCAAAATTGAAAAAGGGTCTGTTAACAAGTATCAAGTACCTGTTAACAGCCAGGTAAGTGGCTATAATCCTCTTCCCGCCGCTACGTGTCGAGTGCATGCGCAAATCGGGGACCCGACACTTGGGAAGATTGATTGGAGGCGGGTTGACAGCGGGTTTCCTGCCCGCTGTCAATCTTTGCGATTTTGACAGCGGTCCCACCTCCACTCCCACACTCTGAGGACCGGCAAAATTCCGGCCGTCATCTTTACAGTGAGATAGTTAGCAACCAAGAATTTGGGGAGGGGGGGAATAACTTTTCTCTACTTTAAGTTAACTACATTTAACCTTGAAAGCCATATTTTGAACCGGAAAAATAAGGCACTTTCCATCAGCCTCTTGTCTCGGAGAAGGCCTCTGGTCCATGGAAGTATTCCCAATCATTAAGGCAGCCGATATCAAGTAGGTGTCCCACTTTTTCACTCCCTTTGGGCTCTGGTTCTGCTAAACAGATATAGGAGATCAATGCCAAACTAGCATATAGACCAGGAGGGGGTAATTGTCAACTACAGTGCATGTGCAGACACCTGGCATAGCTTGTTGTCGTACTCCAGCGATTTTTATCCCATGAAATCAATGGGATGATAATCAGGCGGGTTCTACAATGAAAATTACCCCACAGCATCTGAAAATGTGGGCAAACACAGTCAGCAAAGGACAGCTGAAGATTTCCTACAAAATCTGTCTCAACACAGCAAAAATCTGTAGTTGTAAGCAGAATCCACCGCCCCAACCTGCCCCTTTCCATCTGTTGCACAGGATATGGGAAATCTAGCACGCAGTCTCTGGACCAGCTCAATAATTGCAATAGATGTAAAGCAGTTAATTACTATAGGGTCGATTTTATCTTATCCAGCCTGGCAGGAACGGGCCTAAATTAAATGCCAAAGTCTGTCCGATGATGTAATTCGAACGCGCATGCCATTTTAACTGCGGGCTGACTGAGGGCCGCACTGCACACTGTCTCGGACCTGCCACCGAAAGCTGGCGACAGGCAGCGTCATGAGCAGAGGAGGCCCAGGTAAGTATTTATTAAATTATTCTTTAAAGTTTCCTCATGTGCCAGGAAAAGCAGGACTGCTCCTCTGGTCCCCCATGGATACCTTGGGCCTCCCCTACCATCTCCAATGGCCGACCAACTTCTCCTCACGGTAGCCCACTCTGAAGCAAGCCACAGTACAGAACCAGAGGGAAAGGCCTGATTATCGCCCTGTCATCTAGTTTAAGCAGACTGGTGCACTGGATTAAATCGACTCAGAACGTTTGCATTGGAACTTGTGAGTTCACAATTTATCCAAATGTGGAATGTTGACACCTGTTTAACCCGCCCAACATACGTCCATGCTCTGTCTCCATGAATTAGTGAGCACCATGTCAAACATGACTATCATTTGAATGTGGATTTGTTGATCGTTCTTTAATGACAACATTTCTAAAATAAGCAATCATGCAGATACATTGTTAAGGCCATTCAAGGCAACTCACTACATGATGTGGAGGATGGGAAATTCATAAAGAAGGGCACCAACATAAGACTCCTGCTAAAAAATAGTGGTAGTCATCAGAAATACCATCGGCGCAAATTTCAAATCCATAGCACTCGTTTTTTGAGCACTACGACTGCCCTTAGAGGTCCAAAATTGCATCCACAGCGTGCGCACACTTGTGGGGCAAATCGCGGCAGAAATCACATTGGTGAGGGCATTAGCGCATGCGCAGTGAACGCCCACTGGAATTATGCCGAGCAGGCAGATCATAACATCAATCAGCGAGCAATGCTGATTTGACACCAGCGCTGCCATTTTGGAGCTCAACACTCCAGCTAATGACCTCTCTTAAGCGCACGCAGCTGAACATGCGTTCAGCAGCAGGAAGGACCCCCTACCCACCAGAGCCATTTAAAGGGATCATCAACTACTTACAGAGTAGTTGCTGGTTGATTTCTTCTGGCTGTTGGTACAGGTCTATAAGTGTTTGGTGCTTTCTATAGTTGTTTAAAGTTGCCAAAGTCTACAGGGAGTGGTGTGGCAGGTGCTGAAGGACTTTTTCCTGAGTTTAAGGCTTCTGCACAAACCACTTGCTGCCAGGCATGGGTGCACAAGAGGGCACACAGAGCAGGACAAGCTGCTGGAAGAGGGAGGAGGAGGAGGGGAAGAAGGGCTCTCAGCAGGAGGCCATATCCACACAGGTGTTCAGGGAGCAATTCTCCTACCTGAACCTCAGCGAGGAACAATGTGGAAGATGTCTGCGCTTCAGTAAGGAGGTCCTCACTGAAATCTGCCACCTGCCGCAGCCACAACTGCAACATCAGAACAGGGAAAGGATCGCATTGCCAGTAGCTGTGAAGGTGAGTGTGGCGATTAACTTTTATGCATCAGGCTCCTTCCAGGCTGGAGCTGGAGATATTTGCAACACTTCGCAGTTTGTCGTCCACTGTTGCGTAAGGGAGCTCACTGAGAATCTCGATTCAAAGAGAGCTGACTACATTTCATTCTCTCTTGCCAGAGAGCAGCAGTTGGAGTGAGCACACGGCTTTGCAAGGATTGCAGGCTTCCCAAAGGTGCAAGGTGCAATTAACTGCATGCACATCGCTTTGCAGGTGCCACATGTCAACTCTGTCATGTACTTGAATCGAAAGAGATTCCAGTCCCTCAATGTCCAGCTGGTGTGTGACCATAGGCAGCGAATCATGCAGGTCAATGCCCAGTAGCCTGGCAGCAGTCATGATACCTTCATTCTGCAGCAGTCTGCTGTGCCATCTGCATATGAGCCACTACAGCAAATCAAAGGGTGGTCACTGGGCAACAAGAGCTATCCACTGACAACATGGCTGAAAACTCCAGTCCACAAACCATGCACACGTGCGCAGCATGCATACATTGAAAGCCAATGTGATAGAGCAGACCATTGGCGTGCTGAAACAATGCTTCTACTGCCTGGACCGCTCTGGAGGAGCCTCGCAGCACTCAGAAGAGCAGGTGTCAAGATTCACGGTGGTCTGCTGCATGCTGCACAACCTCACCATCACGAGAAGCACAGCCCTTGCCACCAGCTATAGGATGAGCAGCTGAGGAGCAGGAGGAGGAAGACAAAGAAAAGCAGAAGGAAGAAGATGGGATGAGGCAAACTAGCTAGCCCCTTTCTGGCCAGGCTATCCGTGAATGACTCATCCGAGTGCAATACTGGCAACCCCAATTCCCCATTCACCACAGTCCCACACCTTACCTTTCCACTGTCACTGACCCTCACAGCATCAGCTTGCCCACAATACTAAAGTAAAAGCCTCCACACAATCAACATTCCAAACCAAATATATAACTCGGAATGCCATATTACATACAAATGTCAACTAATCACCCTTGTGCGTTCCATTATTGCCTGTCTTCCGTGTGCTTTTGCCTGACCTAGTGCTCCTATGCAGTGCTGCCCCAGTGGCTGCTGCATGGCTGGTGGAAGGCTGCTGACTTTCAGTGGAGGAGACTGCAGATGGCCTTAGAGGATGACCTCGAGCAGCTCTGGCCTAGAAGGCCCAGCTGCAGACTGCACCATCTCGGCACGGGCGGCAGCAGTCTGGAGTGACTGGCCTATAGGCAACAGCAAGGGCACTGGTGGAGTGGCAGAGGGGGCGATCACAAATGGTGTCATCTTGAGAGAGGACAGAGTTTCATGCTCCACGGAACCACTGCCACTCCCCCGGGGCGGCGCCTCAGCAATCCTAGTCATCTTTTGGAGGACAGATTGCTGGACTGCTGCAACACTCTGCAAGCCCCTTTGAACATTGAAATCCAGAACCATGATGGCAGCAGTCTGAGCTTCCACTGTAGCACTCAGACGTTGGGTGGCTGCTGCTTGTGCTGCAATGGAAGCTGAGACATCGGCCATCAGATGCTGCATCATGGTTGGATCCACAAGTGCGCTAACAGAGGTGGCCATCACTTCCATGCTGGAAAGAATGGGCGCCAAGCTCTGCGCAAAGCCCTGTGCCAAGTTAGTGCCGGATTCCTCCTTGCTCCTTGCACACAGGCTTTCTGGCAGGCTTCCCAATGCACTAAGCATTTCATTGTGCATGCGCATCAGCCTTCTTCTGTAGCTTGCCCCATCGAAGTGCTCACCTTAGTCAACTGCAGCAGGACTCATGTGCGACCTCCCCCTCCGACAAACTTGCACCTGCGCTATCCTTGCCCCCTGCCCTGGCTGCAGGCCACTCGTGCCTGGTGTCTCACCACGTGCAGATCCCACCTCTATGCTATCCTCTAAATGATGCGCAGCGTCAGCTTCTGAGCTGGTGGCTGCGAGTGTTAAATCGAGTGACGGTGTGTCTTCACCTTCACTATCTACTGCTCTAACACCACTGCCTGGCCAGGTTGCAGTTCTTGGGTATCTGAAATGAGAAAGGCCCAAGAGTAGGGTTGTGCTGAGGGGAGGGGGGGGCAGGGGGAAGCAGGAGGTGCATGCTTACACCATCTGCAGCTTGTAAATCAGAGCAGATTGTGGGATGAGGGGGAAGTGGGATGTGAGAAGGAGAATTAGATATGAGGATAACATCATCTTCTATAGTTTCAGCCCTGCCACTGGCCACAGCCTCAGCAATGGCCATCCCAATAATGGCCAGCACCGTCTCCTTCATGGGGGTTGGTGATGCAACCATGCCTGACCCCGCCGGTTAGCTCCTGCTGCCTCTGGTTGTGCGCCATCTTGTCCTGCAGGAGAGAGGGACAATTTTCAGTGAGTGTGGTGCAATGTGTTTGGGTGATGTGCCTGTCATGCTTGAGTAACTGGCAGTGGATACTAGCTGTGAGATGTGAGTGTGAGGCTTGCAGCAGTGGTAAGTGTGTGAGGGTGAGGTGAAGCTATAGATGTGAGGTATGAGTGCTGTTTGATAGAGATTCTTGGTAGTTGAGTGATGGGGGTGTGGTGCATTGAGCAGTATGTGAGCCTAGTGGTGCAGTTGGTAAGATGTGGCATTTGAAGATGCATTCACTGACCTGGGCCACTCATGTGAGCTCAGTGAACTTCTGGCGGCACTGCATCCGGGTCCTCAGGACTTGTCTCCTGGCATCGACCACCACGGCTATCTGCTCCCACTGCCTTCTGAGTGTGCGGCTGGAGGTCCTCCCGGCCCCCTGTGGATACAGCACATCTCTCCTCCTTTCCACCTCCTCCACCAAGACCTCCATTGCAGTGTTGGAATACCTTGGAGCACGCTCTCTCCCATGTTGTGCCATTATTGAGTGTTTCCCAGGTCAGAATCAGTTGTAGAATGACTCCTAGCACCTGCTCCAGCCACAATGCATCTCCCCTTTAAGAGGTGCAGGCTAGGTTTAAGTAGTGCTAGCCGCTCACAATTTTCGGTCCCCTGCTGATGCGTGCAGCCAATCAGTGCGGTTAGTGTTGGCTGCACGCTGAAATCATTATAAATCATATTAATTAGCAGGCAGCACAAAGTTGGCGCGTTGTCTGCATCACATTGAACAGGCGTGGGTTAATCGCGCATCACAATCCCTGCACCTGCTTTCGGGGGCTATCGAATTAACCCCTCCATATCTGCAATGTTTAGGGATTAAAAGATCCCAGCAGAAATAATCATGGAACAACTAGACATTTAACACTGTTACAGTACGCAAATGTATAACTTATTTCAGCCACACAAGCCTAAACGTATATGTGTGTGTAATCCCTTTGAGAAAGTTTTCAGATCGAAAAAATGGATTTGAATTGATCATTACAGCATTAAAAATTCTATCTAACTAGCATTTAATCAACTTACAAATCAAATACTGGATTTGAATAATATACATGAATAACCAAATTAGAAGTTGGCAGTCCACTGGTTAAAGCGAAAATGTTGAACTTAACTTTCTTGCCAGAGGAAGAACAGAGTCACCTTAAACTTGCTGTAAATATACAGACTCTCCCACATCAGAGTACAAAGGAATGACTTTTCTGTTCATCTATACAATATTCTACTCATAGTCCCCTGGAGATTTCTCAAGGCAGACGCTTCATTTGTTTCCTTGTTGTCCCTATTGGCTATTGTCTTGACATCTGTTCTCCCTTAGGAGAGTTAGGTTTGCAATTACAGCAAATAAATAAAATCAAGTTTACCATTGGTGCAGTCTCAGTGCTTCATATCTGTAAGTGATTGCCAGAACCCTCCCTTTAATATCCCTACAGAGTGCTCTGAATCTATGTGGCTCAATGTGATTGGATTAGATAGACAGGGAAACACTGACAAACAATTGTATGGAATAAAGCTACCATGAATGCTTTCTGGGTCAGAAATCACATGTAATGAAGCAGATGTTGTTCATTGTAAACATTAAGGGTGAGATTGTTCTTGTCCACTAGCGCAAAGGTGGCTCATAGCCAATTGGCAGCCCGTTTTACAAAGCGTACGATTTTCTTTCCCGTTAAAGTCAACTGTGTTCAAATGTTTTCACCCTCTATTTTCCACTGCTGTCCATTTAGCCATACCTTGTACTACTTGCCAGTGTCTTGTTAGAAGGATCAAATTTTATTTATAAATTTGTTTCAATGTAGACTATTTTATAGTCTGCAAAATAAAAGGCGTGGAGAGGCTAGTTATGGCATAACCTTTGTACTGGATCATGCAGACAACCAGCGAAGGTCAGATTGAATAAGAGTGGCCAACCCAAGCTGGGGTTAATAAATAGATAACAACAACTTGCATTTATAGAGAGGATTTAATATAGTAAAACGTCCCAAGGCACTTCACAGGAGCGTAATCAGACAAAAATTGACACGGAGCCAAAGAAGGAGACATTACGACAGGTGACAAACCACACGGTCAAAGAGGTTGGTTTTAAGCAACGTCTTAAAGGAAGAGAGAGACACGGAGAGGGAACAGATTTGGGGATGGAATTCCAGAGCTTAGGGCCTAGACGACTGAAGGCACGGACGCCAATGGTGGGGTGAAGGAAGCGGGGCATTCACAAAAGACAAGTGTTGAAAGAGCACAGAGTTCTTGGAGGGTTGTAGGGCTGGAGGAGGTTACAGAGATAGGGAGGTTGATATCGAGATAGGTTGGTGGAATGGTAACATTTATTAAAGTCAATGGAAAAGAAAACCAGGCAGAATGCAAAACAGGCCTCCAATTCATTAATAAAAATAGAAAATGCTGGAGATACTCAGCAGGTCAGGCAGCATCTGTGAAGAGAGAAACAGAGTTAACGTTTCAGGTCGATGACCTTTCGTCAGAACTGGAAAAAAGCAGGAAATGGAACAGATTTTTAAGCGAGTGTAGGAGCTGGGAAAGGGGGGAGGGGATAAAAGAACAAAAGGGAAGGTCTGTGATAGGATAGAAGGCAGGAGCGGTTAAGAGACATTAACAGATATTCAAGGCAAAAGGAGATGGTAATGGGACAGGTTAAGAAACAAAGGATGGCTCTAGATGAAGTGTAAATTGCACTGGCAAAATGAAAGACAGCTGCCATTTGGGAGAGAAGAAGAAAAGAAAACACAAACAAAAAAAAGTGTGAAAAAAATATATGTATGATACGGGCCGAGGTTATTATCTGAAATTGTTGAACTCTATGTTGAGTCCAGAAGGCTGTAAAGTGCCTAATCGAAAGATGAGGTGCTGTTCCTCGAGCTTACATTGAGCTTCAGTGGAACAATGTAAGAGGCCTCGGACGGTGAGGTCTGAGTGGGAGTCGAGCGGAGAATTAAAGTGACAGGCGACTGGAAGCTCGGGGTCCCCCTTACAGACTGAACGGAGGAGTTCCGCAAAGCGGTCACCCAATCTGCGTTTGGTCTCCCCAATGTAGAGGAGACTGCATCGTGAGCAGCGAGTACAGTATACTAAATTGCAAGAAGTACAAGTAAATCGCTGTTTTACCTGGAAGGGGGGTTTGGGGCCCTGGACAGTGGGAAGGGGGGAGGTATAAGGGCATGTGTTGCATCTCCTGCGCTTGCACGGGAAGGTGCCGGGCATAGGGGAAGGGTTGTTGGGGGTGATAGAAGAGTGGAGGGAGCGGTACCTTCGGAATGCTGAAAGGGGAGGTGAGGGGAAGATGTGTTTGGTGGTGGGATCTCGCTGGAGGTGGTGGAAATGATGGAGGATGATCCGTTGAATGTGGAGGCTGGTAGGGTGAAAGGTGAGGACAAGGGGACCCCTATCGTGGTTCCGGGAGGGAGGGGCAGGGGTGAGGGCAGAAGTGCAGGAAATAGAACGGACACGGTCAAGGGCCATGTCAACTGCAGTAGAGGGGAATCCTCGGTTGAGGACAAAGAAAGACATATCGGAAGCACTGGTATGGAAGGTGGCATCGTCAGAACAGATGCGGCGGAGACGGAGAAACTGGGAGAATGGAATAGAGTCCTTACAGGAGGCGGGGTGGGAGGAAGTGTAGTCCAGGTGGCTGTGGGAGTCAGTGGGCTTGTAGTGAATATTTCTTCCTCCAATTCACTGTCACCCTTTTGCACTGCTGCCAAATATGAATTTTTACCCCAAAGGGGCAATTTTGCCAGCCCTGGGGAGGGGGGTTTGGAGGCGGGACTGCCGGGAAAATGGCAGAATCCCGACCCCAACCTGCCTCTGTGCCATCTTCCCAGGAGGCAGGTACCCAACCCGGCTGCTGCATTCTTCAATGCAACAGCCATCTGCTTTCTGCGCACAAAATAGGTTTGGTGAGCCTTGAGTACAAGAACTCACCAAACAACAGAGAATGTCAGTGTTTGACAGCTTCTCAAAGCTGTCAAACGATGACAATTCATCTGTCTAAAATTTTTGACAGATGAAACGTCATACGCTGACATTCTCTGTAACCGGCTTCCCTTAATTGGCCTGCTTATCCCGCTGGGCGGGCTTAACAAGGTCAATCAAAGGAAAAGAGCGTGGGTTGGCCACAAGTCGATGGAGGCGGGACTAAAACCTGACAAGCAGCAGTCCCGCCTCCAACGCGCCCCCATTGGCAAAATCACCCCCAAAGTCTTTGGAAATCAATCCTTTTATTATGGTATTCTGTCCTTCCAAATAATGTACAGAAAAAAGAAGTCACTACACTTTTTTTCAATAAACGAAAATCAACTTTTCATCTATTCTGGCTTCATAGTTAATGGGCTGTATTTTGCGCCCCCCCACGGGTGCGCACGGTCCCGTAGGGGCCGCACAAGTTCCGGGTTTAGGCATGAGTAGCGCATGCTCGAAAACCCAGAACTTAACATAGAAACATAGAAACATAGAATCTAGGAGCAGGAGTAGGCCATTCGGCCCGTCGAGCCTGCTCCACCATTCAATACGATCATGGCTGATCATCCAAATCCAGTACCCTGTCCCTGCTTTAATCCCCACAGTACACATATCCCACCCTACCCCCGTAACCCCACGTATTTAATTCCCCCTAACATATCCCATCATATCCCCATAACCCACATATCCCCCTAACACTAAGGGTCAATTTATCATAGCCAAATCAACCTAACCCGCACATTTTTGGACTTCTTGACAGATCCTCCGCATCCGGGGAGATGGGCCTCTGCGGGAGGAGTGTTGCGCTATTTGCCCAACTTCCGCCCGCTGAATGCCTGTGAAATTCTTACACCTAAGAGTTTTAAACAATAGAATAATAAAATGTTATCACTCATTTATACATTAAAAACCCTGACCAATAAGGTAAGTTTATATTTAGCCCCGTTAAAACATATACAATTTTTTTTTCAAAAAATTAAATTTTCATTTAAAATATTTAATTAAATGGCATTTTAATTAATTTTAAATATGTAATTGAAAAAAAAATATTTAATGTGTTTCAGTATTTTTTAAGTGATCCCCATTCATACTATGAGAGTTCCCTACTTACAGAATGGGGATTCCCTTCTTTTATTACAAATAAAAACAGAAAATGCTGGAAATACTCAGCAGGTCAGGCAGCATCTGTGGAGAGAGAAACAGAGATAACGTTTCAGGTCGATGACCCTTCGTCAGAACTGGAAAAAGCTGGAGATTGAACAGGTTTTTAAGCAACTGCAGGGGCAGGGAAAGTGGGGAGGGGAGGAAAGAACAAAAGGGAAGGTCTGTGATAGGATGGAAGGCAGGAGAGATTAAGAGACATTAAGAGATGGTGCAAGGCAAAAGGAGATGGCAATTGGACAAGTTAAGAAACAAAAGATGGCTCTAGATGAAGTGTAAATGGCAGAATGAAAGACAGCTGCCATGTGGGAGAGAGAAAAAAATAAAATAAATAATAAATAAAATAAATGGAAAAAAAAGAATAGAGGCAGAGGTTATGGTCTGAAATTGTTGAACTCTATGTTGAGTCCAGAAGATTGTAAAGTGCCTAATCGAGCTTCATTGGAACAGTGTAAGAGGCCAAGGACGGTGAGGTCTGAGTGGGAGTGGAACGGAGAATTAAAATGACAGGCGACCGGAAGCTCGGGGTCACCTTTACGGACTGAATGGAGGTGTTCCGCAGAGTGGTCACCCAATCTGTGTTTGGTCTCCCCAATGTAGAGGAGACCGCATCATGAGCAGCGAATACAGTATACTAAATTGCAAGAAGTACAAGTAAATCGCTGTTTCACCTGGAAGGAGTGTTTGGGGCCCTGGACAGTGGGAAGGGTGGAGGTAAAAGGGCAGGTGTTGCATCTCCTGCGCTTGCACGGGAAGGTGCCGGGCGAAGGGGAAGGGGTGTTGGGGGGTGAAAGAGGAGTGGGCCAGGGTGTCGCGGAGGGAGCGGTCCCTTCGGAATGCTGAAAGGGGAGGTGAAGGGAAGATGTGTTTGGTGGTGGGATCACGCTGGAAGTGGCGGAAATGGCGGAGGATGATCCGTTGAATGTGGAGGCTGGTGGGGTGGAAGGTGAGGACAAGGGGAACTCTATCGTGGTTCCGGGACGGAGGGGAAGGGGTGAGAGCAGAAGTGCACGAAGTAGAACGGACATGGTCAAGAGCTGTGTCAACCACAGTAGAGGGGAATCCTCGGTTGAGGAAAAAGGAAGACATGTCGGAAGCACTGGTATGGAAGGTGGTATCGTCAGAGCAGATGCGGGGGAGACGGAGAAACTGGGAGAATTAAATAGAGTCCTTACAGGGAGCGGGGTGGGAGGAAGTGTAGTCCAGGTAGCTGTGGGAGTCAGTGGGCTTGTAGTGAATGTTTGTCAATAGCCTATCCCCAGAGGTGGAGACAGAGAAGTCGAGGAAGGGAAGGGAAGAGTCAGAGATGGACCATGTGAAGGTGAGGGAAGGGTGGAAATTGGAGGCAAAGTGAATGAAATTTTCTAGTTCAGGGCGAGAGCAGGAAACAGCACCGATACAGTCATCAATGTATCCTTCCCAAGATCCACAAACAGGACTGCCCCGGTAGACCCACGGAACTTATCTCTTCCTATCTCGACTCTATTTTTTCTCTTCCCACCTACATCCGCGATTCTTCCGACATCCTCCATCACTTTAACAGTTTCCAGTTTCCTGGTCCCAACCATCTCCTTTTCACTATGGACGTCCAATCCCTCTACACCTCCATCCCCCACCAGGATGGCCTGAGGGCGCTCCGCTTCTTCCTTGAGCAGAGGCCCAACCAGTCCCCATCCACCACCACCCTCCTCTGCCAGGCTGAACTTGTTCTCACATTGAACAACTTCTCCTTTGACTCCACTCACTTCCTCCAAATTAAAGGTGTTGCTATGGGAACCCGCATGGGTCCCAGCTATGCCTGCCTTTTCATGGGATATGTGGAACATTCTTTGTTCCAGTCCTACTCAGGTCCCCTCCCTCACCTCTTTTTCCGATACATTGATGACTGTATCGGTGCTGTTTCCTGCTCTCGCCCTGAACTAGAAAATTTCATTCACTTTGCTTCCAATTTCCACCCTTCCCTCACCTTCACATGGTCCAACTCCGACTCTTCCCTTCCCTTCCTCGACTTCTCTGTCTCCATCTCTGGGGATGGGCTATTGATAAACATTCACTACAAGCCCACTGACTCCCACAGCTACCTGGACTACACTTCCTCCCACCCCGCTTTATGTAAGGACTCTATTCCATTCTCCCAGTTTCTCCGTCTCCGCCGCATCTGCTCTGACGATGCCACCTTCCATACCAGTGCTTCCGACATGTCTTCCTTTTTTTCTCAACCGAGGATTCCCCTCTACAGTGGTTGACACGGTCCGTGACCGTGTCCGTTCTATCTCCCGCACTTCTGTCCTCACCCCTGCCCCTCCCTCCTGGAACCACAATAGAGTTCCCCTTGTCCTCACCTTTCACCCCACCAGCCTCCACATTCAACGGATCATCCTCTGCCATTTCTGCCACCTCCAGCGTGATCCCACCACCAAACACATCTTCCCCTCCCCTTTCAGCATTCTGAAGGGACCGCTCCCTCCACTCCTCTATCACCCGCAGCACCCCTCCCCCTTCGCCTAGCACCTTCCCGTGCAAGCGCGGGAGATGCAACACATGCTCTTATACTTCCCCCCTTCCCACTGTCCAGGGCCCCAAACACTCCTTCCAGGTGAAACAGCGATTTACTTGTACTTCTTGCAATTTAGTATACTGTATTCGCTGCTCACGATGCGGTCTCCTCTACATTGGGGAGACCAAACGCAGATTGGGTGACCGCTTTGCGGAACACCTCCGTTCAGTCCGTAAAGGTGACCCCGAGCTTCCGGTCGCTTGTCACTTTAATTCTCCGCTTCACTCCCACTGTGACCTCACCGTCCTCGGCCTCTTACACTGTTCCAATGAAGCTCAACGTAAGCTCGAGGAACAGCACCTCATCTTTCGATTAGGCACTTTACAGCCTTCTGGACTCAACATAAAGTTCAACAATTTCAGACCCTAACCTTTGCCCCTATTCTTTTTTTTCCATTTATTTTATTTATAATTTTTTTTTCTCTCTCCCACATGGCAGCTGTCTTTCATTCTGCCATTTACACTTCATCTGGAGCCATCTTTTGTTTCTTAACCTGTCCCATTACCATCTCCTTTTGCCTTGCACCATCTCTTAATGTCTCTTAATCTCTCCTGCCTTCCATCCTATCACAGACCTTCCCTTTTGTTCTTTCCTCCCCTCCCCCCTTTCCCTGCCCCTGCACTTGCTTAAAAATCTGTTCGATCTCCAGCTTTTTCCAGTTCTGACAAAGGGTCATCGACCTGAAATGTTAACTCTGTTTCTCTCTCCACAGATGCTGCCTGACCTGCTGAGTATTTCCAGCATTTTCTGTTTTTATTTCAGATTTCCAGCATCCGCAGTATTTTGCTTTAGCCCTTCTTTTATTAGTTGGGCCGGCCCACATGATCCCAGGGGCGCTTGCGAACCGCATGCGCCCCTGGGATACGTGGGCCTCTGCCCGCGCGGACCCGGAGAGGCCCAGGATCGCAAGTCTCCGTACCCCCCGGGCCACCAGGTACATTCCTAGATTTTTTACAGGTCAGAGGTATCCGCCCGCGGGAAGCCTCCGATCGCAAATTTGGGGCCATTATCTTTTTATATCCTGTATATCCAGTGCCGAACCCTAACCTCAACCTCAAGCAGTCTGCTTGATCGGCACCCTATTCACTGGCTTAAACATCCACTCTCTCCATCATTGAGTACCATGACTGACTGCAGTGTGCTATCCACAGGATGTACTGCAGTAACTCAAGAAGGCTTCTTCGGCAGTACCTCCCAAACCCACGACCCCCCACCACCTAGATGGTAAAGGGCATCAGGTGCACGGGAGCACCATCATCTTCAAGCTCAGCTCCAAATCACATACCATCTTGACTTGCATTCCTTCATTGTCATTGGGTCAAAATCCTGGAACTCCCTACCTAAAAGCATTTTGGGAGCACCACACAGACTGCAGCGGTTCAAGGAGATGGCCCACCACTACCGTTTAAAGGGAAACTAGGGATGGGCAACAAATGCCTGCCTTGCCAGTGACACCCACATCCTGAGTTGAATGAAAAAGATGACTTCCTAGTTTTCCTGGGTGAGATTGCCAATTTAGATTTGGTTATATGCTGTGAATTGATACCCCTTCAGAACCAGATGAAGACTACCTAAACTCGTGTTAAATAGCAGCATTACAACGAGTCAAGGTGAATATTTTCAGTCCATTAGTTTGGGTTGAATTTAACTTCAAGCCCCAGTGCTGAAAGTTTACTGTGCTAACTCATCTGTATTCAATTTTTATGAATCTTTGATTCCTACTCCACAGGTAGCAATTCTCCCAATTGATTTCTGCACTAATTGGCATTTTTTTCCATAAAGCATCCTTAGGAAAGCTATCTGTACACGTCCACCCTCTGTTCCTACTGGGAACTTGATAAAAGAAAGTAGGTCATTCCTGCACGCTTCATTTTCATTATCATCGTTTCTGGCTTCTGGCATTTTACTTGCACTATAGGCCTATTACTTTAATAGTTTTGCATTTTCCTGGTTTCCGGTAATTATAGCTCTTTTCTCTGTCGCCCAGTTGCAGAAGCTGTCTTGGCTGAATGGGCAGTGTCAATCTTACCTGTGATGACCTATGTGCTTCCTTTGATATTATGTAGCTAAATCAGGTAAGAGTTGTTTTCATCATTAGTCATCTTTGTTGGATGAACCATTACTCAGTCTCTTATCCCTGGCATTTATTAAGGGAAAATTATAATTTACTTAATTACTCATAATCTTACATATCGAGGGGTAAATCTCTACACTGACTGGTGCTGTCTTGTTTCGCTGCTGTGCCAGAAGAAAATTACACTCAAATTCACATCATGAATGGAGCAATGCATTGTAGGCAGCATTCATGATCTCACTGAATCTGAACTTTATGGGGCGATTTTAACCATACCTGTCCAGCGGAAACTGGGCATGTGCACAGTTAAAATCGTCCAGGTCACTTACATGTTCTGGGAGTTTAACTGCCGCTCTTTTCACCTGCTTTCCTGAGCAGGCAGTAAGGACACCCGCCCAAAGTCAGTGGGGTCTTTTTTAACATAGGCATGTCAGGTCCGAAATATGTCACTGGGGCCCGATTGTAATTTTTACTGGGCGACCTGAACAGAAGAGACAGTGAGTTACCCAGCGAGGAATTGGCTCAGGGCAGAAGAAGCCAAAAAAGGTCAGTTTTCTTTTTTTCTTTACTTTGCTTGCGGGGCCAGGGGGAGTCGGAGCGCTCCTCCAGGAAACTGAGTATTGGATGGGGCGGATAACGGGCGACCAACGCGATATCGCCTGGTTTGCGTCCTCGCCCAAGTCGAATTTCACCCCCGATATTTCTTTAGGCCCGGAAAGCATTTTTTTTCTTCCGGGAATCGATATTTTCAGTAGTAGTTATTGATGTTATCAGCTACCTTTTTTAAAGGAATGATAAGCCCTTGTCAGACAGCACCTCTGCATTTTTGTTGATATGGTCTAGAAACTCCAGAAGTACAAGTTGTTCAAATGACATAAAGTAGCTGTAAAAGTAATAAAGATAAGAATGATGTTGGACCTCAAGGTATATAGTACGATGTGACTGGTACAAAAGTAATACCATCTCATTTTCCTGGTAGGAGGATATAGCATGTGACATATATTATACCTGATATTTATCTGCTTGAGGTCAGTTGTCCTATAATGCAATAAATATTCTCTACAAGCCAGAACAAAAAATAGTGACAACACTACAGTGTGTCACCCCCACAAGGCGGGCACATTTTTTAAAAGCAGGATTACGGAATATCAATATTTGTTCATGAACTGCAGGTAAGTTTTTTTATAGTGGGGATGGTTGTCAGCAGTACTATAAGGGTATTAAGAAAGTGTTTGTGTTGTCAGATTCTGAATTGTACTCTATCCAATTGAAATAGTTCTCATTATTCAGTGAAAGAAAGGTATTAATAAACTGATATCAATCAGAGATTATGGTGCATTAGGAGTTTAAAAAAAAAATTCTGGTCCAGATAAATATGTTCTTGGGATTGGACAGAAAGATTTCTGTGATTAAAATTGTTACTGAGCTTACAGAATGATACAGGGAATCAGAATATAGCAGGCTGTTGCATTCTTCCTTATGCATTTCATAATACTTGTACAATATTTGAATAATTCACAAGCCAGTAATCAGTCATGCTTCAATTCATTTATTTCATTAACATGAGCACAGTGAGAGGAAAAAGGGAAACATTTTATTCAATGAAACCATTGAAAAGGGTAAGACATATTGAAGTGTGTCAGGATGTTATCACAATATTTTAAGAATCAGCAGTCACACCTTTCAGTTGAAGAGATCAAGAATGTTTTTGCCTTTTTCATAACCTAATATTTTAATATCTGGAATTGCTCATAATGTGATGGGTTGTACGAGTGGGAGGATATGTGCTCCTTGGTGCATTAGCAAATGTATTTGGTGTGTACCTGAGCCATGTAGACAGCGAAGGTCCCAGGTTCAATCCCCGGTCTGTGCGGACTTGGCAGTTCTCAGCTAAGGGCCACAGGCGGTGCGTTGCAATTGGCGCCAATATTCCTGGGTTAGGGAGGGCAAAGTCAGCCAGGGTTGCCACTCCTGATAGCTGTGCAGTGACCTCTGCTGGAAGAATGGTGTGTGTGAACTATTGAGGACAAGATCAGTCTCAGCGGTGACAACTCTGTGGCTGAATAGCTTCTGAAAACCACTGTCAAGGCTCACACAAACCATGGATACTTTGACAAGATATCAGAGTGTAACTGGCACCTGTGAGACTGTATCCTAACAAGGAGTCAACACCTTCAGGAGGGGAGGAGAGAAAATTGCATATGAAGAACAGAGGTAAGTTTGAAATCCTCTACATATATTATTTATCTTCATTTATAGGAGAACAAGAGTTTCCAATGCATGGGATCTATCCAATTTCATTATCAGAGGGCAAAGAACACAGTTACAAAATTCTGGAGCTTTTGCTAATAATCCTTCTACCCTGTTCTAGAAAAGGTTTTATATTATTATTATTTTAGAGCTGAACTCCATTCCACAATGCCAGTGAGGACCATTATCACAAAAAATTATATGATGGTTTTTGCTTGGAAAAATTGGTTTGGTTTTCTCTGTTGCCTGGTGGTACCATTATATCTGCCAAGTTACTGCTTTAATGCTTTGGCCTAGAAATTCATTATAGCTCAGGAATGGGCAGTATCTTTAGAAAAGTTTGAGAATTAGCTCCAGGCGCTAATGCTTTAGACTGCACGCAAAATTCATTCTCACTGCTCAAAGAAATGATTGGGGCGCTAAATCAAGTCTTAAAGGCCTAGCTCAGTGGTGTTACACTGAAAGGGTGGACCAATATTGGGTGCAGTCTAATCTCAATTCATCATTGCTGCAGGCTTTTCCCAGTACTTAAAGGGGAGGTTCATTGATACTACAGCATCTCATTCTCAGCATTGCTGGCTGTGCAGCTGCCTCAGCAAGGAGAAGCACAACAAGGAGAAGGAGCCGGAGGAATGAAACAGGTGTGCTCATGGCAGATCCACCTCAGTTGTGTGGTCAGGGTGATTAAATGCTTCAACAAATGTTACATACCACTATCTGTATCATAAGCTTCACACACTGCCCAAAGCACCATACCCCCAGCACTCACCCACCAACAATCTCTACCTGCCAACACTCATACCCACATCTCACGCCTTGCACACAATGACAGTTATTCAACTATGGCAGGCACAAGGCCCATTAGTTATTAGAATGATTGTGATATGTGTGATATGTTTATGCATACATTTATTACTAGAGTTTGCAATATTTTGTGGTCTTTATCATTTCACCTTTGCGCCCAGGAGGACGCTGTGATATGGCATGACACAGGGATGGTATGATAGGTATGTGGTGAGCAAAAGGGATCTGGGGTTTAAGTCATCCTGGTGTGAGGCAGGAGGCCTGTTTGGAGGAGGTGGCAGAGTTCTGTGACCACCACCTTGGTGATGCGGAGCCGTCTAATACACTGCTCCTCGCTTAATTGAAGGTAGGAGAGGTGCTGTTGGAATACCCTTGGAGGGTAAGGCCTCCTGGTGAGAGCCCTGATGTCCCTCCTCATCACTCTGTGCACATGGTCCCGTATTTCTCGCTGCCTAGGCTCCCTCCACCGTAGATCCTAGAGGGCGAGGTGGCATGCCAGTACAGCCCCCATTAATGTTGCCAAGTTGAGCAGTTTGAATCTTTGAACAATAAATGTAGCTACTTTGCACTTGCCAGAAGACTGCTGATAAAAAAGATGCTTGAAATTACTCATACAAACTGCTCCACTGGCTGAAACTGACAAGAAGCCACTGAAACTAACCTGCCCTGACAGCTGCGAGTGGTTAATGCTGATGCCTTTAAATAGCGTCACTGGAGTCGGCTTCCGTCAGCTGTGCGCCTCCTCTCCCTGTCGCTGTCTGGTCGAGGTGCAAAGGTAAGTGGCGACAATGAATTTTCGAGATTGGGCGCCCATTGCACACTCACTGATGTCACGATCTGCCTGGCATTGAAGTCCCCTGGCGTTGAAGTCCCCAATGTACCGGCAGCGCAATGGGGGGACCGGATTTGCCGTGCATCGCTGGATCCGCCTCGCTCCGGCGCTACTGCATCCGTGCCCCGTTAGCACCAGCTGCTGGCGCTAACTGGAGGCACTAACCAACTGAATTTTTCCCCTTTTTTTATTCGTTCATGGGATGTGGGTGTTGCTGGCAAGGCCAGTATTTATTGCCCATCCTTAATTGCCCTTGAGAAAGTGGTGGTGAGCCGCCTTCTTGAACCGCTACAGTCGGTGAAGTGGAGGTACTCCCACAGTGTATACTTCTTTGCAGCGGTTTGGTACAACCGAGTGGCTTGCTAGGCCATTTAAGAGGGCAGTTAAGAGTCACCTATATGCCAGACCAGGTAAGGACAGCAGATTTCCTTCCCTAAAGGACATTAGTGAACCAGATGGATTTTTACAACAATCATTTTACAACAACCATTACTGATACTAGCTTTTTATTCCAGATTTATTTAATTAATTGAATTTAAATTCCCCAGCTGCCGTGGTGGATTTGAACTCCGGATCATTAGTCCAGGCCTCTGGATTACTAGTCCAGTAACATAACCACTATGCTAAATGCAGTATTTTCCCCTGCACAGTGATAGTAATGTTAGTTGGAGAAATGGAAATTAATCATAAACAAACTTCAACAAAAACAGTTACAGACTTGATAAAGAATGTATTGAGCCAATTATAGATTTAGACATGGTTCATGTTATTACAAAATGCCAACAAAGACAAAAGAAGAGACAGTGGGATAACTTAAACCTCACTTCAAAGAGGCTTGGATGAATCACTTGGTTACGGGTATGGACAAAGCATTAGAATCATCTAGTTTGAACTAACCGAAGGGCTCCAACCTTGAGGAAACTTGGGATGACATTCTAACTAAAGTGGGATGGAGAGAAATGTAGTAAACATCTCCATGATGTTAACAGAGGTGGAATACTCCTGTCCACAAGCAGCAAAGCATATTTAACAGCTCTTCTCCTGGGAGGCTGTTGTAGTCTGTGTAAGACGTGGATTGCATTAAAGGAAGGTTTTTACTTTACACTGATTATTGTCACCAATTCACATGCCTCTGATATCTTTCCAGTTACATTTTTGTCTGTCCTGTTTAGAATACCACAGACTCTGAAGCAGCACTGCATTTAAAAAATCTATCCTTCTTATACAGATTCTTGAACAATGACTCAACTTCAAAAGCAGTGTATTAAAGATGAGGGCTGGAGTTAATGGAGGTGATGTTCCACAGCTATTTGTTCCTCAGTGTGTTCTACTCCTGCTCATACCAGCATGCAGGAAGTTAAGCCACCCAATGAGACCGCCAATGGTTGAGCACCATAACTAGCAGGAAATGAGCCTCCTGATGGCTATAACACATTAAATGGGTGATCATCCAGATGCACTAATTAGAAAATCACAACATAATGACACAGAAAACACAAGAGGCATGCTCTATGGAGTTGCAGACGGTGCTCATTGTACAATCCACATGCCTGGAAGTAGGCCTAGGAGAAGATAGCAAGGTAGTTATCTGAACAACAGAAGGTCTTGGCAGGAGACCCAAAAAAGAGTCAATGATGTAAAGAGGACAAGAAGAGATAAGTTACCATTCAACCAGTGAGTCAAGAGGGTCACAGCAGGTGAAGGTGCTCCAGAAAATAATGATGTTGTGGTGTGATGCTGCTTTTTGATGCAACTTACATCATTGCATCATGTACTTGTTAGTGAACACAAGAAGTGTTGCCTGATACGTTCCATGATGATAGTGCTAACACCAAAGATAAGAATTTTCAAAAATGTCATCCAACAGGAGTTTGACATTACCAATCGATAATCCATCGGGCCGATATGTGATTTCACCTTCTTTCCAGCTAAGGCTATTCTGCACCATTCCTCACATTTTGCTGCTTTTCTTTCCTCTGCCCAATTCAACACAAGGAGCGCAACCTTTTTTAAAATGTTAGCAAAAGAAAAATGGAATGAAAAAGGAGAAACAAAACACATTTTGGCTCTTCCTCTTCCATTTGCCCACATGTTAGGATAGATGACGGTTAAACAAGGGGAAATCTCAGCGACCATTTCCTTCAATAGCTTTGCTCAGGATAGCCCCCTTCCCACACTAATGCAGATACAGATCAATTATCAGCTCTTACTCATGTAATTAGCAGCAGTGTGTCACCGTTGATTCCAAAATAGGAAAAATAATTCGGTCTTTCTGACTTGTGAGTCAGTTGATGATTCTGTTTTGTAGTGAGAGCCCTTGGGGTTGATCTTAACTCAGGATGCATTCGGAGCAGGCAGGGTGTGAGGCGGGGGTGGGGGGGCTGAGGGAACCCCCATGAAGAGTTGACCATGAACCCCTCCACCCGCCATTTTAATGAATCACCTGCCGGCTAGGTATTATTGGAAGGAAATTAAGAGAAGTAATTTGGAACTGATTAAGTTGGACATCAAATTGCTGATAGTTAGTGGTAGTTTTATTATATATTTGAATATATATACACACACACACACACACATCATTCTGTCTCATGCTGTTAGTTGATGCACTGCAGCAACTCGCCAAGGCTTCTTCGGCAGCACCTCCCAAACCCGCGACCTCTTCCACCTAGAAGGACAAGGGCAGCAGGCGCGTGGGAACACCACCACCTCCAAGTTCCCGTCCAAGTCACACACCATCCTGACTTGGAAGTATATCGCCGATCCTTCATCGTCGCTGGGTCAAAATCCTGGAACTCCCTCCCTAACAGCACTGTGGGAGTACCTTCACCCCACGGACTGCAGCGGTTCAAGAAGGCGGCTCACCACCACCTCTTCAAGGGCAATTAGGGATGGGCAATAAATGCTGGCCTTGCCAGCGATGCCCACATCCCATAAGAGAATAAAAAAAAAGCTGATTATTATGTTAACTTTTTTAATGCTGTGTACTGATGAAAGGAATGAAGCAAAGGTGATACACGGCAAGAAAAGTTCTCAATTCCAATACTAATCCTAAGCAATCAGTGTTTTAAAAGAAGCCGTGAGATAAACACATGGCTGCTTCGTGAGGCAATCAGAACCAATGCCTGCAAGGCTCAGTGGTACTTCACAAAAAAATCCTCCAAAACGCAAAGAGATAGCTTAATTAAAACTACATTTATTTTGTGCTTTTAAATTAAGTTAGACATATATTTTTTTTGTTGAAATAGGATATTCGACATTACAGCTTGATTTTGCTCCCTTGTGAGAAAGGTTTGATTGTCTTCGACTACACTGTGCCTTCAGCACGTTGGAATCTGAAATCAGCAGTTTCCTTCAGGGGCGTATAACTCAATCACGGCTTAGCTTGCTCTGCTCCATAAACAAATTACTGATTTCTTTAGTAACTGCGAGGGTAAACATTGTTAGAATAAAGATGTAGAATTAGCATATCTTTTTGTGGCAATGGCATGGTGCATGTTCAAGTTAAACTGGGAAATGTACATCTTTCAGCAGATAGATAAATCTGGCTGGCGGATGTAATGTTTACACTAAGCTAAGCTGTTGTAAAAGTATTAATGCAATAAGCCTACAGTAGCTTCTGCACCATGTAATTAGGTATGACAAGGGCAGCAATTTATTCAAAATGCATTGAATTTCACTGTAGGATTTTACAGTTATTTGTCTTCTTTCGGATGACAGTTGTATATGGTTCGCTTTTGGAAGTTGTGTCATCGGGCATCCATGTGAGTCAAGGAAGGGATTTATCAAAGAGTTAAGAGAATCCTGGTATACTGGCTGGTGTCTGCTGTTGAACATGTTCATACATTATTAATGAAATCAAAAAGTACCATGGCTGCTCCTACACAGGATTAAAGAGGAAACAGCAATCACCAACTGACACTTTTGACTATGAGTAAAAGTCGCCTTAGAGCCACTATAAAAACAAGGAGACAGTTCTCCATAGAACCCAAGGCTGTGATAAACAGTTCTGATGAAGGGTCTCCACCTGAAACATTAACCTGTTTTTTTTTCCTGTTTTAAGATGGATTTGCTGAGTAATTCCAGCACTTAACATTTTTTATTGTAATAATAGAACTAAACAGCAGAATTTGCATGAAATTGAAGCTTCCACTAGGTATTGAATAGTCAGTGAAACTAACTTGGATCAACTGACTCCTTTGTCATTGTAGCCCTAGGACCTGTTGACTATGATGTGACCTGCAGGTACTCAGTACCTGGCAGCATCCCAACGCAACAGCCTGACTCTAGGTGGCAATGCAGAAGCAAAAGTTCATGAAAAGAAATATATATGTTTAACCTGCCAACATTCAGTCATGCTTTAGTGGTGCATCACAGAGCCATATTATATTTTCCCCTGTTTGATCATTTTTGTGAAATAGTAGATGTGCATAAGCAGTGGTGCTGTACTGGTAGAAAGTGCTAATAGAATGCTCATCTGTGCTTAGATTCTCCTATCAAAAAATGTGTTCATGTAAACTAACAAAAGCTGAGAGAAAGATCAGGGCTTGAAATTGGTCTGCAAAACACCTGTGTTTTCAGGCGTTACTCGGCCTACTAAGGCCTCAATATGACGGGCAGGAAGCATGCGCACACTTACGTTCAGAAATGCGCCGCTCGCCATATTGGGTAAGGACAAAAAAAGTGCGTCTTTTACCCATGCCTGAAGCAGGTATTCGGTCCTTTACGTATTCAAATAAAGGGCCTAATGTCTGTTTGAGGTCTTCTCTCCAAGACTGGTTTGCCCTGAGGCAGCCCGTGTCAGCACTGACTGTACTCACGAAGCGGAGATGCCGGCGTTGGACTGGGGTGGACAAAAATGAGAAGTCGCACAGCACCAGGTTATAGTCCAACAGATTTATTTAAAATTACAAGCTTTCGGAGCTATCGCCCCTTCTTCAGGTAAAGTTACACTCATTGTAACTTTACCTGAAGAAGGGGCGATAGCTCCGAAAGCTTGTAATTTTAAATAAATCTGTTGGACTATAACCTGGTGTTGTGCGACTTCTCATTTTTGTACTCACGAAAACCAAGTCTAGAGATCGCTGCTAGGCCCAACCAAGAAGGTAAGTAACTTACCTGAATGTGGAGCCAGAGGAGCAGGATTGCCCCTCCCGACGCCACATTGGAAGAACTGATTGTTGCTGTGACTGCCCCATCTCCCCTGGCCACAACCCCATATCTCCTGGACCCAAACCCCAACCTCCCTTCCTTGACATCTCCCCGAACCTCATGTTCCTTGGTCCAAAAATCCTCAGCCCGTGACCGCCACCCCCCGCCGATGCTTAGACCCCTGAGCCTTGGCTCCTGATTAACGACCCCTGATCCCCATCTCCCCAGCCCCACGTTCCTTGGCCTTCGGATCCCCGGTGCTGTGATTCCCACTCCCCGTCTCCCGGCCCCAATACTCAGACCCTGGTCCGATCCCGGATCCACTTACCTGAGGGCTGCTGCATCACGAGCCGCAGCCCAATTTTCCACTACGCTTCGCCAGCGGGCTCTGATGCTGCATTGGCTGCATTATGCCCAATATCTGGGGAGCCTTGAGCCTTTTCATTCATGTGCCAAAACCCTCTTGGCAAAGGAGCTGTATTCACAAATAATTGAAGAAAAACAACATCTTCTTTGGGGGCCCAGACTTCACCCCATCTGGATCGCCAGTTGGGCCCTACTTCCTCCCCTGCTGGCAAGGTACACCTGGTCTGACCAGGCGCAGCTTGGCTAACCATATGCCGGGTCACACTGAAGGTCATAGTACAGGAACTCCAATGTTTGAGGCAGGCAGAGGCCCTGCCCCCAATAGGCCACATAGGAAACTCTGCTGGAAGGCTGGGCCCCAGTTACATAAGAACATAAGAAATAGGAGCAGGAGAAGGCCATTCGGCCCTTCGAGCTGGCTCCGCCATTCAATGAGATCATGGCTGACCACCTGCCTCAACTCCATTCACCGGCCCTATCGCCATATCCCTTGATGCCCTTACTAGTCAGAAATCTATCGACTTCTGTTTTGAATATACCCAATGAGTGAGCCTGCGGTGGAGTATGCCAGAACAGCCATGGATTTTCTTGCCTTATGTTCACTGAAGAGTTTCCACTAGTTGGGCACAGCTACTCATTCATACAGTGCCTTGTGGTTGTGAGAGAGTTTTGTCTGTAAAAGTAGAGCTGTGAGGTTTGAGAAAAGATCATTTTCCCCATGAATATACGTTCCTGCAGCACAATCTCTTTGCCATCATGGCATGTGTAATGTAATGTGAATTAACTACCTAACTTGCTACACCTTGGCCAACATTTCTCTGTGTGAGTCCACCATTTTCTTAACATCAGTCTTTGACAACTATATGACTTTTCTTCATCCCATTTATGTACTATGCCACTACTTTACAGTATTGGAACTCCCTCCTTAAACCTCTCCATCCCTCTACCTCTCTCTCCTCCTTTAAGACGCTCCTTAAAACCCACCTCTCTGTCCTAATATCTCCTTACGTGGCTCAGTGTCAAATTTTGTTTGATAACGCTTCTGTGAAGGGCCTTGGGACGTTTTACAACGTTAAAAGGTGCTATATGAATGCAAGTTGTTGTTGTTGTTGTAACATTCCTTTTATTATTAAGTCTTCTTTTGCGCCTTCTGCTAGATCCTCACAGTAGTGGACATAAGGATTCATTCTGCGACCCAGCGCATCCAATGGGGAGCTGTACATCCTGAGAGATTGCGCCTGCGATTTATCTCTGGGATACACTTTCTGTGAGCACTGCTGCGGGGTTCTGGATTGGAATGTCCACATTCTGCACGACACTGTGGACACATTGCCATGGTTTTCAAACTTGCTGCTCAGACATTTTGCAAAAGCATTGCTGACTCCACCTCTTGATTGCTGAACTTTTCATCAGTGTTACCATGTTAGCAGGTTGGAAGCTGCTGGAGAAGTATAAAGGACCATTACTGAAGCTGCACTGTGATTGCCTACTTGTTTCCCATTCCCAGTAACAGAATCGTATGTTTCCAAATCATGCCTTCCTGCCATTATGTCAGCAGGTTGTCATCAATAATGAAAAAAAAGGACATTTATCATACTTTTCAACAGAAGAGCTAAACATGGCTCCAATTTCTGCCAATCACTTATTGAATACGATTATTTTATGCTTAATCTTCCACACATTAGATATACATATATATATTAAATAATAATGTTTTCAAACCTGAATGTCTACAAAAAGAGTGCAGGGCTCATTATCGTACATCTTTTCATGCAGCATTACTTCAGCATCCAATGGTGTCAATTATTAATTCCTTGAAGATGCTTAATCATCAACACTGCCTCGACTACCATAACATGCCTATCAACACACTGCCTGCTACATTAATGTGTCCTTTTTCAAAATCAATCTCACCTAAAAGAAGGCGCAACCAGTTTATTTCTCTACTACTGGTTTGTGTATGTGCTCCTACTTTTTTGCTTGCCCGATGCTTGTCCTTGTTGAGAGTGTATGATGTGTGACATCTCCTACATAATTTTGTGCTCCTTTTGTGCTCCTCAGTAGAGAAGTAAGCATGGTGTCAGCCTGCTGCCTCTAAACTCGGGTTTCATGGCATGGCTGTGGCGCTTTTCTTTTTTTGTGTTGGCCCTGCACTACTGCCATCACTTCCGCCCCACAATGGCTGGCTGTTCCTTTCCACGACCTGCCCGTCCTCCAGCCCTCTTAGAAGACTAGTTTGGTTGGGCAGATGTGGCATTATCCTGAGAAGCACCTGCCCTATCCATTCCTCCTTCTGTCATGTCCCAATTTCTGACTATCCCTTCTGGATGACCAGTGATGACCGGAGCCCCTTTGCCGCTGCTTAGGAGTGGGAAGCCTGCTGTCAAGGATCTCCCCAGCTTCTCCAAGCCAAAAGTGAGAGTCGCCTTTAAATTGGAGCCCAGATCTCAATTGCCAAAGTCACAATGTTCAAATAGGAAATTGCGTCTGAGCTTTGAAGCTTTATTCTCCAGGGCTCCCCTGCAAAACCTATGGCGTTGCCACTGGCTCCCTGGTGGAATAAGGCTTCCCACTCCCTTTGCATTGCTGTGCAGATGTTGGGGCAGCACGTCTGCAGAACATCCAACATGCCATGAAAGGATGTCTGATCAATTCAAAGGGCTGCATGAAGCATTTCTGCTCATCAGTGAGGTCCTCTCTATTGGCAGCTGGATTAAGTGAAAATGCGTGGGCACTGCAGAGGAGGTGAGTATCTGAGCTGGGATCGACGTTCATAGGCGTGTATGATGGATGCTTGTGAAGAGGCCCAGTTTCCTGCTCATCTCTGGTGGCCGGTATACCAGCTTGAGAGATACGGAACATGTATTACTCTGATGCCTTCATGAAATAGTTGAGCACACAGAACAATGGTAATACACTGAGGGCTGGATTTTCGCAATGGGGAGCTTTGGGAGGCGGGACTCCCACTTGTTGGGTTTTAGTCCCGCCTCCATCGACTTGTGGCCAACCCATGCTATTTTCCCTTGATTGACCTTGTTAAGCCTGCCCAGTGGGTTTAGCAGGCCAATTAAGGGGAAGCCGGTTACAGGTGACATCAGCGAGTGACGTTTCATCTGTCAAGAACTTTTGTCAGATGAATTGTCATCATTTGACGGCTCTGTGAAGCTGTCAAACACTGACAATCTGTCTTTTAAGTTGAGCCCTTCCACTCAGGCTCACTTGATCTCTCCTGAGCAGAAAGCAGAAGGCTGCAACTTTCGACAGTTCAGCGGCCATTCTGCTTTCTATGCTGGTGAGAAGCGGGACTCCCGAGACCTGAAGGGATGAAGCCTGCAGGAAGAAGTAAACGTAAGCAAAACTTATTAAAACACTTTACACTCACCTCACACACTCACCTCTCCACACTTGCACCCATCACTCACCTGCACACCGGACACCTCGACCCCGCCGACCCCCGCAGACCGACGGCCCGCCTTGCTGACCCTGGCGAGGTTTGGAGCCGTTGGGAAGCCCACACTTCAGGGCTGAAAATAGCGATTCTCAAAAAAACTGCCTGTTAACTACCTGTTAACAGGCAGTTAATTGGCATTAATCCCCTTCCTGCCTCGGGGAGGCGGCTCCCAGCGCGTGTCGAATACTCGCCTCCTAGGAAGATGGCATGGAGGCGGGTTGGGGGTGGGATGGGTACCCGCCCCCAGATTCTGCCATTTTCCCGGCAGTCCCGCCTCCAAACCCGCCTCCCCAGGGCTGGCAAAACAGCTCACACATGTTGTTGGATCCAATGTTGGGCCATCTACCTTGCTGGAGGTGCCCCTCAGGTAAGTGCTGAGGGGAGGAAGGAGAACGGGACGGAGGTGGGGTGGGGTGCGATTGTGGCCAGCAGGGGCCTCTGGAGTGCTGTGGAGCTGAAAGTTAAAATAGCCTGGACCTCATTTCTGGAGTAGTGGGTGAGTTGTGCTGCTCACCCACTTAAAACTGGCCCCAAGTTAAAATCAGGACCATTATGTTTTCAGGATGAAAATTTTGCAGATTAGTTCTGGCTCTTCCCTCAAAAAAAATGCTTGGCAAATTTTACCAGGATCTACAATTTGGATTTTCCTCTCAAAACATCAGGTTATATCATTCTGCATTTAGTATTGCACAACGGTAATCTAGGTAGCATATATAGTTTTATTATGGATTTTTGATCTATTCGAAGTTGCTCAGACTAAACATTCCAGCAATGCGTGCAGCTCATAAAGCCATGATTAAACGAAATGAAAGCTGCTGTGGCATCGCTCATAGTGAGTCAGAGTATCTGGTAGATGTTTAGGAAAGATGCAACGAGTGACAGTAAAGTAAGTAGATTGTGTGGTAAAGTGTTTTTTTTTAATTGGGAAATTTGAGCCAATTAGAAAGGTGTGACAGATTATTTTCTGCTATGGGTAGATTTGAAGTGTGACACTTGTTGTATGGACGACTCTTATTTTATTGTTAGGGGATCTCCTCTTGTGGTGAGTTAGAGGTTATGTTGTTGTGAGAATTGGGGGAAAGGTGCACATGGCTACTGAAGGGATTTGGAAAAAACTTTGTGAGAAGTCCTCAGAGACAGTAAAATAAAGGGTAAAATTGGGCAAGGGAGACATTCTTGAAAGGAACATGGATCAGAGATATGACTACAACATCCTAGCCCTAACTTTCTGACCTGTACTCCCTTAAAGTGTGGCTCCCTGCTGGAAGTGGTGGGATTTCCCCTTAACTATGATTGATTGATTCCTCGAAAATAATTATGTTGGGGTCAGAAACCCTCAAACACCCTCCACTGATAGAAATACAACAGATTCAGGAGTGACCTCCACTCCCGGGCCTGCTGGATTATCCAGGGTCAGCGTGGGTCACTTAGGAACATAGGAACAGGAGGAAGCCATTTCAGCCCCTCGAGCCTGTCCCGTCATTCATTTTGATTCAGATACAGAAACCACTGCAAATAAATTATTCTGATAAACTCTACTTCTGTTGAGTAATGTGAGTTAGGAGAGGTTCCTTGGTTCTGTACCTTCTCTTAGTCACCTTCACACTACTTATAGAAGCATTATTGAAACAAAAATAATGTCAATAATTTGGAAAGTAAAATAAGTCTCTCGGGACTCAAAGGGTTAATTACGTCTAATCCAATTATTACTGATATAATGAGGACCTGATGAAGATCAAACAACTGGGTGTAAGCCTTTTTCTTACTACTGTTCGGACTTTGAGAATTACGAATAAGCGTAACAATGACAGACAAGTATGTGATCAATAAAATTGGTCTTTATTCACACTACAGTTCAAAATTCAAATGTACAATCGCAATCAATATGTGCCCAATTTACCCGTACATAAAAGTACACCCAGTAACTCATACGCTACCCCCTGGCAATTTATATTCCAAGTCAACCGTACATAAAAGTACCCTTTAATAATATCTAAGGTCTATGTCCGACTTTCATACATACTCCTTTATCTCTGGGTGATCGGTCCAGGGAGAGTCGTAAGTCGAAACATAGACTGGCTAGCTTTCTCTGTTCATCTGTTCTTCCGTTCTGTCTCCTTTCTTTCTGAATATCCCACCCCTGGGTCACTCTTTATAGCACCTTTCTGCTGGCCTCCCTCATATATCACTGTCTGCCTCCCTCTGAAAGTTCAGTTTCACTCCAAACCTTCCCTGATTGGAGTTCCTTCCACATGACACGTTCATGTTCCTGTGAGGTGTGTGGGGGCGGGACTTCCTTGTCACTCATGTTCCTCCTTCCTGTCCATGTGGCCTCTCAAACAAAGGACCATATGCTGACCACCAGGCAAAGGACCCCCTGCTGACTTCCACCATTTTGTGTCTTCATAAACAAAGAACACATGCTGATTTCCTACATTTTGAATCCGTCAATAACCATTTCACAATTCATTCTGAACTTCGATCTCCACACGGTAGCAGCGGTTTTGTTACAATTTTTAGAATCTTACATGGGGAAGTTGAATGCAAGGGCCAGGTTTACTGTATTTTGATCTACCACCACATGTACTGCAATGACCAGAGAGCGGCTGGAGCTAAGTAATGTTAAGTTAGCATGTTCAGTGGCAGCTGAGCTCACTAATGGATAGTTAAATAAAGCAGCAGGTCCTGCAATAGGGAGAGCTGTTGAACTTGTAAAGTTTTGATGCGTTGCAGCAATATTTAAACAGGCAATCATCTGGAATTACCTCCCTAAACTTCTCCCTCCTCTCTATCACTCTCAATCATCCTTGAAGACAATCTTTAAAACCTACCTCACTGTCCTAATAGCTTCTTATGTGGCTCGGTGTCAAATTTTGCTTGCTAGTACTCCTGGGAAGTGCCTTGGAATGTTTTACTACGTTAAATACGCTACATAAATACAAATTGTTTTAGTTGTAGAAAGATGAACCAAGCTATTTATCTATTAATCCTTACTTGTCTGGTAAGCCTGATATGCGAGAGACACCCTGGGCCAGATTTCTATTGGTGCTGCTATGTCCATTATGTTAGATTGTGCCTCCACATGAGTTTATTCTTTTTGGCAGTGTGCAATGATGGGCACCGTCACCATTGAAAATATTTAATGTTAAATGAAGCTCGTGTGCAGTTGCTCGCGATCTGCTTCACTTGTTTGTCAACACCAAGATGGAATGATAGTGGGAAATAAAATGAAAAAGGGGTACAAATTAGGGACAGGAATACCTTCCTTGACTTGACATATAGCAGCGTAATGTCTTCATTACATCATCTCCAAAGTCCCAATCAAGCTGAAAACATGGAATATCCATCCTTATATAAATGTCGTTATGTGAGCCCCGCCTCATAGTCAGTGGTGGACTGCTAATCCCCTACTCTCACCACAAAATAAGGTAACAGGATTGACAGATCATATCTGATGGCACTAATATAGTGCTGCTCAATTGTATATTCTACAATGTGTTTTAACCATCATTTGCAGTCGCAGAAATTTGATGCTATCTCTAAATCAACATAAGCTGTACACTGAACTACAAGGAGGAGTAGGCAACTAATTAAGTTGAAACCAGGATTCACTATGATGGGTGAGATAGTCACATTTTAAGATAAAGGTAATTCTTCCAGATCTAGCAGCACTGTTTATAAAGTATTGTAATTAAAGTCAATGTAATAGATGCGATTCTACTCCAGATTGAATCAGAGGGCAATCTTATTTTATTTAAAGCAGAGAACGATAAAACTGGTAATTACAGGCCAGTCAGTTTAACGCCGGTGGTGGGGAAGCTTTTAGAAACAATAATCCGGGAGAAAATTAACATCCACTTGGACAAGTATAGAGTAATAAAGGAGAGCCAGCACGGATTTGTTACGGCCAAATTGTGTTTGACTAACTTGATTGAGTTTTTGATGAGGTAACAGAGAGGGTGGATGAGGGCAGTGCAGTTGATGGTGTGTATATGGACTTTCAAAAGGTGTTTGATAAAGTACTGCATACTAGGTTTGTTAGCAAAATTGAAGTCCATGGGATAAAAGGGGCAGTAGCAGCATGGATACAAAATTGTCTAAGGGATAGAAAAGAGAGAGTTGTGGTGAATAGCTGTTTTTCTGACTGGAGGGAGGTATACAGTGGCGTTCCCCAGGGTTCAGTACTAGGATCACTACTGTTTTTGATATGCATTAATGACTTGGACTTGGGGGTAGAGGGCACAATTTCAAAATTTGTAGATGACACGAAACTTGTAAGTGTAGTAAACAGTGAGGAAGATGGTAAACGACTTCAAGTAGACATAGACAGGCTGGTGGAATGGGTGGACATATGGCAGATGAAATTTAAAGCAGAGAAGTGTGAGCCATTTTGGTTGGAAGAATGAGGAGAGACCATACACACTAAATATTACAATTTTAAAGGAGGTGCAAGAACAGAGAAACCTGGGGGTGCTCGTCCACAATTCTTTGAAGGTGGCTACGTGGATAGACTGGAGAAGCTGGGGTTGTTCTTCTTGGAGTGGAGAAGGCTAAGAGGAGATTTGATAGAGGTGTTTATAATCATGAAGGATTTTGATAGAGTAAATAAAGAGAAACTGTTTCCAATGGCTGAAGGGTTGATAACCAGAGGGTGATTGGTAAAAGAACCAGAGGCGACAACATGAGGAAAAACATTTTTACACAACTAGGATTTGGAGTGCACCACCTGATAGGGTGGTGGATACAGATTCAATAGTATCCTTCAAAAGGGAATTGGATACATACTTGTAGGAGAAAAAAAATTGCAGGGATAGGGGGAAAGAGCGGGGGAGTGGGACTAACTGGATTGCTCTTCGAAAGAGCCGGCACACACTCGATGGGCTGAATGGCCTCCTTCTGTACTGTGCTATTCTACAATTCTATCATTTTATGACTGACAAGTAGTCATTATTTTGTAGGCAGACTGAAAATAATTATTTTCTGTAACATTTGATGGAAGCAATTTTTCCAGTGCATCAAGGTGATTGCCCAGTGAAATTGGGTGGTGCAGTGACTTAGCACGCTGCACTTTCATTTCTGGGAACTCGATTTGAATCCAACCGAAACTGCTGAGGTGAATGTTTTATTCTTCTGTTGGCTGCAGTGCACTACTTTTGGATAATCCAAAGAAAGGCCCTGAAATTTCGTGCTATTATCGGAATTTATGGGACCGCCAAAGTGCCTGAATTTCCGGATGGATTTCATCTCACTTCATGATCCACCTGCCAAGACGCCATGTAGCTAATTTGAAAGTGTGGAAATGAAGGTGCCAATGATGGTGCAGAGCCGAATTTTCGGTATTTACGCTCATGATATACTAATGGATGTGAAATAGAAGGTGCTGCTGGTGTGAGGATCAGCTGTCCTAGTGAAAATGAAGAGTGTAATTTTTAACTCTACCTGCCCAAAGCCAGCCAGATCCTTCTTTAACCGTGCAAGCCTCAATATTAACGGGAGTGCGGGGAGGGTAAAAGGGAGCCCGGTAGCAGGTCTTCATTTAAATAAAAATCTGCACACTCCCACCTGACACATGGCCAGATTGACTGCCTGACCGACGGGCAGGGCAGGAGTAGGAATTTAGCGTCAGAAGACAGCAGCCAGGAAACTATGGGGACGATCCCCGTCAGTCAGTGGAAGGAAGTCTGTGCATGAGATCAGGGATCGGAGGTCCCAGTGAGATTGGGGGAGGCTGGGGAGATCCAAGGACTCCTTGCAGAGCCTAGGGTGAGCACTCCTGCTCCTCCTAGCCCACAAGGAGTTCTAAAGGAACTTGGCCTAGAAATTCGATTAACGGTTAGTGCCACTGCGGGTCAAGGTTAACGGCTGCCCGTAAAAAGAGCACAGGCAGCACCGGTATTTTGGCGCTGCCTCCTGATTTAAATGAGAGGAGCGCAGAAGCTCCCGTGCAACACACTCTTTCTGGCAGTAACATCAGCAGGAGGCCAAAGGCTGCGTCTAAAGGATCGGTGCGCCGTTCTCGGCCAGTCACCCATTAACAGTGAAAGACTGTGGCATAGATGTCGTTAAACCGTTGCATGAGAAATCAATTGAAATAATTATTTTAAAAAGGGAAACATTAACCTCTTGGTCACGATTTTACTGGTGTAAATTGTGCAGAAGAGAGTTCAATTCAAATTTTAACAACAACAGACTTTTGAAGAACTCTTGATGAGAATATGGTGTTAAATTTTCCTTCAATTCTTGGCCCTTGAAATATAGACTTCAAAACGTTGCATATTATTTTATCAGTTCCTAAAATAGAAAACCCAATTTATAAAATTTAAGGAAATGCAGCTTTGATTTTTTTCCTGAGATTCTTACAAATGTAGTACAGTATAGTTTATTTTAAAAGAGTTTACCACCTGTAATGTTTGACTGACCAGGGGGAGATTTGATGCATCTCATTGGAAGCGGTTTTCACTCTAACTACATAGTCTGAGCTCTCCATAGTTACCAGTTATCTCAGCAGCTGTTTCTTGTACGGTTTATAGCTCACTGCCACTTTCTCCCGGCTCTACGCGCTGTCAATGGCTGTACGCACGGGCGTTGCACGTCAATTGATGTCACACTCCTGGTAATTAAAATACTTGCGGCGAGCGCAGGCAACGGCAGCGCTGCTGCGTGCCCAATATGGCAGCCGCCGCCTTCCATGGGTGGAAGTGAGGCAGCTGCCATTTTTTCTTCAAAATCGGCCTTAATGGCCGGCGCTAAAGGTTCGAATTTCCAGGCCCATATCTTTAATACTTACCATTGCCAGTCGGCGCTTCCCTCCTTGGATCCGCTGCCGACAGCACGGGACTCCCCCTGATGATCAGTTAATTGTACCTTGTGGTACCGATGATGGCTGCAACTTTTCAATGTTAACCATGCCTCACCCGCCTTTTGTGGGAGTCTCATCAATGGCCCAATTTGAGGTAATAAAAATGTAAACGGCCGGAAAGCCGACGGGTTACAGCCGGGAAGTAGGATTTTTACATTTTAACCCCTCTAACGCACCATTCCCACTGGAAGGGTGAGGGGGTTAAATTTAGGGCCGCAAATCCCGATGATGTCCTGAGGCCTTAACTGCAATTTTAACTCATGGCTGAGTTGGCTGTGGGGGGGGCGGGGGGGTGGGGGGGGGCGGGGAAGCTGCTGTGTGTTTTCTGCCAGGCTGAAGAGAGTTAGAACGTATCGGGAATATGAAGAAGCCCAAACAGCTAAGTTTCTTATCTTCATTTCTAAGCCTGGAGAAGTAGGAGTGGTCCCCTGGGCCCCACAAGGAAAGTTTAGGTATCCACGTCTCCGGACTCGCCTCCCCTTTCCTCCTGCGAGACCATCCCAGAACCCCTTTCCTCACACTTAGCTGAGTGCTGGCAGCCTCTTCCCACCCACTTCCCATCCGTTCAGGGCAAAAGAAATGGACTGTCGGCATGTTAATGAGGCCTGGGAGTTACAATAACCTGGCTGTGCCTGATTTCTGCAGCAGTGAGTGAGTTTCCAACTCGCCTCGGCACCCACCTGTCCAAAATTTGATCGGAGTTAAAACCAGGGCCAAGGAGTTTTAGAGGCTGAAGACTCCTGAAAATTTGAGTCGTGATTGATGCAACTAGGGACGATTTTTTAGAGCAGGTTTTTTTGTCGTTGAGCCCAGACACTTCTGACTTGCTGTGAGAGTGTGAGGCCACTGGGGTATTTTGACCCCTCCCACCCTTCCTCCCACAGGGAGAGCTTCTCGGAGGCAAGTATGGCATTCCCTATAGACATATCTTTGTATGGCTTTATCATGGAGGAAGAGGAACAGGAAAGGTTAGAGAAAAGGAGAGTGAGGCAGCATTTACGGTGGATTCATTCCACAAGATATTATTCCTCCCCCTCCCCCCCCAACCTCAAAACGAGTGTACGGACAGCACAGGTTCTATGAGGACTTTAGTGAGGAGATGGGCATTAGAAAAATACACTTCATCAAAGAGGCAATAAGATAGCTAACTACTACATGAGGATTTGCACACACCTTCATCTGCCCACAGAGTTTTATCTGTGGCTATAAAGGTTATGACTACAGTCAACTTTTTAGGGGGCATTTAAACCAGCCACAGGAGATCTCTGTAATATCAGACTGAATGATGCTGATGTAGTTTTATGCAGAGATGGGGATTGTTCTATTTTGGCATCACAGCAAGGCAGCAACAAGATAGGGCCTCCAGGTTCATGGGGTTGCTTACTTTCCAAAGGTCCAGGATGCAATAGATGGTATCCACACTGCTTTGCAAGCTCCCATTGGAACTCCCTGCAACTTCCGCATTGGCATGGGTTTACACTCTCTGAATGTACAGATTGTGTGTGAAAACCTGCAAAGGATCCTGTGTGTCAACATAACATTTGCTGGAAGTTGCCACAATGCATTCATCTTTCAGAATTCGGCCCTCCCTGACCTTTTCAATGAAAAAGCTCAGGTCAAAACATAGTTTGTGGGTAACAAGACATATGCCCTGCTCTCATAGATAATGATTCACTAAGAGTTGCATGAACAGCAGCACAGGACCGTTGCAATGAGGAATAAACCTTCACCAGAGTTGTCACTGAGTCGACCATTGGGTTTTTAAAGGGATGCTTCCACTGCCTTGACAGGTCAAAAGGGGGCAGTAGTCCTGCTGGCTCCACAAAAATACTGTAGACCGCTGCCGGCACGGACCCACCTTCCTGCCCCACCCCCCCAAACCAGGAACTACCTATGGCCAGTTTAGCGTCAGAGTGCGGGCCCGACCAGCGAGCTGCATTGGAAGGCCCGATTGGCTTCCACAGCTCACCTGTTTAATGCAATTGAGGCCCAGTGTCCAATTTCTATCAGGCCTCAGGCCAGCCATCTTCGGGCTCTCGTTCCAATCACGCCAGCCATTTTGTGCCGGAAACTGCCGCAAATTGAATTTCTTACCCAGCGTTCCATTCCCAAGTGCCTTGTCTTGATAAGCACAAGAATTCACCGGGAAAGGTATTGTCCAATATAATGCCAAGACATGTGAAGTTGTTCTAATTATTGCGAACAGTTACACTATCTTGTTTTGCTCACAATGCTAAATTCAGCTCCTGATCTTGATCCCATTTGGTGTTATAGAACACTGTGAACTCCCACGCACTGCAATATAGCAAAGAAAATAGTGTACTGATGACTATTTCTCCAAGGGATTACCACAGAACTCCCCCACCTTACCCAAGACTATCATCCCATTAAAATGACCAGAAATAGTGGACAGATAACTGTTACCAATCAGTGTGGTAGCAAGGTTGCATCTTGTCACATTAGATCACCAGGAAGGTATCTTCCCCCGCCACATTAACACACACAGTATGTGTATGTTGAGACTGTAAGACCAGTTGGGGATGGTGACAGCTGTTATTACAGTGCGCAAGCTGTCAGCTCCACTCACTGGCACTCTCATTCCTACACTAATTTTAAGCAGTAACGGGAAGCAGTACTGGAGCTGATCACGTGCTGACTGTAAGATCCGCTGTTACAGTAACCAATTGGAAATCTCCTTTGATGTTACTAGGACAGAAAGCGGAAAGACACCAGCACTTCAAAAACACACTGCCGATTAAAATGAAAGTGCAGGTGAGATTCAAGAAATTGGCAGGGGATGTTGTATTGTCAGATGAAAATTGTAAGATTAGTTTGTCATGTCATGATAAACATGACTATTTATTTTCCCTAATAAATACTGATAAATTGTTCCTGATTCATTGCACCATACAAGGATAGATGATAAATACTGGAGATACTCAACAGGTCAGGCAGCATCTGTGAAGAGAGAAACAGAGTTAATGGGCTGGATTTTGATACTGGGGCGGGTTGGGATCGTGTTATCCGAATTCCGTGTTATCCACCCGACTGCAATTGGATGTGGGAGATTGATGCGATTTTCACCTAATTGGGCAATTGAGTTACAGCATGTGGAAACCCATGAACCAATTAGTGTTTTCAGTCTGAAAGTCGCCTCTGATGATGTCATCATTACTGCTGCATTGAAGGTCTTCAGAGACTGCCTGGCCTTTGCTGTGAGAGGACCTGGATGCAAAATGAGCAGCAGCAGCCCAGAGAGAGAGAGAGAGAGAGAGAGAGAGACTGACTGACTTTGCTGTGAGAGGACCTGAAGGCAAAATGAGCAGCAGCAGCCCTAGATCTGCTCCCACATATTTTTCCTCCTACTACTACTCCGTTGTAATAGTGGACCTGCAGCTGATAGTCAGCTTTCGAAATGTGTTACCGCCAGGTTTCACATTCGTGGTTCAGAACAGGCGTGCTTCACGTAGAACAAGGGTTAAAATCACAAAGACCTTTCAAAATGGCATTATAGAGCCAATTTAGTGCTTGTTAAGGGCCTTAACAGCCTATCCCGTCTCTTAGAGGCGGGACAGAGTCGAGACCAGCAGACACGATTTAATGAAAATTGCGTGGAGGCGGGATGGAGGCGGACTTGTGCCCGCCAGCCAGTTTTCGCAATTTAACCCCCCACACGCCTCCAAACCCGCCTCCACGGGTCAATGAAAATCCAGCCCAATGTTTCAGGTCGATGACCTTTTGTCAGAACTGGAAAAAAGCAGGAAATGGAACAGATTTTTAAGCAAGTGTAGGGCCTGGGAAAGTGGGGAGGGGATGAAAGAACAAAAGGGAAGGTCTATGATAGGATAGAAGGCAGGAGAGGTTAAGAGACATGAAGAGATATTCAAGGCAAAAGGAGATGGTAATGGGACAGGTTAAGAAACAAAGGATGGCTCTAGATGAACCTTTACCTCTCTAGATCTTTTCATTGCAAACTGCCGGCGTGACATCAGGCGTCTCCATTTCTCTGCTCCCCTCACTCACTCCAACCTACCTCCCTCTGAACTTGCAGCACTCCATTCTCTCAGATCCAACCCCAACATTGTCATTAAATCTGCTGACAAGGGTGGTGCTGTTGTTGTTTGGCGAACCGACCTCTACCTAGCGGAAGCTGAACGCCAACTCTCTGACACCTCCTCCTACCTCCGCCTGGACCATGGCCCCACTACCGAACATCAAGCCACCGTTTCCAAGACTGTCACTGACCTCATCTCCTCTGGAGATCTTCACCCCACGGCCGCCAACCTCATAGTTCCCCAACCCCGCACAGCCCGCTTCTACCTCTTTCCCAAGATCCACAAACAGGACTGCCCTGGTAGACCCATCATTTCAGCCTGTTCTTGCCCCACGGAACTTACCTCTTCCTATTTCGACTCTATTTTTTCTCCCCTTGTCCAGTCTCTTCCCACCTACCACTCGTCCGACGCTCTCCGCCACTTTAACAGTTTCCAGTTTCCTGGCCCCAACCGCCTCCTTTTCACTATGGACGTACACACCCTCTACACCTTCATCCCCACCAGGATGGCCTGAGGGCGCTCCGCTTCTTCCTTGAACAGAGGCCCGACCAGTCCCCATCCACCACCACCCTCCTCTGCCTGGCTGAACTTGTTCTCACATTGAACAACTTCTCCTTTGACTCCAATCACTTCCTCCAAGTCAAAGGTGTTGCTATGGGAACCTGCATGGGTCCTAGCTATGCCTGCCTTTTCGTGGGATATGTGGAACACTCTTTGTTCCAGTCCTACTCGGGTCCCCTCCCTCATCTCTTTTTCCAGTACATTGATGTCTGTATCGGTGCTGTTTCCTGCTCTTGCCCTGAACTAGATAATTTAATTCACTTTGCTTCCAATTTCCACCCTTCCCTCACCTTCACATGGTCCAGCTCCGACTCTTCCCTTCCCTTCCTCGACTTCTCCGTCTCCATCTCTGGGGATAGGTTATTGACAAAGATTCACTACAAGCCCACTGACTCCCACAGCTACCTGGACTACACTTCCTCCCACCCCGCTTCCTGTAAGGACTCTATTCCATTCTTCCAGTTTCTCCATCTCCGCCGCATCTGCTCTGACGATGCCACCTTCCATACCAGTGCTTCCGACATGTCTTCCTTTTTCCTCAACCGAGGATTCCCCTCTACTGTGGTTGACTCGGCCCTTGACCGTGTCCGTTCTATCTCCCGCACTTCTGCCCTCACCCCTGCCCCTCCCTCCCGGAACCACGATAGAGTTCCCCTTGTCCCCACCTTTCACCCCACCAGCCTCCACATTCAACGGATCATCCTCCGCCATTTCCGCCACCTCCAGCGTGATCCCACCACCAAACACATCTTCCCCTCACTTCCCCTTTCAGCATTCCGAAGGGACCGCTCCCTCCGCGACACCCTGGTCCACTCCTCTATCACCCCCAACACCCCTTCTCCTTCGCCCGGCACCTTCCCATGCAAGCGCAGGAGATGCAACACATGCCCTTATACCTCCCCCCTTCCCACTGTCCAGGGCCCCAAACACCCCTTCCAGGTGAAACAGCGCTTTACTTGTACTTCTTGCAATTTAGTATATTGTATTCGCTGCTCACGATGTGGTCTCCTCTACATTGGGGAGACCAAACGCAGATTGGGTGACCGCTTTGCGGAACACCTCCATTCAGTCCGTAAAGGTGACCCCGAGCTTCCGGTCGCCTATCACTTTAATTCTTCGCACCACTCCCACTCAGACCTCACCGTCCTCGGCCTCTTGCATTGTTCCATTGAAGCTCAGCGTAAGCTCGAGGAACAGCACCTCATCTTTCGATAAGGCACTTTACAGCCTTCTGGACTCAACATAGAGTTCAACAATTTCAGATCATAACCTCGGCCCCTATCAGATATATATTTTTCATCAACACTTTTTGTCTCTGTCTTCTTTTCTTCTCCCCCACATGGCAGCTGTCTTTCATTCTGCCAACGCAATTCACACTTTATCTAGAGCCATCCTTTATTTCTTAACCTGTCCCATTACCATCTCCTTTTGCCTTGAATATCTTTTAATGTCTCTTAACCTCTCCTGCCTTCTATCCTATCACAGACCTTCCCTTTTGTTCTTTCATTCCCTCCCCCCTTTCCCAGCCCCTGCACTTGATTAAAAATCTGTTCCATTTCCTGCTTTTTTCCAGTTCTGACGAAAGGTTATTGACCTGAAACGTTAACTCTGTTTCCCGCTTCACAGATGCTGCCTGACCTGCTGAGTATCTCCAGCATTTTCTGTTTTTATTTCAGATTTCCAGCATCTGCAGTATTTTCTTTTTATAAACCTGACTTATGTCAGACTTGGCTCAATTGAGCGCATAATCTAGGCTGACACTCCAGTGCAGTACTGAGGGAGTGCTACACTGTCGGAGGTGCCGTCTTTCAGATGAGACGTTAAACCGAGGCCCTGTCTGCCCTCTAAGGTGGAAGCAAAAGAACCCACGGCTCTATTCGAAGAAGAGCAGTGAGGTTCTCCTGGTGTCTTGGCCAACACTTATCCCTCAAATTTGTGTCTTGGCCAACACTTATCCCTCAACTAACACCTAAAACAGCTTATCTGCTCATTTGTTTCATTGCTGCTGTGGGATCTTGCTGTTTGCAAATTCGCTGCCATGTTTCCCTACATTACAACAGTGACTATACTTCATGAAGTGCTTCATTGTCTGTAAAGCACTTTGGACATCCTGAGGTTGTGAAAGGGGCTATATAAATGCAAGTCTTTCTTTCTTATATGGCATTGGTGTGTACCGGGGATTCATGTCTCCAAATTCATAGAACAATTTTATATCTAGCTTCTCAAAATCCAAGCATACCTCACAGGACAAAGGATCTAATCTGTTCCCTCCATCAAACACAATGCATAGACATTTTTAGGGGAGAGACAGGATAAAGGGGGCTCCAAATGCTGCCAGCCAATTTCCTGCCCTCCCAGAACTGGCAAGCTGCCCATCTAGTGCCCATAGCTCACTGACGGAATGTAATTGAGGCCTGGGACTCTAAATGGCTCGGGCCTCCTACTGGCAAGAATGGGCAGGCAGCTGGCCTGCTCTGCCCACTGCCCGCCTGTTCTCCTCCGGTAGTTAAAATCAGCCCTAATGTCCTCTCTCGCCACTGGAATACAGGGATAGTTGTTGATTTCTCTCCACTACTCTGGTGAATGATCTCCAACCTCACAAATTTTAAATTTAGTGGCTCCAGTTCTAAGAACCAGCTGAACAAATGCATCAATCATTAAACATGTCATCCAGCCATTTAGAAAATCTGGTAATAGATTTATCCTTTAGAGATAATAAAATTGATTGCAGGGGCCACTAAGAAACGCAACATAATCAAATTATTTTTATTGTCTAGGACATAAATCTCATTAATTTGACCTAATGCACATAGTTTGAAGGCAAGGAGACGTGAGCATGAAGCTGAGAAATCTGATCATTGGGGACAGACCCAGAGCAAGACTAACATTATGTAATCATTCTATAAAAATCTGCAACATAGAGAGGTTTGCTGAGGGATGTATAAGAGCCAGTAGAGGCACCTTTAAGAGTGATGCACATCAGGCTTTGTGGGCCTTGACTTATGGGCCTCTGAAGTCTGAGGAATGCTCAGCACCCCATTTGCCCAGCATGTCCTAAAGTGCCATCCTATTGCACAATAGGCTAATTATAACCCAATGAAAATTAAGGTGCCTCCCAAAATGTGGTTGAGCACCTAGGCAGCATTCCAAATGCCAAGTGCCCAACTCAAATGGATATTTCAGGATAGACCCACATATGTAAAATGATTCTGCTCCTGGATGGCTCTTTCCTTGTTTTAGGGCCACACTCTCCCTTATTGCCCCTACTTTCACTTGGCCTGCAACAGCCAATTCTTTAAAGGGAACTTAGGTCCCCACTACAGAAAAAAAAATGGCGTTCTTTAAGTGCCGCCAACCGCCCTTCCCTGGTATTATCTTATCTTCATAGAAAATGGAAGCCAAACAACAGTAGTAAAATTAGGGGAGGTGGCTGGAGGGGTGGTCAGAGATGTAGGTTTTAAGAAGGCTTTTGAAGATGGGGAGAGAAGTAACAAGACAAAAGGATTTAGGCAGAGTGTTCCAGAGTGTGGGGCCAAGATAGTTGAATGGTCTGCAACTGAAGGTGGAGTAGAGGGAGTGGGATGTAGAGGAGGCTAACATCAGAAAAGTGAATGGTACACAATGGCATGTAGGGTTGGAGCAAGTTGCAGAGCAAAGATGCATTGAAGCCATGGAGGAATTATATGAGAATATGGATTTTGAGTTCAGTATTTCCCTGCAACCCTGGTGAACTTTATCTGTGTGTGTGTATGTGCGTGTGTGTGTGTGTGTGTGTGTTTTGGGAGAAGATGGGGGACTAAACATATTCTGGTGGTTGCCCTTTATTGCAGACAAACTCAACACCAGAATCTGTCCCCCCCAGCATTTCATTAAAGCCCTAGGAGCTATTGTTCTACCTCCTCCAGAAATTAAGAACATTGCAAGACAAGTTTCTTTGCAGACTAGTACCTTACCACAAAAGTCTCCAGTTTAGACAGTTCGGGGGAGGAATTCAACTCATAGGCACCTGTTTGGCAATGTCAAATTGGGCGTTAGGCCTCCGATATTCGTGTCACGATCTGTCGCATCGAAAGTGCACCCCACGGCATATCGGGTGCATTTTAGTCATCCAGGATGCCCACCTGAACCGGTGGGAATTTAATGAATATATGTAAATGAGGGTCCTGCACCTGTTTAACAACCCTTCTGCCAAATTCAACTCCTTGAGTGCTGGAATCGCCCATTCTAAAACTCGCCTACAAATTCTGGGTGCGAAGAGTTGGGAGGGAGGCTGCACCAGCATTATTTTAAGGGTTACTCAGTTGCATTCAGGTAAGTACCTAGTTAGTAGTTTTAAACTGCTAGTGGGCTTTTATACCTATTTCTGGCTATGTTGGCTTCTGCAATTGAGTACAAAAATTGCTGCAAATTGGAGCTGAATGACATCTCTGGCTGAGGCTTCTGCACAAACTTCCTCTGGCAACATGGGTGTACTGGTCGGTCTGTCACTGGGGCAGGAGGATGAGGAGAAGGAAGAGCAGGAAGTAAAAGTGGAGGGGTCTGCAGCTGTTGGGCGAAGAGGGTGAAGGAGGGGAGGGATGAACTTAGCAGTGGGCTGAACGCTTTGCGCAGATCGGGCGTAGACCGTCTCAGTGCTAAATTGGTTCAGTGTTATGCCTGTTTTGCAGCCAAAAAACAGGTGCAAAGCATAACAATTGCTGCCATTATGTGCAGTTAAGTGAGGAACTGTGGCCGGGATATTGGTTTGGGCCTGTCATCGGGCCCAAAATGGTCGGTACGTTCCAAGTTCTCTAACCTTCTTGTGACTATTGGTTTGCAAACAACATCTCCTTGTCTATAATGGGCAAAACAGCAATCCTTTTAGGGCTTGGCAGTACATTTGTAATGTTGTGCAAGGTTTGCCAATGAAGGGTTGCATTTGGCAGTGTCAGTCTGAGATGTGATGTAAAATTCCAATCAATAAGGTCCAAGTTCCTGTATCAAATTCTGAAAGAGCTAATAAGCTAATAGTTTACAGCCAACATTAGTTTATGGCTCTTTTATTTACACCTATGTCAAATTCCTTGGTGTTTAAAGAGCAAGAGATGTGAGTTTTCTTTCTTACTTACAATGTCCTGAAAGGAAATTGAGCTAACTTAATGCAGTAAATGAAAGTCCACTGATTTGGGAGGAGAACAACATATAAGGTTGGCTTACATTACTAACTATACCCCATCTCTGGCAAGCTGGATAAAAATGCACAATTAATCCCAGGTCCTGCTAGGATGGCTGTTTTGGCCCTTCAAGAAGAGGGGCTATTGGGTCCAAAACTGCTGCTGCAAGATAATGACCCAGAATTTGCTGGACTGGAGCATCTCACGGCATGTCCTGTTAGTTAGATTTGTTCCTGCACCCTTCAGCTCAAAAATGTTTTGCCCTGTAAGTTGCTGGAAGTGCGAGCTGGTAGTGACATGGCGAGGGGAACGGGCATCTGGGACCTTGGTGAACAATGGGTCAAACAGTGTATCTCCTTAACCAATGAGATTTAAAGATTGAGAAATAAACAGAGGAAGGACTGAGAAGGAGGGTGTATTAGAGTGGGTGAGTTCAATGTCAAATCAGGTACAGAAAGAGAAATGAAGAGAGGGATAAAAGATTGGATTTAGGCAGAGAGAAAAAATAGACGGAAAGGAAAGTAAAAAAAAAATTGAATTTAAAATTTGACATTCTTACAATCTCCAACAATTCACTACATGTAGGAATGCGACTCCACACTTTTAATTGTTCACTTTCTGGGCCAGAGAGCTTAATTGGCAGTCATTAACAATTATCATGTCATTAATAGGGTACTTACGTGATTAATTACTAGACTTAGCTTTCTGTGGTGAGTTTATTGGTCAATTAATGTGCAAATGCAGCAACTTCATGAACTCATGGGGCGGTTAAAGACGAGATGCCGTATTCGCAATGCTAACGCCGGAGTGGCACAAATCGAGCCACATTTTGTGGCGATTTGCAATTCACAGGGTATCTCTTCCTCGCTACAAGTTGCTGGCCGATTTGCACATTAATAATGGCGTGCGTCGTTCACAAGCTGTTATTTTTTCAGCAAACTTGGGCTCAATATACGTGGAGTGGCTGTTCAGTGCATTCACAAGGTGGTATTTGTGAAGAATTTAGCCTGTTGGAGGATTTGCCATCACCCTGTCTGTAGGCTTCTCCATTTTTGGACTAAGTGAAGGAAGGTATTGCCCAAACATGGCACCCTTCTGTGTTGGAGTTATTCATGCCTTATTGCCAAAGCCTAATTGTCAGTCCCTATGTGCTCACACAAAAAAAAAGTTCATGTAAAATGTTTGGTAAAGAAACAAATTGTTACAGGTCAGTCTTTATTTTTCATCCTTCAAAGATAGGTCTATCAACATCCGAGAAATGTTAAAACTAAGATTCATCATCAAATGAGCAAGATCGAGTTCAAAGCCATTTAAACGGATATAAGTGTGCTTGCCTTTTATGAGAGGTACATTAAAATAGGTCACGTTTTAAAACCAAATTCATGAGTGAATGCAAATATGTGAAACTTGACAGGTCTGTAAGACCCATTCCACACACTGATTTCCTCCCACATTCTGCCCTACAATTATAAGGCTCTTGAGTTTACTTTACATCAGATTCTCAGCCTGTGAAGAGTACTTATTAATTTTGCCCATTAGAGGAACTTCCAGCCTGTCATTTTTACTTTATTTTTCTATGCTCCGATTGAGAAATGTAAATCTCTTACAAAAAAAATATTGATGGAAAGCTGCTTGTTCCCATTGAAATGATTTTCTTGCAAATTGCAAATAGAGCTTGGAAGAGATCATAAATAAAAATAAATACTCAATTTGTGAGCAGAATAGGTTCATTTATAGCTTTCGCACTGGACAAAATGTAATTTTCTCCAAATGTCTGCATGCTTATACGAGTTAGTTGTCAAGCAAAAGAGATTCAGGGAAGATATTTCACTGCTGGTACTGCCACCAATGACACCAAATCAATCCGCCCACAAGTGTTGATGTCTTTCTTCACTACAGTGTGATCCGAGGGAAGAAGGGAGATGAAGGAAATCTCACTACCACTCCAATTTCAGGGATTAGAGGAACGGAAATCTGGTGGAATTCAGCCCCTGCTTGGTAAAGGCCCGCCCGATTTTCGGGTCAGGCCTGGGTCGGATGTCTGAAGCTCCCGCCCGAAACAGGTGGGAGCTTCATTAATGTATTCAAAAGGTGGCATGGAAGGACTTTGCACTACTTCCGGGTCCCGAGTCGTGCTGAACGTTGAGCCTCCAGCACGCCAGCAAAACCTGGCAGGGGCAAGGCCTTGGGTGGACCTGCAGGTGGGTGGATATTTTAAAGGCTCGTACATTTTCAAGGTAAGCGCATTAGGCCTTTTAAAGGCCTTTCTTGTAGTTTTTTTTTGTTACCATTGGCACTTGGCGTGTCATGAGCCTCAGTGTCAGGGGCAGTTATTTATTTTGCCTTAAGCTCCCTTTATTTGCAGCAGAAGGTTTGCCAGCAGGAGTCTTTCGAGCTGATGTGTTCAGAGGGAAAGAGGATCAGCAGGAGGGTGCCAGGTAGGTCAGGCTGCTTGAGAGGTGCTCCGTGCCCTCCCACCTTGCACCCGCACCCCTATATTTGCAGAGAGAGATAGCATATCTAACATTGGCAGATGTTGTTGGTGGAGGTTCCTCTTCCTGATGATGACTCTGCCAGTAAACCTCCTGGTAGCATCACAATGAGATGTGAATGCCCATCTAATCCTTATGCTGTAGGGATCTTCAGTCACCTCCCGATCACAGCATGTCATGCATATATGGTATTGCATGAAAGAAACTATGCCAAGGTGATCAGAAGTCAGCCTTGGCTGTTTGGCTGCGCTTGCCAAAATGTCAATACCCATTTCTGCAGTCCCTGGCAATCCCACCTGGGAATGAATGTTGTAACCTGCCTTCTCAAGCGTCTGGATCAGCAGAGGGGAAGAAGCCAAACTCTGCCATCTGCTGCAAGGGCACCAACAGCTACCCTGCAACACAGAGCTTACACACGTGCAGGGTCAATTGTGGCCTGAAACTTGGCTGCACCTTCTTGCAGGCATGCTGCAGTGCTGACCTTAGGGGACGGTGTTGTATAAAAACTGTCCTCACAAGTAACTGATGCAGCACCACCTTGACTTCAGCAGCCATCAAGTTAATGCCAAGTTCTGGACTGCACGGCCACTTACAGTCGAGAGCCGCAAACCCGGATACTTAGGTGCATCCCAGATGCTAGGGTAAGGGACATTTCACATAGACCGGTAAAGAATTTGCAAGAGGAGGGAAAGAAACCAGTTATTGTAGTCAGTGTGGGAGCCAATAATGTAGGTAAAGAAAGGCCTGAAGTCCTGCAAGATAAATTATAGGAAATTGGGAAACAAGATTAGGACCAGGACTTCACGGGCAGTAATCTCGGAATTGCTTGGCTAGCCATGCCCTGGAATAGGGACAAAATTGAGAAGTCGCACAACACCAGGTTATAGTCCAACAGATTTATTTAAAATTACAAGCTTTCGGAGCTGTCGCCCCTTCCTCAGGTAGAGTTACTGTGAGACAATCTACCAGAATTCACAGAATATAAACACAGAGAAAATGCAGAGATTCAATCTATCCCTACATCAAAGACATACTAAGAGCACAGCCAAGACAATGAGATGTGTCCCAGGGGGTCCAACGTGTCAAAACACCTGCTGGCTGCATATCCTCTCCATTTGGGTTTGTTTCTTGTGTTTGTTTCTTGTGTTTGTTTTTTTAAAAAGCTGGAAAGACCGGCAACGATGTCAAGTCATGTTTTGTAATGTGACATGAACCCGATATCCCGATTGAGGCCGTCCTCATGAGTGCGGAACTTGGCTATCAGTTTCTGCTCGATGATTTTGCGTTGTCGTGTTATCCCGAAGGCCGCCTTGGAGAACGCTAACCCGCAGATCCGAGGCTGAATGCCCTTGACTGCTGAAGGAAGGAAGCTTAGGGAAATCAATGTATGGTTAGAGATGTTGGTCTCAGGAAGAGGGATTCTACTTTGGTGAGCATTGGCACAAGTTCTGGGACGATGAGAGCTATTCCATGAGGATAGGGTACATCCAAACAGGGAGAGTGCTAATGTACTGGCAAAACCATTAAATAGGGAAGTGGTGAGGTATTTAAACTAGGAAGCAGGAAGGGACTGGGAAACTAAAGCCAACCAAATCAGTCAATAGTGAAGGTAGGAATAGATGAGCATCATATTCATGTGGAAACATTTTAACAAGAAGGATATGGAGCAGAGGAAAAAAATCAAATGGACTAGTTGTAAACAAGGAAAGATTGAAGTAAAGGTAGGGGGTAGCTTTGACAAAAAATTATGGGAAAAGGAGTAAAAGAGTGAAAGAGAGGTTAAAATGCATATGTTGCAATGTGCAGAATGTGAGAAATAAACTGGTGGAACTGGAAGCAATTATTTTACACGAAGATCTAGACTTAATAGCATTAACAGAAATCTGGCTGCAAACTGTAATGGAAAATAAACATAGTGGAATATATATTTAAGTGGGATAGAAAAGATAAGAAGGAAGCAGTGTGCCAATATAGGTAAAAGAGGGAATTCATGCTGTAGAGAGGGTTGATGTAGACAACAAAGGGGTACAGACAGAGTCAATATGATTGGTGGCCCAGGCACAAACCTCATGGGCTGCCGCCAGAAATTGAGTGCCCCTGGCTTCAGGCTGCTGCAATACTAGAGGGCCAGGCCCTGGGAGGGAGCCCTAATCTCTGGGGGGGGGACTCCTGCTCCTCCTGGCCTCATAAAAATGAAGCCTAACTTAGCTTTTAGGTCCTCTTCAGTCCGACGGCCAGCTCATACTGGCCACCACACATTCCATCCAGTTCAGCTCAAAAAAGGCATCATGTCCTTGGACCCCTATTAAAATATTTTAATCAGTTGGGGGCCTCTTCAGGTGGCCATTCAGGCAGCCTACTTGGATGACCCCAGCAAAATGGCGAGGGTCACTGCAATGACAATAATAGGGTGATAAGTTCTTACACTCCATTTTCAGATCACTACCACCCCAGTTCTGCTAGGCAGGAGTCCTGAAAATTCAGCATGTGATGTTGCCCCTGGAACCAGTGGAAATTGCACCTGGAATTGTGAATCACTGTGCTAATAAAGTTAGATAGGAAAATTGCATGCTATTAGCGCTTGAGATTCTAGTGTGTCTTAAAATAATGCAAACTAAAATGGAAGGAATTTAAATTCAACTTCATTACTTTTTATCAGACCAATTGGCTGATATCACTTTGCTGGAAGATCATTGGTAGATAGTACTCTCTTTTTTGGGTAGCATTTCCAAAGTTCAAATTGTGAGGAGCACCTCCTCCTTATGCAATATGTTTATTGATAGAGTTGGATATTTTATAATCCTGGACATAGAAAGAGTTTTTCCTCTCATTGCATTGTTGTCCCTCTGACCTCTGGAATGGAGGTAGAATTTTGTCTCAGTATGGAACTGAGGAAACTCAGCAGATTATTTAAGGAGGAGCCCACAAGCAGGCCGATACTTCTCCACCTTCCCCCACCCCTTCCCCATTCAGTCACATCATAACATTAATGCATGCTTCCATATTGCTAACAGAGCCAAAGATTTGCCTCTTTATTGAGCCCTAGTGCACTCTCAGGGAACCTAGAATGAGATTATATGGATTCCACTGGTTCGCTCGATGCCCACTGTTTCTGCAAACAGTGGGCATCGCAGAACATTGATTCATTGAAACTGAGAATGAAACTACCAATTAATTTAATGCATGCACACATTTATAGTTGCTGGGTCACTTGTTCTGTATTAGTGGTGCCCTGCTCCTAGGGGGAGTGGCATTTAAAGAAATATTTTGTTCCAGTGACACTGGGCTTATGCCCAATGTCACTCCACTGATCGATGCAAAATCGAGCCAACAGAGAGCTTTTTCAGATTTTAGAGTATCAGTACAGGGTGATTCTTTGTGATCCTTGTCATTTATGCCAAAGCTCTTCATCAAGCTCTTCATAAATAGTCGTTGCCCACCTATGCTTCAACATGTATTACAAATATCGCTACTTAAATGGCTGCTTCGTCAGACTGCCTTTGGAAGGAATGGCAAGCAATTTGTGCAGAAAGCTTTCCCTCTTGGCGCCGTTAAGGGTCTATTGAACCTGGACAAGCTTTAGAATTGAAACCTCCGCACTTCATTTAATACAAGGCAGTTTTCAGACAATCTCACTTCTGAATATTTTTTCTGAAAATCCAGAAGCAGCTGTCCCACTTCAGTGCTCAAAGCAGGATCCGAACAAAGGGCCACTCTTAGGGCTTTCGAACTGAGGATCACACATTTGTTGTTGTCTATGTGAAGTCTTTTGTGAGATATATTTACCTCAATCGGCAGTCCCTTAAGCACGTGCACTGTCACAGGGGGAGACTGCTCAACCTGAATAGTGATGGAAGAGGAAAAATGTTATGGAATTGGACTGGTATAAAACAGCATGGAAGCAACTAATCAAACTGACAGTTTGTATGTGTTGATCCTTTATACATCATGGGGGATGAAATTGGTCTTTTACGATCGTGCAAAATGAGCAATAGGAATTGGCAAGCTGTTTTACACCCCACCCGATTTGTTTTTTTCCTTTGAAGTAATTGATGCCCGACCTCTGCAAAGGGCATAAGTGGGCCCGGACCCCTGAAAACGATGGCGGCCAGAGTTTGCGGCAGTGTGGAGTTGATGTGCACCCATGATGTGCGCCGTAGTGGCGTGGGCACTGCCAGCCCAATGACTGTCCCCGGTAGGGTCGGTGCTAAATGGGCATCGACAGGCACAATTTTGATGTGACTGTTGGGATCACGGCCTGCGGAATTCAGGCCTGAGGTTTTCATAGAAAATAATTAATATTGATATATTTAAAGTATGACCTAGCTTTCAGGCTTTCAGTGTGCTCAAATCACCTATACCCACAAATCAAAAATAGTCACGAAGGCAAGAAAAGTTTCTTACGCTGATTTGAATATTGCTTTTTTATCTGAACTAATAAAGCTGACATTTTGTGTATTTTTACTTAGCAGTACATTTATTGGCAGAAATTATGGTTCCGATAACAAGGGGGAAATTAAGTGCGTTTTTTTGCAATGTTTCATAACAATAAAAAAGTACAATTCAAATAACAGTGACTGTCTGTCTGGGTTTCCCAAGTATTCTACCTTTTGCTAATGTACGGCTTTGTACTGAACCGAATGTAGGACCCAAATTAATCCAACATGGAACATTTTAGATTATCCCGAAAAGACTCACGATTAGCCCAATTTAGATCATTTCCCACATCATTGGCAAAGAAAACTGTATTTTGAATTGACAAAAAAAAATTGTGGTCTGTGCTCCACATTTAGTCCTATTTTATGTGCCCTTCTATCTTAGAATTTTCTGCACGAGTTATCCAGTGTCTCTAACTGGAATCACAGCATTGAGAGAAGTGTATTAATTTTGAATTGATACTTAAACCTAAATGTTACACTTACTGCGATCTCCATTTTGCACCGTTTCAGTATTCTATGCTTTAAACCATTGGTCAAAGGACGACCATTTGTGGCGTCACTGGGCAGCAAACTCTGCATAAAATATTTTCTCGCAGTTGTTCCCAACCCACGGTTTTAAAACACACAGCACAAGAACAGAGGCAGATCAACAGACACGAAGAAGTGTACTAATATTTCTTTTTATAACATTTTGGATTATGAGAATCACATCCTCATTAGGACAGTTTATTTTTCTCCTCAACATACTGTGGCCTAGTTTTAGAGGGAGGAGTTGTAACTATATATATTCCCTGGTGATTCAGTGTTGGCTGTCTTTCTGATCCCCGGAGGTCTAGTTAGTTGTGGTATGGGTATTCATGAGTGTCTCTGGTGGTGTAGATTCAACTGGAACTTTGCAAGTGCCCAAATTTTGCCACTCCAAATAGAAGCTATAGCTAACAGCCAAGTAAGCTCATGTGTCCATCTCTAACTAAAAGTTATGCTGATTTATTCTATTTATTCTGTTTCAGTTGGAAACATGCACTTTTTTTTTTAGTGATATTCTCCTTGGAAATTTAAATAAATAGGCGTCTTATGTTTGTGGGGCCTAATTTTCCTGTCTAATATTTTTAGCAAAAAAGCAGACATGAGTAAAAATAATGTGATGCTGACAGACAGCATTAATGGATGAATCGGCTGTGGTCAATGCAACTCTGATGACTCCTCCTACTCCAAAATAGCTTCACAAACGTAAACAGTACTGAAAGGAACTGGTGCTTTCTTATTAAAGGCCAATCGTGAATGATTTGAGCAGAATCACAAAAGACAATAGAAAAGCAAATGTCTTAATTCAGCTCAAACATGGCATCCGTGAGCTTGTCAAAGGGTTCAATATCAAAGTATCACTGCAGCCGTGAATAGTACAGAGGTATTTTTTCCCCCTCAGAGCAGGAGTGCAGCAGCAAGTATTCCATATCTCATAGTGCAGAAAGAGGAGGAAAAGGAGAGGGCAGCCTGGAAGTGCAGGGTACAAATGACACATAGGAGGTACTAATTCAGGAAGCTGCATAGCGTCATGCTACTTGAGAATGACTGAGAAACAGTGGATGAGTAGGTGCAGGCTCAGCAGGGAGTCTATGATTGAGATGTGTCATCTGAAACAAAAAGACCTGAAAGGACAGTCTAACATCTGTGGTGCACTACTAGTGGCAGTGGAGGTCCTCACTATACTCAATGTTTATGGCACAGAATGATTCCAGTCACCCACGGGGGATATCTCAGGAGCCAGCTACTTTACCATGCAATGCTTTCTTGAGGTATTAACATATGTGAAAAGACATTTCACCAATATTCACATGCAGCAGCAGAGGTAGATAAAGTATTTTTGTCAAATTGGTGGTTTCTCCCAGATACAGGGTAACATTGACTGCGTGTTTGTAGCTAACTATGTGCCAATTAATGACATAACTACATTGGAAGATATTTCATTGAATAATTTAAAAATGGCATGTAACACTCACTCAAAGATAGTTCAAGTGCAAGCAAAAGGAGGTGCAGTGAAGTATTGTCTTATGGTTGCAGGAGGGGCATGGGAAACGAAGGGAGAGAAAGATTGGCAGTTCTGGGGCTAAAGGAGGGTAGTGCAGGATTGTACAGAGAGTAAGGGAGATGTGAAGAGGAATCGCACCTTATTAGCTCTGGTGAGGTCATTACATTTTTTCCTGCATCCCTGCCAGGTTCTGGAAACAATGCTTGTAGCATTTACATGTTCTGTCACCTTTTTAAAATTTTAATTCTTGGGATATAGGTGTCACTAGCAAAGCCAACATTTATTGCCCGTCCTAGTTAGCCTTGAGAAGGTGTTGGTGGGCTTTCTTCTTGAACCGCTGCAGTCTGTGTAGTGAAGGTACTCCCACAGGGCTGTTAGGTAGTGAAGTGGGGAAAGAGTTAAAATAACATCGCTGGCAGCTCACAGAATGGTGTAAGGGAGACAGTTGCTGACATGAAAGACCACATCCATAAGGTGTGGTCAAGATAACCGACCTTTGAGACTAAAAACAATTCAGTTGAGACATGATGTCTAGCATTTCAGCTGCCCTTAGGGTTTTGTTATCTGGGTCACAATGCTTCCAAGTCATCTTTTAATCAACGTTCAGCAGTTTGGGCTAATAATTGAGTATGCAGCTCAAACATGTTTACCTTAGGACATGTAACCCAATCCGTGAAGGTGCATGCGGGCCAAGATCCAATCAGGTTGCGGGAATGAATTGTGCATGAGGCCGCCATGCTTATTTGAATGTATAAAAATGTAGTGCTTGCTGTAACAATTTGGAGAAGTCTGGCTAAGACAGAGCAGACTGTCTCCCCACCGGTGTAATAAAGATAACTTGACTATCGATCTGAAAACCTTGTGTTGAGTGTTGGTTTAAAATACTCCACATCAGTAAGGAGTTCCAGGATTTTGACTCAGCGACAATGAATGGTGATATATGTCCAAGTTAGGATGATGTGTGACTTGGAGGTGATGGTATTCCCATGCACCTGCTGCCCTTGTCTTTCTAGGTGGTGGAGGTGCTGTCGAAGAAGCCTTGGCGAGTTGCTGAAGTGCATCATGTAGACAGTACACGTTGCAACCATGGAGAGCCGGTGGTGAAGAGAGTAGATTTTTCTCAAATTGCTGCTGATAAATTTGCCTGGGTACCTGGTGGCCAGCATTGGGGAAGAGGACCTCCTTCCTGCTGCTCACTAGCTCTATAAATATCTCCATTGCACCATCCAAAAACTTGGGACCCTGGCCGCAGTCACTTTATCAGCAGAATCATAGAATCATAGAATGGTTACAGCACAGAAGGAGGCCATTCGGCCCATTGAGTCCGTGCCGGCTCTCTGCAAGAGCACTCCAGCTAGTCCCACTCCCCTGCCCTTTCCCCGTAGTCCTGCATATTTCTTTCCTTCAGGTACTTATCCAATTTCCTTTTGAAAGCCACGATTGAATCTGCCTCTACCAACCCCTCAGGCAGTGCAGTCCAGATCCTAACCACTTGCTGCGTAAAATAGATTTTCCTCATGTTGCCTTTGGTTCTTCTGCCAATCACCTTAAATCTGTGTCCTCTGGTTCTCGACCCTTTCGCCAATGGGAATAGTTTCTCTCTATCTGCTCTGTCTAGACCCCTCATGATTTTGAACACGTCTATCAAATCTCCTCTCAACTTTCTCTGCGCTAAGGAGAACAAGCCCAGCTTCTCCAGTCTATCCACATAACTGTCATCCCTCAGCCCTGGAACCATTCTAGTAAATCTCTTCTGTATCCTCTTTGCACTTTCTGGCTATTGTACTTTATGTCTCTATTTATAAAGTCCAGGATCCCATATGTTTTATTAACTGCTTTGTTAACCTATTCTGCCACCTTCAAAGATTTGTGCACAAACGCCCCAGGGCTCTCTGTTCTTACACCCCCTTTAAAATTGTACCATGTAGCTTGTGTTGTTTCTCCTCATTCTTCCTACCAAAATGTATCACCTCACATTTTTCTGCGTTGAATTTCATCTGCCTGTGTCCGCCCATTCCAGCTGCCTGTCTATGTCCTCTTAAAGTTATTACCTTCTTTCTACACTTGCTACACTTCCAAGTTTTGTATCATCTGCAAATTTTGAAATTGTGTCCTGTACCCCTAAGTCCAAGTCATTAATGCGTATCAAAAACAGCTGTGGTCCTAGTACTGAACCTTGGGGAACGCCACTGTATACCTCCCTCCAGTCCGAAAAACAGCCATTCACCGCAACTCTCTGTTTTCTATCCCTTAGCCAATTTTGTATCTATGCTGCTACTGCCCCTTTTATCCCATGGGCTTCAATTTTGCTAACAAGCAGAGTATGTGGTACTTTATCAAATACCTTTTGAAGTCCATATACACAACATCAACTGCGCTGCCCTCATCCACCCTCTCTGTTACTTCAGCCACACCTTCTGCTTCCACCAATTTTGGTCCTTAATCGGCCCCACTGCTCCTCTGACAACCCTTTTACTTTTAATATGCCTATAGAAGACCTCTGGGTTCCCTTTTATGCTAGCCACCAATCTATTCTCGTACCTTCTCTTCGCCCCTCTTATTTCCTTTTTCACTTTTTCTCTGTACTTTTTATATTCAGCTTGATCCTCCCTGTATTATCAAGCTGACATCTGTCATATGGCCCCTTTTTCTGCTTCATCTCTAAATCCTTCGTCGTCCCAGGATCTCTGGCTTCGGTTGCCCTCCCTTTCCCCCTTGTGGAAATGTACCTAGACTGTACTCAAACCATCTCCTCTTTAAAGACTGCCCATTGCTCCATTATATTTCTGCCTGCCAGTCTTTGACACAATTTACCCAGGCCAGATCCCTCCTCAATTTGCTGAAAATAGTCCTCCTCCTTTTAAGTATTTTTATTCTATATTGTTCCTTGTCTTTTTCCTTACCAATTTAAACCTTACAATACTATGATCACTATTCCTGAGATGCTCCCCCACCGTAACATTCTGCACTTGACCCACTTCATTCCCCATGACTAGATCCAGCAATGCCTCCTTCCTCGTTGGGCAAGAAACATACTGATCAAGAAAATTCTGCTGAACACACTTCATAAATTCCTCCCCTTCTTTGTCCTTAACACAATCACTGCCCCATTCATTATTGGGGCAGTTAAAGTCTCCCATTATTGCTACTCTATGGGGGAGAAATTCGGTTGCTTAGCACCTCCTGTTAGCACCTCTGGGGGGCGCTAATGGGGTGCTAGGAACTTAGCGCCCGAGTGCGGCGATTTTAGCACCGCTCGCGAAATTGACCAGTCGTTTTGCGGTGGTGCTAAACACGACCGCCACGATCTCCTGCGCCCGCAGATCGTGACGTCAGTCAAGCGTGCAATGCCCTGGGAGTGTCCCAGACTGGATATTGAGTCGCGCCTCCTGCCTTAGCGCCTGCCACTAGGACCCATAGGTAGAGGGGAACATTTTCAAGTCAGGGAAGGGGCTGGGGGAGCGCTATTTAAAGACGGGCGCTTCCTGCCTTTTCTTGTCAGCAAAATTTTGGGGATGAAAAATTCGGTATCGCCCATTTTGGGGCGCTAATATCGGCCGGCCACAAAGTTTAGTGCCCAGCGCTAATTATCGCCTCAGACTGCAAAATTCGCCTCTATCGCCCCTGGAGGTGATTTGAGCGCTAAATCAGGCGCTACACACCTCTCTTAAGGCGCTAACGTCAGGGAGCGAGGCGCTACCTCAGAACGCTACCGAAGCTCAGGCGATGCCAGTTACCATGGAAGCCAGACAGACTGGCGCCATCCAGTTCTTAAAGGGGAGGGGCCATCTTGCTGACCAGCCACACCCTGCTCATTGCAGCCTTGAATCTCGGCCTGGAGAGACCTCAAAAGCAATTGTGTTGGAAGCACTAATGGATCAGCCCAGGGAAAGAGCTCGGCGTTTAGGAACCTCAAAAGTGGTGATGAGGGCCTAACACCTTAGGACAGCGTTAAATCAAAAATTTTGCCGACAAGAAAAGGCAGGAAGCGTCCGCCTTTAAATAGCAATCACTGTCTGGCTTCCATGGTAATTGGCATTGCCTGAGCTTCGATAGCATTCTGAGGTAGCGCCTCGCTCCCTGACATTTGTGCCTTAAGAGAGGTGTGTAGTGCCTGATTTAGCGCTCAAATCACCTCCAGGGGCGATAGAGGCGAATTTTGCAGTCGGAGGTGATAATTAGTGCTGGCCGTTAAACTTTGCGCCCGACCGATATTAGCGCTCCAAAATGGGCAATACCGAATTTTTCCCCCATATATAGTTCTTGCACCTCTCAGTATTTTGAAAATCTGCTCCTCTATCTCCTTCCCACTATTTGGTGGCCTGTAAAATACACCAAGTAGCACAATAGCTCCTTTATCATGCAGAGTGTGTAGAGTGAGATAAAAGTAAGAAGGAAAAAAGAGGATAAGGTGTGAAGAAACCATGTGTGACATCTCCTCCAGCATTCCCACTCACCATGACCGTGTCTCTTCCCCTGCCCGTGATGGCCAGCATGTTTTCTTCCATGAGGGAGAGGGTGTGTAGTTGGGCTCAGCCTCTTCCGGTTGCAGCCTCTTGTTGCAAATTGTCTGTGACCTTCTCCTGCAAGAGAGAACGTAATGTGTTAGTTACATGCCAGAAATTCGGCTGTTGTCGGGTGAGTACGTGCTGTGTACTCACCCGTAAGGCCACCTGAAGTGCCGGTTTCCTGCATGCACTGCGCATGCGCGGGAAACCAGAACTTCCGTTCCCCTGAAGGGAGGGGTTCAGAAGTCGAACACGTGCGCGGGAGAGGCAGTGCGCACGCAGCGAACTTCAGTTTTTTTTCAGGTTTCTCCGGGAAGGTAAGTATGGAGAAGCTGCGCTTTAAAAAGGAGGCGCAAGGCCTGTTTTTAACAAGGTAAGTGATTAATTAATTACAATTAAAAAATTTTTCAACAGGTTTATCTTTTTTAGATACTTTAAAGAAAGGTAAGTTTATTTTTAGCACCGTTAAAAAGTATAATTAATTTTTTCAAAAATTAAAATTTTTGTTTGAAGTAGTTAATTTATTTAACTTGTAGTTGTTTTAAAAATGTGATTTAAAAAAAAAATTATTTGAAGCTTAAGTGTGGTTTTGGGGCCGATCTCTATTCATAGATTTGACAGGTCCTCCTGTCAAATCTATGAATGAAAATGCCCTGCTAGGATTGGCTCTCCATGGCCTACGTGATCCCAGGGGACGCTTTGAACTAACTGCGCCCCTGGGATACACAAGCACTGCGCACCGGCAGCTGCAGGAGGCCCAGGAGCCGAAGTCCTCGTGGGCCCAAAGCACAACTGCAGGCGTGGTAGGCAAGTACGCGCGTGATGCTTGCACCCGCAGGAAGCCGGAAAGCCGAATTTCTGGACCAAGGTTGTGTGACTGTTGTGGTCGAATAGTATGTATGCTGTGTGGAAGGTGTGATGTTGGGAAAGTGAGGTTTGCAATGATGGTGAGAGTAGGTTGTTCAGATTGTGGGAGTAGATAGAGAAGGAGGTGGAGTGAAGTGTGTTGCAGTGATTGTAGGAGAAAGAAGGGAAGCGGGGCAGGGGGGTACTGTGAGATAGTGAGGCTGCAGGAGATGCAGTTGTGAGGAGGGAGTAGTTGGGGTGTGAGGAAAGATTCTTACCTTAACAATTCTAGAAGCAACTTATTTTGGCATTGCAGCCATGTCCTGTGAGTTAAGGTCCTGGTAATAACCTCCTCAGCGACCTCTTCCCTCTGGCAGAGATCAGCATAACCTGCCCATTGGCGGCGGAAGTGTCGCCTAGAGGTCAGGCTATGCCGATCTCTGCCATTTTCCTTGCGGTTCTGCCAGTTTCCCACTGGTCTTATAATGGGAGACTGGGACTACTGCCACAGAATTTCAGGACTGTTGGGGGCTAAATTTGGTTGATTTGCGCCTCCCGTTAGTGCCCTAAGAAGGCGCTAACGGGGCGCAAATCAACTAGCGCCTGGGCGCGGCGCCGCTAACGCCTCCTGCGAAATTCAGCGGGAGGTTAGCAGCGGCGCTAACCGTTAGTGCCCCGCTCGCGCCCCGGCTGTAATATTGGGTGGCGTCCCTCGACTTACCACCAGACGCTATGTCAGCCAGGGTCAGTGGGGCCTACCTGCGGTGCTAGTTAAAGGGGAGGTGGCGGGCGGCCATTTTTGTTGCTGGCCGCCTGCTAACACCTGCCCCCGTTGCTGTCCCCGGCCCCTGAGAATCCCCCCGCGGGGTGCCGGTTGCTCTCCGTGAGTGCCAGGTTATTTTGCCGGCACTCCCGATCTCTGGTGGCCCAGTTGGGCGCCGGGACGCGCTGCGCCAGGCTCCTCCCCTTTAATAAGGGGAGGAAGGCCTGCAGTATCGCAGCAGGTAGTGCCGCGATATTGGCTCGCAGCGCCCCAAGAGGGACGCGGGGCGCTTCCAGTAGCGCACCTCCTCCCTCTCGGGGCGCTACCTGGGAAAATCGGCTGTGGGGGGGCTAACTTTTTCGGGGCGCTACCCAATTTTTCCCATGTTATCTTTTGAGATAAAGTACAAGTGCTTTCTTGGTGCACATACAATAAATGCAGAGAGGGGAACTAGGTAGTACAATGTATGTCCATTCAGTTCCGGGAGCTGTGTTAGAATCTAGCCAACACTGACGGAACGAAAGTCTCCTGGCTGTAAGGGTTGAGCTGAAATAAATTTGGGGAGTCTCACCCCAGTTCCTACTGCCCATACATTAGCACCAATTGCCAAGAAACTGGTGGTGACTGTTGTAGGAAACAAAACAAAAGCTATGGACCTCAGAACTGTTTTTCTGTGAAGGATGCAAGTGTGTTATTGGTATTGTAGAATTCATCTCACTTGCCTGACAATGTTTGATGCAGGAAATGGATGTCCAAAGCAGTAATTGTATCACAATCATTAATCATTCAGTGTGAACATTGTCACACATACTGAGGTCTGGTAGCATAGTGGTTATGTTAGTGGATTAGTAATCCTGAGGCCTAAAGTAATAATCCTGATAAATGTGTAGTTCAAATCCCATCATGGCAGTTTGAGAATTTTAAAATCAGTTTAAAAGAATCTGGGAAATAAAAAGCTGATACTATTAACAGTGACAAATTAAAGCTGTTGGATTGTTGTATAACCCAACTGATGTCCTATTCAGAAGGAAAACCTGTTGTCTTTATCTGGTTTGCCTTATATGAAGCCAGTGCAATACCGATGTGGTTGACTCTTAACTGCCCTCAGACGTGCCCTGACAAGCCATTCAGTTGTATCAGTACCATATTCTCGTGGGCAATAAATGCCACCCTTGCCAGCGATGCTCACATCCTGAGAATGATTTAAAAAAAATCAACATCACAGTGGACAGCAGTCACTGTGGCACCTATTGCTGACAAGAACTAAACCCAGAATTTAATCCTCCCTCCTACAAATTTCATAGTATATTATTAAAAAATGTAGATACCAAGGAATGATTGCAAGATGCCATCTCATCTAAAGAGTTCAATGACAAACTGCTCTCAACCCTTCAATGAGATAACTACCTTGTAATCGCTCCCAGCTAGCCATTCTTCTTAATGTACATTTTTGTTTGATTAAGATGAACTATCAAAGGTGTGGTGATGAGGTGGAGGGAAGAGAGTCAACACAGCGGGTTTCCAGGTTTGATCCCTCTCGTAAACCTAATCAGCAACTCTTAATTTTTTTTTAAAGAGCGATTTTTTTTTTTTTTTTAGCCCTTATTGAGAAAATTTAGATGTCACATAATATCAGTCTGGTCTGCGTATGGTCAGTTGACCTGTTCTACCTGTACTTTTCCTTTTAAAGTTGAGTTTAAAATTAGTAACAGCAGTAAGGTTTGTGTATACCAGGAAACCTTTGGTCAATGGCAAGTTTCTGCACATTTATATGTATATAAAATATGGACAAGCTGAATGAGCATGAATGCTGGTCATGATTTAAGCAAGGCAGTGGCATTCACTTTCCCATGGATTATTTATGTCTCATTTTCTATGGTGCTATAGATAAGAGAGCCCGGTGTTATTGTGAGCAGAGGACGCCAGCTTAGTGTCCACAGGGACACATGGGACATTTTCTTCACACTTTCCGACAAGCGGGTAGAATATCAAATGCTAATAGGTTATCGATTATGGTCAGCCCTTGGGAATAGGTAGGATTTTTTTTTAAATAAATTACAGTAAGACAAAACAGCTAGACAAAAAGCTCACTTACATTGTCATGAAGTTCCTGGAACTATTTGGAGACGTGGGTCTGGTGCCACATATTTCAGTACCTGTGAAATTCTGTTAGAAAAGTCAATGTAGTGTACCTTAAAACAAAATCAACTGGAGGTAAAGGTCCTTGTTTAATACAGTCTATTCATACGACTCTGAATCAATTCTAGGGATTGCAAAAGGCTTTGAATTTCTCTCATACCAATTTTCTTCTTTCAACTCCACTCACTCTAATTTTACTTAATTTTTTTTTAAATATTGATTTTTCCCTTAGGCTTTGTATGTATTTGCTGTTGAAAAAAAATAAAGGCAATGTAGGATTGAAACAGAATTTCAAATTACTGCACAAAACATTGTTGCTGTGAAGAGTATGCTGCTCAGCAGGATTCCCATTAACTTTAATCATTCACTTAAATGTTACAGCCTCTCCAATAGTTTAGCATGCAACACTAACATTTCATGGCTGTAAATTACAGTGCAAGAGAAACTGAGGGAAAAATATGAAAGAAAGATAAAGAGTATCTCCTGCTATAAGGAGGCACATCATCCTTGGTACTTTTTAAAGAAGCGGCCTCCCCGTCTCCAAAAAAGGTCAAGCATGAGTTACATTTAGCTGTTTTTCTTTGATTTCTATATGTTTGTAATTTTGCTTTGAAATGTCAGCTGGTGCTATCTTTAAAATAAATGACTTGGAGAAGGTACTGCACCTGTCAGCATGAGGGAGCTTAATTAACACAATTCATGAATTTTGCTGGATTAGTAACTATCATAGAGGTTAGTGTGTGATATTAGTACAACATGTGCTTGACACATTCAAATGATATCATTTTGCCGACTATTTTAAACTCAAACGTCTGGCTTGCTAGTCCGGTATCATAACCACGAGGATTCCATACCCATATATTACTTTGACATTAGGGAGTAGTTGAGGCCGAGACCACTGCATCTTTTAAGGAAAAAAAGGCTAACTATTTGAAGCAATGTAAGGTAGAGCACTGTGGGGAGAGAGGAGTGAAGTGGGATTAGATTTGGATTGCACTGGCACAGGCATGATAGCCCAAACGGCCTCCTTCTGTAATGCGCACTTCTACGGTTCTATGTAGCTCTCCCAATGATGTGAGCAACATTTCCTGATTGAACAAATATATTCAAGAAATTTGCAGAAGTGGAAAAATACAAAAGGATACGAAGGGATAAGGTAAGATGTTGAAAAATAAATTCTACTTTGTTTATAGTTGGAGGTGGGCGTGGTGGGGTCATGACATTGCCGATCACATTGGTTGCTCCTCACTTTTAATTATAGTTTTAATTCAAATTCCAAAAATTGCATTAAAAAATGTTGCAAGTGAAGCTTTTTTGGAATACTCTATTCCAGAAACTGTGCCTACCTGTAAACTGTTTCATGCACAGACACCACCCCTTAAAAAATATTTAGAAGGAAATTGAGCACAAGGTTCGCAGTTTAAATGGAAACAAGATAAAAGTGAGGAGTTCTTTCTATTTTGTCTTATACCAAACCAATTGATGTTATACTGCAGCATTTGCATGTGGCTGTGTTTGGGGGTGAACGTTTTTTCCATGCTTCCACATGAATGAAGTCATCAGCCGACTGAGACTGCAGTCCCTTGAGCCCAAACTAATTTACCTGCAAGTGATAAATGTAAATCTACGTGGCATTCCGTTGCCATAGAAGTGCAGTGCCTATCAGCACAGGTTTAAATTTTTATATACATCATCACAATAACTGACTATCACTGCCATTGCACGGCTGGTTAGATTTTCAGTCTCAGGGCCCTGCACTCTCCCTTACACCTGCAAGCAGTCTTCCCTGCTGCAGTCATCCTTCAGATTCTCCTGTGCTCCACATAGCACCTTTCTCCTTACAGCTCCTAAAACAGCCTGTTCCGCTCCACTGAGAAGAGGAATAAGTTGGTGAGTGGAGTCCCAACCTCCTCCTCCTCGCATGCTCCTCCTTTTCTCATTACTGAGCTTACCTGCTATTTTATTTCATAGCGTGGGCTCGCCAAACAAACCTCACAGTTACCGAGCAATGAGCAACAACATTTTGCCACCTACCATAGCAATTTTTTTTCTGCATTGGACAACAGCAAAGTAATTAACAAATATATTTTTACAAAATTTGTAAAAAAAAGAAGTATTAGCGGAGAACATTGAAGAGATGACACTATATGATGGTAGTTAGGTCAGGGGCCTTTTGGAGTGTGTCAATATTTGCAGCATGGGGAAAAAGGTCTCTCTTAACATTAACGCACTACAACCTTGAAATTACACTTGTGTGAATATTAATGTCCGAGCACTTAATGAGGATAGTTTTAACTTTTGTGCAGCTGACCAGTGGAACAAGCCGGCAGCTCACCCATTCCCACAGTGAAGAGGCCAAAACAATGTTGAGGCCTGGGCCTCATTTAAATGGCACCGGCGAGCTGTCCGCCCCAAATGGACATCCCAATGCTGCTATCCATTGCAGCATGTCTACAACAACAACAGCTTGAATTTATATAGTGCCTTTAACGTAGTAAAACATCCCGAGATTCTTCACAAGAGTGTTATCGGACAAAATGTGACACCGAGCCACATAAGGAGATGTTAGGACAGGTGAGCAAAAGCTTGGTCAAAGAGATAGGTTTTAAGGAGCACCTCAAAGGAGGAGAAAGTGGTGGAGAGGCAGAAAGGTTTAGGAAGGGAATTCAAGAGCTCAGGGCTTAGACAGCTGAAGGCATGGCTGGCAATGGTGGGGCGATGGAAATCGGGGATACCCAAGAGGCCAGAATTGGAGGAACACCAAGTACTTCGAGGGTTGTAGGGCTGGAGGAAGTTGCAGAGGTCGGGAGGGGTGAGGCCATAGAAGGATTTGAATCTACCACAGATAGATTTAAATGTAACATGGGGCCAGAAATTCGTTATAGCCAAGGAATAGGTGGTGTCAGTAGAAAAGTTGGAGAATTAGCACCAGGAGCAAATGTTTCAGACTGCACGCAAAATTTGTGCTCACTGCTCAATAAAATGATTGGAGTCCCAAATCAAGTCTTAAAACCCAAACTCATTAGCGTTAGACTTAAAGGGTAGACCAATGTTGGGTGCAGTCTAATCTAAACTCATCATTGCCACAGGCTTTTTTCACTACTTAAAGGGAAGGTTCATTGATGCTGCAGAACCTCATTCTCAGCATTGCTGGCTGTGCAGCTGCCTCAGCTAACAGAAGCAGATCAAGAAGAAGGAGCTGGAGGACTGAACCAGGTCTGCTTATGGCAGGTCCATACCCCAGGGAGAGAGCCCGTAGATCCTCCGATAAAGCATTGGAGGCATTGGTTTTCACTGTGGAGAGACGGAGGGTGGTGCTCTACCCGGCAAGTAGCAGGAAGCCCTCGTCACAAGTCTTCCACACCATGTGGAGGGAGGTAGCGCAGCACATCTCGGGCTGCACTGTGGTCCCCAGGACCAACACACAGTGCAGAAAGAAATTTAACGGCCTCACTTGGGTGGTGAAGGTGAGTGAATGCTTCAACAAACGCCACATACCACCATCTGTACCACAATCTTCACACACTGCCCAAAGCACCACACCCCCAGCACTCACCCACCAACAATCTCTACCTACCAGCACTCACACCCACATCTCACATCTTGTACACAATGGCAGCTATTCAACTATGGCAGGCACATCACCCAAACACATTGCTCCACACTCACTCACACACATTCCTTTCTCTTGCAGGCCAAGGTAGCTCACAACAGGAGGGAGCAGAAGTGCACAGATGGGGGACAAGCCGACCCCAAACTACTGTGTGCACTGGAAAATAGAGTGCTGCAGATTATTGGGCACCAGGTGGTGGGTGCCGTGGTCACCGGCAACTTTGACCCCCTTGGGGACAACAACGATATGTTCATCCCTACTCCTTCTTCTCACATCCCACTTACCCCTCACTCCACAAGCGTTTCGGACTTTCCAGCTAATCATGCTGTAGGCATGGATTTCTCCCTTCCTGCCCCCTCCCCTCACCTTAGCCCAACTCTTGTGCCTTTATGCTTTCAGATAATCAGCAAGGACCTGAGCAGCCTGTCCCTGAGGGCACTGTAGAGAGCGAGGCGGAAAAAGAGGAGGAGGAGGAAGACACCGCGTCACTGCATGTCTCACCTGCAGATACCAGCTCAGATACTGGCACTACACATTCTTTAGAAGCTAGCATAGTAGCGGGATCTGCACAGGGTGAGGGACCAGGGACGAGTGGGCTGCAGCAAGGCCAGGGGGAAAGAGTAGCTATGGGGCCAGCTCCCCGGAGGGCGAGTTCGAGCACGAGTTCTGCTGCACAGGACTCAGATGAGGACCTCAATGGGGAGGCATTTAAAAGAAGAGTGACGGGCATGCAAACGGAGATGATAGGTGCAATGGCAAGGGTGCCCGAGAGCCTCTCGGCAATGGTAAGGAACATGGAGGAGTCCGCCTTCAACATTGCACAAGGCTGTGCGCACACCATGGAGCCCATCATTTCCAGTCTGCAAAGGATGGTAGACTCCCGGAGAGACCGTGGCAACCCAGACATGATGCTGCGTGTGATGGGCGATCTGGCAGCTTCCATTGCAGCACAGATGGAAGCGATGCAATGTCTTAGTGCTGTAATGGAGTCTATGCTTGATGGCATCCAATCTCAGACTGCTCTCATGCAGTCTCAGCTTGATGCCACGTAGCTCTGACTACTGCCATCATGGCAGTATCTACCACCGTCGACTGAGGCTTTCACGGTGTTGCAGCAGGCAGCAATCTGTGCTCCAACAACCACTGCCACGCCACCATTGCCCTTGTCGCTGCCTGTCATCCAGCCAGCCCAGACTGCTGCCGCCCGTGCTGAGGTGGTGCAGTCTACAGCCGGGCCTTCCAGGTCCAGAGCTGGTCGAGGAAGTCCTGCAAGGCCATCTGAAGTGTCCCGCATGGACACTCAGTAGCCTTCCACCAGCCGTGCTGCAGCCACTGGGCCAACACTTCGTTGGAGCATGAAAGCTGGAAAAGGCACAGTAACGACAGGCACTAAGGGATTGCACAAGGGTGAAAAGTAAATATTTTTGGTGTAAATATGTGTCCACTTCTTTTTGATAAATTTATTACTTCACTTACCATTCTTTTGTGGTGTCTCTCATTTCAGCTTTGCACTGTGATATGACCTGCGAGAGGAATGGAATGATGGGAATGTGGTGAGCAAAAGGGATCTGGGGTTTAAGTCATCCTGGTATGACGCTGGAGGTCTGTTTGGAGGAGGTGTCAGAGTTCTGTGACCACCTCCTTGGTGAAGCGGAGCCATCTAATGCACTGCTCCTCACTTAATTGAAGGTAGGAGAAGTGCTTTTGGAATACCCTTGGATGGTAAGGCCTCCTGGTGAGAGCCCTGATGTCCCTCCTCATCTCTCTGTGCATATGAGGAAAGGTTGAGCAGGCTGGGCCTATACTCATTGGCATTTAGAAGAATGAGAGGTGATCTTATCGAAACATATAAGATACTGAGGAGGCACGACAAGGTAGATGCAGAGAGGATGCTTCCCCTCGTAGGGAAATCTAGAATGCGGGGGCACAGTTTTAGAATAAAGGGTCGCCCTTTTTGAACTGAGATGAGGAGGAATTTCTTCTTTCAGAGGGTCGTAAATCTGTGGAATTCTCTGCCCCAGAGAGCTGTGGAGGCTGGGTCATTAAATACATTTAAGGTGGAGATAGACAAATTTTTGCAAGATAAGGGAGTGAAGGGTTATGGGGAGCCGGCGGGGAAGTGGCTTTGAGCCCAAGATCAGCCATGATCTTATTGAATGGCGGAGCAGGCTCGAGGGGCCAAGCGGCCTATTCCTACTCCTATTTCTTATGTTCTTATGTTAGAAGATGTGGCAAGCATCAGTCAGTTTGTGGTTCGTCGGTGGGCAAATATCTTGTTTCAGCATTAAATTCAGCACTTGGATGCAGCAGGAGCCCACAAGATTTTTTAAAGATTTGGCATTCCCAGGAAACAGGGCAACACTGACTGCAACCATGTGGCTGCTCAAACACCTGTAGAACTGGTAATTAACAACAGAAAAGATGATGAATGTCCAAATGGAGATGTAGTCGTTGCCAAAGAACTCTGCCGTTTCCAGGCAGTACCCAGAATGCCCATATCTTAAAGGAATCATCAGGTCCTCATTTATTTCAGGGTTACAATAGGTTGAATGATTTGACTCTGTGCAGATATCTGTTGCTTGCTTGAAATGTGTCGAATTACATCTCTACATGGTTCCAGTATCCCTCAGAAAAAATCTAACAACAAAGCACGGGTGATAAGCAGGAACCTCATCAAGTAGATATTTGACATACAGAAACAGCGGTTCCAATGTTTGGACTGTCTGGGCGATGGTTGGAGGGGTAGCCCTTACAATATATCTCAAAAACAGCTGGCAGAATGGCAGTGGTATGCATAGTTGTGGAAAGAGGCATCCGCCTGTTTGTAGGTGAAAGAAAGAAAGACTTGCATTTCTATAGCACCTTTCACGACCACCAGACATCTCAAAGCACTTTACAACCAATGAAGTACTTTTTGAAGTGTAGTCACTGTTGTGATGTGGGAAACGCGGCAGCCAATTTGCGCACAGCAAGCTCCCACAAACAGCAATGTGATAATGACCAGATAATCTGTTTTTGTTATGTGGAGAGCTAGTAACAAGCTTTGACAAAGGAGGAGGATGTTGACAAACAGCCAGCAGAGACAGAACAGACATTGTAGGAAACAGTGTTGGTTCACCTGGTGATTATAGAGCAGTTCTTATCCTAAGGCGTGCTTTTATGGTTAATTTGATTATTACTGCTGTTTAACTGGAAAATATGAACTCTGAAAGAAAGCAATTACTCCAAATGTTAATGTAATACCTTTCGTATCCATTGCAAAGGTGCACTGTATGGCTAATGCAATGCACTGCTGTGCCTCTCCCCCCCACCACCACTGCCTCACATGGAACACATGTCCTTTCCACTGTACTGCCTCTATTTAATGTCAGCAAGATGTGTGAAATCATGACAGTTAATCTTTCTCCGCTTCATCATTCTATTTTATCCTTTCGTTGCTGGCTTTACTAGTTCTCAACGATCTTTATTACTTCCTATTACATTGCAAATGCAGCAGCTTACTGGATCAATTCAGATTAAGTAAACTGAAATGCTTAAGCAAACTTGTCTGAATTTGATTGGCATCACTGCCTACCGACATATATGGCAGCCTCAATAAGTGGCAGTCTATGGTTTTTATGGTCATTTTGATATCTTACTTTGGCACCTTTTTGCAAGTCAGATACCTTGGGCTTGATTTTGATGTTTGCACATAAAACCAGTGGGAGGCAAGGTGATAGGAAAAGCTGCGTGGCAGAGTTTGTGGGGGACACATCAATTTTTTGGGTCACCCTTCACAGTCCAAAAATGTGTGGGTTAGGTTGATTTGGCTATGATAAATTGACCCTTAGTGTTAGGGGTGATTAAATATGTGGGGTTATGGGGATAGGATGGGATATGTTAGGGGGGATTAAATACGTGGGGTTACGGGGGTAGGGTGGGATATGTGTACTGTGGGGATTAAAGCAGGGACAGGGTACTGGATTTGGATGATCAGCCATGATCGTATTGAATGGCGGAGCAGGCTCGACGGGCCGAATGGCCTACTCCTGCTCCTAGATTCTATGTTTCTATGTTTCTATTAACATGCGGTAGATGAGCGCAAAACAGTCAATGACTTCTTGGACTAGGGGCAATCCTGCGATCTTTGTGGACGCCAGAGCCTAACGCTGCTGTTTCTGAATGTCCCAGGAGGAAAGTGATAAATCCTTTTGCTCTAGCAACAAGGCATCCATTGCCTGCTTAATACAAGCAGTTGGTTGCAAACTGGCTGATGTTGCTGCAATCCCGTGTGGCAGCCTGGAAGGAGTCAGAGACAAAGAAGTTAAGGGCTGCAGTGACCTTGACTGTATACAGACAGTGATGTGCTAACTCTAGCAGTTGGCTACAAGTTTTCTTGCAGAATGTGACACAATTCTGTCACTGCACCCTGGAGAACTAGAAAGCCTCCTAATACATTGTTCCTCAGAGAACTACATGTATATTCTCCTGGGCCTATAAACTCTGCCGGGAGGGTAAGGATTTCTCCGAGTATGCATCCTTCTATTTGCTCTCACTTCAGCTTCAGCTCTCTTTACTCCTTCCTCCTGCTCCTCTTCCTCTCCGATTGGGATTCTGAACCATGCCCCCATGAAGAAACAGCTGCACTGCCAAAAACACCTTCACAGGCTAGAGCCTATCATATGAAATCAGAAAATGTAACTTTAAGGAGAAGTGACCTACAAGCTAGTTCAGGAAAATTTAAAGAGATCCTCAGCTACACTGAAGTAATGCTTTATGCAACTTTGCCTAAGAGTAGCTTGACAAAAATGAGAAGTCGCACAACACCAGGTTATAGTCCAACAATTTTATTTGAAATTATGAGCTTTCGGAGCGCTGCTCCTTCGTCAGGTACAGTGAGGGAATACAAATCGGTTACAAAGTATATATAGACAGAGAACAATGTGTCTGCAGAGATACAATCCGTCAGGGAGGCATTACATCAAAGACACAGCAGAGTACAGCTAAGACAATGAGGTGGGGTCACAGGGGGTCCAACGTGTCAAATGCTGCAGTCTGCAGTTAAGCTTTTTACTTTTTTTTAAAACTGGAAATCACAACTGTGAACCAGACAATGACGTCGAGTCGTGTCCTGTAGCGTGACATGAAACCGAGATCCCGGTTGAGGCCGTCCTCATGGGTGCGGAACTTGGCTATCAGTTTCTGCTCGATGATTTTGCGTTGTCGTGTGTCTCGAAGGCACTGGAAGTGGTGTTAGTCAGACGATTAAGGTCAAGAAATTGCATCTTAATGATGTTACTTGACCCAAATCTGCATTTAATTATGGGGCTCCTGCTAAATCAGACAGGAGCTCTCATCAGGAGATACCCTTCTAGAACCAACGTAACCTGGGCTTATGAACTCATGCATCATTTTCAGCCTGCTACCTCCGTGTTTAGGTCACAAATGGGGCGGTAAGGAGATGAAAATCATCTCCCTTTATTTCAGATATTCCTCCAGTTTTTTGGATAGGTAGCCCCACATTCCCTGTTAAGATGATGGCCTCTTGATTTTCTCATTAATGGTTTGCCCCTCTGGACTATAAAAAAAAAGCTGTCCTTGCCCTCACATCATTGCTTATGATCTGCAAAAGTTCTTTGATAAATCTTCAATTCCGCTCTCTGCTCTCTATCCGCACTTCTCACAAACATGGTGTGCACAGCTCAACTGACCCACGAGTGCTATTTATACCAATTAATCGGCTGATTAGCTAGTTAAAAAGCATTCGTCTAGGTACTTTTGAATTGGCCATTCAGTTGTGTGCTCATTTTAGCACACCATAATGCATCAAGCTTGCAGAAAGCATCAAGTTGGGCATTCTTGTGAGTGCACTTACAGAAATAAGCAAAATATTTAACTCTCAATAAATTCTGTTAAGCATCCAATATGGAAGGCAGTGTGTGTGCGCATATTCTACGCTGGGAGTCCACCTCCTGCCAAATTCTGAAGAATAGGCGTCCATGGCCTTTGCCCGAAACAGGAATTAATTCCTGAAAATTGGGCTGCCCTGAATGCAGCTGGCGCCAGGATAGCTGCGTTCAGGGTAACCAACTCTACATGCGGCTTGACCAGCGGTCTATAAAGGCACCACTGGAGACCACAGCCAAAACGCTAGGTTTAAAAAAAATATTAATGAATGTGGAGCTGGGAGGAGCAGGAGTGCTCCTCCTGGCTCCACAGCAGTCTCAAGGACCATTGTCGGCCCCCACTTGACCCGCTCCCGATCGCCTCTCCCTTTCCCAATCGCCTCCCCTCCCAATTGCCTCTTACCCTCTCCCGATTGCCATCACCTCCCCCCTTCCCGATTGCCTGCCCTTCTTCTGATCGCCTCCCCACCCCTCTCCCGATCGTCTAATTTAAGTGAGGCCCAAGGCCCAATATCGAGTGTGCATTGGGCCTAGCCGTTCCAGCGCAGGGACTGCTCTTTGAACTCAGTTCCTGCCGGCAGGCTGATGCTATTCAATTTCATCCCCATTGTTTGTGCAATAAGAAGAATTCCCTACTCCCACCTCCCCCTCAGTCACTTAGCATATCCAATAAGCTTGTCCTTGACTGGCTAGTGTTCATTTGAAGAGGGATCAATATCCTGCCCACTCCTGAAACATAAATATAAATTCAGTACCAGTTGGGATTTAAGTGTTCACCTTTAATTAAATACTCATCTAGTGGACTTTAGTAGTGCTGCAAAATGACTACAGTTCTGCCTAATGTGTGTGATATTTCAGGAGTGGGCAGGATATTGACATTTGTGGCATAGGCACATATAAATCATCATAGTATAATGATAATTATTTTGATTTGATGTTAATTTTATTTGAATGGCAGGTTAGCACTGGTCTTATGATAAACAGTGTCATGATTGAAGGACCAAAACAGGACAAAGGTACTAAGAGGGCTATGTTGGCAGAGGGGCAGAGCTAGACTTGTGAGAATTCACTAAATGATATCAGGGTAAGTTTCGCCTGGGCCGTAAACTGGTGGGGCTAATCACCCGCCCGTAATAGAACCCACCTCATTTCCATCCTATTTAAATCAATGAGATGAAAATAGGCCGGGTTCCACAGTAAGCGGGTTGGTAAGCGATTACCAACCAGGCGATGAAGGTGAAAATGGCCCCAGTTGTAACTAGGTCCCATTGGAAATATCGGAAGTCCTTCTTCTTACTTGTTACCTCTTAGTCATTTGTAAGACAGAAAATAAATATTATATACATGAAAAGCATAATTTGTAAATATTAATTCGACATTACTGTCAACACAACTAGAGTGCTTTCTTTCATATTTATTCCATATATTTTTGATGTAGTAGCAATGCAATTATTCATTTTCTGAACTATTTTTATTAAGTTAATCATATGTAAAAAAAATAGTAGTTTAGGAATATAGAGGATTGATAGTATTCAGAGATTTACATCAACTAAGTGGATAGACTAAGGAATGGCAGATGCATATTAATGTTAATAAATACAAGGCAATTCATATTGAACATTAGCTGAGACGGAAAAGGATTTGGGTGTGATTATTGACCATTTGCTCAAAGTATCCCGTCAATACAAATCTGTTCTCAGTAAGACTAATCAAGTACTGTGATGCATCTTGAGGGTATTTGATTATAAGTCAAAACAAATTATTTTATAAGCTGAAGCATCCAACTGAATATTTTTCCTTTTGAATGCGTTTGACTGCTGCAGGATATGAATGTGGTTGCATTATGTTGAACATCCACTTATTAAGCTTTGTATCTTGGTTGGCAGTGGAATAAAGGATTTTTTAATTCCTGACCGTCCAAAGGGAGGCCCCTCACCTCCGTGAAAGTCAAAGATTCTCAGAACAGTACTCTGTACTCCGTCAAGTGGTGGGACCTATCTTTGCCCAATTGGACATGAAAAACACTTGCAAAGTCATGCAGGCAAACATTGGTAAACAAAGCTTTGCCAGTCATCAACTGTATTAATCTAGTATCGCTGTTAATGAAATTACCTTTCATTGTTGGGAACATATATCTAATGACAGAAGAAATCACCTAAAATCATAATTACATATCTCCTTTTTGTTGCTCATAATAGATCACAGACACTGGGGGAATCGGTGGGAATGGAGCGGGGAGCCATTAAAATGGAGTGGCTCCATTTCCTGCTCTGTTCCCGCTGATCTGGACTCTGGCGTGTGCCTCGTTAATAAATATATGGGACTCCAATGGCATTTTTACCCACTCCTTTTGCCCACTGTAGCTGCCCCATCAGGTGAATCTGTCCGGAAGCCAGAAAGGCCAGCTGAACTAAATTTAAACAAAACTTTCCTTAGTGGGATCCAAAGGCGCAGGAGTACTCTACAGAATGCCACAAGGGAAGTCCGGGCCTCTGCTGCCCCGGGTTCCTTCCTCTCCCAGCCTAGAGACCCTCAGAACTCCCTGCTCCCAGATTGACCTGGCCGCCGGCAACCTTCTTTTGATGCCAGCGGCCGGCCTCTGAGCCGCGCCACCTTCGTCCTCCCCCGTTGGCCAGCTGCCACTTTGCGCCAGAAATGTCCAAGCAGCTGAGTGGCGGGATTCAAATAAAGCCCGGCAGTTAAAATTTTTCAGGCTCTCCAAATCACACTCCCGTGTGGGATTGCCATCCGCTCCCCCTGGCTTCCCGTCGGGAGTTAAAATCAGCCCTACTGTACTATAGTACTGAAACGATTTATTTATTGTATAATATATGCACGAGTGTTGTATCCAGTAACAGAGGGGCCTCGAAATCCCTGGGCTGGAAGAGTGGGTAAGTGAGTAATTAGGTCTTTGCGGGAGCAGGAATTTTTGATGGGGCTGATGTATGCCAGGCTTCTGCTGCAGAGGTGCCTGGCATAAATTCCGTTGAGTTTCAGGGCACACTGAAGAAAATCCCACCCTCCAAATGGCAGCCACTTGCAAATGACAGGGTTAGGGTGGGTTGACGTCCTCCATCATTAATTCTGGTACTTCCACCTTCCCATTTGTCCTTGTGTGTGTATCTCTATTTGCCAGGACCTGTTCATCAAGGCATGGTTAAAAGGCACTGCTGAACTGAGATTGCTTGTGGAGACGTTATTCCCATAACTTGGGAATCACTGCAGATATTGGGGGAAAAAAGTTAATTGTTGCACTCAGGAAGCCTTCCTCTACAGTCTACATTGACCTTGGAATTACTGAGCTAGGATCTGAGGGCTGCACAATGGCCTTCCCAGTGGGAATCCTCCTTACAGAGCATATATACTAGAGGAAGAGGAGTAGCAGCAGGTCGTAAGGGAAGCCAAACTAATGAGGCAGCATCAAAGGAGAGCCAGACCATCTCAGCACTACCCATCAGGCAGAATATGTAGATCCGGGCACATTATCCAAAACCTTTCCCAGGAGTTCTGTCTCAGGAGGCTGTGGTTCAGGCATGCAGCTTCGGAGGAGCTCTCTTCATTGCCGCAGCAGATCTGCAACCAAAGTCGACAGCACGCACAGCTCTGATTGCAGCAGAGAAAGCGGCCACAGCTCTCGGCGTTTACGCCACAGACTCATTCCAGGGAGCAACAGGGGACTTTTGTCAGAGCAGCCAGTTTGCTGCGCATTCCACGATAAGGCAGTTCACCAGTGCCCTCTTTGCAAGGCCATCTCAATTTATGCAATTCTACAGTGCTTCCAGGCAAATCACGGAGCGGGCCATCAAATTTTTCAGTATAGCCAGATTCCTTAGGTTGTCGGGGCTATTGATTGCACCAAGTGGCATTGGGTGGTTCAAGTCTAAACACCCATATTAATATGAACTGTAAAGGCTTCCATTCCCTGACTGTGCAGCTCATTTATGACGATGGGCAGTCGGGCACAGTTTCCTTCATGTCAATTCACAATATTCTTGGAGCTGCTACGTTGCATTTATATTTTGTGAATCCAGTGTCCAAACTCTATTTCAACAGCAGGGACAGGATTGCTGCTGGGTGACAAGGGATGGCCACTACTCCTATGACTCATCAGACTCATAGCACCTCTTCATGAGACCACCAGTGCTGCACAGGAGCATGACAATGAAGCACACATGAAGACTGGGAGTGCACCAGCCACTGTCTCTCGAATTGTGGAAACATGTTGCGTGTGATCAGGAATGGACCAATGGTAGATGCCCCAGAGGATGCCAGAGAGCCTGATGATGAAACTGCTGATGTTAAAGACCTGGTCAATGAAGAACGGGCAGCAGCAGGTGTAGTGGCAACTACTGCTAGCCAGCTGAGTCACCGACTCATTCGGAACGCCTACAGTTTTCATTTTGTATTGTTCTGTATGTAATGTTATTGATTAAAGGCTCACTGAAGAGACATGCAATCCAAGACTGTGACTGTAAAGCTAATAAAAAACATAACCCAGCCAAATGAATACACTTAGTGGAGCTGAATGCAACATGAATAAAGAGGGAGACAGGAGTAGGGGGATTGTTTCAACACACACTTCTTAATCAATTGAACTAGTGCTGATGCACAGTAATCAAGAAAATGTACTGTGACCTCTTCGCAAGTTAGAATTAGTTTTGGCTAACTTAAAATGTACAGAAATAAGTGGACAGGATGGTACATTGACTGAAATGAGTCAATTAGGCTCATGTCATTAGGCTGTAAAGATTCTGTTTGAGCTAATTATTCCTCCTTGAGTCTCTTGTTAAGCCAGCGTCTCTGGGTACAGGCAATATAATGACATTTATGACCAGTTTAATAAATTGGGATTTTAACTGCTGCTTATCTTTTTGTTTTGCTTTTCTTGCTATTTTCTTCAGTTTTTCCCCTGCTATTTTCCAATAAAGTCCTCAACAAATAGATATATAAGGTCACAGCGAAGTATGTGATGCAGAGTAAACTTTAAAGCTCTCTTTGGAAGCTTGACAAAGACAGTGATCAGTGTGTTACAAAGGGTGTTTTATATGGTTTCTCATTGGTGAAGAAAATCTCAAACAATGTGTGTTGTATCAGAGGTTGCGGTATATATTCTAGTGAAGGGACAGTGTGCTTGCTTTAAGCTATCGATGTTGTATAGCAGTAGACATTGAATGTTTGTAATCTGGTAATATTTATTTTGTACAACTAATTTGTAGCTGTGTTAAAATATGATTTATTTCTTCGACTGGGGTTTTAATACATTCATAAGAACATAAGAAATAAGAGCAGGAGTAGGCCATATGGCCCCTCAAGCCTGCTCCGCCATTCAATAAGATCATGGCTGATCATTGACCTCAACTCCACTTTGCCACCCGATCTCCATATCCCTTGATTCCCCTAGAGTCCAAAAATCTATCTATCTCAGTCTTGAATATACTCAAAGACTCAGCATTCACAGCCCTCTGGGAATGAGAATTCCAAAGATTCACAACCCTCTGAGTGAAGAAATTCCTCCTCATCTCAGTCTTAAATGGCCTACCCCTTATCCTAAGACAATGCCCCCTAGTTCTAGACACTCCAACCAGGGGAAACAACCTCTCAGCATCTACCCTGTCAATCCCCTTCAGAATCTTGTATGTTTCAATGAGATCACCTCTCATTCTTCTAAACTCCAGAGAGTATAGGCCTATTCTACACAATCTCTCATCATAGGACAGCCCTCTGATCCTAGGAATCAATCTAGTGAACCTTTGCTGCACCGCCTCCAAGGCAAGTATATCCTTCCTTAGATAAGGAGACCAAAACTGTGCACAGTACTCCAGGTGTGGTCTCACCAAAGCCCTGTACAATTGTAGCAAGACTTCCTCACTCTTATACTCCCACCCCCTTGCAATAAAGGCCAACATGCCATTTGCCTTCTTTATTGCTTGCTGTACCTGCATGCTAGCTTTCTGTGTTTCATGCACGAGGACACCCAAATCTCTCTGAACACCAACATTTGAATATTTCATAGATTGGGTGACCGCTTTGTGGAACACAACCGTTTAGTTGGCGAGCGTGATGCTCAGCTTCCTGTCGCCTGTCAGTTTAATTCTCTGGGCTACTCCCACTCTAATCTCTCTGTCCTGGGCCTCCTACACTGTTCCATGAAGCTCAACGTAAGCTCGAGGAACAGTAACTCAGCTTTCTATTAGGCACTTTATAGCCTTCCAGACACAACATTAAGTTCAACAATTTCAGATTATAATCTCTGCCCCCATTTTTTTCAGATGGCAGCTGTTGCTGATGATTCTAATAGTCCCATTTACTTAGTCCCTCTAGACCCATCTTTTGTTTCTTTACTTGTCCCATTACCATCTCCTTTTGCCTTGCACCATCATCCCTTTTGTCATTTAATCTCTCCTGCTTTCCACCCTATCACAGACGTTTCCTTTTGTTCTTTGCTCCCCTCCCCCATTCCTCTTCTTCTGTCAAAAGTTCAATACCTGAAAATTGGATTTTCATGGTGAAGGCGTTTGGGGGCTGGGGGGCTCCGAGATGTTTGGGAAACCCAGGAGCCCTGCCGACTTGAACGGCAGGGCCTGATTTGAATGTCAGACCTCTGTCTCCCACCCGCAGCCAGCCAGATGGAGAGGCTGGCAGGCACTTGGCGGGTAGGCTTGTGGCACTGGGCCGCACAGAGGAGGGAGGTAGGGTTCGCGTGGGGGCCAGGCCGTTAAGAGGATCGGGGTGGGGGTAAGAGAGGATCGGGGCCGGATGATTGGGTGGGGGGAAGGGAAGATATTGGCCAGTCTCCGGATGATTGGGGGGGGGTGGAGAAGGGAAGATCGTGACCAGATGATCGGGGGGAGGGGGGGGGGAGGGTGGATCGTCGCCGGCCACCGGAGGATCAGTGGGGGCGAGAGAAGATCGTGGCCGGCCTCAGGATCATCGGTGGTGAGGGGGCGGGGTCCGGGAAGGCAATCAGAGGCCTCGTGAGGGGGTCTCCAATTGCGGGGGATGGGTTAGGCAGGGGACCCTGGATCCAGAAGTTAAGTGTAAAGGCACTCACCTCCTGGATGCTGCAGTCCGCACCTTGCTGTAACTGTCGGGTTTTACGAAGTGTGTAAAACCCAACCAGCTACAGTTAAAAACAAAATGGAAGTTAAAGAGGCTTCCAGTTTTATTTAAATATTTAAATTGACGTCCCACCTCCTGTCAGCGGGTTGGCTGCCTGCCACCCCGCCGCCCCCACCCCCCCCGTCTCCGTCCTGCCTCCATTCAAACCGGAAGTGGGCGGGTTGGAGGAGGGTTCTGGTCGGGATTCCGATTTTTAACAATTTAACTACCCCCACGATCCTAACCCAGCATTTATTTTAGGTTAAAATTCTCCCTTTTAACTCTGTTGCTCTCCCCACAGATGCTGCCTGACCTGCTGAGTACTTCCAGCATTTTCTGTTGTTATTTCAGACTTCCAGCATCCGCAGTATTTTGCTTTTGTATTGGGCTAGTATTTCAGGTGGGACACTGCACCAGAACTGGCAAGATCAGGCTGGAGAAGCGCCTTTGTAGGATTGGATTTATACTGTAGTCAGTGCACACTGAAACTGATGCAAGTCCTTGTGGAGGAGGTTTTAGTGCATTTAGTCATCTCCTAAGTTACCTTGCCACTTTTGCAGACCCAAAATTTTTAGCTGCACACAGGTTTGGAAAAAAATCTCGATTTTTGGATCTGAATTTCATTATCGTTTGATGGCCTGTGTCCATTGCCTTTCTTAATCCATAACTTCGTTATTTTTTTTGTATCACCAGAGCTAATAAACAGTTTTACTGAGGCCTAGAAATTCATCTTGGGCGGTGGCAAAAAACGGACGGTATCGGATCGGCCTCCCGCTATACGCAGCGCCTGATATTCCATTCCACTAACTGCGATCCGACACCGCCCGTTTTGTGCCTCCGTCCGAGACAAAATCCTAGGCCGAAGAACTTAATCCACCCAGGATTATTTTTGCACTTTATAGAAACATAGAAACATAGAAACATAGAATCTAGGAGCAGGAGTAGGCCATTCGGCCCGTCGAGCCTGCTCCACCATTCAATACGATCATGGCTGATCATCCAAATCCAGTACCCTGTCCCTGCTTTAATCCCCACAGTACACATATCCCAACCTACCCCCGTAACCCCACGTATTTAATTCCCCCTAACATATCCCATCCTATCCCCATAACCCCACATATTTAATCCCCCCCTAACACTAAGGGTCAATTTATCATAGCCAAATCAACCTAACCCGCACATTTTTGGACTGTGGGAGGAAACCGGAGCACCCGGAGGAAACCCACGCAGACACGGGGAGAATGTGCAAACTCCACACAGACAGTCACCCGAGGTCAGATTCGAACCCGGGTCCCTGGCGCTGTGAGGCACCAGTGCTAACCACTATGCCACCGTGTTGCCCCTCATGATATTAGCCTACTCATCACAATGGGAGAAACACAAGAAGAAGGAAAAAACCTGCCAATTTAGGTAAAAGTAGGAAGAATCCAATAAAATATTGCGGCAACCAGTTTATTCATGACTTTGCGCCCTGCCTCAGCTAGTCATTACCCATCCTGTATGTATAAATCCCACTGGTGTGGACACAGCTTCTAGCTCCCCAATATCAATCCAAATTTCTATCGTTTGTCTACAACACTGAATACTAATTGCTTGAATTAATATTACCCATAGCAGCACTCCTTCAACGCTCTGTCTACAGATCAATTTCCAAGATATAATGATAAGCCCAATTGTCCATTAAGAAATAACGTATGCTCTGCTTTTAATCTAAGGCAGAGGTCAAAGGTGAAGCTGGAGCTCTTTCTTCTAACCAGTCTCCAAGATTCCTCCAGTACGTCTTCGTAAAAGGGAATAATTTGGGGGCCGACAACAGAATATGCAGTAAATCAGCATTCTCACATCTGCAGCACTCTGGATCCTGAATTTGTTCAATTCTATTTGAACTTCCTGAGGTAAGATATGCCCTGGTGCTGTATTATCAGCTGTAGCTTCTTATTCTGAGATAACCTGTAAACATTAAAGTACTTTTCTAAACTGCAGTGGGAAGCAATTGACCTATATGCTGAATCCAATTAGTTTCAGTAATTATGATTGGTGGGTCCAGCCATATCAATAAAATTATGCTTTTTTGTTATTAAATGCAGCTTATGCATCTATATAGCAAAAGCCTTGGTCATTGACCAATTTATCAAAGACATACCTAACTTTCAGATAGGGCAAAAACTGTGGCCGTAATTTTCTGGGGTCCGTGCGGGCGCAATTGGAGGTGGGTCGGAAGGGAAATTTGAAAAACCTTGGAGCGGGTCGGGAACCCGCCGTCATCCCGCCCCCACGTGCCTTTCCCTCGGGCGCGTTTGCCAGCGCGGCAGCGACCCAAACGGCAGAGGCAGCCGAGGTAATTGAGATCATTATGAGATACTTGTCTGACCTTTAAGCGTCTTTTTAACCCTACCTTTCAAATTTCCCTGGAAGAGCACGGGAATCACGCAGCTTGGGAACCACATCTGTGAACCTGTGAAGTTGAGTGGCTATTGATCCACCTCATTAGTGCACAGCATGGAAAGTAAAATAAAAACTCCACCTGACAGCTGGTCGCTTTCCTAAAGCAGAAGCTGTTGCTGAGTGCATTGTCAGCACAGATTTAGCTCTCTAGAGGTTGCAAGTATTTCCAGCAAAGTCAGGACCAACTGTCACCTCATTGGTACAACCTATCCCACCATTGACAGATTGCTTCTGTCATCTCTACTTGACCTGCCATCTATTACATCAGCATGGGTGCCATTTATACTGTCTCACCTTGGTCCTCAGAATCGGACCATGATGCGCCCCAATACCAGCAGCACCAGGCACACCAACAGCACCAATAACAACACCACCAACCTTCTCCTCAATGACCTGATGCTCCACAGGACAGAGGACATCAGTGCAGGGCTGCACCGCGCTGGAGACAATACCCCCAACATAGGGTATAGAGTCAGAGGATGAGCTTCCTCAACATGACTGAGCAGCAGTGCCAAAGGAGGCTCAGGCTATCGCGGCAGGTCGTCGCAGACATTTGCAGATTGCTGGAGCAAGACCTGCAGCCGAGAGGAGCAGTTGGACACGTCTTACTAGTGGCTGTCAAATTCACCAGCGCCCTCAACTTCTTCGCCTCAGGCTCCTTCCAGGGACCTGCACCACACAGGTCACCGATGCCCTCTTTGACAAATCAGCCAATTATATCAACTTTGCCACTAATGAAGCCAGTGTTACTGAGCTCCCGGGTCACGCAGCGCAAGGCCCCGCCCCTTTAAGAAGAGGAGGAAGGCCTGCAGTACCGCGGGACGTAGCGCCGCAATATTCCCTCGCAGCGGCGCTACCGATGAATTTCGGCGAAGTTAGCGCCCCAAAGGGGGCCCGACTCAATTTTCCCCCCAAGTAGTTTCAGAATTTTTAATCAATCATTTTTATGAATTTTCTGCAATAATTACATTTTATGATGCAGCCAAGGGACCCTACCAGTTATTAAATTAATAGCAATTGCTTTCCATTCAATGGGGGTCACCAATGACCAGGAGCTTAACTGGACCAGCCATATCAACAACATGGCTACAAGGACAGGGAATAGGCTGGGTAGTCACATCCTTACCCACAAAGCCTCTTCACCATCTACTAGGCTCAAGTCAGCAGTGTGATGGAATACTCACCACTTGCCTGGATGGATGCAGCTGCAAAAAATTCAAGGAATTCAGCATCAACAGGTGCAAAACAGGTCATTTGATCAGTGGCCTTGCCACTGGACTCAATATGCAACCCTTCCACCGCCAGCACACTGTGGCTGCAGTATGTACTCTCTATAGGATGGACTGCAAAAGCCCAGAAGATTACTTCAATAGCACCTTCCAGCCCATGATCTTTAACATTGAGATAAACAAGAGCAGCATTGTTATGAGAACAACATCACCTTCATGTCATGCACATCCTGGATTGGACATTCCTTCATTGTTGTGAGATCAAAATCCTGAATTCTCTACTTGACATCATCATGGGAGCATCATCATCATAAGGACTTTAACAGTTCAGAGAAGAATGCCCACAATGACCTTCTCAGGATCACTAGGGATGGTCAATAAATGCGGCCTTGCTACCATCACCCATATCTGGATAAAAGTTGGCAGTGGATATTGTGCATGTGCTGTACAATGATATGATCAATGAACTAACACAATGAAATAACGTACAAGAACCTGAAACCTCGGGATGCAGTTTTATTTTTAATCAAGTGGTTGAATAAAAGGCAACTTTCCTTTTGGCAGCATTCAGTAGGCTCTTAAAGGGTGCTGTTCTTCACAGATATGTAGTATGGGCCACATTCTTTGGTTATTGAGGCACTTTTCACATTCCTCAAAATCATTTTTGAATTTGGAATCTTAATGGCTGTTCTATTATGAACATGTTTAAAACTATTAGTTAAAATGGGGTTCTAGGCAATAATTTAATCTTTCTCTCAATGCATTATTTCAAACATGGCTTATCTATCATCGGATTTTGCATGGCATCTTCCTACATTTACCAGCAATGAATACTAAATCACACTCATTAACAAAGGACAAGTGGTTTGTCCTGGTTGTCGTTTCATTGGCTTAAATTATTGCAGGTGGCAAATTACCATGGAAAAAATAATATTCTAGAATTTCAGGGATAACCATCCTAATTACTGCCATGATAGCCTTACACCAACATGAAGAAGTCTGGCTCGAACTATTTACTGAAACAATTAGCTGATTGTGGCTGTAAGCAATGCAGCCTGGACCCCAAGGTGAGACTGACATACACAGGGTTCCAGCCTCCATCTTCCCCTTACAAAGCAAATGTAATATGAGGGTATTGGGATTGGACCAGGGGCATGGGTTGCCAATACTTAGCATTCATGCTGCCCAGTCTCACAGGGAACCAGTGTACCATTGGCAGTGATATGCCTAGTGAGACCAGATGTGCCAGGCCACCGATTGCGGCCTGGACTTGCAAAAGAGAATGAGTTATTTTTAAAAATATGTATTTTAATGAGCCCCACTCACAATGAAGACTTCTGTGGCATTTCACAGATCTTTCAGGGATGGGGTACTCGACAGGAAACCCCCCCCCCCCCCACCCCCCCACCCATGGCTGACCACTTATTGGCCACATTTGGCAGCCTGTTTATTAGGCAGGCGCCTGAGATGTGCTCCGAGTGGAGTGGGCATCCACTATTACCATGCAAGTAAAGGGCCTTCTCCCTGAACCCGCAAACATCCGAAGAGTCAGTGATGGAGGTCCTAGGTGGGCGCACGTCAACACTTGTGCCAGGATCCACCTCACCCACAGATTTTCGGCCCTTTCATGTCCATATCCAGTCTGCTGATGGCTGACTCACGTATGAATAACCAGAATTTCTCCTAAACATCACATAGTGATATATTACAGCTGCTCCTTTTTCTAGTTGTATTTATTCAAAAGTGGTCAAAAAAGAATACCATGTTATTTGTGCTTCAAATATCCACCATCGGCTGTGACACATGCATCAAGTGCTGACACAAGTCTCTGATTCATGAACTTTGTTCAAATGTGTCATCTATAAGCAGATAGCTCGATTGAGGTCAATGCACCAATACATTAGAGTTGCACATTCTAACCACTCTTCGAAATACTGAAGATGGTCCTCAGACTGTGACTAGGATGATCCTTTTTCAGACTTTGCCTTGTGCTATTATCATATTAAACAGAATAGGATAATAGATAGCTGATAATAGAGAGTTGCAAAGTATTCATTCAGTTGAGTGTTCTATTAAAACAAGAGGAGTAGGATTTCATGCTTATCAAAGTGATGGATGTTGGGGAATGTAATGCTTTAACAGCTTTTACATCTGGTATCAGCATCAAGTACTCATAGAATGGGCTACACACAAAGCAGAAATCCTACTTCGTCTCAACACTGTGCCTTAACTCCAAAGAAAAACTGGATTCAGGGCAGTGCGCTAACTTCAAAGTTATGTCAAACCAGTGGTAGAATCTCCCCCCACCCCCTCTAAGGAAATTCACCCCAAAGTGTTCATTTTATTATTTTTATTCAAAATTGTTTATTTGAGTCTTTCGGGGGGATTTTAACTCCAAAAAACGTGTGGGTTGGGGTCGGGTGGGAGGTTAGAGTTAAAAATCTGAATTCCCAAACTCAAATCGCCTCCAACCCTCCCACTTCCGGTTTTAACGGAGGCAGGGCAGGGGCCAGCAGCCAAACCACTCCCAGGAGTCGGGTTGGCACTTTAAATATCATAATGAAGCTCCGTGCCGCATGGTGATCCACCATTTTAAATTTAACTCTGGCTGGCCGGGTTTCCCGGGCCTCGGGGAACCTGCCAGCTAAAGGGAGGTAAGGACTGCCGTATCCAGGAGGTAAGTGCCTTTCCACTTAACTGCTGGATCCAGCGTTCCCGCCTTGCCAACCCCCCACGATCGTACACCTCCCCGACCCTTCCGATCTCCCCCTGAGGCCTCCGGTCTGCCTCTCGATCACCTTCTGACATGGCCCCCTTCGGCCCCCAATCATCTTCCGACCATTTCTCCCCTCGGCCCTCGATCACCTTCCAACCTGCCAACCTCTGGCCCCGGTCACCTTCCGGCTTCCAATTCCCCTGCCGATCCCTCTCCCCCTCCTCCTTACGGCCTGGTGCCGCAGGCCTACCTGCCCGCCAGCCCACCAGCTTCTCCATCTGGCTGGCTTTGGGCGAGAAACAGTGATTTTAAATGCTAATCAGGCCCTGCCTTTAAATTCGGCAGGGCCTGCGGGAAACCCATTCTCCCGGGTTTCCGAATGTTTTCCAGCGCTCCCCCGCCGCCCCCCACAGCTCCCTGCCCGCCTCCAAATTAGAATTCCGGCCTTTGTTTTGATAGTATGCAGTTAGTATTAAAATGATGAAACTATTCCTGATAGTTGAGTTTGTTTCAGCATCACAAGTAAGAAATAGTCCAGAAATTCCAGTTTCTCAGCTGCACTTCCAAAGCAGTGAAGACTGTGTATCCAAACTGGGTGAACTACCACAACAGTCAATCCTCCTTGACCACAGAAACCTACGAATGACAGGGAGACCTGACCGAGAGACATGCAATCCCTGTGCCTGGTGCCATTTCCCTTGTGCCAACTACTGTTCCATATATTGTGCAGCAGGCTACCTCTATGTCATCTGGCATGTCCCAAATTGCCCATGTGCAATGAGACCACCACACATTCCCAGCTTCCTTTCAGGATGGTAGGTGTCCACGGTAACTGAGCCCAGTGAATGGTTCACCCTGTCCCCAGCTGGGCTGTGCACCACGTGGCATCCCATGTAACCCCCTTGAGCAGGTAAGACATATAAGACTGCCTCATCGTGGAAGAGGTGTGGTGCAGATGTACTTCCCAAACACCCCCCGTGAAGCCGGACACTCTTTCATTTTAGGCTGCGCTCAGTCTGTGGGGTGAGGCGTAAATTCTTTATCTGTTTTTCCCTGAGTCCTTGTTTGTAGTTGGATAGCTGCACCTTCTCCATCCCCAATCGGCTTCAACAATCTTTGGATTGTGAAACCCCTAAAATAATTCAGTTCACGGCTTGCCACTGTGCCACCGTGGTGCTCGGCGCTGGCCTGGCAAGCTCTGCCTAAAGCCGCCTTAACCCCAAGTTTGTTTGGGTGTTGGGACCTCTAGACTTCATGCAACTCCATCAGTGACTTCTGCAGTTACCTGCGATGGATCAATAAGTCCAATCCTCTACTGCACCACTCTGATCTCCTCCTCCCTAAGTTGCCTGTCTTTCACCGCCCCCCTCCATATCTATGTCATGTTCTATTAAGATTATTACACAGCATGGATGAGTAAAGTCTGAATTCATGTCCACAGTGCTTCAAATTATTCCAGCCAAACTCTGACCAGGTGTTTCTCTGTGGTTAACTACAGTCCCTGAATGCAAGTAAATTTGGCCTTTATGCAGGCTCATCCTTTACCAGACCGTCGTGTATAATTGTGAAATTGCTGCCAATGTCTTACAACCTGCTTACTTACATCACATTCACTTGTTATAATTGCATAAATATATATAAAAAATCTTACGTCTGCATGCACTTCCTGTCTTCACAACTTGACTTCCTGTTGCCTTGTTTTTGTCAAACTTTTTCTGTCAGTTTTTCTCCGTTAAATTCTTGTGGGATTTTGCCTCTGTAAACTCTTTGGCCGCGATTTTGCCGGCGCTCAGAGGGCGGGTTTGGAGGCAGGTCAGAGGTTAAAGTCGTTTTGATTGACGGCGGGTTCCGTACCCGCCGTCAACCAGCCTCCACACAACCTTCCCAAGTGTCGGGTCCCGATTTGCAAATGGACCCGGCACCTAGCGGCGGGAAACGGATTAAAGGCAATTAACTGCCTATTAACAGGTACTTGTGAGCAGTTTTCAGGCTCTTTTTCGATTTTCCAGCTTCTGGGTTGGGTTTCATGATGTCCGGACCACACGCCAGGTAAGTGTGGCGTGTTGTGAGTCTGGTCTGATGCTTGTGAAAAAATGGCAGCTGCAGAAGTGGTGTCAAGGATGCAATGTTGCACATGGTGAGTTTCAGAGCAAAGAAAATGTTGGTTACTGCATTTTTAATACATATAGAGATTTCTTTAACTTACAAGTTTTTAAATCCAACTGAATGTCCAGTGCCACCTCATTGGGAGAGCCTCTCTCACCAGTGACAGATCATTTCTATTATCTCAACTGCAGCTGCCATCTATTCCAGCAACATCAGAGCCAATGAAACAATCAGACCTTGGTCCTCCGAATCCTTCCACAATCATCCCCAACACCAACATCACCAACTTCATCACCAACCTTCGCCGCCATCACCTGATGCTGCACTGGACACAGGGCATCAGCCCCTGACAACATTGCTGCCCGGGAGGCCAGCGATGGCATCACCATGGCCAGACTTTATTCACTTGACGCTGTAAACCCTGGCTGCCACATGATGCGCCAGGTTGACACCATCCCACAACAGCACCGTGAAGCATCCCTTTAATGTCCAAGCCATTCCATGCACACACATCACTATAGCGGGGCAGGGTGGGGTGGGGGGTGAGTTATGGCTGAACACTCACTGGAACTCAGTAAGACACTTCTCAATGTGCGCTCAGATCTGTCCAATAAGGGGCACTTTTTGAAAAAGAGATTTCACTGTATGACACTACATTACCAGAAACTTCACATGGACATTGGCTAAACCTCTCAAGTGCCCACCCTTGTGTGTTGTTAGTTGGTATGCTTGCAGCAGAATGAGGGTGAGTGTGAGGGATGGCTAGTGAGATGGGGAAGTGATAAAGTAGATAGAGAAGGTTGGGTGGAAGTGCAAGGTAAGTTGGTATCCTGGGAAGGTCTCTTCCACTCTTCGAAGGGAAGAGAACCTCCCTGCGTACTGTGACTCCCTCCATAAGCAGCTCAATGCTGTCAAACACTGAAAAATCAACTGTCAAAATAAAATTGTGCATGGTCCCTTTAAGGAAACCAGCAGATGACACGTCATCAAATTACGTCATCAGACCCGCTTCCTGTTAATTGGCCGGGGCTTAACAAGGCCAATCAAGGAAAAATCACGTCTGTAGAGTGGAGGCAGCTGGGGGCTGGACTGGAACCCGGAAACCAGCTGACCCGCCCCCATCCCGACACCGAGGAGAAAATCGCGGCCTTCATTCTGATGATGCAATCGGGCCACCATGTTCCCACAAGTTGCTCAAAATACTTCCTGATTTTTTTTCATCTGCTATCTTTTCACTCTTTAAGTGAAGTTCCTAATTACAAAATAAGGAGTAAAAACAATTTTAAATCATAAAATTACATATTTCATAATAACATGATTAAATTTAACCACTGAATTGTCTTTTTGTCTTTTAATGCCTTCATTAACGATTTTACTGGAAGGCCTCAGCCTCTACCAAAAGTCTAGGCATTGTCTGATGGTTTTGCCAGGAGTTATGGTACTATGTGATATGAAATTGTATTGTGCAGTTCCCACTGCTGTTCTGTCTCTTTGTTTATCAGTAAGTTTTTCCTATTTATTTTCCCTAGTTCCATTCTCATCTTAAAATTAGCTTTTTTCCAGCTTTTTTCCAGACTTGTGGTTGTAATTTTTTTGTCGCGCTTTCTGTGCTAACTTTATGCATTATAAAACCCCACGTCCTCATTCATAATGGAAACTCAGCATTCTGATTGCACGATCAAGATTCTGGTTGTACAATTTAGCTGTTGGCTTCTGAGAGTTGGATCAAAATGCTTTTTGATTGTTTTTTTCAACCAGCTTTCTTTTTCTTTCAGACACTGCGATTTCTAAACATTTAGAAAATGACATATTTCACAATAACATAATTAAATTGAATTGTCTCTTTGTGTCTTTTAATGGCTTTATTAAAGTTTTCACTTGAAGGCCGCTACCAAAATTTTGAGTTTGGACTTGAAATTTTTGCCCAGAGCTGTGATGCCGTGATCTAAATTTTGATTGTGCTGTCTGAGCATGTGCAGTGTACCTCATTTCCCAGGACGCATCAGTACCAACCAGTCAGCTATACTGATGGAATATTTTTCTTCAGTTTCCAGCACTTTCTGCTTCAAAGCTTTTCAACATTAATTAAAGAAAAGCTATTGGACAAATTTCAAAATCTTTATTCAGATAAGATTTATATTGAGATTTTATTTTACCAAAACAAACACTTAAAACCATTTTGTTTCTGTTTGTCTCTTTCTCTTCTGTTCTGCTTCACTACCCCAAACAATTCATTTTGCTTCTCTTTCTCTCTTTGTCTTTGGAGTTGAAGGTGGCGGGTGATATGACTTGCTGTAGCAGGAAAAAAAAAACACCAGCAGCTGCAGGCTAAATTTGGGGCAGGAATTGTAGTCTTCAGCAGCTCACTTCCCAATCCCTTCCCCAATTATTCATACTCCCCCATCTCCTTGCTCGCTCACGTTCCCTACCCCGTCACCTCCCCACTATGTATTTCAATTCCGAACGCATCCTAATTCCAGTCACGACCCCTATCTCTTCCACTTTGAACTACCCACTGAGCCCCTTTATCCTCCACTCCCCCTTGCTCTGCTGTCACTCACCACATGTTTCATCTTCCATCCACTCCCGCCACTCTCACTCAGTCTCCCCAGGGGCAGGTGATGAAAGGCCAGACAACTTCTCACCCATATTCAGTTTCCCTCCTACCCACCCCTCCTATCTGTTTCACTATTTGCTTTAAAAAATCATGTTTTATTAAAAGACAAGAAAAGAAATCAAATTAGAATGAGGAACAAAATTGCCTGCCTGTCTTTCTCTCTATCTAGGTTTTTCCTCTCAGTCTCTTTCTTTCACATATGCAATAGAAATTAGTATCTCTTTCTCACAGGTGTAGGCCATTAGCATTGAACTTTTCTAACCTTCAATGAAATACAGGTGAGGTAATTAGCTGGCTTCAAAATTCAACCGTGTTTTTGAAAATTACATGAACAAAGACATAGGGGGAATTTTAACCTAAAAAAACGGGTGGGTTGGGGACGTGGGGCTAGTTAAATTGTTAAAAATGGGATTCCTGACCTGAACCCACCTCCAACCTGCCCACTTCCGGTTTTAACGGAGGCGGTAAGGGGGAGGGCGGGATGAGGGCAGGCAGCCAACCCGCTCCCAGGAGGCAGGACGGCAATTTAAACATTATAATGAGTCTGGAAGCCTCTTCTTTAACCACCATTTTGTTTTTAACTACATGTGGATGGGTTTTACACACTTTGCAAAATCCGGCAGTTACAGCAAGGTGGGAACTGCTGGATCCAGGAGGTAAGTACCTTTAAACCTACCTCCTGGATCCAGGGTCCCTGCCTAACCCATCCCCCCGTGATCGGAGACCCCCTAATGAGGCCTCCGCTCAACCCCCCCAGGCCTCCGATCACACCCCCAGGCCACCCCACCGCCCCATCACCGATGATGTGGAGGCCTGACACGATCTTCCCTTCATCACCCCGATCATCTGGCCCCGATCCTCCCTCTTCCCCACCCCAACCTTTTAACGACCCGGCCCCCACACGATCCCTCCCTCACTCCTCTGTGCGGCCAAGTGCCGCAGGCCTACCCACCCACAGCCAGCCAGCCTCTCAGTCTGGCTGGCTGCCAGCAGGAAACCAAGGCCTCGCATACAAGTCAGGCCCTGACATTAAAGTCGGCAGTACCTGCGGGAAATCCAGCCTCGGAGCATCCCCGCCCTCCTCCTTAAATTCCAGCCCTATATATTCTCTCACTCATTCACATCCCTCTTTCTCCCTAACCCAAATCTCTCTCTCTCTCTCACGCAGACATTTTCTAAACTTTATGGAATACAAAACAAAGGCTTCAAGAGGTGCATAATCTGAATAGTGTTACACACACTCATCAACATACACATACGCGCACATGCTCGGGTCGATTGTAACCCCCAGTTTCAGGAAGCCTGGGGCGGTGTGAGTGCAAAAAGCACTCACAGACCTGAATTTGAGTCCCGAGGTATTTTATCTCCTTATCCTCAGCCGTGGCTCAGTTGGTAGCACCCTCGCCTCTGAGTCAGAAGGTTGTGGGTTCAAGCCCCAAGCCAGGGACTTGAGCATATAATTCTTGGCTGACACTCCAGTGCAGTGCTGAGGGAGTGCTGCGCTGTCGGAGGTGCCGTCTTTCGGATGAGACGTTAAACCGAGGCCCCGTCTGCTCTCTCAGGTGGACGTAAAAGATCCCATGGCACTATTTCGAAGAAGAGCAGGGGAGTTATCCCCGGTGTCCTGGCCAATATTTATCGATCAATCAACATAACAAAAACAGATTATCTGGTCATTATCACATTGCTGTTTGTGGGAACTTGCTGTGTGCAAATTGGTTGCTGCGTTTTCCACATTACAACAGAGACTCCACTCCAAAAGTACTTCATTGGCTGTAAAGCGCTTCGAGACATCCGGTGGTCGTGAAAGGCGCTATATAAATGCAAGTCTTTCTTTCTTTCCTTGTGAGGCCCAGAGACCATTCCCGCTTACCTCTCAGTTCCGAGGTTAAAAAGTCAATTGGGGTCCCAGTGATCTAATGGGACGCCAATTTGCATCAACTTATGAGGCTCCCGCCCACTTCTGGAGGGCGCCTCAACCACTTAATTGCAGTGAGCAGTTAAAATGATGGCCAGTGAGATTCTAGTGGGAACGGGTTGAAAAGCAGAACCATCCATTTTTAAGCCATCCCATCCCGCTCCTGCCAGAGAGGGTGGGTTAAAATTCCCCAACACACTGTTTTTCTGAAATAACTACCTCAGTAAAGCCAATTAAATTTGTCCTATAGCTTTTCTTCAAATAAATTGGAAAAACATTGGAGCAGAATTTGATAGAAGCTAAAGAAAAATATTCCATCAGTAAAGCTGACTGAATGTTCAGATGCATCCTGGGACAGTAGTTACACTGCACATGCTCAGACAGCACAATCAAAATTTAGATCACGGCATCACAGCTCTGGGCAAAAATATCAAGTTTAAGCTCAGAATTTTGATAGAGGCCTTCAAGTGAAAACAAATGAAGCCATTAAAAGACACAAAGAGACAATTCAATTTAATTATGTTATTGTGAAATATGTCATTTTCTGAATGTTTAGAAATCGCAGTGTCTGAAAGAAAAATAAAGCTGGTGAAAAAAACAATCAAAAAGCATTTTGATCAAACTGTCAGAAGCCAACAGCTAAATTGTACAACCAGAAACTTGATCGTGCAATCAGAATGCTGAGTTTCCATTATGAATGAGGACGTGGGGTATTATAATGCATAAAGTTAGCACGGAAAGTGCGACAAAAAATTACAACCACAAGTCTGGAAAAAAGCTGGAAAAAAGCTAATTTTAAGGGGATGAGAATGGAACTAGGGAAAATAAATAGGAAAAACTTACTGATAAACAAAGAGATAGAACAGCAGTGGGAAACATTTAAAACGGTGATCAGTAGAGTCCAGGAGAAACATATCCCATGAAAAAGCAAGAAAAACTAACTAATAATGACACACCATGGATTAATAAAGAAATAAGGGGAAAATTGAAACTAAATAAAAAGGCATACACCAAGTACATAAACAACAAAGGAGAGGATGACAAAAGGGAATATGAAACGTTCAGGAAAGAAGTAAAAAAAGCAATTAGGAAGGCAAAGAGAAACACAATTAAATTATCAAGGAATATAAAAAGAAATAGTAAAGATAGGGATAGGGCCACGAAGGGATACACACGATAAACTCACAGATAATGATAGTGAAATTACAGAAATATTAAATAATTACTTTGCCTCAGTATTTACCAGGGAGACTAACTTGGTGGGTATGACATTAGAAGAAGAGATCAAAAAAGATATAAAGGCATTTAATATAGAAAGGGGGGAGATAATTGCTTAACTAATCGAAATTAGAGAAGATAAAATCCCTGGTCTGGATAGATTGCATCTGCGCATATTAAAAGAAATTAGGGAAGAGATAGCAGAGGCACTATTACATATATATAAAATTCATTAGAAAAGGGAATAGTGCCAGAGGACTGGCGGACAGCTAATGTGATTCCTATATTTAAATAGGAAGATAGAACAGGTCCAGGGAACTACGGACAGATTAGCTTAATGTTGGTGGTAGGAAAGATAATGGAATCCTTAGTCGAAGATGTAATAGAAAAACATCTAGCAACTAAAAATATAATAAAGAATAGTCAGAATGGATTTCAAAAGGGAAGGTCATGCTTGACCAACCTTATTGAATTCTTTGAAGAAGTAACAGAAAGGGTAGACAATGGTAATGCATTTGGATTTTCAAAAGACCTTCGATAAGGTACCACTTAGTAGACTTAAGACTAAGGTGGAGTCAGGGGACAAGTAGCAGAGTGGATAACAAGCTGGCTACAAAACAGAAAACATAGAGTAGGGTTAAAGGTAGTTAATCAGACGAGCAAAAAGGTGGGATGTGGTATCCCACAGGGATCAGTGCTGGGCCCACTGTTGCTCACCATTTACATCAATAATTTGGAGTTGAATATCGGAAGTACAGTTTCAAAATATGCAGACGACATCAAAATGGGGTATGGTTAATATTAGGAGGACTGTAACACAATACAGGAAGACAATTTTTTTATTTGTTCCTGGGATGTGGGCGTTGCTGGCAAGGCCAGCATTTATTGTCCATCTCCAATTGCCCTTGAGAAGGTGGTGGTGTGCCACCTTCTTGAACTGCTGCAGTCCTTGTGGTGAAGGTGCTGTTAGGGAGGGAGTTCCAGGATTTTGACCCAGCAACGATGAAGGAAGGGCAATATATTTCCAAGTCAGGACAGTGTGTAACTTGGAGGGAAACTTGGAGGTGATGGTGTTACCATGCGCCTGCTGCCCTTGTCCTTTTAGGTGGTAGAGGTTGCGGGTTTGGGAAGTGCTGACAAAGAAGCCTTGGTGAGTTGCTGCAGTGCAGCTTGTAAATGGTACACACTGCAGCCACGGTGCACCGGTCGTGGATAGAGTGAATGTTTAAGGTGGTGGATGGGGTGCCAATCAAGCGGGCTGCTTTGTCCTGGGTGATGTCGAGCTTCTTGAGTGTCATCCAGGCAAGTGGAGAGTATTCCATCACACTCCTTACTTGTGCCTTGTCGATGGTGGAAAGGCTTTGAGGAGTCAGGAGGTGAGACACTCGCCACAGAATATCCAGCCTCTGACCTGCTCTTGTAGCCACAGTATTTATGTGGCTGGTACAGTTAAGTTTCTGGTCAATGGTGACCCTCAGGATGTTGATGGTGGGGGGATTCGGCAATGGTAATGCTGTTGAATGTCAAGGGGAGGTGGTTAGACTCTCACTTGTTGGAGATAGTCATTGCCTGCACTTGTATGGCGTGAATGTTACTTGCCACTTATCAGCCCAGGCCTGAATTTTGTCCAGGTCTTGCTGCATGAGGGTATGGACTGCTTCACTTGATCTGATCCATTGATTGTGGGATCACTTAGCTCTGTCTATAGCATGCTGCTTCCACTGTTTAGCATACATGCAGTCCTGTGTTGTAGCTTCCCCAGGCTGGCACCTCATTTTTAGGTATGCCTGGTGCTGCTCCTGGCATGCTCTTCTGCACTCCTCATTGAACCAGGGTTGGTCCCCTGTCTTGATGGTGATGGTCGAGTGAGGGATATGCCGGACCATGAGGTTACAGATTGTGGTGGTATACAATTCTGCTGCTGCTGATGGCCCACAACGCCTCATGGATGCCCAGTTTTGAGCTGGTAGATCTGTTCTGAATTTATCCCATTTAGCACAGTGGTAGTGCCACACAACACGATGGAGAGTGTGAAGACAGGACTTCATCTCCACAAGGACTGTGCGGTGATCACTGCTACCAAAGCTGTCATGGGCAGATGCATCTGTGACATGTAGATTGGTGAGGACAAGGTCAAGTAGGCATTTCCCTCGTGTTGGTTATCTCACCACCTGCTGGAGGCCAATTCTGACAGCTATATCCTTCAGGACTTGGCCAGCAGTAGTGCTACCAAGCCACTCTTGGTAATGGGCATTGAAGTCCCCCACCAAGAGTACATTCTGTGCCCTTGCTTCTCTCAGTGCTTCTTCCAAGTGGTGTTCAACATGGAGGAGCACTGATTCATCAGCTGAGGGAGAGCGCTTGGTGATAATCGCAAGGAGGTTTCCTTGCACATGCTTGACCTGAAGCCAAGAGACTTCATGGGGTCCAGAGTCAATGTTGAGGACTCCCAGGGTCACTCCCTCCCGACTGTATACCACTGTGCCACCACCTCTGGTGGGTCTGTCCTGCCGGTGGGACAGGACATACCCAGGTATGGTGGTGGAGGAGTGTGGGACATTGGATGAAAGGTATGATTCTAGTATGTGGAACAGCTCTGCCAATTTTGGCACAAGTCCACAGATGTTAGTGAGGAGGACTTTGCAGGGTCAACTGAGCTGGATGTGCCATTGCTGTGTCCAAAGCCGATGCCTGGGTCGATGTGAGGTGGTCTGTCTAGTTTCCTTCCCTAAAGGGCATTAATGAACCAGATGGGCTTATACGACAATCCGATAGTTTCATGTTCACCATTACTGATAGTAGCTTTTTATTCCAGAATTAATTAATTGAATTTAAATTCCCCAGCTGCCATGTTGGGATTTGAACTCACGTCTCTGGATCATTAGTCCGGGTTTCATGGATTACTAGTCCAGTAGCATAACCACTATACTACCATACCCGGTAATTAATAAACTTGCAGAATGGGCATGTAATTGGCAAATGAATTTCAATATAGATAAATGTGAGGTGGTACATTTTGGTAGGAAGATAAGGAAGCCACATACTCCTTGGAAAATAAGTGTCTAAATGAGGTAGAGGAGCAGCGAGATCTGGGGGTACAGATACACCAATCACTAAAAGTAGCAACACAGGTTAATAAGGCCATGAAAAAAGCAAACAAAGCATTGGGGTTCATTTCTAGATTGATAGAATTGAAAAGCAGAGAAGTTATGTTAAACTTGTATCGAACCTTGGTTAGACCACACTTGTAGTGCTGTGAACAGTTCTGGTATTGTAAAAAGGATATAGAGGCACTAGAGAAGTATCAAAAAAGATTTACTAGAATAATACCAGAACTGAGATATTATATCTATTAGGAAAGGCTGAAGAGGCTGGGGCTCTTTTCTCTAGAAAAGAGAAGACTGAGGGTGACTTGATAGAGGTCATTAAGATTATGAAAGGGTTTGATAGGGTAGATGTAGAGAATATGTTTCCACTTGTAGGGGAGACAGAACTATTGGCCATGAATATAAGATAGTCACTAATAAATCCAATAGGGAATTCAGGAGAAACTTCTTTACCCAGATAGTGTTTGGAATGTAGAACTCGCTATCACAAGGAGTAGTTGATGTGAATAGCATAGATGCATTTAAGGGGAAGCTACATAAACACATGAGGTAGAAAGAAATAGAAGAATATGTTGATGGGGTTAGATGAAGAAGGGTGGGTGCATAAACACCGGCATGGACTTGTTGGGCCCAATGGCCTACTTCAGTCCTGTAAATACTATGGGCTGGATTTTGTGAGGGAGTCATTAGCACAGGTCGGGTGGGAAAGTGTATTTTTTCCCCAGCGGGTCGGGACCCTGCTGTGAACATGTCGTCATGAGCCTTTCACCGATGTCAAGTTTGTCAGCGCTGCGTGGCAGGTTCACAGCAGGGGACCCAATTCAAGTAATTAGTGGCTTGTTTACAGCCACTTAAGAATGAATTTGAGCTCACCTTCTGCATTTGACAGCTCACCCATGGGGTCCACGCTGGTTGTGGACCATGTCTGTCAAGCTGAGGCGGGAGTTCAGTGGCCATTGAATGGGCTGTTCAGTTGACAGCTTTAAATGTACAATAAAAGCTCCCACCTTATAGAGATATCTTCCCTTAGCCACAAGCTCTTCCTCACTGCATTTCCACAACAGATCAACAGATTCACCAAGCTACAAGTCTTTACACAAGTCTCCATCCAGTCTGACTTCATTACCTCTCTCACCATTGACAGATCGCTTCTGTCATCTCTACTTCACCTCCCATCCATTCCATCAGCATGGGTGCACCTTATACTCTCTCACCTTGGTCCTCAGAATCCCACCACAATCAGCCTCAACACCAGCAGCACCAACAACAACACCACCAACCTTCTCCACAATCACCTGATGCTGCACAGGACAGAGGGCATCACCACCCGACCACATTGCTGCCCGGGAGGCCAGGGACGGCCTCACCATGGCAAGACTTACTTTACTTGATGCTGTACACCCTGGCTGCCACATGATGCGCCAGGTTGGCACCACCCCACACCAACACCATAAAGCATCCCTACAATGCCCAAGCCATTCCATTCACACTCATGACCTTTGTGGGGGTTACCGTTATGTCTCACCATTCACTGCAACTCACTAAGCCACTTCCAAATGTGCACACAAATCTGTCCAAGAACGCAAAGTGTTAAAAATAAAGGTTTGAATGTTTGACACCACATTAACAGAAACTTTACATGAACATTGCATAAAACACCCAAGTGCCTACCCTTGTGTGTTGTTAGTTGGTATGATTGCACTAGGATGAGGGTGAGTGTGAGGGATGGCTAGTGAGATGGGGATGTGATAATCGGCCAGAAATTCGGCTGTTGTCGGGTGAGTACGCGCTGTGTACTCACCCGTAAGGCCATCTGAAGTGCCGGTTTCCTGCATGCACTGCGCATGCATGGGAAACCGGAACTTCCGTTCCCCTGAAGGAAGGGGTTCAGAAGTCGAACGCGTGCGCGGGAGAGGCAGCGCACACGCAGCAAACTTCGTTTTTTTTTCAGATTTCTCCAGGAAGGTAAGTATGAAGAAGCTGCACTTTTAAAAAGGAGGCGCAAGGCCTGTTTTTAACAAGGTAAGTGGTTAATTAATTACAATTTAAAAAAAATTTCAACAGGTTTATCTTTTTTAGATACTTTAAAGAAAGGTAAGTTTATTTTTTAGCACCGTTACAAAGTATAATTAATTTTTTCAAAAATTTAAATTTTTGTTTAAAGTAGTTAATTTATTTAACTTATAGTTATTTTAAAAATGTGATGTTTTTAAAAAAATGTATTTGAAGTTTAAGTCTAGTTTTGGGGCCGATCTCTATTCATAGATTTGACAGGTCTTCCTGTCAAATCTATGAATGAAAATCCCCTGCTAGGATTGGCTCTCCATGGCCCACGTGATCCCAGGGGACGCTTCGAACTAACTGCGCCCCTGGGATACACAAGCACTGCGCGCTGGCAGCTGGAGGAGGCCCAGGAACTGAAGTCCTCGTGGGCCCAAAGCACAACGGAAGGTGCGGTAGGCAAGTACGCGCGTGATGCTTGCACCCGCAGGAAGCCTGAAAGCTGAATTTCTGGCCCAATGTAGTTGGAGAGGGATGGGTGGAGGTGCAAGGCAAGTTGGTGTGAGTAAGAATGTGCAGGAGTAGGGATAGGGAAGGCAAAGTGATGGGGATTTGGTGAGAGGCACAACAGGAATTGGTTGAGTGTGGCTTTGTACTAATGTTTCGTGATCTACTGAGATCATTGGACCATTTGGGGCACTGCAACCAGGTCCTCCTGACCACATCCCTGCTTGTGCCCTCCTCTGCAATGTGCAACCACGGTGTGTTGATCTCCTGGAGAGGTCTCTTCCACCCATGGGAAGGGAAGAGGACCTCCCTGCATATGGAGGAAGTTATGGGAGAGCCTGGGTGCAGCCCAGCACCTCTGTGCAGAGCTTGTCAGTGTTTGGAGCATTTCAATGCTGCAGAACACTGACAGCACAAATGTCAAAATAAAGTTGGCCATGGTCTCTTTAAGGAAACCGGCTGATGAGGCATCAGTGACTAAGGTGACATCAGGGAAAAATAGAAATAAGTCAAAGCTAAAGGCACTATATCTGAATGCACGATGCATTCGGAACAAAATAAATGAATTAATAGCGCAGATAGAAATGAACAGGTTTGATCTAATAGCCATAACAGAGACGTGGTTGCAAATTGGCCAAGGTTGGGAACTAAATATTCCAGGATACTTAACTTTTAGAAGTGTTAGGCAAAATGGAAAAGGAGGGGTAGCCCTGATAATAAAGGATGGGATAAAGACTGTACAGAGAAAGGATCTTAGCTCCGAAAATCAAGAAGTAGAATCAGTTTGGGTGGAGCTACGAAACTGCAAGGGCCAGAAAACATTGGTTGGAGTTGTTTATAGGCCCCCAAACAGTAGTTGTAATGTAGGGCAGAGTATAAATCAGGAAATTAGAGGCGTATGTAACATGGGTAATACAGTAATCATGAGGCACTTTAATTTACATATAGACTGGGCAAACCAAATTTGCAGTAATAGTGTGGAGGACAAATTCATGGAATGTATACAAGATAGTTTTCTAGATCAGTATGTTGAGGAACCAACTAGGGAACAGGTTATTTTAGATCTAGTATTGTGCAATGAGAAAGGGTTAATTAATAACCTTGTAGTAAAGGGGCCTTTAGGGAAGAGAATTTTATATTGAATTTGAAAGTGATTTCTTTCAATCCGAAACTAGGGTCTTAAATCTAAACAAAGCAAACTATGTAGGCATGAGGGGGCGAGTTGGCTAAGGTAGATTGGGAAACTACATTAAAAGGCATGATGGTAGACAAGCAATGGCTAACATTTAAAGAATTAATACATAATTTACAACAAATATACATTCCTTTAAGGCACAAAAATCCCACAGGAAAAGTGGTCCAACCATGGCTGACAAGAGAAGTTAAAGATAGTATTAGATCAAAGGAAGAGGCTTATAATGTTGCCAAAAGAGCAGTAAGCCTGAGGATTGGGAGGATTTTAGAATTCAGCAAAGGAGGACCAAGAAATTGATAAAGAAAGGGAAAATAGAATATGAGAGTAAACTAGCGAGATACATAAAAACAGACTTTAAAAGCTTCTATAGGTATGCAGAAAGGAAAGCAAATGTGGGTCCCTTACAGGCTGAGACAGGAGAAATTACAATGGGGAATAAGGAAATGGCAGAAAATTAAACAAATGCTTTGGCTGCGATTTTCCCAGCAGAGGTGGGTTGGAGTTGGGTTGACTGGTCGGCAGCTTCCGGTCCTGCTGTTGGCTTCAGCCACTCCGAAATAAGGAATTAATTTAACTGGGCTTATTAAGCCCACCGTGCGCGCTACCCGACCCAATCAGTGGGTGCAGGTGTGCTGCTCGCCTCTGCTGACCTCTTCCATTCAGAAGCTTTTAAGGGGCCCATGTAGCCTTTGGATTTAATTTCCTTTCTGCTGCTCCTGAAAACAAGCCTTTGGAACTGCTGCAAGATCTAAGGCTGCTCCTCGATTTGATGATGATTCCCTCCATTCTCTTGTGGAGGAAGTAAGAGGGTGCAGGGAGGTTCTGTTCCCTCCTGATGGCCGGAGGAAGCCTCCTCAGCAGACAAAGGCAGCCTGGCTGCAAATTGCTGAGGAGGTAAGCACAAGGTCGTTGTGCTCATGCACCTGGATGCAGTGCCGAAAAAGGTTCAATGATCTGCTACACACAGCAAAAGCAAGTATAACATCACACTTACCTTCAATCTGCTTCCTATCTGTTCTCATCACCAGCACTCTGCATTGTCAACCTACTCCTCCACATCCCTACTTACCCTTACTTCCCTTGCACCCTTACCTATCCCTCTCTCTCTCTTGTAGAATTCGCAAAATTATCGCGATTTTATAATAATGAGAAGGAGACATAAAGTTTCGTATAAACAGCTTTATTTCAGCAAAATGCTGTCATGTTTTCAAAAGGGACACAAGCAGCCTGTAAAATGGCCACCACGCCTTGTGGCAGAAGGTTCTAGACTTTCAGTAGGCAGACAAGATGGCGTTTCATTAAACATTTCAGCAAGATCGGACAGGACTCAGCACATTGGAGATAATGACAAGACGCGATGGGTTTGCATTTTAAACATAAATACTGGAATCGGTTTTCCAGGTCTATTGTACTGGGCGATCAAGGACCCATCCAAAGACATTGATATGCGAATTCCCCACGGCTCTACGATGAGAGAGCCGTTCGCGGGTACTTACAGCAAGCATTTGGAAGCCCCAAAACCCCTCCAGGGAGACTCCTAGCCGGTTCCACAATGGGAGAAATATTAACGGGTACTCAGACAGTCACAAGTATCACCGGGACCCATTAACGACAAGTACCACCCCATACAAGAAGTTTGAGCGCCAAAACATGACAAAAGATGGACATTAACATTGGGCGGGAGATAAGGAATTACAGTACTATAAACTGTAGTGTCCAAACATCCATCTCTCTCTTATTCTCTGCCGACCACCGACTCTTATCGCTCTTATCCTCTGGCTGTTCATCGTGCTCTAGTCAACCTCGTGGCTTGCCGCGAAGATCTGTGGTGAACTGGTCTGCGAAGGCCAGTAAAACGGGCGCACCATCCCGAGGAGTCGGTAAACAGTGTGGGAACTGAAGGCCCGAGATGAGATGAGATGAGATGAGATGAGAAGAGAAGAAGACGACAACACGTATCGCCACGGTCAGTAAACCCCGACCGCGCCCGAAAATCGATTAACCACTTCTTCGAATTCTATCGGCTACTCCACAACTGGTGTCGGTCCAGAAAGACTCTTCTTTGAATTTTACCGGCTAACTGGTGTTGAGCACAGGAAGACTCTTCTTTGAATAGTATCAGAACTCCGAGGTCAACACAGATCTTCATGACAGCAGACGGTCCAGCCTGCTAGCCGGAGCAAAGCAAGTAAACAAGTAGGGTACAGAGACCCCGGATCAACACGTGAATAGTCAGGTGTTGCCGAGCAGAGTTTCGGAATTCTCCGAGTTATCACGAGTGGTGAGCATGAGTCTCGATCCTACAAATCTAGATTAGGACAGGTATTGATAGGGGAGGGTTTTTGTTTTAAGGATAATTATAATGTGTGTCCCCTTTTACGATGTGTCGTGCGCTCCTCGTTTCCCTAAACCTAGTTGCATAAATGTGTGTAAGTTTGTACTGTCAGTAATCTGTGCTTATGACATGTATTTCGTAATCTTGAATAATATGCAATAAAGATTTTCCATTTCGCACTGTTCAACCGGGTCTACCTGAGTTTTTCTCCACATTATTGTTCTCGCACCTAAGTCCAGTGTCAGAACCGTAAGGGCGAGTGGGTCGAACCACTCACAGGTGTCTAATGCTACCAGGCTGGCTGGAGACCAGAATAGGCAACAAGGCCTAACCCCGCACTAGCACCCAGGCTAAGCACAGAGCCATGGCGAAACCCCTTACACTCTGTACTGAATCACTTCACCATCCTACTATGCACCCCTCACACTCGCTCTCACTGTTATGCAATGACAACAACTAACAACGCACAGGGAGGCAGCATCCTCTTGGCACCACACTCCATCTTGGTCTCCCTCTAAGCTTCTATGCTATGGATTCTTTACACTCACTCCATCAATCTCGCTAAAACTCCAATTGTGTCCCTCATTGCAGGAAAATATTGCCCACAATAAGAGGGAGAGAGGGACGACAGGAGGAGGCCCACCTTCCAAACGCTGAGGAGGCTGCTCTCGACATTGGCGGAGGTGCAGAGGAGCTGGAAGTGGGGGACGGAGAGACAGGCGCAGTACAGCAAGCTGGTGACAGAATAGATTTGCAACCCTCTCATTTCGATTTTATGAGTGATTGATATGGCATCTGATGTTCATACAGATTGACTTCTGATCATCTGCACAATAGGATGTGTCTGCCACCTAAATATCACATGTCTAACTCATGCTTTACTCCCCCACAGGACCATCAAGAGCCCCCCTCCCCACTGTCCAGGAGGAAGAGCCGGAAGACTCCTCAGAGGAAGCTGCAACCTCTGAAGGAGCAGCGTCACCAGCAATCAGAGCACCCAGCTCCAGCGCAGATACGCACACCTCGGTAGCAGATAGTGGAGACAGCGACAGCAGTGGAGTGTCCTTGTCGGAGGTCACAGGACGCTGTGGGGTTAGGGAAGGGGTCTCTGTACCCCACTTGTTTATCTTCTCTGCTCCGGCAAGCAGGCTGGGCTCCCCGTTGTCATGAAGAACTCGACAGTGCTCGGACACGGTTGTAGAAGTCCAGAGAGACAATCAAAAGCTCACCAGTCAAGCGAGTCCATGAAGCGGCAAGCGAATAAGAGTTCAGCAGTCATCAGCCAGATAAGAGACATAAGCAAGATTTCAGCCCGAGTCAAGAGTCGAATCAAGAGACCGATGGAAATTTGTTCACTATAGTTATAGTGCTGTGTTCCCTTATCTCCCGCTCAAATCTTAATGTTTGTCCTTTGTGTAATACTGGTGCACAAAACTCCCAGCGTGGGGCGATTCTTTCCTTTAATGGGTTTCGGTAGCACCTTAAACTGGCCAACTACCCGTTAATGTTTTCCCCATTGTCGAACCGGCTAGGAGTCGCCCTGACTGGTTTTGGGGCCTCCTCGAATACTGACTTAATCACCCGTGAATGGCTCTCTCATTGTAGAGCCGTGGGGGTAGTTGTGGATTGATGTATCTGGATGGGCCTTCGATTGCCCAGTACAATGGTCCTTACTTGTGCATGGAAAACGATTCCAGCACTTATCTCTTGCTATTGTGTTGAATGCAGACAGGTTGCATCCTGTCTTTATCAGTGTTTGCTGCGTATTAACCAATCTTATACTGAAATGTTTATTCGAACGCCATCTTGTCTACCCACTGAAAATTCTGGAAGCTTCTGCCACGAGGCTCGGTGGCCATTTTACAGGCTTCTGTGTCCTGTTTAATCATGACAGCATTTTGTTTAAATAAACTGATCAAACGAATCTGCTTCTATCTCGTTATTTCGAATCGCGATAATTGCGAATTTTACAGTCCCTCCTGTTGATGCGAATAACTCCGCTTATCGTATCAATTAAAAGTGGTGGTGAGCAAAATTATCCCGATTCTCCACATCCAAACACTCCCTTAACTTAAACTATCTAGGGTCTCCATGCCGTCCTCATTTCCCAGGGAAAATTACATTATCTAACTTGGACAAAACCGTAGGCAGTATTGCCTTTTAAACTTACATCGCGTATACGTCTTCCAGGTGCAACAGGCCGATGCCTCTCGCACCACCTGTATATGCATGTTTTTATTATACAAGGAAAAAATAATCAAACAACCATTTTAAAAATACAAAAGTTAAAAATAATCAAAAACAACTCTTTTAAAATACAAAGTTCCAAACTTGGTTACATATCTTCATAACTAACAATCAATTACAAGAACACACATGGTAAAATGGAGCGGCATCATCCTGGCCGTTTACGCGGCGCTTTCCTCGTGCACGCGCACGTAACATTCTCTCCACTCTCCTGTGTTCTCCTGCTTTGTGAGGCGCTTGCCTCTCTTGCAGTGCACGACCAATAGGTACACTACAATTATTACTTGGCACACAACTAGAATGTGGGAGGCTATCCTAATCCATGAAGGCACTTCAATATTGGTAGTAATCCCACCACGGTGGGATTACTATGTCTAGAATTTCTGTCCCTATCTCGACAGTCTTTTGTTCTAGGGTGTAAAAATGTTTTTGCGATACCGCAACGGCTTTCAAAAGCTTGGTGAGGTGTTCAGGGAGAGGGGGAATGATGTATCTGAAATGCGCGACGAATCGCTGCAAGTCGGTGAAATTCTCTTTTACTGTTAGATGAACAGTGGATGGTTCAGGGATCGGGACAATTCGCTGCTGTGCCACTTGAACTTCAGCCTGGGTTTAAAACAGAAACTGCTGTCACTCACCAGACACCGGCTGCGGTTTCCATGCTGGTAGTGTTGCGCTGCAGTGGTAACGCAATATGTTCCACCCCCTATGTATGCCACCTGTGGAGGCACTTGATCTTGTGTCATTGCTTCCATGGTGCAATTCATGGGCTTCGCGCCAGCCGTTCTGAACCCGCATTGTGGTGTTAAAAAGGCATTCAAGTGCTGGGGACACAGGATTATGTGTGCTCCCCGGCCACGACAACCCGATAGGTCGGTACCTGTCATCGTTTGCTCCCAGCGGATGACGTAAGGTGGGACCGCTGCGTAGCGAATGTGGGCTCCCACCTGAATGACACCAATGTTCTCTACCCGATACACCGGGGCGGGCTTTGCTGTGTTGCCCAAAACCGGCATACGTAGTACTATACCCATGATGGTATGGTTTGACCATCCGCAGTCCACGGGGACTGGGTATGCCTCTGAGGCTAGCCTGAGCTGGCACGGGCTTAATGCATTCTGAAAAGGGTGGAGCGCCTGCAGGTGTTTGTTACTTATCCAGGACGGGACCAAACCTTGTTTTAAATCCTCCAAATTACTGCGGCCCTCGCCCAGTAACCACGCCCCGTATAGTACGCACACCTCTTTCTGCGCAGCTTGATTGGATGCATTCCGATCTTCCCTAATCAGGGCATTTACCGTACGCGCGTGTTTCTCCAGCTGTGCTATAATTTCCTTTAAGTGTAGTGTCATGGCCTGGTTCTCATGTAACTCAGACCCTACTACCTTGTTTTCGCTTGTGAGGATGCTTTTTAATTGTGTTTTTAAACCATTGATCTGGGTCTGCAGCTCCACGTTGTCTAGAGCGTTGACCACAGATGTTCCTGTATTAAAAGCGGTGAACATATCGTTCACAATACCCCTTCTTTGTCTCCCCACCTGACCCAAAACTTCGTGTGGTGTGGTGTACAAGCTTGTCTTGTCAATCTCTGCAAAATCAAACTCGTAGAATTGTCTGAACATGTTTGTCAACAGGACCTGGTACAATTGTTCCGTCTCTTTGGGGCACCACTCTGGCAACCGCACCTCGGTGAGATTTAAAATCACCGAGGCCACCACGTAATGTACCCCATGAAATAGTATCTGGTCTGTTGGGACCAGTACCAAACCATTCCCGGGCCCCTTAGTGGTTTTAGGGCACCCTTCCTCTTGAGCCAAAACCACCGGAATCGTGGGCGGGGCCTTGCGTGGGCGCGTGATGAGTTCAGTGGCGTTTACCGGGATCGGAGAGTATGGAGCTCTACACCCCCTGGTGCTGACATCCCACCTCATTCCTTTCCCGTTATCCTGCCACTGGTGTACGAAAAATATGGATATGCCCTTGGGACAAACGTGCTTTGACCCCCACATACATACATAGATTCCCTCATCCGGTTCCCACCATTTGTCCCAACAGACTTTCACTTGTCCGTTTGTCCCCGTAATTGTCCGATGGGTATTGTTACCCAATCGCTCCCACTCGACCGAGGAATTCCTCATATTCTTGCTCAGCTTTCGTAGCCACCACCATCGGCTCAATGGGACATTCCCATTACAAGTCAAACAAATCCTTTTGCCGACGGTGACGCTGATCCTGGGTGCAATGATCCTCACTTTGGGGCACATCAAAGAAGTCTCTTTGTAGGCAAATCCCGATGTACTGGAGTATTCAGTTGAATTCGTTCCCAGCCATCCTGGCCACCTTCCCTTGTGGAAATAAGTGGCGGTCTCCTCAGCCTCTCGCCTCCCGGTCCCATCCGTCGCGATGGGGGCCGTGTCCCCGGAGCAACCAAATACCACGACATCCTTGGTGCGGCCTCGATCGGCCAATCCACATCCAAATGCTGCGAGCACTACCAGAATCCGTTCCATCCTTCCTTGGTTCCTGTGATCAGATAAAATGAGGTAGCCAGCCTCCCAAGAGTCTCTGGCTTTTGTGAAGGGTGAGTGGGTCCCCTGACCTCGCCTCACATAAAAAGACATGTGCACTGGATAGACTTTTAACTGAACCTATTCCTAAACTCCCATCATTATCTTTTCTGTTCAAATTAAACTATCAAACTTACAAACTTACAAACTATAACTAAAACTTATAACTTATCCTTAACTTATAAACTGTACAGCGCCGCCCGTTCCCAGGGCGGCCTACTCAAAGTCTGTGAAGGCGGCCACAAGCTTTTCCCAACGGTGGGAGGGCACCGACCCCTTCCTTTGATCTGCTGCAGCCTGTCGCTGCTGCGCTGGGACTGGGATTTCCCTGGACTGCCTTGGCCTTGAACCTATGCCTGGGGGCACTCTGGGGACTTGACCATACCTTCCTGGGCTGGGGTGTCCGATTTGACCTACGGGGGGCTACCTGGGGCAAGAACTCCAGGACCGACGGACCGGGTACCGGGACTTCCACCGTCGCGACCTGTGGTCCCACCACAGCCGCTGGCTCCGCCTCCCCTGGCTCCGCCTCCCTGAACTCGGGATTTGCAGTCTCTGGTACCGCCCTACTTGGCCCAGTAGGCGGCCCTTCACTCGCAATCCCTACCTCCCCCAAGGGCAAGACTTCCAAGGCTGACGGACCGGGTTCTGAGACTTCCACCGTCACGACCTGTGGTCCTACCACAGCCGCTGGCTCCGCCTCCCCTAGCTCCGCCCCCCTGATCTCGGGACTTGCAGTTTCTGCTTCCACCCTGTGTGGACCTTCACTCGCAGTCCCTATCTCCCCTTCACTTGAGTCGAGGGCGAACCTTTCGTCCTCCGATTTCAGCTCCTCTCCGTTCGGGTCACTATCTTGGTCGAGCTCCTCGAACTCTTCCTCATCTGACTCCCAACCCCAATAAAGGATCCTACATTTTGCTAGGATGTCCTCTCCCCTGATGCAAGCTGCTTTGCCAGCCTGGGTGACCTGCTGTCCCACCCGGGGCTGCGAGTCCCGACTCGCAGGTTTGTCCCCTGTGGAAGGCCCTTGTGCACCCGGCTTATACAGTTTGCACTGATTTATGTGGAACCACTTAGTGCGCCGAGGTACCTTTACGGCGTATACCATGGGACTCGCCTTATCTACAATACTGTAGGGTCCCATATACAGTGGTTCCAGATTCCCTACACTGGCATAGTTCCTGACCATGACCTGGTCTCCTACTTCCCACTCCTGCTTCTTGCGGGGCTCCAGCAACAGGCGATTGCCCTGATGCTGCCTTCCCATGTTCCCAGCCGCCTGCTCATAAACCTGCTTCAGGCGCTCCAAGAGGATCTGGACGAACTTGTCCCTGTTCACCTCTTGGAGCTGATCCTCAGTGAGCACCGGCGCTAGTACATGGGTGGGGGTTCGCATGATCCTCCCAGTCATGACCTCGTACGGGGAATACCCCGTACTTTTCGACTGACTGGCCCGGATCCCCATGAGGACTAGAGGCAGAACCTCCGCCCATTTTTGGGGCGAGTTCATAGTCTCTTTCCTCAGCTTCTCCTTCAGGTTCATGCGTTCAACAATCCCGGATGACTGGGGATTGTGCGCTACGTGCCACTTCCCTTCAATGCCCAAAATCATGAGGGTGTTCTGCATCACCTGGCCGGTGAAATGACTCCCTTGGTCTGACTCCACGAAACGGGGGAGTCCCCACCGCGAGAACACTTCCCAGACCAAGATTTTTGCAGTACCCAGCGCCGTAGCCGTTTTACAGGGGAAGGCTTCTACCCATTTGGAAAACACATCCACCAAGACGAGGCAGTATTTGTAGCCTCCCTGGGTGGTGGGCAGGGGCCCTATGTAATCGATCTGTATCGACTGCCATGGTCCCTCCACCCTCCTGATGTGCCCCACGTGCACTTTCCTTTTCTGGGGGTCTGGGTTGTTTGCGGCGCACACCAGACAGTTTGCACAGAACTCGCGGACCTGCTCCCTGAGTCCCGGCCACCATCCCGCCTGCTCTACCCATTGCCAGGTAACCTCGGGCCCGGGGTGCCCTGCCCCCGGCCCCTCATGAGCCAACTGGAGGAATTCCCTCCTGTGCTGCGGCGGCACAACCCACTGCTCCTCGCGGAACAGCATGCCTTCTTTAACGGAGAGGGTTGCCGTACTGTATGGGCCCTCTACCTGCTTGCCCTCAGTAATGGTTCTGAGAACTGCTTTTAGGGCGGGATCCTGGTTTTGGACGGTCTTAAGGTCTAGGGGCAGTGCTACCCTGGTGTTCCCGGGATTCCCGTCCCTGCCTTGGATCGCTGCCATGGGTCCGGGCCCAAAGGGGTCCCAGAAAAAGCCGTTACGGGCACCCTCCCTGGCTAGCGCATCCGCCTGCTGGTTGCCCTCCCCGCGGGGCTCTGTGGAGGAGTGAGCTTTCACCTTATGGATGAAAATCTCCCCTTCCTCCCCTACTGCTGCTAGGATCTTTTCCAGCAAGGGCTTCACCGTTAAAGGTCGCCCGTCCGCGGAGGTGTATCCACGGCGGGACCAAATGGCCAGGTATTCCGTACACGAATTGCATGTGAACATACTGTCCGAACAAATCGTGTATGGGGTTGGGAAAATTTCTGGGTGGGTAACGACGTACGCCACCGCAGACAGCTCAGCTTGCTGCGCGCTCATGGTGCTAGGGATCTTAATTGCCAGGGCAAGGTTTGCCGCAGGGTCATAAACTCCACACCCTGTGAGTCGTTCGCCAGCGGACACTGTGCTGGAACCATCAACATAAATCTCGCGACCTGTGGGATGTATCCCGGCCCGCAAACCTATGTTGACCTCCCACACCCCTTCCACCGAACACTGGTGTGCTGTACCGGGGTATACCAAGTTGGCCGCAAGCCTGGGCTCGCAAAGACCTTTAACTCTAAGATCCATCTGGGAAAGGAGAAGGGTCCAGCGCGCAATTCGAGCGCTGCTTACGGTCCCATCCTTAATCCTCCCATCTAGAAGCATCTTAGTTGGTGTGTGATGGGTGAGGAGAGTGATGGGAGAGAGCCCTGTGAAGATCGCTGATCTTTTCACAGCCCAATGCGTGGCTAAAAGATGCCTTTCGCAATTGGAGAAACTCCTCTCCACATCCGTTAACACCCTGGACGAATAGACAACCGGCCTCAGCTTGCCATGACGCTCTTGGAGCAGCACAGCGCTCAAGCTGTCTCCGCTGGCAGCTACCTCCAGGAAAAACTCCTTCCCCCCATCTATGGCCCCTAAAGCTGGCGCGGTCTGCAAATCTCTTTTTAACTTCTCGAAGGCTGCCTGGCAGCCCTCGTCCCAAGACCACTCCACTCCCTCATGGAGGAGTCGGAGCAGCGGAGCTGCTGTGGCCACATAGTCTTCGATGAAGTCTCTACAGTATCCGGTCAGTCCCAGAAAGGACCTCACACCCGTTATGGTGTTGGGAATCGGTAACTCCTGCACCGACTCCCTCCTAGCCTTATCTATGGCTCTTTCCCCAGCGCGAATGGTCAACCCCAGGAATTTTACTTCCTGCTGACCGATACGTGCTTTCTTAGGGTTCACTTTAAAACCCTTTCTCGCTAGCAGCTCCAATAACTCGGCCAGCAGTGGTCCATGCTCCTCCCTTGAGTCCGTAAATAGGAGCAAATCATCCACGTACTGCGCTATCTGATTGGGCTGACTAAATTCCTTTAAACTTCCTGCCATACACTGATGGAAAATACTGGGGCTGTTGTGGAAACCCTGTGGCAAACAGTTCCATGTGTACTGTTGTCCTTTGAAAGTAAAAGCAAACTTGTACTGGTCCTCTCGCCGCAGCGGGATGGACCAAAAACCGTTCGAGATATCCAGCACCGTGAACGTGGTCGCGGACGCTGGGATACTCCCTATTAGGTCAGCAACTGCTGCTACCGTGGGCGCGCAGGCGGGGATGTTACTGTTAAGGACTCTGTAGTCCACCGTGGCCCTCCACGAATTATCCGGCTTCCTCACTGGCCATAATGGGGAGTTCACGTGTGTGGCTATCGGCCTCAACACGCCCTGCTGCACAAAGGAGGACATTGCTGTCTCCATATCGGGTTCTGCTTCTTTGGGGAAGTTATACTGCTTTTGGGGCCGGGTCATGGGTTCCCCGTCTACGCTGACCTCAAACCCGGTAACCCTCCCACAATCGTGCTTGTGGGTTGCAAACACGTGCATATTATCTGACACGTACGTCTGCATGTCCGTTGGGACATCCGCGACCATAAGCCCAAGGTCGTAACCTCCGGATGGCTTCATGGTACACAGGGCCCCTTTACCTTCCTTCCCCGGGATTACCACTACCTTGCCTTTTCCACCCTTGGCTCCCCAGAGACAGTGATTCCTAAGGTCCACGAGGATCCCGTGCTCCGATAGGAGATCTGATCCGAGTATACCTCTGCCACCCCGCTCTTGTCATTTCATCAGTATGCACTTCCACGTGGTGTGGAGTGCTCCTAAATGAATGGAGAGCGGAATGGAGAATGCGCCAGCCTGTTCTTTTCCCGTGAACCCCGCTAATGTGTTTGGGACCTTGGTAGATAGTGGTGAGTCAAAGGGGCTATCTGTATGAATCACGATGCATGAAGCTCCCGTGTCCAACAAATAACTGCCCTTCTGCTTCTCTACCTCCATCTCCACCAGGGGTCGTTTCCATGCATCATAGCTGAGCGGACACAGGTAGACGGGCTGTGCGGGCTCTAGTCATTGGGTAACGGTGGACGGGGTTGCGGCACCTGTGGGGCCGGTAGCGACTGCCACCCTTCCTTGCGAAATCATGAGGGTCCGCATGGCTCCCAACATTGATTCTATCGCATCGGGATGGATAGGCACACCAGCTCCCTTTTCAGAGACAGGCGCCTGGGTTCGGGCTGCGGGATTTTTATCCCTGGACTCCTTCCAAGGGTTCCTGCAGTTCTTACGCCAGTGGCCTGTCTTCCCGCACCCGTAACAAGCACTACTGGCTTGTGGGGCGCGGTTTCCCTCCTGATGCCACTCCTTTTGAGCCGGGGCTGTGGGCCGTGCCTCATGCACCTTTCCCTTAAGGGGACGCGCCCCTGTGCTCCTTGTGTTACGGTACCCTACCGTGAGTCGATTTAGGACCGACTCCTCTGTTGTGGCGGGGTTAGTGGGATCAAACCACGCTTTGGCCTGCTCCCTGACGGCTGGCAAACTGTTGGCTACTAAACACCTGAGCCAGTGAGTTAAACCGACATGGTCCAGATAGGCGCGCGCTGGCGCACCTGGGCAGCTACGCTGGTATACTGGCCACAGCCTGTCGGTGAAAACCTTCGGGGGTTCTCCCTCCATCTGCACTGTCTGTCCCAATCTAACGAACGGACCTTCATCGTCCGCCCTCAACACTTCCAGGACCTCGTCCCTTAACTCCTCATAGGTATGATTTCCCCTTTTGCTCGCGTCTGAGAGACACTGTAGGACCGAGCTGTCTAATGAGAACAGCAGCATTTTTGCCTTTTCCACATCGTCGCAGCCGTTAATGGCTGCGGTCTGCTCTACCTCCCTGAAGTGTACGGAAGGGTCGCCTGACTCAGACAGCTTCCGTACGTGACTAATCATAGCCCTCAGCTGGTGTGAGCTGTGAGGCAACACAAGCTGGTTGAGGAGATCCCCCTCTTCCCCACCGGCTCCGTTCGGGCCCCTCTTGTGGCCCGTGACCGGACACAATGGTCCCGGCTTCGCCACTACCTCAGGGGACTGTACTACCTCGGGGACCTCTTCCTCTACTTCTACCACTTCCTCCCTTACCCAGGTTGCCGAATAGCTGGGTGGCGCGGAGGGCACAGTGGCAAATACCTCCTCTGCTTTGTTTGGTAGGGATTTTTGGAATTCCCCACCCACCTGCAGCGGGTGTGCTGACGGGCTGATGAGGCACACCATGCCGTTTGCTTTATTCAGGGCCTCTCTAAGGTTCCCTATCTCTTTCTTGCAGACGCTGTGGTCGGCCCCCTCATGCTTATCTTCGAGGGCCATCTTATATGCCGCCCTAACTCCCTTTAAGCTTTCTTCTTGGGCTTTTATTTGAGCAGCTAGGCGGGCACACCGTTCCCTGATTCTACCCTCATTTAACTTGGCCTCAGTGACCTGACACTCGAGGTAATCTATTTTAGCGTCATGGTGGTTGGCTACTAACTGGCGTTCCTGATGCAACGCATTTAAGGACGCGATGAGCTGCTGCCCCCCCGCGACCTTTTCCTCCATCTCCACCTCCAAACCCTTGATCTGAGCTGCCTGCGCTACGATGACCTGGTCCGAAAGCTGGACTTGCCTTTTATAACACATCAGCCAGACCGCTTTCTCTACTGATTTTTTGTGTTCTTTACTGCCTGTCCACCTGATGGCTGCGTCTAGCGGACGCTTATCCACCAGCAGGTCACTTATCCATCTCTTGGTCAAATTAACCTTACCAAATACATAATCGGCTATTCTCTCTTCCATAACATTTCGCCCATTCATACCAGGGTCTAACACATTACTTTCTCGCTGCCAGTGTCCTGCCGCAGTCGCCATTTTCTGTAAGGGGTTACGGTTCAGAGTGCTTGTACTGGGTTAGGCCTTATTGCTTGCTCTGGTCTCCAGCCAGCCTTGTAGCACTAAACACCTGTGAGTGGTTCGACCCACTCGCCCTTACGGTTCTGACACTGGACTTAGGTGCGAGAGCAGTAATGCAGAGAAAACTCAGGTAGACCCGGTTGAATAGTACGAAATGGAAATCTTTATTGCATATTGTTCAGAATTATGAAATACATGTCATAAGCACAGATTAATGACAGTACAAGCTTACTTACATTTATTAAACTAGGTTTAGGGAAACGAGGAGCGCACGACACATCGAAAAAGGGGACACACATTATAATTATCCTTAATAAAAACCCCCTCCCCTATCAATGCCTGCTCTAATCTAGATCTGTAGGATCAAGAAACATGCTCACCACTCGTAATACCTCGGAGAATTCTAAAACGGCGCTCGGCTGTTTTCGCTGCAACACCTGACCGTTCACGTGTTGACCAGGGGTCTCTGTACCCCACTTGTTTATTTGCTCTGCTCCAGCTAGCAGGCTAAATCGTCTGCTGTTATGAAGATCTGTGTTGACCTCGGATTCCCGATTAAAACCTATATAGCTGAACAATGTTCACTTATTTTGGGCGCGGTCGGGGTTTACTGACCGCGGCGGCACGTGGATTCTTCTTCTTCTCTTCTCATCTCATCTCATCTCCTCGGGCCTTCGGGTCCAGACACCGTTTACCGACCTTCGGGATGGTGCACCCGATTTCGCAGCGCGCCACGAGGTCGACCCCAAAAGAGATCAGCGGAACAAGAGAGAATAACGGTCGTCCGGGATAAGAGCCAAGAGTCGATTCCAAGCGAATGACAGAATAAGAGAGAGATGGACGTTTGGACACTACAGTTATAGTACTGTAATTCCTTATCTCCCGCCCAATCTTAATGTTCATCTTTTGTCATGTTTTGGCGCTCAAACTTCTTGTATGGGGTGGTTCTTGTCGTTAATGGGTTTCGGTCTTACTTGTAACTGTCTAAGTACCCGTTAATATTTCTCCCATTGTGGAACCGGCTAGGAGTCTCCCTGGAGGGGTTTTGGGGGCCTCCGAATTCTTGCTGTGAGTACCTGCGAACGGCTCTCTCATCGTAGAGCCGCGGGGAATTTGCGTATCAATGTCTTTAGATGGGCCCTTGATTGCTCAGTATAATAGCCCTCGTTTGTGCATGGAAAACCGATTCCAGCACTTATATTTCTTGCTTAGGTGTCAAAATGCAAAACGATCGCGTCTTGTCTTATATCAATATATGCTGAGCATTGTCCGATCTTGCTGAAATGTTTATTGGAACGCCATCTTGTCTGCCTACTGAAAAGTCTAGAAACTTCTGCCATGAGGCGCAGCGGCCATTTTACAGGCTTCTTGTGTCCGTTTTGAAACCTGACAGCATTTTGCTGAAATAAAACTGTTTTAACGAATCTGTATCTCTCTTTCTCGTTATTTCGAAATCGCGATAATTTGCGAATTCTACAGCTTCTTACTCATGTTGAGAAAGCTCATCCTCGGCCTGTAAACCCTGTGTTGGGGCTATCTCCTGAGGCGAGGTGCAGCCCTGCGCTGACGCCCTCTGCTCTGTGCATCATCAGGTGGCTGAGGAGAAGGTTGGCGCTCCTGTTGTTGCTGCTGCTGTTATGCCTGGTTCTGCTGCTGCCGTGGCTGCTCTTCCTCTGATTCTGAGGACCAGGATGAGAGGGTATAAATGGTTCCCATCCCACTGGTATATTTCTCAGTTGAGGAATAGATGTTATAAGCACTCAGTCAATGTGGCCAGAGGGTATTCCAAGGAGGTCACAGTGCATATGGATCTCAGCTTAAACACTCACAAGCACAATAGACCTGCAAAATGTGTTCCAAAACCTCAAACACAAAGTTCTGGCATCTGAAAGTCAGCCATATTGCATGTCCGCTTTTATGCTGCAGGAGCAGCTGTCAACAATTCAGCTACTTGCTGAACCCGGCACAATCAGCTGGCGTGTTTGTTGCACGTCGAGCAACACGCTGAAAATCTATTCAAATCGGAAGAGCCAGTAAAAAAGGGATTATCAAGGCAGGTAACAAGCTGTTAACTGCCTTAAGTGCCTCTCCCGCCGTTTGGTGTCAGGCCTGATCGGGACTCGAGGACCCGACACTTTGCAAAATTGCGTGGAGGCGGGATGGCGGCGGGTTCACAACCCGGCATCAATCATTTGGATTTTTACTCCCAACCCGCCTCCAAACCCGCCCTCTGAGCGCTGGCTAAAATTGTGGCCTTTGTGTCTGTCTTCACAGAAGAAGACGCAAAATACTTCCCGAAAATAGTGGAGAACCAAGGCTCCAGCGAGAATGAGGAACTGAAAGAAAGTAGTATTAGGTACAAAAAAGTACTGGAGAAATTAATGGGACTGAAAGCCAATAAATCCCTTGGACCTGATTGTTTACATCCTAGGGTTTTGAAAGAGGTTACTATAGAGATAGTGGATGCATTGGTTGTCATTTTCCAAAATTCCATAGATTCTAGAACGGTTCCTGCGGATTGGAAGGTAGCAAATGTAACCCCACTATTTAAGAAAGGAGGGAGAGAGAAAACGGGGAACTACAGACCAGTAAGCCTGACATTAGGGAAAATGCTAGAATCTATTATTAAGGACGTCATAGCAGGGTACTTAGAAAATAATAATAGGAATGGGCAGAGTCAACATGGATTTATGAAAGGGAAATCATGTTTGAGTTTTTTGAGGTTGTAACTACAGGAATAGATAAGAGGGAACTAGTGGATGTGGTGTATTTGGATTTTCAGAAGGCATTTGATAAGGTGCCACACAAGAGATTATTAAACAAAATTAGGGCTCATGGGATTGGGGTAACATGGATTGAGGATTGAGGATTGGTTAACAGACAGAAAACAGAAAGTAGGAATAAACGGGTCATTTTCGGGTTGGCAGTCTGTAACTAGTGGGGTACTGCAAGGATCAGTGCTTGGGCCTCAGCTATTCACAATCTATATCAATGATTTGGATGATGGGACCAAATGTAATGTATCCAAGTTTGCTGATGATACAAAGCTGGGTGGGAATGTAAGTTGTGAGGAGGATGCAAGGAGGCTTCAAGGGGATATAGACAGGCTAAATGAATGGGCAAGAACATGGCAAATGGAATATAACGTGGAGAAATGTGAAGTTATCCACTTTGGTAGGAAAAATGAAAAACAGAGTATTTTTTAAATGGTGAGAGATTGGAAAATGTTGGTGTTCAGAGGGACCTGGGTGTCCTTGTACACGAATCACTGAAAGTTAACATGCAGGTACAGCGAGCAATTCAGAAAGCAAATGGTATGTTGGCCTTTATTACAAGAGGATTGGAGTATAAGAGTAAAGACGTCTTACTGCAATTATATAGGGCCCTGGTGAGACCACACCTGGAATATTGTGTACCGTTTTGATCTCCTTACCCAAGGAAGGATATACTTGCTATAGAGGGAGTGCAACGAAGGTTCACCAGACTGGTTCCTGGGATGGGAGGATTGTCCTATGAGGAGAGATTGATTAGACTAGGCCTATATTCTCTAGAGTTTAGAAGAATGAGAGGTGATCTCATCGAAACATACTAATTTCTTACAGGGCTTGACAGGGTAGATGCAGGGAGGGTGTTTCACCTGGCTGGGGAGACTAGAACCAGGTGTCACAGTCTCAGAATAAGGGGTTGGCCATTTAGGACTGAGATGAGGAAAAATTTCTTCACTCTGAGGGTGGTGAATTTTTGGAATTCTCTACCACAGAGGGCTGTGGAAGCTCAGTCATTGACTATATTCAAGACAGAGATCGATAGATTTTTGAATATTAAGGGAATCAAGGGATATGGGGAGATGAGGAAGAAGATCAGCCATGATCTTATTGAATGGCAGAGCAGGCTCAAAGGGCCAAATGGCCTACTCCTGCTCCTATTTCTTATGTCCTTATCACATGACATTACCAGACTCATTTCCTCTAATTGACCGAGAAACGCGCTGGGCGGGCTTAACAAGCCAATCAGGGGAAAATCATTTCAGAGGCCGGGATGGAGACAATAGCGGGTTCGGGACTGTCCTTCATATGTGGGTAGAACAAATGAAGGACAGAGACAGGATGAGTTGCTAGCCCATGTGCTTGCTTTATTAGGCCAGAGCGAACTGAGCATGCTCGTACTAAACCATGTGACAAACCATGTGATAATACATTACACTGCTTTCCCCTTAAAAAAAAAGTATATATTCCCCTCTCAAATACAACAAAACTATGGTCCCACCTTTCCTAGCATTACATGTACCACATAACAAAAACCCCTGGGGAAAAATTTGGTTGATTTGCGACTCCCGTTAGCGCCCTAAGAGAGCAAAATTCAGTGGGAGGTTTGCGGCGGCGATAACTGTTAGTGGCTCATGGCTCTGTGCCTCCGGCGATGACGTCATCGCCGTGCGCAGCATCCCCCTCGCGCCCAGGCCGCGATCTTCGGTAGCGCCCCCTGACTTACCGCCGGATGCTATGTCCGACAGGGTCAAGGGGGCCTACCTGCAGCCGGGGTGGCGCAAATTAAAAGGGAGGTGCCGGGCGGCCTTTTTTGTTGCCGGCCGCCTGCCAGTACCTGCCTCTGTGGCTGTCCCCGACCTCCTGTGAAGTCCCCCGCGGGGTGCCTGCTGTGCTCCGTGAGCCTGGCACTTCCCTTGAGTGCCGGGCTCTTTTGCCAGCTCTCCGATCCCTGGTGGCCCAGCTGGTCTCCGGGTTGCGCTGTGCTAGGCCCCTCCCCTTTAATAAGGGGAGGAAGGCCTGCAGTACCGTGGCGCGACGTGCCGCAATATTCCCTTGCAGCGTCCCAAGAGGGAGGCGGGGCGCTTCCAGTAGCACCCCACCTCCCTCTTGGGGCGCTACCAGTGAATTTCGGGTGCGGGGGTGCTAATTTTTTCAGGGTGCCAAAAGTAGCGCCCCGGTGAAGTTAGCGCCCCAAAGGGGGCGTGACACAAATTTGCCCCCCTGGCTTTTTTCTTTTAAATGAACTACAAAGCCTACAAATGAACTACAAATCCAGTTTAATAACAGATTTGCAGAGGCTTCCTGATCTCCTTACAAAAGGTTTTGGTATTGAACCAATTGTTTGGTCTATTTTGTTCTGGTTCCGAACTCAAAGATGATCCTGTTTCTATCTCAGACTTGTTTGAACCGGGTACTTCAGTTGCTGAAGTCTGAACTGAGTCAAACTCATGTATATGTTCATGATGGGGGTTCAAGATCATGGTCCAATCCAGGTCAGTAAACAAATGTTCTTGCAATTGATTTCATACTGACGATCCCTGCATGTTCAGTATGAAGTTCAGCCAGAATTCTATCTCTCAAAGAAGTAGGTACCACCACTCTGTTTCCCCACTTGATACAACCTTGCTCACAGGACAATTCACTATGATGGTTATGGAATTGTTTCAACTCTGTGTCCAGACACTGATCAGTCCATCCATTCAAGGTGTTTTCATACAGTCTTTTCAGTACTGAGTCCTTCTGAGTCTCACCTGCAATCTCAGTTGCATTCACGGGAAAGTCTTTGTCAACTGCACCTAGCTGAAAATCGCACCTTCACTCCCAACACGAGCCCTCATGTAGCAACCTGGACAAGGCATCTGCAATTGCATTCTGCTTTGAAGTGCGATATTCAATCGTGTAGTCATATTGTGACAACAACACTGCCCAACATTGCATTCTTGATGCAGCCATTGCAGGGATGGCAGATTTGGTCCCCAATATTGCTAGGAACGGTTTGTGATCGGTTATCAGGGTAAACTTTCTGCCGATCAGGAACTGTTGGAATTTCTTGATTCCAAACGATATGAAGAGTGCTTCCTTTTCAATTTGCATGTAGTTTCTTTCACTCTTTGTGAGGGTATGTGATGCAAACGTGATTGGTTTCTCTTGGCCATCATCCATTACATGGCTAATGACAGCTCCCACACCATAGCTAGAAGCGAGAAGTCGCACAACACCAGGTAATAGTCCAACAGTTTTATTTGAAATCACAAGCTTTCGGAGCTGCTGCCCCTTCGTCAATGAAGTGCTGGGCTCTTTTGCCGGCACTCCAATCCCTGGTGGCCCAGCTGGGCTCCGGGTCACGCTCTGCTGGGCCCCTCCCCTTTAATAACTTCACCTGACGAAGGGGCAGCAGCTCTGAAAGCTTGTGATTTCAAATAAAACTGTTGGACTAAAACCTGGTGTTGTGCGACTTCTCACTTTTGTCCACCCCAGTCCAACACCGGCATCTCCGCATCATAGCTAGAAGCATCACACGCTAACTTACGCTCACGCTCTGTGTCGTACTGCACAAGTAGAGCATCGCTAGAGAAACTTCTCTTACAAGCGTCGTAAGATTCCTGTTGTGCTTTCGTCCACTTCCACTGGACATCCTTCTTGAGGAGCTAAAATGGTCGCTAACTCAGGTAAGAAACGAGCGTAGTCCTGGACCATTCCAAAGAAAGATCATAACTCAGACACGTTCTGTGGCTATGGAGCATTAATGACAGCATCAACCTTTTACTTCACTGGTTGCAAGCCATTTGCATCAACTTTCAGACGAAGGTACACAACCTCGGGCTGCATAACAGCACATTTGCTCTTTTTCAATTTGACATTGTGGGCATTCAACCTTTGAAGCACTAAATCTAACCCTTCTAGATTTTCTTCCTCGCTGCTTGTTGCGATCAGCACATCGTCTTGATTGCATAAGCAATTTGGAATTCCTTGCAAAAGCTTATCCATCATAGCCTGGAAGATTTTGTGGGAGGAATTTACAACATATGGCAGCTTGGTGTATGAGTACAGTCCCTTGTGTGTGTTGATAGTGATATACTGTTGACTCTCTTTGTCAACATTTAGCTGAGCGTAAGCTCAGGTCAAGTTTGGAGAAAATCTTTGACCCAGAGAGTGCTGCATACAATCTTGGGATGTTGGTAATGGGTACTGCTCATCGTCAACGACTTGGTTGATAGTAACTTTGTAGTTACCGCACAAGTGTACAGTTTTGTCTGCTTTGGGCGCTACCACAATCGGGGTAGCCCATTCACTTTTGTCAGTTTTTACTAGCACTCCGTTCTCTCTGAGCTTCACTAGCTCTTCCTCCACCTGACTTTTCAACACATAGGGGACCGGCCTTGCCTTACAATAGACAGGCTTCGCGTTGGAATTGATGCGGATATGCGCGTCATACCCAGTGATGCCCTCATAACTGTCTGTGAACATGCTTTTGTACTTGTTCAGCATTGTGTCGAGTTGCTTCTTTGAAGCATCTACAGTGATGACGTTTTTCTAGTCTAGTTTTAACTTTATCAACCAATCTTTGCCCATGAGGGTTGGCCTGTTGTTGTAGCTCGCTACAATAATAGGCAGCTTTACTGACTGGCCATTGTGTTGAACTGTACATTCCATTTGTGCACATGTCTCTAGGGTTTCTCTGGAGTAGGTTTTTAAATCTATGGTACTCTTTGTAAGTGGTACTTGATTAAACTTACTCTCATGTGTGTTCTTACTCGTGATAGAGCAGTCCGCCGCTGTGTCGATACACATATCAATATATTGCTCGTTGATCAAAAGTTTTGTACAGAAGTCTTTCTCACGACTGCTAGCATTGCCGCTAGTGGCATAGATACTGTAGATGCCTAGTTCTTCAACATCAGGTGTGTTCACTTCAATATTGTGAATTCATCCCTTTTGTTGTCGCTGCTTTGCATTGACACTAGACTGGTTCTTGCTTCCTGCTTTTGATCTAGCTCTGTAAGCTGCTGAAATATGGCCTTGCTTCTGGCAGTGAAAACACTTCGTATTTCTGTATTGGCAGGACTGTGGTGAGTGATTCCATTGCTGTGATAGCAATTCACTGAACTGCTCTCACTGACATGCTTTTGACTTGGTCTCACAACTTTAGGTTTGGCGGTGGCTTTGTGACTGTAGACCTCAGCTGCACTCGTCACTTGAGTTGGATGGAGCTCCCTAGCATTCTTAGATGCCATCTCCATAGGTAGGACAATTTTGCTTGTTATGTCAAACGTTAGGTTCGGAGTGTTCAGTAACTTGGACTGTGTGCGCTCATCCACCAGTCCACACACAAACTTATCTCGCAACGCATGATCCAAAAGCAGTTACAAAGCAAAGACAGGTTCTTAAGAGCTACAACTTACTCACTGATAGTTTCACTTTCTTTTTGGTTTCTGGTACCAAACTTATAGCTCTCTGCTATTTCTAACAGCTTTGGGTCGAAATGGTCCTCGAGTTTCTCGACAATGTCTTCAAACTGCGCATCCTTCACTTTCTCTGGTGCAAGTAGGTTTGTCAACGTTCTGTAGACATCTGGCCTGATCTCCGTTAGAAAAATTGCTTTTTTCCATTCACAAATTACTTTGAGCTTGAACATTCTCATCTACACCTTCGGTCTCAATAATGTTATTGGCCCTAAAAACCATCTCCATCCGCTCAATATAAGAACCAAATGGCTCGGTCATACATGCTGAGGCTTCCGATGAATCCCATAGGTGCGGCCATGATTGTCCTGATCCTGTTGAACAGTGACTCAGCACGCTACCTGAGTACCTGTGCGAATCAACGCCGCTGTTGTTGTGACAATTCTACATGAGCATTAACAGTAAAACCACGCAAAAATTTCAGGTTAGGTATCACAAATTCACCTTAAACTTGTCCACACAAAGGTTGAACACTGTACTTCCATGATTCCTAAAAATGGCTTTGGGATCCCATCCTCGTCGCCAAAATGTAATATATGTGGGTAGAGCAAATGAAGGACAGAGACACAGTGAGCTGCTAGTCCATGTGCTTGCTTTATTAGGCCAGACCGAACTGAGCATGCTCATAGCAAACCATGTGATAATACATTACACCCACTACCGACGTCACCCGCCACAGACCCACCGAGGTTAGTAAAATCGCGGCTGATGTAATACGATGGAAATCAGGTGGCACACATAGGATGTTCCTGCAGGAATAAGATTTTTTATACATTGTTTGCTTAGAATTGCATGAAATTGTATTATTTTTCTGATTCAAATCGGCAATGGATTATCTTCGATACTTTGGGGAAGCTGATCCTTGAGCCTGTAATATTCTTCATAGTCTCCCTCAAGTCTGAGGGTCTGTGTAGTTGTATGTTCTCATCTACACCTGGCTGGCTGGCTTTTATATTTCACTGTCTTATTTCAGTCCATCAGTTTCCTGTCTTTTTTTCTGGGGTGTCCCCTCTCATACTTTTTCCCAGTTTTCTACCCTTATCCTTCCTTTCCTGTGGGTGATGACTCTTGCTAGATGCAGTTCTGCAGGTGCCAATAGTGCTCATATCTCATTCAGTGAACATTGTTCATGAATGTCCTAACTAATTTGTGTCAGCAGTTAATGTCTCATAAAGGCCATCATCAGACAGCCTGATCGCATCCTTCTCTGGTGTCCAGACACGTGCATTCCCAGATTGTGGAGCATGATCATGAGTGGAAACTCTGATCTTTATCTTTCCCCTTCCCTTTCCAGCCTGAAGATATTCAGACCAGTTGTAATGTCTCTGCTACACCCAGAATAAATCCAGCTAACACATCATGGACTAATGGTTAAAGCTGTGACCTTTATAACTCGATTAGCGTATCAGGGTGAGCCACTGGAATATCTACTTTATTTTAGTTTGGCACAAAGGGATGTATTTTAACTCTGAGTGGGTTCCAGTGGGAAAACCCTCCAGCAAGTTTATTTCCCTTCCGGCAGAGGCAGCAGGAGGCTAAGGGTGTTTAAATGCAGCCTGTCCACTTCCTGCCTCGAATGGGCATGAATAGGGTGCATAGCGGATGTCAGTAGGTAAAGATTGGGCAGCCCTTGGCCACCCACTGGCTTCCAGGTAAGTGGCAATGGGGGGGGGGGGGGGGGGCGGTTTGGAAGGGTCTCACAGGACAAAAGATAGGGAGAGGGGGAGTCTGGGGCAGAGGAGACCTTGACTTACCTTGTGAGGCCTGAAGGAGCACAGCTGCTCCTGCTAGTTTCTGCCTGCAGATCAGCTGTTGACCTGCTTCTGCCGACCAGGAAAGCCGCGGTCTGTTCCCTGCTCAGACCCCTATTGATGTGATCGGACCCTGATTTACATAAAGTTAGGAGGCTCCCGCCTGCTCTTGATGGGTGCCTCATCCTCCTGCAAAGCCCTGCAAGTTAATATGGTCAGATCTGAGCAGGGAATTAATCCACTTGTCTTTAACTGCCCACGTGCCTGGTTTCCACCAGGTGGCTAGGGTTAAAATCAACCCCAATAATTATCCCGAGACTGTCCTCCTGCATTAATTGCCCGATACTCTGCAGTTCATAGTTGGAGCCAACAGAAATCTCCCAGTTGTCCTTGTCCTTTGTAGAGCGGCCTTATCAGCAATTTAGAGTATAGGAAGGGTCTGAATTCAGAGTAAGACTCATAGTGTAACACTTTCACTGATGGTTTGTTCCTAAGATTGGTCTAGTTAACACCATGTGCTTTGATTATCTCCGTGGTTATAGAATTGTGCATAAAAGCAATAAAATGTCATAATATTGGGATTTGGCACGTTAAAAAACTGTGAGGGCTCCCTCCCCCAAAAGATAAAGTGATTCAACTGCTAATACACACAATATTGACAGAATGCAGATAACAAACTTAATTATCATTTAAACAGATACTAATCCATTTTGACATATTGGATTTTGCTTTGCAGTTTATGTTCGCTGTGATTACTGACAGTGAATGAGTACTTCTGCGCATGCGCACGCATCTGGGGAGCCTGAAAACCGTCTGGGGAGCCTGAACACGAGTTACGGCCGCGCATGTGCACCCGATGTTGCGTCGCGCATGTGACTAGCTGGGGCGTATGGAACCTGCGGCCTGAAGCACATTTTCTCTCTGCTTGCTGCCATCTTCTGTCAGCTTTTATGTTATAGTGCTTTTCCAGAGCTGTTGTTTTTTTAAGTTTCTTCCTATCCATGTTGTGCACTCAACACTGCAACCGAATTTTCACTTCACTTTATCGACAGTATGAGCCTTTCTTTGACTAGTCTGTCAAATTAATGTCTGGATTATCTGTGCTGCTGTATTCTGTTCATATACTTATGTTGGATTAAGGTCAACAAATGTGGATTTGGGTAGTTTATGTATGTGACCACTGATTTATCATCTTTCCAGTATTCCATCAGCCTCTGGCATATCTGCACATTATACTTCCTCCGCTTCATGATGATAAATAACTTTTACAAGCTGAGACTTCATTTTTCAAACATGTCACACTGTTTATCAGAGTGCTGCAGTTTTAAATGGAGTGAGGATTGGTAACACAGGCCGTCCATGTCAGACCTGTATTGCTTACCCTTAACTTGATTTTTAACCTGACATCATTGGAGTTTATATTAGTTTTGGAATTCCATTGCCAAAGAGAATGGCTTGGAGGTGAGAGAGCAGTGAAGTAGTTAGCATTTTGACCCCTGTACCAAACAAAGACCTGTCAACTTCACCCAACCACCAACAAAATAGTAAAATATTTTACAGGCACATTAATAAAAAAAGGAAGCTTGGGATGGGAATAGGGCCATTAAGGGATAGACAGGATAATAGCACAGGTAACGATAGAGAGATGGCAGAAATATTAAATAATTATTTTGCTTCAGTATTTACCAGGGAGATAGAACAGGTGGACATGACATTGGATGATGAGATTAGTAATGAGATAAGTGCATTTAAAATAAAAAGAGGGGATATATTAAATAAACTAATCAAACTCAAAGAGGATAAAAACCCTGGTCCGGATGGATTGCATCCACGCATTTTAAAAGAATCTAGGGAAGAGACAGCAGAGGCATTACTAAACATAATTAATAATTTGTTAGAAAAAGGTGTAGTGCCAGAGGACTGGTGGATAACTAACAAAATATCTATATTTAAGAAGGGGGGATAGAACATGTCCAGGGAATTATAGACCAGTCAGCTTAACATCAGTGGTAGGAAAAATAATGGAATCCCTACTAAAGGAGAAAATAGAAGAACGTCTAGAAACTAAAAACATAGTAATAAATAGTCAGCATGGATTTCAAAAGGGAAAGTCTTGCTTGACCAACCTCACTGAATTTTTTGAAGAGATAGAGAGAGTCGAGAATGGTAATGTAGTAGCTGTGATTTATCTAGATTTTCAAAAGGCCTTCAATAAGGTACCCCATAATAGACTGATGAACAAGGTCAGAGAATGCGGAGTCAGGGGACCAGTAGCAGAATGGATAGCTAGCTGGCTTCAAGATAGAAAGCAGAGAGTAGGGGTAAAAGGTAGCTATTCACAGTGGCCGAAGGTAGGTAGTGGTGTTCCACAAGGATCAGTGCTGCAACCACTGTTGTTCACAATTTATATTAATGATTTAGACTTTAAAAACACAATTTCTAAGTTTGCGGATGACACCAAATTGGGGGGGATAGACAATACTGAGGAGGACTGCAAAAAATTACAGGAGGACATTAATAAACTTGCAGAATGGGCATATAATTGGCAAATTAAATTCAACACAGATAAATGTGAGGTATTACATTTTGGTAGGAAGAATAGGGAGGTCACTTATTACTTGGAGGGTGTGAGTCTAGGTGGGGTAGAGGAACAAAGGGATCTCGGAGTACAAATACACAAATCACTAAAAGTTGTGATACAGGTTAGCAAGGCTATGAAAAAGCAAACCAAGCACTAGGGTTTATTTCTAGAGGTATAGAATTGAAAAGTAGGGAAGTTATGCTAAACCTATATTAAAACTTGGTTAGACCACACTTAGAATACTGCGTACAGTTCTGTTCGCCATATTATAAAAAGGATACAGGGGCACTGGAGAGAGTGCAGAGAAGATTTACAAGGATGATACCAGAAATGCGAGGGTATACATATCAGGAGTGGATGAACAGGCTGGGCCTCTTTTCTCTTGAAAAAAGAAGGCTGAGGGGTGACCTAATAGAGGTCTTTAAAATTATGAAAGGTTTTGATATAGTAGATACAGAGAGAATGTTTCCACTTGTGGGGAAGAGCATAACTAGAGGCTATCAATATAAGATAGTCACCAAGAAATCCAATAGGGAATTCAGAAGAATCTTCTTTACCCAAAGAATGGTGAGAATGTGGAACTCGCTACCACAGGGAGTGGTTGAAGCGAAAAGTATAGATGGAGTTAAGGGGAGGCTAGACAAGCATATGAGGGAGAAGGGAATAGAGGGTTATGCTGATAGATTTAGATGAGGAAAGACGGGAGGAGGCTGGAGTGGAGCATAAACGCCGGCATGGACTAGTTGGGCCGAATGGCCTGTTTCTGTGCTGTAATTCCTATGTAATCCTATGTAATTACACTTATTTTTCAAATGACTAGTGTCAGCTGTGGCTCAGTGGGTAGCACTCTCTAGGTGGGAGGGGTTAGGAGTGAGCAGGTGCTGCTGGGTGCTTGATTACTGCAGGAAGTTGGAGTGAGTTTGTAAAAAGTTGTTGATGGGTATTTTTTCAGGTTTTAAGGCCTTTTTGGTCTTTAAACAGCAGCCAGATGGTGGCTGAGGGGCTCGGAGTGCCAGGCCCCTCAGAGGACAATGCTCCCAGGATGAATTTAATCAGGGGAGAAAATGTTGGGGGAAGGGAGAAAAAAGGGCCCAAAGATTTGGGCCGGGACCCCAGGAGGTTTGGAAAAGAAAACACGGTGGTTATTCAGTGCGAGGAAAAGGAGATACGAGCTTGGGATATTATCCAGGTGGTACATGAGGACCGCGGCAAGGGAAGCTGCTTTGCCTGCCGACCAAAGCCGAATGTTAGGATCGAGGTGACGGTCAGTGACCGAGAGGAGGTGGAAAGACTTTTACTGAGTTTGGAGGTTGGAGCTATGTTCTTGGAGGTATCTCTGCTGTATTCTGAAGAGGTAGTGATCTCATTCTTAAACCTGACGGTTTTTATTGAGGATGATGTGCTAATAAAAAAAGTTGGAGTCGTGGGACATTAAAATATGCTCAGCAATAAAGAGGAGATACTATCCAGGAACGTGGGTAGCAGATGGAACCCGTTATGTAAAGGTGCGGTTCCCAGAGGGGGTGAAGTCATTGCCAATAAGCATGAAATTCGAGACAATGGAAGGAGTGTAGTACTTCCGGCTACTGCATGATAACCAGGTGAAGGTTTGTTATTATTGTCTTGGACACACCCATCTTGTAAGAAGCTGTCCAGAATGTACTGTTATAATTGTGGCGAGTCTAGACACATCACTCGGACCTGCAAGGCGGAGAGATGTGGGGTGTGTCACAAAGGCCCCACCCGCTGTGAGTGTGAGGCAGAAGAAAGCCCCTTGAGTGACGAGGAGATGGGAGAAGGAGAAGGAGCAGGAGGTGCGAGTGGAGCGGCTGGAGGAGCGGAGCAGGCGGAGGACACAGCTGGAGAATGGAAGGAGAAAAAAGCGCAGGAAGAGGCAGAAAATTGCGGAACAGAGAACAAGATGGAGATGGTGGAAAACACACCAAGTACGGTGAAAAAGGACAAAGACAGCAGCGGGCAGCACGGATCGAGGGCAGAGTCAAGCCATATATGGCTCAGCTCTCCCTGAAGAATCTGTTGTCCGTGGGGGGAGAGGAGGCGGGAGCGGGGTGCGGGGTAAGTGTTAGTACTTCAAAGAAAAAAGGGGAGTCAGACATCTCGGGGAGCAGGAGGGGGCAAGACAAGGAGGGGGTGCAAGAGGCAGGAGCCTTAAAGGGGCAGCAGGATGGAAGCAGGAAGACAAAGATGCCAGAAGGGAGCAAGATAGGTGCAGATGCGCCATTGTCCCAGAGAGAGAAGAAACAGGGAGCAAGGGTCAGCAGAGGAGATGAGGCCGAAGGGAGTGGCACTGTTGGAGAAACCGTGATAGCAGGAAGACTCTCTAAGGGAGATTATGTATCTGACGGGGAGCAGGGACAGGAGGTTACAGAAGAGCTCGAGAGTGAGGAGTCAGAGGGGGATAGAGACATGGAAGTGGGGGGTGGGGTGGCATTGTGTGGAAAGGGAAAGGTTAGTGAGGGGCAGAAGGAGGGGGAAGGGGCAGCTCCTCGACTCAAACCTAATGTAAGGAAGAGGCTGAAACTGCAGGGAAGGTTCAAACAGGAGGTGATAAAGAGCCGTAGGCTGCAGGAAAAAGCAACAGCTGCCCGAAAAGTTGGGAAGGAGCATGAAAGGAGGGAAATGCTGGAGATTAAATGATGGGGGAATTATCAGGTACACTTCCCTTATTCAGAGCCATGATTACTGATCAATTTTTAAAGTACAATAGATTAGTATATGTTATGGGAGACAAATTAAACTTCAGGTTTTGATGTTAATATGGGGTGGAGGATTGCCTGTGCAGAGCGATGAAATGGATTTGCATGATACAATGGAATGATCACAATGTTGTAAATGTTTTTAATGTTCAATAAATAATATATGTTAAAAAATACTGGGTAGCACTCTTGCCTCTGAGTCAGAAGGTTGTGGGTTCAAGTCCCACTCCAGGGACTTGAGCGTTGCACTGTCAGAGGTGCCGTCTTTCGGATGAGATGTTAAACCGAGGCCCCGTCTGCTCTCTCAGGTGGACGTAAAAGATCCCATGGCACTATTTCGAAGAACAGCAGTGGAGTTATGCCTGGTGTCCTGACCAATATTTATCCCTCAATCAACAACACTGAAATGGATGATCTGGTCATTAGCACATTGCTGTTTGTGGGACCTTGCTGTGCGCAACTTGGCTGCCGCGTTTCCTACATTACAACAGTGACTACACTTCATTGGCTGTAAAGCACTTTGAGACGTCCGGTGGCTGTGAAAGGCGCTGTATAAATACAAGTCTTTCTTTCTTTCATATGTCTTTTAAATGTCTGTTGATTTTACTGCACTTGGTTATATCTACTTAACCAAAGCTGGATGTTTGAGATTACAGTAATTACCTGTGATACATATATGCATGAGTAGGAGCATCAGATATTTTTATAACTGGTCTGGGACATCCAAAACTCTGTCCTGCCTAGGGTTGCCAACTCTGGTTAGACGTATTCCTGGGGGTTTCATCACATGATCTCCTGCCTCCAACCGTCTTGATGAATGAAACAGCCTTGTCTCCAAAATTTTTACAACTAATAAAGAAAAGTGTTCAAAGAAAATGAAAAAAAACTACAATTTTTTTTGCTGCTCCTCTATTTTTTCTCTTGGATTGTCCAGGAGATTAATCTTTAATTCCTGGAGACTTCAGCACAATCCTGGGGGTTTGGCTACCCTACCCCTGCCTGAAGGAAGCTTCAGCTGTATCAATACTTCTGTGGATCCCCCTCACCCCTTTGCATATGCCTCTAGCCTTCATGCCAGAATTCATATGGTTCTTCCATGACGTCAATCAGTTTTATTTTGTGCCACAATCTAGATTTTATGGGCCTAATAATCCCATAGGCCCGCTCCATCACTTTAAGCACAGCAGAACAGGTGTTTCAACTGCCAGTCTGGAATGACCTTGAACCCCATCCTAAATTCTAGGGATGGGGATCATTGCATAAAGGGTCTTGTACAGCACTCCCCAGGCATCTGCCATATAGAGCGGGGGGGTGGGGGGAAAGAATTTTCAGAGTGGCATCTTGATGGTATGTCAGGGTAGGGCAGTCTGTTCTGGCAGAAGGTCGCGGAATTTATTATTGAAATTTATCCAATTCACAGCAGCTGATTTCCTATCAGCAGTTGGTTGCTCTGTCATCGATTACCTTTAGCAACCCAGTAATGTGGAACCCTCTTTCACCAGGAAGTCATTAGGGCACACAAGTACACCTGACTGTTGTTATCTGCTTATTATTTAATTTTTGGCAAAATAGAATCAAGAGAGGTGGGGGCTTATTCTGGCCAAAGGGTGAAAACAGGCACTAAATGGGTGCTGAGCTAATAAAACACGCCTGTTTGAAAGTCTGGTTTTAGCACGCAATTTTGGTCCTAATTGCTGATTACCATAATTTGAACTTTCCTGGTGATGCTAAACAGACAGCTGCAGGTTTAGCACTCAAGCGCTGATTAGACACAATTTTCGTGGAGCAGTACATGTGGGCTCCACGCACCCACTTCCACCGAAGGTGTGGAGTGCCCTGGCTGACACAGCGACACGTTGCAGGATGGCTCAGGGACCGAAGGAGAGGGCGCACAGGTTCTCGAATTCGGCACTGCAGGTCCTGATGGAGGAGGTCCTGATGGAAGAGGTCCTGATGGAGGAGGTCCAGAGGAGGAGGGATGTCCTGTACCCGCAGTGGGGAAGGACTCCGCCTCGCCCTCCTGTCCCTCTCTCCTGCAGCAGCTGGTGCTGCCCTGCCTGGCCTTATGTTCTCCTCCCATTCCTCATCCAGACCAAGGGGAACCCTGAGCAAGATGCCTATGATCAAGCACTCCCTTTCTCCTGGTGACTCCTATAAGGTGTCCAATTAGGTGGAGTAGCACAGCATTTACTCTTTTTAAGTGAAGTTCTCAGAAAATTTCCAGAATAAATGTTGCTTGAGTGTTGGTGAAGTCTTGACAAAGTGTCCCAGAAAGTCTCCCTATGTGTTTCAGAGGCCCTCTTCACAGCTTCAGCAGCAATGACTATGAAATAGTGAGCATCCCTTTAAGTAGCACTTGGAATCAACATCAATGCCATGTTTACTGCCAAACAGCTGGTCGCTGTTAGGAGAAAGCGTTAGTTGAAGCGTTAGCCATCAAAATGCCATGCAGCCTCTTTAATGAGCGCTGCAGGTATTTTAAGTGGCAATTAGCTGTTTAACAAGCCTTTGGGTGGCCGCTCTTAGTGCTGGCTTCAACTCCTTTACCAAGATGGCGTCTGGCGCTAAACACAGACTAAACTAACATTTCAGCTCAAGACCTCATCTTGATCACCTCTTTACCTCTTTAGCGCTTAAAGTATTCAGCGGAAATTGCTCCCAGATAATTCAACACTGAAATGATGTTTAGCTTGAAGCTACAAGGCCAGGACTGGTAAGTGCAAGACTTTTCTACAATTAGTACTTGAGTGCATTACAGAAATTGGTGTTTATAAGTGTTCTGTCTGAGCATGTGAACTTTGCTATCTGGGTGTTCATAAAAGTGCAGTAAACCATCAAGAACTGAGCAGGAGAGATTCTGGAGCGAGTGTGCTCTAAGTTGGGTAAGGTACGGTATTGTATGACGTTAGATGCATTGCTTAGACTTTTATACCATTTTTACACTTTTATATTTTGTATAGTATTTCCTTGGTTTAAGTTTAAAGTTTACAACAGTTACAATGGCAAGACCAGTGTTGTGTGAATCTTGCTGGGTGTGAGAGGTTTGAATAATTTGCTTTTCCAGGACAAATACTCCTCGCAGGAACCATCTCCAGCCGCATTCAGTCAAACTTGGAGTTACTGAGCTTTTGGAACAGCAAGAGACACACATGTGAAGCGGAGGGGTTTCTAAAGCAGATCCCAAGAGGAATCAGGCAGGGAGATAGACGATAAGGACTGGAAGTAGGTGACTATCCATTGAGGTGAGATATAACATAAAACTAAAGGAAAGAGCATACAAAAGTTCAAAGAACAGTGTAAATCCAGGTGACTGGGGGAGATATAAAGAACAGCAAAGGAAGACAAAAAAGATAGTAAGAGCTGCAAAAAGGAATGCAAAAAGAAACTTGCGAGAGATATTAAGATTAACACAAAAATTTTTAACAATTATATTAGAAAAAAATAGGTAGTCAAGAGTAATGTGGGCCCTTTAAAAACAGATGGCGGTAATATTGCAAATGACAATCAGAAAATGGCAGACTTGTTGAATAATTACTTTGGGCTGGATTTTGAATGACCCATGGAGTCGGGTTTGGAGGCGTGTGGGGGGTTAAATTTGTGGGGTCGGGGTTTCCGACCCCATCCCGACTCCATCCCGCCTCCACGCAATTTTGACAAAATCAGTCGCGGGGTTCCTGACTCCGTCCCGCCTCCAAGAGGCGGCAGAGGCCATTAAAGCCCTTAACAAGCTCTAAATTGGCTCTGTAATGCCATTTTGAAACGTTTTAGCTAGTTTAACCCTTTTCTGACGTGAAGTATGCCTGGTGTGAAACACTCCAGTGAAACCTGGCGGGAGCACAAGTGGACAGCTGACTATCAGCTGCAGGTCCACTATTACAACGGAGACGTGATGAAGGTAGTAGTAGTATTAGGTCTGAAAGTCGGCGCTGCTGCATTGAATGTGTTCAGAGACTGCCTGGCCTTTGCTGTGAGAGGACTTGGATGCAAAAAATTCTCATATTCTCTCTCTCTCTCTCTCTCTCTCTCTCTTTCCCCACCCACCCATTTTTGCATCCAGGTCCACTCACATCAAAAGCAAGCCACGCAGGTCCTCTCTCACCAACAGTCTCTGAGACTAGGCAGTCAGCAATTATGACATCATCAGAGGCGACTTTCAGACTGAAAACACTAATTAGTTCATGGGTTCCCACATGCTGGAACTCAATTGCCCAATTAAGTGAAAATTGCATCATTCATCCACATTAATCTGGAGTCGGGGGGGAACCACGAAATGTGGATGACATGACCCCAACCCGACCCCAAGACAAAATCCAGCCCTTTTGTGTCAGTCTTCATAGTACAGGAAGAGGATAATATGCCTGACATTCCTGGGAAATTAATACTGAATCAAGGACTGGAACTCACTAATGTTAACATAAGCAAGAAAACAGTATTAGAAAAAATAATGGCACTAAAGAGTGATAAATCCCCAGACCCTGATGGTTTCCACCCCAGGGTTTAAAAGTCAGCAGGGAAGGAAATTGAGATGCTTTAGCATAATCTTCCAAAGCGCTCTCGATTCAGGAATTGTCCCTTTAGATTGGAAAATTGCAAATGTAACTCCATTATTTAAGAAAGGTGAGAGAGAGAGAAACCAGGAAATTATAGACCTGTTAGTCTAACATCTGTTGTGGGGAAGCTATTGGAATGTATAATTAAGGACAAAGTGACTGAGCACTTAGAGAAATTTGAGCTGATTAGAATGTGCCAACATGGATTTGTAAAGGGTAGGTCATGTCTAACGAACCTAATTTAATTTTTTGAGGAAGTAACTAAAGTAGTAGACAGGGGAATGTCTATGGATATAGTTTATATGGACTTCCAGAAACCATTCAATAAAGTTCCACTTAAGAGTCAGTTTGCTAAAATTAAAGCTCATGAAATTGAAGGATCAAATGATTGACCTGGTTAGGAGATTGGTTAGGTGGTAGAAGACAGAGAGTAGGAATAATGGGTATGTACTCGAATTGGAAGAAAGTGATGAGTGGTGTTCCACAAAGATCTGTGCTGAGGCCTCAACTATTCATTATATTCATTAATAAATTAGCTAACACAATAGAGAGTCATATAACCAAGTTTGCCGATGACACAAAGATTTGTGGTAAAGTAAGTAATGTCGTCGGGAGCATAAAATTACAAAGAGCCATTGATAGGTTAAGTGAGTGGGTGAAACTGTGGCAGATGGATTTCAATGCAGGTAAGTGTGAGGTCATCCATTTTGGACTACAAAAAGATAGATCCGAGTATTATTTAAATGGTGAGAAGTTAGTAACAGTGGCGATTCAAAGAGATTTAGAGGTCCATGTACACAGAACACTAAAATGTAGTAGTCAGGTACAAAAAATAATCAAAAAGGCTACTGGAATGTTTAGCCTTTATAACTAGAGGACTATAATATTAAGGGGAGGAAGTTTTGCTACAACTGTACAAAGCCCTGGTTAGACCACATCTGGAGTACTGTGTATAGTTTCGAGCACCCCACCTTAGAAAGGATATATTGGCCTTGGAAGTAGTGCAGCACAGATTCTTTAGAATGTTACCAGGGTTCCAAGAGTTAGATTATGAGGTGAGATTACATAAACTAGGCTTGTATTCCCTGGAATCTAAATGGTTAAGGACTGATTTGATTGAGGCTTTGGGGATTTTGAAAGGAATTAATAGTGTAGATAGAGAGAAACTTTTTCTGCTGGTGGGGGAGTCTAGGACAAGGAAAAATAACCTTAAAATTAGAACCAGGCCATTCAGGAGAGAAGTTAGGAAACACTTCTTCATGCAAAGAGTGGTAGAAGTGTGGAACTCTCTCCCACAAAAAAAGTAGATGCTAGCTAAATTAATAATTTTAAATCAGAGATTGATAGATTTTTGCTAGACAAGGGTATAAAAGGATCTGGTGCCAAGACAGGCGAACTGAGTTAAAATACATATCAGCCATGATCTCATTGAATGGCGGAACAAGCTCAAGAGACTGAATAGCCTACTCCTGTTCCTATGTTCTTATGTTCCTTTGTTCCTATGATGTCTGAAGGGAAGAAGGAAGCAAGTGAATAGATCTCCTGGGGGACAAAGATGTTTACAACACTCTATAACAGCGTAATGGAGAGCGAGAGCGTCCAAATTAGTGGAGTCAAGGCAGGCGTTGCACAACGATTGATGTCACGATCTGTTAATTTACATTTGAGAGGCCAGAGCCATCATCAGCAGCGCTATGGCCCTTACCAAAATGGTGGCCACCATGTCCCGCACCAGAAGCGAGGCGGCCACCATTTTTTCTACAAAACGGACCTTAACAGCTAGTGCTAAACCATTGAATTTTTAGGCCTAAGTGTATAGATAATAATAAGGTAGAAAGATTGAAAATAGTAAAAAAGAAAAAAATGTGCAAGGCAATAGAGGAAAAAATTTGCCAATGCAAGGGAATTCATACTAAAATAGGAATATATTGTAAAGCTAAATAGTGGAAAGAAAATGAGACTTGTCAATGCAAACTATCAAAAACATTGGTGTTCTGTCCAGCTAAAACAGAAAGACAATCTGCAAAAAATTGTAGTGGAAACGGGTGCAGAAGGAGAGAACTCTAAAGTTAGTTTCAATGATTTGCTAATCTGTAAAGTCAATTTAGCCTGCTATCGGAACATTGTGGCGTACTTTGTTATTTTCTATGTTATAAGGAGCATTGTGAAATAGATTGAAGTTCATTGAAGACTATGAGGGGACGTGCAAGTTTATGGTATCCAGTACACAAATGAGGGATTTTATTCTTAAGACCCTGGGCTGCACTATCATATGAGTAAATGTAGAGCAGTAAAGGTAAATTGCTGATCGTAAGGGAATTATCCGGAATTTATCCCTACCTGGGCAGGTCCGGTGTGGGCAGTCACCATGGTGGGTCACCAGCCCGGGCAGGCTCCATCCCGCTCCACAGAACGACTTTACATTAATGGGGCCTATTAAGCCCGTCCTGTGCGTTACCCGGTCCAATTAAATGGTGCGAGTCTGGTGACATCATCGATGACGCGTTTTCAGCCGGGATATTTAAAGGAGCCATGGCCACATTGTAATTGAAGGTTCATTTAGGAGTATGCAAGTCAGTGTACTTCACAATTCCACTGCTGCACACACCACCAGAGATGACTGCACAGAGGCAGAGGGCTGCACCCAGGTTCTCCGATGACTCCCTCCATATGCTTGTGGAGGGAGACAGAGCATGCAGGGAGGTCCTCTTCTCTGCTAATGGGAGGACGGGACATCCCCAGCAGAGCAAAGGAGCCTAGCTCCAAATAGCAGAGGAGGTGAATAGCAGAGATGTCGTTGGGAGGACCTGGGTGCAGTGCCGCAACAGCTTCAACGATCTTGTTAGATCAGGAAAGGTGAATACAATGCCACACTCTCCTTCATCCTGCTGTGCTTCTCATAACATCCCCATCACTCTGCCTTCCCAACCCTACTGATGTACATCCTTACTCACTCCAACTTACCTTGCACCTCCACCCATCCCTCTCTCTCTATCTACATTATCACATTTCCATCTCAGTAGCCACCCCTCACATTCACCCTCATTCTAATGCAATCATACCAACTGACAATACACAAGGAGGCCACTTGGCATTGCCACCCAACTCCATCATAGTCTCCCTCTACAGATGTAACCCATCCATTCCTTACACTCATTCCATCACTCTCACTCAACCTTCTCTTCTTTCCTTCCTTGCAGGAAAAGAGAGCCCACAATAAGAGGGAGAGGGAGCGAACTGGCAGTGGAACTGCATCAATGGCCACCCTGACCACAGCAGAGGAGGCTGTCTTAGAGCTGGTGGGAGTTGCCAAGCACCTGGAGGTAGGAGACGGAGAGAGGGGAACATCTCAGCAACCTGGTGACAGAATTACATCTCATACAGCTACACGGCATACATCAGTCACTCATATGGGGGCTGATGTCAGAAGCCATTGAATGGTCATTATGTGCATAATGGCATCTGTACCCAATCTACATATGACATATCTAACTCATTTCTTTAATCTCCCACAGGTCCATCAAGAACAACCATCACGGTCCTGGAGCAAGAGGAAGACGACTCCTCAGAGGAACATCCAGCCTATGAGGGCTCACCGTCACCAGATAGAAGTGCACCCAGCACCAGCGCAGAAATGCACACCTCGGTGGGTTCCTCGTGAGATAGAGTAGTTTTGTCACCTGGTGTCTCACAAATCACAACTGAGTAAGAGCAGATGGTGGAGACAAAGACCACAGTGGAGACTCCTCGTCGGAGGGCGCAGGACTCTCCCAGCTCTGCTCAGCTGCATGCAGATGCTAAGACTTGGGGGACACCCAGAAAGAGGGCGATCCTGGAGCTGCAGGAACAAATGCAGGGGCTCTGACAGGTTTTGCGAGCGTGATGACTACCAGTGTTCCGAGAATGGAGGATTCCATCTCCAACATGAGCACCACCGTGCCGCAGGTGATGGTGACTGTAGGCTCTTCCATGGATAGAATGGCCACCTAATTGGAGCAGGTAATGCACCACTCAGAGGAGCACATGGCCTCTATGGAGGATAGATGACTATCTATGGACAATAGATGGCAGAGGCTCATAGATGTCCTCTCTAGGTGTGAAGTCAGCGTAGATGTGGGACCTCATGGCCCTACTGATGTGCAGCAAGGTGTCCTTCAGCTCCTTGCTAGCAGTGAGGTGCGGGTGGCCCATGAAAGGGGACATGGAAGTGGGGGCTCCTCTCAAAGCGCTCACACTTCTCCGTCATTGCCAGTCCCTCAATCAGAGCCCCAGATACCTCCCTGGACGGCAATGGCCGAGTCTGTCCCAGCACAGTCGCAGGAGGAGCAGACTTTGGCGGGGCCATCACAGGCTCCAAAACCCAGAGGACGACCGTCAAAAGTGTCTAACCAGTCGCAGCAGGGAAGTGAGGAGGCTGCCTGAACCTCTGCTGAAGCCACAGGGGTAGCACCACTTAGAAGCACCCATAAGAGAAAGATTCCACACACATAGATTCACAAGGCTAGCCACTTGGGTGTTTTATTGAATGTTAATGTGAAGTTTTGGTTAATTTAATGTGAACCATCAATTTCTTTCTTTTCAAAACTTGGACAAATTTGTGTGCACCATTGGAAGTGGCTTAGTTAGTTGGAGTGAAGGGTCAGACATAACTTTACCTGCAGCAACGGTGGTGACTGTGAAAGAAATGGATTGGTCATTGTAGGAATGCTTTATGGTGTGGCTGTGGGGTGGTGCCAACCTGGCGAAGCATGTGGCAGCCATATGGGTGTACTGTGTAAAGTGAAGTAAATCTGGCCATGATGAGACCATCCCCTAGCCTCCCAGGCAGCAATGTGCTCGAGTGCTGGTGCCATCTGCACAGCAGTTTCTTCCAGCTCCTGCTCCTCCTCATCATCCAGCTGATGCTCCTTCTCCGCCTCCTCTGAGAGGCTGTGCGCTCAGTGCCTTTGCTCCTCATGCAGCGCTAATCCTCGCTGCTGTGCTATGTTGTGCAGGGCACAGCAGACCACGACGAATCTGGAGACCCTGGCTGGTGCGTACTGAAGGGCTCCTCCAGATTTTTCAAGGCATCTGAATCGCATTTTCAGCATGCCTATTGTCTGCTCTATGACACATCTGGTGGAGATGTGGCTTTCATTATATCTCTCCTCGGCCTCAGTATTTGACCTCCTCTGTTTGGAGGAGCGAAGAGCTAAGGGAGGGTGGACTGGCGCAGGACGAAAGAGTCATGACAGCTACATGGGAATTTGGCACACACATGCATGATGATCTTCCTATGGTTGCAGACGAGCTGCACATTGAGGGAATGGAAGCCCTTGCAGTTGACAAAGACTCCTGGGTGATGATGGGTGCCTTGATGGCTACATGTGTGCAGTCGATGATGTCCTGCACCCATAGGAAGCCAGCCAGTGTGGCAAAGCCTAGCACCCGCTCACTAACACTGGCTTCAAGAGTGACAAAGTTGATATAATTGGCTGACTTATCAAACATGGCATCAGTGACCTGTGTGATGCATCTGTGGGTGGCCAACTGTGAGATGCCGCAAATATTTGCTGCAGATCCCTGGAAGGAGCCCGAGGCGAAGAAGTTGAGGGCGCTGGTGACTTTGACAGCCACTGGTAAGGCATGTCCACCTGCTCCTTTGGGCTGCAGGTCTTGCTCCAGCAATGTGCAAATGTCTGCGATGACCTGGCGCGATAGCCTGAGCCTCCTTTGGCACTGCTGCTCATGTCATGTTGAGGAAGCTCATCCTCTGCCTGTATACCCTATGTTGGGAGTATTGCCTCCAGCATGGTGCAGCCCTGCGCTGGTGCTCTCTGTCCTGTGCAGCATCAGGTGGTTGAGGAGAAGGCTGGTGGTTGTAGGGGGTGTGTGGGGGTCAGGTTCCCATCTGACTCAGTGAGCGGTTCGAATCGCTCCCACGCCCCTGGTTCTAGACCTTGGACTTATTTGGGGGTTGTGAACAAAGATGCAGTAGACAACAGGTTTTGATGAAAGAGTTTTGACTTTTATTAAAGAAAGGGTAACAAACTTAAAACACACTTAATGCTTAAACACAGGTTGGGAAACACACGGTACAGGCGAGGGAGAGTCACAATATACAAAAACCCTTTTCCGTCCCAATCCCACTGCCTAGCTAGGTTTAATTCCAGAGGATCAGGGATAATGCTCACCAATTGACAGTTCTTGACAGTTGAGGTATTTTGAGAGTTTTTAAGGGAAAATCTTACCCAGGGGTAAGTCAGGAATAGTTTGTAGCGTGGAAACTTGCGTGTCTTCGGGTTTTCCTGGTGTTGGTCTTTCGGTGTTGCCTGGTGGTTGGTTGCTGCGCGGGGCCTTGGTTTTCGCGCTACTTTCAAGTGTCGGTTCACCTCGTGGAGCCCTTGGCGGCTCTTGTTGTTGGTTCGTTGCGTTGGAGGCCTGTCAGGGTGGTACCTCCTGGAGCTGGACCGTGTGTTGAGCGATGCCGACTTGCTCCCAGCTCGTGGTCTCAGTTCCAGTCCTTGCCTGGCCTTGTCTGTCCTGCCTCCGATCTCACCTCGGGTCTTCCTGCCTTATGGCCTGGCTGCTTGTCTCTCCTCCTGCTCGTGTCATGTATGTTGTGTGTTGAACTGCCAGCAACTCTCTGCTCCTTGGGGGATTAGGCCCTCAATTATACTGTTTCAGGCCTATTGTGTTTTTCGCGCCAAAACCGCTTTACTAAATCGGTTTCGTGTTGAAGTGATTTAGGTTTCGGTTGAGGCCTATTTATTCTATTGTCTTAGGTTTTGGCAGGCTCGTTAAGTCTGACGACTTTAACTTTATGTAAACTTGTCCTGATGGCTTCCGATGTCTCCCATTTAGACAGGGCCTTTATCTACGCGCCAAATCTTGCTCCTTTTGTCTTAGGTTTTGGCGGGCTCGTTAAGTCTGTTCCTGTAGATACTTGGCTAATTGTTTTTTGATGGGATGATGGGCTGTGAAGCTGTGTACTGGACGTTTCATTGTTAGGAATTCTGTTTGGAACTGGGGATTTCAAAAGGGTCTTGGTTTATTCATTTTTTTGGTAGTGTTTGTGAGGTTTTGGGTGAGGCTCTTCCTCCTTGGTTGGATTGCAGTGCAAACATCTCCCAGACAGCTTGGCTCGGTCCCAGTTCCCAAAAGCTGTCCACTGCCTCACCACACTCTTTCCTGCAGCCTGTGTTTCTGTGACTGCAGGTTTACCCAATGGCCCTTTTTAAAAAGGTGTCTTTTCCAAAGTCTTTTTTTTTCCCTCAGGGTTTTTCTTCCCTGATCCTTAAAGTCCAAAACTGAGGTTTTAACCTCAAATTCCTTCATTTAGGTCCCATCATTCCAAATTCGTGTTCAGATCCAAAACTCACCCCCTTTAGGGTTCTATACAAGTTTCTGGAGGATTTTGCGAAGCCTACATGGTGTTGCTGTTGGTGCTGCTGGTGTGCCTGGTGCTGCTGGTATTGGGGCTCATCGTGGTCAGATTCTGATGACCACGGTGAGACAGTATAAACAGCACCCATGCTGATGGAATGGTGCTGCTGGTGTTGGGGCTCATCGTGGTCAGATTCTGAGGACCACGGTGAGATAGTATAAAGAGCACCCATGCTGATGGAATAGCTGGCAGGTCAAGTAGAGTTGACAGAAGCAATCTGTCAATGGTGAGAGAGGTTCTTCCAATGAGGTGACACTGGATGGAGACTTTGCTGGAAAGACTAGCAGCCTGCAGAATCTGTGTTGGGAATGCAGTCAGCAACAGCTTCTGCCTGATCGGCTGTCAGGTAAGAGTTGTTATAGAACATTTCATGCTGTCAACTAATCAGCTGGAGCATAGCCACTCAACTCCCGCCTCAGTTTGACAGATGTAGTTCCCGAGCTGCGTGAATCCCGTGGCCATGCAGGGACATTTGAAATGTAGGGGTAAAAAGGCTCTTAACTGTCTGAAAACAAGCTTATAATGATTTCAATTAGGTCGCCCGCCTCTGCCGGTCAGGTCGCTGCTGCACCGGCAAACGCGCCCGAGGGAAAGGCACATGGGGGCGGGATGACAGCAGGTTCCCGACTTGCTGCGACTTTTTTCAAATTTCCCACCCGACCCACCTCCATTCCCGTTCACACGGCCATAGTGTCTGTTTGCAGCAGAGACCACTGCCCTTGAATCTGAGATAATATCTAGGGCAGATCTGAAATTTGTAATAATTGCAGAGGATACATGCTGAGGACCAGTGCATTATACAAAATAAACCACAAAGGGATATAGGCCATGATACTCGATGTTTATTTTATATACATTGCCCCGGCGCCACTTAATTTTGACAGAGTTCATTTTTTCCCCTCCAGACTTCTACTTTCTTCCCTGAAGCTGCTAACTGTGGTTCAATGTCCATCGGCAGCCAAAATGACCCAATGTATCAGGTCAGAGAGCCAACAGTAGGCCTGAGACGACTACAGCTGCCTCTGATTTTGCTGCTCCCACCACAGCGCTTGGCCCTGCCAGGGGGTATGTAACCTCTGGGGTTGCCATTTGAATGGCATGGGACAGTAAAAATGGCTGGACATGTGCAGCGTCATTCCCAAGTGCCAACCTACCCCACTCCAACTCTCTTTCAGGCCCTGGTGCTTTTCACACGCCAATCACATGCTCCACAACTGTCCACTTGCTCTTGGCCCCAGTTCTATTCTCCACTTCCTCCCAATCATAATCCCCTGCCACCCACCTCCCATTATTCCTCTTACCTACACTTGTTTCAGCAGCTGCCAGACAGCTTAGCTCCACCTGATCCTGATACCAGGCTCCATCCTGGTACATATTGGCTCCCATCTTGCTTGTACTTTGAGCTGTAGCAAACACAAGAGCCAGAAATTGAGTACATTGGTAAAAGAACAAAACTGAGAGTTACATGGAATGATTGGGACACATGCAGAAGAAAAAGGAGATATGGCAAAGATGAGATTTACATAAAGAATGAGACACAGTGAGAAAGAAATAAAGAATGCCACAACAAGAATAGTGTTTGAGAGGCTTACAAAGAGAGAGGGGAGGAGTAGAAGAAACACAGAAAACAAACTAAAAGTTGAAAAGAATTGAAGACAGTGGGAAAGAATGACAGAGACAGCAGTGGGAGGAAAGAATCTTGCTTTTTCTTTTCTCTGTGAGATATGTCACAGGAGCTCAACTAGTTCTATAGATATATATAATATGAGACAGATGGCAACTGAGAAAACAATATAATCCAAGTCTGTGTACCCTGTCTTCCATTTATCTGACACCACTCAGTCTACTGAAGCCAATGAAAATTGACAGTGTGCTAAATATCAGAGCGTGAATGACAAGGTTCTCTCATTGTGAAGATGAAAAGCAAAACCACTTCGCTGGAAATCTAGAATAAACCTGCCTGACTTTGGTCAGGAGAGAGGCAATATGTAAAGGAATATGTGGCAGAAAGGCCCTCTACCAAAACCCTGCCTCAGAAAATGTCCATTACAATTTCCACCCAATCACTCTGACGGTCAATGCTGCCGCCTGCCCTGAGCTCTCCCATCACATGTAGGTGAAGGTGACGGCATTGCATTCTTCTCTTCAGGACTTGCCTAAATTTATGCCAAGTTCCCATCTCAGGTAACACGACCATTATAATGAAGGCTACGCTGGAATTAAAATGGTGTCCCAGGAGGTAGGAAACCATAGTAGAGACCTTTGTTGATACTTATCAGTGATCTTGTAAGATGTTAAAGCCTAGAAACCAAAGCGAGCATTTAAAAATGTAAGGCATTAAAAGTAGTTGCTACATTGTTATATAGATTTTCCATATTTAAATTCAGTTCAGGGAGATGGTGGATTTTCTTCTTGGAATTCCATTGTTCCTGTGCGTTGCGGCAGAAGATAGGAAGTTAGGAATCACTTCTTCATGCAAAGGCTGGTAGAAGTGTAGAACTGCCTCCCACAAAAAGCAGTAGATGCTAGCTCAATTAATAATTTTAAATTTGAGAACGCTAGATTTTTGCTAGCCAAGGGTATTAAGGGGTATGGAGCCAAGATGGGTGGATGGAGTTAGGATACAGGTCAGCCATAATCTCATCGAATGGCAGAACAGGCTCGAGAGGCTGAATGGCCTACTTCTGTTCATATGTTCCTAGTTAGGGGCATGGAGGAGGAGAGGATGGAAGCCAGAAGTATCCAACATTATGTACACAGGCAATACCTGACTCATAGATACCCACATAATAGAGTCTACAGACCAAGGAGGTCACATATAGATGTAAGAAGGCTGTGATTTTCTTTAGATGTAGTAAGTGAGTTATTCTAGCTGTTAGCATCAAACCTACAGCCTCTTTCCACCATGACACAGCCTTGTCAGTGGCTGTAAAGGTAACAACAGCTTAATTTTTTATTCTATTGGCTGTTTCTAGCCATCATTTGGTGATCTGTCACAGACGTCAATTGGCAGTGCACCACTGCATTGAACAGGTGATGTGAATGCTCTGTTTAGGCAGTGCCAAGACTTCATGGGGGAGAAATTCATTTACGCCCCGTTTGGGGACGGTAACCGAATTAGCGCCAGCCATTTATCGCCCGGTGTGGGAGTACAGCCCCGGCCGCTAAATTGGGCTTACCGCCCCGGCAAGGAAGCGGAGCGCTATCTCGGGCACTCCACTTCCTCTCGGGGCGGAGTCTGGGGCGCAAAGTGCGGTAGCGCCGGAGCAATATGCGGCTGCTTCACGTAGCGCTGACACGTTTCATCGCCATCTCTTCCATTAAAGGGGACGGACGCTGCATACTCTGCAGGCTGTTTGACGGCCTCCACTAGCCCACCAGGACGGCATGGTGCCATGGCCGCAGCCCGGCATCGAGATGTGGTGCCGGGCTGCGCGATGGTGGCCACAGCCCACGCCAAGAGCCGCCACGAGGGGCCGACCTGGAGGTCAGCCAAAACAATAAAATGGCGGTGCGGGCCGCAGCTGGGGTGCTAATGAGAGGCACAAGCCAACCCAATTTTTCCCCTCATGTCCTTTCCCACAGACCCACCAAAGCATAGATAGCAAATCTTCAAATTTCATTGAGTGGTGGGATTTCTGTGAATGATGTCACCCATGTGGCATTAAAGGCCCGAACTGAACACCTCCTAAATTACCTCCTAAATTTCATCAACAGGGAGTGTTTTCATATTGTGAACGTGCCCTTGTGATTGATACCAGCCATATCATTTTGAATGCATATTACTCCAGAAGCTGCCATGATTCTTCTGTTCTCTGACAATAAAAAAGCAATGTGTCAGTTTGATTCCTTAGATACCAGAGCTAACCACTTCAACCATGACTGATGATACTACTCTATCATCTGAAGATTGGGAATAACAACAGGTTGAGTCAAACCTTGTGTGCTAGAAGCATCGTTATTGAAAAAACCATCTTCATTGTGAAGTGCCGCTTCCATTGTCTGGATAGGTCAGGGGTGCCTTGCAGTATAGCCCAGCAAGGGTGTTCAGAACTATAGTGGCATGCTGCACACTACATGGTTTTGGACTTAGGAAGGTATTCGACCTCCAGCAGGCAGAAAATGATGTGGAAGAACGTGGAGGCCATCAATCTCCTTCTCATGGTGAGGGTGCCTAGGAGAGAGAGGAGATTAAACAGGACAACTGTTGTCAGCATCAAGTGAGATACAGCAGAAAGTTATCAACAACGGTTTCCAATAGAAAGGATGTACAGCCTCTCCAGTGGCCATAATCTCATGGAGGAGCTTTTGAAAGGCATACAGATAACCAGAATATAGATCTGCAATACTTTCCCCATCCTTTCAGGGATCAGCTATCACCAACAAATGAGAAGAGACCATCTCCATTGTCTGCATATGAGATTGATGCTCATGAATCATAGTTCTTTTGAAGACTGGACCCCCCAAGATCTGGATCCCTCAGCCCCTTTTCTCCCCCTGCTCTACCCCTCACACCCAAGAGAGAGAGAGAGACAGCTGGTTTCTCGTCATCCCCTTTCAGCTCCCCCTGTTCACTGGTGCTCAGTGTTCACCCTATGATATAGTCTTACTATATAAGTCTCACCATTTACATTCTCCTGAGTGGGTGCTTGAGTAATTAAGGTGCAGTGTCAGAGTTGGTGAATCAGCAGTTCTGATGAAAGTTCAGAACCAACACATTCAACTTCCTTTTTCAGATGCTGATTGACCTTTCTGCATTTCCAACATTTCTTATTCATGTTTTTGCATCAGGAATATGAAAAACAAATGTTGGCCTTGAAAATCCATGGCTGTTCTGGCACACTCCCACCATAACTTTGCAAGGGGTATGCAGAAATGGACAGAAACTGGGCCAGGACCTGGCTTTCTGCTGAAGTCTCCTGAATGGCCTGATGGGGGCAGAGCTTCCGCTCACCCCAAACATGGTCACTGCTGTAGGAGTGATTTCCTGCATCCTGAGGACCTTCTTGGGACTCAGCGTATAGTTGTTGGAAATCCTCCTCTTGAGACCAGGCATAATTCATTAATAGGGGTGGAAATAGAGGCCTATCTGGGCATCCTGCCTGGGATTGAGGCCTGGACTCCCAAAGAAGAGGCAATTTAAAATATATATATATATATTGTTGTGGCTGCCGCAAAACACGAATTAAGGCCGAGTCAACATGTGAAACACATAGCTTTTAATCACATCTCTGCTCAAAAATGGCTGCAGCCACATTTCTCTGCAAAAATCCAGAGGCCCCACCCACTCCTTTTTTCCTGCCTTAAAGGCAAGGTGCCCGATTTATTGTCCACGGACGGAAAAGTGGATTGCGCCCGTTTAGGTGGTGATCCGCCACAATATATATATATCTCAATGTGATGCCCTTGCCAAGGGGAGAATGGGGGGAAAAATTAAGTTTCTTCAGAGGGAACCTGATAAGTTCACTCTCCCAATGACACCTACACTGGACTTTCCACCTTGTTTTATATAGTGGGCACCCCTGATGCCCCCCTGGTGGCACAGCTACCTGCTATTTGTAGGTTAATAAGGGAACCTAACCCGACCCCTGAAAGATTGCCGAGGTCATTCACAGATGTTCTCGATGGGTGTGATCCTGGTGTAAGTGCCGGGATCGCTGGGCCGTGGATTTCTGGAATTTTTATGTTCTGACCTATCTTACAGTTCACGCTTAGCTGGTTTTCATCTTTTTCATGGGATCATGAATTTATTAGTTGCTGCTTGGCTGTCCAATTAAAACTACTGCGAACAAGCATTTTCTCATGCTTGAAAGTGCCAGCTGAACATACTCCAGTCATTCATGGGATTGCACCATTGGAAAGGATGTATGTTGGTTGTCAAGCAGACAAAAATTAAAATGCATGGATTAGTGCGATCTAGGCATTTTTTTAAATATAGATTAATGTATACAAAAGTGGGAGCGGCCTGTTTCCCTAGGGGTTATCGCAATATGATCAATTGTCAAACAAAGCTTGCTGAGTGCAGTAGCCTTAAAAGCAAGTGGAATGAGAAATGCAGTTTAACTATTGAGCAGATTGCCTTGGTGACCAAAGCAGTGTTTGTTTCGTTATTTGAGTAAAGGTGTTATAAAAACAACTACAATTAAGATGGGAGTTGTCTATCCTCTCAAACTACAAAATGAAGCCTGGGGCCTAGCTGTCTGCAACAATGCAGGCAGGTTCTTTGATTTGTAGATGAGCTAGGATTTGGAAATCTTACCCTTGGTGGTAATCTAATTATATTTGATCACAGCATTAACAGCTGTGCAAGGCTTTGGCAAACTGTGAACCACTACTCATTAAACAATTCTATCGACAAAAGGCCCAGCATCGAAGCTTTGACCACGCTCGATCAGCTCCGATGGACAGGCCACATCGTCTGCATGCCCGATACGAGACTCCCAAAACAAGCGCTCTACTCGGAGCTCCGACACGGCAAGAGAGCCCCAGGTGGGCAGAGGAAATGCTTCAAGGACACCCTCAAAGCTTCCTTGAAAAAGTGCAACATCCCCACCGACACCTGGGAATCCCTGGCCCAAGACCGCACAAAGTGGAGGAGATGCATCCGGGAAGGCGCCGAACACCTCGAGTCTCTTCACCGGGAGCAAGCGGAAGCCAAGCGCAAACAGCGGAAGGAGCGCACGTCAACCCAAGCACCCCACCCACTCGCCACTTCAACCACCGTCTGCCCCACCTGTGACAGAGACTGTAGGTCCCGCATTGGACTCATCAGTCACCTGAGAACTCATTTTTAGTGTGGAAGCAAGTCATCCTCAGTTCCGAGAGATTGCCGAAGAAGAAGACAAAAGGAACCATTAGCCCTGATTTGATTCTTCAGATCCAGGTGATATATGTGCTCCTATACTTAAAGACTGTAGCTGTGCTACTTGGGTACGGAAGGGTCTTGTTGTGTAGAAGCTGAATGCTGTTGCGCTCTTCACTATCATGGGGGAAGCAGTCTCAGGCTTTGTTATTGTTTGTAGGTCGGCCTACAGTATAGCAGCTCAGTCACTGCCTCTGCAGTGAAGCAAACACTGTGAAGGCAAGTCTCCTCCAGAATACCAAGGTAAGAGAGAAGTGGGCTAGAAATATAGAGCACAAATACCACCTGAGGTGTCATTGGACCGGAAGGCTATTCTTATTGAAATGATACTCCTTATCTAATGTATGCAGTCCAGCTGGAAGAATGATTCCCATCCTCAAAACATTGTTATTCATAACTTGTTAAAAGCTGTCCTCAACAAGATTGCAGGAAAGTAAGGTCTGGCAAAGTGAATTTGCAATAAAGCAGAAATACATCAACCTAAAAAGTTATGCAAAAATGCAAAAAGTACATAACTGTTTAATGCAACAAGAATTTTCACCAGCTGCAACAACTTCAACCTTGTTTTAAGGATTCTGCTAAAGGAGGCACTATTGTTACCATTAAAAAGTATGCCAACTGTAAGGGTTTTGTCGTGCTTGTATCACAGACGGTGCTGGTGCGAGGTTAGGCCTTCGTTGCCTAATACTATTGCTTGCTCTGGTCTCCGGCCAGCCTTATTGCAATAAGCACCTGTGAGTGGTTCGACCCACTCACCCTTACGGTTCTAACACTGGACTTAGGTGCAGGAGCAGTAATGCAGAGAAAAACTCAAATAGACCCGGTTGAATAGTACGAAATGGAAATCTTTATTGCATAGCGTCCAAAATCATGAAGTACATGTCATAGGCGCAAATTAACGAGAGTACAAGTATACATACATTCATAAAGCTTGGTCTATGGTAATGAAGAACGCACGGCACATCGTAAAAAGGGGAACACATTATACTTTATCCTTAATAAAACCACCCTCCCTTATCAATACCTACACTACGTCTAGATTTGTAGGATCGGGAAACATGCTCACCACTCGTGATACTTCGGAGAATTTTAAAGTGAGGCACTCGGCTCGTTCGCTGCAGCGCCTGACTGTCACGTGTTTGGAAGGGTCTCTGTACCCCACTTGTTTATCTTCGCTGCTGCGACAAGCAGGCCAGACCGTCTTTTGTCATGAAGAACTCGGTAGAACTCGGAACGTTTGTAAAATTCAAAGAAGTAGGACCTCGAAGGTAGTAATCTCTGGATTACTACCAGTGCCACGTGCTAGTAAGAGTACAGAGAACAGGATAGTTAGGCTAAATACGTGGCTTGAGCAGTGGTGTAAGAGGGAGGGTTTTAAATTTTTGAGGCATTGGGACCAGTTTTGTGGTAGGTGTGACCTATACAAAAGGGACGGTCTACACCTGTGCAAAGATGGAACTGATGTTCTCGGGGTAAATTTTGATAAAGCAGTTCGGGAGCATTTAAACTAGTATGGCAGGGGGCTAGAAACCCATGTAGTGAAATAGAGGAAAGTGAAAGGCAGACAGAAATAAATGGTAAAAAGGAGAGGAACAAAAAACAAAGGGCCAAACTAATTCATAAAAAATGTGAGCATAAAAAAAGCCTGAGGGTTTTATACCTTAATGCGAGAAGCATCAGGAACAAGGTAGATGAATTAGCTGTGGAAATAGAGGTTAATAATTATGATCTAATTGGGATTACGGAAACATGGTTGCAGGGTGAGCAGGGCTGGGAGCTTAACATACAGGGGTATTCAGTATTTAGGAAGGATCGACAAAAAAGAAAGGGAGGAGGGGTAGCATTGCTGGTAAAAGAGGGGATAAATGCAATTGAAAGGAAGGATATTAACTCAGTTAATACAGAATCTATATGGGTGGAGCTAAGAAATAGCGAGGGGCGAAAAACATTAATAGGAGTGGTATATAGGCCTCCAAATAGTAAAATAGAGGTTGGGGAGGGCATCACGAGGGAAATTAGAGAAGCGTGCAATAAGAGCACAGCTGTCATCATAGGTGACTTTAACTTACATATAGATTGGACTAGCCTAATCAGTAAAAATAATGAGGAGGAGGAATTCCTTGAGTGTTTAAGGGATGGTTATCTGGATCAATATGTCGAGGAACCAACTCGGGAACAGGCTATATTGGACTGGGTACTGTGCAATGAGAAGGGACTAATTAGTAATCTTGTTGTACGGGGACCCTTGGGTCAGAGCGATCATAACATGATCGATTTCTCACTCGAAATGGAGAGCGAAGAAATTGACTCAGAGACTAAGGTCCTGAATTTAAACAAGGGGAATTATGATGCCATTAGACGGGAACTGAGTAGGTCTGATTGGACAACGTTCCTGGGAGGACTGGAGGTAGATAAACAATGGCAAGCATTTAAAGATAGAATGACAAAATTGCAAAAATTGTTTATACCAATCTGGCATAAAAGGAAATCTAAAAAGGTGACTCAACCGTGGATAACAGGGGAAATTAGAGACAGCATAAAATCCAAAGATAGGGCGTATAAAATAGCCAAAAAACGCGCCAGAGCGGAAGATTGGGAACAGTTTAAGATAGAGCAAAGGAGGGCAAAGGGCTTAATCAAGAAGGGCAAAATAGCTTACGAAAGCAAGCTGGCGGAAAATATAAAAACTAACTCCAAAAGCTTTTATAAGTATATCAAGAGGAAAAGACTGGTGAAAACCAAAGTTGGTCCATTGCAGTCAGATACGGGGGAATATATAATGGGAAATAAGGAAATGGCAGACCAACTAAATGCATACTTTGGGTCAGTCTTTACGAAGGAAGACACAAAAAACCTCCCTGGGATATCGGGAAAAATAGGGACATTGGCAAAGGAGGAACTGACGCAAATCAATATCTCTAAGGATATGGTGTTAAGGAAGCTAAAGGGATTGAAGGCGGACAAATCCCCAGGGCCTGATAACATGCATCCTAGGGTACTGAAGGAGGTGGCCCTAGAGATAGCGGATGCACTAAGCATGATTTTTCAGAATTCATTAGACTCGGGAACAGTGCCCATGGATTGGAGGGTAGCTAACGTTACCCCACTATTCAAAAAGGGGGGTAGGGAAAAAGCAGGTAATTACAGACCTGTAAGCCTTACATCAGTTGTGGGCAAAATGCTGGAGTCCATCATTAAGGATGAAATAGCCGAGCACTTAGCAAATGGGGACAGGATAGGACAGAGTCAACATGGATTTACAAAGGGTAAATCGTGCTTGACTAATCTATTGGAATTTTTTGAGGGAGTAACTTATAAAATAGATGGGGGAGAGCCAGTAGATGTGGTGTACCTGGACTTCCAAAAGGCCTTCGATAAGGTCCCACATAAAAGATTAGCATGGAAAATTGAAGCTCATGGGATAAAGGGGAAAGTATTGACGTGGATAGAGAACTGGCTGTCAGATAGAAAACAGAGAGTTGGAATAAACGGCTCATTTTCTGAATGGCAGGCAGTAACAAGTGGGGTACCACAGGGATCTGTCCTGGGTCCCCAGCTGTTCACAATTTATATTAATGACCTGGATCAGGGAGTCGAATGCAGCATTTCCAAATTTGCAGACGACACTAAACTAGGAGGGGGGGTGGGCTCAGAGGAGGAGACCAGGAAGCTCCAGAGCGATTTGGACAGACTGGGTGATTGGGCGGATAAATGGCAGATGCACTATAATGTGGACAAGTGCGAAGTTATCCACCTTGGGTGCAGGAACGGGAGGGCAAATTATTATTTAAATGGCAATAAATTGGGAGAGGGGGAAGTACAGAGAGACCTGGGTGTTCTTGTACACCAGTCACTGAAGGCGAGCATGCAGGTGCAACAGGCGGTCAAGAAGGCAAACGGTATGCTGGCCTTCATAGCAAAAGGGTTGGAATACAGGAACAGGGATACCTTGCTGCAGCTGTACAGGGCACTGGTGAGACCACACCTCGAGTACTGTGTACAGTTTTGGTCGCCTCATCTGAGGAAAGATGTTCTTGCCATGGAGGGGGTGCAGCGGCGATTCACCAGGCTGATACCAGGAATGGCGGGATTGACCTATGAGGAGAGACTATGTAGTTTAGGGATGTACACACTGGAGTTTAGAAGATTGAGAGGGGACCTCATAGAAGTGTATAAAATTCTGACAGGTCTAGACAGATTAGATGCAGAAGGAATGTTTCCCTTGGCGGGTGAGAACAGAACTAGAGGACATAATTTAAGGATAAGGGCTAAACCATTTAGGACAGAAATGAGGGGGAATTTCTTCACTCAGAGAGTGGTGAACCTGTGGAACTCATTGCCACAGAGGGCAGTGTACGCCAGCTCATTAAATATATTTAAGAGGGAATTAGATATATTTCTACAGGCAAAAGGGGTTAAGGGTTACGGAGAGAAGGCGGGGACGGGATACTGAATTGAAGGATCAGCCATGATCTCATTAAATGGCGGAGCAGGCTCGAAGGGCCGGATGGCCTACTCCTGCTCCTATCTTCTATGTATCTATGTATCTATGTAAGAGTCTTCCTGTACCGACACCGGTTGTCGGTAGATTTCAATGAAGGGTCTTTTATTATATTTTCGGGCACGGTCGGGGTTTTACTGACCGTGGCGGGACGTGGATTCTTCTTCTTTCCTTGTCGTTTCGTCTTGTTTCTTCGGGCCTTCGGGTCCAGACACCGTTTACCGACACTCGGGATGGTGCACCCGGTCACTTGCCCTTGTCGAGGCGGCTCGTTCCGACTGAGCTCCACCCAACATTCGAATAACCGACCAGTACGGCTAAGAGTCAAGAGTCAACAATGTCCAGCCCGAAGGAAGAGCTTCAGCAGTCAGCAGCAAGATAAGAGAGTCAAGAGCCAGCCCGGAGAATAAGAGATCGACCGGGAGAATAAGAGGAATAAGAGTTCAGCAAGCGATCGAGCGAGTCAAGAGTCAGCAGAGATAAGAGAGTCAAGAGCCAGCCCGGAGAATAAGAGATCGACCGGGATAATAAGAGGAATAAGAGTTCAGCAAGCGATCGAGCGAGTCAAGAGTCAGCAGAGATAAGAGACCAATGGACATTTGTTCACTATAGTTATAGTGCTGTGTTCCCTTATCTCCCGCTCAAATCTTAATGTTTGTCCTTTGTGAAATATTGGCGCACAAAACTCCCAGCATGGGGCGATTCTTTCCTTTAACAGGTTTCGGTAGCACCTGAAACTGGCCAACTATCCGTTAATGTTTTCCCCATTGTCCAACCGGCTAGGAGTCTCCCTGACTGGTTTTGGGGCCTCCCCGAATACTGACTTAATCACCCGTGAATGGCTCTCTCATTGTAGAGCCGTGGGGGTATATGTGTATTGATGTGTCTGGATGGGCCTTCGATTGCCCAGTACAATGGTCCTTACTTGTGCATGGAAAACGATTCCAGCACTTATATCTTTGCTATTGTTTCAAATGCAAACAGGTTGCATCCTGTCTTTATCAATGTTTACCGAGTATGATCCAATCTTATACTGAAATGTTTATTCGCACGCCATCTTGTCTGCCCACTGTATTTCTGGAAGCTTCTGCCACGATGCGCGGCGGCCATTTTACAGGCTTCTGTGTCCTTTATAATCATGACAGCATTTCGTTTAATAAACTGATCGAACGAATCTGCCTTTCTCTTGTTATTTTGAATCGCGATAATTGCGAAACTTTACACAACTTGCTAAGCAGTTTTTATTGTTCACCAATCTTAATCTCAAAATTCAAGTATAAGCTGCAATGCAATATTGTAGTGTGAACTCTTTCATCTAGAGTCAAACAATGTGCAATGCCTATTTACCTTTGTGAATTAATACTCTTGCATTCATAACACGCAAGTCACAAAACCACAACAACAATACATATTTCAGATAGGCTTTTACTCAGATTGGACCCCAAACCTCAGAGGGAAGGAAATGACAGGATCTACTGGCTCCATATTAACAATCACAATGTCATACAGCTCGTTGCTGTTCAATGAAACTCCGACAAGACGGCCTGAGGAAAAAGCATTATTTTATTATAAGATTACTCATTTACGAACATTGTTGACTGGCAGAAAATAAAGTATGATGAAGTTCTACTTTGTTGCTGTCAGCCATGGTAAAGGTCAGAGTGGGAGAAATCATACCTCATCTCACCTGCTTCTCTGCCATGAAATGGGGGCAAGGAAAGTCCAATTTCGTGAGGTTATGTCCCACACCCCAAGGGCGCCTGAAAAACGTCTGACTCAGACGACGATATTCAGGCTACCCTGATGACCATATTATACAGATATTAGGATCCTTGCATATGATAATAAGGAGCCTAATGCCTGTTTAAGGGCCTCGCTCTAAACTTAGTCAAAAACTAGACGGAGCTCGCACTGTATAAGCACCGACTAAGCTTTCTGGCTCTTCAGCAACCTGACCAGCGGTCTGCAAAGGGCAGCCGCCAAAGACAAGGGTAAGTAATCTTTTTTTCACTTACCTGAATGTGGAGCCAGGAGGAGCAGGAGTTCCCCTCCTGGCTCCACAGCAATACTGCCATCCTATGCTCGGCCCCTCCCACTCACCTTCCACCACCCCAGGACCTACCCGAGCGCCACCGTCGGAGTCCGAGCTGGCCGAGGTTGCTCTCGACTCGAACAGTGAGCTGCATCAGGAGACTCGATTGACACTTGCATCTCGCTAGTTTCATGGTAATGAGACTCGAGGACCAAATTCGGGTTATTCTCGGGTCGAGCTCTTCGGGCGCTCGTCGCAGCTGCTCCACTCCATTTTCAGACCATAGTCGGGTGGCAACTCATTCCTTCCCCACAAAATGTTGTCTGGATTGTGTCATTTCACGTAACAATGAATCTACTCACTCACTCTGCAGAACACGATAAAGCAGCTTCCTGAGCAGGAACAGTTGAATGCATTAGCTGAACTGAAGGTTGAATATGATGACCTGACTGAAACTGAATATTTTGGAGCAGTGGTGAGTACCTGAAGGTGCATTTGGCCAGTTGTGAGAAATTGTTCAGGAATAGGTACGAGTAATTAGAGATAAGCTATCTAGGTATCAGGACTGCTTTGATGGATTGAGACTTACGCAACCGCTGCCAGTCAGCAGTTAAAAAAGTGAGGACTCGGAATACTGACAGAATTATAGCATAAATCACATTAATGTGAGGAACAGATTGTACAGTGTATGCTAAGCACTTTTGACAAGTGCTGATTACAAATCACAAACATTCATTATTGGATAAATAGATTTATTTTAAAAGAAACATTTCTTTGCCCTCTTTTTACTTTGTTCAGTTTGTGACACTTCTACCCAGGCCATTTCCTTAAAGTAGAATATGTTGCCAGCATACAAAATGAACACAGTCATTTTTTTAAGAATACTGGCATTTACTACTTTAAACGTGTGTGGCATTTTGTTGTAAATACCATAAACCTAGAGACTACAGTGTCTGATATTGTCGCATAAAAGCTTAACGCACTCATAAAATATCTCTACCTACTATTTTAAAATAGTTGTTAACCTACTTAAAATAAATGGATTACTCAATAAATAAAGGGATGTTATACTTAATATATCAATTTGGTATACTGTGGAGTAGTTACTAACAGCAAAGATGAGTTGGTTGAGAGGAATATTGGAAGTATTCAGGATGCAAGAATAATGTTTTTTTATTCGTTTAAGGCACGTGGGCGTCGCTGGCAAGGCCAGCATTTATTGCCCATCCCTAATTGCCCTTGAGAAGGTGGTGGTGTGCCGCCTACTTGAACCGCTGCAATCCGTGTGGTGAAGGTACTCCCACAGTGCTGTTAGGGAGGGAGTTCCAGGATTTTGACCCAGCGACGATGAAGGATCGGCGATATACTTCTAAGTCAGGATGGTGTGTGACTTGGAGGGGAATTTGGAGGTGGTGGTGTTCCCATGTGCCTGCTGCCCTTGTCCTTCTAGGTGGAAGAGGTCGCAGGTTTGGGAGGTGCTGCCGAAGAAGCCTTGGTGAGTTGCTGCAGTGCATCTTGTAGATGGTACACACTGCAGCCACGGTACGCCAGTGGTGGAGGGGTTGAATGTTTCAGGTGGTGGATGGGGTGCCAATCAAGTGGGCTGCTTTGTCCTGGATGGTGTCGAGCTTCTTGAGTGTTGTTGGAGCTGCACTCATCCAGGCAAGTGGAGAGTATTCCATCACACTTCTGACTCGAGCCTTGTAGATGGTGGAAAGGCTTTGGGGAGTCAGGAGGTGAGACACTCGCCGCAGAATACCCAGTCTCTGACCTGCTCTTGTTGCTACAGTGTAAGAACATGGCTTGGACATGAAACAACGCTTATACAAAAGATCCAGGAAAGATGAACTGCGATAGTTTGGGCACGTTTCAAGAATGGAAAGAGTTGGAATCACTTTCATGGCCCTGCATACAGAGTTATATGGAACAAGAAGCCAAGGAAGACTAAGGAAGCGCTGGATAGACAATGCAAGAGTGACTTGTCACAGAAAGGGATACAGATGACTGAAGTGGCCAGGTTAGTTCAGAACCAACAACAATAGAGTGAATTAATTTGGCCCCCCATCATCACTGCCGAGAGCTGGCAGATGGGCATTTAGTAGTATTAGTAGTAGCACTAGTATACTGTGGAGAGTGTTTTAATACTTCTGATTGTATCATACAAGATATCTCTTGCCTCTCTCCAAACAACTAAACGCTGTTTATAAATGTCAACAGTGGATGAAGTTTATATTCTTGCGGCCACTGTGGCATCAAAGATGCTTGGGCCATGGAGATAATGTGAAAAATAGAGCGTGCTACGAAGTTTATCTTCACCCACTGTGTGAAAAGAAACATTGTTGTGTCACTTCATTTCCATACAACAGACTGTGGGTGTAGCATTACTGCCATAAAGATGATAAATAGATCAGATATTCTGGTCAGTGCTCAGTGAAGTAAATGCAGTTCCAACCAAAGTGTCATCAAACAGTGCAGTAAATCCATTATCATGTGGGAGTGTTATAACATCTTGAGTGTCTTGCAGTTTCCTATTAATGAAAAGGCAATTGTCTGGGTTAGGCAAGTGTGACATGGCTTCCAACAGCAACCATTTTTCCTTGCACAAATTTTAGTCAATGAGAAGGTAATTCATAATTGATGAAATGCAAGTTTTGTAAAATGACACCTTGATATAATGCCTTAGAAATTCGATCACATTGTGACGGTTTTGCAGGTGTACAACGGGTGCCTAAAGGTCTAATATAGCGAGCGGTGTGCACGTGCTCTGCCCACCATATTGAATAAGGCATCTCCATAGGCGTCCAGTGCGCAGATTAGAAGTATTAAAAAGGCTCATTAAAATATTTAAATTAGGCGTAGGACCCTTTTGTGAAATTGGTCTGCCCCAGCGCCTGACTTGCTCAGCAACTCGTGATGCTGACGGGCAGCAAGACCTCTCCAGCAGTGCTATTTAAAGGGCTCATCCACTGCCTACAGGTTAGATACAGGTTTGTCCTTTTAGGTTGTTGGTTAACTTCTGGGCATATTTGACTTATTTTCTGCATTCTACAATTGATTTCTGACTTCTACTAACAACTTTATGCTGGTTCTGGACTGTTTTTGTCTAGCTTCAAGACAGTTTCACAAAAGTCAGGAGGGTTCTGGTAGTTCTGCCTTTGGGGCTCGAGGATGAGGGGGAGCAACCAAGAAGACAGGAGAGATCAGGAGCAGCTGGGAGAAGAGGAAGGCATAGAAGACCATATCCACGGCGGACCTTCAGGGAGCACTTCTCCTACATTAAATTCACTGACTAACAATGGGCTGAATTTTAACACCCAAAAATGGGTGGGTTGGGTCGGATGAGATGTTAAAACTTTAAAAATCTCAAAGCTGACCCCAACCCGCCTCCAACCTGCCCACTTCGGGGTTTCTCTCTCTCTTAGTTTAATGAAGGCAGGACAAGGGGTGGGCAGCCAACCTGCTCCCAGGAGGCGGCTTGGCTAATTAAATATTTTAATGAGGCTGACAGCCTCTGATTTAACCTGCTTTGCAGGTTTAACTCAGGCCTTGGGAAACCCGGCAGCTGCAGGGAAACGAGGACAGCTTCAGGGAGAAGGTAAGAGCTTCCCCCCCAGCATCTCCCCAAGCTCTACCCCCGCATCAGACCACCCCCACCATACACCCCACTGGCCGGATGAGAGTTGGGAATTGGACCCACCCCAGGGTCAGGGATCGGAACCCCTTGGGGTTGGGGATCGGACCCCCCACCCCCGGGACGCACATCCCCTCACCAATGTTCCCTCTAATTTTGTTTGGCTCTGCGTGGCCCCTTTAAGGGGTTGAGCAGGCCATGGAAAATACCGCACATGTGCTGTTTTTGTATTGAAAAGCCGGAAAGCCGGCTGCGTGGGTTCCCCGGAGCGTTGCGCGGCTGTGTGGCTGTGCAGCTTACAGGCAACATTGTCCCCCACGCTCCCACTAGCAGCAGCAGGCGACTTACATTCGGCTGCAGCCTGCTTTGGAGTGCCCCCGCCCGACTGGAAGCCAAGCCTGTCAATCAGGCCGACTTCCAGGCGGGGAACCTGTCGAAGCAAAACTACACGCGCTGAGGAGTCAAAACTCCACAGCATGCGGGGAAACCCAAACTTCCGGGTTTCCCAACAGAAACTCCGCCCCTCCGTCTACGCAGCTCGCCCCATCAAGATTCATCCCAAAGTGTCAGGCACCTTCACTTCATCAATAAAGCTATCACTGAGCTATGTCTCTTGCTGGAGACACAACAAGAGCCTCGAACCAGGGAAAGGACAACACTGCCTGTGGTTGTCAAGGTCACCGTCGCCCTCAACCTTTATGCAACAGGCTCCTTCAGGCTGCAGCAGGTGACTTCAGCGACGTCTCCCAGTGTGCTGCTCACCATTGTATCAGAGAGGTCATTGAGGATCTCTATGGCAGGAGGAACCTCTACAGCACATTCCCGATGGACGCAGGACGAGAGAGCACGAGGCTTTTTCCATATTGCAGGCTTCCCCAGGGTGTGAGGTGCCATAGACTGCAGTTACATTGCCTTGCGTGCTCCTCATCACCATCCTGGTATCTTTCTGAATAATAAGAGATTCCATCCCCTCAATGTCCATCTTGTTTGCAACCACAGGCAGCACATCATGCACGCTGTTTGCGATTTCATGGCAGCAGTCATGATTCATTCATGCTGCGCCAGTCCTTTGTGCCTCTTTTCTTCCAATCAGACTGTCATGTCACAAGCTAGTATGGGTTATCGAACTGGGCGACAATGGCCTATCCCTTTCAGACATGGATTATGACTTCTGCTACTAACCTGGACAAAGCCAGTGAGCTGGCCTACAACGAGATCCATGCCGCCACCAGAAGCCTCATTGAGCAGAAAGTCGACGTGCTCAAGCAATGGTTCCACTGTCTGCACTGTTTGAGAGGATCTTTGCAGGACTGCCCTGAGCAGATATCCAGATTTGTGGTCATCTGCTGCATGTTTCTTAGCTCTGCCATAATGAGGGACCAGCTCTTACCACCGGCTAGACAACACGAAATGCAGGAAGAGGAGCAGCAAGAAGAAGAGGACGAGCAGGAGTAACATCGACCACCTTAGCTGTCAAAGCTCTTAGAGAGCAGCTCATCCATAGGCACATCACATGAACCACCCTTCCCATCCCCAATTCACCAACAGTCCCACAATCATTGTCACAACTGACCGTACTACCAGCATCTGATTGCTTTCCTTTATTAAAGCAGCAGCAGCGGCGAGAGGATAAAGAGCGGCCCGAGAGCGGACCTGAATTAAAACAGCAGCAGCGGCGAGAGGATAAAGAGCGGCCCGAGAGCGGACCTGAATTAAAACAGCGGCAGCGGCGAGAGGATAAAGAGCGGCCCGAGAGCGGACCTGAATTAAAACAGCAGCAGCGGCGAGAGGATAAAGAGCGGCCCGAGAGCGGACCTGAATTAAAACAGCGGCGAGGCTCCGATTCAAAAACAACAACAAAAATCAGAGTGACGTCACAGGAGAGCAGGTAGGTGATTGGTTGGTGAGTATTACAGCTTTTTTTTGCTCTCTAAGTTAGGGAGGGGGGTTAAATTAAGAGCTGAGAAACAGTAACTTGCTGGTGGTACTTAACTTGATAACTTAAACTAGATAAAATAATCAAACAATAAAACTAAAATATCACTTGAATAAAAGCTTTAACTAATTAATTAATACATAAAACAAGGTTAGAGATGGCAGGGCAGGGGATGTGTCATAACTGCATCATGTGGGAATCTGTGGAGAGCACAGCGATCCCGAGCAATCACATCTGCAGTAAGTGTCTGCAACTCGAGGAACTTCGGCTCAGAATTGCTGAGCTGGAGTACGAGCTGCAGACATTGCGATGCATCAGGGAGGGGGAGAGTTACCTGGACACTTTGTTCCAGGAGGCAGTCACACCCTTTAGGTTAAGTAGTACTTTAGAGTTTGTCAGTGGTCAGGGACAGGAGGCTGTGACTGCGAGTCAGAAAGGTATGGGGACCCAGGATGTAGTGATGGAGGAGCCTCAGCCTTGGACCTTGTCCAACAGGTACCAGGTACTTGCTACCTGTATGGATGAGGAAAAGGACTGCAGGGAGGATGGGCAAACGGACCACAGCACTGTGGTACAGGGGGCCATCCAAGTGGAGGGAGAAAGAAGAATGTGGTAGTGGTCGGGGACAGTATAGTCAGTGGGATAGATACTGTTCTCTGCTGCCATGAAAGAGAGTCCCGAAGGCTGTGTTGCCTGCCAGGGTTAAGGATATCTCCTCGCAGCTGGAGAAGAACTTGGAGTGGGAGGGGGAGGATCCAGCTGTCGTGGTCCATGTAGGAACCAATGACAAAGGTAGAACTAAGAATGAGGTTCTGCTGAGGGAGTTTGAGGAGCTAGGGTCTAAATTAATAAGCAGAACCTCAAGGGTAATAATCTCTGGATAACTACCTGAGCCATGTGCAAATTGGCATAGGGTCAAGCAGATCAGAGAGTTAAATGCATGTCTCACAGAGTGGTGTGAGAAGAAAGTGTTTCAATTCATGGGGCACGGGCACCAGCACTGAGGAAAGAGGGAACTGTTCCGTCGGGACGAGCTCCACTTAAACCGGGCTGGGACTACCATCCTGGCGAATCAAATAACTAGGGCTGTAGATAGGGCTTTAAACTAAAAAAGGGGGGGCGAGGGGCCAGGGGAGGGGAAATTTAGAAATCTAAAGAGAAAGGTCAAGGCACTAGAGCAGTGTAGCGATTTGGGTAAAAATAAGCAGAATGTGACAAGAAGGGACAGAGAGTTTAACGATAGCAGTGCAGCAGAGAATAAGGTCAAAGCAGGGAATAAATGGTAAAACATTTAAATTAAAGGCTCTTTATCTGAATGCACAAAGCATTCATAACAAGATAAATGAACTAATGGCATAAATAGAGATAAATGGGTTTGATCTAATAGCCATTACAGAGACGTGGTTGCAAGGTGATCAAGCCTGGGAACAAAATGTTCCAGGGTACTTGATGTTTCGAAAAGACAGGCAGAATGGAAAAGGAGGTAGGTAGCTCTGATAATAAAGGATGACATAAGAGAGAAAGGGGTAAAAATTGGGTAGCACCCCCTTTGGGGCGCTGCCTTCGCCGGGGCGCTAAAAAGGTGGGGAACCAAGTGTCTAATGAGGGTGAGGAACTTAACGTAATTAATTTAAGTAGAGAAAAAGTACTAGAGAAACTAATGGGACTAAAGGCCAACAAATCCCCTGGACCTGACGGCCTACAACCTAGGGTTCTAAAAGAGGTGGCTGACGAGATAGTGGATGCATTGGTTTTGATCGACCAAAATTCCCTAGATTCTAGAACAGTCCCAGCGTATTGGAAGGTAGCAAATGTAACACTGCTATTCAAGAAAGGACGGAGAGACAAAATAGGGAACTACAGGCCAGTTAGCTTGACATCAGCCATCGGGAAAATGCTGGAATCCATTGTTAAGGAAGTGATATCAGGGGACTTAGAAAATCATAACATGATTAGGCAGAGTCACCATGGTTTTATGAAAGGGAAATCGTGTTTGACAAATGTATTAGTTTTTTGCGGATCTAACTAACAGGCTGGATAAAGGGGAACCAGTGGATGTAATATATTTGGATTTCCAAAAGGCATTCGATGAGGTACCACATAAAAGATTATTACACAAGATAAGGGCTCATGGGGTTGGGAGTAACATAGTAGCATGGATAGAGGATTGGTTAACAGACAGAAAACAGAGAGTAGGGATAAATGGGTCGTTTTCAGGTTGGCAGGTTGTAACTAGTGGGGTGCCGCAAGGATCAGTGCTTGGGCCTCAGCTATTTACAATCTATATCAATGACTTAGATGAAGGGAGCGAGTGTAAAGCTAGGTGGGACAGTAAGCTGTGAGGAGAACACAGAGTTTGCAAAGGGATATAGATAGACTTAAGTGAGTGGGCAAAAAGGTGGCAGATGGAGTATAATGTAAGGAAATGTGAGGTTATTCACTTTGGTACAAAAACAGAATATTTTTTAAATGGTGAGAAACTTTTAAATGTTGATGTTCAGAGAGATTTGGGTGTCCTCATACAAGAAACACAGAAAGCTAGCATGCAGGTGAAGCAAGTAATAAGGAAGGCAAATGGCATGTTGGCCTTTATTGCAAGGGGGTTGGAGTATAAGAGTAAGGAAGTCTTGCTACAATTGTACAGGGCCTTGGTGAGACCACACTTGGAATACTGTGCACAGTTATGGTCTCCTAATTAAGGAAGGATATACTTGCCTTGGAGGTGGTGCAACCAAGGTTCACTAGATTGATTCCTGGGATGAGAGGTCTGTCCTATGATAAGAAATTGTGTAGAATGGACCTATACTTTCTGGAGTTTAGAAGAATGAGAGGTGATCTCATTGAAACATACAAGATTCTGAAGGGGATTGACAGGGTAGATGCTGAGAGGTTGTTTCCCCTGGCTGAAGTGTTTAGAACTAGGGGGCATAGTCTCAGGATAAGGGGTCGGCCATTTAAGACTGAGATGAGGAGGAATTTCTTCACTCAGAGAGTGGTGAATCTTTGGAATTCTCTGCCCCAGAGGGTTGTGAATGCTGAGTCTTTGAGTATATTCAATGCTGAGATATAGATTTTTGGACTCATGGGGAATCAAAGGATATGGATTAGGGCAGGAAAGTGGAGTTGAGGTCGATGATCAGCCATGACCTTATTAAATGGCGGAGCAGGCTCGAGGGGCCGTATGGCTGACTCCTGCTCCTATTTCTTATGTTCAGCTCAGCTTTATGAGCCTTGCCCTTACTTCACTGCAAATATTAACACCAATAACAAATCCAGAAAAAAATCCAATAGCTCAATTCCATCTGTGTATAATATTTAACAGGAATAATTAGGAAACACCTTTTGCAACCTCTTAGTGCTTGTCTTGTGTGCTCGTTTTCCTATGTTAGTGCTCCCACTAAATGTTTTCCAAGTGGCTACAGCTTGGGTGGTGAAAGACTGCTGAGCTTCCATTGAGAACACTTCAGATGGCCATGGCCACCTCAATCAGCTCTGGACCTTGAGGACCCGACTGTAGACCACCTGAAGACCCCTTCTCTATTCTACCCTTTAAAGTACGCTTGGCGCCAGTCTCTGAGCTCGTGCTTGCTAGGATAGGATTAAGTGACACTGCATTTTCAGGAAGATTGGCCTCCTCTTCCTGAAGTGGCAGAGGAGCGTCAACATTTTCAGCACCTGAAATGAAAGAGAGGGACAAGGGTTAGCTTTTAGTGTCAAGGGAGAACAGAGACTAAAATGGCTGGTGAAAGCAGCAGCTGCAGTTTGTCATGCAGAGTGTGTAGGGAGGGATAGAAGCAAGAAGGGATGCCTCCGCCAGCATTGCCGCGCGTCACGGCCATGACTCTGCCCCTGCCCGTGATGGCCAGCACGTTTTCTTCCACTGAGGAGAGTATGTGCAGCCGGGCTCGGCCTCCTCTAGTTGTGCCTTCTGTTGCAAGTTGTTTGCGACCTTCTCCCACAGCTCTGCAGCTGCGTCCACGTTAGTGACATCTTGTGTTTAAAGAATATGCCTTTCCTGATGGAATAGGTCATATGCTGTGTGTGGAAAGATGTGAGGTGTTGGGAAGTGAAAGTTGCAACAGTGTTGAGAGTAGGAAGTGGTGAGTGTGTGAATAGGAGGAGAAGGGGGTGGAGTGAAGTGTGGTGCAGTGATTGTAGGAGACTGAATGGAAGTGGGTGATGCAGGTGTGAGGAGAGAATAGTTGAGCTGAGAGTAAAAATTCTTACTTATCAACTCTGGTGAGGTCATTGAAGTTTTTCCTACATTGCAGCCATGTCCTGGGAACTACACTCCTTGTATTAACATCCTCAACAACCACTTCCCACTGGTGGTGGAGGTGTTGCCTGGGGGACTTTCTGCCCTCTAAGGGGGAAACAGGATCTCCCTTCTCCTGTCCACCGCCAGCAGCCTCCAACTCTGCAGCAGAGAACCTGCACATTCTGGACTGCTTGCAGCCATTTCTCCATTTGCAAAGTTTCCTTGCTGTTTGCAACTAGAGTGCATCGCCCCTTTACAAGGTGTTGATTGCCTTTAAATAGTGTCAGTCAAGCCCGATTTCCGCCCCCAAAACAGGCGAAGCAGCCAATGAATAACGCGGGTAGCACTGGCTCCACACCTGAGCCACGATAATCAGCTGCTAGCAACAATTTCACGTGGCCCCTTTACACGTGAGTAGTCTCATGCATCGTGCTCCTCACCCCCCTCTAGGTGTCAAATTTTTGCATGTTATTGGTAGTTTAGAATTTGACTTGCTAATATGATGCATTTTCCTGTTCTGAAACATCAAGGGTTAAGATTTTTCTGTGAATTTGAGCTAATGCATGCATTAACATTGTGTTAATATGTTATGATAATGCAATAACATTGAAAAGTAAAAAATTTCTCCGGCAACTGAACGGCTTTAACACATCTTAATGCATGGAACCTGCTTTAAGTTTCTATTAAGCGCTTGTTAGTCACAAATTAAAGGCAAATGTGTAGCTTATGCACATGCTTTCCTTCCAGCCCACATTGCATTAATGAGCCCACTATAATTGTGGTACATGAAAAGAGTTGGCAGAAGTCCAGCATAGAGCAGAAGATTGTAAAGAGTGGCTCAAACATTTCAGTCTACTCTGTGGCAGGTATGAGCCGGATATTCCGATCCCTACGGGTGGGTACGCGCTGTGTACTCACCCGTAGGGACATCGGAAATGCCGGTTTCAGGCATGCACTGCGCATGCGCTGGAAACCGGCATTTCCGATCTGTCAAGAAAGCTCTTGACAGATCCTTTGGCTGCCCTGGAGCAGGGCCTCTGCGGGGGGAGAGTTCCAGTTTTTGGAGACCCTCCGCCCGCAGAAAACCCTTACAATTCTTGCACCTAGTAAAAGCAGGTGTAAGGCCTGCTTTTACCAGGATAAGAGTTGAAAAAAAGTTTTAAAAAAAATTTCCACTAATTTATCATTTAAAAATACATTAAAAAAAGGTAAGTTTATTTTTAGCCCCATAAAAAACTTTAATTATTTTTTTCAAAAATTTAAAGTTTTGTTTAAAATAGTTAATTTATTTGTACTTTCAAGTCATTTTAAAAATGTGATTTTTAAAAAATTTATTTAATGTTTTACTATGTTTTGGGGGTGATCTCCATTCATATATTTGACAGGTCTTCCTGTCAAATGTATGAAGGGAGATTCCCTTCTTTGATTGGCTCCCCATGGCCCACGTGATCCCAGGGATGCTGCGAACTACCTGCGCCTCTGGGATACGTGGGCCCTGCGCACTGGCAGTTTGGAGAGGCCCAGCATCGGAACTGTGCACCTCCTGGGAGTCCTCAGGTAAGGGCGCAGATTTTTCCAGATCGCAGTCCTTCGCCCGTGGGAGGCCTGTGATCGGAATATCTGGGCCTGTGTATTTAGCAAGTTTTACTTCCAGGAGGGATAGGAGGGGCAGGAGGACAAGCAGCAGAAAAGGGTTAGAGAGGTCAAAGGTCGCAGGAAAGGATGACCGGGATCTATCACTACTCAGGCAGTATCTTTACTGTTGATGACAAGACTAATTTGACCTCATTAAAGAGCAATGTGTGGGGAGGCTATACCTTACTAAGGAAGCCATAAATGAATTGTGACATCTCTTGTAACCAGACCTTGCAGCCAAGGATCGACACCAGCACGGCATTGACAGTAGTGTTTAAAGTGACGATGGCATTCAGCTTTTTCACCACATACTCCGTCCAAGCAGAAGGCTCAGCAAGGATCAATCAATTTGTGATTCACTGCTGCATTACCCAGGTCACAGGCGCCCTTTCTTGGCCTGCTGGTGAAGACATTAAAATCAGCAGTGGTATACAAGGGCAGCCGGGAAAGACCAAAAGGGTGCAGGGCAGCAGTGACTGCAACCCCATGGCCTTTCAAGCACTTGTGAAACATCACAGAAGAAAAATCAGCCCAGGTTCCTTTTCTCCAGTGACTTCTGCTAGAAAGTGGAGGGTGTGTGGGCACCATGCGAGGACAGGTTTGGTAGTAATTTTCCCCATGAAAGAATAGCCCACTCTCCCTCACTGTCTAGGCTTGCACATGAGTGTTGAGATAAAGGCCCAGAAGGCTGCTGGTACCTTTGGAACCACATCCAAGCATGAGCCAGTCCTTTCAGATGAGGAGAAGGGAATGGAAGGGGTGAAAGCACTCCCAGGTTCACCATTTCTAAAGCCCGGTGTCAAGATGCAACTCGTGAACCATGTTTCACAGTAATGTAAAACTCTCATATTCTTGCTCTTTATTTCCCATGTACAGCCAATGAATCCCATTCCAATATATACTAACACCTTAATTCCACTTTAGCTTTGCATCACAACTGAAAGATAATTAAGTTATTGTACTTGCCTGTGAGTCATGTCATATGAATTAGTGATATCTTCACCTGACAGACTGCACTTTTAATCCATATAATGGACATGTCATTTTCAAAAATAATACATCATTTATTTTTTGAATTGATTTAGTATACGCAGAGTCCCATCAGTTATCCGAACTGCAGGGGCCAACAGAGCATACCCAGATGTACAAAACACAAAGCAAACACATCAAAACATGGATTATGTACATGCACAGTAACGGGAAGCAGCACAGTTTGTTTCCATCTAGATAAAATTTTGAATCACAATCCTGCTCCATCAGTTAGGATATTTGCAACATTTAAGTAGTAGATACAACATTGGACAACATTTCTACGAAAGCAAAATACTGCGGATGCTGGAAATCTGAAATAAAGACAGAAAATGCTGTGAAAACACTCAGCAGGTCAGGCAGCATCTGTGGAGAGAGAAAGAGAGGAAAACCTTTCTGCCTTATTTGTAGAACATTACATTAGAACTCAACATGCAGTCAATTGGTTATTTGGGTAACAGTCAATGCTCATTGTTACTTAAAAAAAATCCATCATTAAATAAAACAGATGACTCAATAATTGAAGGGGTCAGGTTTTTGAGTCTCTCTCTCAGTAAACATCACCTCAACTCTCCAAATGAATAGCCTGCTATTCACTCCCAATAATCTATTATATTCTATCTATATTACAGTAGGAAAGGATGGATAAAATCTGTTTATAACTACATTCATACATAACAGAATCAGTATTTTAGTACTGATTATAGCATGTAAAAAACAAATTGAGTTTGTTGAAAAACTGCTTGAGCAATGGATTAATTTATAACTTTTACTTTACCTTATTCCTAATGACATTTTTAAGAATAGCCATGAAGAACATTATAGTTTCCACTGATTTCTTACCAATATTGAGAGGAGATTTGATCGAGGTGTTCAAAATCATGAGGGGTCGGGACAGAGTAGATAGAGAGAAACTGTTCCCATTGGCAGAGGGGTCGAGAACCAGAGGACACAGATTTAAGGTGATTGGCAGAGGAACCAAAGGCGACATGAGGAAAAACATTTTTACTCAGCGAGTGATTAGGATCTGGAATGCACTGCCTGAAAGGGTGGCGGAGGCAGACTCAATCACGCTTTCAAAAGGGAGTTGGATAAGTATATGAAGGAAAGAAATTTGCAGTGCTACGGGGAAAGGGCGGGGGAGTGGGACTAGCTGAAGTGCTCTTGCAGAGAGCCGGCACAGGCTCGACGGGCCGAATGGCCGCCTTCTGTGCTGTAACCATTCTATGACTCTAATAGTTTCTTACATTGCTCTTGCATTTTTCAGAGCAAGACAATGATTCCAACATAACATTATTACACAGTTGTTTGGAATCCTTGGCCTGGATTTTCCTGGAACAGTGCATTTGGCCCTGAATGCTATTAGTTGGACCGTCGTGTTCCCCCGATCCTCCAGTGGCGAAGTTACGCCAAAATTTGCTGGAGAACTCATTTGAGTACACCACAGCAAGCATAGCGGCGAGTCCAAAGTAGCGCAGCCAATGTCCAATATACATCCAAGGTGCCAGGGCTGGACACTGAACGGAGCAATATTTGCATAAAAGTAAAAGAGCTAAACAAGTCATGCAGGTTTCTTATCTTCATACTTTAAAAAATCTCCTTTAGCTGAGTTGATAGAGTTTAAATAGATTAGTGTAAACAGAGTTGATTAGTTTAAGTAGAGTAGCGATTTTACCCAATGACAACAGTGCACACTCACATAGTTACTTAAAGTCGGTCATATTTTACAAGCCAAACTGCGATAGACTATAAAAGGTCATAACAAGGTAGCCCTCTACCGACAGGGTTCCAATTTTTTTTTGACGGTCTTGCATACAGTATTTGATTTCCTCTCACTAAAAAGAATGACAGCTGTAGCTCAGTTAGTAGCACCCTCGCTTCTGAGTTAGAAGGCTGTGGGTTCAAGTCCCACTCCAGAGACTCAAGCACAAAAATCTAGGCTGACACTCCAGTGCAGTGCTGAGGGAGTACTGCAGTGTTGGAGGTGCCAGCTTTTGGATGAGACATTAAACCGAAGCCCCATCTGCTCTCTCAGGTGGACATTAAAGATCCCATGACACTATTTTGAACAAGAGCAGGGGAGTTATTCTCAGTGTCCTAGCCAATAATTATCCCTCAATCAACATCACTAAAACAGATTACTGGTCATTATCACATTGCTGTTTGTGGGAGCTTGCTGTACGCAAATTCGCTGCTGTATTTCCTACATTACAACAGTGACTACTCTTCAAAAAATGTACTTAATTGGCTGTAACGTGCTTTGGGACATTCTGAGGTCGTGAAAGGTATATAAATGCAATTCTTCTTATATAGCACTTTTCATGACCTCAGGATGTCTCAAAGCGCTTTACAGCCAATGAAGTACTTTTGCAGTGTGGTCACTGTGGTACTGTTGTAATGTGTTGCAATAGGGCTTACCTTTGCGGAAGGACATGCAAAGGAGTTATCCACACTTGTCTAAGCACCGAATTTACAACCTATACTGTCTGACGTGGGTTTGTTACGGTACTCAGTTTCAAATGGACATGAATGTCATTTTGATAAAGTTTGAACGTCAACCGAACAGCAATTGATTCTCTTGCGTAACCGCCCGAGTATGCCTGGCTGTCAAAATACTTACTTTATTACTTAACCAGGGTTTAAGATTTTAATGAAGTTCCTAGAACAAGTCAGTAAAAATGTTACCCTCAAGGATTCCTTTAAGGTCGAGACACCATTAAACTTTAAGTTTATTATAAAATGACGCCCTTTCTCAGATAGAGGCAACTTGCTGAGCAATAGCTTTACTGATTCTGAGCCCACCAGCGCCATTCTGTGTCCCACCAGTGCCATTCAGTAACAATCTAACTGTCAGCAGTGATCAAAGTAGCGTTAATTCAGCAAATGTGCGATTGTCATTAATTTTAATTGGGGGGGGGGTGCAAGCTATATTAAATGTTTTGACTAGCAGCATAAAATTCGCAGGAAATTATAGCATGGTGTCAACAATGGCTTAATTAATTTACTCCATAATTTCCTGGCATTTCTGCATCATAATTTTGGCCTATGCTGTAGATTCACCAATACAATGGTGCACATTTTCAGGAAAATTCAGTACTGAGGGAGTGCTGCATTACTGGAGGTGCCACCTTTCGGATGAGACACTAAACCAAGATCCCATCTGCACCCTTCGAAGAAGAGCAAGAAGTTCCTCCTGTATCCAGAGCAACACTTATCCTTCGACTAACATCACCAAAATAAATTAACTAGCTATTTATCCCACTGCTGCTTGTAAGACTTTACTGTGCACAAATTGGCTGCCACATTTGCCTACTTAATAACGGTGATCACACTTCAGTTCATTGGCTGTGAGACACCTTGAGACATCGTGAGGATGTGAAAGGTGCTGTATAAATGCTGGTACTTTTTACTTTCTTGAAAGTCAAAGGAAGAGGCACAGAAGTATGATTGAGCCCCATGAAGAAACAACCATTTTTGAATATGTGGCTTGGGTATAAAACTGATTGTTGAATACAGATAGTGAATTTTATTGCTGTAAATATAAATATCCTGTGGTATCCCATATAATAGAGTCATAGGGGAAAAAATTTGTTTGATTAGCGCCTCCCGTTTGCACCCTAAGAGGGCGCTAACGGGGCGCAAAGCAACGAGCGCCCAGGCGCGGCGATGTTTGCGCCGCTCGCGAAATTGACCAGAGTTTTTGTGGCGGTGCTAAACTCTACCGCCACGATCTCCTGCGCCTGCAGATCGTGACGTCAGTCGAGCGTGCAACGCCCGGTGGCACCCCGGACCGGATATTGAGTGGCGCCCCCTTCCTTTCCGCCTGCCGTAAGCAACGACAGGGAGAGTGGAATGTTTTGCAGTCGGGAAGGGGTTCGGGGAGCGCTATTTAAAGGCGCCCTCTTCCTGCCTTTTTTTGTGGGAGACATTTTTGCACCACTCATTCTGAGAGAGAGAGAGAGAGAGATTCAGAGAGAGAGAGATAGAGTTCTGGAGAGAGTCAACGCTCTGTGAAGTAGTTTTGGCTACTGAGCAGCACTCTGCAGGTTCTTTTGGATTTGACCTTCATTGCTTCGATTTTCAAGAGACTTTGGGGGCTGCACTGATTCGGTACGTCATCCTGCGCCTGCAGAACCGGAGGCAACAGAGACACAGAGAGAGAGTGGCAATCATGGCCAGAGGGAGGAGGGCCAACAGGCCTCTGCACAGGAGACCTTACCCTCCCAGGGTATTCCGGGAACAATTCTCCTGCATTCATTTGTCTGAGGAGCAGTGTTTGCGCAGGCTGCGCTTCAGCAAGGAGGTGGTCACTGAGCTCTGCCACCTGCTGCAGCCAGATCTGCAGCCTAAACTGAGGTGCAGGACGTCTCTGTCGGTGGCAGTGAAGGTCACAGTGGCTCTGAATTTTTATGCCACCGGCTCCTTTCAAGCAGCTACTGGGGACATCGCCAATATCTCCCAGTTCGCGGTCCATTGCTGTATCCGGGAGGTGACAAATGCCCTCTATAAAAGGAGACACCAGTACATCTCTTTCCCAATGACCTGGGTCAAGCAGCATGAACACACATTTGGCTATGCGAGGATAGCGGGCTTCCCCATGGTGCAGGGCGCCATTGACTGCAAGCATGTGGCATTGCGGGCACCGCATGAGAATGCAGAGGTTTTCCGAACCCGCAAGGGATTCCACTCCTTAAATGTCCAGTTGGTATGTGACCACAGACAACTGATACTCGCTGTCAATGCCTGCTATCCTGGCAGCAGCCACGATGCTTTCATCCTGCGCCAGACTGGTGTGCCAGACCTTTTCCAGGCACCACATTAGCCAAGTGGTTGGCTCCTCAGGGACAAGGGTTAACCACTCTGCACCTGGCTGATGACACCGCTCCGTAATCCCAACATCCCTGCCGAGCTGCGGTACAATGAGAGCTATATCGCCACCAGGAACATAATTGAGCAGATGATCGGCGTGCTCAAGCAACGGTTCCGCTGTCTGGACCACTCAGGAAGAGCCCTGCAGTACTCGCCTGAGCTTCATAGTTGTGTGCTGCACTCTTCATAACCTTGCAATCCTCAGGACCCAGCCAATGCCACCAGGCCTTGGAGCACCACTGGAGGAGGAGGAGGAAGAGGAGGAGGATAATCAGCAGCAGCACCAAGGCGGGAGGGAGGCCCACAATGTTGAAACTGTAAGGGCCGTCCGTCAACAGCTGATAACAAGCGGCTTCTAGGCCCCTACTCAGAAGATGGCTTCTGGCATGGAGAACAATATGATGGAAAGCAACCCGCAACCCCTATAGCCAGCCAAGGCAGCAATGATTCCAAAGGCCAAATATATACATTTTGAATACAACTTTTTTATTTTACAAACTTTGTGTGTGTCATTTATTCATGACAAACTAATAGAAACAAACAAAACATATCATTAATTAACATAACTGGTTCTCACAAGCTGGAGATAATGGCCAAAACACTAAACAAAAGTTATCAGACGAACCTCGGCCTTTAATGAATACATTCCCAACATTTCTTGAGGCCTCCTACTTTTTGCCCTTCGAGGGTGATCTCCATCTCTTGCGCACTTCCCCCCTTCCCACACTAATGATCCTCCGTAATGGGGCCCCAGTGGCTGCAGCAAGGCTGGTGGAAGGCTGCTAAATGTCAGATCCTGAGACTACAGATACCCTTGAAGGACGCCCTCGACCAGCTCTGGGCCTGGAGGGCCTGGCTGCAGACTGCACCAACTCTGCATGGGCGACAGCAGTCTGGGCTGGCTGGGTTACAGGCGGTGGCAAGTGCAATGGGGAAGTGACAGTGGTGGGAGCAGGAATGCTGTCATCCTGAGAGAGGACAGCACCTCCCTGCTCGACCGACACACTGGCACTCCCACGGGGCAGCACCTCAGCATCCGGAGCAATCTGCTCGAGCACAGATTGCTGGCCTGCTGCGGTGCCGTGAGAGCAATGTGGCCGAACCAGCGACGATGGCAGCAGTCAGTGCTGGCGTTGCCTCAATCTGAGACTGCATGAGAGCAGTCTGAGATTGGATCACAGCAGCCAGTGACTGAATTGCAGCACTAAGCAGTTGCGTTGTGTCCATCTGTGCTGCAGCGGAGTGCTCCACACTCCTTGCCAGTCCATCAATGCCTTCGGGCACCCTTCCCATTGCACCCATGAGCTGAGTGTGCATGTTCACCGCCTGGGTGTTCATTTCCACGATGAGCCGCTCCTCCTCTGCGTCCAGTGCAGCAGGACTCACTGGCCTGCTCTCCCTCTGGGGAGAAGGCCCCCCGAGCTTCCCTACCCCCATCGCGTTGCTGCAGCCCGCTGTGTCCCGGAGCTTTATCCTCATCAGACCCTTCCCCCCCCCTGCTCCCCTCCAGCGCTGAGCTCGTTCCCTGGCCCTCTCCATAGTCCTTTGCAGCAGCTTTGAGGTTGAGGTCTGTCCAGGCCGTGATTCAAGGCTGCAATGAGCAGGGTGCGGCTGGAGAGCAAGATCGACCCTCCCCTTTAAGAACTGGCCAGCGCCAGTGTGTCTGTGTTCCATCGCTAACTGACAGCACCTGCGCTGCGCCCGCGCTCTGAGTTAGCGCCTCGCTCCTCGGCCTTTGTGCCTTAAGACAGGTGTGTAGCGCCTGATTTAGCGCTGCAATCACCTCCAGGAGTGATAGAAGCTAAGTTTGCAGTTGGAGGCGATAATTTGCGCCAGCTGCTAAACTTTGCACCCGGCCGATAATTGCGCCCCAAACGGGGCGATACCGAATTTCTCCCCCATAGTATCATAGAGCACAGATAGAGGCTATTTAGCCCTTCGTGCCTGTGCTGGCTCTTTGAAAGAGCTAACCAATTAGTCCCACTTACCCCGTTCTTTCCCTATAGCCCAGCAAATGTTTCCTTTTCAAGTAAATATCCAATTCCCTTTCAAAGTTACAATTGAACCTGCTTCCACCTCCCTTTCAAGCAGAGCATTCCAGATCATAATAACTCAACAACAACAACAAAAACTTACATTTATATAGCGCCTTTAGCATAATAAAATGTTCCAAGGCGCTTCACCAAGCCAAATAGGAGATATTAGGACAGGTGACCAAAAGCTTGGTTAAAGAGTTAAGTTTTAAGGAGTGTCTTAAAGGAAGAGAGAGAGAGAGAGAGCTAGAGAGATGGAAAGGTTTAGGGATGGAATTCCAGAGGTTAGGGCCTAGGCAGCTGAAGGCACGGTTGCCAATGGTGGAGCGATTAAAATTGGGATTGTGCAAGAGGCCAGAATTGGAGGAGCGCAGAGAACTTGAGGGTTATAGGGCTGGAGGGCAGCAGTTTTGGATGACCTCAAGTTTATGGAGGGTGGAAGATGGGAGGCCAGCCAGGAGAGCATTGGAATAGTCAAGTCTAGAGGTAACAAAGGCATGGATGAGTGTTTCAGCAGCAGATGAGCTGAGGCGGGGCGGAGACGGGCAATGTTACGGAGGTGGAAATAGGCGGTCTTGGTGATGGAGGGGTTATGTGGTCACAAGCTCATCTCAGGATCAAATAGGATGCCAAGGTTGTGAACGCTCTGGTTTAGCCTCAGACAGTGAGTGGCCAGGGAGAGGGATGGAATTGATGGTCAGGTAACAGAGTTTGTGATTAAGTTGAAGGAAATTTCTGCTCATCCAGTACTGGATTGCATAAAATAATTTCTCCTCATCTTCCCTCTAGTTCTTTAAAAATGTTCTTATATCTGTGTCGATAGCAAAATACTGCGGATGCTGGAAATCCGAAATAACAACAGAAAACGCTGGAAAAACTCAGCAGGCCAGGCAGCATCCGTGGAGAGAGAAACAGAGTTAACATTTCAGGTTGAAGACCTTTCGTCAGAACTGGAGAAAAGCAGGAAATGAAATAGATTTTAAAGCAAGTTTAGAGGCTGGGAAAAGGGGGAGGGGATGAAAGAACAAAAGGGAAGGTCAGTGATAGGATAGAAAGCAGGAGAGATTAAGAGACATATCTGTGTTCTCTGGTTACCGACCCACCCGCCAGTGAAAAGTGTTTCTCCCTATCTACTATATCAAAAACACTCATATTTCTGAACGCCTCGATTTAATCTCCCCTTAACCTTCTCTGCTCTAAGGAGAACGATCCCAGTTTCTGCAGTTTCTTCACATAACTAAAAACCCTCATCCCCAGTATAATTCTGGTAAATCTCCTCTAAACCCTCTCCAAGGCCACAACATCCTTCCTAAACTTTGGTGCCTAGAATTGGACACAATACTCTAACTGAGGCCTAACCAGTGATTTATAAACGTGGGAAAAGGTTAAGTATATAATTTGTTGACAGGCGGACACCTGCACTGGTAAGCAAGATCTGGAAAGATGGTACAAAGTTGCTAGAAACTGCATTTCCAGAATCAAGCCACCCAGGAAGATATGAGAACCCCTGCCATTGTACTGTGCTCGTTTCTCACCCGCATTGACTGATAAAGGATATAATCAGAGATTGTTTCATCAAATATAGAGAAACATATCCCATAAGAGATGAGGAGAGAAAAACAGCAGCAAATGTTTTAGTGGAAGAATTGATTTGTAGTTACATAGCACACGCCTCCTCTAAACAGCCTAAATATGAATCGACACAACTTTTGCTACTATTATCTCACCTCTTCTGAAGGGAGTGACACATTGTGGCATTTGGATTCCCAGGTGATTCCAGCCTCTGGGTCCTCACTTATTGTTCCCACGTGAGCCTGGACAGTGTGTGCCAGGAAGCTATTCAAGAGGGTAGTGGGGGAAGCATCAGAGCCAAGCCCAATCCTGTCCTCAATCTGCATTTCATATATGTGTACATCCACGGCACAATATAGCAATCAGGAGTAAGAAGCCTGGCCAATTTTACCTATTCTTAAACCAGATGTTCTGAGGTCAGTTGTAAGACCCCACCACTGACTCGGCAGTGATTGGTTACTTCAGCAGAACTGGAACCTTTCTGATTAGTGTGACTCAGTACCACACATGATGTACGTGGGGGGGGTGGTGTAATTAATCATAGAATCATAGAATGGTTACAGCACAGAAGAGGCTATTCGGCCCGACGAGCCCGTGCGGCTCTCTGCAAGGGCACTTCAGCTAGTCCCACTCCCCTGCCCTTTCCCCGTAGCTCTGCAAATTTCTTTCTTCAGATACTTATCCAACTCCCTTTTGAAAGCCAATATTTAGTCTGCCTCCACTACCCTTTCAGGCAGTGCATTCCGGATCTTAACCACTCGCTGCGTAAAAAAGTTTTTTCTTACGTCGCCTTTGTTTTTTTTGCCAATCACCTTAAATCTGTGTCCTCTGGTTCTCGACCCTTCTGCCAATGGGAACAGTTGCCCTCTATCTTCTCTGTCCAGACCCCTCATGATTTTGAACACCTCTATTAAATCTCCTCTCAATCTTCTCTGCTCCAAGGAGAACAACCCCAGCTTCATAGAATCATACAAATTTACAGCACCCAAGGAGGCTATTCGGCCCATCTTGTCCGTGCCGGCCGACAAAGAGCTATCCACCCTAATCCCACTTTCCAGCACTTGGTCCGTAGCCTTGTAGGTTACGGCACTTCAAAAGCATATCCAAGTACTTTTTAGGCAGTGAATTCCAGACCCCCACCACCCTCTGGGTGAAAAAAATTCTCCTCAAATCCCCTCTAAACTTCCGACCAATTACTTTAAATCTATGCCCCCTGGTTATTGACCCTTCTGCTAAGTGAAATAGGTCCTGCCTATCCACGCTATCTAGGCCCCTCATAATTTCATATACCTCCATTAGGTTTCCCCTCAGCCTCCTCTGTTCCAAAGAAAACAACCCCAGCCTATCCAATCTTTCCTCATAGCTAAAATATCCCAGCCCAGGCAACATCCTCAAAAATCTCCTCTGCACCCCCTCTAGTGCAATCACATCCTTGCTGTAATGTGTTGACCAGAACTGCACGCAGTTTTCTAGCTGCAGCCTAACTAGTGTTTTATACAGTTCAAGCATAACCTCCCTGCTCTTTTATTCTATGCCTCAGCTAATAAAGGCAAGTATCCCATATGCCTTCTTAACCATCTTATCTACCTGTCCTGCTACCTTCAGGGATCTGTGGACATGCACTCCAAGGACCCTCTGATCTTCTGCACTTCTCAGTGTCCTACCATTTATAATGTATTCCCTTGCCTTGTTAGCCCTCCCCAAATGTATTACCTCACACTTCTCCATACTGAATTCCATTTGCCACTGTTCTGCCCACCTGACCAGTCCATTGATAATTTCCTGCAGTCTGCAGCTTTCTTCTTCATTATCAACCACATGGCCAATTTTTGTATCATCTGCAAACCTCTTAATCATACTTCCGCCATTCAAGTCCAAATCATTGATATATACCACAAAGAGCAAAGGACCCAGTACTGAGCCCTGGAAACAGCCTTCCAGTCATAAAAAAAACCTTCTTCCATTACCCTTTGTTTCCTGCCTCTGAGCCAATTTTGAATCCACTTGCCACATTGCCTTGGATCCCATGGGCTTTTACTTTCATGACCAGTCTGCCATGCGGGACCTTATCAAAAGCCTTGCTAAAATCCATAGACAGTAGATTACATCAAATGCACTACCCTCATCGACCCTCCTTGTTACCTCCTCAAAAAGTTCAATCAAGTTAGTCAGACATGACCTTCCCTTAACAAATACATGCTGACTGTCCCTGATTAATCCGTGTCTTTCTAAATGAAGGTTTATCCTATCCCTCAGAAATTTTTCCAATAATTTTCCCACCACTGAGGTTAGGCTGACTGGTCTGTAATTACTCGATCTATTCCTTTCTCCCTTTTTAAACAACAGTACTACGTTAGCAGTTCTCCAGTCCTCTGGCACCATACCTGCAGCCAGAGAGGTTTGGAAAATGATGGTCAGAGCCTCTGCTATTTCCTCTCTTAATTCTCTTAAAAGTCTGGGATACATTTCATCCGGGCCTGGGGATTTATCCACTTTCAAAGATGCTAAACCCCTTAATACTTCCTCTTTCACTATGTTTATTTCATCTAATATTTCACACTCCTCCTCCCTGAATGCAATGTCTGCATCGTCCCTCTCTTTTGTGAAAACAGACGCAAAGTATTCATTAAGAACCATACCCATGTATTCCGCTTCCACACACAGGTTACCTTTATGGTCCGTAATAGGCCCGACTCTTACTTTAGTACTTACTTTAGTTTAGAAACATGGAAACATAGAAAAATGGGAGCAGGAGTAGGCCATTCGGCCCTTCGAGCCTGCTCCGCCATTCAATATGATCATGGCTGATCCTCTATCTCAATACCATATTCCCGTTCTCTGCCCATACCCCTTGATGCCTGTTGCATCTAGAAATCTATCTATCTCCTACTTAAATATATTCATTGACTTGGCCTCCACAGCGTTCTGTGGTAGAGAATTCCATAGGTTCACCACCCGCTGAGTGAAGAAATTTCTCCTCATCTCAGTCCTAAATGTCCTACCCCATATCCTGAGACTGTGACCCCTCGTTCTAGAGACCCCAGCCAGGGAAAACATCCTCCCTGCATCCAGTCTGTCTAGCCCTGTCAGAATTTTATATGTTTCAATGAGTTCCCCTCTCATTCTTCTAAACTCTAGTGAATACAGGCCTAGTCGTCCCAATCTCTTCTCATACAACAGTCCTGCCATCCGAGGAATCAGTCTGGTGAACTTTCGCTGCACTCCCTCTATGGCAAGTATATCCTTTCTTAGGTAAGGAGACCAAAACTGCACACTGTACTCCAGGTGTGGTCTCACCAACGCCCTGTATAACTGTAGTAAGACATCCTTGCTCATGTACTCAAATCCTCTTGCAATGAAGGCCAACATACCATTTGCCTTCCTAACTGCTTGCTGCACCTGCATGTTTGCTTTCAGTGACTGGTGTACAAGGACACCAGGTCCCTTTGTACATCAACATTTCCCAACATATCACCATTTAAATGATACTCTGCCTTTCTGTTTTTCCTACCGAAGTGGATAACTTCACATTTATCCACGTTATACTGCATCTGCCATGTATTTGCCCACTCACTCAACTTGTCTAAATCGCCTTGAAGCCTCTTTGCATCCTCCTCACAACTCACAATCCCACTTAATTTTGTGTCGTCAGCAAACTTGGAAATATTACATTTGGTTCCCTCATCCAAATCATTGATATATATTGTGAATAGCTGGGGCCTAAGCACTGATCCCTGCAGTACCCCACTAGTCACCGCCTGCCACCCCGAAAAAGACCCATTTATTCCTACTCTCTGTTTCCTGTCTGTTAACCAATTTTCAGTCCATGCCAGTATATTAACCCCAATCCCATGTGCTTTAATTTTGCACACTAACCTCTTATGTGGGACTTTATCAAAGGCCTTCTGAAAATCCAAATACACCACATCCACTGGTTCTCCCTTATCTATTCTACCAGTTACATCCTCAAAAAACTCCAGTAGGTTTGTCAAACACAATTTCCCTTTCATAAATCCATGTTGACTTTGTCTAATCCCATTGATATTTTCTAAGTGTCCTGTTATCACATCCTTTATAATAGACTCTAGCATTTTCCCTACTACTGATGTTAGGCTAACCGGTCTGTAGTTCCCTGTTTTCTCTCTCCCTCCTTTTTTAAATAGTGGGGTTACATTTGCCACCCTCCAATCTGCAGGAACTGTTCAATAATCTGTAGAATTTTGGAAGATTACAACCAATGCATCCACTATTTCCATGGCTACCTCTTTTAGTACTCTGGGATGCAAATTATCAGGCCCTGGGGATTTATCAGCTTTCAGTCCCATTAATTTCTCCAGCACTATTTTTTTCCCAATACTAAATTCCTATAATTCCTCCTTCTCAGTAGACCCTTAGCATTTCTGGGAAGTTATTTGTGTCCTCTTCCGTGAAGACAGAACCAAAGTATTACTATGTTCGAAAAAGAACAACAACAACAACTTGTATTTCTATAGCACCTTTAACATAGTAAAACGTCCCAAGGTGCTTCACAGGAGTATTATAAGACAAAAAATTGACACCGGGCCACATAAGAAATTAGGGCAGATGACCAAAAGCTTGGTCAAAGAGGTAGGTTTTAAGGAGCGTCTTAAAGGAGGAGAGAGAGGTAGAGAGGCGGAGAGGTTTAAGGAGGGAGTTTCAGAGCTTAGGGCCCCAGCAGCTGAAGGCACGGCCACCGATGGTTAAACGATTATAAGCAGGGATGCTCAAGAGGGCACAATTTGAGGAGCGCAGATATCTTGGGGGGGTTGTGGGGCTGGAGAAGATTAGAGATAGGGAGGGGTAAGACCATGGAGGGATTTGAAAACAAGGATGAGAATTTTGAAATCGAGGCGTTGCTTAACCAGGAGCCAATGTAGGTCAGCAAGCATAGTGGTGATAAGTGAAAGGGACTTGGTGCGAGTTAGGACACGGACAGCCGAGTTTTGGATGACCTCAAGTTTACATAGGGTAGAATATGGGAGGCCAGCTAGGAGTGGGTTGGAATAGTCAAATCTAGAAGTACCAAAGGCATGGATGAGGGTTTCAGCAGCAGATGAGCTGAGGCGGGGCGGAGGCGGGCTGTGTTGTTTTAAAGGTGGAAATAGCTTCTCCAGTCTATCAACGTAACTGAAGTCCCTCAGTCCTGGAATCATTCTTGTAAATCTTTTCTGCACCCTCTCTAAGGCCTTCACATCCTTCCTAAAGTGTGGTGCCCAGAATTGGCACAGTACTCTAGTTGGGGCCGAACCAGTGTTTTATACAGGTTCATCATAATTTCCACACTTTTGTATTCTCTACCTCTATTCATGAAGCCCAGCTTCCTGTATGCCTTTGTAACTGCTTTGTCAACCTGCCCTGCCACCTTCAACGATTTGTGCACACATACCCCCAGGTCTCTCTGTTCCTGCACCCCCTTCAGGATTGTACCATTTAGTTTATATGTCCTCTCCTCATTCTTTCTACCAAAATGTATCACTTCATACTTTTCTGCATTAAATTTCATCTGCCATGTGGCCTACCATTTCACCAGCCTGTCTATGTCTTCCTGAAGTCTATCACTCTCCTCCTCACTGTTCACTATACTTCCAAGTTTTGTGTCTTCTGCAAATTTTGAAATTGTGCCCTGTACACCCACATTAAGGTCATTCATATATATCAAGTAAAGCAATGGTCCTCGAACCGACCCCTGGGGAACAACACTGTATCCCTTCATCCAGTCCGAAAAACAACCGTTCACCACTACTCTGTTTCCTATCACTTAGCCAATTCCATATCCATGCTGCCACTGTCCCTTTTATTCTATGAGCTTCAAGCCTATTATGTGGCACTTTGTTGAATGCCTTTTGGAAATCCATGTACACTACATCAACTGCATTACCCTCATCAACCCTCTGTTACCTCATTAAAAAAAACTCAATCAAGTTAGTTAAACACGATTAGCCTTTAACAAATCCATGCTGGCTTTCCTTAATTAATCCACACTTGTCCAAGTGACTGTTAATTTTCTCCCTGGTTACTGTTTCTAAAAGCTTCCCTACTACCGAGGTCAAACTGACTGGCCTGTAGTTGCTAGGTTTATCTTTACACCCTTTTTTGAACAATGGTGTAACGTTTGCAATTCTCCAGTCCTCTGGCACCACCCCTGTATCTAAGGAGGATTGGAATATTATGGCCAGTACCTCTGCGATTTCCTCCCTCAATTCCCTCAGCATCCAAGGATGCATCTCATCCACTCCTGGTGACTTATATACTTTAAGTACAGCCAGCCTTTCTAATAACTCCTCTTTATCAATTTTTATCCTATCAAGTATCTCCACTACCTCCACCTTTACTATGTCTATGGCAGCATCCTCTTCCTTGGTGAAGACAGATGCAAAGTACTCATTTAGCACCTCAGCCATACCCTCTGCCTCCCTGCATAGGTCTCCTTTTTGGTCCCTAATCAGCCCCACCACTCCTCTTACTACCCTTTTACTATTTATAGGCCTATAGAAGACTTTTGGATTACCTTTTTTGTTGGCTGCCATTCTATTCTCATACCCTCTCTTTGCCCCTCTTATTTTCTTTTTCACTTCTCCTCTGACCATTCTATATATAGCCTGTTTCTCAGATGTATTTGCAACCTAACATCTATCATACGCACTCTGTTTTCTGCTTCATCTTACGCTCTATTTCTTTCGTCATCCAGGGAGCCCTGACTTTAGTTGCCCTGTCTTTCCCCCTAGTGGGAAAGTACCTCAACTGTACCTGAACTATTTCCTCTTTAAATCAGCCCATTGTTCCATTACAGTTTTCCTGAACACACTTCAGAAATTCTTCCCTTTCTCTGCCCTTAACACTATTACGATCCCAGTCTATATTAGGATAGTTGAAGTCCCCCATTATTACTACTCTATAGTTCTTGTACCTCTCTGTAATTTCTCTGCAAATTTGCTCCTCCATATCTTTCCCACTATTTGGTGGTCTATAGAATACACCTAGTAGTGTAATGGCACCTCTATTATTTCTTAACTCTAGCCATATAGATTCTGTCCTTGACCCCTCCAGGACATCCTCCTTCTCCAACACTTCATCGTCGCTGGGTCAAAATCCTGGAACTCCCTACCTAACAGCACTGTGGGAGTACCTTCACCACACGGACTGCAGAGGTTCAAAAAGGCGGCTCACCACCACCTTCTCAAAGGCAATTAGGGATGGGCAATAAATGCTGGCCTTGCCAGCGATACCCACATCCTATAAATGAATAAAAAAACCACTGTAACATTCTCCTTGAACAATACTGCCACACCACCTCCTATCTTTCCTTCCCTATCTTTCCTGAACACTTTATAATCAGGAATATTTAATACCCAATCCTGCCCTTTTGTGAGTCAGGTCTCAGTTATTGCCACAACATCATATTCCCATGTGGCTATTTGTGCCTGATGCTCACCAACCTTGTTTACTACGCTTCGTGCTTTCACATACATACACTGTAAACTCATCAGAGACCATCCTGTATTCTCTCTTAGTTTGACCCCCCCCCCAATACCTTACTTATTTCTTACTTTAGTGCTCTCTGCCTCTCCTAAACCTTTGAGCACTTTATTTCCCCTTTCTAATTTTACATCCTGGCGTGTAAAACGTACAGAATTATCCCTCGCCCCGTCCAACAGGTTATAGAGTTCGGACTTGAGACTGATGAGAAATTACACCAGACCCACTGGTTCTGTCTTTTACCTTTTATTGTTCCAAAGACAGATTCAAAACCCCAATCACTATTTGAGCAGTTCACCAATAATGTTACAGGAAATCATACATACAACCACCGGCAGATGATCCGTCCAGCGTTGATTGTAGGTCTTCATAAGCGAGAAGACTGGCTAGGCCCCTCCTTCCGAATGTAGCCTGATCCTCGTAGGCGAGATGACTGGTCAAACCATCTTCTTCCGACTGCAGTGACGATATTTTTTGTCACTGGTTTTTATACAGTTTTCCTTGCTTTTTCTTTCCAGTAAATCAATCATTCAGAAATAGTGAAATGTTCCTTTAATGTTCGACCTGAGTTGTTTGAGCTGTCAAACGTTCACACTTACACATCCTGTGTCGCTATCCATTAGTTGCCTTTATCAAAGCCCAACATTGTTCATTCACTCATAAAGTTTACAAAAGTGGCAAAAAACCACTTGTTTACAGTTCATGTGTTACATCGTATTCTGCATTTCAAAACTTCAAAGTTTTGACACCTCCCCATTAGCCACCAAAAGTCGATTTACAACTTTGTAGCCCATCACGTTGTAGACATGATTTCTGCAAATCTAAGGGGATTTGTTTATCTCTATTGTCTATGACTACCCCCTGCAGTGTCAACCATGTTTGCTGCCTTTTCGTAAAGCATAACAAAGCACACTCAGTGAAAGACAGTCTGTTACATTCACCAACTTTATTTCACTTTGAAAAACCTTTTTGCCTGGCAAAGCATTTCAATATATATGAGAATTAAAAAAATTAAGGTTCTGTATATACTTTCTAAAGGTGGCCATCACCCTGCCAAATTAGTTTAAACCCTTCCCAAAAGCACGAGCAAGGATATCCCCGTGAGGATATTGTTTCCAGCCCTGTTGATGTGCAACCCGTCCGGCCTGTACAGGTCCCACCTCCCCCAGAACTGGTCCCAATGCCCCAGGAATCTAAAGCCCGCCCTCCTGCACCATCTCTCCAGCCATTCATTCATCTGCGCTATCCTCCTATTTCTATACTCACTAGCGCGTGGCACCGGGAGTAATCACTACCACAAATTGAATTTGTATACTATGAATTGGATGGATCCATCACTGCTATAAAATGCTCGTCTCTTGATTATCACTGATTAGACAGATACATAACCATTCACACATGTCACTGAATGACAAGACTGATGAGTGAATATTCAGCAAGACAATCCATTTCCTTTTCCCATTAGCCGAGTGGGGAAAGAATATGGAGTAGCATACTGAATATCAAAAAGATGAATATCAAACACACAGCATTGTACCTTCCCCCCCTCAGAAATTAATTTTAAACTACTTTAATTTTAGCTCTAGCCATAGATGTCAATTACTCACTCAACATACATCAAAAGAGCAAAGAAGTTATTATGAGGAGATATGCAAAGCAGACAAATTTGTTTGAATAGGCATGTCAGAGCACAAATGATCACTTTTTGAGTGTTTAATGAATTAACCCCAACGGGTCCAATTTCATTTACTTTAGGTATGAAAATTTGTTTAGCTTTAAGCCAGAAACTGCCTCAATTCATCAATTATGGAAATGCTTAGAGCATGATTTACTGAATAATGCTGCGACAAGCAGCTAACCAATATCAAAAACTGAGGCAACAAACTGTCTGAGATTAAACTTTTATTATCAACAATTTGTAAAATAGCTTGCTGATGTAGTAAGATTCCATTACTGATTGATAGCTAAGATTTCCCTACTTAAGTGGATTGTAAGGTGGATTACTGAAAAAGTCAACACCTGTTAAAAACATAAGAACATAAGAAATAGGAGCAGGAGTAGGCCATTTGGCCCTTCAAGCCTTCTCCGCCATTCAATAAGATCATGGCTGATCTTCGACCATTTTCCTGCACTAGCCCCATATCCCTTGATTCCCTTAATATTCAAAAATCTATTGATCTCTATCTTGAATATACTCAACGACGGAGCCTCCACAGCCCTCTGGGGTAGAGAATTCCAAAGATTCACCACCCTCTGCGTGAAGAAATTTCTCCTTATCTCAGTCCTAAATGGCCGACCCCTTATTCTGAGACTGTGACCCTGGTTCTAGACTCCCCAGCCAGGGGAAACATCCTTCCTGCATCTACCCTGTCAAGCCCTGTAATAATTTTGTATGTTTCAATGAGATCACCTCTCATTCTTCTAACTCTAGAGAATATAGGCCTAGTCTACTCAATCTCTCCTCATAGGACAATCTCCCCATCCCAGGAACCAGTCTGGTGCCTTTGTTGCACTCCCTCTATGGCAAGTATATCCGTCCTTAGGTAAGGAGACCAGGACTGTACACAATACTCCAGGTGTGGTCTCACCAGGGCACTATATAATTTTAGTAAGACTTCTTTACTCTTATACTCAAATCCTCTTGTAATAAAGGCCAACATACCTTTTGCTTTCCTAATTACTCTGCTTTTCTATTCTTCCTACCAAAGTGGAAAACTTCACATTTCTCCACATTTGCCATGTTATTGCCCACTCACTTAGCCTGTCTATATCCCCTTGAAGCCTCCTTGCAACCTCCTCACAACTTACATTCCCACCCAGCTTTGTATCATCAGCAAACATGGATATATTACATTTGGTCCCCTCATTCAAATCATTGATATAGATTTTGAATACCTGAGGCCCAAGCACTGATCCTTGTGGTACCCCACTAGTTGCAGCCTGCCAACCCGAAAATGACCTATTAATTCCTACTCTCTGTTTTCTTTCTGTTAACCAATCCTCAATCCATGCTAGTATATTACCCCCAATCCCATGAGCCCTAATTTTGTTTAATAACCTCTTGTGTGGCACCTTATCGAATACCTTCTGAAAATCCAAATACACCACATCCACTGGTTCCCCCTTATTTATTCTGTTAGTAACAACCTCAAAAAACTCAAACACAATTTCCCTTTCATAAATCCGTGTTGATTCTGCCCAATCCTATTATTATTTTCTAAGTGCCCTGTTACCACATCCTTAATAATAGATTCTAGCATTTTCCCTACTACTGATGTCAGGCTAACTGGTCTGTAGTTCCCCGTTTTCTCTCTCCCTCCTTTCTTAAATAGTGGGGTTATATTTGCTACCTGTTCTAACTGATTAAACTATGGAGAATTTTTACAATGCTTTGGAGATGAGCAACCAATATATAGGCCATGGATAGGGTGTGTACAGTTCCCGAACTGAGAGTTAATCTTCCCTAACTAACAAACCAATGAGGGATCAAAAGATAACAAAAATCTTCATCAAAAATTGAAGTCCAAGGAGATCTAACATCTTTTGAACAGTTGTTAGAATGAAGTCTAATACTTTGGTTTAAATAAGTTTCTGTTTCCATTGAAAATTGCTTTTGGAAGTCTAGTATTCAGCCATTCATGAAGCTGAAGCTGAATCTGAAACTTTAGTCCTGAAAATGGCTGTTGTGCAAGTTTCAAGGAAGAAGCCATTGGGTACTCATTATATTATTTGGGTAAGGAGATAGACTTATTTTGAGGACAAAACTCCCTCTAACTGATCAGTGTGCCAGGGAATACAGAAGTATGCTCTAAACTAGTAATCCTTCCATCCACAGTGGATAGCCCCAATGTATTACCTGTTAATAATTCTCCCTCAAATGCAAAATAAATATTTTTAAATGTTTCTCAAACAGATGTTTACCCACCTGCCACTATATTCATGTGGAAGCTAATGGCAAGAAAAATAAAAAGGTTCAGTTATAAAAGCAATTTATTTTGTTCCCAGCTCATGGTAAATTCGTCCAAACTTGAAGTGATCTGGATGAGGTGAAATTTAAATTCCAAATTACCTCAAATGTTACAAATTAAGTCATTTTGATTTCTGTCCCAGCAGAGTATTTATGAGAATGCTTGTTTCATAATTTTTTTAATCAGCTTTGGGGATGTTTTGAATGGCCCACTATTCAGGGAGACTGTCATCTATAACCAAGAAAAGGAAAGTTTTCAAGAGGATCTATCTATTCGCTTTTATGGAAAGATTTGATGTAGGCTCGGAGAAACCAGAAAAAGGAGAAAAGAGAGCTGGAGGATTAAGTAAGAAATCCGTATTTTAAAAAAAATGTTTAATTAGATATAGTGATAACCAATATGATAGGAATGCAAGGATGTATAGAACTATGTGGGTACAGTAGTCTAGTGGCTTTGATTGGACTAGCAACCCAGAGGTCAAAATTCAAATCCCACCATGGAAAGTTGTGAAATTAAATTCAATAAATCTGGTAATTTGTTGGTTGGCACCAGAAAAATAATGCTGACAACTTCTGGATAGTCGTGAAAACCTAACTGGTTCACCTACCACTCCACTTGGATAGACCCACCAAAGGCACGGTGATATGCAGCCAGATGGGAGTGGCCCTGGGCATCCTTAACATTGAATGCAGACCTCATGAAGTCTTTGGTGAAACAAAGCCAAGGAGACCTCCTGCCGATAACCACCTACCCCCCTCCCCCTCAATTGATGAATTAGTACTCCTTGGAGGAAGCTGTGAGGGAAGCAAGGGCACAAAATATACTCTGGGTAAGGGATGTTAACATCCAACACTGAGTGGCTGGGTAGTTTCACTACCGACCAAGTTCTGAATGATATAACTGCCAGACTAGACCTGGGTCAGGTGGTAAGGGAACCAACTAAAGGAAGTAACCTACTTGACCTCATCCTCACCAACCTACCTGTCACAAACACATTTGTCTATGATAACATTGGCAGAAGTAGCCACTGCACAGTCTTTGTCTCTGTGGTGAGCACATCCTCCATAGTGTAATCGTGCTGAGTGGGGCAGATTAAGGACAGATCTAGCAGCCCAAAATTGTGCATTGATGAAGCACCTTGGGCCATTATCAACTGCAAAATTTTACGCTACTACAATCTGTAACCACATAGCCCAGCAAATCCCACACTCCATAATCATCATTAACCCAGAAGACCAATCTTGGTTCAATACAGAGTGTAGACGAGCTTGTCTGGAGCAGCACTAGGTATACCTTAGAATGAATTTACGGCACATGACTGCCTGCATTCTAAGTACCAAAAGTATCAGGCTATAGACAGATCTGAGCAGTCCCACAATCAAAAGATCAGAGCAAAACTCTGTAGCCCTATAACATGCAGTCGAGAATGGTGGTACACAACCAGGCAACTGAAATGAACATCCCCATTCTCAACAATGGTCGAGCCCAGCATGCGAGTTTAAGAGATAAGGGTGAAGTGCTTGCAAGTGTCTTTAGCTATCAGTGCCAAGTTGATGATGCTACTCAGCATCTTCCCAAGGTCCCCTCCATTATAGATACCAGTGTCTGGCCAATTTGGTTCACTCCACATGACATTAAGAAATGGCTGAGTGCACCAAATACAGCAAAGGCTACAGGCCCTGACAACATTTCAGCGGTAGTGCTGGAAACATGTGCACCAGAGCTACCCAGTCCCTCAGACAAGCTGTTTCAATACAGCTATGACATTGGCACCTATCCGACAATGTGGAAGATTGCCCGAGTATGCCCTGTCAACAAAATGTAGGACAATTCTAAGCTGGCCCGTTACCCCCATTAGCCTCTTCCCAATCATTAGTAAAGTAAAGGAAGGAGTCATCAATAGTGCCATCAGACAAGGCTTACTCACCAATAACCTGCTCACTGCTCAGTTTTGGTTCCATCACAACTCAGCTCCAGACCTTGATTCAGACATGGATACAAGAGGTGAATGCCAGAGAAAAGCTAAGAGTAGCTGCCCTCAACAGCAAGGCAACCTTTGACTGAAAATGGTACTGCATACGGCTAATTGGTATGCCGGCCTCATTAGGACAGTACTCGCAAGCTAAAGGTGCCTTTCACAGCCCCAGAGGCAGCTTGATGGTCGCAAGGGGGCAGCCAGATTAGACACTGGCTGAGGGTCTGGAAGGGGGGAGTGTCGGTGGGGGAGGCAATCAGGAGGATGTCGAGCGGTGGTTGGCAGCAGTTTTAATGTAGAGCCAGGAGGCAGCCACCAGCACTCTTTTCAGGTGGCAGGTGGCAGCGTCCAATGGTCCCTTTAAGGAGTGCTGGTTTGGTTGCTGAGTGCTTGAAGAAACTGACCATAGCATGCATGGCGAGTATTGCAGTCATTAGGCGTCCAATTTCACAAAGGGGCTTGAAACAGGCATTAGGTCCCCAATTTAAGTATGCAACGGGCCGAACGCCAGTTTCAGGCACAATCCTGTATGCCTATGGAGGAGCCCTGACCAATATGGCAGGTGGCGCCTTTCTGGCACAAAATGAGTGCGCTGCCTTCCATATTGGTCCCTTAAGCACTCGTTTTACGCTTGTAAAATGGATGTAGAGCGATCCAATTTCATGGCCTCAGAGTGGTTTCACAGATACAACGGAACATGTCAAAGAACTATCACTGCTTAGTGCTGTAAGAAGATAGAGTAGAAAGGATTGAAAGAAAGTTGGATAATGCAATGTGATTTAATTGGCTTTGTATACTCCGATAGATTGATACCTGCTAAGACTGATTGTTCCTACAGCAAGAGAAGGACTGAATTCAAGTGGGCATTATAAGTAATCCCCTCAATAGATATTTATTTGCTCAATATTGTGTCTTGTGCCTTGGTAATATTTAGCTATTTACGATCAATAAAAAAATTTAAAAAACATTTCTAAGAAAACTGAAGCATTACCAAAAAATAAAGTAGGTAATTTTCTGCATCTGTTTTATTTGGTAATGTTAAAATTGCAATTCAGATAGGAAACAAATTCAATTTCTTCCCCACTTTTGAAACATAAGATAAAGATAGTGGACCTGAATTTTCTTCGGTTCAGAGACGAGTGGCATAAGATGAGTGATTATTCAGCAAAAGTTGAGCAAAATTGAGTGGCTTCTGGATACTTCATTTTAAAGCTTTGTCAGCCAATTTCTAAAAGCGCATGGGGCAGGCAGAAATTCTGACCACCCCAAACATGGCCCATTAAGTTGGAGGAGATGGGACCAAGGAAAGGATTTCCCATACAGGAAATGTTCTTGGCACGCACCTCCCTACCACCTGGAGACCTGGATGCAGGAGTGAACTCTGTGTGTATAGAACAGAAATGAGAAGTCGCACAACACCAGGTAATAGTCCAACAGTTTTATTTGAAATCACAAGCTTTCGGAGCTATCGATCGCCCCTTCCTCAGGTGAAGTAAAGAGATACAGAATCGCCAAAGCATATATAGATAGAGAACAATGCATGTGTTACTTACAAAAGCAGACGACTACATTTAAATCACCCTGACTGTTTATCTGCCGAGGTGTGACAAAAGGCAATCAGGTCACATCAAAGACATAGCAAGATACAACTGAGACAATGAGGTGGAGCCACAGGGGGTCCAATGTGTCAAAAGCCGCAGTATGAGAAACGATAAACTTTAAAATTTTTACTTTTTTACTGGGAATCACATCTGTTAACAAGCCAACGACGACTCGAGTCTGGATCACGTCATGTATCGTGACATAAACCCAAGATCCCGATTGAGGCCATCCTCATGAGTGCGGAACTTGGCTATCAGTTTCTGCTCGATGATTTTGCGTTGTCGTGTGTTTCTAAGTCCGCCTTGGAGAACGCTTACCCGCAGATCCGAGGCTGAATGTCCTTGACTGCTGAAGCGTTCCCCGACTGGGAGGGAACACTTCTGCCTGGTGATTGTTGCGCGGTGTCCGTTCATACGTTGTCTCAGTGTCTGCATGGTCTCGCCGATGTACCATGCCGCGGTGCATTCTTTCCTGCAACGTATGAGGTAGACAACGTTGGCCGAGTCACATGAGTATGTACCATGTACCTGGTGGGTAGTGTCCTCACGTGTGATGATGGTATCTGTGTTGATGATCTGGCATGTCTTGCAGAGGTTGCCGTGGCAGGGTTGTGTGGTGTCGTGGTCGCTGTTATCCTGAAAGCTGGGTAATTTGCTGCGAACGATGGTACTTCTGAGGTTAGGCGGCTGTTTGAAGGCAAGTAGTGGAGGCGTGGGGATGGCCTTAGCGAGGTGTTCGTCGTCATCGATGACATGTTGGAGGCTGCGAAGAACATGGCGTAGTTTCTCCGCTCCGGGGAAGTACTGGACGACGTAGGGTACCCTGTTGGTTGTGTCCCGTGTTTGCCTTCTGAGGAGGTCTATGCGATTTTTCGCTGTGGCCCGTCGGAACTGTCGATCGATGAGTCGAGCGTCATATCCCGTTCTTACGAGGGCGTTTTTCAGCGTCCGTAGGTGTCCATCGCGTTCCTCCTCGTCTGAGCAGATCCTGTGTATTTGCAGGGCTTGTCCATAGGGGATGGCTTTTTTAACGTGGTTAGGGTGGAAGCTGGAAGCTGTACTCCCCGCGTGGGAGACTTCTACTGCCTCCCAAAGATACACAAAGCCAACACACCCGGACGTCCTATCGTATCAGGCAACGGAACCCTGTGTGAGAACCTCTCTGGATACGTCGAGGGCATCCTGAAACCCATCGTACAGGGAACCCCAAGCTTCTGCCGTGACACCACAGACTTCTTACAGAAACTCAGCACCCACGGACCAGTTGAACCAGGAACACTCCTCGCCACGATGGACGTATCGGCATTCTACACCAGTATCCCCCCACGATGACGGCATTGCTGCGACAGCCTCAGTACTCAACACCAACAACAGCCAATCTCCAGACGCCATCCTACAACTCATCCGCTTCATCCTTGACCACAATGTCTTCACCTTCAACAACCATTTTTTTACCCAAACACACGGAACAGCCATGGGGACCAAATTCGCACCCCAATACGCCAACATCTTCATGCACAAGTTCGAGCAAGACTTCTTCGCTGCACAGGACCTCCAGCCAACGCTGTACACCAGATACATTGACGACATTTTCTTCCTTTGGACCCATGGTGAAGGATCACTGAAAAGACTACACGATAACATAAACAAGTTCCATCCCACCATCAAACTCACCATGGACTACTCCTCAGAATCGGTTTCATTCCTGGACACATGAATCTCCATCAAAGACGGACACCTCAGCACTTCACTCTACCGCAAGCCCACGGACAACCTCACGATGCTCCACTTCTCCAGCTTCCACCCTAACCACGTTAAAAAAGCCATCCCCTATGGACAAGCCCTGTGAATACACAGGAACTGCTCAGACGAGGAGGAACGCGATGGACACCTACGGACGCTGAAAAACGCCCTCGTAAGAACGGGATATGACGCTCGACTCATCGATCGACAGTTCCGACGGGCCACAGCGAAAAATCGCATAGACCTCCTCAGAAGGCAAACACGGGACACAACCAACAGGGTACCCTACGTCGTCCAGTACTTCCCCGGAGCGGAGAAACTACGCCATGTTCTTCGCAGCCTCCAACATGTCATCGATGACGACGAACACCTCGCTAAGGCCATCCCCACGCCTCCACTACTTGCCTTCAAACAGCCGCCTAACCTCAGAAGTACCATCGTTCGCAGCAAATTACCCAGCTTTCAGGATAACAGCGACCACGACACCACACAACCCTGCCACGGCAACCTCTGCAAGACATGCCAGATCATCAACACAGATACCATCATCACACGTGAGGACACTACCCACCAGGTACATGGTACATACTCATGTGACTCGGCCAACGTTGTCTACCTCATACGTTGCAGGAAAGAATGCACCGCGGCATGGTACATCGGCGAGACCATGCAGACACTGAGACAACGTATGAACGGACACCGCGCAACAATCACCAGGCAGGAGTGTTCCCTCCCAGTCGGGGAACACTTCAGCAGTCAAGGACATTCAGCCTCGGATCTGCGGGTCAGCGTTCTCCAAGGCGGACTTAGAAACACATGACAACGCAAAATCATCGAGCAGAAACTGATAGCCAAGTTCAGCACTCATGAGGATGGCCTCAATCGGGATCTTGGGTTTATGTCACGATACATGACATGATCCAGACTCGAGTCGTCGTTGGCTTGTTAACAGATGTGATTCCCAGTAAAAAAGTAAAAATTTTAAAGTTTATCGTTTCCCATACTGCGGCTTTTGACACATTGGACCCCCTGTGGCTCCACCTCATTGTCTCAGTTGTATCTTGCTATGTCTTTGATGTGACCTGATTGCCTTTTGTCACACCTCGGCAGATAAACAGTCAGGGTGATTTAAATATAGTCGTCTGCTTTTGTAAGTAACACATGCATTGTTCTCTATCTATATATGCTTTGGCGATTCTGTATCTGTTTACTTCACCTGAGGAAGGGGCGATCGATAGCTCCGAAAGCTTGTGATTTCAAATAAAACTGTTGGACTATAACCTGGTGTTGTGCGACTTCTCATTTTTGTCCACCCCAGTCCAACACCGGCATCTCCCCATCATGTATAGAACAGGTAAGAGATGGAAGTGAGGCCCACTGGGGTCTCCAGGTTCGGGTCCTGGTGTTGAAGATCTCAGAAAGAAAAGCAACTATTTGGAGCTTTTGTGTGACAAAAAGGCCCAAAACTAACTTTTCATAAAGGTTCTAATAGTCCATGTTTTAGTTTTATTAAATTGTTTATGCCTATTTATCATTTTTGTTGGGTCATGCACATTCATATGCTAAGAATGGGCATACCTTGGCTTGATGATAAGATCATGTTAAACTGACACCTTAAAAAGGAAGAAAGAGCTTCATTTATTTAGTGCCTTTCAAGTCCTCGGGCTGTCCCAAAGTGCTTCTCAACCAGTAAATTGCTTTTGAAATGTAGTCACTATTCTACATGCAAATGTGACTGTCAATTTGTGCACAGCAAGTTCCCACAAACAGTAATGAGATAAATGATCCGTTGTCCTATTTTTGATGATGTTCTTTGTGGACTAAATGTTGGTCAGCAGATCATTTTCAAGTCGTGCCATGGGAATCTTTTACAGGCAGGTGAGGACTTAGTTTAACATCTCGTCTGAGAGATAGCACCTCTGACAATATAGCATTCTCTCAGTAATACATTGAGGTATCAGTCTAGATTATATGCTGAAGTCCCCTAAGTGGAACTTGAGCCTACAACCTTATGATTCAAAGGCAAGAGAGCTAAACTGACACCAGGATGGTCGTAGACAGCCAAGATGTTCTTTTTTATGCAAACACCAATATTCTTGGTGAACCAAGGGAAAAGTAATACACACAGAGCAAAATAAATCTAAACTATGTGCTGCTTTCTTTTTATGTTGTGTTTCTGTTCTCGTCATTACTGTCTTTTTGTCTTATGTTATCTCATCATTTTTACTTTATAAATTGTTTTTGAAAAGTCTGGTGTTCCCCATAGAATATGAAGTCTTACCATTCAGCTCTGTTTATGTGTGTGTTGCTGTCAAGAAGTTTGATGGACTGTTTTGAACAAGGTAAATAAACAGAAGCATCTGTCAAAGATGAGAATAGGGCCCGTGTTGTGTATGCATATTTGGGGTTACTATAAGACAAAAAGACCAAACAAGTCTTGGTGAATGAAGCCGCATAAAAAGTAACCTGGATTTTCCATTTGGGTCAGCCCTGTGATTAGAAGTGGATGGACATCCAAAATGGCATTTAATATTATGTTGGGGGGAAGGGGAACAGCTTGCATATGATTTCCGATCTTGAGGCACGCTGGACTTCCATTCATAATGAAGACCATGTGAAATGGGCATCCAGGATTGCTAGATAATGGTAAATATACAGAATGTTATGGAAATGACGCAATCATTTTAAAGTAGGTGTAGTTCAGTCATTTTTTTTAACCTTTTTCCTTCATTGTTGTTTTACTCCCTTTTATGTTCTCATGAGTCTTTATGCCAATTATTCCATTTTTTTTTTTGCCCCAGCACCATTGCAAGCACCAAAGAGTTTTTGCATTGGGAATCTACCTATCTGAGACATTTGGAAGAAGAAAATGAAGGACATCAGTGGAATGGCAGGCAGGTCAGACTGCAAGAGAGATATTTGTGCCCACCCACAGTTACTTGCATGTTTGGATCTGCAGACATAGGTGAATGTACAAAAAGCAAATACTGCAGATGCTGGAAATCTGAAATAAAAACAGAAAATGCTGGAGATACTCAGCAGGTCAGGCAGCATCTGTGAAGAGAGAAACAGAGTTAACGTTTCAGGTCGATGACCTTTCGTTTATAGGTGAATGTACCTTGCTTTAACAGATGATTAGTGTATGTGGAGGCTCCTGTTCCTAAAAGATGCTGGGACAACAGACTCAATAACATCACTAAGATATCTGAATGCCTGACTAATGTTGGATGGTCCCTTGGAAGCATTCCAATCTCAATATTTCATGCCTACAGTATTTTATCCATGCCAGATCAATCAGCGAAGTCACATCTTCCAAGATGGCACCGACCATAACTGAAGACATTGTTGCATATGCTTGTTGATTACCTTGGGGAATTGTCTTTACAGGAAGCAGGTTCAGCAGAGATTCAGATATAGAATCTGCTTCTAGGATACCTACAGCTACCATGCAGCATAGGGCTAGCGCAGCCAATAACAGTAATGGTTAGCTACGGCCTCCAACCTGCCTCCACCTCTTCCCAGATGTGCTGCAATGCTGACCTAAGGAGATGGTGCCATGGAATGGCAAGGAGGGCAACACTCCTCGCAATCAACTCCATTTCAGCAGTCATCAGAAAGGGGTCAGGTGCTGGACTGCTCCCTCACCTCCTTGAAAAGTCATGTCACCACCTTGTGGTTCTGTTCACTTCATCCCTTTAAACTTCAGTTGCAAGTTTTCCCCTTCATCACTAGTGTGCTCCCTCCACACGCCCAAATCTGCATCGGAGCTATGCTAATAAACTGACTGTGGCAACTTGGATGGAAACTATACACTTCAGTTTGAGTCTATCTAAAGCCCAATACCAACCAATAGGATCTAACCTGCACCTATGTTGGAAAATTTAGGCCAGTATGTCTTGAGAGGCAGATAGGCCTCCAAAATGAAACAGTAGGGTAAGTTTATTGAGTTCTTTCAGTGTATGTTTTGATTGTTCACAAGACTATGTTCGGCTGAATCAAGAATAAAAACAGTAACTTGAACCACTTTGGAAAAAATAAACTGTGCCATGCGATTAGTTGAAATTTCAGCCTTTCAGGGTAGTTACTTTCTTTGTTGATGTATCGTCAATCAATAATGTTCAGTTGCTTATTTGCTCTCATCAGAAAAGCGTGACACTGATCTTACTTTTCTGTAAGAGCATATTTAATGTGCGAGATTGCCAATCCTCCCGGCTTGCCTGGGATTCTCCCCGGATGAGGCATGGATCTCCCAGGCGCTTCTTCTCGCGGCCCGGGAGATTTTTCCACTTCAGGTTGTCCCAATCCAGAAAGAGCATGGAAGTGCCAGAGTAGTAATGTCATTTAATGAATTTGTCTTTAAGGGTCTAGGCCATAATCCCATAGCCCCGAGTTGGGGCCTGATTTTTCAGTTTAGTGTCCTGGTACACCTAGTCTAACCAACACCCTGCCCCTCTTGTACCGCTGGCTTATAAGAGGTGTGTGCAAGTTCTGCCCCTTACAAGGCTGACGGAAATCCTGATGTCAGACCGGAACCTGACGTACCAAGGTCCCAGCCTAATTGCCTGTCTTTCCAGCATACTGCCACTGGGGTTACCTTGAGACTGTGCTGCAAAGGTCATAGATTTTCAGCCCATTAACTATTTTCTGTCCATAAATTTATGAAACTCCTAACAACATCCACTTTGGGAAGGATAAACCTTAAGCTATTTTGGATAATGGCATTTAGAACAGGATGGAGATATGCTGGTGATGGCAGCTGCAGAATCAGCTGTTTAGAGTGTAAGTTTCATAGAATGATACAGCACAGAAAGAGGCCATGTGCATGTGCCGGCTCTTTGTGCTATCCCAATTAGTCCCACTCTCCTGCTCTTTCCCCATAGCTCTGCAAATTTTTCCTTTTCAAGCATATCCCCAATTGCCTTTTGAAAGTTACGATTGAATCTTCTTCCACCCTTTCAGGCAGTGCATTCCAGATCATAACAAATGGCAACGTAAAAAAAATTCTTCCCATCACCCCCCTGGTTCTTTTGTCAATTATAGTATCTTAAATCTGAGTACTCTGCCAGTGGAAACAGTTTCTCCCTATTTACGCTGTTACAATACGTTAACATGGCCCAAATGGTCAGGGTATCCAAGCTTGCTTTGCTCCAGCATTTTGGCCAGAGAGCAAATGTGGAGAAATTGCTGAAGTTTCAAAACTAAAGCTAAATAAGGGACTGGTTGCTAGGAGACCCACAATCTAACTTGCAAGGCCATATCATGGTCTGGTATTATGATAACATGTAAAGAACCAGACACTGCTGCGGCTCCGCCCTCTTTTTCAATGTATAGAAATGTTACAAAGATTTTGTTTCTGAAGACTAATTCGTTTTCTTCAGTTATATTTAGTATTTTTACAGCCATTTGGAAAGGTGCCTGAAGAAAGATCAAAAAGAACGGTGAAATAATTTGCTGGATTTTGTAAGCACGTGCTATTTTGATCATTTTATCTGTCTTGTATTCTGTTTAGTTAACAAAGTATTAGTCTGAATTAAATTGGAATTATTGAGATTAACTGATCTATTAAATTGTGAAAACCTGACTTTCACTGTGGCCACAGTGAAATTCTGGTTGTTGTAAATTATGGAGATCTCAAATTCCAGACATGAGACTATACATATAAAAATTGGCTGTTTTGAATTTCTTAAATGTTTAATGACTTGAAGTGGAAATTGCTATCTCTATGGCAACAATCTGGAGACATCTTGTAATTGGACTGTACTAATTAACTGAAGAGTTAATTCCTAAGGAAGTTTTAAAGGTACGAAGACTTTGGGAAAAAAAGTAAAATGTTTCAGCAAGGTTGTTTTTTAATTGATGTGAAGTGATGCATTTTGCGTCTGACTTCCAATAAACATACAAAGAAGGTAACCTTTTCCGCTGACGGCTGTTTTTAATTCACCACACAACAACTTTTGTATTGCTGAATGTAAACTTATATATTGAGCATTATTAACTTTTAAGTTTTTTCATTTGAGTGGCTATTTCCCCCATGGTGACAGAAGGAAATCATAAATTGACAAATTAACACCTTGGGCTCTCAAGAAGAGCCACAATGGATTTTCTGGGTTTTTTCTTTTCTTTATAACAGGGCACCATGGCTTTCCACATGAATGTTGATGGTGCAGCAAAAGATCCAGTAGTTTTTAGAATTTAACACCTTATCTGCAGACATCAAATGTCACAGCGTGGTGACGATTTGGACTTAAGATTTTGCCTTTCAAAGGCTCGGCCTTAAACCATTCAGGGTCATTTGGTACCTTCTGAGACAGAGTGCTCGAGTGGGGTAAATATGGGAATTACCTCCAAAAGAAATTGCACACATTTCTGTCTCTAATGTAAAACCACTAAGCCTGGGCATAATTTGTTTCTGAAATTTGAATTGACCAGATAAATTGATACATGTTGCTGTTTCAAGTACTTGAAATGGGGAAAATTTAACTGAAGTTTAAGGGGATAATCAAATTTCCATTAAAAGAAAAGAGAGGAGTGTAGTCTAGGTGGTTCCTACCCAATGCTGTGCATCAAAGAAGGACATTTTTCAGGAAATGAAATTGAACATTGTCAAGTCCTGTCAGTCCAACAATACTGCTCTTTGGATTTTGGGATAATTTTAAAATGATAAAATGGATGTAGGCACAATATTTTGGGAAATAAAAGATCCTCTAAAATAAACAAACAAATAGTGTTAATAACTTGGACCAGGTTGTAACATTTAATCTATGTTTTCTTGTATTGGACAGTAATGTTCCTCCAGGACTCATGAAAGAGATGAAATGGTAATTATGGTGTAAAATTGAATGAGAGATAGTAATTGAGGATATAAAATAGAAACAGGAAAATTACACTATCAAATGGTAATTTTTCTGTAAAATGTTGGGAAAGTGTGGGTGAGAATAGGATAATTGATATCTTTCTCTTGGAGATTTTTGTGTCCTTTCCTATATTGAACAATAAGAAAACTGCATTTGATACCCTGACCACTACCCGCGACATCGGGACCATGCAGGGGGAGATGAGCAAAGATCTCCAGACCGCACCCACCCCATGATTTGTTGACAAGATAACCTGAAAGCCCAAGAATGGCTTGTATCAGATTTTACATGTGGCATGATATTGGGATACCGGCTTGTGTGTGCAAATGTGCGGCAATTAGCATGCGGAAATGTATTGCGAAGATGAAAAGAATGGATCTCAGACATGCTCAGTTACTTGGCAACAGCACAACAGAAGTTGGTTAATGTGGCTCAGGAGAGTGAGAAAATGTTTAAATCAAGGCACTGACACATGTTCCATACAGAAGTTAACTAATGAAACAATCAGGATATAGTTAAGCACACTGTTACTTGTCAGAGGGTTTGAAATGAAAGTAAAGAGAGTCATGGGGAGAATTTTTCAGAGGGGTCAGCGGGCGCGATTGGTGGCGGGTCAGTTGGGAATTTTTTTTTGACAGTCGGTAGGGAACCCGCTGTCAACCCGCCTCCACGCTAATCTCCCATGTCAGGTCTGTAGGCACTGAACAGACCCGATACCAAGCAGCGGGGGAGGCAATTTAGATCATTAAGAGATTGTTAAGAGGCACTTAAATATTATTTTAAGCCTACCTTTCAATTTTATGAGTTCCCCCCATGGGTTATATGATGCTCGGGGATCACGTCGGCTCAGCAGGTCATGAGTGGATTCAGCATTGAATTATCTGATTACTTGACAGCTGCAAAAGTGGAATAAAAGCTCTCATCTCACAGCTGTTTTCTTTCCAAGCTCAGAAACTGTTACTTACTGCATTTGGAAGGCAGATTCAGCTTTATGCAGCTTGCAAGTGTTTAGAGTCAACTCTCTATCCAGTGCCACCTCATTGGAACAATCTCTCTTAACATTAACAGATTTGCTTCTGTCATCTCAACTTCACCTGCCATCTATTCCATCAGCATCGATGCCCTTTATACTCTCTCACCTTGGCCCTCAGCATCTCACCACGATCAGCCCCAACACCAGCAGCACCAACAACAACACCAAACTTCTCCGCAAACAACTGATGCTACACAGGACATAGGGCATCAGTACCCGACCACATTGCTGCCCTGGACGCCAAGGATAGCCAAACTTACTTCACTTGACGCTGTACACCCTGGCGCCAGGTTGGCAACACCCCATATCAACACCATAAAGCATCCCTACAATGCCCAATCCATTCCTTTCACACTCATTGCCATTGCAGGGGTACCATAATCTCTCACTATTCACTGCAACTCACTAAGCCACTTCCAAAGGTGCACACAAATCTGTCCAAGAACACAAAGTTATGAAAATAAAGATTTCAATGTTTGACGCCACATTAACAGAAACTTCACATGAACATTGGCTAAAACACCCAAGTGCCTACCCTTGTGTGTTAGTTGGTATGATTGGACTAGGATGAGGGTGAGTGTGAGCGGTGGCTAGTGAGATGGGGAAGTGATAATATAGATATTGAGGGGTGGGTGGAGGTGCAAGGTAAGTTGGTGTGAGTAAGGATGTGCAGGAGTAGGGTAGGGAAGGCAGAGTGATGGGGATGTGATGAGTGGCACAGCAGGATAAGGTTGAGTGTGGCTTTGCAGTAACATTTCTCGATCTACTGAGATCATAGAAAGGTTTGCGCCACTGCAGCCTGGTCCTCCTGACGACATCCCTGCTTGTGTCCTCCTACCCAATGTTCAACCAGGCTGCGTTGATCTCCTGGGGAGGTCTCTTCCGCCCATTGGAAGGGAAGTGGACCTCCCTGCGTGTTGTGATTCCCTCCATAAGCACATGGAGGGAGTCATGGGAGAGCCTGGGTGTAGCCGTGCACCTCTGTGCAGTTCTTGTCAGTGTTTGCAGCACCTCAATGCTGTAGAACACTGACAGCTCAACTGTCAAAATCAATGTGGCCATGGTCGCTTTAAGGAAACCGGCTGATGTTGCGTCATCACATGACATCATCAGACCCGCTTCCTTCAATTGGCTGGGAAACGCGATGGGCGGGCTTAACAAGCCCAATCAACGTAAGATCACTCTACAGAGTGGGCTGGAGCCAGCAGCAGGGTCGCACCCTACCACCGACCCCGACTGCACCGGATCCGCCGAGGTAGGCGAAATCGTGCCCATAGAATTTAGATTTACAAAATTCGGGGTTGGGTTCCTATGAGTTAACAACAAAATTTGGACAATTGAACATAAGAACATAAGAACATAAGAAATAGGAGCAGGAGTAGGCCAATCGGCCCTTCGAGCCTGCTCCGCCATTCAATAAGATCATGACTGATCTGATCCTAACCTCAAATCTAAAGAACACAAGAAGTAGGAGCAGGACCCGGCCACTCAGCCACTGGGCCCGCTCCGCCACCCACAGGGCCTTGACCGATCCGAACTCAGCCTCATGTCCAATTTCCTGCCCGCTCCCCGTAACCCCTAATTCCCTTTACTTCTAGGAAACTGTCTATTTCTGTTTTAAATTTATTTAATGATGTAGCTTCCACAGCTTCCTGGGGCAGCAAATTCCACAGACCTACTACCCTCTGAGTGAAGAAGTTTCTCCTCATCTCAGTTTTGAAAGAGCAGCCCCTTATTCTAAGATTATGCCCCCTAGGCTAGGGCTAGGGAGAAACAATACTTTGCAAGGATTATCCATGGATATGGGTAAAGAGAGAGCTGGAAAATCCTTTAAGTCCATGATTTCTTGATGATATGCAACACTGTATTACTTTGTCTGTATAATGATGTATAGTATTGGCCAAATGAAACTTAGACCAGTTATGTGTGCTGATGTAAATGTAATATTAACTGATTGTAAACTCCAAGATGATCCAAGGTGAGGCCAGAAAGAAGGCTAAGGGTAAAGTTAAAATTGACCCAGGGTGGTTCCACTCAGGTTCAAAAGGAGGTAATGTTGGACAATTTAACGTGGCCCAAATGGTCGGCTCTCCCAGCTTGCTTTGCTCCAGCAGTCTGGCCAGAGAGTGAATGTGGAGAAAATGCTGAAGTTTCAAAACTATACCTAGCTAAGGGACTGGCTGCTATGAGACCCACAATGTAAAATGCAAGGCCATATCATGGTCTGGTATTATGATAACATGTATAGAACCAAGCAATTACAGATAAGAGGAGAGAACAATAACAATTAGGACATTGTGTAAATCAGTCTGGCATCAGCTTGGGGGAGTACGGTTGTGAGTACATGCAGCCCAAGGTAGCTGAATAGTAAAAGGGTAGATCCTAGCCCCTAAAATGTTAGAGTGCTCTCGTAGACAGTCTGAAGTCTTTTCACCTTAATGGTAGCCCACAGAAGAGTACAAGTCTAATCAGCTTGAACTTTGTGGAGGAACCAGGTTGTATTAATTGCTCGTCATTTAATGTAATACTGTAGAACAGTTATATAAGAACAATGTACATTAAAAGCTTGTTGTTCAAAACCACTCGAGCCTGCATATGAACATATAAACATACGAATTAGGAGCAGGAGTAGGCCACTCGGCCCCTCGAGCCTGCTCCGCCATTCAATAAGATCATGGCTGATCTGATTACTCCACATTCCCACCTACCCCCGATAACTTTTCACCCCCTTGCTTATCAAGAATCTATCTACCTCTGCCTTAAAAATATTCAAAGACTCTGCTTCCACCGCCCTCTGAGGAAGAGAGTTCCAAAGACTCACGACCATCTGTGAGAAAAAAATTCTCCTCATCTCTGTCTTAAATGGGCGACCCCTTATTTTAAAACAGTGACCCCTAGTTCTAGATTCTCCCACAAGAGGAAACATCCTCTCCACATCCACCCTGTCCAGACCCCTCAGGATCTTATATGTTTCAATCAAGTCACCTCTTACTCTTCTAAACTCCAGCGGATACAAGCCTAGCCTGTCCAAACTTTCCTCATAAGACATACCGCCCATTCCAGGTATTAGTCTAGTAAACCTTCTCTGAACTGCTTCCAATGCATTTATTCTTCCTTAAATAAGGAGACCAATACTGTACACAATACTCCAGATGTGGTCTCACCAATGTCCTGTATAACTGAAGCATAACCTCCCTACTTCTGTATTCAATTCCCCTCGCAATAAACAATAACATTCTATTAGCTTTCCTAATTACTTGCTGTACCTGCATAAAAGCGATTCATGCACGAGGACACCCAGATCCCTCTGCATCTCAGAGCTCTGCAATCTCTCACCATTTAGATAATATGCTTCTTTTTTATTCTTAATGCCAAAATGGACAATTTCACATTTTCCCACATTATACTCCATTTGCCAGATCTTTGCCCACTCACTTAACCTATCTATATCCCTTTGTAGCCTCCTTATGTCCTCTTCACAATGCATCACATGGAAGTATTTGTTGCAGGAAAAACAACCCTTTGTTGTGACCATAACCACGGGAAATACACCAACTTACTCTATCAAAACCCTCACAGGTTTGTACTGAGGTTAGGAAACACAATCATGCCATCCAGTATCTGACTGACGAGTAAATATTAAAATGCAGAAAGGCATGACTAGTTCATATCTTGTTCAGATCACGTTTAACACAGTACATTTTTAGTTACTTCAATTTTCCTTTGTTCTCTTCTCCCAGCTAGTCACAGCTCCTTCAGAATAATAATTGGAAGGCATTGTAATTATTTAACATATATATGTATATTTGAGTTATCAGTCTTCTTTAACAGAAGAACTATGAATCCTTTTATATAATGCAGAAAATGATCTGTAGGTGGCCTTAACGCAGCATGTACATCAACAGCATCAACATACTGTGCTGTGGAAAAGCAAGGAGCCTGTTCATTCTGCTTGTGACTGGCAAAGCACAAATCAGGAGTTGTAAATCCTGCTTCCACATTAAGAGGAGACCGTTTTGTTAGCCATTGCTGCTGGAAGACACTGTCAGAGCAATAAACAGCAGTATAGGGAAACGCGCCAGCAGCTAACTGCATTGTGTCCATTAGCGTCCAGCAAGTGCCAAGTATTTCAGCAGCTGCCATTCTTTTTTTTGCAGTGTATTTTGCAAAATATAAATAAAACATGCAAGCCAGATGTCCATGTAAGTATTGGCATAATTTACAATGACAAGTATGCTGTCAAGTATATGAATTATATGAGTAAGAAAAGAGCTTTTGAAAAGAATAGCTGGCATAAAATTTAAAGATTCATATAATGTCATCAATTGATCCAATAAATTTGATGTATTGATATTTTCAATATTTTCCTGCAACAAGATGAACAGTGAGGATTATTCAATAAAGTACAAGAGCTCTGAGAAGCCAGACTGTCAATATCAGTTAAGGTAATCTGGTTCTCAATTATTTCCAACATTGAGAATTATATTTAATAATATTGAAAAAATAAGCCTAGAAATTATACTTAATTGTATTTGCATGACATTCCCCTGTCTGCTATTTTAATACAGAAATGCCTATCTCTCTTCACCTTCCACCCACACCAGTTTATAAAGACTACTCACCAATTGTTGCTGATTTACTTTTTTTCAATTTAGATCTACAATATTAGCGGCTGATTATCTGTAAATGCAATAAGAGGAATGTTATGTCATATGCATTTAAAAATATGGAAGCTTAATAATTTTAGATCTGTTGAAGACAAAACAAAAAATGTAAGTTACAACCAGAAGATGCCATTACAAATTAAAAATGGTTAAAGTAGGAAAGATGATGAATAGAAATCAGCAAATCATTTAACGCAAATTTAATGGAATATGGGCATTCTAATTGTTTTTCCTTTTTCTAGGGGAAAAAGTGTATTCTTCCAGGACAGTAGGAAGTGAGAAGTGTTATTTTACCTCCCTCCCTTCCTGTGGGGAGATGTTCAACCTCTGCTTCATAATTTCTCACTTCTGAATCTGAAGGTTGTAATCTAGGCTATATAAATATAAGTTGGTGTTGTTGTAGGCTGACACTCCAGTGCAGTACCAAATGAGTGCCGCACTGTCGGAGGTGCTATCTTTCGGATGAATTGTTAAACCGAGTCCCTGTCTGCCCTCTCAGGTGGACGTTAAAGATCCCATGGCACAATTCGAAGAAGAGTAGGGGAGTTTTCCCCAGTGTCTTGGCCAATATTTATCGCTCAACAAACATCACTAAAAAACTAATTATTTTGTCATTATCACATTGCTATTTATGGGAGCTTACTGTGCACAAATTGGCTGCCATGTTTTCCTACATTACAACAGTGACTACATTTCAAAAGTACTTCATTGGCTGCAAAGTGCTTTGGGACATCCTGAGGTCATGTAAGGCGCTATATAAGTGCAAGTCTTTCTTTCTTTATTAATTGAGATGGGAACACAGCCTCTCGGCCTTAGTCAACAGCAAACACCCCAACACTCTGTGACACAGCTTACGGAGGCTCCAGCAGGCTTTGTCATCTAGCCAGCTGTTTTAAAAATACAGTCTTGACCCTTAAGCTGATATAGATCAATTTCCAGTGGTAGTTTACAGTGTTGGTGCCATGAATAACCCCACTTCCTCACACAACTAAGAGTGCAACGACGATGAGCCAGACACTATTTGTATGTGCTATTAGTTTACTACACTTTAAATGCTAAGTTTGACATTTTGCAGGGTTTGAAATGCAGGAAGGACCTATTTACACAACAGGTTGAATAGTTTTTGCATCGAGATCATGCGATGTCATCTGGATGAAGGTTTGCAGAGAATGTGATGCCATTATGTGTCTTTCTGCAATAGAGTACAGATCCTAGAATCAAGAGGAGGTATTTAGTGTACGGTGGAGCTTTGAGGCCGGTGTGGTGCACAATAGAAGCTGCTTGGTTTCCTTTTGTGTCAGTGTGTGGTTCGATAAGAGAACAGTGGTTGGCTGGAGGACAAGAGTTATGGTACCGAGCTGCCACAACTGTTGTGTTAATTAATGGTAGAAATGTGACACCGCTGGTGATGTAGCAACACTATGACTACCTGACACAGTTAAAAAGCATATTATGTAAATACATTTGAAAACTTATGCTTGAACAGCCATGCCTGTTGTAGTTACCCCTGAATGAGCAGGGGAGGTTGGATAATTTCAAATGCTTTGCTACATTAAGCCTGTATTTAAACGCTGCGCTGTTCACAATCCCTGATACTTTATTGCAAACTCTTCTGTGTCACATAATTCTCAGACAGCTTTGGGCACTGGGGTGTGTCTATCATTTTATTTTTCTGACGAGTTAACATTGAAAGAAAATCTTTCGATCCAGCACTGGCAATCTGGCTGCTTGGCTAAATCTGTTGCTTTGAAGAGTTTCCAATAACTCGTTGATCTTGGGAAGAAATTCTACTGAGGATAGCAAAGCCACTGGATGAAAAATAAGATGTATTGCAGTTAGAGGGCTGATTTTACAACTATAGTCGGTTCTGTAGATACATTAAAGGCTGCATATATTCCTGGCCAGAATAGAGATGATTGGGTAATACCCACATCAATTACCGAATCCCATGCCGCATGGTAAATTCGCTGGCCCCGTAGCTCCGGTGATAACAGTTAGCGCCTTTGCACCTATCGCCATGCAGATTGTGACGTCAGTGAGCATGCAACGCTCGCTGGGCGCCCGATCTGCAAACTTCAGTAGCGCCCCCTGCCTTACCGCCTCACTCCAACAGCGCCAGGGAGCGGAGGTGTGAACCGGCCGGCTGGCAGCTGGCGGGGCGCTATATAAAGGGATGCGCTCCAGCTGTCAAGGAACTTCCATTCCAAAGGTCAGTTATAAGTGGCAGAGAGCGCAGGATGTATCTGCAGCCAAATAAAGGCTGCTTAGTTCCCGGAGTGTTGCGGGCCATCAAAGCACTTTACATTTCATCCCACAGCATATCGCCGTTCTGCACTCCCCGAATCATTGGGGGCTGGTGTGCAGACTCCAGTGACCCTCCCCTTTAATGGCTGGAAGGTGTCTTCGCCAATGCTCACTCCCGATTACACAACACCTCATATTCATTATCGCTTGCAGCCTAATGCCACTCATCTACACCATTAGCGCATGATTTAGCACTCCCCGGCATTCTTTGAGCATTGAGTCTGAATTTAGTGGGCAGCGAGATTGATTAGCGCCTGACGCTAAACTTCCAACTTCTCAAAAGTTAGAGCCCCAACCGGGGTGATACCAAATTTCTAGCCCATACAATCATAGAATGGTTACAGCACAGAAGGAGGCCATTCAGCCCGTCGAGTCCATGCCTACTCTTGCAAGAGCACTTCAGCTAATCCCACTCCCCCGCCTGTTCCCCATAGCCCTGCAAATGTTTTTCCTTCAGGCACTTATCCAATTCTCTTTTGAAAGCCACAATTGAGTCTGCCTCCACCACCCTTTCAGGCAGTGCATTCCAGATCCTAACCCCTAGCTGCATAAAAATGTTTTTCCTCCTGCTGCCTTTGGCTCTTTTGCCAATCACCTTAAATCTGTGTCCTCTGGTTCTCGAACTGTTACCAATGTAGAAAATCCCACTGAAGATCTACATCAGTGTGTTTGGCTACATAGAGGGAACAGGGTGGAATGAAAAGTTGGCTATCAGAAGTCTTTGCATCATCTTACCTATGTTCCTCTATCTTTCCTGTTCAAAAACATATTGACTTGGGTTTTGCGGTCAGCGGTGAACAAACGGCGCTCGCCGTTCATTACACTTACAGCTGCCTACAGACTTCTAGTGGGCATTTGCGTGGTAACTTACGGTAATTAGAGAGCCATATCAGCGGTGCGCCCTCTACAGGGGATCTGGGATTCCAACGCAAGCAACAGCATGTCTCTTCAACCAATCAGATTGAAGTATCCTTACTGAGACGCGCAGAGTCTAAACCAGGAAATGTAAGTTTGAATATTTACTTCAATGCAAAATAATGTACAGAAAGCAAAATAAAGAGAGGGGAAGAAAGATGGCATTCAGCGAGAGATGAAAGAGACAGAAGGAAAAAGTAAAAAACAAAAATGTTAATTTTAATTTTTAATTAAAAAAAAATCTCCGACAATGATTAAAAGCTGAAGGAATGAGACTCCACACTTGTAAAAGTTAATTTTCAGAACCAAAGAGATTGTTTGGTTCTAGTTCAGACTTCTCGCGCCATTTAAAATTCACTTACACTTGAATGGATAAGCCCTAACTTTTTCTGGTATGTTTAGAGGGTATGTCGTGGGTAAGTACCGCAAACTTACGCCCTCCGTGTGTTTTAATGCTGCGAGATTTTGGAGGAGCAGGGCAGGTGGGACAGCAACTTCCTGATTTCCCCATTTAACTGCCCGTGTGCTGACGCTGGAAGTTGCTGTCCGATTTACTCCTCAATAATGGTGAGCGCGGATAGCGTTATTACCGCAAAATCCGGGCCATTATAAAACAAGAAACAACATTTAGCTCATGGAACCCATTCTTTCCATGGACAATCATTTCTATCATAGATTCTACCCAACCTGTTTAATCCCTTGAGGGGTCTCTCTGTACAGTCTCTTAACCCCTACCCTTTCCTCCTCTCCCCCAATCCTGAGGGCAAATCAGCCTAAGCTGCAAAACATCTGTCTAACCTTGCATCCTAGGAAACCTTGCAACCTTAGAATTAGAAAGTGCCTTATTACATTTCTCAGAAATATTTCATAATCTGAATTATTTTCAAATAGAATGACTGTTATGTAGACTAATATGACAGCCATTTTGTGCATTCCAAGATTTGACAAATCAGAATGAGATTGATGATCAGATAATCCTATATTATTCAAAGTAGCCTGGCTTTCCTTCCCCGGCGTGACTTTTCCAAGGTACCATCAGTTCCAAAATCATCTCTATCTATACTATCCTTATCTTTATAACCCTCAATCCCATTCATAACCAGATATTCATCCATTTTCTTTCTGAATATGCAAACTGGCTCAGCAGTAACTGCTTTTAATGGTAGTCTATTCCACATATTGGCCACTCAGTAGAAAAGGAATTCATTTGAACTTCAAATCTGATTTGAGTTTCATTTTGTACTTGTGTTCAGAGTCCAAATAAAGTAACCTTCCTACGTGTGCAATATGCATTGCTCACAATATTTTAAATCTTGGATTATGTCTCATTTCAATCTTCATTTGTCCAAAAATCAGTTTGATTCTGTAAGCACAGCCGGCTTGCCAATGAGAAAAACTGAGCATGTGTGGTTTTTTGAATGGCCGGCACAGTCCCTTAAAGGGACCGCGTGGCACCAAACAAAATTACAGGGAACATTGCCCCACAGACACCTAGGTGTGAGGCCTGGGTCATATTAACTCCCAAGCCTCATTTGCACCTGCGTTGTCTCCCACCTAAAGCTGGTGGGAATGATGTAATAACGCTCAGGAACAGAAAATTGGCTAGGAGGCCATTATCGGCCGGGTACAATCCTAAAGGGGGTGCATGAACAGAGAGACCTGGGGGTATATGTGCACTAATCGTTGAAGGTGCCAGGGCAGGTTGAGAAAGCATTTTAAAAAGCTTACGGGATCCTGGGCTTCATGAATAGAGGTATAAAGTACAAAAGCGTGGAAATTATGATGAACCTGTATAAAACACTGGTTCGGCCTCAACTGGAGTATTGTGTCCAATCCTGGGCACCGCACTTTAGGAAGGATGTGAAGGCCTTAGAGAGGGTGCAGAAAAGATTTACGAGAATGGTTTCAAGGATGAGGGACTTCAGTTATGTGGATAGACTGGAGAAGCTGGGGTTGTTCTCCTTCGAGCAGAGAAGATTGAAAGGAGATTTGATAGAGGTGTTCAAAATCTTGAGGGGTCTGGACAGAGTAAATAGAGAGAAACTGTTCCCATTGGTGGATGGGTCGAGAACCAGAGGACACAGATTTAAGGCGATTGGCAAAAGAACTTTTTTACTCAGCGAGTGGTTAGGATCTGGAATGCACTGCCTGAAATGGTGGTGGAGGCAGACTCAATCACGGCTTTCAAAAGGGAGTTGGATAAGCACCTGAAACAAAAACATTTGCAGGGCTACGGGAAAAGGGCCGGGGAGTGGGACTGGCTGAGGTGTTCTTGCAGAGAGCCAGCACGGGCTCGACGGGCCGAATGGCCTTCTTCCGTGCTGTAACCATTCTATGATTCTATGATTGCCGGGGCCCAAGCGATCAGTTCCCGGTATAAGGTTACGCCCGAGGGGTCCATCTGCAAAGAGCTCTCAGTGGTGGGAGGGAGAGGGAAGGCCGGCACTGGGGCCGAGGATGGGGCCTGGGCTGAGTTTGTCATTTGTACATTGCCAAACCCTTTTTTTTTCCAAACTTCACTCTGCATTATTATCTGTAATGAATCATGTGAGAAAATAACCTAATTTCTTGTGAGACTTGTCTTTGGGAATTATAAAATAAGTGTTCACAAAGTAAGTTCTGAAAATCTATGAATGGGTGGGAAAAAAATCTAACCTTTGGTTCCAATGCGAATGGCTGTTGCACAAATCTCTTAATATCCCCATGGAATAGTAATGCCTAATTCGGCCTACTTTGGAAAACTCAGGTTCATATCAGTCTGTTTTCTCAAAACAAATGCTTGTGCTCAACCACAGTTGAGACATTCAAGTTTGCACTTAAGGGGATGAATTTTTTCAGCACTTATAGCTGGATCCAAACCGAACACTGGATCAAACACTTATTCATGTATATAAAAAAAAAATCTATTCAATAATGACACTTATTTTCAATGTAATCTGACCTCCAGCCTAAAGTCAGAACACTGGAAAAGAAAATCGGACACGGTGTAAAAAGGGCTGCCGACTCACTAGCGCCCATTTTTCGCTACCGCTGAAGATCAATTTCACCCTATAGGAAGGATGTGATTGCATTGGAGAGAGTGCAGAGGAGATTCACCAGGATGTTACCTGGGCTGGAGCGCTTCAGCTATGAAGAGAGACTGGACAGGCTGGGGTTGTTTTCCTTAGAGCAGAGAAGGCTGAGGGGGGACCTGATTGAGGTGTACACAATTATGAGGGGCATAGATAGGGTAGATAGAAAGGAACTTTTCCCCTTAGTAGAGGGGTCAATAACCAGGGGGCATAGTTTCAAGGTAAGGGGCAGGAGGTTTAGAGGGGATTTGAGGAAAATCTTTTTCACCCAGAGGGTGGTTGGAATCTGGAACTCACTGCCTGAAAGGGTGGTAGAGGCAGGAACCCTCACAACATTGAAGAAGCATTTAGATGAGCACTTGAAACGCCTTAGCATACAAGGCTACGGACCAAGTGCTGGAAAATGGGATTAGAATAGACAGGGCTTGATGGCCGGCGCGGACACGATGGGCCGAAGGGCTTCTTTCTGTGCTGTATAACTCTATGACTCTATGACCCCCGCAGTCTGCTCAGCAGGGATATGTTTCAACCCCAGATTTGAGTTAACTGCTCAAGCCATATTGTTACAAGACTGCCAGGGTAAATCGACCGAACCCCTTCCCACGAAAAGTGCCAGGAATCAAATGCATACTTGCTGCTTCAACCAGCCGGTCACATGGAAGGCACCTTGTACCCAAAAGAATGCTAAACCATAACCCCCAACTGAGCTACTTGACTTTAGTGCTAATGCTGAAATGATGAAGTGATGCTACTACCATCGTATCACGTTCCAGCATGACCTCAACAAAGAGGCACTTGTTACACCTTGCCTTTTTTTTATGCAGGCTCAATGGTTAGAGATCAGTAATTGATGGAGGCTTTGAAAATTCATAATGCATCTTCAAGCTTCTTCCTCCTCTCACATAAATCATCAGCAGCTTCTCGCTGTAGGAGCAATTTCAATGGAATATACCCCTGAGAGCACTCTTATAATGCTCTGGCAGGTTTAAGGCCAAGTTCAGCATGGACTAGTCAATCTTTCATGCCGGAATTTATTACTGAGGATTGAAACTGGGCATTAGTCCCATCTTTTCACCCCCTCATTAAGAACTCAATTGGTTCATAATCACGTTGGTGGTTGCTATTATTGTTAATTATTAACAGCAAATAGAAGCTCTGAAATGATGGAAATAAGCATATTTACCGCCACCATTACATTTATCCAAACGTTAATGCCAACACCAAAATCTAGGCCCAAAGTGAAAGAATTATGATTTACTTAAATTTATTTCTAAGACTTTAATAATGAGTGATGATGGTTTCACTGGAGAAATTAGGTTGCAGAAAATACTGGGATATATTTTCCAGGTAACCTTGCCTGCCATCAGCAACACACCTATGATTTTCCCATTTGTGCTAATGTGTACTTGAAAAATGTATGCTACTGAGCCCAATATGACAGCTGAATTAGTACACCTAGTTAAAATCCCAGGACCCTGAGTAAATGATTGTGGCCTGGATTCTTCCCTCAACACGCATTAGTCGATTATCACCATTTGTAAAAATTGACCATTGCCAGCTGTACTCTCACTTTCTGCTTCTAAGGGACTCAGTGAACTATTCAAACAAATACCTGATGCTGTTTTAGTGGGATATTTAGACCAAAAAAATATGGACCATTTCAGTGGCAAGAGGTAAATGCAGGCTGTATTAGAACATATCTTTGTTTGCAATTCATGCCCCCCTCCCCCCACTCCAATGCTGTTTGATCACCTGGGAGACAGAACACCAGCCACATTTGAACAATTCTATTACTTTAACACCATATTTTAGGCTCTTAACTTTTCTATAAACGCTGTTGGATTTCATCTCCTGAATGCAACAAAGTCAGTTTTCCGTTATCAAGCCTGTCATTTTTGGTTATCGTCACCTAGTCACAAAGCACTGTCAGATAATAATTGGTTGTCGTTCTCATTCATTATGTTAGTGGTCACATGGGGATATATTCAATTGCTTCAAATATCCTTCAGCCACGAATTAAGGACACACACAGACGAGCCAGAATGCACGGAAATCACTGACTATAATCTAATAAGCAATTAATTTGTATGGGTTGAGATGCAACAAGGCAATAAACACCACGAGCATTTTGATAAAGCTGGAATTTAGTCGCTGGCCATAGAGAATTTAGACCTTTTAAATCTGAATCCGGTTCAGAATACTAATGGAGCTGGGAAACAGATCTTCAGGCCAACCAAAGATTCATAGATGCCAACCCCCTGATTACCCTCTGGCCAATCGAGGTTTTAGATGGATGTTTACTTAATATCGCACTACACACACACACACACACCCTCCCCCCTCCCCCCTCAACAACAAAAAACATTTGCAGGAGCATTATTACCAAATCTTAATCAGGCCTAAATTCAGTTTAGCGTGAATAAATCCAAAGAATGACAATTCTGATCACGTTGAATTCATATGATGGATTTTCCACTCAACCGTAACTATGATTTGAAGCACCCAGGAGTCATTCATTGGCATATGCACTCAGGAACACCGAAACTTATTATATTTAGTAGATGGTGACAGAAGGCATAAAGAGATTATGGTTCGTCTGAACCAAACTCCTTACAGCATGGATATCACTAGGGCTTGTTTTTCAGTCATTTCAAATTTAGTAAAAGCAAAAATACTTCGAGATTCATTTTCTTCAGAGGTCATTTTGTTATTTGGCTATTTTTTGGCAGTTCTGTAAGCTTTGCACTGTGTTTTATTGTTTTTTTACTATTTGGGGGAATTTTAACCCTGGTAGGACAGGGTGGGGAAGCTGTTAAAATGGATCGTTCTGCTTTACTGACCCGTTCCCATTGGAATCCTGCTGGACACCATTTTAAGTGCTCACTGCCAGAAGCAGGCAGTGGCCTCATTGCTTTACACAACTAAGGGGCCCGCTGTGTCAGTGGGACCCCGATTACACTTTAACCTGAGCCTGAGCAGGTAAGGCGCTGAGGCTTTCCTGCCAGGTCGGCAGCTGTCGGGAGGATGAAGGCACCCTCCAAGGTACGAGGAAAACTTACTTTTGTGGGGTCAGGAGTGCTCTTCCAGGAAGCACAAGGGAATTCACAGCCTCCTCTGCCCCGTATTTCCACCCCCCGCCCCCAACCCCCAGCCCCCTCCCCGCATGGCCATCCTAAAACCCTCTCCCTGTGACTTACCTGCTTGCTGGCAAGCCTTCCATTGTGCCGGCTGGTAGTCTCCGCTTGCCCGAACTTCCACTCCTGTCTGCCGGTCAGCTGCTGCCTTCCACCCTGGTAGCTGACTAGCGGCAGGCAGATGGCGCCTGGGAGCTACCATACCCAGCGCCTCAAACTTAGGCCCGTGAGGGCCTTTTTTCACTTGACCAGCCCCTCGAAACGGGTTAAAATCAATCCTTTGATTGTTTTATGCCACAATGCAGTTTCTACACCATGATTGAGAATCGCTATCAATATTTCATTAATTGGTGCATATTAGTGAATAAATATCAAGGGACGGACTTTTCCCTGTTGTTGAATTTGGTTTGTGATCACAGCATTTAGACACTAGCAGGTCTCCCATGGCACTGCTCACAGTGTGTCAGACAATATTTTAATTTGCTAATTAATACTTTGGTAATTTCTCATAATTATGCCATGCAACACCCAATAGGGGTGAGATTACCTGTCAGTGCTTTTAATGGCAGGCGGTTGGCAGGACGAGTGACCCGCCCACCCAAAGTCACCGGTGTGAGCCCTGGACCATCTTAACGGTCAGGCCTCATTTGTATTTGATTGGCAGGATGCCCATGTTATTGCGGTGCTGACGGGCAAGCCTGCCCACTTGGAGAGTGGGATTTCCTGCAAGCCGCCCGCTCGGTATTTAAAGTGTGACTACACCTCTTCAAGGGAGCAATCTAGCTGAACAGAGAGGAAGAACGAAAGAAGAAGGAGTCAGGTAAGAGCACCTAGCAGTTGAGCAGGTGAGAGCATAGTCGTTCCATCAGAAGACCCAATCAGATTGCCCAAGCAATATCTGCAGCAGGCTTGGAGAGAGGTGGCAGAAATTGTCAACACCCATGGCATCATCCCCAGGACCTGGATGCAGGAAACAATTCTTTGACCTGACCAGAGCAGCAAGGATGAGCACAGATCTTTCTATCTCCACTTCTCTGTATTACACCTGGCCACAGCCCTCTCCCCACCACACCCCACCCCCCACACCCTCCCAGCAATTTATACACTTCTCTCCCCTGAACCACATGCTTCTCCACCAATCACAGGGGAGGGGGACACTGGAGCAACTCTCCTTCTCACTCCAATCACACACTCACCTGTTGCTTGCTGCCTTCCCAACAGGCTCTAACAGTATTCTAATTTCACCTTGTAGCAAATGTTAAACATTGCATTCTCCGATGACTGGTTTCTCATTTCACAGTTCAGCCACTTTCTTTCAATTGACAACCTCCCCATCCTGCTCACAACTGGATATTTCTAACTCTCAGCATGCACAATATATGAAGGAGCCCCACACATATGCACATCCCTTTCCAGCAGCCATTTACCAACTGTCTCCATCTCTTCATGCAGGAGAATATAGCTCACATAACAAGGGAGAGGAGCAAACCTGGGGTAGCACCAGCAAGCATCCAGGCCCTCACTCGGATGGAGCTGGCAACCATTGGTGTAATCAGACCATCCAGAGCTAAGACATCAGTGATGGCAAAGCTGGCGGCTGCACTGAAGGCTATTTGAAGCAATTGAACATATCCCCATGTGTCTGCCTATTACATGTACCGTTTCATTGACCTCAAACAATCACTCATTTAAGCAGCATGGTAATTTTATGCTGCATAATGCTGCCAATCATCTGCTACTGTCTAGCTTTTTCGGTCAGTACTATGCTAGCTTTTGTCTTTCTACTCCTTTTCTCAATGCCTGAAACTATTGGAAGAAAACAATTCTCCAGAAGAAGCATCAACACTCGATGCATCCCACCCAAGGACCAGCACAGAAATTGGCACCCAGCGTGGGTTAGATGGCAGGTTAGAAGGGTCAATACTTGGTGGTTCACCCAGCACGAGTGAGCAGGAGCAGGGGAGCAGCCCAGGAGATGACTTGTTGGAGGGCAATCTTAGCTCCAAGCTCGACTGAGGAGGACAGAAAAAGCAGACTTCTGGGACTCAGCCTTCAAAAGAAAACTGCTTTCTGCATACATGCAATTGTATGATGTATTTGGAAAGCTTAACTATGTGCTACCGCACCATGTCTGAAAGTTTGGAGGAATCTACTTCCAGCTTGTGTGGTGTTCTATCGCAGGGCATGAGCAGTCTTCAGTCTACCGTGGAGCATGTGGTCACCTCCATGGATGCTGCCACAAAGTCCTCACACAAGGAGTCTTTGTCACCAGCTCTTGCAGTTTGTTACAAGCTCAAACTACTGCCATTTAGTCTCTGGGCTCCACCTTGGAAAGGCTGGTGAACCACATAGATAGGGGCTTCAATTGTGTTTCTGATCTCCTTCAGTCTGCTCTCCCACAGATCACGGGAATGATGAACCACAGCTCCATGGGAGTGGCAGTGTTGCAATGGCAGTGGCACATGATGGCACCTCTCTCAGGATGACAGCACATCTGCTCTCTTGCCACCCCCTCAACCAATGCCCCACCATGGTGCCAGAAATCCAGCTGGGCCACACTGCCTTAGCAACAGTCAAGATGCTGCAGTCTGCAGCCGAGCTCTCTCAGGGCTCAGCTCCCAGAGTGTACAAACCACGAACATCTGAAGAGTCCTCACTTGAACAACAGCAGCCTTTCACCAGCCAAGCTGAAGCCATTGGGGGAGCACCTCATTGGAGAGGTAAGATAGTTACAAAAAAGCACTATGGATTGACACTTGGGTGACAAATTATGTTCAGGCTATTACTGTGTTAGCCATTAAAAAATTCAGCTTGTTTAACTGTTTGAATTTGTCTGCAGTGTGGTTTTGAGCCAGCAATGTCAGTTCAGAGATTGGAGGTGTTTTATTGCAGGGTGGAATTACTGGTAGAGGAGGTATTGAGGACAGTTAATGCAGAGGGATGTTGGGGAAGGTTTGAGGGGGAGAGTAGATCAAACAAAGTGTTGGGCAATCAACTGATCCCAATCATTTCTGGCAGCAAGCTGGTATCTTCGCCCTCCTTCTTCTGCTCCTTCCTCGCCTTCATTCGAGTCATCCCGTCAGGTGAAGGGAGGACCTCTTGGTATATTTCCTCCATGTGAAGTCCTCTTTGCACAGCGAGGTTCTCATTATTTCAGTCTCACTTGGTCTGTAAGTCTGTCCTCCCTTCTGTCTTATTTCTCTTTTGTATGTATTGTATTAGTATAAATATTCCTTTACTAATATGCTCAATATCTATCTCTTACCTTAGGGTATGCAGAACGCTGTGAGCCCAGCAACACAATTGAGGTGCTGCACCAGAGCACAACAGGGTTTGACAGTAATGCTGAGAAGCAGAACCATTGGCCAGTGAGCAAGAGGAGCTGTAGAAAAGGTCACAGCTGAAAAGGTTATATAGATGTATTACATGAGAAGTGGGCCAGAGGTGCTGCAGGGAAGTGAGCACTATTAAAGTGGGCCATTGCATCTCCTGCCAGTGGCCAGCGGTGACCACACTAAGGCTGGAATTTTCCCCTACAAAACAGGTGGGCTTGGAGCATGGGGGCAGTTAAATTATTAAAAATGGTATTCCTGACCTGATCCCGCCTCCAACCCGCCCACTTCTGGTTTTAACGAAGGCGCAACGGATACGGAACTGGGGGCGGGCGACCAACCAGCTTCCAGAGGGCGGTACGTCAATTTAAATTTTATTATGAGGCTTCAAGCCTCTTTTTTAACTTCCATTTAGAATTTAACTGCCTGTGGACGGGTTTCACACAATTCGTGAAACCCGGCAGTTAAACCGAGGCGGGGACTTCTGCACCCAGAAGGTAAGTGGCTTTATACCTACCTCCTGGATACAGGGTCCCTACCTAACCCACCCCTACGATCAGAGACCCACCCACCCACGGGACCTCTCATCACCTCCCCAGGCCTCCGATCCCCACCGTGAGGCCTCCCCCTCCCCCACCCCACCGACGATGGTGAGTCCGGCCACGATCCTCCCCTCCTGATCCCCGATCCTTCCCTCTCGATCCCAGATCCTCCCTGCCGATCCCCGATCCTTCCCTCCTAATCACTATGCCCCCCCTCCGCGATCCCCAACCGAGCCCCAGCCGATCCCCGACCCACCCCCTGTGATCCCCGACTGAGCCACAGCCAATCCCTGACCCCCACCCCTCACGATCCCTCCCCCGGACTGACCCCTCACTCCTTCTCTGCATCTGCAGGCCGACCCACCCGCAACCAGCCAGCCTCTCAATCTGGCTGGCTGTGGGCGAGAATCCGTGGCCTCACATGTAAATTAGGCTGTGTCGTTAAAGTCGGCAGGGCCTGCGGGAAACCCGGCCTCCCTGGAGAAAATTCCGGCCTAAATGTTTGTTTGACTAAAATCCTAACGGTCTGGAGGAAACATTTTCAGCTCTTATTATTTGAACCCTGGGGAGGCGATTTTGCCAGCCCTGGGGAGACGGGTATGGAGGCAGAACTGCCGGGAAAATGGCAGAATTTGGGGGTGGGTGCCCAACCCACCCCAACCCACCTCTATGCCATCTTCCCAGGAGGCGGATAGCCGTCCCGTGCCGGGCCCCGTCTCCTTGGAGGCGGGAAGGGATTGTAAGGTTTCCAAAATTTGCAGATCCCCAAAACCTAAGGAAAAAGGACTTGGGAACTACCTCAGAGCGATAAAAATGCATTTGGGCCTAACATAAGGAATTTAAGACCAAAAACCAAGTTTTGACATTTTAAAAACATGTCTGGGCCTGTAAAGGGGCAAGGAGGTGGGTTCGACCTCTGTAAAAGCAGTTTTGGATATTGCAGTTAATTACACTGTCTGGGTAACCGGGATCACCCTACTCAAGCCCCAGCAGTCATTAACATTTGAACAATAGACCCTGGGAGAAGACAGTCCCACCCAAAATAACAGGCCCCATCAAACCGATTACATAGAAAACATAGAAACATAGAATCTAGGAGAAGGAGTAGGCCATTCGGCCCGTCGAGCCTGCTCCACCATTCAATACGATCATGGCTGATCATCCAAATCCAGTACCCTGTCCCTGCTTTAATCCCCACAGTACACATATCCCACCCTACCCCCGTAACCCCACGTATTTAATTCCCCCTAACATATCCTATCCTATCCCCATAACCCCACATATTTAATCCCCCCCTAACACTAAGGGTCAATTTATCATAGCCAAATCAACCTAACCCGCACATTTTTGGACTGTGGGAGGAAACCGGAGCACCCGGAGGAAACCCACGCAGACACGGGGAGAATGTGCAAACTCCACACAGACAGTCACCCGAGGTCAGATTCGAACCCGGGTCCTACATAGATACATAGATACATAGAAGATAGGAGCAGGAGTAGGCCATCCGGCCCTTCGAGCCTGCTCCGCCATTTAATGAGATCATGGCTGATCCTCCAATTCAGTATCCCGTCCCCGCCTTCTCTCCGTAACCCTTAACCCCTTTTGCCTGTAGAAATATATCTAATTCCCTCTTAAATATATTTAATGAGCTGGCGTACACTGCCCTCTGTGGCAATGAGTTCCACAGGTTCACCACCCTCTGAGTGAAGAAATTCCCCCTCATTTCTGTCCTAAATGGTTTAGCCCTTATCCTTAAATTATGTCCTCTAGTTCTGTTCTCACCCGCCAAGGGAAACATTCCTTCTGCATCTAGTCTGTCTAGACCTGTCAGAATTTTATACACTTCTATGAGGTCCCCTCTCAATCTTCTAAACTCCAGTGTGTACATCCCTAAACTACATAGTCTCTCCTCATAGGTCAATCCCGCCATTCCTGGTATCAGCCTGGTGAATCGCCGCTGCACCCCCTCCATGGCAAGAACATCTTTCCTCAGATGAGACGACCAAAACTGTACACAGTACTCGAGGTGTGGTCTCACCAGTGCCCTGTACAGCTGCAGCAAGGTATCCCTGTTCCTGTATTCCAACCCTTTTGCTATGAAGGCCAGCATACCGTTTGCCTTCTTGACCGCCTGTTGCACCTGCATGCTCGCCTTCAGTGACTGGTGTACAAGAACACCCAGGTCTCTCTGTACTTCCCCCTCTCCCAATTTATTGCCATTTAAATAATAATTTGCCCTCCCGTTCCTTCACCCAAGGTGGATAACTTCGCATTTGTCCACATTATAGTGCATCTGCCATTTATCCGCCCAATCACCCAGTCTGTCCAAATCGCTCTGGAGCTTCCTGGTCTCCTCCTCTGAGCCCACCCCCCCTCCTAGTTTAGTGTCGTCTGCAAATTTGGAAATGCTGCATCCGACTCCCTGATCCAGGTCATTAATGTAAATTGTGAACAGCTGGGGACCCAGGACAGATCCCTGTGGTACCCCACTCGTTACTGCCTGCCATTCAGAAAATGAGCCGTTTATTCCAACTCTCTGTTTTCTATCTGACAGCCAGTTCTCTATCCATGTCAATACTTTCCCCTTTATCCCATGAGCTTCAATTTTCCATGCTAATCTTTTATGTGGGACCTTGTCGAAGGCCTTTTGGAAGTCCAGGTACACCACATCTACTGGCTCTCCCCCATCTATTTTACCAGTTACTCCCTCAAAAAATTCCAATAGATTAGTCAAGCACGATTTACCCTTTGTAAATCCATGTTGACTCTGTCCTATCCTGTCCCCATTTGCTAAGTGCTATTAATGATGGACTCCAGCATTTTGCCCACAACTGATGTAAGGCTTACAGGTCTGTAATTACCTGCTTTTTCCCTACCCCCCCTTTTTGAATAGTGGGGTAACGTTAGCTACCCTCCAATCCATGGGCACTGTTCCCGAGTCTAATGAATTCTGAAAAATCATACTTAGTGCATCCGCTATCTCTAGGGCCACCTCCTTCAGTACCCTAGGATGCATGTTATCAGGCCCTGGGGATTTGTCCGCCTTCAATCCCTTTAGCTTCCTTAACACCATATCCTTAGAGATATTGATTTGCGTCAGTTCCTCCTTTGCCAATGTCCCTATTTTTCCCGATATCCCAGGGAGGTTTTTTGTGTCTTCCTTCGTAAAGACTGACCCAAAGTATGCATTTAGTTGGTCTGCCATTTCCTTATTTCCCGTTATATATTCCCCCGTATCTGACTGCAATGGACCAACTTTGGTTTTCACCAGTCTTTTCCTCTTGATATACTTATAAAAGCTTTTGGAGTTAGTTTTTATATTTTCTGCCAGCTTGCTTTCGTAAGCTATTTTGCCCCTCTTGATTAAGCCCTTTGTCCTCCTTTGCTCTATCTTAAACTGTTCCCAATCTTCCGCTCTGGCGCTTTTTTTGGCTATTTTATATGCCCTATCTTTGGATTTTATGCTGTCTCTAATTTCCCCTGTTATCCACGGTTGAGTCACCTTTTTAGATTTCCTTTTATGCCAGATTGGTATAAACAATTTTTGCAATTTTGTCATTCTATCTTTAAATGCTTGCCATTGTTTATCTACCTCCAGTCCTCCCAGGAACGTTGTCCAATCAGACCTACTCAGTTCCCGTCTAATGGCATCATAATTCCCCTTGTTTAAATTCAGGACCTTAGTCTCTGAGTCAATTTCTTCGCTCTCCATTTCGAGTGAGAAATCGATCATGTTATGATCGCTCTGACCCAAGGGTCCCCATACAACAAGATTACTAATTAGTCCCTTCTCATTGCACAGTACCCAGTCCAATATAGCCTGTTCCCGAGTTGGTTCCTCGACATATTGATCCAGATAACCATCCCTTAAACACTCAAGGAATTCCTCCTCCTCATTATTTTTACTGATTAGGCTATTCCAATCTATATGTAAGTTAAAGTCACCTATGATGACAGCTGTGCTCTTATTGCACGCTTCTCTAATTTCCCTCGTGCTGCCCTCCCCAACCTCTATTTTACTATTTGGAGGCCTATATACCACTCCTATTAATGTTTTTCGCCCCTCGCTATTTCTTAGCTCCACCCATATAGATTCTGTATTAACTGAGTTAATATCCTTCCTTTCAATTGCATTTATCCCCTCTTTTACCAGCAATGCTACCCCTCCTCCCTTTCTTTTTTGTCGATCCTTCCTAAATACTGAATACCCCTGTATGTTAAGCTCCCAGCCCTGCTCACCCTGCAACCATGTTTCCGTAATCCCAATTAGATCATAATTATTAACCTCTATTTCCACAGCTAATTCATCTACCTTGTTCCTGATGCTTCTCGCATTAAGGTATAAAACCCTCAGGCTTTTTTTATGCTCACATTTTTTATGAATTAGTTTGGCCCTTTGTTTTTTGTTCCTCACCCTTTTACCATTTATTTCTGTCTGCCTTTCACTTTCCTCTATTTCACTACATAGGTTTCTAGCCCCCTGCCATACTAGTTTAAATGCTCCCGAACTGCTTTATCAAAAATTACCCCGAGAACATCAGTTCCATCTTTGCACAGGTGTAGACCGTCCCTTTTGTATAGGTCACACCTACCACAAAACTGGTTCCAATGCCTCAAAAATTTAAAACCCTCCCTCTTACACCACTGCTCAAGCCACGTATTTAGCCTAACTATCCTGTTCTCTGTACTCTTACTAGCACGTGGCACTGGTAGTAATCCAGAGATTACTACCTTCGAGGTCCTACTTTTTAGCTTGGCTCCTAACTCCCTAAATTCTACTTGTAGGACCTCTTCCCTTTTTTTAGCTACGTCGTTGGTACCAACATGTATCACGACAACTGGCTGTTCCCCCTCCCCTTCCAGAATGTTCTGCACCCGCGCCGAGACATCCTTGACCCTTGCACCAGGGAGGCAACATACCATCCTGGAGTCTCGGTCGCGACCACAGAAACCCCTATCTATTCCCCTTACAATCGAATCCCCTATTACTATAGCCCTGCCACTCTTTTTCCCTCCCTTCTTTGCAACAGAGCCAGTCATGGTGCCATGAGCCTGGCTGCTGGTGCCTTCCCCCTGGCGCTGTGAGGCACCAGTGCTAACCACTATGCCACCGTGTTACAGGGCCCATCAGAAAACTTGCATAATACAAATCACTCAGGACCATTCTATAGAAAAGACCGAGTCCAGCCTAGAAACACAAAACACAAAACCAATCACCAGTGATCAGCCAAGGAGATCGACAGGATGCAAACCATCCCAAAACCCATTTGACACTTACAGAGCAGTTACTGGTAACAGGCCCGCCAAAAATCAGACAATGAACTGAGTAGATTTGGTGGGTAGATAAGGCCATGTTCAATGGGTGAGATCGAAGGCCTGTTAACAAACCAGTTAACGCGCTAGTAAGTCGTTACCGATTTACAAGCCCGCCAAAAAACCAGACAATGAACTGAGTAGATTTGGCGGGTAGATAAGGCCACTTCAATTTAGTATAATTGAAGGCCTGTTAAGCAGTTCAAGGTCAGTCAGTCGCAGTCGGTGGTCATCAGAAGAAGAAGAAACCAGAAAGAAGGCAAACCGAGCTGGAAGCGAGTCGGCATCGCTCACCACTCAGACACACCTGAGTCCAGCCCGTGAAAATACCACCTTGACGGACCTCCAACAACGGTCCCAACACAGTCACCCGGAGCAACAAGCAGCAAGAAGACATCGACGGCTCCACAAGGTCGACTGACATACTAGACAAGGCCTAAAGCCATCGCGGAAACCAAAGGCCTCACAAAACCAACAACCGCACATTACCTCCAACTGACCGGGTAATAGCAGGCCACCGTGACCAACAAAGACCAACTCAAGGAAAGAAAACCCGAAGAACCGCAAAGTTTCCACACTACAAACTACTCCTGACTTACCCCTGGGTAAGATTTCTACCAAAAGACTCTAAACCCTACTCCTAACCAAAGGAAATTGGGTACTCACCTGATAGATCCAAAACGCACCCTACCGCATCAGCGGACTCGCGAAGACTGACCAGAGATGTAGGTGAAGTCCTCTACCGCATACGGGGTACGGCAGACACTAACCGCCATAAACAGCGAACCCCAAAACCGCGATTTAGCCCAACTGTCAAGTATTGGTGAGCATTATCCCTGGTCCTTCAAAACCTAACTTAGCTAGTAAAGTGGGGTTGGGAGGGGTGAAGTATTGTTCTACTGTCATTTCCCTCGCTTGTACCGAAGTGTTCCCCACCTTTAGAGTGTTAAGAGTGTTGTCATTTGTGTTTTACCTTTTGAATAAAGATTGAAGTTCTTTTCATCAAACTCAGTTGTCTGCTGCACCTTTTGTCACAACCCCCAAATAAGTCCAAGGTCTAGAACCAAGGGAGTGGGAGCGATTCGAACCGCTCAGAAGTCAGAGGTAAAGCTGACACAAACCACCACCCCCTACAGGATTAAAGCCTATTAACTGCCTATTAACAGGTAGTTAACAGGCAGAAAATTGGATTATCCCCTTTTTGCTCTCACAAGTGCGGGCTTCCCGAAGGCTCCAGGACCCGCCAGCTCAGCTCAGCGAGTACTGGGTCTGCGGGGTTCGGGGGGTGGGGGTGCAAAAGTGTGGTGTGAAGGTAAGTGATGGGTGCAAGAGTGGAGAGGTGAATATCTGAGGTAAGTACAAAGTGTTTTGAAAAGTGTACTTACCTTTGTTTCTTCCTGCAGGCTTCAGTCGGTTTGTCTGCGGAGAGTCTCGGACCTCCACGTTGGGATTGACAGGTGGCCGTTGCATTCACAGATGCAACAACCATCTCAATTCTGTTAAAGAAAGAAGTTTGATGGGGTCTTGTATTCAAGACCTCATCAAACTGCAGAGATTGTCACTGTTTGACAGCTTCACAGAACTGTCAAACGATGACAATTCATCTGTCAACATTTTTGACAAATGAAACGTCATACGTTGACATTCTTTCCAACCGGCTTTCCCTAATTTCCCTTAATTGGCCTGCTAAGCCCGCTGGGCTTATAAAGGGAAAATAGCGTGGGTTGGCCACAAATCGATGGAGGCAGGACATCGACTCGACAAGCAGCAGTCCCGCCTCCAACACGCCCCCAGTCACAAAATCGCCCCCTGGGTCTGCAAAGTATCCAGAAGGAGTACAAGTGCATTAAAATTTCAAAAAGCTGTGTTGCATGAGCAGTAGATTGCTGAGCTAAATAAATAATTTGGATAAGCAGCTCTTTACTATCCATCTGTTTAGAATGAAGCTTTTTATAGTGCAGGCCAAGAAATATATAAACATTCAGTTTAATATTTCTTATTTCAATGCTTTTTTTTGTACGAACTACCTCTACAATAGTACGTATTGAGGGAAAAATTGCTCACCATCATGCCTCTTTTATTTTGGGTGGGAAATGCACTTTGGCGGCCCAATGTCGTGGTGCAATCTCCCCCACATGATATCCCATGCTAGAGCCAAATTGGCAGCTGCCGCCTTTCGATTGTCCAGGGCCCCCACATAATAGAGGCTTTAGGCCCCTTGGATATGGTAATCAGAGTCCTCGGCCTTGATTTCGCCTACCGAAATAGGTCCGGGGCGGTCGGGTTTGGTAGCGCCTGCTCCAGCCCGCTCTGTTAAAGTGATTTTACGATGATTGGGCTTGTTAAGCCCGCCCAGCGAGGTTCCCGGCCAATTAAAAGGAAGTAGGTCTGATGACGTCATTTGATGACGCATGATCAGCCGGTTTCCTTAAAGGGGCCAATTTACTTTGAAAGTTCTGCTGTCAGTGTTCTACAGCATTGAGGTGCTGCAAACACTGACAAGCACTGCATAAAGGCGCACAGCTACACCCAGGCTCTCCCATGACTCCCTTCATATGCGCAGAAGACACCTCCCCAGGACACCAACGCAGCCTGGTTGCACATTGAACAGGAGGGCACAAGCAGGGATGTCATCAGGAGGACCTGGCTGCAGAGGTGCAAAGCTTTCAATGATCTCAGTTGATCACAAAATGTTACTGCAACCTCATCCTGCTGTGCCTCTCATCACATCCCCATCACTCTGCTTTCCCTACCCTACTCCTGCACCTCCGCCCATCCCTCTCTATCTACATTATCACTTCCCCATCTCACTAGCCACACCTCACACCCACCCACATCCTGGTCCAATCATACCAACTAACAACACACAAGGGTAGACACTTGGGTGTTTTTGCCAATGTTCATGTAAAGTTTCAGTTAATGTGTTGTCAAACATTGAAATCTTTATTTTCAACACTTTGCCTTGTTGGACAGATTTGTGTGCACCTTTGGAAGTGGCTTAGTGAGTTGCAGTGAATGGTGAGACATAATGGTACCCCCCGCAATGGTGACGAGTGTAAAAGGAATGGCTTGGTCATTGTAGTGATGCTTTATGGTGTTGGTGTGGGGTGGTGCCAACCTGGCGCATCATGTGGCAGCCAGGGTGTTCAGCATCAAGTGAAGTAAGTCTGGCCAGCAATGTGGTCGGGTGCTGATGCCCTGTGTCCTTTGCAGCATCAGTTGATTGCAGAGAAGGTTGGTGTTGATGTTGGTGCTGATGGTGTGCCTGGTGCTGCTGGTGTTGGGGCTGATAGTGGTGGGATTCTGAGGACCAAGGTGAGATTTTTCAAGGGCACCGATGCTGATGTAATAGATGGCAGGTGAGGTTGAGATGACAGAAGCGATCTGTCAATGGTGAGAGCGGTTGTTCCAATGAGGTGACACTGGATAGAGAGTTTGCTCCAAACACTTGCAACCTGCATAAAGCTCAATCTGTCTTCCAAATGCAATAAGCAACAGCTTCTGAGCTTGGAAAGTGAAGACCTATGAAATGGGAGCTTTTAGAGACCATTTGCAGCTGTCAAGTTAGTAAATCATCCCATGCTGACACAACACCCGACCTCCTTACCTGACGTGATCCCCGAGGAGCGGGGAAGCCATTGGCGAACGCTAAAAATCTAAAGGTAAGCTTAAAATAATACTTAATTGCCCCTTAACAATCCAGCGCATGATCTAAATTGCCTCCCCCACCGCTTGCTATCGGGTCTGTTCAGCGCTGACAGACCCGACACCTGAGAGACTAGCCTGGAGGCGGGTTCCTGACCTGCTGTTAATCATTTCAAATATCACAGCTGACCTGCCTCCGATCCCGTCCTGTCAGCACCAGTTAAATTCCGGCCCTAGTGCCTGATTCAGGACCCCAATGCCAAATTTGGAAAAAACTGGGCAGAGCATTCAGTTTACCCAGCTCTACAGTGGCCTTCGAAGGCCATCATTACACTGAGAAGAATGTGAATTCAATTTCTAGGCTTCTCGTGGAGGCTCAAGCCTATAGCAAAAAAAAAGACTGTACATCTTTTAAGCACAACAGATCTTACTGTATAGGTAAGTTTAATTATTTCCTTAAAATGTTGCCATTTTTATGTCTTTATAATATTACAAACCTTATTTCCCGTCATAGGTTTCTCATGTTGGAGGTTGAAAAGACTTTCAAAAAAATATCAGCAATTTGATTGGTTTGCCTTTCTTTTACTGGTTGCTGTTGCTGATTGCTAATGTTTGATTGGACAGCTTCCAAAGTTTCTGATTGGTAGCTTTCCTTCCTCATTGCTTCATGCTGATTGGTACATTCTGCCAATGTTCAGTGGTGATTTGCTCATTCTACAAACACAACATTTGAGCCAATCAAGTGATTGTGTGACACAAAATATTTGAATGGCAAACAACAAGGAATGCACATTGTCATACCATTTTTATTATATCGTAGATTGATAGATTGAAGGGTGCCATTTCCCCCCTGATTTTAGCCAAGAAAAACTTGAAAGTGCAATGTAAAGTAAGAAATTAAAATAATAAGTAAAAGATGATGGCCCGGATATTGCGGTCAGTGGCGAACGAACAGCGCTTGCCCGTCATTACGCTTACAGCTGCCCATAGAATTTCTGTGGGCTTTTACACTGTGATTTGTGATTATCAGACAATTAAAGCAGCACGGCGCCCTCGACAGGGGATCTGGGAGCTGTGTGAACAGGGCAAGCATCGGCGTGTCTCCTCAACCAATCAGACTCAAGAATCCTTACTGAGGCATGCAGGGGGTGAAATTTGATATGGCCCGAAAACGGGTACGGGCACCGCGATGCGAGATATGCCCGCGCCCATTCAAAAAGTGCAGACAGCACGTCAATTTGGTGCTGCCTGCTAATTTAAATGATTGTAGCGCACAGCCGAGTGACTATTGCGCTGCTGGCAGGCCGTGTGCTCAGCGTCGCTAGAGCGAGGGTACCTTTCCTTAAAGCTAGACTGTTCCTTTTCAAGGCAGTCTCTAGCCCTTAAAGCTGAACTGCCTTCTGAAAGAAAAAAATCATTCAGAGCTAGGCAGTCTGCAGTTCTGAAAGCTGAACTGCCTTCTGCAAAAAATTAAAAATCCTTCAGAACTAGGCAGTCTGCAGCTCCTGGAGCTGAACTGCCTTTTGCACATAGGATCAACACTGGAAGAGAGGTCCTCTACCCACAGGGGGCCAGGAGGCCCTCCAGATCACCGAGGCGGTCACTGCCAGCAGTATCACCCCCTAGGACCTGGCTCCAGTGCTCAAAGAAGTTTCATGACCTCAGACGACCACCCTCATCACTCACCTACCAACAATCTCTACCAAAAATGAGACACACCTCACATTCCTATCTTCACCTCATCCCCTTGGAGGAGACGGTGCTGGTCATTCTTGGCAGGGGCATGGCTGAGCCCTTGGCCAGCGGCGGGGCTGCAAGAATACAAGATGCTGGTATCATCATAAGTTATCCTCCTTCTCACATCCCACTTCCCCCTCATCCCACACTACCTTCTGATATACAATTTGCACTTGGTGAAGCATGCGCCTCTTGCTTTCCCGCCCTCCCCTCACCACAACTCACCCTTGTGACTTCCTCATTTCAGACACTGAAGAAATCCAGCCTGCCCAGTTAATGGGTCAACAAGAAGACAGAGCGGAGAGTGAAGAAGAAGAAACGCCATCACCTGATTTCACACTCCCAGCCACCAGCTCCTCGAGTCGTCCTGCAAGGCCAACTGCAGTGTTCCCCACTGAAATTCAGCAGCCTTCTACCAGCAATGCTGCAGTCACTGGGGTAGCTATCACTAGGGATAGGCAAAGGTAGATGTAAGACACTCACTAAGGGAATGCACAAGGGTGATTAGTTGATTTTTTTGATGTAATATTGGATGCATATATGGATAAAGTAAGATTGGAAAGTTGCTTTTTGTTTCCTTTTTTTTCAGCATTGTGGCCAAGAGGACACTGTCATGGTCAGTAACAGAGAGAAAGTAAGGTGTGGGACAAATGTTGAAAGGGGAATTGAGGTTGAGTTCACTAGTACTGCAGGTGTATGATTCGATCTTGGATATCCTGGCCAGAAATGCCAGAAAGGCCTCCATCTTCTGCTTCCTCCTCTTCCGCTTCCTCCTCTTCCGCTTCCTCCTCTTCTGCTTCCTCCTCGTCCGCTTCCTCCTCTTCCTCCTCTTCTGCTTCCTCCTCTTCCGCTTCCTCCTCTTCTGCTTCCTCCTCTTCCGCTTCCTCCTCTTCCGTTTCCTCCTCTTCCGCTTCCTCCTCTTCTGCTTCCTCCTCTTCCGCTTCCTCCTCTTCCGTTTCCTCCTCTTCCGCTTCCTCCTCTTCTGCTTCCCCCTCTACCGCTTCCTCCTCTTCCGTTTCCTCCTCTTCTGCTTCCTCCTCTTCTGCTTCCTCCTCTTCCGCTTCCTCCTCTTCCACTTCCTCCTCTTCCTGCTCTTCTGCTTCCCCCTCTTCCCTCTGCAAGCAGCTTGTCTCTTTGCTGCCTCTGCTTCATCGACATGTGATGTTGAAGCCCAAGGGGGACTGCAACTAGAACCCCCAGGACTGTGAGCAAGTGGTCTTCTCAGAGGCCTTCCTTTAACATCCAAAGCCTTGCAAGCATCCAGCAGCACTCCCTGCACACTTTAACAACTTTTTAAATGTATTGTACCAAGCCACTACTCCGATGAAATGTTAAAAAAAAGTCCAAATGCTAAAATCTAAACTTACCTGAAAGATGTGTGTGTCCCTTTAAGAATCACTGGCAGCATCTCTGTAATACAGCTGCACGCACGTTCTTTCATGCGTGGTTTGGAGAGGGCAGTATCGAGAGACGCGACATCCAAAATCACAGTTGTGCATCAATTCAGGTGTTGCATGCCGACCGACGTCATGATCTGCATATTTACATGTGGGCGGCGACCTCCCCAAAATGGCGACTGCCACATTCTGCGCCGGAAGTGGGCGGAAGCGAGGTGGCTACCATTCTTTCAGCAAAACTGGCCTTAACGGCCTGAGCTGTACCTCCGAATTTCACAGCTGCAGAGTCTAAACCAGGAAGTGTAAGTTAGAATATTTAATTCAATGTTAAATTATGTACAGAAGGTGAAAAAAAAAGAGCGAAAGAAAGATGGGAACAAGAGAAAGAGATAAAGAAGGCAAAAAGAAAAAGTAAAAAATAATGTTATTTTAATTTTTAATTTTTTTAAATCTCCAACAATAACTAAAATCTGAAAGAATGAGTCGCCACACTTGCAAACGTAAATTTTCAGTGCCAGAGAGGGTGTTTGGCAGTAATGAAGACTTATCACGCCGTTAAACATTCATTTATAATTGAATGGATAAGCCCTAACTATTTCTGGCATGTTTAGTGGGTAACTAATGGTAAGTATCACAACTACAAGTCCTTCAAATATTTTAATGCTGAGTCTCTCGGTGAGGTGCCGGTATAGCAAATGTTGTGGAGGACTAGAGCAAATCAGACAGAAACTTCCTGATTTCCACATTTAATTGCGCGTGTGCGGATGCCGGAAGTTGCTGTCTGATTTACTCTTTAACAACAGCGTGCGCTGATAGCCTCACCATTATTCTTACCGCAAAATCCAGGCCAGTGTAATATTGCACCTGGATAATCCATCTGAGTTTAGCAGAGCGTAAATTTAACATTTGGAACCTTCCCAAAAAAGGAGCTAAAAAGGTAAGTGAAAAATGAGAGAAGTGGCCATCTTTTGCCTGTTAGGTTTCCAGAATGATTATTTGCACCGCATTTAAGCTCTCTCTGCACATGCGCGGCCGTTTGGTACTGCGCGTGCACCCACGATCCTGTTGCGCATGCTCAGTACCCAACGGTGTGGCAGCTGCAGCCTGCATTGCCACGCTTTCCTCGGCTCCATGCGAGAAGGTCAGGGGGTCGGATGGTGGCCTGGGTGGGGGAGGGTGGGGAAGAGAGGATCGAAGCAGGGAGAGAGGACATCAAAGGGGGGAGAGAGAAGATCAAAGGGGGAAGAGAGAGAGGATCAGAGGGGGGTGAGATACGATCGAAGGGGGGAGAGATGGGGGAGATCGAAAGGGGGAGAAAGTGGATCGAAGGGGGGAGAGAGTGGGTTGAACGGGGAGAGAGGGCATCAAAGGGGAAGAGAGGGGATCAGAGGGGGGGAGAGAGAGGAATTGGAAGGGGAGAGGAGGTCAGGAGCTCGGGGGAAAGAAGGTTAGGAATTCGGGGGGTGGAAAGACCACGGAGAGCACAGTGGGGGAGGAATGTGATCCAGGTCTAAAGGGGGAGATTGAGAGCGAGAACGTGATCTAGATGGGAAGACGGATCACGTTCTCCCCCCTCTGTTGGACGTGGATCACGTTCTTCCAACCCCACTCCCGCCCCCTTTACACCCACAACCATTCTCCCTCTCCTCCTCCAGATCTGGTTGATTTTCAGAAAGTGCATGTGCAGCACATGACATCATTGGACTGGACGAAATCTGGAAGTCATAACACTGTCACTATTCACTTCATACCCAATAAACCTGTTAACAATCCGTGACCCACACACAATGTTCCACCTATGGGGCGGGGTAGAAGGTCAAGAACGTGTTGCGGGGGAGAAGATCAGGAACTTGATGGGAGGAAAAAGGTCAGGAACTTGTTGGGAGAGTGAGAAGTACAGGAAGTTGATGGGGGGAGGTCAGAAACTCAGGAGTATGGGGAAGGTCAGGAACTTGTGGGGGGGGGGGCGTTTCAGGAACTTGTTGGGTGGGGGGAGAAGGTCCTATCCCGCGAGGGTGAGCCCTGTCTGTTCTATGAAAACAGTACTGTGAGCTGTGAGCTGTGTCTGGAGCCTGGCAGTCAGAATGAATGGTTCAAATTACACATTGCAAAGTACTTGATTACTCAGGCAGGCAGGATCTAATTACACATTCCAGACAAATTGCTGGCTATGTCTTGTACTCCAAGAGGACCAATTAGAAATCTGGTCTTGTTATCCAAGGGGACCAATCAGAACTTTGGTGTTGTAAATACACACAACGTTAAAGTTTCTGCTAAAAGTTATTAGTGGTGAGATCATGTAGCATTTTGCGATGCACAGTCAAATGGAAAAAAGTTATATTTAACTCCCGGTCCCTGGAGTTGGTGAGCTTGCCAAAGATGTAAAAATGTCACCACAGCAGTGACAGAAGTGAACAGTACAGATGACTCTTTTGTCCAAGAGCATGGATGTAATGGCTATTGGTGGGTTCACAACATAAGAATGTATAAGACCAGTAAAGACCTTTGTGGGCTATTTGGCTAATCTCTGTGTCTAGGAAATAACATATCCCAGATTAACAGTGTATCATGGCAGCAATTACAGAGAATACAATTAAACACACCATGAATCTCAATACAAGTTAAATAGCTTCAGCTCTGACATCACTGAGCACTGCACTTTTCTAATAACTCATTCCTTCCCGGGGCCTTAATTTCCCATCCTCCTACAATCTACAGGCTTTTGAAACCAAAATTTGGCATCATCTATTTCCTAATTGTCGCACCTTATCCTCTACATTGCTCAGCCTTGGTATGTCCTGCACTATGGGGTAGGGCAAGGGAATTGTTGCTGCAGTGATTTATTACTTCTATGAGACTGGCATTTTTACTGCCCTGGAACCATTTATGTAAAGCTGTATTACTTAGACAGCAACCTGTGCTACACAGGGCTAATATAGAAATTTGCAGGATTTGTCATGGGATGTCACACCAAGCAAATCACTTACCCTAACTATAATATAGCCCTTCACCTAGATTCTGAAATAAAAAGTGATTGTTACAGAAGGAGGAGGAGGAGAGGGCAGCCTGGGGACACATAGGAAATGCATGACTCATGGCAGCTTCCAATATGTCCAGTGGGCGTACCGCAACAGAGTTAGCTACAGTACGTTAGAGGCTCAGACTCACCAGTGTGGTTGTGTCTGAACTGTTTCACTTGGTCCATGCAGACCTGAAGGGACAGTCAACCATCCATGTGCAATGGGATGGTGAAGGCCACCACTGCCTTCAACATACCCAATTGCAGTACCTCTGGAACCCTCCACCAGGGGCATCTCAGGAGTTAACTACCTTTTTTGGGCATTAGAACAACTGATGCTTTGTTTTCTGAATAATGACTGAATGACACACAGCAGGATATATTAAAAGTGAATTCACTTCATTCATTTATCCAATGCTAGTGGTGTACCATGTGTTTTACTGCTACATTCATTCCTTGCATCAATTTTTTCATGCAGATTGTGAATACACTCTGTTATTAAATGCTCCCTTGGTTGAGGGAGAAGTACTGATAAATGGCTGCTTATATGACTGGCAAGCAGCAGCAGAAGACCTGTGACAAATCCTGATGGACATGCATCAGTTCCAGGATCCTCTGTCACTGTAGTCGCTGTGTTTTTAGTGCTATCAGGGACGGTACCTTATGTCACTTGGCTATGTAATGGTTCAGAACTGCTGCTGATGATGTGCCAACCAGCTGCTCTTGCACTTTGTACACACGGCACTGGTAGAGGACACATCCTTCAATGCTCAGTGAACTGTGTAAGCATAGAGCTTTGGGCATATACAAGGTTTTGAAATCCTTCCACCATGCTTGTCTGTAACTATTCTCTGAGCAAGTTCAAGCCGTACATAACTGTATCTTGAAGTTTGGGCAATAAAACCACTGCAGCAGCAGTGGGAGCATTCATGAGAAATGTCTTTACTATACCTACAGTTTGAGTTTCTAATAGAAACATAGAAACACAGAAGATAGGAGCAGGAGTAGGCCATTCGGCCGCTTGAGCCTGCTCCGCCATTCAATGTGATCATGGCTGATCATCCAAATTCAGTACCGTGTCCCTGCTTTCTCCCCATATCCCTTGATCCCCTTAGCCTTAAGAAATATATCTAACTCCTTCTTGAATATATTTAATGGCCCAGAAATTGATCTCGCTCTGTTCCCGCGGGGGTAAGGCTTCCCCGCGATCTCTCACTCCGCGTTGGCTTTTTCAGATCCAGCTCGCACGAACTTGATGTTCTAGAGATCAGCTGGGCAGTGCTTGCGTATCCCACCGGCGTAGTGAATTCGTGCGAGCTGTGGGATCACGTGACTCAGTTAGAGCCAATGGCAGCACACCATCTTCCATTCATAAGTCTCACAGCATGGCTGTGAAATCTATGAATCTTACACCCCCCAAAATAACAGCTAAACCTCAATTAAATTTAAAAAAAAAACCATCACATTAATAAAATAAGTATAGTTAAATAAATTAACCATTTTAAATAAAAAATTAAATTTTTGAAAAAATTTAAAATCTTTTAAAAAGTTATAAAAATAAACTTACCTGTCTTTAAAGTCTCTAAAAAAGATATACCTGTTAAAAAAAATTCAAAAAAATACTTAATTCACTACTTACCTTGTTAAAAGTGGGTCTTACTCCTCCTTTTTCCATTTCTAAAATCTTCCGTCCTTACCTGCGCGTCCAAAGCATGAAGTGCACAGCGTGCGCGCAGCCTGTAGCGCGCACGCGATGCACCGAGGAACCGCCCCCTTTTCAAAAGACCAAGTGCCGGTTTTCAGCGCATGCGCAGGGCATGCAGAAAACCGGCAATTGGAGAGAGAATACGCGAGAGTACACAGTGCGTACTCTCGCGCAGCGGGATGAATTTTTGGCCCATTGAATTGGACTCAACTGTCTTCTGTGGTAGAGAATTCCACAGGTTCACCACTCTCTGGGTGAAGAAATTCCTCCTCATCTCAGTCCTAAATGGCTTACCCCTTATCCTTACATTGTGACCCCTGGTTCTGGACTCCCCCGCCATCGGGAACATCTTTCCTGCATCTAGTCTGTCTAGTCCTGTTAGAATTTTATAAGTTTCAATGAGATCCCCTCTCATTCTTCTAAACTCTAGCGAATACAAGCCCAATCGACCCAATCTCTCTTCATACATCATTCCTGCCATCCCAGGTATCAGTCTGGTGAATCTTCACTGCACTCCCTCCATGGCAAGAACATCCTTCCTCAGATAAGGTGACCACAACTGCACACAATACTCAAGGTGTGGTCTCACCAAAGCCCTGTACAACTGCAGCAAGACCTCCTTGCTCCTGTACTCGAATCCTCTCGCTATGAATGCCAACATACCATTTGCCTTCTTAACCGCTTGCTGCACCTGCATGCTTACCTTCAGTGACTGGTGCACAAGGACACCCAGGTCTTGTTGCACTTCCCCTTTTCCCAATCTATTGCCATTCAGATAATAATCTGCCTTCCTGTTTTTGCCAACAAAGTGGTTAACCTTGCATTTATCCACATTATACTGCATCTGCCATGCATCTGCCCAATCACCCAACCTGTCCAAATCATACTGGGGTTTCTCTGCATCCTCCTCACAGCACACACGCCCACCCAGCTTTGTGTCATCTGCAAACTTGGAGATATTACATCTAGTTCCCTCGTCTAGGTCATTAATATATATGCAGTTACTACATGATCAATGGAAAACTGCAGTTCAGACAACTAGTGATTCCTGTCCTCACTTGTGGGAAATGGCAATGTGTACATAAGAACATAAGAAAATAAGAAATAGGAGCAGGAGTAGGCCATTCGGCCCTTCGAGCCTGCTCCACCATTCAATGAGATCATGGCTGATCTTCTGCCTCAACTCCATTCACCGGCCCTATCGCCATATCCTTGATGCCCTTACTAGTCAGAAATCTATCGACTTCTGTTTTGAATATACCCAATGACTGAGCCTCCACAGCCCTCTGGGGTAGAGAATTCCAAAGATTCACCACCCTCTGTGTGAGGAAATTTCTTCTCATCTCAGTCCTGAATGGCCTACCCTTTATCCTGAGGCTGTAGCCCCTGGTTCTAGACTCCCCAGCCAAGGGAAACATTCTCCCAGCATCCACCCTATCAAGCCCTGTAATAATTTTGTATGCTTCAATGAGATCCCCTCTCATTCTTCTAAATTCAAGAGAATACAGGCCTAGTTTACTCAATCTTTTCTCATACGACAGTCCCGCCATCCCAGGAATCAATCTCATGAACCTTCATTGCACTCCCTCTATGGCAAGTATATCCTTCCTTAGGTAAGGAGACCAAAATTGTACACAGTACTCCAGGTGTGGTCTCACCAAGGCCCTATATAATTGGAGTAAGACTTGTTTACTCCTGTACTCAAATCCTCTTGTAATGAAGGCCAGCATACCATTTGCCTTCCTAATGGCTTGCTGCACCTGCACATTCACTTTCAGTGACTCAAGTACAAGGACACCCTTTGAGCATCTGCATTCCCCAATCTTTCACCATTTAGGAAATACTCTGCCTTTCTGTTTTTTCTACCAAAGTGGATAACTTCACATTTATCCACATTATATTCCATCTGCCATGTTCTCGCCCACTCACTTTATCTGGATGTTGGACTCCACCATACTATCCAGATCACAAGAAAGATAGTGGCACCACAACATGGTCCTGCTGTGGTAACAGCCTCTGTTTGCAAGCAGGCCCACTATGATCTGTCTCTCCTTTTTGGCTGCAACTGGTGGTCCACTGGTTCTCCTTCCTCTGTGAAGACAGCAGATAGTGCATGATCAGCACATAGCACACATAGCTATTTGGGTACTGTATAGTCATTAAAGGCACTATTGTGAGCTTTCGTACAATCGATGTGAATGAACATGTTGGTGTGCCTATGTAAACTCTCTGTTTGAAGTTTGGCAGTAAATGTACTCTATTACAGTTTCTGCACAGCTGTATTGCCTTTGTTCCATTCTATTCACATTTCTTCTTTGGTTGCCACTTGATCTGTTATTATTGGCCCAGAAATTAAACAATGAGTGTTCACGCGGGGGTAAGGCTTCCCCGCGATATCTCACTCCGCGCCTACCTTTTTCCTCCGGGCCCACACGAACTTTAGTTTCAAGGCTGCAGCTGTGCAGTGCTTGCGTGACCCAGAGACGCAATTAGTTTGTGCGAGCTCTGGGATCACGTGATCAGTTAGCGCCAATGGCAGCACACCATCTTTCATTCATAGTTTTAACAGCAAGGGCTGTCAAAGCTATGAATCCTACACACCCCCAAAAGAACAGCTAAACCTCAATTAAATTTTAAAAAAAGCCATCACATTAATAAAATAAGTATAGTTAAATAAATTAACCACTTTAAACAAAAAATTAAATTTTTGAAAAAATGTAAAATCTTTTTAAAAGTTATAAAAATAAACTTACCTTTCTTTAAAGTCTCTAAAAAAGATAAACCTGTTGAAAAAAATTTAAAATAATACTTAATTAACTACTTACCTTGTTAAAAGAGGGTCTTATGCCTCCTTTCTTTATGTGTAAAATCTTCCATGCTTACCTGCGCGTTCAAAGCACTAAGTGCACTGCGTGCGCGCAGCCTGTAGCGCGCACACGGTTCACTTAGGAACTGCCCCCTTTTGAATTCACGAAGTGCCGGTTTCCCGCGCATGCGCAGTGCATGCAGGAAACCGGCAATTGGAGACCTAAAACGCGAGAGTACACAGTGCGTACTCTCGCGTATTAGGTCTAATTTTCGGGCCATTAACTTTTCCAAATCATAACAGCCCCAAAATCTTTCTTTCTGATTCCCAAATAAAGTGCCCATGCTGTATCACTTTTCTCATCATAATCAATTTCATCACTTCTTTCTTTTCTTGTGCTTCTTCAAAGGTCCTCTGGCTAGTCATTCTTCCTGTCCATCTAAGCTTCAGCATAGGTCTAGCACCATATTTCAATACCTCCAGTCATTGTCTTGCGTCTGTGTTTAAGATCTAGTATTCACATCTGTAAAATGCTATTGCTGCATATAAAGCCTGAGCATTCTACTTCTCATCATTGGCTTCAATTTATAGGGGGTGATTTTGCCAATGGGGAGCTTTTGGAGGCGGGACTCCCACTTGTCAGGTTTCAGTCCCGCCTCCATCAACTTCTGGCCAACCCACACTATTTTCCCTTGATTGACCTTGTTTAGCCCGCCCAGCGGGCTTAGCAGGCCAATTAAGGGAAAGTCAGTTGCAGAGAACGTCAACGTATAACGTTTCATCTGTCAACAATTTTTGACAGATGAATTGTCATCTTTTGACAGCTTTGAGAAGCTATCATACAGTGAGATTCTCTGTAGTTTGATGAGGTCTTGAATTCAAGACCTCATCAAACTTCTTTCTTTTGCAGAAATGAGATGGTTGTTACATTGGAGAATGCAACGGCCATCTGTCATCTCTACCGCGGAGGTGCGAGACTCTCTGCATACCCACCGACTGAAGCCTGCAGGAAGAAACAAAGGTAAGTACATTTTTTCTAACACTTTGTACTTACCTCAGATACTCACCTCTCCACTCTTGCACCCATCACTCACCTCCACAGCACACTTTTGGACCCCTCCGACCCCCGCAGACCCACTCCTCGCCTCACTGACCTGGCGGGTTTCGGAGCCTTCAGAAAGCCCGCACTTGTGAGGGCAAAAAGGAGATAATCCTATTTTTGTTAATTGGCTTTAATCCCTTCCCGCCTCCAAGGAGACGGGTCCCAGCGCGGGACGGCTACCTGCCTCCTGGCAAGATGGCATGGAGGTGGGTTGGGCACCCGCCCCCAAATTCTGCCATTTTCCCGGCAGTCCCGCCTCCATACTCGCCTCCCAGGGCTGGCAAAATCGTCACCATAGTTACACAGAAACTCTTTTTTGGTGTCAAAAACCTCTTTTACAATTCCTGTCATCCACTTACTTCTTTGTTACTTTGACCATCTGACATTAGACTACCTCAATAAACAATTTTATTTATTTGCTCTAGTTCCATAGTGCTCACTCGAAGGATGGTTTTGGAGATGTACGCTTTTCCTGATTATTGCTGTCTTTGCCTCAGCATTTATTTCTGATCCACATTCCAAACTTGTCTGACCTTTTCAAAAATCTCTTATAATCTCTCTTGTATCTGCAATCCATATTGTATCATTGGTGTGAGAAGATTGTTTATCAATCTTGCATTGATCTTCACTTCAACTTGGAAGTCATCTAGAATGTCTCAAGGAATTAATTCAGAGTATATGTTGAGTGGACGATATGACACAATCTTATCTCACTCCTCATCTGGTAATTGTTCATTTTGTTTACTCACGATCTACTCTTACTTCTGTGTGTTGCTCCTAATAATGTATTTCCTTTCTACATACATGCTAACATTTATCTGTATTACTATAGCATTTTCTGCATGTATCTTTAACAACAACTACTTCCTGTTATATCCATATATGTTTGGTGCCTTTACGGTATTGTTTATGCCTTACCTATCTGCTCTTCTTTAAGTTGAGCAGCTTTTTACAGCCTTCCAGTTAGGTCCTCAAAATCACTGGCTGTTATAGAACCCATTCCATTTTCATTCCATTGATTTCATAATGTGAAGACAAAAATGTAACCTTTTATTTGTCGATTTGAAGGCTATTCTTTCCTACTAGATTGATTCCTGGGAAGAGAGGGTTGTCCTATGAGGAGAGATTGAATAGATTGGGCCAATAGACTTTGGAGTTTAGAAGAATGAGAGGCGATCTCATTGAAACATATAATATTCTGAGAGGGATTGACAGGGTAGATGCTGAGAGGTTGTTTCCCCTGGCTGGAGAGTCTAGAACTAGGGGGCATAGTCTTAGGTTAAGCGGTCGACCATTTAAGACTGAGATGAGGAGGAATTTCTTCACTCAGAGGGTTGTGAATCTTTGGAATTCTCTACCCGAAAGGGCTGTTGATGCTGAATCGTTGAGTATATTCAAGGCTGAGATAAATAGATTTTTGGACTCTAGGGGAATCAAGGGATATGGGGATCGGGCGGGAAAGTAGAGTTGAGTTCTAAGATCAGCCATTACCTTATTGAATGGCGGAGCAGACTCGAAGGGTCGTACGGCCTACTCCTGCTCCTAATTCTTATGTTCTTATGTACTAAAATGTCCTCACATTGCTCCATAGGATAGGTTGTCAACACTTGCAGAACTTTGTTGCTAAATCAGAATTATCTCCTTTGCTGTTCTGCCACTTTCACCAATAACTGTGCAATCTAGGGTAATGAATTTTTCAACATTTATATTGATTAAGTTGCTCATTAGTTGCTTGAGAAGAGTTACAGGACTAGCTGCTATTTTCTTGTTGCCACTAATGAAATCACATTTTCAGAAGTCACATGTTTCAAAGCCATGCATTCTTGTGATTTTTAGCATTTGTTGATTAGAGTAAGATGTCAGCCTTCTCGGGGGGAATTTTCCGGGGGCCAGCGGGTGCGATCGTTGGCGGGTCGGGTGGGAAAGTGTTTTTTTTTGACAGCGGGTCGGGACCCCACTGTTAACTCGCCGCCACGCGCCTTTACCAAATGTCGGGTCTGCCAGCGCTGAGCAGACCTGACACGCAGCAGCGGGGAAGGCATTTAAAATCATTAGTGGCTTGTTTACTGCCACTTAACAATGGCCCAGAAATTAAACAGTGAGTGTTCACGCGGGGGTAAGGCTTCCCCGCGATATCTCAATCCGCGCCTACCTTTTTCCTCCGGGCCCACACGAACTTTAGTTTCAAGGCCAGTCCCACATGCAGCTGTGCAGTGCTTGCGTGACCCAGAGACGCAATTAGTTCGTGCGAGCTCTGGGATCACGTGATTCAGTTAGAGCCAATGGCAGCACACCATCTTTCATTCATAGTTTTCACAGCAAGAGCTGTCAAAGCTATGAATCCTACACACCCCCAAAAGAACAGCTAAACCTCAGTTAAATTTTTTAAAAAGCCATCACATTAATAAAATAAGTATAGTTAAATAAATTAACCACTTTAAACAAAAAATTAAATTTTTGAAAAAATTTAAAATCTTTTTAAAAGTTATAAAAATAAACTTACCTTTCTTTAAAGTCTCTAAAAAAGATAAACCTGTTGAAAAATATTTAAAATAATACTTAATTAACTACTTACCTTGTTAAAAGAGGGTCTTACGGCTCCTTTCTTCATGTGTAAAATCTTCCATGCTTACCTGCGCGTTCAAAGCTGCAAAAATAACTAAGTGCACTGCGTGCGCGCAGCCTGTAGCACGCACGCGGTTCACTTAGGAACCGCCCCCTTTTGAATTCACGAAGTGCCGGTTTCCCGCGCATGCGCAGTGCATGCAGGAAACCGGCAATTGGAGACCTAAAACGCGAGAGTACACAGTGCATACTCTCGCGTATTAGGTCTAATTTTCGGGCCAATGTTTTTTTCCCAGCTTTTGGATTTTCCCAGCTGTTACTGCTGTTCTGCCTGGTTCTGCAGCTGCTGTGGCTGCTCCTCGTCCGAATCTTAGGTCCTCGATGAAAGGAAATAAATGTTTCCCATGCGGCTGGTAGATACCTCCATTGGGGAAGTGCTCAGTCCAAGTGGGGAGAGGGTTTTCCCAGGAGGTCCCAAAGTAGATAGATCTCAGCTGCACCACCTCTGACTTCAGGAGGCCTGGAAAAAGTGCTCAAAGACCTGTGGGGAAAAAATTCTGCCATCTGCAACTCATCCCTGTTGAAAGCTCCGTTTTTATGGTGGAGCTGCAGCTGTGAGGAGGCCAAGCACTTGTCAACCCGCCAGGATTAGCTGGCGTGGTTTAGGAGGGCCGTGTGTAAGGGGGCGTGTCTCAGACGGTGCTGGTGCGAGGTTAGGCCTTCGTTGCCTATACTATTGCTTGCTCTGGTCTCCGGCCAGCCTTTTTGCAATAAGCACCTGTGAGTGGTTCGACCCACTCGCCCTTACAGTTCTGACACCTGGACTTAGATGCAAGGAGCAGTAATGCAGAGAAAAACTCAAATAGACCCGGTTGAATAGCACGAAATGAAAATCTTTATTGCATGGCGTCTAAAATCATGAAATACATGTCATAGGCGCAACTCAAAGAGAGTACAAGTATACACACATTCATAAAGCTTGGTCTATGGAAATGGAGAACACACGGCACATTGTAAAAAGGGGAACACATTATACCTTAACCTTATTAAAAACCACCCTCCCTTAACAATACCTAAACTACGTCTGGATTTGTAGGATCGGAAAACATGCTCACCACTCGTGTTACTTTGGAGATTTTTAAAGTGAGGCACTCAGCTCGTTTCGCTGCAGCGCCTGACTGTCACGTGTTTGGAAGGGTTTCTGCACCCCACTTGTTTACTTTCGCTGCTGCGAAAAGCAGGCCAGACTCTCTGTTGTCATGAAGAAATCGATGGAACTCAAAACGCTGTAGAACTCAAAGAAGAGTTCTGTACTTATATTTTCGGGCGCGGTCGGGGTTTACTGACCATGGCGGCACGTGGAATTTCTTCTCGTCTTCTTCTCGTCTCGTCTCCTCGGGCCTCCGGGTCCAGACACCATTTACCGACACTCGGGATGGTGTACCCTGTTACTTGCCCTTGTCGGGGCGGCTCGTTCCGATTGAGCTCCACCCAACACTCGCATAACCGACCAGTACGGCTAAGAGTCAAGAGTCAACAAAGTCCAGAGAGAAATTTAAGAGGCTGACCGTCCAGGAAAGCGATACCAGAGAATAAAGAATTCAGCCAGCGTCAGCAGAGAGCTAAGAGAAATAAGAGACCGATGGACATTTGTTCTCTATAGTTATAGTGATGTGTCCGCTTTATCTCCCGCTCAAATCTTAATGTTTATCCTTTGTGTAATATTGGCGCTCAAAACTCCCAGCATGGGGCGATTATCTTCTTTAACGGGTTTCGGTAGCACCTGAAACTGGCCAACTATCCGTTAATGTCTTCCCCATTGTTGAACCAGCCAGGATGTGTATGAATCGTCTCCTCGACTGGTTTTGGGGCCCCCCGAATACTGGCTTAATCACCCGTCAATGTCTCTCTCATTGTAGAGCCAGGGGGGTATTTGTGTATTGATGTGTCTGGATGGGCCTTCGATTGCCCAGTTCAATGATCCTTACTGTGCATAGGAAAACGATTCCAGCACTTATATCATTGCTATTGTTCAAAATGCAAACGGGTTGCATCCTGTCTTTATCAATGTTTACCGAGTATGATCCAATCTTATACTGAATGTATATTCAACGCCATCTTGTCTGCCCACTGTGTTTCTGGAAGCTTCTGCCACGATGCGCGGCGGGCACTTTACAGGCTTCTGTGTCCTTTATTATCAGGACAGCATTTCGTTTAATAAAACTGATCAATTGAATCTGCTTCTCTCTTGTTATTTTGAATCGCAATAATTGCGAAACTCTACAGTCCCTCCTGTTGATGCGAATAACTCCGCTTATCGTATCAATTAAAACGCTGGTGAGCAAATTATCCCGATTCTCCACATCCAAACACTCCCGGTAATTAAACTATCTATGGCCTCCATGCAGTCCTCATTTCCCAGAGAAAACACATTGTCTATCTTGGACAAATCGTAGGCAGCATTGCCTTTAAACTTACACTGCGTATACGCCTTCCAGGTGAAAAAGGCCAATGCCTCTCGCACCACCTGTATATGCATGTTTTATTATAAAAGGAAAAATAATCAAACCAACTGTTTTAAAAATACAAAAGTTCCAAACTTAATCACAAATACTCATAACTAACAACAATTACAAAAACACACATGGTAAAATGGAGCGGCGTCATCCTGGCCGTTTACGCGGTACTTTCCTCATTCACGCGCACGTAACGTTCTCTCCACTCCCCTGTGTTCTCCTGCCTCATGAGGCATTTGCCTCTTTTGCAGTGCACGACAAATAGGTACACTACAATTACAACTTGACACACTACCAAAATGTGGGAGGCTATCCTGATCCATGACGGGACTTCAATATTAGTGAACAGATCCCACCACGGTGGGGTTACTATGTCCAATATCTCTGCCCCTATCTCTACAGTCTTTTGTTCCAGGGTGTAAAAATGTTTCTGTGATACCATGACGGCTTTTAAAATCATGGTGAGGTGTTCAGGGAGAGGGGGAATGATGTATCCGAAATGCGCGACGAATCGCTGCAAGTCTGTGAAATTCTCTTTTACTGTGAGGTGAACAGTGGATGGTTCAGGGATCGGGACAATTCGCCGTTGTGCCACTTGAACTTCAGCCCTGGGTTTAAAACAGAAACTGCTGTCACTCACCGGATACTGGCTGTGCTGTCCATGCTGGTAGTGTTGCGCTGCAGTGGTAACGCAATACATTCCACCCCCTATGTATGCCACCTGTGGGGGCACATGATCTTGTGTCATTGCTTCCATGGTGCAATTCATGGGCTTCGCACCAGCCGTTCTGAACCTGCATTGTGGTGTTAAAAAGGCATTCAAGTGCTGGGGACACAGTATGATGTGTGCTCCCCGGCCACAACAACCCGAAAGGTCGGTACCTGTCATCGTTTGCTCCCAGCGGATGACGTAAGGTGGGACCGCTGCGTAGCGAATGTGGGCTCCCCCCTGAATGACACCAATGTTCTCCACCCGGTACACCGGGGCGGGCTTTGCTGTGTCGCCCAACACCGGCATCCGTACTACTATCCCCATGATAGTGTGATTTGACCGTCCGCAGTCCACGGGGACTGGGTATGCCTCTGAGGCTAGCCTGAGCTGGCACGGGCTTAATGCGTTCTGAAAAGGGTGGAGTGCCTGCAGGTGTTTGTTACTTATCCAGGACGGGACCAAACCTTGTTTTAACTCCTCCAAATTACTGCGGCCCTCGTCCAGTAACCACGCCCCGTATAGTACGCACATCTCGTTCTGCGCAGCTTGATCGGATGCATTCCGATCTTCCCTGATCAGGGCATTTACCGTTCTCGCATGCTTCTCCAGCTCTGCTATAATCTCTTTTAAGTGTAGTGTCATGGCCTGGTCCTCATGTAACTCAGACCCTACTACCTTGTTCTCGTTTGTGAGGATGCTTTTTAACTGAGTTTTTAAACCGTTGATCTGGGTCTGCAGCTCCACATTGTCTAGAGCGTTGACCACAGATGTTCCCGTATTAAAAGCAGTGAACACATCGTTCACAACACCCCTTCTTTGTCTCCCCACCTGACCCAAAACTTTGTGTGGTGTGGTGTATAAGCTTGTTTTGTCAACCTCTGCAAAATCAAACTCATAAAATTGCCTGAACATGTTTGTTAACAGGACCTGGTACAATTGTTCCGTTTCTTTGGGACACCACTCAGGTAAATGCACCTCGGTGAGATTTAGAATCACCGAGGCCACCGCATAATGTACCCCTTGATACAGTATCTGATCTGTTGGCACCAGTACCAGACCATTCCCGGGCCCCTTAGTGGTTATAGGGCACCCTTCCTCCTGAGCCAAAGCCACCGGAATCGTGGGCGGAGACTTGCGTGGGCGCGTGATGAGTTCAGTGGCGTTTATCGGGATCGGGGAGAATGGAGCTCCGCACCCCCTGGTGCTGACATCCCACCTCATCCCTTTCCCGTTATCCTGCCACTGTTGGAGGAAAAATATGGATATCCCCTTGGGGCAAACGTACTTCGATCCCCACATACAAACATATATTCCCTCATCCGGTTCCCACCATTTGTCCCAACAGACTTTCAATTGTCCGTTAGTCCCCGTAATTCTCCGATGGGTATTGTTACCCAATCGCTCCCACTCGACCGAGGAATTTCTCATAGTCTTGCTTAACTTCCGTAACCACCACCATCGGCTCAATGGGACCTTCCCATTGCACGTCAAACAAAACCTTTTGCCGACGGTGACACTGATTCTGGGTGCAACGATCCTCACCCTGGGACACAGTAAAGAAGTCTCTTGGTACGCAAACCCGAATGCGCTGGAGTATTCCGTCAAATTCGTTCCCAGCCATCCCGGCCACCTTCCCTTGTGGAAATAAGTGGCGGTTTCCTCAGCCTCTCGCTCCCCGGTCCCATCCGTCGCGATGGGGGCCGTGTCCCCGGAGCAACCGAACACAACGACATCCTTGGTGAGGCCCCGATAGGCCAATCCATATCCGATCATTGCGAGCACTATCAGAATCCTTTCCATATCTCCTGGTTCCTGTGATCAGATAAAATGATGTAGCCAGCCTCCCAAGAGTCTCTGGCTTTTGTGAAGGGTGAGCGGGTCCCTTGACCTCGTCTCACGTACAAAGACATGTATACTGGATAGACCTTAACTGTTCCTATCACTAACTCCCATCATTTTACCATTTACTTTTAAACTAAACTACAATCTTAACTGGATATTAAAAACACTATAAACTTAAACTTATCCTCCTAAAATAACTGTACAGCGCCGCCCGTTCCCAGGGCGGCCTACCTAAATTCTGCGAATGCTGCCACGAGCTTTTCCCAGTGGCGGGGGGCGCACTGACCGCTGTCTTTGATCCGCCGCAGCCTGTCGCTGCTGAGCTGGGACTGGGATCTCCCTGGGCTGCCTTGAACTTACGCCTGGGGGTGTACAAGGGATTTGACCACAACTTCCTGGGCTGGGGTGTCCGACTTGACCTGCGGAGGGCCACCTTGGGCAAGATCTCCAGGACCGACGGACCGGGGACCGGGACTTCCACCGTCACGGCCTGTGGTCCCACCACAGCCGCCGGCTCTGTCTCCCCTGGCTCCGCCCCCCTGGGCTCGGGATCTGCAGTTTCCGACTCCACCCTACTTGTTTCCCCAGTAAGTGGAACTCCACTCGCAATCCCTATCTCCCCTATGCTTGGGTCGAGGGCGGAACCTCCGTCCTCCGACCCCACCTCTCCGACCGGGTCACTACCTTGGTTGAGCTCTCCGAGCTCTTCCTCATCTGAATCCCAAGAAAAAGAAAAGATCCTACACTTTTCCAGAATGTCCTCTCCCCTCACGCAGGCTGCTTTACCGGCCTGTGTGCCCTGCGGTTCTACCCGGGGCTGAGAGTCCCCACTCGCAGGTTTGGCCCCTGTGATTGGCCCCTGTGCACCCGGTTTATACAGCTTGCACTGGTTAATGTGGAACCATTTCGTGCGCCGGGGTACCTTTACGGCGTACACCATGGGACTCGCCTTATCTACAATACCGTAGGGTCCCATATACAGTGGTTCCAAACTCCCTACTCTGGCATAGTTCCTAACCATGACCTGATCTCCGACTTCCCAATCCTGCTTCTTACGGGGTTCCAGCAACAGGCGATTGCCCTGGTGCTGTCTTCCCATGTTCCCAGCCGCCTGCTCGTAAACCTGCTTCAGGCACTCCAAGAGGATCTGGACGAACTTGTCCCTGTTCACCTCTTGGAGCTGATCCTCAGTGAGCACCGGGGCTAGTACATGGGTGGGGGTTCGCATGATCCTCCCAGTCATCACCTCGTACGGGGAATACCCCGTACTCTTCGACTGGCTGGCCCGGATTCCCATGAGGACTAGAGGCAGAACCTCCGCCCATTTTTGGGGCGAGTTCATAGTCTCTTTCCTCAGTTTCTCCTTGAGGGTCCGGTTCATGCGTTCAACAATCCCTGACGACTGGGGATTGTGCGCTACGTGCCACTTCCCTTCAATGCCCAAAAGCATGAGGGTGTTCTGCATCACCTGGCCGGTGAAATGACTCCCTTGGTCTGACTCCACGAAACGGGGGAGTCCCCACCGCGAGAACACTTCCCGGACCAAGATCTTGGCAGTACCCAGCGCCGTAGCTGTTCTACAGGGAAAGGCTTCTACCCATTTGGAAAACACATCCACCAGGACGAGGCAGTATTTGTAGCCTCCCTGGGTGGTGGGCAGGGGCCCTATGTAATCGATCTGTATCGACTGCCGTGGTCCCTCCACCCTCCGGATGTGCCCCATGTGCACTTTCCTTTTCTGGGGGTCTGGGTTGTTTGCAGCGCACACGAGACAGCTTGCACAGAGCTCGCGGACCTGCTCCCTGAGTCCCGGCCACCATCCCACCTGCTCTACCCGTTGCCAGGTAACCTCAGGCCCGGGGTGTCCTGCCCCCGGCCCCTCATGAGCCAACTGGAGGAATTCCCTCCTGTGCTGCTGCGGCACAACCCACTGTTCCTCGCGGAACAGCATGCTTTCTTTAACGGAGAGGGTTGCCGTACTGTATGGGCCCTCTACCTGCTTGCCCACAGTAATCGTTCTGAGAACTGTTTTTAGGGCGGGATCCTGGTTCTGGACGGTCTTAAGGTCTAGGGGCAGTGCTACCCTGGTGTTCCTGGGATTCCCTTCCCTGCCTTGGATCGCTGCCATGGGTCCGGGTCCATAGGGGTCCCAGAAAATGCCGTTACGGGCACTCTCCCTGGCTAGCGCATCAGCCTGCTGGTTGCCCTCCCCATGGGGTTCTGTGGAGGAGTGAGCCTTCACCTTGTGGATGAAGATCTCCCCTTCCTCCCCCACTGCCGCTAGGATCTTTTCCAGCAAGGGCTTCACCGTTAAAGGTCGCCCGTCCGCGGAGGTGTAGCCACGGCGGGACCAAATGGCCAGGTATTCCGTACATGAATTGCATGTAAACATACTGTCCGAACAAATCGTGTATGGGGTTGGGAAGATTTCTGGGTGGGTAACTACGTACGCCACCGCAGACAGCTCAGCCTGCTGCGCGCTCATGGTGCTGGGGAGTTTAATTGCCATGGTAAGGTTTGCCGCAGGGTCATAAACTCCACACCCTGTGAGTCGTTCGCCAGCGGACACTGTGCTGGAACCATCAACATAAATCTCGCGGCCTGTGGGATGTATCCCGGCCCGCAAACCTATGTTGACCTCCCACACCCCTTCCACCGAACACTGGTGGGCTGTTCCGGGGTATACCAGGTTGGCCGCGAGCTTGGGCTCGCAAAGACCTTTAACCCTAAGATCCATCTGGGAAAGGAGAAGGGTCCAGCGCGCAATGCGAGCGCTGCTTACGGTCCCATCCTTAATCCTTCCATCCAGAAGCATCTTGGTTGGCGTGTGATGGGTGAGGAGAGTGATGGGAGAGAGCCCTGTGAAGATCGCTGATCTTTTCACAGCCCAATGCGTGGCTAAAAGATGCCTTTCGCAGTTGGAAAAACTCCTCTCCACATCCGTTAACACCCTGGACGAATAGACAACCGGCCTCAGCTTGCCGTGACGCTCTTGGAGCAGCACAGCGCTCAAGCTGTCTCCGCTGGCAGCTACCTCCAGGAAAAACTCCTCCCCCCCATCTATGGCCCCTAAAGCTGGCGCGGTCTGCAGATCCCTTTTTAACTTCTCGAATGCTGCCTGACAACCCTCGTCCCAAGACCACTCCACTCCCTTATGGAGGAGTCGGAGCAGCGGAGCTGCTGTGGCCGCATAGTCCTCGATGAAGTCTCTACAGTAACCGGTCAGTCCCAGAAAGGACCTCACACCCGTTATGGTGTTGGGAATCGGTAACTCCTGCACCGACTCCCTCCTAGCCTTATCTATGGCTCTTTCCCCAGAGCGAATGGTCAGACCCAGGAATTTTACTTCCTGCTGACCGATACGTGCTTTCTTAGGGTTAACTTTAAAACCCTTTCTCGCTAGCAGCTCCAATAACTCGGCTAGCAGTGGTCCATGCTCCTCCCTTGAGTCTGTGAACAGGAGCAAATCATCCACGTACTGCACTATCTGATTGGGCTGACTAAACTCCTTTAAACTTCCTGCCATACACTGATGGAAAATACTGGGGCTGTTGTGGAAACCCTGTGGCAAACAGTTCCATGTGTACTGTTGTCCTTTGAAAGTAAAGGCAAACTTGTACTGGTCCTCTCGCCGCAACGGGATGGACCAAAAACCGTTCGAGATATCCAGCACCGTGAACGTGGTCGCGGACGCTGGGATACTCCCTATTAGGTCAGCAACTGCTGCTACTGTGGGCGCGCATGCGGGGATGTTACTGTTAAGGACTCTGTAGTCCACCGTGGCCCTCCACGAATTATCCGGCTTCCTTACCGGCCATAATGGGGAGTTCACGTGTGTGGCTATCGACCTCAACACGCCCTGCTGCACCAATGAGTACATTGCTGTCTCCATGTCGGGTTCTGCTTCTTTGGGGAAGTTATACTGCTTTTGGGGTCGGGTCATGGGGTCCCCGTCTACGCTGACCTCAAACCCGGTAACCCTCCCACAATCGTGCTTGTGGGTTGCAAACGCGTGCATATTATCTGACACGTACGTTTGCATGTCCGTTGGGACATCCGCGACCATAAGCCCGAGGTCGTAACCTCCGGATGGCTTCATGGTACACAGGGCCCCTTTTCCTTCCTTCCCCGGGATTACAACTACCTTGCCTTTCCCACCCTTGGCTCCCCAGAGACAGTGATTCCTAAGGTCCACGAGGATCCCGTGTTCCGCTAGGAGATCCGATCCAAGGATACCTTTGCCACCCCCCTCTTGCCATTTCATCAGGATGCACTTCCATGTGGTGTGGAGTGCTCCTAAATGAATGGAGAGTGGAATGGAGAATGCGCCAGCCTGCTCTTTTCCCGTTAACCCCGCTAATGTGAATGGGACCTTGGTAGACAGTGGTGAGTCAAAGGGGTTATCCGTATGGATCACGGTGCATGAAGCTCCCGTGTCCAACAAGTAACTACCCTTCTGCTTCTCTACCTCCATCTCTACCAGGGGTCTTTTCCACGCATCATAGCTGAGCGGACACAGATAAACGGGCTGCGCCGGCTTTAGTCATTGGGTACTGGTGGACGGGGTTGTGGCATCTGTGGGGCCGGTAACGACTGCCACCCTCCCGTGCGAAATCATAAGGGACCGCATGGCTCCTAACATTGATTCTATCGCATCGGGATGGATAGGCACACCAGCTCCTTTCTCAGAGACAGGCGCTTGGGTTCGGACTGCGGGAGCTTTGTCCCTGGAGTCCTTCCAGGGTTTCCTGCAGTTTTTACGCCAGTGACCTGTCTTCCCGCACCCGTAACAAACACCACTGGTTTGTGGGGCGCGATTTCCCTCCTGATGCCACTCTTTCTGAGCCGGAGCTGCGGGCTTTGCCTCATGCACCTTTCCCTTAAGGGGACGCGCTCCCATGCTCCTAGTGTTCCGATACCCTATGGTGAGTTGACTCAGGACAGATTCCTCCGTTGTCTCGGGGTTAGTGGGATCAAACCACGCTCTGGCCTGCTCCCTGACGGCTGGCAAGCTGTTGGCTACTATTTGGCGTTCCTGATGTAACGCATTCAGTGATGCAATGAGTCTCTGTCCTCCCGTGACCTTTTCCTCCATCTCAGTTTCCAATTCCCTGATCTGAGCTGCCTGTGCTGCAATGACCTGGTCCGAAAGTTGGACTTGCTTCTTGTAGCACATCAGCCAAACCGCTTTCTCTACCGACTTCTTATGATCTTTACTACCTGTCCATTTGATGGCGGTGTCTAGCGGATGCCTATCCATCAGTAGGTCACATATCCACTTTTTGGTTAAGTTAACTTTCCCAAACACATACTCGGCTACCTTCTCATCCATCACATTTCGCCTATTCAAACCAGGGTCTAAAACATTACTCTCTTGCTGCCAGGGTCCTGCCACGGTCGCCATTTTCTGTAAGGGGGCGTGTCTCAGACGGTGCTGGTGCGAGGTTAGGCCTTCGTTGCCTATACTATTGCTTGCTCTGGTCTCAGGCCAGCCTTTTTGCAATAAGCACCTGTGAGTGGTTCGACCCACTCGCCCTTACGGTTCTGACACCTGGACTTAGATGCAAGGAGCAGTAATGCAGAGAAAAACTCAACTAGACCCGGTTGAATAGCACGGAATGAAAATCTTTATTGCATGGCGTCTAAAATCATGAAATACATGTCATAGGCGCAAATCAAAGAGAGTACAAGTATACACACATTCATAAAGCTTGGTCTATGGAAATGGAGAACACACGGCACATCGTAAAAAGGGGAACACATTATACCTTAACCTTATTAAAAACCACCCTCCCTTAACAATACCTAAACTACGTCTGGATTTGTAGGATCGGAAAACATGCTCACCACTCGTGTTACTTTGGAGATTTTTAAAGTGAGGCACTCAACTCGTTTCGCTGCAGCGCCTGACTGTCACGTGTTTGGAAGGGTTTCTGCACCCCACTTGTTTACTTTCGCTGCTGCGAAAAGCAGGCCAGACTCTCTGTTGTCATGAAGAAATCGATGGAACTCAAAACGTTGTAAAATTCAAAGAAGAGTCTTCCTGTGTTGCGGTACAGGTAGAAGTCTGTAGAACTCAAAGAAGAGTTCTGTACTTATATTTTCGGGCGCGGTCGGGGTTTACTGACCGTGGCGGCACGTGGAATTTCTTCTTGTCTTCTTCTCGTCTCGTCTCCTCGGGCCTCCGGGTCCAGACACCGTTTACCGACACTCGGGATGGTGTACCCTGTTACTTGCCGTTGTCGGGGCGGCTCGTTCTGATTGAGCTCCACCCAACACTCGAATAACCGACCAGTACGGCTAAGAGTCAAGAGTCAACAAAGTCCAGAGAGAAATTTAAGAGGCTGACCGTCCAGGAAAGCGATACCAGAGAATAAAGAATTCAGCCAGCGTCAGCAGAGAGCTAAGAGAAATAAGAGAGCGATGGACATTTGTTCTCTATAGTTATAGTGATGTGTCCGCTTTATCTCCCGCTCAAATCTTAATGTTTATCCTTTGTGTAATATTGGCGCTCAAAACTCCCAGCATGGGGCGATTATCTTCTTTAACGGGTTTCGGTAGCACCTGAAACTGGCCAACTATCCGTTAATGTCTTCCCCATTGTTGAACCAGCCAGGATGTGTATGAATCGTCTCCTCGACTGGTTTTGGGGCCCCCCGAATACTGGCTTAATCACCCGCCAATGTCTCTCTCATTGTTGAGCCGGGGGGGTATTTGTGTATTGATGTGTCTGGATGGGCCTTCGATTGCCCAGTTCAATGATCCTTACTGTGCATAGGAAAACGATTCCAGCACTTATATCATTGCTATTGTTCCAAATGCAAATGGGTTGCATCCTGTCTTTAGCAATGTTTACCGAGTATGATCCAATCTTATACTGAATGTATATTCAACGCCATCTTGTCTGCCCACTGTGTTTCTGGAAGCTTCTGCCACGATGCGCGGCGGCCATTTTACAGGCTTCTGTGTCCTTTATTATCAGGACAGCATTTCGTTTAATAAAACTGATCAATTGAATCTGCTTCTCTCTTGTTATTTTGAATCGCAATAATTGCGAAACTCTACACGTGCAACATGCTGAAAATGTGGTAAAATAACAAAGGCCTGGCAAAATAGGATTAGAGAGACCCTTAACCGCTTGTTAAGGGACTTAACTGCCTATCCTAACTCATGGAGTCGGGACCGAATCGCACCCATGAAGCCCGCCTCTGGCAAAATTGCGCGTAGGCGGGTTGGAGGCGGGTTCCGGACCCGCCCTCAATCTTTGCGATTTTCCCAACTGTCCCGCCTCCAAACCCAGGGCTGGCAAAATCGCCAACCTGCTGCTCACCCACCTGATGGTGCACAGGGCAGAAGGTGCCAGCACATGGCAGCACGCCGCCACAGGAGATACCCTCCTCTCAGGGTTTACAGACGGAGGATGAGCTTCCTCAACATGACTGAGCAGCAGTGCCAAAGGAGGCTGAAACTTTCGTGAGAGGTTGTCGGAGACATCTGCGCAATGCTGCACCAACACCTGGAGCCCAGAGGAGTGAGTGCACACTCCTTACCAGTGGCTGTCAAAGTCACCACCGCACTCAACTTTTTTGCCTCAGGCTCCTTCCAAGGATCATCAGCAGACATCAGCGGCATCTCCCAGTCGGCCGCCCACAGTTGCATCACGCAGTTTACCGATGCCCTCTTTGCAAAGGCCCACAATTACATCAACTTTTCAACTGATCAAGCAAGTATAACCGCGCGCGCGGTTGGATTCTCAAATATGGCAGGCTTGCTAATGGTGCAGGGCATCATAGACTGTACACCTGTGGCCCTGAGGGCACCCTATCACAACCCAACTATTTTTGTCAAACGCAAGGGCTTCCACTCCCTCAGTGTACAGCTGGTGTGTAACCACAAAAAGGAGATTTTGCATGTTTGCGCCAAGTACTGTGGCAGTTGCCATGACTTGTTCATCCTGCGGCAGTCTAGTGTGCCTCCAATCTTCAAGCAGCCAAACCAACTTAACGAATGGCTACTTGGAGACAAGGGCTACCCCCTGAAGACGTGGCTAATGGCGCTGATCAGGAGGCCAGCGAACGAAGCTGAGGAGCGCTACAACGCCAGCCACATTTCGACCAGATCCATCATCAAACAAACCATCGGCTTGCTGAAGATGTGATTCAGATGCCTTGATTGACTAATCAGGTGAAGCCCTGCAGTACTCAGCAGCCAGGGTCTCCAAAATGGTCGTGGTCTGCTGTGCACTGCACTACATCGCACAGCCTCATGGCTTGCAGCTTCCTGAGGAGCAAGTGGCTCAGTACATAGCCTCCTCAGATGAAGAGGAGGAGGAGGAGGAGGAGGAGGAGGAGGATGACCGAGTGGAGGTGCATCAACCAGCAGCAGCAGCAGCACGCGAGCACATTGCTGGCTGGAATGCAAGGGATGCACTCACCTTGGCCAGATTTGCTTAGGCTGCCCATTCTAGCACATGTGCTTGGCTCCTTCTTAGCACAAGATAGACAATGGACATGACTCTCTGGCTTCCTCTCACTCTGACCACCAACCTGACCAAGCAAGTCTCACTGAGGCCGCAATGTGGAACTTCCAAAACCCAAATCACAGAGGCCATAACGTCAACAGTTTACCATCACCAGAGTTTAATACATTGACAAAGGGATGGCATTTAATTATTAAACACAAAAAAACACCCAAGTGACTGCCCATGTGACTAATTGTGCTTTATCTTCCTTTTACGCGTGCTCCTACATGGTGCTTCCCCTGTGGCTTCAGCAGAAGTGGAGGCCCCTTGCTCACTTTCATGCTGCTCCTGCTTGGACACCTTTGGCAGACGTCATCTGGGTTTGCGAGCCTGTGAGGGCTCACCAAAAGTCTGGTCCTCCTGCGGCTGTGCAGGGTCTGAGACGCCCATCTTAGTTGGGTGAGGACTCTGGTGGGGCTCTGACTGAGGGCAACGCAATGGCATGGAAGTGTGAGTGCTTGGAGAGGAGCCCCCACTTCCTTGTTCTCTGCCACGAACATCCCTCTCATGGGCCAGCCCCACCTCAGCGCTAGCAAGTGGCTTGACAGCACCTTGTTGCATATCAGGCAGGCACGAGGACTCATGTCTACATTGGCAGTCCTACTGCTGAGGACTTCCATGAAGCTCTGGTCTCTCTGATCAATAGCTGGCCATCGCTCCTCCGGAGATGTCAGTCTATTCTGAACATTGACCATGTTTTCAACTCTCTGGCGACTTATCTCCTCCATGGCCCTGGCCATCATCTGCAGAGAGGCAGCCATCGATACCACGGAGGTAGACATCGCTTCCACGGAGGTAGCCAACGTTTCCGAGGAGATGCGCTCATGCGCCAATGCCTCCACAAAGGCTCTGCTCATGTTCGTGATGGACTCCTCCATTCGCTCCACACTAGCAGCGACCCTGGAGACAAAACCTGCCAGAGACTCCTGGACCTGCTCCTGGAGCTCCAGCACCACTCTCCTTCTGGATGGACCAGGAGGCACAGGGTCAACATGCAGCTGAGCAGAGCTAGGAGAGTCCTGCGACCTCCGACGAGGACTCTCGATTGCTGTCCCTGTCTCCACCATCTGCTGATGCTCACTTGTGAGCTGTGATCCACCAGGTGACAACACTACTTTATCTCCCGAAGGTCCCACCGAGGTGTGCGTATCTGCGCTGGTGCTGGGTGCGCTTACATCTGCTGATGCTGCATCCTCAGAGGTTGCAGGTTCCCCTGAGGAGTCTTCTGCCTCAGGCTCTACCTCCTGAACAGTGGGGAGGGAGGCTGTCGATGGTCCTGCGGGGAGTAAAGGAATGAGTTAGACATGTGACAGTAGTGTGGCATGCACATGCAATAGCGCAGATGATCAATTGCCATTCTATAAATGTATATTCGCAGCCATTCTAGTGGCTCCTGCAATGTAAAAGAGAGAGAAGCAAAACTATTCTGTCACTATGCTGCGCCCGTCTGTCCTCCCGCACTTCCACCTCCACCTCAGCGCCAACGATTTCCAGGGCCGCCTCTTCAGCATTGGTCAAATGGGTGAGGGAAGGTGGCCCTCCTCCAGTCTTCGCCATTTCCCTTTTATTGTGGGTTCTCTTTTCCTGCAATGAGGGAGACAAGTGGAGGTTGAGTGAGAATGATGGAGTGAGTGTAGAGAGTCCAGAGCATAGATGCTGAGAAGGGGACAAAGATGGAGTGAGGTTCCATTTCCAAGGGCCCTCCCTGTGTGTTGTTAGTCGTTGACATTGCATAACATTGATAGGGAGTGTGAGGGCAGCATAGTTGAATAGTGAAGTGATTGTGTTCATAGAGTGAGAGGGATGGTTAAGGGTGCAAGGGTTGTAAGGTTAAAGTGGGATGTGTAGGAGGAGGTCAGCGAACGAAGCTGAGGAGCGCTACAACGCCAGCCACATTTCGACCAGATCCATCATCAAACAAACGATCAGCTTGCTGAAGGTGCGATTCAGATGCCTTGACCAATCAGGTGGAGCCCTGCAGTACTCAGCAGCCAGGGTGATGAGAGGAGAGGGGGAGCAGAATGAGGGTCAAGCTGATGGTATACTCACTTTGGCTGATCTTACAAGGTCAGTGAACTTCTTGCAGCACTGCAGCCATGTTCTGCTGCACACAGATCTGGAGGTTACATCCCGTGCCAGCTGCACCCACACAGCCTTGGTTTGTTTGGAAGGCTTCTTCCTCCCAGATGAGGGGAAGAGCACCTCCTTGCTAGCTCTCACCCCCTCAAGCAGAATACACAGGGACTCATCGGAGAACCTCGGGGAGGCCTTGACTCTTGAGTTGGCTATCTCTTCTCTGTGAAGTGTTCAGCAGCCACAAAACTGCAGTGAAACGAGCCAAGGAAGCAAGCAGCCCTTAAATAAAGCTGCATAAGTGGCATCAGCAGAGACGAGTTTCAGTCCCAAAAGAGTAATTGGCCCAGGGAAACCCACACGTCCGGAATTACTTGGCCAAATAGGGGAAAATCCGAACTTTTTCCCACCTGACAATGGAGGCGGTTCGGACCCCACCCAAACCGAAACCCGCTCCCAACCCGCCTCCAATGGGAAAATCGCCCCCAAAAGTTTCCATGTTTACCACCACATTAACAGAAACTTCACATGAACATTGGCTAAAACACCCAAGTGCCTACCCTTGTGCGTTGTAGTTGCTATGATTGGACTAGGATGAGGGTGAGTGTGAGGGGTGGCTAGTGGGAAGGGGAAGTGATAATGTAGATAGAGAGGGATGGATGGAGGTGCAAGGTAAGTTGGTGTGAGTAAGGATGTGCAGGAGTAGGGTAAGGAAGGCAGAGGGATGGGGATGTGATGAGTGGCACAGCAGGATGAGGCCGAGTGTGGCTTTGCAGTAACATTTTGTGATTACCGTGATCATTGAAAGGTTTCCACCACTGCAGCCAGGTCCTCCTAATGACATCCCTGTTCGTGTCCTCCTGTGCAATGTGCAACCAGTCTGCATTGGTCTCCTGGGGAGGTCTCTTCTGCCCATTGGAAGGGAAGAGAACCTCCCTGTGTGCTGTGACCCCCTCCATAAGCATATGCAGGGAGTCATGGGAGAGCCTGGGTGCAGCCCTGCATCTTTGTGCAGTGCTTGTCAGTGTTTGCAGCACCTCAATGCTGTAGAACACTGACAGCACAAATGTCAAAATTAATTTGCGCATGGTCCCTTTCAGCAAACCGGCTGATGACTCGTCGTCAAATGATGTCATCAGACCCCCTTCCTTCAATTGGCCAGAAAATGCGCTGGGCGGGGCTTAACAAACCCAATCAGGGGAAAATCATTCTACACAGCGGGCTGGAGCCAGCAGCGAGGCCGGGGCCCGCCACCAACGTTGCCTGCCATGGACCCGGCGAGGTTGGTAAAATCCAGCCCTATATCTCTGAGTCAGAGGTTCTGGGTTATTCCCCACTCCAGAGATTTGATCATATAATTTGAGGGAGTGTTGCCCTGTTAGATGAGGTGTTAAATCGAGGCCCTGTGTGTTCACTCAGGTGGATGTAAAAGATTCCATGGCATTATTCGAAAATGAACATGGAAGTTCTCCCAGTGTCCTGGCCAATATTTATCTTTCAACCAACATCAGTAAAACAGTTTAATTGATTGTTTCTCTCATTGCTGTTTGTGGGAGCTTGCTGTGCACAAATTAGCTGCCATATTTTTCTAGATTGAAATAGTCACTACACTTCAAAAGTACTTCATTGGCCTCCTCCTGAGGTCCCCACCATCACAGAAACCAGTCTTCAGCCAATTTGATTCACTCCACGTGATATGAAGAAACGGCTGAGCGCACTGGATACAGCAAAGGCTATAGGCCCCGACAACATCCCGGCTATCGTGCTGAAGACTTGTGCTCCAGAACTAACCGCACCTCTAGCCAAGCTGTTCCAGTACAGCTACAACACTGGCATCGATCCAACAATGTGGAAAACTGCCCAGGTATGTCCTGTCCACAAAAAGCAGGACAAATCCAACCCAGCCAATTACCGCCCCATCAGCCTACTCTCAATCATCAGCAAAGTGATGCAAGGTGTCATCGACAGTGCTATCAAGCAGCACTTACTCACCAATAACCTGCTCACTGATGCCCAATTTGGGTTCCGCCAAGACCACTCAGCTCCCGACCTCATTACAGCCTTGGTCCAAACGTGGACAAAGGAGCTGAATTCCAGAGGTGAGGTGAGAGTGACTGCCCTTGACGTCAAGGCAGCATTTGACCGAGTGTGGCAGCAAGGAGCCCTAGTAAAACTGAAGTCAATGGGAATCAGGGGGAAACTGCTTCATTGGCTGGAGTTATACCTAGCACAAAGGAAGATGGTTGTGGTGATTGAAGGTCAATCATCACAGCCCGAGGACATCGCTGCAGGAGTTCCTCAGGGCAGTGTCCTAGGCCCAACCATCTTCAGTTGCTTCATCAATGACCTTCCCTCCAACATAAGGTCAGAAATGAGGATGTTCGCTGATGTCTGCACAGTGTTCAGCGCCATTCACAACTCCTCAGATAATGAAGCAGTCCTTGGTGAGGCCACACCTGGAGTATTGTGCGCAGTTTTGGTCTCCTAACTTAAGGAAGGACATTCTTGCTATTGAGGGAGTGCAGCGAAGGTTCACTAGATTGATTCCTGGGATGGCCGGACTGACATATCAAGAAAGATTGGGTCAACTGAACTTGTATCCTCTGGAGTTCAGAAGAATGAGGGGGGATCTTATAGAGACATTTAAAATCCTGACTGGTTTAGACAAATTAGATGCGGGCAGAATGTTCCCAATGGTAGGGAAAACTAGAACCAGGGGTCACAGTCTAAGGATTAAGGGGAAGCCATTTAGGACTGAGCTGAGGAGGAACTTCTTCACCCAGAGAGTGGTGAATCTATGGAATTCTCTTCCACAGAAGGTTGTTGAGGCCAGTTCGCTAAATATATTCAAAAGGGAGTTAGATATAACACTCACAACTAAGGGGATCAAGGGGTATGGCGAGAAAGCAGGAATGGGGTACTGAGGTAGCATGTTCAGCCATGAACGCATTGAATGGCGGTGCAGGCTCGAAGGACCGAATGGTCTACTCCTGTACCTATTTTCTATGTTTCTATGTTTCTATGTCCACATGCAATAAGACCTGGACGACATTCAGGCTTGGGCTGATAAGTGGCAGGTAACATTTGCACCACAGAAGTGCCAGGCAATGACTATCTCCGACAAGCGAGAATCTAACCACCTCCCCTTGACATTCAACGGCATTACCATCGCCAAATCCCCCACCATCAACATTCTGGGGGTCACCATTGACCAGAAACTTAACTGGACCAGCCACATAAATACTGTGGCAACAAGAGCAGGTCAGAGGCTAGGTATTCTGTGGCGAGTGTCTCATCTCCTGACTCCCCAAAGCCTTTCCACCATCTAAAAGGCACAAGTAAGGAGTGTGATGGAATACTCTCCACTTGCCTGGATGAGTGCAGCTGCAACAACACTCAAGAAGCTCGACACCATCCAGGACAAAGCAGCCCGTTTGATTAGCACCCCATCCACCACCTTAAACATTCACTCCCTCCACCAACTAAGTACCGTGGCTGCAGTGTGTACCAACTACAAGATGCACTGCAGCAACTCGCCAAGGCTTCTTTGTCAGTACTTCCCAAACCTGCGACCTCTTCCACCTAGAAGGACAAGGGCAGCAGGCGCATGGGAACACCACCGCCTCCAAGTTCCCCTCCAAGTCACACAACATCCTGACTTAGAAGTATATCGCCGATACTTCATCGTCGCTGGGTCAAAATCCTGGAAATCCCTCCCTAACAGCACTGTGGGAGTACCTTCACCACACGGACTGCAGCGGTTCAAGAAGGCAGCTCTCCACCAACTTCTCAAGGGCAACTAGGGATGGGTGATAAATGCTGGCCTTGCGAGCGATGCCCAGATCCCATAAGCAAATAAAAAAAAAAAGCGCTTTGCAACGTCCTGAGTTTGTGGAATGCGCTATATAAATGCAATTTATTTTTCTTTCTTTCCTTTTTCTTTTCTTTTCCTTTCATTTCTTTTCTTTCCCACTCTAGTCACATTCCCGTTATGGAAGTACTGTTTTCACTCGCCCCCTACCAGCTCACTCCGTGGTATCCCTTTTGAAAAGGTTTGCATCAAACCCTTAATTACCACTGAGCTTTTATTTTGCATGCATTTTTTAAGAAGTCATTTGATTTCTATGGAATTGAAGTGAGTTTGGATAAGACAGGAATAAAATCAGCGTGAATGTTTCCATTTCCACAGCAGCCATCCCTTTGACTTTTGAGTCCGCAAATACAGGAGGTTTTGTGCTGTGAATTTGAACCAAATTAGGAACTAAATTGAAACTACACAAATTAATTTGAAGTAAGACTTTTAAGCCTAGAAATTACAATGATTGGGCTATTCAGCAGGTAATTCTGGGTTAGTAATGTTCTGTGGGGTGGATCTTGACTTTGTGAGATTGTGTAGTACGGGTGGTAGTGAGTCAGCAGCCCATTTTACATCTCTCCCGATTTTTCTCTGATTAGGAAATAAAAATCAGGAGAGATGTAAATCTGGCTGCCGACTCGCTATCACTCATTTTACATTATTGCACAAAGTCTTTATTACTGTCAATGGGAGCGATAAAGATTTACACATGATTTTTCTATTTTTGTTCTGTGGGCTAAAATGTAGGATCTCTCTGTGACACTGACCAGCCAAGGGAGAAGCAATAATCATCTGAAATTTCTGTGAATTGCAATGAAGAGTCATTTAAACAGCTGAACTAGGGGCCAAGTTCTGATAAATGGCAACATTTTTGCTGATGTTAATGGCAGCAGTGGAGACAGAAGACTGTTACCTTTGAGACCTTGCCCCTGTCGTTGCTTGGAAAGTGCATGTGCAATTTTCTAGCCAGCCTTTTACACTGGCATATAATGTTCTCACACAGAATGAATAAGAGCTTGATTATTGATGTGTAAGAAAGAAAGTATAGGCCATTTATATAACTCCCTGGGTTTTCAGAGATTTGGGTGGACGTCCTCTCCACTGTTAGTTCCACTCAATCACAGTGAGGCTGATTTTAAGTGCCTCCACCAGCATAAATAGCGACCGGAAAAGAGCTTTGGGCCACTTGTACGCTAGTGCTCCAGAAACTAACATCTTGGGCAGTATCCTGATATTCATAGGCCGGCGATTGAAATTTTGAGGTACAACTCTTTCAAAGAGCCAGCACAGGCACAACAGGGCCGAATAGCCTCCTTCTATGCCATAAGATTCTATAACTGGGATGCTCAAGAAACAACTGAAAGTAATAACTTTTTTTTTCTGGGATCAGGAGGAGCAAGATTGATCCTTCTAGGCTCATAAAAATACTCTGGCCCGCTGCTAGCCCATGTGAGGACCCCCCACACCCCCAACCCTGGATCACCTCTCCGCCAAGCTTTCTCTGCACTCTCCAACCAGCGAACTGTTTTGGAGTGCCGGTTTGCAGCTCACTGGCAGCATGCAAATGAGGCCTGGCCTCCAAATGGCCCGAGCCTCATGGTGGTACCAACAGGCGGGCGTGCCAACTGCCCATTGTGTGCCTAAAATTAAATCGGCCTCACGTGCGAAGGGAACTCTTAAAGGGATAGAGGCGTGTTTTGTGGAGGTAATTCATCATTGGTATTGATGCTGTTTTTAAAGTGTCCCCACCACAGGACTTGATGCTCAAAGTGATAGACGATAAAAGATCAGCTGGCACCTGCCAGCAATCGTGCCTGGAGGTTCGGGCACACCTAGGTTGGCAATGACCAAAGGGAACTGCCTCCATAGGCTCTGGGTCAGCACAGAGACAGTTGTAGGTTAATGAAATCTGGAACTCTCTCCCCCAAATGGCTGTAAATTCTGAGTCAATTGAAATATTTAAGACCAAAATTGATAGATTTTGTTAGGTATGGGTATCAAGGGATATGGAGCAAAGGCAATGAAATGAAGTTGAGGTACAGATCAGCCATTATCTGATTGAATGGCAGAACAAGCTTGAGGGGCTGAGTGACTTACTCCTGTTCCTATCTCCCTATGTTGTAAAACACCTGCACACTCTCTCTGCCATAACAATGACACTGCCAATAGCAGCCAATGTCACCTGTGGAGGACCTCCAGCGTAGAAACTTTATTGCCAGTGGCAGTCAAAACTACCATTACCTTAAACAGCCATGCCTCTAGGCTAGTGTAGGGAACATCTGCAATATCAAGCAATTTTTGGCTCAAGGATATATCAAACAAGTGTCCGAATCGTTGTTCAGCAGGCCAGCACTTACAGCTCATCTCCCAGTGAATAGCAACACCAGCATGGTGCAGCTGCCCAATTTCACCGATCATCTTTGTCTGCTGCATGCTCCACAGCTTTGCCATCTAAAGAGATGTCACTATGAAAGAAAAGGCCCATCTGCAGAAAAGGCTCTGCAGGACACTGACAGTAACCCAGAGGCTAAAATAACTTTGCAGCATGGATGAGTAGAATGCGCGTTTCTCATGGAAGAAACATTTATCTAACTATTAAGCTGCCATTTAAACTAAACATCCGGTCCACAAGTGCACTATGCAGTCACCCTATATTCTATCATCATCTACTAACAATACCCATCCTTTAATCTGATCCTACCTTACTCTGCAGCATCAGAATAAACTCTCCAGACAAAGTTCAAATAAAGCTCACCTATTTCCTGATAACTGATATGCGTATATTGCTTTACTTCAATGCTTCCCTTTGATGACAACGTATGGTGTACGTCTTCTAGAACCTATTCTACTACTTCTCCTAGTGTTTCAACAGTGGAACGAGTGAGTGACGTAGCTGGTGTCAATGGTAAGCATTTGGGATTGAGGTGACAGTACACCTCATTGTGCTGGGTCATAATACGGTATTGCCCTTGGTTCTATTGTAGGCGCTGCTGTGGTAGCTTCTTATCTTTTCCTGCTTCATCATTTCCTGCAAATTCTGTTTCCTGCTTCCACACTTTATGTGTGTCCACTGTTTTTTAACCCCAGGGAGAAAATTGTGCCAGTCAGATATTTGGTGCCCCAAGATCTTTCTTGCAGTCCAATTTTTCTTGTAATCCAGTCATTGTTTGCCTTTTTTATTTGGCTGCTTGTCCTTAAATAGTCTTTGCAGCCCTTAAGATTGTTGTGAAAATCCTGACTCCTCACTGCATGAGCTTCCAGCACGAAGTGCATGTCAGTCAGGGAGTTCACTGGGCCAAAAATTCGGCCCTTCCCAGGTGAGTACGCACTGTGTACTCACCCGTAAGGCGTCCTGAAGTGTCGGTTTCCTGCATGCACTGCGCATGCGCGGGAAACCGGAACGTCCGGTCTGGTGAAGGGGGCGGTTCATAGGTGAACCGCGTGTGCGGTAGAGGCTGCGCGCACGCAGCAAACTTAGGTTTTTTTTCAGGTTTCTACGGGATGGTAAGTATTGAAGAAGCTGCGCTTTTAAAAAGGAGAAAAATGAGAAGTCGCACAACACCAGGTTATAGTCCAACAGATTTATTTAAAATTACAAGCTTTCGGAGCTATCCTGCTCCTTCTTCAGGTAAAGTTACTGTGAGAGAATCTACAAGAATTCACAGAATATAAACACAGAGAAAATGCAGAGATTCAATCTTTCCCTACATCAAAGACACACTAAGAGCACAGCCAAGACAATGAGATGTGTCCCAGGGGGTCCAACGTGTCAAAACACCTGCTGGCTGCATATACTCTCCATTTGGGTTTGTTTTTTGTGTTTGTTTCTTGTGTTTGTTTTTTTTTTAAACTGGAAAGACAGGCAACGATGTCAAGTCACGTTCTGTAGCGTGACATGAACCCGATATCCCGATTGAGGCCGTCCTCATGAGTGCGGAACTTGGCTATCAGTTAAAAAGGAGGCGCAGGACCCGTTTTCAACAAGGTAAGTGGTTAATTAATTATAATTTAAAAATTTTTCAACAGGTTTATCTTTTTTAGATACTTTAAAGAAAGGTAAGTTTATTTTTAGCACTGTTAAAAAGTTTTTTAATTTTTTCAAAAATTTAAATTTTTGTTTAAAGTAGTTAATTTATTTAACTTATGTTATTTTATAAATGTGATGGTTTTTAAAAAAAATTATTTTAAGTTTAGCTGTTCTTTTGGGGCCGATTTCAATTCAAAGATTTGACAGTCAAACCTATGAATGAAAGATGGTCTGCTGCCATTGGCTCTCCATGGCCCACGTGATCCCAGGGGACGCATCGCACTAACCGCGCCCCTGGGACACGCAAGCACTGCGCGCCGGCACTTGGAGCAGGCCCAGGAGCTGAAGTTCCCGTGGGCCCAGAGGTCAATGGCAGGCGCGGTAGGTAAGTGCGCGCGCGATCCTTACACCCGCGGCAAGCCGGAGAGGCGAATTGGATAAGTACCTGAAGGAAAACATTTTTGCAGGGCTATGGGGAAAGCGGGGGGGGGGGTGAGTGGGACTAGCTGAAGTGCTCTTGCAGAGAGCTGGCATGGGCTCAACGGACCGAATGACCTCCTTCTGTGCTGTAACCATTCTATGACACTATTTTTCTGTATTTCTTAGTTATTAATGTTTTGCATCTTTTTTGGCAGATCAGCTCTGTAAAAAGACCCCTTGTTCAATGAGCTGCCATTCAGTTTGAGCTTCAGTTTGAGGAGCAGGTCAACGCAATCATTGTTTCAGTGACAGCTGAATGCGAAGAACTGAGAGATAGCGAGCACTTTTGTAAACTGCTGGAACTGTTAATTGCATGGACGCTGGGTCAAGGAATGGTCAGAGTCTTGGCTTCAACATCAGCTTCCTTTGCAAAGGACGTAGAAAAATGAACTTCTCTTTTGCATGTTGACTCATTTACTTGCCAGGCAAAAAATAAAAGGGAACACATAGACAGTAGCTCTTCGTACAAAATCTTTTGAAACTTGAACCATTGGCGATGCGAGAAAGAAAGTTTAACAGAAAGGTTCTAAGAGGGAGAAATTTGCCTCCTTTGCACCTCCCGTTAGCACCTCTGGGGGGCGGGGAAGTTAACGGGGCACTACAGGCTTTGGGACCGGGCGCGGCGAGAGTACCAATGCCCACGAACTTCCCCTGCAGGTTAGCAGCGACGGTAAACCCCAATGTCACGATCTCCTACGCCCCGGAGATTGTGGCGTCTTCTGGTGCGCAGCACCCCGATACCGCCCCGGATGAGAACTTGGCTTCCGGCCCCTGCAGTATCGCTGGACATCAGCACTGGCAGCTGCAGGAGGTGTTGGCCGCTTGGGGAGCAGTAGTTAAAGGGATTGCCGGTGAGGTAGGCGAAAAATGTTTCATCAAGACTCTGTGCTTTTTTTTCTATTTTTCAGGTGCCGCGCTTGATCAGCCCTGCAGTCTGTTAGAGTGCTTGGGGCTGATCGGTGCCGATCGCAGGTGCTGTCAGCGATCAGGGCCTGCAGCAATGGCCTTTCCCTTTAAGGGAGGGAAGGAGCCTCTGATTCTGGCAGCGCTGCACTGGGCATTGTGCAGCGCTCTGCCGCTACTGCCCCTCTTGCCTGGTTTAGCGCTCCAAGGGAAGTGGTAGCGCTTGATTTAGCACTTCAATTCCCTCCTGGAGTGCTAAACTGGAAGTTCGTGTACATTAGAATTGGGTAGCCCTTAGGATCAAATGTCTGGCCCAAGTAGCCTTATGTTAAAATAATACAATCGAGCAAAAGTCCAAACATCAACATAATACGGCGCTGTCTGCTCCTGCATCACTGCTATTCACTTTACTTCCTGTGATAGCTCAACATGTTATAATTGTTTCAAATCTGGGGCAGCAATATTGCTGTGTAAATTTAAGGAAAAGCCTGTTGTCACATATATGCTGAATACTTTTTTTCTGAGAGCAGAACTTTCCTAACCAGCAGCCCCACTAAAATCAAACAGGTGAGTGGATCAGGATAAAGAAAATAATTCAGTCCATTATGTAACTACAAACTTTACCTTAAACTGGAACTTCAAGGTGGCATTGCAAATGTATCTCCCCCTAGTCTCATCCAAGATTGCTGACTATTATAAATGGGAGGCTGAGCTGAGTTAATTGTTGGCATATGTTGAAATTGTTGGTTTAAAAAGTTCCAACTAGCCTGAACGATGTTTACATGAGTTCACCCTTAGGAATATGAACTGGAACTTCAAATAGTTGCGACCAACAAATGCTGTCAGTAATGTTTAAGATAAGCAACCTTATTTTTATTTTTTGGATATCTTAAATGATTATTTAATACCAACATTTTGATATAAAAGATCAAATATTAATATTTAAAACTCTTCGTACAGTACTGTTTGTGCTGTAACAGTTTGCAGGTTCATGCTCAGCCTACTTATATACAATGGCATTTTCTCTCTACACCTTTCCTACAATTACTTGATCCCTTTACTGTATACACCCATGAATGGAGATGTAACAATGGTTCATTTTGTTAAGTAGTTAGTAAAAACTGATGGCCGTATTTAAAATGGGCAATGAGCCTATAACATCATATAAGTATGGTGTGGAGATGCCGGTGTTGGACTGGGGTGGACAAATGTGAGTTCACCTGACGAAGGAGCAGCGCTCCGAAAGCTTGTGATTTCAAATAAAACTGTTGGACTATAACCTGGTGTTGTGAGACTTCTCACATCATATAAGTAGCACATGCACATTTTAGATTCTGGAAAATGCTTGCTGCCATTTGAAATTTGGCTTGGAATGCTGATTCCGCCATCTTATATCCCATAGTCAATACAGACATTTTGTTTCCTGTAAGATAAAGATCTGGAAGTTATGGGAGCATCAGTTGTTATTAGTAACAACACAACCAGGTAGTTGTATTTTTCTCCTCTCTTTTCCAGCGCTATGATCCAAAGATTTGCGAAGTTCCATTGCGCATTTGCACGTTTTCAGCATTTGGTCAACTTAAGATCATCAATTGTGAATTGGAATGGCTATATTTTTCATTGCAACTCTAATGCCTTTGCTTGTGCAAGGAACAGTGTAAATACAGAATAAGCACAGAGGAGCTTTGGTTCCCAGCCACCAAAATGGTAGAACAGAAGAACAATGGAACAGTGATCATTGTTTTGAAAGGACAGCTGAGGTCTGCCACTTTTACTGCAACAATTCCCCATTAAAAATCAGAATCCCATTAGTTCTGTATATATTATCAAGGGAAAGTGCTTGGATGAGTTCCTAAGCCCAACAGTATGCAATTTGAATTGATAGATACTTTTGAGGCAGAAGCGTGCCAAGCTAATTTATTGTTGTTAATTGAACCTTTACTACTGTTTGGCTCCGTATCCAGTTTCCCCTGATGATCTCATTGCTAAATGAAGAAAATAAGTTTTAAGGAAGAGATGTTGAATAAAATGATCAAATAATTTTTAAATTCAGTGCTCCTGGGGCTAGAGCAAGGGATGTTGACTGTGAAGGGCAGCAGATGAAGGTTGAATGGTGGTGATGGATAAATATACTGGAGTTTTGCTTAATTCCTTCAAAAGTATTTAGTTTGGAAAGGACAATAGGCACCTTTGCTGATAGTAGAAGCAGATGCATAGCATAAAATATTAGCCATAGAATTGTCGGGCTTATCTTTGGATACAGATTTTGAGGACCCAGTGCATATACACAAGTCATTGTGGTATGAGAATGATGGGGACAGGACGTAATCTTAAAGTAGTTGTATGATTTTGTGAACGAATCTTGTAAAAGAGCAATTCTGCTGGGAGAATTCAGCAATAGTCAACAAGCTGTCTGTTTCCGAAGCTAACACATTGATATTACAAGTCGAAAAGTGGAGATGACTCCTGCTGTTTTGGGCAGATTGAGACTGCATCTGTGCAATGGCTCAAAAACAGAACTATCACAAAGGATACAGAGGATAAATTAAGACCTATGGTTTATGATTTACTTAGTATATTCACAGATAGCAACTGGTGACCCACCAATTGCTCTGATGCAAATGCAAAGGTGCTCCATGTGCATAGAAGGACATTTTATCCTATCATGTATATTCTAAAACAAATTGAGAGAAAACACAGTTGCAAGAAAATAATCATTGCTCCCATATGAAAACGTGTAAGCTGACCATTTGGAAGTGCATTTAGAAATGCACAAGACAGTAAAGATGGATACCGTATTACTCAGTTTAACTGTTACTGCTGTACACTATGAAGTGCAATATGGGACATTAATCATTTCCTTCGCAACTAATTTGTTTTCAATAGTCCTGATTGTAACTTAAGCTGAGTCGGATGGCCAGTATACATCCCACCAGATTTTGCACCCCAGTGGAGCGAAAAATGGAGCAATGTGTAAATTTGGCATCCGACCCAAACAAGCCATGTTCTCGACGGGCACGTTAGTTTAAAAATCGGGGCTAGTATTTGTAATCAGACTCTGAAAACAATCAGCATTAAACAATTCCGGCGAATACAGTGTGAAATTCCCTTTCATTTATAGCATTCTAATGCCTCCTGAATTCCTACAATACACCGCGGAAAATCACTTTGCTGTGAAACAAAACGAGTTCATAAATGACAAAAGTCCAATCATTTGGTTACAAACTACCTTCATACCTTGCATCAAACCAGGTAAGAAGCAGTACTAAAAATACAATGATATGGTCCAGGTTGCCCTACAGTAGTTACATAATGACAAACCTGTTTACAAGGCTGGACACAGTCTGCTGAGCAGTTGAGTTGACTGGGCCATCATTTGGCCATGTTCTCCTAGAGCCGGTCCTCCTTTTCTGTGCATTTCAAGAGTGTCATTTACCAATGATCTTCTGAATCATCAAATGGCACATTTGATGGATTGATGCATCAAACTCCAGTGCCACTTCACTTTAAGGCTGCTCCTGTGGATGTTCCTTTTCACAGATACTGATTTTCTATACATCTAAGGGGACCACTTTGTCTTCAATGTACTCCTCCGTTTTATGAAAATTAATATATTGCTTTTTTGAAAAATGGAGATCTGCCAGGTCAACTTTTCTTGCTGCTGGTCTGCTCTGGCTACAGCACCAACAGGGAGGGACAGATACATTCCAGAGTGACTCCATTAGTTAACAATAGGTTGCAACTTCTGAATGCTTTCAGAGCCAATCCAGAATCATCTTACCCTGGAAAAATATACCATTTACCCAGAGTCAGGTGGCCCTGGGTTGAATCTCAGGTCAACGCTATGGCCCAGAATTTGTTGGGAAAATAACTCGAGTTCACAGCGCTTGCCATTATTACTGCATAAAAAAAACCCCCAGCAATTTGTGGTGATGAAGAGATAGGTCGCTAGTTGCGAATCGCCACAAATTGCTGGATGATTTCCGCCACTCCGCCATTAGCCTCGCAAAAAACAGAGCTCGCTCGCAATCTCCCCGTGAGTTTCAACAAATTGCTGGATTCGCGCCATAAGTACGGATTAAACTCACCACAGAAAGTTAGGGGTTCTATTTCATGACCTAAGGACTCTTTTAATGACAAGATTTATGTTCCTGCAATGCCACGTAACCTTAGAGGCCCAGACAGAGAACAATTGCAGGTAGTAAATTGTTCCTCGAGGTTCTTTAAATTAAAAAAAAAATTCTTAAATTTCCTTAACTAGCAACAATGAACATAGGACACTACCATTTAAAAAATGCCAAAGAACATTTTTGTAAGTATAGATATTTTCAAATATAAAGTAGGGAGTACCCCCCCCTCCAGAGATTCCTGCATTTTGAAGTGGAAAAATACAAAAAACAACAATTATCATAATTTTTGTATTTTAGAGATAATTTTGTAATCTGCTTTGACCCAAAGTAATTTTGTACTAATGCAAGATAGGCTGAACAATGTTTAACTTGCTGTAGTTTCTTCCCACATCTGCAAGCTACCCACTCCATGTTTTTCCTTTGAAAAATGTGTCATATGTTGTATGAAAAAATATGGGTGGTACAGTGGTATAAAATGTTTGAGCGGCACCATGGAGAGTAGAATTTTGCAGATGAAAATGTTGGTAAACTTCCATTCGTAGCAACACCATAGGAGGAAATCTATGGTATCAACGACATTCCAATAGCCAATTAAGACAAATTACAGGGTCCATTACCAACTCATAATTTGCTCAAGCATGACAAAGGTATCTAACCTCTCAGAAGGACATGAAATATTCCATGGCAATATACGAAGAAGAGCAGGGGAATTCTCCTGGTGTCTTGGCCAACATTTATCCCTCGAACAACATCACTAAAGCAAATTCTGTTCATTTATCTCATTGTTGTTTGTAGGCCCTTGCTGTGCACAAATTAACTGCCTCGTTTCCCCACATTGCAATAGTGACTACAATTGGCTGTAAGGCACATTGGGACGTCCTGTGGTTGGAAATAATGCATGACCTTGAGAGGAGAAGACTCCGACAGCTGGAAGGAGAGAGATAAAGTAAATTTGTAAAAGGGCAAAATATTTAAACAGGGTCAAATCAACATGTCTGGGATAACATAAACTCTTGAAAGAATAATGTTGGCATGAAGCATTTACTAATTTGTACCAGGCTCTGTTGTAATAACTGAGAATAAAGAAAAAAAACAAAAATAAACACTTAACACAAAGGGCAAATGACCTCATTGTCACCACTGACATGAAGACCTAGTGTACACATGTCCCTGTTGACTTCCACACAATTAACTTGACTCAAAGGTTGTTTTTTAAATAGCAATAAATCTGACATTCTGCCATTTTGACTCAATGTCATTAAGCCTTAGGGGAAACTTTGTTTGCTGCTTTGCAGGAACGGGCTCGACTCATTGCAAATGCTGAGGCCCTACCTGCGTAATAATAGCTCTGATGATGAGTTTTCTTTCATCTGCTATAGATCACAGAGAATGGAATTTTCCCTTTATCAACCATAGAACATGGAACTGGGGTAATCCCAGGGCCATCTGGAATAGCTGATTACATTTTTAGTTCTCAAAGCTGTGTAAGCAGGTTTGATACCTCATGGAATGACTTTGAGATAGTGCACGATGCACTCATAAAAACTTCAAGTAGAATGAGTGATGAGACATAAAACATAATTCAGAGCTTGGTGGGATGAAGCAAGTATAATTTGACAACAAAAGTTATTGGCGCTGGATTTTCCTTTTCACACCCACCTCCCCGACCCTGCCATGACCCCTGAAAAGATTTTTGGGAGGGGTTTATTCATTGTTTATTCAGGGCAGGTCCTACAGGAGGCAAGATTAAGGGGGCCACAGGACCTCACAAACTAGACATAAAAAAGAAAGACTTGCAATTATTTAGCACCTTTCACGACCTCAGAATGTCCCAAAGCACTTTACAGCCAATGAAGTACTTTTGAAGTGTAGTCACTGTTGTAATATAGGAAACGTGGCAGCCAATTTGCGCACAGCAAGCGCCCACAAACAGCAATGTGATAATGATCAGATAAGCTGTTTTTAGTGATGTTGGTTGAGGGATAAATATTGGCCAGGACATCGGGGAGAACTCCTCTGCCCTTCTTCAAAATAGTACAATGGGATCTTTTACGTCCACCTGAGAGAGCATACGGGGCCTCGGTTTAACATCTCACCCGAAAGACAGCACCTCAGACTGTGCAGCGCTCCCTCAGTACTGCACTAGAGTGTCAGCCTGGATTATGTGCTCAGGTTTCTGGACTGGAACTTGATCCCACAACCTTCTGACTCAGAGGCAAGAATGTAGGAACTCAGGAGGCATTAGAATGCCTCTGAGCGTATAATTCCTACACAATATATGTTACCATGTTATTCATTAGTTTGTAAGCAAGTGATTGGCCTTTTGTCATTTATGAACACATTAGGCTGAATTTTATTGGGGAAGATGGTTTGGGGGTGGGGGCGCTCCAATGTGGTCTGGAAACCCGGGAGAACAGGGCTGATTTGAATGAGAAGCCTCTGTTTCCCACCCGCAGCCAGCTAGATTGAGAGGCTGGCTGGCTCCGGGTGGGTAGGTCTGTGGTACTAGGCCGCATAGAGAAGGTAGGGAGCAATCGCGCGGGGGTTATGGGGCAGCCAGAGGAGCACAGGGTGGGTGGTGGGTTCAAAGTGGATGGGGGGGTCGGAGGAGCATGGGGGGTCCGAAGTGGACCAGGGGCCGGAGGAGCACAGTGGGGGGGGAGTGTCCGAAGTAGATCGGGGGGCCGGAGGAGCACGGGGGAGGGGGGTGGTGTCTGAAGTGGATCAAGGGTCGGAGGAGCACAGGGGGGGGGGGTGGAGAGGAGTGTCCGAAGTGGATCGGGGGGCCGGAGGAGTGGGGGGGGGGCGGTGTTGTCTGAAGTAGATCAGGGGCCGGAGGAACACGGCGGGTCCAAAGCAGATCGGGGGCCGGAGGGGCACAGGGGGCGGTAGGGGGTTCCGAAGTGGATCGGGGGCCGGATGAGCAGGGTTGTGGGGGGGAGTGTCCGAAGTGGATCGGGGGACCGGAGGAGCGGGGGTGCGGAGGGGGGAGGTTGTGTCTGAAGTAGATCAGGGGCTGGAGGAGCACAGGAGGGTCCAGAGCAGATCGAGGGCTGGAGGAGCATGTTGGGGGGTCCAAAGTGGATCAGGGCTGGAGAAGCATTGGGGGTGGGGAGGGGGGGGAGGGGGGTCCGGAAGGCGGAATAGTGGAGGAAAATTCAGACAATTTTTTGCAAGAAAATGCTATATTTGATTGTTATTTTGTGAATTTTGTCATTTTTGTTCATTTCGATATGAATCTATTGGGCCTCCTAGAAAGCAGTGCTCAATATGTGTGAGGGGAAGTGCTACTTACTTAGTGGTTTCACTGGAATGTAAATAATAATAATTTGGTTATGGGGTGAAACAGATGTTGGAGCTTCAACAAATCCACAGGATTAAGTGAACAGAGTTTCCCCTTTAGTGCTGAGGCATAAAGCATTGCCTGACTGGAGTGAATAGCTGAAAATCCACCTGGCAGAATACATGCCCGTAATGGAGCCTATGACATTTTCTGTAACTGAATTGAAGGATAAATAGATGAGCTCCATTACAGAGTGTGGTTGTCCCCTTCACTTAGAGATGCTTTAGCCAGTGTGCTAAAGATGATATTCTTCCCCCCATGATATTTATCTTACGTAAGAAAATAAGAAAGCACAGAAAAAGAAAAGGCTGTCAAGGTCTTTCCTTCCAAAGGTCTGTCAGTTTATCCTGTGTATCATGGATTCTATCCAACTTCCTGAGAAAAGTTGTGCAAAATTTCTCTCTTCCCATACCAGTCGAGAGAAGTTGAAAAATAAGGAAGTTAGGTGTCAGAAGGAAAATCAGGCAAAACTTTATTCTTTCCCATTTTCTCACCTCCTCTTCTACAGATGATGCTTGCCATAAGTGACTTGCGGGAGAGTTTTTTCCTGGGGTGGACACAAAAGGAAGTGGGATTGTAAGGGGGATGTGAATGGTGAGGGATACAAGGAAGTGACAAGAGATGCCTTGTCCGTGATTCAGGCGAAGGGAGTACAGAGGCTACATGATATGGCAAGATCGAGGGAGTTTTTTTTTAAATTTGTTCCTGGGGTGTGGGCACCGCTGGCAAGGCCAGAATTTATTGCCCATTCCTAATTGCCCTTGAGAAGGTGGTGATGAGCCGCCTTCTTGAACCGCTGCAGTCCGTATGGTGCAGGTACTCCCACAGTGCTGTTAGGGAGGGAGTTCCAGGATTTTGACCCAACGACGATAAAGGAATGGCGATATACTTCTAAGTCAGGGTGGTGTGTGACTTGGAGGGGAACTTGTAGGTGATGGTGTTCCCATGCACCTGCTGCCCTTGTCCTTCTAGGTGGTAGAGGTTGCGGGTTTGGGAGGTGTTGTCGAAGAAGCCTTGGTGAGTTGCTGCAGTGCATCTTGTAGATGGTACACACTGCAGCCATGGTGCGCCGGTGGTGGTGGGAGTGAATATTTAAGGTGGTGGATGGGGTGCCAATCAAGCGGGTACTTTGTCCTGGATGGTGTCGAGCTTCTTGAGTGTTTTTGGAGCTGCAATCATCCAGGCAAGTGGAAAGTAATCCATAGCACTTCTGACTTGTGCCTTGTAGATGGTGGAAAGCCTTTGGGGAGTCAGGAGGTGAGACAATCGCTGCAGAATACCCAGCCTCTGTCCTGCTCTTGTAGCTACAGTATTTATATCACTGGCCCAGTTATGTTTCTGGTCAATGGTGACCCCCAGGATGTTGATGGTGGGGGATTCAGCGATGGTAATGCCGTTGAATGTCATGGGGCGGTGGTTAGACTCTCGCTTGTTGGAGATAGTCATTGCCTGACACTTGTGTGACACAAATGTTACTTGCCACTTATCAGCCCAAGCCTGAATGTCGTCCAGGTCTTGCTGCATGCAGGCATGGACTGCTTCATTATCTGAGGAGTTGCAAATAGAACTGAACACTGTGCAGTCATCAGCGAACATCCCCACTTTGACCTTATGATGGAGGGAAGGTCATTGATGAAGCAGCTGAAGATGTTTGGGCCATCTGGGACACTGCCCTGAGAAACTCCTGCTGTAATGTCCGGGGGCTGTGATGATTGGCCTCCAACAATCACAACCATCTTCCTTTGTGCTAGGTATGATTCCAACCAGTAGAGTGTTTTCCCCCTGATTCCCCTTGAGCTCAATTTTACTAGGGCTCCTTAATGCCATACTCGGTCAAATGTTGCCTTGATGTCAAGAGCAGTCACTCTCACCTCACATCTGGAATTCAGCCCTTTGGTCCATGTTTGGACCAAGGCTGTAATGAGGTCTGTAGCCGAGTGGTCCTGGCAGAACCCAAACTGAGCATCAGTGAGCAGGTTATTGGTGAGTAAGTGTCGCTTGATAGCACTGTTGACGACACCTTCCATCACTTTGCTGATGATTGAGAATAGACTGATGGGGTGGTAATTGGTCAGATTGGATTTGTCCTGCTTTTTGTGGACAGGACATACCTGAACACTTTTCCACATTGTCAGATAGATGCCAGTGATATAGTGTACTGGAACAGCTTGGCTAGAGGTGCGGCTAGTTCTGGAGCACAAGTCTTCAGCACGACAGCCGGGATGTTATCGGGGTCCATAGCCTTTGCTGTATCCAGTGTGCTCAACCGTTTCTTGATATCACGTGGAGTGAATCGAATTGGCTGAAGACTGGCTTCTATGATGCTGGGCTCCTCAGGAGGAGAACGAGGTGGATCATTCACTCGGCACTTCTGGTTGAAGATGGTTGCAAACACTTTAGCCTTTTGTTGTGCACTCATGTGCTGGGCTCTTCCATCATTGATGATGGGGATGTTTATGGAGCGTCCTCCTCCTGTTAATTGTTTAAAGATCCACCACCATTCACGACTGAATGTGGCAGGACTGCAGAGCTTTGATCTGATCCGTTGCTTGTGGAATCGCTTAGCTCTGTCTATAGCATGCGGTTTCCACTGTTTAGCATGCATGTAGTCCTGTGTTGCAGCTTCCCCAGGTTGGCACCTCATTTTTAGGTACGCTTGGTGTTGCTCCTGGCATGCTCTTCTACATGTTTCGTTGAACCAGAGTTGGTCCACTGGCTTGGTGGTAATGGTAGAGTGAGGGATATGCCAGGCCATGAGGTTACAGATTGTGGTGGAATACAATTCTGCTGCTGCTGATGGCCCATAGCGCGTCATGGATGTCCAGTTTTGAGCTGCCAATTCTGTTCTGAATCTATCCCATTTAGCACAGTGGTAGTGCCACACAACATGATGGAAGATGTCCTCAGTGTGAAGGTGGGACTTTATCTCTACAAGGACTGTGCGGTGGTCACTGCTACCAATACTGTCATGGACAGATGCATCTGCGACAGATAGATTGGTGAGGACGAGGTCAAGTAGGTTTTCCCCTCGTGTTGGTTCTCTCACCACCTGCCGCAGGCCCAGTCTGGCAGCTATGTCCTTCAGGACTCGGCCAGCTTGGTCAGTAGTGGTGCTACAGAGCCACTCTTGGTGATGAACATTGAAGTCCCTCACCCAGAGTACATTCTGTGCCCTTGCTACTCTCAGTGCTTCTTCCAAATGGCGTTCAACATGGAGGAGTACTTATTCATCATCTGAGGGAGGGCGGTAGGTGATAATCAGCTGGAGATTTCCTTCCGCATGCTTGACCTGAAGCCATGAGACTTTATGGGGTCCAGAATCAATGTTAAGGACTCCCAGGGCCGCTCCCACCCGACTGTACTGTGCTGCCTCCTCTGTGATGGTGATGTAGGAGCCTGGGACATTGGCTGAAAGATATGATTCTATGAGTATGACTATGTCAGGCTGCTGCTTGAATAGTCTGTGGGATAGCTTTCCCAATTTTTGGACAGAGCCTCAGATTTTAGTGAAGAGGACTTTGCAGGGTCAACTAGGCTGGGTGTCCCTTTGTCGTGTCTGAAGCGATTGCCGAGCTCAATGCCGGGTGGTCCTTCTGGCTTTATTCTTCTTATTGTTTTCTGTAGTGGTTTGGTAGGCCATTTCAGAAGGCAGTTAAGAATCAACATATAGGCCAGACCAGGTAAGGGTGGCAGATTTCCTTTGCTAAAGGACATTGTGTTTTTTTGACAATCCGGTAGTTTCATGGTCACCTTTACTGATAATAGCTTTTTTTAAATTCCAGATTTATTTAATTAACTGAATTGAAATTCCCCAGCTGCTGTGGTGAGATTTGAACTCGTGTCTCCGGATCATTAGTCCAGGCCTCTGGATTACTAGTCCAATACATACCGTTCCCTATCGGTCATGAATATGGGTAGGAGAGTGCATATGGAGGGATAGATTATGGGAGGACAGGAGGGCAGTGAACTCAGAGGAGAGAGAACAAGATGAGTTGAGATGGAGTTTGAAATCATTGAGGATAAGGAGTTGCTAAGTGCAGAGGCTTGGGGAGGAGAGGAATGAGGATATCTCAGTGAGAAACTTTGGGTGGGTCTTGGGTGGGCAATTGAGGATGAGGATTTTAAAGGAGTGTAAGACCTCACTCCTGAGACTTACAGGTTACTGATTCGTACTTGAGATTTATGAGAAATTACACGAGACACACGAGCTCCATCTTTAAGATTTTATTGTCCTTAAGACAGATTCAAAACCCCTATCACTATTGCTATGAATTTGAGCAGTACACCAATAATGTTACAAGAGATCATACATACAACCACCCGCAGATGATCAGTCCAGCGTTGATTGTAGGTCCTCTGTAGGGGGTGGTTGTGGTAGGGGTCAGCCTTTCCCCTGACTCAGTGAACGGTTCGAATCACTGCCACGCCCCAGGTTCAAAACTTGGACTTATTTAGGGGTTGTGAATAAAGATGCAGTAGACAACAGGTTCCGATGAAAGAATTATAACTTTTATTAAAAATAAAAGGTAACAAACTTAAACACAATTCACACTTAAACAGGTTTGTGAAACACACGGTTACAGGCGAGGGAGAAAGACAATATACAAGAAAAACCTTTATCCCTCCCAAAAATCCCACTATCTAGCTAGGTTTCGGTTTCAGGAGATCAGGGATAATGCTCACCAAACAGGGGTTTTAACAGTACGAAATCCAGCCAGGTAAGTTGATGGTGATTCTGGTCATCGAATGTCTTCCTTTACCATGCGGCTTCTGGGCAGAGCTGAGAGGGAGAGTTGTACCAGCGTTGTCGGCGAGTCCAAAGAGAGAGAAGTCTTGGGTCATGCTGCAATTATAGTCCTTTTCGCCCCCCCCGCAAAACTCCTCACGAAAACTGGTTTCATAATGAAGTGAGTTGGTTTCACGTGAGGCCTGTTCATTGTCTTGTTAAATTTTGATGGGCCTTCAACTATGCTAGACCAAATCAAATCCTGGTCAATTGAAAAACCTCGTTACCAGTAACGGCTTTTACTGAGTCAAATGGCTTGCGTCCTGTTGAGCTGTTGTTTTATGGAAGTTTGCATTGTTCTCATGTTTTGGGTTCCTTGCTGGGCCTAGCATTCCTATGGGTTCTGTGTTTTGGGTGGGGCGGCCTTTTCCCAGGGCCTATTGTCCAAATGTTAATGTTTGCTGGGCTTTGAATTCCCAGACAATGCAATCCTCAAGCCTGCTATTCACAGAGGTAGATCCACGTGTTGTACATGTCCAGACATGTTCCTTTAAAGTTCCAAAGTCCTTATTATTTTTCCCTTAGATTTTGGGGGATCTGCAAATTTTGGAAACTTTACACCTCGTAGGCGAGATGACTGGCCAGGCCACCTCCTTCCGACTGCAGCGCTGATATCTTTTAGTCACTATCTTTTATAAAGTTCTTGTTCTTCTCTGTAAATTTCCATCATGCAGGCTGTGAGGGGCATTCCTCCAATGTTCCACTTAAGTTGTCTGAGCAGTCAATTGCTCAAACATACACATCTTGTGTCTGCCAACTGTTGTTATTTGCAGATGTGGTTGGCCGAGCATTTGGTCACAATACACATTGTGCAAAACTCGTTAACTCGTGTCTGTTTTGCAGAACTCGCAAGGTCTGTCTCCTCCCTTCAGCTACAGATGCCTCGTGAGCCCAGGGCCCCAAGGCCGTTCACACCATTTGCCTGAAGATGTACCTGTCTTTGTAATGCCCAACCGTTTGTTCCTGCTCAGGGTCTGTCGCTTCCTTAACTGATTAACAGCTTGCAGCCTTCACAGTTCACAGTCGCAGCAGTTTATTTTACATTTGCTCAGCAGAAAACCTCTCAAGGAATGCTGGTACATTAAATTTGGTCAACTTTTAAGTTTGGTCAAATTTCAGCAAACTTTTACAGCAAAAGATTACAGCACATGCTTATTTTCTTACAGGAGTTACGAGAGGGCTAGAACAAGGAGACATGCCAGAACAGTAGGGGGAGAGACCAAGTTGAGATTTGGTAAGAAGGACCACATCGCCACCACAGCAGTTTGGGCAGGGCAAGTGGTGGAAGGTATAGCCAGGTGGGGTGGCTTCAGTAAGTAGCAAAGTGTCATCTGGAGAGAGATGTGGAGAGGTGCGGTGATTGTTGTTCCACTGGCAGAGTCCATTGGGTCTAAGGTAGGAAGGATAAGTGGGATGGGGAAGAGGTTTCAAGATTAGCCCCAGCAGGCATGCTGGGTGGGAAGGGTAGCAGTTGGGTTTGCTACCAAGGAGGCAGCTGCAAGTGTCTCAATGGGCCTTTTGGAGATTGAAGACAAAAGCACAGAGGGAATCTGTGTGCTTATCCAAGAGGGAGTCAGGCCTGGGACATTGGCAGGTGAGTAGAAAGGTAGAGAAGTACTGAGGGGTTGGGGTAGGAATTTGGGGAGGGCAAGGTGCAAAGTACCTGAGGGTAAAGGAATGAAAGGAGGCATGATTGGGTAACAGGAAGGGGAGGAGATGAGAGACAAGGGTCGAAGAGGGATGATGAGGAAAGAAATAAAAAAGGAGATAGAGGTAATGGGTGCAAGACCAGAGTAGCAGATAAAATGCACAGATGAATGGTCAGTTTACATACATATGGCAAAGATTAGGATAGATATGTTCTTGCTGTAAATGGAAGATAGGGAGGAAACACTAAGGTCGAGATGTTCCTACCTCGGCGGGTCCGGTGCGGCCGGGGTCGGTGGCGGGTCGCAGCCCTGCTGCTGGCTCCATCCCGCTCTGGAAAATGATTTTCCGTTGATAGAGCTTGTTAAGCCTGCCCAACGCATTTTCCGGTCCAATTAGAGGAAGCGTAGTCTGGTGACGTCAGTCATGACGCGTCATCAGCCGCTTTCCTTGAAGGGGCCATGGCCAACTTTCTTTTGACATTTGTGCTGTCAGTGTTCTACAGCACTGAAGTGTTGCAAACACTGACAATGACTGCACAGAGGTGCAGGGCTGCACCCAGGTCCTCCCATGACTCGCTCCATATGCTTGTGGAGGGAGACAGAGCATGCAGGAAGGTCCTCTTCCCTTCCGATGGGCGGAAGAGACCGCCCCAGGAGACCAACACAGCCTGGTTGCACATTGCAGAGCAGGTCACAAGCAGGGATGTCATCAGGAGGACCTGGGTGCAGTGCCACAAACATTTCAATGATCTCACATTCACCTTCATCCTGCTGTGCCTCTCATCACATCCCCATCACTCTGTCTTCCCTACCCTACTCCTGCACATCCTTACTCACAGCAGCTAACCTTGCACCTCCACCCATTCCTCTCTCTCTATCTACATTATCACATCCCCATCTCACTAGCCACTCCTCACACTCACCCTCATCCTAGTGCAATCATACCAACTAACAACACACAAGGGTAGGCACTTGGGTGTCTTATCCAATGTTCATGTAAAGTTTCTGTTAATGTGCTGTCAAACATTGAAACCTTTATTGTCAACACTTTACATTATTGGATAGATCTGTGTGCACCTTTGGAAGTGGCTTAGTGAGTTGCAGTGAATTGTGAGACATAACGGTACCTCCCGCAATGGTGATGAGTGTGAAAGAATGGCGTGGACATTGTAGGAATGCTTTATGGTGTTGTTATGGGGTGGTGCCAACCTGGCACATCATATGGCAGCCATATGGGTGTACAGCATCAAGTGAAGTAAATCTGGCCATGGTTAGGCCATCCCTGGCCCCCCAGGCAGCAATGTGGTCGGGTGCTGATGCCCTCTGTCCTGTGCAGCATCAGGTGATTGCGGAGAAGGTTGGTGTTGTTGTTGGTGCTGCTGGTGTGCCTGGTGCTGCTGGTGTTGGGGCTGATCGTGGTGGGATTCTGAAGACCAAGGTGAGAGAGTATAAAGGGCACCCATGTTGATGGAATAGACGGCAGGTGAAAATAGAGATGACAAGCATTCTGTCAATGGTGAGAGAGTTTTTCCAAGGAGGTAAGATTGGATGGAGAGTGGAAAGTGGATAGCCTGCAGAATCTGTGCTGGAAATGGACTGAGAAACAGCTTGTGTCTGAGGAAAGTGATGATTTGTCAGGTGAAAGCTTTTACTGTACATTTGAAGCTGTCAAGTAATCAGCTGGAGCAATGGCCACTGAACTCTCGCCTCAGGTTGGCAGCTGTGGTCCCCGAACGGTGTGGTTCCCATGGTCATGAAGTTAAAGTCAAAAGGTAAGTTAAAAAAGCCTGTAAATCATCTGTCAACTAGATGCTAATGAGTTTAATTGTCTGTCAGCTCAGCCCTAACAGACCCAACATTGGGAAAGGCGAGTTGTGGTGGGTTGTCATTGGTTCCCGACCCGCTGTCAAAAAAAAACACTTTCCCACCCAACCCGGCACCGATCCCGCCCGCTGACACCTTCGCAAAATCTCGGCCTAAGAGAGAGTCCACAGTTAAAGTCAGAGGTCCCGTGGTGGGATGCAGTTGACTTATAGAGTGAAGTCAGCTTGGAGCACCAACAAACTAATGTTCAGGTTTAAAGACAGGTGTGGAGGGCAAGTGAGTTCAGGAGCTGTTTGAGGGGCAGTATCAGAGTGTACATTGTTCGAGGTTTACCCGTGGAAAATGGAGATCCAGGAGGCATGGGGAATCAACACTGAGCCACCATAGATTGATCCAGGGATTCAGCGGAGGGAAGTAGTGAAGGAGGATCTCATTGAAACTTATAAAATTCTGACAGGACAGGACAAACGAGATGCAGGAAGGATGTTCCCGATGGTCAGGGAGTCCAGAACCAGGGGTCACAGTATAAGGATAAGGGGTAAGCCATTTAGGACAGAAATGAGGAGGAATTTCTTCACCCAGAGAGTGGTGAACCTGTGGAATTCTCTGCCACAGAAGGCAGTAGAGGCCAATTCATTAAATAGATTCAAGAAGGAGTTGGATATATTTCTTAAGGCTAAAGGGATCAAGGGATATGGGGAGAAAGCAGGGAGAGGGTACTGAATTTGGATGATCAGCCATGATCGCATTGAATGGCGGAGCAGGCTAGAGGGGCCGAACGGCCTACTCCTGCTCCTATCTTCTATGATTCTATGAATTAGTAGTGCACATCAATGTATTCAGTACACCAGCAGATGGATGAATGGAATCAGCAACAATGGGATGCAGGCGTAAAGCAGCACAACAAAAGTCATTCGGCAGCAGTGGAGCAGAATTCAGAGCAGGATGGGAACCAACAGGAACACATCAGAGCTAGCTCAGTGTAGAGTGAAATATTCCCAGCAGAGGAATAGACAACTGAGCATTCAGGAGCAGACCAAATATTAGAAATGAAATGACCTGACAGAGAATACATTCTCCGCAAGTGGTGGCAACGTTGCAGGTCATTATAGGGTATTGAAATGGACTTCAGCCCAGGAGAAAGTGGATTTCTGTCCAGGACCCATGCAGCAACAAAATGAAGGTGATAAACCAGCAGTGCACTGTAGTGCAGTCAGAAGTTCAGCAGGTAACAGCAACAGGATGGACTGTAGGCTAGAAAAAGTTACCCTGAAACATAAAGCGACTGAGTAGCAGGGCAGAGTCACAGCAGTCGAGTCTTACAGTGCAGCCCAGTAGAGCAGAGTATTTCAAATAGCATAGGAATCAAGGAGTCCCCGAAATTAAATCTGAGCAGAGTTCCAGATGTTGAAAAGAGCACAGTGAACACAAGAACAATATGAGTCCTTGCGTATCAGATATATACAATTTAAGTTATGAAAAGTTCCTGTTGTTATCGCATTTGTAGTGTAATTTGTTTTTGTATGTCAATAGATGTAAGGTTGTGTTTGATTTACCAGATGTTATGTGGTGGACAGCTTTCTTGAAGCCATTGGTCAACTTTTGATAATTTTCCAGGTTGGCATGCATGTATTTGATGATTGGAGAGCTGAAACTGATCCTGCTCTTGCCCAACATCCACACAGCATACTTCTCATTACAAATGCTCAGGGACAGGAACCATGGCTGACTCTTCCATCCCTAGCCCAGGGGCACTAAGGTTATTTACTGCACCCCATTGCTACCCTTGGTTGAGATCAGCTAACTCAGCACAGAATGACCTTTTTATGGCTTTATCTACCTGTACTCGCAGTATCAGGTAATTATGTATTAGAATCCCTAGGTCTCTCTGTTGATCTTCAGCATCTTTCCATTGAATGTATACTCCCATTCTTTTAATCTCCCTCCCAAAATGTAATCCCTCACACTTATCCACCTTAAATTTCATCTGCTGCCTGTCTGCCCAATCTGCCTACCTGCCTATGTCTTCATGAAGTCTTTTGAGGTTCTCCTCACTGCCAAACCATCTAATTTTGTGTCACCAGAAAATTTAAAAATTGAGCTCTCCTCACCCAGGTCCAAATCATCTTCTATAATGGGAACAAAAGTGGACCCAGTGCTGACCCCTGAGATACATGACTTCCAACCCTCCTTCAATCCAAGCAACACATTTACCTTCAATCTTTGCTTTCTGTCTGTCAACCAACTTTCTTTCCATGCTGCTCCATTTTCTCTTGCACCATACCCTGCATTTTTCTAACAAGCCTCTTGTGAGACATCTTATTGAACACCTTCTAAAATCGATATAAATGACATCTACTGCATTCCATTTATCTATTTAATCTTTCATTTATTCAAAAAAAATTATATTACATTCATCAAACACAACTTGCCTTTAACAAATCCATGCTGGCTGACCTTGATTAATCCATGCGTTTCTAATTGCTCAATAATTTTATCTCAGTCACATCTTCAAAACTTTGCAATCTGAGATAGGAAATATTAGTTAATGTGGTTTTCCGTGATGTTATTGCTAAATCTCAGGTTTTAAATAATCTACACTGTCCATGTGTACACCAGTTGCTTCTAACCATATTCTAATCTTCTACTTTTCTGAATTGTTCGTTTTACAATTATTATATATTTTATCCAGAGCATTAAAAGCTCAGAGATTGGAAATTACTGTGTGGAATGTTAGTGTACATATGCTTAATGCATTTGAATGAGATTACTTTGCCTGCTATTTTAATAGAAGTATTAAGCCATTTATTTTAAATGGTTTAACACCTTGGTTAAAATAACAAACTAAGTAATGGCTTACTGATGCACTAATATTACATATAATAATTTCTACAATAACTTGCACATATAAAGTGCCTTTCATGTATTAAAACATCAAAAAGGTTCACAGAGGCAAGAATAATGATATGTTGTAGTAGTGGGAGAAGGGTTAGGGGCGACTGAAGGCATGAATAATGAGGTATGGATTGAGTAGGCTTTTAAAGGCGAGCAGAGAGGTTGTAAGATGGAAGGGTTTAAGAAGAGCCCTCCAGAGTGTGGGGCTGAAACAGCTGAAAACTTTGTGGCCAAAGATGAGGCAGAATGATGGGGCATGAAAAGGAGGCAGGAGTAGGAAGAATGGAGGGGACGTGCAAGAACATATATCTGAAGGAGGTTGAAGAGCTGGAAAGTCGAGGTGTTGGAGGAACTTTTAGATGAGGACAAGGATATCAATGTCTTAGGGTACAGGGAGCTAATGAAGATTGGTGAAGATGGGGTGATATGGGAATAGGAAATGCTACAAAATAGCATGCAGGCAGTGGAGTTTGGAAGAATGAATCTAAGGTTGATAAAGAGAGCATCAGGATAACTGAGCCTGCAGCTGATAAAAGTGTGAATACATTTTTCAGCAGAAATGGAGATGAGGTAGGGTTGAGCTGCATGATTAAGTTGTGGGGCTTGACATTTAGCTCAAGATCAAACAGGAAACTGAGGTTACCCACCTGAGCCTGAGTGAGCTGCCAGGAAGAGGGAGAGAGGTGGCCACTATGGAAACAAGCTAGAGAAGTGCCACAGAGGAGAGACTTTAGAGGAACATGGAGTAGTCAACTATGTCAAACACCATTGAGAAGTCAAGAGGAATGAGGAGGAATGATGAACCATGATCCCAGTCACAAAAGATATAATTGCTGACCTTGACCAAGGGCAGTCACGGTGCTGCAAGCAAGGTGGATATCGGATTGAAGGAATTCAAAGGGGGAGTGATGTCAAAGGTGGGCATGATGCTGGTTGTTGAAGACACATTCAAAGACCTTGACCCAAAAATTTGTCCATTCCCGGGTGAGTACTCAGTGCGTACTCACCCGTATTGCTTTCCGAAGTGCCGGTTTCCTGCATGCGTGGGAAACCGGAACTTCCGGTATGGTGAAGGGGGCGGTTCCTAGGTGAACCGCGTGCACGCTAGAGGCTGCGCGCACGCAACACACTTAGATTTTTTTTCAGGTTTCTACGCGAGGGTAAGTATTGAAGATTCTACGCTAATAAAAAGGAGGCGTAAGACCCCTTTTGAACAAGGTAAGTAGTTAATTAAGTATAATTTTAAATTTTTTTCAACAGGTTTATCTTTTTTGGATACTTTAAAGAAAGGTAAGTTTATTTTTATAACTTTTAAAAAGTATTTTAATTTTTTCAAAAATTTAAATTTTTGTTTAAAGTGGTTAATTTATTTAACTATAGTTATTTTATAAATGTAATGGTTTTTAAAAAAAAATATTTTAAGTTTAGCTGTTCTTTTGGGGCCGATTTCAATTCACAGATTTGACAGGTCTCCTGTCAAATCTATGAATGAAAGATGGTCTGCTGCCATTGGCTCTCCATGGCCCACGTGATACCAGGGGTCGCATCGCACTAACTGCGCCCCTGGAACACGCAAGCACTGCGCGCCGGCTCTTGGGAGAGGCCCAGGACCCGATGTTCCTGTGGGCCCAAAACACAACGGCAGGCGCGGTGGGTAAGAGCGCGTGCGATCCTTACCCCTGTGGCAAGCCGGCCACGCAAATTTCTAGGCCCTTATAGAGGAAGGGGAAGTTGGAGATAGGGTGGCAGTTGAAGAGGATAGAGAGATTGAGGATGGGTTTTTGAGGGTGGCGTGATAGCGCCAGTCTTGAAGAGTAACGTCCAGGCTCACAGAATTTGTACAAATGACCTACAAAATTTCCACCATTCTAAAAATCCTTTAAAATTATGTTGGTGTATGTCAGTGTTTATTGTTTAACTTGGATATTTCTCTGACTATTTTGTTTGATACTGATACATGTGTCAGTTATCATGCTACATAGAATCACAGAAGTGGATCCCTAATAATGTTACTTTCCATCTCACTGAGATGGACGTGCTAAGACATTGCTGTATGTATGGTGGCAGCAGAGCATAGATACTTTACACGTGTAACAGGTGACTGGCTTTTGCTAACCAAAAAGAAAATAATGATGTCCATGATAAAGATAGCAATACAACAAAAATAAAATAAGACTGAGAGGGGTTCAAGGATGAGCTAAATTGTTTTATGCTAAAGACATGGAATAATGGATAAACTATTAGAATCAGAAGTACACACAGCCGTTGAAAATATTTAAATGGTGGGCATCGCACAAACATGGCTGATGGGCAAAAGAGTGTTTCGTAATAGTAGGACAGGAGCTGTAGTTTCCTGTTCACTGATTGCAGTGAAAAAGTAAAAATGATTAAAATGGTATGTCATTAGAAAGTGCTAACAAACTATCCGTTCCATCTCTTGAGTATCCCTACTTCCCAACAAATATATTAAGCAACATTAGGAAAAGTTCAGGAAAAAAATGCCAATTTGTATCTGGTTAAGGTCCTTCATAAGGAACTTGTGCAATATTCCACAGATGCACAAATAAATCAAAAAGTGAGCATTTCACTGGGGTGAGTGAACATAAAGAATCATCACAGTGAGGATTGAGGTGAATTGTATCAGCCTGCTCAGTGAGGAGGGAGGGTGCGGCCAGTGGTCTCAGACGGTTTGAACAAACATCCCTAATTTAAACTCAGCTCATGTGGGAGTAGAGGGGAAGATTAGCTGGAGAAAGAGAGAAGTAGAAACTTATGGAAGTTTATTTCTGTATAAGTAGTGTCCTTGGCAGAGCAGAGCGGCTGCAAACTGTTCACTCTTACTGTTGTGCATGTTCCCGAGACCCCACAGGGGAGCGGGCATTAGCACGGAGATACTTTGTAAGATGGCACTGTAGAATGTTGGGCCAGAACAAATCGACACACATTTCAAAACCACGCTTCCCCACAATTTCATGAGGTGGTCAAAAATAATGAGGGAAAACAAGTTGTACTTCTTTTCTTCTATTCCCACCACCCCACCACTCCATTCCCTGCACTAAATTCACAGAACTCTTACCTTACATGTGATGTCGTGTTTTTGGTTAGGGGAGATCTAACAGCTACTGAAAGGATGGAATTAAGGATAGAAATTACAGATAGCGTGACAGCAGCAATTTGCTTTGAAATTTGAAATAAAGGGTAATAGAGCAATAATTAGCAATTGCTAGATCAATGTGAATAGATAGATAGACAGTTATTTAGTCAAATAAAAGAGATAGTAAGAAATTGTCACATGATAATCATGCAGGGTTTCAATACTTCAGCAGGAGGGTGGGCAGATTAGAATAACTGCAAAGGGAAGTGTGAAAAGCCACAAAGGAACGTGTGAACAACTGCACAGAGGTAATGTGTGACTACTTCTTAACACTAAATGATAGGTTAATTGTGCAGGTGCTTTATTAGATGTTGTATTTTGCAGTGCACCAGAGCTGCTTAAGGAATTGATGTAAGTGAGCATTTGAACTCCAGTAATCATTATGTTAGATTTCACATTGTAATTGATGCTATTTTAAATCATTAAAGATTTGTAAGACTTTATAAGGTTTAATTTTCTCTGAACATTATAACTAGAACTAGGGTTAAAGTGCACTAACATTGTGTGCTAGCATTAATGAAGCCAACATCGCCCACACTCTTAAAATTTCTACTGGAAGTGAATTGACGTGACCTATATTAACTAACCAATCCTATGTTAATGGGAATTTTGCATGTTAGTGACAATTGAATAGATAGTTGAATAATTGTTCGGGCTTAAATTCTAACAGAGAGGACCTGGTGTTAAAAAAAAAGGAAGGTGTATGAAATGATGTGATATAACTCCCTCAATGTAAAGAACACGCCACAGATAGGAGGAAATAAAACAGATGCCGAGCCAGGAAGCGAGAGGTTTAGAGGTGTTACCAAAGGCTCGCTCAAAGAGATGGATTTTGAGAAGGTTTTTAAAGGAGTAGATAGAGGTCAAGAAGAGGAAGATTTGGGGAGCGAATTTCAAAGAGTATGACAGAGGCAGCAAAAGACTTTGGCTTAGAAATTCGATAAAGCCTGAAAATGGGCAGTGCCACCACGGGCTGAGGTTAACTCCCGCCCATAAAAAGAGCGCAGTTATTTTGGTGCTGCCTGCTGATTTAAATGAGCGCAGTGCAGAACCTACCGTGCAACACGCTCCTTCAGGCAATAAGATCAGCAGGAAGCCGCAGGTCAGGTCTAAACTATCTGTGCGGCCTTATCAGGAAATCGCGATTTATGAAAGTGAAGTTCAGTGTTTCTGGTTATGCTTCTCATGTTTTGTAGGTTGGCAGAGAGGGTATGCAGGATAAATCAAAGCCTTGCATACGGAGCGGAGGGGGGTACATTTCAATTACTGCTGAAAGAGGGAAACCTAGCACTCCTCCTGGGGCCAGGCACTATTTTTCTGCCTTCTACAGCAGGCAGTTGCGTAAGATGTACCCCTAGTGACGCAGGAGTCCCGTGCCAGCAATTAAATTGGGTGACTTCCAGCAGAGTCAATGTTAGAGGTCATTGGGGTCAGTGGCCCGAATTTTGCTGTAATAGTAACGGCTATCAGCGCGCACCGTTATTACAGGGTTAATCTGACAGCATCTTCTGGTGTCCGCACGTGCGCAGTTAAATGCGGAAATCCAGAAGTTGCTGTCAGAGATACCCTGTTCCTCCACAGGCTATGCTGATGTAGTCCTCGCTGATATACTTGGCACTGAAATCACTGTAATGGCATGAACTTGGGGTAATTACCCATTAGTTCAGCACTAAAAATGGTTGAAAAAGTTAGGGTTGGTACATTTAGGAGTAAGTGAGTTTTAAATGCCGTAATAAGTGATAACTACTGCTGAACAACTTCTCTGGCCCTGAAAAAATTAATTTTATAAGTGTGGAGTCTCATTCCCTCAGTGGAAAATTAATGTTGCAGATTTAAAAAAAAAAATTAAAAGAATTTTTTAAAGTTTTTCTGTCTGTCTCTTTTATCTCTCTCCCTTAATCCCATCTGTATTTCACAACTTTTATTTTGCTTCCTGTATATGATTTAAATTTAATTTATATTTCCTGTTTTTTACTTCCTGGTTTAGATGCTGAGGATACTTCAATCTGATTGGTTGAAGAGCCTCGCTGTTGCTTTCTCTGTTCACAGACACCACAGATCCCCTGTAGAGGGCGCCGCATTGAAACAGACGCCGGTTTAGTGAAAATCTCCATTGACAAGCCCCCGAAAAGTCTGTGGGCAGTTATACGCAAGATGAACGGCAGCAGTTCCTTCACTGCTGAGAGCAAAATCCAGGCCATTATATTGGCCCAGAAATTAAAGACTGAGTGTTGACGCGGGGGTAAGGCTTCCCCGCGATCTCTCACTCCGCGTTGGCTTTTTCAGATCCAGCTCGCACGAACTTGATGTTCTAGACATCAGCTGGGCAGTGCTTGCGTATCCCACCGGCGTAGTGAATTTGTGCGAGCTGTGGGATCACGTGACTCAGTTAGAGCCAATGGCAGCACACCATCTTCCATTCATAAGTTTCACATACGTGCTGTGAAAGCTATGAATCTTACACCCCCCCAAAATAACAGCTAAACCTCAATTAAATTTTAAAAAAACCATCACATTAATAAAATAAGTATAGTTAAATAAATTAACCATTTTAAATAAAAAATTAAATTTTTGAAAAAATTTAAAATCTTTTAAAAAGTTATAAAAATAAACTTACCTGTCTTTAAAGTCTCTAAAAAAGATATACCTGTTAAAAAAAATTCAAAATAATACTTAATTCACTACTTACCTTGTTAAAAGTGGGTCTTACTCCTCCTTTTTTCATTTCTAAAATCTTCCGTCCTTACCTGCGCGTCCAAAGCACTAAGTGCACAGCGTGCGCGCAGCCTGTAGCGCGCACGCGGTGCACCGAGGAACCGCCCCCTTTTCCAAAAACCAAGTGCCGGTTTTCAGCGCATGCGCAGTGCATGCAGAAAACCGGCAATTGGTGACAGAATACGCGAGAGTACACAGTGCGTACTCTCGTGTCGCGGGACTAATTTTTGGGCCATTATGTTTGTGACTTAGTTGTTGTGCATTCTTTTTAGCTGGTGATGAGCTAAATTAAAAGAACAGCCAGGAGCAACCCATCCCTCCACACCCCCCAATTTTATCAGAGGCTTCCATCCTTTAGATTTAAAAGTCAGAATGCTTGGCATTATAGACACGAACTAATGTAAACTGGCATGATACTTTGGATTTCCTGTTATCTTATCTGATCTAATCAGAACTATTTTTTTTATCTTTGTCATTCATTCATGGGATGTGAGCGTCACTGGCAAGCATTTATTGCCAATCCCTAATTGCCCTTGAGAAGATGGTGGTGAGCCTCCTTCTTGAACTGCTGCAGTCCGTGTAGTGAAAGTACTCCCGCAGTGCTGTTAGGTATGGGGTTTCAGGATTTTGACCCAGCGACGATGAAGGAACGGCGATATATTTCCAAGTTCAGGATGGTGTGTGACTTGGAGGGGAACTTGGAGGTGGTGGTGTTCCCATACGCCTGATGCCCTTGTCCTCCTAGGTGGTAGAGGTCGTGGGTTTGAGAGGTACTGTCGAAGAAGCCTTGGCGAGTTGCTGCAGTGCATCTTGTAGATGGTGCACACTGCTAAAAGCATTAGCGGCATGCACACCACACAGAAGAATTAGCCAACTTTTCCAGGTTTGACCTGATTAGCAGTTTACCAAGTGGCTCAACAGCATTAATCCAGGTACATGCTGAATGGCTCCTCCGGTGTGCACCAGCCAACCCCCAAGAGTGCACGCAGAGGGAAGCTGTGGGTTCCTGTGAGTATACTTAAAAAAATGGAAGAAATGATTAATCATTTAATTCTCAATCAGTGCACTGTGAATAAAATGAATCCGTAGGCTGAGCAAACCTTTGACTAGGATGGGTAAAGAAGGTGATGAAATGCTAAGGAAGAGAAAAGTACAAACTCTTTGGAGAATTGTGGAGAAGAGGCATCTCACAACAAGAAAACCAATCATGGCAAGAGCTATACTGCTGTGATTAATAAGTGTGTCAAAAAAACTGAGACAACATTTTTTTAAGATAAAAGGGATCAAAAGTAATGAGGACTAGGAGTTGTATAAAAGCTGTCTTAGGATAACTAATTTGATCATTAAATTAAATGAAGTCAAAAGGAAATAGAAGGTGGATTGTTGACAGCAGGAAAACGGATCAAAATAAATCTTTCAGCTGTGTGCAAAGTTGGTGTGTGTTAAAATCTAGGGACTGAAATTCCTGACTTTTGCTAATTTTAGCAAAAGTAAATAAGAGTACAACATGATAATGTCAGGAGAAAGCACCAATGGATGGTTCACCTGTGTTTAGTGCTGCTCTAAGGATTCTTCCTCCACCAACAGTGGATCTATGAACATTAATGAAAGTAAGAGCCAGTTGTTCAGGTCATTTAAGAGGAACTCGTGCAGCTTTCCTTTGGCTTTGTGGTGGAATCGAAAAGTGAGTGGGACTGAATTTCCTGACCTTTACCTCTGACAAAACCCTACAAAAGGTCAGAAAAAAGGGGCAGAGACCTATTACACTGTGTCCCCGCCCACATTACATTGCCCCAGGATATGCCAGGCTTCCCTGAGGGGCAGAGCTCAGCCTGCATCTGCATCTGCGGCAAGCCCATTGGTAACATGGCAATCAAGTGGGAGGAGGTGTCCTGTCTCAGCCTCCCGCCTGTTTTTCCTGTTGTTACAACCATGAGGAGAAGCAGAGGCCATTCAAGAAACTGGAGCAGGGCTTGCACTGGGAACTCCACAGACCGAAGCAAGTAGTAGAAGACTCCTGAAGATAAGTGACCCACTGGATCTTTGTGCCCTGGGAGCGATCCTGGCTGTAGCTCCAAGGCCAACAGCCTGACTTGCGGTTGCAGGCCTCTCGGGTCTGCCACACTCCTTTTTCCTACTCTGTCCTCCAGTGCTAGGCCCTGCTGGGGCTGGCCCTGCATTGGGGGTCCTCAACCATGTTAACGGCCTGGGATACTAAAATCAGCTACAGTTCAGCCTGGACAGATGCAGCGCAGTTTGAGTCCTGGGGCAGAGGTGGGTCAAAGAAATTAACCCATGTATCATATTCCAGATCAGCCTTGATGTTAGTGAAGTTAGCTAAGGGAAAAGTTGCCAAGTATTGCTTCAGCAGTAACAGAAGTTAATAGTGCTTTATCTCCAAGTTCCCCTCCAAGTCACACACCATCCTGACTTAGAAGTATATCGCTGATCCTTCATCGTCGCTGGGTCAAAATCCTGGAACTCCCTACCTAACAGCACTGTGGGAGTACCTTCACCACACGGACTGCAGCGGTTCAAGAAGGCGGCTCACCACCACCTTCTCAAGGGCAACTAGGGATGGGCAATAAATGCTGGCCTTGCCAGCGACGCACACATCCCATAAGCGAATAAATAAAAAACTGTCAGAGTGCATGGGTAAAGAGAACATTGGTGATTATCTCACAGTGGAGTAGAAAGAGGAGGACAGTACAGCCTGGGGACCACCAAGGGTTTCGGAGGTGCTTGACTCAGCAGATACTACCCCAGACAATGAATCAGTTGCCAACAGTCAGTTATTAAACATGGCAGAAGAGCAGTGCCGAAGAGGCATGGGTCGCCAAGGAGGCTGTGACTCATGCACCATGTACGGTGCAGTACCAATGGCAGTGAAGCTCTCCACTTCTTTAAATTTTATAGGAAACACCTCAGGAGTTAGCCACTTTTGTTTTTGGACAGTTGACATCTCTTTCCTGCACAATGAAAGAATCATGGACTGCAAAATAGCTACAAGTAATTTTGTTTCATTTCAGTGGTATGAACATCGAGCAGGTTCTGTAAAGGGCAGGCCCGATTACCACCCAGTCAGTGAAGACAAAAATCCACCCCAGTGTGTTTGTGTCTGTCTGTCTGTCTGTGTGCAAACAATAATAAATCTGTCTCACAGCTATAAGCAATTACCATTTACTATTTACAACAGCCAACAGAACACAGGTGAGATAATTAGTGGGTTTCAAAATTGAATTTGTATTTTTTGAAAATTGAACTATTAACATGCAGATCGACTCTCTCGCCCTCTCTCTCTCTGTTTAATACATTTTCTGAAGTTTCTAAAAAAACAAGAGAAGCTACGATGGTATGTAATCAGTATACTGTCATTTCTTTAACTCTTTCTCTCACACTCAGACATGAACACACCACACACACACACACACACACAACAAATAAGCAGAAATTCTAGAAGCCAAAGAAGAGTATTCTACCAATACAGCTAACTGAACACTGCTGATGAATCCTGGGAAATTAGGTACACTGCATGTGATCAGACTGCACAATCCCAATTCAGTTCACAACTTGACTTTCAGTTGAAGGCCCCAGCCTCTCCTGGATTTTTGCTTGGTATCTTTGCCCAGAGCTATAACACAGTGAGCTGAATTGGAATTGTGCAATCTGAGCACGTGCGGTGTATCTCATTTCCACGATGCATCAGTACCATTCTAGCAGTTTCTGGTCAGTGTTATTTTTCAAAATCATTTGAAGAAAAGCTGGAGGACAGATTTCAAAAGTTATTTTAAGATAAAGGTTAAACTGAGTGTTTTTTTTAAATAGTGAGGCTGTGTCTATGCGGTGCCTGAGACAGAGTGAGAAAATATGATTGTATACTGATTACACACTTGTTGTAGCGTTAGTTTTGTATTCTAATAGATTAAGGTGAGCGAGAGAGAATTTTAAACCAGCTAATTATCTTTCCGTATTTTATTGATATTTTAAAAAGATAACTGCTATTGGCTTACAGCTGTGAGATAGATTCTGATTGCGAACATCTATCAGATAGAGAGCTGGATACAGAAGGCGAGAAAGGTGGACAGACTTTCTTCATTCTAATTTGATTTCTCTTTTTTTGGAAAAAAAGTTGAATTTTGAAAGTAAGCAAAGCCTCTTTGAGGGGAAACAAATAGGAAGAGTGTGTGGGAGGGAGGAAGAAAACAGATTGAGGGTGAGGGGGGCATCTGTCCACTTGCCATCTGCCCTGAGGGGGAGAGTAGAAGTGGGGGAGTGGTTTGATGGGTGAGGTGAGTGATAGTGAAACAAAGGAAGGGTAGGGTACAAGATTTGAGCGGATAGTTCAAAGGGGAAGATGTAGGGGTAGTGATGGAAGTGAGGGATGGTGGGAAAGGGAGGAAGTAGTGGGAAGAGGGTAAGTGAAGGGAGGAAGGGGTTGGTGGAATTATGAACCATTTATTAAGGAGTGGAGGAAATGGGAGTCGCTGAAGGTCACATTTTCATCGCAGCCCCACCCCAAATGCAACCTGCAGCTGTTGGTGGCTTCTTTACAGCACACAATGTTTCCCAACCAGAAGGAAAGAAGAAGAGAATGAACAGAGAGAGAAGCAGAGGAGAATAAGATACAAGCAAAGATGAGAGACTGAGAGAGAGACAGCAACACAAAGACAAATCTTTGACTTACTATATGCATTTCCATGGGAGAATGACTAGTTTTTTTTGATCCGTTCATGGGATGTGGGCGTCGCTGGCAAGGCCAGCATTTATTGCCCATCCCTAAATTGCCCTTGAGAAGGTGGTGGTGTACTAAGTGGCTTGCTAAGCCATTTAAGAGGGCAGTTAAGAGTCAACCACATTGCTGTGGGTCTGGATATATAAACCAGACCAGGTAAGGATGGCAGATTTCCTTCCCTAATGGACATTAGTGAACCAGATGGTTTTTTTATGACAAACCGGTAGTTTCATGGTCACCATTACTGACACTAGCTTTTTATTCCAGATTCATTTAATTAACCAAATTTAAATTCCCCAGCTGCCGTGGTGGGATTTGAACTCATGTCTAACACAGAATTATTAGTCCAGGTCCTCTGGATTATCTACTCCAGTAACATAACCGCTATGCTACCGTTTCCATGTTTGTATATGTAGAATACCAAAACTCCTATAGTGTTCGATAAAGCAATTTATTTTATTATTTTATTCTCCATGTTGTTTTCATCTTTCCCCTTCCTGTATTGTTTTGAAAATCTCTTTTTTTTTTCCTTCTGAAATAATTTGAAGAACCTAATTTGCTTTAATAGCCTAAAGATTTTTAATCATTTTTTTCCCTAAATAAATTGGGGACGGGGAGGTACTTTGCATATAGATACTCCCTCGGCACTGCAGTTATTTCTTGGGACTTGTATTTCTCTGTTGCTTTTTACTGTGCGCATCAATAGTGGTCGTGAAATTTTAAAAAAGGCTACATTTTGGAATCACAAATTTCCCCTCCCACAAGAAGAGCAAAAAGAAAATGAGGAAATCGTAAATATGTTGACTTAAGTGCAATGCATATATACGGATTTGTGGGTTTTTTAGTTAAACAGGCATCGCAAATGAGATGTATGAAAGGTGCAAGAAGATGTAGAATTTGAAATGACAGACTTTCTCTGATTGCTGTAAAGAGTGAAAATATTTACATAGATCAGGCATTATATATTAGTGTACAGTCTGTGACATTTATTTGACTAATACATTTTGAGTTCTTGCTGACGCTATAATGGATTTGTTGGAGTACAATAGTTTGTACTCCAGATGGGGGGCTGGATTGAAGGATAAGACTGTTCAGCTCACTCCTTCAGTCAAGCTGGCTGTCAACTTTTATACAATTATATTTTTATGATAAATGTTACATAATGGGGGGAGCTTTAACCCCTAAAAACGAGTGAGTTTGGTTCAGGTGGGAGGTTAAAAAGCTAAGGCCTGGATTTTACTCACCTCGGCGGGTCTGTGGCGAGCGATGTCGGTGGTGGGTCCCAACCCCGCTGCCGGCTCCATCCCGTTGTGTGAAATGAATTTCCCATGATGGGGCTTGTTAGGCCCACCCAGCGCATTTCCCGGCCAATTGGAGGAAGCGGGTCTGGTAACGTCGTTTGATGACGCGTAATCAGCCGGTTTCCTTAAAAGGCCCATGTCCAAATTTATTTTGACATTTTTGCTGTCAGTGTTCTACAGCACTGAGGTGCTGCAAACACTGACAATCACTGCACAAAGGCACAGGGCTGCACACAGGCTCTCCCATGACTTCCTCCATAAGCATATGCACAACAATAAATACAATAATCAAAGAAGATAGAAATGCTTCATGGAATGTATGCAAGATAGTTTTCTAGATCAGGATGTTGAGGAATCAACTAGTGAACAGGCTATTTTAGATCTAGTATTGTGCAACAAGAAAGGGTTAATAAATAACCTTGTAGTAAAGGGGCCTTTAGGGAAGAGTGACCATAATATGATAGAATTTTATATTGAGTTTGAAAGTGACTTAGTTAAATCCGAAACTAGGGTTTTAAATCTAAACAAAGCAAACTACGTAGGTATGAGGGGCGAGTTGGCTAAGATATATTGGAAAACTACATTAAAAGGTATGACGGTGGATGAGCAATAGCTAGCATTTAAAGAATAAATACATAATTTACAACAAATATACGTTACTTTAAGGCACAACAACCCCACAGGAAAACTGATACAACCGTGGCTAACAAGAGAATTTAAAGATAGTATTAGATCAAAGGAAGAAGCTTATAATGCTGCCAAAAAGAATAGTAAGCCTGAGGATTGGGAGGATTTTAGAATTCAGCAAAGGAAGACCAAGAAATTGATAAAGAAAGGGAAAATAGAATATGAGAGTAAACTAGCGAGAGACATAAAAACAGACTGTAAAAGCTTCTATAGGCATGTAAAAGGTAAAGATTAGCAAAAGTAACTTACAGGCTGAGACAGGAGAAATTATAATGGGGAATAAGGAAATGGCTGGGCGGGCTTAACAAGGTCAATCAAGGGAAAATAGCGTGGGCTGGCCACAAGTCAATGGAGGCGGGACTAAAACCCGACAAGCAGCAGTCCCGCCTCCAACGCACCCCCATTGGGAAAATCACCCTCTTTGTGTCTGTCTTCACGGAAGGTGACGCGAAAAACTTCCTGGAAATAGTGGACAACCAAGCTCTAGCGAGGATGAGGAACTGAAAGATGTTAGTATTAGTAAAATAGTAGTACTGGAAAAATTAATGGGACTGAAAGTCAATAAATCCCCTGGATCTGATGGCCTACATCCTAGGGTTTTGAAAGAATTGGCTATAGAGATAGTGGATGCATTGGTTGTCATTTCCAAAATTCCATAGATTCTAGAATGGTTCCCGTGGATTGGAAGGTAGCAAATGTAACCCCATTATTTAAGAAAGGAGGGAGAGAGAAAACAGAGAACTACAGACCAGTTAGCCTGACATCAATAGTAGGGAAAATGCTAGAATCTATTATTAAGGAAGTGGTAACAGGGCACTTAGAAAATAATAATAGGATTGGGCAGAGTCAACACAGATTTATGAAAGGGAAATCGTGTTTGACAAACCTGTTAAATTTTTTTGAGCTTGTAACTAGCAGAATAGATAAGGGGGAACCAGTGGATGTGGTGTATTTGGATTTTCAGAAGGCATTCGATAAGGTGCCACATAAGAGGTTATTAAACAAAATTAGGGCTCATGGGATTGGGGGTAATATACTAGCATGGATTGAGGATTGGTTAACAGAAAGAAAACAGAGAGTAGGAATAAACGGGTCATTTTCGGGTTGGCAGGCTGTAACTAGTGGGGTACCGCAAGGATCAGTGCTTGGGCCTCAGCTATTCACAATGCATCAATGATTTGGATGAGGAGACCAAATGTAATATATCCAAGTTTGCTGATGATACAAAGCTGGGTGGGAATGTAAGTTGTGAGGAGGATGCCAGGAGGCTTCAAGGAGATATAGACAGGCTAAGTGAGTGGGCAAGAACATGGCAAATGGAATATAATGTGGAAAAATGTGAAGTTGTCCACTTTGGTAGGAAGAATAGAAAAGCAGAGTAATTAGGAAAGCAAATGGTATGTTGGCCTTTATTACAAGAGGATTTGAGTATAAGAGTAAAGACGTCTTACTGCAATTATATAGGGCCCTGGTGAGACCACACCTGGAGTATTGTGTACAGTTTTGGTCTCCTTACCTAAGGAAGGATATCATTGCCATAGAGGGAGTACAACGATGGTTCACCAGACTGGTTCCTGGGATGGGGGGATTGTCCTATGAGGACAGATTGAGTAGACTAGGCCTATATTCTCTCGAGTTTAGAAGAATGAGAGGTGATCTCATTGAAACATACAAAATTCTTACAGGGCTTGGCAGGGTAGATGCAGGGAGGATGTTTCCCCTGGCTGGGGAGTCTAGAACCAGGGATCACAGGCTCAGAATAAGGGGTCGGCCATTTAGGACTGAGATGAGGAGAAATTTCTTCACTCAGAGGATGGTGAATCTTTGGAATTCTCTACCCCAGAGGGCTGTGGAGGCTCAGTCGTTGAGTATATTCAAGACAGAGGTCGATAGATTTTTGAGTATTAAGGGAATCGAGGGATATGGGGATAGTTAAGGAAAGTGGAGATGAGGTAGAAGATCAGCCATGATCTTATTGAATGGCGAAGCAGGCTCGAAGGGCCAAATGGCCTACTCCTGCTCCTTTTCTTATGTTCTTATGTTCTATCGAGGCAGCATGGAATGACGTGTGCAGAAAGTACGGATGCTGGTTAGTAGAACAAGCACGAGAGAATTTATACGATAGCAAAATACTGCGGATGCTGGAAATCCGAAATAACAACAGAAAACGCTGGAAAAACTCAGCAGGCCAGGCAGCATCCGTGGAGAGAGAAAGAGAGTTAACGTTTCAGGTCTGATGAAAGGTCATCGACCTGAAACGTTAACTCTCTTTCTCTCTCCACGGATGCTGCCTGGCCTGCTGAGTTTTTCCAGCGTTTTCTGTTGTTATTACGAGAGAATTTATGATTGGTTGAAGAAGGTAAAATTCCCTCTTGGATAGAGGATCGATATCTAACTGTTCTGGTCAAATATCATAGTACTATCACTATGTGTGAATTGAGGGGGCTAACACAAGTCTACCCTGTAAGACATGAATGTAAATCAGGATCAAACTTGACGATGTTGGGATTAGTCTTATACTTTCCTGTAGTTCTGAAGGGAGAAAATCCCATTCCAGTTTATTGCTTAGAAAATATTGGAATAATACAAGGGGAGATGCATATACAATATAACCAACACCATACTTATCTCGTGAATATCGGGACTTTAGTAGGAACAGAACTACAGGGGTGTAAGAAGCATTGACAGACCATAGTGTGCCCTCATAGAGTCCAGGAACATGATAAATCATTATAACAACAGAAAGCGCTGTAAAAACTCAGCAGGCCAGGCAACATCCATGGAGAGAGAAACAGAGTTAACGTTTCAGGTCGAAGACCCTTCGTCAGAACTGAGAAAAAAGCAGGAAATGAAACAGATGAAAAAGCAAGTTGGAGGCTGGGGGAAGGAATAAAAGAACAAAAGGGAGGTCTGTGAGAAGTAGAGACACTAAGAGATGCTCAAGGCGAGACGAGATGGTAATAGGACAGGTTAAGAAACAAAAGATGGCTCAGAAGTGTGAAATGCGCTGGCAGAATGAGAGACAGCTGCCATGTGGGAGAGAGAAAAAAAGGGGAAAAGGCACGAACCAAAAGTGTGGATTAAAAAAAAATATATATATATACAGTATATGGTAGGGGCCGAGGTTATGATCTGAAATTGTTGAACTCGATATTGAGTCCGGAAGGCTGTAAAGTGCCTAATCGGAAGATGAGGTGCTGTTCCTCGAGCTTACGCTGAGCTTCCGTGGAACAATGCAAGAGGCCGAGGATGGTGAGGTCTGAGTGGGCGTGGAGCGGTGAATTAAAATGACAGGCGACCGGAAGCTCGGGGTCACCCTTACGGACTGAACGGAGGTGTTCCGCAAAGCGGTCACCCAATCTGCGTTTGGTCTCCCCAATGTAGAGGAGACCACATCGTGAGCAGCGAATACAGTATACTAGTTTGCAAGAAGTACAAGTAAAGCGCTGTTTCACCTGGAAGGGGTGTTTGGGGCCCTGGAGAGTGGGAAGGGGGGATGTATAAGGGCAGGTGTTGTATCTCCTGCGCTTGCACGGGAAGGTGCCGGGCGAGGGGGAAGGGGTGCTGGGGGTGATAGAGGAGTGGACTAGGGCGTCTCGGAGGGAGCGGTCCCTACGGAATGCTGAAAGGGGAGGTGAGGGGAAGATACGTTTGGTGGTGGGATCACGTTGGAGGTGGCGGAAATGGTGGAGGATGATCCATTGAATGTGGAGGCTAGTGGGGTGAAAGGTGAGGACAAGGGGAACTCTATCGTGGTTCCGGGAGCGAGGGGCCGGGGTAAGGGCAGAAGTGCGGGAGATAGAATGGACACGGTCGAGGGCCATGTCAACCACGGTAGAGGGGAATCCTCGGGTGAGGACAAAGGAAGACATGTCGGAAGCACTGGTATGGAAGGTGGCATCGTCGGAGCAGATGCGGCGGAGACAGAGAAACTGGGAGAAGGGAATAGAGTCCTTACAGGAGGCGGCGTGGGAGGAAGTGTAGTCCAGGTAGCTGTGGGAGTCAGTGGGCTTGTAGTGAATGTTGGTCAATAACCTATCCCCAGAGATGGAGACGGAGAAGTCGAGGAAGGGAAGGGAAGAGTTGGAGATGGACCATGTGAAGGTGAGGGAAGGATGGAAATTGGAGGCAAAGTGAATGATAAATGAAATGATAAATCATTATGCGGTTTCAACCTTACTAAACAAACAATTAATTGTACTATAGAGGTACTTGGGTGGAGTTTTTCCACACCAAGTCAGTATATCGAGGCGTTGGGGAATATTGTGTGACAACTAGTGAAACTCAATATAAGTATGGGACTAATACCACTTGTCAGATTGATCGTCTTAACTTCTGTTTTACCCCGATTAAACCAGTTAGAATAGGGATGCAAGAGTTAATGAACATATATCAGCATGATGTCGCTACCGATGTGCTTGTACATAATATGCTTAGACTCAGCTTGCTCAAATATGTTACGAAGTTTGGTTATGACATCCCGCCCCTGCTGAAAGTGGCCATTGATCGATCAAGGAAACATTATTATCAGTTACAGCAACACACTCGGGAAGCCAGGACAAGAATCAACAATATAAAAACCATCACATCCTGGTCGGACATTGGTATGAACATTTAGATCCACCCCTGGATCAGGATCATATCTCATGTCCTGGTGATTGTACAGTTGGTCATCATTATCTACCTCTTAACAGAATCAATGAATTGATATAAAAGAAAACCCTACAAATGTTTGCTTAATATGGTGGAGAAAGCCGAAAGGAAACAACTATTAAAAGTGTCGTAGTGTGTCAAGTCACACTAGACACTTGAGGGAGGACTGTAAGGAAGAGAAGTCCTTTTTGACACCATTTTCAAACTACACATTAAAACCTGCTGAACTGTGGCAAAGCAAAGAAACCAGATGGTGCTCGCAAGAAGGAACAAAGACTTTGGGCTGGATTTTGATACTGGGGCGGGTTGGGGTCGTGTTATCCGCTTTTCGTGTTGCCCACCCGAATCTAGATCGATGTGGGAGAGTGATGCGATTTTAACTTAATTGGCCAATTGAGTTCCAACGTGTGGGAACCCATGGCCAATGAGTTATTCCAGTCTGAAAGTCGCCTCCGATGACGTCATCATTGCTGCTGCATTTAAGGTCTGCAACAAGCCTTGCTTCTTCTGCAGACTGCCAAGCTTCTGGGCTTGTATCTTAGAGGCAACTGCAGGAGGAATGGCCAGCCAAAGACCCAGGTCTGCTCCCAGGTTCGATGACATTGCCCTGCAAGCTTCAGTGGAGGGAGCAAGCGCCAACAGAGAGGTGCTCTTCCCTTCCTCAGGGAGGAAGAAGCCTCCCCAGCAGACCAAGGCTGTGTGGGTCCAGGTCGCCCAGGAGGTCAACTCTTTATCCATCACCCGCAGAACCTGACTCCAGTGCAGGAAGAGGTTTCATGACCTTCTACGCACTGCAAAAGTGAGTATGACTTTCCCTTCACCCTCAATCTGATCCCCATTGCCTCTCCTCATCAGCACTCAGCTTTAGCAACCTCTTCCTCCATATCCCACTTGACACTGCCATCCATGCACCCTTATCCATTCCCTCTCCCTCTATGGTCACATTCACCTTACTATTCGACAATGCAGCCCTCACACTCCCTATCGCTGTCATGCTATGAAAACAACTTACAACACACAGGGAGGGCCCTTGGTCTTGCCACCTCACTCCATCTTTGTCTCCTTCAAAGCATCTATGCTATGAACTCTCTACACTCACTCCTTGAATCTCACTCAAACTCCACTTGTCTCCCGCATTGCAGGAAAAGAGATCTCACAATAAAAAGGAAAGAGTCAGGACAGGAGGAGGGCCACCTTCATTAGCCCAGCTCACCCCCTGGGAGGATGCGGTCCTGGTGATCGTGGGAGTGGAGGACGATACACAAGTGGGGGACGGACAGACGGGTGCATCACAGCAGGCTGGTGACTGAATAGTGTTCCATCTCTCTCATTGACATTGCATGAGTCGCTGATAATGAATCTTAAGCTCTAACAGATGGATTTATGATCATCTGTAATACGAAATGTGCATGTAACCTTGGCATCACATCTCTGACTCTTTCCTTTACTCCCCCACAGGACCATCGCAAGCACCCATCCCCACTAGCCAGGAGGACCAGCCTGAGCATCCAGACTCCTCAGAGGAAGCTGCAACCTCTGAGGGCGCAGCGTCAACAGAATTCAGTGCACCCAGCACCAGCGCAGAGACTCACACCTCGGTGGGACCCTCGGGACATAGAGTAGTGTTGTCATCTGGTGTATCACAGCTCACAAGTGAGCATCAGCAGATGGTGGAGACAGGGACAGCAGTGGAGAGTCCTAGTCGGAGGGCGCAGGACTCTCCTAGCTCAGCTCAGCTGCATGTCAACCCTCTGCCTCTGGGGCCATCCATAAGATCAGCGATGCTGGGACTCCAGGAACAGATGCAGGAGTCTCTGACAGGTTTTGTCTCCAGGGTCGCTGCGAGTGTGGAGCGAATGGAGGAGTCCATAGCGAACATGAGCAGAGCCTTTGTGGGGTCATTGGCACATGAACGCATCACCATGGAAAGGATGGCAACCTCCATGGAGGTGATAAGTCGCCAGAGTGCAGAAAACATGGTGAGTGTTCTGAATAGAATGACATCTCTGGAGGAGCGATGGACATCTATTGAACAGAGAAACCTTCATGGAAGTCCTTCTGAGTAGGACTGCTAGTGCAGATACGGATCCCCATGGCCCCCCTGATGTGCAGCAAGGTGCTCTCAATTCACTTGCAAGCGCTGAGGTGGACCTGACCCATGAGAGGGATGTTGGTGGCAGACAACAAGGAGGTGGGGGCTCCTCTCCAAGCGCTCACACTTCCATGCCACTGACAAGTCCTCGGTCAGAGCCCCACCAGAGTCCGCACCCAACTGAGATCGGCGTCTCAACCCCTGCCCAGCCGCAGGAGCAGCAGACTTTTGCCGAGCCCTCGCAGGTTCGCAACCCCAGAGGATGCCCGCCAAAGGTGTCGAGACAGGAGCAGCAACAAACTGAGCAGGGGGCCTCCACCTCTGCTGAAGCCACAGGGGAAGCACCACGTAGATGCATGCGTAAGAGAAAGATACTGCACAAATAGTCATAAGGGTAGTCACTTGGGTGAAATTTGATGTTTAATGTAAAAAAGCCATCAGATGTTAAGTGTAAATAAAAACTCTGATGGCTACAGCTGCAGTTGTGGCATCTGTCATTTCGCTAATGGGACTTCCACAATGAGGCCTTAGGATAACTTGCAATTGTCAGTATGTTAGGGATCCGCTGGGTCTGGGCCATTGTCGTAGCTCTGGTAAGAAGCTGCGAGGCAAAAGTGCTTGATTGTCTAGGCTAAGCAAATCTGGCCAAGATGAGTGCGTCCCTTGCATTCCGGGCAGCTATGGTCTCGCGTAATGCTGCTGCTGGTTGATGGGCCTCTGCAAGATGTTTGTTCTCTCTCTCCTCCTCCTCCTCCACCTCCTCCTCCTCATCTGAGGAGGCTATGTGAGGAGCCACTTGGTCCTCCAGCATCTGCAAGCCACGACGCTGTGCCATGTTGTGAAGTGCACAGCAAACCACGATGATTCTAGAGACCCTGCTGCTGAGTATTGCAGGGCGCCACCTGATCTATCCAGGCAACTGAAGCGCATCTTCAGCATACCGATGGTTTGCTCGATTATGGCTCTGGTGGAAATGTGGCTGGAGTTGTAGCTCTCCTCAGCTGCGTTGGATGGGCTCTTCAATGGCGGCATTAGCCACGTCTTCAGGGGATAGGCCCTTGTCTCCAAGTAGCCATCCGTTAAGTTGGTCTGGCAGACTGAATAGCGGAGGCACACTAGACTGGCGCAGTATGAAGGAGTCATGGCAACTGCAAGGGTGCTTGGCACAAACATGCAAAACTTCCTTCTTGTGGTCACACACCAGCTGAACGTTGAGGGAGTGGAAGCCCTTGTGGTTGACAAAAATACCTGAATTGTGATGGGGTGCCTTAAGGGCCACATGTGTGCAGTCAACGACGCCCTGCACCTTTGGAAAGCCTGCCAGATTAGCTAATCCAACCGCACACACCGTGACACTTGCTCGATCCTTGGTGAAATGGATGTGATTGTGCGCGATGGCAAAGAGGGCATCGGTTACCTGCGTGATGCAGGTGTGTGCGGCCGCCTGGGAGATGCCACTGATGTCTGCTGCTGATCCCTGGAATGAGCCTGAGGCAAAAAAGTTGAGTGCGGTGGTGACTTTGACGGCCACTGGTAAGGGGTGTCCACCTGGTCCTCTGGGCTCCAGGTCTTGTTGCAGCATTGCGCAGATGTCACCCACTACCTCTCGCGAAAGTCGGAGCCGCCTTTGGCATTGCTGCTCAGACATGTTGAGGTAGCTGACCCTGTGTCTGTAGACCCTGCTTGGGGGGTATCTCCTGCGCCGACGGCCTTCCATGCGCTGGCCCCTTCTGGCCTGTGCAGCTTCAGGCGGGTGAGCAGCAGTCTTGCGCTCCTGTTGCTGCTGCTGCTATTGGTGCTGCTGCTGTTCATGGTTCTGCTGGTGCCGCGGCTGGTGTTCGTCCTCATCTGATGCCCAGGAGGGAAGGAAATAAATGGCTCCCATGCTTCTGGTATATGCCTCAGTTGAGGAAGCGCTCAATGAGGGTGGCGAGAGGGGTTTCCCAGGAGGTCACACTGGAGATGGGTGTCAGGCTCCAAACTTCCAGATGCCTTCTAAAAGTTCCCCCAGACCTGTGACAACAAAGTCCTGCCACCTGCAAATGATGGCTGATCAAATCTCCTATTTAATGGTTGAGCTGCAGCTGAGAGTTAGCAATCCACTTGTGCTCCCGCCAGGTTTCACTGGCATGTTTCCGATCAGGCGTACTTCACGTGGGAAAAGGGTTAAACTAGCAAAAAACTATCAAAATGGCATTACAGAGCCAATTTAGGGCTTGTTAAGGGCATTAATGGCCTCTCCCGCCTCTTGGAGGCGGGACGGAGACGGGTCCAGTAGACACGATTTCATCCAAATTGCGTGGAGGCGGGATGAAGGTGGGATCGGGCCCGCCCGCCAGTTTCTGCAATTTTAACCCCCCACATGCCTCCAATCCCGCCTCAACGGCCCTATGAAAATCCAGCCCATAGTGTAGCTAAAGGAGATGTCTGTGTAAACAATGAGGGATTAGGCCTTGACAAGATAACACAGAACTCAATGGGCCTCTTCAATAAACAATCCTTATCAGAAAGTTTGCCAGCTAGATGGTTGAGATTTGCGTGCGTTATCCAGCCAACTGTTACTGTGGTCTTCACATGATGGAAATTTACTGAAAAGGAGGTTTAAGATCATGCGGGCTTTAACTTTAAGTTTTAAACAAAAAACCGTGATATATTATTGGTTATCATGATCTAAGGCTATCATCGATAGGTCAATGATGCCTTGGCGATGTAACATCCTGTCCACCATTGAAAGGAAAAGATATAAAAGAAGCTGTTAAGGTAACTTTGTTACTGCAGTCAAGGGGCTGGAAGGAGAGCTGCAGTCAACAAGAAATGAACCCGACTGATCGTCGAAAGGAGAGAGCTGCAAAGAACAGGAGCTGGCAACTTCGGGGTGATTGTATGACCATTTACTTAGAACGTATTTGGGCATTGTATTGCTGGAGCATCTTTATTGCGAAGAGTAGAGTAAGAAGGGCATTGTATTACCAGATAGGCTAAGAAGGGCATTGTATTGCCAGGTAGACTAAGAAGGGCATTGTATTGCCATTTAAATCTATAAGCGTTTTTTTTTTCTTTTCTCTCTTCTTTTCCTTTAATAAATGACCTTGTTTAACTTAAGAGCTTTTGGGTGATTCATTAATTATTTCCCTTCTAATTCACGGGTCAAAATGAACTACAAGCCTGAGAATAGGACAGCGAGGCTTACAGACGTGGTCCACGACCAGCGTGAACCCCGTGGGCGAGCTGTCAAATGCTAAAGGTAAGCTAAAAATCATTCTTAAGTGGCTCTAAACACTAAGGGGGAAAAATTCAGTCGCGCCCCGTTTGGGGCGCAAATATCGTCCGGGCGCAAAAATTAACGCCTGGCGCTAATTATCGCCACTGCCTCGAAACTTCACTTTTATCGACCCCTGAGGTGATTGGAGCGCTAAATCAGGCGCTTCACACCTGTCTTAAGGCGCAAAGGCCGAGGAGCGAGGCGCTAACTCAGAGCGCTGGCGAAGCTCATGTAATGTCAGTCAGCAATGGAACACACACTCAATGGCACCGGCCAGTTCTTAAAGGGGATGGTTAATCTTGCTTTCCATCCACATCCTGCTCATTGCAGCCTTGAATCTTGGCCTGGAGAGACCTGCACATCAAATGTGCTGGAAAGAACAATGTAGAGTACCAGGGAAAGAGCTTAGAGTGCAGCCCCCACAGTCTCTGCTAAATCGATACAAGGAATGGCAAATCAAAATGAACCTGCAAAGTGCTGCTCAGTACCCAAAACTCCTTCACACAACGTTGAATCTCTCCAGAAGTCTTTCCCTCTCTCTCTCAGAATGCGTAGTTCAAAAATGGCACCAACAATAAAAGGCAGGAAGCGGACACCTTTAAATAGCGCTCCCCCTTTCCCTTCATGACTGCAGAACGCACCCCTCAACCTGTCGTTGCTAGCGTCAGGCGGTAAGGCAGGGGGCGCCACTCAATATCCGCTCCGGGGCGATACCGGGGCGATACTGGGGCGTTGCACACTTGAGTGACGTCATGATCTGCCGGCGCAGGAGATCGCGGCGATAAAGTTTAGCGCCGCCGCAAAATGTCTAGTTAAGTTCGCGAGCGGCGCAAACATCGCTGCGCCCGGGCGCTAGCTGCTTTGCGCCCCATTAGCGCCCTCTTAAGGCGCTAACGGGAGGCGCAACCAACTGAATTTTTCCCCCTAATTACCTCAATTGGGTCACCCGCCGCTGCCTGTCGGGTCTGCTCAGCGCTGACAGACCCGACATTGGGACAGACACGTGGGAGCGAGTTGATAGCGGGTTCCCAACGCACTGTCAAAAATATAATATTTCCCACCCGACCCGTCACCAATGCCTCCTGCTGACATCCGGAAAATTCCGGCATAAAAATCTGAAACAGACACCCAACCCGCCTCGAACCCGCCTGCTTCTGGTTTTAACGGACATTGTATTCAGGAAACCCGGCTGGTGAAAGGAGGCGAGAAGGGCTAAATCCATAAGTTAAGTGTCTTTAGTTCTTGTGGGCCAGGAGGAGCAGGAGTGTTTCCACCATACCCAACAAGCTTACCAGTAAACCCCTCTGCCCCCACAATCTGTCTGCTCCCCCCCCACACCCACAATCAGAACACCCCACCCCCTGCGATTGGACACTCCTGACCACTATCTGCTCCTCCTGACCACTATCTGCTCCTCCCAACCACCATCTGCTTCCCCCTGACCACCATCATCGCTCCCACCCCCCCCCACCCCGACCACCATCTGCTCCCCTCCTCGATCAGATTTCCTCAAACACCATCTGCCCACCCCAACCCCATCCGCGATCAGACTCCCCTGAACCAACAACTGCCCGCCCCCGGTGATTGGACCCCCCAACCACCACCCGCCCTCTCCATGATGTCTCCTACCTCCCCACTAGACCTACCTGCACTGTCTTTTGGATGAGATGCTAAACCGAGGCCCCATCTGCCTTCTCAGGTGGATGTAAAAATTCCCATGGCACTATTTCCAGAAGAGCAGTGGATTTATCTCCAGTATCCTGGCCAATATTTATCCCTCAATCAACTTCTAAAACAAATTATCTGGTCACGATCACATTGCTGTTTGTGGGACCTTTATGTGCGCAAAATTGGCTGCCTCATTTCCTGCATTACAACAGTGACTACACTTCAAAAAATACTTCATTGGCTGTAACATGCTTTGGGACGTACTGTGCACCAGTCGTTGAAGGTAAGCATGCAGGAGCAGCAGGCGGTTAAGAAGGCGCTATATAAATGCAAGTCTTTCTTTTCTGCTCTGAGCTCGACTGCGGTCTTGTGCTGCAGGCTTTCCCATCTGACAGGCAGCTGGCTATGGGCGGGAAACCTACAGAAAAATATGTAAACACGTCCTGGAGTACTTCCAGGTTTCCCGTTCCTAACTCCACCCCTCCGGACTAAACGAGCCCTGAAGATAAGATCGGGGCCAAAGTGTCTCGAGATGTTTCGAAGTAAGGCTTGAAAATAACCTCCCAGAGATGTCGGGGAACATAGGGTCTAATGAGAGGGAAGAACTGAATGAAATCAGTATTTGTAGGGAAATGGTGTTAGGGAAATTGACGGGATTGAAGGCCGATAAATCCCCACGGCCTGATAATCTACATCCTAGGGTACTTAAGGAAGTGGCCCTCGAAATAATAGATGCATTGCTGGTCATCTTCTAAAATTCTATAGACTCTGGAACAGTTCCCATGGATTGGAGGGTAGCTAGTGTAACCCCACTATTTAAAAAAGGTGGGAGAGAGAAAACGGGGAATTATAGACCGGTAAGCCTGACATCGGTAGTGGGGAAAATGCTAGAGTCCATTATAAAAGATGTAATAGCAGAGCACTTGGAAAACAGTGACAGGATCGGACAAAGTCAACATGGATTTACAAAAGGTAAATCATGCTTGACTAATCTACTGGAATTTTTTGAGGATGTAACTGGTAGAATAGATAAGGGAGAAACAGTGGATGTGGTGTATTTGGACTTTCAGAAGGCTTTCGATAAGGTCCCGCATAAGAGATTAGCGTGCAAAGATAAAGCACATGGGACTGGGGGTAAGGTACTGACTTGGATAGAGAACTGGTTGGCAGACAGGAAGCAAAGAGTTGGAATAAACAGGTCTTTTTCCGAGTGGCAGGCAGTGACTAGTGGGGTACCGCAGGGATCGGTGCTAGGACCCCAGTTATTCACAATATATATTAATGATCTAGACGAGGGAACTAGATGTAATATCTCCAAGTTTGCAGATGACACAAAGCTGGGTGGGCGTGTGTGCTGTGAGGAGGATGCAGAGAAACTCCAGTATGATTTGGACAAGTTGGGTGATTGGGCAGATGCGTGGCAGATGCAGTATAATGTGGATAAATGCGAGGTTATCCACTTTGGTGGCAAAAACAGGAAGGCAGATTATTATCTGAACGGCAATAGATTGGGAAAAGGGGAAGTGCAACGACACCTGGGTGTCCTTGTGCACCAGTCGTTGAAGGTAAGCATGCAGGTGCAGCAGGCGGTTAAGAAGGCAAATGGTATGTTGGCCTTCATAGCGAGAGGATTCGAGTACAGGAGCAAGGATGTCTTGCTGCAGTTGTACAGGGCCTTGGTGAGACCACACCTTGAGTATTGTGTGCAGTTTTGGTCACCTTATCTGAGGAAGGATGTTCTTGCTATGGAGGGAGTGCAGCGAAGATTCACCAGACTGATACCTGGGATGGCAGGAATGACGTATGAAGAGAGATTGGGACGATTGGGCTTGTATTCGCTAGAGTTTCGAAGAATGAGAGGGGATCTCATTGAAACTTATAAAATTCTAACAGGACTAGACAGACTAGATGCAGGAAGGATGTTCCCGATGGCGGGGGAGTCCAGAACCAGGGGTCAAAGTCTAAGGATAAGGGGTAAGCCATTTAGGACTGAGATGAGGAGGAATTTCTTCACCCAGAAAGTGGTGAACCTGTGGAATTCTCTACCACAGAAGGCAGTGGAGGCCAATTCATTAAATATATTCAGGAAGGACATAGATATATTTCTTAAGGCTAAGGGGATCAAGGGATATGGGGAGAAAGCAGGGACAGGGTACTGAATTTGGATGATCAGCCATGATCTCATTAAATGGTGGAGCAGGCTCGAGGGGCCGAATGGCCTACTCCTGCTCCTATCTTCTATGTTTCTATGTTTCTATGAAAGGGCACATGGCTATGGTATTCCTGCTTGACTGTATCTTTGCCACTTTGTTTTTAATAGTTTTAATTTCAAATAGGCTTTGAAGTTTATTATGAGGTAAGTGTAAAGGAAAAAAGAACTCGCATTCAATATAGTTCCTTATTACTTAGGGTCTGTTAGCCAAGTGATATGTACCATGTCTCTAAATATCACTTGGGTTCAGGCCCGTAGAAGCAGACACAACCACGCATATGTATACATTTTTTAAAGGTAATCTTTATTTATGACAGACTTCAATACCAACAAATTAGCAACATGGCCATAGCAGTGAGCACACTACACTACATTCCTGCAATGAGGCAATCTTACCAAAAGGACACAATGCTTATCTCTGTCCTGGAACTATGCCAACAGAGGTTTTCTTTCTTCTCTGGAGGATTCACTGCGGCTCCCTGTCTTGGTGTCGACTCTTTCCATTTATACCCTTTCTTAGCACTGCTGGTGACATCTCTGCTGCAACTCCCTTTTGTTTCTCCGCTGTCACATGAACTTTATTACACTTGTCCGAGCAGATGGCACTCATTTGTTGCTGGTGTCTTTGCAATCAGCACTGGTAGACATCAACTACCTTTCATCCAGCAAATTCGCTCCATTTCTGATAGCCATTCAACTTTAAGAGTCATCTAACTTACAGGTCCACAGATTCCTTTCATACATCTAACCTGAGCATTTCCCACAAGGGCATTTGCACGCTATCTTATGTGTTTCCACGGGCTTCGTTCCCAACACAGCACCATCTGCGCAAACATTCTAGACATTGATTGACCGAGTGGATTTGCCATGTGTCATGCACTGTGGCGTATCTGGTGCTATTTATTTCACATGTGTTAAGCAGTCACACGACAGTGATTGCATATCTCCCTTTGTTGTGTGCTTTGATCTGTGCCCCGTTGGCAATGTGCAGGGTCTGCAAATCTTGCAGTTACTACACAGTCTTCAGCAAACCAGGATAATCTTCCTCCTTTTGATATGTGTTGGGATAGCACCAAACTCCCTTGAGTTCCCTATTAGAACACTGGCAGTTAGATTTATAATCGTGACTCTGTTTAAACTCTCTGGTTTCACAATTGGAATCAGCACAGAGGCCTTCAACTCTATAGTGTGATAGTTTCAAATAACTTGTGAGAATTTCTTTCCTGCGATAAGGTTGGTGACAGAAGCAGGCCTTCATCCTCTTCTTCAATCAGATAAAGTTCCTTGGTAGATATTTGTTATTTCCCTAAGTAATATCAATTTGGTTTGCTTTTTCCACTGGCATTGTGGGTCCTGCTCAGTTATCATCTGACCAATCGCAAAAGTACCTACTTACCCGCCTATTCCCTTTTCTCCTTCATTTGCCGTGGATCGCACTCACCAGTGCTCTTCAACACTTAACCCAACTGGTTGTTTGCTGGTTCAGTGGGAGGGCACCTTATTTGCTTGGGACAGGTGTAAGCCACACATCTGTCTGGATAATTTGATTCGTGACACTCGAGTTACAAAATACAAACTAAATCGACAGCAACAAGGTCCATACAACGGTGTTTAATCACGACTTTACCCGTTAACAATGACAATGTTTAACTTTCTAAAGCCTAATTGTGTTACTTGGATTACGTGGCAGGGGATATACTCACAAGGCTATTGACAATCGCGCTGGGGTTGATCAGACCGCAACCGATCGCCGTCAGAAAGCTGATCAGGTTTCTGCTCCACGAGACTTGAGCCCAACTGCTCGAGTTCCTCTCCTTCTGTTCCTTCCTGTCGACCGTAGGGGCTAGCTTCTGGCCGTGCTATTCTTGCTGGTTTATATTGTCCGAATACACCTTCTTGCCCGATACCAGACGTTTCCTGTGGTTTCGCATTTTGATAGCTTCTTACCGAAACTCTTGCTGACATATCCGCAGCTCCTTTGATATGCGGTTTCGTTTACTGATGCATTTCCTTGCTTCTGATGTCTGTGAGCTTGTTAGCCAGACATGCCTTCCAAGGTTGAATATACAGCCCAGAATCCTAAGCCAAACAAGCTTATGATTTAAAAGTTTCTCCGAGGACCTTTTCTTTAATTGCCCACAGCAGGCTTGGTCAATGTCTGAGTTCAGTTTTAACGAGCTTTAAGCTCCTATTATACTGTCCATCAAGGTCATTCACTTTGATGTAGATCGATTCTACACAGGCTAGCTCAAGTACTGCTTGGCGGGTGCTTCTTTGGTGCCTGCTTGCCCCATGCACCTAAAAACTGTGATGGCCACTTGGTGGTACTGGGGGAGTTGTACCCAGGATCCTACTCCATCCCTGCCACCACTTCGATCAGTTCTTTGAAAAAAATCTCCACTTTGGGTGTCCAGGCCTCACATGCACCCTTGTGGAGGCTGATCTTTTTCAGCATAACACTGGCATTGAAACACTGGGTCCCTATCCCGAGCCAAGAGTGGGAACAAACTGCCGCTGTCCCCATCCCTGGCCCATCATTTGCCTTATAATGGGTAGACAACAGTTCTTTATAGGTCAGGTTAGAAAATTACAGAAATAGCAGAGCTCTGATGTAATCAGGCCTACCAAGTTTCTTTAGAGTTTCTACTGTACTTCCACCAAAGGTATCTTTCTTCTCTTTCTTCTTAGGCAGTCCCTTGGAACTGAGGATGACTTGCTTCCACATTAAAAATGAGTTCTCAGGTGGCTGATGAGTCCAATGCGAGACCTACAGTCTCTGTCACAGGTGGGGCAGACGGTGGTTGAAGGGGCGGGTGGGTGGGGTGCTTGGGTTGACGTGCGCTCCTTGCGTTGCCTGCGCTTGGATTCCGCTTGCTCCCGGCGAAGAGACTCGAGGTGTTCGGCGCCTTCCCGGATGCTTCTCCTCCACTTTGTGCGGTCTTAGGCCAAGTGCGGTGGGAATGTTGCACTTTTTCAAGGAGGCTTTGAGGGTGTCCTTGAAGCGTTTCCTCTGCCCACCTGGGGCTCTCTTGCCGTGTCGGAGCTCCGAGTAGAGCACTTGTTTTGGGAGTCTCGTATCGGGCATGTGGACGATGTGACCCGTCCGTTGGAGCTGATCGAGCGTGGTCAAAGCTTCGATGCTGGGGATGTTGGCCTGAGCGAGAACACTGACATTGGTGCGCCTATCCTGCCAATGGATTTGCAGGATCTTGCGGAGGCAGCATTGGTGGTACCTCTCCAGTGCTTTGAGGTAACTGCTGTACATGGTCCATGTCTCTGAGGCGTACAGCAGGGCGGGTATCACTGCTGCTCTGCAAAGGTATGGTGGGAGACCAGTAGAACACCTGTGGAATTTCGGGGCCCATATCTCTGACCACTTTTAGAGATTAGAGTCACATCAGCTAACATTCACTACTCTGACACTACCTGTGTTCAATGTTCTTCCCATTATCCATTTAGGCCTGATGCTTTCTGAAGCATTAAGTGCTCTAGTTTCTTAATGACTATTTCTTTATTAACTATTGTTTCCTCCATACACTTGGACAACCCCACCCCCCACCAAGAATTCACTTCCCTCCTTGAGAATGCTGCTGGCATTTTCTGTTGTGAAAACTGTTAAACTGTTGTGAAAAATCATTACTATTTTATTAGCCTTCCATTATTTCACTTCTTTCATCTTTAAAGAAAAAGAAAGAAGGGCTTGCATTTATATAACGCCGTTCATGACCTCAGGATGTCCCAAAGTGCTTTACAGCCAGTGAAGTACTTTCAAATTGTAGTCACTGTTATAATGTAGAGAAAGACGGCAGCCAATTTGCACACAGCCCCACAAACAGCAATGGCCCAGAAATTGATCTCGCTCTGTTCCCGCGTGGGTAAGCCTTTCCCGCGATGTCTCACCTCGCTTATGCTTTTTCTGATCCAGCTCGCACGAAATTGATGTTCCAGACATCAGCTGTGCTGGGCTTGCGTATCCCAGCGGCGTAGTTAATTCGTGCGAGCTGTGGAATCACGTGACTCAGTTAGAGCCAATGGCAGCACACCATCTTCCATTCATAAGTCTCACAGCATGGCTGAGAGACTTATGAATCTTACACCCCCCCAAAATAACAGCTAAACCTCAATAAAATTAAAAAAAAAAACCATCACATTAATAAAATAAGTATAGTTAATTAAATTAACCATTTTAAATAAAAAATTAAATTTTTGAAAAAATTTAAAATCTTTTAAAAAGTTATAAAAATAAACTTACCTGTCTTTAAAGTCTATAAAAAAGATATACCTGTAAAAAAAAATTCAAAAAAATACTTAATTCACTACTTACCTTCTTAAAAGCGGGTCTTACTCCTCCTTTTTACATTTCCAAAATCTTCAGTACTTACCTGCGCGTCCAAAGCATGAAGTGCACAGCGTGCGCGCAGCCTGTAGCGCGCACGCGATGCACTCCGGCCCCGCCCCCTTTTCGGAAGAGCAATTGCCGGTTTTCAGCGCATGCGCAGGGCATGCAGAAAACCGGCAATTGGAGTGGAAATACGCGAGAGTATGCAGTGCGTACTCTCGCGTCCCGGGATCAATTTTCGGCCCAATATGATAATGGCCTGATAATCTGTTTTAGTGATGTTGGTTGAGGGATAAATATTGGCCAGGACATTCCCCTGCTCTTCTTCAAAATAGTGCCATGGGATCTTTTACACCCACCTTAGAGGGCAGACATTTTAACGTTTGGTCCGAAAATCGGCACATCCGCCAGTGCAGCACTCCCTCAGTGCTGCACTGGAGTGTCAGCCTGGATTTTGTGCTTGAGACTCTAAAGTGGCATTTGAACCCACAACCTTCTGACTCAGAGGTGAGACGCTAGCACTGAGCCACGGCTGACACTGTGATTGTTCTTTAATATGTAGCTTGCACCAAAGGTAACAAACTAATGCCAGGAATATCTTTGGGCTTTCTCCTGTAATGCTGCCGTAACTTTGGCCGAAGTTGGGGGAAACCCTATTTGCGTGCGTAAACAACGTTTCCACTGCACTGAGGAGAGGTTGAACAGACTAGGCCTATATTCTCTGGAGTTTAGAAGAATGAGAGGTGATCTCACTGAAACATATACAATTCTTACAGGACTTGACAGGGTAGATGCTGGGAGGATGTTTCCCCTGGCTGGGGAGTAGAGAACCAGGGGTCACAGTCTCAGAATAAGGGGTCGGCCATTGAGGGCTGAGATGAGGAGAAATTTCTTCACTCAGAGCGTGGTGAATCTTTGGAATTCTCTGCCCCAGAGGGCTGTGGAGGCTCAGTCGTTGAGTAGATTCAAGACAGAGATCGATAGATTTTTGGATACTAAGGGAATCAAGGGATATGGGGATAGTGCCGAACGGTGGAGTTGTGGTAGAAGATCAGCCATGATCTTGTTGAATGTCGGAGCAGGCTCGAGGGGCCGTATGGCCTACTCCTGCTCCTAATAATTATGTTCTTATGCACTACCAAGGAAATTCCTGGTCACAATTCATTGTGATTTCTTTTCAATATCTTTCTCTTTACCTTGTATAGTTTCCAATATTCCTCCTTTAAATTATTTAAACAACCTGATTTTATTCTTAGCTTGCTCTAGCCATTGTATTTAATCATTTAGATCTAGGTTTTGATGTTATTTCCTTAATACTTTACTACAATATTATTTTATCTTCACCAGTATATTTTTTTAAAACATAACATTTATTTTTTAATTCCCAAATTCTTTTTGCTAGCTCTTCTCTCATAGACTTAAATTGTCCATTTTAAAATTTGGTGTGTTACTTTTCCCTTGTTGCACACAGTACACTTTCTCCAAATGAGATATCATTATGATCACAGTACTTAAATCCTCCTCAACCGTGAAATTTTCCATCATCTCAGGTTCACTACTAAATAGTCCATCAAGCAGAACCCCCTATATGATGCACTTTTTTAAAGTGCTACATCAAGAAGCAATCCTGCAAAAGCTGCATTAATTTATCAAGCACCCCTTTTGAAACTTCCCCAGCATCCTTCCACTTAATGAGATAAAAAGAAAATAATTGAAACAGGGCAAATGCACAATAGGTCAGTCAGCATCTGAAAAGAGGAAAAGACAGTTTAATGTTTCCTCAGAACTGAACAAGAAACGCTTTATGCTTTATTTTACTGTTCTGCTTAACACGTTAAAAAATTACTCATAATTAGTGTTTTCACTTTCTGTAATACTCTTCCTATTCACTTCAATAATTCTAAACGATTTTTTCCATTATCTTGGCGGCCTATAAAAAATTCAAATTATTAACTTTTGCGTGGTGTCAGATAAATAGTCTTCTGAATCTGAGATTAGATTTTTGTTAGATCTCAATTTATCAGTGATACAAATTCTCCCAGTCTATTTTTTCTGTATGATTTTTAAACTCTTGTATATGAAACCCATGCTCATCCTCAGGCTATAAGCATATAATTGTTCAGCTGATGGTTTATTTGGAAATGTAATAATGTCTCCTCGTTGCAAAAATGTGTTTCTCCAGCCTAGCTGGCACCTACACTCCTGCTATGACTAATGAATGACCAAGAAGCAATTTTAGGTCCAACTGGAAAGAGTTGTTTTAGATTCATCTATTGGTGACTAGCTGTTCATCCTGCCTGGTGACATGAAGGAGAATGCTGAAGTGTTACATGTGGTAAAGAGCACTGTATAGATGTAGAAACTGGACCTTGAACAATCAAAGTAAAAAAAAAAAATGATTGAAGGCACTTGAGCGATGGCACTGAAAATTAGATCTACAGGAAGAATGAATAATGAGAGGGTCCTTGAACCAGCACAAGAAAAGAGAAAAGTGATGAGGTTAATTATGACGAGAAAAATAGCTCATTGTGGGCATGTTGCTCGGGAGTCACAAGGAGAGCTGTTGGCGTGGTTACTGCCTGGAAAAGTTAATGGCAACTCTGCAAGAGGTAGGCAAAGAAAACACGGCTAGATGATGTGATGAAATGGAACCGGTGTAATACCACAGACCTATACAAACCACCTGTACAGAGATTGCAAAGTATTGAGTATATTGGCCGTACATACAGAACAGAGAGTACATAAGAGAGTGTTAATCTTTATGGCCGTATTTTGCGTGGAGAATAATGGTGAGGCTAACTGTGCTCACCGTTATTATGGAGTAAATCGGACAGCAACTTCGGAGTCCGCACATGCGCAGTTAAACACGGAAATCCGGGAGTTGTGGTCTGGGTTACCCTGCTCCTCCACAGGCTCACCGATAGACTTGGCATTGAAATCAATGTAAATACGTGAAGTTACGATACTTACTCACCAGTTACCCACTAAACATGGCAGAAAAAGTTAGGGCCGGTACATTCAAGTGTAAGCGAATTTTTGACAACGTGCTAAGTCATAATTACTGCCAAACGACCTCGCCGGCACTGAAAATTTAATTTTACAAGTGTGGAGTCTCATTCCTTCAGAATTTAATTAGTGTTGGATATTAAAAAATATATATATTTTTTAACTTTTTCGGTCTGTCTCTTTTATCTCTCTCTCTCTTAATTCCATCTTTATTTCCCTCTCTTTATTTCACTTTCTGTACATGGTTTAAATCTAATTTATACTTCCTGGTTTAGACTCTGCGTGGCTCAGTGAGGATTCTTCAATCTGATTGGTTGAAGAGCCACGCTGTTGCTTTCTCTGATCACACACAACACAGATCCCCTGTACAAGGCATTGCGCTGGATAAGATGCCCAATGACAGCAAGTCGCAACTCAAAAAGAGCACGAAAAGTCTGTGGGCAGCTGCCAAGGTAGTGAACGGCAAGCGCCGTTCCTTTGCCACTAACCACAAAATCCAGGCCATCATATTTAACCTCTCCTAGCCATACAAAAACATTTATTTTTGTTCCTTATTTTTGTGCATGGCACATAGCTTGGATATTATAGTGGGCCCCTAATGCCAGGTGCTTTTTGTTTATTAGTGTCTCATTTCTCTTAGCATGACTACTTTTTGAGGATATATTTGTTTCATCCATTGGCAGTACTCTAGGTGTCATTGGCTTTTGAATTCTATCTTTTATTATGCCCTTACAGGCCTTCTTTAAAACTTTGGCCATTTGTCTTGGCATTAATTCCAGCATGGATAACTACTGCAGGCTCTTTTTCACGTACCCTGTAATAAACAGTCAAGTCTCTCTGTAAACTCTTTCACTTTAGCCCCAGGAAACACAACAGGGTTAAAATTGCATGAAGTCAGTTTACGGGCCTCAAATGGGTACCACGCATGGAGCAAGCAGCCCAAACAGGAGGCCCAAGGCTGGCCGGAAATTGGGCCTCGGGCCTCATTAATATTATTTGGGCAATCTGCAGGAGCCTGTCGTGCTACCACAGGCAGCTCGCCCATTTTAAATAGATGAATTTCGGCCCAAAGGTAAACCCCGGGAGGGGTGGTGGAGTGGCAATAGTAGGGGGGGGGGGTTATTTGGGATACTGTGGAGTCAGGGGAGCACTCCTGCCCCCTTGGCTCCACAGCAACATTGATATAAAAAATCAATTTTAAACTTATCTTTTGTTGCTGGCTGCTTTTTAGGCTGCTGCAGCCTCTGACGAATCCTCACCGAAGCAGGTCGGCGCCTGCTCCACTCCATGCTGCAAAATTTTAGGTCAGACCTTTTTCAGGTGTCCTTGGACGTTGGTCCACAAAATAGGCCATCGTTGCTCCTGTTTTATGCCCAATAAATAGGCGCAATGTAGACCTTGTGCTCATCTCTCTGTTCCTCTATACAGTAGCAGAATCCATCGCCCCAATTCATTGATTTATAGCAGCGTCTTCATCACTATTATTCATGGGATGTGGGCAACGCTGGCGAGGTCAGCATTTATTGCCCAGCCCTAATTGCCCTTGAGAAGGTGGTGGTGAGCCGCCTTCTTGAACCGCTGCAGTCCGTGAAGGTACTCCCACAGTGCTGTTAGGTAGGGAGTTCCAGGATTTTGACACAGCAACGATGAAGGATCAGAGATCTATGTCCATGTCAGGATGTTGTGTGACTTATAGAATCACAGAATAGTACAGCACAGAAGGAGGCCATTTGGCCCATCGAGTCTGCACCGGCTCCGTCGAAGAGCAATCCAGTTAGTCCCACTCCCCTGCTCTTTCTCCATATTATGTAATTTTTTCTCCTTCCAGTATTTATCCTATTTCTTTTTCAAGAGTACTATTGAATCTGTATCTATCAGGTAGTGCATTCCAAATCCTAAACACTCGTTGCGTAAAAATGTTTTTCTTCATGTTGCCTCTGTTTCTTTTGCCAATCACCTTAAATCTGTGTCTTCTGGTTATCGATCCTTCAGCCATTGGAAACAGTTTCTCTTTATTTATTCTATCTAAAAACTTCATGATTTTAAACACCTCTATCAAATCTCCTCTGAGCCTTCTCCGCTTTAAGAGAAAAAACCCCAGCCTGGTTGTAGTCTCCTTTCCTACCATAATGGCCGCAAACACTAACCTTTTGAAGGCCTTGAACCAGTCCGAGACCTCCAGTAAAAAGAAAATGATGAACTCTTTGAGATGCTTCAGCCGCATTAATTTTGGCTTCCTTGTCTCCTGGTGCTACAGCGATTCTTCTTCGTAGTGGTGGGGTGCATCCTGGTGTTGGAAATATTGGCCCAGAAATTGGAGTTCGATGGTTGCCGTGGGGGTAAGGATCCCCCGCGATATCGCACTCCGCGCCTACCTTTATGGTTTTGGCCCACACGAACTTCTGTTCCTGGGCCTCTCCCTGGTGCTGGCGCGCAGTGTGTGCGTGTCCCAGAGGCGCAGTTAATTCGATGCGACCTCTGGGATCACGTGGGCCAGTTAGAGCCAATGGCAGCACACCATCTTTCATTCATAGTTTTGACAGCAAGTGCTGTCAAAACTATGAATACAACAAGCCCCCAAAAGAACAGCTAAACTTCAATTAAATTAAAAAAAAAGCCATCACATTAATAAAATAACTATAGTTAAATAAATTAACCACCTTAAACAAAAATTTAAATTTTTGAAATTTTTTTAATTCTTTTTAAAAGTTATAAAAATAAACTTACCTTTCTTTAAAGTCTCTAAAAAAGATAAACCTGTTGAAAAAAAATTAAAATAATACTTAATTAACTACTTACCTTGTTAAAAGGGGGTCCTACGCCTGCTTTCTTTGTGTAAAATCTTAAATACTTACCTGCGCGTTCAAACCTGAAAAAAAAACTAAGTGCGCTGCGTGCGCACAACCTGTAGCGCGCATGCGGTTCACTTAGGAACCGCCCCCTTCGCAATACCCGAAGTGCCGGTTTCCCGCGCATGCGCAGTGCATGCAGGAAACCGGCACTTCGGGACCTAATACGCAAGAGTACACAGTGCGTACTCTCCCGCATTAGGTCTAATTTTCGGGCCATTACCATTCTAGTCAATCTTCTCTGCACCCTCTTCAAAGCCTTCATGTCCTTCCTAAAGTGTGGTGCCCAGAATAGGACACAGTGCTCCAGCTGGGGCCGAAGTAGTGTTTTATATAGGTTTAGCATAACTTCCTGGCTTTTGTCCTCTATGCCTCTATTTATAAAGTCCAGGATCCCATATGCTTTATTAACTGTTTTGTTAACCTGTCCTGCCACCTTCAGAGATTTGTGCACAAACACCCCCAGGTCTCTTTCTTCTTGCATCTCCTTTAAAATTGTTCCATTTAGCTTGTATTGTCTCTCCTCATTCTTCCTACCAAAATGTATCACTTCACAATTTATGTGTTGAATTTCATCTGCCATATCTCCACCCATTCCACCAGCCTGTTTATGTCCTCTTGAAGTCTATTACTATCGTCCTCACTGTTTACTACACTTCCAAGTTTTGTGTCAGCTGCAGATTTTGAAATTGTGCTCTGTACCTCCAAGTCCAAGTCATTAATGTATATCAAAAACAGCAGTGGTCCAAGTACTGAACCTTGGGGAACTCCACTTTATACCTCCCTCCACTTGGAGGGGAACTTAAAGGTAGTGATGTTTCCATCCAACTGCTGCCCTGTCCTTCTAAATGGTAAAGGTCATGGGTTTGGAAGGTGCTGTCGAAGAAGCTTTGTTGAGTTAATACAGTTCTTCTTGTAGATGGTACACACTGCAGCCATGGTGCACCAGTGGTGGAGCGAGTGAATGTTTAAGGTAGTGGATGGGGTACTGATCAAGCAGACTGCTTTGTACTGGGAAGAGTATTCCGTCACACTCCTGACTTTTGCATTGTAGATCGTGGAAAGGTTTTGGGGAGTCAGGAGGTGAGTCACTCACCGCAGAATACGAAGCTGCTGACCTGCTCTTGTAGCCACAGTATTTGTGGCTAGTCCAGTCAAGTTTCTGGTCAATGGTGACCCCCAAGATGATGGTGCAGTATTCGATGATGGTAATTCCATTGAATGTCAAGGGGAGGTAGTTAGACTCTCTCTTGTTGGAGATGGCTATTGCCTGGCACTTATAGCCTGTAAGGGGTTTTTGTCTCAGGGGCTTATTTGTAGGTCAGCCAGTTATGTTTTCCTGGGCTGTCCTGCCCGCTGTGCGGTTGCGAATCGCTATCCCCTTCCTAGTTCTGAGCCCAGGACTTATCGAGCGGCGATAAGGACAAACAAACAGACCCGTGGATTGGTGCAAGGAAAACCAATGTTTATTTACAGAAGTAAAACTACAGAGAAACAGTATCATATGAAGAAAACAAAATCACTATGCAGTACGGTTTTACACTTAACATGGGAGGAGAAACGGACACATCGAGGGAAAATCCTAAAATTACAATTTTAGCAATATCCCCATTAATTCCCACCTTTACGCCTAACTAAAATTGTCTTGCGACAGCCAGAAGAAGATAATGCTCACCGGTGAAATGGATGGAAAAACCTGGCCCTGTACCCTGTCTCTGCCGTCGAAACGTGGCTACGAAGTTTCTGGACGGTCTTCTTTCTTGGCTGCTAGCAGACAGACAGGGTGAACCGGGACCCAAGCAGAGAGAGAGAGAGAGAGAGTGGCTGGATCTTCCCAGTTATACCCTCTCGGTCGTCCTAATCTCCTGCCAGATCAGCTCATTTCTATTGTCTGATCTGGGCATAATGAATTTTAACAAAAGGTTCCGATCTTGGCCCATCATGTTAGATGGCCGGTAATTGTATAATGCCAGTTCTTCAACTGCTCCCTTTGAAAGACAGGTTCGATGATTGGCCAGCCCAGTCTCAATGTCCCCGCTGATTATTTGAGCAAACACCTTGAAAGCCTTATGCGTAGACCTGATTGTAATTGGGTTTGTCCCCAATGCATCGGAATACACAAGCTGATAGTTTGCCAGCGCCTGAAATGAAAACTGCCAGGCTCTTGGTCACGAGGTCTGACCGCAGCCATGCCCTGGATTTTAAAACTCAGTCTGACCAGGGTTCCTTTTAATAAGTCCAATAAAATCTTCGGGGTGGGGGGCACATGAAATTTTGCGAATCCTTTCAAGCCTAGGGCTGGATTTTTTGGGGTACAGATCGGGTGAAAAAGTGTTGTTTCCCCCAGCGGGCTGGAACCCCGCTGTGAACCCGTTGCCACGCACCTTTCCCCGATGTCGGGTCTGTCAGCGCTGAGCAGACCCGAGACGCAGCGGCGGGTTCACAACAAGGGACCCAATTCAAGTAATTAGTGGCTTGTTTAGAGTCAGTCACTTAAGAATGAATTTGAGCTCACATTCTACATTTGACAGCTCACCCACGGGGTCCACGCTGGTCAGGGACCACGTCTGTCAAGCTGAGGCGGGAGATCAGTGACCATTGAATCAGCTGATGAGTTGACAGCTTCAAATGTACAGTAAAAAGTCTCACCTTACAGAGATATCTTCCCTCAGCCACAAACTCTTCCTCACTGCATTTCCGCAACAGATTCATCATGCTGTAAGTCTTTACACAAGTCTCCATCCAGTCTGACCTCATTACCTCTCTCACCATTGACAGAATGCTTCTGTCATCTCTACTTCACCTGCCATCTATTCCATCGAGAGGTCGCACAACACCAGGTTATAGTCCAACAGTTTTATTTGAAATCACAAGCTTTCGGAGCTATCGATTGCCCCTTCCTCAGGTGAAGTAAATAGATACAGAATCGCCAAAGCATATATAGATAGACAACAAAGCATGTGTACCTTACAATTGCAGACGACTAAATTAAATCATCCTGACTATCTGCCGAGGTGTGATAAAGTTAATCAGGTCAGCCAGGAAGGTACCACATCAAAGACATAGCAAGATACAACTGAGACAATGAGGTGTAGTCGCAGGGGTTCTAACGTGTCAAAAGCTGCCGTCTGTATGTAAAACGAAAAGCTTTAAAATTTTTACTTTTTTACTGGGAAAATTTTTACTTTTTTACTGGGAATCACATCTGTGAATAAGCCAACGACGACTCGAGTCCGGATCACGTCATGTATCGTGACATAAACCCAAGATCCCGGTTGAGACCGTCTTCATGAGTGCGGAACTTGGCTATCAGTTTCTGCTCGATGATTTTGCGTTGTCGTGTGTTTCTAAGGTTGCCTTGGAGAACGCTTACCCGCAGATCCGAGGCTGAATGTCCTTGACTGCTGAAGTGTTCCCCGACTGGGAGGTAACAATCCTGCTTGGCGATTGTTGCGCGGTGCTCGTTCATATGTTGTCTCAGTGTCTGCATGGTCTCGCCGATGTACCATGCCGCGGTGCATTCTTTCCTGCAACGTATGAGGTAGACAACGTTGGCCGAGTCACATGAGTATGTACCATGTACCTGGTGGGTAGTGTCCTCACGTGTGATGGTGGTATCTGTGTTGATGATCTGGCATGTCTTGCAGAGTTTGCCGTGGCAGGGTTGTGTGGTGTCGTGGTCGCTGTTATCCTGAAAGCTGGGTAATTTGCTGCGAACGATGGTACTTCTGAGGTTAGGCGGCTGTTTGAAGGCAAGTAGTGGAGGCGTGGGGATGGCCTTAGTGAGGTGTTTGTCGTCATCGATGACATGTTGAAGGCTGCGAAGAACATGACGTAGTTTCTCCGCTCCGGGGAAGTACTGGACGACGTAGGGTACCCTGTTGGTTGTGTCCCGTGTTTGCCTTCTGAGGAGGTCTATGCGATTTTTCGCTGTGGCCCTTCGGAACTGTCGATCGATGAGTCGAGCGTCATATCCCGTTCTTACGAGGGCGTTTTTCAGCGTCCGTAGGTGTCCATCGCGTTCCTCCTCGTCTGAGCAGATCCTGTGTATTCGCAGGGCTTGTCCATAGGGGATGGCTTCTTTAACATGGTTAGGGTGGAAGCTGGAGAAGTGGAGCATCGTGAGGTTGTCCGTGGGCTTGCGGTAGAGTGAAGTGCTGAGGTGTCCGTCTTTGATGGAGATTCGTGTGTCCAGGAATGAAACCGATTCTGAGGAGTAGTCCATCTATTCCATCAGCATGGGTGCCCTTTACACTCTCTCACCTTGGTCCTCAGAACCCCACCATGATCAGCCCCAACACCAGCAGCAGGCACACCAGCAGCACCAACAACAACAACATCAACCTTCTCCGCAATCATCTGATGCTGCACAGGACAGAGGGCATCAGCAGCCGAGCACATTGCTGCCCGGGACGCCAGGGATGGCCTCACCCTGGCCAGATTTACTTCACTTGATGCTGTACACACTGGCTGCCACATGATGCGCCAGGTTGGCACCACCCCACACCAACACCATAAAGCATCCCTACAATGTCCAAGCCATTCCATTCACATTCAGCACCATTGGGGGAGAGGGGGACGTTATGGGCTGGATTTTCATTGACCCGTGGAGGTGGGTTTGGAGGTGTGTGAGGGGGTTAAAATTGCGAAAACTGGCGGGCACAAGCCCGCCTCCATCCCGCCTCCACGCAATTTTCCTTAAATCGTGTCTGCTGGTCCCGACTCCGTCCCGCCTCTAAGAGGCGGGATAGGCTGTTAAGGCCCTTAACAAGCACTAAATTGCCTCTATAATGCCATTTTGAAAGGCCTTTGTGATTTTAGCCCTTTTTCAACGTGAAGCACGCCTGTTCTGAACCACGAATGTGAAACCTGGCGGGAGCACATTTGGATAGCTGACGCTGGCTGGCTGGCTGTGGCTGGCTGATCTGGGAGTGGCTGGCTGATCTGGGAGTGGCTGGCTGATCTGGGAGTGGTTGGCTGATCTGGGAGTGGTGGTAAATGGGAGACATATCTGGGAGTGGTGGTGCAAGGGAGACATATCTGGGAGTGGTGGTGCAAAAATATCTGGGAGCAGACTTAGGGCTGCTGCTGCTCATTTTGCATCCAGGTCCTCTCACAGCGAAGGCCAGGCAGTCTTTGCAGACCTTCAATGCAGCAGCAATGATGATATCATCAGAGGCGACTTTCAGACTGAAAACACGAATTGGGCCATTGGTTCCCACATGCTGGAACTCAATTGCCCAATTAGGTGAAAATCGCATCAATCTCCCACATCCAATTGCAGTCAGGTGGATAACACAAAAAGTGGATAACATGACTCCAACCCACCCCAGTATCAAAATCCAGCCCATATGTCTCACCATTCACTGCAACTCACTAAGCCACTTCTAAAGGTGCACACAAATCTGTCCAAGAACGCAAAGTGTTGAAAATAAAGGTTTCAATGATTGACACCACATTAACAGAAACTTTATATGAACATTGCATAAAACACCCAAGTGCCTACCCTTGTGTGTTAGTTGGTATGATTGCACTAGGGTGAGTGTGAGGGATGGTTAGTGAGATGGGGATGTGATAATATAGATAGAGAGGGATGGGTGGAGGTGCAAGGTAAGTTGGTATGAGTAAGGATGTGCAGGAGTAGGGTAGGGAAGGCAGAGTGATGGGGATGTGATGAGAAGCACAGCAGGATGAAGTTGAGTGTGGCTTTGTACTAACGTTTCGTGATCGACTGCATCCAAATCCTCCTGACCACATCCCTGCTTGTGTCCTCCTCTGCAATGTGCAACCAGGCTGTGTTGATCTCCTGGGTCGGTCTCTTCCGCCCATGGGAAGGGAAAAGGACCTCCCTGCGTGCTGTGACTCCCTCCATAAGCATATGGAGGGAGTCATGGGAGAGCCTGGGTGCACCCCTGCACCTCTGTGCAGTCCTTGACTGTGTTTGCAGCACCTCAGTGCTGTAGAACACTGACAGCACAGATGTGAAAAGAAATTTGGCCATGGTCCCTTTAATGAAACCGGCTGATTACGCATCATCAAATTGACGTCACCAGACCTGCTTCCTCTGATTGGTCAAGAAACGTGCTGGGAGTGCTTAACAAGCCCAATCTCAGGAAATTTGTTTCAGAGGCCAGGATGGAGACAGCAGCGGGTTCGGGACCCACCACTGACATCGCCCACCACGGACCCACCTAGGTTCGTAAAATCGCTGCCGTAGTTTCTATCTCCATGCTTTTGGGATCAACAGGATTATGTTATTATAGTGGTTACGTTACTGGAGTAGTAATCTAGAGGGCTGGATTAATAATCAGCCCACCATGGCAGTTGTGAATTTGAATTCAGTTAATTAAATAAATCTAGTATAAAAAGCTAATATCAGTAATGGTGACCATGAAGCTATGGTGACCGCATCGTGAGCAGCAAATACAATATAATAAATTGAAAGAGGTACAAGTAATTCGGTGTTTAATCTGGAATGAGTGTTTCTGGTCTCCTCTACATTGGGGAGACCAAACGCAGATTGTGTGATCGCTTTGCTTAACACCTCCGTTGAGTCTGCAAGCGTGACCCTGAGCTTCTGGTCGCTTGCCATTTTAATTCTCCATCCCACTCCCACTCTGCTCTCTCTGACCTCGGCCTCCTACACTGTTCCAATGAAGCTTGAGGAACAGCACCTCATCTTTCGATTAGGCACTTTACAGCCTTCCAGACTCAACATTGAGTTCAACAATTTCAGATCATAACCACTGCTTTTTTTGGACAGCAGGTGCTGATAATGATTCTGCTCTTCGTTAAACCACTCCTGCCTTTCACCCTATCACAGACCTTTCCTTTAGCTCTTTCCTCCCCTCCCCCTTTCCCTGCACCTGTACTTGCTTAAAACCTGTTGGAGATGATTTTTGGCAGTGCGTTCAATCGCTAACGATCCTCTGAGGTGGCCAAGCTGGAGCCTTGAGCTGAAACGCTGGTTTAACCCACGTTTAGTGCAAGACGCCAAATTAGTTCAGGAGTTGAAGCCTGCGCTAGGAACGGCTGCCCGGAGGCTCGTTAAACAGTTGATTGCCACTTAAAATGCCTTCTAACGTTCATTAAAGAGATCTGCATGGCATTTTGGTGGCTAGTGCTTCAACTAACGCCCTCTCATAACAGCAACCAGCTGTTTGGGAGTAAATACGGCGTTGCTGAAGATTTCTAGCGCAACTTAAAGGGATACTCACCATTTCATGTTCATTGCTGCTGGAGCTGTGAAGACGACCTCTGAAACACATTGGGAGACTTTCTGGGACACTTAGTCAAGACTTCACTCGAGCAACATTTATTCTGGAAATTCTCGGAGGACTTCACCTATAAAGAGCGAGTGCTACTCCACCTTATTGGACATCTTATAGGAGTCGCCTGGAGAAAGGGAGTGCTTGGTCATGGGTATCTTGTTCGGGGTCCCCCCTTAGTCTGGATGAGAAATGGGAGGATGACATGAGCCCAGGCAAAGCAACACCAGCTGCTGCAGGAGAGAGGGACAGCAGGGTGAGGCGGGCGAGGTAGCATCCTTCCCCCCTGCGGGTACAGGACATCCCTCCTCCTCTGGACCTCCTCCAGCAGGACCTCCAGTGCCACGTCCGAGAACCTGTGCGCCCTCTCCCTCAGTCCCTGAGCCATCCTGCAACGTGTCGCTGTGTGTCAGCCAGAGCTCTCCATACCTTCAGTGGAAGTGAGTGCATGGAGCTCACATACACCGCTCCACGAATATTGCGTCTAATCAGCACTTGAGTGCTAAACCTGCAGTTTTCTGATTAGCACCTCCAGGCAAATTCAAATTATGGTAATCAGCAATTAGGATCAAAATTGTGTGCTAAATCCAGACTTTCAAACAGGCTTGTCTTATTAGCACTGCACTCATTTAGCGCCTGTTTTCACCCTTTGGCAAAAATAACTCCCCCACCCCTCAATCTAGTGGATAGCAGAAAGTAACTGATATCTGTAGTCTGATGGTCTGTGAGAGCTTGATGCCTATGAGCCTAATGGATCTAACGGCAGTACAACAACGTGATGGTATTCCTTGATTGTCTAGCCTTTAGTAGACATTTCAACTTGTATACAGGCACATCAAGGGGGGGTCATGCATAAACTTACAATTCTTAGTGCTCTAATTAGGAAAAATAATATAAGTATTTCCTGTTCTGATGAAAGGTCATCGGCCTGAAATGTTAATTCTGTTTCTCTCTCCACAGATGCTGCCTGACCTGCTGAATATTTCCAGCATTTTCTGTTTTTATTATAAGTATTTCCTGGTGGTTTAGAGGTGAGTATGTATCCAATACTTAATAATTTGATGATTTCATCTTGAAGCTCAGACATTGTACAGTCTCAAGTTTTGAAGTTGAAGCCAATAAACCCAAATGCTTATCCATAACAATTCTCGTGTGATCACTCTTGTAAGTTTTCACAACTCGTGATAGCAATGCTCTGTACATTCTCCCATTGAAAGATAATGAACGACAGAGATTCATATATCCACTCTCCAATGAAAGAGAAATTTCTTGCTCCAGATACTTCTTATAATAGAAAGACTTGTTTTTATAGAGCACCTTTCATGAACTCAGGATGTTCCAGTGCTTTACAGCCAATTAAGTACTTTTTAAGTGCAGTTACTATTGTAATATAGGAAATGCTGCAACCAAATTGTGCTCAGCAAGGTCCCACAAACAGCAGTGAAATAAATGACCAGATAATCTGTTTTTTTGTGATGTTGGCTGAGGGATATTATTGGCCAGGACACTCCCCTGCTCTTCTTCAAAATAGTGCCATGGGATAATTTACCTCCACCATAGAGGGCAAACCTGGCTTGGTTTAACATCTCATCCAAAAGACGGCACCTCTGACAGTGCAGCACTCTCTCAGTACTGTCCTGGAGTGTCAACATAGATTATGCATTCAAATCTCTGGAGTGAGACTTGAACCCATGACCTTCCGACTCAGAGGCAATGGGAATGTAATATTGTTGTCTCTATTTACTCCACTTGTTTACCAATTTACTCCATTGTTTCAGTCACAAAGGCCCAAATAAAATATTCAAAAGAAGCTTTGCACAGCTATTCCCAATGCAGGAAATGTTTTCAAAAGGAACTTCCTGTCTACTGTCACCACCACAGTATGAATTATTACTTTAAAATTAATGTAGCCTAGGTTTCAAGCTGAGCTTGATTCCATTCTTACCCATCTGAACAGCTCTAATGATAGCTAAAATTTCCACTGCACACCATCACCTGAGGAGTCCTCCAATGCATTCATCATTAGCCACCTCCTCTACATGCTGTCCCTTGGCGACATCCTCCAGACATGGGGTCAACTTCCATCTCTAAAAGGAAAAAGAAAGACAGACTTGCATTTATATAGCACCTTTCATGACCACCGGACGTCTCAAAGCGCTTTACAACCAATGAAGTACATTTTTTGAAGTGGAGTCACTGTTGTAATGTGGGAAACGCGGCAGCCAATTTGCGCACAGCAAGCTCCCATAAACAGCAATGTGAAAATGCCCAGATAATCTGTTTTTGTTATGTTGGTTGAGGGAGAAATATTGGCCAGGACACCAGGGATAACTCCCCTAGTCTTCTTCAAAATAGTGTCATGGGATCTTTTACGTGCACCTGAGAGAGCAGACGGGGCCTCGGTTTAATGTCTCATCCAAAAAACAGCACCTCCAACAGTGCAGCACTCCCTCAGCACTGCACTGGAGTGTCAGCCTAGCTTTATGTGCTCAAGTCCCTGGAGTGGGACTTGATCCCACAACCTTCTGACGCAGAGGTGAGTGTGCTACCAACTGAGCCACAGCTGACACATTGGTCCAGCTAAACATTGTGAAGACCAAAGCCATTATCTTCAGTTCTCATCACAGACTCTGTGCCCTCACGGCGACTCTCTCTCTCTTTCTGGCCACTGCCTCAGCTTAACCAGACTGTTCATAACTTCAGTGTCCTGCTGGACCCTGAACAGAACTTCCAAACAGAAATCTCTCTATGAAAATGAGTGCTTACTTCCACCTCCATAACACCACCCACCTCCGCAGCTGCCTAAGATAATCTGCCACTGAAATCTGCATTTCTGCCTTTGTCACATCCAGACCCAACTATACCATTGTCTCTTGACCAGCCTCCCATCCTCCACATTTCATAATTTCAGCTCATCTAAAACACTGCTGTCTGAATCCTATCCCACACCAAGTCCCATTTGTCTAACACCCCTTTCCAGGCTGACATACATTGGCTTCCAATCCCCCAACACATCAAATTTAAAATGTTCATCCTTGTGATTAAATCGCTCATGGCCTTTCCCATCCCTATCTCTATAACCTTCTCCAATGCTACAACCCCTCCCTAAACTCTCCATTCCTCTGACTCTGGCCTTTTGTGTATCCCCTTCCCCCCCACTATTGGTAACTGTGCCTTCAACCGTCTAGGCACCATGCTCTGAACTTCCCTCCTTAAACGCTTCTGCCTCTCTACTTTCCTCTCCTTAGTTAAGACCCTCCTTAAACTCCATACTTTGACCAAGCTTTTGGTGACCTCTCCTACAATCTCCTTCTTTGGATCAATGTCCATTTTCACCATTATGCTTCTGTGAAATGCTTTGTTATGGTTTTCGATATTAAAGTTTGTTTGATTGTGCGGTATGTGTTGTGTTGTTTTGTTCAATTCAAGAAGAATAGGTCCATCATGGGCACTGACCTTTCAGCTCACTCACAATTACAGTTCAGTTTCTGTCACCTGCTATGCGTGAAAGTTGAAATCATTTTTGCTGCCAGCAATAATTTGACATTTTTAATTTGAGCCTAAGTGTTGTTCTGCACCGACATTCTAATCCTCCCATTTAATGTGTGGGGCACATTGGATTGGATGAGACCATGATGTCCTCACAGCATATCATGATATTTTTTGACAGGATGACATTTTACTGTATAACTCAGAGCTGGCCAAAAAGCTGTAGTCTACCATTTGTAACGTGTCACTGCACTTAGAAAAGACAGTGCAGTCCCGTCTGGTTTGGATTTGCCAGTATCAGAACTACAGAAGGGAATATAATTATATTAATATTCTTCCCTGACATATCTTTCTCTGGCCTGTATAAACCCCCATTACAAATTTGGCTTTCCTGCTGCATAAGTAATAACTATATGGGATTCGTCAAGGCACAAAAGCAGAGAAACAAAAACAAAGAAGAAAAACTGCCTCAAATGCCTGGCATGATATAAAATGTTTATGCAAAAAAATGATGAAAGTTCATATAAATTGGCAGCGTAACAGCAATCAAATGAGTTGAAAGAAGGGCAATGAACCGAAAAGAAATGTACTCGATGACAAAAAATGTTTTGTTCGTCATGTGTGAAATCTAGTGGTGCCTCATATGATGTGACCATGAAGACATGTGATGATGCAGCAATGCCAAGAAAGCGTTGATATCTTATCCTGAAGCAAGTTATTTGCTCCCTATCTGAGTGAAAAATAATTTCAAACTGACCTTCTTTCCACCTCGTTTTAATGAAAATTGCTTGTGACTGTAACTTTTCATTTGCTTATTAAAAAGTTCCCGCAGGCCCCAAAGAGCTGTGAATGGATTCTGTTATAAAATGGGGTCAACTAAATACTTTTGTGTGATATTTTGCCGAACTTGTACATCATTAGTTTAGTTGGGTCTACTTTACATACAATTCCCCATTATTCATAGTGCAAAATCAGAGCTCTGGTTTTGAAAAGAGTTATCTTATCAAGCTAAGCCACAGAGACCAGGAAGGTTCCAGGTTCAATCCCTGGTCTTACCCAGGAAAGCAATAGGGCACTACAATTGGCCTCAGCATGCTGGGCTAGGAAAGGGAAAAACTCAACCAGGCTTTCCCGCCCTTCCCCACCCTGCTGATCACTGTCCAATGAACATGGAGGAACAGGATTGGTCTTGACAATGTTGCAGCCCTAACCCACTGACAAATAACCTGCTGGCATTGACTGTCAATAGATCCTGTGAAGAATGCCAACTTGGCATGGAAGCATGCGTGGAATTGTATCCCAGGATGGCTCAATCTCTTCAGGAGAGGAAGGAAGAAAATCGGAGAAGATAGAAAATACTACAGCAATGGAAGCAGAAGAAGAAGGACTTAAATTTCTATTGTGCCTTTCATGATCTCACATGTTCCAAAGTGTTTTGCAGCCAATGAAGTACTTTGAAGTGTTGTCACTGTTGTAATGTAGGAATTAGGAAGAGAGGAATTACTGTCCCCTGACTTCTCTTCCCTCACTGCTCCTCCTTTTTTTTCTTACAGACATAAACTAAATGTAGAGCAAGTCAAATCCAATCTTGCACAATTTATTCACAGGCAAGTTGGCAATAAAAACAACTGTGACCACTTTATTTGTATTTTTGTACATGAGCTTTTATGAAAAGCAGCAGCATAATATGTAATGAAAACACTTACGTAATCTTCCTGCACAGAAGTAAGTTTCCTTCGATACAGCAAAATTAAAGAAATCAAATAAATGCACTGACAGTACAGTTCAGACATTAATTCATGATCGCGAAAGATCCAGAACTCATTTATGTCATGTGGCAGTCTATTGGCTGCTGTGTTTCATACATTACAACAGTGATTACACTTCAAAATGAATCCATTGGCTGTAAAGCGCTTTGGGACGTCCTATGTTGTGAAAGGCACTATAATGCAAGATTTTTTTCTTTCTTTTGTTTGATGTATTGTAGCTGCACGTGTGTGTTCTTTTTATTTTTTATTACAGTTAGTTATCATGCTCCTGACATGACAAGAACAAATGCATTAAACATTACTATAAAATAATACAACTTAATTAGGTCCCTATATAATAAACTCCTGTTCCTTCATTATGACTTGTCTCAGCATGCTAACAGGAGGTTATCAAAGGTAATAGTCATTGTTCTGTTAAAAACATCCAATTTTAATTTTATTGTTTACATTCGCTATTTACCTCTTTGATTGAACTACTTGGAATCAAGTTTTGATGTGAATTTTCCTTTTCTCCCAGCTTACTTTTGAGCATAATAAAGAAAATTCCTACATCTTTATCAATACGATTTTAAAATGTGATTGGACAATCATCTTTTCACTCCTGCATCCACAATGCTCAGCATATCTGGGCCTTGATTTCCCCTCCTGTGAATAATTATGTCTTACTAAATAAATAATTTTTTCCCTCTGACTTTCGTCCTTCTTTCCCGAAGGTGCTGCTTCCTGGTGACGTACAGTGCCACTGACCTCAGTAGCCCTCAACCCTCCATAACCTCGCATCAAATGGCCATTCTTCACGTGCGACCCTAGACAATGGGGGAGAGAGTGGGGGCATTTTAACTTTTATAGTTGGGCGGAAAAACAGGCTGGTAGCGAATTGGCAGCCCACTTTGCACCTTGCGCGATTTTCTTTTCTACTGAAGTTAATGGAAACGAAAGCTGAGAGAAGTCTAAAACAGGCCGCCGATTCGCTGTATTAGCCCATTTTCCATCCAGCGATAAAAGTTAACATAACCCCCAATGAGGGTTAGGAGGGTGCAGAAGGGGACTTCACAGCTGATTCCAACTCTATACTCACCGATTGTTGAGAGGTTCAACAGAAATCACTGGATGAAAAACAGCAGCCGGGCTGCTGGCTGATTTTACCTCCTCGCTAGCCGAGGGACTCTGAAGCCATTGTGTGCAGAATCCCGACCACCACCTTGGCAGAAATGAACTAATTCGGCAGAGACCAGGAATCAAACCATGAGCTTTCCAGTTATGTTCAGCTCAATTTGAAGCTGAGAAATGTATTTACTAACTGCATCACTGGAGGAGCCCCCTGAAAAAATCACTTCTGCAATCTATTGATTTTATTTTTGATTTCATGCTGCACTTAAGATCAATACTAAATAGGTTACTCACACTAATTTAAAGAAAGATTTACAGCGTCTATGATGAATGAATCATTCCTGTAAACACTCCATCAGTTAAAGCACACAATACGTGCTGTGAGTAAAAGATGTAATTCACTCACAGCTAAGATTGCTTTTTATATACAACTCAATATTAACTCCCACACATGTTGCAAACTAGGAAGAGGACACGATGTCTAAGAGTAGAACTAGCTCCACTGGTGTAGAGAAGCCAGGAAATGTTTTGGTCTTCCATCTAAGTAAGGGTATCAAGGGATACAGAGCTAAGGTGGGTAAATGGAGTTGAGGTGCAGATCAGCCATGATCTGATTGAATGGCGGAGCAGGCTCGAAGGGCTGAATGGCCTACTCCTATTCCTATGTTACCAATGTTTAGTTGGAGGAAATTTTGGATCATCCAGGACTAGATGTCGGACAAGCAGCTTGACAACATAGAGGCAGTAGAGGGTTCGAAAGAGGCCAGGTAGAGCTGGCTATCATTAGCGTACATGTAGAACCTGACGTCTTTTCAGATGATGTCGCCAAGGGCAGCCTGTAGATGAGAAATAGGAGTGGGCCAAGGTTAGATGACTGGGGGACTCAAGAGGTAACATTGTGGGGGCAGGAAGACAAGTCATTGCAGGAGATTCTCAGGCTATGATTGGATAGGTAAGAGTGGAACCAGGCGAGAACAGTCCCACTCAGCTGGATAATGGAGGAGAGTTGTTGGAGGAGGATGATGTGGTCAACCGTGCCAAAGGCTGCGGACAGGTCGAGGAGGATGAGGAGGGATAGTGCACCACGGTCACTGTCACATAGGATGTCATTTCTGATTTTGATTAGGGCCGTTTCCGTGGCAGGTGCGGAAACCTGTTTGGAGAGATTCAAACATGGAATTGTGGGAAAGATGGGCACGGATTTGGAGTTTTATTCAACATTTTTTCTACTTTTTGCTCATGAGTGAAATTTTCTTTAAATTATAGTGAATGAAATTACATTTGAGAGACACTAAGGCTTGGAGGAATCCAATTTTGCTGCTGCCAATTAAGTGGGCAAAAATGCACCAACAGTGTTGTAATTACCAGTCATTAGTGGCTCTGACTTCTTTCAGTTTTCACAGCTTCCACATTTTGTGATTTGAATTGCCAACAGTAATTACAGACAGACACTTTTGTTGCTAGAAAACTCATGCTATCAAAGTGAATCAAATTCAAATGTAGCAGTTTTCAAAGAGCACCAGTCAGTCAGCTGAAGGGGTGGTCAAAAGAAAGAAAGTGTTATGCTTTTTGGATCTGCTGAAGGATATATGACTTCAAGTGAAGTAATGTTAGAGGAAGTGTCCAGGGAAATGCCCTTATAGATATTTTGTAAGGCCTACAATTACAACATTTGACAAATGATGAATGTGTTTGATATTTAAAGGGACATTGCCTTTAGGGAAAAATAAATGCCTGCCAAATCTTTAAGCCCCAATTTTGACATGGGCAACAATTCAGTGTGGATGCAGTGGGGTGAGCAGCAGGAACTCTCCGACCCACCAGCCTGAGGCCCGGGTCACTTTAGCTCCTGAGCCTAATTAGCGTCGTCCAGGTCCAATTACCTTCTGAGCCTAGAGGGAATGATGTGAAGGCCGATGGGTGGGAGTGGGAATTGGAGCAGGAGGAGGGTGCCTCTGGGGGCCCACAGGAACAGAGTCAAGTAAATGCGTCAGAGGGGGTCAGCAGACAAGTGATGGGGGCGGTGGGGTGGTGCCTGGGGCAGGGGTGGCCCAAGTTTTCGTTGTGGGGCCCGGTGAAGCACTCTTGCTCCTCCTGATCCATAAGGAAACAATGGAAACGTAAATTTACTTACTTTCTTAGACCTCTTCTGGGCCTGCTCCTGCACGGCAGCAGGTTTCCCTGGCAACGCTGGCACAGGGCATCGAAACTGTAACTGCACGTTAAAATTACATCAGGGTCTGAATGACATCATTGAACCTGCCTTTTGCATTTTAATGAGAACCTCACCTCCCTGGGGCGAGAGCCTCGACGCCACCCAAAACGTGCCTGTTAAAATGATGCAGGGTGCGGCCGCACCTTGAACAAGCTGAGTACCACCCTGCCTGATACTTTAACCCCCGAACGCTCCACTCTCTTTGGCGGTGGTTAAAATTGGGCCTATCTAAATCTGGAAAAGAAGAATCACCGTGCTTGACTTCTATCACACAGAAGAGATGGAGTAAATGCGACTCACATTATCGCACCGTGATATTGTAAAAAAAAATGTGGAAAAAATGGCTCAACATCTTTTTCATGGAGATAGTACCCCTATAAATTGCTTCTTAAACTCTTCCCCCTCCCACCCCACCCACATTGGGCTGGATTTTGTCTTGGGGTCGGGTTGGGGTCGTGTCATCCGCATTTCGTGTTATCCACCCGCCTGAAATTGGATGTGGGAGATTGATGCAATTTTCACTTAATTGGGCAATTGAGTTCCAGCATGTGGGAACCCATGAACCAATTAGTGGTTTCAGTCTGAAAGTCGCCTCTGATGATGTCATCATTGCAGGTCAGAGACTGCCTGGTCTCAGAGATTGCCTGGCCTTTGCTGTGAGAGGACCTGGATGCAAAATGAGCAGCATCTCAGAGAGAGAGAGAGAGAGAGAGAGATTTTTTTTTTCCATCCAGGTCCTCCAAAGGCCCCAGCAGTCTCTGAAGACATTCAATGCAACAGCATCAGAGGCGACTTTCAGACCTAATACTACTACTACCTTCATCACATCTCTGTTGTAATAGTGGACCTGCAGCTGATAGTCAGCTATCCACTTGTGCTCCCGCCAGGTTTCACTGGTGTGTTTCACATCAGGCGTGCTTCACGTCAGAAAAGGGTTAAAATAGCTAAAACGTTTCAAAATGGCATTACAGAGCCAATTTAGGGCTTGTTAAGGGCTTTAATGGCCTCTCCCGCCTCTTGGAGGCGGGACGGAGTCGGGAACACCGCACACGATTTTATAAAAATTGCGTGAAGGCGGGTTGGAGGCGGGATGGGGTCGGAGGCGGGATGGGGTCGGGACCCCCGAATCTGCAACTTTAACCCCCCACATGCCTCCAAACCCGACTCCATGGGTCATTGAAAATCCAGCCTATTGTGTTTGCCATTCGAAATAGTTGCCAGAAGCTTGTCAGTAAGGTAGAAAGTCCTTTTAACATAAACTGGCTGGCTGCTTCATTGGTGGCGAGTCTCATTATGCCTCCAGCAGGCAGCATGCTGTGAATTAGGACCATAACAAAGCCTCTGAATTTTAAAGCTGTTTTGTTTTTAAACTGCGTGCAGCTCCGAAGCCTGAAGATTCAGTGGGGAAATTTTGACCTTGACGTTTGTTTTCATCCAGTCACGATTCCAGCTTCTCTCTCTCTGCTGCCACGATCACGCATCCCTGTCAGCTGCAACTGTAAGTGAATCTTTGTGGCCCCTGCAGCGATGCATTTACGATTCTGAAAATGCCATCACTCTTACATAATAACCAGCGACTCATGTAACCGAGTCTTACAATACTGATCAGATCACCGGGAAACAGTCCTTCGTTTGAATGTGACTGTGAATTGTTTTTGTTGGCCATACTAATTCAGATTAAAATTCCATGGGGAGTTCTTTTGATTATTATAGCGGGGCGTGGGGTGGGAGGGATCTCTATTGCTAGCACTGCAAAGTAGAAGGTAAACTGGCAAGGAACCCTGTGGGTCTTTTTACAGATCGCATTAATCGAAGTGTTAGATATTGTCTCGTTTCCAGGAATGTGAGGAGGCTACTTTTGATAAATGAGGTGAAATTCCCACATGAGTAAAATCAATCTCTTTTTGAGACCCTGCAGTATTGATCTGTGTAAACTATATATTACTAATTTCTCAGGATTTAAGCTTTGAAAAAGCTAAAGTGCTCAGCAAAATGACAAAAGTATTCGATTTGCAGAAGGCTAGAAAACTAAATGCTGCTGCTAAATAACAGCTTTATTTGAAATTTGAGTCAAAACTGGATTTGCAAGACTCCATCTTGGTTCTCAAGGGAAGAGATGGGTGCCTGGGAAAGTACTAATATATATCAAATAGATGGAGAATGCACATTGAATTCATGAGTAGGTGAAGAAGATTGAGCATTCAATATGCAAGAAAGTAAACTGTTTATATTAAAGGTCACCTTGAATTTTAAAAGAATCAAACAAGGAGAGCTTCTGAATGAAAACTTGAAACCTTGTTTCAAACAATAAGTGAGGCAATCAATCAGTGATGAGAGAACCATGGAATTAATCTTGTGGGAGAATGACGATGTATCAAAGCCTTTAGGAGATGACTGAAAAGAAAGAATGAACTGGAGATAAAGCATGTCTATCAGATATAAAGTCCTGAAACACACAAAAATTACAAAGCAAGATGGTATGAATTTCAACTCCTGGGCAGGAGCGGCAGCGGGAGATCCAGCTGATATTAATGGCCAGGCCTCATTCCACTGGTTGACTTCCCAACCAAAATGGGAGGGAAGTCAGCATGAAGCAGCATAAAGTCTGGCAGCCCATAGGCCGCCTATCGGGCCCAAGGTAAGTGCGGAGGTGGGGTAGGGGAACAGGGGATTCCAGGACGATTGGCTCGGAAACTGGGTGGGACTTTAAAGCAGGGAAGCCTACAATGCCCTTGTGGGACGCAGAGGAAAGTTTTAAACTAACCTTACAGGACCTCTTCAGTCTCAGACCAGGGTCTTCCTGATTAACATGGTGTCGGAATCCTGTTGCTGTAATAGGACCCCGATTTGTATAAATGTCTGAGGCTCCTGCCTAACTGCGGCGGGCAGCTAATACGCCTGAAAAATAAGGCACGTGAAAATGAGAATGGAGTGGGACCACAATGAGTATTTCACCCACTCCTATCTAATTGACTCCCCCCCCCACCCCTGAGTTTTCACTGGGCGGGGCGGGGGGTTGCTAAAATTCCACAGCTGTATTTCTGTTTCTTCCATCCCCACAGAGTTATCCTGAGCCAAGGACAAGGTCCATAAACTTTTTTTTTTATTAGCCACTACTGTCAATCCCACCTAAATTAATATCTGATAAATGAATATTTTCTGCAACATGAACAGAAATCAGAAATCCCAAACCATCTCCCAGCTACAACTACTGGAATTGATTCCTGTAAATTGAATCATTTTAAGCGGCAGATTCCTGTTAAACCATTTGTTAGCTCTAGGAATGGGAAGTGCTTGCTCGTACATGTGTCCCAGTTGATTTGTTTACTTCAATTTTAAAGAGAAAAATCAATTTACAAAATATTCTCTTTCATTCAGCTCCTCTGAGGATCCCTATATGTCCTCAAAAGGCTCTACCTTCGGCTCCTGATCACCCATTTCACCATTTTTACAGCCCAAATCATGGTTACACTATGCATATTACGACAACAACAGCTTGAAGTTATATAGTGCCTTTAATGTAATAAAACGTGTCAAGGCACTTCACAGGAGTGTTATCAAACAAAGGTTGGCACGGAGCCACATAGTAGATATTAGGTGAGATGACCGAAAGCATGGTCAAAAAGGTAGCTTTTAAGGAACGTCTTAAAGGAGAAGAGAGAGGTAGAGAGGCAGAGAGGTTTAGGAAGGGAATTCCAGAGCTTATGACCTAGACAGCTGAAGGCACGGCCGCCATTGGTGGAGCGAAGAAAATCAGGGATGCGCACGAGGCCAGATTTGGAGGAGCGCAGAGATTTTGTAGGTTTGTAAGCAATGTTCCCTGTAATTTAACAGGCTGCGTGGCCCATTCAAAATTCCACGCATGTGCTTCTTTTCGATTTAAAAGCCGGCTCACTGGCTGAGCGGGACCCCTAGAGCGCTGTGCGGGACCCCTAGAGCGCTGTGCGGCTTTGCGGCTCTTCCTACAGGGAACATTGGTTGTAGGGCTGGAGGAGGTTACAGAGATAGGGAGGGAGCGAGGCCATGGAGGGATTTGAAAACAAGGATGAGAATTTTTAAATCGAGACTGCATTAATGACATCCATAGGGCTGGATTTTGTCAATGGGGGCGCGTTGGAGGCGGGACTGCGGGTTTTCAGGTTTCAGTCCCGCCCCCAACCACGTCTGACCAACCCACGCTATTTTCCCTTGATTGACCTTGTTAAGCCCGCCCTGCAGGCTTACCGGCCAATTAAGGGAAAGCCGGTGACAGACAACGTCAGCGTATGATGTTTCATCTGTCAAAATTTTTTTGACAGATGAATTGTCAACGTTTGACAGCTTTGAGAAGCTGTCAAACACTGACAATCTCTGTTCTAAGGTGGGCCCTTGCACAGAAGGCTCACCAAACCCTCTCTCCTCAGCAGAAAGCAGATGGCCGCTGCATCTGAGAATGCAGCAGCCATTCTGTCATCTCTGCTGTTGAGATGAGGCACCTCTGGATCCTCAAAGGTTGAAGCCTGGAGAAAGAAACAAAGGTAAGTAAACTTTTTCCAACACTTTACACTCACCTCTCATACTTACCTCTCCACACTTGCACCCATCACTCACCTCTACAGCGGACTTTTCAACCCCTCTCACCCCCGCAGACCCACTGTTCGCCTCGCTGACCCTGGCGAGGATCGCAGCCGTCTTGTGTGGGTAAAATGGAGATAAGCCTCAAAACTACCTGTTAACAGGCAGTTAATTGGCTCTAATCCCCTTCCCACCTCGAGGAGATGGGTCCCTGCGCGAGTTAGGGACCCGCCTCCTGGGAAGATAGCACAGAGGCGGGTTGGGAGCAAGGTCGGTACCCGCTCCCAGTTTCTGCCATTTTCCAGGCAGTCCCGCCTCCATACCTGCCTCCCCAGGGCTGGGAAAATTCCTCCCCATGTTTCTCAAATTGACCTGACACAAGGGGTGAACTTCCGCTGGGATTTATCCACTCGTCTGCCGTAACTTTGATGGAAGATTAACGGAAACCCCAGGAAACGGCCCAAATGTTTACATGCTTTTCCAGGATCTCTACAACTGTTTCACATAAGTTAGGGTGGATGTGAGAACCCCCAAAGAAAATCACCTCCACAGTGTTTAAATCTATCAATTAATAGTTTGAAAAATGTTCAATTTTAATTCAAGGTACGCAAGAAATTACAGCAATTCTTTTATCATTTTATCATAAATTCATGACAAGTCAATATAAATTTGTAGTAAAGGGTGAGCTGAACACTGAACATCCATCAGACTTGATTGGGAAAGATTTAGGAGCATTTTGAAACAAGGCTCAGAGAGGCCTATTTTCTAAATACCTATAAACTCAATCATATTATTTTGTGGGTTCAAGTCCCACTCCAGAGACTTGAGCACATAATCTAGGCTGACACTCCAGTGCAGTACTGAGAAAGAAAGAAAGACTTGCATTTATATAGCGCCTTTCACGACCACTGGACGTCTCAAAGCGCTTTACAGCCAATAAAGTACTTTTGAAGTGTAGTAATGTGTTGTAATGAGGGAGTGCTGCACTGTCGGAGATGTTGTCTTTCAGATGAGACGTTAAACCGAGGCCCCGTCAGCTCTCTTGGGAGGACGTGAAAGATCCCGTGGCACTATTTGAAGAAGAGCAGGGTAGCTCTCCCCAGTGTTTTGACCAATACCTGTCCCTCAATCAACATCACTAAAAATAAAGAATATCTTTTTTGTTCAAGGAATCCCAACACCAAGTGAGCTGTCTACCCCACCAGATTCTATTAGTGGGCCAGGCTGGCTGGTCAACCATCAACAATGCATTATTTTATCGTGAATCCGTAGCAAGTAAGTATAAATTTGTAGTAAATGGTGAGCTGAACACCAGTTGACTACTGAGAAACTGCCTGGCTTGCATATCGAATTACCGTGACTTCGACAAAAGGTTAACTTTGTTCCAATGTTTCATCTTCACCAGGTATATTATCTTGGACCCACCTCGAGCCAAAGAAACCCTCCTTGACCCCCACCCTCCAGAAGATAGTCACGAGTTGACCATGACCACCTTACTGCTGATAAAGCATAATGCTGGAGACCATCTGTGTCAGGTCTCCTGACTAGAAAAATAAACACTTATAGAATGGCGGGCATAGTTCATGATTCTAGATTCCAATCTTGACACTCAAATCCAACTGTAAGTTTAGAACAAGCAGAGCTATTTTTTTTTCCAGTCACAAAATGCAGAGTATCTCCTCTCAGGAACTTTACATCTAAACCATATCTGCCACAGTATTACATCTTTAAAGCTATTTATTTTTTTTTTGTAAATACTGTTACAATGCACGTTGACTTTCTGAATCAGTTTTTTGTTCATATATTTGGAAATTGTTCTGTGACATATGTTTCAGTTTTACTCCCACAACATGCTTGATTGGTGAATTTTTATCCAAATTGACAATTTCAGGTTTTTAGGACTCTCTTCACTCGATATAGTTGAGGTGACATCAATTCAGCCTCCCAAATGGTTCGAAAACAAAATATTTCACAGACAAGTTAACAGGAAGTAAATGTGATTAGAGGGGGGACAAAAAAACAATCACCGCTCCCAGACAAAAAAGTGTAAACTGACCATTTGGAAATGCATTTAAAAGAGCACAGGGCAGAAAAGACAGAGCTCACATTGCCCAGATTAAATGTTACTGCTGTTCACCCGTGCATTGCAATATGGGACATTAATCATTCCCTTCACAGTTAATTTGGTTTTAGCATTTGTAAGCAGACTAGAAAACAATTAACAGTCTAATGTTCAGGCGCTTACTTCCTAACATGTGCACTGCAACCTTTTAGTCTCATACTGCATCAACTGTATCGTTCTTCCTGTAGCACGTCATGGAAACTAACTCTGTCACTTTATCATGATACAAAATAGCTTATGATGGTCAATATCCCACAACTTGGTTACCCGCTGTGTTCTGGCTGTCCACACTTAACACTGCTTCTCTGGAACACGAGAAGAAATCTGATTTCAATTCCAGCTAAGTGTGGTAAGTTCAATTAATAATTTATTTTTCTAACCTCAAAAAAGTAATAAAACTCCACACCTGCTTTTGCCAGTGAAAATCTGGCCATGGTCAGCAGCTGTTTGCTCTGCATATTCCAGAGTGCGAGAAAGGTTGTGCGGGCGGGGACTGAGCTGGGAGGCCAACCGCCCCGACCGCAGCAGCGTGAGACCCGGGAGATTTTAACTCCCAGGTTTCATCTGCATAGGCCCAGTCAGGTGCCTGCCTGAAACCAGCGGGAAGCAGCATCTGGCCCGTGGGAAGGAGTACAATGTTGGGCGGCCTCCGACCGAAGAGCCTCTCCACGGCACTCAGTAAGTGGCTGGTAGGGGGTTTGGGAGGACCTTGTGGTCGAGGGAGGAGGAGGGAAGCCTGAGGCAGGGAAGGCCTAAACTTTCCTTTTGGGGCCCGAATGAGCACTGTTTGGGCCTCTCTTGGCCCTGACTCCTCTTCCTGCTCGGTTGGCCTGGTGGGAAAGCCACAATGTCTTCTCTCCGCAGGCCTCTGAATAAAATAGCTGTGACATCTTCGGCGCCCGATCCGCATATTTAAAGAAGGACCGAGCTGGTTTCTGGCGAGCTTTCCTTTCGCCTGCTTAGAAGAGCAGGGAACCTCTAGAAGTGTAGGACCCAGTCGGACTGGGTTAAAATCGCCCCAATAGAGAGACATTTTACTCTCTAACTGTGTGTATATGCATGTGCATGTGCGACTGCAAATGTGTGTGTGAAAGACAGACTTGGGGTGTGGATGTGCGTAGGCTTTTAAGTGTCAGTCAATATGAACTTGAAATGCCCAAACTAAGCCAAATACAGCCATTCAGCAAATTGAATTGAATTGATTACTTCAGGTTTAGAATACAGTTGGGCACTTAGATAGGACTCAGGAGACATACAATCTTCTGAACTCAAATGCATGACCACTTAAAAGCAGAGATAGGAACTTAGAAGATGTGCAGTAAATATACATATCCTATTCCTGGAAGTGATGCCAAGAGTGGTCAATCTGTTCTCGTAGAACAGTGTGCAATATATATATCCCTTTAAAAATGACCACAGTGAATACCAAACATTCTCTTTGTTGGGATCAGCTACAGTGCAAATCTCACGGCCAACACACAAGAATTTAATGCCAAAACTGAACTGAAAACCAGGATTAATGAAGTCACAGAAACAAAGATGCTCTTTTGATATATATGGTAATCAGAGTGACATACTTTTTTATTATTATTAAGAATAGACTTCATTCTCATAATACACTTTGGGTTTTGATAGACTGAACAAGTAAAAGGGTACTGAAAATCTGCACTCCTTCCAGTGTATTTCCACCAGAAGTCTGGTAAGAAGATGATAAAAGGGCTAGAAATTAAGCCGGGACCTTGATATGCTGGGTCCTAGACTTGAGCGCAATTTTCTGCAGGGCCATGTTCAGGACAGTACTTCCATCCAGCCCAAAAATGCTGGCCCACAACAGAAGGGGCCTGGTCGGAAGTTTCCTTGTCTCCAACCTGATAAAACAGCAGCGGGCTGGTACACCAAGTGAGATGAAGTGTGCCAGGCTGCCAGCCAGCTGTAATGGCTCTTACCTGGGTGTCCAGGCCTCAGATGCGGCCTTGTAGGTGGTTTGCTTTGGTGGTTCGAATCACCCCTCCTACTTAGTTCTATACGACAGGAATTACGGTGAACAGGATTGGAACACAGACAAGCTTTTCGGATTCAACCGTACGGTGTTTAATAAGGTTAACACACACACCCGCCTCCAGTACATAAAATGCCTGGTGGCGTAAAACAAACAGTACAACAATACAACTTGGCCCGTCGAACAGGCCCCTGTCTCATGTTAAGATGCCTAAAATCACAGTGTTGCTATACAGAGTATAACATGGACTTGTCCCACAAACCCCGGAACATACACTATATAATACACACAGAACCTCCCCACTAAGCCCCTCTGGCTTGGTTGGGACACACAACACCCCCTCACACAGTACCGGTGGTCTGAAGGATGCGTGGGCTTGGACAATGCTCACCCCGATTGTCCGTTTCTTGCTCGCTGCTTCCCTGTGTAGAACGTGTCTCCTGGTTCCGTATCGCCGATGCAGTATCCAAGTCCCAGTTTCGAGGTTCGTTCCTACAGTCGAAGAGCAGGGCGAGGCTCTTGTCGCTCATGGTGGTTTAGAGGAAGCGAGAGAGAGAAAGGCCAAAGCTGCCTTCTCTATATACCCTAAAAGTTCATTCCGTTCTGTGTATTGCAGTGATGTCTTTTAAATCACCCTTCTTTGTCTGGTTCCCGCCTTTTCAGGTCTGGGCCTTCCCCCATCTCTTGTATTCCAATACACACCCAGTAATGCAAACCACAGGACATGTACAGGGCTGGGGGACGGAAGACAATTCCTTATCTTGTCTCCCCCTCCCTGTGGTACATATTTGATGTGATTTAGTCTTACTGCTGATGTGTTTTGCCCAAGGTTAAAGTGTTTTTCAATTGAGGCAAGGAAGTCCATTGTTCCAGCGAAACTGGCATCGTTGTCTTATCCAATTGAAGATCCATCGAAACCCATTAAAACACGAAGTCTCATTGTCCAAAGTTAAATCACCTATTCACAGTTAAATCACCTATCAAGACGCTCATTGTCCAAAGCAAATGTCTTTTCCATAGTTAAATTGAAACTCACAGGTGTGTCTGTGCTTCTAGGTCCAACTGCACCACGCCCCTCTCACTGGGCCAAACAGACTGCTGGTCGAACAGCAGTAACAATCATACAAATCCTTGGGGCCTACTCCGATGCTTATAGCCTGGACCCATGAACAGTTGAAATTTTGTTTTGAATTTTTTTGAACCCCCCTTCCTACTTGAATTACAGGCCTTCTGACATGAATCTGTCATTCATGACTTATGAAATAATACTGAGTGGCCTGCGGGTGGCGCTGTCCAGGGAGAGTATAAATACTCGGGCACGGGCCCAGCTTGCGTAGGACATTCTTAACCGGAACTAGTGAAGGACACAACTAGACCTCCATGTTGTAAAACAGTTGATTAAAGCTTTGTTTATCGCTTAGACCAAGTGCCTAGTAGTTTTCTTATGTCACCTTCCTCAACCCAACATGCACCCTAGTGAGTGGTTGTTATTGATATTTAAATGATGGAACCTCACCCTCCCTGCATACTCCAGCAGGAGTAGGGCTGGAGGATCCCGGCAGGCACATCCCGACACTTATGTCTGGTTGCCACCTTGTGGATTTTTTGGGCCAAGGTTTCTATTGGGCAAAAGATTATGGGGGAAAAATTTGGTAGGTTAGTGCCTCCCATTAGCGCCTACAGAAGGCGGTTCATTGGGTGCTGCTGCAGTAGCGCTGGGGAAAGGCAAATCCAGCACCACACGGCAAATCTGCCCACCCCCCTCCAGTTGCGCCGCCGGTACGAGGTACCACCAGGGACTTCAACGGCAGGCAGATCATGACATCAGTGAGCGTGCAACACTCAGCAGGCGCCCGATCTGCAAAATTCATTGTCGCCACTTACCTTTGCACCTTGACCAGACAGCGACAGGGAGAGCAGGCGCACAGCTGATGGAAGCCGGCTCCGGCGATGCTATTTAAAGGCATCAGCATTAATCACTCGCAGCTGTCAGGGCAGGTTAGTTTCAGTGGCTTCTTGTCAGTTTCAGCCAGTGGAGCAGTTTGTATGAGTAATTTCAAGCTTCTTTTTTATCAGCAGTCTTCTGGCAAGTGCAAAGTGGCTACATTTATTGTTCAAAGATTCAAACTGCTACACTTGGCAACATTAATGGGGGCTGTACTGGCATGCCACCTCGCCCTCCAGGATCTACGGTGGAGGGAGCCTAGGCAGCGAGAAATACAGGAACATGTGTGCAAAGGGATGAGGAGGGACATCAGGGCTCTCACCAGGAGGCCTTACCCTCCGAGGGTATTCCGACAGCACTTCTCCTACCTTCAATTTAGCGAGGAGCAGTGTATTAGACGGCTCGGCATCACCAAGGTGGTGGTCACAGAACTCTGTCACCTCCTGCAAACAGACCTCCAACCTCACACCAGGATGACTTAAACCCCAGATCCCTTTTACTCACCACATGCCCATCATACCATCCCTGTGTCATGCCATATCACAGAGTCCTCCTGGGCGCAAAGGTGAAATGAGAGAGACCACAAACTATTGCAAGCTCCATTAATAAATGTATGCATAAACATATCACACATATCACATTCATTCTAATAACTAATGACCCTTGTACCTGCCATAGTTGAATAGCTGTCATTGTGTGCAAGGCATGAGATGATGGGGGTGAGTGTTGGTAGGTAGAGATTGTTGGTGGGTAAACGCTGGGGGGTCTGGTGCTTTGGGCAGTGTGTGAAGCTTGGGTACAGATAGTGGTATGTAGCATTTGTTGAAGCATTCAATCACCCTGACCACCCGACTGAGGTGGATCTGCAATGAGCACACCTGCTTCAGTCCTCCGGCTCCTTCTCCTTGTTGTTCTTCTCCTTACTGATGCAGCTGCACAGCCAGCAATGCTGAGAATGAGGTGCTGCAGTATCAATGAACCTCCCCTTTAAGTACTGGGAAAAGCCTGTGGCAAGGATGAGTTGAGATTAGACTGCACCCGATATTGTTCCACCCTTTGAGTGTAACACCACTGAGCTAGGCCTTTAAGACTTGATTTAGCGCCCCAATCATTTATTTGAGCAGTGAGAATGAATTTTGCATGCAGTCTAAAGCATTAGCGCCTGGCACTAATTCTCAAACTTTTCTAAAGATACCGCCCATTCCTGGGCTATAATGAATTTCTAGCCCTATTACTCTGCCAAGTCAAGGCTGATGATAGAAGTAGAATCATGACTGGTTCGGGAGAATTAATGAAGACCACCACTAGATTGAATTTAAGGTCTAGGATAGTCCAAGAACCAGACAAATATGGAAGCCGGTCAGTCCATGATTAAGACAAATCACTAATTAGGTATATTGATAATTGCATACTAAATACAAAAGCTAAATAAAACACACTGATATTATATATAAGGATGCATTTTCTAATATGGCTACTAATGCACTAAAGCCAGCATGCTTACCACTCATGGATGTCATGCTGGGTCAACCCTATGGGATTTTCCAAAGGCAGCGCAGTTATTTAATCAAGGATAGCTCCAGCCCAGATTGCTGGGCTGCAAACAAATTTGAAAGGATGTGGCCACTTAAAGATGAGCTGTTAAAAAGGGGGAAAAATAATTTCAACTACAAGTATTCTTGCCCAGATTTTCCTGTCAAAATAGTGGTGAGGCTAATAGCGCTCGCTGTCCTTTATATGCAAATGGTACAGCAACTTCCGGCGAGGAGCAGATGCGTGGTTAAACTCAAAAATCCAAAAGTTGCTGTCCAAGTTGTGCCATTAGGTTTGCACCTCGCTGTCTGCCACACTATTGAAATGCATTGAACGCCGTGAAGTTGCTGTACTTGCCAGGTGGATACGAATTAAACATAGAAAGTAAAATCTTGTCATTTCAATCTAAGTACTCTTTTAACAACGTGATAACTGTTAATTTCTGCCAGTCAACCATTTGACATTGAAAATTACCTGTTACAAATGCGGATTCTTATTCCTTCAAGTTTTAATTGTTGATGGAGATTTTAAGAATGTCAAATTTAAAATTAAAACGTGTTCTTTTACTTTTCTGTCTCTTTTTTCCCTCGCTTAATCCAATCTTTCTTTCCCTCTCTTTATGTCTCTTTCTGAACCTGATTTGGCATTGTATTCACCCACTCTAATTTACACTTCCTTCTCAGTTCTTGCGCTGTTAATTTCACAAGCCTTCAATCTGATTGGTTAAGGAGATACCCAGTTGCTTTCCCTGTTCACTCAGGTCCCAGATGCTCTGTTCCTCTCGCTGTGCCATTATCAGCTCGCACTTTCAGCAACTTGCCACGCAAAAAATTTAAAAACCTAAACATGCAGGGGCAAGTCTAACTAACAGCAGATGCCGTTAAATGCCCTGGCACAGCAAATTATGGCCCAATGTATATTCAGCCTTTCTAATGACTTTACAGAGGAAAAGAAGTGTCTGACAATAATGAAGGGATTTCATAACAAACACAGAAACTGAGTCCGTGGCCAAGTAATGAATCCAACACATTAACTAGAAAAGAAGATTAGACAGGGTGTATGACAAGAGGCCGATCTGCAACTGCCCCTATATGCTGAAAGATAAAATTACCCCCAGTCACTTATTAATGCACAGTGTGGGCTACAGAATAATCACATGGCTTTCATCAATGGCTCCTCTACTTTGGGAAATACAGTAGTACATGCTATTTGACAGCTTTGTCTTGCTTCTATTAGCATTCAGTGGGAAAGGACATTAAAGTGCTGGCTGACTGATACATCAGTCATCAGTTTAATACATGTGTGGGCAGCAAATAGGTTGATTCTGCGGATGATCCTTATGCTAAAATAGGCAAAATATTTAAGGGATTAACCCACTTCACTATCACTGCAGTGCTCTATGGTGTAGGTTAACTACAAGTGATGTCACAGATTTTCAACTAGTTTCATACTAACCAGGGGCTAGTTCCCTACTGCCATTGCCGGGTATACCAGGGCCTCTATGTATAGTTGGTGGCATCATGGTAGGTGCAAGCAATCCAGCTTTACCGATCTCTCTGCCATGCTTTCTTCCATCTTGTACTACTTTAACCAAGCATGAATTTAAACTTGCCTTGCCCACAGCCACTTTTTATTTAGATGCCTCATCACTCCCTGTGCTCCCGTCAATATTTGTATTAGAAGAGTTCCTTTTTCATGTGCCCTCTTGTTCAGTTGGTCTTGTACTGTTGAAATATATATATATTTTTAGGTTTCTCACTCTTTGCGCCATTCTCTGATCATGAGGGCAAACAGCGGGTCTTCATCTGTCTCTCTACTAATCCTGCTCTTAAAATTATCCTGTATAGGCTGGTTTTGGGAACTGGTTATTTTTGTCCGCTGATTTCTTTTTGAATATCGTTTTGTGAAGATCCAGGCACTGTGTAGTTCGCACTACACAGCTATGTGGGAAACTGCATTTGAAATCCCTGTACTTCAGTGCACCAATGTGCTTCAAACCTATGCAGACCAAATCTATCCTTTAAATGCTGTGGCCTCTCAAAAATTAAAGAACCAATTTAGTAAATAGCAATAGAATGATGATCTTTTTTATGTGTGTAAGGTCTATGCCTTGAAAATTCTTTTTGAATGTGATATTGTTGTAATGCAAACCCCTGCAAAATATTAAGGTGCACACCACAGTCCCAGAACGCCTCACGGTTTGGAGAGCACCGGGGCTGTTATCAAGTCTGGCAGGACCTTACAGTGGTGGAGACTGGGGAAGGATGCTTTCACACTTTTCAGACCAGGAGGCCACTTTTAAGCGTTTATTTGTCTTCTTGATGACGTTAGCTGGCAAGTTCCCGGTGAACTAGCACACACAGGGAGACAACGTGTAGGTTGTCATCAGCTCCCCAAAAAGTAAAAACCAGGATGAACCTGGTCCAGAAACCGGCTGGAACGTCATGGGGGAGCACAGCCAGAACACTTCGCACCGCAACAGTCTACTCTGCTCCAGAATACCGCTCTGCCTCATGGTCCTGCAGCCTCCACACAAAGATGGTGGATGTGTAGCTAAACACCACCATGAGGACGGTGTCAGGGATGCTTAAGACCACACCAACTGCGCTGTCCCACATCGCCCCGCCTGCCATTCACCACGACAATACTGTGCTCCGTGAGATGGAAAAAATCATGAGCAACATCGACCTTCCCATTCATGAAGACTTGAAAAACCCCCACAAAAGCACTTAAAATCGCGCCAGCCATTCTGGGGAACAGCAGCCAATGTAACTGGTAACAACCCAGTATCCAGATGGATGGAATTGTGGGACGCATGCAACGTAAAGAACCAACACCTCATCACTGACCCAACAGCAGAGGTCCCTGGCTTCGACCTCCCTCGAAGACAGTGGACAGCGCTCAACCCAATCCGTACAGGACATGGACGATGCGGCCACCTGCTCCACAAGTGGAAGAAGCGCGACTGTGGTCATGAGTCCCAGACCATGGAACACATCACATCAGCCTGTCCACTAAGATCTGTTGCCAGAGGCACCTCATTTCTCCACTCAGCATCTTTGGAGGCCATAGAATTGATAGCCAAACTAGACATCCCATTATAAGCTTTTCCGGTCATACGAAAGTAGTAGTAGTACTGGGGAAGGACCCATTTACATCCCATTGTTGTTGTGCTGGTGTTTCCTGGATAGGAGACAGACAGTTCTGACAGACAGTTCTGCCATCCACCCCCTTTGCTGATGGCATCAAGGAATGAGGTGGGATTAGTGGGGTAATACAATTTGGTGGAACTTCTGCCAGCTCCAATTCTGGTGCCACTGGTGTTCTGCGCACTGTACGAAACAGTGTACAGCAGTTGCTAGGTGGCAGAAGTGGCACCCACCAAACTCAGAAAGGCTGGTTTCCTTACGGCAGCCAGTCACAAAGCAATTGGCTACCATAAGGGAAGCAGCATTCTTAGAAAAGGGCCAAGTCTTAAACTTGTTCAGCCAGGCCTGCCGTCACTTGGCCCTAGCAGCTGGCTACATCTGCTATCCCCTCCTCCCGGCCCACCTAGAGTGTTTCTCATCTGTGCCAATATTGGCGTGGTCACCCACTCACTTTATACAAATCTCCTGAACCTGGGAATTCCAACAGGGTCAGGGTGCCTGGGACGTGAGGATAAAAGTCCTGTCCCACCATGGTTATGACTACCTTGCAGACCTGTGGAAATTCAAGGCCCCGTTTGGAGGTGACTGGTGCAAATTATGGCAAGTGTTCCAGAAACAGTATCTGAAAATAACCATTTTGCATTTAATCTATGGGTTTCTGGAAGAACCTTAACGACTTTTATTGTTTTTTTCTATTGAGCAGCTGTTTTGCAGTTATAACGTGCCATGGTTCATTGCATGCAACATACATCTCACGTGTTAATGTGCAATACAGCTTCACCAAAACAGACTAATTGCTCATTTATCTCATTTCTATTTGTTGGGACCTTGCTGTGTGAAGATTGGCTGCTGTGTTTGCCTGCATAACTACACTTCAAAAGTAATTCATTGGCTGTGAAGTGTTTTGGGACACCCTGAGGGCATGAAAGACACTGTATAAATATGCGTTCTTTATATGAAAGAGCTTAATACTAGCTTTACAGTTGTCAATGTCTTGCAGATGACCTTGGCACCTTATGCAGAATTTTCTTACTTTCCCTCGATGGTGGGGGGGGGGATCAGAAAGATAATCTTATAAGGGATTGTTTAAACTTTTCCTCCTCCTACACTTTGTTACTCCCTTTCGCCTGTCATGTACATTGTTGCCTTAGTGTTTGTATTTATGACGTAGCATATTGCAAAATTGTTTTATGGGTTGTTGGAATAGGACCCATTCTTGAATGTACTTGATTTTCTTCAGACTGGGCCATTTTCCAGTGTCTCAATCCACATTAATCAGATAAAAGATTCTGTCTGTTGCCACAGCAGCTTATGCATTTTTTAAAAGGTATTCTAAATAAATTGGGCAGTGCCTGTGACTACTTTTATTTCACACATTTTACTTTAATCGCTCCCTATAGGAATTGAATGGCACTATGAGCTAGAATACTACACTTCCGCCTCTGGGGTTACTGTTCAATTCAGCCTAGATTCATAGGATGACATTTCCTTTAGTTTGATAACTAATATTTTTAAGTGAATGAAGTTGAGGAAGTCTGGTTGTGAACCTAGAGCACAAAACAACCCCTAATTTAGTGTTAAATGAGTGGAAGGCACACCATGAAATGGGGTGGGAACGGTACTTTTTATTGCCCATATCTAGTTGCCCTGAGTCTCGAATTGTAGCAGTTTTTAAACAACTGAACAGCTTGCTAGGTAACTTCAGAGGGAAGTTAATAGTCAACAACATTGGTGTGGTGCTGGAATCACACATAAAGAAATAACTTGTATTTATATAGCACCTTTCACAACCTTAGGTGTCCCAAATAGCTTTACAATCAAATTAAGTACTTTTGGAATGTAGTCACTGTTGTAATGTAGGGAAACGTGGCAGCCAATATGTCCCACAAACAACAATGAGATAAATGATCAGATAATCTATTTTTTTAGCAATGTAGGTTGAGGGATACATATTGGCCAGGACAGATATAAGGGCGCGATCTTGCCAGCCCTGGGGAGGCGAGTTTGGAGGCGGGACTGCCGGGAAAATGGCAGAATCTGGGGGCGGGTGGCCATCCCGCCCCCCAACCCACCTCTGAGCCATCTTCCCGGGAGCCGGGTAGCTGACCCGCGCTGGGACCCGTCTCCTGGAGCGGGAAGGGGATTACAGCCACTTAACTGCCTGTTAACAGGTAGTTAACGGGCAGATAAGAGGATTATCCCCATTTTACCCACACAAGTGCGGGCTTCCCGAAGGCTGCGAACCCCGCCAGGGTCACCGAGGCGAGCAGTGGGTCTGTGGGGGTCAGAGGGGTGCAAAAGTGCGCTGTGAAGGTAAATGATGGCTGCAAGTGTGGAGAGGTAAGTATGTGAGGTGCGTGGAAAGTGATAGATAATGTTTACTTACCTTTGTTTCTTCCTGCAGGCTTCAACCGTTGGGGATGCGGAGAGTCTCGTATCTCAATGACAGAGATGACAGATAGCTGCTGCATTCTCCAATGCAACATCCATCTAATTTCTGCTCACAAAAGAGGTTTGATGAGTCTTGAATACAAGAACTCATCAAACAACAGAGAATGTCAGTGTTTGACAGCTTCACAGAGCTGTCAAATGATGACAGTTCATCTGTCAAAAATTTTTGACAGATGAAACGTCATATGCTGACGGTCTCTGTAACCGGCTTCTCCTTAATTGGCCTGCTAAACCCGCTGGGCGGGCTTAACAAGATCAATCAAGGGAAAATAGCGTGGGTTGGCCAGATCGATGGAGGCGGAACTAAAACCTGACAAGTGGGAGTCCCGCCTCCAAAAGCTCCCCATTGGCAAAATCCAGCCCATAGTCTGTACCAGATAATGACAACAGGCTTTCTTCCCTTTTTACAACAATCTGACAGCTTAATGGTCACTTTTACAGATACCAGTTTTTTCCTTTTAATCTCCTGATTTTTTTAAACTTGAAATCAAATTCTCAAACTGCTATGGTGAGGATTTGAACTCGTCTTCCCTTTATTTAGCCCAGCAATTGTAGTCTAGTAACATAACCACTACACTTCCATACACTAGTGCATTGAAGAATAGTTTTGGAAAGAGGGATAAAGGGATATGGGAACAGAGTGGGCATATCGGAATAGGATGGCTGCTCATGGGGAAGATAAACATCAAAACAGATGAGTTGGACCTAATGGATTTTTCAATGTTTTAACTTTTATGTATTTCTATGCAGTTTTATGTAACTGGCAATATCAGGATAGCTACAAGAATGACAGGAATGGGAAATAGAAATATTATAATTTCAGGGAATGTGCAGAATTGGGTGCACTTCTAAATTAGAGTTTTTGCCCAACCTTGCAGAATAAAAGTAGTATTCCCACTTTAGGGTAACGGTAAGTAATAGATAAAATGCCACCATACGTTTTTCAGGATATATTTGCGATCATTCCAACTTTATGTGGATGTGGCGAGGGAATCAAGGTGAAGAAATTCGGTAGCTTAGCGCCTCTAGTTAGCGCCTGGCGGGGGCGCTAACGGGGCGCTGAGGCAGTAGCCCCGCGGTGAGGTGAATCCAGCGCCGCACGCCAAATCCGCCCTCCCCCCTTCCCCATAGCGCCACCGCTACGAGTTAGCACCGGGGACTTCAGCTCCAGGCAGATCGTGACATCAGTGAGCATGCAATACTCACTGGGCACCCGATATGCAAATGGAATTATTGCCCCCTGCCTTAGTGCCTCACCCCGACAGCGACAGGGAGAGGAGGCATCAAGCAGTCGGTAGCTGGCTCCAGGGGCGCTACTTAAAGGGATCATGAGTAATGAGTCACAGCTCTCAGTTTAGTGCTGTTTCACTGCTTCCTTGTCAGTTTGACATTGTGCAACAGTTTAATTCAGTCATTTAAAGGGTGTTTAGTCTCTGAAGTGTTGTGGCTACTAAAAATTAGTTACATTTATTCTCACAACATATCAAATTGCTACACTTCGTTACATTAATGGGGGCTATACTGGCAGTCGACCTCGCCCTCCAGGATCTATGGTGGAGGGAGCGCAGGCAGCAAGAAAGATCCTACCTTCAATTAAGTGAGGAGCAGTGTATCAGAAGGTTCCGCTTCACCAAGGAGGTGGTCACAGAACACTGCCACCTCCTGCAACCTGACATCGAGGACGGCTCTTTCAGTGGCAGTCAAGGTCACCGTTGCCCTCAATTTCTTTGTCAGCAGATCCTTCCAGTCTGCAACGGGAAATAAATCCTTTAGTGCCTCGCGTTACTGAGCTTTTGCCTACTCTAGTGCTCCTACGAAGTGTTGACCCAATGGCTGGTGGATGGCTGCTGAGTGTCCGTGCGGGAGACTTCAGATGGCCTTGCAGGATGCCCTCGACCAGCTCTGGGCCTGGAAGGCCCGGCTGTAGACTGCACCACCTCAGCATGGGCGGCAGCAGTCTTGGCTGGCTGGATGGCAGACAGTGACAAGGGCAATGGCGGAGTGCCAGTGGTGGGAGCAGGAATGCTATCATCGTGAGAGAGGACAGCAGGTTCCTGCTCCACTGACCCACTGCTATTCCCCCTGGGCAGCACCTCAGCATCCCTAGCAATCTGTTGCTGCACAGATTGGTGGCCTGCTGTGACACCATAAAAGCCCCGGTTGATGGTGGTAGACCCAGCCACAATGGCAGCACTAAGACAGCACTAAGACGTTGCATTGCTTCCGCCTGTACTGCAATGGAAGCTGCCAGATCACCCATCACACGCAGCATCAGGTCTGAGTCGCCACAGTCTCTCTGGGAGTCTACCATCCTTTCCAGACTGGAAATGATGGGCTCCATGGTGTGTGCAGAGCTTTGTGCAATGTTGGAGGCGGACTCCTTCATGCCCTCAGGGACAGGCTGCTCCGCTGCTTGCTCATTATCTCAAAGCATAAAGGCACAAGAGACGGGTTAAGGTGAAGGGAAGGGGGCAGGAAGGGAGAAATGCATGCATATTCGTTCATAGGATGTGGGCATCGCTGGCAAGGCCAGCATTTATTGCCCATGCTTAGTTGCCCTTGAGAAGGTGGAGGTGAGCCTCCTTCTTGAACCGCTGCAGTCCGTGAGGTGAACATACTTCCACAGTGCTGTTAGGGAGGGATTTACAGGATTTTGTTCCAGCGATGATGAAGGAACGGCGATATGCTTCCAAGTCAGGATGGTATGTGACTTGGAGGGGAACTTGGAGGTGGTGGTGTTCCCATGCGCCTGCTGCCCTAGGTGGTAGAGGTCGCGGGTTTGGGAGGTGCTGCCGAAGAAGCCTTGGCGAGTTGCTGTAGTGCATCTTGTAGATGGTACACACTGCAACCACGGTACACCGGTGGTGAAGGGAGTGAATGTTTAAGGTGGTGGATGGGGTGGCAATCAAGCGGCCTGCTTTGTCTTGGATGGTGTCGAGCTTCTTGAGTGTTGTTGGTGCTGCAGTCATCCAGGCAAGTGGAGAGTATTCCATCACACTCCTTACTTGTGCCTTGTAGATGGTGGAACTCCTGCAGCTGTAAGCTGCTATACACGTAATAAAAACCGCTGCTACTGTGTGGAGATCGAAATTGCAAATTAATTTTGAGATGATAACAGATGGATTCAAAATGGAGGAGGTCAGTGTGTAATCCTTTGTTTTTACAGATTCAAAATGGAGGAGGTCAGTGTGTAATCCTTTGTTTGTAAGACCACATCGATATGAGGGTGAAACACAGGGTGAAGAGGAAGTCCCACCCCCCACACACATCATAGGAACATGAGTGTATCATGCAGGAAGAACACCAATCAGGGGAAGTTGGAAGTGAAACTGACCTATCAAAAGCTGGCAGCTGGAAAAGACATGAGGGACCCATGGGAGAACATTATAAAGGGAAGAGAAAACGGTGTGAAAATTCAGAACAAAGGGAGCTGCTTGACTGGCTAGTCGACTCTTGAAGCCTACGACCAACTCGGACTGATCACCCGAGAAGGAGTGTATGTATGAAAGTCAGACATAGAGCATATATATTGTTGGGGTACTTTTATGTACAGATGAATTAGTAAACTGTGGAGCATATCTATTGCTGGGGTACTTTTATGTATGCATGAATTCGTAAACTGTAGGGCATATGTATTGCTGGGATAGTTTTATGTACGCATGAATTAGTAAACTGTAGTGTGAATAAAGACCATTTTATTTATAACAAACTTATCTGTCATTGTTATGCTTATTTGTAATTCTTGGAGAAAGTCCTACACAGCGATGTCCTGGGGCTGCGATAATTGACCTCCAACCACCACAACCAATTTCCTTTGTGCTAGGTATGACTCCAGCCAGTGGAGAGTTTCCCCCCCAATTCCCATTGACTTCAATTTTACTAGGGCTCCTTGATGCCATACTCGGTCAAATGCTGCCTTGACACCTGACCTCTGGAATTCAGCTCTTTTGTCCACTTTTGGACCAAGGCTGTAATGAGGTCTGGAGCCGAGTGGTCCTGGTGAAACTCAAACTGGGCATCAGTGAGCAGGTTATTGGTGAGTAAGTGCTGCTTGATAGCACTGTCGATGACACCTTCCATCACTTTGTTGATGATTGAGAGTAGACTGTTGGGGCGGTAATTGGCCGGATTTGATTGGTCCTGCGTTTTGTGGACAGGACATACCTGGGCAGTTTTCCACATTGTTGGAGATATGCCAGTGTTGTTGCTCTACTGGAACAGCATGGTTAAAGGCGCGGCTAATTATGGAGCACAAGTTTTCAGCATGACAGCCGGGATGTTGTTGGGGCCCACAGCCTTTGCTGTATCCAGTGTGCTCAGCCGTTTCTTGATATCATGTGGAGTGAATCAAATTGGCTGAAGACTGGCTTCTGTGGTTGTGGGGACCTCAGGAGAAGGCCGATATGGATCATCCACTCGGCACTTCTGGCTGAAGATGGTTGCAAACATGATTAGCATACAGCATGATTAGCTGGAAAGTGCAAAAGTCTTGTGGGGTGAGGTGGAAGTGGGATATGAGAAGAAGGAGTAGGGATGAACATACCGTTGTTGTCCCCAAGGGGGTCAATGTCGCCAGTGGCCACGGCGCCCACCACCTGGTGCCCAATAATCTCTAGCACTCTATTTTCCAACGCAGACAGTGGTTGGGTGTTGGCTTGTCCCCTGCCTGTGCGCTCCTGCCCTCTCCTGCTGTGAGCCACCTTGGCCTGCAAGAGAAGGGAAAGTGTGTCGGTGAGTGTGGAGCAATGTGTCTTGGTGATGTGGCTTCCATAGTTGAATAGCTGTCATTGTGTGCAAGGTGTGAGATGTGGGCGTGAGTACTGGCAGGTAGAGATTGTTGGTGGGTGAGTGCTGGGGGTGTGGTGCTTTGGCCAGTGTGTGCAGACTATGGTTCAGATGGCAGAATGTAGCATTTGTTGAGGCATTGACTCACCCTGACCACCCGAGTGAGGTCGTTAAATTTCTTGCTGCACTGTGTGTGGGTCCTGAGGACCACAGTGCTATCCAAGACCTGCTGGGCTACCTCCCTCCACATGGCACTGAAGACTTACGGCGAGGGCCTCCTGCCACTCGCCGGGTAGAGCACCGCCCTTCGTCTCTCCACAGCAGACAGCAACTCCTCCAATGCTTGGTCCTAAAATCTGCGGACTCTCTGGAGTACAGCTGCCATGAGTACAGCTGGTTGAGTCATCCGGTTCCTTGGGCTTGGCCTGCTCCTGCTTGCTGACACAGGTTCACAGGCAGCAATGCTGAGAATGAGGTTCTGCAGCATGAATGAACCTCCCCTTTAAGAACTGAAAAGAGCTTGTTACAATGATGAGTTTGAGTGTAACGCCACTGAGCGAGGCCGTTAGTGCTGGATTTAGCGGTCCCATCCTTTCTTTGAGCAATGACACTGAATTTTGCGTGCAGCGAGATTCATTAGCGTCTGGCGCTAAATCTCAATCTTTTCCAAAGTTAGCGCCCATTTCCGGGCTATAATGAATTTCTTCCCCCAAGTTTTTTGTGCCTGTGTGAAGGTGGGGGCGGGGAGGTATTTAAAGTGACCCGCAGAAATGAACTCACTGTTTTGACTAAAGGTAAATCACATATTAGCCAATTTAGATTTGCCTACTTTACTGTTGAGTGGGAAAGGAAACAAATTGTTCATCTGAGCTCTTTCTTTTTCCACATGACATTTCTCTTCAGATGTGATCCTCGGCCATCTCTCTCTCCCTCTTTCCTGCTCTCTCTCTCTCTCTCTCTGAAGTATTAACTCATTGTGACAGAACAAACATGAGGCGTCATTAGCCCGGCCTGAGAATAATTTTTGGATATCACATTGAGCCATGTATAGAACAATGTAACAAGTAAATTGCTTGCACAGTAACATTTGGTGTATCCTGCATGAAAAGCAAAATGACCTGTTGGCCATTTAATTGCGATTAATAAAATGCTTTGGTCCCTAATACGGCTGTGCCCGGCATTCCATCCAGAGCCACTAGGGAAGGGCCACAAAGCACGTCAGTGCTAACCGTGTGGTGTAAGCCCTCCTGAAAACATCACTTTGAAGCCCACCTGAAAGCATTACAATGTATTACTTCCCTAATTGGTTTAATTGTCGTTTTATCTACACTCTATCTATGTTGTTTAAGTAGGATTGACATTTTTTTGGTTTGAGGGGAAAGCAAATTTTGCAATTGTTCTAATTTGCATATGCAAATCAAATCTAGTAGCTCATCCATTAATATGTTCTCACTAATCGCATAATAATTGCACTGTCTATATTTAATAAAGATAGGATTTACAGTTTCTGAGAGATAGGGAGTCTATTTTATAATTAACAATTTGTATATTCAAATTATAATGTAATTAGCATACCTCATTAACAGGTTATCCCTTTGTAGCATTATGATTACATGCTTCACTTTCATAATGGAAAGACTTATGATGTTTGAGTTAACAAAAATACATTTTCACTGATACTGGTGCTAGTTGCCCTGCCCTTCCATTAAACAGATAAAACTAAAGTTGGCAGCCTTTGAAACCAAAACACAAACTCTCCTGACTGTGCTCCACCATATTCTGCTGTGCTCCAGAGAAATTCAACTTACAATATTGCATTTTTCTTTTAAGTCCAATGAGGTTGAAATTGGTTCTCCTTCCCGCAGTGCTGGGCAAATTGGTATCATTGATGTTATTGTCATGAGTTTATTGTTTAGCAGCAAATTTGCTGTCAACTAGTTTTCCCACGTTAACAATTACCTTATAATGGAACATAATTTCAGAGGTGGCTTATTTTCTGCAAGGTCAAGACACTAGCTGACTTATTCAGAGAATTAGCTACTAGAATTTCTTGGCATATAATTGCACACTTACAATTTAATGTTGACAAATCATTGGAAGCAGTTCTCAGTTTTGGTTGGGACAAGTGACATTCATTTAGTTTTCTGGCTTCATGTAAGTACCAAATATTAGGAAATTCTGGGTCTAGAGGTAGGACATCCATAATATATGATTATGAGCTAAACTTAAACAATCTCTTCACAGTGAAGTCACTGCTGGACTGCCACGTAGTGCAGTGAACACTGATTTAGTTGAATGATTCAGAGGGAATTGCATGAATTTGTCATTCAGTGAAAAAAGAGGCATATATGATAGATCAGGTCCCCAAAAAAGACCTGGATGATGAAACAAACTGGATATTCTGAATGGCCACTTATGAATCCTACATTTCTTTGTTCTTAATTAGTCATTATCTATAGATTTTTCAATAAAACTAGGATCATCAAAACCAGTGAACAGACGATAATTAATGACCTTTCTTACTTTGACAACTAGATTCGACAAATTGTCAAGGAAACCAACATCATAAGAACAAAAAATGTCTATTTCGCCATCAAGCTTGTTCCCTTCAGAGATCATACGGAACTTGTCTTACCATGGAATCTACCTAACATACTCAGTCTCCTGAGGGAGTGACTAACCACATGTAAAACCTCGAGGAAGATGAAGCTCTGTCAAATTCCTTCATGAAATGTCTTCCTTAAAAGTAAACCAGGAAAATTCCAGGTGATCAAAAAGGGGCTAAAAGGGTTAAATTATGAGAACAGATTGCATAGACTAGGCTAGTATTCCAGTGAATATAGAAGATTAAGGGGTGATCTATTTGAGGTGTTTTAGATGATCAAAGAAGCAAAGAAGTTGCTAGGGTAGATAGAGAGAAACTATTTCCTCTGGTGGGGGAGTCCAGAACAAGGGGGCAAAAACTTAAAATTAGAGCTAGGCCATTCAGGGGTGATGTCAGAAAACACTTCTTCACACAAAGGGTAGTGGAAATCTGGAACTTTCTTCTCCAAAAAGCTGTTGAGGCTAGGTCAATTAAAGATTAAGGGCTAGAAATTCGTTACAGCCGGGAATGGCCTGTAAAATTCAAAAAGTTGGAGAATTAGCGGCCAGGCGCTAATGCTTGAGACTGCACGCAAAATTCAAGCTCACTGCTCAAAGAAATGATTGGAGCGCTAATTCCAAGTCTTTAAGCCGGAGCTCATTGGCGTTACACTCAAAGAATATAAGAAATAGGAGCAGGAGTAGACCATACGGCCCCTCGAGCCTGTTCCGCCATTCAATAAGATCATCACAGAATCACAGAATCACAGAATCCCGACAGTGCAGATAAAGGCCATTTCGGCCCATCGAGCCTGCACCGACACATATCCCACCCTATCCCCGTAACCCCACGTATTTAATCCCCCCTAACACTAAGGGTCAATTTATCATGATCTCAACACCACTTTCCTGCACTATCCCCATATCCCATGATTGCCCTAGAGTCCAAAAATCTATCTATCTCAGCCTTGAATATACTCAAAGACTTAGCATTCACAGCCCTCTGGGGCAGAGAATTCCAATGATTCACAACTCTCTGAGTGAAGACATTTCTCCTAAAAATGGCCTATTCCTTATCCTGAGGCTATGCCCCCTAGTTCTAGGCACTCCAGCCAGGGGAAACAACCTCTCAGCATCTACCCTGTCAATCCCCTTCAGAATCTTATATGTTTCACTGAGATCCCCTCTCATTCTTCTAAATGCCAGAGGGTATAGGCCCATTCTACACAATCTCTCATCATAGGACAGCCCTCTCATCCCAGGAATCAATCTAGTGAACCTTCATTGCACCGCCTCCAAGGCAAGTATATCCTTCCTTATATAAGGAGACCAAAACTGTGCACAGTACTCCAGGTTTGATCTCACCAAGGCCCTGTACATTTGTAGCAAGATTTCCTTACTCTTAAACTCCAACCCCCTTGCAATAAAGGCCAACAAGCCATTTGCCTTCCTTATTGCTTGCTGTACCTGCATGCTAGCTTTCTGTGTTTCTTGCACGAGGACACCCAAATCTTTCTGAACACCAACGTGCTGTCTTTGTGTTACATGTTTCAGTTGTGCTAATTACAAATGAACATGTGCCAATAAAATTAATTTGACTTTCACAATTTTTTTTAACTATAAAATTTAGAGTTCATATTTATTAAGCATTTAGGAACAATCTATTTATGAATTAAACTGAATTTACCTATGCAGATTAAGTTGACCAGAAACTGATTTTTCGCTGTCCATAATGCAGATTCTGTTAAACTGCCTGGGTATTGCTAGACTTTTTTGCCAAAGTTGAGGCCCCTTTTAATTTTTAGCAATTTCAATGAGCATTTTAGACAACTTTTTAAAATATTTGTTCCTGGGATGTGGGCATCGCTGGCAAGGCCAGCATTTATTGCCAATCCCTAATTACATAAGAAAATAAGAACATAAGGGTGGACCAATATCAGATGTAGTCTAATCGCAAGTCATGATTGCCACAGGCTTTTTCCAGTTCTTAAAGAGGAGGTTCATTGATGCTGCAGAACCTCATTCTCAGCATTGCTAGATGTGTAACTGCCTCAGCAAGCAGCAGCAGGTCAAGGAGAAGGAGCCGGAGGACTGAAGCAGCTTTACCCATGGCAGATCCATGTCCCAGGGAGAGAGCCCGCAGATTCAGTGATCAAGCATTGGAGGCATTGGTGTCTGCTGTGGAGAGACGGAGAGTGGTGCTCTACCTGGTAAGTGGCAGGAGGCCCTCGCCACAAGTCTTCTGCACCATGTGGAGGGAGGTAGTGCAGCATGTCTTGGGCAGCACTTTGGTCCCCAGGACCCACACACAGTGCAGGAAGAAATTTAACAACCTCATTTGGGTGGTCAAGGTGAGTGAATGCTTCAACAAATGCTTCACACCATCATCTGAACCATAGTCTGCACAAACTGCCCAAAGCACCACACCCCCAGCATTCACCCACCAACAATCTCTACCTACCAACACTCACACCCACATCTCACATCTTGCACACAATGACAGCTATTCAACTATGGAAGACACATCGCCCAAACACATTGCTCCACACTCACTCACACACTTTCTTTTCTCTTGCAGGCCAAGGTGGCTCACAGCAGGAGGGAGCAGGAGCGCACAGGCGAAGGACAAGCCAACACCCAACCACTGTCTGAGCTGGAGAATAGAGTGCTGCAGATTATTGGGCGCCAGGTGGTGGGCGCCGTGGCTACTGGCGACGTTGACCCCCTTGGGGATAATAACGATATGTTCATCACGAATTCTTCTTCTCACATCCCACTTCCCCCTCACCCCACAAGTATTTCACACTTTCCAGCTAATCATGCTGTATGCATGCATTTCTCCCTTCCTGCCCCCCTCCCCTCACCTTAAACCGACTGTTGTGTCTTTATGCTTTCAGATAATGAGCAAGCACCTGAGCAGCCTGTCCCTGAGGGCACCATAGAGAGCGAGGCGGGAGAAGAGGAGGAGGAAGAACACACCGTGTCACTGCATGTCTCACCCGCAGGCACCAGCTCAGATACTGGCAGTATGCGTTCTTTAGAGGCTAGTATAGTAGCGGGATCTGCACAGGGTGAGGCACCTTGGACGAGTGGGCTGCAGCAAAGCCAGGGGGAAAGGGTAGCTCGGGGCCCAGCTCCCTGAAAGGCGAGTTCGCGCACAAGTTCTGCTGCACAGACTCAGGTGAGGACCTCGATGGGGAGGTGTTTAGAAGAAGGGTGATGGGCATGCACACGGAGATCATAGGTGCAATGGCAAGGGTGCCTCAGAGTCTCTTGGCATTGATAAGGAGCGTGGAGGAGCCTGCCTCCAACATTGCACAAGGCTCTGCGCATACCATGGAGCCCATCATTTCCAGTCTGCAAAAGATGGTAGACTCCCAGAGAAACCATGGCGACCCAGACCTGATGCCGCGTGTGATGGGAAATCTGGCAGCTTCCACTGCAGCACAGGCAGAAGCGACACAACATCTTAGTGCTGTAATGCAGTTTATGCTTGGTGGCATCTGTCATACTGGTGTCATGCAGTCTCAGCTTGATGCCACGCAAGCTCTGATTGCTGCCATCGTGGCTGGGTCTACCACCGTCGACCGGCTTTCACAGTGTCGCAGCAGGCCAGCAATCTGTGCTCCAACAGATTGCTAGGGATGCTGAGGTGTTGCCCCGGGGGAGTGGCAGTGGGTCAGTGGAGCAGGAACCTGCTGTCCCCTCTCAGGATGACAGCATTCCTGCTCCCACCACTGCCACTCCGCCATTGCCCTTGTCACTGCCTGTCATCCAGCCAACCCAGACTGCTGCCGCCCTTGCTGAGGTGGTGCAGTCTACAGCCAGGCCTTCCAGGCCCAGAGCTGGTCGAGGGCGTCCTGCAAGGCCATCTGAAGTCTTCCGCACGGACACTCAGCAGCCTTCCACTAACCCTGCTGCAGCCACTGGGCCAACACTTTGTAGGAGCACTAGAGTAGGCAAAGGCACAGTAACGAGAGGCACTAAGGAATTGCACAAGGGTGAATAGGTAATACTTTTGTTGTAAATATGTGTTTTACTGATTTTGATAAATGTATTAATTCAGTTTGGATTCTTTTGTGGTGTGTCTCATTTCAGCTTTGCGCTGTGATATGGCCTGCGACAGGGATGGAATGATGGGGACGTGGTGAGCAACGGGGATCTGGGGTTGAATTCATTCGAACCACACTCTGATGAGGTAGTCACGGACCGCCCTTCTGGAAGACCTCTGCCCTCACTCCTGTTCCTCCTCCTCATCGTTCTCCTCATCTTCCTCTTCCTCCTCGTCCTCTTCCTCCTCCTCCTCCTCTCCCTCTTCCTTCTCCTGAGGTAGCCCCGCAATCCATGGTGGCAAGTGTTGGCCCCTTATGATGGCCAAGTTGTGGAGCATGCAGCAGACCACCACGAAATGGGACATCCGCTCAGCCGAGAACTGGAGGGCTCCTCCCTAGCGGTCAAGGCAGTGGAACCTTTACTTGAGTACCCCGATGGTCTGCTCGATGATGTTCCTTATAGGAGCATGGCTCTCATTATATGAGTGCTGGGCAGGAGTGTTGGGGTTGCGGAGAGAAGTCATGAGCCAGGTGGAGAGCGGATAGCCCTTGTCTCTGAGCAGCCAGCTGTGAGCTTGACATGATGGCTGGAAGAGTGCTGGCACACCAGTCTGGCGCAGGATGAAGGCATCATGGCTGCTGCCAGGATACCGGGCATTCACATTGAGGATTCACTGTCCGTAGTCGCACACCAGCTGCACATTAAGTGAGTGGTAGCCTTTGCGTTTACAGAAGAGCTTAGGATTCTTATGCGGTGCCCGCAATGCCACATGGGAGCAGTCAATGGCGCCCTGCACCATGGGGAATCCCGCTATCCTGGCAAAGCCACATGCACACTTGTCCTGCTTCTCTCTGGCGATGGGGATGGAAATGTAGTCCCTTCTCCTACTGTAGAGAGCCTCTGAAACCTCCCAGATGCAGCGATGGATGACGAACTGCGAGATGTTAGCTATGTCTCCTGTTGCAGACTGGAAGGTTTCACTGGCGAAGAAATTGAGGGCGATGGTGACATTGACTGCCACTGAGAGAGCCGTGGTCACCCTGATTTGAGGCTGGAGGTCTGGTTGCAAGAGGTGGCAGATTTCTGTTACCACCTCCTTGGTGAAGCAGAGTCTTCTAATACACCGCTCCTCAGTTAATTAGAGGTAGGAGAAGTGCTCTCGGGAATTGCCTCAGAGGGTAAAGCCTCCTGTTGAGAGCCCTGATGGCCCTCCTCCTCCCTCTGGGCACATGTTCCAGTCTTTCTCTCTGCCTCCGCTCCCTCCACCGTAGATCCTGGAGAGCGAGGTGGTATGCCAGTACAGCCCCCATTAATGTAACCAAATGTAGCAATTTGATTTTTTTAAGAATAAATGTAGCTAATTTTTAGTTGCCACAACACTCCTGATACTAAATAACCTTGAAATTATGGAATGAGACTGTTGCACTATGTGAAACTAACAAGAAAGCACTGAAACTCCACTAACCTATAGCTGTGAATCATTACTGATAATCCCTTTAAATAATGTCCCTGGAGCTGGCTTCCTGGTGCTTCACGCCAGCTCTCCCTGTCACTGTTTCCTCCAGGCGCTAAGGTAGGTGACGACAATCAATTTTGCAGATCGGGAGGCCAGTGAGCATTGCACACTCACTGATGTCACGATCTACCTGGCGTTGAGACTCCCGACGATAACTGTTAGCGGCAGTGCTGTGGGGGGGTGGCGGGATTTGGCATGCGGCGTTGGATTCACCTCACCCCCATGATAATGCTCTAGCGCCCCATTAGCACCATCTGCTGGCACTGACGGGAAGTGCTAAGGTACCAAATTTCCCCCCCCCTAAGTGTTACCGAACCAAGGCGGGTAGATGGAGTTAAGACACAGATCAGCCATGATCTAATTGAATGGTAGAACAGGCTCGAGGGGCTGAATGGCCTACTCCTGTTTCTATGCTTCTAAATCTTACAGTTGAATTATTCAGCTTTAACCAACTGCATTTTGCAAATGACACTCCTGCAGCAAAGGACCATTTGTGTTCTGTTCTGTATTTCATAATGTAGGTTTGTCTGTGCATATAATTTTCAAACCTATTTTTAGCAATTACTTATCCAGCTTTTTTTTGCTGAAACTCTATTCTATGTAAGGAACATTCAAGGATAGCACTGATTCTCCAACCTGCACTTCAATTAAGCGTGGATCTAGCAGGAGCACCAAATAGCTGAATGAACTTTTATATTTATTAATCTATGAAGAAAAAAAACTGCTTTTAAACCACTGGAGACTTGTTAACATTGCACTCATCCTCTAGCTCTGAAAAGGTTTACCTTAAGTGACCTGCTAATGTCTACATTATCCAAGCTTCCCAGCATTTTAAAGACCGCAACCATGACTCCTTCTGAACCTTTTTCTTTTCTTCAAAACTTGAGTGCAATATCAACTTTTGTGCTCTGCTCTGAACTCTTTTCATTATAATCGATTTATTTCGTAGGAGGTTGTCAAAATTGCAAAAAATGGCAGTCATTTTCACTATTGAAATGGTGGTTGCAGCTTGGCAGCCCATTATGCACCCCACCCGATTTTCTTTTCCACTGAAGTCAGGCGGGATATGTAACACGCAGCCAATCTGTAACCACCAGTTTTCTGTCCAAGCCCAAGATGAAATTTACCCCAAATGTTCAAAATGAAACCTCACCAGCAAGTTATGCAGGGTTACACGAAGACTTGCAATCAAATTATGTTTGCATTTTTATGGGCAAATATTCAGACTTTATGAAATTCCAAATATGATTTTCACAGTTGTCAAATAATTCAACCATCATACACATTTTCTAATATTTTGAAGCATACATAACAGAAGCCACAGGCCCATATAACAAAGAAAACTTGGTGAGTTTCATCAGTGTATAAACACCCACAAAATTAATTAGTACTTACTGCATCGTGAGTTATTAGAATTATGTGGAGAGAACAGTAGTATAGCAAAAGGATATTAGGAAAGCAAAGAGTGAGCATGAAAAATTCTTGGCAAGTAAAATCATGGAAAACCCAAAGATGTTTTATAAATATATTGGCCCAGAAATTGGACTTCGATGGTTGCCGCGGGGGTAAGGATCCTCCGTGATATCACACTCCGCGCCTGCCTTTATGGTTTTGGCCCACACGAACTTCAGTTCCTGGGCCTCTCCCTGGTGCCGGCGCGCAGTGTGTGCGTGTCCCAGAGGCGCAGTTAGTTCGATGCGACCTCTGGGATCACGTGGGCCAGTTAGAGCCAATGGCAGCACACCATCTTTCATTCATAGTTTTGACAGAAGAACTGTCAAAACTATGAATACAACTTGCCCCCAAAAGAACAGCTAAACCTCAATTACATTTTTTTTAAAAACCATCACATTAATAAAATAACTATAGTTAAATAAATTAACCACTTTAAACAAAAATTAAATTTTTGAAAAAATTTAAATTCTTTTTAAAAGTTATAAAAATAAACTTACCTTTCTTTAAAGTCTCTAAAAAAGATAAACCTGTTGAAAAAAAATTAAAAATACTTAATTAACTACTTACCTTGTTAAAAGGGGGTCTTACGCCTCCTTTTTTCATGTGTAAAATATCCAATACTTACCCTCGCGTTCAAACCTGAAAAAAAACCGAAGTGTGCTGCGTGCGCACAGCCTGTAGTGTGCACGCGGTTCACTTAGGAACCGCCCCCTTCACAATATCGGAAGTGCCGGTTTCCCGCGCATGCGCAGTGCATGCAGGAAACTGACACTTCGGGACCGAATATGGGTGAGTACACAGTGCGTACTCTCCCGTATTCAGCCGAATTTCTGGGCCATTAAGAGTAAGAGGATAACTAAAGAAAGGGTAAGGCCTATTAGAGATCATGAGGGTAATCTGTGTGTGGAGGCGGGAGACGTCGGTAGGATTGTTCATGAATACTTTGCTTCTGTTTTCACTTAGGAGAGGGGCAAAGCAGACATTGCTATCGGGGGGGAGGAGTGTGAAATATTAGATGAAATAAACATAGTGAGAGAGGAAGTATTAAGGGGTTGAGCAGCTTTAAAAGTGGATAAATCCCCAGGCCCGGATGAAATGTATCCCAGGCTATTAAGCAAAGCAAAAGAGGAAATAGCAGAGGCCCTGACCATCATTTTTCAATTCTCTCTGGCTTCAGGTGTGGTGCCAGAGGACTGGAGGACTGCTAATGTGGTACCCTTGGTTAAAAAGGGAGAAAAGGATAGACCGAGTAATTACAGGCCAGTCGGTGGTGGGAAAATTATTGGAAAGAATTCTGAAGGACAGGATAAATCTTCATTTAGAAAGACACAGATTAATCAAGGATAGTAAGCACGGATTTGTTAAGGGAAGGTCATGTCTGACAAACTTGATTGAATTCTTTGAGGCGGTAACAAGGAGGTTAGATGAGGGTAGTGCGTTTGATGTAGTCTATATGGACATTAGCAAGGCTTTTGATAAGGTTCCACATGGCAGACTGGTCACGAAGTTAAAAGCTCATGGGATCCTAGGCAAAGTGTCAAGTTGGATTCAAAACTGGCTCGGAGACAGGAAGCAGATGGTAATGGTTGATGGGTGTTTTTGTGACTAGAAGGCTGTTTCCAGTGGGGTTCCGCAGGGCTCAGTAGTAGGTCCCTTGCTTTTTGTGCTATATATCAATGATCTTGACTTGAATATAGGGGGTATGATTAAGAAGTTTGCAGATGATACTAAAATCGGCTGTGTGGTTGATACTGAAGAAGGAAGCTGTAGACTGCAGGAAGATATCAATAAATTGGTCAGGTGGGCAGAACAGTGGCAAATGGAATTCAATCCGGAGAAGTGTGAGGTAATGCATTTGGGGAGGGCTAACAAGGAAAGGGAATACACATTAAATGGTAGGACACTAAGTAGTGTAGAGGAACAAAGGAACCTTGGAGTGCATGTCCACAGATCCCTGAAGGTAGCAGGCCAGGTAGATAAGATGGTTAAGAAGGCATACGGAATGCTTGCCTTTATTAGCCATGGCATAGAATACAAGAGCAGGGGGGTTATGCTTCAATTGTATAAAACACTAGTTAGGCCTCAGCTAGAGTATTGCGTGCAGTTCTGGTCACCACATTACAGGAAAGATGTGATTGCACTAGAGAGGGTACAGGGGAGATTTACAAGGATGTTGCCGGGAGTAGAGAATCTTAGCTATGAGGAAAGACTGGATAGGCTGGGTCTGTTTTCCTTGGAACAGAGGAGGCTAAGGGGAGACCTTATTGAGGTGTATAAAATTATGAGGGACATAGATAAAGTGGATACAGAGGACCTATTTCCCTTAGCAAAGGTATCAAAAACCAGGGGGCACAGATTTAAAGTAATTGGTGGAAGGTTTAGAGGGGATTTGAGGGGAAATTTCTTCACCCAGAGGGTTGTGGGGGTCTGGAACTCACTGCCTGAAAGGATGGTAGAGGCAGGAACCCTAACCACATTTAAAAAGTACTTGGATGTGCACTTGGGATGCTCTAACCTGCAGGGCTACGGACCAAGAGCTGGGAAGTGGGATTAGGCTGGATAGCTCTTTGTTGGCCGGCGCGGACACGATGGGCCGAAATGGCCTCCTTCCATGCTGTAACTTTCTATGATTCTATGATTCTATGGTTATGTTGCTGGACTAGTAATCCAGAGGCCTGGACTAATGATCTAGAGATGTGAGTTCAAATCCCACCACGGCAGCTGGGGAATTTAAATTCAGTTAATTAAATAAATCTGGAATAAAAAGCTAGAATCAGTAATGGTAACCACGAAAATATCAGTTTGACGTAAAAACCCATCTGGTTCAAAAATGTCCTTTAGGGAAGAAAATCTGTCGTCCTTACCTGGTCTGGTGACTCCAGCATTGTGACTCTTAACTGCCCTCTGAAATGGCCTCACAAGCCACTTAGTTGTAACAAACCGCTACGAAAAACAATAATAATAATGAAACCGGACGCACCACACAGCATCGACCTCGGCACCTGCTATGGACATGACAACGACACGCCCAGCCCAGTCGAACCTGCAAAGTCCTCCTCACGAACATCTGGGGACTTGCGCCAAAATTGGGAGAGCTGTCCCACAGACTAGTCAAGCAACAGCCTGACAGTCATACTCACAGAATCATACCTTTCAGCCAATGTCCCAGACTCCTCCATCACCATCCTGTCCCACCGGCAGGACAGACCCACCAGAGGTGGCGGCACAGTGGTATACAGTCGGGAGGGAGTAGCTCTGGGAGGCTTCAACATTGCCTCTGGACCCCATGGCTTCAGGTTAAGGAAACCTTCTGCTGATTACCACCTACTGCCCTCCCTCAGCTGATGAATCAGTATTCCTCCATGTTGAACACCACTTGGAAGAAGCACTGAGAGTAGCAAAGGCACAGAATGTACGCTGGGTGGCGGACTTCAATGTCCATCACTAAGAGTGGCTCGGTAGCATCACTGCTGACCGAGCTGGCCGAGTCCTGAAGGACATAGCTGCCAGTCTGGGCCTGCGGCAGGTGGTGACAGAACCAACACGAGGGGAAAACCTACTTGATCTCGTCCTCACCAATCTACCTGTCGCAGATGCATCTGTCCATGACAGCATTGGTAGCAGTGACCACCGCACAGCCAATGTGGAGATGAAGTCCCGTCTTCACACTGAGGACACCCTCCATCGTGTTGTTTGGCACTACCACCGTGCTAAATGGAATAAATTCAGAACAGATCTGGCAGCTCAAAACTGGGCATCCATGAGGCGCGGTGGGACATCAGCAGCAGCAGAATTGTATTCCATCACCATGTAACCACATGGCCTGGCATATCCCTCACTCTACCATTACCATCAAGCCAGGGGACCAACCCTGGTTCAATGAGGAGTGCAGAATCGCATGCCAGGAGCAGCACCAGGCATACCTAAAAATGAGGTACCAACCTGGGGAAGCTGCAACACAGGACTACATGCATACTAAACAGCAGAAGCAGCATGCTATAGACAGAGCTAAGCATTTCCCACAATCAATAGATCAGATCAAAGCTCTGCAGTCCTGCCACATTCCTTCGTGAATGGTGGTGAACCATTAAACAACTAACGGGAGGAGGAAGCCCCATGAATATCCCCATCCTCAATGATGGCAGAGTCCAGCACATGAGTGCAAAAGACAAGGCTGAAGCGTTTGCAACCATCTTCAGCCAGAAGTGCCGAGTGGATGATTCATATCGGCCTACTCCTGAGGTCCCCACCAGAAGTCAGTCTTCAGCCAATTCGACTCACTCCATGTGCTATCAAGAAACGGCTGAGTGCATTGGATACAGCAAAGGCTATGGGCCCCGACAACATCCCGGCTGTCATTCTGAAGACCTGTGCTCCAGAACTAGCCGCGCCTCCAGCAAAGCTGTTCCAGTACAGCTACAACACTGGCATCTATCTGACAATGTGGCAAAGTGCCCAGGTATGTCCTGTCCACAAAAAGGAGGACAAATCCAACCCGGACAATTATCTGCCCCATCAATCTATTCTCAATCAGCAGCAAAGTGATGGAAGGTGTCGTCAACAGTGCTATCAAGTGGCACTTACCAATAACCTGCTCACTGATGCCCAGTTTGGGTTTCGCCAGGACCACTCAGCTCCAGACCTTGGTCCAAACATGGACAAAAGAGCATGAATTCTAGAGGTGAGGTGAGAGTGACTGCCCTTGACATCAAGGCAGCATTTGAATGAGTGTGGAATCAAGGAGCCCTAGTAAAACTGAAGTAAATGAGAGTCGGGAAAAATTGTCCACTGTCTGGAGTCATACCTAGCACAAAGGAAGGTGGTTATGATTGTTGAAGGTCAATCATCTCAGCCCCAGGACATCGCTGCAGGAGTTCCTCAGAGCAGTGTCCTAGGCCCAACCATCTTCAGCTACTTCATCAATGACCTTCCCTCCATCATACGGTCAGAAATGGGGATGTTCGCTGATGACTGCATTGTGTTCAGTGCCATTCACAACTCCTCAGATAATGAAGCAGTCCATGCCCGCATGCATGAAGACCTGGGTGACATTCAGGCTTGGGCTGATAAGTGGTCAGTAACATTCGTGCCACACAAGTGCCAGGCAATGACTATCTCCAACAAGCAAGAGTCTAACCACCACCCCTTGACATTCAACGGCATTACCATCGCCAAATCACCCAACATAAACATCCTGGGGGTCACCATTGACCAGAAACTTAACTGGACCAGCCACATAAATACTGTGGCAACAAGAGCAGGTCAGAGGCTGGGTATTCTGTGGCGAGTGTCTCACCTCCTGACTCCCCAAAGCCTTTCCACCATCTACAAGGCACAAGTAAGGAGTGTGATGGAATACTCTCCACTTGCCTGGATGAGTGCAGCTCCAACAACACTCAAGAAGCTTGACACCATCCAGGACAAAGCAGCCCACTTGATTGACACCCCATCCACCACCTTAAACATTCACTCCCTCCACCACTGGCGCACCGTGGCTGCAGTGTGTACCATCTACAAGATGCACTGCAGCAACTCGCCAAGGCTTCTTCGGCAGCACCTCCCAAACCCGCGACCACTACCACCTAGAAGGCAGCAGGCACATGGGAACACCATCACCTGCAAGTTCCCCTCCAAGTTACACACCATCCTGACTTGGAAGTATATCGCAGTTCCTTCATCGTCTCTGGGTCAAAATCCTGGAACTCCCTCCCTAACAGCACTGTGGGAGTACCTTCACCACACGGACTGCAGCGGTACAAGAAGGCAGCTCACCACCACCTTCTCAAGGGCAACTAGGGATAGGCAATAAATGCTGGCCTTGCCAGAGATGCCCACGTCCCATGAACTATGAAAAAAAATAGACGAGAGAGGCTGGGATTGTTCACCTTAGGGCAGAGAAAGTTAAAGGGAGATTCAATAGAGATGTTCAAAATTATGAAGGGTTTTGATAGAGTAGATAGGGAGAAACTGGCTGGAGGGTCAAGAACCAGAGGACACAGATTTAAGATAACTGGCAAATGAACCAGAGGAGAGAGGGGGAGAATATTTTTTAATGTAGCATGTTGTTATGAACTGGAATGCACTATCTGAAAGGGTGGGGGAAGCAAATTCAGCAGTAACTTTCAAAAGAGAACTGGATATCTACTTGAAAAGGAAAAAATTGCAGAGCTATGGGGAAAGTGTGGGGGAGTGGGTGTAAGGTTTCCAAAATTTGCAGATCCCCAAAACCTAAGGAAAAAGGATTTTGGAACTACCCCAGAGTGATAAAAATGCATTTGGGCCTAACATAAGGAATTTAAGACCAAAAACCAAGTTTTGGCATTTTAAAAGACATGTCTGGACCTGTAAGGGAGAAAAGGCTGCACAGGAGGTGGGTTTGACATCTGTAATAGCAGTTTTGGGTATTGCAGTTAAATTGCATTGTCTGGGGAATCGGGATGACCTCACTCAAGCCCCAGCAAGCATTAACATTTTGACAATAGACCCTAGAGAAGACAGTCTCATCCCATCAAAAACCAATCAGCCAAGAAGATCGACAGGATGCAAACCATCCCTAAAAAAAAACATTTGACACTTACAGAACCCATTAAAGACATGCATAATGATAGGAGTCCTAGGCCCAGCAAGAAACCCAAAACATGAGGACTATGCAAACTCCGATTAAACAACAGATCGACAGGATGGAGCTATCCGGAAACCACTTCACACATTTACAAAACCAGTTTGACACTTAGTAAAGTCATTACTGTTAACGAGGTCTTACAATGACCAGGATTTGATTTGGTTTTGACAAGGCCAGTTCAATTTAGTATAATTGAAGGCCCATCAAGCAGTTACAACAGTTACAAGTTCGAGTTCTCCAGTAAAACAGTTCAAGTTCAACAGAAGGCAGTTCTGCAGTTTTCAAATTCAATTTGAAAGCCTGTTTTCAGCAGAAGTCAGTGCTGGAGTTACAGAGTTCAAGGACAAGCAGGCAGAAGGCAATTTCCACAGTTCTGCAAGAAGGCAGTTCCACAGCTCGGAAGAAGACAGTTTAAACAGAGGTAGAGTTACAGCAAGAAGTTCAACAAAGAAGGCCGACAACTTCACAAGCAGACTGACATGCAAGAAGAAACCAGAGCGACTGCCTCAGTGACCATCGGACACCTCGCGGCAACAAGGGCCTTACAAAACCTTTTACGCAAAAGACTCTAAACCCTAACTCTCAACTGTCAAGGATTCGTTTTGTGAGCATTATCCCTGGTTCTCCAGAGTCCAACCTAACTAGTGAAGTGGGATTGGGAGGGGTGAAGTATTCTTCTAAGGTTATTTCCCTCGCTTGTACCAATGTGTTCCCCAACCTGTGTTTAAGCATTAAGAGTGTTTTAAGTTTGTTACCTTTTTCTTTTAATAAAGTCAAAATTCTTTCATCATAACCTGTTGTCTACTGCATCTTTGTTCACAACCCCTAAATAAGTCCAAGGTCTAGAACCAGGGGCATGGGAGCGATTCGAACCGCTCACTGAGTCAGAGGTGAGGCTGACCCTACCACTCCACCCCCTACATGGGACTAATTGGATAGCTCTTCCAAAGAGCCAGCCTGGGTACGATAGGTTGAATGGCCTCCCTCTGTCCTGTAAGATTCTATGATTCTATGACAAAATTGCTACAAATACACATTATTTGTGAGGTTACATCTCCTATGTATTATGGAAAGAATAAATCATTTTGGAAGCCGTGGACTTTTATGTTTGTTATATATATCCAGATCCAATATGCCAGTATTCAATAAAAATAGAATGCTTAGAAGAGTTATATGGTTTATGGTAGTTATATGGTTTTAAAATGTTCTATTTCTTCCAAAAGAATTTCATAAACAAATTGAATTTCACCTGCAGCCATAGTGCAACAATGGAAACGTACAATGCAATCCTGGCAAGCAATTTAGGGAAGCTTGTCATTTTGTACAATTCTCAGTTGGTTTTTGTCTGTCAGTAAATTGCTGTTGGACTGTTGAGCTTATGCTATCAGACCTGTACCGTGCGACAGCCTTGTTGGGTTTGTTATTTCCAGATGTTAAGCCCATGGACGCACTAATTCCACCCATACAAAATGGGGTTTGCATCTGAGTGAGACTGTCACACTTCAGGATTCAGAACTGTTGTACTAGCACACGATGGGGACTATCTTGACTTTGTGCAATAGTGTCAAATGGGTGATAGCGAGTCAACAACGTTTTACATCTCTGCAGATCTTTATTTCCATTGAAAGTGGAAATAAAAATCAGGAGCTACGTTAAAGGGGCCGCCGACTCGCTATCGCCCGTTTTACACTATCGCACAAAATCAAAATCTGCCTTGTTTCTGCAATCCATCAACCACAAATCTCATGGCTGATCAGAGACCCAGGGAGAGAACGCGCTGGTTCAGCGACCAGGCACTGGAGGCTCTGGTTGCAGCTGTGGAACGCCGCCAGGCAGTGCTGTTCCCAGACACTGGTAGGAGGCCATTGCCGCAGGAGTTCAGAAGGATGTGGAGGGAGGTGGCCCAGTACGTCTCGGCCAGAAGTGTGGTCCACAGGACTCACACCAAGTGCTGCAAGAAGTTCAACGACCTCACTCGGGTGGTCAGGGTGAGTACATGTTTCAAAAACTTCTACATCCCACCATCTCAACCTCACTCTGTGCACAGACGGTATAAACTATCAAATCCCCAACACTCACCCACCAACTATGCCCATCTACTAAAAGTCACATCCCTATCTCTCGCCTTGCATACATTAACAGCTATTCAACTATGGTAGGCAAATCTGTCAAACACATGGCTGCACACTCACTCACACGCTGTCCTTTTTCTTGCAGGCCAAGCGGGAGCAGCAATGCACGGGAGGAGGTCAGGCGGAGCTGCAACCCCTTACACAGCTGGAGGAGCAAGTGCGCAGCATCATCACAGCCCAGGTCGTGAGCGCTGTGGCAGTCGGAGAGGTCGACCCCCTCGGGGACAACAACGGTATGTTCATCACCACTCCCGCTTCTCTCACACCACTTCCCCCTCACAACACAAGCCCTTCCCACTTCCCATCTAAGTATACTGTCTCCATTCCTTGCTCCCTTCCTGCCCCCCTCCCCGACGTTAAACCCACTCTTGTGCCTTAATGCTTTCAGATAATCAGCCACTATTTGACCAGCCTGTCCCTCAGCCTCCCAGTGGCAGCGATGTGGGAGAGGAGGAGGAACATGAAGCCCGTGCCACACCGCCTGTGTCTCCTGAGGTCGAGACATCCGATACTGGGGCCACACGATCGCTGGAGGGGAGCAGAGGAAATGGCTCTGATGTGGGTAAAGTTCCGGGACCCAGCGGGCTGCAGCAACGCCACGGGGAAAGGGAAGCTCGGGGGCCATCTCCCCGGACGATGAGTGCACACACGAGTTCTGCTGCATAGGACTCAGATGAGGACCTCGATGTCGAGGCGATGACCACACAGGCGATGAGCAGGAATACTGAGCTCATGGGTGCAATGCCAAGGGTGCCCGAGAGCATGGATGCACTGGCTAGGAACATGAAGGAGTCCGCCTCCAGCATTGCTCTCATCTCTGTGCAAAACTTCGAGCCCATCCTTGGCACTTTGCAAAGGATGGGTGACTCGCAGAGAGACCGTGGGGACCCAGACCTCATGCTGCGTGTCATGGGTGAGGTGGCAGCAGCTGTTGCAGCACAGGCCGAGGCAACGCAACGGCTGTAATGGAGTCAGCAGTTGGTCGCATCCAATCTCAGACTGCTCTCATGCAGTCTCTGATTGATGCCACGCAAGCGCTGACTGCCGCCATCGTCGCTGGGTCACCCACAGTCTACTGGGGATCTCACGGTGCCGCAGCAGGCCAGCAATCTGTGCTCAAGCAGATTGCTCCAGATGCTGAGGTTCTGCCCCGGGGGAGTGGCAGTGTGTCGGTCGAGCAGGAAGGTGCTGTCCTCTCTCAGGTTGACAGCATTCCTGCTCCCACCACTGCCACTCCGCCATTGCACTTGCCACAGCCTGTAACCCAGCCCGCCCAGACCACTGCCGCCCATGCAGAGTTGGTGCAGTCTGCAGCCTGACACTCCAGACTCAGAGCTGGTCGAGGGCGTCCTTCAAGGCCATCTCCAGTCTCTGGCTCCGAGATTCAGCAGCCTTCTGCCAGCCTTGCTGCAGCCACTGGGGCCACATTACGGAGGAGCAGTAGGGTTGGGAGGGGGGAATTGCAAATGGGAGGGAAATCATTGAGGAAGGCCCAGTAAATAAAATGTTAATAGCAAATGGGGGGAGTGTGTGTACAATAGTTAATGTGTTTGTAAATATATTCAGTTTGGTAAGAAATAGTTCCGTTTGCTAAGAACCAGTTGTGTTTGTTCATAAATTGTTATGTTTGTTTATTATTGGTTTTGTTTGATAAGAGAGTTGTGCAGAATAATAAATGTTTATTTCGATGTAGCACATTTTGTGATGTTTCTCATTTGAGCTTTGCCCGGTGATAGGGGCTGCAAGCTGGCTGTAATGATATGGTTGTTCTGCGCAAATGCCATGTGCTATCTCATTGATCAGAAGCGCTGTGTAATGAGGCGATCACGAACAGCCCTTGCAGAAGCAACATTGAGTGGCTCTATCCTACGTTGCTGCTCCTCCTCCTGTCCCTCTTCCTCCTCCTGAGGTGGACCTGCAATCCCTGGTGGCAATGGCTGGGCCCTCAGAATGGCCAGGTTGTGCAGCATGCAGCACACAACGATGAAAAGGGAGACTCGATCAGGGGAGTACTGCAGGGCTCCCCCAGTGCGGTCAAGGCAGTGGAACCGTTACTTTAGCACGCCGATAGTCTGTTTGATCAGGTTCCTGGTGGCGCTATGGCTCTTATTGTATGCGTGCTGAGCAGGAGTGTTGGGGTTGCGGAGGGGTGTCATCAGCCAGGTGGTGAGTGGATACCCTTGTCTCAAAGCAGCCAGCATGAGCTTCATGTGATGGGTGGAACTATGCTGGGACACCAGTCTGTCGCAGGATGAATGCATCATGGCTGCTGCCAGGATAACGGGTATTGATGGCGAGGATGCGCTGTCTGTGGTAACACATCAACTACACAATCAGAAAGTGGTAGCCTTTGTGGTTGCGGAACACCTCTACATTGTGATGAGGTGCCCACAATGCAACATGGGTGCTGCCAATGGCATCCTGAACCATGGGGAAGCCCACTATCCTTGCAAAGCCACATGAGCATTCAAGCTGTTTGTCTCTGGTCATGGGGAATGAAATGTACTCCCTTCTCCTTCTGTACAGAGCATCTGTGACCTCCCAGATGCAGCAATAGATGAGGAACTGTGAAATGTTTGCAATATCCCCTGTTGAAGCTTGGAAGGAGCCGTTGGCATAGAAATTGCGAGCGACTGTGACCTTCACTGACACAGAGAGACGTCCAGGTCCTGAGCTTGTAAAAGAATGAGCCATATTTCAGAAAAATACACCATCCTATGAACAGAATTCTGACATTATTAAAATATGACAAACTGGGTTTAAACATCTAAAAGCCTCAACGGCACACGCTGTAAACACCATACAAGCTTTTGAAATGGGAAATGGTTATTGACACAGAGACAATGGCCCTATTGAAGAAGCAAAGGCTTGCTTCCAAGGAGTCTGCAGTTTGGAACCAACACAATGCTATACCCAGTTTAAAGTGTTAAAAATTAACACGTCAAACAGAAACACAGAACATTAAAAAACCATGTGCCTTTGTAAAAGTAACATCAAATGAAACAGGAAACACAATTATATATACAACCTATTGAAGTAGCTAAGAAATGCATGGAACACCTTGGTTGAAGTGGTTTTGATTTACATATTGTAAATATGATACCTACAGAACACTTTGAAGATATAATATCAATAGATGTCACCAAGCAATCACATTGTGTTTGTATTGAAAATGGAACAGTTAGTAGACATAACGTCGCTTATAACCAGTTAAGGGGATATTAAGAATTCAATAGAAGACCTCGTAAGAATGGCATCAAATAGATAAATCTGTTAAACCATATTTAATGATAAGTTATGAAACACCTATACAGCAGACAGGATTCTGAGAGTTAGCAGCTGAACTAACAGTAAGAATAGAAAGAAGTCAACAGAAAGACTGACTAGAGATAATTATGATAAATTGACCCTTAGTGTTAGGGGGGGATTAAATATGTGGGGTTACGGGGATAGGATGGGATATGTTAGGGGGAATTAAATACGTGGGGTTACGGGGATAGGGTGGGATATGTGTCGGTGCAGGCTCGATGGGGATTCTGTGTGAGAAAGCAGGGACAGGGTACTGGATTTGGATGATCAGCCATGATCGTATTGAATGGTGGAGCAGGCTCGACGGGCCGAATGGCCTACTCCTGCTCCTAGTTTCTATGTTTCTATGTTTCTATCAGCAGAAAACTTCAAAGGAGATACCACTGCAAAAAGAGTATAAGATATGGGATTTTCAAATGGGAAAACAGAAGTCACTGGAAAGGGCAGGCGATTCTCAACTCCAGAGGCAGGCTCTGTAAGTTTTTAACTCTTTGAGTCTCGAGGATCAAACGGTACTTTAATTGATTTTGGTAGATATTCTGGATTAAGAATAAGACTTAGAAAAGTAAAAAGTAACGAAGTTAAGATTTGAGAATAAGGATCTCTGAGAATAGAATTGTAAGCTATTTGTATTTTGAACTGTTAAAGTTACGATTGACTCATCAGCTGTTAACTAAATGTCGGTTACTTAATAAATCTATATATTTTTAGAATTGTCTCACAGAGTATTTCTGTATCAACCTCGCAAACTCAAATCTCTGTGCACTCTTTTGTGAGGAGTTGCAGAAATCTGGGGGGTTTTCCGGACCCTCATAATATCCAAAAGGTTACAGTCTAGTTAAACTTATTAAAAGTGCTATCTGGAGGACGGTAATATCTTCAAGTAATTTCTTTCCTTTAGGGAGAGATAGTCTGGACCTTTAGACCCAATTAAGCGTCTTATAGGATTCGGCTATCTCTAACTTTAGTTGAAGGGGAACGTCTGGGGAATACGCCTGATCTGGGGTAGCCCGAGAAGGGCTAGGAATTGTAAGTATCCCTTCAAGCTGAGGCTGGAGCTCTGGCTGCAGGAGGTGGCAGAGCTCTGTGACCACCTCCTTGCTGAAGCGAAACCTTCTAAGGCATTGCTCCTCTGACAGATGAATGTAGGAGAACTGCTCCCGGAATACCCTGGGAGGATAAGGTCTCCTGTTGAGAGCCCTGTTGGCCCTCCTCCCTCTGGCCACATTTTCCAATCTTTCTCTCTGCCTCGGCTGCCTCCGACGGTGAAGTTGGAGGGCGAGGTCCCGTGCCAGTACAGCCCCCCATTAAGTGTTGGAAATGTTGCAGTATCAAATGTAAGACAAATGAACCTGATAAATTTTTGTCAGGCGCAAACCTCCTTCAAGCAGGAAAACCTTAAATGGGTCAAAACGCCTGTCTGCTTCTGTCAAAGTGACAAGGCAGCATTGTTTGCCGACAAAAAAAACAGGAAGTGCGCGCCTTTAAATAGCGCTCCTGCAGCTCCCAGCCGACTGCAAACCGCCTCCTCTACCTGTCGTTCCTAACGGCAGGTGCTGATGCAGGGGGCGAGAATGAATTTCCGGTCCGGGGCGCTACTGGGACGACGCGCGGCTGGATGACGTCACGATCTCCGGGCGCAGGAGATCGTGGCGATAATGGTTAGCGCCACCGCAAACTGCCAGGTGAATTTCGCGGGCGGCACTAACATCGCCGCGCCCGGGCGGTAAGTCGTTAGCGCCCTGGGAGGCGCTAACCAACCGAATTTCTCCCCCATGTGTGATGTTTTAAAGTTGAACATATACCTGAATGTGTCTCATGCTGCAGTATGGTTACGCATGGAAAGCATTGTTTCTTTGAGGGCAGGACTAATGTGTGGGATGCTTTGGCACAAAAGGATTTTCAGCATATAAGGCTGCACTGTGTGCTATTCACATTTGGGGAGATACTTGGTATTGAAAGTTATACATTAGCTTTACAATAATGTTTTGTTAATCTATCCATCTCCATCATGACAGTATTCGGTTGAAAAAACTGTGCCTCAAAGATTGAGAAATAATTATATGGCTTCTAACTGGTCATCTTCTTCCAGATCAGTATCTAGGTCCTCTAAGTCCTGCAGAAAGCATTTCCTTTCTCAGCAATCTACACATAAGCTTGCTGAAGTGGACATTTTTGAAGAGAGTGCCTTCTTGTCCCATACAGTGCAGCTCTCCTCCTCTATTTTATGAGTCTGGACTTCCACGCTTGCTCCTTGACGTATGCAGCTCTTGCGCTTCCACCTTCCATTCTCGAGAGTCATTGAAAAAATAACCCTGGCATGCTCGCCCCTGAGCAAATCCCAACATAAACCAATTAACTGCTGCTCTGCATAATAATCATTACTGGTGCTACATTGAATAGCCTGCTGTGCAGGTCAGAGATCGCACGATTTATACATGCAGGTGAAAACAGTATTATCGGGGGTTAACCGACAGGCAAGAACTCTCGAAAAAAATTACTGACTGCCAGTTAATACGGAAGTGTGCACCAACAGTAATTCTAGACTCGACGATTTAACATATTACTTAAGTGCCAGATTTTACCATTGTGCACTGTAACTGGAAATTCTGAGATAGGAACATAGGAATGTGTAGGAATGGAAGAGACCATTGCGCTCCACTTGACTGGTTGCAAAGATTGGAAAATACCACACATTATCTCTCGCACCTCTCATATCTTGATTTCTCTGCCAAAATGTATTTAGTTCCTTCTTGAACTTGCCACCATCACTGTCACTCCAAGCAGTCTGCTCTATAAGGATACATGGTTCCTTTGTGCATGGCTCACACCCTCACATTTAAAGGCAGACACCAAGCCAAGTCTGATATATTTGTACTCACAGTAGTCAATCTGTTTCTCCACCTGCGACCCCCCCACCATCCCCCAGGCTTCTTCCTCCTGGGATTCAAGTGCAGACGCAAACCTTGCAGACATTGCTTATTCTCTGGCACAGCATAAACAAAATGGTTATGAATTAACAATGCTGCGAGTCCCTACAGCAGAAGGAATGCTGAAAAAAATTTGTAGACAGTTGAAGGCATTGAGTACACCTTCATAATGCCATGACCCAAACTAGGCATGCCAAAATAGCTTAAGTATTCTGTGAATTAAAGTGAATTGGTTCAATCTGGGTGACACTGGTTTCACAATTTGTTTTCATACTCATGGCCAGTCATTGGCCTAGAAATTTGGCCAAGCAGTGCCTGTTTTATGATACCTAAATGGCCTCCTATTCCTCCAATATTGTGGACAGGAAGTGCACGCTCAGTAGGAGACATAAGTGATTCGCCCGCCATGTTGGTAAAGGCCCAAAACTCGGTGTGCAGTGCCCATGCCTGAAACATGCATTAGTTCCTTTGTGAATGCAAATAAGGGACTTAACGGGGGCTAAATTGGATAGACCCTGAAAACGGGAGTGGGGATCACGATGCGCGATTAACCCATGCCTATTGTTTCCAATGCAGGCAGCATGCAAATTTTGCTAATTTAAATGATTGGAGAGGGCAGCCAGTGCTAAATATGCTGTTGGGTGGCTGCATGCCTCAGCAGGGGGCCCAAGATTGTCCGAGGCTCGCACCACTTAAAGCTAGCCTGCACGACTTAAAGCCAGCCTGCACTTTTAAAAAGGGGAGGTGCATTCCGGCTGAAGCAGGTGCTGGAACTCTTTGTGGAGGAGACTCTGAGCAGGAAGAAGACTGAAGATAGGCACCAACTTGGCACAGGGCTTTGCACCCAATCTTGTTCAGCATGGAAGTGGTGGCCAACTCCAATAGCACACTTACGAACGCAACCATGATGGCGCGTCTGATGGCCGATACCTCCGCTTCCATTGCAGCATAAGCAGAGACCACCCAACGTTTGGGTGCTGCAGTGGAAGCTCAGACTTCTGTCATGCAAGCTCGACTTGCTGCCACGCAAGCTCAGACTGCTGCCATCGTGGCAGCGGTTATCAGTGTTCAAAGGGGTTTGCAGGCTGTCACAACAGTCCAGCAATCTGTCCTCCAACAGATTACTAGGATTGCTGAGGTCCGCCCCGGGGGAGTGGCAGTGGTTCCGTGGAGCACGAACCTGCTGTCCTCTCTCAGGATGACAGCATTCGTCCTTCTACCACTGCCACTCCGCCAGTGCCCTTGCTATTGCCTGTCAGCCAGCCAGCCCAGACCGCTGTCACCCGTGCCAAGATGGTGCAGCCTGAAGCCGGACATCTAGGCTCAGAGCTGCTCGAGGTCATCCTCTAAGGCCATCTGAAGTCTCCCCCAGTGTAAGTCAGCAGCCTTCCACCAGCCATGCTGCAGCCACTGAGGTAGCACTGCGTAAGAGCACTAGGACAGGCAAAGGCACACAGAAGACAGGCACTAAGGGAAGGGACAAGGGTGATTAGTTGACCTTTGTATGCAATACAGCATGGTTTGATTTATAAATTTGGTTTGGAATGTTTATTTTGTGTTGGCTTTTATTTTTGCATTTTGGCCAAGCAGACGCTGTGATGGTCAGTGACAGAGGGAAGGGAAGGTGTGGGACTGTTGCTAAATGGGCAATTGGGGTTGTGTTTACTGGTATCACACCTGGATGAGTCAGTCACGAACAGCTCGGCCAGAAAGGGGCTATCTGGGTTGCCTCCTCCCTTCCCCTTCCTCCTCCTCTTCCTTCCCCCTCCTCCTCCTCCTCTTCCTTCCCCCTCCTCCTCCTCTTCCTCCTCCTCCTCCTCCTGCTCCTCAGCTAGTCGCTGTATAGCTGGTGGCAAGGGCTGTGCCTTCATGATGGTGAGGTTGTGTTGCATGCAGTAGACCACCACGAATCTCGATAGCCGCTCTGCTGAGTCCAGAGCAGTCCAGGCAGCGGAAGCGTCAGCTCTCAAGCGGCGTGCTCGATGATATTTTGTGAGGCAGCATGGCATTCATTGTATGAATGCTGCGCACGTGTGCGTAGGTTGTGCACCGGAGTCATGAGCCATGTCGTCAACGGATAGCCCTCGTCACCCAGTAATCACGCTCTGGTTTGTGGTGGTGGCTCAAATGCAGATGGCACAGCGGACTACCGCAGAATAAAGGCAGCATGACTGCTGCCAGGATACTGGGCACTGACCTGCATGATTCGCTGAGTATGGTTGCACACCAGCTGTACATTGAGGGAGTGGAATCCCTTTCGGTTGCGGTACATCTCAGAGTTTATAGGCGGTGCCCGCAAAGCAACGTGCATGCAGTCAATTGGACTCTAAAGGAATCAAGGGATAGGGCAGGAAAGTGGAGTTGAGGTCGAAGATCAGCCATGATCTTATTGAATGAGGGGCCATGTGGATTATTCCTGCTCCTAATTCTTATGTTCTTAAGTTCATCCTGCATCATGGAGAAGCCTGAAATCCTTGCGAAGTCATGTGCTCACTCTGCCTGCTGCTCTCTGGCCAGAGAGAAGGAAATGTAGTTAGCTCTCTTGGAATACAGAGCCTCAGTTACCTTCCTTATGCAACAGTGCACAGCAAACTGCGAGATGTTGCAAATATCTCCTGCTCCAGCCTGGAAGGAGCCTGACACATAAAAGTTCATGCCCACTGTGACCTCCACAGCCACTGGCAAAGCAGCCCTCGCCCTGCTCCGAGGTTGCAGTTATGCCTGCAGCAGGTGGCAGATTTCAGTGAGGACGTCCTTGGTGAAGCGCAGACGTCTCACACATTGTTCCTCGCTGAGGTTCAGGTAGGAGTACTGCTGCCTGAATACCCTGGGTGGATATGGCCTCCTGCTGAGAGTCCTTCTCCTCCTCCTCCTCCTCCTCCCTCAGCTTGTCCTGCTCTGTGTGGCCTCTGCTCATTCTCCCTGTCATGCTGTAGGCCAAGTGAAATGTCTACTACTGCACCCATGTCTCGGAGCAAGGGGTCTGTGCAGAATCCCTGAAGTCAGCAGAACGTCCTTCAGCACCTGCCACACCACTCCCTGTAGACTTTTGTAACTTTAACTAACTCTAGAAACCGCCAAATACTTCTACAAACACAGCAAAAGCCAGCAGAAATCAATCAGCAACTAACCTGTAAGTAGTTGATGATTCCTTTAAATGGCGCTGGTTGGGGCGTCCTTCCTGCTGCTGAATCCGTGTTCAGCTGTGCGAGCTTAAAAGAGGTAGTCAGCTGGAGCGCTGAGCTCCAACATGGCAGTGTGGCGTCAAATCAGCGTTACACGCTGATTGACGTCACAATCTGCCTACTCTGCATCTTTCCAGTGCACACTTACTGTGCCTGTGCTAATGGCCTACCCAAGATGGCACCCGGCGTGGCCCACACCAGAAATGTGCGCGTGTGCCTAGGCCGCCATTTTTGAACCAACATGGCACTCATAGCGCCCAAACAACAGGTGCTACGGAACCAAATTTTGCGGCCACGCCTGTTTGAGGCCCACACTGCAAGATTGGTTCGCCCAGAGTCAGCCGGTGCCGGCTGCAAATAGGAAAACCAAGCCTACATGCGGCCTAACAGCCAGTCCTTAAAGGGACTAATGCTGGCCGCAACCAACAAGGTAAATACTTAAAATATACTTTTCTGAATGTGGAGCCGGGAGCTGCTACCTCCCCCGCAGATACTATTACCTTACCCCACCACGCACCACCCCCCCTCCCCCACACTCCCGGCCACTGCTACCTCCCCCGCAAATACCACTACCCCCCTCCCACCCAGCCATTTCTACCTCCCCCCAGATACCACTATCTCCTCTCCCACAGCCACCACAACCTCCTGACCTGATCGTCCATCAACCCAATCCAAGAGCCCCCCTTACCCGACCCAATCACCCACGTTCCCAATCCAAATATGGGCGCACCCGAATTTCTCGGCCGATATAGCAAAGGATGAACTTAACTGGGAAATCTTCATAGATGCTACTTTGATGAAACAAAATTTAATGAAACTCAACTGGTTTTTTTTCCAATAGGGAACAGACATAAATTCAATCCAGATTGCATTTATTGTAACTTAATACATTAGTGAAAGATCAGCAATTTTGCCTGACATTTGAATGTGTCATTGGGAATTCTCCAGTGTCAGGCAGAATCATTCAGGCTGTATTGTCACCCGTTTGTTTAAGTTATTCCAGGTGTACCTGACATGACATGTGAATTGGGCTAATGTAAGAATAAAATGGATCTCAGGTTTTGGAGAGGAGGAAGATCAAGGTCAGCTATCAGACCAAATCCATTCGAATCCACTTCATCTTTCAATATCTAGGAATAAATATCTTATAATGGTAAAGCTTTGCAATATACACAGACAAAAATCACCCGCATTACTGTAAATGTGAGGCAGAAACCATCATGCATCTATCATTGCAGCATTAATCAGCAGAGAGGTTAATTATTCAAATAATAACAGCTTGCTAATATACTCGGGGGCGAAATTGGGTTCTATAGTTTTTTGGAGGTTAGTTGGTGGATTATTTCTTCTGGCTGTTGCTGCAATTCTGGGCCAAAAATTCGGCCCTTGCCGGGTGAGTACGCGCTGTGTACTCACCCGTAAGGCGTCCTGAAGTGCCGGTTTCCTGCATGCACTGCGCATGCGCGGGAAACCGGAACTTCCGGTCTGGTGAAGGGAGCGGTTCATAGGTGAACCGTGTGCGCGGTAGAGGCTGTGCGCACGCAGCAAACTTCGGTTTTTTTTTCAGGTTTCTACGGGAGGGTAAGTATTGAAGAACCTGCACTTTTAAAAAGGAGGCGCAGGACCCGTTTTCAACAAGGTAAGTGCTTAATTAATTATAATTTTAAAATTTTTCAACAGGTTTATCTTTTTTAGATACTTTAAAGAAAGGTAAGTTTATTTTTAGCACTGTTAAAAAGTATTTTAATTTTTTCAAAAATTAAAATTTTTGTTTAAAGTAGTTAATTTATTTAACTTATAGTTATTTTATAAATGTGATGGTTTTTTTTTAATTTATTTTAAGTTTAGCTGTTCTTTTGGGGCCGATTTCAATTCATAGATTTGACAGGTCTTCCTGTCAAATCTATGAATGAAAGATGGTCTGCTGCCATTGGCTCTCCATGGCCCACGTGATCCCAGGGGACGCATCGCACTAACTACGCCCCTGGGACATGCAAGCACTGCGCGCCGGCAGTTGGAGCAGGCCCAGGAGCTGAAGTCCCCGTGGGCCAGAAGCAGAACGGCAGACGCGGTAGGTAAGTGCGCGCGCGATCCTTACCCCCGCGGCAAGCCGGAGAGGCGAATTTCAGGGCCACTATGCGTTTGGGTGCTTTTCCATACTTGTTTAAAGTTTCAATAGTCTACAGGGAGTGGTCTGGCTGGTGCTGAAATACTTTTTTGCTGACTTAAAGGCTTGTGCACAAACCAGTTGCTCCCAGATATCTGTGGCCTAGTAGGGCTTCCTCTTGGCAGTGAGCATGACTGGGAGAATGAGCAGAGGCCAGGCGGAGCAGGACAAGCTGCTAGAAGAAGTGGGGGGGGGGGGGGAGGGCTCTCAGCAGGAGGCCATATCTGCAGAAGGTCGTTAGGGAGCAATTCTTTACCTGAACTTCAGCGACGACTACTGCTTGAGACGTCTGCACTTCATTAAAGAGACCGTGACTGAAATCTACCAACTCCTGCAGCCACAACTCCAACCTCAGAGCAGGGCCAATACCGCATCGCCTGTGGCTGTCAAGGTGACCAGGGCTCTGAGCATTTATGCATCTGGCTCCTTCCAGGCTACTGCTGGAGATATAAGTAACATCTCGCAGTTTGCAGTTCACTGCTTCATTAGGGAGGTCATTGAGGCTCTCTATGCAAAGAGAGACAACTTCATCACATGCCCTCTTGCCAGAGTCAAGCAGGCAGATCGAGCACGAGGATTTGAATGGATTGCAGGCTTCCCCGTGGTGCAGAGTGCCACTGACTGCAGGCACATTGCTTTGTGTGTGCCTCATGTGAACTTGGCTACGAGCCTGAACCGAATGGGATTCCACTCCCTCAATGTGCAGCTGGTGTGTGACCACAGGCAGCGCATCATGCAGGGGAATGCCTGATATTCTGGCAGTAGTCACGATTTGTGCATTCCATGGCAGTCCTCTGTGCCAGCTGTATTTCAACCACCGCGGCGAACCAAAGGGTGGCTGCTGTGCGGCAAGGGTTATCCACTCATGATATGGCTCACGACTCCGGCCCAGAACCCACGCACACGTGCATAGCAGGCATTTAACGGGAGCCATGCTGCCACAAGGAATCAGATCGCGCATCCTCAAACAATGCTTCCGCTTCCCAAACCGCTCTGGAGGAGCCCTGCAGTACTCGGCTGGGTGGGTCTCAAGATTTGTCCTGTTATGCTGCATGCTGCACAACCTTTGCATCATGAGGGAACAGCCCTTGCCACCATCTATCAGGCGAGAAGCTGAGGGGCGGGAACACAAGGAGAAGGAGATGGAGGACGAGGAAGTGTAGGAAGAGGAGGATGCAGAAGAGGAGGAAGAGAAAGGAAGGCTCTACATTAACAAATAATTCATGAGTGATACCAGTAACCTCAACCCCAATTCCTCATTTACCAACAGTCCCACACTCCTTACCTTCCCTCTGTCACTGACCATCACATCGTACTCTTTCCCACAATGCAAAAATAAAACCGAACACAAAATACATATTCCAATTCAAATTTATAAATTAAATCATGCCATAGTGCATATAAAAATAAACTAATCACTTTGTGCATTCCCTTGGTGCATCTTCTGCGCACCTTGGTCTGTCCTAATGCTCCTACTAGGTGCTTCCCCAGTGACTACAGCATGGCTGGTGGAAGGCTGCTGACTTTCAGTGGAGAAAATTGCAGATGGCCTTGGAGGGTGACCTCGAGCAGCTCTGGGCCTAGAAGGTCCGGCTGCAGACTGCACCATCTCGGCATGGGTGGCAGCAGTCTGGGCTGGCTGGATGACAGGCAACAGCAAGGGCACTGGCTGAGTGGCAGCACAAATGCTTTCATCCTGAGAGAGGACAGCAGCTTCATACTCTATGAAGACACTGGCCACTCTTCCAGGGTGCACCTCAGCAATCCTAGTAATCTGTTGGAGGACAGATTACTGGAGTGCTGTGATGATCTGCAAGCCCCTTTGAACACTGGTGTCCAGAGCCATGGCAGCAGTCTGAACTTCCTTGACAACAAGCTGAGATTGCATGAAAGCAGTCTGAGCTTCCACTGCAGCACTCAGACGTTGGGTGGATGCTGGTTGTGCTGCAATGGAAGCTGAGACATCGGCCATCGGATACTGCATCATGGTTGGCTCCACAGGTGTGTTGATGGAGGTGGCCACCCATTCCATGTTGGAAAGGATGGGCTCTAGCTCTGCACTAAGCCCTTTGTCAAGTTAGTGCTGGACTCCTCCATACTCCTTGACATTGCACACAAACATTCTGGCAAGCCTCCCAGTGCACTAAGCACCTGAGTGTGTAAACCCAACAGCATCTTCTGAAGGCCGCCCCATCAAAGTCCTCATCTGAGTCCTCTGCAGCGGAACTAGTGTGTGACCTCAGCCTCCGGCGAGCTGGGACCTGCGTTATCCTTTCGCCACAGCACTAGATCTAGCACACTTGTGCCTGGTGTCTCACTACGTGCAGATTCCGCCCCTATCTCATCCTCTAAATTACCCGCAGTATCAGCATCTGAGCCGATAGCTGCTCTTCCTCTACTGCCTGGGCAGGTTCCAGTTCTGAGTATCTGAAAATGAAGAAGGGACAAGGGTTGGGTAGAGGTGAGGGGAGAGGAGAAAGTAAGAAGTGCATGATCACACCATCTGTAGTTTGTAAGTCAGAAGAGAAGTGGGATAAGAGAAGGAAGATTAGGTATGTGGATACCCTCATCTTCAATTGCTTCAGCCCCGCCTCAGCTATGGCCCTTCCCATAATGGCCAGCATTCTCTACTCTATGAGGGTTAAAACACGCAGGCGCGCCCCTCTCCCTCCTGTTAAATCCTGCTGCCTGTTGTAGTGCACCACCTTCTTCTGCAAGAAAGAGGGAAGTGTGTTAGCGAGTGTCGTGCAATATGTTTGGCTGATGTGGTTGTCATGATTGAATAGCTGACAGTGTGTGCAAGCTGTGAGAAGTGGGTGCGAGGCTTGAAACAGTGCTAAGTGTGTGATGGTGAGATAAAGCATATGAATGTTAGGTCTGATTGATGGAGATTGTAGGTCGGTGAGTGATGGGGTGTAGTGAATTGAGCAGTGGCTGAGGGTAGTGGTGCAGTTGGTAGAATATGGCATTTGAAGATGCACTCACTGACCTTGACAACTCGTGTGAAATCATTAAACTTCTTCCTGCACTGCATCCATGTTCTTGGAGCTACACTCCTGGCATTGACCTACTGCCTTCTGAGCCCCCCCTGAGGATACAGGACATCGCTACTTCTTTCCACCTTTGCCACTAAGACCTCCAGCGCAGCATGTGAAAACCTTAGTGCATGCTCTCTCGTACGGTCGGCCATTGTTTATTCTTCCACAGCACAATATTCAGAATGATCTCAGCACTACCAGCAGCCACAATGCACCTCTCCTTTAAGAGTTGCAGGCTAGCTTTAAGTAGTGCTAGACACTACTTGATATTGAGCCCCTGCTGATGTGTGCAACCAATGAACAGCATGGGGAGTGCTGGCTGCATTCAGCATTCATGGAAGTGAGCAGCAGCACAAAGTTGCCATCCTGCCTGCATTGCAATCAACGGGTGCAGGTTAATCGCACATTGCAAACCCTGAGCCCGTATTCGGGGGTTATCCAATTTAACCCCCTCAGTCTATGAATAATAGACAATAATGTTCTTGTATCAAACTCAATTCACTTATTCTGATGCCATTCTCCTACTTACAGCAGGTTGCCATTCTCCTTTATTTGGCCTTAGTCTTAAGGGGAAATTCTGTTATTTGCAATATTATTAAATGCTAAGAATCCAATAACTTAGTTATATAGATACCAGGTCAAAAAATTGCACTGATCCACAGGGAAGACAGTGGGGACAGGCAAATATAAACACATGCAGAGTGATAATTGCTGCCAAAGTAATTCGATTTTGAGGCTGATGGCTTTGATGATGCTTGCAGGGAGGCTTGTATAGAGCAAGTATTATGGGGGTGACAACTGGATACGGATGGTTTTCGGGTCCAGAACGAATGTGAACCAACAGCACTGGCAGTCCCAAGGCCGGCCCAAAATCTTTGCACAAGTTCATGGCACCTTTCGTGCCCCCACCGGCAGCTTGTGCATTTTACTCAGAAGAACATTGAGTCGCTTGCCTTACTGTCAGCAGCCTGAAGGTAAGCCCCGGGAAGGGGTTGGAGCAGCAACAGGGGAACCGATCACGAGGACTGTGTAGTTCGGGGAGCACTCCTGCTCCTGCTGGCTCCACAGGACGGAACCTGTGGTTAAAAGAAAAAGTACCTTCTGTTGGCAGCCGTTGCTCAGGGTGCAGTGGCCACCGAAGATGCTGAGTGGAGCAGGCCTACTACCTGCTCCGCTCAACACAATCCAAATTCTGCAAAGGGGCCTAAAAAAAGCTTTTGGCTTCTCAATTACATATGTAAGGGGCCTAACGCCTGTTCTTAGTGACCACCCGGGATGCTGGCAAAGCTACCTTTACCAATTATGAGGACACCCATAATGTAGACGTACATCAGGCGCGGGATATTGCACCCTGAAATTGGCCCTTTTTGCCCCCACTTCTTGCCTGAAAAATGGGTGGGACGAATACCAGTTTCTAACCCATGGTGTTGGATCATCAACTGTGCCGTCTAAAAACAAAATCAATAATTTATCAAACCTGTTGCCCAAAAGGAGCAAGATTTAACCATATGTGTAACATTAACTCTTTCAATTGTTTGCAAAACGACAGGGTCCTAGATTCTTGTGATCAACCCATCCTCAGGCTTTGCCACTTTAATGATTTAATGAAAACAGTTATGCAAAAGGCTGTAGGTTCTGTCAGCAATGAAGGAGTGAAGTGAGTATACAGAACACCAGAATCAGAGAAATTGAGGGGGAAAAATTAGTGTATGCCAAGAGAATTGCCGGTGTCACAGGCAACTTGAGTTAACGGCCGCTGAAAATGGCTGCAGCGCTACCGGGAAAAAATTTGCGCTGGGGGTTGGACATATGTAGCGCAGAGCTATCTTACCATGCAACGCCCTCTTGGTGGTGTTAATGGAGGCCTCTGACCCGAAGTTCCTGTCCACAGTTGGCATTGCAGCTTCGTACAGCCTGTGGGAGCGAGGCTGTGGAGTTCGCAAGGAATTGTGGGCAATTAAAGGGGCTATGAATTAAAGGGGCAATGCATTCAGAACTAATAAAAATTACAATACAGTGAAAAAAATGCAACTTTCAGCCCTTACTGACATTGAATAAAACATTTACCATTAAAAAGAAGTCCCAAATGTGATTCTTCAGCACTTAAAGCTGAATTCCCTTCCGAACCTCAAAAAAATGGGAAAAGTGCTTCAGCACTAACACAAATGGCTCAGCAAGCCAGGGAAGGGGCACCCAGGGTCTCGCACACAGCACTCCAGCTTCGTGCAGGGGGTCAACATTGCAAGTGAGGTCCTCTACCATAGAGGCCCTCCAGAAAGAACACTGTGGGACCACATCACCGAGACCATCACTGTCAGCAGTGTCACCCCTCCCCCACCACCTGGCTCCAGTGCCCAAAGAAGCTTCATGACCTCAGACCACTGGTCAAGGTCAGTGAATGCAACTTCAAAGGCCATCTCCGACCAACTGCATTAGCCTCACGCACTGCTCAATGCATGACTCCCCCCCAATTACTCACCTACCAACAATCTGTACCACTCACGAGGCACATCTCCTATTCCTAGCCTCACCTCACCCCCTTGGAGGAGACGGTGCAGGCCATTCTTGGCAGGGGCCTGGTTGAACCCTTGGCCAGTGGCGGGGCTGAAAGGATACAAGATGCTGGTATCCTCATACATTATCCTCCTTATCTCATCCACCTCTTGCTTTCCTGCCCTCCCCTCACCACAACTCCACCCTTGTGCCTTCCTCATTATACACACCCAAGAAATGCAGCCTGCCCAGCCAATGGTTGACCAAGAAGAGGGAGAGGAGAGTGAAGAAGAAGATTGATTTGACACTCCCAGCCACCAGCTCCTCATGGTCGACCAGCAAGGCCATTTGCAGTGTCCCCCACTGAAATTTGGAAGCCTTCCACCAGCCATGCTGCAGCCACTGGGGTAGCACTGCGAGACATCAGTAGGATAGGCAAAGGCACACACAAGAGAATGCATAAGGGTGATGAGTTGATTTTTTGATGTCACATTGGATGGAGAGAAGTATAAAGTTGGATTGTAAAATTTACATTGTTGTAGCTTTTATTTCAGCATCGTGGCCAAGAGGATGTTGTGATAGTCAGTAACAGATGGAAGGTAAGGTGTGGGTCAAATTTTGAAAGGGGAATTGGGGTTGTGGTCACTGGGACCGCAGGAGGATGATTCCATCCCGGATACCCCGGCCAGAAAGGGGCTGTCTGGAATGCATCCTTCCTTCTTCTTCCTCCTCTTCTGCTTCCTTCTTTTCAGCTTCCTCCTCTTTTGTGTCTTTCTCTTCCCTCTACGATTGGATGCTGCAAATGTGAAATTACAGCATAAAATGCAGGAAATACTCAGGCTGGTCAGGCAGCACCTCGACCTGAGATGTGAACTCTGTTACTCTCTCCATGGATTTTACCTGACCTGCTGAGTATTTGCAGCATTTTCTGTCTTCTCAGAGGACTTCCTTTACCATCCGAGGCCTTGAAAGCATCCAGCCGCACAATCTACACACTTAAAAAACTTTTAACATGTATTGCAGCAAGCCACTACTTCAAAAAAATCAAAAAGAACAGTCCAAAAGTTTAAATAACAAACTTACCTGAAAGATGTGTGTGTCCCCTTAAGAGGTGCTGACAATGCCTCTGTCAGTCTGTTTGCATGCTGGGTTTCCCTGGCGTGGTTATGACCCCGCCTGAACTCAGCGCCAGGGTCGGAGTTGGCCGTGGTGACGTTAAGTCGGCGTTGCATGCCGACTGAAGTCACCTCTCCACCATTCTTTTTGCAGGGCGCTACTACTTACCAGCAGCACTACCGGGACGTCGGAAATGGAGGACGCTGTGGGACCCGCCACCAACTGACTCTTCTACCTAGACAGTCCCTCGGAACTGAGGATGCCTTGCTTCCACATTAAAAATGAGTTCTCAGGTGACTGATGAGTCCAATGCGGGACCTACAGTCTCTGTCACAGGTGGGGCAGACGGTGGTTGAAGGGGCGGGTGGGTGGGGTGCTTGGGTTGACGTGCGCTCCTTCCGCTGTTTGCGCTTGGCTTCCGCTTGCTCCCGGCGAAGAGACTCGAGGTATTCAGCGCCTTCCCAGATGCTTCTCCTCCACTTTGTATGGTCTTGGGCCAAGGATTCCCAGGTGTCGGTGGGGATGTTGCACTTTTTCAGGGCGGCTTTGAGGGTGTCCTTGAAGAGTTTCCTCTGCCCACCTGGGGCTCTCTTGCCGTGTCGGAGCTCCGAGTAGAGCGCTTGTTTTGGGAGTCTCGTATCGGTCATGCGGACGATGTGACCCGTCCATCGGAGCTGATCGAGCGTGGTCAAAGCTTCGATGCTGGGGATGTTGGCCTGAGCGAGAACACTGATGTTGGTGCGCCTATCCTGCCAATGGATTTACAGGATCTTGCGGAGGCAGCATTGGTGGTACCTCTCCAGTGCTTTGAGGTGCCTGCTGTACATGGTCCATGTCTCTGAGGCATACAGGAGGGCGGGTATTACTACTGCTCTGTAGACCATGAGCTTGGTGCCGGGTTTGAGGTTCTGGTCTTCAAACACTCTCTTCCTCAGGCGACCGAAGGCTGCACTGGCACACTGAAGGTGGTGTTGGACTTCGTCATCGATGTCTGCCCTTGTTGACAGTAGGCTCCCGAGGTATGGAAAGTGGTCCACGTTGTCCAAGGCCTTGTCGTGGATTTTGATAATCGGGGGGAAGTACTGAGTGGCGGGGTCAGGTTGGTAGAGGACCTTTGTCTTACGGATGTTTAATGTAATGCCCATGCTCTCGTACGCTTCAGTGAAGCTTTTAACGATGGTTTGGAGTTCGACCTCCGAGTGTGCGCAGACGCAAGCATCGTCTGCATACTGTAATTCGACGACAGAGGATGGGACGACCTTGGATCTGGACTGGAGGCGACGGAGGTTGAACAGTTTCCCGTTTGTTCTATAAATTAGCTCCACTCCAGCGGGGAGCTTACTGAGGGTGAGATGGAGCTTTGCCGCAAGGAAGATCGAGAAGAGCGTTGGTGCAATGACACAGCCTTGCTTGACCCCGGTCCGTACATGAATTAGGTCTGTGGTGGAACCGTTGGTCAGGATCACGGCTTGCATGTTGTCGTGAAGCAGGCGGAGGATGGTGACAAACTTTTGAGGGCAGCCGAATTTGAGGAGGACACTCCATAATCCCTCACGGTTGACAGTGTCAAAGGCCTTTGTGAGGTCAAACAAGGCCATGTACAGCGGTTGGTGCTGTTCCCTGCATTTCTCTTGTAATTGGCGCGCGGTGAAGATCATGTCCATTGTGCCCCTTAGTGGGCGGAATCCGCATTGCGACTCTGGGAGGAGCTCTTCAGCCACTGGGAGAAGGCGATTGAGGAGGATTCTTGCGATGACTTTCCCTGTGGCAGATAGCAGGGAAACTCCTCTGTAATTACCGCAATTGGACTTGTCACCTTTCTTGTAGATGGTCACAATTACGGCGTCTCTGAGATCCCCTGGCATGCTCTCCTCCTTCCAGATAAGAGAAATGAGTTCATGAATTCGCGCCAGTAGTGCTTCTCCACTATGCTTTAGCGCCTCGGCAGGGATTCCATCTGCTCCTGAGGCCTTGTTGTTCTTCAGTTGTCGGATGGCCTTTTCAACCTCATGCCGGGTTTGGGTTGGGCTGAGGTGGTGGTGGGTAGCATGCTGCGGGATGGAGTTGAGGACACTTGCGTCGAAGACAGAGTCTCGGTTAAGGAGATCTTCGAAATGCTCCTTCCAGCGGGCACTGACTGCCTCCCTGTCCTTGATGAGTACCTCTCCGTTCTTGGCCCGCAGTGGGGTAGGACCTTGGGTGCTTGGGCCGTAGGCGGTCTTGACTGCGCTAAAGAATCCACGCACGTCGTGGTTGTCGGCTAGCTGCTGGATCTCCTGCGCTTTCTCCACCCACCACCTGTTCTTTTGGTCACAAGGTTTTTGTTGGACCTCGGCTTTCACGCGTCTGTAGAGCTGCTTTCTTGCTCTCGAGTTGTGTTGCTGTTTCCAGATCAGGAATGCCTTACGCTTGCGGCTTATTAGCTCCTGGATCTCCTGGTCGTTCTCGTCGAACCAGTCTTGGTCGAGTGACCGAGCGTCTCTTCACAGGTGCTGATTATGGAGGCTTTGAGTGCAGACCAGGCGCTGTGGACACTCTGTGTCTCTGCATCACTGGGAGTTGTCAGGTTGTTTGTGAGGCACAGGCTGAATAGGGCTTTCTTAGCGGGGTCTTTGAGTGCTCCAGCGTTGATTTTCCTGCGGCATTGTTTCTGTCGCCGCCGCTGTTTTGGGGCTACATTGATGGACTAAATAAATGCCGGTAACGGGTGGCATTAAGATTGCAGAGATAGTGCAGAGCAAGGCCAAGGAGGAATTTATACATAAAAAGTAGCCTGCAATTTAAATTATTATAATCATCCAGCAACAGACAATACACTCCATAACCAGATTCATTTCACACGCCACACTGGATCACTATTAGCAGCATGCTAACAGAAATAACAGGCTATATTTTGTTCCTAAATTTCCTCCTTCCCTCCTCTCCTCTCTTCTACTGTGGCCAATAACTCATGCTAGGGTTTGTTTCCACAAGTGTTGGCAGACTTCTGTGTCCATCTGTTGTCCAGGTGATCATTCATCACTTGAGAACCTAAACAGCTGACAGCAGTGGCCCTGACCAGTCCCAACGTCCATCGCGGGGTCACTGGGATAGTGATCAGAATTGGAAACCTTGGTTGATTTGTCCCTTCTCTGTCCAGAGATACTGAGGCCCACGACAGAGATCATGTTAGCGCTCCTGGCTAACTGAGCCCAGATCAAGGATCAAACCTTGCAACCATTTTCTTCTTTATGGCTTAATACCATTAACTTGTGCATTGATCAACTGATTTATCTGAGGAGCAAAATTGTGTCCATCAATACTTAGCTTCATCAAAGGTATGTGGTACCATTTACCTTCAGACTAAAATTTGATTTGCTAAAAATTGGAAATTCAGACACGCACTAATGGCATTTTACTCTATTTTATTTATTTATTATCCTCTTTATTCACATTAATTCCATTTGAGCAATGTTTCCCTCCAAGTAATTTTTGAAATTTGGACTTTTTGAGTGAAATTCAATCCAGTAACAACACAAGAAGGATTCCATTAGCACGGCAGGATGGTTGAAATCATTCAGATTCTAAGCTGGAAATAGAACCAGAGATATTCCAATTTACGTCAAACGCAGTCTTGGAATCTGCAAGATTACAGTCTTGATGCCACTATTCACAATCAAAAGCTTGAGTTTAGGTCGTAAAATTCTAAATGGAAACCTGCAAAAGTAAAAACTAAACACAGCCATTATTTTAACATCTATTAATCACAATTAGGCGACAGTGAATGCTTCTGAATTGTATACTTTGAAATTAATGCACATTAACTGGTAATTAATGCACAATATTATTACTTTGCGTACAAGGCAAAGCCAGGTGTCTACACTAATCCTGAAGTGCATGTATCATTAACAAATGCATTTCTTCTATCATTATACCTTATTTTTATAGACAGCCTTAGAGCTTGTTATTTTTTGAAAAAAGGAACAGAATTGTAGTTTTTTTATATATATTTTTTGCAGTATTCCACATTTCGTCCACTTAATCAGAACTAGGTACTATAAATCTAGCTATTGCATAAAATAAAATAATAATTAAAGTGTATTACGCATTCTGTTGAATGAACCTGAGGAATCCTGAGGTATTTATCCATTCACTCAAACCTTTCAATTAAAATATTTTATTTAACAATCTCTCTAATACTTACACATGATAGACCAGTGCCAGCAGGCAGTGAAAGAATAACAAGATCCTCTCCTTAAAAATAACACATTCACAATGGTTTTCTTTCTTAGCAACTTCTCCAGTCTTGTATCCATCAAGTGCAATAAATCGACCTTTAATTTTTTTTTTTGCTTTGGTAATTGAAAGGCTGCCAGGTTTCCTGGATATTCAAAGTAAGAACAAGTAAAAAACGCCTACCTCCTGAATGATTCTAAATCACCATGATTTGCAAGACGCCATCAGGAATTTCAGGGCTTGTTAAAAATTTTGATCCAGACAATTTAATGACCTTTTAAGGCTCGACAACATTACTGCCTGAAATTCTATATTTATAATTCAATGCCATTTAACAGCAATCTGCAGCAAACTGTAGAAAGCATCGAACTGAACTTGCATTACCAAAATGAATGTTAGGACCGGAAGTTTAAAGGCCAGGTTACAAGGATTTCCACTTTCCTGGTAAAACAATTCCCTTATGTTATATTGATGCTTTTTTACAACAGTTGTACAATTCTCAGGGATAGAAATTCATTATAGTCCAGGAATGGACAGTAAAATTAGAAAAGTTGGAGAATTAGCGCCAGGCACTAATGCTTTAGACTGCACGCAAAATTCATTCTCACTGCTCAAAGAAATGATTGGGGTGCTAAATCAAGTCTTAAAGGCCAAGCTCAGTGGTGTTACACTCAAAGGGTGGACCAATATCGGGTGCAGTCTAATCACAACTCATCATTGCCACAGGCTTTTCCCAGTACTTAAAGGGGAGGTTCATTGATAGTGCAGCAACTCATTCTCAGCATTGCTGGCTGTGCAGCTGCTTCAGCAAGGAGAAGCACAACAAGGAGAAGGAGCTGGAGGACTGAAGCAGGTGTGCTCATGGCAGATCCACCTCAGTCGGGTGGTCGGGGTGATTGAATGCTTCAACAAATGTTACATACCACCATCTGTACCCAAGCTTCACACACTGCCCAAAGCACCACACCCCCAGCACTCACCAACCAACAATCTCTACCTAGCAACACTCACACCCACATCTCACACCTTGCACACAATGACAGCTATTCAACTATGGCAAGCACAAGGGTTGTTAGTTATTAGAATGAATGTAATATGTGCGAAATGTTTATGCATACATTTATTAATGGAGTTTGCAATATTTTGTGGTCTCTCTCATTTCACCTTTGCACCCAGGAGGATGCTGTGATATGGCATGACACAGGGATGGTATGATAGGCATGTGGTGATCAAAAGGGATCTGGGGTTTAAGTCATCCTGCTGTGAGGCTGGAGGTCTGTTTAGAGGAGGTGGCAGAGTTCTGTGACTACCACCTTGGTGATGCAGAGCCATCTATTACACTGCTCCTCGCTTTATTGAAGGTAGGAGAAGTGCTGTCGGAATACCCTCAGAGGGTAAGGCCTCCTGTTGAGAGCCTCCTCCTCCCTCTGGCCACATGTTCCAGTCTTTCTCGCTGCCTCCGCTCCCTCCGTCATAGATCCTGGAGGACCAGGTAGACTGCCAGTACAGCCCCCATTAAGGTAAGCCAAGTGTAGCACTTTGATATTTTTTAAGAATAAATGTGACTACTTTTTAGTTACCACAACACTCCTCATACAAAAAAAAACTTTAAATTCCTGAATTAAACTGTTGCACAATGTCAAACTGACAAGAAAGCACTGAAACTCCACTAACCTGACAGCTGCGACTCATAACTCATGATCCCTTTAAATAACATCCCTGGAGCCGGCTTCCGCCTGCTTGACGCCTCCTCTCCCTGTCGCTGCCTGGTCGAAGCGCTAAGGTAGGTGGGGAAAATCAGTTTTGCAGATTGGGCTCCCAGTAAGCTGACATCACGATCTGCCTGGTGTTGAAATCCCCGGCGGTACCTCGTACTGGCAGCGCAACAGGGGGGGGGGGACCGGATTTGCCGTGCGTCGCTGGATTCACTTCGCCCCGGCGCTACTGCATCAGCCAGCTGCTGCCGCTAACGGGAGGCACTAACCAACTGAATATTTCCCCCTCAATCTTAAACCAAACACTTTGATACAATGACTAATCAGTCATTTTTTTTTCTGTTGCCTAGAGTAACAGCATCATATATGGTGATTATCTTATAATTAAACTGTTCTGTCTGAAGAAGATAAGTGACCAATTATATTGTAGGAACTCTGTTGGGTCTAAGGAATATCCATAAGAATAGCCACACTACAAGAGGCTAGAAATTATAGCTCAATATCTATTGAACAAACCATTAAAAAAATTGATCTTCCCTCGGTCAGAATGCTGGTAGCATCCAGCACATGCACTCACATCTGGTCCTTTCCCCAATTTCATGACCCTAAGGGTGGTGCCACCTAGCACAACCTTTCCACACACATACAGCGGGTACCAAAAATTTCGAATATCACCAGAAAACTCCTAGAGATTTTGGGAGGGGCCAGACTGATGCCACTTAAAGGCAGCCAGCACCTCTTAAAGGAGGGGTGCACACTGGCTGCAGACAGGAAGGCACGCTTCTGAACAAACAGATAGCTGGAAGAAGCACTGTGACGCTGCCTCCAGCCCTGCTGCAGGCAGTGGACAGCAGGAGAGAGAGCTTCTTCCACCCAGGGGTGCAGAAAACCCTCCAGGCAATACCTGTGCTGCCAAAGTAAAGAAGTAGCTGAGCTGGTGAATGCCAGGAGCTTAGCTCTAAGGAAATGACTGCAATGCAGGAAGAAGTTCAATGACTTGTGTAGAATTGTCAACGTAACAATACTGCTCTCTTGCTCTCTGCTCTTACATCTACTACCTCCAGCCTCACTACTCACAATATTCCCTTCCCCCATCCCCTTCAATCTCCAACAATCACTGCACCAACACTTCACTACACCTCCTTCTTGTCATACTCACACACTTTGCACTTCCTACTCTCAGGTGAAGCTGGATATTTGATCCGTGGTGTCCATGACCAGGTCCTAATTCTTGACTCCTCTGGTTTCCCACATCCTCCACCACTTGTCTTTAGGTGAGAGTTCTGAGATTTTGTGAGTTTAGGCTGCTAACCAGAGGGGTTTCAAGACGTAAAGCAGCATCATGGGAGCTTCTTGAGATCCTCATTAATAGGCAGATCTGAGTTTGCTCGGCTCCCGACCTCATTACAGCCTTGGTCCAAACATTGACAAAGGAGCTGAATTCCAGAGGTGAGGTGAGAGTGACTGCCCTTGACATCAAGGCAGCATTTGACCGAGTCTGGCAACAAGGAGCCCCCGTAAAACTGCAGTCAATGGAAATCAGGGGGAAAACGCTCCACTGGCAGAAGTCATACCTAGCACAAAGGAAGATGGTTGTGGTGGTTGAAGGTCAATCATCACAGCCCCAGGACATTGCTGCAGGAGTTCCTCAGGGCAGTGTCCTAGGCCCAACCATCTTCAGCTGCTTCATCAATGACCTTCCCTCCAACATAAGGTCAGAAATGGAGATGTTCGCTGATGACTGCACAGTGTTCAGCGCCATTCACAACTCCTCAGATAATGAAGCAGTCCATGCCCGCATGCAACAAGACCTGGACGACGTTCAGGCTTGGGCTGATAAGTGGCAGGTAACATTCACGCCACAGAAGTGCCAGGCAATGACTATCGCCAACAAGCGAGAGTCTAACCACCTCCCCTTGACATTCAACGGCATTACCATTGCCAAATCCCCCACCATCAACATCCTGGGGGTCACCATTGACCAGAAACTTAACTGGACCAGCCACATAAATACTGTGGCAACAAGAGTATCTCAGAGGCGAAGTGTTCTACAATGAGTGTCTCACTTCCTGACTCCCCAAAGCCTTTCTACCATCTACAAGGCACAAGTAAGGAGTGTGATGGAATGCTCTCCATTTGCCTGGATGAGTGCAGCTCCAACAACACTCAAGAAGCTCGACACCATCCAGGACAAAGCAGCCCGCTTGACTGGCACCCCATCCGCCACCTTAAACATTCATTCCCTCCACCACCGGCGTACCGTGGCTGCAGTGTGTACCATCTACAAGATGCACTGCAGCAATTCACCAAGGCTTCTTTGGCAGCGCCTCCCAAACTTGCGACCTCTTCCACCTAGAAGGACAAGGGCAGCAGGCGCATGGGAACACCACCACCTCCAAGTTCCCCTCCAAGTCACACACCATCCTGACTTAGAAGTATATCGCTGATCATTCATCGTCGCTGGGTCAAAATCCTGGAACTCCCTCCCTAACAGCACTGTGGGAGTACCTTCACCACAGGGACTGCAGCAGTTCAAGAAGGTGGTTCACCACCACCTTCTCAAGGGCAATTAGTGATGGGCAATAAATGCTGGTCTTGCCAGCGATGCCCACATCCCATAAACAAATAAAAAAACGTTGTACTGTCTGGTGATTACTGCTTCTCTCCGGAGAGGTGGTAGGATGATATTTGCAAGGACGGGGAGCTAAACTGTCAGTGTTGGTTTCAGCACTGCTGTGAAGATTCTCAGCTGCACATCATGTATCCATTTACAATACATTACAAAATATAACGGTTCCTCTTTGAAATTTGGCATAGTTTGAAACGACAAAATCGGAGCCTGCACATTCAGAGTAAAAGTCATACCATAATAGTATTTCTAAGAGAAGGTAAAAAAGTTGATCGGAGAGTGGGAGGAGTCCAACATTCAGAACTGTAAATAAGCACATGACTGCTTTAATAAAACTGTAATTGCATAAACAAACAACCCCTTGTAGGGAGTTATTCATATAATTCATTTCAGAAAAACAGCCAGAAGTTGATGGTTTATGAAATTCAGTTACCGCATAGGTTTCTAGTTTTTTCCATGTACCAGAACGGGATGGGTTTCACAAACCGCAAGCAATATTCCTTCTAATTGTTTTTTCGTGCGCGGTCCCTTTAAATTACTGTGCGGCCCTTTCAAATTTTGCACATGCGCGATTTTTACATCGCAAAAGCCGGTGAGCAGCCTGCGTGGGATCTCACAGACACTCCATCAGTACAACAAAAGATTACAGATGAGCACTACAGAACAGCTAAGCAGGCACCAGAGAATGAATGAATTAATAGAGAACTGTTGAATCAATAAATACATGGAGTAGTGGGCATCAGCTAATTAATAAATTAGTACAGTAATGGGCACGCCAATGAATTACTAGAACAGCAGGCACATCAATTAATCAGTAAAATAATGCAGCAATGGACACTGGTAAATTATTAAATTAATGAGCAGCAGGAATACAAAAAAACAATAAGCATATCAATGAATCAACAAAGTGATGGAGTAGCAGGCACTCATGAATTAAAAAGTTAATGGAGAATTGAGCACTAATGAATTAATAAATTCATAAAGCAGCAGGTAGAATCATGGGGGGAGAAATTCAGTATCGCCCCATTTGGGGCGCAATTATCGGCCGGGCGCAAAGATTAGCGCCTGGCGCTAATTATCGCCACCGACTGCAAACTTGACTTTTATCGACCCTGGAGGTGATTGCAGCGCTATATCAGGCGCTTCACACCTGTCTTAAGGCGCAAAGGCCGAGGAGCGAGGCGCTACCTCAGAGCGCTGGCGAAGCTCATGTGATGTCAGTCAGCAATGGAACACACACACAATGGCACGGGCCAGTTCTTAAAGGGGATGGTTAATCTTGCTTTCCATCCACATCCTGCTCATTGCAGCCTTGAATCTCGGCCTGGAGAGACTTGCACATCAAATGTGTTGGAAAGAACAATGGAGAGTACCAGGCAAAGAGCTCAGAGTGCAGCACCCACAGTCTCTGCTAAATCGATACAATGAATGGCAAATCAAAATGAACCTGCAAAGTACTGCTCAGTACCCAAAACTCCTTCACACAACGTTGAATCTCTCCAGAAGTCTCTCTCTCTCTCTCTCAGAATGCGTAGTTCAAAAATGGCACCAACAATAAAAGGCGGGGGAGGGGAAATTCAGTTGGTTGCGCCTCCCGTTAGCGCCTTAAGAGGGCGCTAATGGGGCGCAAAGCATCTAGCGGCCAGGCGCGGCGAAGTTTGCGCCGCTCGCGAAATTAACTAGACATTTTGCGCCAGCGCTAAACACTACCGCCACGATCTCCTGCGCCGGCAGATCATGACGTCACTCAAGTGCGCAACGCCCCGGTATCGCCCCGGAGCGGATATTGAGTGGCGCCCCCTGCCTTACCGCCTGACGCTAGCAACGACAGGTTGAGGGGAGCATTCTGCAGTCATGAAGGGAAAGGGGGAGCGCTATTTAAAGGTGACCGCTTCCTGCCTTTTATTGTTGGTGCCATTTTTGAACTACGCATTCTGAGAGAGAGAGAGAGAGACTTCTGGAGAGATTCAACGTTGTGTGAAGGAGTTTTGGGTACTGAGCAGCACTTTGCAGGTTCATTTTGATTTGCCACTCATTGTATCGATTTAGCAGAGACTGTGGGGGCTGCACTCTGAGCTCTTTGCCTGGTACTCTCCATTGTTCTTTCCAACACATTTGATGTGCAAGTCTCTTCAGGCCGAGATTCAAGGCTGCAATGAGCAGGATGTGGATGGAAAGCAAGATTAACCATCCCTTTTAAGAACTGGCCCGTGCCATTGTGTGTGTGTTCCATTGCTGACTGACATTACATGAGCTTCGCCAGCGCTCTGAGGTAACGCCTCGCTCCTCGGCCTTTGCGCCTTAAGACAGGTGTGAAGCGCCTGATATAGCGCTGCAATCACCTCCAGGGGCGATAAAAGTCAAGTTTGCAGTCGGTGGCGATAATTAGCGCCAGGCGCTAATCTTTGCGCCCAGCCGATAATTGCGCCCCAAATGGGGCGATACTGAATTTCTCCCCCAGGAAGCGGTCACCTTTAAATAGCGCTCCCCCTTTCCCTTCATAACTGCAGAACGCTCCCCTCAACCTGTCGTTGCTAGCGTCAGGCGGTAAGGCAGGGGGCGCCACTCAATATCCGCTCCGGGGCGATACCGGGGCGTTTCGCACTCGAGTGACGTCATGATCTGCCGGCGCAGGAGATTGTGGCGGTAGTGTTTAGCGCCGCCGCAAAATGTCTAGTTAATTTCGCGAGCGGCGCAAACTTCGCCGCGCCTGGGCGCTAGATGTTTTGCGCCCCATTAGCGCCCTCTTAAGGCGCTAACGGGAGGCGCAACCAACTGAATTTTTCCCCCATGGAGTCTTACAGCACAGAAGGAGGCCATTCGGCCTGTTGTGCCTGAGCCGGTTCTTTGAAAGAGCTGTTCAATTTAATCCCACACCCCAGCTTTTTCCCCACAACCCTGCAAACTAGTCCTCTTCAAGTACATGTCTAATTGCCTTTTGAAAGTTCTGATGGAATCTGATTCCACCACCCTTTCAGGTAGTGTGTTCCAGATCTTAACAACCCTCTGTATGAAAAAAAATTCTCCTCATGTCCCGTCTAGTTCATTTGCCAATTATTTAAAATCTATGACCTCTGGTTACCGACCCACTTGCCAGAGGAAACAGTTTCTCCCTACTTGCTCTATCAAAACCCCTCATAATGCTGAATACCTCTATTAGGTCGCCCCTTAACCTTCCCTGCTCTAAGGAGAACAATCCCAGTTTCTTCAATCTCTCCACGTAACTGAAGCCCCTCATCCCTGGTACCATCCTGCTAATCCTCGTCTGTACCTTCCCCAAGGCCTTGACATCCTTCCCAAAGTGTGGTGCCCAGAATTGTACACAGTATTCCAGCTGAGGCCTAACCAGGGATTTGTAAAGATTTAGCATGACTTCCTTGTTTATGTATTAAATGCCCCTATTTACAAAGCCAAGTATCCCATACACTTTCTTAACTGCCTTATCAATTTGCCCTGCCACCTTCAAAGATTTGTGAATATGCACCCCAGGTCCCTCTGCTCTTGTACCCCCCTCAAAATAGTACCATTTAGATATACCAAGCAAGTCAACAAATTAATGCAACATTGGCCACCAGTGAATGAATAATACCTTGGGCACACTAACATACCAGTAAGGCACACCAATAAATTAATATAGTAGCAGGCATCAATTAACTAATGAATTCATGGAGCAGCAGACACTGGCAAATTGATAAATGAATGGAGCAGTGGGGTGTAGCAACAAATCAATAAGGGACAACCAACAAATCAATATGTTAATGGAGCAATAGGCAACAGTGAATGAATACCACCTTCCTAGCTTTGTCACCACTGCATTTTCTTGTCACGGTTGGTAAGTGACTTTCATCTGTTTCACCATCAGTTTACTTTTCAAAAGGTTATGAATGCATATAATGGGGGAGAAATTCAGTATCGCCCCATTTGGGCGCAATTATCGGCCGGGCGCAAAGATTGGCGCCTGGCGCTAATTATCGCCTCCGACTGCAAACTTGACTTTTATTGCCCCTGGAGGTGATTGGAGCGCTAAATCAGGCGCTACACACCTGTCTTAAGGCGAAAAGGCCGAGGAGCGAGGCGCTAACTCAGAGCGCGGGCGCAGCGCAGGTGCTGTCAGTTAGCGATGGAACACAGACACACTGGCGCCGGACTGTTCTTAAAGGGGAGGGTCAATCTTGCACTCTAGCCACACCCTGCTCATTGGAGCCTTGAATCTCGGCCTGGAGAGACCTGTGCCTAAATCTTCCAGCCAAGGACTATGGAGAGGGTGAGAGAACGAGCTCAGCGCTTCAGCGAGCGGGCCTTGGATGCTCTGGTTGGCGCGGTGGAGCGCAGAAGATCTATACTCTTCCCTGAGAGTGGCAGGAGGCCTTTGCCGCGCGAGTACAGAAGAGTGTGGAGGGAGGTGGCTCAGAGCGTCTCCTCCAGGAGCATGGTGCCCAGGACCCATGTACAATGTCGGAAAAAGTTCAATGACCTCACTCGGGTCGTCAGGGTGAGTGGCTTTTTTTCAATACCTCTCCATCCCTCTATCTCAACCTCACTCTATGGCCAGACGGTCTTAAAACCCCAATGCACAACACTCATCCAACACCTATGGCCCTCTCATGAAACACACACGCACATTCCACACTATGCATACAGTAAGGGCTATTCACCTATGGGAGGCACATCAGGCAAGACCATGGCTGCATACAGTAAGGGCTATTCACCTATGGGAGGCACATCAGGCAAGACCATGGCTGCATACAGTAAGGGCTATTCACCTATGGGAGGCACATCAGGCAAGACCATGGCTGCATACAGTAAGGGCTATTCACCTATGGGAGGCACATCAGGCAAGACCATGGCTGCATACAGTAAGGGCTATTCACCTATGGGAGGCACATCAGGCAAGACCATGGCTGCATACAGTAAGGGCTATTCATCTATAGGAGGCACATCAGGCAAGACCATGGCTGCATACAGTAAGGGCTATTCACCTATGGGAGGCACATCAGGCAAGACCATGGCTGTATATTTACTCAGACACCGTCCTTTTTCTTGCAGGCCAAGCTATCTCATAATAGGAGACAGCAGCAACGGACGGGTGGAGGGCGGCCTCAGCTGCAACCCCTCAGCGATCTTGAGGCGCGCGTCCACAGGATTGTGGCAAGCCGGGTGATCGGTCCCTTCGCCACTGGAGACGTCGACCCCGTTCTGGACAGCAATGGTAAGGTCAGCACCTTTTTGTCCTCTGTCCTTTCACTTGTCCCTCACAACACCAGCCTTTGACACTTTCAATCCAATTTATTAAATCGCTGCACTCATTCCTCCCTTACTGCCCCCCTGTCCTCACGCTAAAGCAGTAGGGTGGGAAGGGGGGAAGTGCGCAAGGGAAGGAGATCACCCTCGAAGGACAAAAAGTAGTAGGTGTGACAAAATGTTGGTCATTTTTTTATTAAAGGCTGAGGTTCGTGGTCAAACTTTTGAACATTATCTCCAGGTTATGAGAACTAGTTACGTTAATGACTGTGTTTTTGTGTTTCTTTCTATTAGTTTGTCATGAGGAAATGACACACACAGAGTTTGTGAAATAAATAAGTTTTTGTATTCAAAATGTACATGTTTGGTCTTTGGAATCATTGGTGCCTTGGCCGGCTTAGGGGTTGCGGGTTGGTTTCATTCATGTTGTTCTCAATGGCAGAAGCCATTTCCTCAGCAGGGGCCTAGAAGCGGCTTGCTATCAGCCGTTGACGGAAGGCCTTTCCAGTTTCTACATTGTGGGCCTCCCTCCCGCCTTGGTGCTGCTGATGATCATCCTCCTCCTCTTCCTCCTCCTCTTCCTCCTTCTCCTCTGGTGGTGCTCCAAGGCCTGGTGGCTTTGGCTGGGTCCTGAGAATTGCCAGGTTATGCAGCATGCAGCACACAACTACGAAGTGGGAAACTTGCTCAGGCGAGTACTGCAAGGCTCCTCCAGAATGGTCCAGACAGCGGAACCATTGCTTGAGCACACCGATTGTGTGCTCAACGATGTTCCTGGTAGCTTGATGGCTCTCGTTGTACCGCAGCTCAGCAGGGGTGTTGGGTGTACGGAGCGGTGTCATCAGCCAGGTGCTCAGTGGATATCACTTGTCCCCGAGAAGCCAACCAACTGGCTGATGCGGTGCCTGGAAAAGTTCTGCCACAGTAGTCTAGCGCAGGATGAATGCATCGTGGCAGCTGCCAGGATAGTGGGCATTGACAGCGAGTATCAGCTGTCTGTGGTCACAGACCAACTGAATGTTTAAGGAATGGAACCCCTTTCTGTCGCGGAAATCCTCGGCATTCTCATGCGGAGCACGCAAAGCCACATGCGTGCAGTCAATGGCGCCCTGCACCATGGGGAAGCCCGCTATCCTAGCAAAGCCCATTGCGTGTTCTTGCTGCTTGTCTGGGGTCATGGGGAAAGAGATGTACTCTCATCTCCTTTTAAAGAGGGCATTTGTGACCTGACGGATGCAGCAATGCACCGCGAACTGGGAGATATTGGCGATGTCCCCAGTAGCTGATTGAAATGAGCCAGTGGCATAAAAGTTTAGAGCCACTGTGATCTTCACTGCCACCGACAGAGACGTCCTGGACCTCAGTTGAGGCTGCAGATCTGGCTGCAGCAGATGGCAGAGCTCAGTGACTACCTCCTTGCTGAAGCGCAGCCTTCACAAACACTGCTCCTCAGACATATTAATATATGTGAATTGTTGGCGATATACCCTGGGAGGGTAAGGTCTCCTGTACAGAGGCCTGTTGGCCCTCCTCCGTCTGGCCATGATTGCCACTCTCTCTCTGCGTCTCTGTGTCCTCTGATTCTGGTGGCGCAGGACGACGCCCCCAATCAGTGCAGCCCCCAAAGTCTCTTGGCAATCAAAGTTATGAAGGTCAAAAACCAAAGTACCTGCAAAGTTATGATCAGTAGCCAAAACTACCTCACACAGCGTTGACTCAATGCAGAAGTCTCTCTTTCTCTCTCTCCGAATCTCTCTCTCTCTCTCTCAGAACGAGTGGTGCAAAAATGTCAACCACAGAGAAAGACAGGAGGAGGCCCCCTTTAAATAGCGCCCTCCCAGCCCCACAGCGACTGGGGAGCGTTCCAGTCTTCCGGTCGTTGGTTGCGCCAGGCGGAAAGGATGGGGGCGCCACTCAATTTCCGCTCCGGGGCATCACAAGGGCGTTGCACCCTCGTATGACGTCAAGATCTGCATGCGCAGGAGATCGCGGCGGTAAAGTTTAGCGCCGCTGCAAAATGTCTAGTTAATTTCGCGAGCGGCGCAAACATCGCTGCGACCGGGCGCTAGTTGCTTTGCGCCCCATTAGCGCCCTCTTAAGGGGCTAACGGGAGGCGCAACCAACTGAATTTTTCCCCCAATATGTTTGCCAACTTTAAAGGTAAGTTTAAAAAATTAAACACCTCTAAAATTTGATCCAAACAAAGATAATTTAGTTGATAAGGCACTTAAATAATTGTGAAGTTATGGTAGCCTAGTGGTTAATCCAGAGGTTATGAATTTACTTAGAATCATCAAAATTTATGGCACAGAAGGAGGCCATTCGCCCATCGTGTCTGTGCCGGCCGACAAAGAGCTATCCAGCCGAATCCCACTTTCCAGCTCATGGTCCATAGCATTGTAAGTTACAGCACTTTAAGTGCATATCCAAGTACATTTTAAATGCGATGAGGGTTTCTGCCTCTACCACCCTTTCAGGCAGTGAGTTCCAGACCCCACCACCCTCTAGGTGAAAACAATTTTCCTCAACTCCCCTCTAATCCTACCAATTATTTTAAATCTATGTCCCCTAGTTATTGACCTCTCTGCTAAAGGAAGTAGGTCCTTCCTATCCACTCTATCTAGGCCCCTCATAATTTTATACACCTCAATTAAGTCTCCCCTCAGCCTCCTCTGTTCCAAAGAAAACGACCCCAACCTATCCAGTCTTTCCTCATAGCTAAAATTCTACAGTCCTGGCAACATCCTCATAAATCTCCTACATACCCTCTCTAGTGCAAGCACAACTTTCCTGTAATGTGGTGACCAGAACTGTATGCAGTACTCTAGCTGTGGCCTAACTAGTGTTTTATACAGTTCAAGCATTACCTCCCTGCTCTTATATTCTATGCCTCGGCTAATAAAGGAAAGTATCCTGCATGCCTTCTTAACCACCTGATCTACCTTCAGGGATCTGTGGCCATGCACTGCAAGGTCCCTCTGTTCCTCTACACTTCTAAGTATCCTACCATTTATTGAGTATTCCCTTGCCTTGTTAGCCCTCCCCAAATGCATTACACCCCACCAAAACGTTATTTATGAAATTGAATTCAATATATATGGCAATCTATAGGCCAGAAAAATTGACAGATTGTCATGAAAACCGAACAAATTCATTAATATCCTTCAGGGAAGAATTACATAGAATTACGTAGAGTCTACAGCACAGAAACAGGCCATTCGACCCAACTGGTCGATGAGCCTCCCCCCACCCCTCTTCAGCTAAACCTATCAGCATACCCTTCTGTTTCTTGCTCCCTCATCTGCTTGTCTGGCATCCCCTAAAATGCATCTATACTATTTACCTCAACTGCTCCTTGTGGTAGGGCATTTCACATTATAACCAATCTTTTTGGGTAAAGATGTTTCTCCTGAATTCCCTATTGGATTTATATGGAAGAGAAGCCGGTATGGCCTGCACATGATTCCACAGGACATACTTGACTCTTAATGCCCTTTGAAGTTTCAAAGCAACTGCTACAGGATACAATAATTAGAGCAACATCAGACAGACCCATCAACCTATGAATCAGGACAAGCCTCAGACAATCCCAGTCCAATTGACCCTGCAGTCCTCCTCACCAAGATCTAGGCATCAGTGCCCAGATTGGGAGAGCTATCGTACAGATTAATTACACAGCAGTCTAACATAGTCGTACTCAGAGATCATATCTATCAGCCAGCACCTCAGACCCGTTACATCCTTAATATTGACTCCGGATCCTTTGAAATCTCAGGTCAAAAGAATCCAATGACATCTCTTGCTGATTATCATGTACTGCTCCCGCCACAACTGCTGAATCAGCACTCCTCCATGCTGAACACCACTTGGAGCACTAAGGGAATCAATGGCATCGACCTTGGCACCGGCTACGGACACAGCAATGGCACACCCAGCCCAGTCAACCCTGCAAAGTCCTCCTCACCAGCATCTGAGGACTTGTGCCAAAATTAGGAGAGCTGTCCCACAGACTAGACAAGCAACAGCCTGACATAGTCATACTCACAGAATCATACCTTTCAGCCAATGTCCCAAACTCCTCCATCACCATCCCTGGGTATGTCCTGTCCCACCGGCAGGACAGACCCACCAGGGGTGGCGGCACAGTGGTATACAGTCGGGAAGGAGTGGCCCTGGGAGTCCTCAACATTGACTCCGGACCCCATGAAGTCTCATGGCTTCAGGTTAAGCATGGGCAAGGAAACCTCCTGCTGATTACCACCTACCGCACTCCCTCAGCTGATGAATCAGTACTCCTCCATGTTGAACACCACTTGGAAGAAGCACTGAGAGTAGCAAGGGCACAGAATATACTCTGGGTGGGGGACTTCAATGTCCATCACCAAGAGTGGCTCGGTAGCACCACTACTGACCGAGCTGGTCGAGTCCTGAAGGACATAACTGCCAGTCTGGGCCTGCGACAGGTGGTGAGAGAACCAACACGAGGGGAAAAACCTACTTGACCTCGTCCTCACCAATCAACCTGTCGCAGATGCATCTGTGCATGATAGTATTGGTTGCAGTGACCACCGCACAGTCATTGTGGAGATGAAGTCCCGTCTTCACACTGAGGACACCCTCCATCGTGTTGTGTGGCACCGTGCTAAATGGGATAGACTCAGAACAGATCTAGCAGCTCGAAACTGGGCATCCATGAGGCACTGTGGGCTGTCAGGAGCAGCAGAATTGTATTCCACCACAATCTGTAACCTCATGGCCCGGCATATCCCTCACTCTACCATTATCACCAAGCTAGGGGACCAACCCTGGTTCAATAAGGAGTGTAGAAGAGCATGCCAGGAGCAGCACCGGGCATACCTAAAAATGAGGTGCCAACCTGGGGAAGCTGCAACACAGGACTACATGCATGCGAAAAAGCGGAAGTAGCATGCTATAGACAGGGCTAAGCGATCCCACAATCAATGGATCAGATCAAAGCTCTGCAGTCCTGCCATATCCAGTCATGAATGGTGGTGGACCATTAAACAACTAACGGGAGGAGGAGGCTCCATGAATATCCCCATCCTCAATGATGGTGCAGCCCAGCATGTGAGTGCAAAAGACAAGGCTGAAGCGTTTGCAACCATCTTAAGCCAGAAGTGCTGAGTGGATGATCCATATAGGCCTGATCCCGATGTCCCCACCATCACAGAAGCCAGTCTTCAGCCAATTCGATTCACTCCATGTGATATCAAGAAACAGCTGAGTGCACTGGATACAGCAAAGGCTATGGGCCCCGACAACATCCCGGCTATCGTGCTGAAGGCTTGTGCTCTAGAACTAGCTGCGCCTCTAGCCAAGCTGTTCCAGTACAGCTACAACACTGGCATCTATCCAACAATGTGAAAAACTGCCCAGGTATGTCCTGTCCACAAAAAGCAGGTCAAATCCAACCCGGCCAATTTTTGCCCCATCAGTCTACTCTCAATCATCGGCAAAGTGATGGAAGATGTCATTGACAGTGCTATCAAGCGGCACTTACCAAAAACCTGCTCACTGATGCCCAGTTTCGGTTCTGCTCCTGACCTCATTACAGCCTTGGTCCAAACATGGACAAAGGAGCTGAATTCTAGAGGTGAGGTGAGAGTGACTGCCATTGACATCAAGGCAGCATTTGAACAAGTTTGACATCAAGGAGCCCGAGTAAAACTTAAGTCAATGGGAATCGGGGGAACAACTCTCCACTGGCTGGAGTCATACCTAGCACAAAGGAAGATGGTTGTGGTGATTGAAGGTCAATCATCACAGCCCCAGGACATCGCTGCAGGAGTTCCTCAGGGCAGTGTCCTAGGCCCAATCATCTTCAGCTGCGTCATCGATGACCTTCCCTCCAACAAAAGGTCAGAAATGGGGATGTTCGCTGATCACTGCACAGTGTTCAGTGCCATTCACAACTCCTCAGATAATGAAGCAGTCCATGCCCACATACAACAAGGCCTGGACGACGTTCAGGCTTGAGCTGATAACTGGCAGGTAACATTCGTGCCACGGAAGTGCCAGGCAATGACTATCACCAACAAGTGAGTGTCTAACCACCGCCCCTTGACATTCAATGGCATTACCATCGCCGAATCCCCCACCATCAACATCCTGGTGGTCACCATTGACCAGAAACTTAACTGGACCAGCCAAATAAATACTGTCGCAAAAAGAGCAGGTCAGTGGCTGGGTATTCTGCAGTGAGTGTCTCACCTCCTGACTCCCCAAAGCCTTTCTACCATCTACAAGGCACAAGTAAGGAGTGTGATGGAATACTCTCCACTTGCCTGGATGAGTGCAGCTCCAACAACATTCAAGAAGCTCGACACCATACAGGACAAAGCAGCCCGCTTGATTGGAACCCCATCCATCACCTTAAACATTCACTCCCTCCACCACCGGCGTACCGTGGCTGCAGTGTGTACCATCTACAAGATGTAGTGCAGAAACTCGCCAAGGCTTCTTCGGCAGCACCTCCCAAACTTGCGACCTCTTCCACCTAGAAGGACAAGAGCAGCAGGCGCATGGGAACACCACCACCTCCAAGTTCCCCTCCAAGTCACGCACCATCCTGACTTCGAAGTATATCGCCGATCCTTCATCGTCGCTGGGTCAAAATCCTGGAACTCCCTCCCTAACAGCATTGTGGGAGTACCATCACCACACGGACTGCAGCGGTTCAAGAAGGCGGCTCACCACCACTTTCTCAAGGGCAATTAGGGATGGGCAATAAATGCTGGCCTTGCCAGCGACGCCCACATCTCATAAACGAATTTAAAAAAAAATGGCACGGAATATATTTTGGGAATGGATTTCGATATCGCCCATTGAGCGGACCTATCTGGCTACCAAACTGGGCTAGAGTCAGGTGCCGAAGGAACCAATACAAAGGAATAACCTACTTAACCTCGTTGTCAGCAACCTACCGTTCGCAGATGCATCTGTCCATGATTGCAATGGTAGCAGTGACTACCACACAGTCTAGTATTCATAGTTAAGATACCCTTCATTAGGGTAGTGTGGCATTACAACTGCACTAATTGGGAGAGACTAAAAACAGATCTAGCAGCCCCAAACTGGTCATTCTTGAGGCACTGTGGAAAATCAACATCAGCAGAACATTCTATCAGCATAATCTATAACCTCATCGCCCAGCACATCCCTAACTTCCTCATCACCATCGAGCTGGGAGATTAATCTTGATCTAATGGGGAGTGTAGTAGCGCATGCCAGGAGCAACACCAGACATACCTTAAAATGAGGTAGAAACGTAGTGAAGTTACATCACAGGGTTACTGGTATGTGAAATACCAAAAGCTGAAGGTTACAGGTGCTGTACTACTGAAGACCTGTGCAACAGAACTAGTGATCCCACAGCCAACGAATCAGAGCAAAACTCACATTCAGTGAAGCATAGTGGTGGACAATCAAGCTACTAACAGGAGGAGGTCCATGAACGTCATCATCCTTAAGATATAAGGCAAAAATGTTTGCAAGCTTCATCAGCCAGAAGTACTAATTGATTGATCGTACTTGGCCACTTCCCGAGATCCTCACCCTCATAGATGCCAGTGCATCATCAATTTGGTTTGCTCCATGTGACATTAAGAAGTCTCTGAGTACACTGGACACAATGGAGGCTATGGGACCTGATAACAGCTTGGCTGGGGTTCTGAGCACCTGTGCACCAGAGCAAGTTGACCCATAGCTATTCCAGAGCAGCTATGACACTGTCATCTAATCAACAGCGTGGAAATTGGCCAGATATGTCCTACTGAGAAAAAGCTAGACAAATCTAACTTGGCCAATTACTGCCAAAACAGCCTTCACCTAATCATCAGCAAAGTTATGGAAGAATTTATCAATAGTGCCATCAAGTGACACCTATTCACCAATGTTCCCCATAATTTTTGGGGGTGCCCAACCCTTTAAGGGGATGTGCGGCCAATTCATAGGAAAAAACAGTCCCAGGCTGCGCAAGACCGGCAGAGAATGGTGCTACTCACCAATACTTATTTCAGGTTCTACCAGAATCACTCAGCTCCATGTATCAGCCTTGATCCAGACATGGACCCAAGAACTGAATGCCAGAGGAGAATTGAGAGTAGCAGCCCTTGATACCAATGCAGCATTCATCAATCAGGTGTGGCACCAATAAACCCTTTATAAACTAGGGCAATGGGGATTATTTGGAAAAGCTTTCAGTAGTTGGAGTCATACCTGACATACCTGACATGCAGGAAAATGGTCATGGCTATCAGAGGCCAATCATTGCAGCCCCAAGGTATCACCACAGGGAAACTTTTCTGACCCAATAATCTTCAGCTGTTTCATCATTGACCTTCCCTTTGTCATAAGGTCAGGATTGGTACTGTTCACTGATGATTCCACAATGTTCTGCTCCATTCACAACTCATTTGATAATGAAGCAGCCCATGCCAGTCTACAGCAGGACCTGGACAACATTCAGACTTGGGCTGACAAATGGCAGGCAATGATCATCTCCAATAAGAAAAGGCTAAAACATCTGTTTCAAAAGAGCAGGTTAATATGGGGACACACTGGGAAGGAAGCGGGATTGGATGGGGTAACTGACACCCGTTATTTTAACTGCCCCCTCCCCGCATCCAGTTTCCACCAGGTGGGAGCAGTTAAAATCGGGCCATTTCTAACACCCAGAAATGTAATCCCAGACCCATGTATTATTGCCTCTTCCAGTAATTGCTAATTTAACTGGCACAGAATAATAAGTAAAATCTGGCTTTAAGAACTAACTTGTTCCCAGGCAGTATTTCATTTTTCTAGCATTCTGGTTGTCTCAGATACCTCACTTTGTCCTAGCAAAACATATTCTGCAAATATTCTTTTATTTCACTGCAATTATTTTTGACATTTTACTTTCAAAAATTAACTTTTGTTGGCGGCCGCTACTTGGACATTCATTCACAAATCAGTGTTTATTGTTCAAATTGAATGAATAAAAGACCAAACTGTGACTATAACTTACAAAGAAAAGTGGAGACTGTTAATCCAGCGTGCTCTGAGGATGAGCATACTCATCGCCAGCAAGCAGTTACTGCTTTCGACCACGTTTCTGACCTTTTTGTGAAGACTGACCCAATTGCATCTGTGATGGAACTATGGCGATTTTCACAATCCTTGGCTGCTAAACTCTTTTAATGCTGGCTTTTAGCTAATGGAAAACTTTTTTTACAAAACAGTTGCCCTCACCACCAAAAAGGGATAGTGGGAGCAGAGAGACAGAAGAAAGAATGAAACTAAAATTAAAATTAACAGCAAAAGAAGGTGAAAATAGATGGAAAAGTGTAAAAGTATAATTAAAATAAATAGAGAGTATAAGAAAGAATGAATATAAGGACAAGAAACACAGATAAAACATTTACATTTAATAGTTTAAGGTTAATAGCCCTGATGTTTTAGTAGCTTTATTACTGTAATATTAATGTTTATTTCAATATGACATTATGTGAACCAAAAATAAATTTAAAAATGAGTTGGTGCAGGGAGATCGTTTTTCTCAAACTTGCTGCTGATCTAACGGTTAATATCATACAATAAATGATTGAACTCGCACAACATCAATGCCACAGCTTCTGCATGGTGTGCTCTTACAAAAAGTAAGCAATGGATTTTATGTGAATGTAAATGGAAAATAAAAAAATAGACCAGAACATAAACAACAAACACAACATAGAGCCTAAGGGAGCAGTTTCCATCTGGGAAGACCCATAAGCACATGGCCTAATCAGAAAGTAACAGAGGTGTTACACATTTCCCTTCAAGGAACAGTAGGTATTTCATTTTCTGTCAAACACCTCCTGGCACTGTCCCATTTTGTGCAGAATTCTACTCATCACAGTATTATGCTAGAAAATTGCATATTAACATCGCCAGAGGTAGCAGTGTTATTTTCAATTCATTTCAACCACTTTTTGGGCAATCATCTGACAGTTATCGATATATCTGAAATTTATACCATTGTCAAAAAGTGAAAATGACAAAAGTGGTACAGTACTGTACCTAGAAGGATAATTTCTGTGACAATCAATGGCCGTGAAATTCGGCACCTTAGCACCGGCAGTTAAGGTTGGTTTGGAGAAAAAATGGTGGCCACCTCGCTTCCGCCCACTTCCGTTGCGGCCTGCGCTGGTCGCCACATTGGTTGAGAGCGAAAGCGAGAGCAGGATGTGCCTGCGTCGGCAGTATGCAGAGTAGGCAGATGGTGACGTCAGTCAGCATGTAACATTGATTTGACGCACGACCTGCCATTTTGGACATCGTCGTTCCAAACAACGCCCTCTCCTAAACAGGCACAGCTGAACTTGCGTTCAGCTGCATAAGGGACCCACCCACCAGCGTAATTTAAAGCGATATATCCAACTTGCAGTATTTCTCTTGTACTGGCTCTTGCAGAGTTTATATGAATACTGGCTTGATGGAAGACATTTCAAAAGATGTTAAAGTGTGTAGGGTCTGCGGCTGGATGTTGGGAAGTCGTAGGCTGCTACTGGAAGGCTTCTGACTACACCACATACTCCCAGTCATGGGGGCTCTACTTGCAGACCCCCTCACGCTGCAGCATGACAGGGAGATGGAGCAGAGGCAGCAAAGACAAGCTGCTCACAGAGGGAGGAGGAGGAGGGGCAGGAGGGCTCTCAGCAGGAGGCCTTACTCACCTAGGGTCTTCAGGGTGCACTTCTCCTACCTGCACCTAAGCCAGAAGCAGTGTGTTTGCTGGCTCCACTTCATCAAGGAGATGGTCACAGAACTTTGCCACCTCCTGCAACCAGACCTGCAGCCTCAGAGCAGGGCAATGATGCTGCAGCCAATGGCCCTCAAGGTGTCCATGCCCCTGAATTTTTTCGCTAGCGGATCCTTCCAGTCTGCAACAGGAGACATAGCTAATATCTCGCAGTTCGCCATCCATCGCTGCATCCGGGAGGTCACAGAGGCTCTGTACTCGAGGAGAAGGGACTTCATTGTCTTCTCTCTAAACAGAGAGAAGCAGGAGGATTGCACACATGACATTGCCAGGATATCGGGCTTCCCCATGGTGCAGGGCACCATCGACCGCACACGTGGCTTTGCATGCGCCGCATATCAATGCTGAGATGTACAGTAACTGCAAAGGGTACCACTCACTTAATGTGCAATTCGTGGGCGACCACATCCAGCACATCATGATGGTGAATGCCCGGTACCCTGACAGCAGTACTGATGCCTTCATCCTGCGCCAGTCTGCTGTGCCAGCAATCTACCAGCCACCAGGTCGAACCCGAGAGTGGCTGCTCAGCAACAAAGGGCTATCCGCTCTACATCTGGCTGATGACTCCCCTCCGCAACCCCAACACTCCTGTTCAGCAATCATATAATGACAGCCATGCTGCCACGAGAACTAGCTACGCTTCTAGCCAATCTGTTCCAGTACAACGACAATACTGGCATCTACCCGACAATGTGGAAAACTGCCCAGGTATGTCCTGTCCACAAAAAGCAGGACAAGTCCAATCCGGCCAATTACCGTTCCATCAGTCTACCCTCAATCATCAGCAAAGTGATGAAGGTGTCATCGACAGTGCTATCAAGCGACACTTACTCCCCAATAACCTGCTCACTGCTGCTCAGTTTGGGATCCACCAGGACCACACTGCTCTAGACCTCATTACAGCCTTGATCCAAGCATGGACAAAAGAGCTGGAATCCAGAGGTGAGGTAAGAGTGACTGCCCTTGACATCAAGGCAGCATTTGACCGAGTGTGGCATCTAGTAAAATTGAAATCAATGGGAATATGGGGGAAAAGTCTCCACAGGCTTGAGTCATACCTAGCACAAAGGAAGATGGTTGTGGTTGTTGGAGGTCAATCATCTCAGCCCCAGGACATTGCTGCAGGAGTTCCTCAGGGCAGTGTCCTAGGCTCAACCATCTTCAGCTGCTTCATCAATGACCTTTCCTCCACCATAAGATCAGAAGTGGGGAAAGTTCACTGATGATTGCACAGTGTTCAGTTCCATTCGTAACTCCTCAGATAATGAAGCAGTCCATACCCACATGTAGCAAGACCTGGATGACATTCAGGCTTGGGCTGATAAGTGGCAAGTAAGATTTGCGCCACACAAGTGCCGGGCAATGTCTATCTCCAACAAGCGAGAGTCTAACCACCGCCCCTTGATATTCAAAAGCATTACCATCGCTGAATCCCCCACCATCAATATCCTGGGGGTCACCATTGACCAGAAACTTAACTGGACCATCCACATAAATACTGTGGCAACAAGAGCAGGTCAGAGGCTAGGTATTCTGCGGCGAGTGTCTCACGCCCTGACTCCCCAAAGCCTTTCCACCATCTACAAGGCACAAGTAAGGAGTGTGATGGAATACTCTCTACTTGCCTGGATGAGTGCAGTCCAACAACACTCAAGAAGCTCGCCGCCATCCAGGACAAAGCAGCCCGCTTGATTGGCACCCCATCCACCACCTTAAACATTCACTCCCTCCACCACCGACGCACCGTGGCTTCTGTGTGTACCATCTACAAGATGCACTGCAGCAACTCACCAAGGCTTCTTCGAAAGCACCTCCCAAACCCACGACCTCTACCATCTAGAAGGACAAGAGCAGCAGACACATGGGAACAACATCACCTGCAAGATCCCCTCCAAGTCACACACCATGCTGACTTGGAAATATATTGCCGTACCTTCATCATCACTGGGTCAAAATCCTGGAACTCCCTCCCTAACAGCACTGTGGGAGCACCTTCACCACACGAACTGCAGCGGTTCAAGAAGGCGGCTCATCACCACCTTCTCAAGGGCAATTAGGGACGAGCAATAAATGCTGGCCTTGCCAGCGACGCCCACATCCCAGGAACGAATAAAAAAAAACTGCCATTCACAAATAGCATCCATGAGTCACCGTTTTATTCTTCTGAAAGCATAATGCTGCACTTTCATATATATTACATAGAAATATTGCAGTGCAACATATGCTGGCTAAGATAACTTCAGGAGGATAAAAGTATGAGCAGGGTATAAGAATAGCATGCCTGAGAGATATCTTTTGTTGTTATATTCCTTTCTAGTCAAATGCTCTGAGATGTAGTTGCAAGTTGATATCTTTCTGGTTTTGCACAATGTTAGGAATAGCTGTTCAGTTATGAGTCCAGTAACAGAAGTGAACCATTTTAGTATGGCCTTTACACACTCTACAAGGCAGGAAGTAATTAACTAATGCAATTACTAATTTCCGTGTGGCTTAATGCTTTATCTTTGAGAAATGAATAAAGAAAGTACAAATTTGTTCTGCCTCAGATCACATGAGTTCATTGCACATTTCAACCCAGCAAAAGGTGTTCGTATGTTATCATAGCACTTAACAAGAACTATTAGCATGAACATCAATGAGAAATATTTGATTTGTGTATAATGATGTCCTAATAGTGTACGGCATGCAGGAACTATTTTTGGAGCAAGTATCTGCAGATTCTTCAAATGTCAGTCAAAATTTAACTATTCTAAATGAAAGAATAGCCTGGAAATTAGTGTGAGAAATGTTATTTTACTTAACACATTCATAATCAAGCCCTCTCTTTACTATTAAATGACCTAAAATAAATGGGTTAATGTCTCTAAAAATAGCAGCCAGAGGACCGTGATCTGAGCATGTTAAGCATTTGAACAATTACAATGCTCACTGTCATTTCTAGGCTAATGCTTTCCCCTTGTCTTTCTGTTTCAGTGCACTAGAATGTATTAAGCTCTGAGAAGTGTTTAATAAAAACATATTTTGAAATGATTTTGGTCTAGTGTTACCTGTAGGACAACAAATAAGTTGACTTTTGTTACAGGCAGGTCTGCATTAGGGGATAAGATGATGTTGTAAAGCTCAGGAGCAACACTGGAAGTGAATTATCAATGTGATCTCAACCTTGAGACGTGTTACATCTTTGAAACATAATCCAGTCTTGTTATTCTATATAATGTTTAACAGAAAGCTTGTTTGTTTATTTATTTCGCTGGCAGCAAGATTCATAGCTAACCGGGACAGACAACAGGTTTCTTCAATGGAATCATATGATTTGAATTGCATTATTGTCCCGCGTGATTTGAACTGAAGTGATATGTTTTACTTCATTGCATTTTAGCCGGGAATAGCAGCTGAGATATATCTTATTTGATAATTTGACTAGCTGTATGGGAATTAGCATGTGACATTCATTTGATTATGTCACACAGAGTATCCATTTACAAAATGTTAATCAATTTCAAATACAATTAGACAAATGTTATTACTGGCAGTAATTGGTCGGAGTATTACCACCAGCAGGCTTGTGAGTTTTGACCTGGTGCCATAGTAAATATCTAGCAGCCAACAGGTTTCTAATTTCACTCTTCCTTCCAGCAGCACCGATCGAATGTTTCTGCAGAGAGAGAGATTCACTGATCTAACTGCTGGCCACCATCCACCATCCAATCATCTCATTTCTGGAGCCGTGCTACTGATGGCAAGAATTGAGGGAGCAGATCAACTGTATTGCCTCAGTCCTCTTGCAGGTCAACAGAACTTAAGTCCTGTCCTTGGTAAAACTAAATGTCAGCCATGCTTCTTGGGCATAATTGGTTTTGTGGGTTTTTTTTTAGGTAAAGTCAAAATAATAGAGTGGCATAGCATGTTGGAAATCCAACAGACTGCGTCTTAGAGTGGGTACTCCTGCAATTCCCCAGTCAATTCCAGATTTTGTCTATGCCATCATGGGATGTACTGAATGTAGGCCGGGTGCCTTCCCACTGGTGGGGAGAGATAATCCCACAGCAGTCACCCATAGGCTTGCCATATGCACCTCTTACTGTGCACAAAACAACAATCACGGCATTTCAAAAGAAATAAATTGCTGGAAGGACTTTGAGACATTTTGATGAGCTAGGGAGCTATTCAAATGCAAGTATTATAAATAATAATGCTTATTATTTATTATTAGTGGTCATCTGTACAACAATATTAGCAGAAGACCAGGAGCAAGTTTGATCCTGTTCCTCTCAACCAGGGTAGGTGTGCAATCCTGAGAGACTTCAAAAAGGAAAAAAAAAATTTAAGTAACTTGCAGAAAAGAGAAAGCAACCTGCTCAGGTAAACTTTCATAAAAATAACCTGTAATAGATTGATGGGCTTTCATATAATTACATTTAGTTCGTCCGACTGCAATATTATTTTGCTCAAAATGATCTCCACTGCAATTATACGTACAAATATAAGAATAAGCACTGATCCAGACTTGTGTCTAAAGTACCACAATCTGGGCCATTGTGGGTTTATTCACTGACAGCCGGTCAGGTTCAGGTCAATCTAGTCCCGTTAAATAAAACAAAAAACAAGAAAAAGAAAGGAATAGCAACTTGGAGCAGTGTTCCAGGTGTGTCGGTGCTTCAATATGTTCTTCCATCTTTTTCTTCTTTCGTATGGTCGTAGCAAAGCAAATCAAATGTCAATATCTAAGTTGGATATCCAGGCCAAAGCTTCCGGTGTAACAGTGTGGATATCTTGTAGGTTGCCTGCAAATTTCCTCTGAGGGCAGTGCTCAATGATGTGCTCCAGGGTCTGATTAGGAGCTCCACAGTCGCATGATGGGGATGCTTTAATCTTCCATCTATGGAGAAGGTGGCAGCATCAACCATGACCGGTTCTTCCGTGAAATTGCCGCATGCATTTTCTTCCAACAATTCTCTGTGTGGTAATTTCTCCATATTGGCCATGCCAAAGGGAACAATTGCTTTGTGTTTCAAAGCAAAATTATGCAAACTGTGTGTTAAAATGTAGTAATTTTGTGTGTTGGCAGTAATAGGCAGTTCACTAAATGTTATTCATGCTCTTAAATTCCTCTGGTGAACAATGTAGTTTAATGCATGTTAATGCACAGATCCTGGTGTCAATGGCCTGGAATTTGCGGTCAGCGGCGAAGCAAAGACGAAGTTGGCCCCGAAGAAAGCTGTCCACAGAGATCTGTGACGAGAAGTTTGCCTTTTTCCACACGTCAGTGATTTCAGCGTAGTATAGTGGGGGGGTGGGTGGGGGCGCGGCGGGCCACAACGCAGCCAGTGTTGGAGCAGTGAATGACTGACCGCAACTTCAGGATTTCCGTGCTTAGATGTGCATGCGCTACATCCTGAGGTTGCGGTCAGTTTCAAAGGGGTAGTAACGGCAAACACTGTTAGTTCGCCATTATTACCCGCTGCAAATTCTGGCCCAATACTTATTTGGCTTGTTAAGCACCAATTACAGGCAACCACCAAATTTGCTCATGTTTGCCTTCCAGCTAATATTGCATTAATGAAAGGTGGCATAAAGGTAGTGGAGAGTCAGCAGGAGTAGAGAAGGAGACATTAAAGGGAGTGATTCAAATGTTTTAGTTCACACAGTAGCATGGGTGCATCAGGTAGTTTCACTTTGCTGGATGTGTTGTAGGAGAAGGAGGACAACGGGTGACAACAACAACATCTTGTATTTATATAGCGCCTTTAATGTAGTAAAACGTTCCAAGGCGTTGCACAGGAGTATTGCAAGACAAAAAATGTTGACACCGAGCCACAGAAGGATAAATATGGGCAGCTTGGTCAAAGAGGTAGGTTTTAAGGAGCGTCTTAAAGGAGGAAAGAGAGGTAGCGAGGCGGAGAGGTTTAGGCAGGGAATTCTAGAGCTTAGGGCCGAGGCAACAGCAGCACAGGATGGTCAAAGTTGACCAAGGCCATAAGCTGAGGACCAACTTGGCATGATACAATCCCCAGGCAAGATTATCTTAACTTAAATGAGAAGTACTATGCGAGCATGTTTAGCATCACCAAGAGAGCCATCAATACAAAGATACGACAATAATGGGCAGGAAAAGACCAGTTGGTCCATCAAGCCTGCCCCACATTCATGATGCCTGGAGCCACATGACTGGATACTTCCTACCACACAGCATCCATGTAATGTCCTAAGAGAGACAAAGAAAAAGAAAAAAGAAATGCAGGGCTAAAAAGAGCAAATAAATTCCTCTCCGACCCCCTCAGGTGATTGAAAGCAGTCCAAGAGACCACATTGACCATGCTTATGTTAACTGGTAAGTCACTTACCTTTTATAAGATGCAAACTCTTCCCCAGCCAGGAGCATGTCCCATATGAAGGCGTGCAGAGAGTCAGCACACACCGCACAAGCCAGCAACGTACTCCAAATGTTCATTACTCTGGGAAAAGAAGACCCGCCTAACAGCTCGCCTATTCCTACATTTGTATAGTTTAAATGTATGACCCCTAGTCCTCCCCAATCTGTCTAACTGAGATAATTTGCCAAATGGCACGCAATCCAGCCCTTTCATTATTTTATATACCTCTATCAGATAATAAATTGTGCCAGTTCGTAGAACCATGCCTGCAGCTAAGGAGCAATATCAGTGCTGTGCAGCTAGTAATGGTAAAAGTGCAGACGTTTATGGTCCTCCAGGCAATAGCAGCAGACTTGGCAAGGATCAGCCAGTTTGCAGTAGAGTGCTACATAACCATGGTCACAGATGCCTTTTTACATGCTGCTGACTACAATAAATTCAGTGCTTGGATGCAGGAAGGGAAGGAGAAGCGCGCACAGTTTTTTTTGACAGATGTGGCATTCCCAGGGTATGGGACATCATCAACTTCACCCATGTAACCATTCAAGCACGTATACAACATCCCATGTTGCTTAATCAACAGAAAATAAAACCACTCAATGAACTTCGAAATGATGTGCAACCACTGCCAAAAAATTCTGCATATCAATAAAGAATTTGCTTGGAATTCCCTTAAGGAATCATTGATACAGGCAATGCAGGGAGGCAGGGTGGGGGTGGTGAGTTGGGCTGGGGGTCAGGGGCTGATGTTCCCCCCCAAATCATTTTGAGGTCTGTAAGATTCTCAAAATTCACAGATCCCCCAAAACTCGAAGACAAACCCTAAGGAAAAAGACTTGGGACTCTTTTTCTAATTATTACAGGGTGGTGAAATGCATTGGGCCTAACCGAAGGACATTTTAGAGCAAAAACCAAGATTTGGTATTTTAAAAGACAAGTCTGGACTTGTAAGGGAGAAAAGGCTGTGAAGGAAGGTGGGTTCAACCTCTGTAAAGACAGTTTGGGTATTGGAGTTAATGGAAACTGTCTGGGGAACCGCATGACCTCGCTGGGAGTTAAATCGGCCCCTATCAGACATTAACATCCTTAAAATAAACCCGAGGAAAAGCAGTCTCCACCCCAATTTACAGAGCCCATTAAAAACTGGCATAAAAAAGATCACTAAGGCCTACTCTATAGAAATCCCAGGCCCAGTCAAGAAACCCAAAACTTGGGGACAATCAACTACGATTAAGTGGCAAATCAACAGGATGGAGCCATCCCAAAACCACTTCACACATTAGCAAACAAGTTACCGTTAACAAGCCCGCCAAAATCTAACAATGACCGGGATCTGATTTGGCGCGCAGATAAGGGAGCTTCAATTAGTATAACTGAAGGCCCGTTCTCAACCTGAAAAAGAAGAAGAGGAAAGAAGAAGGACAAGTCATCCACGGAGGCATTCACCGCAACACAGTTCTCCAGCACCACCGTTCAGCGTTCCGTGTCCAGTCAGGAGGTCGACAGCTCGAAGGCCAGACCATTCAACGAAGTAGGCTGACACGTGGAAGAAACCAGAACGACTGCCTCAGTGACCATCGGACACCTTGCGGCAACAAGGGACTCATGAAACCAACCAACCGAACATCAAGTATCAATATTGGACCACCGCAACCAAAGAAAACCAACACGAAGAAAACCGAAGATCCACAAAGTTTCCACTCTACAATCTACTCCTGACTTACCCCTGGGTAAGATTTTCCCTAAAAAACTCTAAACCCTACTTCTAAACCAAAGAAAATTGGGTACTCACATGATAGATCCAATACGCACCCTATCACATCAGCGGACTCGCGACGACTGACCAGATACGCAGTTGAAGTCCTCTATCGCGTACGGGGTACGGCAGACACCAACCAACATATAGAGCGAACCCCAAAACCGCGAACTAGCCCAACTGTCAAGGATTCTGGTGAGTATCATCCCTGGTCCTCTGGAGTCCAACCTAGCTCGTGAAGTGGGATTGGGAGGGGTGAAGTATTCTTCTGATATTATTTCCCTCGCTTGTACCGAAGTGTTCCCCACTTTTAGAGTGTTAAGAGTGTTTGTGTTGTGTTTTACTCTCTTGAATAAAGATCAAAGTTCTTGCATCAAAACCAGTTGTCTGCTGCACTTTTTGTCACAACCCCCAAATAAGTCCAAGGTCTAGAACCAAGGGAGTGGGAGCGATTCGAACCGCTCAGAAGTCAGAGGTGAAGCTGACACAAACCACCACCCCCTACAGGTCAGACAATTTTGTATGTCAGTACTCGGACCAAAGCTGACTGTGAATAATTTACTCACTTAACTTTTCATTCCAGATTGTGTTACCGTTTGAATCTGGCGTGAACGGCAACACAGCATTGAAGGACGTCATCGTGGCTGTGCTGTGCCAAGTTGGCCAAATTTGAACTTTGACCGCTCCAATTCTTCGACTTTATCTCTGCCCCTGCTTTCCAATGATTCTAGATTAACAACAGGTTTAACAGTTGGCTCTCATAGATAGTGATTATCCACCACAACCACCAGTCCCCCCACACCCCCAGTAAAGAGATGACAATGTAACATAAACGAGCAGTAGAAACATTATCGAGCAGACACTTGGTGTGCCGAAATAACATTTCTAGAATTTGGTTCACACTGCGGGTGCCTTGTAGTATCCCAAGAGAGTTGGCAGAATACTAGTGATGTTCTGTATGCTGCATAACATAGGGCTTATTTTACAAATTTGTGCTCCCAGCCAGAGGCTCATGACATTCCATTCATTAGGTGTAGAAAATCATGGGGAGCTTGTGCCCAAACTCCTGATACATAATCCTGATAGTTGAGGTTCTACACCAAGAACGCAATTTTGTGAAATCAGTCCTAATTGTCATGCAAAAAGGAATACACCTTTTTTTCATGAACGACAGCAACAAGCCATGGCACGAAGAGGAGGAGGAGCTATCAGAAGTAGTGCAGCTAGTACAGATTGCAGAAACTTGCTTTGTATTCCCTTGAGCCTGAATTTGCGATCGGAGGCTTCCCGTGGGCGGATGCCTCTGATCATCAAATCTTCTATGCATTTACCTGGTGGTTCGGGAAATACAGAGGCTTGCTGGTAGAAATGCGTAGAGGCCTACGTATCCCAGGGGCGCATGAAAGAAGGGAATCCCCATTCATAGTTATGCGAGTTCTGCACGTACGGAACTGTCATAAGTATGAATGGGGATATCTTAAAAAATACATGAGCACATGAAATATTTTTTTTTAATTACATATATAAAATTAATTAAAATGCCATTTAATTAAATATTTTAAACAAAAATTTAATTTTTTGAAATTATTTTTAATATGTTTTAACGGGGCTAAAAATAAACTTACCTTATTGGACAGGGTTTTTAATGTATAAGTGAGTAATAAAATTTTATTATTTTAAATTTTAAAACTCTTATGCTGGTAAAAGCAGGCCTTACGTGGGCGGAAGTTGGGCAAGCAGCGCAACTCTCCACCCGCAGAGTGTAAGGGGGACGTGTCTCAGACGGTGCTGGTGCGAGGTTAGGCCTTCATTGCCTAATACTATTGCTTGCTCTGGTCTCCGGCCAACCTTATTGCAATAAGCACCTGTGAGTGGTTCGACCCACTCGCCCTTACGGTTCTAACACTGGACTTAGGTGCAGGGAGCAGTAATGCAGAGAAAAACTCAAATAGACCCGGTTGAATAGTATGAAATGGAAATCTTTATTGCATGGCGTCTAAAATCATGAAATACATGTCATAGGTGCAAATCAACGATAGTACAAGTATACATACATTCATAAAGCTTGGTCTGTGGAAATGGAGAACACACGGCACATCGTAGAAAGGGGAACACATTGGGAGAAAAATTCAGTCGCGCCCCGTTTGGGGCGCAAATATCGTCCGGGCGCAAAAATTAGCGCCTGACGCTAATTATCGCCACTGACTGGAAACTTCACTTTTAACGCCTCGGGAGGTGATTGGAGCGCTAAATCAGGCGCTTCACACCTGTCTTAAGGCGCAAAGGCCGAGGAGCGAGGCGCTACCTCAGAGCACTGGTGAAGCTCATGTAATGTCAGTCAGCAATGTAACACACACACAATGGCATGGGCCAGTTCTTAAAGGGGATGATTAATCTTGCTTTCTATCCACATCCTGCTCATTGCAGCCTTGAATCTCGGCCTGGAGAGACCTGCACATTAAATGTGCTGGAAAGAGCAATGGAGAGTACCAGGCAAAGAGCTCAGAGTGCAGTCCCCACAGTCTCTGCTCAATCGATACAAGGAATGGCAAATCAAAATTAACCTGCAAAGTGCTGCTCAGTACCCAAAACTCCTTCACACAACGTTGAATCTCTCCAGAAGTCTCTCCCTCTCTCTCTCAGAATGCGTAGTTCAAAAATGGCACCAACAATAAAAGGCAGGAAGCGGTCACCTTTAAATAGCGCTCCCCCTTTCCCTTCATGACTGCAGAACGCTCCCCTCAACCTGTCGTTGCTAGCGTCAGGCGGTAAGGCAGGGGGCGCCACTCAATATCCGCTCCGGGGCGATACCGGGGCGTTGCGCACTCGAGTGACATCATGATCTGCCGGCGCAGGAGATCGTGGCGGTAGTGTTTAGCGCCGCCGCAAAATGTCTAGTTAATTTCGCGAGCGGCGCAAACTTCGCCGCGCCCGGGCGCTAGATGCTTTGCGCCCCATTAGCGCCCTCTTAAGGCGCTAACGGGAGGCGCAACCAACTGAATTTTTCCCCCATTATATCTTAACCTTATTAAAACCACCCTCCCTTAATAATACCTACACTACGTCTAGATTTGTAGGATCGTAAAACATGCTCACCACTCGTTTAATTTCGGAGATTTTAAAGTGAGGCACTCGGCTCGTTTCGCTGCAGCGCCTGACTGTCACGTGTTTGGAAGGGTCTCTGCACCCCACTTGTTTACTTTCGCTGCTGCGAAAAGCAGGCCAGGCTCCCTGTTGTCATGAAGAACTCGACGGACCTCGGACACAGTTCAAAGAAGAGTCTTCCTGTGCTCGACACAGGTTGTAGTCGGTAGAACTCAAAGAAGAGTCCTGTATTTATATTTTCGGGCGCGGTCGGGGTTTACTGACCGTGGCGGCACGTGGAATTTCTTCTCGTCTTCTTCTCGTCTCGTCTCCTCGGGCCTCCGGGTCCAGACACCGTTTACCGACACTCGGGATGGTGCACCCTCCTACTTGCCCTTGTCGGGGTGGCTCGTTCCGATTGAGCTCCACCCAACACTCGCATAACCGACCAGTACGGCTAAGAGTCAAGAGTCAACAAAGTCCAGAGAGAAAATCAAGAGGCTGCTCGTCCAGCAGAGCAGTACCAGAGGATAAGGATAAGAGTTCAGCCCGAGTCAAGAGTCAGCAGAGATAAGAGCCAGCCGGGAGAATAAGAGACCGATGGACATTTGTTCTCTATAGTTATAGTGATGTGTCCTCTTATCTCCCGCTCAAATCTTAATGTTTGTCCTTTGTGTAATATTGGCGCTCAAAACTCCCAGCATGGGGCGGTTGTCTTCTTTAACGGGTTTCGGTAGCACCTGAAACTGGCCAACTATTCGTTAATGTTTTCCCCATTGTTGACCCAGCCAGGATGTGTATGAATCGTCTCCCTGACTGGTTTTGGGGGCCCCCGAATACTTGCTTAATCACCCGTCAATGTCTCTCTCATTGTAGAGCCGGGGGGGGGGGTATTTGTGTATTGATGTGTCTGGATGGGCCTTCGATTGCCCAGTACAATGATCCTTTCTGTGCATAGGAAAACGATTCCAGCACTTATATCTTTGCTATTGTTCCAAATGCAAATGGGTTGCATCCTGTCTTTATCAGTGTTTACCGAGTATGATCCAATCTTATACTAAATGTATATTCGACGCCATCTTGTCTGCCCACTGTGTTTCTGGAAGCTTCTGCCACGATGCTCGGTGGCCATTTTACAGGCTTCTGTGTCCTTTATAATCAGGACAGCATTTCGTTTAATAAAACTGATCAAACGAATCTGCTTCTCTTATGTTATTTTGAATCGCAATAATTGCGAAACTTTACAAGAGGACCTTTACCTGGGGATGCGGAGGATCTGTCAAGAAGACACTACAGACTTCTTACAGAAACTCAGCACCCATGGACCAGTTGAACCAGGAACACTCCTCGCCACAATGGATGTATCGGCACTCTACACCAGTATCCCCCACGATGACGGCATCACTGCAACAGCCTCAGTACTCAACACCAACAACAGCCAATCTCCAGACGCCATCCTACAACTCATCTACTTCATCCTTGACCACAATGTCTTCACCTTCGACAACCAGTTTTTTACCCAAACACACGGAACAGCCATGGGGACCAAATTTGCACCCCAATATGCCAAATCTTCATGCACAAGTTCGAGCAAGACTTCTTCGCTGCACAGGACCTCCAACCAACGCTGTACACCAGATACATCGACAACATCTTCTTCCTTTGGACCCACGGCGAAGGATCACTGAAAGGACTACACGATAACATCAACAGGTTCCATCCCACCATCAAACTCACCATGGACTACTCCTCAGAATGTGTTTCATTCTTGGACACACGAATCTCCATCAAAGACAGACACCTCAGCACTTCACTCTACCGCAAGCCCACGGACAACCTCACGATGCTCCACTTCTCCAGCTTCCACCCTAACCATGTTAAAGAAGCCATCCCCTATGGACAAGCCCTGCGAATACACAGGATGTGCTCAGACGAGGAGGAACGTGATGGACACCTACGGATGCTGAAAGACGCCCTCGTAAGAACGGGATATGACGCTCGACTCGTCGATCGACAGTTCTGACGGGCCACAGCGAAAAATCGCATAGACCTCCTCAGAAGGCGAACACGGGACACAACCAACAGAGTACCCTACGTCATCCAGTACTTCCCCGGAGCGGAGAAACTACGCCATGTTCTTCGCAGCCTTCAACATGACAACGAACACCTTGCTAAGGCCATCCCCACGCCTCCACTACTCGCCTTCAAGCAGCCGCCTAACCTCAAAAGTACCATCGTTCGCAGCAAATTACCCAGCTGTCAGGAGAACAGCGACCACGACACCACACAACCCTGCCACGGCAACCTCTGCAAGACATGCCAGATCATCAACACAGATTCTATCATCACACGTGAGGACACTACCCACCAGGTACATGGTACATACTCATGTGACTCGGCCAACGTTGTCTACCTCATACGTTGCAGGAAAGAATGCACCGCAGCATGGTACATCGGCGAGACCATGCAGACACTGAGACAACGTATGAACAGACACCGCGTAACAATCACCAGGCAGGATTGTTACCTCCCAGTCAGGGAACACTTCAGCAGTCAAGGACATTCAGCCTCGGATCTGCTGGTTAGCGTTCTCCAAGGCGGCCTTCGAGACACACGACAACGCAAAATCATCGAGCAGAAACTGATAGCCAAGTTCCGCACCCATGAGGACAGCCTCAACCGGGATCTCGGTTTCATGTCACGCTACAGGACGTGACTCGACGTCGTTGTCTGGTTCACAGATGTGATTTCCAGTTTTTTAAAAAAGTAAAAAGCTTAACTGTGGACTGCAGCATTTGACACATTGGACCCCCTGTGACCCCACCTCATTGTCTTAGCTGTACTCTGCTGTGTCTTTGATGTAATGCCTCCCTGACGGATTGTATCTCTGCAGACACATTGTTCTCTGTCTATATATACTTGGTAACCGATTTGTAATCCCTCACTGTACCTGACGAAGGAGCAGCACTCCGAAAGCTCGTAATTTCAAATAAAACTGTTGGACTATAACCTGGTGTTGTGCGACTTCTCATTTTTGTCCACCCCAGTCCAACACCGGCATCTCCGCATCAAGAAGATTCTTGACAGTTCACAAGTGCTGGGTTTCCGCGCATGCGCTTCGCATGCCTAAACTCGGCACTTGCGCGGCCCCTACGGGTTTGTACACACCTCGTACGCACCCGTAGGGGTCGCAAAATACGGCCCCTTGAATTTAGAAGGTTGAGGGATGATCTAATTGAGGTGTTTAAAATGGTAAAAGGATTCTATAAGGTAGATACAAATAAACTACTTCTTCTGATGAGGAAGCCCCCAAAGACTGCGGCTGCTGGGTCAATTGAAATTTTCAAGACACGGAGATCGACAGATTTTTATTAGTTAAGGGGATCAAGGGATATGGATCAAAGGCGGGTAAATAGAGTTGAGGTACAGATCAGCCAGGATCTAACTGAATGGTGGAACAGGCTCGAGTGGGCTGAGTCGAGTGGCCTACTCCTGTTCCTATGTAACTGCAACCATGGCCATGACTTGCCTTTGCTCAGCTGCAGTCAGCTCTTCTTCAGCCGCCCCCAAGGTTGTGAGTTCAAGTCCCACTCCAGGAACTTGAGCACATAAAGCTAGGCTGACACTCCAGTGCAGTGCTGAGGGAGTGCTGCACTGTTGGAGGTGCTGTCTTTTGGATGAGACGTTAAACCGAGGCCCCGTCTGCTCTCTCAGGTGGACTTAAAAGATTCCATGGCACTATTTCGAAGAAGAGCAGGGGAGTTATCCCCGGTGTCCTGGCCAATATTTATCCCTCAATCAACATAACAAAAACAGATGATCTGGTCATTATCAGATTGCTGTTTGTGGAGCCTTGCTGTGTGCAAATTGGCTGCTGCATTTCCCACATTACAACAGTGACTACACTTCAAAAGTACTTCGTTGGCTGTAAAGCGCTTTGAGACGTCCGGTGGTCGTGAAAGGCGCTATATAAATGTTAGTCTTTCTTTACCTCTGCCACTTACACGCCCATGGAACTGATTCACTCTGGTCTTTTCCTTCTGTCACTAAAAGCCCCCAGACTGTGAGTCTTTGGTGTGGTGATGATGTGGATTGCTGTGGTGAAGTAAACAAGGCATGAGTCGCTGCAGAATGCTTTTGTAAACCTCTAATCAACTGACTCCAGAATGCCACCTGCCAAAATTTATGAGCTTACATATAGGCCTGGTGGTGTGATGCTGGTGTTTGATTCCTGCTGGCCTAGTGAGAATGTTTACTTGTTCTCTATCTGTCTCAGCAGGCTTTGAAAGGGAGCGTATTTGTAACACATAATAGGAAGATTCATTCCACGGTGTGTGTGTGCATGCTTTTGGGGGGTAGGCATTCTTGTTCACAGATATAATCACAATCTTACATTGTAAGGGCCAGCTTCTGTTTCACAAACACATAAATACTGAGCATCCAAACCACAATCGAATGCTCATTGAACGCAAAACAAAAATAGCATTTGTAACTACCACCTTTGGTAGTCTTTTGCCAAAGCCATATTGCCTCGACAACCCTCGCAATATCTGCTGCATAAATAAATCCTGGACAATTTATTATAAATAGCTACGTTTCTGGCATTTTTAGGCAGTAATTCAAGCTCAGGATTCTGTTTGCATTTATAATCAGTTCCAGCTTCACTCTTGCAGTTTATGACATCCTCAGAATTGCTTGACTAAATTACTGCTTTACAATTCACTATTAGCCAACTGTTATCCTGTCTGCAATGTCTGTCATGTACTTTCTAGACTTGGATCTTCATGCAAGTATTAATATACTAAGATGATTTTTTTTGTTGAAATTATGCTAATCAGGCCATTCTGCAGAGAAAGGCAATTGTATTTGTTTGACAAATTAACATTTAATAAAATTATATATTAATATATTTAACATTTAAAATTAACAAGAGCAAATTTACAGGTAGTCTGTTAAATTTAATGACATAATTTTCTCATGGTGTGGAAAGCTACTTGTCAAAACTTGTCAAGAAATCAAAAAAAAGTGTAAATACATCATTGTCAGTTTGTTAGGCACAATGGCCAATATGAATCCATAGGGGTTGTCAAGCTTGTAGTAAGGATAATGTCCAAATAAAATGGTGTTGCTATCATTGTTATTGTCTCAATGATACATTCCTAATTTTCTGTGCTCTTTCAGCTCTTTATATTGAGTAGCTGCGTGTTTATCATGGGGTTTTATCACACGGAGGAACAATTGACAGCTCTGACAAAACCAAGTGGTTCACAGCCAATCATATTCTTTCTTGTGTAGAATAGGACAATTTACAAGCAGTGGGTCCAGACTTACTATCAATTTTGGACTTAGTTTGTAAAGCTTCATGATCAGCTATTGGCTAAGCTTATGAGACGAGACTGAACAATTTGGAGGTGTGATCGTTTATTTCTTCAACAGCATATCCAAAGCCATTGATATTATTAAGACTGCAGCAATAAAGCATTCTGAAGAACAGAGACATCTTCATGGGTAATAAATCCAGAATTTGAGGAAGAAGTGTGCAGTGGAAAAGAATATAATATTGCATTATTGGGTCTCGCCCACTTACGTACATATTTTTAATTAAGCTAAATAGTTAAGTTAGATTCCCTACCATGGATCATTTGATGTCTGTAAGTTGTGAGGCTACAAATTATTGATCTTAAAATGTTTCATTCATGCCTGGGCAATATCATCATCGTGATGCAGTTGGCCTGTGTTGCAATGTTTTTCACAGTAATGTTACCTCAAGTGATATTGCTGGTTGAGTCCAGATTCTTTGTTTTATATCTATATTTATTACAGCAGTCACCTATGTAAGAATGCCTTGAAATAAAGCTGTTGAGGACGCTCTCAACAGACATGAGGGACTTCATATGAAACCATTTCAAAGACGTAACTTAAGTCCTGTCATTTTCAATGGGCCATGACAGTTGCTCCTTAGAACTGGCTACACACCCTGAGGCTACCATACAGGCTAAGGCATGGAAGGCCATCTTGTGAACTGCCTTGCTCAATTGTGATAGACATTTAATGCACAACTGAGAGTGTACATGTAAATACCGCCCCAGATGTGCTCTCTCTGCCCTTTCTTGAATTCTCAGTATCTAAGTTCATGCTTTTTCTCTCTTTTTGGTAGTACAGGTAGACAAGGAACATATAGTTATCAACAAATGTATGATGTGGTACTATAAATAATATATTACCTGCAGAGGCTACTGAACAAGAAACACAGAAGTTCTGATAAAGGGCCTACACCCGAAACATGAACCTCTCTTTTCTCTTTACAGAGGCTGAAGGACCTGCTGCGTATTTGCAGCAAATTCTAATTTCAGAAACACAGAAGTTGTTTTGATTCTAATAACTGAACATGGTGTGGGTTTTTAATATAACCCTTGCTTGCAAACATGTGTAGAGGGAAAGCTGCTGTACTGCTTATTGACCTGTCCTTGTCTTGTAAACTACTTCTGTCTCAGTAAGCCATGTCCAGCACTTCATCAGAACCTCATAGCAAGAGCAGACTGCCTATATCCTGAGAGATTTTCGTGATGAGACCATAGATGGCTATTGCATTTTGTAGAGGAATGAAACTCTGGATTTAATCAGCCATAGCATTACTACCCCTCAGTCAATCTCTTCAGCCAGTCTAATCAGTTCTTTGGCATCCTATTAGTCAAAAGCTGACATGCAACCTATCAGTCCTGGCTTTAAATTGAAGACCGCTATCTCCATTGCTGAAATTCAGTGGTTTGACACCAAAGAGTACTGTTTCCTGCTGGTTACTTGACGGTTACAGAAGCATCAGCTCCCTACTGTCTGGCCTCAATGGCTTACGTTCCAAATCCCTGGGGTGAATTTTGCTTGGGGGTTCTCCCACTTGTCCGCCAATGTCACAGTAAAGGAGGAGGTAGTAGAGAAATTGGATAGGATAAAAATAGATAAAGAGGAGGAACTTAAAAGGTTGGCAGCGCTCAAAGTAGGAAAGTCACCGGTCCGGATGGGATGCATTCTTATTTGCTGAGGGAAGTAAGGGTGGAAATAGCGGCGGCTCCAGCCACAATCTTCCAATCCTCCTTAGATATGGGAGCCATGTCAGAGGACTGGAGTATTGTAAATGTTACACCCCTGTTCAACAAAGGGGAGAGGGATAAACCCAGCAACTACTGGCCAGTCAGCCTAATGTCGGTGATGGGGAAACTTTCAGAGACAATAATCCGGGATAGATTAATTGTCACTTACAAAAATATGGATTAATAAATGACAGCCAGCGTGGATTTCTAAAAGGCAAATTGTGTTTGACTAACTTGATTAAGTTTTTTGATGAAGTAACAGGGAGTGTTGATGAGGGTAGTGCGGTTGATGTTGTGTATATATGGACTTTCAAAAGGCGTTTGATAAAGTACCACGTAAGAGATTTGTTAGCAAAATTGAAGCCCATGGGATTAAAGGGGCAGTGGCAGCATTGACTAAGAAAGAGAAAGCAGAGAGTAGTGGTGAATGGTTGTTTGTCAGACTGGAGGGAATTATAGAGTGGTGATCCCCAGGGGTTGGTATTAGCACCAATGCTTTTTTTGATATATATTCATGACCTGGACTTGGGTATACAGGGCATAATTTCAAAGTTTGCGGCTGAAACAAAACTTGAAAATGTAGCAGACAGTGAGGAGGTTAGTAACAGAATTCAGGAGGACACAGACAGACTGATGTAATGGGCAGACACAAGGCAGATGAAATTTAACACAGAGACGTGTTTGGTCTCCCCACCCAATTTTCCCACATTTTCTGCCACATTGTCATCCAGTCTGGGGCATCATGGCAGAGGAAAACTGAGGCTTTAGAATATAAGCTGCATGTAAGATGCAAGGAATATGACATAGGGAATAGAAAGCCATCAGTATGCTTAGAGTCTATGGGGATAATTGTGACTTTGGACGATCGTGTAAAATGCATTATATCGGCTTGGCCACCCGTTAAACACCTCGCTCGATATTCGATTCCATGGAAGTCAGACAAAACAAAAATCAGGAGGTGTTTAACGGGTGGCCGAGCTGAAAACACACTTTTACATTATCATCCAAAGTCAAATTACCTCCTATGTCTTGTTATAAGGAAGAAGGTGAAAACCAGGCATATAGTAACAACAAAATGCATGTTAGTAAGAATGTGCTGTGCTATTGCTTTGGATTATATAAACAAATTAAGAAGGGAGGAAGGGGTTAAATTGGATAGCCCCCGAAAACAGGCGCGGGGATTGGGATGCGCGATTAACCCGCGCCCATTGGATGTAATGCAGGCAGCACGGCATCTTTGTGCTGCCTGCTCATTTACATGATTTCTGCGTGCAGCCAGCACTAAATGTACTGTTGATTGGCTGCATGCATCAGCAGCAGGCCCAAAATCGATAGTTGCGAGCACTACTTAAAGCTAGCCTGCACTGCTTAAAGCTATCCTGCACCTCTTAAAGGGGAGGTGAATTGTGGCTGGCGCAGGTGCTGGGAGTCCTGTGTGTGCTGGGAAAGACAGAAGAATGGCTGAACACGGGAGAGAGCGGCCACCCAGGTTATCCGACGCTGCACTGGAGATCTTGGTGGAGGAGCTGGAAAGGAGTAGGGGGCCAGGAGGCCCTCAAGACATACAGTGAAAAGGCAGTGGGAGCTGATAGCCGTGGAGGTCAATGCTAGGAGTCTAGCCCCGAGGACCTGGATGCAGTGCTGCAAGAAGTTTAGTGATCTCACATGAGTGATCAAGGTCAGTGAATGCATCTTCAAATGCCATATCCTACCAACTGCACCACTAGCCTCAACCATTGCTCAAAACACCATACCCGCATCACTCACCTACCAGCAATCTCTATTAATCAGGACTCATACCTAACATTCATATGCTTCACCTCACCCTCACACACTTAGCACTGTTGCAAGCCACGCACCCACATCTCAAAGATTTCATACACTGCCAGCTATTCAGCCATGACAACTACATCACCCAAACATATTGCACGACATTCACTGACATACTTTCCTCTCCCTTGCAGGAGAAGGCGGCACACCACCAAAGGAAGCAGGAACTAACCGGAGGGGGAGAGGCACGCTTGCATGCTCTAACTCCTATGGAGAAGCTGGCCATTATCGGAAGGGCCATTGCTGAGGTCGTGGCCAGCGGCGGGGCTGAAACCATTGAAGATGACGGTATCCTCATACATAATCCTCCTTCTCACATCCCACTTCCTCCTCATCCCACAATCTCTTCTGAATTACAAGCTGCAGATGGTGTAAGCATGCACCTCTTATTTCCCCCCACTCCCCTCACCACAACCTTACCCTTGTGCCTTTTCTCTTTCAAACACCCAAGAAGTGCAACTTGGCCAGGCATTGGAGGAATGCCAAGAAGAGAGTGATGAGGAAGACACACCATCACTTGATTTCACACTTGCAGCCACCAGCTCAGGTACTGACATTGCTAGTATCTTAGAGGATAGATTAGAAGCGGGATCTGCACGTGGTGAGACACCGGGCACCAGTGCGCTGCAGCCAGAGCAGGGGGCAAGGATAGCGCAGGCGCCAGCTCGCCGGAGGGCGGGGTCGTACATGCGTTCTGCTGCAGAGCACTCAGATGTGGACTTTGATGGGGCAGGCTACATCAGAAGGCTGATGGGTATACACAACAAAATGCTTGGTGCATTGGGAAGCCAACCAGAAAACCTGCATTCAATGTCAAGGAGCGTGGCGGAGTCCAGCACCAACTTGGCACAGGGCTTTGTGCAGAACTTGGAGCCCATCCTTTCCAGCATGGAAGCGAAATCCAATCCATTAGCACACTTGTGGACCCAACCACGATGCAGCATCTGATAGTCGATGTCTCAGCTTCCATTGCCGCACAAGCAGCTTCCACCAAAAGTCTGAGTGCTGCAGTGGAAGCTCAGACTGAAGTCATGCAAGGTCAGCTTGCTGCCATGCAAGGTCAGCTTGCTGCCATCATGGCTGCGGACTGCTGAGGTGCCATCCCAGGGAGTAGCAGTGGCTCCATGGAGCAGCAGCCTGCAGTCCATTTTCAGCATAACAGCATTCGTCCTCCCCCCCCCCTGCCACTCCGCCAGTGCCCTTGCCCAGGGTACTGGGCATTGACCTGCATGGTGCACTGCCTATGGCCACATACCAGCTGGACGTTGAGGGAATCCATTCCCGTTCCAGTACATGGCAGAGTTGACATGCGGGACCCGCAAAGCAATGTGCGTGCAGTCAATGGCACCCTGGACCATGGGAAAGCCTGCAATCCGAGCAAATGCTTGTGCTCATTCCACCTGCTTTTCTCTGGCAAGAGAGAATGAAATGAAGTTAGCTCTCTTTGAATAGAGAGCCTCAGTTATCTCTCTTATGCAACAGTGGAGTGCAAACTGCGAGATGTTGCTAATATCTCCAGCACCAGTTTGGAGGGAGCCAGGTACATAAAAGTTCATCGCCACGGTCACCTTCATAGCCACTGGCAATGCGGTCCTTTCCCTGCTCTGAGGTTGGAGTTGTGGCTGCAGCAGGTGGCAGATTTCAGTGAGGACCTCCTTAGTGAAGTGCAGGCAGTTCACACATTGTTCTCGCTGAGGTTCAGATAGGAGAATTGCTCCCTGAACACCCTGCACAGATATGACCTCCTGTGGAAAGCCCTTCTCCCCCTCCTCCTCCCCTGCTCTGTATGTCTTCTGCTCATTCTCCCTGTCACGTTCTAATCTAAGAGGAAGGCCTACTGCGCACCCATGTCTGGGAGCAACTGGTTTGTGCAGAAGCCTTGAAGTCAGCAAAAAGGACTCAGCAGCTGCCACACCACTCCCATGTAGAATTTTGCAACTTGAAACAACTATCGAAAGCACCAAAAAATGTATAAAATTGTAGCAACAGCCAGAAGAAATCAACCAGCAAATAACCTGTAAATAGTTGATGATCCCTTTAAATAGCGCTGGTGGGGGGTCCTTCATCAGACTGAGCAGGGACTTCATTAAAACATGGCTCAGGGAGACAAAAAATATCAGTAAATCATCTGCAGACAAAAATCTGACAACTCCTCAAATCCAATGGCAGAAAGCATTGGGATTTTTTCTGCAACGGATTGAATCAGAGCCAGATGCAGAATGGCTTCAGATCTACAGGACTACGGGGCAAAATCAGAGAGAAAGCATGCCAGTGCTGCATGATCTCAGCTGCAGTGCAGAGACAGACTCGGAGAAAGCTGGGTTCTTCAAAGATCACCTTTGCACTGTCCACATCAAACCAAATCACAAGGAATTTGACAGTAGCTAGAAAAAGGAAATGAACCATTACATCTATGCACAGCTAGAACTGTTCCAACCTCTGAACACAAGTCCTTCAAGGAGCAGAAAAGACAAAATACACCAAAGAACAATGGAATTGAATTGGCCCAGACAATTATTGCTCTGAGCTCCAGTTGAGGCTAAGGAAAGAAGTTCTTAGGCGAGGATGATGTCACCAAATGTATTCTCAGTAAGACTGATGAGACGATGGCTGTCATAGACAAGGTCTTCAACAAGTCGTTACTACTGGGGTACTTCCCAAGATGCTGGAATCTGCTGTGGTCACAAATGTTCACAGATCAGGTAAGGACTATTACCGGCTTATCAGCCTGTTGAACTGCATGGGAAAGCTGCTGGAGAGAATCATCACATACGACCTCCAACAGCACCTCAAGAGAATTAACTGCTTCAACTGAGGCATAAGGAACAACACGTGAGGATTAATTTGATGTTAAAACCAATCAACACCAACAGACAGCAGAAGTTCCTGGGTATAACTTTCTAAATAAATAAGTTTAGACACAGCACATCAACAAGATCATCACTAGGGCACTAGCCAGGCTGGGCAAATTGCAAGTCCTGTGTGAAAAGAAGAACAGAGTTAACCTTAGACCGTTCCTCAGAGTGTACGAAGCCTAACTCCCCCCAATCTTAGAATATAGATCTAGCCTGATGCAGAACGAGTCAGCCACAGGTTAAGAGGCTACAAACAATCTAGAACTGTGCAATAAAAGCAGCAATACAAAAGCAAAACACTGCGGATGCTGGAAATCTGAAATAAAAACAGAAAATGCTGGAAATACTCAGCAGGTCAGGCAGCATCTGTGGAGAGAGAAACAGAGTTAACGTTTCAGGTCGATGACCCTTCGAAGGGTCATCGACCCGAAACGTTAACTTTGTTTCTCTCTCCACAGATGTTGCCTGACCTGCTAAGTATTTCCACATTTTCTGTTCTTATTTCAATAAAAGCAGCATATCAGTTCCCACACTTTATCTGCTCAGCCTATCTGCACAACATCTGTGGATGCTAAACAATGAAGGAAAGGCTTCGGGTACTCGCGCAGAGGTACCTGCACAAGGCAAGGACTAACCTGTCATTGCTACTGCTGATAGAGGAAGAAAGGAAGAAAGACAAGAACCCGCCCCAGTGCACTTACAAGATTGCAGTGCCTGGAAACTTCAGCAGGCTGCAGGCCTTAGCATCGTTCAACCACAGGGATGATTATAGTACAGGGGTCAACTGAGCAGCTTTTAAATCCACCCCATTAGAATTGACTGTTGCAAACTCCAGCATATCTGAGTATAAAAGGGATGTAAATAGGATAATAAACCCTGGACCATCCTTCGCAAGCTCCCAATGTTACTAGCTGGCTATAAAATCAGAGTTTGTGTTGCTCACAAGTGTGCAAAGAAAAAAAAACTTGGATTGGTAAAAGGAACGCAGCTTAGAGGCCATGTCTTGGATACCTTAATATTGGAGCACCTAAGATGAATTTAAAATAAAACAAAACAATTTTAAAAAATTCCTCTTTTGATGCTGCAAAACCACAACATGCAAATTTGTTTTTGCACATGCAAACTCTGAATGGTGACAACTGGGCCAGATTTGGGTATCCAGTAATAAATCTGAAACAGTTCTCTTTATATTGTTTTGCGTTCTCAGTTTAATTTAGTGTTGAGATAAAAATGCTGTAAAATACAGAGGCCTTGAAATTCCATAAGGGTTCGACCAGTCTCGTGCCATAACTTCGGGGGGAGACTAGCTGAACCCCAAAGGAAATGAGGGGAACTGTTTTTTTTCGGGTTTCCACCGTTTCTACCAGTTTTCGCATTGCTTTCTGCCCACCCATTACAAAGAAAATGACGGGCAGGGGGTGGGATCTCCCTAAGCTGGGAGTTCCTGTTATTGAGCCTCAGTTGGTCCCGGTGTTTCAGTGGCAGCCAATACATCGAGAGAGAGAGAGAGAGAGATGAGTCCTACCAGTCTCCACATGGGTGCTTGTGGGCCACACTGCTGGGTCCCAGGCCTGGCAAGGGTCCTCGAACCTCAAAGAGGACATTTTTAAAAAAAACGCACTTTCTGGATCGGCCCCTTTGCTCGAGAGGTGGCCGGCGTTGGGTGATGTTGCCTGGGCAACCCACCCCCACCACAAGTTGGCAGCCACCACAGTTTCCTGACACATGAGGTAACTGGGCACCAAAGAAGTGGCATTTCTGCTTACCAATCCCATGCAAGTAAGATGCGCTCCCATTGACCCCGCAAGCTCTGGTGTGGGTCAGTGTTGGAGGGCACCAGTAGGCAGCTCGGGGCCAGAATATAAACTGAGCTTGTTCATAAATGACCTATGGTACAGTTTTCAGTTTTAACATAATCTCTCTAAGTTAAATTTACCTGAATTTGCAATGATATCAAGTCAGAATCTGACTGTGGTTTTAAACTAAAAAATGAGACAGGTGGCAGCAGCCAGGAAGGCCACAGATTAAATGAAAGGAAAAAAAAACACGTGACAATGAATGCGCTGGAAATTAATTGCTTTTATTACTTATGTCAAGCATAATTTCAACAGCTCCCCCTCAGTTTTTCTAAGGATTTATTTTAAATCAGTTTTTAAATTAAATTTGTGCTAATCTAACTGAATTTTAAATTTAAATGCAAAGATATACACAATTTAGTACAACTGACACTTTACAACAACGACAACAACAACTTTCATTGATATAGTGCTTTTAACGTAGTAAAACATCCCAAGGCGCTTCACAGGAGTGTTTTCACTACATGTGATGGAATGCGCTTGAATGGCCCTCACCTTTATTTCCCCACCATGCCGCATCCTGTGGTTGCAAAGAAATTAAAAAGAAACACAGGGCTTTGCTTTGGGCATTTACCCGTTGCTCTGACGCCATCGCCACATCGATCAACAAAGATTATGAGTTCTGATCTTGCCACTTAATATATTATTGCATAGCTGCATACAACAGTCTGCAATTGCAGTAGTTGAGCATATCGAGAGTGAGGTACAAGTGGGTCTCTCTCAAAGTGAAAGGGGTAAATTTGTCATAATGCCACATTCTGTGGAATTGTCTCAATGTGGTGGGATCACACCTGATGGCATAATGAAGAATCATGGGAACTTTCATTTCAATCCATTTCCGCATTTTTGCGACAAAATTTTCTTTCGATGGCAATCTGAGCTGTAATAGATTTCTTGCAGCTCCATTTCTGATTTCTGTTTTATGGAATATGGTAAAACGTGGTTTGCGACGGGTAAGATAGTAGCGTGAAAACAATTATGTCTTTCACTTGATGCGAATAATATAACGCTCCCCAGTGACTCAATGGGGGGCTGAAATTCCACAGTGGTTCTTCCGTTCATCCATTGTAACTCGATAGGAAGAGTCACAAAAAACCTCCGAAAAACGGTTTACGGGGTTCCCACAACACTTCCGCGGGTGAGCATGGAAATTCACCCCCAATTAATTTATCCAGTGAGCCGTACAGACCAGAATGACTTGGCTTCGATATCTGATCTGTGCTGAAATGGGTGATCTCAGCTGGAGCAGTGATAAGGGGTTCTACAATTTGCTTAAGTACTCAAGGCTTACGGAGGGGAGAATAGTCAAGACTCCTGCACCTGATTGCTTTCCAGAAACTCCTACTGGAATTGCACAAGTGTGAACCATGGGTGAGGATGGGATACGGTTTGGAGAAAGAAAGAAAGAAAGAAAGAAAGAAAGATTTTCATTTATAAATCGCCTTTCATGACCACAGGATGTCCCAAAGCTGTTTACAACCAATGAAGTACTTCTGAAGTGTAGTCACTGATGTAAGGTAGGAAATACAGCAGTCAATTTGCGCACTGCAAGCTCCCACAAACAGCAATGTGCTAATCATCAGATAATCTGTTTTGGTGATGTTGTTTGAGGGAGAAACATTGGCCAGGACACTGGGGAGAACTTCCCTGCTCTTCTTCGAATAACAAAGCACCAAAGAGTGCCTGGAGCCCATGCACTCGTACCACAGCAAGGAGGTAATGTCTTGGACGGGTGATAATTGACAAGAAAATAAAAAAAGACATATAAACTAGTAACAGCATTAAGATGCTCTAAGTAACTAAAAAATATCCCATGAAAATTCTATACAGAGTTCTGGAATGGAGCATTATGCATTCAAACCTGTGCCCTGCAACTGATGTCACAAACTTTCTGTAAATTGATTTTGATTTTCCTTTTTTATTAAAAACAGATTTTTTCTCATTAAAGTTCTCAGCCTCACCAACAGAAAGAAATGTCCACCCTGATCAGCAGGAGAATACTGCAACTGGAGAAAGAATGGCGACATATGTCTTCCAGTCTGGGATTAAAGAGGGCGTCAATGAGTTGATAAATAACAGAGCACGCAGCTGTTGGCATGAGGCACACTTTCTTTTTATTGGTAGCGAGTAGTCAGTGATTTGAAACCTGGGTCTTGCACCAGCAAACCATGGCCTTGATTGGTCAGGAGTGTCCCAGTGACTTATAAATTGCATTAGTCATTACTGTGGGTGACGTGGCAGAAGGCTTTAAATTTAAAAATGAAATAAAGAAGCGATGTCTTAACAGAACTTAGTCGACAACTGTATTTTTGTCTACGTTGTTTTTTTTTCCTTATGGTCATAGTACATAAAAACGGTTCACTCGCAGAAAATGACCAGCTTATTTGAACAAAACAGCTTGGAACATGTCTATCCAAGCATTGAAGGGCTATGCATATGTAACTGATAATTCTGTGGCTGATTGCTTGGTCTTTTGGCTTCCAAAATGATGTAACAGACAAGCAACAATTGAATTATTACAGCAGCAATCAGGTAGGACAGGATCATTTGGTCTCAGGCCCGGGGACAAACATGGTTTGAATCTCTTGAATGGCTGACCATCTCGTCTAGTTCTGAGAAATACAGAAATAATGAGATAAGGCTGGCAATTTTTGAAATACTCCTAAGTGAGCAAATGCCCAGGTTTAGCAAGGTAATTGACCTTTTCCAAAATAGATTACCTGCTCCCTTCAGCATTCTGTGGCCTTTAATAGGCCAATCAAGATGCATGCTTTGCAGAATTTTTCAGGAAGCCATGCCTGCTTGACTTACAGGGGTCAGTTCATGCCCACCCTCCCGGAAAATGACTGCATCAAGAACAAGGGCAGAATCCAAGTGCAACTTAGTTCTGTCCCATTTTCTGATCACTGATGGGGTAATCCGCCCAGGGCCCAATCGAATATAACTTCAAGACATTTTGAATGGTGTTTCTAAGGCTGACTTTCTCCCAGAGCCATCAGATATAGGAAGAAGTCAGATAGGGGAATTTTGCCAGCCCTGGGAGGCGGGTATGGAGGCGGGACTGCCGGGAAAATGGCAGAAACTGGGAGCGGGTACCGAACCCGCTCCCAGCCCGCCTCTGTGCCATCTTCCCAGGAGGCGGGTCCCTGACTCGCGCTGGGACCCATCTCCTCGAGGCGGGAAGGGGATTACAGCCAATTAACTGCCTGTTACCAGGTAGTTAACCGGCAGTTAAGAGGCTTATCCCCATTTTACCCACACAAGTGCGGGCTTCCCGACGTCAGGAAAGCCCTCCAAGGTCAGCGAGGCGAGCAGTGGGTCTGCAGGGGTCGGAGGGGTCCAAAAGTGTGCTGTGGAGGTGAGTGATGGGTGCAAGTGTGGAGAGGTAATTATGGGAGGTGAGTGAAAAGTGTTAGGAAAAGTTTCCTTACCTTTGTTTCTTCCTGCAGGCTTCAAACCTTGGGGATCTGGAGGTGCCTCATCTCCACGAGATAGATGACAGAATGGCTGCTGCATTCTCCGATGCAACAGCCATCTGATTTCTGTTCAGGAAAGAGGTTTGGTGAGTCTTGAGTACAAGGACTCACCAAAGAACAGAGATTGTCAGTGTTTGACAGCTTCTCAAAGCTGTCAAATGATGACAATTCATCTGTCAAAAATTTTTGACAGATGAAACGTCATACGCTGACGTTCTCTGTCACTGGCTTTCCCTTAATTGGGCTTAACAAGGTCAATCAAGGGAAAATAGCGTGGGTTGGCCGGATGTCGTTGGGGGCGGGACTGAAACCCGACAAGCAGCAGTCCCGCCCCCAACACGCCCCCATTGATAAACTTCCCCCCCCAGAGATTCTGTGGTAGTAAAGAGTCTTATGGGTCTACGGGTCTAAAATTCCTTGGGTTCTGTCATCGTTCCATTGTAACTCCAGTGGGAGACTGGCGGAACCCACCTGGAAAACAGCAGAGGCCCGGTTGGCCTGGAACTTTGCTGGAAAATGGGATTAGAATAGACAGGGCTTGATGGCCGGCGCGGACACGATGGGCCGAAGGGCCTCTTTCTGTGCTGTATGACTCTATGACTATCTCTCTATGACTATGGACCGCTACTCATTCCAGGAGTTTCTGACTTGCCTTGAAAGGGTTGGACAAATCAGCTCGTCAGAAAGGTTCTGACAAAAGGTCAGGACCTGAAACGATAACTCTGTTTCTCTCTCCACAGATGCTGCCTGACCTGCTGAGTATTTCCAGCATTTTATGTTTTTATTTCAGATTTCCAGCATCCGCGGTATTTTGCTTTTGTACTGGATTTTCCAGCCGCAGGTGAGTATCAGAGATGTGCCCACAGTGATGCTTGCACCCGCCTGCCCCACACTAATTAGGTTCTCTCCTTCTGACCCCACTAGCTCCAAAGGGGTCGGCGTTGGAGGACAATGGCACAACCACAGGGATGGCATCCTGAGCAACTTCGGCCCCTTTGTTTCAAGAGCCAGTTTTATGTTGATTGACACAAGAGAAGCCTTTCAGTTGTTTTCAATATTCCAAGGAGAATAGTAAAGTCTGTACTGACCCGATCATGTTGTATTTAAAACCATTCATTTAAATGTTTACACTTCAGTGCATCTGATTAGTAGTCTAAGCCACGATCTGCTAAAATATTTATTTTTCTGTCTTCCAAAGTTGAGGAAATCATATGGTGTCATGTGATATATCCAAGAAGTGGAAACACTGTTGCAATGATTCTCTAATACAATAGCAAAATACTGCAGATGCTGGAATCTGAAATAGCAACAGACAATGCTGGAAGCACTCAGCAGGCCAGGCAGCATCCGTGGAGAGAGAAACAGAGTTAACGTTTCAGGTCTGGGACCCGTCGTCAGAACTGGAAAAGGTTAGAGATGTAACAGGTTTTAAGCAGGTGCAGAGGCCAGGAAAGGGGGAGGGGAGGGGAGGAAGGAACTGAAGGAATAATCTGTGCGGTAGGCGGCAAGAGAGATTAAATGTTGCAAATGGGGATGGCAGAATCATCAAGAGCCACCTGAAAAATAGGGGCAGGGGCTGTAGTCTGAAATTGTTGAACTCAATGTTGAGTCCAGAAGGCTGTAAAGTGCCTAATCGAAAGATGAGGTGCTGTTCCTCGAGCTTACGTTGAGTATTGGAACAGTGTAAGAGGCCGAGGACAGAGAGGTCAGAGTGGGAGTGGAGCGGAGAATTAAAGTGACAGGCGCCCGGTAGCTCGAGGTCACCCTTACGGACTGAACGGAGGCCTTCCGCAAAGTGGTTGCCCAATCTGCATTTGGTCTCCCCAATGTTACCTCCTCCCTTCCCACTGTCCAGGGCCCCAAACATCCCTTCCAGGTGAAACAGCGATTTACTTGTACTTCTTGCAATTTAGTATACTGTATTCGCTGCTCACGATGCGGTCTCCTCTACATTGGGGAGACCAAACGCAGATTGGGCGATCACTTTGCGGAACACCTCCGTTCAGTCCTTAAGGGTGACCGCGAGCTTCTGGTCGCCTGTCACTTTAATTGTCTGCTCCACTCCCACTCTGATCTCCCTGTCCTCGGCCTCTTACACTGTTCCAATGAAGCTCAACGTAAGCTCAAGGAACAGCATCTCATCTTTCAATTAGGCATTTTACAGCCTTCTGGACTCAACATTGAGTTCAACAATTTCAGACCATAACCCCTGCCCCCATTTTTCAGGCGGTTGTTGATGATTCTGCCATCCCCATTTGCAACATTTAATCTGTCCTGCCTCCTACCCTAGCACAGATTATTCCTGCAGTTCCTTCCTCCCCTCCCCTCCCCCCTTCCCTGCCTCTGCACCTGCTTAAAACCTGTTACATCTCTAACCTTCTCCAGTTCTGATGAAGGGTCCCAGACCTGAAACGTTAACTCTGTTTGTCTCTCCACGGATACTGCCTGGCCTGCTGAGTGCTTCCAGCATTTTCTGTTACAATGATTCTCTGTTTGACCCCTGGCTCGTGACATTTACCTAACTATTGAAGGGCCTGTGATGCTGAACACCATGGAAATTTAGTATAAAACCACAAAAGCAAAACACAAAAGTAGAGGGATTTCAATATATAAAGTTAGAAGCTATATCCTCTTAGTTTAACTATAAGTATAAAAAGAATACAAATACAACAAATACACAACACACTATTCTATAATTATATACTTCACAGCCAACAATTAATGGTTAGTTCAACAGAAGAGTTTTTTTTCCACTGATCAATTATATAAGCTTCCCTTAACCATGTTTTATATACAACTTGCAAATAAAACAGAGCTCGGTTCTGTAAAGATTGTGATGCCAATTTTTTCTGTACGTCTGCTCATTTTCTCATATTTTCTGAGGCCCTGAAGTTGTACAGGAGTTCCACCAGACTCCTTTTTGTTTCATTCTCGGGAAGTGGGCATCGCTGGCAAGGCTGGCATTTACTGCCCATCCCTAGTTGCCCATGTTTCATACAACTGAGTGGCTCGCTAGACCACCTCGGACAGCAGCTAAGAATCAACCACGTCGGTGTGGGACCAGAGTCACGTATAGGCCAGACCAGAAAAGGATGGCAGGTTTCCTTCCCTAATGGACATTAATGAGCCAGTTGCATTTTCATGAAAATCCAGCAGCTTCATGGTCACTTTTACTGAAACAGTCCCCACCGCTTATAGCGGGTGCGTTCGACCGAACAAAATTTGCCCACTATACAGGGTGGCCAGTGTGAGTAGGAGATTAACAATCCATATGATATTGGGCTGGATTATCCAACTCCCACGGGTGCGTACGAGGTGCATACGCGCCCGTAGGGGCCACGCGAGTGCATGCGCTAAAACCTGGCACTTGCGATCTGTCAAGAATTCCCTTGAATTCCCTAGCTTAAGAGTTTAAAAAAAATAGAAAAATGAAATTAGATAACTCATTTATAAATTAAAATTCTCTTCAAAAAGGTAAGTTTATTTGTAGCCCCATAAAAACATATAATTTTTTTTTCAAAAAATTAATTTTTTGTTTAAAATATTTAATTAAATGGCATTTTAATTCATTTAAAATTTGTAATTTAAAAAAAAATATATTTAATGTGTTGGTGTATTTTTTAGGTGATCCTAATTAGGAATTCCCTTCTTCCATTGGTTGGGCCGGCCCACGTGATCCCAGGAGCGCCTACGAACCGCTTGCGCCCCTGGGATACGTAGGGCAAAATGAACCAATGTCGGGGCTCCCATCTTATATCGACTAAAAATAAGTGGTTATTATTCGAGGCCGTGTACATCATGGATCTGATTGATACTTCACCGGGTAAATTTGATTTTGCTTTTTTTGGACCTTTGATCATAGCTGCCTTTAAGAGGAAGCTCGCTAAGTGCATGAGGGCAAAAGGAATAGAAGGATATATTGATAGGGAGAAGTGAAGTAAGGTGGGAGGAGGCTCATGTGAAGGCTGTTAGGTCAAATGACCTGTTTCTGTGCTGTAAATTCGAGGTCATTTTATCCCTGTGGGCAGGACAAACCAGAGTGGTTCCAGCAGATTCTATATTCAATGTTGAATCGAATAAGTGTTCAGTCCAACCATTCTTTATGTGATACAAAAAGAAAATACTGCAGATGCTGGAAATCTGAAATAAAAACAGAAAATGCTGGAGATACTCAGCAGGTCAGGCAGCATCTGTGAAGAGAGAAACAGAGTTAACGTTTCAGACCTGCTGAGTATCTCCAGCATTTTCTGTTTTTATTGCATTCTTTACGTGAGTTTGTACTCACTATAAATTGGCTGCTGTATGGCTTACAAAAGGATGCTGGAGACACGGTGGCATAGTGGTTAGCACTGGTGCCTCACAGCGCCAGGGACCCGGGTTCGAATCTGGCCTCGGGTGACTGTCTGTGTGGAGTTTGCACATTCTCCCCGTGTCTGCGTGGGTTTCCTCCGGGTGCTCCGGTTTCCTCCCACAGTCCAAAAATGTGCGGGTTAGGTTGATTTGGCTATGATAAATTGACCCTTAGTGTTAGGGGGGGATTAAATATGTGGGGTTACGGGGATAGGATGGGATATGTTAGGGGGAATTAAATGCGTGGGGTTACGGGGATAGGGTGGGATATGTGTCGGTGCAGGCTTAATGGGGATTCTGTGTGAGGAAGCAGGGACAGGGTACTGGATTTGGATGATCAGCCATGATCGTATTGAATGGTGGAGCAGGCTCGACGGGCCGAATGGCCTACTCCTGCTCCTAGTTTCTATGTTTCTATGTTTCTAAAGTGGTCTGCAACGAACAAGCAATTAACCAATTAAGGGTTTGCTTGATTGGCCCATGTATTTCTTTATTTTTTTAATTTTTTTTTCTCTTGTTTCCTCACATGGCAGCTGTTAATGTTGCTGCCATCATCATTCACATCATCCAGAGCCATCTTTTGTTTCTTAACTTGTCCCAATATCTCTCCTTTTGCCTTGCACCATCATCCCTTTTTGTCGGTCAATCTCTCCTGCCTTCCATCCTATCACAGACCTTCCCTCCTCCCTGCCCCTGCTTAAAAATCTCTCTTCCCTAAGCTTTTCCAGTTCTGACGAAGGGTTTGACCCGAAACGTTGACTCTGTTTCTCCTCTCCTTGATGCTGCCTGACCTGCTGAGTGTTTCCAGCACTTTCTGTTGTTATTTCAGATTTCCAGCATCCGCAGTATTTTGCTATTGTATCAGGGCTTGCTTGATCTGGCTGAACAGGATTGAAGTACACAGTGGTCTGGTCAGTTTAACCTCTGGACTATCTCCTTTCTAAGCAGCGATTGTAGGCTTGCGGTGGGGGGTGGGGGGCGTGTGACTGAAGGTGACGGGATTGCCTGAAAGGAGTTAATGACAGGTAATCGCGCTTTAACGAGGTGCAAACAGCTGCTTAACTGCCCAAAATAGCCGAGCAGCTTAATACGGTTTAAGCTGCACCGTAGTAATTGAAGCCTATGGCAATGGCAAATGATCAGCGCCATGGTGGGATCTGAACTCACGTTCTCTGGGTTATTAGTCCAGTAATGTAACCACTGCACTATTGTACCCTTACTGTAACCATTTTCAGCCATTTCCCCAGGGGTTTTACTAAATCTTTTATCAGAGTTACAGCAGAGACCAGTAGAGGCACTATTGAATTTCAGGTTTACTATGAATATTGCAGGGTTGCAGGAACAATTCAGAATTTGTAATAAAGTGACTGGAGGCCATAACCATCAGAATGGAGCTTGCGCTGAATCATCAAAGGTCTGCAAGATTTAGCTTTACCACTACATTACAGATCTATTACGGTTTCAATTTTTTAAAAAGCCCTTGCTCCCAAGGATTTTTACAACATTTAAACTGTCTCAATGCCATGTTGTACATTAAGGTGGAAGGACAGTCTCAAGGAGTGCTTTTTCTTCAAAGTATTTCCGTCTTTTATATATAGAGGGGGGAAAAAAAGACTCAGCAGAATTTTGTTTGATGGCATGGAGAGACTTAACTGGCTCTACCTGCTAGGCCACTCCAGTGATGTCCCTGTGAAGGGGCATCACCACCCATCCCTGATTGGCTCTGGATAAGGCAGATGGTGCTGTGACTAAACCAGCCTAAGGGCTAGTACCGAGCTGCAGGAGCTGAGAAACTGAGCCGTCAGTCATAGTTTCTGGGACCTCCATGGCTCCAGAGCACCTCTCAGGTCAGTTCAGTGTCAAAGTCTTGCTGTTTCCTACGCAGCCACTCTGGGACACGGGACACACACACACACACACACACACACACACACACACACCATTGGTGACATGATCAGAGCATCCTGGCAGGGAGGAAGAGCTAATTTAAAGGCTTCCATGTCAGGGAAGGAATGGCAGAGCATGGGCCCTAAACAGCAGAATGCATGATTGCCAATGGTTGGTCAAAGAGAAAGGGGATGCACAAAAGGCCAGAATTGGAGGAATGGAGAGTTCAGATGGGGGGTTGTAGTATTGCAGGAGTTCAGGAGTTACAGAGATAGTAAGAGGTGAAGGTATTTATACACGAGGATGAGAATTTAAAATTTGAGGCATCGGTAGACCGGGAGCAAATGTAGGTCAGCGAAGGCAGAAATGATAGGCAAATGAAACTTGGTGCTGAAGAGGATATGAGCAGCAATTTTTTTAAAGAGTAAACTTTATGCACTTCTATGCTATTAATAACTATTGCTGGATCTCCCGTGGCATTGTTCTTGGGGATTGGAAGGATATTCTGTTTGATAACAGCCTTGCTCTGACAGCAACCATGCTTCCTGCCCCAGTTGAGCCATAGCTGACATTCCCTTGGAACAGGGTTTCTTTCCCTCCTCTCCTCCACTTTTCCCTTCTCCTGACAGAACTAGCTTTGCAACATCTAGAGTCTAGCTCTCTATCTCTCCTCTTGTCGCCACTAAACAGAGCCATTGGGGGTCAAATTCATGGTCAGTAACGCTAAACGGACGATAGCGTATGGGCAGCCCCTTTTACTCACTGCCTGATTTTCTTTTCCATTGACTTCTCCTCCATGTATTCCAGCTTGTGTGTGAGTAAATGATCATGCATCATGCAACCAGGTTGTGTTGTGAGGCTGCTTTGTGGGCTCACTTTGAATAATGCATTAATAGTTCCAGTTGAAGTGGCAGTAATAAATTGTACTTTTCTATAGTATGGGCAGGGATATGAAGCCTGGAAAGTGATTTTTTCTGAGAGCTTAGTACACAGCCTCAATCATGGAATAACAGAGTGAGAGAAAACTCTGGACAGTGCTTAATTTGTCCTCCTGCTTGTTATAGTGTATTGGCTACCATTATCTATGCAGATTTACTGAGGTTATAACCTTTTTTTCTTACCCACAGCCTCACCCTTTGGTTATTTGACACCGGAATTTCCTGTGTCCACCACCTCCTGTATGCTCCTCCTGTAGGGAGGCTTGCCAGGGCTTCCAAACAGGGCAACCGTCCTTTATTGCAATTCTTACAGAAGCACCTCTAAAGCAGTGGCAGATAATGAAGGTGCATCATTAGGCAGCCATTCTGAGTTTTTTGACCAGCAACAATGAACCAGCCACTTTAAATAGCAGCTGCAACCTTGAAGAGCTGCAGCAGCATGCTATTATCCATCCTCTGTTGGCTGCAAGCTCGCACTGGAAGGTCCAAACGAGTAGTTCATTATACCTACATAATGAGGAAATCCCAAGAGTCTAGGACTAGGGGACATAGCCATAAAATTAGAGCCAGGCCTTTCAAGAGTGAAGTTAGGAAACACTTCTACATGCAAAGGGTGGTAGAATCTAGGAACTCTCTTCCGCAAATGGCAGTTGATGCTAGGTCAATTGTTAATTTTAAATCGGAGATTGATAGATTTTTGTTAACCAAAGCTATTAAGGGATATGGGGCAAAGGCGGGTATATGGAGTTAGGTCACAGCTCAGCCATGATCTCATTGAATGTTGGAACAGGTTCGATGGATCAATGACCGACTCGTAATCCTATGTTCCTATGTTCCTGGGTAGGCCCAGCATGACGATGAGTGCTAAACTTGCCGTGCTACAGTCCCACCACTTGGGGGGAATTTTCAGGTGGGGGGGTGGTCAGCGGGCAAGATCGGTGGCGGGTCGGGTGGGAAAATGTATTTTTTTTACAGCGAGTCAGAACCCCACTGTCAACCTGCTGCCATGCACCTTTCCCAAATGTTGGTTCTGTAAACGTTGAGTAGACCCGACGGGGGAGGCAATTCAGGTCATTATGACCTTGTTGACAGACATTAAGAACTATTTTGAGCTCACCTTCACAGTTTACCAGGTCGCCCACGGGGTCGATACTGCTCGGAGATCATGTCAGGTAAGCAGGTTGGCAGTTGTATGACCATGGAATCATTTCATTACTTGACAGCTGCAAATGTGATATAAAAGCTCCCATCTCACAGCTTTTCACTTTCCAAGCTCAGAAGCTGTTGCTTACTGCATCGAGCAGACAGATTGAGCTTTACGCAGGTTGCAAGAGTTCAGAGTAAACTTTGTATCCAGTGTCACCACATTAGAACAAACTCTCTCGCCACTGACAGATCACTTCTGTCATCTCAAGTTCACCTGCCATCTATTACATCAGCATTGGTGCCCTTGAAACTATCTCATCTTGGTCCTCAGAATCCCACCACGATCAGCCCCAACACCAGCAGCTCCAGGCACACCAGCAGCACCAACAACAACACCAACCTTCTCCGCAATCAACTGATGCTGCACAGGACACAGGGCATCAGCACCCGACCACATTGCTGCCCAGGACACGAGGGCTCCCCTCACCATGGCCAGATTTACTTCACTTGACGCTGTACACCCTGGCTGCCACATGATGCATCAGATTGGCACCACCCCACACCAACAACATAAAGCATCCTACAATGCCCAAGCCATTCCTTTCACACTCATCACCACTGCGGGGGGTACCGTTATGTCACACCATTCACTGCAACTCACTAAGCCACATCAAAAGGTGCACACAAATCTGTCCAAGAATGCAAAGTGTTCAAAATAAAGGTTTCAATGTTTCACAGCACATTAACAGAAACTTCACATGAACATTGACTAAAACACACAAGTGCCTACCCTTGTGTGTTGTTAGTTGTTATGATTGGACTAGGATGAGGGTGAGTGTGAGGGGTGGCTAGTGAGATGGGGAAGTGATAATGTAGATAGAGAGGGGTGGGTGGAGGTGCAAGGTAAGTTGGTGTGAGTAAGGATGTGCAGGAGTAGAGTAGGGAAGGCAGAGTGATGGGGATATGATGAGTGGCACAGCAGGATGAGGTTGAGTGTGGCTTTGCAGTAACGTTTCGTGATCTACTGAGATCATTGAAAGGTTTGCGTCACTGCAACCTAATCCTCCTGACGACATCCCTGCTTGTGTCCTCCTGTGCAATGTGCAATCAGGCTGCGTTGGTCTCCTGGGGAGGTCTCTTCCGCCCATTGGAAGGGAAGCGAACCTCCCTGCGTGCTGCGACTCCCTCCATAAGCAAATGGAGGGCATCATGGGAGAAACTGGGTGCACCTCTGTGCAGTGCTTGTCAGTGTTTACAGCACCTTAAAGCTGTAGAACACTGACAGCACAAATGTCAAAATAAATTTGCGTATGGTCCCTTTAAGGAAACCGGCTTACGACGCATCAACAAATGACGTCATCAGACCCGCTTCCTTCAATTGGGCGGCAAACGCACTGGGCAGGGCTTTACAAGCCCAATTAGGGGAAAATCATTTTGGACAGCTGGCTGGAGCCAACAGCAAGGCCGGGACCTGCCATCGACCTCGCCTGCCACGAACCCGCCGAGGTTGGTAAAGTCCAGCCCTCAGTGTCAGGAATGAAGAATTTCTATCTATCAGGCCAGCCCCAAAGGACTTAAATTTAAATACCAATTAAGCAACTAATTGGAGCACGAGGCTCCATGAACATCCCCATCCTCAATGATGGCCAACTCCAGCATGTGAGTGCAAAAGACAAGACTGAAGTGTTTGCAACCACCTTCAGCCAGAAGAGCTGAGTGGATGATCTATCTCATCCTCCTCCTGAGATCCCCACCATCACAGATGCCAGTCTTCAGGTCTTCAGCCAATTCGATTCAATCCACCGCACTGGACACAGCAAAGGCTATGGGCCCCGACAATATCCTGGCTGCAATGCTGAAGACCTGTGCTCCAGAACTATCCAAGCCATTCAAGTACAGCTACAGCCTTTGCATCGACCCGACAATATGGAAAATTGCCCAGGTAGTCCTGACACTTTCCCTGCTAGCCCCACGGTTGACCCGAGTTAAAATCGGGGTTAGAGTGTCTGACCCGATATTTACGGGGAGGGAGCAGGGGGTGCAGTTTAACGGTCTGGAAACCTGGAAGAATGGATTTCCCTCGGGTCCTGCCGAAGTTAACAGCAGGACCTCATGACCATTTTTGAAATCTGTTTCCTGGCCGCAGCCATCCAGTTTGAGAGGTTGTTTGGCTGTCGGGTGGATAGGCTTGTGGCAGCAAGCCACAGCCGAGGAGTGTAGAGGAGGGAGGGAGGGGGGTGGACATTGATGGTGGGCCCTGGAGAGATTGGGGGTTGGGGGGACATCGATGAGAGGGCCCGGAGATATCAGCGGGGGGACCAGAGAGCGCGGGGGGCCTGTGGAGGACATTGCATGGGGGCCGTGGAAGACATGGGGGGGGTAGCAGGGAGGAAATCCCAGGCTGGGAACGACATCAGGAGGGCATCCAATCACAGTGGAGGGTTGGGGTCCAAACACTGGGGCGGTTAACAAAGTAGCTTGGTGGGCCAGGGGGAAGCACTCCTGTTCCCCTGGTCCATAAGCAGTTCCATCCAGCAGTCCTCACCTCCCTTCAGCTGCCGGGCTTCCTGAAGCCTGGGAATGCTAGCCAGCCAGTGTTAAAGTGGGAACGGAGAGAAATATCTTAGGCACGCAGCCTCGTTAAAATATTTAAATGAGGAATCCATCTCCTGAGAGCTGGTTTGTCACCCGCCCCCCATCTCACCTCCGTTAAAACTGGAAGTGGGTGGGTTCGAGGCGGCTTGGGTTCGGGTTTGAAATTGTTTACATTTTAACTTCCGACTGGACTCAAACCCACCTGTTTTGGGGGGAGGGGGTGGGGTTAAAATGACCCACTCCATGTTCCTTTAAATATAAATAAAGTAACTCTAAAATTAATCAGTGCATGTTGGAGACTAAGCTCTGAGGATCAATAATATGAAAGCCACGTACTGGAAGCTTAGAAATGACAAGGTTATTGATAGTTGGGATGTAATTTATTTCATATGGTAAACACACAAAAGAAAATGAAACCAATGCAATCAACAGTATTAAAACTGATAAATAATTCTATCTACCTCGACAATATTGAAAACCTGTCCAAGAAGTGCCTTAAATGGTTCTTGAACAAAACTAGCTGGGATTGAAATGAATGTGACTGCAAGTAAGACATCGAATTAATTCTCCTCTTTTATCATGGACACAGACTTTATTTGAACACAAGCAAATGGCGTGACTGGATTGATGTACAGGTCAGTAATTTTAGTGTGGGCACCAGGAAGCTGAGGAGCTGGGTTTGAGTTTAGTGTCGGCCTGACTAAAATTGAATCATACGCACCAGTCATTTTTCTCCTCTTATAAACTGACTGATGCCAAAATCTACCCTGGATTCGTCCACAGAGATGCCTTGCTTGATGCAACCCCATAACTGCTGGAGTATCCAGGGTCAGGGTGGGGTCATCTCTTTTAAATATTTTCAGTGGATCTCTGCACCAATACGGTGCCTGTTGGGGGACGGATGAGAGTGGGGGTAGGGAAGGAGGAAGATGAGGCACTGCTAGTGGGGATCCCACTAGCAGTGACTCAATGGTATGTTGGCCTTCATAGCGAGAGGATTCGAGTACAGGAGCAAGATGTCTTGCTGCAGTTGTACAGGGCCTTGGTGAGACCACACCTTGAGTATTGTGTGCAGTTTTGGTCGCCTTATCTGAGGAAGGATGTTCTTGCCATGGAGGGAGTGCAGCGAAGATTTACCAGACTGATACCTGGGATGGCAGGAATGACGTATGAAGAGAGATTGGGTCGATTAGGCTTATATTCGCTAGAGTTTCGAAGAATGAGAGGGGATCTCATTGAAACTTATAAAATTCTAACAGGACTAGACAGACTGGATGCAGGAAGGATGTTCTCGATGGTGGGGGAGTCCAGAACCAGGGGTCACAGTCTAAGGATAAGGGGTAAGCCATTTAGGACTGAGATGAGGAGGAATTTCTTCACCCAGAGAGTGGTGAACCTGTGGAATTCTCTACCACAGAAGGCAGTTGAGGCCAATTCATTAAATATATTCAAGAAGGAGATAGATATATTTCTTAAGGCTAAAGGGATCAAGGGATATGGGGAGAAAGCAGGGACAGGGTACTGAATTTGGATGATCAGCCACGATCTCATTAAATGGCGGAGCAGGCTCGAGGGGCCGAATGGCCTACTCCTGCTCCTATCTTCTATCCACCCTCCCAACAGGTGCAACTATACCGCTTATCAGCACCCTTTGTAAGAGGACGTAAACAAAAAAAATTGAGGAGCCATTTCTAGGCCCAAGTGGATGCCACATTCACCCCTACAAAGACCTGCATCAGTTTCTTCCTGGCATCCAGATCATTGAGGAAACAGGAGCCTGTGGGAAATTCAGCAAGGGGAGTCCTTACACTGGTCCTGCCTCCTTGCCATGTGATAGGCCTTGTGTGGGTTCGAAGGAACATCTGCACATCCCAGGTCCTAGTGGGAACTTCTCATGCCTCCTCTTCTGGCCAAAAACCTAGTGCTTCTAGGTCCTGCCCGATTTTATTCTTCCGCCGAGCATTTTTCACCCACTTTACCGCCCCCCCCCCCCCCCCGCCCACACCATTTCGCCTCAAGCCTGAGAAAATTTGGGATCTTAACTTTTAACTTCTGGGTGACCGTCTGAGGCAAAGGTGACAGCAGCACAGGTTTAGCCCAAGTGATCTGTACAATGCGTTTGCCCACTCGTCCTTTTATATATGGGTTGAAGATAACACTTGCGGCTTCACAAACCCAGTTGGAAGTCATTTATTTCTCAGCACCAACTGAACCAAAAATAATGAGCCTTAATGGAAAGATACTTTTCATCTAAGAGTTTAGCATAAGTTGTCCATTAATATAATTACAGCATTAACAGTAATAATTAAAAGATTAAAATTAACAGAGAGGAAATGAAGGGATTGTGAAGCAATCCAGAACAACACTAACCAAAATCTGGATTATCGTGATAATAGAATTTTAAAATTAAACAGACTTAACGTTTTGATTAATTATCAACCAGGTAAAATGGAAAGAAAAAATGCTTGCTATAAATTGATGTCCTGGTAAGCTGCTTTCTATTAGAGGTAATAACATATCATTGTTATATAAATGAAGTTATAAGTTGCAGCGTGCACCTGCACAGACAAATTAGCATTTTGGGACTTTGAGTTCGAACAAGAGAGATGAAGCTCTCTTGTGAGAAGTGCCTACTCAGTATACAAGGTGATGTCACGTGCATACTCAGGGCTTGTTCATGCTGAGCCGCAAGAAGTGTGATTATGAGGCAGATGTAGGCAAATGAAGGGTACATGAACTGGTATAATATGAGGGTCAGTCTCTCTGGTTTTTTTGCATGATCAAAATGTTTTGCTATCACAACATTTCGATATATCAATTATTCTTCCAGTCTTCCAATATATCGAGAGAGCTATTATTATGCAAGTTTATATGTGGAAGGTTTATTCCACATTTAAAGGGAACTGCGTAACTCAGAAACGTTGCAGCTACGAGGGAGTTGTGAAGATCAATAGACAGTGGACCACAAGGGATGTGGGGTGAAAACCTATGGAAGAATAATTGTGCATGTACTCTGCATGAAGTAGACTTTATGAGCCAAGTGGACATTTTTTTTTCACTGGCCTCAATAGATTCTGTATTCAACAGCTTGCTACCCAATTATGGGGTAGAAATTGCGGTCGGAGGCGTACCTTTGGAGTACGCCTGCGACCCGCGAAACAAATCCAAACCCACGTCCATGCGTCCAGGCTGCGGAAAGTTCCGGTCTCGGGCCTCCAGGCGGACGTCAGTGTAAAGGCCCACAGATCCCAGGGACGCAGGGGATTCGGAAGCATCCCTGGGATCATGTGGGCCAGTTCCTCCAATCACAAAGGAGGATTCCATTGCAATCATTTACAAAGGGAATCCCCTAATGAGATGCAATGGAATCCCCAAATAATTATACAATTTACACAATTCTAATAAATTTCCTACATTACAACAGCGACTACAAAGTGCTTTGGGACGCCCGGTGGTTGTGAAAGGCGCTATATAAATGCAAGCTTTTCTTTCTTTCTTCTTTCTTAAATATAAATGGACTGAATTTAAATTTTATTCATAAGTCCCTTCATTGCACCAACCTCAATAAAAATTAAATTTTATGATAAATAATTTTAAACATCTTAATCCGGGCCAATATTTGCATATACTAATTTAAAGTGTACATGCATAATATTTTATTTTTAAATGTTTAATTTAAGGTTTATATATACCCTTACGCTGATGAAAGCAGGCCCTATGCCTGCTTTTGCCAGCCGTATGAGTTTCATGAGCAATTGCTGGGCAGTTGTTGGGCAAATAGCCCCACTCTGCACCAGCAATACTGACTTTCCATGCGGTTCGGATGATCTGTCAAGGCGTACCTTGACAGATCGCAAGTTTCGGATTTCGCGCATGTGCAAGCGCATGCGGAAACCTGGAAGTTGCGGGACCTTTCAAATGGATTACAATGGTTACTCTCAGAGTACGTCGTCACGGAGACCGCAATTTCAGGGCCATTACGTTTATACCACAAATATGGTAATGTCATAATGGAAGAAAGTTAGTTATTATATTACAACATTTATCTTATTTTAATTTGTGATACTCTAAATGTGGAGAAATCTTTGACATAGTAGTTTAGAAATTACACTGTGCAATATTAGCATATAGAAAATAAAAACTGGCATTTATATAGTGCCATTCAGGACATCCCAAAGCGCTTTACAACCAATTAAGTTTTTTTAAGTATAGTCACTTTTGTAATGTAGGAAACACGGCAGCCAATTTGCGTACAGCAAGGTCCCACAAACAGCAATGTGATAATGCTCAGATAATCTGTTTTAGTGATGTTGGTTGAGGGCTACTAAATATTGGCCAGGACACTGGGGATAACTCACCTGATCTTCTTTGAAATAATGCCATGAGATCTTTTACAACCACTTGAGCAGGCAGACAGGGCCTCGGTTTAATGTCCTATAAAAAGAAAAAAGAAAGACTTGCATTTATATAGCGCCTTTCACGACCACTGGACATCCCAAAACGCTTTACAGCCAATGAAGTAGTTTTTGAAGTGTAGTCACTGTTGTAATGTAGGAAACGCGACAGCCAATTTGCGCACCGCAAGCTCCCACAAACAGCAATGTGATAATGACCAGACTGTTTTAGTGATGTTGATTGAGGGATAAATATTGGCCAGGACACCGGGAATAACTCCCCTATTCTTCTTCGAAATAGTGCCATGGGATCTTTTACGTCCCCTGAGAGAGCAGACGGGGCCTCGGTTTAACGTCTCATCCAAAAGATGGCACCTCTGACAGTGCAGCACTCCCTCAGCACTGCACTGGAGTGTCTGCCTAGATTTTGGTGCTCAAATCCCTGGAGTGGGACTCTGAACCCACAACCTTCTGGATTCAGAGGTGAGAGTGCTATCACTGAGCCACAGTTGGCATCCAATACTTATATGAATACTTAATATGGGTCCAGATTTTGCGGTCAATGGCGAACGAATGACGGCAGCCATTCGTTACACGTACACTTGTCCACAGACTTTTTATGGGCTTTTGCACTGGAACTTGCTGTGATTAGAAAACCATTTTGGTGCAGCGCCGTCTACAGGAGGTCTGGGACCTGTGTGAATAGGGCAAGCAACTGTGTATCTCTTTAACCAATCAAAATGAAGAATTATTAATGAGGCGCGCAGAGTCTGAGCCAGGAAGTGTGAGTTAGAATATTTAATTCAAGGCCAAATCATGTACAGAAAGATAGGGAAAGAAAGATGTATTTTTAAAAATCTCCAACCATTATTAAGATCTGAAGGAATGAGACTCCACACGAATGATAGTTAATTTTCAGAGCCAGAGAGGTTGTTTGGCAGAATTAAGACTTGTCACGGTGTTTAAAATTTACTTACATTGGAATGGACAAGCCCTAACTATCACGTAAGTACAGCAACTTCACGCCGTTCCATGTGTATCAATGCCGAATCTCTCAGCGAGATACCAGTACAGCATAGCTTCTGGAGGAGCAGGGCAACTCGGACAGCAATTTCCTGATTTCCGCTATTAACTGCGCATGTGCAGTCGCCGGACGTTGCTGTCCGATTTACTTTTTAATAATGGTATGCGCTGATAACCTCATCGTTATTTTTACCGCAAAATCCGGGCCTATATGTTTGCATGAGGTTAGTTTGTTTACTACTTTACTGGAGATGTTTTAACTCATTTATAACAAATGGGTTAAAATAATTTTTAAGAAATGGGATCACGCCTCTGTTAAAACAATGTGTGAAGCATTCGTATGCTAATATTGTACAGTGTGATTTTAGGTTAGTATGCCCCATGTCTATATATGAAGATACTTTATTCTCTCTTCATATGATTTTCTTCATCATCTTGAAAATTACATTGATGGGGTTGAAGGTAAAAATAATATTGTAGGCACATCTCCAGTAACCACATATTCGAATAAATTCTGATGTAGCTGGTTTAGATCTCTAGCTCCTTGACTTTTTGTACTTTGAAGAATAATGAGAAGAATATAAATAAATGTTATTAATGCAGTAATCTGACCTTACCCCTAATTGCAAGTTAGAGATGATCCCCGCTTCAGTTCCCTGCTGAAAATCAATTAAAAAATATATTTATTAAAAAATATATTTTTGCAGCACCTACAAGCTACAGAGGTAGAAATTTAAACCATCATCCAGGCAAATGATTAAAATATAATATTTTCAGAGCATTAACTGAGGCAATTCTAGGAAAGGAGTGGAGATTAGTCCCAGTCTACAGACCTGAATATATTATGCATATTAGATCCCTTTGAATGACAAGCATTTATTTAACAGTATATATACCACATGAATGAAGCCTGTCGATAAAACTTATCATTGATATTTGAGTGGGTGATAATAACATCTTACTTATACCAACTGGGATCTTTTAAATTCAACAGACTATTCCTGTGCTTTTACAGTATGAAAATTGAACAATCTGGGGGGGGTGGGGAGGGGAGTTTGGGGTAGAACCTGATTCCGCTGGGTCTCCACCCCTTTTTGCCCCCAATTCAAAATGTGGTTTGGGCGGAGGTGTTTCTTGTGACACTGGAGGATGCGGGAAGATGTCCGGCACCCTAAATTCCAATTCTGCCCCAGTTGCCCCAACGCACTGTACGTCAACCTCTGCAGGCACACAGCACATCCAGATCTAAATGCAGATGGAAGCTTAGGCCCAGCAGTCCTTTGAACGTTGGCTGACACGCAGCAGTCAATCGGAGAGTGATAGATTGCTGCTTTTCCGAAGCGGGAACTTTAAATTTGTCGCCTCTCCGGCCTTTTCTGTGAAATATCAGCAAAATACTGCAGCTGCTGGAAAGGTGAAATAAAAACACCAAAGACATGCTGGAAACCGCTCAGCGGGTCAGGCAGTGTCTGCGGAGAGACGTTGCTGAGTGTTTCCAGAATTGTCATATTTTTTTACGTCTGTAAACTTTGTCCAGTTCAGCTGGCTCTGGTACCCTGGGATGGGAGTCCCAGCTGCGACAAAACGGCACAGGTAGCAACTCAAAACATACAAATTCGCTGACACTGGGGCGTCAGCTGGGGTCACTGTCAGGCAATGTTCCCTCTAAATTGTCTTTGTTGCGTGCGGCCTGTTTATTTCCATGCGCAGTCCCTTTAAATTTCTGCACACGTGTGGTATTTCAAATGGAAAAGCTTGTGTGCGCAGTCGTGCATGCACACAGCTTAGAGAGAACATTGGTGTCAGTGTCAGTTGGTGGACCGAAGTCCGACCCAGTTACTTTTTTCAGCAGGATTTTTAAGTCTATGCTGTATTTTTTTATAAACTGACTGATAGGGCAGCAGTCCAGAAATAGAACTATAAAGGCTAAGAGAAAACATAACTGAGCAATGTTCAAATTCCTTATAATAATCAATGGCAATCATCCCAATGAACTAGACCACCTGAAATAGAGTAGGGCTCAAAGGACGAGGGATGTTATGGTTCGCTACCATCAGTAGGCCTTTTGGATCAAGGGGCCAGCTTTCCTAAAGAGGGAGAGTAAGATGTAAGAACATTTCCAAACTTATAGTAAAACAGCACACGAGTGCTGTATCCTTAGCACTGATGTGACATAAAAAGAAATACCACAACAGCAACAACAACACCTTGCATTTATATAGCAAGGTGCTTTAGAGATGCATAATCAGAAATAAATAGACGGGGGCCAAAGAAGGATATCTTAGGATGAAAGACCAAAAACGTGGTCAAAGAGGTGGGTTTTAAGGAAAGTCTGAAAGGAGGAGATATATGCAAGTTGTTGTTGTTGATAGGGAGGTAGAGAGGTGGAGAGGTTTAGGGAGGGAATTCCAGAGCTTAGAGTCTAGACGGCTAAAGGCACGGCCGAAAATGGTGTGGCAAAGGGCGGGGGATGCACAAAAGTCAGAAGAATGGAGAATTTTGAGGGGTTGTAGGGCTGGAGGTGGTCACAAAGATAGTGAAGGGTGAGGCCATGAAGGGATTTAAACACAAGGATGTGAATTTAAAATTTGAGGTATTGGGAGACCAGGAGTCAGTGGAGGTCATCAGGACAGGGGTGATATGTGAGTGGGACTTGGTCCAGAATAAGATATGGCCAGCAGAAATTTGAATGACCTGAAGTTTATGGAGGGTGGCGAATGGGAGGCCGGCCAGGAGAGCATTGGAATCATCAAATCTGGAGGGGACAAAGGCATGGATGAGGGTTTCAGCAGAAAATAGGCTGAGGCAGCAGCGGAAGCGGGTGATATTGCAGAGGTGAAAATAAGTGAGTTTTTTTGGTGGAGAGGACTGGAAGCTCAGCTTGGGGTCGAACAGGACATCAAGATTGTATATATTCTGATTCAACCTAAAACTGTGGCCAGAGGGAGAGATGTGTACGGAGTTTGTGGCAGAGGTTGAAGGTGATGGTTTTGGTCTTCCCAATTTTAAATGGAGGAAATTGCGACTCATCCAAGACCGGATTCAGACAAGCAGTCTGGCAACACAGAGGTAGTGGAGGGACGGAGAGGTAGAGCTGGGTGTCGTCAGTATACATGTAGAAGCTGACCCCATTGCTGGGGATGATATTACCATGGGGCACTTGTAGATGAGAAAGGGGAGGGGGCCAAATATAGATCTTTGAGGGACTGTGGAGGTAACATTGCAGGGCAGAAAGAGAAGCCATTGCTGGAGATTCTCTGGCTCAATTGGATAGGTAAGAGTGGAACCAAGCAAGGGCAGTCCCACTAAACTGGACAATGGACTAAAATGGATGGTAATATTGTCATTATAGTTACTGGAGAACTGTTTACCAGTTCATATTTAATCTAAATGAGATTGCTATTACAATTGAAATGACAAATTGCCATTTATGAATTATGTTTTATGCTTAGGATATATCTTCTTAACTTGCTTGATTCACACTGTTTTCAAATTAGATGTATTGTGACTGAAGACATCCAATTAAGCCTGTAGATAGAAAACCAGAAATGGTATAAATCTGTCTGCAATAGGCAGGATAAAGGATAAAGGAAAGATCAGATTCAAGTTAGAAGCCTTATTGTCTAAATCTTTTTGTTAGAATGATAGCAAATGAGAAAATAGTTTACGTCTGTTCCCAGTGTCATGGCTTTAATATTAGAAAGGATGGTGTTCGGTCAAGCTGGAAAATGAGTACTAGCTCCACAATGCACCCAGAAATGAAAGGAATGTTATACATACATTAGGCATGTGAAATACACAGACTTTGTGAAAATCACTCAAGTGAAAGATATGTGGCAGAAAGTTAAAGACCTGCATCTTAAACCTCCCTGCCTACAGAAATTGGTGCCTAGCAGGAATAGATTGAAGACAAGGCTTTGAAATCTTCAATAGATGGAGGTCAGAAACTCCAGAGTCCAATATAAAGTCAAAAGAGAGGTAAGCTTGTCTGCAAGTATTCAAAGAGACATGATAGAATTGACAAACAAGGCTAGGTTTATAATGGAAACCCTTACAAGAAATGCACAGCTGTGACACACTGGTGGTGTGGAAAGGTAGAATTCCTGACAGCCAGTCTCTACTTGCCAGTCATTCAATGAATATTAGGAGTTGCCTTTAGACAAGAAGATAAGAAGAATCAAGGCAAAGATAAAGGGATTCTGCCTTCAACGTTCTGTTTATCAATGTGTGTTATTGGATCCTCTCTAAGTTAACAACAACAACTTGCAATTATATAGTACCTTCAAACTAGTATAAATGTCCCAAGGCACTTCACAGGATCATTATCAAACAAATTTTGACACCGAGCCACATAAAGTGATATTAGGACAGGTGACCAAAAGCTTGGTCAAAGAGGCAGATTTTTAAGGAGAGACTTAAAGGAGGAGAGAGAGGTAGAGAGGTAGAAAGGTTTAGGGAGGGAATTCCAGAGCTTAGGGCCTAGGCAGCTGAAGCCATGGCCACCAATAGTGGAGCGATGAAAATCGAGGATGTGCAAGAGGCCAGAATTGGAGGAGGGCAAAGATTTTGGAGGGTTGTAAGGCTGGAAGAGGTTACAGAGGTAGGGAGGGGGTGAGGCCATAAAGGGATTTGAATGCAAGGATGAGACTTTTAATATCGATACGTTGCTGGACCATGAGACAATGTAATTAGATAGTCCATTATTAGAGCTGTCCAATACAAAATAATGCGGGTATGAAATTCTATGGGGATTCTCCCACTCGTCTCCATTAACTTTGGTGAAAGAAATGTGGAAACCCGTGAAAATGGCGTAAAAGTTGTTTGCACTGTTTGTTATGCGGTTTCTGTGACTTTTCCACCGAAGGTATGATGGCGAAACAGGAGAACCCCGTGTGGAAATTCACTTCCTGTGTTAATGAAAAGGCTAACCAGCAACACAAGAAGCTGGCAAGCCGTCAGTGAGAGCTGAAGGAATCTGCTATTTAGATTGTGGAATTAGAAACAGGCCAATCAGCAAAAGAGAATAAACTCACTGAAGTTCTCAAAGCGATTGCGTTCAAAAGGTGATCCCAAATTCCTCCAGCTACGATCTGCCACCAGGATTTCAACGTGGCGGGATTTCTAGCTGGCGCTTTGCCATGGTGTGGACCCCATTCCAAAAGCTGGGTATGAGGTCAGTTGCGTAACGGGGGAAGGCACCTCCGCCATTTACGCCACTGCTTGGGTATGCACTCTGCAGGAGGCCAGGAATAGTGCAGCATTGCCTTGCTGCTCTGTGGAAGGGACTGAGCTTTTCGGCTGGAGTAATTGCCATTAGGAAATTGACACCATGCCCACCTTTGGATAGCAAGTATACCTGCGCCATGCAGGTGCACTGTCCCCTTGCTGCAGGACAGGCGGAACTGGGGGGTTTCTGGTAGGGGACGTCATCCCTCCAATCCTGCCTCTATTGATGATGATCCAGCACAACTTAGGCCTTGTGCTAGCATCCAGGTAATGAGGATGCACAGGTTCTGGCTAACAGCTCAAATTTAAAGGGATATGTATACTTAAAGGTAAGTGGTTGCATATGAAGACAAATATTGTTTCAATGTTTATCAAGCATCAAAATAAACGTTAAATGTTTGTCTGCCCTTGCTAAGGAACTGCCAAGCACAAATAACGTCAAAGGAAATGCAATCTGAAGCATGAAATGAAGTCCGTCGGTGAGTGACAAAGCAGCACCCAGATCTATGTGATGACTGGCAAACTGGATTTGCTGCTATATGAGGCATTATGTGGGAGGCTGCCCTATCTGCCCTATTTGAAACTTCAGGGCATTCTGCCCAGAGGAAAGCAGTGCACCTTGCCTGTCAGGAGTTAGCAGCAAGTCTCATTGGTTTGCAAAGTGCATTGGCGCCATCCAGTAAGCCCTTTACTCTTGGGAGCCAGGAAATATTCCGTGTCCTGTCAAGCTGATGCCACCTCTTTATGGAGATAGTGCTGATCGTGCTGCCCCTGGCAAACCAGGTCTCTGTCACTTGCTTGGCACATCAGTGGAAAGCTGATTCTGCGTATGTCACTGGTGGTGGCTTGGACGAATCCGTTGCTGTAAATATTTAATGCACTACAGAAATGGTTCTACTATGCCATGTACTCTTGGGCAGAGCTGTCCCTGTAGTACAAGTCATTTTTAGGTTGACCTCCAAAAGGTTCCATAGCTACATGACAGCCCCCTTTGTGAAGCAGAAGCACTGAAAACTGGTCTCTGCTGAAATGCTCAAGAAATACAGGTCCTGGGGGAAGGATAATGTGCATATAATGCATGAGGTATCTTGTCCTCTCAGGAACTGCTCTTTCTCCTCCAAAGCGAGGATGCCATTGCAACCACTAAATGAATTCCCATCCTCTCCACTTTAAACTCTGTCTCCTCTATGGGGGTTAAAACATGCAGACATGTTTTTCCTCCTCCAGTTCTTTCCTGCTGCCTCCTGTTATGCACCACCTTCTTCTGCAAGAAAGAAGGAAGTGTATCAGCGAGTGTCCTGCAATATATTTGGGTGATGTGGCTGTTATGGTGAATAGCTGCCATGTGTGTGAGCTGTGAATTATGTGTGCGAGGCTTGCAACAGTGCTAAGTGTGTGAGGGTGAGGTAAAGCATATGAATTGAAGGGTTAATTACCAATTGTTAGAGATTGTTGGTAGGTGGGTGATGGGGGTGCAATGAATTGAGCAGTGGATGAGGCTAGTGGTGCGGTTGATAGGATATGCCATTTGAAGATGAACTCACTCACCTTGACAACTTGTGTCAGATCGTTAAACTTCTTCCTGCACTGCATCCATGTTCTTGGAGCAACACTCCTGGCATTGACCATTACTTCTTCCCACTGCCTCCTGAGCATCTGTCTGGAGGGCCTCCTGCCCCCCTGCAGATATAAGACATCTCTCTTCTTTCCACCTCTTCTACCAAGACCTCCAGTGCAGTGTCTGAAAACCTTGGTGCACACTTTCTCACATATTCAGCCATTGATCAATGTATCAGAGCCCAGATTCACTTTTGAAAAAGCTGCCACCACTTTGTGCAGCCACAATGCACCTCCCCTTTAAGAGGGGAAAGCTGCCTTTAAGTAGCGCTAGCCACTCATGATATCGGGCCCCCTGCTGATGCGTGCAGCCAATAAAAAGTGCAGGTAGCGCTGGCTGCACATTGGAATTGTTTAAGACAGCAGGCAGCACCAATTTAATGTGCTACCTGCAATGCAATGAACGGGCGTGGGTTAATCGTGTACCGCAGTCCCCACGCCCATTTTCATGGTTAGCCAATTTAACCACCAATACCTTTAAACAAGCCTACTCCTATAGGTCAGACCCCCCCTTAATTGGAGCACCCATTTCAAATGGAGCTATGTCCAAGTGAAATTGTAATTAAGTTACCCCCATGCCCCTGACAGACTACATGGCCTGGAAGTTTCAAAGAAAGGGGGAAAGATTAGACTCTTAACAGCAAAGTGATGGTTTTTCAAGAGCTACGAAAATAGAGAGACACATACAACATCGTTTAAAAAAACCTTGGGAAGAAAAGGCTAAGTTATGGGATGTTGTGCACCGCTTTATCGCTGGTCATTATTGGAGAAAGCAACAAAATGCCCCTGTAAGTAGGGAAAAATAACTTGTCACTGTCCTAGGAGCTGCTAAAATACCGACTGCATTAGCTGAGAGAAGTAAAACACAACTATACAGGCATGCATGGGCAGCTAAGACACCAAAATGATGGGCAGGAAGTGCGTGCACACTTGCGGCCGGATGTGAGCCTCTTGTCATTCTGGGTAAGGACAAACTGAAGCAAGAGGTAGTCCCTTTGCTTCTGCAAATAATGGGTCTACTGCCTGCTTGAGGTCCCCTCTCCAAGACTGGTATGCCCTGAGGCAGCCGGCACAATCGTGGTGCTGCACACAGGGAAACCAGCCCTGGGAATCGCTTGCAACAAAGAGTACTTGCCTTGGAGGCGGTGCAACGAAGGTTCACTAGATTGATTCCAGGGATGAGAGGGCTGTCCTTTGATGAGAGATTGTGTAGAACGGGCCTATATTCTCTGGAGTTTAGAAGAATGAGAGGTGATCTCGTTGAAACATACAAGATTCTGAAGGGGATTGACAGGGTAGATGCTGAGAGGTTGTTTCCCCCGGCTGGAGTGGCTAAAACTAGGGGCATAGTCTCAGGATAAGGGGTAGGCCATTTAAGACTGAGATGAGGAGGAATTTCTTCACTCAGAGGGTTGTGAATCTTTGGAATTCTCTGCCCCAGAGGGCTGTGAATGCTGAGTCTTTGAGTATATTCAAGGCTGAGATAGATAGATTTTTGGACTCTAGGGGAAGCAAGGGATATGGAGATCGGGCGGGAAAGTGGAGTTGAGGTCGATGATCAGCCATGATCTTATTGAATGGCGGAGCAGGCGCGAGGGGCCGTATGGCTGACTCCTGCTCTTATTTCATATGTTCTTAATTTAAGAAATTTACCTGAGGAGCAAAGTGCTTCTTTTATGCTGCATTTATACTGGAAAGTTTCTTTCAGTTTCAATCAAAATGATCTGAACTGAAGGTGTTCTCTGGGCATCTGTCTGATTCCGTTCATCCACAGACTGGTATTAAATTACCGGCTCATTGAATATGCAGTGTGATAGTAAACGTCAGGAGATTTGCACGAGGCCACTTACACCAGCTGATACCAATCCCTTGATTCATAGACAACTGGAAACCAGAAAGGTGGGAACTTCATGCTGAAATGAAAATTAGGGTAATTAATTCTGACCTGTTTGCATTAGCAATTCTACTGTGAAATCAAACACGCAATCACAAAAAATGTAAATAGTAGAGTGAACAGAACTTAAAAAGCACTAGTAAGGAATCAAAATGACACCTGGCTTTGCTTCTAGCTTGCATGAGGCCTGACCCGAAATATAAGCCCTGAATTTCTGATTGGCGGCTTCCTACGGGCGGATGCTTCCGATCGGAAAAAAAATCTACGAACTTACCCGGTGGCCCGGGAAGAATGGCAGCTTGCGCTCCTGGGCCTCTCCGGGTCCGCGCGGGCAGTGTCCCACATATCCCAGGGGCGCACGCAGTTCGTAGGCGCTCCTGGGATCACGTGGGCCGGCCCAACCAATAGAAGAAGGGAATTCCCCATTCATACTTTTGATAGTTCTGTATGTCATCCGCTGGTTTCCTTAAAGGGACCATGTCCACATTCATTTTGACAGTTGTGTTGTCAGTGTTCTACAGCATTGAGGTGCTGCAAACACTGACAAGCACTGCGCAAAGGTGCAGGGCTGCACCCAGGCTCTCCCATGACTCACTCCATATGCTTATGGAGGGAGTCACAGCACGCAGGGAGGTCCTCTTCTCTTCCAATGGGTGGAAGAGACCTCCCCAGGAGACCAACGCAGCCTGGTTGCACATTGCAACAAAAATGTGTGGGTTAGGTTGATTTGGCTATGATAAATTGACCCTTAGTGTTAGGGGGGATTAAATATGTGGGGTTATGGGGATAGGATGGGATATGTTAGGTGGAATTAAATACGTGGGGTTACGGTGGTAGGGTGGGATATGTGTACTGTGGGGATTAAAGCAGGGACAGGGTACTGGATTTGGATGATCAGCCATGATCGTATTGAATGGCGGAGCAGGCTCGACGGGCCGAATGGCCTACTCCTGCTCCTAGATTCTATGTTTCTATGTTTCTATGTTTCTATGCACAGGAGGGCACAAGCAGAGATGTTGTCAGGAGGACCAGGCTACAGTGGCGCAAACCTTTCAATGATCTCAGTAGATCACGACACGTTACTGAAAAGCTACACTCAACCTCATCCTGCTGTGCCACTCATCACATCCCCATCACTCTGCCTTCCCTACTCTACTCCTGCACATCCTTACTCACACCAACTTACCTTGCACCTTCACCCATCCCTCTCTCTATCTACATCATCACATACCCATCTCACTAGCCACCCCACACACTCACCCTCATCCTTGTCCAATCATACCAACTAACAACACACAAGGGTAGGCACTTGGGTGTTTTCGCCAATGTTCATGTAAAGTTTCTGTTGATCCAAACATTGAAATCTTTATTTTCCACACCAAGCCTTCTTGGACAGATTTGTATGCACCTTTGGAAGTGGCTTAGTGAGTTGCAGTGAATGGTGAGACATAACTTACATCAGTTGTGGGCAAAATGCTGGAGTCCATCATTAAGGATGAAATAGCGGAGCACTTAGCAAATGGGGACAGGATAGGACAGAGTCAACATGGATTTACAAAGGGTAAATCGTGCTTGACTAATCTATTGGAATTTTTTGAGGGAGTAACTGGTAAAATAGATGGGGGAGAGCCAGTAGATGTGGTGCACCTGGACTTCCAAAAGGCCTTCGATAAGGTCCCACATAAAAGATTAGCAGGGAAAATTGAAGCTCATGGGATAAAGGGGAAAGTATTGACGTGGATAGAGAACTGGCTGTCAGATAGAAAACAGAGAGTTGGAATAAACGGCTCATTTTCTGAATGGCAGGCAGTAACAAGTGGGGTACCACAGGGATCTGTCCTGGGTCCCCAGCTGTTCACAATTTACATTAATGACCTGGATCAGGGAGTCGGATGCAGCATTTCCAAATTTGCAGACGACACTAAACTAGGAGGGGGGGTGGGCTCAGAGGAGGAGACCAGGAAGCTCCAGAGCGATTTGGACAGACTGGGTGATTGGGCGGATAAATGGCAGATGCACTATAATGTGGACAAGTGCGAAGTTATCCACCTTGGGTGCAGGAACGGGAGGGCAAATTATTATTTAAATGGCAATAAATTGGGAGAGGGGGAAGTACAGAGAGACCTGGGTGTTCTTGTACACCAGTCACTGAAGGCGAGCATGCAGGTGCAACAGGCGATCAAGAAGGCAAACGGTATGCTGGCCTTCATAGCAAAAGGGTTGGAATACAGGAACAGGGATACCTTGCTGCAGCTGTACAGGGCACTGGTGAGACCACACCTCGAGTACTGTGTACAGTTTTGGTCGCCTCATCTGAGGAAAGATGTTCTTGCCATGGAGGGGGTGCAGCGGCGATTCACCAGGCTGATACCAGGAATGGCGGGATTGACCTATGAGGAGAGACTATGTAGTTTAGGGATGTACACACTGGAGTTTAGAAGATTGAGAGGGGACCTCATAGAAGTGTATAAAATTCTGACAGGTCTAGACAGACTAGATGCAGAAGGAATGTTTCCCTTGGCGGGTGAGAACAGAACTAGAGGACATAATTTAAGGATAAGGGCTAAACCATTTAGGACAGAAATGAGGGGGAATTTCTTCACTCAGAGGGTGGTGAACCTGTGGAACTCATTGCCACAGAGGGCAGTGTACGCCAGCTCATTAAATATATTTAAGAGGGAATTAGATATATTTCTACAGGCAAAAGGGGTTAAGGGTTACGGAGAGAAGGCGGGGACGGGATACTGAATTGGAGGATCAGCCATGATCTCATTAAATGGCGGAGCAGGCTCGAAGGGCCGGATGGCCTACTCCTGCTCCTATCTTCTATGTATCTATGTATCTATGTATAACGGTACCTCCCGCAATGGCGATGAGTGTGAAAGGAATGGCTTGGGCATTGCAAGGATGCTTTATGGTGTTGGTGTGGGATGATGCCAACCTGGCGCATCATTTGGCAGCCAGGATGTACAGCGTCAAGTGAAGTCAATCTGGCCATGGTGAGGTCATCACTGGTGTCCTGGGCAGCAATGTGTACAGGTGCTGATGCCCTGTGTCCTGTGCAGCATCAGTTGATTGCGGAGAAGGTTGGTGTTGTTGTTTGTGCTGCTGGTGTTTCCAGGGGATGCTGGTGTTCGGGCTGGTCGTGTTGGGATTCTGAGGACCAAGGTGAGATTTTTTCAAGGACACCGATGCTGATGGAATAGATGGCAGGTGAAGTTGAGATGACAGAAGCAATGTGTCAATGGTGAGAGAGGTTGTTCCAATGAGGTGACACTGGATAGAGAGTTTGCTCCAAACACTTGCAACCTGTATAAAGGTCAATCTGTCTTCCAAATGCAGTAAGCAACAGCTTCTAACCTTGGAAAGTGAAGACCTATGAAATGGGAGCTTTCATAGACCATTTGCAGCTGTCAGGTTAGTAAACCATTCCATGCTGACAACACCCGACCTACTTACCTGACGTGATCCCTGCGTGCCGGGAAACTCGTGGAAAACCTGGTAAAATGGTAAGTACATGATAAATTCCTGCTTAACTACCTTTTAACAAACTTTTAACTATCTAAATTGGCTGACCCGCTGCTTGGTGTTAGATCTGTTCAGGAATGACAGACCCGAGACTTGGGAAAACTGACACGGAGGCGGGTTGACAGCGGGATACCGACCCACTGTCAATCTTTTTGAGTTTGACAGCAGACCCGCCTCCGAACCCACACTCTGAGTGCTGGCAGAATTCTGGCCTGAGATTCTAAGGGAGAATAAGTTAGAACAGAAGACTGTCCAATCAGATTTGTTTCAACAGTGAGATGCAGGTTGGTGGAAGAGCATGTAGGGTACAGCCTGTAGCTTTGGAGGAACAAGAGCGTAACGTCTTAAAAAAAACACTGACCACAGTAATACTGATAAATAGAGAGAAAGATATAAAAGATTGCAGTGGAAAATGTAAAGCTATAGGCTAGAGGTGTGCGAGGGATCATCTATTGTACAATAAGCATTTTTTTGTATCTTTTCCAAATCTTGGACAGCTTGGAATACTATGCAAATTAAAATGTAGTTATTAATTGTCAGATATACAGTACATGAGGCAACAGAATTATTGATTGGCAGCCAAGGACAAAAGAACAGAAAGTGAGGGATGAGAAAAGGCAATTCAGTCCATCAAAGTTAATTCCTTAATTACATGGCAGCTAACTGTATTTTGACTAACCCCAATATTTTTATCTCTTTTACTGTATCTCAACATGTATCACACAATTAATTGGTGTTTTTGTCCTGATATCCATTCTAAATTTACTTTTTAACTCAGCAATCTAAATGGATGGGAAATCAAGCACTGTGTGCCCGTGATATCCCGGCCAGTGCCCAGTGCCTCATACTGTAAGCGCCTGACCATGGAAACAGTCCTCCTTTCTCAGTAATATTCTGTTTGTTCTTTTTGCACTGTTTTTTAAAAATCCACTCCCATGTTCTACAGTCAATTCCTTTTTGTGTTTAAGACAAAAATAATTTTAAATCTGTAATGCAGGAGTGGAAAGTTCAACATTCAACCACATTGTTTAAAATATATTTCTAAGGACATAAGGATTTCTCTCTCTTATGTGTTTGAATATTTGCAAAGTATTTATTTTTGGGTGTTGCAAGATTGTGCTTATCAAGAGGCGAGATATCACTACAGGGGGAATGGAACACTTTTCCAATTTGAATGCGCCGTGTTAGTATTAAGTATTCACAAATCGGGTACAGTACTTGGATAGGTTGGAACTAATTTGAAATTCTCTTTACTCGAATCTCAGAAGAGAACCTCTTACTGTATCAATCTAATTTTTGCATTTACCACACCCATGATTTTTCTGAGAGGTAGTACTAAATTATGGGCACCTTTGTGATGTGGGCCGTGCATACTGGATTAAGACTCGACAAACTAATTTTATGTAGGAACCTGATAGCCATGGGCCATCATTGCAGAGGTAGATGGACCTCTTTCTGTGTTTAAATTTCTATCAGAAGGTTGTGGGTTCACACCCCACTGCAGGACCTGAGCACATAATCTAGGCTGGCATTTCAGTGCAGTACTGAGGGAGTGCTGCATTGTCAGAGGTACCTTCTTTTGGGTGAGATGGTAAAGCGACGACCCCTCTGTCTGTTCAGGTGGATGTAAAAGATTCTATGGCAACATTTGAAGAAGGGCAAGGAAGACCTCTTGCTGCCCTGGTTAACATTTATCCCTCAAACAACGCCACCAAAAATAGATTAGCTGGTTATTTATCTTATTGCTAATTGTGGGACTTCACTGTGCACAAATTGGCTGCTGCGTTTGCCTACATTGTAGCAGTGAATGCACTTTCAAAAAGTGCTTCATTGCTTAAGAAGCACTTTGAGACATCCTGAGGCCTTGAAAGGTACAATAGAAACGCAAGTTTCTTCTTAACTGGCACGTGAGCTTGAGGAGATTGTGGCTTCACTGAAACTGTTCAGGGAGAACAAAGGAAAAGATGGGCTTGCAGTTGGGCTGAGCTTTGGGAGGGAATCTCCTGCTGTCCAGATGCTGGATGCTTCATATTTGGTCAAAAGCAGAGGAGCTATATGATCAGGAGCCCGCGCTTACGGAGTAATGCCCAACAGCATTAAGGGACAACTGCGCGTCAGTGTAGGAAACAGCAGGAACTAATCATCGCTTGTGAAATACTCTGGGAATTCCTGAGGACTATATAAATACAAGGGGGGTGAAATTTGATTAGGCCCAAAAATGCCCGCGCCAGTTCAAAGTGGTGCAGGGGGTTCAAAGATGATGTCAGGTCCTCTACCTGTAGGGGTGCAGGAGGCCTTCCAAGCAGAACGCCAGAAGGATGTAGGAGGAAATAGCTCAAGCTATCAGTGAAACGAGTGTTGTCCCCAGGGCCAGCCGCGAGAAGTTTAATGACCTCACACAAGTGGTCAAGGTGAGTGAAGGCATCTTCAAATGCCGTATCTCACCATCTGTACCACTAGCCTCACACACTGCTCAATGCACCCCCAAAACTCACCTACCAACAATCTCTAGCAATCACCACTCATACCTCACAATCATAGCTTCACCTCATTCTCACACACTTACCACTGCTGCAAGCCTCACACCCACATCTCACACCTTACACACACAGCCAGCTATTCAACCATGACAGGCACATCACCCAAAAACATTGTACCACACTCACTGACACACTTCCCTTTCTCTTGCAGATGGCTGATAACTACCAGGAGCAGCGGCAGAGGGGAATCCCGACTGCAGAACCTCACGGAGCTGGAGGAAGCAGTGCTGGAAATAATTGGAGGGGCCGTCACTGAGTCCGTGGCGAGCAGCGAAGTTAAAAGTATTGCTGATGATGCTGGTATGCTCATACCTAATCCTTCTTCTCACATCCCATTTACCCCTCATCCCACAACCTCTTCTCACTTACCAGCTGCTGATGGTGTATGCATGGATATCTTGCTTCCACCCCCCCGCCCCTCACCAGAACCCGAACATTGTGCCTTTCTCCTTTCAGATACCCAAGAAGTCCCACCAGCCCAGCCTGTCCCTGAAGTAATGGAGGAAGATAGTGAAGGAGAAGAAGAGGCACCGTCATTCGATCTGACAATCCCAGGCACCAGCTCAGAAAATGGCACTGCGTGGACTTTAGAGGGTAGTATAGAGGCGGGATCTGCACGTGGTGAGTCACCGGGCACGTGGTGAGTCACCGAGCATGTGGTGAGTCACCGGGCACGAGTGGTCTGCAGCCAGCCCAGGGGGAAAGGGTAGCTCGGGTGCCAGCGAGTTCATGCATGAGTTCTGCTGCACAGGACTCAGATGATGACCTCGATGGGTTGGCCTTCAGAAGAAGGGTGATGAAATTCTTGGTGCAATGGCAGGCCTGCCAGAGAGCCTCTTGTCAGCGTCAAGGTGCATGGAGGAGTCGGGCTCCAACATTGCATGGGGTTTTGCGCAGAGCTTGGAGCCCATGATTTCCAGGATGGAAATGAGGGGCAATTCCATTAGAGAACTTGTGGACCCAACCATGATGCTGGGTGTGATGGGCGATGTCGCAGCTTCCATTGCAGCACAGGTGGAAGCGACCAAACGTCTGAGTGCTGCAGTGGAAGCTCAGACTGCCCTCATGCAGGCTTAGCTTGATGCCATGCAAGATCAGAGTGCTGCCACCATGGCTGGGTTTACGAGTGTCGAAAGGGGCTTACAGGGTGTCAAGCAGTCCAGCAATCTGTCCTACAACAGATGGCTAGGAATGCTGAGGCGCTGCCATGGGTGAGTGGCAGTGACCCCGTGGATCTCGAACCTGCTATCCTTTCTCAGGATGACAGCATTCCTACTCCCACCACTGTCACTCCGCCAGTGCCCCTGCTGCTGCCTGTCATCCAGCCAGCCCAGACTGCTGCCGCTCGTGCCAGGGTGGTGCTGCTCATGCCATGTCTACAGCCGGGCCTTCAACCCCCAGAGCTGCTCGAGGTCGTCCTGCAAGGCCATCTGCAGTCTCCCCCCGCTGAAAGTCAGCAGTCTTCCACTAGCCATGCTGCAGACACTGGGGTAGCACTGTGTGGGAGCACTAGAGTAGGAAAAGGAACATGAAAGACAGACACGAAGCGAATGCACAAGGGTGATTAGTTGATGTTGTGTTGAACTGGAATTGATAAATTTATAAATGATGTTTGGAATGTATGTTTTGTGGTGGCTCTCATTTCAGCTTTGTGCCCAGGAGGACGCTGTGATGGTCCGTGACAGAGGGATGGTAAGGTGGGGAAGTGGTGAGCAACGGGGATCTGGGGTTACATTCATTGCAACCGTCTGATGAGGCGCTCACGGACAGACTGTCCGGAACAGGGATCTGCTGCCTGTCTCCTCCCATCCTCCTCCTCCTCTTCTTCTTCCTCCTCCTGAGGTGGTCCCGGGACCAGTGGTGGCAATGGTTGCGCCCTCATGATGGCCAAGTTGTGGAGCATGCAGCACACGACCACAAAATGGGACACCCACTCGGGCGTGTACTGAAGGACTCCTCCCGAGAGGTCAAGGGAGTGGAACTGTTGCTTTAGCACCCCGATAGTCTGCTCGATGACTTTCCTTGTGGCAGCATAGCTCTCATTATATGAATGCTAGCCACGAGTGTTGGGGTTGCGGTGGGGAGCCATCAGCCAGGTGCAGAGCGGATAGCCCTTGTCTCCGAGCAGCCACCATCAGGTGTGGTGTGATGGCTGGAAGATTGCTGGCACACCGGACTGGTGCAGAACGAAGGCATCATGACTGCTGCCAGGATATCGGGCATTCACCGTCTTGATGTGCTGAGCGTGGTAGCACACCAACTGCACTTTAAGTGAGTGGTAGCCTTTGCTTTTACAGAACATCTCAGGATTGGTATGCGGCGCCCGCAAAGCCACACGTGAGCAGTCGATTGCGCCCTGCACCATGGGGAAGCCCAATATTCCGGCAAAGCCACATGCGCGCTTCTCCTGCTTCTCTCAGTTCAGAGAGAAAACAATGAAGTCCCTCCTCCTGGAGTTCAGAGCCTCTGTGACTTCCCGGATGCAGTGATGGACGGCAAACTGGGAGAAGTTAGCTATGTCACCTGCTCCAGACTGGAAGAATCCGGTGGCGAAAAAATTGAGGGTCACGGTGACCTTGAGGGCCACTGGCAGCACCGTCGTCGCCCTGCTCTGAGGCTGCAGGTCTGGTTACAGGAGGTGGCAGAGTTCTTGGTGAAGTGGAGCTTCTGAATACACTGCTCCTGCCTTAAGTGCAGGTAGGAGAAGTGCTCTCGGAAGACCCTAGGTGGGTAAGGCCTCCTCCTGAGAGCCCTTGTGCCCCTCCTCCTCTTCTCTCTATGAGCATCTTGTCCTCTTCTTCGCTGCCTCTGCTCCATCTCCCTGTCATACCCTTCGTCAAAGGGTCGCCGACCTGAAACGTTAACTCTGTTTCTCGCTCCACAGATGCTGCCTGACCTGCTGAGTATTTCCAGCATTTTCTATTTTTATTTAATATCAAATCATTACTCATCAAACACGCAACAAAATAAGCAAAATTTGGTTTCTTGCTAAGTGCAAAACAAGAAATAAAAATTAAGAGATTGCACTGCTGTGGAATAAAATTACAGGCAGAATATTCAAACATTTTCGCAACAAATCATTTTCCTTTTTTAGTTTTTTATTGTGGTTTCTGTAAGGCTCCAAAAAAATTGAATTAATGTTACTGCTCAAAAATAGACAGCAGTTCAAATAATCTTATTTTGATGCTCTAACATAATTTAAAAACAGCCAACCAGTTATTGGAGGAATTTCTAAGAAATCACTATACTTTTTTTATAATCTAACTCTAATCATATTGTTCTGTATCATTGACTACTCGATGCAAGTTTGAACAAAAGACTGGAATTGCAGATATGCTATTGGTATTATGCACCATAAGCCTTCATATTACACCAGGCAAAAGCACAGCTTGTGCTTTGAGGTTCTAATGAAGATACATATTGGGTCCCATTATTTGTGTAAAGCTGGGTCTCAGATATGAGGAGGAGAAAGTGTGAAGGACATATTTGATCACTGAGCATATGGTTGAGGATTTTAATCATATCAGAGGCAGATTTATATAATTTCACAAATCTGTTTGATCTTGTACAAGCTGCAAGATCTTTCTTCTTGAGTTAAAGATGGAAAGAAAGTGAGATCTTAAGCTTCAATTCGTATTGATGATATTAGATTAAAACCCCAACTATAGCTGGCTCACTAGCATAGTGGCTCAGAGAGTAGTTCACATCTACACGGTCATCTGCATGTGGATTGAAGGACATTTGATGTATAAATGTTTTCTTCCTCTGCTAAAAAGAGAATGTATCAATACTTGAGGGAAAGACAAAAGTTGCATTAAACTTGATTTACATTTAAATTTTCACTTCTAGGTCTGGCAATTCTGGGTTGGAGAGAGAGTGGACATTGGCGGTTTGGCCCGTGGAGAGGGTGGAATTTGGGGCAGGCCATTTTTCTGCCCTTTTTATACTGCATGATAAATTCCGGTGACTGTGAGGGTGAGCTGGAGATCCCAGAAATAGGATGTGATGATGTCATCCATCCTAAATTCCATCAAGAATTATATAATGGGCCAGAAATTCGGCTCTTGTCGGGTGAGTACGCGCTGTGTACTCACCCGTAAGGCCACCTGAAGTGCCGGTTTCACACATGCACTGCGCATGTGCGGGAAACCGGAACTTCCGTTCCCCTGAAGGGAGGGGTTCAGAAGTCGAACGCGTGCGCGGGAGAGGCTGCGCGCATGCAGCGAACTTCAGTTTTTTTTCAGGTTTCTCCGGGAGGTTACGTATGAAGAAGCTGCGCTTTTAAAAAGGAGGCGCAAGGCCTGTTTTTAACAAGGTAAGTGGTTAATTAATTACAATTTAAACATTTTTTCAACAGGTTTATCTTTTTTAGATACTTTAAAGAAAGGTAAGTTTATTTTTAGCACCGTTAAAAAGTATAACTAATTTTTTCAAAAATTTAAATTTTTGTTTAAAGCAGTTAATTTATGTAACTTATAGTTATTTTAAAAATGTGATTTAAAAAAAAAATGTATTTGAAGTTTAAGTGTGGTTTTGGGGCTGATCTCTATTCATAGATTTGACAGGTCTTCCTGTCAAATCTATGAATGAAAATGCCCTGCTAGGATTGGCTCTCCGTGGCCCACGTGATCCTAGGGGACGCTTCGAACTAACTGCGCCCCTGGGATACACAAGCACTGCGCGCCGGCAGCTGCAGGAGGCCCAGGACCCGAAGTCCTCGTGGGCCCAAAGCACAACTGCATGCGCGGTAGGCAAGTACGTGCGCGATGCTTGTACCCGCAGGAAGCCGGAGAGCCGAATTTCTGGCCCATTGAATTTTGCAGATCAGAAACAGGCCATTCGGCCCAACAGGTCTATGCTGGCGTTTATGCTCCACACAAACTTCCTCCCACCTTACTTCATCTCTCAATATCAACATATCCTTCTATTCCTTTTTTCCTCATGACCTTTTTTTTTAAATTCATTCCGGGATGTGGGCGTTGCTGGCAAGACCATCATTTATTGCCCATCCCTAATTGCCCTTGAGAAGGTGGTGGTGAGCCGCCTTCTTGAACCGCTGCAGTCTGTGTGGTGAAGGTACTCCCACAGCGCTGTTAGGGAGGGAGTTCCAGGATTTTGACCCAGCAACGATGAAGGAACAACAAAATATTTCCAAGTCAGGATGGTGTGTACTTGGAGGGGAACTTGCAGGTGATGATGTTCCCATGCGCCTGCTACCCTTGTCCTTCTAGGTGGTAGAGATTGCGGGTTCGGGAGGTGCTGCCGAAGAAGCCTTGGCAAGTTGCTGCAGTGCATTTTGTAGATGGTAAAAACTGCAGCCACGTTGCGCCGGTGGTGGAGGGAGTGAATGTTGAAAGTGGTGGATGGGGTGCCAATCAAGCAGGTTGCTTTGCCCTGGATGGTGTCGAGCTTCTTGAGTGTTGTTGGAGCTGCACTCATCCAAGCAAGTGGAGAGTATTCCATCACACCCCTGACTTGTGCCTTGTAGATGGTGGAAAGGCTTTGAGGAGTCAGGAGGTGAGACACTCGCCACAGAATACCCAGCCTCTGACCTGCTCTTGTTGCCACAGTATTTATGTGGCTGGTCCAGTTAAGTTTCTGGTCAATGGTGACCCCCCAGGATGTTGATGGTGGGGGATTCAGCATTGAATGTCAAGGGGAGGAGGTTAGATTCTCGTTTGTTGGAGCCTGGCACTAGTGTGGCGCAAATGTTACTTGCCACTTATCAGCCGCAGCCTGAATGTCGTCCAGGTCTTGCTGCATGCGGGCATAGACTTCCTCATTATCTGAGGAGTTGTGAATGGCATTGAACACTGTGCAATCATCAGCAAACATCCCCACTTTTGACCTTATGATTTCAGGGAAGGTGATTGATGAAGCAGCTGGAGATGGTTGGGCCTAGTATACTGCCCTGAGGAACTCCTGCAGCGATGTCCTGGGGCTGAACTGATTGACCTCTAACAACCATCTTCCTTTGTGTTAGGTATGACTCCAGCCAGTGGAGAGTTTTCCCCCTGATTTCAATTTTACTGGGGCTCCTTGATGCCACACTTGGCCAAATGCTGCCTTGATGTCAAGGGCAGTCGCTCTCACCTCACCTCTGGAATTCAGCTCTTTTGTCCATGTTTGGACCAAGGCTGTAATGAGGTCTGGAGCTGAGTGGTCCTGGCAGAACCCAAACTGAGCATCAGTGAGCAGGTGTCACTTGATAGCATTGTCGTCGACACCTTCCATCACTTTGCTGATGATTGAGATTAGACTGATGGGGCGGTAATTGGCCGGGTTGGATTTGTCCTGCTTTCTGTGGACAGGACATACCTGGGCAGTTTTCCCACATTGTCGGGTAGATGCCAGTGTTGTAGCTGTACTGGAACAGCTTGGCTAGAGGTTCTGGAGCACAAGTCTTCAGCATGACAGCCGGGATGTTGTCGGGGCCCAAAGCCTTTGTTGTATCCAGTACCCTCAGCCATTTCTTCATATCACGTGGAGTGAATTGAATTGGCTGAAGTCGGGCTTCTGTGATGGTGGGGACCTCAAGAGGAGGCCGAGATGGATCATCCACTCGGCACTTCTGGCTAAAGATGATTTGCTAAACGCTTCAGCCTTGTCTTTTGCACTCGAGTGCTTGGCTCTGTCATCATTGAGGATGAGAATATTCCAGGAGCCTCCTCCTCCCATTAGTGGTTTAATTGTCCACCACCATTCATGACTGGATGTGGCAGGACTGCAAAGCTTTGATCCGATCCATTAGCTCTGTCTATAGCATGCATGTGGTCTTGTGTTGCAGCTTCCCCAGGTTGGCACCTCATTTTTAGGTACGCCTGGTGCTGCTCCTGTTCTGCACTCCTCATTGAGCCAGGGTTGGTTCCCTGGCAATGGTAGAGTGAGGGATATGCCAGGCCATGAGGTTACAATACAATTCTGCCACTGCTGCCCCACAGTTTTGAATTTATCCCATTTAGCACAGTGGTAGTGCCACACAACACGATGGAGGGTGTCCTCTGTGTGAGGACAGGACTTAATCTCCAACAAGGACTGTGTGGTTATCACTGTCAGTAGTGGTGCTACCAAGCCACCCAGAGTAAATTCTGTGCCCTTGCTTCTTCCAAGTGGTGCTCAACATGGAGGAGTACTGATTCATCAGCTGAGGGAGGGCAGTAGGTGGTAATCAGCAGGAAGTTTCCTTGCCCATACTTGTCCTGAAAGCATGAGACTTCATGGGGTCTGGAGTCAATGCTGAGGATTCCCAGGACCACTCCCTCCCAACTGTATACCACTGTGCCACCACCTCTGGTGGGTCTGTCCTGCCAGTGGGACAGGATATACCCAGGGATGGTGATGGAGGGACATTGGCTGTATGATTCTGTGAGTATGAACTCTCCCAATTTTGGCACAAGTCCCCAGATGTTAGTGAGCAGGACTTTGCAGGGTCGATTGGGTTGGATGTGCCGATGCTGCTACTTAGGTCGTTACATCTGAGTTTTGTGGGTCTGGAGTCTGGGTAAGGACAGCAGATTTCCTTCCCTAAAGGATATTAGCAAACCAGATGGGTTTTTACAACAATCCGATAGTTTCATGGTTACCATTACTAGCTTTTTATTCCAGATTTAGTTAATTAACTGAATTTAAATTCCACAGCTGCCGTGGTGGGATTTGAACTCATGTCTCTCGGATCATTAGTCCAGGCCTGCTGGATTACTAGTCCAGTTACATAACCATTATGCTACCATTCCCGGTATCTAGCTTCCCCTTCAATGCAACTATGCTATTCGCCTCAACTGCTCTATGTGGTAGCGAGTTGCACATTCTAACCACTCTTTGGGTAAAGAAGTTTCTCCTGAATTCCTTATTGGATTTATTTATTCAGAGAAATTATTGATGAATTGATAAATCAAGGCACCCTAGTATCTCTTACATTAAAGCACTTGACTTACGCAAATTACTTTGAGTCTAAATTTTTGTAATCACCTGACATCAGTGAGTGGGTTTTAGCAATTCCCAGGAAGATTTGTAGATAAAGAACTGCTCAGTGTTTTATGCTTAAAGTGGAGGTGGGTCTTCTGGGCAGGATGCAAGAAAAATCTCATCATCCTACAGGTGATCCCTGACTGACTGCTGACTTCCAACCTCTCCCTCTCTCTCTGTTTCAACCTTTCTTATCTCTCTCTTTTATTGGTAATAAGATAGTCAAAATTCCCCTGAGCTTTCTTCTCTGGTTCTTCCTAAGCCAAAACTATGCTGGCCGAAATGGACTTCCTTCTCCCTGCATCTTCACTGTGTAGAAATGAAAATTTGTTGTACTCCTATTCTAAACCCATGACCTCAATACTGTGGAGATCTTTACTTCATTCAGTCTTCCACCCTACAATCTACAGGCTTTTAAAATCCAAGCTTGTTATTCTGTAATCACTACTTACTAGGATGCTGAGGCAGTAGCACCGCAGCAAGCAAGTCCAGTGCCGCACGCCAAATTTGCCCCCCCCCTCCCCCATAGTGCTACCGCTACGAGTTAGCGCCGGCGACGTCAGCGCCAGGCAGATCGTGATGTCAGCGAGCGTGCAATGCTCACTGGTCGCCCGCTCTGCGAATTGATTATCGCCCCCTGCCTTAGCGCCTCGCCCCGACAGCGACAGGGGGAGGAGGCGTCAAGCAGTTGGTAGCCGGCTCCAGGGGCGCTACTTAAAGGGATCATGAGTAATGAGTCCCAGCAGTCAGGTTAGTTTGAGATTGTGCAACAGTTTAAGTCAGTCATTTAAAAGTTGTTTAGTCTCCGGAGTGTTGTGGCTACTAAAATTAGTTACATTTATTCTCACAACATATCAAACTTCTACACTTGGTTACATTAATGGGGGCTGTATTGGCAGTCAACCTCGCCCTCCAGGATCTACAGCGGAGGGAGCGCAGGCAGCGAGAAAGATTGGAACATGTGGCCAGAGGGAGGAGGAGGGACATGAGGGCTCTCAACAGGAGGCCTTACCCTCTGAGGGTATTCCGAGAGCACTTCTCCTACCTTCAATTAAGCGAGGAGCAGTGAATTAGAAGGCTCCGCTTCACCAAGGTGGTGGCCACAGAACTTTGCCACCTCCTGCAACCAGACCTTGAGCCTCAGATCAGGATGACCATGGCTCCCTCAGTGGTAGTCAATGTCATCGTCACCCTCAATTTCTTTGCCAGCGGATCCTTCCAGTCAGCAACAGGAGATATAGCTGACAACTCACAGTTCGCCATCCATCACTGCATCCGGGAGATCACAGATGCTCTCTACAGTAGGAGAAGGGACTACATTTCCTTCCCCATCACCAGAGAGAAGCAGGACAAGCGTGCATGTGGCTTTGCCAGGATAGCAGGATTCCCCATGGTGCAGGGTGCCATTGACTGCACCCACGTGGCTTTGCGGGCACCACATAACAATCCTGAGATCTTCCATAACCACAAAGGCTACCAGTCACTTAATGTGCAGTTGGTGTGCGACCACAGACAGTGAATCCTCAATTTCAATGCCTGCTATCCAGGTAACAGCCATGATGCTGCATCCTGCGCCAGACCGGTGTGCCAGCACTCTTCCAGCCGCCACATCAAGCTCGTGGCTGGCTGGTCGGAGACAAGGGCTATCCGCTCTCCACCTGGCTCGTGACTCCGCTTCGCAACCCCAACACTCCTGTCCAGCACTCATATAATGAGAGCCATGCCGCCACCAGGAATCTCATTGAGCAGACCATCGGGGTGCTCAAGCCATGGTTCCGCTGCCTTGACTGCTCGGGAGCAGCCCTCCAGTACTCGGCTGAGCGGGTGTCCCATTTTGTGGTGGTCTGCTGCATGTGCCACATATTGGCCATCATGAGGGCCCAGCCCTTGCCACCAGGGATTGCGGGACCACCTTAGGAGGAGGAAGAGGAAGAGGAGGAGGACGAGGAGGAAGAGGAAGATGAGGAGGAGAAGGAGCAGGAGCGAGGGAGGAGGCAGCCACTCAATCGGCCTTCCGGAAGGGCAGTCCGTGACCACCTCATCAGACTGCGGTTCCAAAAAATTAAACCCCAGATCCCCATTGCTCACCACCTCCCCATCATTCCATCCCTGTTGCAGGCCATATCACAGCGCAAAGCTGAAATGAGACACACCACAAAATAATCCAAACTGAATTAATAAATTTATCAATAATCAGTTAACACATATTTACAAAAACAGTATTAATTATTCACCCTTGTGCAATCCCTTAGTGCCTCTCGTTACAGTGCCTTTGCCTACTCTAGTGCTCCTACGAAGTGTTGGCCCAGTGGCTGCAGCAGGGCTGGTGGAAGGCTGCTGAGTGTCCATATGGGAGACTTCAGATGGCCTTGCAGGACGTCCTCGACCAGCTCTGGGCCTGGAAAGCCCAGCTGTAGACTGCACCACCACAGCATAGGCGGCAGCAGTCTAGGATGGCTGGATGACAGGCAGCGACAAGGGCAATGGCAGAGTGGCAGTGGTGGGAGCAGGAATGCTGTCATTGTGAGAGAGGACAGCAGATTCCTGCTCCACTGACCCACTGCCACTCCCCCGGGGCAGCACCTCAGCATCCATACAATCTGTTGCAGCGCAGATTGCTGGCCTGCTGCATCACCGTAAAAGCCCCGGTCAACGGTGGTAGACCCAGCCACGATGGCAGCAGTCAGAGCTTGCGTGGCATCAAGATGAAACTGCATGAGAGCAGTCCGAGATTGAATGGCACCAAGCATAGGCTGCAATAAGACAGCACTAAGACATTGCATCGCTTCTGCCTTTGCTGCAATGGAAGCTGCCAGATCGTCCATCACACGCGGCATCAGGTCTGGGTTGCCACGGTCTATCTGGGAGTCTACCATCCTTTCCAGACTGGAAATGATGGGCTCCATGGTGTGCGCAGAGCTCTGTGCAATGTTGGAGGCGGACTCCACGCTCCTTATCATTGCCGACAGACTCTCAGGCACCCTTGCCATTGCACCTAGCATCTCTGTGTGCATGCCCATCACCCTTCTTCTAAAGGCCTCCGCATCGAGGTCCTCATCTGAGCCCTGTGCAGCAGAATTCACGCGCGAACTCGCCCTCCAGGGAGCTGGCCCCTGAGCTACCCTTTCCCCCTGGCATTGCTGCAGCCCGCTCGTTCCCAGAGCATCACCCTGTGCAGAACCCGCTACTATAGTAGCCTCTAAAGAATGCGTAGTGCCAGTATCTGAGCTGGTGCCTGCGGGTGAGAGATGCAGTGATGCGGTGTGTTCTTCCTCCTCCTCTTCTCCCGCCTCGTTCTCCACGGTGCCCTCAGGGACAGGCTGCTCAGGTGCTTGCTCATTATCTGAAAGCTTAAAGGCACAAGAGTCGGGTTAAGGTGAGGGGATGGGGGCAGGAAGGGAGAAATGCATGCATACAGCATGATTAGCTGGAAAGTGCGAAAGGCTTGTGGGGTGAGGGGGGGAAGTGGGATGTGAGAAGGAGTAGGGATGAACATACCGTTGTTGTCCGCAAGGGGGTCAATGTCGCCGGTGGCCATGGCACCCACCACCTGGTGCCCAATAATCTGCAGCACTCGAGTCTCCAGCGCAGACAGTGGTTGGGTGTCGGCTTGTCCCCTGCCTGTGCGCTCTTGCCCTCTCCTGTTGTGAGCCACCTTGGCCTGCAAGAGAAAGGAAAGTGTGTGAGTGAGTGTGGAGCAATGTGTTTGGGTGATGTGCCTGTCATATTTGAATAGCTGTGATTGTGTGCAAGTTGTGAGATGTGGGTGTGAGTGTTGGTAGGTAGAGCTTGTTGGTGGGTGAGTGCTGGGGGGGTGGTGCTTTGGGCAGTGTGTACAGACTGTGGTTGAGATGGTGGTATGTAGCATTTGTTGAAGCATTGACTCACCCTGACCACCCGAGTGAGGTATGTAAATTTCTTCCTGCACTGTGTGTGGGTCCTGAGGACCACAGTGCTGCCTGAGACCTGACAGGCTACCTCCCTCCACATGGCACGGAAGACTTGCAGCGAGTGCCTCCTGCCACTTGCCGGGTAGAGCACTGCCCTCCGTCTCTCCACAGCGGACACCAACTCCTCCAATGCTTGGTCCAAAAATATGCAGGCTCTCTCCCTGGGATGTGGATCTGCCAGCATGATACCTGCTTGAGTCGTCCGGCTCCTTGGGCTTGGCCTGCTCCTGCTTGCTGACACAGGTTCACAGCCAGCAATGCTGAGAATGAGGTTCTGCAGCATCAATGAACCTTCCCTTTAAGAACTGGAAAGAGCCTGTGGCAATGATGACTTGCGATTAGACTGCACATGATATTGGTTAGCGCTTTGAGTGTGACGCCACTGTGCTACGCCGTTAGCACTTGATTTAGCGGTCCCATCCTTTCTTTGAGCGATGACACTGAATTTTGCGTGCAACGAGATTCATTAGTGCCTGCCGCTAAATCTCAAACTTTTCTGAAGTTACCGCCCATTCCTGGGCTATAATGAATTTCTCCCCCCCCTGTCAAAACTGTTTATTTGCAATAAAATTTAGAATTGTATCTTCAATAGATTGTTAGAGATGGTCGGAAGGGTCCTTTGGCTGAGTTTTTGGGGTTTGGAGCATTCCCAGAAGTGTTGAGAACAGCCTGCACTGAAAATGCCTATCGGGGTGAGCAATATTGGCTGCTCGCTAAGTTCAGGCTGCAGAAGCTGCTACATCAGCACTTAATAAATAAAATATAAAGAAAATATTTTCAGCAGCAGGTACTTCACTGCATCAATTATGTTAGTGTGCATTTCTGTTTATAGATTTAACTAATTGATCTGCAAGTCACTTTAAATAAATAACAAGAAGTTATTTTTGTAGTGTTATGGCATTTGAGAGGAGTTTATGCTGCGAGAGGTGATGGAAGGAATGTTTTAAATAATTAATCTAATTTATTATTGCTGTGTAGAAACAATGACTGATTTATTCATTTTAAGGAGGTGCCTTTCTGTACAATAATTGGTTGATTTAAGTCATAAAACCAGTGACCTAAAAGCTTTATCCGTCAGCTGACCCTTCAAAGCACACTGATTGGCTAAGATTTGTTTCTTTTGGAATTACATGTGCCAACTACATAATTGCATAGTAAACCACCAGGGAGAATCTTGTTATTTGTGCAACACAGGATGTTGCTAATCTGCTTTATGGATATCACAATCAGCGACCATCTCCTGTTGTAGAACATCATGGCAGCACGGCTTCTAGCTGTCATTAGTGTTTCTATCACAGCACTCAGTCTGCTCAGCAGTACCGTCGCGACAGCAAGAGTTACAGACTTAATCATGCAATTCAAAATCAGAGTTAGTGAGCATTATATAAAATAGATGATGCAGAGGAAGAAAAATGCTGTAATTCAGTCCCAGGACTTCTACTGATAGACATAAATTATTCCAGCTGTACCCTTGCAGTCTGTGACATCATTGGAAGCCCTTGATTGAATTATAGATTTGTGACTCCCTCCGTAGCATCCATTATTCTCTATATTCCTGTCATCTGTGCAGAGAAAAGTTCTAATACATTGTTCGTCATGCATTGCAAAGCATCCACTGGTATGTGTACTAAAGTATTTCAGCTTGGCAAATTAATCTCAGTGACAGAAGCTTCTTATTATTATTTGACTCCTTACACTTTTATTGTTTTGAAGATGGTAGCAATACAAATTTTCCAACAAAAACATATACAGTCATTAATAAGATTTTTCCAGTTGGAATCATTCATCATATTTTCCTCTGATCAATAATTTACAAAAACGTAGGCATGCATAAACAGTGGTGCAATACTGATACAAAGCACGAACAAACTAACTATCTCCATTTTCTGCTGCCCTGGATATTGCTTCTTTCCAAAATTAATTTTGGAAAACTTATCAAAAAGTGTGAAAGAACATTTTGCTGCATTTCATTCAGTCTCTGTTACAGTACTCTTGCTCCTTGCTGCATAATATTTTTATCACAGTGTTATTATAGTATCCTGTGTCTTTTAATGTTTATTATTTTACCTCACTCTCTCAGTCTCATGCTGCTTTCTCCCCATAGCCCCCTTTCTGTCAATCAGGCTTGGCAGGTTTACAATAAAGAGCTGTTGTTTTGAGAAAGGTGATGACAATGCTTTTGAAGTAGATATGCACATGCATGGCCTCATGGGTAAAGCAAGCTTTTCAATCTTTTTTTTGGCAATTTCATAACAGTATCATGTGCTCCACAATTGGACCATGAAGCTTTTATTATTTTTAATGGTTAAAGAAAGAACTTTCATTTATATATGGTTAAATGCTCATTGGCTGGTTCGGAAGTATGAATAGAACATTATTATAGTAGCATTGTTACAACATAAATTACAAAAAATATCAGCTGAGGAAATCACCTTGTATAAAATAATCTCTTTAGAAAATGTGTACATTCATTACTTTGTTAATAGGTCAGAAATAATGAGGCTTGCTAAGCCACTTTCCAAACAAAGGGAAATATTATAATTGGCCAATTCTACTCTTCCAGTGTGTGAACAATGCTCACAGGAAGTGCATCATGGGAAATTGCTGGCACACGACCAGTGATTTCCACTCATGCAAATGAATGGGCAAAAAATCATGGCTGTACACCTGTGATTTCCCATAATGCAATCCCCGTGAGCGTTGTTCCCCGCTGGGGATGCGGAATAGGGCCAATCGCCTAAAGAAACTTATAATTACACTTTACTTTTCTTTTCTTAATAAATAAACAGGAGAAATACCCATTTCTATGGTAATTCATGATTTAGAGAATTATAAATAGCAGCCAACTGTGACATATCTCTAATAATGATTCATTAACACTTTTCATGCATCAATCAGCCACTTAACTCATATGAATGTTGAAAATTTGGTACTGCATATCTTGATCATGGAATGTTTATGTAGAATGACTAAACGGAGATTGAGAAAAGCGCAGTTTAGTGCCCACACTTTGGTTGCACTGGTAACTGGTGTAATTGAGAAAGATTAGCAGCTTTTTGCTGGGAAAGATGGCCCTGAAATATGTGAAGGAAGCAACGAGCATGGCAATTTGACATTGAAAGAATGAATGCAGTGTCAGTGACTCAATGGAGCCAGTAAGAGGTCAGGAAGAAATTTCACAAATTTCTCGGGCATGAAACGGGGGCAAAAAGGTTAATTTCACAGGACTATGTCTCTCTCCCCAAGGGCGCCTGAAATACATCCAACGCTATATTGGCTGGGGCCATATTCAGGCATCCCTGGCGGCTGCCTTAAACAGGCATTAGGCCCCTTGCATATGCTAATGAGGGGCCTAATGACTGTTGAAGGACTTCTCTCTGAAATTGATCAGAAATTGATCGCACGTTCCTTCCGCGATTTAACCAATGGTCCTTAAAATGTCATGATGTGGAGATGCCGGTGTTGGACTGGGGTGGACAAATGTGAGAAGTCGCACAACACCAGGCTATAGTCCAACAGCTTTATTTGAAATCACAAGCTTTCGGAGCGCTGCTGTCACCTGACGAAGGAGCAGCGCTCCGAAAGCTTGTGATTTCGAATAAAACTGTTGGACTATAACCTGGTGTTGTGCGACTCCTTAAAATGTCCTGGAGGCTGTCAACAGATCGGTACATTGTTTTCTTTCTAATTTATCTTAATGCGGAGCCAGGAGAGCGCTCCCATTTTTATTATTCCATTTTTGGAGGGATAGGAATCTTTGGAGCAGTGCCAAACCTGGACATATAATCCATTAGCCCCTTTTCCCAATATTGTATACTCATGTCTACCTTCGATGAAAGTTAGCAAAGAGAAGAAAATGTGGCCCGAAATTTTTAAAAGCCTCTTTCAAGCACCTGGTGGTGGAGCTGAAAACTCTTACCTCAAAGTGGCACTTTTTCAGTTCTACTTATTGAACTTAGATCAATGAAAAATTGCATGGCCTTGGGATTGTTAGATGATTTGAAGCACCAGAGGCATTAAATTGCCACCTGCTATTGATGGCAAAAATTGTAATCCTGGACAGTTTCAAGGAATATGTCCAAACCTGTCTGATGCCTGCAGATCTGCATCACGTAGAAATTCGAAAAGAAGCTGCCTAATCTGCAGATGGAATTTCACCTTGGATTCCTGTAACCTTTTGAGAAGGACAGTAAAAGCAAATTCACCAAAATAATATGTGTGAGTACTGCTCCTGGTTATTCAGAACTGCGGCAGTTAAAATGTCTCCCGGACATTTTAGGCCCCTCATTAGAAAGTAACTGAGGTGGAGAGTTGGTTTTAATTGTAAGGATCCAATCCTTTTGTTTACTGTAATGCATTTTGCTTTTCAACAATTTTTTTTAACTCCAGAAGTCAGCTGTGAAGATTGGAATGATGAAAAGAAAGGTCAAATTTGTCAGACCCTGTGATGTCATCCACAGAGCAAATGCAGCAACTTCTGATCCTTACCTGCTCCATGAATCAAACATACAAGAGAAAGAGGTCGGAATAAAGAAACAAGCAACAAACAATGCAGCCCTTACTTTTCAGTCTCTTACAGTTTTTGGGACATGGTTACTGATCGGAGTTTTGGTCGTTAGCATAATCATTGTAGCAAGTGCTATGCTGCTAGTCCAATTTAATAATATCCAGTTGTTAATCTTTTTGTTGGATTATTTTTATTCTACTAATTGATCTCTTGTGGCATTGCACATTGGAAGTCAAAACCAAGTGCAATGTAAGGCCAAGTAAAGGAAAAACTTGCATTTCTATAGCACCTTTCAAGACCTCAGGACATCCCTCGGCATTCTACAGCCAATGAAGTCGTTCCGAACTGTAGTCACTCTTAGGGTTAGAGGGCAGGGGATAATTGGACCAAGGCTGGGGGAGAGGAAAATGGGGAGGAGAAAGTAGTCAAGTGAAAGGAGGGCGAGGAGAGAGGTGGAGAGGAGAGTGGTGCAAAGAGGCACTGGGGACTTCCCCTTTCCTGCCTTCAATACTAATTTTGACTGCTCCAATTGATCCGTTCTCAGCACCATTGACAACTCTACTGCTGTGGCTGGTGATAATGGGTAGTTTTCTAATGCTTCGCACTCACCAACAGCACGGCTGTCTCCAACAGGGGAACAATGAAGGTGGCATTCCCACACTGTTGCTGATTGGTAGTGACATTAAAAACAATGCTTTCATTGGGGATGGGGGCCTGTTAATGTTTTCATTTGTGTTCCAGTACCATTAAACAATATCACGGGGGCAACAGAATTTGCATTTGTTAAGCCCAAATGATGGGTGCTCTTAGTGGAGGGGGGAAGGAGGGAGCGATATTTCCAGTAGAGTTCCTATTTCTTTTAGTGTGCCAGCACAGGATGTCATTGGGGAGGGCTATGGACAGATTCTGTCACACAGTTGACTAGTGTAGGGGTTCTGGGTGTTAAGGGGAAAATCACCGTTAGGCTGCAGGAGTGACCAACTGTGGGTTGCGAGTGACCCTTGACCTGGATCCTGAATCAGTGGCCTGATAAACACTTGCTTTATCTGTTGAAACAAGTATTTTGTAAATGCTTACATTGAAATGACTACTTATAAATCACGTAAAATTACTGAAGATTAGACTTTGGGATCAAGCACAGAAATTGGAGCAGAGGTGCCCAATGTCATTTTGTCTATTGCAATGCTATATTCATTCAGCAGATTACAGGTAGATCTGACTTCTTAACGTTAAGTGACATTTACCATGGAAAAGCTAACACAGCATCACCTAGGGCATAATCATAGATACAGAGAATCATAGAAAGTTACTGCATGGAAGGAGGCCACTTCGGCCCATTGTGTCCGCTCCGGCCCAGAAAGAGCTATCCAGCCTAATCCCACTTCCCAGCTCTTGGTCCGTAGCCCTGCAGGTTAGAGCATCCCAAGTGCACATCCAAGTACTTTTTCAATGTGGTTAGGGTTCTTGCCTCTACCACCCTTTCAGGCAGTGAGTTCCAGACCCCCACAACCCTCTGGGTGAAGAAGTTTTCCCTCAAATCCCCTCTAAACCTTCCACCAATTACTTTAAATCTGAGCCCCCTGGTTTTTGAACCCTCTGCTAAGGGAAATAGGTCTTCTGTATCCACTTTATCTGTGCCCCTCATAATTTTATACACCTCAATAAGGTCTCCCCTCAGCCTCCTCTGTTCCAAGGAAAACAGATCCAGTCTATCCAGTCTTTCCTCATAGCTAAGATTCTCTACTCCCGGCAACATCCTTGTAAATCTCCTCTGTACCCTCTCTAGTGCAATCACATCTTTCCTGTAATGTGGTGACCAGAACTGCACACAGTACTCTAGCTGAGGCCTAACTTAGTGTTTTATACAGTTGAAGCATAACCCCCCTGCTCTTGTATTCTATGCCACGGCTAATAAAGGCAAGCATTCCATATGCCTTCTTAACCACCTTATCCACCTGGCCTGCTACCTTCAGGGATCTGTGGACATGCACTCCAAGGTCCCTTTGTTCCTTTACACTACTCAGTGTCCTACCATTTAATGTGTATTCCCTTTCCTTGTTAGCCCTCCCCAAATGCATTACCTCACACTTCTCCGGATTGAATTCCATTTGCCACTGTTCTGCCCACCTGACCAATTTATTGATATCTTCCTGCAGTCTACAGCTTCCTTCTTCAGTATCAACCAGACAGCTGATTTTAGTATCATCTGTAAACTTCTTAATCATACCTCCTATATTCAAGTCTAGATCATTGATATATACCACAAAAAGCAAGGGACCTAGTACTGAGACCTGCAGAACCCCACTGGAAACAGCCTTCCAGTCACAAAAACACCCATCAACCATTACCCTCTGCTTCCTGTCTCCGAGCCAGTTTTGAATCCAACTTGACACTTTGCCCTGGATCCCATGGGCTTTTAACTTTGTGACCAGTCTGCCATGTGGAACCTTATCAAAAGCCTTGCTAAAGTCCATATACACTACATCAAACGCACTACCCTCATCTACCCTCCTTGTTACCTCCTCAAAAAATTCAATCAAGTTTGTCAGACACGACCTTCCCTTAACAAATTCGTGCTGACTATCCTTGATTAATCTGTGTCTTTCTAAATGAAGATTTATCCTGTCCTTCAGAATTCTTTCCAATAATTTTCCCACCACCGAGGTTAGGCTAACTGACCTGTAATTACTCGATCTATCCTTTTCTCCCTTTTTAAACAAGGGTACTACACTAGCAGTCCTCCAGTCCTCCGGCACCACACCAGAAGCCAGAGAGGATTGAAAAATGATGGTCAGGGCCTCTGCAATTTCCTCTTTTGCTTCACTTAACAGCCTGGAATACATTTCATCTGGGCCTGGGGATTTATCCACTTTTAAAGTTGCTAAACCCCTTAATACTTCCTCTCTCACTATGTTTATTTCATCTAATATTTCACACTCCTACCCCCTGATAGCAATGTCTGCTTCGCCCCTCTCCTTTGTGAAAACAGATGCAAAGTATTCATTAAGAACCCTACCGACGTCTCCCGCCTCCACACACAGATTACCCTCATGATCTCTAATAGGCCCTACCCTTTCTTTAGTTATCCTCTTACTCTTAATATATTTATAAAACATCTTTGGGTTTTCTTTGATTTTACTTGCCAAGAATTTTTCATGCTCTCTCTTTGCTTTCGTAATATCCTTTTTAATTGCACCCCTGCACTTTCTGTACTCCTCTAAATATTCTGGTGTATTTAGCCCTCGGTATCTGTCATATGCCTCCCGTTTTTTCTTTATCCTACCCTGTATGTCTCTAGACATCCAGGGGGCTCTAGATTTGTTAGCCTACCTTTTTTCTTTAAGGGCACATATTTGGTCTGAACCCTCCGGATCTCCTCCTTGAATGCCTCCCACTGCTCTGACACTGATTTACCTTCAAGTAGCTGTTTCCAGTCCACTGTGGCTAAATCCCCTCTGAGCTTAGCAAAATTTGCTTTTCCCCAATATAGATTTTTTATTCCTGGTCTATCCTTGTCCTTTTCCATAACTACCTTAAATCTAACAGAATTAGGGTCACTAGCACCAAAATGCTCCCCCACTGATACACCTTCTACCTGCCCAGCTTCATTGCCTAAAACTAAGTCCAGAACTGCCCCCTCCCTTGTTGGGCTTGCTAAGAGGTATTGCATAAGATATGGTGACCCACCAACCAATGTTAACAGATAATAGATGTATGTCGCTAATTGTAATGACCTGGTAGACAAACTAATACTCCAAGAGGGTAATTTTACATCTCTCCTGATTTTTATTTCGTGCTGCCGATTCACTATAACCCATTTTACACTATCGCACAAAGTCAAAATTGTTTCACACAAAGCATAACAGTACTTTCCACACAACCAGGACACTGTGAATTAATAGTATGAGGACAACAAACAAGTTCTCCTCCCCTCCACCACAGGCGTGTTTTGGACAGAAATAAAATTTAGATTTACATTTTATTGGCATCTGTCCTGCAGTTCTCTAAGACTGCAAACCCTTAATCACAGGTGCATTGGCCTTATAGGGTAGCCACCACGTCTCCGCAGTGCCACAAGTTCACTATCCAAGCCAGTCAGAGAGGAAGAGCTTCTTTTCTTACTTTTGTTTTTGTGCTAGTTGCTGACTAACATGATTTACAAAAAAACACAGAACAGTGTATGCCACTTCAGTTATCAAGACAATTTTGAGAAAGTTAGCAACTCTACTGTTCCATTCCACATGCCAATAAATGCTGTCTTGATTCTCTGATCTACACAAAGTCCTCAGCCATCTGTGACAAATAGGCTTTGCCATTTATACTCAATATCTAAAATTATCAAAAGGATGTATTTTACCTCCCCCACACACACACACACATGTGCCTGTGAGTGCCAATGACCTTATTTGCTTCATAACTCATCATATGATTTGTAAATGCTGCAGACATCGTATCAAAGAAGTTTTTGTTTCTTGGCTGTGACTCGGAAACCAATCTGCCCACTCAGTTCAGCACACAATGTTGAAAAATATGAATGAAATGATTATTCTTCCTCTTTAAATAATCTTTTCCACTCCCTTGCCCTGTAGCTTTTTCCTTTGTTTTTAAATGTACAAATAGAAGCAAAGTAGCATATTAATAATGAATAAAAAATTGAATAGTGGCAGCTGATCCCGACATGCAAAAGACGAGACCTTATCAAATGAGCATATCTGATTAACAAAATAAACAGATTGGCAAACTTCAATGAATAAGCTATCGCAAAAACCTCAAGAACAAACTGACAGATTGGACTGAATGAAATTATAAGCATCAGGCATAAATTGGCAGATTTTAAACAGAAGTGAACAGGTGGGTGTATTTGAGTAAATTAGCTTCACACAAATCAAATTTTAGCAAGTGAAAATATAACAGATTAACAGACTTGTATGTACTTCCAGTTGCTCATAAGTGCCAGTTTCCTTCAAATGTAATCTTCACTACTTCAGCTGAGAAGCAACATTATTTTGCAATAAATGTAAGTTTGCCCTGCACTTCTAAATGAGTGAACCACTTTATTGTAAATGCAATCACAACTTAGTCTATATAATTAAATAAATTCTGCATGTCTGCTGTTCATCCATTCCCACTCATCTGCTTGGTCATTGGTAACCAGATGTTCCACAATGCTTCCTCAGCACCTGGCCCCACTCCTGGATATTGCCAATCTTGCTAGGCTCTGCTGATTCTGCAGTACTTCCCCTGCCAGCTGTCAGGCCTTGGTTTTCCCACTCTTAGGCTGCCCCCCCTGGTCTCCCCGTTTTTAATTGCTGACCTTTCAACTCTATCCTGATCCACCCACCTCAAGCTCATGCCCCAGCTGCACTACTCTTTCCTACTTCCAAGTTCAGCACCAGCCTTCCATTCCTGGCTTCAGTGCCAGCCTGCCTCTTGTCCTTATCTTGGATCGGCCTTCTACCTTACTAGCCTGGCTTCCTCCTAGTTTTCAGCTCTGGCCAAAAGCTTTGATCTCAGCCTCTCCTGGCCTTTACTCACAAGATTTTTTTTCCCAGCCTTCAAGCCAAAGTCCTGCAATTCCCACTCACTTTCAGCCCGAGCCCCCTGTTCCCTCTGAACTGCTGCACTTAATTTCTCGCTCATCTGCATTTGTTGGAACAGATCTCGGACACACCAATACATATCAATACTGTGGCTCCATATCTATAGCCACAGGGATACAGAGTGAAGGCAACCACAGTGAAGAGAGAGGAGACAGGGAATGATAAACATATAAAAAGAGGGAGTGATGAAGAGCGAGAAGAATCGGAGACAAACAGAGTTGCAAGGACGACAATGAGAGAAATAGCATGAGAGACCTATAGAGAGAGAGAGAGCGAGACAAAGCATGGGAGACAAACAAAAAACCAGGGAAGAGGTGATAGGAAGAATTACAGAGTGGGAGACAAGCAGAGAGATAGAATACAGGAAGAGAGAGACACCTGTCTGGAAATTCCAGGGGGATTTCCAGTGAGAGATGGGCGAAATGGAGAAATAGCGTAAATGGCTAAAAGATGGACCTTTACGCTGTTTTCCCAGAAATTCCAATACTTTTCCACCAAAGAAACGGCAAGCGATCATGAGAACCCTCAGGAATTCAGGGGCACGTTTCAAAAAATTTTGTCCAAGAGTAGTGACACTGAAGATCACCGAGTAAAAATGAATTCAAATTTAAGTCAGGCCTTCCATATGCACAGTTACATGAGGGCAGATTGTTGGAGAAATTCTCTAAATTTGATCTTGCGCTGAGGTAGAAGAGGTTATAATGATCCAGTGCTTCAGCCACAGCAGGATGGTGCAAGAAATATGCAGATGAGATCAGAAAACAAGGACGTTACGGAACATTGCTTGTCAGAATTTTACTAAAATGAAGGAATTATTAGCAAAATAAGACGTGTGAAAACTATAATATTTTAGGATAACTTGGATAGATGTGTGAAAATTCTATTGAAAAATAATGAACAATACTTTATAATGCTGGAAAATATCTTCACATGACAATTCCAAACTAGGCTGCAAAATGGAGGGTCTCAAATAATTCCCTTCTTTCCTAATCCAAAGTTCTCTTTGCAGCATAGGTTACCAAGAGTGGTATCCCGTCAGTTTCTTGACACTTTCTCCGGATTTGCACAAGACCCCAGAAAACAAATATCTTTGTCAATTATTCCATTCACTTCTGCACACGACAGTGAGGCTCGTGTTGATTTAGCAGGAATGGCAGAAACGGGACTGTCTGTTGTGAAATGAAAGGCTGCTGCAATTCAGCTGTCTGAGTCTGTGCTGTGTGGCTGCAGGGGAACTGGCAAGAAAGCAGCTGAATTAACTCTGAATAACAGCAGGTTTGATCAAATAGCAATAATGGGCTCCACATGTATTTTACTAGAGAACTGAGAAAAGCAGTGCAACTGAAGCATGAAAGAAAAGATCTTGTCCTTCAATTGACCCAATTGTATTCCTTTTCCTAGTACAGAAGAGATGACTGGTCCAATGTTATTTCAATTCCCACCCCACCCCTTCCACCTACCTAAATTACATAGCTACAAATGTCACTAACATTAATGATTGACTTTCTAGATGAGGGAATGATCAACGGGTAGGATACACTGGACGAGAAGATCTAGCTATAGTTTCACTGCTTTGTGGTCTATCCTTCGGTCCCTTGGGAGAGTTGTCCTTAATGATGTCTGTTTCTTCTTCTACATAGAGGGAGTGTGGGAGGGGGAGGAGAGCGGCTATCAAGTAAAGAACACCAAATCAAAATAGTGACACGTAAATATGCATTGTAAAATGAAAATGTGCTATCCTTTGTAACAGAGGTATCCTTTGAGGGCAAGTGTGGAAAGCATCAATTAAATGTTTAATTGCCCAATAATTCTAAATGTTATAAAGAGAAATACCTTTACATTTACTGAATACATGTCAACCTAGAAAACGAGTAAAAGCTGACCAAGAGTTTCAAAAAAGCTGACAACTCAAAAATGACCCTTACTATAAGCCTATGACAAGTGAAAGTAAGTAATTACATTGAAAATGCAGTGGCTTGTAATTTAAGCTGTATTTATACCCAACATTCCTTCACTCATGTTAAACAGAGAAAGAAAAACATAAATACATGAGAGCCTAAAGCAGGATATAAGTGTTGAAGCACAAGATTAATTTTCTATGGTCTGAAAGCATGCTATACCTTCTTCCCTGAGCAAGTTTTGATTTTTGCAATTTATTTGGTGTATTTTTCAGTATATGAAATCTATAATGAGTATTGGGTACTGCATTTTTCATCATCTAAACAAAAAGGGACTTTGCTTATATTATTGAAAATCATTTGCCATTTTGGGAATACATTAATTTTTTCATTTCTTTCACTCGGTAGCAGTTGATAATATATATTACTGGGATAAAAAATTAATTAATTTTCTATTTAAAAAAATAATTACTGAATAAGAAACAGGAGATTACATTTTCACTGTAACCCTCTGTGCAATAATCTAGCAGAGTGGATAGCCTAGTCTGATTCTCAGACCATCAAAATCAAGGGTGATCTGCTCTGTCAGATTAGCGCCAGGCATTGGAAATGAAGATCTACCACAGGGATTCATACCCTATGACCATATTTTTTTTATTCATTCACGGGATGTGGGCATCACTGGCGAGGCCAGCATTTATTGCCCATCCCTAATTGCCCTTGAGAAGGTGGTGGTGAGCTGCCTTCTTGAACCGCAGCAGTCCATGTGGTGAAGGTACTCCGACGATGCTGTGAAGGAGGGAGTTCCAGGATTTTGACCCAGCGACGATGAAGGATCGGTGATATACTTTTAAGTCAGGATGGTGTGTGACTTGGAGGGGAACTTGGAGGTGGTGGTGTTCCCATGCGCCTGCTGCCCTTGTCCTTCTAGGTGGAAGAGGTCGCGGGTTTGGGATGTGCTGCCGAAGAAGCCTTGGCGAGTTGCTGCAGTGCATCTTGTAGATGGTACACACTGCAGCCATGGTACGCCGGTGGTGGAGGGAGTGAATGTTGAAAGTAGTGGATGGGGTGCCAATCAAGCAGGTTGCTTTGCCCTGGATGGTGTCGAGCTTCTTGAGTGTTGTTGGAGCTGCACTCATCCAAGCAAGTGGAGAGTATTCCATCACACCCCTGACTTGTGCCTTGTAGATGGTGGAAAGGCTTTGGGGAGTCAGGAGGTGAGACACTCGCCACAGAATACCCAGCCTCTGACCTGCTCTTGTTGCCACAGTATTTATGTGGCTGGTCCAGTTAAGTTTCTGGTCAATGGTGACCCCCCAGGATGTTGATGGTGGGGGATTCAGTGATGGTAATGCCGTTGAATGTCAAGGGGCAGTGGTTAGACACTCGCTTGTTGGAGATATTCACTGCCTGGCACTTGTGTGGCGCGAATGTTACCTGCCACTTATCAACCCAAGCCTGAACGTCGTCCAAGTCTTGTTGCATGCGGGCATGGACTGCTTCATTATCTGAGGAGTTGTGAATGGAACTGAACACTGTGCAGTCATCAGCGAACTTCCCCATTTCTGACCTTCCAATATTACCTTTCCAATCAGAACTGTAAATATAGAATTATGCAGACCTTCCCAAAGCTCCTCCCAACTCTGGTGTTGCTTAATTTTAACCACTCTTATACAACACAATTTACAGATTTATAATCTTAAAAAGAAAGAAAAAACAATAGTGGGGGGTGGGGGAAGAAATTCAAAATTTCACCTCAATATATCATTAGGGTTTTCAACAGACTAACCAAACCGAGATACCGCAACAGTCACTATTCCCACCCAACACCCTTGCGTCTCCCCCTTCACCAGTTCACAGAGGCACTCTACCTCCTCTGAACCTAGTTGATAGAGACACATTAGCTCATCCAATTCCACCCAGGTCACAGACACTGGCACAGATTTTCATATAGAGTGCACGTCAGGTGGAGCAATTGCACCGCACGATCACCAGATGGCACTAAAATAAAAATTAAAAATAAAAACGAAGGGTCATCAACCTGAAACGTTAACTCTGTTTCTCTCTCCACAGATGCTGCCTGACCTGCTGAGTATTTCCAGCATTTTCTCTTTTTATTTCAGATTTCCAGCATCCGCAGTATTTTGCTTTTGTACCAGATGGCACTAGCGAACACACTGAATCATTTTCATGATCGGGCCTCATTTGAATGGGACCAGCTCTTTCTTTTGGTGATGATCTTAAATTTGACCTCCGTGGGCAGCAACTTCCTGATTTTGCAAGAATTCCTGTCCGCTTTGTGCAATGCCATCGATCACTTACACCAGAAACACCAGCAGGTAGTAGCTCGGCAGCAGTGTTTTGGGGAAGAGGCCATGTCTGTGCTCATTTTTGACAGTAAATATTACTGGGGCAATCAATACCCCAAACATCTGATTGCCTGTATCAAATGTGGATGTTACTGGCGTCTCTTGCGTTGCTACAACGTATATTTTAAAACTGATGTTTGGAGGCAGCTTTGAAGCAGACTATATTTTTGTCTTTCTCCTGCTGAGTGTTTAGGTGAGCTGGGTGGATGGGGGTAGAAAATTGCTCAGGGATGTGTTCCATTGTGTCCCCACCTCTGTGGGCCTCCTTCTGTTTCCCAGAGACGGGGCATGGCAGCACAAAATGTGCCTGCCCATATGTGAGCCAATGTATGTTAAATACATGCAAATGAGGGAAACTCATCCTCTGATTTATTTCTTGCCATTGGTATCATCTGAATGCTGGAAAGAAAGATCCCAGAACCCTGTTAGCATACTGAGGTTCTTGAAGGGGCCGAACACATTTTTTGGAGAGTCAGGTCCTGTGCAAGCACTTCCAGATGCTACCTTGCGTAGCCTGAAGAAAAAGAATAACAACAACTTGCATTTATATAGCCCCTTTAATGTAGTAAAACATCTCAAGCCACTTCACAGGAGCGTTATCAAATAAAATCGGGCACCAAGCCACATAAGGAGACATTAGGACAGGTGACCAAAAGCTTGGTCAAAGTGGTAGGTTTTAAGGAGCATCTTAAAGGAGAAGAGAGAGGTAGAGAGGCAGAGAGGTTTAAGGAGGGAATTCCAGAGCTTAGGGCCTAGACAGCTGAAGGCATGGCCGCCAATAGCGGAGTGATCAAAATCGGGGACGAGCAAGAGGCCAGAATGCAAAAGAACCAGTAATTTTTTTTAAATGCCACTTCTGCAGGCAACAAGGTCTCACTGCAGCAGACATTCTAATGTTTTGCTCACGTTTCAGTGTGACTCACAGACACCAGTTGGGAGCCCTCCTCCCAAATGTACATAAGATTACTTATGATATACAGCACAGAAACAGGCCATTCGTCCCAACCAGTGCATGCCAGCGATTATGCTCCACTCGAGCCTCCTCCAGTCTTTCCTCATTTAACTCTCACAGCATAACCCTCTATTCCCTTCTACCTCATATGCTTATCTAGCCTCCTCTGAAATGCATCTATACTATTCGCTTCAACCACTCCCTGTGGTAGCGAATTCCACATTCTCACCAAACTCTGTATAAAGAGGTTTCTTCTGAATTCCCGATTTGATTTCTTGATGACTATCTTATATTGATGGCCTCTAGTTTTGCTCTTCCCCACAAGTGGAAACACTCCCTCTGTGTCGACTCTATTAAAAACCTTTCATAATTTTAAAGACCTCTATTAGGTCACTCCTCAGCCTTCTCTTTTCAAGAGAAAAGAGACCCAGCCTGTTCATCCTTTCCTGATAGATATAACCTCGCATTTCTGGTATCATCCTTGTAAATCTTTTTTGTACCCTCTCCAGTGCTTCTATATCTTTTTATAATATGGCGACCAAAATTATATACAGTACTCCAAGTAGGGTCTAACCAAGGTTCGATACAAGTTTAGTGTAGCTTCTCTACTTTTCAATTCTATCCCTCTAGAAATAAACCCTAGTGCTTGGTTTGCTTTTTTTATGGCCTTATTAACCTGCATCACTACTTTTAGCAATTTGTGTATTTGTACTCCGAGATCCCTTTGCTCTTCTACCCCATTTAGATTCTTATTTTCCAAGTAATATGTGACCTTCTTGTTTATCTTACCAAAATGTAATGCCTCACATTTATCTGTGTTGAAATTCATTTGCCAATTATATGCCCATTCTGCAAGTTTATTAAAATAAATGACACTGAGGCCAAAGTTCAGCAGAGGTTAGGGGAGCATTTACATGGGAAGAGAAATTTCTAACCCGTTGGCGATGCACCTCTATCAAAGGGGATTGTAAGATCCCAGACTTGGTGTTAAACTCCCCTGATATGGAATCGGTGTGGTAGAGTTTCCGCTTTGGGCACAAATTGCGCCCAAAATTGAACCTGTTTTGTAAAGTGTTTTATTTCCCCAGGTTTCCGCTCAAATCTATTTGCATATTGCCAAAGGCAGAATCTTCCATTAAACAGCGCACCGGGCAGCATTTTAAAATGTAATTTAAAAATAAATGTTGCTTTAGAAAATATTCCTTGATATATTTAAGTGTGGTAACTTAGTAAAGTTTGATTAATACAGCTGAAAATGGGTTTGTCACAAAAACTAAGCATTTTAAATCACAGTGTCAATCCACCACCTGTGAGTAACCTGACTTCAAATGACTGAAAATGACTTTTAAAAATATATAAAACTATTTTCTAGTTACATTGGGGTGCCTCAGTACCTCAGTTCCTCAGTAAATTTTAAAAAATTCATTCAAAGCCTTTCAAAACGTACCCATTAGTGTCCTTGCGCCCAAAAGACCCATTTTAATTTTTGGAGCTTCCTCAAAGGCCTGCAAACGAGTGTAATTAGCTGAAACGGCCAATGGTGATGAATTCACCCTAGGGCACGTGGTCTTTTGTGGGTGGGGCCTGCTTCTAGTGCGAAGCTTTTAAAACTAGCGCAAAAGATCGTGGAAACTTGAGTTGCGCTGAACGCTATTAGTGCTTAAAATTCCACGATCTTTTGCGCCGATTATGCCGATATCAGGGAAATTGTGCCGAAAAAAACCCAGCGCAATCAAACGGAAACTCCAGGCTTAAATGTATCGCTCCAGTGAGAACATGAATGCAGAGTGCTCCTCACAATCCACTTTCCCCCTTCATGCAGTAGAGCTCCAAGATACCGCATAAAATTCTGCCTTTTGGCTGCCTCTAACCAGTAATCCTAAAACATAAAACAAGCCAAGATGAAGTGATTGAAAGAGAATCTGTAAATTGTACAATTATAATATATAGGATTCTGAAACAGCTCAGTAGAATTCCATTTAAGTTTACTCCTTCATAAGTTCACAGGAAACTCAATTTCCTTAAAATGCAATGATGAATGAATATTTGATTGTTACTTTCATAGTTTTAGAATGCTACCCAGATACTAAACTGACAGTATCTCCACAATAGGAAGTATCTAGTAGTACCTTTTTAAAATACAGGTGCCTGATTGTTTGGCACTTATCAAGAGTTATAGAAATTTCAAACAGCCAAGCTGAATGTGGACTAAACTCTGAAATATCAGTGTCCACACCCACAAGTGTGGATACCTTCCAAGATCTGATAGTATTTAACCTAACTGGATGCTTAGATGCTCAGATGCAGAAATGGACAGCTGGTGTAATATGCCCCTGAGAACAGCAGATCCGGACAGGATCTAACAAAGTTCTGAGAAAGCCCTAATCAGTGGGAGTATTTGAAATGTTCAGTCTTCCTGCTTAAATGAACTTGTACCCCAAAGGAATGAATGTAACCGGGGGTTCTGAAGTTTTCAAAAACTGAAGGTCGGAAATTCTTCTTGCCCAAAGCAATACAACATCAGAGGACAATCCTAAGGGTACACGAGGATGAAGAGAGGGGAGGATCTGCAGCCCACAAGATATCATATTTTGGGCTGTAATAGACAAACAGGAAGCTTTAAAAATTAAGTGAAGGCCAGGAAAGTCTTTCACCAAAGGCATAACACAGCTCAAGGTAAAAGCATTGGATTTGATGGAGAACATCTGGGATCCTTTGAAAATCCAGCTGCTCAGGAGATGTAGGACTAAAGAAACAACTGCCAAATTAAAATCTGCAGATTGTGATGTAGCCCAATGAATAAAGTCTCTCACGAGCCTATCCTAGAATATGTTGAATTATGGACCTTGCTATGAGGATAAAAGGACAGTTGCCCATGAAACACTTGATTGAAAGAAATGTTGTCAGAATTGAATGGGGCCAGAAATTCGGGTCTCCACGGGTGAGTACGCGTTGGGTACTCACCCGTAGACCCAACGAAAGTGCCGGTTTTGCGCATGCACTGTGCATGCGCTGGAAACCGGAACTTCTGTTCCCCTGAAGGAAGGGGTTCAGAGGTCGAATGCGTGCGCCGGAGAGGCAGCGCGCACGCAGCAAACTTTGTTTTTTTTCAGGTTTCTCCATGAGGGTAAGTACAGAGAAGCTGCGCGGGGAAAAAGGAGGCGCAAGGCCTGCTTTTAACAAGGTAAGTGGTGAATTAAGTACAATTTAAACATTTTTTCAACAGGTTTATCTTTTTTACATACTTTAAAGAAAGGTAAGTTTATTTTTAGCACCGTTAAAAAGTGTAATTAATTTTTTCAAAAATTAAAATTTTTGTTTAAAGTAGTTAATTTATGTAATTTTTTGTTATTTTAAAAATGTGATTTTTAAAAATTATTTATTTGAAGTTTTAGTGAGGTTTTGGGGCCGATCTCTATTCACAGATTTGACAGGTCTTCCTGTCAAAATCTATGAATGAAGATTCCCTGCTCCGATTGGCTCTCCATGGCCCACGTGATCCCAGGGGACGCTTCGAACTAACTGCGCCCCTGGGATACACAAGCACTGCGCGCCGGCAGCTGCAGGAGGCCCAGGACCCGAAGTCCTCGTGGACCCGAAGCACAACAGCAGGCGCGGTATGTAAGTACGCGCGCGATCCTTGCACCCGCGGGAAGCCGGAGAGCCGAATTTCTGGCCCAAAATGAAAACTGAATTAAATTCAAGGGTATTATTTCTGGGAAGAAGGACAATTCTCCGTCTACATATTCTATAGTGTGTTTCTTTAAGAGAGGTAGAAGTAGTTAAATGTAAAGTTGGCGTGGTCATGTGGGAACTATAATTTGTTGCTGGGCATAACCTTAAGATCTTGACTAGATCCATCTGGTGGTTTAGTGGAGACGCACACGTGAAACCTCCTGGTGTACATATATCTATCATAATCTTTAGTGGTCTGGAAAGGAAGGGCCTATATGTTTGGATTGATCGATCATAGTTTTGTGAGAAGACAGCCCAGCTCAGTACAAACATCATCTCATGGTAAGCACAACCTCGCCATTAGAGGACCACACAATCTATAACTCCAAATGGTAGATGTTCTTACATATGATAATTAGCAAGGTGGAATTGTTCTGCAACACGGTGAGCAACTAAATTCAAAAGGAATGAACACCTCCATGAACGGAAAAGTCAAGTGCCACAAGATTGAATGGGTGGCAGATCTGATTATTCAAGATAGTAGAAGACCAGCCAGGGAAAAAGTGCCACTGTAGTTAAAAACCGACCTGGGGATAGGTTTGACTTTGCAACATGCTCAGTTACTGCAACACTTGCAAGAATTCCTGCTCCAACTCAAGAACGTACTCATCCAAATGAAAGGCAATTCTGTTAGGGAAAGAGCTTTTGGCTGAGGGTGTTTGAGAGAGTCTGTGTGTACAGGTTAGATTGGATTTGATTACATACAACTCCAAAACATAATTTGAACTAAATAAAAGGCAGTTAAACTAAGTGTCCTTCTTTATTAGCCTCTGATAAAACAAAAAACCTGCTATTAGTGTTTAGGCACAGTAACATTGCTCAACTGTGAAAGAAAGGTGGCCAAAACTTAAAAGTTACAGATATTCTATACCAGGGGTTCTCAACCAGTCCATGGCCCTCTACGTGTCCGCGGGGAGGTTTCAAAGGGTCCGCCATAAATAACTTCCGGGATTTAAAAAAAAAATCAGATTTAAATAAAAAAAGAAAAGTAAACGGTCGCGTAAAGGTGGGATCGAGCTGAACAATCTGGCGGCTCCGTCCCTGCCTCCGACCTCCGTTGTAAAGGAAATAGCCATATTCCAAGAGATGCACCATCTTATGAACAGATTTCTGATATTATTAATACAGAACATACTGGGTTTAAAAGTCTGGAAAGCCTCGGCAACACAGGCTGTGTCAATACAGGCTTCTGAGATAAGATGAAGCATTAACACAAAGCTGTAAAACACCACACAGGCTTTGAAATGGGAATGGGATATTGACCAAGAAACAATGGCCCTATTGAAGCAAACCATTGGTGCTTCCAGAAAGTCTAAGCTTTAGAGGAAACACAATACATCACCCAGTTTAAAGTGTTATAAACTAACACTCAGGGAAACAGAAACTTAGAACATGAAACAACCATATGCCTTCATAATATCACATCAAATGAAGCTAGCAGACACGACGTCTGTGGTACAATTAACTGAGATAGCTAGAAAACATGTAAATACTCAGTTGAAGTGTTTTTGATTTACATATTGTAAAAAGTACCTACAGAACACTTTGAAAATATGACTTCAATAGATGACACCAAGCAATTACATTGTGTTTGTATTGATCTTGGAACACCACAGAGACAGGAGTCTGTGGTTGTAACCAGTTAAGGTGGTTTTAGAATTGAATGGAAAACGTTCGATAAGAATGACATCAAATAGATACATCGGTCATATTGTTTTTTATGATAGGTTTTGAAACACCTAAAGGTAGAGACAGAATTCTGAAAGCTAAACAGCTGAACTAACAGTAAGAATAGAAAGAAGTCAACAGAAGCATCACTATAGACAATTATCTTACATCAGCAGAAAACGTCAAGGAATAAACCACTAAAAAAAGATATAAAAATAGAGCTTTTCAGATAGAAAGTCAGAAGTCGCTGGAAACGGGCAAGCGATTCTCAACTTCAGAGGCACGCTCTGTAAGTTTTTAGCTTTTTGAGTCTTGGGGATCAAGGTACTCTTAATTGATTTTGGTGGATATTCTGGATTAAGAATAAGAAATGTAAAAATGTAACGAAGTTAAGATTTGAGAATAAGGATATCTGAGAATAAGAAATGTAAGCTATTTGTATTTTGAATTGTGAAAGTTGCGATTGACTCATCAGCTGTTAACTAAAAGTCGGTTCCTTAATAAATCTATCTATTTTTAGAATTGTCTCACAGAGTAATTTCTGTATCAACCTCGCGAACTCAATCTCTGTATACTCTTTTGTGAGGAGTTGTAGAATTCTGGGGGGTTTTCCGGACCCTCATAATATCCGGAAGGTTACCGTCTAGTTAAACTTGTTGCAAGTGCTATCTTCAGGCCGTTCCTTTCCTTTAGGGAGAGATAGTCTGAACCTTAAGACCCAATTAAGCGTCTCTAGGATTCGGCTACCTCTAACTTTAGTTGAAGGTGAACGTCTGGGGAATACGCCTGATCTGGGGTAGCCTGAAAAGGGCTAGGACTTGTAATTATCCCTTCAGTTGGCGCCCAACGTGTGTGTTAACGAGTTGATACAGAACCTATATTTATATTTATATCTATATCTATCCTGTAGATTGTTAAGTATAGAAGGAGTGTTTACTGACAGTGGTACTAAGACCCAGATTTAAGTTTCTAGAGATGACAAGTCCCTGATCAGGCCTTGTAGAACTTAAATCAGAACTCCCTCAAAATACCATTGAGGTCTAGAAGCTTCTTATAAAGTTCATATTAAACCCTAACCGAGGTTAGGTCCTGGAGAAATGGCAAACCCTGTCGGAATTGGCTAAGTCTTTTTATTAGGAAATTCAAACGATTGCTTTATTACGGGAAATAATCCTATCCCTGTACCTCCACAAAACCAAGTGATAATTTTTGAAATAGAAGGCTTTGATGCCGAAGGAGCCGTTAGAACTCATGGCACGATTAATGTTGATCCCCAGAACCAGGGGATACAGAATATCCAGTGGGATAATCAAACAAATACTCCAAATCCAATAAATTCCTTAATGATAAGGTGCACACCTGCACAATTGGGAGGCCCAATGAAAGGTGCCCAACAAGGTGGTGACAACCATGGCCGAATAGCAGGACCCGGAGCAGCCTATGCTCCTGGGGGCCATGGATTCCAGTTAAGGTGGCAAGCTCATGATGAAATAAATGACCAGAATCTTCAAGAAAACTATAGACAGCTTAGAATCCATTATAATAAACGGTCAGACAAACCCCCTAAGGGATCTGGAAAACATAATACCCTCAAGAGGGAGGAACAAAAGTCAGTTAAAATAATTAAAGACAATGCAGCAAATGAAGCTCAGGATCCTGAGGATGAGCAATCCCAGGATTGGAGGCCTGGCACCCAGCCAGGGCCTCTTGAATTCCCCTATGCATTGGCAACCTTGCCCACAAATACACAAGTGAAGGCCCTGTTTGATACGGGGGCTGATTACACTGTAATAGATCCTGCAATTATAAAAACTAAGTGGACAGATTTGGGAGACCCAATTTGTAAAAAACAATTAGGGGGATTCACACAAGATGAAACCAAAATGATTAATTTTTACAAAATACCTACTACTATATATGGAATCATGGTGACCCTAGATGTAGGACTGGTACCACAATTGGCCGGTTCCCTCATTATAGGACAACCAGACATGAAATATTATCTTAAAATTTCAACCAAACCTGTAGAAGCATCCACAGACCAGGATGACAGGGAAAAACATGTTCGAACACAGCTTGATCGAACTTGCCTAGAGGGGGGAGGCAAAGACCTTCTCGAGCAACTCATTAATAGATATTACCCTGTATCTACAATGCCATCCAAATCAATGTGGAAAGATAGACATCAAACCCCACCCACTTGATGCTGGCTGGCACAAACCTAAAAAACAGTGGCCTATTCAAGACCACAAAGGAAAAATAGATCTCCTAACAACGCTCAAAGAACTAACAGAACAAGGTGTCTTAATCAAAATGGCATCTAGAACTAATTCACCATTGTTTGGTGTTGCTAAACCAGATGGGAGGTGGAGATTAGTGGTCGATTATACAGCCTTAATAAGGTAACGGCCCCACATACTGCACAACAGCAAAATTCCACAGCCCTTCTCTCTGGAATCACGAGGGAAAAATATAAATCTTGTATTGATTTAGCAAACGGCTTCTGGTCACATCCAATCGAAAAAGCTGATTGGCCAAAAACAGCGATGACTGGACCCGATGGTTATCAGTATTGCTGGACCAGGTTGCCCCAGGGATTTCAAAACAGTCCCGTTCTCTTTTCAGCCCACATCATTGACCTTTTAAAAGACCTACCTAACGTCAATTCTTATGTGGACGATATATATCTGTCACATGACAATCTCCAAGAGCACTTGAAAGCCATTGATAGTGTTTTATCCAAACTTACAACTGCTGGGTACTTAATCAACATAAAAAAGAGTCAACTAGTTAGGGAAGGGGTAGATTTTCTGGGCCTGCGAATAACTGGAAACAATAGAGGATTAATTCAATCCTATAAAGAAAAATTAGCCACCATTCAATATCCTAAAACTCTGAAAAATCTGCAAGCCAGTTTAGGACTTCTGAATTTTGCTCGATCCTTTACGCCAACCTTTGCCGAGCTCTCAGCACCCCTGTATGCTAGAGTGGGTGAGGCAGCAAAAGGACCATTCATATTTTCACCAGACGATAACTCAAAATTGCAACAATTATGCCGAGAGGTACAAAAAGCCATTGACCTGGAACAGAGGGACCTACAAGTTCCCCTCAATATTCATCTCAGGTTATCACCCGAAGTGGCAGTTGCAGTTTTTTATAATGAAAAGAGCATAGTGCCCATTCAGTTCCATTCTTATAACTTTTCCAATGTCGAAAGGAGGTACATTAAAAAAGAAAGGGTCATGACTATGGTAATCCAATGCCTCATCAAGGCACGAACCCTTCAAGGGAAATACCCCATTACCATTTATACTGAGATTCCCGATTTAAGATCAGTATTGAGGATGGCTTCTGATGAAAAAAGAGCCACCCAGATCCGATATGATAAATGGGCATCATTCTTGAATGATCCTACACTCATTTTTAAATTCCTCTCCCCGGAAATGGACTTAGAGCATCTCCCCATCATGGAGGATGATGATACGGAGGAGGGAATCAGACAAATACCTATGAGACCGCTTACAGAGTACCATCAAGTCATTTACTGTGATGGATCGTCAATGACGATTAAAAAAGAGACATCCCAACAATCCTCAGCTGGGATGGGGATAGTAGTAGGGACTTTTTGAGATTCCTATTCTTTTTATCCAGAAGAATTACTGTCTATACCCCTTGGCCATAAGACAGCGCAATATGCTGAAGCCGCAGCATTACGGTATGCTTTAGAGAAAGCAGATCCTATTAAACCCACACTAATCTGTACAGATAGTGACTACTGTAAAAGAGGATATAACCAAGATCTAGTTTTCTGGTAACAAACAAATTTTACCAATCATAAGGGTAAACCCATAAAACATAAGTCATTGTAGGAAGATATTCTCCGTTCGAGAATGGAGAAACAGAATTGTCAGGTGATTCATGTAAACGGGCATACCACTGGGACAGTACACTCAAAAGAAAACAGCCTTGCAGACAAACAAGCGAAACATTCAGTCTGCATGACACCCCCTCGAGAGGGGCCTGCCAATGTTAGTGTAATCACTAGGGCAGAACGGGCAGCTAATCAGGATGACGAACTGATTCAGCTATTAGACCCAACACAAGAGAATCCACCAGGAATCCACCAAAGTACTCTTACTCGGAAACCCCTATGGGTATTGTATTATAAGTTGCCCAAGGGAAACCGAGAAGTACCCCCAAGCCACAAACGAGAACAGCTTGTAAAAGAAGCTCACGAGGGCAGAAGTCAAGCACATTGTGGTGCCAGAACAACACCCTGCAAATTGACCCCCTGATATTGGTGGCCAGGCATGCTTAAAGCCTGTAAAACATACGTGGCAAATTGTGAGCCATGCTATTTTACCAATAAGTCATCACTAATTAAGCCACCACCATTGGCTCCTGTGAAAGCTGAAGAGCCAATGGGAAAATTCTTTATTGACTTTATTGGACCACTTCACCCATCTTTGGGATATAGACATGTTCTCGTTTGTGTGGATGGATGCACTTCCTTTTGCTGGTTGGTCCCCACAAAAACTGTTTTGGAAAACGCACTTGCCAGGGCTATTTCTGATATAATTACTGTAGCTGGTGCACCCAAAATCTTACACTCCGATCAAGGCAGAGCCTTTGTATCCAAGGTCTTCAAAGGCTACTGCGAACAAAGGGGTATTGGCTTAGAGCACAGCACGCCACGTTATCCGCAATCAGCGGGGCTGGTGGAACGTAAAAAACAGGAAGTAAAAAAGCTATTGGTCAAACTGTTGAGAATCAGGGGGAATAAGTGGACCAACATCATTCCGGAGGTGCAGCTATCACTCAATAATGTGCCCACATCTGCATCAGGGACAGTGTCCCCTAAAACTCCATATTATCGAATGTATGGGGTTGAGATGCATACACCGCTTACCCATAGTTCTTTTATTGCCTCTACACACTCTGAGTCCTTGACCCGACAGCAACAGTTAGATTTAAAAAAAGAAGTAACAGAGGAGATTCATCGAATTGATCAGAGGATAAGGGAGGTGAATAGGCAGAAAAAATTGACAAATAAAGCATGGCAACCCATAGTAGGAGAATGGGTACAGGAAAAGAAGTTCAAGCAAAAACCTGGTTTAAGACCAAAGTGGAAAAAACCTGTTCAAATACATTCTGTTATTAACGAAAGAACAGTTCAAATACATATTAACCAGCCGAATGGCAAGCATATTCTTAAAACTGTCTCCATAGACAATATCAAGAGATGTCCTGCGGGATACCGAAATGAAGGAACAATACAAGGTGCAGTTGTACACTATCTTTCAAGACCCAGCTTGGAGCACGACACAGGAAATGGATGCGATCGAATTACTGACGACGGTCAGTCAGAAGGTGTCGCTGACTCTTCTACACATTGCTTGGCAACGCATCAGGAATTGGATTTGCGAAAAGCAACGACCGAAACAAGGAAAGATCAATGAGTTATTTCAATGAAGGAGGAAGACACCGTGGATGAAGAAGGAATCAACTGAGTGCCTGGCAAGGCCTTTATGAATACAAGCATCTGTACACATGCCGGATCGAAGGAACAGCGTGTCAAGCTTCAACTACTTTCAAATGATGTCTCCTTGACTCGTAGGAATAACTCACCTCTACGGAACGTACATCTGCCGATTGGACATTCTAAGTACATGTTGTTTCGCTAATAGCATGACTATGTACTATCATCCTTTTAAAATTGTGTTCAATTTAAAATAAGGCAAAACATTGTCCTAGGATGACTTAAAGGAAATTTTCATGTAACACAGCATTGTGCATCTCGTGAACTTAATATGCTATTGTAACCTGATTTGTATCATTGACCAAACTCTGCCCTGATGTTATGAGCTCATCTTTTGGTCAAGAGGGGGGTGTAAAGGATATAGCCATATTCCAAGAAATACACCATCTTATGAACAGATTTCTGATATTATTAATACAGAACATACTGGGTTTAAAAGTCTGGAAAGCCTCGGCAACACAGACTGTGTCAATACAACCTTCTGAGATAAGATGAAGCATTAACACAAAGCTGTAAAACACCACACAAGCTTTGAAATGGGAATGGGATATTGACCAAGAAACAATGGCCCTATTGAAGCAAACCATTGGTGCTTCCAGAAAGTCTAAGCTTTAGAGGAAACACAATACATCACCCAGTTTAAAGTGTTATAAACTAACACTCAGGGAAACAGAAACTTAGAACATGAAACAACCATATGCCTTCATAATATCACATCAAATGAAGCAAGCAGACATGACGTCTGTGGTACAATTAACTGAGATAACTAGAAAACAAGTAAATACTCAGTTGAAGTGTTATGATTTACATATTGTAAAAAGTACCTACAGAACACTTTGAAAATATGACTTCAATAGATGACACCAAGCAATTGCATTGTGTTTGTATTGATCTTGGAACACCACAGAGACAGGAGTCTGTGGTTGTAACCAGTTAAGGTGGTTTTAGAATTGAATGGAAAACGTTCGATAAGAATGACATCAAATAGATACATCGGTCATATTGTTTTTTATGATAGGTTTTGAAACACCTAAAGGTAGAGACAGAATTCTGAAAGCTAAACAGCTGAAATAACAGTAAGAATAGAAAGAAGTCAACAGAAGCATCACTAGAGACAATTAGCTTACATCAGCAGAAAACGTCAAGGAATAAACCACTAAAAAAAGGTATAAAAATAGAGCTTTTCAGATAGAAAGTCAGAAGTCGCTGGAAACGGGCAAGCGATTCTCAACTTCAGGGGCACGCTCTGTAAGTTTTTAGCTTTTTGAGTCTTGGGGATCAAGGTACTCTTAATTGATTTTGGTGGATATTCTGGATTAAGAATAAGAAATGTAAAAATGTAACACGGTGGCATAGTGGTTAGCACTGGTGCCTCACAGCACCAGGGACCTGGGTTCGAATCTGACCTCGGGTGACTGTCTGTGTGGAGTTTGCACATTCTCCCCGTGTCTGCGTGGGTTTCCTCCGGGTGCTCCGGTTTCCTCCCACAGTCCAAAAATGTGCGGGTTAGGTTGATTTGGCTATGATAAATTGACCCTTAGTGTTAGGGGGGGATTAAATATGTGGGGTTATGGGGATAGGATGGGATATGTTAGGGGGAATTAAATACGTGGGGTTACGGGGGTAGGGTGGGATATGTGTACTGTGGGGATTAAAGCAGGGACAGGGTACTGGATTTGAATGATCAGCCATGATCGTATTGAATGGTGGAGCAGGCTCGACGGGCCGAATGGCCTACTCCTGCTCCTAGATTCTATGTCTATGTTTCTATGTAACGAAGTTAAGATTTGAGAATAAGGATCTCTGAGAATAAGAAATGTAAGCTATTTGTATTTTGAATTGTGAAAGTTGCGATTGACTCATCAGCTGTTAACTAAAAGTCAGTTCCTTAATAAATCTATATATTTTTAGAATTGTCTCACAGAGTAATTTCTGTATCAACCTCATGAACTCAATCTCTGTATACTCTTTTGTGAGGAATTGCAGAATTCTGGGGGTTTTCCGGACCCTCATAATATCTGGAAGGTTACAGTCTAGTTAAACTTGTTTAAAGTGCTATCCGGAGGATGGTAACATCTTCAGGCCATTCCTTTCCTTTAGGGAGAGATAGTCTGAACCTTAAGACCCAATTAAGCGTCTCTAGGATTCGGCTACCGCTAACTTTAGTTGAAGGTGAACGTCTGGGGAATACGCCTGATCTTTGGTAGCCCGAAAAGGGCTAGGACTTGTTATTATCCCTTCACCCTTTCCCCCCGCTGAACGTCCTTGCCAAGGAAGGCAGCAGCTGCCACTGAGCCCAGGGTCCCGCTCGCTGAGAAGGGGGAGAGGCGGCGGTCACTGAGCGCAGATTCCCCGGCTCGGGCCGAGCTTTTCGTCCTCTGCTCTCCTCTCGCCAGGTCCCGTTGTATATTTTGTTGCCCCCCCCCCCCCACCACACTTGTCCGAACGCCACGCTGCGTGGGTTGTTGTTCCATCTCTCCCAGGCTAATTGGAGCAGTTGTTCTTCTACTTTCACCCATCGCTCCATGAATCCTCTCACTCTCATACGTCACCGGTGGCATGTGTAACCCATTCAGAATTCTTTTGTCCTATTTTTGTTATTCGCGCGGTTACGATTGTCAATCAAAGGAAGAAGGGGCAAGGGACTACGCGGCAGCTGCAAGGAGGAAAAGAACTGCTGGGGGTCGCTGTCTTTGTGAAGGAAAAAGAGCAGAATATGTCAACATTAGGAAACTATTAGGATTACCAGCAAAACTGAAACAGTTTGCAAACTCACTTAAATATTCTGCACTGTCTAATTTCCTCCCCCCCACCCCCCCAATTTCCTTTCCTGCTGTCTTCAAAGTGTTAACTCACACTCTAGTATAGTTACAGGGTGCTGGCTACCCTTTGGTGCCTAACCTCATTCATTCTCACCTGCGAGCCCATACCTTGAGTGTTTGCACTCTTGCTCTACCAAGGAGGGCATCACAGGCAGGCCTGATTGTTCACACCCAGTGTTGGCCTCCAGCGAGGATTTCAACCTTCCAGGATTGTCCTTGAGTCACCAGGAATAAAACATTAATCTGGACACTGCTGCCAGCAATTTGGGAGAAAAATCATACGGGCTTTAAAAAAATGGTGTTTTTTTTCATTTTCTTTGTACATTTTTGTTTATTAGTTTTAAAAATATTGGAGATGGGGGGGGTGGGGAAAGGCTGGTTGACTGACAGTCAAGCAGAGAATCGGGACCGGCTGACGTGCTGGGAACAGTTGGTGAGGGAGTCGGGGGGTTGCGGGGGAAGGAGGGAGACTGGGCGTCAAGTGACTGGGGCTCATGTGGAGGGAAAGGTGGGATGGGCGTGGGGACCAGTATTTTCTGCAGGGCCGGGATAGCAACATCAGCAGTATCATGGTGAGTGGGAGCGGCGCTGAGCGAATTTTTATGCATTAAAAAATAATTGTGTTGTGTTACAGGGGGTCATGGAATTTTTATAACACGGGAGGGGGGCCTCAGAAGCAAAAAGGTTGAGAACTCCTGTTTTATACAAAGAGAACATCTTTCACCTCCATACTGTCGTGACTTCATCCTCCGCCTGTTGAGCTAATTCAGTCATTCGTGCTATCGCTATCTCATGCTGCTTCATGCAAACATTATAATTTGATTTGTCACACTTTAGTCATGTGTCTGAGTAAATGTCAAGCCTTAATTTGCTTGCATTGACTTATATGTTCTTTAAAGAATCGAAACATAAATCAAAATGAAAAACAAAATCCCTATCTTGTAGAGACCTTAAAAATTACTCTGCTTTTTAGCAAATAGAACTTTGAAAATTGTCCTTGTTAGAGAATAGCTAAGAGGCATTAAAAAAATGGTTAAGCATGAGAGGGAGACTGGAAGTAATTGGTCGTTTGTTGCAATGTCAGATCAAGATTTCTCACCTTCGGTAAAACAGGAAAATTGGTCCTTCCTATCAGGAGGCAGGCCACACATAAGAACATTTTAATTCAATATAGGATGATTCTTATTTTCAACATGGTTGTGATTTTATGATTCAATTAAGTTCAGGAAGAGGCCTTCAAAAATTTGTATCATGTTGTGTTTCTTTCAAAAGGCGACATGTCTAACTCGACAGTTGACCAAATGCAATTTCCAAGTAAATCAAAGAGCTCTTTTATGGGGCACTTTATACCTGCTGATGCCCATGTCTAAAATCAGAGCTCATTAATTATCAGCCCGGATTTTGTGGGGCCGATGACGGTGTATGCTTCATAAGACCTCAGAAAGGCCCCGCAAGTTCCGGGTTTCCACATGCGCTGCGCATACACCAAAACCCGGAACTTGCGATCTGTCATGGTTCGCCTTGACAGATCATCCGCATGCGCCCTAAAAACACTTTTGCTGGCACAGAGTTGGGCTATTTGCCCAATTAATGCCCAGCGAACATCCACAAAACCCTTATGCCTGGTAAAAGCAGGCGTAGGGCCTGCTTTTACCAGCGTAAGGGTTAAAATAAATGTTAAATTAAAATTTAAAAAATGATTAAAACATGCAAAAACATTTAAAACTAGTTCATGTAAATTTTGGGCTGGATTAAAATGTTTTTATTATTTTTCAAAAAATTAAATTTTTATTTTAAATGATTAATCAAAGGGACTTTTAATTAATTTTGTACATGGGAATATTTATTTTTATTAGAATTGTGTTATTTATTTATTTATTTGGGATTTCTCATAAGCTTATGGGGATTCCGTTCGTAAATGGTGTCCCCATAAGCTTATGAGGAATCCCCCTTTCTAATTGGTTGGCCTGGCCCACGTGATCCCAGGGACGCTTCCGAGCCGCCTGCGTCCCTGGGATCCGTGGGCCTTTACACAGGCGTACGCCTGCAGGGCCAGGACCCGAAGGCACCGAAGATCTGGACCCACCAGGTACTTTCGTAATTTTTCTCAGTTTAGAGCAGGCATACTCCGGAGGTACGCCTCCCACCGCAAATTCCGGCCCATCATGATTGTATGCGCCAGCAAAAGACAGAGCCAAACAAGAATGGTGGAAATGATAATGGTTAAACTGGTGTAGCAGTGAAGAAGACAAAGGCCTATCCTTTACACAGCTTACATTAACCTTATTTCAACTTGCTGGCTGTCACAGATAGGCAATGTCTTTTTCATTACAACCATGTATATAAGCTGACAGAAGATCTTTGTTGAGTTCTCTGGCTGGGATTTTCCTGTTTCCCACCCGCCCTGGAGCGGGGGGGTCCGGTAGACCCCGGTGAGACGTAATGGGTTTCCCGCCTGGAAGCCAGCCTGATTGAAAGGCTGGCTTCCAGTCGGGCAGGGACGCAAGCTGAAGAAGCAGTAGGTAGGTGCTGGGTCAAAGGGGGTTGGTTCCATGCCCGGGATGTGGGGTGGGGGTTCCAAGCCCGGGGGAGAGGGAGCGGTCTGATTCCCCGGGTGCGTCCGATCCCCAACCACGGGGCTGAGTTCGATCCCGGGGGGTTCGATCCCGGGGGGGGGTCCGATCCCCGACCCCGGGGAGGCTGAGCTGCTGGTGGGTGAGCTTGGGGAGTCGGGAGGAAGCAGTCCTGCTCCTCCTGGCCCACAAGGATTGCTCTCAGAGGCTGTGCTCACCTCGCTGCAGCTACCGGGAATCCCGAGCCTCAGGATCCCCTGCCGCCTGCAGTTAAACCGGCACAGCAGGTTAAAGCAGAGGCTTCAGGCTCTATAAATATATAATATTTAAAATGCCAACCCGCCTCCTGGCAGCGGGTTGGCTGCACCCCCGTCCCCGTCCCACCTGAGTAAAAGGTGAAAGTGGGCGGGTTGGAGTTGAGCTTTAGATTTTTACAACTTTCACTTCACCCCGCCTCTAACCCACATGTTTTTTCATGTGAAAACTCCCCCCTCTCTCTCTCGCGTGTTCTTTCTCTCTCTCTTTCTCTGTCTCTGCCATCTCTGTCCGAGAGGTTGCAAACTCCACAAAGGTGCACAGCATACTGTGTAATCTTTATAGATGGATTGTTTCAGTCCCTGACATTCCACTTGCCTCATTCCATCAGATTATCTGGGCAGATTCTCCTTCATTTTCCTGTTGATCGGTTAACATCAACTTTCCAGACAATAATCCCAGAAATTTTCCTTGTGATTCCCGAGTAACCAGCCTTATTAATCGATATCACTTGGGCTATTTTCAGAGTACCTATTTTTGGTGCATTTTTTAAATTTCTATCTCTCAATAGCCCCTTAATTTAAAAGCTCACTTTCTGCTGAGTGACAATTTTACTTGGTTATTATCTATTTGCTTACTTTTAATGGCACCGTCTTCAGCATCCAGCTAGTGCGAACTTGCAGGTCGATCTTGAAATATTCAATTTGCATTGTTCGGCACCGCTCTCATGGCCTGGCTGATGTGTGCAGAGGTAGCCAGCATATGCTACATATACGATTATGCAAAAATACACCTTTTCCGAATGTGTATATCTTGAATGAATTCACAGGGCTAAATGCCACATGCACATGAATGGACAGAAAAAAGTGTACCTGAAAGTAATAATGCAAGTTAGCCATTCTGGGAATCCAATAATTCTAACCTCAATGAATGCATAATAAAACAACATGCTTGGTTTTCTGTATAAAAGGTTTAAATGAACAGTGTCCAACTGGTTGTTCAACCATTATAACCATTCTGTTTCTGCACTGTACGTACTTACACCTCTTCAAATTTGTTCTTTTTGCCTTTCACCTGGAAATGAACCTTTTCTCAAGCCATATATTTATTAATTAATCGATTTGATCATTTCATAATCGGTGGGGTTTCACTGTCATACAAATGTCTGAAAAGCAGAAATATCATACTTTCAGTTGAAAAGAACAGATATCTATTGATCTGTCACACAGGATGATTTCTAAGGGTGAATTCTCTCTAATATTATGTTTACTGTTTCCAAGAAAAGCAGCATTCCCATAGCATATGTAAGTGGGGTATTTTGCATCTCCCATATGTGTCTGGTGATACTGTTTTTACTGTTTTCAAAATGAGCAGATGGGCATTGTATTGTAATATGGACAATCTTTTTTTTTAATGCTACACATTCATCTTTAACCTTTCAAGAACCTGTTACCAGGGGAATCTGCTGGTGGGTAGGGGAGGGAGGGAGAGAAGCGGTTCCTTTACACACTGTTCAGAAAAGGTCATGGCATACTAGTTTACTTTTTTTGTTCAATGAAATTGATTGCAAATCCCTGACGACTTCATAAAACAGCTGGTTTCGAAGTGTTGCTATATTTAGGGGTGTTTGTGAGTGCACTATTTCAGGTTTATTTGAATGCACGGGCCTGAAAATTTGATGGCACCGCGCCCGTTTTTGGGCGCTAAACGGTCGCCTGTGCCTCCGATATAGCGAGCAGGAAGCACGCCCTCATTATGGGCCTAATTGCGCCGCCCACCATATTGGTGCAGGCAAAAAAAATAGGCCCACGCCGCTTTCAAAAATTTCAAAGCCTCTTTGCCGGCGAGATGCTGAGGGAGGCCCAGCAAGTGCCCAATATTGGGTGCGCCTCACCAGGCGCACAAATTTCTAGGTCATGACGTTCACAGGTATGTGTATTATAGGGGTTAATTCTGCAAACTGGCATCACCATTAGGGGTGAACGCTCAAGAGAACGCATCTCAGCTTGCAACACATGATTTTCTATCCATTAATTTTTGTTTCATCAGTCACATTGGAAATTTGTTTGCGATCACAAGCTCTACTGCAAACATTAGGTTGAAATTCTGCTTTGTAATGTTAATTTTTTTTAATGTTTGGTTTGAGACGTATCTTTTTATCCCAGGTTAACAGGGGACTATGAAACATCATGGGCTGGATTTTCTCAATGAGAAGCTTTTGGAGGCGGGACTGCTGCTTCCCGGCTTTCAATCCTGCCTCCATTTGCTTCTGGCCAACCAGCGGGATTTTCCCCTGATTGACCTTGTTAAGCCCGCCCAGCGGGCTCAGCAGGCCAATTTGGGGGAAGTCAGTGACAGAGCATGTTAATGTATGACATGCCATCTGTCAAGATTTTTTGAAAGAAGAAATGTCAGCATTTGACAGCTCTGTGGAGTTGTCAAACACTGACATTCTGTGTAGTTTGATGAGTCCTTGTGTTCAGGACTCATCAAAACTTTCAACTTTGCAGAAATCACCTGGCTGTTGGTTTGGAGGATCCAACAGCCAGTCTGTGAAATCTACAATGGAGATGTCGGGACTCCAGCTCCACAGCGGCTGAAGGCTGTAGGCAGAAACAAAGGAAAGTGAACATTTTCTAACACTTTACACTCACCTTACATACTTACCACTCCACACTTGCACCCATCACTCACCTCTACATTGCACTTTCAGACCCCTCCGACCCCCGTAGACCTCCTACTCATCTCCTACACCCTGGCGGGGTACCTGAGCTCGGGAAGCCTGCACTTCGGATGGAAAAATGGGGCTAATCCTATTTTCTGCCTGTTAACTACCTGTTAACAGGCAGTTAATAGGATTTAATCCCTTTCCCGCCTCGAGGAGACGGGACGCGGGGCGGGACGGCTTCCCACCTCCTGGCAAGAGGGCACGGAGGTGGGTTGGGGGCGGGTGGCAAGCCGCCCCCAAATTCTGCAACTTTACCGGCAGTCCCGCCTCCATACCCGCCTCCTCGGGGCTGAGAAAATCCAGCCCCATACTTCTATTCTGCCCGTGTGTTCCTTGGCCTCTTGGCAGAATTGTCCAAACCCAAGGTGCTAGGCACAGGTACACCTCTATTGTTGCAAGCTGGATGGTACAATTGGTTCGCACACTGTCCTTTTTTTGCCTTTTGGGTATTGGATTTGAATCCAGCCTGGACTTGTCTCCTTTCTCTGCTAACTTATCAGCGTCCTCGTAAAATTTGCCTAACATGGATGAGTATAAAAGAAATCACTGAGGTGTGCATGATCTAGATATCTCAGTGATGGATTCTTTCACTGATGCTTGTCTTCATAAATGAGGAGTGTGGGTAAGAATAGGTATCTTTCAGGTTTACACTCACAGAACACAATGAATCCAAGTCTGAAATTTCCTGAATGCTTATCACTAAATTGGTTCATTATAGTTTGTTATAACATTAATTTTCAGTTGAGTGACAGCCGTAACCTTTTACCAAATGACACATACCATCATCTTTGAATGCCTGTCACAGGTGAGAATTTTTAGACAGACTGGGAAAATACGTGATATGTGAAACAATGTGCTATTGTGTGTGCTAATTATATAAGCTGCCAAAAACCATTCTTTCGTTTCATTCTTGTTAAATTATTTTACTTATAAATTCCTCATGAACACAATACCACACAATAGACAGATTGGCCTGGAAATTCCATAGGGGTTCTCTTGATCTCCTGCTGTAACTTCAGTGGGAGACTAGAGGAATCCCCAGAGAAACAGAAAACATCATATTTAGAAGCTTCTGCCTTTTTCCTAGGGGTTCCGCTGATCTTCCACCAAAGTTACGGCAGAAGCCCCATGGAATTTCAAGGCACTGGGCATAATGTCCATTGCTACGGTCAATGTGACTCTTACCATAAAGCAGATGTTCTAGTAGAAGAAGAGCAGCGGAGCTCTCTTGGTGTCCTGTCCAAAATTTATCCCTCAGCCAGCACCAGAGCAGAGTAAAGCAGAGCATCTGGACGTTTATTTCATTGCTGTTTGTGACACCTTGATATACACAAATTGGCTGCTGCACTTGCTTACATTATAGCCATGAATGTCCTTTTAGTAGTACTTCATTGACTAAGAAGCACTTTGGGACATACTGAGGTCTTGAAAGGTACAATATAAACGCAAGTTCCTTCTTAACTGGCAGGTGAGCTTGAGGAGATTGTGGCTTCACTGAAACTGCTCAGCGAGAACGAAGGAAAAGATGGACTTGGAGTTGGGCTGCGCTTTGGGAGGGAATCTCCTGCTGTCCAGATGCTGGATGCTTCATATTTGGTCAAAGGCACAGGTGCCATCTGATCACGAGTCCACACATACAGAGAAATGCTCAGCAGCATTCAGGGACAACTGCGTGACAGTGCAGGAACTTTAAATCCCACACTGAATTTTGTCATTAAGTGCTGCCATGCAGGGAATGCCTGGCAAATTCTGATTGTCATTGTGAAATACTGATGATAAAGGTCTGACAATTACAGTTAAACATAATGCAGAATGGAGGGGTGATGGGGGGCTGTACTAGGTGGTGCAATGGGTTAAACCCTGGCATGTAAGCTCTGGGATCCGGGTTTGAATCTGACCCACATTAATGAAAGTTTCCTCCATCTACAAGCTGTAGTCAATTCAGACCATTGTGGGCCCATGCCTAAAATGGTCCCAATTTGACACTAAATTAGCCATCTTATCAAAAGAGGACTAAAAAATGTCACTCTGGTGTATTAAAGGCTGCTTTCCTAAGGCTGAGACACAGGTGCCACGAATGTTCAAGGGCGTTCTTTGGATCTCCTACCGTTACTTTGGCCGAAGCCCTGGAAAAACTGCGTAAACAGGCATTTAAGCAACTTCCACCAATCTTGCACCAAAGTTATGGCAGGAGATCTGGGAACGCTTGCGTAAATTCTATCCCATTACTGGGGAAGAGCAGAGTTGAAACAGGTGCCTGAGGTGGAGTGTTCCATTATCCAACACTAACATCCTCACCTTGATGAACACAAAATTCACCATTAAAAAAAAATGCTTTCAACTGCTTGTTTTAGCGAGAATACCGAGCAAAGTATGGCTACCTCAAGAAACAACTGTTTACCACAGAAACTTTTGCTATTGAAGTCTATTAAGCAGTCCCAATGAAAGGTATCATGTCATTTTTGCAACATACAGCACTGACATGTTACGATGAATTGCTCGTAGAATATTTATGATACAGTCACAAAAGTTACATGACTGCTGTGATTGTGGGTTTAAAGGCAGCAGTAGAGTACAAAAGGTTTACAAAAAATGTAGGAAAATGGTTCCTTCATGAACCAGAAATTATCACCTCGACCAACCCCCTCACCTCCCTCCCCCGCTCACAGGGGAAAAAAAATCTTTGCGATGCAGGAGTTAATGAAAATTTTAAATAACGGGAAAAAGAAACCAGAGCTGCAAGAAATCAAACATCTTTCCCACGAGATGTACAAATATTCTCCCTGTAGAAATTCAGCTCAAGTTTACACATGGCCAGGTTTTCATTACAAGCTGAGGAAATAGCATAGTTCACAAAGTACCAGAGGGCTGACGAGATAGAGTGCTACTGCAGTATGTATTTCAGTTCCAAACAATCTGGAGTTTGTTTTTCATGTCATAGGAAAGTTAGAAAAATATAGACACAGTTCTTCAGTTGATTTACATAAATCAGTAATATGCAGAGATTATTTTGAATCCACCAGAATAAAGTAATTACTCTCTGACTGCAATCAGCCACATGTATGTGTGCACTTTATAAATTACAAATATTTAACATTAAAACGAGGGCAATGACTTGTTCAAATTTTATTTTTGACATTTGAGATTTATTATACACTGCTATCCCATACATATGTAGGCTAAGTACTTAGACGCGACAGATCCAACATTTTAACAACAGATAAATATGCTCTAAATAAGGATGTTTGAAGATCCACTTTTTTGAAGCCTGTTCTATAATTTTATTCGAAGTTATCCCAAGCTCTAGCTTGACAGATACAACAACACAACACAGATCAAACAACACCGCACAGATAAAACAACACAGCACAGATACAACAACACAGAACAGAAACAACAACACAGAACAGATACAACAACACAGCACAGATACAACAACAGAGAAGAGATAAAACAACACAGCACAGATACAACAACACAGAACAGATACAACAACACAGAACAGATAAAACAACACAGAACAGATACAACAACACAGCACAGCTACAACACAGCACAGATACAACACAGCACAGATACAACAACACAGCACAGATACAACAACACAGAACAGACACAACAACACAGCACAGATACAACAACACAACAGATACAACAACACAGCACAGATACAACAACACAGAAAAGATACAACAACACAGAACAGATACAACAACACAGAACAGACACAACAACACAGCACAGATACAGCAACACAGCACAGATACAACAACACAGCACAGATACAACACAGCACAGATATAACAACACAGCACAGATACAACAACACAGCACAGATGCAACAACACAGCACAGATGCAACAACACATAACAGATACAGCAACACAGAACAGATACTACAACACAGAACAGATACAACAACACAGCAAAGATACAACAACACAGAAAAGATACAACAACACAGAAATGACACAACAACACAGAACAGATACAACAACACAGCACAGATACAACAACACATCACAGATACAACAACACAGCACAGATACAACAACACAGAACAGATACAACACAGAACAGATACAACAACACAGAACAGATACAACAACACAGAACAGATACAACAACACAGAACAGATACAACACAGAACAGATACAACAACACAGAACAGAAACAACAACACAGCACAGATACAACAACACAGAAGAGATAAAACAACACAGCACAGATACAACAACACAGAACAGATACAACAACACAGAACAGATAAAACAACACAGAAGAGATAAAACAACACAGCACAGATACAACAACACAGAACAGATACAACAACACAGAACAGATAAAACAACACAGAACAGATACAACAACACAGCACAGATACAACAACACAGAAGAGATAAAACAACACAGCACAGATACAACAACACAGAACAGATACAACAACACAGAACAGATACAACAACACAGAACAGATACAACATCACAGCACAGATACAACAACACAGAAAAGATACAACAACACAGAACAGATACAACAACACAGAACAGATACAACAACACAGAACAGATAAAACAACACAGAAGAGATAAAACAACACAGCACAGATACAACAACACAGAACAGATACAACAACACAGAACAGATACAACAACACAGAACAGATACAACAACAAAGAACAGATACAACAACACAGCACAGATACAACAACACAGAACAGACACAACAACACAGCACAGATACAACAACACAGAACAGACACAACAACACAGAAGAGATAAAACAACACAGAACAGATACAACAACACAGAACAGATACAACAACACAGCACAGATACAACAACACAGAAAAGATACAACAACACAGAACAGATACAGCAACACAGCACAGATACAACACAGCACAGATACAACACAGCACAGATACAACAACACAGAACAGATACAACAACAAAGAACAGATACAACAACACAGAACAGAAACAACAACACAGAACAGATACAACAACACAGAAGAGATAAAACAACACAGAACAGATACAACAACACAGAAGAGATAAAACAACACAGAACAGATACAACAACACAGAACAGATACAACAACACAGAACAGATACAACAACACAGAACAGAAACAACAACACAGAACAGATACAACAACACAGAAGAGATAAAACAACACAGAACAGATACAACAACACAGAAGAGATAAAACAACACAGCACAGATACAACAACACAGAACAGATACAACAACACAGAACAGATACAACAACACAGAACAGAAACAACAACACAGAACAGATACAACAACACAGAAGAGATAAAACAACACAGAACAGATATAACAACACAGAACAGATACAACAACACAGAACAGAAACAACAACACAGAACAGATACAACAACACAGAACAGATAAAACAACACAGAAGAGATAAAACAACACAGCACAGATACAACAACACAGAACAGATACAACAATACAGAAGAGATAAAACAACACAAAACAGAAACAACAACACAGCACAGCTACAACACAGCACAGATACAACACAGCACAGATACAACAACACAGCACAGATACAACACAGCACAGATACAACACAGCACAGATACAACAACACAGCACAGATACAACACAGCACAGATACAACAACACAGAACAGATACAACAACACAGAAGAGATAAAACAACACAGAACAGAAACAACAACACAGCACAGCTACAACACAGCACAGATACAACACAGAACAGATACAACAACACAGAACAGACACAACAACACAGAAAAGATACAACAACACAGCACAGATACAACAAAACAACAGATACAACAACCCAGAAAAGATACAACAACACAGAAATGACACAACAACACAGACCAGATACAACAACACAGCACAGATACAACAACACAGAACAGATACAACAACACAGCACAGATACAACAACACAGAACAGATACAACAACACAGAAATGATACAACAACACAGAACAGATACAACAACACAGCACAGATACAACAACACAGAACAGATACAACAACACAGAACAGATACAACAACACAGAACAGATACAACAACACCGCACAGATACAACAACACAGCACAGATACAACAACACATCACAGATACAACAACACAGCACAGATACAACAACACAGAACAGATACAACACAGAACAGATACAACAACACAGAACAGATACAACAACACAAAACAGATACAACAACACAGAACAGATACAACACAGAACAGATACAACAACACAGAACAGAAACAACAACACAGCACAGATACAACAACACAGAAGAGATAAAACAACACAGCACAGATACAACAACACAGAACAGATACAACAACACAGAACAGATAAAACAACACAGAAGAGATAAAACAACACAGCACAGATACAACAACACAGAACAGATACAACAACACAGAACAGATAAAACAACACAGAACAGATACAACAACACAGCACAGATACAACAACACAGAAGAGATAAAACAACACAGAACAGATACAACAACACAGAACAGATACAACAACACAGAACAGATACAACAACACAGAACAGAAACAACAACACAGAACAGATACAACAACACAGAAGAGATAAAACAACACAGAACAGATACAACAACACAGAAGAGATAAAACAACACAGCACAGATACAACAACACAGAACAGATACAACAACACAGAACAGATACAACAACACAGAACAGAAACAACAACACAGAACAGATACAACAACACAGAAGAGATAAAACAACACAGAACAGATATAACAACACAGAACAGATACAACAACACAGAACAGAAACAACAACACAGAACAGATACAACAACACAGAACAGATAAAACAACACAGAAGAGATAAAACAACACAGCACAGATACAACAACACAGAACAGATACAACAACACAGAAGAGATAAAACAACACAGAACAGAAACAACAACACAGCACAGCTACAACACAGCACAGATACAACACAGCACAGATACAACAACACAGCACAGATACAACAACACAGAACAGACACAACAACACAGAAAAGATACAACAACACAGCACAGATACAACAAAACAACAGATACAACAACACAGAAAAGATACAACAACACAGAAATGACACAACAACACAGAACAGATACAACAACACAGCACAGATACAACAACACAGAACAGATACAACAACACAGCACAGATACAACAACACAGAACAGATACAACAACACAGAAATGATACAACAACACAGACCAGATACAACAACACAGCACAGATACAACAACACAGAACAGATACAACAACACAGAACAGATACAACAACACAGAACAGATACAACAACACCGCACAGATACAACAACACAGCACAGATACATCAACACATCACAGATACAACAACACAGCACAGATACAACAACACAGAACAGATACAACACAGAACAGATACAACAACACAGAACAGATACAACAACACAAAACAGATACAACAACACGGAACAGATACAACACAGAACAGATACAACAACACAGAACAGAAACAACAACACAGCACAGATACAACAACACAGAAGAGATAAAACAACACAGCACAGATACAACAACACAGAACAGATACAACAACACAGAACAGATAAAACAACACAGAACAGATAAAACAACACAGCACAGATACAACAACACAGAACAGATACAACAACACAGAACAGATAAAACAACACAGAACAGATACAACAACACAGCACAGATACAACAACACAGAAGAGATAAAATAACACAGCACAGATACAACAACACAGAACAGATACAACAACACAGAACAGATACAACAACACAGAACAGATACAACAACACAGCACAGATACAACAACACAGAAAAGATACAACAACACAGAACAGATACAACAACACAGAACAGATACAACAACACAGAACAGATAAAACAACACAGAAGAGATAAAACAACACAGCACAGATACAACAACACAGAACAGATACAACAACACAGAACAGATACAACAACACAGAACAGATACAACAACACAGCACAGATACAACAACACAGCACAGATACAACAACACAGAACAGACACAACAACACAGCACAGATACAACAACACAACAGACACAACAACACAGCACAGATACAACAACACAGAAAAGATACAGCAACACAGCACAGATACAACACAGCACAGATACAACACAGCACAGATACAACAACACAGAACAGATACAACAACAAAGAACAGATACAACAACACAGAACAGAAACAACAACACAGAACAGATACAACAACACAGAACAGAAACAACAACACAGAACAGATACAACAACACAGAAGAGATAAAACAACACAGAACAGATACAACAACACAGAAGAGATAAAACAACACAGAACAGATACAACAACACAGAACAGATACAACAACACAGAACAGATACAACAACACAGAACAGAAACAACAACACAGAACAGATACAACAACACAGAAGAGATAAAACAACACAGAACAGACACAACAACACAGAAGAGATAAAACAACACAGCACAGATACAACAACACAGAACAGATACAACAACACAGAACAGATACAACAACACAGAACAGAAACAACAACACAGAACAGATACAACAACACAGAAGAGATAAAACAACACAGAACAGATATAACAACACAGAACAGATACAACAACACAGAACAGAAACAACAACACAGAACAGATACAACAACACAGAACAGATAAAACAACACAGAAGAGATAAAACAACACAGCACAGATACAACAACACAGAACAGATACAACAACACAGAAGAGATAAAACAACACAGAACAGAAACAACAACACAGCACAGCTACAACACAGCACAGATACAACAACACAGAAAAGATACAACAACACAGAACAGATACAACAACACAGAACAGACACAACAACACAGCACAGATACAACAACACAACAGACACAACAACACAGCACAGATACAACAACACAGAAAAGATACAACAACACAGAACAGATACAGCAACACAGCACAGATACAACACAGCACAGATACAACACAGCACAGATACAACAACACAGAACAGATACAACAACAAAGAACAGATACAACAACACAGAACAGAAACAACAACACAGAACAGATACAACAACACAGAACAGAAACAACAACACAGAACAGATACAACAACACAGAAGAGATAAAACAACACAGAACAGATACAACAACACAGAAGAGATAAAACAACACAGAACAGATACAACAACACAGAACAGATACAACAACACAGAACAGATACAACAACACAGAACAGAAACAACAACACAGAACAGATACAACAACACAGAAGAGATAAAACAACACAGAACAGATACAACAACACAGAAGAGATAAAACAACACAGCACAGATACAACAACACAGAACAGATACAACAACACAGAACAGATACAACAACACAGAACAGAAACAACAACACAGAACAGATACAACAACACAGAAGAGATAAAACAACACAGAACAGATATAACAACACAGAACAGATACAACAACACAGAACAGAAACAACAACACAGAACAGATACAACAACACAGAACAGATAAAACAACACAGAAGAGATAAAACAACACAGCACAGATACAACAACACAGAACAGATACAACAACACAGAAGAGATAAAACAACACAGAACAGAAACAACAACACAGCACAGCTACAACACAGCACAGATACAACACAGCACAGATACAACAACACAGCACAGATACAACAACACAGAACAGACACAACAACACAGAAAAGATATAACAACACAGCACAGATACAACAAAACAACAGATACAACAACACAGAAAAGATACAACAACACAGAACAGATACAACAACACAGAACAGACACAACAACACAGCACAGATACAGCAACACAGCACAGATGCAACAACACATAACAGATACAACAACACAGATCAGATACTACAACACAGAACAGATACAACAACACAGAACAGATACAACAACGCAGAACAGATACAACAACACAGCACAGATACAACAACACAGAACAGATACAACAACACAGAAATGATACAACAACACAGCACAGATACAGCAACACAGCACAGATGCAACAACACAGAACAGATACAACAACACAGAACAGATACAACAACACAGAACAGATACAACAACACAGAACAGATTAAACAACACAGCACAGATACAACAACACATAACAGATACAACAACACAGAACAGATACAACAACACAGAACAGATACAACAACACAGAACAGATACAACAACACAGCACAGATACAACAACACAGAACAGATACAACAACACAGAAAAGATACAACAACACAGAAATTATACAACAACACAGAACAGATACAACAAAACAGAACAGATACAACAACACAGCACAGATACAACAACACATAACAGATACAACAACACAGAACAGATACAACAACACAGAACAGATACAACAACACAGAACAGATACAACAACACAGCACAGATACAACAACACAGAACAGATACAACAACACAGAACAGATACAACAACACAGAACAGATACAACAACACAGCACAGATACAACAACACAGAACAGATACAACAACACAGAAATGATACAACAACACAGAACAGATACAACAACACAGAACAGATACAACAACACAGAAATGATACAACAACACAGAAATGATACAACAACACAGAACAGATACAACAACACAGAACAGATACAACAACACAGCACAGATACAACAACACAGAACAGATACAACAACACAGAACAGATACAACAACACAGAACAGATACAACAACACAGAACAGATACAACAACACAGAACAGATACAACAACACAGAACAGATACAGCAACACAGCACAGATACAACACAGCACAGATACAACACAGCACAGATACAACAACACAGAACAGATACAACAACAAAGAACAGATACAACAACACAGAACAGAAACAACAACACAGAACAGATACAACAACACAGAACAGAAACAACAACACAGAACAGATACAACAACACAGAAGAGATAAAACAACACAGAACAGATACAACAACACAGAAGAGATAAAACAACACAGAACAGATACAACAACACAGAACAGATACAACAACACAGAACAGATACAACAACACAGAACAGAAACAACAACACAGAACAGATACAACAACACAGAAGAGATAAAACAACACAGAACAGACACAACAACACAGAAGAGATAAAACAACACAGCACAGATACAACAACACAGAACAGATACAACAACACAGAACAGATACAACAACACAGAACAGAAACAACAACACAGAACAGATACAACAACACAGAAGAGATAAAACAACACAGAACAGATATAACAACACAGAACAGATACAACAACACAGAACAGAAACAACAACACAGAACAGATACAACAACACAGAACAGATAAAACAACACAGAAGAGATAAAACAACACAGCACAGATACAACAACACAGAACAGATACAACAAAACAGAAGAGATAAAACAACACAGAACAGAAACAACAACACAGCACAGCTACAACACAGCACAGATACAACAACACAGAAAAGATACAACAACACAGAACAGATACAACAACACAGAACAGACACAACAACACAGCACAGATACAACAACACAACAGACACAACAACACAGCACAGATACAACAACACAGAAAAGATACAACAACACAGAACAGATACAGCAACACAGCACAGATACAACACAGCACAGATACAACACAGCACAGATACAACAACACAGAACAGATACAACAACAAAGAACAGATACAACAACACAGAACAGAAACAACAACACAGAACAGATACAACAACACAGAACAGAAACAACAACACAGAACAGATACAACAACACAGAAGAGATAAAACAACACAGAACAGATACAACAACACAGAAGAGATAAAACAACACAGAACAGATACAACAACACAGAACAGATACAACAACACAGAACAGATACAACAACACAGAACAGAAACAACAACACAGAACAGATACAACAACACAGAAGAGATAAAACAACACAGAACAGATACAACAACACAGAAGAGATAAAACAACACAGCACAGATACAACAACACAGAACAGATACAACAACACAGAACAGATACAACAACACAGAACAGAAACAACAACACAGAACAGATACAACAACACAGAAGAGATAAAACAACACAGAACAGATATAACAACACAGAACAGATACAACAACACAGAACAGAAACAACAACACAGAACAGATACAACAACACAGAACAGATAAAACAACACAGAAGAGATAAAACAACACAGCACAGATACAACAACACAGAACAGATACAACAACACAGAAGAGATAAAACAACACAGAACAGAAACAACAACACAGCACAGCTACAACACAGCACAGATACAACACAGCACAGATACAACAACACAGCACAGATACAACAACACAGAACAGACACAACAACACAGAAAAGATATAACAACACAGCACAGATACAACAAAACAACAGATACAACAACACAGAAAAGATACAACAACACAGAACAGATACAACAACACAGAACAGACACAACAACACAGCACAGATACAGCAACACAGCACAGATGCAACAACACATAACAGATACAACAACACAGATCAGATACTACAACACAGAACAGATACAACAACACAGAACAGATACAACAACACAGAACAGATACAACAACACAGCACAGATACAACAACACAGAACAGATACAACAACACAGAAATGATACAACAACACAGCACAGATACAGCAACACAGCACAGATGCAACAACACAGAACAGATACAACAACACAGAACAGATACAACAACACAGAACAGATACAACAACACAGAACAGATTAAACAACACAGCACAGATACAACAACACATAACAGATACAACAACACAGAACAGATACAACAACACAGAACAGATACAACAACACAGAACAGATACAACAACACAGCACAGATACAACAACACAGAACAGATACAACAACACAGAAAAGATACAACAACACAGAAATTATACAACAACACAGAACAGATACAACAAAACAGAACAGATACAACAACACAGCACAGATACAACAACACATAACAGATACAACAACACAGAACAGATACAACAACACAGAACAGATACAACAACACAGAACAGATACAACAACACAGCACAGATACAACAACACAGAACAGATACAACAACACAGAACAGATACAACAACACAGAACAGATACAACAACACAGCACAGATACAACAACACAGAACAGATACAACAACACAGAAATGATACAACAACACAGAACAGATACAACAACACAGAACAGATACAACAACACAGAACAGATACAACAACACAGAAATGATACAACAACACAGAAATGATACAACAACACAGAACAGATACAACAACACAGCACAGATACAACAACACAGAACAGATACAACAACACAGAACAGATACAACAACACAGAACAGATACAACAACACAGAACAGATACAACAACACAGAACAGATACAACAACACAGAACAGATACAACAACACAGAAATGATACAACAACACAGAAATGATACAACAACACAGAACAGATACAACAACAGTGAACAGATACAACAACACAGCACAGATACAACAACACAGAACAGATACAACAACACAGAACAGATACAACAACACAGCACAGATACAACAACACAGCACAGATACAACAACACAGAACAGATACAACACAGCACAGATACAACAACACAGAACAGATACAACAACACAGAAATGATACAACAACACAGAACAGATACAACACAGAATAGATACAACAACACAGAACAGATACAACAACACAGAACAGATACAACACAGAATAGATACAACAACACAGAACAGATACAACAACACAGAACAGATACAACAACACAGAACAGATACAACACAGAACAGATACAACAAAACAGAACAGATACAACACAGAACAGATACAACAACACAGAACAGATACAACACAGAATAGATACAACAACACAGAACAGATACAACACAGAACAGATACAACAACACAGAACAGATACAACACAGAACAGATACAACAACACAGAACAGATACAACAACACAGAACAGATACAACACAGAATATATACAACAACACAGAACAGATACAACAACACAGAACAGATACAACAACACAGAACAGATACAACACAGAACAGATACAACAACACAGAACAGATACAACAACACAGAACAGATACAACACAGAACAGATACAACACAGATCAGATACAACAACACAGAACAGATACAACACAGAACAGATACAACAACACAGAACAGATACAACAACACAGAAATGATACAACTACACAGAACAGATACAACAACACAGAACAGATACAACAACACAGAACAGATACAACAACACAGAAATGATACAACAACACAGAAATGATACAACAACACAGAACAGATACAACAACACAGAACAGATACAACAACACAGCACAGATACAACAACACAGAACAGATACAACAACACAGAACAGATACAACAACACAGAACAGATACAACAACACAGAACAGATACAACAACACAGAAATGATACAACAACACAGAAATGATACAACAACACAGAACAGATACAACAACACTGAACAGATACAACAACACAGCACAGATACAACAACACAGAACAGATACAACAACACAGAACAGATACAACAACACAGCACAGATACAACAACACAGCACAGATACAACAACACAGAACAGATACAACACAGCACAGATACAACAACACAGAACAGATACAACAACACAGAAATGATACAACAACACAGAACAGATACAACACAGAATAGATACAACAACACAGAACAGATACAACAACACAGAACAGATACAACACAGAATAGATACAACAACACAGAACAGATACAACAACACAGAACAGATACAACAACACAGAACAGATACAACACAGAACAGATACAACAAAACAGAACAGATACAACACAGAACAGATACAACAACACAGAACAGATACAACACAGAATAGATACAACAACACAGAACAGATACAACACAGAACAGATACAACAACACAGAACAGATACAACACAGAACAGATACAACAACACAGAACAGATACAACAACACAGAACAGATACAACACAGAATATATACAACAACACAGAACAGATACAACAACACAGAACAGATACAACAACACAGAACAGATACAACACAGAACAGATACAACAACACAGAACAGATACAACAACACAGAACAGATACAACACAGAACAGATACAACACAGATCAGATACAACAACACAGAACAGATACAACACAGAACAGATACAACAACACAGAACAGATACAACACAGAACAGATACAACAACACAGAACAGATACAACACAGAACAGATACAACAACACAGAACAGATACAACAACACAGAACAGATACAACACAGAATAGATACAACAACACAGAACAGATACAACAACACAGAACAGATACAACAACACAGAACAGATACAACACAGAACAGATACAACAACACAGAACAGATACAACAACACAGAACAGATACAACACAGAACAGATACAACAACACAGAACAGATACAACACAGAATAGATACAACAACACAGAACAGATACAACACAGAACAGATACAACAACACAGAACAGATACAACAACACAGAACAGATACAACACAGAATAGATACAACAACACAGAACAGATACAACACAGAACAGATACAAAAACACAGAACAGATACAACACAGAACAGATACAACAACACAGAACAGATACAACAACACAGAACAGATACAACAACACAGAACAGATACAACACAGAATAGATACAACAACACAGAACAGATACAACACAGATCAGATACAACAACACAGAACAGATACAACAACACAGAACAGATACAACACAGAACAGATACAACAACACGGAACAGATGCAACAACACAGAACAGATACATCAACACAGCACAGATACAACAACACAGCACAGATACAACAACACAGCTCAGATACAACAACACAGAACAGATACAACACAGAACAGATACAACAACACAGAACAGAAACAAAAACACAGAACAGATGCAACAACACAGAACAGATACATCAACACAGCACAGATACAACAACACAGAACAGATACAGCACAGGAGAGATACAACAACACAGAACAGATACAACAACACAGCACAGATACAACAATACAGAACAGATACAACAACACAGAACAGATACAACACAGAACAGATACAAAAACACAGACCAGATGCAACAACACAGAACAGATACATCAACACAGCACAGATACAACAACACAGCACAGATACATCAACACAGCACCGATACAACAACACAGAACAGATACAACACAGAACAGATACAAAAACACATACCAGATGCAACAACACTGAACAGATACATCAACACAGCACAGATACAACAACACAGCACAGATACAACAACACAGCACAGATACAACAACACAGAACAGATATAATAACACAGCACAGATACAACAACAAAGCACAGATACAACAACACAGAACAGATACAACAACACCGCACACATACAACAACACAGAACAGATCCAACAACACAGAACAGATACAACAACACAGAACAGATACAACACAGAACAGATACAATAACACAGAACAGATATAATAACACAGCACAGTTACAACAACACAGCACAGATACAACAACACAGAACAGACAAAACAACACAGCACAGATACAACAACACAGCACAGATACAACAACACAGAACAGATACAACAACACAGCACAGATACAACAACACAGCACAGATACAACAACACAGAACAGATACAACAACGCCGAACAGATACAACACAGCACAGATACAACACAGCACAGATACAATAACACAGCACAGATACAATAACACAGAACAGATACAACAACACAGCACAGATACAACAACACAGAACAGATACAACAACACAGAACAGATACAACAACACAGCACAGATACAACAACACAGAGCAGATACAACAACACAGAACAGATACAACACAGAACAGATACAATCACACAGAACAGATATAATAACACAGCACAGATACAACAACAAAGCACAGATACAACAACGCAGAACAGATACAACAACACAGAACAGATACAACAACACAGAACAGATACAATAACACAGAACAGATACAACAACACAGATCAGATATAATAACGCAGCAGAGATACAACAACACAGAACAGATACAACACAGTACAGATACAACAACACAGAACAGATACAACACAGCACAGATACAACAACACAGAACAGATACAACAACAAAGCACAGATACAACACAGCACAGATACAATAACACAGCACAGATACAACAACACAGAACAGACAAAACAACACAGCACAGATACAACAACACACCACAGATACAACAACACAGAACAGATACAACAACACAGAACAGATACAACAACACAGAACAGATACAACACAGAATAGATACAACAACACAGAACAGATACAACACAGAACAGATACAACAACACAGAACAGATACAACAACACAGAACAGATACAACACAGAACAGATACAACAACACAGCACAGACAAAACAACACAGCACAGATACAACACAGCACAGATACAACAACACAGAACAGATACAACAAAACAGAACAGATACAACACAGAACAGATACAACAACACAGCACAGATACAACACAGAACAGATACAACAACACAGAAATGATACAACAACACAGAAATGATACAACAACACAGAACAGATACAACAACACTGAACAGATACAACAACACAGCACAGATACAACAACACAGAACAGATACAACAACACAGAACAGATACAACAACACAGCACAGATACAACAACACAGAACAGATACAACACAGCACAGATACAACAACACAGAACAGATACAACAACACAGAAATGATACAACAACACAGAACAGATACAACACAGAATAGATACAACAACACAGAACAGATACAACAACACAGAACAGATACAACACAGAATAGATACAACAACACAGAACAGATACAACAACACAGAACAGATACAACAACACAGAACAGATACAACACAGAACAGATACAACAAAACAGAACAGATACAACACAGAACAGATACAACAACACAGAACAGATACAACACAGAATAGATACAACAACACAGAACAGATACAACACAGAACAGATACAACAACACAGAACAGATACAACACAGAACAGATACAACAACACAGAACAGATACAACAACACAGAACAGATACAACACAGAATATATACAACAACACAGAACAGATACAACAACACAGAACAGATACAACAACACAAAACAGATACAACAACACAGAACAGATACAACACAGAACAGATACAACACAGATCAGATACAACAACACAGAACAGATACAACACAGAACAGATACAACAACACAGAACAGATACAACACAGAACAGATACAACAACACAGAACAGATACAACACAGAACAGATACAACAACACAGAACAGATACAACAACACAGAACAGATACAACACAGAATAGATACAACAACACAGAACAGATACAACAACACAGAACAGATACAACACAGAACAGATACAACAACACAGAACAGATACAACAACACAGAACAGATACAACACAGAACAGATACAACAACACAGAACAGATACAACACAGAATAGATACAACAACACAGAACAGATACAACACAGAACAGATACAACAACACAGAACAGATACAACAACACAGAACAGATACAACACAGAATAGATACAACAACACAGAACAGATACAACACAGAACAGAAACAAAAACACAGAACAGATACAACACAGAACAGATACAACAACACAGAACAGATACAACAACACAGAACAGATACAACACAGAATAGATACAACAACACAGAACAGATACAACACAGATCAGATACAACAACACAGAACAGATACAACAACACAGAACAGATACAACACAGAACAGATACAACAACACGGAACAGATGCAACAACACAGAACAGATGCATCAACACAGCACAGATACAACAACACAGCACAGATACAACAACACAGCACAGATACAACAACACAGAACAGATACAACACAGAACAGATACAACAACACAGAACAGAAACAAAAACACAGAACAGATGCAACAACACAGAACAGATACATCAACACAGCACAGATACAACAACACAGAACAGATACAGCACAGGACAGATACAACAACACAGAACAGATACAACAACACAGCACAGATACAACAACACAGAACAGATACAACAACACAGAACAGATACAACACAGAACAGATACAAAACACAGACCAGATGCAACAACACAGAACAGATACATCAACACAGCACAGATACAACAACACAGCACAGATACATCAACACAGCACAGATACAACAACACAGAACAGATACAACACAGAACAGATACAAAAACACAGACCAGATGCAACAACACCGAACAGATACATCAACACAGCACAGATACAACAACACAGCACAGATACAACAACACAGCACAGATACAAAAACACAGAACAGATATAATAACACAGCACAGATACAACAACAAAGCACAGATACAACAACACAGAACAGATACAACAACACCGCACACATACAACAACACAGAACAGATACAACAACACAGAACAGATACAACAACACAGAACAGATACAACACAGAACAGATACAATAACACAGAACAGATATAATAACACAGCACAGTTACAACAACACAGCACAGATACAACAACACAGAACAGACAAAACAACACAGCACAGATACAACAACACAGAACAGATACAACAACACAGCACAGATACAACAACACAGCACAGATACAACAACACAGAACAGATACAACAACGCCGAACAGATACAACACAGCACAGATACAACACAGCACAGATACAATAACACAGCACAGATACAATAACACAGAACAGATAAACAACACAGCATAGATACAACAACACAGAACAGATACAACAACACAGAACAGATACAACAACACAGCACAGATACAACAACACACAGCAGATACAACAACACAGAACAGATACAACACAGAACAGATACAATAACACAGAACAGATATAATAACACAGCACAGATACAACAACAAAGCACAGATACAACAACGCAGAACAGATACAACAACACAGAACAGATACAACAACACAGAACAGATACAATAACACAGAACAGATACAACAACACAGATCAGATATAATAACACAGCAGAGATACAACAACACAGAACAGATACAACACAGTACAGATACAACAACACAGAACAGATACAACACAGCACAGATACAACAACACAGAACAGATACAACAACAAAGCACAGATACAACACAGCACAGATACAATAACACAGCACAGATACAACAACACAGAACAGACAAAACAACACAGCACAGATACAACAACACACCACAGATACAACAACACAGAACAGATACAACAACACAGAACAGATACAACAACACAGAACAGATACAACACAGAATAGATACAACAACACAGAACAGATACAACACAGAACAGATACAACAACACAGAACAGATACAACAACACAGAACAGATACAACACAGAACAGATACAACAACACAGCACAGACAAAACAACACAGCACAGATACAACACAGCACAGATACAACAACACAGAACAGATACAACAAAACAGAACAGATACAACACAGAACAGATACAACAACACAGCACAGATACAACACAGAACAGATACAACAACACGGAACAGATGCAACAACACAGAACAGATACATCAACACAGCACAGATACAACAACACAGCACAGATACAACAACACAGCACAGATACAACAACACAGAACAGATACAACACAGAACAGATACAACAACACAGAACAGAAACAACAACACAGAACAGATACAACACAGAACAGATACAACAACACAGAACAGATACAACACAGAACAGATACAACAACACAGACCAGATACAACAACACAGAACAGATACAACACAGAACAGATACAATAACACAGAACAGATAAAATAACACAGCACAGATACAACAACAAAGCACAGATACAACAACGCAGAACAGATACAACAACACAGATCAGATATAATAACACAGCAGAGATACAACAACACAGAACAGATACAACACAGCACAGATACAACAACACAGAACAGATACAACACAGCACAGATACAACAACACAGAACAGATACAACAACAGAGCACAGATACAACAACACACCACAGATACAACAACACAGAACAGATACAACAACACAGCATAGATACAACAACACAGCACAGGTACAACAACACAGAAATGATACAACAACACAGAAATGATACAACAACACAGAACAGATACAACAACACAGCACAGATACAACAACACAGAACAGATACAACAACACAGAACAGACAAAACAACACAGCACAGATACAATAACACAGCACAGATACAACAACACAGAACAGACAAAACAACACAGCACAGATACAACAACACACCACAGATACAACAACACAGAACAGATACAACAACACAGCATAGATACAACAACACAGCACAGATACAACAACACAGAAATGATACAACAACACAGAAATGATACAACAACACAGAACAGATACAACAACACAGCACAGATACAACAACACAGAACAGATACAACAACACAGCACAGATACAACAACACAGAACCGATACAACAACACAGAAATGATACAACAACACAGAACAGATACAACAACACAGCACAGATACAACAACACAGAACAGATACAACAACACAGAACAGATACAACAACACAGAACAGATACAACAACACAGAACAGATACAACAACACAGAACAGATACAACAACACAGCACAGATACAACAACACAGAACAGATACAACACAACACAGATACAACAACACAGAACAGATACAACAACACAGAAATGATACAACAACACAGAACAGATACAACAACACAGAACAGATACAACAACACAGAACAGATACAACAACACAGAACAGATACAACAACCCAGCACAGATACAACACAGAATAGATACAACAACACAGAACAGATACAACAACACAGAACAGATACAACACAGAATAGATACAACAACACAGAACAGATACAACAACAGAGAACAGATACAACAACACAGAAGAGATAAAACAACACAGCACAGATACAACAACACAGAACAGATACAACAACACAGAACAGATAAAACAACACAGAAGAGATAAAACAACACAGCACAGATACAACAACAAAGCACAGATGCAACAACGCAGAACAGATACAACAACACAGAACAGATACAACAACACAGAACAGATACAATAACACAGAACAGATACAACAACACAGAACAGATACAACAACACAGCACAGATACAACAACACAGAACCGATACAACAACACAGAAATGATACAACAACACAGAACAGATACAACAACACAGCACAGATACAACAACACAGAACAGATACAACAACACAGAACAGATACAACAACACAGAACAGATACAACAACACAGAACAGATACAACAACACAGAACAGATACAACAACACAGCACAGATACAACAACACAGAACAGATACAACACAACACAGATACAACAACACAGAACAGATACAACAACACAGAAATGATACAACAACACAGAACAGATACAACAACACAGAACAGATACAACAACACAGAACAGATACAACAACACAGAACAGATACAACAACCCAGCACAGATACAACACAGAATAGATACAACAACACAGAACAGATACAACAACACAGAACAGATACAACACAGAATAGATACAACAACACAGAACAGATACAACAACAGAGAACAGATACAACAACACAGAAGAGATAAAACAACACAGCACAGATACAACAACACAGAACAGATACAACAACACAGAACAGATAAAACAACACAGAAGAGATAAAACAACACAGCACAGATACAACAACAAAGCACAGATGCAACAACGCAGAACAGATACAACAACACAGAACAGATACAACAACACAGAACAGATACAATAACACAGAACAGATACAACAACACAGATCAGATATAATAACACAGCAGAGATACAACAACACAGAACAGATACAACACAGCACAGAAAGAACAACACAGAACAGATACAACACAGCACAGATACAACAACACAGAACAGATACAACATCAAAGCACAGATACAACACAGCACAGATACAATAACACAGCACAGATACAACAACACAGAACAGACAAAACAACACAGCACAGATACAACAACACACCACAGATACAACAACACAGAACAGATACAACAACACAGAACAGATACAACAACACAGAACAGATACAACACAGCATAGATACAACAACACAGAACAGATACAACACAGAACAGATACAACAACACAGAACAGATACAACAACACAGAACAGATACAACACAGAACAGATACAACAACACAGCACAGACAAAACAACACAGCACAGATACAACACAGCACAGATACAACAACACAGAACAGATACAACAAAACAGAACAGATACAACACAGAACAGATACAACAACACAGCACAGATACAACACAGAACAGATACAACAACACGGAACAGATGCAACAACACAGAACAGATACATCAACACAGCACAGATACAAAAACACAGCACAGATACAACAACACAGCACAGATACAACAACACAGAACAGATACAACACAGAACAGATACAACAACACAGAACAGAAACAACAACACAGAACAGATACAACACAGAACAGATACAACAACACAGAACAGATACAACAACACAGCACAGATACAACACAGAACAGATACAAAAACACAGACCAGATACAACAACACAGAACAGATACAATAACACAGAACAGATATAATAACACAGCACAGATACAACAACAAAGCACAGATACAACAACGCAGAACAGATACAACAACACAGATCAGATATAATAACACAGCAGAGATACAACAACACAGAACAGATACAACACAGCACAGATACAACAACACAGAACAGATACAACACAGCACAGATACAACAACACAGAACAGATACAACAACAAAGCACAGATACAACAACACACCACAGATACAACAACACAGAACAGATACAACAACACAGCATAGATACAACAACACAGCACAGATACAACAACACAGAAATGATACAACAACACAGAAATGATACAACAACACAGAACAGATACAACAACACAGCACAGATACAACAACACAGAACAGATACAACAACTCAGAACAGACAAAACAACACAGCACAGATACAATAACACAGCACAGATACAACAACACAGAAAAGACAAAACAACACAGCACAGATACAACAACACACCACAGATACAACAACACAGAACAGATACAACAACACAGCATAGATACAACAACACAGCACAGATACAACAACACAGAAATGATACAACAACCCAGAAATGATACAACAACACAGAACAGATACAACAACACAGCACAGATACAACAACACAGAACAGATACAACAACACAGCACAGATACAACAACACAGAACCGATACAACAACACAGAACAGATACAACAACACCGCACAGATACAACAACACAGAACAGATACAACAACACAGCACAGATACAACAACACAGAACAGATACAACACAACACAGATACAACAACACAGAACAGATACAACAACACAGAAATGATACAACAACACAGAACAGATACAACAACACAGAACAGATACAACAACACAGAACAGATACAACAACCCAGCACAGATACAACACAGAATAGATACAACAACACAGAACAGATACAACAACACAGAACAGATACAACACAGAATAGATACAACAACACAGAACAGATACAACAACAGAGAACAGATACAACAACACAGAACAGATACAACAACACAGAACAGATACAACACAGAACAGATACAACAACACAGAACAGAAACAACAACACAGCACAGATACAACAACACAGAAGAGATAAAACAACACAGCACAGATACAACAACACAGAACAGATACAACAACACAGAAGAGATAAAACAACACAGCACAGATACAACAACACAGCACAGATACAACAACACAGCACAGATACAACAACACAGAACAGATAAAACAACACAGAACAGATACAACAACAGAGCACAGATACAACAACACAGAAGAGATAAAACAACACAGCACAGATACAACAACACAGCACAGATACAACAACACAGAAGAGATAAAACAACACAGCACAGATACAACAACACAGAACAGATACAACAACACAGAACAGATACAACAACACAGAACAGATACAACAACACAGCACAGCTACAACACAGCACAGATACAACAACACAGAACAGACACAACAACACAGCACAGATACAACAACACAACAGATACAACAACACAGCACAGATACAACAACACAGAAAAGATACAGCAACACAGCACAGATACAACAACACAGCACAGATACAGCAACACAGCACAGATACAACAACACAGCACAGATACAACAACACAGCACAGATGCAACAACACATAACAGATACTACAACACAGAACAGATACAACAACACAGCACAGATACAACAACACAGAACAGATACTACAACACAGAACAGATACAACAACACAGCACAGATACAACAACACAGAAGAGATAAAACAACACAGCACAGATAAAACAACACAGAACAGATACAACAACACAGAACAGATACAACAACACAGCACAGATACAACAACACAGAACAGATACTACAACACAGAACAGATACAACAACACAGCACAGATACAACAACACAGAAAAGATACAACAACACAGAAATGATACAACAACACAGAAAAGATACAACAACACAGAAATGATACAACAACACAGAAAAGATACAACAACACAGAAATGATACAACAACACAGAACAGATACAACAACACAGCACAGATACAACAACACAGAACAGATACAACAACACAGCACAGATACAACAACACAGTACAGATACAACAACACAGAAATGATACTACAACCCAGAACAGATACAACAACACAGCACAGATACAACAACACAGAAGAGATAAAACAACACAGCACAGATACAACAACACAGAACAGATACAACAACGCAGAACAGATACAACAACACAGCACAGATACAACAACACAGAAGAGATAAAACAACAGAGCACAGATACAACAACACAGAACAGATACAACAACACAGAACAGATACAACAACACAGAACAGATACAACAACACAGAACAGATACAACAACACAGAGCAGATACAACAACACAGAAATGATACAACAACACAGAACAGATACAACAACACAGCACAGATACAACAACACAGAACAGATACAACAACACAGAACAGATACAACAACCCAGCACAGATACAACAACACAGCACAGATACAACAACACAGAACAGATACAACAACACAGAACAGATACAACACAGAATAGATACAACAACACAGAACAGATACAACAACACAGAACAGATACAACAACACAGAACAGAAACAACACAGAACATATACAACAACACAGAACAGATACAACACTGAACAGATACAACAACACAGAACAGATACAACACAGAATAGATACAACAACACAGAACAGATACAACACAGAACAGATACAACAACACAGAACAGATACAACACAGAACAGATACAACAACACAGCACAGATACAACAACACAGAACAGATACAACAACACAGAACAGATACAACACAGAATAGATACAACAACACAGAACAGATACAACACAGAACAGATACAACAACACAGAACAGATACAACAACACAGAACAGATACAACACAGAACAGATACAACAACACAGCACAGACAAACCAACACAGCACAGATACAACACAGCACAGATACAACAACACAGAACAGATACAACAAAACAGAACAGATACAACACAGAACAGATACAACAACACAGCACAGATACAACACAGAACAGATACAACAACACGGAACAGATGCAACAACACAGAACAGATACATCAACACAGCAGGGATACAACAACACAACACAGAGACAACAACACAGCACAGATACAACAACACAGAACAGATATAATAACACAGCACAGATACAACAACAAAGCACAGATACAACAACACAGAACAGATACAACAACACCGCACACATACAACAACACAGAACAGATACAACAACACAGAACAGATACAACAACACAGAACAGATACAACACAGAACAGATACAGTAACACAGAACAGATATAATAACACAGCACAGTTACAACAACACAGTACAGATACAACAACACAGAACAGACAAAACAACACAGCACAGATACAACAACACAGCACAGATACAACAACACACAACAGATACAACAACACAGCACAGATACAACAACACAGCACAGATACAACAACACAGAACAGATACAACAACACCGAACAGATACAACACAGCACAGATACAACACAGCACAGATACAATAACACAGCACAGATACAATAACACAGAACAGATACAACAACACAGCACATATACAACAACACAGAACAGATACAACAACACAGAACAGATACAACAACACAGCACAGATACAACAACACAGAGCAGATACAACAACACAGAACAGACACAACACAGAACAGATACAACAACACAGAACAGAAACAAAAACACAGAACAGATGCAACAACACAGAACAGATACATGAACACAGCACAGATACAACAACACAGAACAGATACAACACAGAACAGATACAACAACACAGAACAGATACAACAACACAGCACAGATACAACACAGAACAGATACAAAAACACAGACCAGATGCAACAACACAGAACAGATACATCAACACAGCACAGATACAACAACACAGCACAGATACAACAACACAGCACAGATACAACAACACAGAACAGATATAATAACACAGCACAGATACAACAACAAAGCACAGATACAACAACACAGAACAGATACAACAACACCGCACACATACAACAACACAGAACAGATACAACAACACGGAACAGATACAACAACACAGAACAGATACAACACAGAACAGATACAATAACACAGCACAGATACAACAACACAGAACAGATACAACAACACCGAACAGATACAACAACGCAGAACAGATACAACAACACAGAACAGATACAACAACACAGAACAGATACAATAACACAGAACAGATACAACAACACAGATCAGATATAATAACACAGCAGAGATACAACAACACAGAACAGATACAACACAGCACAGATACAACAACACAGAACAGATACAACACAGCACAGATACAACAACACAGAACAGATACAACAACAAAGCACAGATACAACACAGCACAGATACAACAACACAGCACAGATACAACAACACAGGGCAGACAAAACAACACAGCACAGATACAACAACACAGCACAGATACAACAACACAGAACAGATACAACAACACAGCACAGATACAACAACACAGCACAGATACAACAACACAGAACAGATACAACAACACAGAACAGATACAACACAGCACAGAAACAACACATCACAGATACAATAACACAGAACAGATACAATAACACAGAACAGATACAAAAACACAGCACAGATACAACAACACAGCACAGATACAACAAAACTGAACAGATTCAACAACACAGAACAGATACAACAACACAGCACAGATACAACAACACAGAGCAGATACAACAGAGCACAGATACAACATCACAGCACAGATACAATAACACAGAACAGATACAACAACACAGCACAGATACAACAACACAGCACAGATAGAAGAACACAGATCAGATACAACAGAGCACAGATACAATAACACAGCACAGATACAACAACAAAGCACAGCTACAAAAACGCAGAACAGTTACAACAACACAGAACAGATACAACAACACAGAACAGATACAACAACACCGAACAGATACAACAACACAGAACAGATACAACAACACAGCACAGATACAACAACACAGCACAGATACAAGAACACAGAGCAGATACAACAGAGCACAGATACAACAACACAGCACAGATACAACAACACAGAACAGATACAACAACACCGCACAGATACAACAACACAGAACAGATACAACAACACAGAACAGATACAACAACACAGAACAGATACAACAACACAGAACAGATATAATAACACAGCACAGATACAACAACAAAGAACAGATAGAACAACACAGAACAGATACAACAACACAGAACAGATACAACACAGCACAGAACAGATACAACAACATAGAACAGATACAACAACACAGAACAGATACAACAACACAGAACAGATACAACAACACAGAACAGATACAACAACATAGAACAGATACAACAACACAGAACAGATACAACAACACAGAACAGATACAACAACACAGAACAGATACAACAACACAGCACAGATACTACAACACAGCACAGATACAAGAACACAGAGCAGATACAACAGAGCACAGATACAACAACACAGAACAGATATTATAACACAGCACAGATACAACAACACAGAACAGATACAACGCAGCACAGATACAACAACACAGAACAGATACAACAACACAGAACAGATACAACAACACAGAACAGATATAATAACACAGCACAGATACAACAACACAGAACAGATACAACACAGCACAGATACAACAACACAGAACAGATACAACACAGCACAGAAACAACACAGCACAGATACAATAACACAGCACAGATACTAAACACAGAACAGATACAACAACACAGCACAGATACAACAACACAGAACAGATACAACAACACAGAACAGATACAACAACACAGCACAGATACAACAACACTGAGCAGATACAACAGAGCACAGATGCAACATCACAGCACAGATACAACAACACAGAACAGATACAAGAACACAGCACAGATACAACAACACAGCACAGATACAACAACACAGAACAGATACAACAACACCGCACAGATACAACAACACAGAACAGATACAACAACACAGAACAGATACAACAACACAGAACAGATACAACAACACAGCACAGATACAACAACACAGAACAGATACAACAACACCGCACAGATACAACAACACAGAACAGATACAACAACACAGAACAGATACAACAACACAGAACAGATACAACAACGCAGAACAGATACAACAACACAGAACAGATACAACAACGCAGAACAGATACAACAACACAGAACAGATACAACAACACAGCACAGATATAATAACACAGCACAGATACAACAACACAGAACAGATACAACACAGCACAGATACAACAACACAGAACAGATACAACACAGAACAGATACAACAACACAGAACAGATATAATAACACAGCACAGATACAACAACACAGAACAGATACAACGCAGCACAGATACAACAACACAGAACAGATACAACAACACAGAACAGATACAACAACACAGAAGAGATAAAACAACACAGCACAGATACAACAACACAGCACAGATACAACAACACAGCACAGATACAACAACACAGAACAGATAAAACAACACAGAACAGATACAACAACAGAGCACAGATACAACAACACAGAAGAGATAAAACAACACAGCACAGATACAACAACACAGCACAGATACAACAACACAGAAGAGATAAAACAACACAGCACAGATACAACAACACAGAACAGATACAACAACACAGAACAGATACAACAACACAGAACAGATACAACAACACAGCACAGCTACAACACAGCACAGATACAACAACACAGAACAGACACAACAACACAGCACAGATACAACAACACAACAGATACAACAACACAGCACAGATACAACAACACAGAAAAGATACAGCAACACAGCACAGATACAACAACACAGCACAGATACAGCAACACAGCACAGATACAACAACACAGCACAGATACAACAACACAGCACAGATGCAACAACACATAACAGATACTACAACACAGAACAGATACAACAACACAGCACAGATACAACAACACAGAACAGATACTACAACACAGAACAGATACAACAACACAGCACAGATACAACAACACAGAAGAGATAAAACAACACAGCACAGATAAAACAACACAGAACAGATACAACAACACAGAACAGATACAACAACACAGCACAGATACAACAACACAGAACAGATACTACAACACAGAACAGATACAACAACACAGCACAGATACAACAACACAGAAAAGATACAACAACACAGAAATGATACAACAACACAGAAAAGATACAACAACACAGAAATGATACAACAACACAGAAAAGATACAACAACACAGAAATGATACAACAACACAGAACAGATACAACAACACAGCACAGATACAACAACACAGAACAGATACAACAACACAGCACAGATACAACAACACAGTACAGATACAACAACACAGAAATGATACTACAACCCAGAACAGATACAACAACACAGCACAGATACAACAACACAGAAGAGATAAAACAACACAGCACAGATACAACAACACAGAACAGATACAACAACGCAGAACAGATACAACAACACAGCACAGATACAACAACACAGAAGAGATAAAACAACAGAGCACAGATACAACAACACAGAACAGATACAACAACACAGAACAGATACAACAACACAGAACAGATACAACAACACAGAACAGATACAACAACACAGAGCAGATACAACAACACAGAAATGATACAACAACACAGAACAGATACAACAACACAGCACAGATACAACAACACAGAACAGATACAACAACACAGAACAGATACAACAACCCAGCACAGATACAACAACACAGCACAGATACAACAACACAGAACAGATACAACAACACAGAACAGATACAACACAGAATAGATACAACAACACAGAACAGATACAACAACACAGAACAGATACAACAACACAGAACAGAAACAACACAGAACATATACAACAACACAGAACAGATACAACACTGAACAGATACAACAACACAGAACAGATACAACACAGAATAGATACAACAACACAGAACAGATACAACACAGAACAGATACAACAACACAGAACAGATACAACACAGAACAGATACAACAACACAGCACAGATACAACAACACAGAACAGATACAACAACACAGAACAGATACAACACAGAATAGATACAACAACACAGAACAGATACAACACAGAACAGATACAACAACACAGAACAGATACAACAACACAGAACAGATACAACACAGAACAGATACAACAACACAGCACAGACAAACCAACACAGCACAGATACAACACAGCACAGATACAACAACACAGAACAGATACAACAAAACAGAACAGATACAACACAGAACAGATACAACAACACAGCACAGATACAACACAGAACAGATACAACAACACGGAACAGATGCAACAACACAGAACAGATACATCAACACAGCAGGGATACAACAACACAACACAGAGACAACAACACAGCACAGATACAACAACACAGAACAGATATAATAACACAGCACAGATACAACAACAAAGCACAGATACAACAACACAGAACAGATACAACAACACCGCACACATACAACAACACAGAACAGATACAACAACACAGAACAGATACAACAACACAGAACAGATACAACACAGAACAGATACAGTAACACAGAACAGATATAATAACACAGCACAGTTACAACAACACAGTACAGATACAACAACACAGAACAGACAAAACAACACAGCACAGATACAACAACACAGCACAGATACAACAACACACAACAGATACAACAACACAGCACAGATACAACAACACAGCACAGATACAACAACACAGAACAGATACAACAACACCGAACAGATACAACACAGCACAGATACAACACAGCACAGATACAATAACACAGCACAGATACAATAACACAGAACAGATACAACAACACAGCACATATACAACAACACAGAACAGATACAACAACACAGAACAGATACAACAACACAGCACAGATACAACAACACAGAGCAGATACAACAACACAGAACAGACACAACACAGAACAGATACAACAACACAGAACAGAAACAAAAACACAGAACAGATGCAACAACACAGAACAGATACATGAACACAGCACAGATACAACAACACAGAACAGATACAACACAGAACAGATACAACAACACAGAACAGATACAACAACACAGCACAGATACAACACAGAACAGATACAAAAACACAGACCAGATGCAACAACACAGAACAGATACATCAACACAGCACAGATACAACAACACAGCACAGATACAACAACACAGCACAGATACAACAACACAGAACAGATATAATAACACAGCACAGATACAACAACAAAGCACAGATACAACAACACAGAACAGATACAACAACACCGCACACATACAACAACACAGAACAGATACAACAACACGGAACAGATACAACAACACAGAACAGATACAACACAGAACAGATACAATAACACAGCACAGATACAACAACACAGAACAGATACAACAACACCGAACAGATACAACAACGCAGAACAGATACAACAACACAGAACAGATACAACAACACAGAACAGATACAATAACACAGAACAGATACAACAACACAGATCAGATATAATAACACAGCAGAGATACAACAACACAGAACAGATACAACACAGCACAGATACAACAACACAGAACAGATACAACACAGCACAGATACAACAACACAGAACAGATACAACAACAAAGCACAGATACAACACAGCACAGATACAACAACACAGCACAGATACAACAACACAGGGCAGACAAAACAACACAGCACAGATACAACAACACAGCACAGATACAACAACACAGAACAGATACAACAACACAGCACAGATACAACAACACAGCACAGATACAACAACACAGAACAGATACAACAACACAGAACAGATACAACACAGCACAGAAACAACACATCACAGATACAATAACACAGAACAGATACAATAACACAGAACAGATACAAAAACACAGCACAGATACAACAACACAGCACAGATACAACAAAACTGAACAGATTCAACAACACAGAACAGATACAACAACACAGCACAGATACAACAACACAGAGCAGATACAACAGAGCACAGATACAACATCACAGCACAGATACAATAACACAGAACAGATACAACAACACAGCACAGATACAACAACACAGCACAGATAGAAGAACACAGATCAGATACAACAGAGCACAGATACAATAACACAGCACAGATACAACAACAAAGCACAGCTACAAAAACGCAGAACAGTTACAACAACACAGAACAGATACAACAACACAGAACAGATACAACAACACCGAACAGATACAACAACACAGAACAGATACAACAACACAGCACAGATACAACAACACAGCACAGATACAAGAACACAGAGCAGATACAACAGAGCACAGATACAACAACACAGCACAGATACAACAACACAGAACAGATACAACAACACCGCACAGATACAACAACACAGAACAGATACAACAACACAGAACAGATACAACAACACAGAACAGATACAACAACACAGAACAGATATAATAACACAGCACAGATACAACAACAAAGAACAGATAGAACAACACAGAACAGATACAACAACACAGAACAGATACAACACAGCACAGAACAGATACAACAACATAGAACAGATACAACAACACAGAACAGATACAACAACACAGAACAGATACAACAACACAGAACAGATACAACAACATAGAACAGATACAACAACACAGAACAGATACAACAACACAGAACAGATACAACAACACAGAACAGATACAACAACACAGCACAGATACTACAACACAGCACAGATACAAGAACACAGAGCAGATACAACAGAGCACAGATACAACAACACAGAACAGATATTATAACACAGCACAGATACAACAACACAGAACAGATACAACGCAGCACAGATACAACAACACAGAACAGATACAACAACACAGAACAGATACAACAACACAGAACAGATATAATAACACAGCACAGATACAACAACACAGAACAGATACAACACAGCACAGATACAACAACACAGAACAGATACAACACAGCACAGAAACAACACAGCACAGATACAATAACACAGCACAGATACTAAACACAGAACAGATACAACAACACAGCACAGATACAACAACACAGAACAGATACAACAACACAGAACAGATACAACAACACAGCACAGATACAACAACACTGAGCAGATACAACAGAGCACAGATGCAACATCACAGCACAGATACAACAACACAGAACAGATACAAGAACACAGCACAGATACAACAACACAGCACAGATACAACAACACAGAACAGATACAACAACACCGCACAGATACAACAACACAGAACAGATACAACAACACAGAACAGATACAACAACACAGAACAGATACAACAACACAGCACAGATACAACAACACAGAACAGATACAACAACACCGCACAGATACAACAACACAGAACAGATACAACAACACAGAACAGATACAACAACACAGAACAGATACAACAACGCAGAACAGATACAACAACACAGAACAGATACAACAACGCAGAACAGATACAACAACACAGAACAGATACAACAACACAGCACAGATATAATAACACAGCACAGATACAACAACACAGAACAGATACAACACAGCACAGATACAACAACACAGAACAGATACAACACAGAACAGATACAACAACACAGAACAGATATAATAACACAGCACAGATACAACAACACAGAACAGATACAACACAGCACAGATACAACAACACAGCACAGATACAACAACACAGAAGAGATACAACAACACAGCACAGATACAACAACACAGCACAGATACAACAACACAGAACAGAAACAACAAAACAGAACAGATATAATAACACAGCACAGATACAATAACACAGAACAGATACAACACAGCACAGACACAACACAGCACAGATACAATAACACAGCACAGATACAACAACACAGAACAGATACAACACAGCACAGATACAACAACACAGAACAGATACAACAACAAAGCACAGATACAACACAGCACAGATACAACAACACAGCACAGATACAACAACACAGAACAGACAAAACAACACAGCACAGATACAACAACACAGCACAGATACAACAACACAGAACAGATACAACAACACAGCACAGATACAACAACACAGCACAGATACAACAAAACAGAACAGGTACAACAACACAGAACAGATACAACAACACAGCACAGATACAACAACACAGAGCAGATACAACAGAGCACAGATACAACATCACAGAACAGATACAACAACACAGAACAGATACAACAACACAGAACAGATACAACACAGAAGAGATACAACAACACAGAACAGATACAACACAGAACAGATGCAACAACACAGAACAGATACAACAACACAGAACAGATACAACACAGAACAGATACAATAACACAGAACAGATACAACACAGAACAGATACAACAACACAGAACAGATACAACACAGAACAGATACAACAACACAGAACAGATACAACACAGAATATATACAACAACACAGAACAGATACAACACAGAACAGATACAACAACACAGAACAGATACAACACAGAACAGATACAACAACACAGAACAGATACAACAACACAGAACAGATACAACAACACAGAACAGATACAACACAGAATAGATACAACAACACAGAACAGATACAACACAGAACAGATACAACAACACAGAACAGATACAACAACACAGAACAGATACAACACAGAACAGATACAACAACACAGCACAGATACAACAACACAGAACAGATACAACAACACGGAACAGATGCAACAACACAGAACAGATACAACAACACAGCACAGATACAACAACACAGAGCAGATACAACAACACAGAACAGATACAACACAGAACAGATACAATAACACAGAACAGATATAATAACACAGCACAGATACAACAACAAAGCACAGATACAACAACGCAGAACAGATACAACAACACAGAACAGATACAACAACACAGAACAGATACAATAACACAGAACAGATACAACAACACAGATCAGATATAATAACACAGCAGAGATACAACAACACAGAACAGATACAACACAGCACAGATACAACAACACAGAACTGATACAACACAGCACAGATACAACAACACAGAACAGATACAACAACAAAGCACAGATACAACACAGCACAGATACAACAACACAGTTCAGATATAATAACACAGCAGAGATACAACAACACAGAACAGATACAACACAGCACAGATACAACAACACAGAACTGATACAACACAGCACAGATACAACAACACAGAACAGATACAACAACAAAGCACAGATACAACACAGCACAGATACAACAACACAGCACAGATACAACAACACAGAGCAGACAAAACAACACAGCACAGATACAACAACACAGCACAGATACAACAACACAGCACAGATACAACAACACAGCACAGATACAACAACACAGCTCAGATACAACAACACAGCACAGATACAACAACACAGAACAGATACAACAACACAGAACAGATACAACACAGCACAGAAACAACACATCACAGATACAATAACACAGAACAGATACAATAACACAGAACAGATACAAAAACACAGCACAGATACAACAACACAGCACAGATACAACAAAACAGAACAGATTCAACAACACAGAACAGATACAACAACACAGCACAGATACAACAACACAGAGCAGATACAACAGAGCACAGATACAACATCACAGCACAGATACAATAACACAGAACAGATACAACAACACAGCACAGATACAACAACACAGCACAGATAGAAGAACACAGATCAGATACAACAGAGCACAGATACAATAACACAGCACAGATACAACAACAAAGCACAGATACAAAAACGCAGGACAGTTACAACAACACAGAACAGATACAACAACACAGAACAGATACAACAACACAGCACAGATACAACAACACAGCACAGATACAAGAACACAGAGCAGATACAACAGAGCACAGATACAACAACACAGCACAGATACAACACAGCACAGATACAATAACACAGCACAGATACAATAACACAGAACAGATACAACAACACAGCAGAAATACAACAACACAGAACAGATACAACAACACAGAACAGATACAACAACACAGCACAGATACAACAACACAGAGCAGATACAACAACACAGAACAGATACAACACAGAACAGATACAATAACACAGAACAGATATAATAACACAGCACAGATACAACAACAAAGCACAGATACAACAACGCAGAACAGATACAACAACACAGAACAGATACAACAACACAGAACAAATACAATAACACAGAACAGATACAACAACACAGATCAGATATAATAACACAGCAGAGATACAACAACACAGAACAGATACAACACAGCACAGATACAACAACACAGAACAGATACAACACAGCACAGATACAACAACACAGAACAGATACAACAACAAAGCACAGATACAACACAGCACAGATACAACAACACAGCACAGATACAACAACACAGAGCAGACAAAACAACACAGCACAGATACAACAACACAGCACAGATACAACAACACAGAACAGATACAACAACACAGCACAGATACAACAACACAGCACAGATACAACAACACAGAACAGATACAACAACACAGAACAGATACAACACAGCACAGAAACAACACATCACAGATACAATAACACAGAACAGATACAATAACACAGAACAGATACAAAAACACAGCACAGATACAACAACACAGCACAGATACAACAAAACAGAACAGATTCAACAACACAGAACAGATACAACAACACAGCACAGATACAACAACACAGAGCAGATACAAAAGAGCACAGATACAACATCACAGCACAGATACAATAACACAGAACAGATACAACAACACAGCACAGATACAACAACACAGCACAGATAGAAGAACACAGATCAGATACAACAGAGCACAGATACAATAACACAGCACAGATACAACAACAAAGCACAGATACAAAAACGCAGAACAGTTACAACAACACAGAACAGATACAACAACACAGAACAGATACAACAAAACAGCACAGATACAACAACACAGCACAGATACAAGAACACAGAGCAGATACAACAGAGCACAGATACAACAACACAGCACAGATACAACAACACAGAACAGATACAACAACACCGCACAGATACAACAACACAGAACAGATACAACAACACAGAACAGATACAACAACACAGAACAGATACAACAACACAGAACAGATATAATAACACAGCACAGATACAACAACAAAGAACAGATACAACAACGCAGAACAGATACAACAACACAGAACAGATACAACACAGCACAGAACAGATAAAACAACATAGAACAGATACAACAACACAGAACAGATATAATAACACAGCACAGATACAACAACACAGAACAGATACAACACAGCACAGATACAACAGCACAGAACAGATACAACAACACAGAACAGATATAATAACACAGCACAGATACAACAACACAGAACAGATACAACACAGCACAGATACAACAACACAGAACAGATACAACACAGAACAGATACAACAACACAGAACAGATATGATAACACAGCACAGATGCAACAACACAGAACAGATACAACGCAGCACAGATACAACAACACTTAACAGATACAACAACACCGAACAGATACAACACAGCACAGATACAACACAGCACAGATACAATAACACAGCACAGATACAATAACACAGAACAGATACAACAACACAGCACAGATACAACAACACAGAACAGATACAACAACACAGAACAGATACAACAACACAGCACCGATACAACAACACAGAGCAGATACAACAACACAGAACAGATACAACACAGAACAGATACAACAACACAGAACAGAAACAAAAACACAGAACAGATGCAACAACACAGAACAGATACATGAACACAGCACAGATACAACAACACAGAACAGATACAACACAGAACAGATACAACAACACAGAACAGATACAACAACACAGCACAGATACAACACAGAACAGATACAAAAACACAGACCAGATGCAACAACACAGAACAGATACAACAACACAGCACAGATACAACAACACAGCACAGATACAACAACACAGCACAGATACAACAACACAGAACAGATATAATAACACAGCACAGATACAACAACAAAGCACAGATACAACAACACAGTACAGATACAACAACACCGCACACATACAACAACACAGAACAGATACAACAACACAGAACAGATACAACAACACAGAACAGATACAACACAGAACAGATACAATAACACAGAACAGATATAATAACACAGCACAGTTACAACAACACAGCTCAGATACAACAACACAGAACAGACAAAACAACACAGCACAGATACAACAACACAGAACAGATACAACAACACAGCACAGATACAACAACACAGCACAGATACAACAACACAGAACAGATACAACAACACCGAACAGATACAACACAGCACAGATACAACACAGCACAGATACAATAACACAGCACAGATACAATAACACAGAACAGATACAACAACACAGCACAGATACAACAACACAGAACAGATACAACAACACAGAACAGATACAACAACACAGCACAGATACAACAACACAGAGCAGATACAACAACACAGAACAGATACAACACAGAACAGATACAATAACACAGAACAGATATAATAACACAGCACAGATACAACAACAAAGCACAGATACAACAACGCAGAACAGATACAACAACACAGAACAGATACAACAACACAGAACAGATACAATAACACAGAACAGATACAACAACACAGATCAGATATAATAACACAGCAGAGATACAACAACACAGAACAGATACAACACAGCACAGATACAACAACACAGAACTGATACAACACAGCACAGATACAACAACACAGAACAGATACAACAACAAAGCACAGATACAACACAGCACAGATACAACAACACAGCACAGATACAACAACACAGAACAGACAAAACAACACAGCACAGATACAACAACACAGCACAGATACAACAACACAGAACAGATACAACAACACAGCTCAGATACAACAACACAGCACAGATACAACAACACAGAACAGATACAACAACACAGAACAGATACAACACAGCACAGAAACAACACATCACAGATACAATAACACAGAACAGATACAATAACACAGAACAGATACAAAAACACAGCACAGATACAACAACACAGCACAGATACAACAAAACAGAACAGATTCAACAACACAGAACAGATACAACAACACAGCACAGATACAACAACACAGAGCAGATACAACAGAGCACAGATACAACATCACAGCACAGATACAATAACACAGAACAGATACAACAACACAGCACAGATACAACAACACAGCACAGATAGAAGAACACAGATCAGATACAACAGAGCACAGATACAATAACACAGCACAGATACAACAACAAAGCACAGATACAAAAACGCAGAACAGTTACAACAACACAGAACAGATACAACAACACAGAACAGATACAACAACACAGCACAGATACAACAACACAGCACAGATACAAGAACACAGAGCAGATACAACAGAGCACAGATACAACAACACAGCACAGATACAACACAGCACAGATACAATAAGACAGCACAGATACAATAACACAGAACAGATACAACAACACAGCAGAGATACAACAACACAGAACAGATACAACAACACAGAACAGATACAACAACACAGCACAGATACAACAACACAGAGCAGATACAACAACACAGCACAGATACAACACATAACAGATACAATAACACAGAACAGATATAATAACACAGCACAGATACAACAACAAAGCACAGATACAACAACGCAGAACAGATACAACAACACAGAACAGATACAACAACACAGAACAGATACAACAACACAGAACAGATACAATAACACAGAACAGATACAACAACACAGAACAGATACAACACAGCACAGATACAACAACACAGAACAGATACAACAACAAAGCACAGATACAACACAGCACAGATACAACAACACAGAACAGATACAACAACACCGCACAGATACAACAACACAGAACAGATACAACAACACAGAACAGATACAACAACACAGAACAGATACAACAACACAGAACAGATATAATAACACAGCACAGATACAACAACAAAGAACAGATACAACAACGCAGAACAGATACAACAACACAGAACAGATACAACACAGCACAGAACAGATAAAACAACATAGAACAGATACAACAACACAGAACAGATATAATAACACAGCACAGATACAACAACACAGAACAGATACAACACAGCACAGATACAACAGCACAGAACAGATACAACAACACAGAACAGATATAATAACACAGCACAGATACAACAACACAGAACAGATACAACACAGCACAGATACAACAACACAGAACAGATACAACACAGAACAGATACAACAACACAGAACAGATATGATAACACAGCACAGATGCAACAACACAGAACAGATACAACGCAGCACAGATACAACAACACTTAACAGATACAACAACACAGAACAGATACAACAACACAGAACAGATATAATAACACAGCACAGATACAACAACACAGAACAGATACAACACAGCACAGATACAACAACACAGAACAGATACAACACAGCACAGATACAACAACACAGAACAGATACAACACAGCACAGAAACAACACAGCACAGATACAATAACACAGCACAGATACTAAACACAGAACAGATACAACAACACAGCACAGATACAACAACACAGAACAGATACAACAACACAGAACAGATACAACAACACAGCACAGATACAACAACACTGAGCAGATACAACAGAGCACAGATACAACATCACAGCACAGATACAATAACACAGAACAGATACAACAACACAGCACAGATACAACAACACAGCACAGATACAACAACACAGAACAGATACAACAACACCGCACAGATACAACAACACAGCACAGATACAACAACACAGAACAGATACAACACAGAACAGATACAACAACGCAGAACAGATACAACAACACAGAACAGATACAACAACACAGCACAGATACAACAACACAGAACAGATACAACACAGCACAGATACAACAGCACAGAACAGATACAACAACACAGAACAGATACAACAACACAGAACAGATATAATAACACAGCACAGATACAACAACACAGAACAGATACAACACAGCACAGATACAACAACACAGAACAGATACAACACAGAACAGATACAACAACACAGAACAGATATAATAACACAGCACAGATACAACAACACAGAACAGATACAACGCAGCACAGATACAACAACACAGAACAGATACAACAACACAGAACAGATACAACAACACAGAACAGATATAATAACACAGCACAGATACAACAACACAGAACAGATACAACACAGCACAGATACAACAACACAGAACAGATACAACACAGCACAGATAAAACAACACAGAACAGATACAACACAGCACAGAAACAACACAGCACAGATACAATAACACAGAACAGATACAACAACACAGCACAGATACAACAACACAGAACAGATACAACAACACAGAACAGATACAACAACACAGCACAGATACAACAACACAGAGCAGATACAACAGAGCACAGATACAACATCACAGCACAGATACAATAACACAGAACAGATACAACAACACAGCACAGATACAACAACACAGCACAGATACAACAACACAGAACAGATACAACAACACCGCACAGATACAACAACACAGAACAGATACAACAACACAGAACAGATACAACAACACAGAACAGATACAATAACATAGAACAGATACAACAACACAGAACAGATACAACAACACAGAACAGATACAACAACACAGAACAGATACAACAACACAGCACAGATACTACAACACAGCACAGATATAATAACACAGCACAGATACAACAACACAGAACAGATACAACACAGCACAGATACAACAACACAGAACAGATACAACACAGAACAGATACAACAACACAGAACAGATATAATAACACAGCACAGATACAACAACACAGAACAGATACAACACAGCACAGATACAACAACACAGCACAGATACAACAACACAGAAGAGATACAACAACACAGCACAGATACAACAACACAGCACAGATACAACACAGCACAGATACAACAACACAGAACAGAAACAACAAAACAGAACAGATATAATAACACAGCACAGATACAATAACACAGAACAGATACAACACAGCACAGACACAACACAGCACAGATACAATAACACAGCACAGATAAAACAACACAGAAGAGATACAACAACACAGCACAGATACAACAACACAGAACAGATACAACACAGCACAGATACAACAACACAGAACAGATACAACAACAAAGCACAGATACAACACAGCACAGATACAACAACACAGCACAGATACAACAACACAGAACAGACAAAACAACACAGCACAGATAGAACAACACAGCACAGATACAACAACACAGAACAGATACAACAACACAGCACAGATACAACAACACAGCACAGATACAACAACACAGAACAGATACAACAACACAGAACAGATACAAAACAGCACAGAAACAACACAGCACAGATACAATAACACAGAACAGATACAATAACACAGAACAGATACAGAAACACAGCACAGATACAACAACACAGCACAGATACAACAAAACAGAACAGATACAACAACACAGAACAGATACAACATCACAGCACAGATACAATAACACAGAACAGATACAACAACACAGCACAGATACAACAACAGAGCACAGATACAAGAACACAGATCAGATACAACAGAGCACAGATACAATAACACAGCACAGATACAACAACAAAGCACAGATACAAAAACGCAGAACAGATACAACAAAACAGAACAGATACAACAACACAGAACAGATACAACAACATAGAACAGATACAACAACACAGAACAGATACAACAACACAGAACAGATACAACAACACAGAACAGATACAACAACACAGCACAGATACAAGAACACAGAGCAGATACAACAGAGCACAGATACAACAACACAGCACAGATACAACAACACAGAACAGATACAACAACACCGCACAGATACAACAACACAGAACAGATACAACAACACAGTACAGATACAACAACACAGAACAGATATAATAACACAGCACAGATACAACAACAAAGAACAGATACAACAACGCAGAAAAGATACAACAACACAGAACAGATACAACACAGCACAGAACAGATACAACAACATAGAACAGATACAACAACACAGAACAGATACATCAACACAGAACAGATACAACAACACAGAACAGATATAATAACACAGCACAGATACAACAACACAGAACAGATACAACACAGCACAGATACAACAACACAGAACAGATACAACACAGAACAGATACAACAACACAGAACAGATATAATAACACAGCACAGATACAACAACACAGAACAGATACAACACAGCACAGATACAACAACACAGAACAGATACAACACAGCACAGATACAACAACACAGAACAGATACAACACAGCACAGAAACAACACAGCACAGATACAATAACACAGCACAGATACTAAACACAGAACAGATACAACAACACAGCACAGATACAACAACACAGAACAGATACAACACAGCACAGAAACAACACAGCACAGATACAATAACACAGCACAGATACTAAACACAGAACAGATACAACAACACAGCACAGATACAACAACACAGAACAGATACAACAACACAGAACAGATACAACAACACAGCACAGATACAACAACACAGCACAGATACAAGAACACAGATCAGATACAACAGAGCACAGATACAACAACACAGCACAGATACAACAACACAGAACAGATACAACAACACCGCACAGATACAACAACACAGAACAGATACAACAACACAGAACAGATACAACAACACAGAACAGATACAACAACACAGAACAGAAACAACAACACAGAACAGATACAACACAGAACAGATACAACAACACAGAACAGATACAACAACACAGCACAGATACAAGAACACAAAGCAGATACAACAGAGCACAGATACAACAACACAGCACAGATACAACAACACAGCACAGATACAACAACACAGCACAGATACAACAACACAGAACAGATATAATAACACAGCACAGATACAACAACAAAGCACAGATACAACAACACAGTACAGATACAACAACACCGCACACATACAACACAGAACAGATACAACAACACAGAACAGATACAACAACACAGAACAGATACAACACAGAACAGATACAATAACACAGAACAGATATAATAACACAGCACAGTTACAACAACACAGCTCAGATACAACAACACAGAACAGACAAAACAACACAGCACAGATACAACAACACAGAACAGATACAACACAGAACAGATACAACAACACAGAACAGAAACAAAAACACAGAACAGATGCAACAACACAGAACAGATACATGAACACAGCACAGATACAACAACACAGAACAGATACAACACAGAACAGATACAACAACACAGAACAGATACAACAACACAGCACAGATACAACACAGAACAGATACAAAAACACAGACCAGATGCAACAACACAGAACAGATACAACAACACAGCACAGATACAACAACACAGCACAGATACAACAACACAGCACAGATACAACAACACAGAACAGATATAATAACACAGCACAGATACAACAACAAAGCACAGATACAACAACACAGTACAGATACAACAACACCGCACACATACAACAACACAGAACAGATACAACAACACAGAACAGATACAACAACACAGAACAGATACAACACAGAACAGATACAATAACACAGAACAGATATAATAACACAGCACAGTTACAACAACACAGCTCAGATACAACAACACAGAACAGACAAAACAACACCTCTCAGATACAACAACACAGAACAGATACAACAACACAGCACAGATACAACAACACAGCACAGATACAACAACACACAACAGATACAACAACACCGAACAGATACAACACAGCACAGATACAACACAGCACAGATACAATAACACAGCACAGATACAATAACACAGAACAGATACAACAACACAGCACAGATACAACAACACAGAACAGATACAACAACACAGAACAGATACAACAACACAGCACAGATACAACAACACAGAGCAGATACAACAACACAGAACAGATACAACACAGAACAGATACAATAACACAGAACAGATATAATAACACAGCACAGATACAACAACAAAGCACAGATACAACAACGCAGAACAGATACAACAACACAGAACAGATACAACAACACAGAACAGATACAACAACACAGAACAGATACAACAACACAGATCAGATATAATAACACAGCAGAGATACAACAACACAGAACAGATACAACACAGCACAGATACAACAACACAGAACTGATACAACACAGCACAGATACAACAACACAGAACAGATACAACAACAAAGCACAGATACAACACAGCACAGATACAACAACACAGCACAGATACAACAACACAGAGCAGACAAAACAACACAGCACAGATACAACAACACAGCACAGATACAACAACACAGCACAGATACAACAACACAGCACAGATACAACAACACAGAACAGATACAACAACACAGCTCAGATACAACAACACAGCACAGATACAACAACACAGAACAGATACAACAACACAGAACAGATACAACACAGCACAGAAACAACACATCACAGATACAATAACACAGAACAGATACAATAACACAGAACAGATACAAAAACACAGCACAGATACAACAACACAGCACAGATACAACAAAACAGAACAGATTCAACAACACAGAACAGATACAACAACACAGCACAGATACAACAACACAGAGCAGATACAACAGAGCACAGATACAACATCACAGCACAGATACAATAACACAGAACAGATACAACAACACAGCACAGATACAACAACACAGCACAGATAGAAGAACACAGATCAGATACAACAGAGCACAGATACAATAACACAGCACAGATACAACAACAAAGCACAGATACAAAAACGCAGGACAGTTACAACAACACAGAACAGATACAACAACACAGAACAGATACAACAACACAGCACAGATACAACAACACAGCACAGATACAAGAACACAGAGCAGATACAACAGAGCACAGATACAACAACACAGCACAGATACAACACAGCACAGATACAATAACACAGCACAGATACAATAACACAGAACAGATACAACAACACAGCAGAAATACAACAACACAGAACAGATACAACAACACAGAACAGATACAACAACACAGCACAGATACAACAACACAGAGCAGATACAACAACACAGAACAGATACAACACAGAACAGATACAATAACACAGAACAGATATAATAACACAGCACAGATATAACAACAAAGCACAGATACAACAACGCAGAACAGATACAACAACACAGAACAGATACAACAACACAGAACAAATACAATAACACAGAACAGATACAACAACACAGATCAGATATAATAACACAGCAGAGATACAACAACACAGAACAGATACAACACAGCACAGATACAACAACACAGAACAGATACAACACAGCACAGATACAACAACACAGAACAGATACAACAACAAAGCACAGATACAACACAGCACAGATACAACAACACAGCACAGATACAACAACACAGAACAGACAAAACAACACAGCACAGATACAACAACACAGCACAGATACAACAACACAGAACAGATACAACAACACAGCACAGATACAACAACACAGCACAGATACAACAAAACAGAACAGATTCAACAACACAGAACAGATACAACAACACAGAACAGATATAATAACACAGAACAGATACAACAACACAGAACAGATACAACACAGAACAGATACAATAACACAGAACAGATATAATAACACAGCACAGTTACAACAACACAGCTCAGATACAACAACACAGAACAGACAAAACAACACAGCTCAGATACAACAACACAGAACAGATACAACAACACAGCACAGATACAACAACACAGCACAGATACAACAACACACAACAGATACAACAACACCGAACAGATACAACACAGCACAGAAACAACACAGCACAGATACAATAACACAGCACAGATACAATAACACAGAACAGATACAACAACACAGCACAGATACAACAACACAGAACAGATACAACAACACAGAACAGATACAACAACACAGCACAGATACAACAACACAGAGCAGATACAACAACACAGAACAGATACAACACAGAACAGATACAATAACACAGAACAGATATAATAACACAGCACAGATACAACAACAAAGCACAGATACAACAACGCAGAACAGATACAACAACACAGAACAGATACAACAACACAGAACAGATACAATAACACAGAACAGATACAACAACACAGATCAGATATAATAACACAGCAGAGATACAACAACACAGAACAGATACAACACAGCACAGATACAACAACACAGAACTGATACAACACAGCACAGATACAACAACACAGAACAGATACAACAACAAAGCACAGATACAACACAGCACAGATACAACAACACAGTTCAGATATAATAACACAGCAGAGATACAACAACACAGAACAGATACAACACAGCACAGATACAACAACACAGAACTGATACAACACAGCACAGATACAACAACACAGAACAGATACAACAACAAAGCACAGATACAACACAGCACAGATACAACAACACAGCACAGATACAACAACACAGAGCAGACAAAACAACACAGCACAGATACAACAACACAGCACAGATACAACAACACAGCACAGATACAACAACACAGCACAGATACAACAACACAGCTCAGATACAACAACACAGCACAGATACAACAACACAGAACAGATACAACAACACAGAACAGATACAACACAGCACAGAAACAACACATCACAGATACAATAACACAGAACAGATACAATAACACAGAACAGATACAAAAACACAGCACAGATACAACAACACAGCACAGATACAACAAAACAGAACAGATTCAACAACACAGAACAGATACAACAACACAGCACAGATACAACAACACAGAGCAGATACAACAGAGCACAGATACAACATCACAGCACAGATACAATAACACAGAACAGATACAACAACACAGCACAGATACAACAACACAGCACAGATAGAAGAACACAGATCAGATACAACAGAGCACAGATACAATAACACAGCACAGATACAACAACAAAGCACAGATACAAAAACGCAGGACAGTTACAACAACACAGAACAGATACAACAACACAGAACAGATACAACAACACAGCACAGATACAACAACACAGCACAGATACAAGAACACAGAGCAGATACAACAGAGCACAGATACAACAACACAGCACAGATACAACACAGCACAGATACAATAACACAGCACAGATACAATAACACAGAACAGATACAACAACACAGCAGAAATACAACAACACAGAACAGATACAACAACACAGAACAGATACAACAACACAGCACAGATACAACAACACAGAGCAGATACAACAACACAGAACAGATACAACACAGAACAGATACAATAACACAGAACAGATATAATAACACAGCACAGATACAACAACAAAGCACAGATACAACAACGCAGAACAGATACAACAACACAGAACAGATACAACAACACAGAACAAATACAATAACACAGAACAGATACAACAACACAGATCAGATATAATAACACAGCAGAGATACAACAACACAGAACAGATACAACACAGCACAGATACAACAACACAGAACAGATACAACACAGCACAGATACAACAACACAGAACAGATACAACAACAAAGCACAGATACAACACAGCACAGATACAACAACACAGCACAGATACAACAACACAGAGCAGACAAAACAACACAGCACAGATACAACAACACAGCACAGATACAACAACACAGAACAGATACAACAACACAGCACAGATACAACAACACAGCACAGATACAACAACACAGAACAGATACAACAACACAGAACAGATACAACACAGCACAGAAACAACACATCACAGATACAATAACACAGAACAGATACAATAACACAGAACAGATACAAAAACACAGCACAGATACAACAACACAGCACAGATACAACAAAACAGAACAGATTCAACAACACAGAACAGATACAACAACACAGCACAGATACAACAACACAGAGCAGATACAAAAGAGCACAGATACAACATCACAGCACAGATACAATAACACAGAACAGATACAACAACACAGCACAGATACAACAACACAGCACAGATAGAAGAACACAGATCAGATACAACAGAGCACAGATACAATAACACAGCACAGATACAACAACAAAGCACAGATACAAAAACGCAGAACAGTTACAACAACACAGAACAGATACAACAACACAGAACAGATACAACAAAACAGCACAGATACAACAACACAGCACAGATACAAGAACACAGAGCAGATACAACAGAGCACAGATACAACAACACAGCACAGATACAACAACACAGAACAGATACAACAACACCGCACAGATACAACAACACAGAACAGATACAACAACACAGAACAGATACAACAACACAGAACAGATACAACAACACAGAACAGATATAATAACACAGCACAGATACAACAACAAAGAACAGATACAACAACGCAGAACAGATACAACAACACAGAACAGATACAACACAGCACAGAACAGATAAAACAACATAGAACAGATACAACAACACAGAACAGATATAATAACACAGCACAGATACAACAACACAGAACAGATACAACACAGCACAGATACAACAGCACAGAACAGATACAACAACACAGAACAGATATAATAACACAGCACAGATACAACAACACAGAACAGATACAACACAGCACAGATACAACAACACAGAACCGATACAACACAGAACAGATACAACAACACAGAACAGATATGATAACACAGCACAGATGCAACAACACAGAACAGATACAACGCAGCACAGATACAACAACACTTAACAGATACAACAACACCGAACAGATACAACACAGCACAGATACAACACAGCACAGATACAATAACACAGCACAGATACAATAACACAGAACAGATACAACAACACAGCACAGATACAACAACACAGAACAGATACAACAACACAGAACAGATACAACAACACAGCACCGATACAACAACACAGAGCAGATACAACAACACAGAACAGATACAACACAGAACAGATACAACAACACAGAACAGAAACAAAAACACAGAACAAATGCAACAACACAGAACAGATACATGAACACAGCACAGATACAACAACACAGAACAGATACAACACAGAACAGATACAACAACACAGAACAGATACAACAACACAGCACAGATACAACACAGAACAGATACAAAAACACAGACCAGATGCAACAACACAGAACAGATACAACAACACAGCACAGATACAACAACACAGCACAGATACAACAACACAGCACAGATACAACAACACAGAACAGATATAATAACACAGCACAGATACAACAACAAAGCACAGATACAACAACACAGTACAGATACAACAACACCGCACACATACAACAACACAGAACAGATACAACAACACAGAACAGATACAACAACACAGAACAGATACAACACAGAACAGATACAATAACACAGAACAGATATAATAACACAGCACAGTTACAACAACACAGCTCAGATACAACAACACAGAACAGACAAAACAACACAGCACAGATACAACAACACAGAACAGATACAACAACACAGCACAGATACAACAACACAGCACAGATACAACAACACAGAACAGATACAACAACACCGAACAGATACAACACAGCACAGATACAACACAGCACAGATACAATAACACAGCACAGATACAATAACACAGAACAGATACAACAACACAGCACAGATACAACAACACAGAACAGATACAACAACACAGAACAGATACAACAACACAGCACAGATACAACAACACAGAGCAGATACAACAACACAGAACAGATACAACACAGAACAGATACAATAACACAGAACAGATATAATAACACAGCACAGATACAACAACAAAGCACAGATACAACAACGCAGAACAGATACAACAACACAGAACAGATACAACAACACAGAACAGATACAACAACACAGAACAGATACAACAACACAGATCAGATATAATAACACAGCAGAGATACAACAACACAGAACAGATACAACACAGCACAGATACAACAACACAGAACTGATACAACACAGCACAGATACAACAACACAGAACAGATACAACAACAAAGCACAGATACAACACAGCACAGATACAACAACACAGCACAGATACAACAACACAGAACAGACAAAACAACACAGCACAGATACAACAACACAGCACAGATACAACAACACAGAACAGATACAACAACACAGCTCAGATACAACAACACAGCACAGATACAACAACACAGAACAGATACAACAACACAGAACAGATACAACACAGCACAGAAACAACACATCACAGATACAATAACACAGAACAGATACAATAACACAGAACAGATACAAAAACACAGCACAGATACAACAACACAGCACAGATACAACAAAACAGAACAGATTCAACAACACAGAACAGATACAACAACACAGCACAGATACAACAACACAGAGCAGATACAACAGAGCACAGATACAACATCACAGCACAGATACAATAACACAGAACAGATACAACAACACAGCACAGATACAACAACACAGCACAGATAGAAGAACACAGATCAGATACAACAGAGCACAGATACAATAACACAGCACAGATACAACAACAAAGCACAGATACAAAAACGCAGAACAGTTACAACAACACAGAACAGATACAACAACACAGAACAGATACAACAACACAGCACAGATACAACAACACAGCACAGATACAAGAACACAGAGCAGATACAACAGAGCACAGATACAACAACACAGCACAGATACAACACAGCACAGATACAATAAGACAGCACAGATACAATAACACAGAACAGATACAACAACACAGCAGAGATACAACAACACAGAACAGATACAACAACACAGAACAGATACAACAACACAGCACAGATACAACAACACAGAGCAGATACAACAACACAGCACAGATACAACACATAACAGATACAATAACACAGAACAGATATAATAACACAGCACAGATACAACAACAAAGCACAGATACAACAACGCAGAACAGATACAACAACACAGAACAGATACAACAACACAGAACAGATACAACAACACAGAACAGATACAATAACACAGAACAGATACAACAACACAGAACAGATACAACACAGCACAGATACAACAACACAGAACAGATACAACAACAAAGCACAGATACAACACAGCACAGATACAACAACACAGAACAGATACAACAACACCGCACAGATACAACAACACAGAACAGATACAACAACACAGAACAGATACAACAACACAGAACAGATACAACAACACAGAACAGATATAATAACACAGCACAGATACAACAACAAAGAACAGATACAACAACGCAGAACAGATACAACAACACAGAACAGATACAACACAGCACAGAACAGATAAAACAACATAGAACAGATACAACAACACAGAACAGATATAATAACACAGCACAGATACAACAACACAGAACAGATACAACACAGCACAGATACAACAGCACAGAACAGATACAACAACACAGAACAGATATAATAACACAGCACAGATACAACAACACAGAACAGATACAACACAGCACAGATACAACAACACAGAACAGATACAACACAGAACAGATACAACAACACAGAACAGATATGATAACACAGCACAGATGCAACAACACAGAACAGATACAACGCAGCACAGATACAACAACACTTAACAGATACAACAACACAGAACAGATACAACAACACAGAACAGATATAATAACACAGCACAGATACAACAACACAGAACAGATACAACACAGCACAGATACAACAACACAGAACAGATACAACACAGCACAGATGCAACAACACAGAACAGATACAACGCAGCACAGATACAACAACACTTAACAGATACAACAACACAGAACAGATACAACAACACAGCACAGATACAACAACACAGAACAGATACAACAACACAGAACAGATACAACAACACAGCACAGATACAACAACACTGAGCAGATACAACAGAGCACAGATACAACATCACAGCACAGATACAATAACACAGAACAGATACAACAACACAGCACAGATACAACAACACAGCACAGATACAACAACACAGAACAGATACAACAACACCGCACAGATACAACAACACAGCACAGATACAACAACACAGAACAGATACAACACAGAACAGATACAACAACGCAGAACAGATACAACAACACAGAACAGATACAACAACACAGCACAGATACAACAACACAGAACAGATACAACACAGCACAGATACAACAGCACAGAACAGATACAACAACACAGAACAGATATAATAACACAGCACAGATACAACAACACAGAACAGATACAACACAGCACAGATACAACAACACAGAACAGATACAACACAGAACAGATACAACAACACAGAACAGATATAATAACACAGCACAGATACAACAACACAGAACAGATACAACGCAGCACAGATACAACAACACAGAACAGATACAACAACACAGAACAGATACAACAACACAGAACAGATATAATAACACAGCACAGATACAACAACACAGAACAGATACAACACAGCACAGATACAACAACACAGAACAGATACAACACAGCACAGATAAAACAACACAGAACAGATACAACACAGCACAGAAACAACACAGCACAGATACAATAACACAGAACAGATACAACAACACAGCACAGATACAACAACACAGCACAGATACAACAACACAGAACAGATACAACAACACAGCACAGATACAACAACACTGAGCAGATACAACAGAGCACAGATACAACATCACAGCACAGATACAATAACACAGAACAGATACAACAACACAGCACAGATACAACAACACAGCACAGATACAACAACACAGAACAGATACAACAACACCGCACAGATACAACAACACAGAACAGATACAACAACACAGAACAGATACAACAACACAGAACAGATACAATAACATAGAACAGATACAACAACACAGAACAGATACAACAACACAGAACAGATACAACAACACAGAACAGATACAACAACACAGCACAGATACTACAACACAGCACAGATATAATAACACAGCACAGATACAACAACACAGAACAGATACAACACAGCACAGATACAACAACACAGAACAGATACAACACAGAACAGATACAACAACACAGAACAGATATAATAACACAGCACAGATACAACAACACAGAACAGATACAACACAGCACAGATACAACAACACAGCACAGATACAACAACACAGAAGAGATACAACAACACAGCACAGATACAACAACACAGCACAGATACAACACAGCACAGATACAACAACACAGAACAGAAACAACAAAACAGAACAGATATAATAACACAGCACAGATACAATAACACAGAACAGATACAACACAGCACAGACACAACACAGCACAGATACAATAACACAGCACAGATAAAACAACACAGAAGAGATACAACAACACAGCACAGATACAACAACACAGAACAGATACAACACAGCACAGATACAACAACACAGAACAGATACAACAACAAAGCACAGATACAACACAGCACAGATACAACAACACAGCACATATACAACAACACAGAACAGACAAAACAACACAGCACAGATAGAACAACACAGCACAGATACAACAACACAGAACAGATACAACAACACAGCACAGATACAACAACACAGCACAGATACAACAACACAGAACAGATACAACAACACAGAACAGATACAAAACAGCACAGAAACAACACAGCACAGATACAATAACACAGAACAGATACAATAACACAGAACAGATACAAAAACACAGCACAGATACAACAACACAGCACAGATACAACAAAACAGAACAGATACAACAACACAGAACAGATACAACATCACAGCACAGATACAATAACACAGAACAGATACAACAACACAGCACAGATACAACAACAGAGCACAGATACAAGAACACAGATCAGATACAACAGAGCACAGATACAATAACACAGCACAGATACAACAACAAAGCACAGATACAAAAACGCAGAACAGATACAACAAAACAGAACAGATACAACAACACAGAACAGATACAACAACATAGAACAGATACAACAACACAGAACAGATACAACAACACAGAACAGATACAACAACACAGAACAGATACAACAACACAGCACAGATACAAGAACACAGAGCAGATACAACAGAGCACAGATACAACAACACAGCACAGATACAACAACACAGAACAGATACAACAACACCGCACAGATACAACAACACAGAACAGATACAACAACACAGTACAGATACAACAACACAGAACAGATATAATAACACAGCACAGATACAACAACAAAGAACAGATACAACAACGCAGAAAAGATACAACAACACAGAACAGATACAACACAGCACAGAACAGATACAACAACATAGAACAGATACAACAACACAGAACAGATACATCAACACAGAACAGATACAACAACACAGAACAGATATAATAACACAGCACAGATACAACAACACAGAACAGATACAACACAGCACAGATACAACAACACAGAACAGATACAACACAGAACAGATACAACAACACAGAACAGATATAATAACACAGCACAGATACAACAACACAGAACAGATACAACACAGCACAGATACAACAACACAGAACAGATACAACACAGCACAGATACAACAACACAGAACAGATACAACACAGCACAGAAACAACACAGCACAGATACAATAACACAGCACAGATACTAAACACAGAACAGATACAACAACACAGCACAGATACAACAACACAGAACAGATACAACACAGCACAGAAACAACACAGCACAGATACAATAACACAGCACAGATACTAAACACAGAACAGATACAACAACACAGCACAGATACAACAACACAGAACAGATACAACAACACAGAACAGATACAACAACACAGCACAGATACAACAACACAGCACAGATACAAGAACACAGATCAGATACAACAACACAGCACAGATACAACAACACAGAACAGATACAACAACACCGCACAGATACAACAACACAGAACAGATACAACAACACAGAACAGATACAACAACACAGAACAGATACAACAACACAGAACAGATACAACAACACAGAACAGATACAACAACACAGAACAGATACAACAACACAGCACAGATACTACAACACAGCACAGATACAAGAACACAAAGCAGATACAACAGAGCACAGATACAACAACACAGCACAGATACAACAACACAGAACAGATACAACAACACCGCACAGATACAACAACACAGAACAGATACAACAACACAGAACAGATACAACAACACAGAACAGATACAACAACGCAGAACAGATACAACAACACAGAACAGATACAACAACGCAGAACAGATACAACAACACAGAACAGATACAACAACACAGAACAGATACAACAACACAGAACAGATATAATAACACAGCACAGATACAACAACACAGAACAGATACAACACAGCACAGATAAAACAACACAGATCAGATACAACACAGAACAGATACAACAACACAGAACAGATATAATAACACAGCACAGATACAACAACACAGAACAGATACAACACAGCACAGATACAACAACACAGCACAGATACAACAACACAGAAGAGATACAACAACACAGCACAGATACAACAACACAGCACAGGTACAACACAGCACAGATACAACAACACAGAACAGAAACAACAACACAGAACAGATACAACAACACAGCACAGATACAACAACACAGAAGAGATACAACAACACAGCACAGATACAACAACAGAGCACAGATACAACACAGCACAGATACAACAACACAGAACAGATACAACAACACAGAACAGATATAATAACACAGCACAGATACAACAACACAGAACAGATACAACAACACAGAACAGATACAACACAGAACAGATATAATAACACAGCACAGATACAACAACACAGAACAGATACAACACAGCACAGATACAACAACACAGAACAGATATAACACAGAACAGATACAACAACACAGAACAGATATAATAACACAGCACAGATACAACAACACAGAACAGATACAACAACACAGAACAGATACAACACAGCACAGAAACAACACATCACAGATACAATAACACAGAACAGATACAATAACACAGAACAGATACAAAAACACAGCACAGATACAACAACACAGCACAGATACAACAAAACAGAACAGATTCAACAACACAGAACAGATACAACAACACAGCACAGATACAACAACACAGAGCAGATACAACAGAGCACAGATACAACATCACAGCACAGATACAATAACACAGAACAGATACAACAACACAGCACAGATACAACAACACAGCACAGATAGAAGAACACAGATCAGATACAACAGAGCACAGATACAATAACACAGCACAGATACAACAACAAAGCACAGATACAAAAACGCAGAACAGTTACAACAACACAGAACAGATACAACAACACAGAACAGATACAACAACACAGCACAGATACAACAACACAGCACAGATACAAGAACACAGAGCAGATACAACAGAGCACAGATACAACAACACAGCACAGATACAACAACACAGAACAGATACAACAACACCGCACAGATACAACAACACAGAACAGATACAACAACACAGAACAGATACAACAACACAGAACAGATACAACAACACAGAACAGATATAATAACACAGCACAGATACAACAACAAAGAACAGATACAACAACGCAGAACAGATACAACAACACAGAACAGATACAACACAGCACAGAACAGATACAACAACATAGAACAGATACAACAACACAGAACAGATATAATAACACAGCACAGATACAACAACACAGAACAGATACAACACAGCACAGATACAACAGCACAGAACAGATACAACAACACAGAACAGATATAATAACACAGCACAGATACAACAACACAGAACAGATACAACACAGCACAGATACAACAACACAGAACAGATACAACACAGAACAGATACAACAACAGAGAACAGATATGATAACACAGCACAGATACAACAACACAGAACAGATACAACGCAGCACAGATACAACAACACTTAACAGATACAACAACACAGAACAGATACAACAACACAGCACAGATACAACAACACAGCACAGATACAACAACACAGCACAGATACAACAACACAGAACAGATACAACACAGCACAGATACAACAACACAGAACAGATACAACACAGCACAGAAACAACACAGCACAGTTACAATAACACAGAACAGATACAACAACACAGCACAGATACAACAACACAGCACAGATACAACAACACAGAACAGATACAACAACACCGCACAGATACAACAACACAGCACAGATACAACAACACAGAACAGATACAACACAGAACAGATACAACAACGCAGAACAGATACAACAACACAGAACAGATACAACAACACAGCACAGATACAACAACACAGAACAGATACAACACAGCACAGATACAATAACACAGAACAGATACAACACAGCACAGAAACAACACAGCACAGATACAATAACACAGCACAGATACTAAACACAGAACAGATACAACAACACAGCACAGATACAACAACATAGAACAGATACAACAACACAGAACAGATACAACAACACAGCACAGATACAACAACACTGAGCAGATACAACAGAGCACAGATACAACATCACAGCACAGATACAATAACACAGAACAGATACAACAACACAGCACAGATACAACAACACAGCACAGATACAACAACACAGAACAGATACAACAACACAGAACAGATACAACAACACAGAACAGATACAAGAACATAGAACAGATACAACAACACAGAACAGATACAACAACACAGAACAGATACAACAACACAGAACAGATACAACAACACAGCACAGATACTACAACACAGCACAGATATAATAACACAGCACAGATACAACAACACAGAACAGATACAACACAGCACAGATACAACAACACAGAACAGATACAACACAGAACAGATACAACAACACAGAACAGATATAATAACACAGCACAGATACAACAACACAGAACAGATACAACACAGCACAGATACAACAACACAGCACAGATACAACAACACAGAAGAGATACAACAACACAGCACAGATACAACAACACAGCACAGATACAACACAGCACAGATACAACAACACAGAACAGAAACAACAAAACAGAACAGATATAATAACACAGCACAGATACAATAACATAGAACAGATACAACACAGCACAGACACAACACAGCACAGATACAATAACACAGCACAGATAAAACAACACAGAAGAGATACAACAACACAGCACAGATACAACAACACAGAACAGATACAACACAGCACAGATACAACACAGAACAGATACAACAACAAAGCACAGATACAACACAGCACAGATACAACAACACAGCACAGATACAACAACACAGAACAGACAAAACAACACAGCACAGATAGAACAACACAGCACAGATACAACAACACAGAACAGATACAACAACACAGCACAGATACAACAACACAGCACAGATACAACAACACAGAACAGATACAACAACACAGAACAGATACAAAACAGCACAGAAACAACACAGCACAGATACAATAACACAGAACAGATACAATAACACAGAACAGATACAAAAACACAGCACAGATACAACAAAACAGAACAGATACAACAACACAGAACAGATACAACATCACAGCACAGATACAATAACACAGAACAGATACAACAACACAGCACAGATACAACAACACAGCACAGATACAAGAACACAGATCAGATACAACAGAGCACAGATACAATAACACAGCACAGATACAACAACAAAGCACAGATACAAAAACGCAGAACAGATACAACAACACAGAACAGATACAACAACACAGAACAGATACAACAACATAGAACAGATACAACAACACAGAACAGATACAACAACACAGAACAGATACAACAACACAGAACAGATACAACAACACAGCACAGATACAACAACACAGCACAGATACAAGAACACAGAGCAGATACAACAGAGCACAGATACAACAACACAGCACAGATACAACAACACAGAACAGATACAACAACACCGCACAGATACAACAACACAGAAACGATACAACAACACAGAACAGATACAACAACACAGAACAGATATAATAACACAGCACAGATACAACAACAAAGAACAGATACAACAACGCAGAAAAGATACAACAACACAGAACAGATACAACACAGCACAGAACAGATACAACAACATAGAACAGATACAACAACACAGAACAGATACATCAACACAGAACAGATACAACAACACAGAACAGATATAATAACACAGCACAGATACAACAACACAGAACAGATACAACACAGCACAGATACAACAACACAGAACAGATACAACACAGAACAGATACAACAACACAGAACAGATATAATAACACAGCACAGATACAACAACACAGAACAGATACAACACAGCACAGATACAACAACACAGAACAGATACAACACAGCACAGATACAACAACACAGAACAGATACAACACAGCACAGAAACAACACAGCACAGATACAATAACACAGCACAGATACTAAACACAGAACAGATACAACAACACAGCACAGATACAACAACACAGAACAGATACAACACAGCACAGAAACAACACAGCACAGATACAATAACACAGCACAGATACAACAACACAGCACAGATACAACAACACAGAACAGATACAACAACACAGCACAGATACAACAACACAGCACAGATACAAGAACACAGATCAGATACAACAGAGCACAGATACAACAACACAGCACAGATACAACAACACAGAACAGATACAACAACACCGCACAGATACAACAACACAGAACAGATACAACAACACAGAACAGATACAACAACACAGAACAGATGCAACAACACAGAACAGATACAACAACACAGAACAGATACAACAACACAGAACAGATACAACAACACAGCACAGATACTACAACACAGCACAGATACAAGAACACAGAGCAGATACAACAGAGCACAGATACAACAACACAGCACAGATACAACAACACAGAACAGATACAACAACACCGCACAGATACAACAACACAGAACAGATACAACAACACAGAACAGATACAACAACACAGAACAGATACAACAACGCAGAACAGATACAACAACACAGAACAGATACAACAACGCAGAACAGATACAACAACGCAGAACAGATACAACAACACAGAACAGATACAACAACACAGAACAGATATAATAACACAGCACAGATACAACAACACAGAACAGATACAACACAGCACAGATACAACAACACAGATCAGATACAACACAGAACAGATACAACAACACAGAACAGATATAATAACACAGCACAGATACAACAACACAGAACAGATACAACACAGCACAGATACAACAACACAGCACAGATACAACAACACAGAAGAGATACAACAACACAGCACAGATACAACAACACAGCTCAGATACAACACAGCACAGATACAACAACACAGAACAGAAACAACAACACAGAACAGATACAATAACACAGCACAGATACAACAACACAGAAGAGATACAACAACACAGCACAGATACAACAACAGAGCACAGATACAACACAGCACAGATACAACAACACAGAACAGATACAACAACACAGAACAGATATAATAACACAGCACAGATACAACAACACAGAACAGATACAACACAGCACAGATACAACACAGCACAGATACAATAACACAGCACAGATACAACAACACAGAAGAGATACAACAACACAGCACAGATACAACAACACAGCACAGATACAACAACACAGAGCAGATACAACAACACACAACAGATACAACACAGCACAGATACAACAACACAGAAGAGATACAACAACACAGCACAGATACAACAACACAGCACAGATACAACAACACAGAGCAGATACAACAACACACAACAGATACAACACAGCACAGATACAACAACAAAGCACAGATACAACACAGCACAGATACAACAACACAGAACAGATACAACAACACAGAACAGATACAACACAGAACAGATATAATAACACAGCACAGATACAACAACACAGAACAGATACAACACAGCACAGATACAACAACACAGAACAGATATAACACAGAACAGATACAACAACACAGAACAGATATAATAACACAGCACAGATACAACAACACAGAACAAATACAACGCAGCACAGATACAACAACACAGAACAGATACAACAACACAGAACAGATACAACAACACAGAACAGATATAATAACACAGCACAGATACAACAACACAGAACAGATACAACACAGCACCGATACAACATCACAGAACAGATACAACACAGCACAGATACAACAACACAGAACAGATACAACACAGCACAGAAACAACACAGCACAGATACAACAACACAGCACAGATACAACAACACAGAACAGATACAACAACACAGAACAGATACAACAACACAGCACAGATACAACAACACTGACCAGATACGACAGAGCACAGATACAACATCACAGCACAGATACAATAACACAGAACAGATACAACAACACAGCACAGATACAACAACACAGCACAGATACAAGAACACAGATCAGATACAACAGAGCACAGATACAACAACACAGCACAGATACAACAACACAGAACAGATACAACAACACCGCACAGATAAAACAACACAGAACAGATACAACAACACAGAACAGATACAACAACACAGAAGAGATACAACAACGCAGAACAAGATACAACAACACAGCACAGATACAACACAGCACAGATACAACACAGCACAGATACAACAAAGCACAGATACAACAACACAGAACAGATACAACAACACAGAACAGATATAATAACACAGCACAGATACAACAACACAGAACAGATACAACACAGCACAAATACAACACAGCACAGATACAATAACACAGCACAGATACAACAACACAGAAGAGATACAACAACACAGCACAGATACAAAAACACAGCACAGATACAACAACACAGAGCAGATACAACAACACAGAACAGATACAACACAGCACAGATACAACAACACAGAAGAGATACAACAACACAGCACAGATACAACAACAAAGCACAGATACAACACAGCACAGATACAACAACACAGAACAGATACAACAACACAGCACAGACACAACAACACAGAAGAGATACAACAACCCAGCACAGATACAACAACAAAGCACAGATACAACACAGCACAGATACAACAACACAGCACAGATACAACAACACAGAACAGATACAACAACACAGAACAGATACAACACAGAATATATACAACAACACAGAACAGATACAACACCGAACAGATACAACAACACAGAACAGATACAACAACACAGAACAGATACAACACAGAACAGATACAACAACACAGCATAGATAGAACAACACAGCACAGATACAACAACACAGCACAGATACAACACAGAACAGATACAACAACACAGAACAGATATAATAACACAGCACAGATACAATAACACACAACAGATACAACACAGCACAGACACAACACAGCACAGATACAACAACACAGAACAGAAACAACAACACAGAACAGATATAATAACACAGTAAAGATACAACAACACAGAACAGATACAACAACACAGAACAGATATAATAACACAGCACAGATACAGCAACACAGAACAGATACAACACAGCACAGATACAACACAGCACAGATACAATAACACAGCACAGATACAACAACACAGAAGAGATACAACAACACAGCACAGATACAACAACTCAGCACAGATTCAACAACACACAACAGATACAACACAGCACAGATACAACAACACAGAAGAGATACAACAACACAGCACAGATACAACAACAAAGCACAGATACAACACAGCACAGATACAACAACACAGAACAGATACAACACAGAATATATACAACAACACAGAACAGATACAACACCGAACAGATACAACAACACAGAACAGATACAACAACACAGAACAGATACAACACAGAACAGATATAATAACACAGCACAGATACAACAACACAGAACAGATACAACACAGCACAGATACAACAACACAGAACAGATATAATAACACAGCACAGATACAACAACACAGAACAGATACAACGCAGCACAGATACAACAACACAGAACAGATACAACAACACAGAACAGATATAATAACACAGCACAGATATAACAACACAGAACAGATACAACACAGCACAGATACAACAACACAGAACAGATACAACACAGCACAGAAACAACACAGCACAGATACAATAACACAGCACAGATACTAAACACAGAACAGATACAACAACACAGCACAGATACAACAACACAGAACAGATACAACAACACAGAACAGATACAACAACACTGAGCAGATACAACAGAGCACAGATACAACATCACAGCACAGATACAATAACACAGAACAGATACAACAACACAGCACAGATACAACAACACAGCACAGATACAAGAACACAGAACAGATACAACAACACAGAACAGATACAACAACACAGAACAGATACAACAACAAAGCACTGATACAACAACGCAGAACAGATACAACAACACAGAACAGATACAACAACACAGAACAGATATAATAACACAGCACAGATACAGCAACACAGAACAGATACAACACAGCACAGATACAACACAGCACAGATACAATAACACAGCACAGATACAACAACACAGAAGAGATACAACAACACAGCACAGATACAACAACACAGCACAGATACAACGACACAGAGCAGATACAACAACACACAACAGATACAACACAGCACAGATACAACAACACAGAAGAGATACAACAACACAGCACAGATACAACAACAAAGCACAGATACAACACAGCACAGATACAACAACACAGAACAGATACAACACAGAATATATACAACAACACAGAACAGATACAACACCGAACAGATACAACAACACAGAACAGATACAACAACACAGAACAGATACAACACAGAACAGATATAATAACACAGCACAGATACAACAACACAGAACAGATACAACACAGCACAGATACAACAACACAGAACAGATACAACACAGAACAGATACAACAACTCAGAACAGATATAATAACACAGCACAGATACAACAACACAGAACAGATACAACGCAGCACAGATACAACAACACAGAACAGATACAACAACACAGAACAGATATAATAACACAGCACAGATACAACAACACAGAACAGATACAACACAGCACAGATACAACAACACAGAACAGATACAACACAGCACAGAAACAACACAGCACAGATACAATAACACAGCACAGATACTAAACACAGATCAGATACAACAACACAGCACAGATACAACAACACAGAACAGATACAACAACACAGAACAGATACAACAACACAGCACAGATACAACAACACTGAGCAGATACAACAGAGCACAGATACAACATCACAGCACAGATACAATAACACAGAACAGGTACAACAACACAGCACAGATACAACAACACAGCACAGATACAAGAACACAGAACAGATACAACAACACAGAACAGATACAACAACACAGAACAGATACAACAACAAAGCACAGATACAACAACGCAGAACAGATACAACAACACAGAACAGATACAACAACGCAGAACAGATACAACAACACAGAACAGATACAACAACACAGAACAGATATAAAAACACAGCACAGATACAACAACACAGAACAGATACAACACAGCACAGATACAACAACACAGAACAGATACAACACAGAACAGATACAACAACACAGAACAGATATAATAACACAGCACAGATACAACAACACAGAACAGATACAACACAGCACAGATACAACAACACAGCACAGATACAACAACACAGAAGAGATACAACAACACAGCACAGATACAACAACACAGCACAGATACAACACAGCACAGATACAACACAGCACAGATACAATAACACAGCACAGATACAACAACACAGAAGAGATACAACAACACAGCACAGATACAACAACACAGCACAGATACAACACAGCACAGATACAACAACACAGCACAGATACAACACAGCACAGATACAACAACACAGAACAGATACAACAACACAGAACAGATATAATAACACAGCACAGATACAACAACACAGAACAGATACAACACAGCACAGATACAACAACACAGAACAGAACAATCAACACAGCACAGATAAATCAACACAGCACATATACAACACAGAACAGATACAACAACACAGCACAGATACAACAACACAGCACAGATACAACACAGCACAGATACAACAACACAGAACAGAAACAACAACACAGAACAGATATAATAACACAGCACAGATACAATAACACAGAACAGATACAACACAGCACAGACACAACACAGCACAGATACAACAACACAGAACAGAAACAACAACACAGAACAGATATAATAACACAGTAAAGATACAACAACACAGAACAGATACAACAACACAGAACAGATATAATAACACAGCACAGATACAGCAACACAGAACAGATACAACACAGCACAGATACAACACAGCACAGATAAAATAACACAGCACAGATACAACAACACAGAAGAGATACAACAACACAGCACAGATACAACAACACAGCACAGATACAACGACACAGAGCAGATACAACAACACACAACAGATACAACACAGCACAGATACAACAACACAGAAGAGATACAACAACACAGCACAGATACAACAACAAAGCACAGATACAACACAGCACACATACAACAACACAGAACAGATACAACACAGAATACATACAACAACACAGAACAGATACAACACCGAACAGATACAACAACACAAAACAGATACAACAACACAGAACAGATACAACACAGAACAGATATAATAACACAGCACAGATACAACAACACAGAACAGATACAACACAGCACAGATACAACAACACAGAACAGATACAACACAGAACAGATACAACAACACAGAACAGATATAATAACACAGCACAGATACAACAACACAGAACAGATACAACGCAGCACAGATACAACAACACAGAACAGATACAACAACACAGAACAGATACAACAACACAGAACAGATATAATAACACAGCACAGATACAACAACACAGAACAGATACAACACAGCACAGATACAACAACACAGAACAGATACAACACAGCACAGAAACAACACAGCACAGATACAATAACACAGCACAGATACTAAACACAGAACAGATACAACAACACAGCACAGATACAACAACACAGAACAGATACAACAACACAGAACAGATACAACAACACAGCACAGATACAACAACACTGAGCAGATACAACAGAGCACAGATACAACATCACAGCACAGATACAATAACACAGAACAGATACAACAACACAGCACAGATACAACAACACAGCACAGATACAAGAACACAGAACAGATACAACAACACAGAACAGATACAACAACACAGAACAGATACAACAACAAAGCACAGATACAACAACGCAGAACAGATACAACAACACAGAACAGATACAACAACGCAGAACAGATATAATAACACAGCACAGATACAATAACACACAACAGATACAACACAGCACAGACACAACACAGCACAGATACAACAACACAGAACAGAAACAACAACACAGAACAGATATAATAACACAGTAAAGATACAACAACACAGAACAGATACAACAACACAGAACAGATATAATAACACAGCACAGATACAGCAACACAGAACAGATACAACACAGCACAGATACAACACAGCACAGATACAATAACACAGCACAGATACAACAACACAGAAGAGATACAACAACACAGCACAGATACAACAACTCAGCACAGATTCAACAACACAGAGCAGATACAACAACACACAACAGATACAACACAGCACAGATACAACAACACAGAAGAGATACAACAACACAGCACAGATACAACAACAAAGCACAGATACAACACAGCACAGATACAACAACACAGAACAGATACAACACAGAATATATACAACAACACAGAACAGATACAACACCGAACAGATACAACAACACAGAACAGATACAACAACACAGAACAGATACAACACAGAACAGATATAATAACACAGCACAGATACAACAACACAGAACAGATACAACACAGCACAGATACAACAACACAGAACAGATATAATAACACAGCACAGATACAACAACACAGAACAGATACAACGCAGCACAGATACAACAACACAGAACAGATACAACAACACAGAACAGATATAATAACACAGCACAGATATAACAACACAGAACAGATACAACACAGCACAGATACAACAACACAGAACAGATACAACACAGCACAGAAACAACACAGCACAGATACAATAACACAGCACAGATACTAAACACAGAACAGATACAACAACACAGCACAGATACAACAACACAGAACAGATACAACAACACAGAACAGATACAACAACACTGAGCAGATACAACAGAGCACAGATACAACATCACAGCACAGATACAATAACACAGAACAGATACAACAACACAGCACAGATACAACAACACAGCACAGATACAAGAACACAGAACAGATACAACAACACAGAACAGATACAACAACACAGAACAGATACAACAACAAAGCACTGATACAACAACGCAGAACAGATACAACAACACAGAACAGATACAACAACACAGAACAGATATAATAACACAGCACAGATACAGCAACACAGAACAGATACAACACAGCACAGATACAACACAGCACAGATACAATAACACAGCACAGATACAACAACACAGAAGAGATACAACAACACAGCACAGATACAACAACACAGCACAGATACAACGACACAGAGCAGATACAACAACACACAACAGATACAACACAGCACAGATACAACAACACAGAAGAGATACAACAACACAGCACAGATACAACAACAAAGCACAGATACAACACAGCACAGATACAACAACACAGAACAGATACAACACAGAATATATACAACAACACAGAACAGATACAACACCGAACAGATACAACAACACAGAACAGATACAACAACACAGAACAGATACAACACAGAACAGATATAATAACACAGCACAGATACAACAACACAGAACAGATACAACACAGCACAGATACAACAACACAGAACAGATACAACACAGAACAGATACAACAACTCAGAACAGATATAATAACACAGCACAGATACAACAACACAGAACAGATACAACGCAGCACAGATACAACAACACAGAACAGATACAACAACACAGAACAGATATAATAACACAGCACAGATACAACAACACAGAACAGATACAACACAGCACAGATACAACAACACAGAACAGATACAACACAGCACAGAAACAACACAGCACAGATACAATAACACAGCACAGATACTAAACACAGATCAGATACAACAACACAGCACAGATACAACAACACAGAACAGATACAACAACACAGAACAGATACAACAACACAGCACAGATACAACAACACTGAGCAGATACAACAGAGCACAGATACAACATCACAGCACAGATACAATAACACAGAACAGGTACAACAACACAGCACAGATACAACAACACAGCACAGATACAAGAACACAGAACAGATACAACAACACAGAACAGATACAACAACACAGAACAGATACAACAACAAAGCACAGATACAACAACGCAGAACAGATACAACAACACAGAACAGATACAACAACGCAGAACAGATACAACAACACAGAACAGATACAACAACACAGAACAGATATAAAAACACAGCACAGATACAACAACACAGAACAGATACAACACAGCACAGATACAACAACACAGAACAGATACAACACAGAACAGATACAACAACACAGAACAGATATAATAACACAGCACAGATACAACAACACAGAACAGATACAACACAGCACAGATACAACAACACAGCACAGATACAACAACACAGAAGAGATACAACAACACAGCACAGATACAACAACACAGCACAGATACAACACAGCACAGATACAACACAGCACAGATACAATAACACAGCACAGATACAACAACACAGAAGAGATACAACAACACAGCACAGATACAACAACACAGCACAGATACAACACAGCACAGATACAACAACACAGCACAGATACAACACAGCACAGATACAACAACACAGAACAGATACAACAACACAGAACAGATATAATAACACAGCACAGATACAACAACACAGAACAGATACAACACAGCACAGATACAACAACACAGAACAGAACAATCAACACAGCACAGATAAATCAACACAGCACATATACAACACAGAACAGATACAACAACACAGCACAGATACAACAACACAGCACAGATACAACACAGCACAGATACAACAACACAGAACAGAAACAACAACACAGAACAGATATAATAACACAGCACAGATACAATAACACAGAACAGATACAACACAGCACAGACACAACACAGCACAGATACAACAACACAGAACAGAAACAACAACACAGAACAGATATAATAACACAGTAAAGATACAACAACACAGAACAGATACAACAACACAGAACAGATATAATAACACAGCACAGATACAGCAACACAGAACAGATACAACACAGCACAGATACAACACAGCACAGATAAAATAACACAGCACAGATACAACAACACAGAAGAGATACAACAACACAGCACAGATACAACAACACAGCACAGATACAACGACACAGAGCAGATACAACAACACACAACAGATACAACACAGCACAGATACAACAACACAGAAGAGATACAACAACACAGCACAGATACAACAACAAAGCACAGATACAACACAGCACACATACAACAACACAGAACAGATACAACACAGAATACATACAACAACACAGAACAGATACAACACCGAACAGATACAACAACACAAAACAGATACAACAACACAGAACAGATACAACACAGAACAGATATAATAACACAGCACAGATACAACAACACAGAACAGATACAACACAGCACAGATACAACAACACAGAACAGATACAACACAGAACAGATACAACAACACAGAACAGATATAATAACACAGCACAGATACAACAACACAGAACAGATACAACGCAGCACAGATACAACAACACAGAACAGATACAACAACACAGAACAGATACAACAACACAGAACAGATATAATAACACAGCACAGATACAACAACACAGAACAGATACAACACAGCACAGATACAACAACACAGAACAGATACAACACAGCACAGAAACAACACAGCACAGATACAATAACACAGCACAGATACTAAACACAGAACAGATACAACAACACAGCACAGATACAACAACACAGAACAGATACAACAACACAGAACAGATACAACAACACAGCACAGATACAACAACACTGAGCAGATACAACAGAGCACAGATACAACATCACAGCACAGATACAATAACACAGAACAGATACAACAACACAGCACAGATACAACAACACAGCACAGATACAAGAACACAGAACAGATACAACAACACAGAACAGATACAACAACACAGAACAGATACAACAACAAAGCACAGATACAACAACGCAGAACAGATACAACAACACAGAACAGATACAACAACGCAGAACAGATACAACAACACAGAACAGATACAACAACACAGAACAGATATAATAACACAGCACAGATACAACAACACAGAACAGATACAACACAGCACAGATACAACAACACAGAACAGATACAACACAGAACAGATACAACAACACAGAACAGATATAATAACACAGCACAGATACAACAACACAGAACAGATACAACACAGCACAGATACAACAACACAGCACAGATACAACAACACAGAAGAGATACAACAACACAGCACAGATACAACAACACAGCACAGATACAACACAGCACAGATACAACACAGCACAGATACAATAACACAGCACAGATACAACAACACAGAAGAGATACAACAACACAGCACAGATACAACAACACAGCACAGATACAACACAGCACAGATACAACAACACAGCACAGATACAACACAGCACAGATACAACAACACAGAACAAATACAACAACACAGAACAGATATAATAACACAGCACAGATACAACAACACAGAACAGATACAACACAGCACAGATACAACAACACAGAACAGATAAATCAACACAGCACAGATAAATCAACACAGCACATATACAACACAGAACAGATACAACAACACAGCACAGATACAACAACACAGCACAGATACAACACAGCACAGATACAACAACACAGAACAGAAACAACAACACAGAACAGATATAATAACACAGCACAGATACAATAACACAGAACAGATACAACACAGCACAGACACAACACAGCACAGATACAACAACACAGAACAGAAACAACAACACAGAACAGATATAATAACACAGTAAAGATACAACAACACAGAACAGATACAACAACACAGAACAGATATAATAACAAAGCACAGATACAGCAACACAGAACAGATACAACACAGCACAGATACAACACAGCACAGATACAATAACACAGCACAGATACAACAACACAGAAGAGATACAACAACACAGCACAGATACAACAACACAGCACAGATACAACAACACAGAGCAGATACAACAACACACAACAGATACAACAACACAGAACAGATATAATAACACAGCACAGATACAGCAACACAGAACAGATACAACAACACAGAACAGATATAATAACACAGCACAGATACAACAACACAGAACAGACACAACACAGCACAGATACAACAACACAGAACAGATAAAACAACACAGAACAGATATAATAACACAGCACAGATACAGCAACACAGAACAGATACAACACAGCACAGATACAACACAGCACAGATAAAATAACACAGCACAGATACAACAACACAGAAGAGATACAACAACACAGCACAGATACAACAACACAGCACAGATACAACAACACAGAGCAGATACAACAACACACAACAGATACAACACAGCACAGATACAACAACACAGAAGAGATACAACAACACAGCACAGATACAACAACAAAGCACAGATACAACACAGCACAGATACAACAACACAGAACAGATACAACACAGAATATATACAACAACACAGAACAGATACAACACCGAACAGATACAACAACACAGAACAGATACAACAACACAGAACAGATACAACACAGAACAGATATAATAACACAGCACAGATACAACAACACAGAACAGATACAACACAGCACAGATACAACAACACAGAACAGATACAACACAGAACAGATACAACAACACAGAACAGATATAATAACACAGCACAGATACAACAACACAGAACAGATACAACGCAGCACAGATACAACAACACAGAACAGATACAACAACACAGAACAGATACAACAACACAGAACAGAAACAACAACAAAGCACAGATACAACAACGCAGAACAGATACAACAACACAGAACAGCTACAACAACGCAGAACAGATACAACAACACAGAACAGATACAACAAAACAGAACAGATATAATAACACAGCAGAGATACAACAACACAGAACAGATACAACACAGCACAGATACAACAACACAGAACAGATACAACACAGAACAGATACAACAACACAGAACAGATATAATAACACAGCACAGATACAACAACACAGAACAGATACAACACAGCACAGATACAACAACACAGAACAGAAACAACAACACAGAACAGATATAATAACACAGCACAGATACAATAACACAGAACAGATACAACACAGCACAGACACAACACAGCACAGATACAACAACACAGAACAGAAACAACAACACAGAACAGATTTAATAACACAGTAAAGATACAACAACACAGAACAGATACAACAACACAGAACAGATATAATAACACAGCACAGATACAGCAACACAGATCAGATACAACACAGCACAGATACAACACAGCACAGATACAATAACACAGCACAGATACAACAACACAGAAGAGATACAACAACACAGCACAGATACAACAACACAGCACAGATACAACAACACAGAGCAGATACAACAACACACAATAGATACAACACAGCACAGATACAACAACACAGAAGAGATACAACAACACAGCACAGATACAACAACAAAGCACAGATACAACACAGCACAGATACAACAACACAGAACAGATACAACACAGAATATATACAACAACACAGAACAGATACAACACAGCACAGATACAACAACACAGAACAGATACAACAACACAGAACAGATACAACACAGAACAGATATAATAACACAGCACAGATACAACAACACAGAACAGATACAACACAGCACAGATACAACAACACAGAACAGATACAACACAGAACAGATACAACAACACAGAACAGATATAATAACACAGCACAGATACAACAACACAGAACAGATACAACGCAGCACAGATACAACAACACAGAACAGATACAACAACACAGAACAGATATAATAACACAGCACAGATACGACAACACAGAACAGATACAACACAGCACAGATACAACAACACAGAACAGATACAACACAGCACAGAAACAACACAGCACAGATACAATAACACAGCACAGATACTAAACACAGAACAGATACAACAACACAGCACAGATACAACAACACAGAACAGATACAACAACACAGAACAGATACAACAACACAGCACAGATACAACAACACTGAGCAGATACAACAGAGCACAGATACAACATCACAGCACAGATAAAATAACACAGCACAGATACAACAACACAGAAGAGATACAACAACACAGCACACATACAACAACACAGCACAGATACAACAACACAGAGCAGATACAACAACACACAACAGATACAACACAGCACAGATACAACAACACAGAAGAGATACAACAACACAGCACAGATACAACAACAAAGCACAGATACAACACAGCACAGATACAACAACACAGAACAGATACAACACAGAATATATACAACAACACAGAACAGATACAACACCAAACAGATACAACAACACAGAACAGATACAACAACACAGAACAGATACAACACAGAACAGATATAATAACACAGCACAGATACAACAACACAGAACAGATACAACACAGCACAGATACAACAACACAGGACAGATACAACACAGAACAGATACAACAACACAGAACAGATATAATAACACAGCACAGATACAACAACACAGAACAGATACAACGCAGCACAGATACAACAACACAGAACAGATACAACAACACAGAACAGATACAACAACACAGAACAGATATAATAACACAGCACAGATACAACAACACAGAACAGATACAACACAGCACAGATACAACAACACAGAACAGATACAACACAGCACAGAAACAAGACAGCACAGATACAATAACACAGCACAGATACTAAACACAGAACAGATACAACAACACAGCACAGATACAACAACACAGAACAGATACAACAACACAGAACAGATACAACAACACAGCACAGATACAACAACACTGAGCAGATACAACAGAGCACAGATACAACATCACAGCACAGATACAATAACACAGAACAGATACAACAACACAGCACAGATACAACAACACAGCACAGATACAAGAACACAGAACAGATACAACAACACAGAACAGATACAACAACACAGAACAGATACAACAACAAAGCACAGATACAACAACGCAGAACAGATACAACAACACAGAACAGGTGCAACAACGCAGAACAGATACAACAACACAGAACAGATACAACAACACAGAGCAGATATAATAACACAGCACAGATACAACAACACAGAACAGATACAACACAGAACAGATACAACAACACAGAAGAGATACAACAACACAGCACAGATACAACAACACAGCACAGATACAACACAGCACAGATACAACACAGCACAGATACAATAACACAGCACAGATACAACAACACAGAAGAGATACAACAACACAGCACAGATACAACAACACAGCACAGATACAACACAGCACAGATACAACAACACAGCACAGATACAACACAGCACAGATACAACAACACAGAACAGATACAACAACACAGAACAGATATAATAACACAGCACAGATACAACAACACAGAACAGATACAACACAGCACAGATACAACAACACAGAACAGATAAATCAACACAGCACAGATAAATCAACACAGCACATATACAACACAGAACAGATACAACAACACAGCACAGATACAACAACACAGCACAGATACAACACAGCACAGATACAACAACACAGAACAGAAACAACAACACAGAACAGATATAATAACACAGCACAGATACAATAACACAGAACAGATACAACACAGCACAGACACAACACAGCACAGATACAACAACACAGAACAGAAACAACAACACAGAACAGATATAATAACACAGTAAAGATACAACAACACAGAACAGATACAACAACACAGAACAGATATAATAACACAGCACAGATACAGCAACACAGAACAGATACAACACAGCACAGATACAACACAGCACAGATAAAATAACACAGCACAGATACAACAACACAGAAGAGATACAACAACACAGCACAGATACAACAACACAGCACAGATACAACGACACAGAGCAGATACAACAACACACAACAGATACAACACAGCACAGATACAACAACACAGAAGAGATACAACAACACAGCACAGATACAACAACAAAGCACAGATACAACACAGCACAGATACAACAACACAGAACAGATACAACACAGAATACATACAACAACACAGAACAGATACAACACCGAACAGATACAACAACACAGAACAGATACAACAACACAGAACAGATACAACACAGAACAGATATAATAACACAGCACAGATACAACAACACAGAACAGATACAACACAGCACAGATGCAACAACACAGAACAGATACAACACAGAACAGATACAACAACACAGAACAGATATAATAACACAGCACAGATACAACAACACAGAACAGATACAACGCAGCACAGATACAACAACACAGAACAGATACAACAACACAGAACAGATACAACAACACAGAACAGATATAATAACACAGCACAGATACAACAACACAGAACAGATACAACACAGCACAGATACAACAACACAGAACAGATACAACACAGCACAGAAACAACACAGCACAGATACAATAACACAGCACAGATACTAAACACAGAACAGATACAACAACACAGCACAGATACAACAACACAGAACAGATACAACAACACAGAACAGATACAACAACACAGCACAGATACAACAACACTGAGCAGATACAACAGAGCACAGATACAACATCACAGCACAGATACAATAACACAGAACAGATACAACAACACAGCACAGATACAACAACACAGCACAGATACAAGAACACAGAACAGATACAACAACACAGAACAGATACAACAACACAGAACAGATACAACAACAAAGCACAGATACAACAACGCAGAACAGATACAACAACACAGAACAGATACAACAACGCAGAACAGATACAACAACACAGAACAGATACAACAACACAGAACAGATATAATAACACAGCACAGATACAACAACACAGAACAGATACAACACAGCACAGATACAACAACACAGCACAGATACAACACAGAACAGATACAACAACACAGAACAGATATAATAACACAGCACAGATACAACAACACAGAACAGATACAACACAGCACAGATACAACAACACAGCACAGATACAACAACACAGAAGAGATACAACAACACAGCACAGATACAACAACACAGCACAGATACAACACAGCACAGATACAACACAGCACAGATACAATAACACAGCACAGATACAACAACACAGAAGAGATACAACAACACAGCACAGATACAACAACACAGCACAGATACAACACAGCACAGATACAACAACACAGCACAGATACAACACAGCACAGATACAACAACACAGAACAAATACAACAACACAGAACAGATATAATAACACAGCACAGATACAACAACACAGAACAGATACAACACAGCACAGATACAACAACACAGAACAGATAAATCAACACAGCACAGATAAATCAACACAGCACATATACAACACAGAACAGATACAACAACACAGCACAGATACAACAACACAGCACAGATACAACACAGCACAGATACAACAACACAGAACAGAAACAACAACACAGAACAGATATAATAACACAGCACAGATACAATAACACAGAACAGATACAACACAGCACAGACACAACACAGCACAGATACAACAACACAGAACAGAAACAACAACACAGAACAGATATAATAACACAGTAAAGATACAACAACACAGAACAGATACAACAACACAGAACAGATATAATAACAAAGCACAGATACAGCAACACAGAACAGATACAACACAGCACAGATACAACACAGCACAGATACAATAACACAGCACAGATACAACAACACAGAAGAGATACAACAACACAGCACAGATACAACAACACAGCACAGATACAACAACACAGAGCAGATACAACAACACACAACAGATACAACAACACAGAACAGATATAATAACACAGCACAGATACAGCAACACAGAACAGATACAACAACACAGAACAGATATAATAACACAGCACAGATACAACAACACAGAACAGATACAACACAGCACAGATACAACAACACAGAACAGATAAAACAACACAGAACAGATATAATAACACAGCACAGATACAGCAACACAGAACAGATACAACACAGCACAGATACAACACAGCACAGATAAAATAACACAGCACAGATACAACAACACAGAAGAGATACAACAACACAGCACAGATACAACAACACAGCACAGATACAACAACACAGAAGAGATACAACAACACAGCACAGATACAACAACACAGCACAGATACAACAACACAGCACAGATACAACAACACAGAAGAGATACAACAACACAGCACAGATACAACAACACAGCACAGATACAACAACACAGCACAGATACAACAACACAGAGCAGATACAACAACACACAACAGATACAACACAGCACAGATACAACAACACAGAAGAGATACAACAACACAGCACAGATACAACAACACAGCACAGATACAACAACACAGAAGAGATACAACAACACAGCACAGATACAACAACACAGCACAGATACAACAACACAGAGCAGATACAACAACACACAACAGATACAACACAGCACAGATACAACAACACAGAAGAGATACAACAACACAGCACAGATACAACAACACAGCACAGATACAACAACACCGCACAGATACAACAACACAGAAGAGATACAACAACACAGCACAGATACAACAGCACAGCACAGATACAACAACACAGCACAGATACAACAACACAGAAGAGATACAACAACACAGCACAGATACAACAACACAGCACAGATACAACAACACAGCACAGATACAACAACACAGAGCAGATACAACAACACACAACAGATACAACACAGCACAGATACAACAACACAGAAGAGATACAACAACACAGCACAGATACAACAACACAGCACAGATACAACAACACAGAAGAGATACAACAACACAGCACAGATACAACAACACAGCACAGATACAACAACACAGCACAGATACAACAACACAGAGCAGATACAACAACACACAACAGATACAACACAGCACAGATACAACAACACAGAAGAGATACAACAACACAGCACAGATACAACAACAAAGCACAGATACAACACAGCACAGATACAACAACACAGAACAGATACAACACAGAATATATACAACAACACAGAACAGATACAACACCGAACAGATACAACAACACAGAACAGATACAACAACACAGAACAGATACAACACAGAACAGACATAATAACACAGCACAGATACAACAACACAGAACAGATACAACACAGCACAGATACAACAACACAGAACAGATACAACACAGAACAGATACAACAACACAGAACAGATATAATAACACAGCACAGATACAACAACACAGAACAGATACAACGCAGCACAGATACAACAACACAGAACAGATACAACAACACAGAACAGATACAACAACACAGAACAGATACAACAACAAAGCACAGATACAACAACGCAGAACAGATACAACAACACAGAACAGATACAACAACGCAGAACAGATACAACAACACAGAACAGATACAACAACACAGAACAGATACAACAACACAGCACAGATACAACAACACAGAACAGATACAACACAGCACAGATACAACAACACAGAACAGATACAACACAGCACAGAAACAACACAGCACAGATACAATAACACAGCACAGATACTAAACACAGAACAGATACAACAACACAGCACAGATACAACAACACAGAACAGATACAACAACACAGAACAGATACAACAACACAGCACAGATACAACAACACTGAGCAGATACAACAGAGCACAGATACAACATCACAGCACAGATACAATAACACAGAACAGATACAACAACACAGCACAGATACAACAACACAGCACAGATACAACAACACAGAACAGATACAACAACACCGCACAGATACAACAACACAGCACAGATACAACAACACAGAACAGATACAACACAGAACAGATACAACAACGCAGAACAGATACAACAACACAGAACAGATACAACAACACAGCACAGATACAACAACACAGAACAGATACAACACAGCACAGATACAACAGCACAGAACAGATACAACAACACAGAACAGATATAATAACACAGCACAGATACAACAACACAGAACAGATACAACACAGCACAGATACAACAACACAGAACAGATACAACACAGAACAGATACAACAACACAGAACAGATATAATAACACAGCACAGATACAACAACACAGAACAGATACAACGCAGCACAGATACAACAACACAGAACAGATACAACAACACAGAACAGATACAACAACACAGAACAGATATAATAACACAGCACAGATACAACAACACAGAACAGATACAACACAGCACAGATACAACAACACAGAACAGATACAACACAGCACAGATAAAACAACACAGAACAGATACAACACAGCACAGAAACAACACAGCACAGATACAACAACACAGAACAGATACAACAACACAGCACAGATACAACAACACAGAACAGATACAACAACACAGAACAGATACAACAACACAGCACAGATACAACAACACTGAGCAGATACAACAGAGCACAGATACAACATCACAGCACAGATACAATAACACAGAACAGATACAACAACACAGCACAGATACAACAACACAGCACAGATACAACAACACAGAACAGATACAACAACACCGCACAGATACAACAACACAGAACAGATACAACAACACAGAACAGATACAACAACACAGAACAGATACAATAACATAGAACAGATACAACAACACAGAACAGATACAACAACACAGAACAGATACAACAACACAGAACAGATACAACAACACAGCACAGATACTACAACACAGCACAGATATAATAACACAGCACAGATACAACAACACAAAACAGATACAACACAGCACAGATACAACAACACAGAACAGATACAACACAGAACAGATACAACAACACAGAACAGATATAATAACACAGCACAGATACAACAACACAGAACAGATACAACACAGCACAGATACAACAACACAGCACAGATACAACAACACAGAAGAGATACAACAACACAGCACAGATACAACAACACAGCACAGATACAACACAGCACAGATACAACAACACAGAACAGAAACAACAAAACAGAACAGATATAATAACACAGCACAGATACAATAACACAGAACAGATACAACACAGCACAGACACAACACAGCACAGATACAATAACACAGCACAGATAAAACAACACAGAAGAGATACAACAACACAGCACAGATACAACAACACAGAACAGATACAACACAGCACAGATACAACAACACAGAACAGATACAACAACAAAGCACAGATACAACACAGCACAGATACAACAACACAGCACAGATACAACAACACAGAACAGACAAAACAACACAGCACAGATAGAACAACACAGCACAGATACAACAACACAGAACAGATACAACAACACAGCACAGATACAACAACACAGCACAGATACAACAACACAGAACAGATACAACAACACAGAACAGATACAAAACAGCACAGAAACAACACAGCACAGATACAATAACACAGAACAGATACAATAACACAGAACAGATACAAAAACACAGCACAGATACAACAACACAGCACAGATACAACAAAACAGAACAGATACAACAACACAGAACAGATACAACATCACAGCACAGATACAATAACACAGAACAGATACAACAACACAGCACAGATACAACAACAGAGCACAGATACAAGAACACAGATCAGATACAACAGAGCACAGATACAATAACACAGCACAGATACAACAACAAAGCACAGATACAAAAACGCAGAACAGATACAACAAAACAGAACAGATACAACAACACAGAACAGATACAACAACATAGAACAGATACAACAACACAGAACAGATACAACAACACAGAACAGATACAACAACACAGAACAGATACAACAACACAGCACAGATACAAGAACACAGAGCAGATACAACAGAGCACAGATACAACAACACAGCACAGATACAACAACACAGAACAGATACAACAACACCGCACAGATACAACAACACAGAACAGATACAACAACACAGTACAGATACAACAACACAGAACAGATATAATAACACAGCACAGATACAACAACAAAGAACAGATACAACAACGCAGAAAAGATACAACAACACAGAACAGATACAACACAGCACAGAACAGATACAACAACATAGAACAGATACAACAACACAGAACAGATACATCAACACAGAACAGATACAACAACACAGAACAGATATAATAACACAGCACAGATACAACAACACAGAACAGATACAACACAGCACAGATACAACAACACAGAACAGATACAACACAGAACAGATACAACAACACAGAACAGATATAATAACACAGCACAGATACAACAACACAGAACAGATACAACACAGCACAGATACAACAACACAGAACAGATACAACACAGCACAGATACAACAACACAGAACAGATACAACACAGCACAGAAACAACACAGCACAGATACAATAACACAGCACAGATACTAAACACAGAACAGATACAACAACACAGCACAGATACAACAACACAGAACAGATACAACACAGCACAGAAACAACACAGCACAGATACAATAACACAGCACAGATACTAAACACAGAACAGATACAACAACACAGCACAGATACAACAACACAGAACAGATACAACAACACAGAACAGATACAACAACACAGCACAGATACAACAACACAGCACAGATACAAGAACACAGATCAGATACAACAGAGCACAGATACAACAACACAGCACAGATACAACAACACAGAACAGATACAACAACACCGCACAGATACAACAACACAGAACAGATACAACAACACAGAACAGATACAACAACACAGAACAGATACAACAACACAGAACAGATACAACAACACAGAACAGATACAACAACACAGAACAGATACAACAACACAGCACAGATACTACAACACAGCACAGATACAAGAACACAAAGCAGATACAACAGAGCACAGATACAACAACACAGAACAGATACAACAACACAGAACAGATATAATAACACAGCACAGATACAGCAACACAGAACAGATACAACACAGCACAGATACAACACAGCACAGATAAAATAACACAGCACAGATACAACAACACAGAAGAGATACAACAACACAGCACAGATACAACAACACAGCACAGATACAACGACACAGAGCAGATACAACAACACACAACAGATACAACACAGCACAGATACAACAACACAGAAGAGATACAACAACACAGCACAGATACAACAACAAAGCACAGATACAACACAGCACAGATACAACAACACAGAACAGATACAACACAGAATACATACAACAACACAGAACAGATACAACACCGAACAGATACAACAACACAGAACAGATACAACAACACAGAACAGATACAACACAGAACAGATATAATAACACAGCACAGATACAACAACACAGAACAGATACAACACAGCACAGATACAACAACACAGAACAGATACAACACAGAACAGATACAACAACACAGAACAGATATAATAACACAGCACAGATACAACAACACAGAACAGATACAACGCAGCACAGATACAACAACACAGAACAGATACAACAACACAGAACAGATACAACAACACAGAACAGATATAATAACACAGCACAGATACAACAACACAGAACAGATACAACACAGCACAGATACAACAACACAGAACAGATACAACACAGCACAGAAACAACACAGCACAGATACAATAACACAGCACAGATACTAAACACAGAACAGATACAACAACACAGCACAGATACAACAACACAGAACAGATACAACAACACAGAACAGATACAACAACACAGCACAGATACAACAACACTGAGCAGATACAACAGAGCACAGATACAACATCACAGCACAGATACAATAACACAGAACAGATACAACAACACAGCACAGATACAACAACACAGCACAGATACAAGAACACAGAACAGATACAACAACACAGAACAGATACAACAACACAGAACAGATACAACAACAAAGCACAGATACAACAACGCAGAACAGATACAACAACACAGAACAGATACAACAACGCAGAACAGATACAACAACACAGAACAGATACAACAACACAGAACAGATATAATAACACAGCACAGATACAACAACACAGAACAGATACAACACAGCACAGATACAACAACACAGCACAGATACAACACAGAACAGATACAACAACACAGAACAGATATAATAACACAGCACAGATACAACAACACAGAACAGATACAACACAGCACAGATACAACAACACAGCACAGATACAACAACACAGAAGAGATACAACAACACAGCACAGATACAACAACACAGCACAGATACAACACAGCACAGATACAACACAGCACAGATACAATAACACAGCACAGATACAACAACACAGAAGAGATACAACAACACAGCACAGATACAACAACACAGCACAGATACAACACAGCACAGATACAACAACACAGCACAGATACAACACAGCACAGATACAACAACACAGAACAAATACAACAACACAGAACAGATATAATAACACAGCACAGATACAACAACACAGAACAGATACAACACAGCACAGATACAACAACACAGAACAGATAAATCAACACAGCACAGATAAATCAACACAGCACATATACAACACAGAACAGATACAACAACACAGCACAGATACAACAACACAGCACAGATACAACACAGCACAGATACAACAACACAGAACAGAAACAACAACACAGAACAGATATAATAACACAGCACAGATACAATAACACAGAACAGATACAACACAGCACAGACACAACACAGCACAGATACAACAACACAGAACAGAAACAACAACACAGAACAGATATAATAACACAGTAAAGATACAACAACACAGAACAGATACAACAACACAGAACAGATATAATAACAAAGCACAGATACAGCAACACAGAACAGATACAACACAGCACAGATACAACACAGCACAGATACAATAACACAGCACAGATACAACAACACAGAAGAGATACAACAACACAGCACAGATACAACAACACAGCACAGATACAACAACACAGAGCAGATACAACAACACACAACAGATACAACAACACAGAACAGATATAATAACACAGCACAGATACAGCAACACAGAACAGATACAACAACACAGAACAGATATAATAACACAGCACAGATACAACAACACAGAACAGATACAACACAGCACAGATACAACAACACAGAACAGATAAAACAACACAGAACAGATATAATAACACAGCACAGATACAGCAACACAGAACAGATACAACACAGCACAGATACAACACAGCACAGATAAAATAACACAGCACAGATACAACAACACAGAAGAGATACAACAACACAGCACAGATACAACAACACAGCACAGATACAACAACACAGAAGAGATACAACAACACAGCACAGATACAACAACACAGCACAGATACAACAACACAGCACAGATACAACAACACAGAAGAGATACAACAACACAGCACAGATACAACAACACAGCACAGATACAACAACACAGCACAGATACAACAACACAGAGCAGATACAACAACACACAACAGATACAACACAGCACAGATACAACAACACAGAAGAGATACAACAACACAGCACAGATACAACAACACAGCACAGATACAACAACACAGAAGAGATACAACAACACAGCACAGATACAACAACACAGCACAGATACAACAACACAGAGCAGATACAACAACACACAACAGATACAACACAGCACAGATACAACAACACAGAAGAGATACAACAACACAGCACAGATACAACAACACAGCACAGATACAACAACACAGCACAGATACAACAACACAGAAGAGATACAACAACACAGCACAGATACAACAGCACAGCACAGATACAACAACACAGCACAGATACAACAACACAGAAGAGATACAACAACACAGCACAGATACAACAACACAGCACAGATACAACAACACAGCACAGATACAACAACACAGAGCAGATACAACAACACACAACAGATACAACACAGCACAGATACAACAACACAGAAGAGATACAACAACACAGCACAGATACAACAACACAGCACAGATACAACAACACAGAAGAGATACAACAACACAGCACAGATACAACAACACAGCACAGATACAACAACACAGCACAGATACAACAACACAGAGCAGATACAACAACACACAACAGATACAACACAGCACAGATACAACAACACAGAAGAGATACAACAACACAGCACAGATACAACAACAAAGCACAGATACAACACAGCACAGATACAACAACACAGAACAGATACAACACAGAATATATACAACAACACAGAACAGATACAACACCGAACAGATACAACAACACAGAACAGATACAACAACACAGAACAGATACAACACAGAACAGACATAATAACACAGCACAGATACAACAACACAGAACAGATACAACACAGCACAGATACAACAACACAGAACAGATACAACACAGAACAGATACAACAACACAGAACAGATATAATAACACAGCACAGATACAACAACACAGAACAGATACAACGCAGCACAGATACAACAACACAGAACAGATACAACAACACAGAACAGATACAACAACACAGAACAGATACAACAACAAAGCACAGATACAACAACGCAGAACAGATACAACAACACAGAACAGATACAACAACGCAGAACAGATACAACAACACAGAACAGATACAACAACACAGAACAGATACAACAACACAGCACAGATACAACAACACAGAACAGATACAACACAGCACAGATACAACAACACAGAACAGATACAACACAGCACAGAAACAACACAGCACAGATACAATAACACAGCACAGATACTAAACACAGAACAGATACAACAACACAGCACAGATACAACAACACAGAACAGATACAACAACACAGAACAGATACAACAACACAGCACAGATACAACAACACTGAGCAGATACAACAGAGCACAGATACAACATCACAGCACAGATACAATAACACAGAACAGATACAACAACACAGCACAGATACAACAACACAGCACAGATACAACAACACAGAACAGATACAACAACACCGCACAGATACAACAACACAGCACAGATACAACAACACAGAACAGATACAACACAGAACAGATACAACAACGCAGAACAGATACAACAACACAGAACAGATACAACAACACAGCACAGATACAACAACACAGAACAGATACAACACAGCACAGATACAACAGCACAGAACAGATACAACAACACAGAACAGATATAATAACACAGCACAGATACAACAACACAGAACAGATACAACACAGCACAGATACAACAACACAGAACAGATACAACACAGAACAGATACAACAACACAGAACAGATATAATAACACAGCACAGATACAACAACACAGAACAGATACAACGCAGCACAGATACAACAACACAGAACAGATACAACAACACAGAACAGATACAACAACACAGAACAGATATAATAACACAGCACAGATACAACAACACAGAACAGATACAACACAGCACAGATACAACAACACAGAACAGATACAACACAGCACAGATAAAACAACACAGAACAGATACAACACAGCACAGAAACAACACAGCACAGATACAACAACACAGAACAGATACAACAACACAGCACAGATACAACAACACAGAACAGATACAACAACACAGAACAGATACAACAACACAGCACAGATACAACAACACTGAGCAGATACAACAGAGCACAGATACAACATCACAGCACAGATACAATAACACAGAACAGATACAACAACACAGCACAGATACAACAACACAGCACAGATACAACAACACAGAACAGATACAACAACACCGCACAGATACAACAACACAGAACAGATACAACAACACAGAACAGATACAACAACACAGAACAGATACAATAACATAGAACAGATACAACAACACAGAACAGATACAACAACACAGAACAGATACAACAACACAGAACAGATACAACAACACAGCACAGATACTACAACACAGCACAGATATAATAACACAGCACAGATACAACAACACAGAACAGATACAACACAGCACAGATACAACAACACAGAACAGATACAACACAGAACAGATACAACAACACAGAACAGATATAATAACACAGCACAGATACAACAACACAGAACAGATACAACACAGCACAGATACAACAACACAGCACAGATACAACAACACAGAAGAGATACAACAACACAGCACAGATACAACAACACAGCACAGATACAACACAGCACAGATACAACAACACAGAACAGAAACAACAAAACAGAACAGATATAATAACACAGCACAGATACAATAACACAGAACAGATACAACACAGCACAGACACAACACAGCACAGATACAATAACACAGCACAGATAAAACAACACAGAAGAGATACAACAACACAGCACAGATACAACAACACAGAACAGATACAACACAGCACAGATACAACAACACAGAACAGATACAACAACAAAGCACAGATACAACACAGCACAGATACAACAACACAGCACAGATACAACAACACAGAACAGACAAAACAACACAGCACAGATAGAACAACACAGCACAGATACAACAACACAGAACAGATACAACAACACAGCACAGATACAACAACACAGCACAGATACAACAACACAGAACAGATACAACAACACAGAACAGATACAAAACAGCACAGAAACAACACAGCACAGATACAATAACACAGAACAGATACAATAACACAGAACAGATACAAAAACACAGCACAGATACAACAACACAGCACAGATACAACAAAACAGAACAGATACAACAACACAGAACAGATACAACATCACAGCACAGATACAATAACACAGAACAGATACAACAACACAGCACAGATACAACAACAGAGCACAGATACAAGAACACAGATCAGATACAACAGAGCACAGATACAATAACACAGCACAGATACAACAACAAAGCACAGATACAAAAACGCAGAACAGATACAACAAAACAGAACAGATACAACAACACAGAACAGATACAACAACATAGAACAGATACAACAACACAGAACAGATACAACAACACAGAACAGATACAACAACACAGAACAGATACAACAACACAGCACAGATACAAGAACACAGAGCAGATACAACAGAGCACAGATACAACAACACAGCACAGATACAACAACACAGAACAGATACAACAACACCGCACAGATACAACAACACAGAACAGATACAACAACACAGTACAGATACAACAACACAGAACAGATATAATAACACAGCACAGATACAACAACAAAGAACAGATACAACAACGCAGAAAAGATACAACAACACAGAACAGATACAACACAGCACAGAACAGATACAACAACATAGAACAGATACAACAACACAGAACAGATACATCAACACAGAACAGATACAACAACACAGAACAGATATAATAACACAGCACAGATACAACAACACAGAACAGATACAACACAGCACAGATACAACAACACAGAACAGATACAACACAGAACAGATACAACAACACAGAACAGATATAATAACACAGCACAGATACAACAACACAGAACAGATACAACACAGCACAGATACAACAACACAGAACAGATACAACACAGCACAGATACAACAACACAGAACAGATACAACACAGCACAGAAACAACACAGCACAGATACAATAACACAGCACAGATACTAAACACAGAACAGATACAACAACACAGCACAGATACAACAACACAGAACAGATACAACACAGCACAGAAACAACACAGCACAGATACAATAACACAGCACAGATACTAAACACAGAACAGATACAACAACACAGCACAGATACAACAACACAGAACAGATACAACAACACAGAACAGATACAACAACACAGCACAGATACAACAACACAGCACAGATACAAGAACACAGATCAGATACAACAGAGCACAGATACAACAACACAGCACAGATACAACAACACAGAACAGATACAACAACACCGCACAGATACAACAACACAGAACAGATACAACAACACAGAACAGATACAACAACACAGAACAGATACAACAACACAGAACAGATACAACAACACAGAACAGATACAACAACACAGAACAGATACAACAACACAGCACAGATACTACAACACAGCACAGATACAAGAACACAAAGCAGATACAACAGAGCACAGATACAACAACACAGCACAGATACAACAACACAGAACAGATACAACAACACCGCACAGATACAACAACACAGAACAGATACAACAACACAGAACAGATACAACAACACAGAACAGATACAACAACGCAGAACAGATACAACAACACAGAACAGATACAACAACGCAGAACAGATACAACAACACAGAACAGATACAACAACACAGAACAGATACAACAACACAGAACAGATATAATAACACAGCACAGATACAACAACACAGAACAGATACAACACAGCACAGATAAAACAACACAGATCAGATACAACACAGAACAGATACAACAACACAGAACAGATATAATAACACAGCACAGATACAACAACACAGAACAGATACAACACAGCACAGATACAACAACACAGCACAGATACAACAACACAGAAGAGATACAACAACACAGCACAGATACAACAACACAGCACAGGTACAACACAGCACAGATACAACAACACAGAACAGAAACAACAACACAGAACAGATACAATAACACAGCACAGATACAACAACACAGAAGAGATACAACAACACAGCACAGATACAACAACAGAGCACAGATACAACACAGCACAGATACAACAACACAGAACAGATACAACAACACAGAACAGATATAATAACACAGCACAGATACAACAACACAGAACAGATACAACAACACAGAACAGATACAACACAGAACAGATATAATAACACAGCACAGATACAACAACACAGAACAGATACAACACAGCACAGATACAACAACACAGAACAGATATAACACAGAACAGATACAACAACACAGAACAGATATAATAACACAGCACAGATACAACAACACAGAACAGATACAACAACACAGAACAGATACAACACAGCACAGAAACAACACATCACAGATACAATAACACAGAACAGATACAATAACACAGAACAGATACAAAAACACAGCACAGATACAACAACACAGCACAGATACAACAAAACAGCACAGATTCAACAACACAGAACAGATACAACAACACAGCACAGATACAACAACACAGAGCAGATACAACAGAGCACAGATACAACATCACAGCACAGATACAATAACACAGAACAGATACAACAACACAGCACAGATACAACAACACAGCACAGATAGAAGAACACAGATCAGATACAACAGAGCACAGATACAATAACACAGCACAGATACAACAACAAAGCACAGATACAAAAACGCAGAACAGTTACAACAACACAGAACAGATACAACAACACAGAACAGATACAACAACACAGCACAGATACAACAACACAGCACAGATACAAGAACACAGAGCAGATACAACAGAGCACAGATACAACAACACAGCACAGATACAACAACACAGAACAGATACAACAACACCGCACAGATACAACAACACAGAACAGATACAACAACACAGAACAGATACAACAACACAGAACAGATACAACAACACAGAACAGATATAATAACACAGCACAGATACAACAACAAAGAACAGATACAACAACGCAGAACAGATACAACAACACAGAACAGATACAACACAGCACAGAACAGATACAACAACATAGAACAGATACAACAACACAGAACAGATATAATAACACAGCACAGATACAACAACACAGAACAGATACAACACAGCACAGATACAACAGCACAGAACAGATACAACAACACAGAACAGATATAATAACACAGCACAGATACAACAACACAGAACAGATACAACACAGCACAGATACAACAACACAGAACAGATACAACACAGAACAGATACAACAACAGAGAACAGATATGATAACACAGCACAGATACAACAACACAGAACAGATACAACGCAGCACAGATACAACAACACTTAACAGATACAACAACACAGAACAGATACAACAACACAGCACAGATACAACAACACAGCACAGATACAACAACACAGCACAGATACAACAACACAGAACAGATACAACACAGCACAGATACAACAACACAGAACAGATACAACACAGCACAGAAACAACACAGCACAGTTACAATAACACAGAACAGATACAACAACACAGCACAGATACAACAACACAGCACAGATACAACAACACAGAACAGATACAACAACACCGCACAGATACAACAACACAGCACAGATACAACAACACAGAACAGATACAACACAGAACAGATACAACAACGCAGAACAGATACAACAACACAGAACAGATACAACAACACAGCACAGATACAACAACACAGAACAGATACAACACAGCACAGATACAATAACACAGAACAGATACAACACAGCACAGAAACAACACAGCACAGATACAATAACACAGCACAGATACTAAACACAGAACAGATACAACAACACAGCACAGATACAACAACACAGAACAGATACAACAACACAGAACAGATACAACAACACAGCACAGATACAACAACACTGAGCAGATACAACAGAGCACAGATACAACATCACAGCACAGATACAATAACACAGAACAGATACAACAACACAGCACAGATACAACAACACAGCACAGATACAACAACACAGAACAGATACAACAACACAGAACAGATACAACAACACAGAACAGATACAAGAACATAGAACAGATACAACAACACAGAACAGATACAACAACACAGAACAGATACAACAACACAGAACAGATACAACAACACAGCACAGATACTACAACACAGCACAGATATAATAACACAGCACAGATACAACAACACAGAACAGATACAACACAGCACAGATACAACAACACAGAACAGATACAACACAGAACAGATACAACAACACAGAACAGATATAATAACACAGCACAGATACAACAACACAGAACAGATACAACACAGCACAGATACAACAACACAGCACAGATACAACAACACAGAAGAGATACAACAACACAGCACAGATACAACAACACAGCACAGATACAACACAGCACAGATACAACAACACAGAACAGAAACAACAAAACAGAACAGATATAATAACACAGCACAGATACAATAACATAGAACAGATACAACACAGCACAGACACAACACAGCACAGATACAATAACACAGCACAGATAAAACAACACAGAAGAGATACAACAACACAGCACAGATACAACAACACAGAACAGATACAACACAGCACAGATACAACACAGAACAGATACAACAACAAAGCACAGATACAACACAGCACAGATACAACAACACAGCACAGATACAACAACACAGAACAGACAAAACAACACAGCACAGATAGAACAACACAGCACAGATACAACAACACAGAACAGATACAACAACACAGCACAGATACAACAACACAGCACAGATACAACAACACAGAACAGATACAACAACACAGAACAGATACAAAACAGCACAGAAACAACACAGCACAGATACAATAACACAGAACAGATACAATAACACAGAACAGATACAAAAACACAGCACAGATACAACAAAACAGAACAGATACAACAACACAGAACAGATACAACATCACAGCACAGATACAATAACACAGAACAGATACAACAACACAGCACAGATACAACAACACAGCACAGATACAAGAACACAGATCAGATACAACAGAGCACAGATACAATAACACAGCACAGATACAACAACAAAGCACAGATACAAAAACGCAGAACAGATACAACAACACAGAACAGATACAACAACACAGAACAGATACAACAACATAGAACAGATACAACAACACAGAACAGATACAACAACACAGAACAGATACAACAACACAGAACAGATACAACAACACAGCACAGATACAACAACACAGCACAGATACAAGAACACAGAGCAGATACAACAGAGCACAGATACAACAACACAGCACAGATACAACAACACAGAACAGATACAACAACACCGCACAGATACAACAACACAGAACAGATACAACAACACAGAACAGATACAACAACACAGAACAGATACAACAACACAGAACAGATATAATAACACAGCACAGATACAACAACAAAGCACAGATACAACAACACAGCACAGATACAACAACACAGAACAGATACAACAACACAGCACAGATACAACAACACAGCACAGATACAACAACACAGCACAGATACAACAACACAGAGCAGATACAACAACACAGCAACAGATACAACACAGCACAGATACAACAACACAGAAGAGATACAACAACACAGCACAGATACAACAACAAAGCACAGATACAACACAGCACAGATACAACAACACAGAACAGATACAACACAGAATATATACAACAACACAGAACAGATACAACACCGAACAGATACAACAACACAGAACAGATACAACAACACAGAACAGATACAACACAGAACAGACATAATAACACAGCACAGATACAACAACACAGAACAGATACAACACAGCACAGATACAACAACACAGAACAGATACAACACAGAACAGATACAACAACACAGAACAGATATAATAACACAGCACAGATACAACAACACAGAACAGATACAACGCAGCACAGATACAACAACACAGAACAGATACAACAACACAGAACAGATACAACAACACAGAACAGATACAACAACAAAGCACAGATACAACAACGCAGAACAGATACAACAACACAGAACAGATACAACAACGCAGAACAGATACAACAACACAGAACAGATACAACAACACAGAACAGATACAACAACACAGCACAGATACAACAACACAGAACAGATACAACACAGCACAGATACAACAACACAGAACAGATACAACACAGCACAGAAACAACACAGCACAGATACAATAACACAGCACAGATACTAAACACAGAACAGATACAACAACACAGCACAGATACAACAACACAGAACAGATACAACAACACAGAACAGATACAACAACACAGCACAGATACAACAACACTGAGCAGATACAACAGAGCACAGATACAACATCACAGCACAGATACAATAACACAGAACAGATACAACAACACAGCACAGATACAACAACACAGCACAGATACAACAACACAGAACAGATACAACAACACAGCACAGATACAACAACACAGCACAGATACAACAACACAGAACAGATACAACACAGAACAGATACAACAACGCAGAACAGATACAACAACACAGAACAGATACAACAACACAGCACAGATACAACAACACAGAACAGATACAACACAGCACAGATACAACAGCACAGAACAGATACAACAACACAGAACAGATATAATAACACAGCACAGATACAACAACACAGAACAGATACAACACAGCACAGATACAACAACACAGAACAGATACAACACAGAACAGATACAACAACACAGAACAGATACAACAACACAGCACAGATACAACAACACAGAACAGATACAACACAGCACAGATACAACAACACAGAACAGATACAACAACACAGAACAGATACAACAACACAGAACAGATACAACAACACAGCACAGATACAACAACACAGAACAGATACAACACAGCACAGATACAACAACACAGAACAGATACAACACAGCACAGATACAACAACACAGAACAGATACAACACAGCACAGATACAACACAGCACAGATACAACAACACAGAACAGATACAACAACACAGCACAGATACAACAACACAGAACAGATACAACAACACAGAACAGATACAACAACACAGCACAGATACAACAACACAGACAGATACAACACAGCACAGATACAACAACACAGCACAGATACAACAACACAGAACAGATACAACAACACAGCACAGATACAACAACACAGCACAGATACAACAACACAGAACAGATACAACAACACCGCACAGATACAACAACACAGAACAGATACAACAACACAGAACAGATACAACAACACAGAACAGATACAATAACATAGAACAGATACAACAACACAGAACAGATACAACAACACAGAACAGATACAACAACACAGAACAGATACAACAACACAGCACAGATACTACAACACAGCACAGATATAATAACACAGCACAGATACAACAACACAGAACAGATACAACACAGCACAGATACAACAACACAGAACAGATACAACACAGAACAGATACAACAACACAGAACAGATATAATAACACAGCACAGATACAACAACACAGAACAGATACAACACAGCACAGATACAACAACACAGCACAGATACAACAACACAGAAGAGATACAACAACACAGCACAGATACAACAACACAGCACAGATACAACACAGCACAGATACAACAACACAGAACAGAAACAACAAAACAGAACAGATATAATAACACAGCACAGATACAATAACACAGAACAGATACAACACAGCACAGACACAACACAGCACAGATACAATAACACAGCACAGATAAAACAACACAGAAGAGATACAACAACACAGCACAGATACAACAACACAGAACAGATACAACACAGCACAGATACAACAACACAGAACAGATACAACAACAAAGCACAGATACAACACAGCACAGATACAACAACACAGCACAGATACAACAACACAGAACAGACAAAACAACACAGCACAGATACAACAACACAGCACAGATACAACAACACAGAACAGATACAACAACACAGCACAGATACAACAACACAGCACAGATACAACAACACAGAACAGATACAACAACACAGAACAGATACAAAACAGCACAGAAACAACACAGCACAGATACAATAACACAGAACAGATACAATAACACAGAACAGATACAAAAACACAGCACAGATACAACAACACAGCACAGATACAACAACACAGAACAGATACAACAACACAGAACAGATACAACAACACAGCACAGATACAACAACACAGAACAGATACAACAACACAGCACAGATACAACAACACAGCACAGATACAACAACACAGAACAGATACAACACAGCACAGATACAACAACACAGCACAGATACAACAACACAGCACAGATACAACAACACAGAACAGATACAACAACACAGAACAGATACAACAACACAGAACAGATACAACAACACAGAACAGATACAACAACACAGAACAGATACAACAACACAGAACAGATACAACAACACAGAACAGATACAACAACACAGCACAGATACAACAACACAGAACAGATACAACACAGCACAGATACAACAACACAGCACAGATACAACAACACAGAACAGATACAACAACACAGCACAGATACAACAACACAGAACAGATACAACAACACAGAACAGATACAACAACACAGAACAGATATAATAACACAGCACAGATACAACAACAAAGAACAGATACAACAACGCAGAAAAGATACAACAACACAGAACAGATACAACACAGCACAGAACAGATACAACAACATAGAACAGATACAACAACACAGAACAGATACAACAACACAGAACAGATACAACAACACAGAACAGATATAATAACACAGCACAGATACAACAACACAGAACAGATACAACACAGCACAGATACAACAACACAGAACAGATACAACACAGAACAGATACAACAACACAGAACAGATATAATAACACAGCACAGATACAACAACACAGAACAGATACAACACAGCACAGATACAACAACACAGAACAGATACAACACAGCACAGATACAACAACACAGAACAGATACAACACAGCACAGAAACAACACAGCACAGATACAATAACACAGCACAGATACTAAACACAGAACAGATACAACAACACAGCACCGATACAACAACACAGAACAGATACAACACAGCACAGAAACAACACAGCACAGATACAATAACACAGCACAGATACTAAACACAGAACAGATACAACAACACAGCACAGATACAACAACACAGAACAGATACAACAACACAGAACAGATACAACAACACAGCACAGATACAACAACACAGCACAGATACAAGAACACAGATCAGATACAACAGAGCACAGATACAACAACACAGCACAGATACAACAACACAGAACAGATACAACAACACAGCACAGATACAACAACACAGAACAGATACAACAACACAGAACAGATACAACAACACAGAACAGATACAACAACACAGAACAGATACAACAACACAGAACAGATACAACAACACAGAACAGATACAACAACACAGCACAGATACTACAACACAGCACAGATACAAGAACACAAAGCAGATACAACAGAGCACAGATACAACAACACAGCACAGATACAACAACACAGAACAGATACAACAACACCGCACAGATACAACAACACAGAACAGATACAACAACACAGAACAGATACAACAACACAGAACAGATACAACAACGCAGAACAGATACAACAACACAGAACAGATACAACAACACAGAACAGATACAACAACACAGAACAGATACAACAACACAGAACAGATACAACAACACAGAACAGATATAATAACACAGCACAGATACAACAACACAGAACAGATACAACACAGCACAGATAAAACAACACAGATCAGATACAACACAGAACAGATACAACAACACAGAACAGATATAATAACACAGCACAGATACAACAACACAGAACAGATACAACACAGCACAGATACAACAACACAGCACAGATACAACAACACAGAAGAGATACAACAACACAGCACAGATACAACAACACAGCACAGATACAACACAGCACAGATACAACAACACAGAACAGATACAACAACACAGAACAGATACAACAACACAGCACAGATACAACAACACAGAAGAGATACAACAACACAGCACAGATACAACAACAGAGCACAGATACAACACAGCACAGATACAACAACACAGAACAGATACAACAACACAGAACAGATATAATAACACAGCACAGATACAACAACACAGAACAGATACAACAACACAGAACAGATACAACACAGAACAGATATAATAACACAGCACAGATACAACAACACAGAACAGATACAACACAGCACAGATACAACAACACAGAACAGATATAACACAGAACAGATACAACAACACAGAACAGATATAATAACACAGCACAGATACAACAACACAGAACAGATACAACAACACAGAACAGATACAACACAGCACAGAAACAACACATCACAGATACAATAACACAGAACAGATACAATAACACAGAACAGATACAAAAACACAGCACAGATACAACAACACAGCACAGATACAACAAAACAGAACAGATTCAACAACACAGAACAGATACAACAACACAGCACAGATACAACAACACAGAGCAGATACAACAGAGCACAGATACAACATCACAGCACAGATACAATAACACAGAACAGATACAACAACACAGCACAGATACAACAACACAGCACAGATAGAAGAACACAGATCAGATACAACAGAGCACAGATACAATAACACAGCACAGATACAACAACAAAGCACAGATACAAAAACGCAGAACAGTTACAACAACACAGAACAGATACAACAACACAGAACAGATACAACAACACAGCACAGATACAACAACACAGCACAGATACAAGAACACAGAGCAGATACAACAGAGCACAGATACAACAACACAGCACAGATACAACAACACAGAACAGATACAACAACACCGCACAGATACAACAACACAGAACAGATACAACAACACAGAACAGATACAACAACACAGAACAGATACAACAACACAGAACAGATATAATAACACAGCACAGATACAACAACAAAGAACAGATACAACAACGCAGAACAGATACAACAACACAGAACAGATACAACACAGCACAGAACAGATACAACAACATAGAACAGATACAACAACACAGAACAGATATAATAACACAGCACAGATACAACAACACAGAACAGATACAACACAGCACAGATACAACAGCACAGAACAGATACAACAACACAGAACAGATATAATAACACAGCACAGATACAACAACACAGAACAGATACAACACAGCACAGATACAACAACACAGAACAGATACAACACAGAACAGATACAACAACACAGAACAGATATGATAACACAGCACAGATACAACAACACAGAACAGATACAACGCAGCACAGATACAACAACACAGAACAGATACAACAACACAGAACAGATACAACAACACAGCACAGATACAACAACACAGCACAGATACAACAACACAGCACAGATACAACAACACAGAACAGATACAACACAGCACAGATACAACAACACAGAACAGATACAACACAGCACAGAAACAACACAGCACAGTTACAATAACACAGAACAGATACAACAACACAGCACAGATACAACAACACAGCACAGATACAACAACACAGAACAGATACAACAACACAGCACAGATACAACAACACAGCACAGATACAACAACACAGAACAGATACAACACAGAACAGATACAACAACGCAGAACAGATACAACAACACAGAACAGATACAACAACACAGCACAGATACAACAACACAGAACAGATACAACACAGCACAGATACAACAACACAGAACAGATACAACACAGCACAGAAACAACACAGCACAGATACAATAACACAGCACAGATACTAAACACAGAACAGATACAACAACACAGCACAGATACAACAACACAGAACAGATACAACAACACAGAACAGATACAACAACACAGCACAGATACAACAACACAGAGCAGATACAACAGAGCACAGATACAACATCACAGCACAGATACAATAACACAGAACAGATACAACAACACAGCACAGATACAACAACACAGCACAGATACAACAACACAGAACAGATACAACAACACAGAACAGATACAACAACACAGAACAGATACAACAACAAAGAACAGATACAACAACACAGAACAGATACAACAACACAGAACAGATACAACAACACAGAACAGATACAACAACACAGCACAGATACAACAACACAGCACAGATATAAAACACAGCACAGATACAACAACACAGAACAGATACAACACAGCACAGATACAACAACACAGAACAGATACAACACAGAACAGATACAACAACACAGAACAGATATAATAACACAGCACAGATACAACAACACAGAACAGATACAACACAGCACAGATACAACAACACAGCACAGATACAACAACACAGAACAGATACAACAACACAGCACAGATACAACAACACAGCACAGATACAACACAGCACAGATACAACAACACAGAACAGATACAACAACACAGAACAGATATAATAACACAGCACAGATACAATAACATAGAACAGATACAACACAGCACAGATACAACACAGCACAGATACAACAACACAGCACAGATACAACAACACAGAACAGATACAACAACACAGCACAGATACAACAACACAGAACAGATACAACACAGCACAGATACAACACAGAACAGATACAACAACAAAGCACAGATACAACACAGCACAGATACAACAACACAGCACAGATACAACAACACAGAACAGATACAACAACACAGCACAGATACAACAACACAGCACAGATACAACAACACAGAACAGATACAACAACACAGCACAGATACAACAACACAGCACAGATACAACAACACAGAACAGATACAACAACACAGAACAGATACAAAACAGCACAGAAACAACACAGCACAGATACAATAACACAGAACAGATACAATAACACAGAACAGATACAAAAACACAGCACAGATACAACAACACAGAACAGATACAACAACACAGAACAGATACAACAACACAGCACAGATACAACAACACAGAACAGATACAACAACACAGCACAGATACAACAACACAGCACAGATACAAGAACACAGAACAGATACAACACAGCACAGATACAACAACACAGCACAGATACAACAACACAGCACAGATACAAAAACACAGAACAGATACAACAACACAGAACAGATACAACAACACAGAACAGATACAACAACACAGAACAGATACAACAACACAGAACAGATACAACAACACAGAACAGATACAACAACACAGAACAGATACAACAACACAGCACAGATACAACAACACAGCACAGATACAAGAACACAGAACAGATACAACACAGCACAGATACAACAACACAGCACAGATACAACAACACAGAACAGATACAACAACACAGCACAGATACAACAACACAGAACAGATACAACAACACAGAACAGATACAACAACACAGAACAGATACAACAACACAGCACAGATACAACAACAAAGAACAGATACAACAACGCAGAAAAGATACAACAACACAGAACAGATACAACACAGCACAGAACAGATACAACAACATAGAACAGATACAACAACACAGAACAGATACATCAACACAGAACAGATACAACAACACAGAACAGATACAACAACACAGCACAGATACAACAACACAGAACAGATACAACACAGCACAGATACAACAACACAGAACAGATACAACACAGAACAGATACAACAACACAGAACAGATATAATAACACAGCACAGATACAACAACACAGAACAGATACAACACAGCACAGATACAACAACACAGAACAGATACAACACAGCACAGATACAACAACACAGAACAGATACAACACAGCACAGAAACAACACAGCACAGATACAATAACACAGCACAGATACTAAACACAGAACAGATACAACAACACAGCACAGATACAACAACACAGAACAGATACAACACAGCACAGAAACAACACAGCACAGATACAACAACACAGCACAGATACAACAACACAGCACAGATACAACAACACAGAACAGATACAACAACACAGAACAGATACAACAACACAGCACAGATACAACAACACAGCACAGATACAAGAACACAGAACAGATACAACACAGCACAGATACAACAACACAGCACAGATACAACAACACAGAACAGATACAACAACACAGCACAGATACAACAACACAGAACAGATACAACAACACAGAACAGATACAACAACACAGAACAGATACAACAACACAGAACAGATACAACAACACAGAACAGATACAACAACACAGAACAGATACAACAACACAGCACAGATACAACAACACAGCACAGATACAAGAACACAGAACAGATACAACACAGCACAGATACAACAACACAGCACAGATACAACAACACAGAACAGATACAACAACACAGCACAGATACAACAACACAGAACAGATACAACAACACAGAACAGATACAACAACACAGAACAGATACAACAACCAGAACAGATACAACAACACAGAACAGATACAACAACCAGAACAGATACAACAACGCAGAACAGATACAACAACACAGAACAGATACAACAACACAGAACAGATATAATAACACAGCACAGATACAACAACACAGAACAGATACAACACAGCACAGATACAACAACACAGAACAGATACAACACAGAACAGATACAACAACACAGAACAGATATAATAACACAGCACAGATACAACAACACAGAACAGATACAACACAGCACAGATACAACAACACAGCACAGATACAACAACACAGAAGAGATACAACAACACAGCACAGATACAACAACACAGCACAGATACAACACAGCACAGATACAACAACACAGAACAGATACAACAACACAGAACAGATACAACAACACAGCACAGATACAACAACACAGAACAGATACAACAACACAGCACAGATACAACAACACAGCACAGATACAACACAGCACAGATACAACAACACAGAACAGATACAACAACACAGAACAGATATAATAACACAGCACAGATACAACAACACAGAACAGATACAACACAGCACAGATACAACACAGCACAGATACAATAACACAGCACAGATACAACAACACAGAAGAGATACAACAACACAGCACAGATACAACAACACAGCACAGATACAACAACACAGAGCAGATACAACAACACACAACAGATACAACACAGCACAGATACAACAACACAGAAGAGATACAACAACACAGCACAGATACAACAACACAGCACAGATACAACAACACAGAGCAGATACAACAACACACAACAGATACAACACAGCACAGATACAACAACAAAGCACAGATACAACACAGCACAGATACAACAACACAGAACAGATACAACAACACAGAACAGATACAACACAGAACAGATATAATAACACAGCACAGATACAACAACACAGAACAGATACAACACAGCACAGATACAACAACACAGAACAGATACAACACAGAACAGATACAACAACACAGAACAGATATAATAACACAGCACAGATACAACAACACAGAACAGATACAACACAGCACAGATACAACAACACAGAACAGATACAACAACACAGAACAGATACAACAACACAGAACAGATACAATAACACAGCACAGATACAACAACACAGAACAGATACAACACAGCACAGATACAACAACACAGAACAGATACAACACAGCACAGATACAACAACACAGAACAGATACAACACAGCACAGATACAACACAGCACAGATACAACAACACAGCACAGATACAACAACACAGAACAGATACAACAACACAGAACAGATACAACAACACAGCACAGATACAACAACACAGAGCAGATACAACAGAGCACAGATACAACAACACAGCACAGATACAATAACACAGAACAGATACAACAACACAGCACAGATACAACAACACAGCACAGATACAACAACACAGAACAGATACAACACAGCACAGATACAACAACACAGCACAGATACAACAACACAGAACAGATACAACAACACAGCACAGATACAACAACACAGAACAGATACAACAACACAGAACAGATACAACAACACAGAACAGATACAACAACACAGAACAGATACAACAACACAGCACAGATACAACACAGCACAGATACAACACAGCACAGATACAACACAGCACAGATACAACAACACAGAACAGATACAACAACACAGAACAGATACAACAACACAGCACAGATACAACAACACAGAACAGATACAACACAGCACAGATACAACACAGCACAGATACAACAACACAGCACAGATACAACAACACAGAACAGATACAACAACACAGCACAGATACAACAACACAGAACAGATACAACAACACAGAACAGATACAACAACACAGAACAGATACAACACAGCACAGATACAACAACACAGAAGAGATACAACAACACAGCACAGATACAACAACAAAGCACAGATACAACACAGCACAGATACAAGAACACAGAACAGATACAACAGAGCACAGATACAACAACACAGCACAGATACAACAACACAGAACAGATACAACAACACCGCACAGATACAACAACACAGAACAGATACAACAACACAGAACAGATACAACAACACAGAACAGATACAACACAGAACAGATACAACAACACAGAACAGATACAACAACACAGAACAGATACAACAACACAGCACAGATACAACAACACAGCACAGATACAAGAACACAGAGCAGATACAACAGAGCACAGATACAACAACACAGCACAGATACAACAACACAGAACAGATACAACAACACCGCACAGATACAACAACACAGAACAGATACAACAACACAGAACAGATACAACAACACAGAACAGATACAACAACACAGAACAGATACAACAACACAGAACAGATACAACAACACAGAACAGATACAACAACGCAGAACAGATACAACAACACAGAACAGATACAACAACACAGAACAGATATAATAACACAGCACAGATACAACAACACAGAACAGATACAACACAGCACAGATACAACAACACAGATCAGATACAACACAGAACAGATACAACAACACAGAACAGATATAATAACACAGCACAGATACAACAACACAGAACAGATACAACACAGCACAGATACAACAACACAGCACAGATACAACAACACAGAAGAGATACAACAACACAGCACAGATACAACAACACAGCTCAGATACAACACAGCACAGATACAACAACACAGAACAGATACAACAACACAGAACAGATACAATAACACAGCACAGATACAACAACACAGAAGAGATACAACAACACAGCACAGATACAACAACAGAGCACAGATACAACACAGCACAGATACAACAACACAGAACAGATACAACAACACAGAACAGATATAATAACACAGCACAGATACAACAACACAGAACAGATACAACACAGCACAGATACAACACAGCACAGATACAATAACACAGCACAGATACAACAACACAGAAGAGATACAACAACACAGCACAGATACAACAACACAGCACAGATACAACAACACAGAGCAGATACAACAACACACAACAGATACAACACAGCACAGATACAACAACACAGAAGAGATACAACAACACAGCACAGATACAACAACACAGCACAGATACAACAACACAGAGCAGATACAACAACACACAACAGATACAACACAGCACAGATACAACAACAAAGCACAGATACAACACAGCACAGATACAACAACACAGAACAGATACAACAACACAGAACAGATACAACACAGAACAGATATAATAACACAGCACAGATACAACAACACAGAACAGATACAACACAGCACAGATACAACAACACAGAACAGATATAACACAGAACAGATACAACAACACAGAACAGATATAATAACACAGCACAGATACAACAACACAGAACAAATACAACACAGCACAGATACAACAACACAGAACAGATACAACAACACAGAACAGATACAACAACACAGAACAGATATAATAACACAGCACAGATACAACAACACAGAACAGATACAACACAGCACAGATACAACATCACAGAACAGATACAACACAGCACAGATACAACAACACAGAACAGATACAACACAGCACAGAAACAACACAGCACAGATACAACAACACAGCACAGATACAACAACACAGAACAGATACAACAACACAGAACAGATACAACAACACAGCACAGATACAACAACACTGACCAGATACAACAGAGCACAGATACAACATCACAGCACAGATACAATAACACAGAACAGATACAACAACACAGCACAGATACAACAACACAGCACAGATACAAGAACACAGATCAGATACAACAGAGCACAGATACAACAACACAGCACAGATACAACAACACAGAACAGATACAACAACACAGCACAGATACAACAACACAGAACAGATACAACAACACAGAACAGATACAACAACACAGAACAGATACAACAACGCAGAACAGATACAACAACACAGCACAGATACAACACAGCACAGATACAACACAGCACAGATACAACAAAGCACAGATACAACAACACAGAACAGATACAACAACACAGAACAGATACAACAACACAGCACAGATACAACAACACAGAACAGATACAACACAGCACAGATACAACACAGCACAGATACAACAACACAGCACAGATACAACAACACAGAACAGATACAACAACACAGCACAGATACAACAACACAGCACAGATACAACAACACAGAGCAGATACAACAACACAGAACAGATACAACACAGCACAGATACAACAACACAGAACAGATACAACAACACAGCACAGATACAACAACACAGCACAGATACAACACAGCACAGATACAACAACACAGAACAGATACAACAACACAGCACAGATACAACAACACAGAAGAGATACAACAACACAGCACAGATACAACAACAAAGCACAGATACAACACAGCACAGATACAACAACACAGCACAGATACAACAACACAGAACAGATACAACAACACAGAACAGATACAACACAGAACAGATACAACAACACAGAACAGATACAACACCGAACAGATACAACAACACAGAACAGATACAACAACACAGAACAGATACAACACAGAACAGATACAACAACACAGCACAGATACAACAACACAGCACAGATACAACAACACAGCACAGATACAACACAGAACAGATACAACAACACAGAACAGATAAAACACAGAACAGATACATCAACACAGCACAGATACAACACAGCACAGACACAACACAGCACAGATACAACAACACAGAACAGATACAACAACACAGAACAGATACAACAACACAGAACAGATACAACAACACAGAACAGATACAACAACACAGAACAGATAACAACACAGCACAGATACAACAACACAGAACAGATAAAACACAGAACAGATACATCAACACAGCACAGATACAACAACACAGCACAGATACAACAACACAGAACAGATAAATCAACACAGCACAGATACAACAACACAGCACAGATACAACAACACAGAGCAGATACAACAACACAGCAACAGATACAACACAGCACAGATACAACAACACAGAACAGATACAACAACACAGCACAGATACAACAACACAGCACAGATACAACACACAGCACAGATACAACAACACAGAACAGATACAACAACACAGAACAGATACAACAACACAGAACAGATACAACACACAGAACAGATACAACAACACAGAACAGATACAACAACACAGAACAGATACAACACAGAACAGATACAATAACACAGCACAGATACAACAACACAGAACAGATACAACACAGCACAGATACAACAACACAGAACAGATACAAAACACAGCACAGATACAACAACACAGAACAGATACAACACAGAACAGATACAACAACACAGAACAGATACAACAACACAGAACAGATACAATAACACAGCACAGATAACAACACAGAACAGATACAACACAGCACAGATACAACAACACAGAACAGATACAACAACACAGCACAGAAACAACACAGCACAGATACAATAACACAGCACAGATACTAAACACAGAACAGATACAACAACACAGCACAGATACAACAACACAGAACAGATACAACAACACAGAACAGATACAACAACACAGAACAGATACAACACAGCACAGATACAACAACACAGCACAGATACAATAACACAGAACAGATACAACAACACAGCACAGATACAACAACACAGCACAGATACAACAACACAGAACAGATACAACAACACAGAACAGATACAACAACACAGAACAGATACAACAACACAGCACAGATACAACAACACAGAACAGATACAACAACACAGAACAGATACAACAACACAGAACAGATACAATAACACAGCACAGATACAGCAACACAGAACAGATACAACACAGCACAGATACAACACAGCACAGATACAATAACACAGCACAGATACAACAACACAGAACAGATACAACAACACAGCACAGATACAACAACACAGCACAGATACAACGACACAGAGCAGATACAACAACACACAACAGATACAACACAGCACAGATACAACAACACAGAAGAGATACAACAACACAGCACAGATACAACAACAAAGCACAGATACAACACAGCACAGATACAACAACACAGAACAGATACAACACAGAATATATACAACAACACAGAACAGATACAACACCGAACAGATACAACAACACAGAACAGATACAACAACACAGAACAGATACAACACAGAACAGATATAATAACACAGCACAGATACAACAACACAGAACAGATACAACACAGCACAGATACAACAACACAGAACAGATACAACACAGAACAGATACAACAACACAGAACAGATACAACAACACAGCACAGATACAACAACACAGAACAGATACAACAGCAGCACAGATACAACAACACAGAACAGATACAACAACACAGAACAGATATAATAACACAGCACAGATACAACAACACAGAACAGATACAACACAGCACAGATACAACAACACAGAACAGATACAACACAGCACAGAAACAACACAGCACAGATACAATAACACAGCACAGATACTAAACACAGATCAGATACAACAACACAGCACAGATACAACAACACAGAACAGATACAACAACACAGAACAGATACAACAACACAGCACAGATACAACAACACTGAGCAGATACAACAGAGCACAGATACAACATCACAGCACAGATACAATAACACAGAACAGATACAACAACACAGCACAGATACAACAACACAGCACAGATACAAGAACACAGAACAGATACAACAACACAGAACAGATACAACAACACAGAACAGATACAACAACAAAGCACAGATACAACAACACAGAACAGATACAACAACACAGAACAGATACAACAACACAGAACAGATACAACAACACAGAACAGATACAACAACACAGAACAGATATAACAACACAGCACAGATACAACAACACAGAACAGATACAACACAGCACAGATACAACAACACAGAACAGATACAACACAGAACAGATACAACAACACAGAACAGATATAATAACACAGCACAGATACAACAACACAGAACAGATACAACACAGCACAGATACAACAACACAGCACAGATACAACAACACAGAACAGATACAACAACACAGCACAGATACAACAACACAGCACAGATACAACACAGCACAGATACAACACAGCACAGATACAACAACACAGCACAGATACAACAACACAGAACAGATACAACAACACAGCACAGATACAACAACACAGCACAGATACAACACAGCACAGATACAACAACACAGCACAGATACAACACAGCACAGATACAACAACACAGAACAGATACAACAACACAGAACAGATATAATAACACAGCACAGATACAACAACACAGAACAGATACAACACAGCACAGATACAACAACACAGAACAGATACAACAACACAGCACAGATAAATCAACACAGCACATATACAACACAGAACAGATACAACAACACAGCACAGATACAACAACACAGCACAGATACAACACAGCACAGATACAACAACACAGAACAGAAACAACAACACAGAACAGATATAATAACACAGCACAGATACAATAACACAGAACAGATACAACACAGCACAGACACAACACAGCACAGATACAACAACACAGAACAGAAACAACAACACAGAACAGATATAATAACACAGTAAAGATACAACAACACAGAACAGATACAACAACACAGAACAGATATAATAACACAGCACAGATACAGCAACACAGAACAGATACAACACAGCACAGATACAACACAGCACAGATACAATAACACAGCACAGATACAACAACACAGAACAGATACAACAACACAGCACAGATACAACAACACAGCACAGATACAACAACACAGAGCAGATACAACAACACACAACAGATACAACACAGCACAGATACAACAACACAGAACAGATACAACAACACAGCACAGATACAACAACAAAGCACAGATACAACACAGCACAGATACAACAACACAGAACAGATACAACACAGAACAGATACAACAACACAGAACAGATACAACAACACAGAACAGATACAACAACACAGAACAGATACAACAACACAGAACAGATACAACACAGAACAGATATAATAACACAGCACAGATACAACAACACAGAACAGATACAACACAGCACAGATACAACAACACAGAACAGATACAACACAGAACAGATACAACAACACAGAACAGATACAAAACACAGCACAGATACAACAACACAGAACAGATACAACACAGCACAGATACAACAACACAGAACAGATACAACAACACAGAACAGATACAACAACACAGAACAGATATAATAACACAGCACAGATACAACAACACAGAACAGATACAACACAGCACAGATACAACAACACAGAACAGATACAACACAGCACAGAAACAACACAGCACAGATACAATAACACAGCACAGATACTAAACACAGAACAGATACAACAACACAGCACAGATACAACAACACAGAACAGATACAACAACACAGAACAGATACAACAACACAGCACAGATACAACAACACTGAGCAGATACAACAGAGCACAGATACAACATCACAGCACAGATACAATAACACAGAACAGATACAACAACACAGCACAGATACAACAACACAGCACAGATACAAGAACACAGAACAGATACAACAACACAGAACAGATACAACAACACAGAACAGATACAACAACAAAGCACAGATACAACAACGCAGAACAGATACAACAACACAGAACAGATACAACAACACAGAACAGATACAACAACACAGAACAGATACAACAACACAGAACAGATATAATAACACAGCACAGATACAACAACACAGAACAGATACAACACAGCACAGATACAACAACACAGAACAGATACAACACAGAACAGATACAACAACACAGAACAGATATAATAACACAGCACAGATACAACAACACAGAACAGATACAACACAGCACAGATACAACAACACAGCACAGATACAACAACACAGAAGAGATACAACAACACAGCACAGATACAACAACACAGCACAGATACAACACAGCACAGATACAACACAGCACAGATACAATAACACAGCACAGATACAACAACACAGAAGAGATACAACAACACAGCACAGATACAACAACACAGCACAGATACAACACAGCACAGATACAACAACACAGCACAGATACAACACAGCACAGATACAACAACACAGAACAGATACAACAACACAGAACAGATATAATAACACAGCACAGATACAACAACACAGAACAGATACAACACAGCACAGATACAACAACACAGAACAGATACAACAACACAGCACAGATAAACAACACAGCACAGATACAACAACACAGACAGATACAACAACACAGCACAGATACAACAACACAGAACAGATACAACACAGCACAGATACAACAACACAGAACAGATACAACAACACAGAACAGATACAACAACACAGCACAGATACAACAACACAGAACAGATACAACACAGCACAGATACAACACAGCACAGATACAACAACACAGAACAGATACAACAACACAGAACAGATACAACAACACAGCAAAGATACAACAACACAGAACAGATACAACAACACAGAACAGATACAACAACACAGCACAGATACAACAACACAGAACAGATACAACAACACAGCACAGATACAACACAGCACAGATACAAAACACAGCACAGATACAACAACACAGAACAGATACAACAACACAGCACAGAACAAAACAACAACACATACAACACAGCACAGATACAACAACACAGACAGATACAACAACACAGCACAGATACAACAACACAGAACAGATACAACAACACAGCACAGATACAACAACACAGAACAGATACAACAACACAGAACAGATACAACAACACAGCACAGATACAACAACACAGAACAGATACAACACAGCACAGATACAACAACACAGAACAGATACAACAACACAGAACAGATACAACAACACAGAACAGATACAACAACACAGAACAGATACAACACAGCACAGATACAACACAGCACAGATACAATAACACAGCACAGATACAACAACACAGAACAGATACAACAACACAGCACAGATACAACAACACAGCACAGATACAACAACACAGAACAGATACAACAACACAGCACAGATACAACACAGCACAGATACAACAACACAGAACAGATACAACAACACAGCACAGATACAACAACACAGCACAGATACAACACAGCACAGATACAACAACACAGAACAGATAAAACACAGAACATATACAACAACACAGAACAGATACAACACACAGAACAGATACAACAACACAGAACAGATACAACAACACAGAACAGATACAACACAGAACAGATACAATAACACAGCACAGATACAACAACACAGAACAGATACAACACAGCACAGATACAACAACACAGAACAGATACAACACAGAACAGATACAACAACACAGAACAGATACAATAACACAGCACAGATACAACAACACAGAACAGATACAACAGCAGCACAGATACAACAACACAGCACAGATACAACAACACAGAACAGATACAACACAGAACAGATACAACAACAAAGCACAGATACAACAACGCAGAACAGATACAACAACACAGAACAGATACAACAACAGCAGAACAGATACAACAACACAGAACAGATACAACAACACAGAACAGATATAAAAACACAGCAGAGATACAACAACACAGAACAGATACAACACAGCACAGATACAACAACACAGAAACAGATACAACACAGAACAGATACAACAACACAGAACAGATATAATAACACAGCACAGATACAACAACACAGAACAGATACAACACAGCACAGATACAACAACACAGAACAGAACAACAACACAGAACAGATATAATAACACAGCACAGATACAAAACACAGAACAGATACAACACAGCACAGACACAACACAGCACAGATACAACAACACAGAACAGAAACAACAACACAGAACAGATTTAATAACACAGTAAAGATACAACAACACAGAACAGATACAACAACACAGAACAGATATAATAACACAGCACAGATACAGCAACACAGATCAGATACAACACAGCACAGATACAACACAGCACAGATACAATAACACAGCACAGATACAACAACACAGAAGAGATACAACAACACAGCACAGATACAACAACACAGCACAGATACAACAACACAGAGCAGATACAACAACACACAATAGATACAACACAGCACAGATACAACAACACAGAAGAGATACAACAACACAGCACAGATACAACAACAAAGCACAGATACAACACAGCACAGATACAACAACACAGAACAGATACAACACAGAATATATACAACAACACAGAACAGATACAACACAGCACAGATACAACAACACAGAACAGATACAACAACACAGAACAGATACAACACAGAACAGATATAATAACACAGCACAGATACAACAACACAGAACAGATACAACACAGCACAGATACAACAACACAGAACAGATACAACACAGAACAGATACAACAACACAGAACAGATATAATAACACAGCACAGATACAACAACACAGAACAGATACAACGCAGCACAGATACAACAACACAGAACAGATACAACAACACAGAACAGATATAATAACACAGCACAGATACGACAACACAGAACAGATACAACACAGCACAGATACAACAACACAGAACAGATACAACACAGCACAGAAACAACACAGCACAGATACAATAACACAGCACAGATACTAAACACAGAACAGATACAACAACACAGCACAGATACAACAACACAGAACAGATACAACAACACAGAACAGATACAACAACACAGCACAGATACAACAACACTGAGCAGATACAACAGAGCACAGATACAACATCACAGCACAGATACAATAACACAGCACAGATACAACAACACAGAAGAGATACAACAACACAGCACACATACAACAACACAGCACAGATACAACAACACAGAGCAGATACAACAACACACAACAGATACAACACAGCACAGATACAACAACACAGAAGAGATACAACAACACAGCACAGATACAACAACACAGCACAGATACAACACAGCACAGATACAACAACACAGAACAGATACAACACAGAATAGATACAACAACACAGAACAGATACAACACCAGAACAGATACAACAACACAGAACAGATACAACAACACAGAACAGATACAACACAGAACAGATATAATAACACAGCACAGATACAACAACACAGAACAGATACAACACAGCACAGATACAACAACACAGACAGATACAACACAGAACAGATACAACAACACAGAACAGATATAATAACACAGCACAGATACAACAACACAGAACAGATACAACGCAGCACAGATACAACAACACAGAACAGATACAACAACACAGAACAGATACAACAACACAGAACAGATATAATAACACAGCACAGATACAACAACACAGAACAGATACAACACAGCACAGATACAACAACACAGAACAGATACAACACAGCACAGAAACAAGCACAGCACAGATACAATAACACAGCACAGATACTAAACACAGAACAGATACAACAACACAGCACAGATACAACAACACAGAACAGATACAACAACACAGAACAGATACAACAACACAGCACAGATACAACAACACTGAGCAGATACAACAGAGCACAGATACAACATCACAGCACAGATACAACAACACAGAACAGATACAACAACACAGCACAGATACAACAACACAGCACAGATACAACAACACAGAACAGATACAACAACACAGCACAGATACAACAACACAGAACAGATACAACAACAGCACAGATACAACAACACAGAACAGATACAACAACACAGAACAGATACAACAACACAGAACAGATACAACAACACAGAACAGATACAACAACACAGAACAGATACAATAACACAGCACAGATACAACAACACAGAACAGATACAACACAGCACAGATACAACAACACAGAACAGATACAACACAGAACAGATACAACAACACAGAACAGATACAACAACACAGCACAGATACAACAACACAGCACAGATACAACACAGCACAGATACAACACAGCACAGATACAACAACACAGCACAGATACAACAACACAGCACAGATACAACAACACAGCACAGATACAACAACACAGAACAGATACAACACAGCACAGATACAACAACACAGCACAGATACAACACAGCACAGATACAACAACACAGAACAGATACAACAACACAGAACAGATATAATAACACAGCACAGATACAACAACACAGAACAGATACAACACAGCACAGATACAACAACACAGCACAGATAAATCAACACAGCACATATACAACACAGAACAGATACAACAACACAGCACAGATACAACAACACAGCACAGATACAACACAGCACAGATACAACAACACAGAACAGAAACAACAACACAGAACAGATATAATAACACAGCACAGATACAATAACACAGAACAGATACAACACAGCACAGACACAACACAGCACAGATACAACAACACAGAACAGAAACAACAACACAGAACAGATATAATAACACAGTAAAGATACAACAACACAGAACAGATACAACAACACAGAACAGATATAATAACACAGCACAGATACAGCAACACAGAACAGATACAACACAGCACAGATACAACACAGCACAGATACAATAACACAGCACAGATACAACAACACAGAACAGATACAACAACACAGCACAGATACAACAACACAGAACAGATACAACAACACAGAGCAGATACAACAACACAGAACAGATACAACACAGCACAGATACAACAACACAGAACAGATACAACAACACAGCACAGATACAACAACACAGCACAGATACAACACAGCACAGATACAACAACACAGAACAGATACAACACAGAACAGATACAACAACACAGAACAGATACAACACAGAACAGATACAACAACACAGAACAGATACAACAACACAGAACAGATACAACAACACAGAACAGATACAACAACACAGCACAGATACAACAACACAGAACAGATACAACACAGCACAGATACAACAACACAGAACAGATACAACACAGAACAGATACAACAACACAGAACAGATAACAACACAGCACAGATACAACAACACAGAACAGATACAACACAGCACAGATACAACAACACAGAACAGATACAACAACACAGAACAGATACAACAACACAGAACAGATATAATAACACAGCACAGATACAACAACACAGAACAGATACAACACAGCACAGATACAACAACACAGAACAGATACAACACAGCACAGAAACAACACAGCACAGATACAATAACACAGCACAGATACAAAACACAGAACAGATACAACAACACAGCACAGATACAACAACACAGAACAGATACAACAACACAGAACAGATACAACAACACAGCACAGATACAACAACACAGAGCAGATACAACAGAGCACAGATACAACAACACAGCACAGATACAACAACACAGAACAGATACAACAACACAGCACAGATACAACAACACAGCACAGATACAACAACACAGAACAGATACAACAACACAGAACAGATACAACAACACAGAACAGATACAACAACAAAGCACAGATACAACAACACAGAACAGATACAACAACACAGAACAGATACAACAACACAGAACAGATACAACAACACAGCACAGATGCAAAAACACAGAACAGATACAACAACACAGCACAGATACAACAACACAGAGCAGATACAACACAGCACAGATACAACAACACAGAACAGATACAACAACAAAGCACAGATACAACACAGAACAGATACAACAACACAGAACAGATACAATAACACAGAACAGATACAACAACACCAGCACAGATACAACAACACAGCACAGATACAACAACACAAACACAGATACAACAACACAGCACAGATACAACACAGAACAGATACAACACAGCACAGATACAACACAGAACAGATACAATAACACAGAACAGATACAACAACACAGAACAGATACAACAACACAGAACAGATACAACAACACAGCACAGATACAACACAGAACAGATACAACAACACAGCACAGATACAACACAGAACAGATACAACAACACAGAACAGATACAACAACACAGAACAGATACAACAACACAGCACAGATACAACAACACAGAACAGATACAACACAGCACAGATACAACAACACAGAACAGATACAACAACACAGAACAGATACAACAACACAGCACAGATACAACACAGAACAGATACAACAACACAGCACAGATACAACAACACAGAACAGATACAACACAGCACAGATACAACAACACAGAACAGATACAACAACACAGAACAGATACAACAACACAGAACAGATACAACACAGCACAGATACAACACAGCACAGATACAACACAGCACAGATACAACAACACAGAACAGATACAACAACACAGAACAGATACAACAACACAGCACAGATACAACAACACAGAACAGATACAACAACACAGAACAGATACAACAACACAGCACAGATACAACAACACAGAACAGATACAACAACACAGCACAGATACAACACAGCACAGATACAACAACACAGCACAGATACAACAACACAGAACAGATACAACAACACAGCACAGATACAACAACACAGCACAGATACAACAACACAGAACAGATACAACAACACAGAACAGATACAACAACACAGAACAGATACAACAACACAGCACAGATACAACAACACAGAACAGATACAACAACACAGAACAGATACAACAACACAGAACAGATACAACAACACAGAACAGATACAACAACACAGCACAGATACAACAACACAGAACAGATACAACAACACAGAACAGATACAACAACACAGCACAGATACAACAACACAGAACAGATACAACACAGCACAGATACAACACAGCACAGATACAACAACACAGCACAGATACAACAACACAGAACAGATACAACAACACAGCACAGATACAACAACACAGAACAGATACAACAACACAGAACAGATACAACAACACAGCACAGATACAACAACACAGAACAGATACAACAACACAGCACAGATACAACAACACAGAACAGATACAACAACACAGAACAGATACAACAACACAGCACAGATACAACAACACAGAACAGATACAACAACACAGAACAGATACAACAACACAGAACAGATACAACAACACAGCACAGATACAACAACACAGAACAGATACAACAACACAGCACAGATACAACAACACAGCACAGATACAACAACACAGAACAGATACAACAACACAGCACAGATACAACAACACAGCACAGATACAACAACACAGAACAGATACAACAACACAGCACAGATACAACACAGCACAGATACAACAACACAGAACAGATACAACAACACAGCACAGATACAACAACACAGCACAGATACAACAACACAGCACAGATACAACAACACAGAACAGATACAACAACACAGAACAGATACAACAACACAGAACAGATACAACAACACAGCACAGATACAACAACACAGAACAGATACAACAACACAGAACAGATACAACAACACAGCACAGATACAACAACACAGCACAGATACAACAACACAGAACAGATACAACAACACAGAACAGATACAACAACACAGAACAGATACAACAACACAGAACAGATACAACAACACAGAACAGATACAACAACACAGAACAGATACAACAACACAGCACAGATACAAACACAGAACAGATACAACAACACAGAACAGATACAACACAGAACAGATACAACAACACAGCACAGATAACAGCCAAACAGAACAGATATACAACACAGCACAGATACAACAACACAGCACAGATACAACAACACAGAACAGATACAACAACACCAGAACAGATACAACACACAGCCACAGATACAACAACACGCACAGATACAACAACACAGCACAGATACAACACAGAAACACAGAACGATACAACAACCGCACAGATGCAAAAAAACACAGAACAAGATACAAACACAGAACAGATACAACAACACAGAACAACTACACCAGCTCACATAAAAAAAAAGAACAGATACACAACAAAGCACAGTACAACACAGAACAACTTACAAAACAAGAACAGATACAACAACACAGCACAGGTACAACAACACAGAACAGATACAACAACACAGCACAGATACAACACAGAACAGATACAACACAGCACAGATACAGCAACACAGAACAGATATAACAAAACAGCACAGATACAACAACACAGCACAGATACAACAACACAGAACAGATACAACAACACAGAACAGATACAACACAGCACAGATACAACACAGCACAGATACAATAACACAGCACAGCTACAATAACACAGAACAGATACAACAACACAGCACAGATACAACAACACAGAACAGATACAACAACACAGAACAGATACAACAACACAGCACAGATACAAGAACACAGAGCAGATACAACAACACAGAACAGATACAACAACACAGAACAGATACAACAACACAGAACAGATACAACAACATAGAACAGATACAACAACACAGAACAGATACAACAACACAGAACAGATACAACAACACAGAACAGATACAACAACACAGAACAGATATAATAACACAGCACAGATACAACAACACAGAACAGATACAACTCAGCACAGATACAACAACACAGAGCAGATACAACACAGCACAGATACAACAACACAGAACAGATACAACAACACAGCACAGATACAACACAGAACAGATACAACAACACAGAACAGATACAATAACACAGCACAGATACAACAACACCACACAGATACAACAACACAGCACAGATACAACAACACAACACAGATACAACGACACAGCACAGATACAACACAGAACAGATACAACAACACAGCACAGATACAACACAGAACAGATACAATAACACAGAACAGATACAACAACACAGAACAGATACAACACAGAACAGATACAACAACACAGAACAGATACAACAACACAGCACAGATACATCACAGAACAGATACAACAACACAGCACAGATACATCACAGAACAGATACAACAACACAGCACAGATACAACAACACAGCACAGATACAACAACACAGCACAGATACAACACAGAACAGATACGACAACACAGCACAGATACAACACAGAACAGATACAACAACACAGCACAGATACATCACAGAACAGATACAACAACACAGCACAGATACAACAACACAGAACAGATACAACAATACAGCACAGATACAACAACACAGCTCAGATACAACACAGAACAGACACAACAACACAGCACAGATACAACAACACAGAACAGATACAACAACACCGCACAGATACAACACAGAACAGATACAGCAACACAGCACAGATACAACAACACAGAACAGATACAACAACACAGCACAGATACAACTACACAGAACAGATACAACAACACGGAACAGATACAACAACACAGCACAGATACAACTACAAAGCACAGATACAACAACACAGAACAGATACAACAACACAGAACAGATACAACAACATAGAACAGATACAACAGCACAGAACAGATACAACAACACAGAACAGATACAACAACACAGAACAGATACAACAACACAGAACAGATATAATAACACAGCACAGATGCAAAAACACAGAACAGATACAACACAGCACAGATACAACAACACAGAACAAATACAACACAGCACACATACAACAACACAGAACAGATACAACAACAAAGCACAGATACAACACAGAACACATACAACAACACAGAACAGATACAATAACACGGCACAGATACAACAACACCACACAGATACAACAACACAGCACAGATACAACAACACAACACAGATACAACGACACAGCACAGATACAACACAGAACAGATACAACAACACAGCACAGATACAACACAGAACAGATGCAATAACACAGAACAGATACAACAACACAGAACAGATACAAAAACACAGAACAAATACAACAAAACAGCACAGATACATCACAGAACAGATACAACAACACAGCACAGATACATCACAGAACAGATACAACAACACAGAACAGATACAACAACACAGCACAGATACAACAACACAGCACAGCTACAACAACACAGCACAGATACAACACAGAACAGATTCAACAACACAGAACAGATACAACAACACAGCACAGATACAACAACACAGCACAGATACAAAACAGAACAGATACAACAACACAGAAAAAGGTACAACAACACAGAACAGATACAACAACACAGCACAGATACAACACAGAACAGATACAACACAGCACAGATACAGCAACACAGAACAGATATAACAAAACAGCACAGATACAACAACACAGCACAGATACAACAACACAGAACAGATACAACAACACAGAACAGATACAACACAGCACAGATACAACACAGCACAGATACAATAACACAGCACAGGTACAACAAGTCAGAACAGATTCAACAACACAGAACAGATACTACAACACAGCACAGATACAACAACACAGCACAGATACAAAACAGAACAGATACAACAACACAGCACAGGTACAACAACACAGAACAGATACAACAACACAGCACAGATACAACACAGAACAGATACAACACAGCACAGATACAGCAACACAGAACAGATATAACAAAACAGCACAGATACAACAACACAGCACAGATACAACAACACAGAACAGATACAACAACACAGAACAGATACAACACACCACAGATACAACACAGCACAGATACAATAACACAGCACAGCTACAATAACACAGAACAGATACAACAACACAGCACAGATACAACAACACAGAACAGATACAACAACACAGCACAGCTACAATAACACAGAACAGATACAATAACAAAGCACAGCTACAATAACACAGAACAGATACAACAACACAGAACAGATACAACAACACAGAACAGATACAACAACACAGAACAGATACAACAACACCGCACAGATACAACAACACAGAACAGATACAACAACACCGCACAGATACAACAACACAGAACAGATACAACAACACAGAACAGATACAACAACACAGAACAGATACAACAACACAGAACAGATACAACAACATAGAACAGATACAACAACACAGAACAGATACAACAACACAGAACAGATACAACAACACAGAACAGATACAACAACACAGAAAAGATATAATAACACAGCACAGATACAACAACACAGAGCAGATACAACACAGCACAGATACAACAACACAGAACAGATACAACAACAAAGCACAGATACAACACAGAACAGATACAACAACACAGAACAGATACAATAACACAGCACATATACAACAACAGCACACAGATACAACAACACAGCACAGATACAACAACACAACACAGATACAACGACACAGCACAGATACAACACAGAACAGATACAACAACACAGCACAGATACAACACAGAACAGATACAATAACACAGAACAGATACAACAACACAGAACAGATACAACAACACAGAACAGATATAAAAACACAGAACAGATACAACAACACAGCACAGATACATCACAGAACAGATACGACAACACAGCACAGATACAACACAGAACAGATACAATAACACAGCACAGATACAATAACACAGAACAGATACAACAACACAGAACAGATACAATAACACAGAACAGATACAACAACACAGAACAGATACAACAACACAGAACAGATACAACAACACAGAACAGATACAACAACACAGCACAGATACAACAACACAGCACAGATACAACACAGAACAGATACGACAACACAGCACAGATACAACACAGAACAGATACAATAACACAGAACAGATACAACAACACAGAACAGATACAACAACACAGAACAGATACAACAACACAGCACAGATACATCACAGAACAGATACAACAACACAGCACAGATACATCACAGAACAGATACAACAACACAGCACAGATACAACACAGAACAGATACAACACAGCACAGATACAGCAACACAGAACAGATATAACAAAACAGCACAGATACAACAACACAGCACAGATACAACAACACAGAACAGATACAACAACACAGAACAGATACAACACAGCACAGATACAACACAGCACAGATACAATAACACAGCACAGGTACAACAAGTCAGAACAGATTCAACAACACAGAACAGATACTACAACACAGCACAGATACAACAACACAGCACAGATACAAAACAGAACAGATACAACAACACAGCACAGGTACAACAACACAGAACAGATACAACAACACAGCACAGATACAACACAGAACAGATACAACATAGCACAGATACAGCAACACAGAACAGATATAACAAAACAGCACAGATACAACAACACAGCACAGATACAACAACACAGAACAGATACAACAACACAGAACAGATACAACACACCACAGATACAACACAGCACAGATACAATAACACAGCACAGCTACAATAACACAGAACAGATACAACAACACAGCACAGATACAACAACACAGAACAGATACAACAACACAGCACAGCTACAATAACACAGCACAGCTACAATAACACAGAACAGATACAACAACACAGAACAGATACAACAACACAGAACAGATACAACAACACAGAACAGATACAACAACACCGCACAGATACAACAACACAGAACAGATACAACAACACCGCACAGATACAACAACACAGAACAGATACAACAACACAGAACAGATACAACAACACAGAACAGATACAACAACACAGAACAGATACAACAACATAGAACAGATACAACAACACAGAACAGATACAACAACACAGAACAGATACAACAACACAGAAAAGATATAATAACACAGCACAGATACAACAACACAGAGCAGATACAACACAGCACAGATACAACAACACAGAACAGATACAACAACAAAGCACAGATACAACACAGAACAGATACAACAACACAGAACAGATACAAAAACACAGCACATATACAACAACAGCACACAGATACAACAACACAGCACAGATACAACAACACAACACAGATACAACGACACAGCACAGATACGACACAGAACAGATACATCAACACAGCACAGATACAACACAGAACAGATACAATAACACAGAACAGATACAACAACACAGAACAGATACAACACAGCACAGATACAACACAGCACAGATACAATAACACAGCACAGGTACAACAAGTCAGAACAGATTCAACAACACAGAACAGATACTACAACACAGCACAGATACAACAACACAGCACAGATACAAAACAGAACAGATACAACAACACAGCACAGGTACAACAACACAGAACAGATACAACAACACAGCACAGATACAACACAGAACAGATACAACATAGCACAGATACAGCAACACAGAACAGATATAACAAAACAGCACAGATACAACAACACAGCACAGATACAACAACACAGAACAGATACAACAACACAGAACAGATACAACACAGCACAGATACAACACAGCACAGATACAATAACACAGCACAGCTACAATAACACAGAACAGATACAACAACACAGCACAGATACAACAACACAGAACAGATACAACAACACAGCACAGCTACAATAACACAGCACAGCTACAATAACACAGAACAGATACAACAACACAGAACAGATACAACAACACAGAACAGATACAACAACACAGAACAGATACAACAACACCGCACAGATACAACAACACAGAACAGATACAACAACACCGCACAGATACAACAACACAGAACAGATACAACAACACAGAACAGATACAACAACACAGAACAGATACAACAACACAGAACAGATACAACAACATAGAACAGATACAACAACACAGAAAAGATATAATAACACAGCACAGATACAACAACACAGAGCAGATACAACACAGCACAGATACAACAACACAGAACAGATACAACAACAAAGCACAGATACAACACAGAACAGATACAACAACACAGAACAGATACAATAACACAGCACATATACAACAACAGCACACAGATACAACAACACAGCACAGATACAACAACACAACACAGATACAACGACACAGCACAGATACGACACAGAACAGATACATCAACACAGCACAGATACAACACAGAACAGATACAATAACACAGAACAGATACAACAACACAGAACAGATACAACAACACAGAACAGATATAAAAACACAGAACAGATACAACAACACAGCACAGATACATCACAGAACAGATACGACAACACAGCACAGATACAACACAGAACAGATACAATAACACAGCACAGATACAATAACACAGAACAGATACAACAACACAGAACAGATACAATAACACAGAACAGATACAACAACACAGAACAGATACAACAACACAGAACAGATACAACAACACAGAACAGATACAACAACACAGCACAGATACAACAACACAGCACAGATACAACACAGAACAGATACGACAACACAGCACAGATACAACACAGAACAGATACAACAACACAGCACAGATACATCACAGAACAGATACGACAACACAGCACAGATACATCACAGAACAGATACAACAACACAGCACAGATACAACAACACAGAACAGATACAACAATACAGCACAGATACAACAACACAGCTCAGATACAACACGGAACAGACACAACAACACAGCACAGATACAACAACACAGAACAGATACAACAACACAGCACAGATACAACACAGAACAGATACAACAACACAGCACAGATACAACAACACAGACCAGATACAACAACACAGAACAGATACAACAACACAGCACAGATACAACAACACAGAACAGATACAACAACACAGAACAGATATAACAAAACAGCACAGATACAACAACACAGCACAGATACAACTACACAGAACAGATACAACAACACGGAACAGATACAACAACACAGCACAGATACAACTACAAAGCACAGATACAACAACACAGAACAGATACAACAACACAGAACAGATACAATAACACAGAACAGATACAACAACACAGAACAGTTACAACAACACAGAACAGATACAACAACACAGCACAGATACAACAGAGACCAGATATAACAAAACAGCACAGATACAACAACACAGCACAGATACAACGACACAGAACAGATACAACAACACAGAACAGATACAACAACACAGCACTGATACAATAACACAGCACAGATACAACAACACCACACAGATACAACAACACAGCACAGATACAACAACACAACACAGATACAACGACACAGCACAGATACAACACAGAACAGATACAACAACACAGAACAGATACAAAAACACAGAATAGATACAACAACACAGCACAGATACATCACAGAACAGATACAACAACACAGAACAGATACAACAACACAGAACAGATACAACAACACAGAACAGATACAACAAAACAGCACAGATACAACAACACAGCACAGATACATCACAGAACAGATACAACAACACAGTAAAGATACAACAACACAGAACAGATACAACAACACAGAACAGATACAACAACACAGACCAGATACAACAACACAGAACAGATACAACAACACATCACGGATACAACAACACAGAACAGATACAACAACACAGCACAGATACAACAACACAGCACAGATACAACAACACAGCACAGATACAACAACACAGCACAGATACATCACAGAACAGATACAACAACACAGCACAGATACATCACAGAACAGATACAACAACACAGAACAGATACAACAACACAGCACAGATACAACAACACAGCACAGATACAACACAGAACAGATTCAACAACACAGAACAGATACAACAACACAGCACAGATACAATAACACAGCACAGATACAACAACACCACACAGATACAACAACACAGCACAGATACAACAACACAACACAGATACAATGACACAGCACAGATACAACACAGAACAGATACAACAACACAGCACAGATACAACACAGAACAGATACAATAACACAGAACAGATACAACAACACAGAACAGATACAACAACACAGAACAGATACAACAACACAGCACAGATACATCACAGAACAGATACAACAACACAGCACAGATACATCACAGAACAGATACAACAACACAGCACAGATACATCACAGAACAGATACAACAACACAGAACAGATACAACAACACAGCACAGATACAACAACACAGAACAGATACAACAACACAGAACAGATATAAAAACACAGAACAGATACAACAACACAGCACAGATACATCACAGAACAGATACGACAACACAGCACAGATACAACACAGAACAGATACAATAACACAGCACAGATACAATAACACAGAACAGATACAACAACACAGAACAGATACAATAACACAGAACAGATACAACAACACAGAACAGATACAACAACACAGAACAGATACAACAACACAGAACAGATACAACAACACAGCACAGATACAACAACACAGCACAGATACAACACAGAACAGATACGACAACACAGCACAGATACAACACAGAACAGATACAACAACACAGCACAGATACATCACAGAACAGATACGACAACACAGCACAGATACATCACAGAACAGATACAACAACACAGCACAGATACAACAACACAGAACAGATACAACAATACAGCACAGATACAACAACACAGCTCAGATACAACACAGAACAGACACAACAACACAGCACAGATACAACAACACAGAACAGATACAACAACACAGCACAGATACAACACAGAACAGATACAACAACACAGCACAGATACAACAACACAGAACAGATACAACAACACAGAACAGATACAACAACACAGCACAGATACAACAACACAGAACAGATACAACAACACAGAACAGATATAACAAAACAGCACAGATACAACAACACAGCACAGATACAACTGCACAGAACAGATACAACAACACGGAACAGATACAACAACACAGCACAGATACAACTACAAAGCACAGATACAACAACACAGAACAGATACAACAACACAGAACAGATACAATAACACAGAACAGATACAACAACACAGAACAGTTAAAACAACACAGAACAGATACAACAACACAGCACAGATACAACACAGGACAGATATAACAAAACAGCACAGATACAACAACACAGCACAGATACAACGACACAGAACAGATACAACAACACAGAACAGATACAACAACACAGCACTGATACAATAACACAGCACAGATACAACAACACCACACAGATACAACAACACAGCACAGATACAACAACACAACACAGATACAACGACACAGCACAGATACAACACAGAACAGATACAACAACACAGAACAGATACAAAAACACAGAATAGATACAACAACACAGCACAGATACATCACAGAACTGATACAACAACACAGAACAGATACAACAACACAGAACAGATACAACAACACAGAACAGATACAACAAAACAGCACAGATACAACAACACAGCACAGATACATCACAGAACAGATACAACAACACAGTAAAGATACAACAACACAGAACAGATACAACAACACAGAACAGATACAACAACACAGACCAGATACAACAACACAGAACAGATACAACAACACATCACGGATACAACAACACAGAACAGATACAACAACACAGCACAGATACAACAACACAGCACAGATACAACAACACAGCACAGATACAACAACACAGCACAGATACATCACAGAACAGATACAACAACACAGCACAGATACATCACAGAACAGATACAACAACACAGAACAGATACAACAACACAGCACAGATACAACAACACAGCACAGATACAACACAGAACAGATTCAACAACACAGAACAGATACAACAACACAGCACAGATACAATAACACAGCACAGATACAACAACACCACACAGATACAACAACACAGCACAGATACAACAACACAACACAGATACAATGACACAGCACAGATACAACACAGAACAGATACAACAACACAGCACAGATACAACACAGAACAGATACAATAACACAGAACAGATACAACAACACAGAACAGATACAACAACACAGAACAGATACAACAACACAGCACAGATACATCACAGAACAGATACAACAACACAGCACAGATACATCACAGAACAGATACAACAACACAGCACAGATACATCACAGAACAGATACAACAACACAGAACAGATACAACAACACAGCACAGATACAACAACACAGAACAGATACAACAACACAGCACAGATACAACACAGTACAGATATAACAAAACAGCACAGATACAACAACACAGAACAGATACAACAACACAGAACAGATACAACAACATAGAACAGATACAACAGCACAGAACAGATACAACAACACAGAACAGATACAACAACACAGAGCAGATACAACGACACAGCACAGATACAACACAGAACAGATACAACAACACAGCACAGATACAACACAGCACAGATACAATAACACAGCACAGATACAACAACACCACACAGATACAACAACACAGCACAGATACAACAACACAACACAGATACAACAACACAGAACAGATACAACAACACAGAACAGATACAACAACACAGCACAGATACAACAACACAGCACAGATACAACAACACAGAACAGATACAACAACACAGCACAGATACAACAACACAGAACAGATACAACAACACAGAACAGATATAACAACACAGCACAGATGCAACAACATAGAACAGATACAACAACACAGAACAGATACAACAACACAGCACAGATACAACAACACAGAACAGATACAACAACACAGAACAGATATAACAAAACAGCACAGATACAACAACACAGCACAGATACAACTACACAGAACAGATACAACAACACGGAACAGATACAACAACACAGCACAGATACAACTACAAAGCACAGATACAACAACACAGAACAGATACAACAACACAGAACAGATACAATAACACAGAACAGATACAACAACACAGAACAGTTACAACAACACAGAACAGATACAACAACACAGCACAGATACAACAGAGACCAGATATAACAAAACAGCACAGATACAACAACACAGCACAGATACAACGACACAGAACAGATACAACAACACAGAACAGATACAACAACACAGCACTGATACAATAACACAGCACAGATACAACAACACCACACAGATACAACAACACAGCACAGATACAACAACACAACACAGATACAACGACACAGCACAGATACAACACAGAACAGATACAACAACACAGAACAGATACAAAAACACAGAATAGATACAACAACACAGCACAGATACATCACAGAACAGATACAACAACACAGAACAGATACAACAACACAGAACAGATACAACAACACAGAACAGATACAACAAAACAGCACAGATACAACAACACAGCACAGATACATCACAGAACAGATACAACAACACAGTAAAGATACAACAACACAGAACAGATACAACAACACAGAACAGATACAACAACACAGACCAGATACAACAACACAGAACAGATACAACAACACATCACGGATACAACAACACAGAACAGATACAACAACACAGCACAGATACAACAACACAGCACAGATACAACAACACAGCACAGATACAACAACACAGCACAGATACATCACAGAACAGATACAACAACACAGCACAGATACATCACAGAACAGATACAACAACACAGAACAGATACAACAACACAGCACAGATACAACAACACAGCACAGATACAACACAGAACAGATTCAACAACACAGAACAGATACAACAACACAGCACAGATACAACAACACAGCACAGATACAATAACACAGCACAGATACAACAACACCACACAGATACAACAACACAGCACAGATACAACAACACAACACAGATACAATGACACAGCACAGATACAACACAGAACAGATACAACAACACAGCACAGATACAACACAGAACAGATACAATAACACAGAACAGATACAACAACACAGAACAGATACAACAACACAGAACAGATACAACAACACAGCACAGATACATCACAGAACAGATACAACAACACAGCACAGATACATCACAGAACAGATACAACAGCACAGCACAGATACATCACAGAACAGATACAACAACACAGAACAGATACAACAACACAGCACAGTTACAACAACACAGCACAGATACAACAACACAGAACAGATACAACAACACAGCACAGATACAACACAGAACAGATATAACAAAACAGCACAGATACAACAACACAGCACAGATACAACGACACAGAACAGATACAACAACACAGAACAGATACAACAACACAGAACAGATACAACAACATAGAACAGATACAACAGCACAGAACAGATACAACAACACAGAACAGATACAACAACACAGAGCAGATACAACGACACAGCACAAATACAACACAGAACAGATACAACAACACAGCACAGATACAACACAGCACAGATACAATAACACAGCACAGATACAACAACACCACACAGATACAACAACACAGCACAGATACAACAACACAACACAGATACAATGACACAGCACAGATACAACACAGAACAGATACAACAACACAGCACAGATACAACACAGAACAGATACAATAACACAGAACAGATACAACAACACAGAACAGATACAACAACACAGAACAGATACAACAACACAGCACAGATACATCACAGAACAGATACAACAACACAGCACAGATACATCACAGAACAGATACAACAACACAGCACAGATACATCACAGAACAGATACAACAACACAGAACAGATACAACAACACAGCACAGATACAACAACACAGAACAGATACAACAACACAGCACAGATACAACACAGTACAGATATAACAAAACAGCACAGATACAACAACACAGAACAGATACAACAACACAGAACAGATACAACAACATAGAACAGATACAACAGCACAGAACAGATACAACAACACAGAACAGATACAACAACACAGAGCAGATACAACGACACAGCACAGATACAACACAGAACAGATACAACAACACAGCACAGATACAACACAGCACAGATACAATAACACAGCACAGATACAACAACACCACACAGATACAACAACACAGCACAGATACAACAACACAACACAGATACAACAACACAGAACAGATACAACAACACAGAACAGATACAACAACACAGCACAGATACAACAACACAGCACAGATACAACAACACAGAACAGATACAACAACACAGCACAGATACAACAACACAGAACAGATACAACAACACAGAACAGATATAACAACACAGCACAGATGCAACAACATAGAACAGATACAACAACACAGAACAGATACAACAACACAGCACAGATACAACAACACAGAACAGATACAACAACACAGAACAGATATAACAAAACAGCACAGATACAACAACACAGCACAGATACAACTACACAGAACAGATACAACAACACGGAACAGATACAACAACACAGCACAGATACAACTACAAAGCACAGATACAACAACACAGAACAGATACAACAACACAGAACAGATACAATAACACAGAACAGATACAACAACACAGAACAGTTACAACAACACAGAACAGATACAACAACACAGCACAGATACAACAGAGACCAGATATAACAAAACAGCACAGATACAACAACACAGCACAGATACAACGACACAGAACAGATACAACAACACAGAACAGATACAACAACACAGCACTGATACAATAACACAGCACAGATACAACAACACCACACAGATACAACAACACAGCACAGATACAACAACACAACACAGATACAACGACACAGCACAGATACAACACAGAACAGATACAACAACACAGAACAGATACAAAAACACAGAATAGATACAACAACACAGCACAGATACATCACAGAACAGATACAACAACACAGAACAGATACAACAACACAGAACAGATACAACAACACAGAACAGATACAACAAAACAGCACAGATACAACAACACAGCACAGATACATCACAGAACAGATACAACAACACAGTAAAGATACAACAACACAGAACAGATACAACAACACAGAACAGATACAACAACACAGACCAGATACAACAACACAGAACAGATACAACAACACATCACGGATACAACAACACAGAACAGATACAACAACACAGCACAGATACAACAACACAGCACAGATACAACAACACAGCACAGATACAACAACACAGCACAGATACATCACAGAACAGATACAACAACACAGCACAGATACATCACAGAACAGATACAACAACACAGAACAGATACAACAACACAGCACAGATACAACAACACAGCACAGATACAACACAGAACAGATTCAACAACACAGAACAGATACAACAACACAGCACAGATACAACAACACAGCACAGATACAATAACACAGCACAGATACAACAACACCACACAGATACAACAACACAGCACAGATACAACAACACAACACAGATACAATGACACAGCACAGATACAACACAGAACAGATACAACAACACAGCACAGATACAACACAGAACAGATACAATAACACAGAACAGATACAACAACACAGAACAGATACAACAACACAGAACAGATACAACAACACAGCACAGATACATCACAGAACAGATACAACAACACAGCACAGATACATCACAGAACAGATACAACAACACAGCACAGATACATCACAGAACAGATACAACAACACAGAACAGATACAACAACACAGCACAGTTACAACAACACAGCACAGATACAACAACACAGAACAGATACAACAACACAGCACAGATACAACACAGAACAGATATAACAAAACAGCACAGATACCAGAACACAGCACAGATACAACGACACAGAACAGATACAACAACACAGAACAGATACAACAACACAGAACAGATACAACAACATAGAACAGATACAACAGCACAGAACAGATACAACAACACAGAACAGATACAACAACACAGAGCAGATACAACGACACAGAACAAATACAACAACACAGCACAGATACAACACAGCACAGATACAACACAGCACAGATACAATAACACAGCACAGATACAACAACACCACACAGATACAACAACACAGCACAGATACAACAACACAACACAGATACAATGACACAGCACAGATACAACACAGAACAGATACAACAACACAGCACAGATACAACACAGAACAGATACAATAACACAGAACAGATACAACAACACAGAACAGATACAACAACACAGAACAGATACAACAACACAGCACAGATACATCACAGAACAGATACAACAACACAGCACAGATACATCACAGAACAGATACAACAACACAGCACAGATACATCACAGAACAGATACAACAACACAGAACAGATACAACAACACAGCACAGATACAACAACACAGCACAGATACAACAACACAGAACAGATACAACAACACAGCACAGATACAACACAGAACAGATATAACAAAACAGCACAGATACAACAACACAGCACAGATACAACGACACGGAACAGATACAACAACACAGAACAGATACAACAACACAGCACAGATACAACAACACAGCACAGATACAACAACACAGAACAGATACAACAACACAGCACAGATACAACACAGAACAGATATAACAAAACAGCACAGATACCAGAACACAGCACAGATACAACGACACAGAACAGATACAACAACACAGAACAGATACAACAACACAGAACAGATACAACAACATAGAACAGATACAACAGCACAGAACAGATACAACAACACAGAACAGATACAACAACACAGAGCAGATACAACGACACAGCACAGATACAACACAGAACAGATACAACAACACAGCACAGATACAACACAGAACAGATACAATAACACAGAACAGATACAACAACACAGAACAGATACAACAACACAGAACAGATACAACAACACAGAACAGATACAACAACACAGCACAGATACATCACAGAACAGATACAACAACACAGCACAGATCCATCACAGAACAGATACAACAACACAGCACAGATACATCACAGAACAGATACAACAACACAGAACAGATACAACAACACAGCACAGATACAACAACACAGCACAGATACAACAACACAGAACAGATACAACAACACAGCACAGATACAACACAGAACAGATATAACAAAACAGCACAGATACAACAACACAGCACAGATACAACGACACAGAACAGATACAACAACACAGAACAGATACAACAACACAGCACAGATACAACAACACAGCACAGATACAACAACACAGAACAGATAAACAGGGACAAGTTCGCCCAGACCCTCTTGGAGCGCCTGAAGCAGGTTTATGAGCAGGCGGCTGGGAACATGGGAAGGCAGCATCAGGGCAATCGCCTGTTGCTGGAACCCCGCAAAACGCGGGAGTGGGAAGTAGGAGACCAGGTCATGGTCAGAAACTACGCCAGAGTAGGGAGTCTGGAACCACTGTATATGGGACCCTACAACATTGTAGATAAGGCGAGTCCCATGGTATACGCCGTAAAGGTACCTCGGCGCACTAAGTGGTTCCACGTAAACCAGTGCAAACTGTACAAGCCAGGTGCACAAGGGCCAACCACAGGGGCCAAACCTGCGAGTGGGGACTTGCAGCCCCAGATAGGGCCAAAGGGCACACAGGCAGGCAAAGCAGCTTGCATCAGGGGAGGGGACATCCTGGAAAATTGTGAGACATTTTTGAAGGGTTGGGAGTCAGATGAGGATAGTGAAGATAGTGATAGTGAGGATAGTGAAGATAGTAACACAAGCGAGGAGGAGCGGGAATCGGAGGACGGAAGGGTCGCCCCCGATTCAGGTATAGGGGGGACAGGGGCTGCAGATAGAGATCCACAAAGGGTGGAAGCTGAAGCTGCAGGTCCCGAACACAGGGGGGCGGAGCCAAGGGAGGCGGAGCCAGCCGCTGTGGTGGGATCACAGGGCGTGGCGATGGAAGCCTCAGAGCCCGAGCCGCCCGCCTTGAACGTCTTGCCCTCGAGGGAGGTAGGGACTGCGAGTGAAGGGCCGCCTACTGGGCCGAGTAGGGCGGTGCCACAAGCTGCAGATCCCGAGTTCAGGGAGGCGGAGCCAGGGGAGGCGGAGCCAGCGACTGTGGCGGGACCACAGGTCGCCACGGTGGAAGTCTCGGAACCCGGTCCGTCGGTCCTGGAGTTCCTGCCCCCGGTAACTCTCCGTAGGTCAGGTCGGATACCCCAGCCCAGGAAGGTATGGTCAAGTCCCCAGAGTGTCCCAAGGCGTAGGCTCAAGGCTAAGGCAGCCCAGGGAGAGCCCAGTCCCAGCGCAGCAGCAACAGGCTGCGGCAGATCAAAGGGAGGGGTCAATGCCCTCCCACCGTCGGGAAAAGCTCGTGGCAGCCTTTTCAGAATTTAAATGGGCCGCCCTGGGAACGGGCGGCGCTGTACAGTAATAAGTTTAGGATAAGTTTCTAAGTTTATAGTTTAAGGTTAAGAATAAGTTTATAGTTTTAGATAAGGTTATGAGGTTATAGTTTTAAATCGGTTTAAGTCGGTAGTTTAATTTTGTTTAATAAAAGGAAGTAAAATGATGGGAGTTTAGAGATAGGATTAGTTAAAGTTTATCCAGCGCACATGTCTTCTTACGTGAGGCGAGGTCAGGGGACCCGCTCACCCTTCACAAAAGCCAGAGACTCTTGCGAGGCTGGCTACCTCATTCTATCTGATCACAGGAACCAAGGAAGGATGGAACGAATTCTAGTATTGCTCGCGGCAATCGGATGCGGATTGGCCTATCGAGGCCACACCAAGGATGTCGTGGTGTTTGGATGCTCCGGGGACACGGCCCCCATCGCGGTGGATGGGACCGGAAGACGAGAGGCTGAGGAGACCACCACCTATTTCCACAAGGGAAGGTGGCCAGGATGGCTGGGAACGAACTCAACGGAGTATTCCAGCACATCGGGTTTTGCCTACCAAGAGACTTCTTTACTGTGCCCCAAAGTAAGGATCATCGCACCCAGGATCAGCGTCACCGTCGGCAAACGGATTTGTTTGACTTGTAATGGGAATGTCCCATTGAGCCGATGGTGGTGGCTACGAAAGCTGAGCAAAAACATGAGGAACTCTTCGGTCGAGTGGGAGCGACTGGGTAATAATACCCATCGGACAATTACGGGGACAAACGGACAAGTGAGAGTCTGTTGGGACAAATGGTGGGAACCGGATGAGGTAATTTATGTATGTATGTGGTGGTCAAAGTACGTTTGCCCCAAAGGCATCTCCATATTTTTCATTAATCAATGGCAGGATAACGGACAGGGGATGAGGTGGGATGCGAGCACCAGGGGGTGCGGAGCCCCATACTCCCCGATCCCGGTAAATGCCACTGAACTCATTACGCGCCCACGCAAAGCCCCGCCCACGATTCCGGTGGTTCTAGCTAAGGAAGAAGGGTGCCCTAAAACCAGTAAGGGACCCGGGAATGGTTTGGTACTGGTCCCCACAGACCAGATACTATTTCAGGGGGTACATTACGCGGTGGCCTCGGTGATTTTAAATCTCACCGAGGTACGGTTACCAGAGTGGTGCCCCAAAAAGACGGAAGAGTTATATCAGGTCCTGTTGACCAAGATGTTCAGACAATTCTATGAGTTCGATTTCGCGGAAATTGATAAAACAAGTTTGTCCACCGCACCACATGAAGTTTTGGATCAGGTGGGGAGGCAAAGAAGGGGTGTTGTGAACGACGTGTTCACTGCTTTCAACACAGGTACATCTGTGGTCAACGCTCTAGACAGCGTGGAGCTGCAGACCCACATTAATGGCTTAAAAACGCAATTAAAGGACATTCTCACAGATGAAAATAAGGTGGTTGGGTCTGGGTTACACGAGGACCAAGCCATGACTCTCCATTTAAAAGAAATAATAGCAGAGCTGGAGAAACACGCGAGAACGGTAAATGCCCTGATCAGGGAAGATTGGAACGCGTCCGATCAAGCTGCGCAGAACGAGGTGTGCGTGCTTTACGGGGCGTGGTTACTGGGCGAGGGCCGCAGTAATTTGGAGGATTTAAAACAAGGTTTGGTCCCGTCCTGGATAAGTAACAAACACCTGCGGGCGCTCCACCCTTTTCAGAACGCATTAAGCCCGTGCCAGCTCAGGCTAGCTTCAGAAGCATACCCAGTCCCCGTGGACTGCGGACGATCAAACCATACTATCATGGGTATAGTATTACGTATGCCGGTTTTGGGCGACACAGCAAAGCCCGCCCCGGTGTATCGGGTAGAGAACATTGGTGTCATTCAGGGGGGAGCCCACATTCGCTATGCAGCGGTTCCACCTTACGTCATCTGCTGGGAGCAAACGATGACAGGTACCGATCTCTCTGGTTGTCGTGGCAGGGGAGCACACATAATACTGTGTCCCCAGCACTTGAATGCCTTTTTAACACCACAGTGCGGGTTCAGAACGGCTGGTGCCAAGTCCATGAATTGCACCATGGAGGCAATGGCACAAGATCATGTGCCTCCGCAGGTAGCATAAATCGGGGGTGGAACATATTGTGTTACCACTGCAGCGCAACACTACCAGCATGGAAACCGTAGCCGGTGTCCGGTGAGTGACAGCAGTTTCTGTTTTAAACCCAGGGCGGAAGTTCAAGTAGCACAACAGCGAATTGTCCCAATCCCTGAACCATCCACGGTTCATCTTACCGTAAAAGAGAACTTCACCGACCTGCAGCGATTCGTCGCGCATTTCGGATACCTCATTCCCCCTCTCCCTGAACACCTCACCAAGCTTTTGAAAGCCGTCGCGGTATCACAAAAACATTTTTACACACTAGAACAGAAAACTGTCGAGATAGGGACAGAAATTCTGGACATAGTAATTCCACCGTGGTGGAATCTGTTCACCAACATTGAAGTGCCTTCCTGGATTAGAATAGCCTCCCACATTTTAGTTGTATGCCAAGTGTTTATTGTGGTATACTTATTGGTCGTGCATTGTAAGAGAGGCAAACGCCTCACCAAGAACGAAAACACGGGAGAGTGGCGAGAACGTTACGTGCGCGTGCACGATGAAAGCACCGTGTAATCAGAAAAAAATGGCATCACTCCCATTTGCCACGTGCGCCTCGGAAGTGTTGTAATCGATCGTGATTTTTCTCAGAAACTGTAATTACGTTTGGAACTCTACATGTCTAAGAGTTGGTTTTGATTATTTTTGGTGATGGTGTTGTGGTTGAATATGATTGTTTGGTTTTGTTTTGTTTTTCTTTTCCCCGAATAAAAAATGTGAATATACAGGTGATATGAGAGGCATCGGCCTGTTTACGCCTGGAAGGAAAACAAGTGGTGTAAGTTTAAAGGCAAATAATGCCTGCGGTGTTATAAGAATGTAATTTTCCTGGGAAATAAGGACGACGCAAAGACCCTAGATAGTTTAAGTTATGGGGATTATTTTTCTGGATCTGGAGAAATCGAGATAATATTGCTCACCACAATATTTTTGATACGATAAGCGGAGTTATTCGCATCAACAGGAGGGACTGTAGAATTCGCAATATAATCGCGATTTTATAAATAAGGAGAAAACACATAGTTTCGTTCAAACAGCTTTATTTCAGCAGAATGCTGTCAGGTTTTCAAAGTGGACACAAGCAGCCTGTAAAATGGCCGCCACGCCTCGTGGCAGAACATTCTAGACTTTTCGATAAGCAGACAAAATGGCGTTCCAATATACATTTGTGCGAGATCGATCAAAACTCAGCACATTTGAGATAATACACAAGACATTATGAGTTTGCAGTATACACATAAATACTGAAATCGGTCTCCCAGGTGCGAATAAGGGCTATTGTACCGAGCGATCAAGAACCCATCCAAAGACATTAATATGCAAAATCCCCACGACTCTACGATGAGAGAGCCGTTTGCGGGTAGTTACAGAAAACATTTGGAAGCCCCAAAAACCCTCCAGGGAGAATACTGACCGGTTACACAATGGGAGAAGTATTAACGGGTACTCAGGCAGTTACGAGTATCACCGAAACCCATTAAACGGAGATCACCCTATACAAGAAATTTTGAGCGCCAAAACCCTAACAAAAGAAAAGACATTAAGATTGGGCGGGAAAAGAGGAATTGCAGCACTATAACTGTAAAGCTCCAACCGTCCATCTCTCTCTTATCCTCTTGCCGCCTTGCTCTTGCATCTGCCTCTTGCTGCTCGACTATCGAATTTTCTGATCCGCCAGGATCAGCCTCGTGGCTTGCCGCGAAGATCTGTGTGGAACTGGGCTGTGAAGCCTTGAAACGGGCACACCATCCCGAGAAGTCGGTAAACGGTGTTGGAACCGAAGGCCCGAGATGAGATGAGATGAGATGAGATGAGATGAGATGAGAAGAGAAGAAGACGACCATACGTATCGCCACGGTCAGTAAGCCCCGACCGCGCCTGTAGGTCGAATAGACACTTTCCTTGCCCAGGAAGACTATCTTTTGAGTTTTACAGAACTGGCATCGGAAGACTATTCTTCGAATTTTATCGCATCAGGGCGAGGGCACAGGAAGACTCTTTTTTGAGTAGTGTCGGAACTCCGAGGACAACACAGATCTTCATGACAGCAGACGGTCCAGCCTGCTAGCCGGAGCAGAAACGAGTAAACAAGTGGGGTACAGAGACCCCTGATCAACACGTGGGTGATCAGGTGCTGCGGTAAAAACATCCGAGCAGAGTTTTCGGAATTCTCCGAGTTATCACGAGTGGTGAGCATGAGTCTCGATCCTACAAATCTAGTTTAGAGCAGGTATTGATAGGGGAGGGTTTAAGTTTTAAGGATAACTGTAATGTGTGCCCCCATTTACGATGTGTCGTTCGTTCCTCGTTTCCCTAAAATTAGTTACATAACTGCGTGTAAGATTGTACTGTCATTAATCTGTGCTTATGACATGTATTTCGTAATCTTGAATAATATGCAATAAAGATTTTCCATTTCGTACCATTCAACCGGGTCTACCTGAGTTTTCTCTCCATTATTGCTCTCGCATCTAAGTCCAGTGTCAGAACCGTAAGGGCGAGTGGGTCGAAACACTCACAGGTGTCTAGTGCTCCCAGACTGGCTGGAGACCAGAACAGGCAACAAGGCCTAACCTCGCAATAGCACCCAGGCTGAGCACAGAGCCACACACGTCAAAACCCTTACAGAACGCAGAAGAGATACAACAGCACAGAACAGATACAACAACACAGCACAGTTACAACAACAGAGCACAGATACAACAACACAGAACAGATACAACAACACAGCACAGATACAACAAAACAGCACAGATACAACAACACATAACAGATACAACAACACAGAGCAGATACAACAACACAGAACAGATACAACAACACAGAACAGATACAATAACACAGCACAGATACAACAACAAAGAACAGATACAACAACACAGAACAGATACAACACAGCACAGATAAAATAACACAGAGCAGATACAACAGAGCACAGATACAACAACACAGCACAGATACAATAACACAGAACAGATACAACAACACAGCACAGATACAACAACACAGAACAGATACAACAACACAGAACAGATACAACAACACAGCACAGATACAACAACACAGCACAGATACAACAACACAGAACAGATACAACAACACAGAACAGATACAACAAAACAGCACAGATACAACAACACAGCACAGATACAACAACACAGCACAGATACAACAACACAGAACAGATGCAACAACACAGAACAGATACAACAACACAGAACAGATACAACAACACAGCACAGATACCTCACAGAACAGATACAACAACACAGCACAGATACAACAACACAGCACAGATACAACAACACATAACAGATACAACAACACAGAACAGATACAACAACACAGAACAGATACAACAAAACAGCACAGATACAACAACACAGCACAGATACAACAACACAGCACAGATACAACAACACAGAACAGATACAACACAGCACAGATACAATAACACAGAACAGATACAACAACACAGAACAGATACAACAACACAGCACAGATACAACAACACAGAACAGATACAACACAGCACAGATACAACAACACAGCACAGATACAACAACACAGCACAGATACAACAACACAGAACAGATACAAAAACACAGCACAGATACAACAACACAGAACAGATACAACAACACAGAACAGATACAACACAGAACAGATACAACAATGCAGAACAGATACAACAACACAGACAGATACAACAACACAGCACAGATACAACAACACAGCACAGATACAACATCACAGAACAGATACAACACAGAACAGATACAACAACACAGAACAGATACAACAACACAGAACAGATACAACAACACAGCACAGATACAACAACACAGAACAGATACAAAAACACAGCACAGATACAACAACACAGAACAGATACAACAACACAGAACAGATACAACAACACAGCACAGATACAACATCACAGGACAGATACAACACAGAACAGATACAACAACACAGAACAGATACAACAACACAGAACAGATACAACAACACAGCACAGATACAACAACACAGCACAGATACAACAACACAGAACAGATACAAAAACACAGCACAGATACAACAACACAGAACAGATACAACAACACAGAACAGATACAACACAGAACAGATACAACAATGCAGAACAGATACAACAACACAGACAGATACAACAACACAGCACAGATACAACAACACAGCACAGATACAACATCACAGAACAGATACAACACAGAACAGATACAACAACACAGAACAGATACAACAACACAGAACAGATACAACACAGAACAGATACAACAACACAGCACAGATACAACAACACAGCCCGGATACAACATCACAGAACAGATACAACACAGAACAGATACAACAACACAGCACAGATACAACAACACAGAACAGATACAACACAGAACAGATACAACAACACAGAACAGATACAACAACACAGAATAGATTCAACAACACAGAACAGAGACAACAACACAGAACAGATGCAACAACACAGCACAGATACAACAACACAGAACAGATACAACAACACAGCATAGATACAACACAGAACAGATACAACAACACAGCACAGATACAATAACACAGAACAGATACAACAACACAGCACAGATACAACAACACAGAACAGATACAACAACACAGAACAGATACAACAACACAGCACAGATACAACAACACAGCACAGATACAACAACACAGAACAGATACAACAACACAGAACAGATACAACAAAACAGCACAGATACAACAACACAGCACAGATACAACAACACAGCACAGATACAACAACACAGAACAGATGCAACAACACAGAACAGATACAACAACACAGAACAGATACAACAACACAGCACAGATACCTCACAGAACAGATACAACAACACAGCACAGATACAACAACACAGCACAGATACAACAACACATAACAGATACAACAACACAGAACAGATACAACAACACAGAACAGATACTACAAAACAGCACAGATACAACAACACAGCACAGATACAACAACACAGCACAGATACAACAACACAGAACAGATACAACACAGCACAGATACAATAACACAGAACAGATACAACAACACAGAACAGATACAACAACACAGCACAGATACAACAACACAGAACAGATACAACACAGCACAGATACAACAACACATCACAGATACAACAACACAGCACAGATACAACAACACAGAACAGATACAAAAACACAGCACAGATACAACAACACAGAACAGATACAACAACACAGAACAGATACAACACAGAACAGATACAACAATGCAGAACAGATACAACAACACAGACAGATACAACAACACAGCACAGATACAACAACACAGCACAGATACAACATCACAGAACAGATACAACACAGAACAGATACAACAACACAGAACAGATACAACAACACAGAACAGATACAACAACACAGCACAGATACAACAACACAGCACAGATACAACAACACAGAACAGATACAAAAACACAGCACAGATACAACAACACAGAACAGATACAACAACACAGAACAGATACAACACAGAACAGATACAACAATGCAGAACAGACACAACAACACAGAACAGATACAACAACACAGAACAGATTCAACAACACAGAACAGAGACAACAACACAGAACAGATGCAACAACACAGCACAGATACAACAACACAGAACAGATACAACAACACAGCATAGATACAACACAGAACAGATACAACAACACAGCACAGATACAGCAACACAGAACAGATAGAACAAAACAGCACAGATACAACAACACAGCACAGGTACAACAACACAGAACAGATACAACAACACAGCACAGATACAACAACAAAGCACAGATACAACAACACACAACAGATACAACAACACAGAACAGATACAGTAACACAGCACAGATACAACAGCAAAGAACAGATACAACAACACAGAACAGATACAACAACACAGCACAGATACAACACCGAACAGATATAACAAAACAGCACAGATACAGCAACACAGAACAGATATAACAAAACAGCACAGATACAACAACACAGCACAGATACAACAACACAGAACAGATACAACAACACAGAACAGATACAACAACACAGCACAGATACAACAACACAGCACAGATACAACAACACAGAACAGATACAACAAGACAGAACAGATACAACAACACAGCACAGATACATCACAGAACAGATACAACAACACAGCACAGATACAACAACACATAACAGATACAACAACACAGAACAGATACAACAACACAGAACAGATACAACAAAACAGCACAGATACAACAACACAGCACAGATACAACAACACAGCACAGATACAACAACACAACACAGATACAACGACACAGCACAGATACAACAACACAGCACAGATACAATAACATAGCACAGATACAACAACACAGAACAGATACAACAACACAGAACAGATACAACACAGCACAGAAACAACAACACAGCACAGATACAATGACACAGAACAGATACAACTACACGGCACAGATACAACAACACAGAACATTTACAACAACACAGAATAGTTACAACACAGCACATATACAACAACACAGCACACACACAACAACACAGAACAGATACACCAACACATAACAGATACAACACAGAACAGATACAACAACACAGAATAGATACAACAAAACAGAACAGATACAACAACACAGCACAGATACAACACAGCACAGAAACAATATTACAGCGCAGATACAACAACACAGCACAGATACAACAACACAGAACAGATACAACAACACAGCACAGATACAACAACACAGCACAGATACAACAACACAGAACAGATACAACAATACAGAACAGATACAACAACACAGAACAGATACAACAACACAGCACAGCTACAACACAGCACAGATACAACACATCACAGAAACAACAACACAGAACAGATACAACAAAACAGAACAGATACAACAGCACAAAACAGATACAATACAGCACAGATACAACAACACAGCACAGATACAACAACACAGCACAGATACAACAACACAGCACAGATACAACAACACAGAACAGATACAACAACACAGAACAGATACAACAAAACAGAACAGAAACAACACAGAACAGATACAACAACACGGAACAGATGCAACAACACAGAACAGATACATCAACACAGCACAGATACAACAACACAGAACAGATACAACAACACAGAACAGATACAACAACACAGCACAGATACAACAACACAGAGCAGATACAACACAGCACAGATACAATGACACAGCACAGATACAACGACACAGAACAGATACAACAACACAGAACAGATACAACAACACAGCACAGATACAACAACACAGCACAGATACAACAACACATAACAGATACAACAACACAGCACAGATACACCAACACAGAACAGATACAACAACACAGCACAGATACAACAACACAGCACAGATACAACAACACAGCACAGATGCAATAACACAGCACAGATACAACAACACAGAACAGATACAACAACACAGCACAGATACAACAACACAGCAGAGATACAATGACACAGCACAGATACAACAACACAGCACAGATACAACACAGAAGTGATACAACACAGAACAGATATAACAATACAGAACAGATACAACAACACAGAACAGATACAACAACACAGCACAGATACAACGACACAGAACAGATACAACAACACAGCACAAATACAACAACACAGAGCAGATACAACAACACAGCACAGATACAACAACACAGAACAGATATAACAATACAGAACAGATACAACAACACAGCACAGATAAAACAACACAGCACAGATACAACAACACAGAACAGATACAATACAGAACAGATACAACAACACAGAACAGATACAACAACACAGAACAGATACAATAACACAGCACAGATACAACAACACAGAACAGATACAACACAGAACAGATACAACAATGCAGAACAGATACAACAACACAGACAGATACAACAACACAGCACAGATACAACAACACAGCACAGATACAACATCACAGAACAGATACAACACAGAACAGATACAACAACACAGCACAGATACAACAACACAGAACAGATACAACACAGAACAGATACAACAACACAGAACAGATACAACAACACAGAATAGATTCAACAACACAGAACAGAGACAACAACACAGAACAGATGCAACAACACAGCACAGATACAACAACACAGAACAGATACAACAACACAGCATAGATACAACACAGAACAGATACAACAACACAGCACAGATACAATAACACAGAACAGATACAACAACACAGCACAGATACAACAACACAGAACAGATACAACAACACAGAACAGATACAACAACACAGCACAGATACAACAACACAGCACAGATACAACAACACAGAACAGATACAACAACACAGAACAGATACAACAAAACAGCACAGATACAACAACACAGCACAGATACAACAACACAGCACAGATACAACAACACAGAACAGATGCAACAACACAGAACAGATACAACAACACAGAACAGATACAACAACACAGCACAGATACCTCACAGAACAGATACAACAACACAGCACAGATACAACAACACAGCACAGATACAACAACACATAACAGATACAACAACACAGAACAGATACAACAACACAGAACAGATACAACAAAACAGCACAGATACAACAACACAGCACAGATACAACAACACAGCACAGATACAACAACACAGAACAGATACAACACAGCACAGATACAATAACACAGAACAGATACAACAACACAGAACAGATACAACAACACAGCACAGATACAACAACACAGAACAGATACAACACAGCACAGATACAACAACACAGCACAGATACAACAACACAGCACAGATACAACAACACAGAACAGATACAAAAACACAGCACAGATACAACAACACAGAACAGATACAACAACACAGAACAGATACAACACAGAACAGATACAACAATGCAGAACAGATACAACAACACAGACAGATACAACAACACAGCACAGATACAACAACACAGCACAGATACAACATCACAGAACAGATACAACACAGAACAGATACAACAACACAGAACAGATACAACACAGAACAGATACAACAACACAGCACAGATACAACAACACAGCACAGATACAACAACACAGAACAGATACAAAAACACAGCACAGATACAACAACACAGAACAGATACAACAACACAGAACAGATACAACACAGAACAGATACAACAATGCAGAACAGACACAACAACACAGACAGATACAACAACACAGCACAGATACAACAACACAGCACAGATACAACATCACAGAACAGATACAACACAGAACAGATACAACAACACAGAACAGATACAACAACACAGAACAGATACAACAAAACAGCACAGATACAACAACACAGCACAGATACAACAACACAGCACAGATACAACAACACAGAACAGATACAACACAGCACAGATATAATAACACAGAGCAGATACAATAACACAGAACAGATACAATAACACAGAACAGATACAACAACACAGCACAGATACAACAACACAGAACAGATACAACAACACAGAACAGATACAACAACACAGAACAGGTACAACAACACAGCACAGATACAACAACACAGCACAGATACAACAACACAGAACAGATACAACAACACAGACAGATACAACAACACAGCACAGATACAACAACACAGCACAGATACAACATCACAGGACAGATACAACACAGAACAGATACAACAACACAGAACAGATACAACAACACAGAACAGATACAACAACACAGCACAGATACAACAACACAGCACAGATACAACAACACAGAACAGATACAAAAACACAGCACAGATACAACAACACAGAACAGATACAACAACACAGAACAGATACAACACAGAACAGATACAACAATGCAGAACAGATACAACAACACAGACAGATACAACAACACAGCACAGATACAACAACACAGCACAGATACAACATCACAGAACAGATACAACACAGAACAGATACAACAACACAGAACAGATACAACAACACAGAACAGATACAACACAGAACAGATACAACAACACAGCACAGATACAACAACACAGCCCGGATACAACATCACAGAACAGATACAACACAGAACAGATACAACAACACAGCACAGATACAACAACACAGAACAGATACAACACAGAACAGATACAACAACACAGAACAGATACAACAACACAGAACAGATTCAACAACACAGAACAGAGACAACAACACAGAACAGATGCAACAACACAGCACGGATACAACAACACAGAACAGATACAACAACACAGCATAGATACAACACAGAACAGATACAACAACACAGCACAGATACAGCAACACAGAACAGATAGAACAAAACAGCACAGATACAACAACACAGCACAGGTACAACAACACAGAACAGATACAACAACACAGCACAGATACAACAACAAAGCACAGATACAACAACACACAACAGATACAACAACACAGAACAGATACAGTAACACAGCACAGATACAACAGCAAAGAACAGATACAACAACACAGAACAGATACAACAACACAGCACAGATACAACACCGAACAGATATAACAAAACAGCACAGATACAGCAACACAGAACAGATATAACAAAACAGCACAGATACAACAACACAGCACAGATACAACAACACAGAACAGATACAACAACACAGAACAGATACAACAACACAGCACAGATACAACAACACAGCACAGATACAACAACACAGAACAGATACAACAAGACAGAACAGATACAACAACACAGAACAGATACATCACAGAACAGATACAACAACACAGCACAGATACAACAACACATAACAGATACAACAACACAGAACAGATACAACAACACAGAACAGATACAACAAAACAGCACAGATACAACAACACAGCACAGATACAACAACACAGCACAGATACAACAACACAACACAGATACAACGACACAGCACAGATACAACAACACAGCACAGATACAATAACATAGCACAGATACAACAACACAGAACAGATACAACAACACAGAACAGATACAACACAGCACAGAAACAACAACACAGCACAGATACAATGACACAGAACAGATACAACAACACAGAACAGATATAATAACACAGCACAGATACAACTACACGGCACAGATACAACAACACAGAACATTTACAACAACACAGAATAGTTACAACACAGCACATATACAACAACACAGCACACACACAACAACACAGAACAGATACACCAACACATAACAGATACAACACAGAACAGATACAACAACACAGAATAGATACAACAAAACAGAACAGATACAACAACACAGCACAGATACAACAACACAGCACAGAAACAATAACACAGCGCAGATACAACAACACAGCACAGATACAACAACACAGAACAGATACAACAACACAGCACAGATACAACAACACAGCACAGATACAACAACACAGAACAGATACAACAATACAGAACAGATACAACAACACAGAACAGATACAACAACACAGCACAGCTACAACACAGCACAGATACAACACATCACAGAAACAACAACACAGAACAGATACAACAAAACAGAACAGATACAACAGCACAAAACAGATACAATACAGCACAGATACAACAACACAGCACAGATACAACAACACAGCACAGATACAACAACACAGCACAGATACAACAACACAGAACAGATACAACAACACAGAACAGATACAACAAAACAGAACAGAAACAACACAGAACAGATACAACAACACGGAACAGATGCAACAACACAGAACAGATACATCAACACAGCACAGATACAACAACACAGAACAGATACAACAACACAGAACAGATACAACAACACAGCACAGATACAACAACACAGAGCAGATACAACACAGCACAGATACAATGACACAGCACAGATACAACGACACAGAACAGATACAACAACACAGAACAGATACAACAACACAGCACAGATACAACAACACAGCACAGATACAACAACACATAACAGATACAACAACACAGCACAGATACACCAACACAGAACAGATACAACAACACAGCACAGATACAACAACACAGCACAGATACAACAACACAGCACAGATGCAATAACACAGCACAGATACAACAACACAGAACAGATACAACAACACAGCACAGATACAACAACACAGCAGAGATACAATGACACAGCACAGATACAACAACACAGCACAGATACAACACAGAAGTGATACAACACAGAACAGATATAACAATACAGAACAGATACAACAACACAGAACAGATACAACAACACAGCACAGATACAACGACACAGAACAGATACAACAACACAGCACAAATACAACAACACAGAGCAGATACAACAACACAGCACAGATACAACAACACAGAACAGATATAACAATACAGAACAGATACAACAACACAGCACAGATAAAACAACACAGCACAGATACAACAACACAGAACAGATACAATACAGAACAGATACAACAACACAGAACAGATACAACAACACAGAACAGATACAATAACACAGCACAGATACAACAACACAGAACAGATACAACAACACAGAGCAGATACAACAACACAGCACAGATAAAACAACACAGCACAGATACAACAACACAGAACAGATACAACAACACAGCACAAATACAACAACACAGCACAGGTACAACAACAAAGTACAGATACAACAACACAGAACAGATACAACAACACAGAACAGATACAACAACACAGCACAGATACAACAACACAGAACAGGTAGAACAACACAGCACAGATACAACAACACAGACCAGATACCACATCACAGAACAGATACAACATTACAGAACAGATACAATAGCACAGAACAGATACAACAACACAGCACAGATACAACAACACAGCACAGATACAACAACACAGCACAGATACAACAACACAGCACAGATACGACAACACAGATCAGATACAGCAACACAGCACAGATACAACAACACAGCACAGATACAACAACACAGCACAGATACAACAACACAGCACAGATACAACAACACAGCACAGATACAATAACACTGCTCAGATACAACAACACAGCACAGATACAACAACACAGAAGAGACACAACAACACAGTACAGATACAACAACACAGAACAGATACAACAACACAGCACAGATACAACAACACAGCACAGACACAACCACACAGCACAGATACAATAACACAGAACAGACACAACAACACAGTACAGATACAACAACACAGAACAGATACAACAACACAGCACAGATACAACAACACAGCACAGATACAACAACACAGAACAGACACAACAACACAGTACAGATACAACAACACAGCACAGATACAACAACACAGCACAGACACAACAACACAGCACAGATACAACAACACAGAACAGACACAACAACACAGTACAGATACAACAACACAGAACAGATACAACAACACAGCACAGATACAACAACACAGCACAGACACAACAACACAGCACAGATACAACAACACAGAACAGATACAACAACACAGCACAGATACAACAACACAGCACAGACACAACAACACAGCACAGATACAATAACACAGCACAGATACAATAACACAGAACAGATACAACACAGCACAGATACAAGAAAACAGCACAGACACAACAACACAGTACAGATACAACAACACAGCACAGATACAACAACACAGCACAGACACAACAACACAGCACAGATACAACAACACAGAACAGACACAACAACACAGTACAGATACAACAACACAGAACAGATACAACAACACAGCACAGATACAACAACACAGCACAGACACAACAACACAGCACAGATACAACAACACAGAACAGATACAACAACACAGCACAGATACAACAACACAGCACAGACACAACAACACAGCACAGATACAATAACACAGCACAGATACAATAACACAGAACAGATACAACACAGCACAGATACAAGAAAACAGCACAGATACAACAACACAGAACAGATACAACAACACAGAACAGATACAACAACACAGCACAGATACAACAACACAGCACAGATACAATAACACAGCACAGATACAATAACACAGAACAGATACAACACAGCACAGATACAAGAAAACAGCACAGATACAACAACACAGAACAGATACAACAACACAGAACAAGTACAACAACACAGCACAGATACAACAACACAGAACAGATACAACAACACAGCACAGATACAACAACACAGAACAGATACAACAACACTGAACAGTTACAACGACACAGCACAGATACAACAGAGAACAAATACAACAACACAGAACAGATACAACAACACAGAACAGATACAACACAGAACAGATACAACAACACAGAACAGATACAACAACACAGCACAGATACAACAGAGAACAAATACAACAACACAGAACAGATACAACAACACAGAACAGATACAACACAGCGCAGATACAACAACACAGCACAGATACAACACAGAACAGATACAACAACACAGAACAGATCCAAGAACACAGAACAGAAAAAACACAGAACAGATACAACAGCACAGAACAGATACAATAACACAGCACAGATACAACAACACCACACTGATACAGCAACACAGCACAGATACAACAACACAGAACAGATACAACAACACAGAACAGATACAACAACACAGCACAGATACAACAACACAGCACAGGTACAACAACAAAGCACAGATACAACAACACAGAACAGATACAACAACACAGAACAGATACAATAACACAGCACAGATACAACAACACAGAACAGATACAACAACACAGAGCAGATACAACAACACAGCACAGATAAAACAACACAGCACAGATACAACAACACAGAACAGATACAACAACACAGCACAAATACAACAACACAGCACAGGTACAACAACAAAGTACAGATACAACAACACAGAACAGATACAACAACACAGAACAGATACAACAACACAGCACAGATACAACAACACAGAACAGGTAGAACAACACAGCACAGATACAACAACACAGACCAGATACCACAACACAGAACAGATACAACATTACAGAACAGATACAATAGCACAGAACAGATACAACAACACAGCACAGATACAACAACACAGCACAGATACAACAACACAGCACAGATACAACAACACAGCACAGATACGACAACACAGATCAGATACAGCAACACAGCACAGATACAACAACACAGCACAGATACAACAACACAGCACAGATACAACAACACAGCACAGATACAACAACACAGAACAGATACAACAACACAGCACAGATACAATAACACTGCTCAGATACAACAACACAGCACAGATACAACAACACAGAAGAGACACAACAACACAGTACAGATACAACAACACAGAACAGATACAACAACACAGCACAGATACAACAACACAGCACAGACACAACCACACAGCACAGATACAATAACACAGAACAGACACAACAACACAGTACAGATACAACAACACAGAACAGATACAACAACACAGCACAGATACAACAACACAGCACAGATACAACAACACAGAACAGACACAACAACACAGTACAGATACAACAACACAGCACAGATACAACAACACAGCACAGACACAACAACACAGCACAGATACAACAACACAGAACAGACACAACAACACAGTACAGATACAACAACACAGAACAGATACAACAACACAGCACAGATACAACAACACAGCACAGACACAACAACACAGCACAGATACAACAACACAGAACAGATACAACAACACAGCACAGATACAACAACACAGCACAGACACAATAACACAGCACAGATACAATAACACAGAACAGATACAACACAGCACAGCTACAAGAAAACAGCACAGATACAACAACACAGAACAGATACAACAACACAGAACAGATACAACAACACAGCACAGATACAACAACACAGCACAGATACAATAACACAGCACAGATACAATAACACAGAACAGATACAACACAGCACAGATACAAGAAAACAGCACAGATACAACAACACAGAACAGATACAACAACACAGAACAAGTACAACAACACAGCACAGATACAACAACACAGAACAGATACAACAACACAGCACAGATACAACAACGCAGAACAGATACAACAACACTGAACAGTTACAACGACACAGCACAGATACAACAGAGAACAAATACAACAACACAGAACAGATACAACAACACAGAACAGATACAACACAGAACAGATACAACAACACAGAACAGATACGACAACACAGCACAGATACAACAGAGAACAAATACAACAACACAGAACAGATACAACAACACAGAACAGATACAACACAGCGCAGATACAACAACACAGAACAGATATAAAAACACCGCACAGATACAACAACGCAGAACAGATACAACAACACAATACAGATACTATAACACAGCACAGATACAACAACACAGCACAGATACAACAACACAGCACAGATACAACACTACAGAACAGATACAACAATACAGAACAGATACAACAACACAGCACAGATACAACACAGAACAGATACAACAACACAGAACAGATCCAAGAACACAGAACAGAAAAAACACAGAACAGATACAACAGCACAGAACAGATACAATAACACAGCACAGATACAACAACACCACACTGATACAGCAACACAGCACAGATACAACAACACAGAACAGATACAACAACACAGAACAGATACAACAACACAGCACAGATACAACAACACAGCACAGGTACAACAACAAAGCACAGATACAACAACACAGAACAGATACAACAACACAGTACAGATACAACAACACAGCACAGATACAACAACACAGCACAGACACAACAACACAGCACAGATACAACAACACAGAACAGACACAACAACACAGTACAGATACAACAACACAGAACAGATACAACAACACAGCACAGATACAACAACACAGCACAGACACAACAACACAGCACAGATACAACAACACAGAACAGATACAACAACACAGCACAGATACAACAACACAGCACAGACACAACAACACAGCACAGATACAATAACACAGCACAGATACAATAACACAGAACAGATACAACACAGCACAGATACAAGAAAACAGCACAGATACAACAACACAGAACAGATACAACAACACAGAACAGATACAACAACACAGCACAGATACAACAACACAGCACAGATACAATAACACAGCACAGATACAATAACACAGAACAGATACAACACAGCACAGATACAAGAAAACAGCACAGATACAACAACACAGAACAGATACAACAACACAGAACAAGTACAACAACACAGCACAGATACAACAACACAGAACAGATACAACAACACAGCACAGATACAACAACACAGAACAGATACAACAACACTGAACAGTTACAACGACACAGCACAGATACAACAGAGAACAAATACAACAACACAGAACAGATACAACAACACAGAACAGATACAACACAGAACAGATACAACAACACAGAACAGATACAACAACACAGCACAGATACAACAGAGAACAAATACAACAACACAGAACAGATACAACAACACAGAACAGATACAACACAGCGCAGATACAACAACACAGCACAGATACAACACAGAACAGATACAACAACACAGAACAGATCCAAGAACACAGAACAGAAAAAACACAGAACAGATACAACAGCACAGAACAGATACAATAACACAGCACAGATACAACAACACCACACTGATACAGCAACACAGCACAGATACAACAACACAGAACAGATACAACAACACAGAACAGATACAACAACACAGCACAGATACAACAACACAGCACAGGTACAACAACAAAGCACAGATACAACAACACAGAACAGATACAACAACACAGAACAGATACAATAACACAGCACAGATACAACAACACAGAACAGATACAACAACACAGAGCAGATACAACAACACAGCACAGATAAAACAACACAGCACAGATACAACAACACAGAACAGATACAACAACACAGCACAAATACAACAACACAGCACAGGTACAACAACAAAGTACAGATACAACAACACAGAACAGATACAACAACACAGAACAGATACAACAACACAGCACAGATACAACAACACAGAACAGGTAGAACAACACAGCACAGATACAACAACACAGACCAGATACCACAACACAGAACAGATACAACATTACAGAACAGATACAATAGCACAGAACAGATACAACAACACAGCACAGATACAACAACACAGCACAGATACAACAACACAGCACAGATACAACAACACAGCACAGATACGACAACACAGATCAGATACAGCAACACAGCACAGATACAACAACACAGCACAGATACAACAACACAGCACAGATACAACAACACAGCACAGATACAACAACACAGCACAGATACATTAACACTGCTCAGATACAACAACACAGCACAGATACAACAACACAGAAGAGACACAACAACACAGTACAGATACAACAACACAGAACAGATACAACAACACAGCACAGATACAACAACACAGCACAGACACAACCACACAGCACAGATACAATAACACAGAACAGACACAACAACACAGTACAGATACAACAACACAGAACAGATACAACAACACAGCACAGATACAACAACACAGCACAGATACAACAACACAGAACAGACACAACAACACAGTACAGATACAACAACACAGCACAGATACAACAACACAGCACAGACACAACAACACAGCACAGATACAACAACACAGAACATTCACAACAACACAGTACAGATACAACAACACAGAACAGATACAACAACACAGCACAGATACAACAACACAGCACAGACACAACAACACAGCACAGATACAACAACACAGAACAGATACAACAACACAGCACAGATACAACAACACAGCACAGACACAACAACACAGCACAGATACAATAACACAGCACAGATACAATAACACAGAACAGATACAACACAGCACAGATACAAGAAAACAGCACAGACACAACAACACAGTACAGATACAACAACACAGCACAGATACAACAACACAGCACAGACACAACAACACAGCACAGATACAACAACACAGAACAGACACAACAACACAGTACAGATACAACAACACAGAACAGATACAACAACACAGCACAGATACAACAACACAGCACAGACACAACAACACAGCACAGATACAACAACACAGAACAGATACAACAACACAGCACAGATACAACAACACAGCACAGACACAACAACACAGCACAGATACAATAACACAGCACAGATACAATAACACAGCACAGCTACAAGAAAACAGCACAGATACAACAACACAGAACAGATACAACAACACAGAACAGATACAACAACACAGCACAGATACAACAACACAGCACAGATACAATAACACAGCACAGATACAATAACACAGAACAGATACAACACAGCACAGATACAAGAAAACAGCACAGATACAACAACACAGAACAGATACAACAACACAGAACAAGTACAACAACACAGCACAGATACAACAACACAGAACAGATACAACAACACAGCACAGATACAACAACGCAGAACAGATACAACAACACTGAACAGTTACAACGACACAGCACAGATACAACAGAGAACAAATACAACAACACAGAACAGATACAACAACACAGAACAGATACAACACAGAACAGATACAACAACACAGAACAGATACAACAACACAGCACAGATACAACAGAGAACAAATACAACAACACAGAACAGATACAACAACACAGAACAGATACAACACAGCGCAGATACAACAACACAGAACAGATATAAAAACACCGCACAGATACAACAACGCAGAACAGATACAACAACACAATACAGATACTATAACACAGCACAGATACAACAACACAGCACAGATACAACAACACAGCACAGATACAACACTACAGAACAGATACAACAATACAGAACAGATACAACAACACAGCACAGATACAACACAGAACAGATACAACAACACAGAACAGATCCAAGAACACAGAACAGAAAAAACACAGAACAGATACAACAGCACAGAACAGATACAATAACACAGCACAGATACAACAACACCACACTGATACAGCAACACAGCACAGATACAACAACACAGAACAGATACAACAACACAGAACAGATACAACAACACAGCACAGATACAACAACACAGCACAGGTACAACAACAAAGCACAGATACAACAACACAGAACAGATACAACAACACAGAACAGATACAATAACACAGCACAGATACAACAACACAGAACAGATACAACAACACAGAGCAGATACAACAACACAGCACAGATAAAACAACACAGCACAGATACAACAACACAGAACAGATACAACAACACAGCACAAATACAACAACACAGCACAGGTACAACAACAAAGTACAGATACAACAACACAGAACAGATACAACAACACAGAACAGATACAACAACACAGCACAGATACAACAACACAGAACAGGTAGAACAACACAGCACAGATACAACAACACAGACCAGATACCACAACACAGAACAGATACAACATTACAGAACAGATACAATAGCACAGAACAGATACAACAACACAGCACAGATACAACAACACAGCACAGATACAACAACACAGCACAGATACAACAACACAGCACAGATACGACAACACAGATCAGATACAGCAACACAGCACAGATACAACAACACAGCACAGATACAACAACACAGCACAGATACAACAACACAGCACAGATACAACAACACAGAACAGATACAACAACACAGCACAGATACAATAACACTGCTCAGATACAACAACACAGCACAGATACAACAACACAGAAGAGACACAACAACACAGTACAGATACAACAACACAGAACAGATACAACAACACAGCACAGATACAACAACACAGCACAGACACAACCACACAGCACAGATACAATAACACAGAACAGACACAACAACACAGTACAGATACAACAACACAGAACAGATACAACAACACAGCACAGATACAACAACACAGCACAGATACAACAACACAGAACAGACACAACAACACAGTACAGATACAACAACACAGCACAGATACAACAACACAGCACAGAAACAACAACACAGAACAGATACAACAACACAGAACAGACACAACAACACAGTACAGATACAACAACACAGAACAGATACAACAACACAGCACAGATACAACAACACAGCACAGACACAACAACACAGCACAGATACAACAACACAGAACAGATACAACAACACAGCACAGATACAACAACACAGCACAGACACAACAACACAGCACAGATACAATAACACAGCACAGATACAATAACACAGAACAGATACAACACAGCACAGATACAAGAAAACAGCACAGACACAACAACACAGTACAGATACAACAACACAGCACAGATACAACAACACAGCACAGACACAACAACACAGCACAGATACAACAACACAGAACAGACACAACAACACAGTACAGATACAACAACACAGAACAGATACAACAACACAGCACAGATACAACAACACAGCACAGACACAACAACACAGCACAGATACAACAACACAGAACAGATACAACAACACAGCACAGATACAACAACACAGCACAGACACAACAACACAGCACAGATACAATAACACAGCACAGATACAATAACACAGAACAGATACAACACAGCACAGCTACAAGAAAACAGCACAGATACAACAACACAGAACAGATACAACAACACAGAACAGATACAACAACACAGCACAGATACAACAACACAGCACAGATACAATAACACAGCACAGATACAATAACACAGAACAGATACAACACAGCACAGATACAAGAAAACAGCACAGATACAACAACACAGAACAGATACAACAACACAGAACAAGTACAACAACACAGCACAGATACAACAACACAGAACAGATACAACAACACAGCACAGATACAACAACACAGAACAGATACAACAACACTGAACAGTTACAACGACACAGCACAGATACAACAGAGAACAAATACAACAACACAGAACAGATACAACAACACAGAACAGATACAACACAGAACAGATACAACAACACAGAACAGATACAACAACACAGCACAGATACAACAGAGAACAAATACAACAACACAGAACAGATACAACAACACAGAACAGATACAACACAGCGCAGATACAACAACACAGAACAGATATAAAAACACCGCACAGATACAACAACACAGAACAGATACAACAACACAATACAGATACTATAACACAGCACAGATACAACAACACAGCACAGATACAACAACACAGCACAGATACAACACTACAGAACAGATACAACAATACAGAACAGATACAACAACACAGCACAGATACAACACAGAACAGATACAACAACACAGAACAGATCCAAGAACACAGAACAGAAAAAACACAGAACAGATACAACAGCACAGAACAGATACAATAACACAGCACAGATACAACAACACCACACTGATACAGCAACACAGCACAGATACAACAACACAGAACAGATACAACAACACAGCACAGATACAACAACACAGCACAGGTACAACAACAAAGCACAGATACAACAACACAGAACAGATACAACAACACCGCACAGATACAACAACACAGAACAGATACAACAACACAGAACAGATACAACAACACAGAACAGATACAACAACACAGAACAGATACAACACAGAACAGATACAACAACACAGAACAGATACAACAACCCAGCACAGATACAATAACACAGAACAGACACAACAACACAGTACAGATACAACAACACAGAACAGATACAACAACACAGAACAGATACAAGAACACAGAACAGATACAACAACACAGCACAGATACAACAACACAGAACAGATACAACAACACAGCACAGATAAAACAACACAGCACAGATACAACAACACAGAACAGATACAACAACACAGCACAAATACAACAACACAGCACAGGTACAACAACAAAGTACAGATACAACAACACAGAACAGATACAACAACACAGAACAGATACAACAACACAGCACAGATACAACAACACAGAACAGGTAGAACAACACAGCACAGATACAACAACACAGACCAGATACCACAACACAGAACAGATACAACATTACAGAACAGATACAATAGCACAGAACAGATACAACAACACAGCACAGATACAACAACACAGCACAGATACAACAACACAGCACAGATACAACAACACAGCACAGATACGACAACACAGATCAGATACAGCAACACAGCACAGATACAACAACACAGCACAGATACAACAACACAGCACCGATACAACAACACAGCACAGATACAACAACACAGAACAGATACAACAACACAGCACAGATACAATAACACTGCTCAGATACAACAACACAGCACAGATACAACAACACAGAAGAGACACAACAACACAGTACAGATACAACAACACAGAACAGATACAACAACACAGCACAGATACAACAACACAGCACAGACACAACCACACAGCACAGATACAATAACACAGAACAGACACAACAACACAGTACAGATACAACAACACAGAACAGATACAACAACACAGCACAGATACAACAACACAGCACAGATACAACAACACAGAACAGACACAACAACACAGTACAGATACAACAACACAGCACAGATACAACAACACAGCACAGACACAACAACACAGCACAGATACAACAACACAGAACAGACACAACAACACAGTACAGATACAACAACACAGAACAGATACAACAACACAGCACAGATACAACAACACAGCACAGACACAACAACACAGCACAGATACAACAACACAGAACAGATACAACAACACAGCACAGATACAACAACACAGCACAGACACAACAACACAGCACAGATACAATAACACAGCACAGATACAATAACACAGAACAGATACAACACAGCACAGATACAAGAAAACAGCACAGACACAACAACACAGTACAGATACAACAACACAGCACAGATACAACAACACAGCACAGACACAACAACACAGCACAGATACAACAACACAGAACAGACACAACAACACAGTACAGATACAACAACACAGAACAGATACAACAACACAGCACAGATACAACAACACAGCACAGACACAACAACACAGCACAGATACAACAACACAGAACAGATACAACAACACAGCACAGATACAACAACACAGCACAGATACAACAACACAGAACAGATACAACAACACAGCACAGATACAACAACACAGCACAGATACAACAACACAGCACAAATACAATAACACAGAACAGATACAACAACACAGAACAGATACAACAACACAGAACAGATACAACAACACAGAACAGATACAACAACACAGAACAGATACAACACAGAACAGATACAACAACACAGAACAGATACAACAACCCAGCACAGATACAATAACACAGAACAGACACAACAACACAGTACAGATACAACAACACAGAACAGATACAACAACACAGAACAGATACAAGAACACAGAACAGATACAACAACACAGCACAGATACAACAGAGAACAAATACAACAACACAGAACAGATACAACAACACAGAACAGATACAACACAGCGCAGATACAACAACACAGAACAGATATAAAAACACCGCACAGATACAACAACACAGAACAGATACAACAACACAATACAGATACTATAACACAGCACAGATACAACAACACAGCACAGATACAACAACACAGCACAGATACAACACTACAGAACAGATACAACAACACAGAACAGATACAACAACACAGCACAGATACAACACAGAACAGATACAACAACACAGAACTGATACAACAACACAGCACAGATACAACAACACAGCACAGATACAACAACACAGAACAGATACAACAACACAGGTATTGGGGAAAAGGTATTGGGGAAATTGATGGGACTGAAGGCTGAAAAATCCCCGGGGCCTGATGGTCTGCATCCCAGAGTACTTAAGGAGGTGGCCTTGGAAATAGTGGATGCATTGACGATCATTTTCCAACATTCCTTAGACTCTGGATCAGTTCCGATGGAGTGGAGGGTGGCCAATGTAACCCCTCTTTTTAAAAAAGGAGGGAGGGAGAAAGCAGGGAATTATAGACCGGTCAGCCTGACATCGGTCGTGGGTAAAATGATGGAAGCAATTATTAAAGATGTCATAACAGACCATTTGGAAAGTGGCGACATGATAGGTCCAAGTCAGCATGGATTTGTGAAAGGGAAATCATGCTTGACAAATCTTCTGGAATTTTTTGAGGATGTTTCCAATAGGGTGGACAGGGGGGAACCAGTAGATGTGGTGTATTTGGACTTTCAGAAGGCCTTCGACAAGGTCCCACACAAGAGATTGGTGAGCAAAGTTAAAGCACATGGGATTGGGGGTAATGTGTTGACGTGGATTGAGAACTGGTTGGCACACAGGAAACAAAGAGTAGGAGTAAATGGGTACTTTTCAGAATGGCAGGCAGTGACCAGCGGGGTACCGCAGGGTTCGGTGCTGGGACCCCAGCTGTTTACATTATATATTAATGATTTGGACGAAGGGATTAAATGTAATATCTCCAAATTTGCGGATGACACTAAATTGGGAGGCAGTGTGAACAATGAGGAGGATGCTAGGAGGCTACAGAGTGACTTGGACAGGTTGGGTGAATGGGCAAATGTATGGCAGATGAAGTACAATGTGGAAAAATGTGAGGTTATCCACTTTGGTGGTAAAAATAGAGAGGCGGACTATTACCTGAATGGTGGCAGATTAGGGAAAGGGGACGTGCAACGAGACCTGGGCGTCATGGTACATCAGTCACTGAAGGTGGGAATGCAAGTGCAGCAGGCAGTCAAGAAAGCAAACGGAATGATGGCCTTCATAGCAAGGGGATTTGAGTACAGGAGTAGGGAGGTGATGCTACAGTTGTACAGGGCCTTGGTGAGGCCACACCTGGAGTATTGTGCGCAGTTTTGGTCTCCTAACTTAAGGAAGGACATTCTTGCTATTGAGGGAGTGCAGCGAAGGTTCACTAGATTGATTCCTGGGATGGCCGGACTGACATATCAAGAAAGATTGGGTCAACTGAACTTGTATCCTCTGGAGTTCAGAAGAATGAGGGGGGATCTTATAGAGACATTTAAAATCCTGACTGGTTTAGACAAATTAGATGCGGGCAGAATGTTCCCAATGGTAGGGAAAACTAGAACCAGGGGTCACAGTCTAAGGATTAAGGGGAAGCCATTTAGGACTGAGCTGAGGAGGAACTTCTTCACCCAGAGAGTGGTGAATCTATGGAATTCTCTTCCACAGAAGGTTGTTGAGGCCAGTTCGCTAAATATATTCAAAAGGGAGTTAGATATAACACTCACAACTAAGGGGATCAAGGGGTATGGCGAGAAAGCAGGAATGGGGTACTGAGGTAGCATGTTCAGCCATGAACGCATTGAATGGCGGTGCAGGCTCGAAGGACCGAATGGTCTACTCCTGTACCTATTTTCTATGTTTCTATGTTTCTATAACACAGAGCAGATACAACAACACAGAGCAGATACAACAACACAGCACAGATAATACAACACAGAACAGATACAACACAACACAGACACAACAACACAGAACAGATACAACAACACAGAACTGATACAACAACACAGCACAGATACAACAACACAGCACAGATACAACACAGAACAGATACAACAACACAGCACAGATACAACAACACAGCACAGATACAACAACACAGAACAGATACAACAACACAGCACAGATACAACAACACAGCACAGATACAACAACACAGCACAAATACAATAACACAGAACAGATACAACAACACAGAACAGATACAACACAGCACAGATACAACAACACAGAACAGATACAACAACATCGCACAGATACATCAACACAGCACAGATACAATAACACAGCACAGATACAATAACACAGAACAGATACAACAACACAGAGCAGATACAACACAGCACAGATACAACAACACAGAACAGATACAACAACACAGAACAGATACAACAACACAGCACAGATACAACAACACAGCACAGATACAACAACACAGAACAGATACAACAACACAGAACAGATACAACACAGAACAGATACAGCGACACAGCACAGATACAACACAGAACAGATACAACAACACAGTACAGATACAACACAACGCAGATACCGCAACAAGAATTAGTTGCATTTCTATAGTGCTTCTCACAGTAAGAAGTTGTCTCAAAGCAGTTTATATCTAGGAGGATAAGAAACCGTTCATGCTAAGTTAGGGGTTGGAGTTCTGCCAGTTTGAAATAAAAGGAAGACTCAAAGAGAATGGATTTGATGAAGGACTTGGAAAACAGCGGAGATGGAGATAACTGGATACAGAGTTCCAGAGGGACTACAGGACAGGAAAGATCTGTGCTGAGTTGGCCAATATCAGTGAAAGTTGAGTTTCTTGCTCCTGATCTTTTCTGGTGGCAGTGCACATGTGTGAATATCAGGTGGGGTGCTTGATTGTGATTTACCACATGGTTTAAAGCCCTCCCAAAACTTAGGGTTAAAAATTAGTCTCGGCCCATTTTGAGGTCCAGTCGCCCAGCCTAGAGGCCCGAGACTGGCCCAAAATTGGACCTCGGACCTCATTAACATGTTTCCCCATGTGTTGCCAGCACCTGCTTCACCTCCAAAGGCAGCTTCAATTTGAACAGCATGAATGTTAGGCAGAAGCCTGAAGGTACGTCCTGATAGGGAAGTTTGGAGCCAGCAATGACGGGGAGAACGATCGTAATGATCGTGGAGTTGGGGGAATACTTCTGGTCCTCCTGGCTCCACAACATTTAAAAAAATTATTTAAATAAACTTACCTTTCCTTGACGGCCGCTGCTCTGGATGCAGAAGAGTCCTGAGCAAGGCAGGCCCGACACCTGCCCTACTCATCGTTGCCCAATTTCAGTGAGGGGTCCTAAAATGGGCATTAGGACCCTCATTTGCATATTTAAGGGACCTAACAGCTGTTTTAGGTGACCAGTAGGGGCACCTGAAAAATGGCCCAACTCACCTTTGGGTCGGTCACTTTTCAGACATCCTCGGGGTGCAAGATGTTGGTCCCCAAAACTCGGCCTCATTGCATCCATTTTACACCTGTGAAAATTTCTACCCATCACTGTCCATTCTCACATCTGAAGAATGGTTGCTTAGTTGAGGTGTTACAGAGGTGCTGACAACCAAGAAAATGTATTCCAGCATGAGTTACTACCGTCAGGTGAGAAAAGTGGGGCACGGGGAGAAAACAGCTGGATCCTTATCCTCTGTGGGAATGGACTACTGGATGCCTGCAGTTAATTTCGCTGCCACCAGGAAGCATATCTTAATCTAACCAGCCATTAATTAAAGCAGTCAAATGGATAGCTCCAGGGAGAAATACACTGGATGAAGTCCTAGACTCATTTCTGGTGGCAATAAAGCTGTCTCCACTTACTATAAAATGTGCTTAATGTTTGAGGCTGAGTGAGTGTGGGGAGGGGGTGATTATATATTATTGCGCAACTGCACGAGCAATCAGCTTTCTCCTAGCTTGCTTTCAACAACAACAACTTGCATTTATATGACACCTTTCTTGAGAATTTAAAATTTGAGACTTTGTGGGGACCTGGCGGAACATAAAGTTCCCGCTAGTGCTGCGTCCTGCAGCATGTGCAACACTCTGAGTTAATGCCCAACATCTCTCATGCATTGCAAGCTAAATTCACGGGGAACCTGCATTTCTCTCCTGAACAGTGAAATTCGCTTGAGGTTAGTGAAGGTCATTTATTTTAATGTTCAAGGATTGCAAAGATGTTCAAGGATTGGCCTTTACTGCCACAAACCTGTAATTAGATTACATTAAATGATTTCCTTTGTAACAAAAGAATGCCCTAACTGCAGCATTTTAGCAAGTGAACTAAATGCAACTGAAGGAGGTTATATTCGTAAAATTAAATCAGCAATTCAGAGATAGCATTCAACCAGAATTTATAAAGAAAAACTGTGGAAAAGCTGGACATCTAAAACAAGAACAGGAAATGGTGGAGATACACCGCTGGTCAATCGGCATCTGTAAGAGAGAGATGGGTTCATATTTTGGGTGTGAGCTGTTACGTTAATTTACCTTGCTCTTTCGAATGCTGATTGGTCTGCTGTACGTTGTCAACATATACTGTTTTCATTCCAGCCAGAATTTAGATTCATTCTCAGAATAGCTGCGTGAGCATAGAAAGATTTCATATGTCCCTAATAGTTTTGTGCTGTAATATATTTGTTGCAAGATTCTAATATCACTCGGACCATTCTGACTAGTGTCAGTAATTTTATGTATGCAATGTTCCAGCAGTTAAAGGGGTAATTTCCCTTGATTACGTGAATTGCTGTAATTTGTTACATTTGAAATTTCCTCACACATTTTTTTTTCTTCCAATTGGTAATATATGATAATGGTGCACAGTCTCCATGCTGGAGTTGTCACATCGCTGAGCTACAGCTCATGCATTACTGTCGAAATAGCCCAATGCGGTTTCAGCTGTCTGCAGTGATGTGCAGATCCTCATTCCCTCCACAGCAGTGTGCAAACCAATCATCACTACTGATGATGGAACGCAATACAAAACTATGGCTTCGAAATTATGCGATGGCATAGTGGTGCCCGAATGCTTAATATGTTTGGCGTGCAATTCTTCTCTCTGAATTTTAGTGAAACCATTGACCCATTTTAAGTAAATGGGTTCACGCTCTAACTAAACTAGTGGAGAGGGGAATTTCATGCAAATGCGCTATGAATAATTTCAAAGGCTATGTTTGTGCACTGTTGAATAATGTTATTGCCACACGCTGTGGTGGTAACTCCAACCAGTGGTGATGCAAGGGGAATAAAGATGCTCTTTTGGTTTCTTTTCTTTTTGCAAATAGTTTCATGGTTGTATGGAAAACATAAAAAAGTGACGTTGGATCATGTTCACAGGTAAAATGAGGACTGTGTGATTACAATAATTAAAGAACAATGAAAAGAAGACAGAAAAGTGATTGTTTTTAATTGCAGAAACTTGACTTGTTTCAAAAAGCCCAAAGCACACAAAGGAAATGTTCTCATTTATCCTTAAATTCACCACCAAGGAAGAGTCTTAGGAAAAATAAGGGAATACAGGCCTAAAGCAACAGAGCTTATCCCACAGGGTCATAGTGGGGCTGTAGATTCCTGCTCAGAAGCCCCTCCCAACACTTATTCCATATTGCCGAGTCTGAAAAACCCACAATCCACACCCAAAAATCAGACCCATCAAGTCTCACTCATTTTCCGTTTAAAAATGTTGCATATTTTAAGTTTTTTACTCTGACGAACAAACACAGCTCAATATGTTCAAATGCGCCTACAATCTTTTCATTTTGACAGCTACTCTTATGCCTCTGAACAAAGTTTCAGTGAAAAGGTTTGATGTGAAATGTGGGGAAGTGTGGGATAAAGCCCCTGGTGGAGATGTGATTTTTAAAAATATTTTATTACAGCAAACAAGTGTTTTGCAGGGACATACTGGGTAATGCTAACCACTGGAATGGATTTTCCATCCATTGAAATCTTGCCTTAAAAGTCTGCCTTCAACACTGAACCTTTAGTGCTGGGAAATAAATGTTTCCAAAATGATTAGGGGAATGAGATGAAGGCTATTAACAGTGAAAGCTGCTCTTTTGGTTAAAGACAATGGCCAGTGTTGTATTAAATTATACAGACCTAAAGGTCCCAGGTTCAATTTTCAATTTGTGCTAAGTTAACATCAACAACTTGCATTTATATAGCGCCTTTAATGAGGTAAAATGTCCCGAGCCACATAAAGAGGTTATGACAGAGGTAGGTTTTAAGGAGTGTCTTAAAGGAGGAGACGTAGAGAGGCGGAGAGGTTTAGGGAGGAAACTCTAGAGCTTAGGGCCTAGGCAGCTGAAGGCATGGCCACCAATGGTGAAGTGATTAAGTGATCTCAGACCAGCAGTTGGGATGTTACAAGTAGTATCAGTGCCCCTGCGCTGTGGACAGTGGCCCAAAGTCAACTCATGCCCTTGCTCCTGCTCACCATCCAATAACTCCAGCTGGAACGTATGGCAGGAATTTTCTCGGGTCCGTGCAGCCGCGATTGGAGGCAGGTCGGGAGGGAAATTTCAAAAACTTTGGAGCGGGTCGGGAACCCGCCGTCATCGCGCTCCCATGTGCCTTTCCCTCGGGCGCGTTTGCCAGCGCGGCAGCGAACCGAACGGCAGAGGCAGCCGAGTTAATTGAGATCATTATGAGATACTTGTCAGACCCTTAAACCTCTTTTTAACCCTACCTTTCAAATTTCCCTGGATGAGCACGGGAATTGCGCAGCTCAGGGACCACATCTGTGAACCTGAGGTGGCAGTTCAGTGGCCATTGGTACACCTCATTAGTGCACAGCATGAAAAGTACAATAAAAACTCCCACCTGACAGCTGGTCAGCAGCAGCACCTGACAGCAGATGCTGTTGCTGAGCAAATTGTCAGCACAGATTTAGCTTTCTAGAGGTTGCAAGTGCTTCCAGCAAAGTTGGGATCCACTGACACCTCATTGGTACAACCTATCACCCCATTGACAGATTGCTTCTGTCATCTCTGGTTAACCTGCCATCTATTATATCAGAATGGGTGCCATTTATGCTGTCTCACCTTGGTCCTCAGAATCGGACCAGCAGCACCAAACATACCAGCAGCACCAACAACACCACCAACCTTCTCCTCAACCACCTGGTGCTGCACAGAACAGAGGGCATCAGCACAGGACTGCACCACGCCGGAGGCGATACCCCCAACACAGGGTTTCGAGGCAGAAAATGAGCTTCCTCAACATGATGGAGCAGCAGTGCCAAAGGAGGCTCAGGCTATTGCGCCAGGTCATCGCAGACATTTGCTGATTGCTGGAGCAAGACCTGCAGCCCAGAGGAGCAGGTGGGCACGCCTTACCAGTGGCTGTCAAAGTCACCAGCATCCTCAACTTCTTCAGCTCAGGCTCTTTCCAGGGATCTGCAGTAGACATTTGTGACATCTCGCAGTCGGACACCCACAGATGCATCACACAGGTCACCGATGCCCTGTTTGACAAGTCAGCCAATTATTTCAACTTTGCCACTGATGAAGCCAATGTTACTGAGCGGGCACTGGCCTTTGCCGCTCTGGCTGGCTTCCCACGGGTGAAGGGCATCATCGACTGCACACATGTGGCCATCAGGGCACCCCATCAGCATTCAGGAGTCTTTGTCAACTGCAAGGGCTTCCAGTCCCTCAATGTATAGCTCATCTGCAGCCGTAGGAAGATCATCATGCATGTGTGCGCCAAATTCCCTGGCAGCTGCCATGACTCTTTCGTCCGGCGCCAGTCCACCCTCCCTCAGCTCTCCGCTGGCTGCTTGGAGACAAGGGCTATCCACTGAAGATGTGGCTCATGACATCCTTGAGGAGGCCAAGTACTGAGGCCGAGGAGAGATACAATGAAAACCACAGTTCCACCAGATTTGTCATAGAGCAGACAATAGGCTTGCTGAAAATGCACTTCAGATGCCTTGACAGATCTAGACGAGCCCTTCAGTATGTACCAGCCAGGGTTTCCAGACCCGTCGTGGTCTGCTGTGCCCTGCACAACATAGCGCAGCAGCAAGGATTAGCGCTGCATGAGGAGCAAGGCTCTGAGCGCACAGCCTCTCCAGAGGAGGAGGAGGAGCATCAGCTGGAAGACGAGGAGGAGGAGGAGCAGGAGGAACCTACGGTCCAGGTCCCACCAGCACCCGAGCACATTGCTGCCCGGGAGGCTAGGAATGGCCTCATCATGGCCAGATTTACTTGCCTTCACACAATATACCCATATGGTTGCCACATGCCGTGCCAGGCTCCTAACACCCCGCAGCAACACCATAAAGCATCTCTACAATGATCAAGCCATTCCTTTCACACTGATCACCATTGCTGGAGGTAACATTAGGTCTCACCATTCAATCCAACTCACTAAGCCACTTCTAAAGTTACACACAAATTTGTCTATGATAGGAAAGTGGTGAAAATAAATAGTTTTATGCGTGACATCACAGTAACGGAAACTTTACAGAGATATTTATTATAATACCCAAATGGATACCCTTGTGCATCTAATGGTGTTTCATCTTTTTCTTATGCGTGCTTCTACGAGGTGCTACCCCTGTGGCTTTAGCAGAGCTAGAGCCAGCCTGCTCACTTCCCTGCTGTGACGGCATAGACACCTTTGGCAGATGTCCTCTGGGTTTTGGAGCCTGTGATGACACCGCCAAAGTCTGCTCCTCCTGCAACTGTGCAGGGGCAGACTCAGCCATCGCGATCCAAGGAGCCGTCTGGTGCTCTGACTGAGTGGGGGGGGTGGCCACAGGGGAGAAGTGTGAGCACTATGAGAGGAGCCCCCACGTTCATGTCCCCTCTCACCATCATCCCTCTCATGGGCCACCCACACTTCCCTGGAGAGCACCTTGCTGCACAGCAGTGGGGCCATGAGGACCCAAGTCTATGTTGACATCCCTCCTGGAGAGGAGGTCTATGAGCCTCTGCCATCTATTCTCCATAGATAGCATGTGCTCTTGTGAGTGTTATATTAGCTGCTCCATGCAGGTGGCCATCCTTTCCATGGAAGAGCCAACAGTCACCATCGCTTGCAACACGGTGGTGCTCATGTTGGAGATGGACTCTTCCGTTCTTTGCACATTTGCAGACATCGCGCTTGCAAAATCTGTCAGAGCCTCCTGCATTTCTTCCTGTACCTCCAGGATTGCCCTCTTTCTCGAAGGCCCCCGAGGCTCAGTGTCTGCATGCAGCTGAGCAGAGCTGGGAGTGTCCTGCGCCCTCCGGCAAGGAGTCTCCACTGCTGTCCCTGTCTCCACCATCTGCTCTTGCTCATTTGTGAGTTTTGAGTCAGCAGGTGACAACACTACTCTATCTCGCACTGCACTCACTGAGGTGTGTGTATCTGCGCTGATGCTGGGTGCACTTAAGTCTGATGATGGTGCGCCCTCAAAGGCTGGAGGCTCCTCTGAGGACTTGTGTTGCTCTTCCTCTTGGACAGTGTGAGGGGGTGGGGCGGGGGTGGCTCTTGATGGACCTGCGGGAGAATAAAGAGATGAGTTAGATATGTCATATCAAGAATGGGTACAGATACCGTTATGCACATGATGAACATTCACTGGCTGCTGACATCAGTCCCCATATGAGTGACTGCTAGATGCCATGTGGCTGTATGAGATGTAATTCTGTCACCAGGTTGCTGAGATGTCCCCCTCTCTCCGTCTCCCACCTCCAGCTGCTCTGCGACTCCAGACACTTCCAAGGCAACCTCCTCTCCTGATGTTAAGGTAGCCAATGATGAAGAGCCACCTCCAGTTCTCTCCCTCTCCCTCTTATTGTGGGCTCTCTTTTCCTGCAAAGAGGGAAAGAAGAAAATTTTGAGTGAGAGTGAAGGAATGAGTATAAGGAATGGATGGGTTACATCTTTAGAGGGTGACTATGATGGTGGGGTGGCAATGCCAAGTGGCCACCTTGAGTGTTATTAGTTGGTGTGATTGCATTAGGATGAGGGTGAGTGTGAGGGGTGTTTAGTCAGATGGGAATGTGATAATGTAGAGCGAGAGGGATGGGTGGGTGTGCAAGGTATGTTGGTGTGAGTAATGATGTGCAGGAGCAGGCTTGGGAAGGCAGAGTGATGGGGAAGTGATGAGAGGCACAGCAGGAGCAAGATGACTATGGCTTTGCACTTACCTTTCCTGATCTAATCAGATCATTGAAACGTTTGTAGCACTGCATCCAGGTCCTCCTGACCACATCCCTGCTGTTTACCTCCTCTGCTATTTGGAGCCAGGCTCCTTTGGTCTGTTGGGTAGGTCTCTTCCGCCCATCGGAAGGGAAGAGGACCTCCCTGCTTGCTCTCACTCCATCCACAAGCATATGGAGGGAGTCGTCTGAAAACCTGGGTGCAGCCCTCTGTCTCTATGCAGCCTTTCTGCCACTCTTTGCAACACTCCAATGGTGCAGTGCAGTGCCTGCACTATCCTAGATGAACCTTCAAATGCAATGTGGCCATGGCTCCTTTAATTATCTCAGCTGAAGATGCATCATCGATGATGTCATCAGACCTGCACCATTTAATAGGGCCAGGTAATGCGCAGGGCAGGCTTAATAGGCGCCATTAACGGAAAGTCTCTCTCAGGAGCGGGATGGAATGAAGAACAGGGTCATGACCCGCCACGGTGACCACCTGCACCCGTCCCGCCCAGGTACAGAAAATTCCGACCTATGTGTGTAAGAACAGGCTTTGGCTTGGCTCTGAGAGCCTCTATGTTGAAAAGGCCGAAGAAATTCTCACATGTCTTACACTTTGGTAGGAAAAATAGAAAAGCAGAGTATTTTTTAAATGGTGAGGGATTGGGAAATGTTGGTATTCAGAGGGACCTGGGTGTCCTTGTACATGGATCACTGAAAGTTAACATGCAGATACAGCAAGCAATTAGGAAAGCAAATGGTATGTTGGCCTTTATTACAAGAGGATTTGAGTATAAGAGTAAAGATGTCTTACTGCAATTATATAGGGCCCTGGTGAGACCATACCTGGAGTATTGTGTATAGTTTTGGTCTCCTTACCTAAGGAAGGATATACTTGCCATAGAGGGAGTGCAACAAAGGTTCACCAGACTGATTCCTGGGATGTGGGGATTGTCCTTTGAAGAGAGATTGAGTAGACTAGGCCTATATTCTCCAGAGTTTAGAAGAATGAGAGGTGATCTCATTGAAACATACACAATTCTTACAGGGCTTGACAGGGTAGATGCAGGGAAGATGTTTTCCCTGGCTGGGGAGTCTAGAACCAGGGGTCACAGTCTCAGAATAAGGGGTCGGCCATTTAGGACTGAGATAAGAAGAAATTTCTTCACTCAGAGGGTGGTGAATCTTTGGAATTCTCTACCCCAGAGGGCTGTGGATGCTCAGTCGTTGAGTATATTCAAGACAGAGATCAATAGATTTTTGAATATTAAGGGAATCAAGGGATATGGAGATAGTGCAGGAAAGTGGAGATGAGGTAGAAGTTCAGCCATGATCTTATTGAATGGCGGAGCAGGCTCGAAGGGCCAAATGGCCTACTCCTGCTCCTATTTCTTATGTTCTATGAAGAATGAGCGATTAAGCAAGGCACCAGCAACTGTCGAACTATAGCCCAGCACCTTGAAGCTTAGGAGAAGAGGTGCGGAACCCCATGGAGTAGTGCATTAGAATTCAGGTGGGCTGATTCTGGAATTAATGGGGGGAATTTTATCCTAAAATCACGGGTGGGTTTGGAGCGTGGGGTAGTTAAATTGTTAAAAATCAGATTCCAGGCCTGAACCCGCCTCCAACCTGCCCACTTCCAGTTTTAACAGAGGCGGGACAGGAAGCAGGATAGGGCAGGCAGCCAACCAGCTCCCAGGAGGCCGAACATCAATTTAAATATTATAATGAGGTTGAAAGCCTCCTTTTTAACTTCCATTTTGATTTTAACTCTATCTGGTCGGCTTTTACACACTTTGCAAAATCCGGCAGTTACAGCGAGGACTGCTGCATCCAGGAGGTAGGTGCCTTTATACCTACCTTCTAGATCCAGTGTCCCTACCTAACCCCCGCGATCGGAGAACCCCCAGGTGGCCTCCGATCACCCCCCCGCCCCCAGTCCTCCCCCACACCACGCCCACCGACGGTGGTGAGGCCAGCCATGATCATCTTTCCCTCCCTACCGATCCTCCAGTGGCCGGCCAAAATCTTCCCTTCACCCTCCCACCCCTCTTTCACCCTCCCACCCCCCCTTCCATGCGCCCCACCCTCCCCCATCCCCCACACCCCCCGCCCCCCCCTCCTCCCCCCCTCCTCCCCCCCACACCCCCCGCCCCCCCCTCCTCCCCATCTCCCACAGCCCCCTCCTCCCCCCCACACCCCCCGTCTCCCCCTCCCCCCCAGCCCCCCGATCATCCAGAGGCTGGCCACGATCCTCTGGTGGCTGGGCACGATTTTCCCTTCACCCCGCACCCCCCAATCACCCGGCCCGATCCTCTCTCCCACCCCCCGATGACCTCCCCCCTACCTGATCCTTCTAACGGCCTGGCCCGACTGCCTCGGCGCTCCCCGCCCACAACCCGCCTTCCCCCTTAAAATCCAGCCCAAATTGTGAGAATTTCCATGTTAACTGGAGCAAGTGACGGGAAGCACATTATATAATATGATATATTTAGCAGCTCTAACTCAGTAGATGTAAATAACAGAAGCTTTCAGAGTCTCAAGGACTCTTTCAGGTAATATATGGATAACATCTCTCCTGAAAAAAGACTTTGAGATGCCAAAGCTTATTTACATCTATTATTGTCCTCCAATAAAATATACCAGACAGTATATTGCGTTGTCTTTAAGTAGTGGTGGTCAAAATCATAATTTATGCTGCAATCTAAACAAACAAGTAATTCTCCTTCTAATGGATCAGATAGATTTGGATTCTGAACGTGTGATTAATGCTGGCTAAGTGCCTCTCTTGCTGGTTATTGTATATGCACCAATAAGTTGAAAGAGAAATGATTCAGAAACAAAAATCAATATATCTAACTGTTTGTTTCTTTTCCATCACCTTTTTCCAGTACAAAATTTCTTAACTGACATCTTTATCAATTCAGTTAAAGGGTAACATCACTGCAGGGAAGAGTACTTCCTGTATAAGTTATTCCTCTAAACTAGTTACTGTGAAAAATAATTTCTACCTGATAGGAGATCTTCTTTCTGCTCTCGCCACCCCAGAGCTACAGAGGCCTGTCAATTCAAGCATTCCTCTCCCTAGGCATTAATTTCCTGGTCAGTGACAGAGCCCTTTAGCAAGGGGCTTGACAGCAATAAAAAATGTTCATTCTATTTTTCAATATCTTCTACTTCAAAACTATTGCACCAAAGACACTCAGATGTATGAGTATTGAAAACAGCCATGTCTTTTATGACCAGAGTGCCTTCCCGACATAGGAACTTTTTTATTGTGGCTCTGAAATTCTTTTGCCGTTTCTCCGTGGTTTCCCGAAGTTTCCTGACTTCATTGTAAGGGCCGCTGGAGGTGCCACCTCTTTAAAGTAAAATGATGGCTGAAGGTGATGGCAGGGTCGGGTCTCCCTAACACAGGAGTTCCAGATCCTCATTTGGAACCCTGCGTTTGTATGGTGCCTGGTATGCCAAGGATTGGAGACACATTCACGTTGGATTGTATGTGGATTGCAAGAATGGGATCCGGGCCAGACAAGCAGCGTGGACCAGCGAAGATGTAGTCATTTTCTTTTGAAAGATTTAGTCAAGTCAGGCACCTAACTCAGGGAGCTGAAGAAAATGTAGCAGGGCTCAGGGAGGAGAGGCCTGGACAGCCCTCCCAAGGGCAGGCCAATGGGCGAGTTTCTGCAGGCATGGCACAGGTGGGCACCAGCAATGTGGCTGTAGTGGTGCTTTCTTCCACCAGCCCAATGCTAATGAGATGCCCTGTAGGATCAGTGCAGGAGGGGCTAACTATTGGGATTTGTGACCTAAGTGATATTGGGACGAAGGGTCATCGACCTGAAACGTTATCTCTGTTTCTCTCTCCACAGATGCTGCCTGACCTGCTGAGTATTTCCAGCATTTTCTGTTTTTATTTCAGATTTCCAGCATCCGCAGTATTTTGCTTTTGGGACCTGTATCTTCTGGTTGATTTTTACTTAGAAATAACGGGGGCAATCTTTGACTTCTGCCTGAAACAGGCACAGTCAGTGGAGTGGCTGCGCTACCTGCTCATTGGTGGCAGCGTGAGCCTCCAACCATTATGAGGTGCGGGCCTCATGAACATACTTCCAGCGAGCTATTGTAGGAAAGTGGGAAATTGGCCAACTCCCCTGCTGAACCGGCTGGTAGGTATAGTCTACGGGTGGAGAGAGGTGATCCTGGGGGACCTCGAATGAGCCAGCAGCAGGCCAGAGTTTTCCCTGCTCCTCCTGGAACCAGCAAAAAAAATTAAAAGTTTCCATGCCTATTTTTTGAGCAGCCCCTTTAAGGTCCACTGGTTAGCCCACTCAATGCCCGGTACAAATGTGGGGAAGGTTCACGGTGCAGTCTCCACCTATTTGTATCGGAAAATTGCAATTGGGGTCCTACAACCAGTGTAGGGCATCTGATAAAGTCCCACATAAGAGACTGTGAGCTAAAATTGAAGCTCATGGAATTGAAGGCAAATTATTGACCTGGTTAGGAAATTGGCTGAGCGGCAGGAGACAGAGAGTAGAGATAATGGGCAGGTACTCTAATTGGCAGGATGTGAGTAGTGGCGTCCCACAGGAATCTGTGTTGGGGCCTCAACTATTCACCGTATTTATTAATGAGTTAGATGATGGGATAGAAAGCCACATATCCAAGTTTGCTGATGACACAAAGATAGGCAGCATTGTAAGCAGTGTAGATGGGAGCATAAAAAGGGATATTAATAGATTAAGGGAATGGGCAAAACTGTGGCAAATGGATTTCAATGTAGGCAATTGTGAGGTCATCCACTTTGGACCTAAAAAGGATAGAACAGAGTACTTTCTAAATGGTGAAAAGCTAGAAACAGTGGAGGTCCAAGGAGACTTGGGGGTCCATGTACATAGATCTTTAAAATGTCATGGACAAGTACAGAGTATAATCAAAAAGGCTAATGGAATGCTTGCCTTTATATCTAGAGGACTAGAATACAAGGGTGTAGAAGTTGTGCTACAGCTGTACAAAGCACTGGTTACACCACACCTGGAGTACTGTGAGCAGTGTAGGGGGTGGTGGTGTGTGTCAGCTTCACCTCTGACTTCTGAGCGGTTCGAATCGCTCCCACTCCCTTGGTTCTAGACCTTGGACTTATTTGGGGGTTGTGACAAAAAGTGCAGCAGACAACTGGTTTTAATGCAAGAACTTTTGATCTTTATTCAAGAGAGAAAAACATAACACAACAATCTTAAAACTCTAATAAAATGGGAAACACTTCGGTACAAATGAGGGAAAGTACATTAGAAGAATATCTCACCACTCCCAATCCCACTTTACTAGCTAAGTTGGACTCTAGAGGACCAGGGATAATGCTCACCAAACGAATCCTTGACAGTTGAGCTGGTTCGCGGTTTCGGGGTTCGCTGGATTGGATTTATCGGGTGAGTACCCACTTTCCTCTGTTAGAGATAGGGTTTAGAGTCTTTTTAAATAAAAAGTTTCATAAGGCCCTTGTTGCCGCGAGGTGTCTGATGGTCACTGGAACTGTTGCTCTGGTCTCTTCTTGTGTGTTGACCTGCTTCTAGAACTGTGAACTTCTTCGAACTCGATGAACTCCTGAGAACATACGAATTAGGAGCAGGAGTAGGCCACTCGGCCCCTCGAGCCTGCTCTACCATTCAATAAGATCATGGCTGATCTGATTACACCACATTCCCGCCTACCCCCGATAACCTTTCACCCCCTTGCTTATCAAGAATCTATCTACCTCTGCCTTAAAAATATTCAAAGACTCTGCTTCCACCGCCCTCTGAGGAAGAGAGTTCCAAAGACTCACGACCCTCTGTGAGAAAAAAATTCTCCTCATCTCTGTCTTAAATGGGCGACACCTTATTTTTAAACAGTGACCCCTAGTTCTAGATTCTCCCACAAGAGGAAACATCCTCTCCACATCCACCCTGTCCAGACCCCTCAGGATCTTATATGTTTCAATCAAGTCACCTCTTACTCTTCTAAACTCCAGCGGATACAAGCCTAGCCTGTCCAAACTTTCCTCATAAGACAACCCGCCCATTCCAGGTATTAGTCTAGTAAACCTTCTCTGAACTGCTTCCAACGCATTTCCATCCTTCCTTAAATAAGGAGATCAATACTGTACACAGTACTCCAGATGTGGTCTCACCAATGCCCTGTATAACTGAAGCATAACCTCCCTAGTTTTGTATTCAATTCCCCTCGCAATAAACGATAACATTCTATTAGCTTTCCTAATTACTTGCTGTACCTGCATACTAACCTTTTGCAATTCATGCACTAGGACACCCAGATCCCTCTGCATCTCAGAGCTCAGCAATCTCTCACCATTTAGATAATGGCCCAGATATTGCGATCCCTATGGGTGGGTACGCACTGTGTACCCACCCGTAGGGACATCGGAAATGCCGGTTTCAGGCATGCACAGTGCATGCACTGAAAACCAGTATTTCCGATCTGTCAAGAATGGTCTTGACAGATCCTCTGGCTGCTCTGGAGAAGGGCCTCTGCGGCCGGATAGTTCCACTTTTTGGAGACCCACCGCCCGCAGAAAACCTTTATAATTCTTACGCCTGGTAAAAGCAGGCGTAAGGCCTGCTTTTACCAGTATAAGAGTTTGAAAAAAAAAGTTTTTTAAAAAATTTAAAAAAAAAATTTTCACTGATTTATCATTTAAAAATACTTTAAAAAGGTAAGTTTATTTTTAGCCCCATAAAAAACTTTACTATTTTTTTCAAAAAAATTAATTTTTGTTTAAAATACTTAATTTATTGTAATTTCAAGTCATTTTAAAAATGTGATTTTTTTAAAATTTATTTAAAGTTTTGCTATGTTTTTGGGGTGATCTCCATTCATATATTTGACAGGTCGTCCAATCAAATGTATGAAGGGAGATTCCCTTCTGTGATTGGCTCCCCATGGCCCACATGATCCCAAGGACGCTGCGAACTACATGCGCCTCTGGATACGTGGGCCCTGCACACTTCAAGTTTGGAGAGGCCCAGGAGCAGAAGCGTGCGCGTCCCGGGAGCCCTCAGGTAAGGGCGTAGATATTTCCAGATCGCAGGCCTCCGCCCGCGGGAGGCCTGCGATCGTAAAATATGGGCCAATATGCTTCTTTTTTATTCTTCCTGCCAAAATGGACAATTTCACATTTTCCCACATTATACTCCATTTGCCAGATCTTTGCCCACTCACTTAACCTATCTATATCTCTTTGTAGACTCCTTATGTCCTCTTCACAATTTACTTACGAGTCTATTATGTAGTACTTTGTCGAACACTGTTTGAAAGTCCATCTACACAACATCAACAGCAGATTTCCAGCATCTGCAGTATTTTCTTTTTGTATCAACAGCACTACCCTCATCCATCCTCTCCTTTACTTCATCAAAGAACTCAATCAAGTTAGTCAAACACGATTTGTCTTCAACAAATCCATGCTGACTTTCATTTATTAGCCCATAATTTTCCAAGTGCCAATTTATTCTGTCCTGGATTATTGTCTCAAAGTTTCCCCACCACTGATGTTAGGCTGATTGGCCTGTAATTGTCAGGTTTAACCCACTCCCCTTTTTTGAACAGAGGTGTGACATTTGCAATACTCCTGTCCTCAATATCTAAGGAGGATTGGAAGATTGTGGCCAGAGCCTCTGCAGTTTCCACCCTTACTTCTCTCAGTAACCTCGGATGCATCCCATCTGAACTGGGTGACTTTTCTATTTATCCTATCCAATATCACTACTGCCTCCTTCTTTACTGCTACATTGGCAGCGTTCTCTTCTCTGGTAAAGACAGATCCAATGTACTCATTTAATAACTCAGCCATGCTTTCTGCCTCCACAAGAAGATCTTTTTGGTCCCTAATTGGCCGCACCATTCCTTTGACTACCCTTTTACTATTTATATATTTATAAAAACATCCTCGGTGATTTCAACCTCCATCTCATTCATCATACTCTCTCTCCTCTGAGCTCACTAGCCTCCTATCCTCCCTTAATCTCTCCCTCTATGTAAACTCCCAAACCCATATTCACGGCCACCCCCTCAACCTTGCCATCTCTCGTGGCCTCGCTACTCCCATCGTGTCAATCGCAGATAAGGCCATCTCTGACCACTTCCTCGTTTCGCTCTCCACCCACATCCCACTTCCAACCGCCCCCCCCCCCCCGCAACCCTACTTCCTTCTGTGTCCGCCCCTGGAAAAAACTCTCTTCCAACTGCACTTATGAAATCCCAACTGTTCAGCCTTTGGCCCTCCATTCACCATGACATTTCTGCAGCTACCGATCTGCTCAACCACACCCTCACCACCACCTTTAATGCCCTAATCCCTATTAAAACAATTATCTCTCTCACCCTGGCCATTCCACGTGGTATGGTCCTCATCTTCGCTCCCTTAAGTCCAAGGGACACAGACTTGAAATGGATATGGCGGACAATTCACCGCCAGATTTGGCTGGACCACATAAAGCATTATCGGGACCTGCTCTCTCGTCTGCCAAAATTGCTCACTATTCCAGAATCATTCTGGAATGCAAAGATAAACCCCGGCTCCTATTCTCTACTGCTAACCGTCTTCTTAAACCCCTCTCCCCTGTCTCCTCCATCCTCACCTCTGACAACAAGTGTGAGGAGCTCATGGACTTCTTTGTCTCGAAGATTGAGACCATCTGTTCAGTTGCCTCTGCCACTTCCCTTCCTTCCCCTAGCCCACCGGGCCAAACTTCCTCTAAGGCTCCCCCCCTGCCCTAGCCCTGAACTCACATCTTTCTCCAGTTTCTCTCCGATCTCCCCTCATGACCTCTCCACGCTCATCTTGTCCATGAGACCCACCTCCTGCTCCCTCGACCCGATTCCCACCAAACTGCTGACCACCTAACTTCCTTTTCTGGCTCCCATGTTAGCTGACATTGTTAACGATTCTCTCTCCTCAGGTACTTTCCCCTCTCCCTCAAATCTGCCGTCATCACGCCTCTCCTCAAAAAAACAATCCTTGACCCCTCCGTCCTTGCAAACTACCGCCCCATCTCCAAACTCCCTTTCCTCTCCAAAGTCCTTGAACGTGATGTCGCCTCCCAAATCCGTGCCCATCTTTCCGGCAATTCCATGTTTGAATCCCTTCAATCAGGTTTCCGCCCTTGCCACAGTACCGAAACAGCTCTCATCAAAATCACAAATGATATCCTTTGTGACTGTGACAAAGGTAAATTATCCCTCCTCATCCTTCCTGACTTGTCTGCAGCCTTTGACACGGTTTACCACTCCATCCTTCTCCAATACCTCTCCACCGTCCTCCAGCTGGGTGGGATTGCACTCGCCTGGTTCCATTCATATCTGTCTAATCGTAGCCAGAGAATCACCTGCAACGGTTTCGCTTCCCGCTCCCGCATCGTTACCTCTGAGGTTCCCCCAAGGATCTATCCTTTGCCCCTTCCTATTTCTCATCAACATGTTGCCCCTTGGCGACATCATCCGAAAACACATCGTCAGATTCCACATGAACGCCGACGACACCCAGCTCTACCTCACGACCACGTCTCTTGACCCCTCCACGGTCTCTAAATTGTCAGACTGCTTGTCCGACATCCAGTTCTGGATGAGCAGAAATTTTCCCCAGTTAAATATTGGGAAGACCGAAGCCATTATTTTCGGTCCCCGCCACAAACTCCGTTCCCTAGCCACTGACTCAATCCCCTCTCCCTAACATCTGTCTGAGGCTGAACCACACTGTTCGCTACCTTGGTGTCATATTTGACCCTGAAATGAGCTTCCAACCACATATCCGCAACATCGCCCATCTCCACCCTTGCCTCAGCTCATCCGCTACTGAAACCATCATCCATGCCTTTGTTACCTCTACACTTGACTATTCCAACGCACTCCTGGCTGGCCTCCTACATTCCACCCTACGTAAACTTGAGGTGATCTAAAATTCGCTGCCCATGTCCTAACTCGCACCAAGTCCCGTTCACCCATCATCCCAATGCTGGCTGACCTACATTGGCTCCCGGTTAAGCAACAACTCGATTTCAAAATTCTCATCCTTGTTTTCAATTCCCTCCATGACCTCGCCGCTCCCTATCTCTGTAATCTCCTTCAGTCCCACAACCCCCCGAGATATCTGCGCTCTGCTAATTCTGCCCTCTTGAGCATCCCTGATTATAATCGCTCAACCATTGGTGGCCATACCTTCTATTGCCTAGGCCCTAAGCTCTGGAATTCTCTGCCTAAACCTCTCCACATCACTACCTCTCTTTCCTGCTTTAAGACGCTCCTTAAAACCTACCTATTTGACCAAGCTTTTGGTCACCTGCCCTAATTTCTCCCTACGTGGCTCGGTTTCAAATTTTTTGTCTTATAATACTCCTGTGAAGTGCCTTTGGACGTTTTACTACGTGAAAGGCGCTATATAAATACAAGTTGTTGTTGTTAATGTTGTTGTTGTTGTAAAATTAATAGTAAGATTGGGCAGAGTCAACATGGATTTATGAAAGGGAAGTCCTGTTTGACAAACCTATTGGAGTTCTTTGAGGATGTAACTAATGGAGTAGACAAAGGGGAACCGGTAGATGTGTATATTTAGATTTTCAGAAAGCCTTCGATAAGGTCCCACACAAGAGGTTGGTGAACAAAATTAGGGCACATGGAATTGGGGGTAATATACTAGCATGGATTGAGAATTGGTTAACAGACAGAAAACAAAGAGTAGGGATAAATGGGTCTTTTTCAGGATGGCTGGCTGTGACTAGTGGGGTACCGCAAGGATCGGTGCTTGGGCCCCAGCTATTCACAATCTATATCAATGATTTGGATGAGGGGACTAAATGTAACATTTCCAAATTTGCTGATGACACAAAGCTAGGTGGCTGTGTCGGATGTGAAGAGGCTTCAAGGGGATCTCGACAGGCTCAGTGAGTGGGCGAGAACATGGCAGATGGATTATAATGTGGATAACTGTGAAGTTATCCACTTTGGTAGAAAAAACAGAAAGGCAGAGTATTTCTTAAATGGTGAAAGATTGGGGAATGCAGATGCTCAAAGGGACCTGGGTGTCCTTGTACATGAGTCACTGAAAGTGAATGTGCAGGTGCAGCAAGCCATTTGGAAGGCAAATGGTATGCTGGCCTTCATTACAAGAGGATTTGAGTACAGGAGTAAACAAGTCTTACTCCAATTATATAGGGCCTTGGTGAGACCACACCTGGAGTACTGTGTACAATTTTGGTCTCCTTACCTAAGGAAGGATATACTTGCCATAGAGGGAGTGCAACAAAGGTTCACGAGATTGATTCCTGGGATGGCGGGACTGTCGTATGAGAACAGATTGAGTAAACTAGGCCTGTATTCTCTTGAATTCAGAAGAATGAGAGGGGATCTCATTGAAGCATACAATATTATTACAGGGCTTGATAGGGTGGATGCTGGGAGAATGTTTCCCTTGGCTGTGGAGTCTAGAACCAGGGGCCACAGCCTCAGGATAAAGGATAGGCCATTCAGGACTGAGATGAGAAGACATTTCTTCACACAGAGGGTGGTGAATCTTTGGAATTCTCTACCCCAGAGGGCTGTGGAGGCTCAGTCATTGGGTATATTCAAAACAGAAGTCGATAGATTTCTGACTAGTAAAGGCATCAAGGGATATGGCGATAGGGCCGGTGAATGGAATTGAGGCAGAAGATCAGCCATGATCTTATTGAATGCCGGAGCAGGCTTGAAGGACCGAATGGCCTACTCCTGCTCCTATTTCTAATGTTCTTATGTTCTTAAAAATTTTTCCCATTGCAGAGCAGGTGGGTTTGGGGGCCGGTCCGCGGTTAAAATCGTGGAAATTGACAATGCGTCGAGAACCCGCCATCATCCCATCAACTTCCGCATTTAACTTGGGTGCGTTTCGGGGCGTGCCACGGACCCGCTCTGGAGAGGCGGGCGACCTCTTTGAGGTACTTAACTGCTCGTTTGCAGACCCTTATCTGCCTTTTTAATCTCAGGTTTGTGCTTTAACTTGTTTCACACGGGATTCACGCACCTCGGGAACCTCGCCTGTGATGGGGAGGTGGAATTCAGTGGCCATGGTGCGAGTTTATTAAGTTACAGCTTGAAAAAGCACATAAATACAAACACCTTACACCTGCTTCCTTGCCTAATGGAAAGGATCTTGCTGACATCATTTTGTGCAAAGATTTAACTTTCGGGAGTTCGGAAGCCACTCTCTCGACATTGCTGGTCATTCTCAGTACATTGGAGGATTGTGCCTCTGATGTCCACTTTACCTGGCATCTATTAGACCAGCATGGGTGCCGCTTATGCTGTCTCACCTTGGACCTCAGAATCAGACTAAGATGAGCACCAGCACCAACAACACCAGCCACACCAGCAGCAGTAGCAACCACAACAGCAGCTTTCTCCTCAACAACCTGAAGCTCCACAGGAGAGAAGGGGTCAGCACAGGGGTGCACTGTGCTGGAGGTGATACCCCCAACACAGGGTATACAGGCAGAAGTTGAGCTTCCTGGACATGACTGAACAGCAGTGTTTCAGGAGGCTCAGGCTATCGCGTCGGGTTGTCGCAGACATTTGTAGTTTGCTGGAACAAGACCTGTTGCCCAGAGGACCTGATGGACACTCCTTACCAGTGGCTGTCAAAATCACCACCGCCCTCAGCTTCTTCGCCTCAGGCTCCTGCCAGGGATCTGCAGCAGACATTTGCAGCATCTCGCAGTCAGCCGCACACAGATGCATCACCCAGGTGACCGATGCCATGTATCACAAGTCAGCCAATTATATAAACTTTGCCACTGATGAAGCCAGAGACTTTGCAGCTCTGGCTAGCTTCCCACAGGTGCAGGCCATCATCGACTGCACACATGTGGCCATCAAGGCACCCCCACATCAACCAGGACTGTTTGTGAACCGCATGTGCTTCCACTCCCTCAATGTGCAGCTCACCTGCAACCATAAAAAGATCATCATGCATGTGTGCGCCAATTCCCTGGCAGCTTTCATGACTCTTTCATCCAGCGCCAGTCCACCCTCCCACAGCTCTTCGCACCTCCAAACAGACTTACCGGCTGGCTGCTTGGAGACAAGGACTAGCCACTGAAGATGTGGTTGATGACACCATTGAGAAGGCCAAGCAGCATTATAATGAGAGCCACATCTCCACCAGATGTGTCATAGAGTTAACAATAGGCATGCTGAAGATGTGCTTCAGATGCCTTGACAGATCTGGAGAAGCCCTTCAGTACGCACCAGCCAGGGTCTCCAGAATCATCATCGTCTGCTGCACGCTGCACAGCATAGCACAACAGCGAGGTTTGGAGCTTCAGGAGGAGCAATGCGCATAGCGCACAGCCTCTTCGGAGGAGGAGGAGGAACAAGTGGAACATGAAGAGAAGGAGGAGTAGGAGGAGGAACCTGAGGTGGAGATGGCACCAGCAGCGGCGTACATTGCTGCCCGGGAGTCCCAGGATGGCCTCATAATGGCCCGATTTACTTAACTTGCACTAGTGCACCCATATGGCTCCCAGCTGCTGTACCAACCTCATTAGATCATTAAATCTTTTGCAGCACTGGATTCACATCCGCTTCATGGCATCCCTGCTGCTGACCTCCTCCGCAATCTCCAGCCATGCCCTCTTGGTGTCTCTGGATGGTCTTTTGCGGCCATCCGCAGGGAAGAGGACCTCCCTGCGTGCTCTGGCTCCCTGGACCAGCACTTACAGGGAGGCATCAGGGGATCTTGGCGCAACCTTCTGTCTGTGTGACTCCAGGACCCACACAAATATCAGTGATATGCAGCAATTTGTATCTCTTCTTTATCTCTCCTACAACAACCTTCAACTAGGATGTATGTAAGGCTGCTTTAAATAACCGTGCTGAAAACAAGTCATTGGTGATGTCAACATACTCGCTTCATTTAATTGGGCCGGGAAACATGCTGACTGTTTCAATTGAAGTAATTGAGTGTGGTGCCTAGAATTGGACACAGTACTTCAGTTGGAGCCGAATCAGTGTTTTATATCGGTCTACGATTGGGATCACAGGTCACACATAGATTACCCAAAGGGTCTTAGGAGTTGTAAGGCTTTTTATTAAAGAGCTGCAGTTTAAAGCATAATCAGATATTACATGTGGTTAAAATAAATATAATAGACATACAACCTGTAACAGATGAGGGCGATCTGCGGCCCTGGAATGGAACAAAACAACCGGTTGGACGGTTGTTGGAGGTGTTAGGCCGTCAGCCACCTCAGAGGCTAAACTTGACCAAGGTGTTAGGACGTAGCCACCTCGGGGAAGCCTTCGCCCCTAACTGCCTGCCTATTTCTTTCTCGGTCCTTTATTTTTATACGTTATTTTGGTGGGCTGGTAGATACCTGGTGTCAATCATTTTTACCCATCGCATTGTCCAATGACAAGGGAGAGGCTACCTATAACAGCCTCATGAGGTCAATTTCCTCCTTATCTCTGTTCTAAAGGTCTTGTTGCCCTCTCGTAGACAGCTTGTTTATCCTACAGCTTCTTGCTGAATCCCTTATCAGCCCTAGTTATGTCCACTCGAAGGCCAGTTTTTGTGTTCTGACCTCGTAATTCAATTCTCTGTATAACTATTTTTCTGACATGACTGGAATCTTTCTGTGTCATCAACTTTGGCAAACTGCTGATCTAGGGAACCCATAACAGACTATTATTTCTTTCAATCCACGATTTCTTACACAGGTTCATCATAATTTCCACACTTTTGTACTCTTTACCTCTATTTATGAAGCCCAGGATCCCGTAAGCCTTTTTAACTGCTTTCTCAACCTGCTCTGCCACCTTCAATGATTTGTGCACACATACCCCTAGGTCTCGACCTGAAACGTTAACTCTCTTTCTCTCTCCACGGATGCTGCCTGGCCTGCTGAGTTTTTCCAGCGTTTTCTGTTGTTATTTCAGATTTCCAGCATCCGCAGTATTTTGCTATCGTACCCCTAGGTCTCTCTGTTTCTGCACCCCATTTAGCATTGTACCATTTAGTTTGTATGTCCTCTCCTCATTCTTTCTACCAAAATGTATCACTTCGCACTCTCCTCTGTGCTTTCTGTATTCAGCTTGGTTTTCTACTGTATTATGAACGCTATATTTGTTATAAGGCTCCTTTTTCGGGTACATTTTAATCTCTATATCTTTAGTCATCCAGGGAGCTCTAGCTTTGGATGCCCTCATGGGAATGTATCTACTCTGTACCCGAACTCTCTCCTCTTTGAAAGCCTCCTATTGTTCAATGACTGTTTTGTAACCAATTTTTGATTCCAATCCACCTGGGCTAGATCTCTTTTTAACTCACTAAAATTAGCCCTCCTCCAGTTAAGTATTTTTAAAATTCTCTGGAATTTTAACCCCAACTTCATAAATCTCTCAAACACATTAGCCACCAGTGAGCACATAATGGGCTGTATTTTCCGATCGGAGGCTTCCTGTGTGCGGAGGCCTCCGATCTGGAAAAAATCTACGGACTTACCTGAGGGCTCCCGAGGTGCATATACTTCCAATCCTGGGCCTCTCCAAACTCAAAATGTGCAGGGCCCACGTATCCCAGAGGCGCATGCGGTTCACAAGCATCCCTGGGATCATGCGGGCCATGGGGAGCCATTTGGAGAAGGGAATCTCCCTTCATACATTTGACAGATAGACCTGTCAAATATATGAACGGAGATCACCCCAAAAACACTGTAAAACATTAAATATTTTTTTTTTAAATCACATTTTTAAAATGAGTTGAAATTACAATAAATTAAATATTTTAAACAAAAATGTAATTTTTTGAAAAAATAATTAAAGTTTTTTACGGGGCTAAAAATAAAGTTACCTTTTATTAAATTATTTTTAAATGATAAATGAGTGAAAAAAAATTTTTAAACTTTTTTCAAATCTTATGCTGGTAAAAGCAGGCCTTACACCTGCTTTTACCAGGCGTAAGATTTCTAAGGGTTTTCTGCGGGCGGAGGTTCTCCGGATAGCGGAACTATCCGCCCGCAGAGGCCCTTCTCTAGGGCAGGCGTCCAATCTGTCAAGAGCATTAAATGGTGAGAGATTGGGAAATGTTGGTGTTCAGAGGGACCTGGGTGTCCTTGTACACGGATCACTGAAAGTTAACATGCAGGTACAGCAAGCAATTAGGAAAGCAAATGGTATGTTGACCTTTATTACAGGAGGATTTGAGTATAAGAGTAAAGACGTCTTACTGCAATTATATAGGGCCCTGGTGATACCATACCTGGAGTATTGTGTACAGTTTTGGTCTCCTTACCTAAGTAAGGATATACTTGCCATAGAGGGAGTACAACGAAGGTTCACCAGACTCATTCCTGGGATGAGGGGATTGTCCTATGAGGAGAGATTGAGTAGACTAGGCCTATATTCTCTGGAGTTTAGAAGAATGAGAGATGATCTCATTGAAACAGACAAAATTCTTACAGGACTTGATAGGGTAGATGCAGGGAGGATGTTTCCTCTGGCTGGGGAGTCTAGAACCAGAGGTCACAGTCTCAGAATAAAGGGTCGGCCATTTAGGACTGAGATGAGGAGAAATTTCTTCACTCAGAGGGTGGTGAATCTTTGGAATTCTCTACTCGAGGGCTGTGGAGACTCCATCGTTGAGTATATTCAAGACAGAGATCGATAGATTTTTGAATATTAAGAGAATCAAGGGATATGGGATAGTGCAGGAAAGTGGAGATGAGGTAGAAGATCAGCCATGATTTTATTGAATGGTGGAGCAGGCTTGAAGGGCCAAATGGCCGACTCCTGGTTCTATTTCTTATGTTCTTATGCAAAGAAAAATATTGACTTTATGCCCTTGCTCCTGCCATTCAATGAATAGGATTACAACTGTGTAGCCAACATGCTGTGTCCTTAAGGCAGTACAGTATTGGCAGAGCTTTAAAGTATTGATAAACCTGTACTAAATTTTGAAGATGGATTTGAGAGCTGTGCTTCACCCATCATGAATGTTAATTCATCCCTTAGCACTTTATCATGTAGTGTAGCACAGGGTGTCACTGGGGTAGTGAGTGGTGTGAAGGATTGATAAACCTCTTTTGCTCAGATTATAAAATAGATGTCCCAGAAATTCCTCGAGCAAGTTTCCTAGCAATTATGCTGGCACTCCACCCCACCTCCCCTTGAAACAAAATGTCATCATTCTCCATTGTAAGGGGACCAAAATAAACTTTTACCTTCAACAATTCTTCATGGGTCTGGGCCACAACCCAGGCCTGAACTTTTAAGGTGCTCCCCTACATCCGCCAGTGAAGAAACCAGTATGCCTCTTTCTCCTTGGTGCATTGGCTCCTGAAGATTAACCAGGCTCCACTATTTACAAAGCTTTGCGGGAACTCCCAATGTAGGCCAGGACCAGACATATCCGGATATGATGGGAGTGCACTGGAAAGGCCGAAGTAATTTTGGCCCCGAAGTTTCATAGAGTTGAGACCAATCTTGGAGTGCAAAAATTCTGACTTCAAGAGAAATGACATTTTTTGTAGTGGGAGTTTACTCAAGTGTTCTTGATTCCAAATCCTAGATGTTAGTGGCACCCATCTGCTGATCAGCATGATACCTCTCCAATATCTGTGCTCTTCAGATGATGGTCTTCTGAATCGAACTAGCAGCCTTAATGTTTGGCTATTAAAGGGCTGTCATAAAGAAATTATCCTGAAGGCTGTCAAGTACAAAATAAAGTATTACCTATGAAGGTCGAAAAGTTAGTTTCTAACAGAACCTTTCAGTGGATTTTAACCAAAGTCACAAATGAAGCTGTGGACTGTCATGTTTGCATCAATGTTTTCCTTTATCTGCTTCTAAGTCTGTTACAGTGAGCTGCAGCTGACATTTTCCACCCATAAGATCCTGAGCAACAACAACAACTTGCATTTATATAGCGCCTTTAAAGTAGTAAAACAGCCCAAGGTGCTTCATAGGACTATTATCAGACAAAATTTGACACTGAGCCACGTAAAGAGATATTAGGGCAGGTGACCAAAAGCTTGGTCAAAAATGTAGGGTTTTTAAGGAAAGACTTAAAGGAGATAGAGGTAGAAAGGTGGAGAGGTTTAGGGAGCACATTCCTGAAGTTATGGCCTAGGCAGCTGAAGGCATTGCCGCCAACGGTGTAGCAAAGGAAATCAGGGATGCACAAGTGGCCAGAATTGGAGGAGTGCAGAGATCCTGGCAGGTTATAGGGCTGGAGGAGGTGACAGAGATAGGGAAGGGTGAGGCCATGGAGGAAACTGAACACAAGGTTGAGAATTTTAAAATCAAGGCATTGCTGCACAGGGAGCCAATGTGGGTCAGTGAGCACAGGGGTGAAGGGCGAGAGGGACAATGCGAGATAGGGTACAGGCAGCAGAGTTTTTGATGACCTCAAGTTTATGGAGGGTGGTATCCTTACTGTCCCTAAAGCATTCTCATTCTCTACTAGAACTCTAGAATTAAATAAAACTATGGGTTGGAAATCCATTATAGCCCAGGAATGGGCAGTATCATTAGAAAAGTTTGAGAATTAGCGCCAGGCGCTAATGCTAGAGACTGCACGCAAAATTCATTCTCACTGATCAAAGAAATGTTTGGAGTGCTAATTCAAGTCTTAAAGGCCGAGCTCATTGTCATTACACTGAAAGGGTGGACCAATATCGGGTGCAGTCTAATCGCAACTCATCATTGCCACAGGCTTTTCCCAGTACTTAAAGGGGAGGTTCATTGATACTGCAGCACCTCATTCTCAGCATTGCTGGCTGTGCAGCTGCCTCAGCAAGGAGAAGCACAACAAGGAGAAGGAGCCGGAGGACTGAAGCAGGTGTGCTCATGGCAGATCCACCTCAGTCGGGTGGTCAAAGGCTTCAACAAATGCTACATACTACCATCTGTACCATAAGCTTCACACACTGCCCATAACACCAGACCCCCAGCACTCACCCACCAACAATCTCTACTTACCAACACTCACACCCACATCTCACACCTTGCACACAATGACTGCTATTCAACTATGGCAGGCACAAGGGTCATTAGTTATTAGAATGATTGTGATATGTGTGATATGTTTATGCATAAATTTATTAATGGAGTTTGCAATATTTTATGGTCTCTCTCATTTCACCTTTACACCCAGGAGGACACTGTGATATGGCACGACACAAGGATGGTATGATGGGGATGTGGTGAGCAAAAGGGATCTGGGGTTTAAGTCATCCTGGTGTGAGGCTGGAGGTCTGTTTGGAGGAGGTGACAGAGTTCTGTGACCACCACCTTGGTGATGCCGAGCCGTCTAATACACTGCTCCTCGCTAAATTGAAGGTAGGAGAAGTGCTGTCGGAATACTCTCAGAGGGTAAGGCCTCCTGGTGAGAGCCCTGATGTCCCTCCTCATCCCTTTGCACACATGTTCCCATATTTCTCGCTGCCTACGCTCCCTCTACCGTAGATCCTGGAGGGCGAGGTGGCATGCCAGTACAGCCCCCATTAATGTTACCAAGTGTAGCAGTTTGAATCTTGGAACAATAATCGTAGCTACTTTGTAGTTGCCAGAAGACTGCTGATACAAAAGAAGCTTGAAATTACTCATAGGAACTGTTCAAGTGGGTGAAACTGACAAGGATCCACTGAAACTAACCTGCTCTGACAGCTGGGAGTGATTAATGCTGATGCCTTTAAATAACATTGCTGGAGTCGGCTTCCTGGAGCTGCATGCCAGCTCTCCCTGTCGCTGTCTGGTCGAGGCGCTAAGGTAAGCGGTGACAATGAATTTTCCAGATCGGGCAGCCAGTGAGCATTGCACGTTCACTGACGTCACGATCTGCCGGGCGTTGAAGTCCCCGGCAATACCTCGTACCGGTGGTGCAACGGGGCAGGGGGCGGGTTTGCCGTGTGGCGCTGGATTAGCCTCACCCCAGCGCTACTGCATTAACGAGGTGCTAAGGTACCGAATTTTTCCCCCTTTGTCTTCATTCGTTAGGTCTCAGAATTGAGACACCATCCACTGTGGTCAACTTTGCATTCCTTTCTTCATTTTGGCTTTGTTTGGCAGCCATTGTTAATATATGTTTGTGGCATCCCAAAAAGGACCCTTTGGCTATATATTAAGCCAGAAGCTTGGCCAGTTTTATTTAATTTTAGCCCAGCTAGATCAGTATTTTATTTTAACGTTTATGAACAGCTGCTTTTCTCTGTGGAAATATGAAGATCATACTTTAAGCCTGAGCAACCTGTTCTTTTTTATTTATGATGGTCACACAAAGAGAAATACCAGTCCCTCAGGAAATTATTTGAAAATGCAGCTGCTCTGTTATTTTTTCAGAGGAGGACAGCTTGCAGCTAAAATTTAACTGTTTACTAAAACTAATGTGTTTCTGTATTATTTGTGCCCGTGTTGTCTGTGGAGGTTCAGTTCATTCATATTGTATAAATGTTGTCTCCTAATCAAATCTATAGAGAGTTTGCTTTGAGCTTGGTGTGTTATGACGTTAATACTGTATTCTTTATTTCTAAGTCTTTCGCCTGACTCTTAAACTTTTTGCAATATTAATATTTGTGCTGTTTCTTTTTACCAATTTTGTCCCCTCCTTTCCTGATGGCAACCATTCCTTGTTGGTGTGCTCTTCACCCTCCAGTCCCTCATTCAAGAGGCAACAGGATGTTCCATCACAGAGGACACCATGCCCCAGGCCAAACCTACCTCCTCTAGTGTCTGTACATGCATACTTATAGCAGGGTTGACTGGATAGTGATCAGAAGTGAAAATCCTCTTGATTTTACCCTGCCTAACCTGGGGGTCCCGCAGCCAATTTTAACGTTGCTAACGTCACCCTGACTGAAATCAGTTAACTCAGCTTAGACTGAGGATTGAAATTAAGCTGTTTCTGGTCTGTACAGCTCAACCACCCACTGTGTAAGCTCTTTGATGTGGAGATGCCGGCGTTGGACTGGGGTGGACAAAAATGAGAAGTCGCACAACACCAGGTTATAGTCCAACAGATTTATTTAAAATTACAAGCTTTCGGAGCTATCGATCGCCCCTTCTTCAGGTAAAGTTACTGTGAGTGAATCTACAAGAATTCACAGAATATAAACACAGAGAAAATGCAGAGATACAATCTTTCCTTTACATCAAAGACACACTAAGAGCACAGCCAAGACAATGAGATGTGCCCCAGGGGGTCCAACGTGTCAAAACCTGCTGTCTGCATATCCTCTCCATTTGGGTTTGTTTTTTGTGTTTGTTTTTTGTGTTTGTTTTTTGTGTTTGTTTTTTTTAAACTGGAAAGACAGGCAACGATGTCAAGTCACGTTCTGTAGCGTGACATGAACCCAATATCCCGATTGAAGTCGTCCTCATGAGGACGGCCTCAATCGGGATATGGGGTTCATGTCACGCTACAGAACGTGACTTGACATCGTTGCCTGTCTTTGCAGTTTTAAAAAAAAACAAACACAAAAAACAAACACAAAAAACAAACCCAAATGGAGAGGATATGCAGACAGCAGGTTTTGACACGTTGGACCCCCTGGGACACATCTCATTGTCTTGGCTGTGCTCTTAGTGTGTCTTTGATGTAAAGAAATATTGTATCTCTGCATTTTCTCTGTGTTTATATTCTGTGAATTCTTGTAGATTCACTCACAGTAACTTTACCTGAAGAAGGAGCGATCGATAGCTCCGAAAGCTTGTAATTTTAAATAAATCTGTTGGACTATAACCTGGTGTTGTGCGACTTCTCATTTTTAAGCTCTTTGAGTCATCAGAGGTGTCACTTAATGTTGCTTTATATGTCCACCCTTGTGGAATATTTAGATCTTACTATTTGTGGTGAGCATTCTTCCTGTTGGCTTCTACAGCCATCAAAATCCTAACTGAGCTCTTGGAACTTATGCTTTGACCACAATTGTAAAATAGCGGAAGAGGAAGAAGAACATTCATCCTACCCATAGTCCTAGGGGGAAAAATTAGGTCGCGCCCCGTTTGGGGCGCAAATATCGTCTGGACGCAAATATTAGCGCCTGGCGCTAATTATCGCCACTGACTGGAAACTTCACTTTTACCGCCCCGGGAGGTGAGTGGAGCGCTAAATCAGGCGCTGCACACCTGTCTTAAGGCGCAAAGGCCGAGCAGTGAGGCGCTAACTCAGCGCGCGAGCGCAGCGCAGGTGCTGCCAGTTAGCGAGGGAACACAGACACACTGGCGCCGGCCAGTTCTTAAAGCGGGGGGGGGCCAACTTGCTCCCCAGCCACACCCTGCTCATTGCAGCCTTGAATCTCAGCCTGGAGAGACCTGAGAATCCATTTTGCTGCCAAGGATGGAGAGGGTGAGAGAGCGAGCTCATCGCTTCACCGAGCGGGCCATGGATGCTCTGGTTGGCGCGGTGGAGCGCAGAAGATGTATACTCTTCCCTGAGAGTGGCAGGAGGCCTTTGCCACGCGAGTACAGAAGAGTGTGGAGGGAGGTGGCTCAGAGCGTCTCCTCCAGGAGCATGGTGCCCAGGACCCATGTTCAATGCCGCAAAAAGTTCAACGACCTCACTCGGGTCGTCAGGGTGAGTGGCTTTTTCTCAATACCTCTCCATCCCTCCATCTCAACCTCACTCTATGGCCAGAGGGTCTTAAAACCCCAATGCACAACACTCATCCAACACCTATGGCCCTTTCATGAAACACACACACACATTCCACACTTTGCATACAGTAAGGGCTATTCACCTATGGGAGGCACATCAGGCAAGACCATGGCTGTATATTTACTCAGATGCTGTCCTTTTTCTTGCAGGCCAAGCTGGCGCATAATAGGAGACAGCAGCAACGGACAGGTGGAGGGCGGCCTCAGCTGCAACCCCTCAGCGATCTTGAGGAGCGCGTCCACAGGATTGTGGCAAGCCGGGTGATCGGTCCCGTCGCCACTGGAGACGCCGACCCCGTTCTGGACAGCAATGGTAAGGTCATCACCTTTTTGTCCTCTGTCCTTCCACTTGTCCCTCACAACACCAGCCTTTGACACTTTCAATCCAACTTGCTAACTCGCTGCACTTATTCCTCCCTTACTGCCACCCTGTCCTCACGCTAAAGCCACGCTTGTACCTCCCTGCTTTCAGATGGTGATTCACCAGCTGAGGAGACGGGCCCTGAAGCTGCCACTGGGTGTGAAGCTGCAGCCGAGGAGGAAGAGGAAGCCGGAGCATCAGTGCCACCCTCTCCCGAGGAAGCCCATGCCCACACTGGGAACACGCCTTCCCTGGAGGGGAGCAGGGGGGAAGGGTCTGATGAGGGTGAAGCTCCAGGACCCAGCGGGCTGCAGCAATGCCATGGGGGTAGGGAAGAACGGGGGCCTTCTCCCCAGAGGGAGAGTATGCCAGAGACTCCTACTGCAATGGACGCAGAGGAGGAGCGGCTGATCGCAGAAATGAACACCCAGGCGGTGGGCATGCACACTGAGCTCATGGGTGCAGTGGGAAGGGTGCCCGAATGCATTGAGTCACTGGCAAGGAGTGTGGAGCACTTCGCTGTAGCACAGGCGGATGCCACACTAACGCTTAGTGCTGCAATTCAGTCACTGACTGCCGTGATCCCATCTCTGACTGCTCTCATGCAGACTCAGATTGAGGCCACGCAAGCACTGACTGCTGCCAACCTCGATGGTTCGTTCACATGTCCCCGGGGCTCTCACCGCGCCGCAGCAGGCCAGCAATCTGTGCTCCAGCAGATTGCTCCGGATGCTGAAGTACTACCCCGTGGGAGTGCCAGTGTGTCGGGCGAGCAGGGAGTTGCTGTCCTCTCTCACGATGACAGCATTCCTGCTGCCAACACTGTCACTTCTCCACTGCACTTGCCACCGCCTGTAGGACAGACTGCTGCCGCCCATGCAGAGTTGGTGCAGTCTGCAGCCGGGCCCTCCAGGCCCAGAACTGGTCGAGGCCGTCCTTCAGGGGCATCTGCAGTGTCAGGGTCTGACGATCAGCAGCCTTCCACCAGCCTTGCTGCAGCCACTGAGGTCCCATTACGGAGGAGCAGTAGGGTTAGAAGGGGGGAAGTGCGCAAGGGAAGGAGATCACCCTCGAAGGGCAAAAAGTAGGAGGTGTGACAAAATGCTGGTCATTTTTTTATTAAAGGCCTAGGTTCGTGGTCCAACTTTTGTTTAGTGTTTTGGACATTATCTCCAGGTTGTGAGAACCAGTTATGTTATTGACTGTTTTTTTGTGTTTATTTCTATGAGTTTGTCATGAGGAAATGACACACACAGAGTTTGTAAAATAAATAAGTTTTTGTATTCAAAATATACATGTTTAGTGTTTGGAATTATTGGTGCCTTGGCTGGCTTAGGGGTTGCGTGCTGGGTTCATTGATGTTGTTAGCAATGGCAGAAGCCATTTCCACAGCAGGGGCCCTAGAAGCGGCTTGCTATCAGCCGTTGACGGACGGCCCTTGCAGTTTCACCATTGTGGGCCGCCCTCCCGCCTTGGTGCTGCTGATGATCATCCTCCTCGTCCTCTTCCTCCTCTTCCTCCTCCTCCTCTGGTGGTGCTCCAAGGCCTGGTGGCATTGGCTGGGTCCTGACGATTGCCATGTTATGCAACATGCAGCACACAACTACGAAGTTGGATATTCGCTCAGGCGAGTACTGCAGGGATCCTCCAGAATGGTCGAGACAGCAGAACCGTTGCTTCAGCACGCCGATTGTGCGCTCAATGATGTTCCTGGTAGCTTGATGGCTCTCGTTGTACTGCAGCTCAGCAGTGGTGTTGGGCGTACGGAGCGGTGTCATCAGCCAGGTGCTCAATGGATACCCCTTGTCCCCGAGAAGCCAACCAACTGGCTGATGCGGTGCCTCAAAAAGTTCTGCCACAGTAGTCTGGCGCAGGATGAAAGCATCGTGGCAGCTGCCAGGATACTGGGCATTGACAGCGAGTATCAGCTGTCTGTGGTCACAGACCAACTGAACATTCAAGGAATGGAACCCCTTTCTGTTCCGGAATTCCTCGGCATTCTCATGTGGAGCACGCAAAGCCATATGCGTGCAGTCAATGGCGCCCTGCACCATGGGGAAGCCCGCTATCCTCGCAAAGCCCAGAGCGCGGTCACGCTGCTTGTCTGGGGTCATGGGGAAAGAGATGAACTCTCGTCTCCTTTTAAAGAGGGCATTTGTGACCTGCCGGATGCAGCAATGCACCGCGAACTGGGAGATATTGGCGAGGTCCCCAGCAGCAGCTTGAAATGAGCCAGTAGCATAGAAGTTGAGAGCCACTGTGACCTTCACTGCCACCGACAGAGACGTCCTGGACGTCAGTTGAGGCTGCAGATCTGGCTGCAGCAGGTGGCAGAGCTCAGTGACCACCTCATTGCTGAATCGCAGCCTTCGCAAACACAGCTCCTCAGACATATGAATGTAGGAGAGCTGTTCACGATATACCCTGGGAGGGTAAGCTCTCCTGTACATACGCCTGTTGGCCCTCCTCCATCTGGCCATCATTGCCACTCTCTCTCAGCGTCTCTGTGTCCTCCGATTCAGCTGGAGCAGGACGACCCCCCCAATCAGTGCAGCCCCCATAGTCTCTTTGCAAGCAAAGTAATGAAGGACAGCAACCAAAGTACCAGCGAAGTTAGGATCAGTAGGCAAAACTACCTCACAAAGCGTTGACTCAATGCAGAAGTCTCTCTCTCTCTCCGAATCTCTCTCTCTCTCTCAGAACGAGTGGTGCAAAAATGTCAACCACAGAAAAAGACAGGAAGAGGCCCCCTTTAAATCGCGCCCCCCCCCAGCCTCACAGCGATTGATAGCGTTCCAGTCTTCCGGTCGTTGGATGCGCCAGGCGGTAAGGCAGGGGGCACCACTCAATTTCCGCTCCGGGGCGCCACAAGGGCGTTGCACCATGGAATGACGTCACAATCTGCGCGCGCAGGTGGTCACAGCGGTAAAGTTTAGCGCTGCCGCACAATGTCTAGTTAAGTTCCCGAGCGGCGCAAACATCGCTGCGCCCGGGCGCTAGCGGCTTTGCGCCCCATTAGCGCCCTCTTAAGGCGCTAACGGGAGGCGCAACCAACTGAATTTTTACCCCCTAGTCTTTTGCTCCAGTGAACCTTTGTCAGTTCATCAGAATAAGTTGGTGCATTGATTTTTTTTGCCTCAGTCTATTTAGGTTTGTGTTTTGGTGCGAACATTCAGATCGGGGAGGGGAGGAGTTAGCATTACATATTTTATAAGAACCTGATTTTTGTTTGTAGAATCATAGAATCTTACAGCACAGAAGGCTGGCCATTTGGCTGTACATTTCACAACCCAAGGTATTTCTGATGGTCAATATGAAAAGCACATCGGTTGGTGGAACGCAAGGAATGTGAATTATCCTTTCATGAAAAGAGAGTTTGACATTTTGTGGAAAGTAATGATTTATTTTAAAATAAGAAACATACTTCAATAACATGAAACATCCTAGGTACCCAAAGGATTCAGATGAGGCTAGTTTATTCCTCTTCCCTTCTATGCAAGGAAGAAAAGCATGATGATCTTAATTCTTATAAATGTCTCATTTGTCTTTAAAGGTCATTTCAAAAGGCTGAGGTCAAATTCATTTTGAATTTAAGTCTACCCTGTGCTGAACAACAGTTTAAAATATATCTATACCCCATAGAAAGATGATTCTGCTTTTAGATAAATTATGTTTCTAACTTGATTTCTCATTCTAGCAAGAGCCAACCCATTCATCCCAAATAAAAACAAAATGAGGAGTTGGAGATGATTTTAATTGTGTAAAGTTCCTGGACTACTTTTTTCCTCAGCAATATTCTCTTCTCCTCTCCTGAGATCATCAATCTTTGGTTCCACTGGTGCCAATTGTTTTCTAATACCTCACATGAGCGCCTGCCACTTATGTGTACACCTTGACTAATGAGTGTCAGCAGGTTATTCAGTAGTGTCTAGGAAAGGGAACCTTGGTTTAATTTCTCCTCCCTAAACTGGACCACTAAAGTGAATTGTTGTCCTTCTATTGTTGTCACAACTGAGATCAGCTGATTTAGCACAGATCAAGGATTGAATCTCCCTGGTCTTTAAGACTTAGGGGTGATTATCTGATGTCCGAGGAGGCGGGTTTGTAGGCGGGAAAGGTGGGAAAATTGCAAATTATGGGGGCGATTTTCTCAGCCCCGAGGAGGCGGGACTGCCGGGAAAATGGCAGAATTTGGGGGCGGGTGGCAAACCCGCCCCCAACCCGCCTCCATGCCATCTTCCCAGGAGGCGGGTTGCCTTCCCGCCCCGGGTCCCGTCTCCTTGGAGGCGGGAAGGGATTAAAGTCTATTAACTGCCTGTTAACAGGCAGAAAATAGGATTATCCCATTTTTGCCCTCACAAGTGCGGGCTTCCCGACGGCACCAAAACCCGCCAGGGTCACCGAGGCAAGTAGTGGGTCTGCGGGGTTCGGGGAGGTGCAAAAGTGTGGTGTGAAGGTAAGTGATGGGTGCAAGTGTGTAGAGGTGAGTATCTGAGGTAAGTCCTAAGTGTTTTTAAAAGTGTACTTACCTTTGTTTCTTCCTGCAGGCTTCAGTCGGTTTCTATACGGAGAGTCTCGCACCTCCGTGTTGCAGATGAGAGATGTCCGTTGCATTCTCTAATGCAACAAACATCTCAATTCTGTCAAAGAAAGAAGGTTGATGAGGTCTTGTATGCAAGACCTCATCAAACTGCAGAGATTGTCACTGTTTGACAGCTTCACAGACCTGTCAAACGATGACAATTCATCTGTCAATATTTTTTGACAGATGACACGTCATACGTTGACGAGCTCTGCAACCGGCTTTCCCTTAATTGGCCTGCTAAACCCGTTGGGCGGGCTTAACAAGGTCAGTCAAGGGAAAATAGTGTGGGTTGGCCACAACTCGATGGAGGCGGGACTGAAACCCGACAAGCAGCAGTCCCGCCTCCAACCCGCCTCCGTTCACGAAATCGCCACCTATGAGTGCGGGTTCGGAACCCGCCTCCAACCCACCTCCGCGGGATTTTGCCGGTACCAGTTTTGCAGGGCGGGAAACGGTCCCACCTCCAGCTGCCCAGAGAGCTTGTTAAGAGGCTTAAATGCTCGTTAAGGGCCATTCTAAGCCTATTTTGAGAGGCCCTCGTGATTTTTTGACCATTTCGGCGTGTTCCACGACCCTCCTAAACCATGCCAGCTAAACCTGGCGGGTTGACTAGTGGGTGGTCTCCTCAAAGCTGCAGATCCAACATTAAATAATTTATTTCATCAGGGATTAGTTGCAGGTGGCAGATCTTTGCTTTAAAAGGTCTTTGAGCACTTTTAGAAGGCCTTCCGAAGTCGGAGGTGCTGCAGCTTGAATCTATCAACTGTGGGACCTCCTTGGAAGACCCTCTCCCCGCTTGCAATGAGCGCTTCCCCAACGGAGGTATCTGCAAGCAGCATGGGAACCATTCGTTTTCTTTCACCATGGCCCTCCGATTCGGATGAGGAGCATCCACAGCAGCAGCAGAACCAGGTAGCTCAACAACAATAGCAGCAGGAGCCTCAAGCTCCTGCTCAGCCACCTGATGCTGCACAGGGACAGAAGGTGCCAGCGCATCGAGGCACCTCACCGCAGGAGATACCCCCAACAGAGGGTTTACAGACAGAGGATGAGCTACCTCAACATGAGTGAGCAGCAGTGCCAAAGGAGGCTGAGACTTTCGCGAGAGGTTGTCCGAGAGATCTGCGGACTGCTGCAGCAAAACCTGGTGCCCAGAGGAACGGGTGAACACCCCTTACCAGTGGCTGTCAAAGTCACCACCGCACTCAACTTCTTTGCCTCAGGCTCCTTCCAGGGATCATCAGCGGCATCTCCCAGTCGGCCGCCCACAGTTGCATCACGCAGGTTACCGATGCCCTTTTCGCTAAGGCCCACAATTACATCCAGTTCTCAAGGGATCAAGCAAGTATAACCGCCCGTTCGGTTGGCTTTGCAACAATGGCAGGCATGCCAATGGTGCAGGCATCATAGACTGCACACATGTGGCCTTTAGGGCACCCCATCAGAACCCAGCTATGTTTGTCAACCAAAAGGGCTTCCACTCCCTCAACGTACAGCTGGTGTGTAACCACAAGAAGGAGTTCTTGCATGTTTGCGCCAAGTTCTGTGGTAGTTGCCATGACTCTTTCATCCTGCAGCACTCGAGTGTTCCTCCGCTTTTCAATCCGCCAAACCAACTTAACAGAAGGCTCCTTGGTGACAAAGGCTACCCCCTGAAGAAGTGGCTAATGACGCCGATCAGGAGGCCAGCTAACGAGGCTGAAGAGCACTACAACGCCAGCCACACTTCGACCAGGTCCAGCATCGAGCAAACCATTGGGTTGTTGAAGATGCGCTTCCATTGCCTTGACCAATCAGGTGGAGCCCTGCAGTATACACCATACAGGGTCTCCAGAATGGTCGTGGTCTGTGCATTGCACAACATCGCACAGCGTCGTGGCTTGCAGCTTCCTGATGAGCAAGTGGCTCAGTTCCAGCCCTCCTCAGATGAAGATGAGGAGGAGGAGGAGGAGAAGGAGGCTGAGGAGGTGGAGGATCTGGAAGAGGAGGAGGAGCATGAGGAGGAGGAGGAGGAGGAGGAGGTCAGAGCGCCGGTGTGTCGACCAGCAGCAGCGGCAGCACGTGAGCACATGGCTGCCCGGGATGCAAGGGATGAAATTATCCTGGCCAGATTTGCATAGGTTGGCCAAGTTGGCACATGTCCTTGGCTCTATCCTAAGACATCATTGACAATGGACATAACTCTCTGGCCTCCTTTCATTCAGGCCACCAACCTGACAATGCAAGTGTGGTGGAGCCCGTAATGTGGAGCTGCCTAAGGTGAAAGAACAGATGCCATAACGCCAACATTTTGGCATCAAATCATTTTAATGCTTTCCAACAGGGATGGCATTTCATCAATACACAGAAACATTCACCCAATCTGCACACAGAACTGGAGGTTATATCCCTTGCCAACTGGACCCACACAGCCTTGGTTTCTTTGGGAGGCCTCTTCCTCCCAGATGAGTGGAAGAGCACCTCCCTCCTAGCTGTCACCCCCTCAAACAACATTTGCAGTGCCTTATCCGAGAGCCTCGGGGAGGCCCTTGCCTTGGAATTGGACATAGTGGTTTCTCAGAAAATGCTGCAGGTGGTGCAGCATAGGCAGAAATCCTGTGGAATGATCCAAGACAGCAAGCAGCCATAAAATCAGGCTGGAAAAGTGATGTCAGCAGAGGCGGGTTTCAGTCCCAAAACACTAATTGACCAAGGGCATCCCACACCTCTGAAATCAAGTGACCAATCAGGGGAAAATCGCAATTTTTTGAAAACTATCAGTGGAGGCGGGTTTCAAACACACCCAAACCGAAACCCAACTCCATCTCGCCTCCAGTGGGAAAATCGCCCCCTTAGCTACTCACTAGAAATGTACTGAGCCATTGGCATAGCCTTTCCAGAGTCTTTCACCAAAATTAAGCTTCAGAAATACAGCTCAGTTTCTATCCTCTCTCAAAAAGCACACTTTTTGCTTGTTTTCCAACTTCAGCTTTGTTGATGAATTGCTTTTTTTATCTGAAAAGATTGCTTACATTTGGTAGTCAAGTGTTTCGTGGTGTTTATTATAATGCTCAACTGCACTTATGGAATTTGCTCCCCCTTTCCTTATGCCTCCCAAAAGGAAAGTGGAGATTGAATCTCTCTCTTACGGTCACAAATACTCATTACTGATCAAGGATGAATCAAAATCTTCTAACCCAAGAATGACGGATTCCTGGTCCATCCCTCAATTATTTTCAGAGACTGAAAACACTTGCCTTAAGAGGAGCCAAATGATTTCATTTAACTTGATGAATAAAGAGATAGCAGCAGAACCAGTATGCATTTGGAACAAAAGTGGTCTGCTTTAGAACAAGTTCACAAATTGCACATTTGCTTTCCACTCTGTCCATCTGGGAAGCTGTAGTGCCTGCCAGAGCATATATAGACTCTCATCCAACTGAAAATGTTAAGCGACTACGTGACTTAACAAGGCAGTCATTCTTCAGTGGACCAATTGAAGCTGGCAAGCTGTTGGACTGTCAATTTTAATAACTTTGTTGAACACAATTAAAATTAATCATGTCTTCTCTTCCCTGTCAAAATTAATGGGACATCTCATGACCTTTATATGGACCTAAACTTCTCAGACATCAACCCTCTCTTCAAGCATATGAGACCATCTTCAGTACATTCCATTTTTTAGGCTTCTGTTGAAGGTTACACTTCCCACCTGTCATTAGGAAAAGCCTGGGAGGTTGTCCAGAATGTTAAGTGGCAAGTCTTTCAACCTGGATAGCTTCCTAGTCAAAGTGTTGAAATACTTTTAAAACAAATTGGCTATGCCATAATCAGATACCATACAACTCATTTTGCTTTATTGGCCAGTTATCAGTGACCAAGAGAACTGCCAACATTTCTCACATGTGTGAAAAAAATGAAAGGATCCCTCCTTATGAACCTCTTTGTTTTTATAGCTCAAGTTTTAAATGTTTTCTAGAAACTTCTCCCAAAGATTTCACAGTAATTTATTATTGGCAAACCCTCACCAAACTGTCTGTGGCAATCTGAAGAGACAATTGATTATTATTTATATTGCCTCTAATTCTCAAGAACATGGCTTGATGGTCGTCTTTGAGCCTAAAAAAAGGACTTGATTAGGGAGAGTGGAAATTCCTCTGAGTTACTATGACAATTAATCTTGAAAGAAACACCTTGTCAAATTGGTAACACTGCTTTATAACATGACAAAGCTTGTAGGTTGCCTGACTGGCCTTGTCTCACCAGATCTCCATTTACAGAGAAATAACCAACAGGAATATCCTACTTCCATCTTTCTTGTTTGCTCTTTTGACTGAGCACTTGGCAGAGAAGATTCATCAAACCTAATATTCAAAACCTAATGGTGGGTAAATTTGGATGTCTTGCGAATCAAACTCAGGAAGTTTTAAAGCTTTATTATTTGCAAAGCAAAATCGTAGGGTTAAATTCAAACTGTGAATAACCTGATTCAGATCACTGACGTTTATTCACAGATATTCCAAATTTTGATTAATTTAGACAGTTCCAGCTTTGGGTTGGCTTGTCTCTCTTTTAAAAAAAATATAGCATATGTATTTTTTCTGCATGCTCTTGTTTTTTATAACCCACCATTATTTGCTATAGCAAGTGAAAAAAGAACTGTTTTAATACATTTAAGTCGAATAGATACTATCTGATTCTCCACAGTCTATATTGGAAGTGACTTTGTTTCCTCACAATCAGTTGAGGTTTTGTGTTTGATTTCCTAATGGCCCAATAGTTAATATCCATATAATATTGTTGGAGTGGGGGTGGGGTCAGGAGTGGGGGTCCAATCGCTGGTGTCTAGACGCTTGAGTTGGGAATGTGAAGTTAACAATCATTGGAGGCGCTTGCATTGACTCATAAGTTTCAATTTTGTTTTAGAATTCAGAGTTGTGAATAGCCAAATGTTATCATCCCTTAACAGATATGGTAGCCTCGTGCTTATGGTACTGGTCTAGCAACCCAGATATCATTCAAATCCCACCATGGCAAGTTGTGAAATTGAAATCAACAAAATCTTGTAATTATGGTCCTTCCTGCATATCCCTTGTACCCTCGTGTAACAAACATCTATCAATCTCAGTCTTGAAAATGTTAATTGACTCAGCATTCACAGCCTTTTGGGGAGGAACCCACAAACTTCTGACTCAGAGGTGAGAGTGCTAGCCAAGGCTAACACTTGTATATAGATACTATATAGATCACAGTGCTCGTACAAAAGAAGGTTGGAGCATTGGTCAATGATTTTATCCAAAGCCAGGATTTGATAAAAGTTAATGGATGCTAAAATTGCATAAAACACAGTGAAAACATTGAATCTGCATGAATTGAATCAGTTCATTTCAAAATGTGCACCTCATAGTGCAGACTGATCAACATGTTATTTTAAACCCATGTATTGTGCGGGTTAACCTTTTTGCTGCACAGTTGAAATTGTTTCTAAATTTGTAAAACTAAAGTGTAACAGAATTCTTAGTTACATTTAGAAGCACGTGTGTGCGAATAAGAAACAAGTACCTACTGTTTTTATAAAATAAGTGCAATGAAAACTATGCATCAATTCTAGATTCCCAGAACATATATTATTGCACCTTTGCACTTTTTTTTTACAAAGAACTTGGTTTGCTCCTGCCATTGTTTCTAAGTTTGAAAATCAATTTAGATAGTTAACTGTATCATTCATTTTAAACAAGGACCATTTACAACATTCTAAATATGCACTACCCATCCCAGCTGAAGGAATAATGCCGGAATGTGTATTCCTGATTTTCACTGTGTTGGTTCTTTTTATCACCAGGAAAATTCACTGTATTAGTTCAGAAATCACTGTCCACAGTACTTACTGCAACTAAGCCTCACATGCCCCTTACCTTTGATGACCTTCATTGAATTTCCATCACCCAACATATTGAGTCCAAGCACTTTGTTCTCATTTACAAATCCATCCATGGCCTCACCCCCACCTACCTCTGCAACCTTCTCCAATCCTATAACCTAGCCCGTGCCCTTCAATCCTCCAAATCTGACCGCCTGTATATTTTCTCTCTAACAGCATCCACTTTACTACTTCTCACCTCTTCTTTAAAAGCCTTCTCTCAATCTATCTCTTCAACCATGTTTTTGGCTATCTCTTCTAACTCTTCTTGGCATTCGCTCCTCTCTGTGAAGTATGATGGGGCATTTACTGGATTAAAGGCACTACACAAATGTTATCGGTTGTTATAAGAAAGCGTTAACTGCAGTGAATACATTGTGCAATGGTTTCTATTATTGCTGGGTTTGAGAGCTTTTGGTTGGAGTTGAGAGTGTGCTGACTTTTTGTGGTCCAAACCCAAACTTGATTCCAACCATCAAAGAAGATTATGGCCTACACTTCCTGTGGAGCCCTAGGAGGGGGTGACTGAGGAAATAAACTATAGAAGTTAGGCCCTTAGTCAATGGAAATCTTTGTGCTCAAATAATACTGTAAATTAGTGACATCTTTGGGAGAAGAATAATTGCAGGATTTTATTCATCTTAAACAATTAATTTAGAACATAAGAACATAACATAAGAATTAGGATCAGGAGTAGGCCATACGGCCCTTTGAGCTTGCTCTGCCATTCAATAATATCATGGCTGATCTTCGACCTCAACTCCACTTTACCGCCCAATCCTCATATCCCTTGATTCCTCTGGAGTCCAAAAATCTATCTATCTCAGCCTTGAATATACTCAATGATCCAGCATCCACAGCCCTTTCGGGTAGATAATTCCAAAGGTTCACAACCCTCTGAGTGAAGAAATTCCTCCTCATCTCAGTCTTAAATGGCCGGCCCCTTATCCTGAGACTATGCCCCCTAGTTCTAGACACTCCAGCCAGGGGAAACAACCTCTCAGCATTTACCCTGTCAATCCCCTCAGAATTTTAAACGTTTCAATGAGATCACCTCTCATTCTTCTAAACTCCAGAGAGTATAGGCCCAATCCACTCAATCTCTCCTCATAGGACAACTCTTTCATCCCAGGGATCAATCTGGTGAACCTTCGATGCACCGCCTCTAAGGCAAGTATATCCTTCCTCAGATAAGGAGACCAAAACTGTGCACAGTACTCAAGGTGTGGTCTCACCAAAGCCCTATACAATTGTAGTAAGACTTCCTTACACTTGTACTGTAATCCCCTTGCAATAAAGGCAAACATGCCATGTGCCTTCCTTATTGCTTTACCCCATTCAATCTGCATATAACAGTGTTGTAAATGTTCATCTCGACTGAAAATATGCTTTAGGGACTGTTATGATCTGACAATGAATATTTTACTTCGAGTTAAATTCGTTATAATTTGAAAGTTATAGAATGAGAGCATGCTTTTGCTTAATACAATTTCTGTGTTACACGATTGAACTATTTTTTTTGTCAGTTTAGAAAGGTGACAATTTTAAATGGATTTGAAGTAGATGAGCAGCGTTTATACTTACGCCGGAAATTTCCTCGGGGCACCCTAATTTTGGCGGAAGTTCGGCAGAAAACCCATTTACGAGCAGAGTGGAAGAAGCCCCCAGGAAATTCCTGGCAGTAGGGTCTTAGGACAGGTGTTCCCCTTTACAATAGAATTTTCTTTTTCTTCTGTCGACCATTCTAACAGTTTTATGTCAAGTTCATGTGATAGAACTGCTTCACATATAAATAGTTCTGTAATAGGCTTGACTGTCAGTGGTGTGGAATCCTGTGCTGTCTCTCAGTTGTCTCAAATTTGCCCTTTGCATCTTTCATTACTGCCCATGGGATCCTGGAGGCTGAGAATGTCTATACAGGCTCAGTTTGTTCATGCTAGAAAAATGAGTGGCCAGCAGCAGTTGGAGCCTTGGTTTGCTGCTTTCTGAAGCGTAGGAACTGAGCCATTCCTTAGCTTGAGGTAGCGTCAGTGCAAGTGCTATAAGGCAAATATAATTTTAAATTACTTCTTAATCACTGCGTTTTGACTGAGATATTGCTTGCTCCACATGTTTGAAAATCAAATCAACATCAGCCTTTTCTAAGACACAACGAAAGTCCATTGCATTGAGATGACGGAAACCCATCATTAGCCTCACTCATCTTCGGTGCTGATTTGCGTGAATCGTTAGAGAGGCAGGATTTTGCGACCCCCACAGGTGCATACGAGGTGCATACGTGCCCGTAGGAGCCGCGCAAGTGCCAGTTTCAGGCATGCGAAGAATTCTCTTGACAGATCATCCGCATGCCCAAGAAAAGTGTTTCTGCGGGTGGAGAGCTGCACTTTTTGCACAACTTCCGCCCGCTGAATGACTGTCAAATTCTTACGCCTGGTAAGGCCTGCTTTTACCAGCATAAGAGTTTTAAAAAATAGAAAAATAAAATTTGATCACTCATTTATAAATTAAAAATACTCTTCAAAAAGGTAAGTTTATTTTTAGCCCTGTAAAAACATTAAAAAAAAATTTAAATTACATTTTTGTTTAAAATATTTAATTAAATGACACATTTATATTAAATATTCTTTCATCGTAACATGGTTTGTCAAGGAAAGAAATAGTTAATGACAACTGTACAGCAAGAGGAGGGTAAAAAAGAGATAAAAGCAAGGTGACTGAGTTGAGACTGACAAGGGTGACACTAATTTGTTGCCTTTTTCAAATCAATTTTTCACTGGATTATCTAAGCATGGTCATTAAACTTTGCACTGTTTCTACTTTATTGTTTTTTTTTGTCGACAAAGAACTATCTGAATACCAAGTAGCATATTGCTGCAAATAACCCAGAGCATATTTATCATTTCAGCTTTCTCTCCAGGCAAAATCTCTGTAAATAGTTCAAGGCTCTTTTTGTCAAGAAGGACAATTAAAATGCATTCCACATTTTATTTTCAAATCATTTTTTCTCATTAATGATAATCAAGAAGCTATACTCTAGTTAAAATATATATATGAAAAAAATCCTGTTTATCACAATTACTTCTTGTGTCACACGTTTGTCATCAACGGTGTCACACCTGGGTATGACATTTAACCTTAAAATACATATGTTTACCATTAAACTTCCCATTCAATCCTGCTTATGGTAGGTGTCATTGCTGTTCCTTCAAGCTCTATCTACCAGGTCTGTTCCTCCTAACTCACAACAAGTCCAGTTTACCCATCACCCCTGTGGTCACTGACCTACATCGGTTCCTGTTGCGGCAACGCCTTGATTTTAAAATTCTCATCCTTGTTTTCAAACCCTTCCATGGCCTCGCCCCTCCCTATCTCTGTAACCTACTCCAGCCCTATGAGATCTCTGTGCTTCTCCAATTCTGGCTTCTTGCGCATTCCCTATTTTAGTCGCTCCACCATTGGTGGCCGTGCCTTCAGCTGCCTAGGCCCTAAACTCTGGAATTCCGTACCTAAACCTCTCTGCCTCTATACCTCTCCCTCCTCCTTTAAGACACTCCTTAAAACCTACTCCTTTGACCAAGCTTTTGGTTACCTGTCTTAATATCACCTTATGTGGCTCAGTGTCAAATTTTGTTTGATAACGCTCCTGTGAAGCACCTTGGGACATTTTACTACATCAAAAGTGTTGTATAAATGCAAGTTGTTGTTGTTGTGGTGCTGCTTGTAAGTTTTATTTTAAATTTATTTTTCATTTCTCTGTGTCTGTGTTCCCTACAGGTAAATTGTGTGGCCGCGAAATTCGGCACTGTAGTACCCGTTTTTTCGGTGCTACGGGTGACATTTTGTATCCAAAATGGCGTCCACGCTGCACAGGCACACTCCTGGTGCAGGCCGCACTGGAAGCCATTTTGGGTAAGGTCATTAGCGCGGGCACTGGGAGCGTGCGCCAGAAGTATGCAGATTGTGAAGTCAGTCAGCGTGTTACGCTGATTTGACGCCAGCGCTGCTTTTTTCGACCTCAATGCTCCAGCTAACACCCTCACTTAAACACGCACAACTGAACATGTGTTCAGCAACAGGAAGGACCCCCGACCAGCACTATTTAAAGGGATCATCAATTGCTTTCAGGTTAGTTGCTGATTGATTTCTACTGGCTCTTGGTGAGTTTGTGGAAGTGTTTGGTAGTTTGAATTTGCTGAAGTCTCCAGGGAGTGCTGTGGAAGGGTAGTTCAAGGCTTCTGCTCAGACCAGTTGCTCCAGACATGGGTGCAATAGTTTGTATCCCCCTTAGTCTGCATCATGACAGGGAGAATTTGCAGAGGCGACACAGAGCAGGGCAAGTTGCTCGAAGAGGGAGGAGGAGGATGGGGAGAAGGGCTCTCAGCAGGAGGCCATATCTGCCCAGGGTATTCAGGGAGCAATTCTCCTACCTGAACCTCAGCGAGGAACAGTGTATGTGACATCTCCGCTTCACTAAGGAGGTGCCTCACTGAAATCTGCCACCTGTTGAAAGCAGAACTGCAGCCTCAGAGCAGGGTGAGGACGGCATTGACAGTTGCTGTGAAGGTGAGCGTGGCCATGAATTTTTACGCGCGGGCTCCTTCCAAGCTGGAGCAGGCGATATTTCCCCAATATCTCCCAGTTTGCCGTACACTGTTGCATAAGGGAGATCACTGAGGCTCTGTATGCAAAGAGAGGTGAATACATTTCATTCTCTCTTGCCAGAGCGAAGCAGACGGAGCGAGCACATGGCTTCGCAGGATAGCAGGCTTCCCAATGGTGCAGGTTGCCATTGACTGCACACACATCGCTTTGCAGGCGCCGCATGTGACTTCGGAGATGTACCGTAACCGGAAATGATTCCACTCAGTCAATGTCCAGCTGGTGTGCGACCATACTCAGCGCATCAAGCAGGTCAATGCCTGGTAGCAGATCCTGGCAGCAGCCATGGTGCCTTCATTCTGTGGCAGTCCACTGTACCAACCGCATTTGAGCCACCACTACAAACCAGAGGGTGGCTACTGAGCAACAAGGGCTATCCGCTGACCACCTGGCTCATGACTCCAGTGCGCAATCCAAGCACACGTGGGCAGCAATGAGAGCCATGTTGCCACACAGAATGTGGTCGAGCAGACCATTGGGGTGCTTAAACAATGCTTCCGCTGTCTGGACCGCTCTGGAGGAGCCCTGCAGTATTCACCAGAGCGCGTCTCAAGATTCATCGTGGTCTGCTGCATGCTCCACAACCTCGCCATCAGGAGGGCACAGCCACAGGTATATGCCAAAGAGCTGAGCAGGACGAGAAGGAAGATCAGGAGGAGGAGGGAGGAGAGGAGGAGGAAGAAGGGAGGAGGAGGAAGGAGGGAGGAGGAAGTGGAAGTGGAGGAAGGGAGGAGGCAACCAACACATCCCCTTTCTGGCCGGCCTGTTCGTGATCAACTCATCTGACTGTGGTACCAGTGAATGCAACCAGGATTCCCCATTCACCAACAGTCCCACACCTTACCTTCCCTCTGGCACTGACCTTCACACAGTCCTCTTGGCCTCAATGCTACAGTAAAAGCCACCACAATAAGCATTCCAAACCAAATTTATAAATCAAACCATCCAATATTGCATACCAAAGTCAACTAATCACCCTTGTGCATTCTCCTAGTGCATGTCTCCGTGTGCCTTTGCCTGTCCTAGTGCTCCTATGCTGTGCTTGGCTGCAGCACGGCTGGCGGAAGGCTGCTGACTTTCAGTGGGGAAGACTGCAGATAGCTTTAGAGGATGACCTCGAACAGCTCTGGGCCTAGAAGGCCCAGCTGCGAACTGCACCATCTTGGCATGGGCAGCAGCAGTCCAGGCTGGCTGGCTGACATGCCAAAGCAAGGACACTGGTGGAGTGGCCGTGGTGGGAGGACGAATACTGTCATCCTGAAAGTGAAGGGGAGGGTGATGAACTAAGCAGTGTCTGAGCCAAATGGTTCAGTTGTAAGGATATGGCATTTGAAGATGATTCACTGACCTTGACCACTCGTGTGAGGCCATTAAACTACTTGCGGCACTGCATCCAGGTCCTCAGGGCTACACTGCTGGCATTGAAAGCGACAGCTATCTGCTCCCATTGCCTTCTCACAATTTGTATGGAGGGCCTCCTGGGCCCCTGTATATAGAGGGCCTCTCTCACCCTGTCCACCTCCTGCACCAAGGTCTCCTGTGCTGCGTCGGAATATCCTGGAGCCTGCTCTCTGCCCTATTGCACCATCAGTACATCTTCTTGCTCACACTCTCTTCCCCAGCCACTTCCAGCATCTGCTCCAGCCAGAATGCACCTCCCCTTTAAGAGGTGCAGGCTAATTTTAAGTGGTGCTAGTCTTGTACGAACTCGGGCCCCCTGCTGAGGTGTGCAGCCACTCAACAGCGCATTCAGCGCTGGGCTGCACGCTACTATCATTTAAATTAGCAGGCAGCACGAAGTTTACGTGCTGCCTGCACCGGACTCACCGGGCGTAGGCTAATCACGCATTGCAATCCCCGTTCCCGTTTTCGGGAGCGATCGAATTTAGCCCCAGCTTTTTAAATTTATCTTACTTTTATTTTCTGCTGCCAGAATGCAAACTTTATTTAAATTTAAATTGCAAAAATGAAAATCGGGAGAGATGTAAAATGTAAAAAAGATGTAAGATGTAAAACTATCACCCGTTTTATACTATCACACAAAATCAGGATCCACCTCAATCAGTAGCTACAGAATCATCTTCATAATATGACTGATAAAGAAAACGCGTTTTGGAAAGCAAAATATATTTCATTTATTCAATGTAATTCGTGTCAAAATTTCAAATACTTACAAAATGTTTAGCTTTCAAAAGATCCCTATCTGCTGGCTGCTCTGAATTCGTAATTTATTTTGTTGTTTTCTCATTGTGTTTAATTCCAGGTCATTTAACATTTCCAACTGATTTGTTGGCGCTCTCACTAATAGGTGGTTAATGTTGGAGACGAAATGCTTTCACAGATTATTGCTGTGGTGTTCCATTAAAAAGGTTCCAGGTGAGGGATATTAGCCACAATATGGCAGCTAATGACTAAACGCTCATTTGATCTGTTGGTCAGTTAAAATTTGACTGCTGACCAGATAATTTGGGTAAATATCTCCCACCTGGAATGTTTATTTCTTTCCACTTGTACAATGAATTAAGGGGAAAAGCTTCCTCTCTAACATTAATCATCCATTCGAGAGAAAGCAAAGAGATTAAGGAAAATGCTAAATGACCTGGAATTAGATAATGACTAAGTGTACAAAAGGGAGAAATCAGGCAAAAATGCTTAATTTTTGATTGAATGAATGAACAAGCATAATGATGAAAAAATGTACCCAACATATTGACTTTGATTTAAAAAACTGGTGGCGCGGACCTGGATGCCCGTTGCAGAACGATTTTCACTCCACCGATCTACAACGGGCTGATGATTCATTCCGCCAGATTACTGCCCAGGCCACAAAGCTAAAAATTAGCCCACTGTTTTATTTTTATGATTCCAAATGATATGGAATGCTCTGCATTGTAGAGATTCACGGCACCATTGGAGAATATTATCTAGATGCAATGATAACAACATTTATAATTTTGTTAGATACATAATACGATATTTCTCTCTCACCATCTGTCTCAATGGGGGTGATTTTGTGACTGGGGGCACGTTGGAGGTGGGACTGCTGCTTGTCGGGTCGATGTTCCGCCTCCATCGATTTGTGGCCAACCCACGCTATTTTCCCTTGATTGACCTTGTTAAGCTCGCCCAGCGGGCTTAGCAGGCCAATTAAGGGAAAGCTGGTTGCAGAGAATGTCAACGCATGACGTTTCATCTGTCAACAATTTTTGACAGATGAATTGTCATCGTTTGACAGCTCTGTGAAGCTGTCAAACAGTGACATTCTCTGTAATTTGATGAGGTCTTGCATACAAGACCGCACCAAACTTCTTTATTTTACAGAAATTAGATATTTGTTGCATCTGAGAATGCAACCGCCATCTCTCATCTGCAACACGGAGGTCCGAGACTCTCCGCATACAAACCGACTGAAGCCTGCAGGAAGAAACAAAGGTATCTGAGGTAAGTACACTTTTAAAAATACATTGCACTTACCTCAGATACTCACCTCTACACTCTTGCACCCATCACTTACCTTCACAGCACACTTTTGCACCCACCCCCCCGACCCCCGCAGACCCCGTACTCGCCTCGCTGAGCTGGCGGGTTTTGGAGCCTTCGGGAAGCCCGCACTTGTGAGGGCAAAAAGGGGATAATCCTATTTTCTGCCTGTTAACTACCTGTTAACAGGCAGTTAATAGGCTTTAATCCCAACCCGCCTCCTGGGAAGATGGCATGGAGGCGGGTTGGGGGCGGGTTTGGCACCTGCCCCCAAATTCTGCCATTTTCCCAGCAGTCCCACCTCCATACCTGCCTCCCCAGGGCTGGCAAAATCGCCCCCATGGAGTCACATACACTAAAATAATAGTGAAAAATCGGTAGCTAACAAAATCCTGAGTGTTAGTAAGGCTGGGGATCCTTTTGAAGAAGGTATACCTACAGAGATCATTCCTCTCCTCCTTGCCACAGTGAAACATCATACATTGAATTTTCCATTATATTCTGAAAACTAGACAGAAGACTATTGTGAGCAAATTAGAATCATTAGAATTTTTAATTACTTTAACATATTCTTTTCTTCTCTCTGAACATAGTGACTGATGGTAGGGTATGGTTCAACAGGCAGGAGCACTTCTTCCGTACCTTGGCAAAGTGACCATTCTTCATATTTGAGTTGAGATAGTAGTGCGGATTTTAACTTCCTCCGCCAAAGATGCCAGCCAGAACATGAATTAAAACCCTGCAGTACATTTGTGCCACTCAGTTTTAGGCTGTTTTAACATCGGACGGTTGAGGCATCCGCTTGAGTCGGGGAACACCTGTAAAAATATGCAACCCGCTTAGATAGGTCCCCAAGGCAATTTTTGATATCCTACTAGAAGGAGCATCAGTGGAGGCTCCAGAAGGTAAGCACAAAACTTACCTCTGTTGACCCAGGAGGAGCAACCGTTTCACCGTGGCCCACAAGGAAAGTTTGGGGCTACCGACATCCTGGACTCCTTCCTCCTTCCCACCTGCAAACCCCTCCCAAACCACCCCTCGTGACTTACCTGAGTGCTGGCAGCCCAATGTTTCCAGAGCAACAGTCGCTCATTGCCTCTTCATGTCTGCTGACCTGGCCTTTAAAATAGACCGGGCCTCCCACTTCAACTCCTGGACGGGAAGTCCGGCATCTCTCCCCTGCTTTCCGCCCAGGCGTTAAAATCATCGCTTGTGAGTTTTGGCAGTCTGTTCGGTTGAGGAGGATATCACAGTCAAGCCCGATCCTATCCCAATATGACATCTACATGTGAGCACCTTCCAGCAAGGGTGACTGGACAGCGACATGAGCAGGAACTCGGGCTGATTTTTCCCTTCCTTAGCTTGAAGATATTGGGGTCAATTAAAGTCCCCTCAATGTGACAGTTTGTCAGGTGTCGCTGAAATCAGCTAAAGCACAGTTCAAATCGAACTGGAGACCTTCCTCCCCTGATTGGCTCAGTCCCATATTGCCAATGCAAGTACATCCTGAGCTGTAGATAGATACCAGTTCTGAAGTAAAATGGTATTCTCTTTTAGACAAATATTTCTGGCTAGCCGTTTTTTTCTTTGGTCGGGTCCCTAAATGGTCAATTATTTTGTTTAAAGTAATGCATTCATTCCTGACAGATGTGGGAGTGTGAATCTGTCATCCTTTAACTTGCTGAGGGGTAACTATGACTCATTGTAGTGTTGGTGTCATTTGATAAATTATTCTTTGTTTTCATTGTCATCTATCTCTCCTATGATTCATTATGACTGAAGCAATGGGCATCAAACTATGGTTTCCAGTGATTTCACAATCTGTGCCTGTGGTTAGACCGTTAAAGTTGTTTTAAGGCAAATGTGCTAAACATGTAAAAAACTACACTGTAATTAGCTAATGGTTTATAAGACTGTTATCATCTGTTATTTTACAGTAATGGCGGCACCCTGGTCATTCGATGTTTAATGGCAGGGTGTCGCCATTAGCGTAAGATAACAAATGATAATCATCTTATAAACCATGGTTAATGACCATTCATTAACCAGCCACAGAAATACGGATTTATTTTTCGATTGTCTTTTACTCCAGTGCAGTACTGAGGGACTGCTGCACTGTCGGAGGTGCCATCTTTCGGATGAGACGTTAAACCGAGGCCCCGTCTGCTCTCTCAGGTGGATGTAAAAGATCCCATGGCACTATTTCGAAGAAGAACAGTGGTGTTATCCCCGGTGTCCTGGCCAATATTTATCCCTCAATTAACATAACAAAAACAGATTATCTGGTCATTATCACATTGCTGTTTGCGGGACCTTGCTGTGCACAAATTGGCTGCCGCGTTTCCCACATTACAACAGCGACTACACTTCAAAAGCACTTCATTGACTGTAAAGCGCTTTGAGACGTCCGGTGGTCGTGAAAGGCGCTATATAAATGCAAGTCTTTCTTTCTTTATTGTTGACTATGGTTGCACTGTATCCAGGCATGGTCTGGTGAGAAATATTGGTTGTAAGTTACCAATTTAGTAAAGTCCATCACGCAGCCATGATTATTATTGAATGAAACCATTTGTTAAACTAAGCTTGGTACAGAGGTTAACTGAGAGGAGAAAAAAAACTAGATTTTAACTGTTCCCTTTGGGTGGGAAAAGCGCATTAGTGGGTCGGCCTGAAACTGACATGTATACTTTCTGAAATATGTAGAGGTTATTACCTTCTGTTTACAGCAGTGTAATAGATTTACAACTGATTTTAAAACATTTTTGAAGTTTATTTTACAGAAAATTAGTTGACGGTGTTTTGCTATGTCACATCAACCTTGTGATTATATTCCTGGGGAAATATGATTTTTAACTTTCAGTCGTTCTTTCCCACACAAGAGTTGCAAAAGTATACATCTTATTTGCTTTGTAAAATCAATGGCCCCGATCTTTACTGGGGCAAGATTTCCAAGCGGGTGGGAAGAGTTCTGGTCGGAATCGTAGTGGAGTTTTAACTCCAGAACATGCATACCTTTTTTCCCAATAGGATCCCATGCCTGGAAGCAAGCCTGATTGACAGGCTCGGCTCCTGTCGGGCGGGAATCACTGCAGCAGAGGTCGCAGCCCAGGAGCAGGTAGGTTTCCTGCTGCTGGGGTAGAGATCACAAGGGAGGTGGGTAGATAGAAACATAGAAACATAGAAACTAGGAGCAGGAGTAGGCCATTCGGCCCATCGAGCCTGCTCCACCATTCAATACGATCATGGCTGATCATCCAAATCCAGTACCCTGTCCCTGCTTTCTCACACAGAATCCCCATCGAGCCTGCACCGACACATATCCCACCCTATCCCCGTAACCCCACGTATTTAATTCCCCCTAACATATCCCTTCCTATCCTATCCCCGTAACCCCACATATTTAATCCCCCCCTAACACTAAGGGTCAATTTATCATAGCCAAATCAACCTAACCCGCACATCTTTGGACTGTGGGAGGAAACCGGAGCACCCGGAGGAAACCCACGCAGACACGGGGAGAATGTGCAAACTCCACACAGACAGTCACCCGAGGCCAGATTCGAACCCGGGGCCCTGGCGCTGTGAGGCACCAGTGCTAACCACTATGCCACCGTGTTGCCTGGTTGGGAGGGTCGGGGGTGATCTCAGGGGGGTCAGAGACAGATCGGAGGCAGAGATGGGGGTTCGGTGATCGTGGGGAGGGGGTCGATGATCATAGGGAGGGAGTTGGTGATCGCGGCGGGGGGTTCGGTGATATCATGGGGGAGTCTGATCATGGGGGGGGTCCGATTGTGTGGGGGGTGTCCAATCACGGGGGGAGCTAGTGGGGGGGGTCCGATCACGGTGAGGGAAGCAGGTTAGCTTGGGGGGTAGGGAGGCAGCACTCCTGCTCCTTCTGGCTCACAAGTAGTGCTGGAAAAGATCTTGGGGGAAAAATTCAGTTGGTTGCGCCTCCCGTTAGCGCCTTAAGAGGGCGCTAATGGGGCGCAAAGCATCTAGCGCCCAGGCGCGGCGACGTTTGCGCCGCTCACGAAATTAACTAGACATTTTGCGGCGGCGCTAAACACTACCGCCACGATCTTCTGCGCCAGCAGATCATGACGTCACTCGAGTGCGCAACGCCCCGGTATCGCCCCGGAGCGGATATTGAGTGGCGCCCCCTGCCTTACCGCCTGATGCTAGCAACGACAGGTTGAGGGGAGCGTTCTGCAGTCATGAAGGGAAAGGGGGAGCGCTATTTAAAGGTGACCGCTTCCTGCCTTTTATTGTTGGTGCCATTTTTGAACTACGCATTCTGAGAGAGAGAGGGAGAGACTTCTGGAGAGATTCAACGTTGTGTGAAGGAGTTTTGGGTGCTGAGCAGCACTTCATTTTGATTTCCCATTCCTTGTATCGATTTAGCAGAGACTGTGGGGGCTGCACTCTGAGCTCTTTGCCTGGTACTCTCCATTGTTCTTTCCAGCACATTTGATGTGCAAGTCCCTCCAGGCCGAGATTCAAGGCTGCAATGAGCAGGATGTGGATGGAAAGCAAGATTAACCATCCCCTTTAAGAACTGGCCCGTGCCATTGTGTGTGTGTTCCATTGCTGACTGACATTACATGAGCTTCGCCAGCGCTCTGAGGTAGCGCCTCGCTCCTCGGCCTTTGCGCCTTAAGACAGGTGTGAAGTGCCTGATATAGCGCTGCAATCACCTCCAGGGGCAATAAAAGTCAAGTTTGCAGTCGGTGGCGATAATTAGCGCCAGGCGCTAATCTTTGCGCCCGGCCGATAATTGCGCCCCAAATGGGGCGATACTGAATTTCTCCCCCCTTACCTTTTCCACACAGCAGTTCTCACCTCCCTTTAGCTGCCGGGTTTCCTGAAGCCTGGAAAACCTGCCCGGTCAGGCTAAAAATTAAAATAGAGCTGAAATGTGAAGCACACAGCCTCATTAAAATTATTAAATGAGCCACCCACCTTCTGGGAGCGGGTTAGTAGCCCAGCTCCCGTCCCACCTCTGTTAAACCTGAAAGTGGGTGAGTTTGAGGTGGGTTGGGTTTGGGTTTGAGATTGTTTTAATTTTTACATCCCACCGACCCAAGCCCACCTGTTTTTGGGGGTTAACATTCCCTTCAGTGTGTCAATTTCATCTTGTTTTGCCTGGCATCAGTGGGGTGGTAATGACTTGAAAATGGGGTTGTTTACCTTACTGCCCTGTTGACCCCAACAATGTGACCGGCAACATTTTTCTTGCAGTAGGCATTTTTAATAAGCAAATCGGGATCCTAGGACCCCCAGTTGGCATTTTAGGTTGGAATTTATCGTAGCATGCATCATCCGATCATTCGATCAGTTCCACCTGCGCTAAGAGCCCAAGAGACCCAACAAAGGTAAGTTTGAAATTGTTTTTGTGGGGCCCGGAGAAACAAGAGCATCCTTCTGGGCCTCACAAAAATAATCTGGGACGCTACCTCCTCTGGACCCTCTCCCACTGGCCACCCACCCCCGGGATCGTAACTCCCCTGCACTTACATTGCTGGCAGCCGGGGCAGCATAATAATGGCCAGATTTTATTGTCTGGCACATTGAGCTGTCACTGGATGCCCAATTGGCGCCCCGCAGCTCTCCGGCCGAGGTACAAGCAACAGACAGGTGACACTTTTCATGCAGTAGGTGCTTTTAATAAGAAAATTGAGATCCTAGTACCCCGATTGCCATTTTAGTTTGGAATTAATCGTAGCATACACTGTCCAGCTCATCGCCCAAAATTCAAATTGACCCCAATCCCAATAGTTTCATATTTGAATTTATGTAAATAAAATATTTTTCTCGTTAACTGTTTTATCCCAAGCCCTAATATGATGTAAAGAAACTAGCACCCATTTTTGAAAATACTTTTTCTTCTTCTTCTTAGGCAGTCCCTCGGAACCGAGGATGACTTGCTTCCACATTAAAAATGAGTTCTCAGGTGACTGATGAGTCCAATGTGGGACCTACAGTCTCTGTGACAGGTGGGGCAGACGGTGGTTGAAGGGGCGGGTGGGTGGTTTGCTTGGGTTGACGTGCGCTCCTTGCACCGCTTGCGCTTGGCTTCCGCTTGCTCCCGGCGAAGAGACTCGAGGTGTTCGGCGCCTTCCCGGATGCTTCTCCTCCACTTTGTGCGGTCTTGGGCCAGGGATTCCCAGGTGTCAGTGGGGAAGTTGCACTTTTTCAAGGAGGCTTTGAGGGTGTCCTTGAAGCGTTTCCTCTGCCCACCTGGGGCTTTCTTGCCGTGTCGGAGCTCCGAGTAGAGCGCTTGTTTTGGGAGTCTCGTATCGGGCATGCAGACGATGTGACCCGTCCATCGGAGCTGATCGAGCGTGGTCAAAGCTTCTTTTCATTTTTAAAAATAGCTTCTTGAACGGCTGCGGTGCACAGCACTCTTCCTGTACCTCTGCACACACACGTGCACACAAGCACACACACACGACACACAGCACACACACACTCATGCACATGCACAAACAAGTGCACGCACACACACAAACACATATATACAAACACACGTGGGGGGTTATTTTAACTTATAATGCTTGGCGATAAAAGCTATGTTACCCCCACACATTCAAACATCATATGAAGAACCTGTGTGAAATCAACTTGAAAAAAGCATGCAAATACACTACACTTTGATTATATATTTTACACCATACATCGCACAGTGTCCTTTTTGTGCTCCTGTAGCACTTCTGAAAATAGAATCAATTACTTCATAAAAATTGCGCCTTCCAAAATTATAAATATATATATTTTTTCCTTCAATGGAAAATAAATCAGTTCAAAAATGTTGCAGGCCCATAAAAAGAACAGAGTGGACCTCTACAGCATTAATTATATCCTTTCTGACTTTATTCGAAACCGGCAAGCAGTAGTGAAATACAGGCAGCATAAAGGTGACATCTTTTATTAGGCTAACATTTTTTATAGCGTACCTAATGCTTTCAGTAAAATCTATTATTTATGATAAAATTGCTATCTAGACAGAGTGTTCAAGATTTAAGCCCATGGGTTTAATAACGTATAGACAATATCTCAGAATGTCCTACTGAAGTAAAGGACCATTATTGTTTGTCATATTAAAGTGTGCATTAGTTTTACATTTGCTAATGAATAATTTCCTTAAATAAAATCTCAGTTCTATCAAAAGCAGTGAAAATGTTCTCCACCCTTATTTTGTTTATATTTATCGTGCCACGGCAACTCTCGTACGAACTATCTTTACATTTAGAAATATATTCCGGCAGCAACGTATAGCGTTCACATTTGAACCTCAGAAAGTGCATCCGATTGAACTTGGAATTTTCATGGTCTGTAGATGTATCGTTATTTACTGTTTGAGAATCTTTTTGGTGGGTGACAGTGCCAGGGAATGAAACATTCTTCCGGCGGTAGGCTCTTTTCTTCTTGTATCTGGTGGCAGCATTAGGCTTGGCAGGGGGTTAGAGCTCACTCTACAATATCCCAGCGTTGTGTCGCAGCCACAGACTGAGAACGTCACCCACCACTGTCTCATTCTCACATTTCATTTATCGCACCATCTATTCCTCCAGCTGCTGTGAATATGATTAACCAATTAGTAGGCAATTTTGTGCCTGTGGACTTGCTTCTACTGAGAACTGGATTGAGACTATTCAAATCCAGCCCTTTGGGACCCCGTGCCTTACCATCTTATTTATAGTAGCAAAGGGAGAGTTGATTGGTTAAAAATAAATGACCCTATTTACTAGTATAAACACTGCAAACCAAATAATGTTTATGCAAAATGAAATTTAGCTTTGTGATGTTTCGGGAGTGAAAAAATATTAATGCCGGCACTGATTTTGGTTTGCTGCAGGAATCGGGCGGGGGCAGCAGGTGTTGCGAACGCACTGCTTGCCCAATCGCATCCTTGAGAGGCCTTGAGCCATCTTGGTGGACGGGCCTCATTAGAATACGGCCGGTGAGCTGCCAGCGCTGATTGGGCCCTCTGAGGCAGCTTGCAGCGACGGCGAGAGTGTGAAATCAGTCGACTCCTACATTGAGCTGGCCGGCAATACAGACCTGGGAGGTAATCCTGAGAGGGGGGCCACGCAGGGAGCAGCAGCGAGCCGGAGTATTTTTGTGTGGGGGCCTGGAGGAAGAGCGCTCCTGCTCCTCCTGGCCCCCCACAGAAAACCAAAAGAAAAAAAATTGTCAGGCACTTTTGGAACAGCTCGCTTTAAGAGCTGCCGGTTAGACGACTACATGCCAGGGATCAATGGGCGGGATGTGCGTGGTGCATGTCCTGCCCATTGGTCCATGAAAATTGTGTTGGGATCTACAACAGATGTATTGAAAGACGGCTCGCGCCTGGCTTGGGGGGGGCAGCACTGGCCACTCATTTCGAGGCCCGCTCGAAAGTCGAGTCTTGCGAAAAGCGGGCGGGAATTTTTCCCCCCCAAATTTTCCACACGCTCCTTTTTCCAGCGTAAATGGGGCAGTAGGCAAACGGAAATCGGCCCTGTGATTTCTTTGTATTGCTTCCTGGGCACCAGTAAGAAATGATGGAGATTTGAGACAGCAAATAAAAACACTGCCTACATTCCGCCCAGTTCTACCCCAAGTTCCGTTGAAATGGATTTTACAAGACCTGTTTGGATTGTGGTTTCACTTTATATGGTTCCAAAAAATAGAAGTTACAAAAGAAAAATTGCTTGTACTTAAACCACACTAAGAGGACCCATATGTTAGGTCTCGCCCCTTAAGAGCACTTCAACTGCAGCTGAGTAACAAGTGGAAGCAATTGGGTCAGTCTGGCCTTTTCTGGAGGGATTCTGTAATTACCTTTGACCCTCACAGCATAATTAGAATGGCCTCATAAATGGGAATTACTGCCTCCTAAAATATAAAGCCACTTACCAGTGCAGCTTTGTAGAATAAACAAGATGTGTGTGTGTGTCAGTGTACGTGTGTGAGAGCGAGAGAATTTTATCTCTACTCTGTAGCATTAATTTGAACCTAAATATCAGAGGTCAAAGAGGACAGTATTGTAATCCTAACTATTTACATATTTTTCCTGTCCTTACATCTGCTTATTATCACACTTCAAATAATATATTACATCTCAGGAAAGCCAATTTTTCTCAAAATGATATGCAATTACATTGTGTGTCAAGACTGATGGTGCACAAGGATTATTAAGGTATTTATGGTCTCTTCCTCATAGACCTTAATGCAGCTCAGCATTGCATGCGGCTTTGCAGCATGGGTCTTGACCATCCATTATTAAATATGTAATTCATTTTGTGTAATCTACCCTTACTGACAAACACCAGTCAGGATCCAATATTTGCTTTGAAAAAAAAATGGTCTTTAGAGAATTCATGTTTTTCATCTCTTGTTAAGCAAAATGGATATCAGAGATTATGCTTGTAAAATGCTGCTCTACTTCCCTGAACATTGTGAATTGAGTACATTGGTCTTTGCTGAGGGGGCCAGCAATCTTTCGGCTAGGAATTGTCAATAGCTGGTGGAATTTAAAAAAAAATCAACACACACAGATCACATCACACTGAGAACAGTGAGAGCACTTTCCTGGGCAATTCAGTGGTATTGAATATGTAATCAATCTCTCCATTGGCCATACTGCAAAACAATAGAACTGACAGACTGAATGCAGACAAACTGTTGCTTGTTTAGTTGAAAGTCATAAACCCAGTCACATTCTCAGAGCCAAAAAAAAGTAAGTCATTTGCCAGCCTTCTATAAATATACAACGTGGTATAAATAACTTAGCATTTTCAATAAGCCTTAATGTATCCTTTGCCTAACTGTGATTTTGTTTCTTTTTCAATGGCCCTGATATTAATCTGAAGGCGGCTTCCGAGCGGGGGTGGGGGGTGCATGGCATTGTGTGAGCGAAACCCAGAAGTCAAGTTAACGGGACGGAACCTGCGATCGCAACTTAATTGAAGCGATACATTTTGACTTCCGGGTTTCGTGTCTCCAAGCTGCGCTCCAAGTGTGATGCGCACCCGCATGACGCGATCTCAACTCTATTTAAAAGGGCAATGTTCGAATGGAAATTGGAGCAGCCAGGAGGTGTTTACGATTAGTGCACTTAGAGCAAGGGCAGCACCCAGGTTTAATGGTACCTCGCTGGAATTACTGCTGGGTGCAGTCAGGAACAGGAGGTGCATACTTTTCTCCAGCAATGGGAGGAATACCCCTGCTGCTTTCACCAAGAAGGTGTGGTTGGAGATAGCTGAGGAGGTGAGCAGCAGGAACGTTGTGCCCAGGTCATGGATGCAGTGCAGGAAGCGATTTAATGACCTAACCAGGCTAGGAAAAGTGAGCATATTTGCTGATTCTACTACATCCTAGAGTTTAAGGCCGCCTCTCCCTTTCACTCTGTCGTGCCAAGCGTACTCCATCACATTTTTTTCTTTTCGTTTACGGGATGTGGCCGTCGCTGGCAGGGCCAGCATTTATTGCCCATCCCTAATTGCCCTCGAGAAGGTGGTGGTGAGCCGCCTTCTTGAACCGCTGCAGTCCGTGTGGTGAAGGTACTCCCACAGTGCTGTTAGGGAGGGAGTTCCAGGATTTTGACACAGCGACTATGAAGGAATGGCAATTAATTTCCAAGTCAGGATGGTGTGTGACTTGGTGGGGAACTTGCAGGTGGTGGTGTTCCCATGCGCCTGCTGCCCTTGTCCTTCTAGGTGGAAAAGGTCACAGGTTTAGGAGGTGCTGCTGTAGAAGCCTTGGTGAGTTGCTGCAGTGCATCTGTAGATGGTACACACTGCAGCCATGGTGCGCTGGTGGTTGAGGGAAGGAATGTTTAAGGTGGTGGATGGGGTGAATGTTTAAGGTGGTGGATGGGGTGCCAATCAAGCGGCCTGTTTTGTCCTGGATGGTGTCGAGCTTCTTGAGTGTTGTTGGAGCTGCACTCATCCAGGCAAGTGGAGAGTATTCTATCACACTCCTTACTTGTGCCTTGTAGATGGTGGAAAGGCTTTGGGGAGTCAGGAGGTGAGACACTCGCCACAGAATATCGAGCCTCTGACCTGCTGTTGCAGCTACAGTATTTATGTGGCTGGTTCAGTTAAATTTCTGATCAATGGTGACCCCCAAGATGTTGATGATGGGAGAGTTGGTGATGGTTTTGCCATTGAATGTCAAGGGGTGTTGTTTATACTCTCTCTTGTTGGAGTTGGTCATTGCCTGGCACTTGTGTGGTGCAAATGTTACTTGCCACTTTTCAGCCCAAGCCTAAATGTCATCCAGGTTTTGCTGCATGCGGGAAGGCAGAGTGATGGGGTTGGGGTGACACGCACATCAGGATGTAGTTGAAAGTGACATTGTACCCACCTTTCCTGACCTCATGAGGTCATAGAGTCATAGGGGGAGAAATTCAGTATCGCCCCACTTGGGGTGCAATTATCGGCCGGGCGCAAAGATTAGCGCCTGGCGCTAATTATCGCCACCGACTGCAAACTTGACTTTTATCGCCCCTGGAGGTGATTGGAGCGCTAAATCAGGCGCTTCACACCTGTCTTAAGGCGCAAAGGCCGAGGAGCGAGCTGCTACCTCAGAGCGCTGGCGAAGCTCATGTGATGTCAGTCAGCAATGGAACACACACACAATGGCAGGGGCCAGTTCTTAAAGGGGATGGTTGATCTTGCTTTCCATCCACATCCTGCTCATTGCAGCCTTGAATCTCGGCCTGGAGAGACCTGCACATCAAATCTGCTGGAAAGAACAATGGAGAGTACCAGGGAAAGAGCTCAGAGTGCAGCCCCCACAGTCTCTTCTAAATCAATACAAGGAAGGGCAAATCAAAATGAACCTGCAAAGTGCTGCTCAGTACTCAAAACTCCTTCACACTGCGTTGAATCTCTCCAGAAGTCTCTCTCTCTCTCTCTCTCAGAATGCGTGGTTCAAAAATGGCACCAACAATAAAAGGCAGGAAGCGGTCGCCTTTAAATAGTGCTCCCCCAGTCCCTTCATGGCTGCAAAACGCTCCCCTCAACCTGTCGTTGCTAGCGTCAGGTGGTAAGGCAGGGGGCGCCACTCAATATCCGCTCCGGGGTGATACCGGGGCGTTGCGCACTCGACTGACGTCACGATCTGCCGGCGCAAGAGATCGTGGCGGTAGTGTTTAGCGCCGCCGCAAAATGTCGAGTTAATTTCGCGAGCGGCGCAAACATCGCCGCGCCTGGGCGCTAGATGCTTTGCGCCCCATTAGCGCCCTCTTAAGGTGCTAACAGGAGGCGCAACCAACTGAATTTCCCCCACCATAGAGTTATACAGCACAGAAAGAGGCCCTTCGGCCCATCGTGTGCGCGCCGGCCATCAAGCCCTATCTATTCTAAACCCAGTTTCCAGCACTTGGTCCGTAGCCTTGTATGCTATGGCGTTTCAAGTGCTCATCTAAAAGCTTCTTGAATGTTGTGAGGGTTCCTGCCTCTACCACCCTTTCAGGCAGTGAGCTCCAGATTCCAACCACCCTCTGGGTGAAAAAGTTTTTCCTCAAATCCCCTCTAAACCTCCTGCCCCTTACCTTGAAACTATGCCCCCTGGTTATTGACCCCTCTACTAAGGGGAAAAGTTCCTGTCTATCTACCCTATCTATGCCCCTCATAATTTTGTACACCTCAATCAGGTCCCCCCTCAGCCTTCTCTGCTCTAAGGAAAACAACCCCAGCCTGTCCAGTCTCTCTTCATAGCTGAAGCACTCCAGCCCAGGTAACATCCTGGTGAATCTCCTCTGCACACTCTCCAATGCAATCACATCCCTCCTATAGTGTGGCGACCAGAACTGCACACAGTATTCCAGCTGTGGCCTAACTAGCGTTTTGTACAGCTCCATCATAACCTCCCTGCTCTTATATCCTATGCCTCGGCTAATGAAGGCAAGTATCCCATATGCCTTTTTAACCACCTTATCTACCTGTCCTGCTGCCTTCAGGGATCTATGTACATGCACACCAAGATCCCACTGATCCTCTGTCCTTCCTAGGGTCCTACCATTCATTGTGTATTCCCTTGCCTTGTTAGTCCTCCCAAAATGCATCACCTCACACTTTTCAGGGCTAAATTCCATTTGCCACTGTTCTGCCCATCTGACCAACCCATCTATATCGTCCTGTAGCCTGAGGCTTCCCTCCTCACTATTTACCACTCCACCAATTTTTGTGTCCTCTGCGAACTTACTGATCATACCTCCTACATTCATAGCTAAATTATTAATGTACACTACAAACAGCAAAGCACCCAGCACCAATCCCTGCGTTACACCACTGGACACAGGCTTCCAGTCACAAAACAATGTTCGACCATCACCCTCTGCCTCCTGCCACTAAGCCAATTTTGGATCCAATGTGCCAAATTGCCCTGGATCCCATGGGCTTTTACCTTCTTGACCAGTCTCCCATGCGGGACTTTGTCAAAAGCCTTACTGAAGTCCATGTAGACTACATCAACTGCACTAACCTAATCACCCCCTCGAAAAATTCAATCAAATTGGTTAGACATGATCTCCCCCTGACAAATCCATGCTGACTATCCTTGATTAATCCTTGCCTCTCCAAGTGGAGACTAATTCTGTCCCTCAGAATTTTTTCCAATAATTTCCCTACCACTGATGTTAGGCTCACTGGCCTGTAATTCCCTGGTTTATCCCTACTACCCTTCTTGAATAATGGTACTACGTTAGCTGTCCTCCAGTCCTCTGGCACCTCCCCTGTGGCCAGAGAGGATCTGAAAATTTGTGTCAGAGCCCCTGCAATCTCCTCCCTTGCCTCACATAGCAGCCTGGGATACATCTCATCTGGGCCTGGGGATTTATCCATTTTTAAGCCCGCTAAAACCGCTAGTACCTTCTCCCTCTCAATATTAATTTGTTCAAGTATATCACAATCCGCCTGCCTGATTTCTATGCCTACATCGTCCTTCTCCATAGTGAACACAGATGCAAAATATTCATTTAAAACCTCACCCACATCTTCCGGCTCTACACACAGATTGCCCCTTTGGTCCCTAATGGGCCCTACTCTTTCCTTGGTTATCCTCTTGCCCTTAATATACTTATAAAACACCTTGGGATTTTCCTTTATTTTGCCCACCAGTGTTTTTTCATGCCCCCTCTTTGCTCTCCTAATTTCTTTTTTAAGTACCCCCCTGCACTTTCTATACTCCTCTAGGGCTTCCACTGTTTTTAGTCCTTTGTATCTGCAAAAGCCTCCCTTCTTTTCCTAATCCATTCTTGTATATCACTTGACATCCAGGGTTTCCTGGGCTTGTTGGTCCTACCCTTGACCTTTATGGGAACATGTTGGCGTTGTACTCTCTCTATTTCCTTTCTGAAAGACTCCCACTGCTCTGATGTGGATTTTCCTACAAGTAGCTGATCCCAGTCCACTTTGGCCAGATCCTGCCTTATCATATTAAAATCGGCCTTCCCCCAATTTAGAACCTTTATTTCTGGTCCATCTTTGTCCTTTTCCATGACTACCTTAAATCTCACTGAATTATGGTCACTGTCACCAAAATGCTCTCCTACCACTTGCCCAGCTACATTCCCTAGAATTAGGTCCAGTAGCGCCCCCTCTCTTGTAGGACTTTCTACATGCTGGCTCAAAAAGCTCTACTGGATGCACCTTTCACACTCTGACTTTCCCAGTTAATATTGGGGAAGTTGAAATCCCCTACTATTATTACCCTATTATTTCTACACTTCTCTGAGACTTGCCTACATATCTGTTCCTCTATCTCCCCCTGACTGTTTGGGGGCCTATAGTACACTCCCAGCAAAGTGCTTGCCCGCTTTTTGTTTTTAAGTTCTACCCATATGGCCTCATTAGAGGAACCTGCTAAGATATCATCCCTCCTTACAGCAGTAATTGACTCCTTGATTAATATTGCGACACCCCCTCCTCTTTTACACCCGCCTCTGTCTCGCCTGAAGATTCTATACCCCGGAATATTGAGCTGCCAGTCCTGCCCCTCCCTCAACCATGTCTCTGTGATAGCAACAATATCATACTCCCATGTGTTCATCAACACCTTCAATTCATCTGCCTTACTCGCAAGACTCCTTGCATTAAAATAAATGCCATCCAGCCTTGCCATACTCCCTTGTGCCGTTACATATTTGCTCTGCCTTCCAGGCTGACTTGTTTTTTCCTCTATATTTAGCTGTGCATCACCCCCTACTATAGCTCCACTTCATATCCCATCACCCTGCCAAGTTAGTTTAACACCCGCCCCCCCCCAACAGCACTAGCAAACCTCCCCGCAAGGATGTTGGTCCCGTTCTGGTTCAGGTGCAACCCGTCCAACTTGTACAGGTCCCACCTTCCCCAGAAGCAGACCCAGTGATCCAGGAAACTAAAGCCTTCCTTCCTGCATCAACTCTTTAGCCACGCATTTATCTGCTCTATCCTCCTATTCCTATACTCACTAGCACGTGGCACTGGGAGTAATCCAGAGATTACAACCTTTGAGGTCCTGCTTTTTAATCTGCTACCTAGCTCTCAAAATTCTTGTTGCAGGACCTCATCCCTCTTTCTACCTATGTCGTTGGTACTAATGTGAACCACGACCTCTGACTGTTCGCCCTCCCCCTTCAGAATGCCCTGCAGCTGTTCAGTGACATCCTTGACCCTGGCACCAGTGATGCAACATACCTTCCTGGAGTCTCGTCTGCGGCCACAGAAACGTCTATCTGTTCCCCTTACAATAGAATCCCCTATCACTATTGCTCTCCCACTCTTTTTCCTCCCCTCCAGTGCAGCTGAGCCACTCGTAGTGCCATGGACTTGGCTCTTGCTGCATTCCCCTGAGAAACCATCTCCCCCAGCAGTATCCAAAATGGAAAATCTGTTGGAGAGGGAGATGGACCCAGGGGACTCCTGTACTACCTTCCTAGTTCTTTTACTCTGTCTGGCGGTCACCCATTCCCTGTCTGCCTGTGCACTCTTTATCTGCGGTGTGACCACCTCATTAAACATGCTATCCACAAAGATCTCAGCTTCACGGATGCTCCACAGTGACTCCAGCCGCAACTCCAGCTCCGAACCGCGGATTTCGAGTAGCTGCAGCTGGAGACACTTCCTGCACATGTGTTCGCCCTGGACACCGAAAGTGTCCCTGACTTCCCACATAGCACAGGAGGAGCACTCCACGCTGCCGAGCTGCCCTGCCATGTCCTACCCTTAATTTACTCCCTTTACTTCCTTTAAATTAAAGAATATTAAATACACTGGGGACCTTACTTCCCTTTAAACACTACTTACTCTAAACTAGAGACCTTACTTTTACTTCAACGACTGGACTGTAGAAATACTCACCAGGTCCTACTTACCAATCAGCTCCTTCCCTGGTTGTGACGTCACTTTAGCGGTTTCACAGTTGTTGTTGTTTGACTGCTCCCGCTCTCGGACTCTTTCCCAACTCGCAGCACTCTGGTGTCTGGCCTCCTCCGCAGCGCTCCTTTATGGCTGATCCGCCTTCTCTCAGGTCCCGCTGCCGCTCCCACACAGGTCCGCCTCCTCCGGTGTCGGGCTTCCTCTGCAGCGCTCCTTTATGGCTGATCCGCCTTCTCTCAGGTCCCGCTGCTGCTCCCACACAGGTCCGCCTCCTCCGGTGAGGTCATTAAATCTCTTCCTACACTGCATCCAGGAGCGGCTCACAACAACCCTGTTGCTCACTTCGTGGACGATCACCAGCCATGCCCTCTTTGTTTCACTGGCTGGCCTCTTCCTGCCGTCACCAGGGAATAGGACCTCCTTCCGTGCTCTCACTCCCTGGAGCAGGATGTCCAGGGAGGAATCAGAAAACCTTTGCGCAGCCTTCTGGTGCTGAGCCTGCATCATTGCCTATAAACGTTTGCAACCTCACAGTCAAAGTATTGGATATAACAGCAACAGGCACCTCTCACAACCACCTCAAACCCTCCTACAACAACCTTCAATTCTGAACTGTGCAAGGCTCCTTTAAATAGGCGAGCTGAAGGCTAGTCATCCATGACATCATCAGCCCCGCTCCAGTTAATTGACTGGGAAACCCGCATGACTCTGTCAATTGATCTAGTTAAGTTATACACACAGTGGAGAGCGTGCTGATGGAAAGTTCGTGATGGTGACACGGTGCGCGGACCCCTGCACCCGAACCCACTCATGGGAAAAATTCAGCCCTTCACCTCTGAAATTCAGCTCTTTTGTCCATGTTTGGACCAAGGCTGTAATGAGGTCTGGAGCATCACACTCACTCAACTTTCAGCAGCACCCAACATTAACTTTCTCTGCACATCATCTCATCCCCATTTATCCATCCACCACTGCCACCCACCCCAATGCAGTGTGATGCATCTGTCTCACAGTCACCCTTACCGAATGCACTGCATCTATTGGGTGAATACCTAGCCTTCATTCACCCACAGATCTGTATTTTCACCCCTTGTAGAAGAAGAGAGTGCAAAACGCAAGGGAGAAGGAAGGTCTGGAGTTGGGCCACCACAAATAGTCCAGCTAACAGATTCCCTGGAGATAAGTGGCACTTCTGCATCCCTCTTAGTCAGAGATGGAAAGACAAGGAACTCACAGATAGCTGATGACAGAATTACAAATATCTCTGACACACATATGCTGCCTTTATTTAATCAATGATTAAACTATGAGAAGTCTGAGTATGGTGAATGTCAAGATTGGGACTTTGCCACGACTAAATCATATCCGTTTCTTTTGTCTTCTAGGGTGTTCATGCATACGCCAAGTGTCGCTGGACATACATGAGGACAATTCCTCAGAGGACTTCATTCATTCTGAGGGTGCACCGTCACAGGACCTACAGCCATGCAACAGCACAAATACTTGCACTTCGGTGGGTCCACTTAGACAGTTAGTTGGGTTTTCACCTGGTGATTCACAACTTACAAGTGAGCACGAGCAGACACTGGTGGCAGGGACAGCTGTAGAGAGTCCATGTCTGGGGGTGCAATCCTCTCCAAGATCTGCTCAGCTGGACACAGATCCTGAACCCCGGGGGCTATTGTTGTGAAGGAGAATGCCAGAGATACCTCAGCAACTTAGCCAGGTACTGACAGGTGTGCCACGCACAAGCTCCACAATAGCGGTGAGGATGGAGGAGTCCAACTCAATCGCCAGGGGAATAGTGGAGCAGGGAATTGCGATACTGTTTGCCATGGAGAGAGAGTCCCCCTCCATGGAGCTTCAAGCAAGGCTCTCAAATGAGTCCATGCAGGTCATGACCACGGCCATGCAGACTTTGGATGCCAACAAGTTCACCACCTTAAACAGAATGGCAGGTACCTTATCCATGGCTTTACAATATGTCACTGATCTGCACCAGGCTGGTCTGCAGCAGAGTGGTATGAGTGATGTGGCGCTGGCCCGGGAGAGGGATGAATGCAAAAGGGGACATGGAAGTGGGAACTCCACTCAAAGTGCTCCCACTTCTCAGCCATTGCTCCCCCCCGCCCCCAACCTCTCCACCAGCTAGTACCTGACATGCCATCCCTTAAGTCTGCTTCCTGGAACAAGAAGATCTGGGATGTTAGACTACTACAGTATGAAGGCATCATGACAGCTCCCAGGGAATCTGGCGCAGGCCTGCATGAACCTTTTCTTGTGGTTGCACACCAGCTGCACATTGATGAAAGAATATACCTTGCTGTTTATAAAAAATCCTAGTTACATTATAGGTGCTATATAAATGCAAGTTGTTGTTGTTGTCCTCTAATTAATTTGGATGTAGATTATGACTCTCCCTTATATTCCTGCCTATATTTGTAAAAGGCAATAGTTGCTATAGATATTGGCGGTCTGCCTAATGTTGTGGTCATGTTCCTTGAGATGGTGCCATTATGCGCATGAAGTGCTGAATATAAGAGTAACAACTGTAGGAGCTGGTAGAAGGAAAAGCTTGAAGGAGAGTGTAATAGAGCCACCTGGTGGACTACTGATGTATATAATAATAAAGCCATGAGCAGTACAGTTCTTACCGGAAGCCATGTTGTGCTGTTGTATATATATGCTGTGTCTCAAGATATCACAGAATCGGTGATGAGGATGCGATTGCGGATTCCCTAGCTGAAATTTTTGTTGGAGGATAATCCTGCAGAAGAATAAACTGACTGGAAATACTAGGAGTAGAAATCACCAGACACTACATACCATTGAAGAGAAGCAGCAGGATGAGGAGTTTCTGGAGATTTACATCATCAGGAGCACGAAGGTCATAGAGTCATAACGGCACAGAAGAAGGCCATTCGGCCCATCGAGTCCGTGCTGGCTCTCTTTAGACCATTCCAGTCAGTCCTATTCCCCCGCTCTCGCCCCATAGCCCTGCAAGTTTATTTCCCTCAAGTGCCTATCCATTCTCCCCTTGGAAACATTGAGTGTTTCCGCTTCCACCACTTCCGTTGGCAGTGAGTTCCAGGTCCTCACCACTGGCTGCGTAAAAAAGTTTTCCCTCACATCCTCCCTATATCTCTTTCCCAAAACCTTAAATCTGTCTCCCCTAATCCTTCTACCATCAACTAATGGGAACAGCCTTTCCCGGTCTAGCCTATCCAAACCCGTCATAATCTTGTACACCTTTATCAAATCACCCCTCAACCTCCTTTGCTCTAATGAAAACAAATCCAGCTTCTCCAACCTGTCCTTGTAGCTAAGATCCCCCATCCCCGGAACCATTCTGGCAAATCTCCTCTGCATCTCCTCAAGGGCCTTCACATCCTTCCTAAAGTGTGTTGACCAGAACTGGACGCAATACTCCAGCTGTGGCCTAACCAGCGCTTTATAAAGGTTCAGCATAACTTCTCTACTTTTGTACTCAATGCCTCTATTTATGAAACCCAAGATCCCATATGCTTTGTTAACCACTCTCTTAATATGTCCTGCCACCTTCAGGGACCTATGCACATTAACTCCCAGGTCCCTCTGTCCCCGCACACTCTTTAAAACTGTGCCATTAAGAGTACATTGCCTCTCCCTGTTCCTTCTGCCAAAATGCATCAGCTCACACTTCCCTGTATTAAATTCCATCTGCCACTTGTCTGCCCATTCTGCTAGCCTTTCTATGTCCTGTTGCAGTTGATTGGTCTCATCCTCACTGTTTGCCACACCCCCAAGTTTGGTGTCATCGGCAACTTTAGAAATTCTACTTTGTATTCCAATATCCAGGTCATTTATAAATATCATAAAGCAGTGGACCCAACACTGACCCTTGGGATACACCACTGGCTACCATCCCCCAGTCTGAAAAACAGCCATTTACCACAACTCGCTGTTTTCTGTCCTTAAGCCAATTCTTTATCCAAGCTGCCACTGACTCACCTATTCCATGTGTCTCAATTTTGTTAACCAGCCTTCTATGTGGTACTTTGTGAAACGCCTTCCTAAAATCCATGTAGACAACATCCATTGCATTCCCTTCATCGATCCTCCCTGTTACTTCATCAAAAACTTCAATTAGATCAAACATGATCTGCCTTTTACAAATACGTGTTGGCTCTCCTTAATTAGCTTAAACCTCTCCAAGTGCCCATTAATTTTTTCCTTGATTATAGTTTCTAAAACTTTACCCACCCCTGATGTTAAGCTGACCGGCCTGTAGTTACTAGGATTGTCCTTACACCCTTTCTTGAACAATTGTATCACAATTGCCACTTTCCAATCCTCAGGGACCTCCCCCGCATCTAGGGGAGATTGGAAAATTATGGCAAGCCCTTCCGCTATCTCCTCCCCCAATTCCCTTAGCAATTTGGGATGCAAGCCATCTGGCGACTTATCCAATCTAAGCATTCCCAGCCTTTCTCGTACATCCTGTCTATCAATTTTCACATCTTCCATTGCTTCTACCTTTTCCACTGCTACCGATATTTTGTCAGCATCCACCTCCTTAGTAAACACCGATACAAAGTACTCATTCAGTATTCTAGCCTTGCCCTGTGCCTCTAAGCTTATAACACCTTCTTTGTCGCTAATAGGCTCCACCCCGCCTCTTACTACCCACTTACTGTTTACATGCCGGTAGAAGATTTTTGGGTTCCCTTTTATGTTAACTGCCATTCTACTCTCATATTCTCTCTTTGCCAATCTTATTTTCATCTTCACTTCCCCTCTCAACTTAATGTATTTGGTCTTGTTCTCCCTTGAAGAATTCACCTGACATGCATCATACACCCTCTTTTTCTGTTTCATCATCTTCTCTGTCTCCCTCGTCATCCAATGAGCCCTTGCTTTGGTTCCCTTACCCTTCCCCCTTGCTGGAATGTATCGAACAGTAATTCGCAAGGTATCGTCATCCAAGTAGATGTCACAGGAACCAGGACACCCATGGAAATCGACACTGGTGCATCCGTGAGCGTAGTACCGGAATCAGAATATTGCGAGAAGTTGCGTGATTATCGACTAGAGAAATCGAAGGTAGAGCTGCGAGGCTACTCAGGAGAGCAAACCCCTGTAGTAGGAAGTGTCACCATACCAGTGAAATACAAGGATCAGTGTCAGAGCTTGCCTCTCATAGTAGTGGCAGGAGACAAGCCTGCCTTGATAGGTCGAAATTGGTTGGGATCACTGAAGCTGGATTGGAATGAGATTTTTCATGTGGAAGCGAAATTTGCATCGAAAGATGATGACATTAAGCAGTATCCGAAGGTGTTCAGCGAAAAGGGCAGTCGGATCCAAGACTTCAAGGCGAGTGTCAGAGTGCAGAAGGACGCAAAACCAGTTTACTGCAAGCCACGTCCCGTACCATACGCACTCGAGGAGAACGTTGAGCAAGAACTCAAAAGACTAGAAACTGAGAACATTATCTCTAAGGTAGATCTGAGTAATTAGGCTATACCCATTGCTTTGTACCTAAGTCAGATGGTAAGGTAAGGTTGTGTGGTGATTATAAGGTAAATGTAAACCAGGTTCTAGAGTGTAATCTACCCAATACATTGCCAACTGTGGAAGATTTGTTCACAACCCTGACAGGTGGCCAGATCTTTTCGAAGTTAGATCTAACAAACGCCTACCTACAACTTGAGTTAGATGATGAGTCCAAGTCATGCTTGACTATAAATACTCACCGAGGCCTATATCAGTTCATTAGGCTACCATTTGGAGTGTCTTCTGCCCCCAATATCCAGGGGGTGATGAACCAAATTTTGCAAGGGATTGAAGGGATAGTGTGTTATTTGGATGACATACTTATTTCAGCACCAAACAAGCAAATCCATGATGAGGTGTTGAATGAAGTGCTCAAAAGGCTAGAGAAACACGGAGTACGAGTGACAGCTCACAAGTGTGAGTTGTTTCAAAACTCAGTGGAGTACTTTGGGCACAGAGTAGACAAAGATGGTTTATATCCAACCAAGGGAAAGCTGGATGCAAGCAGAAATGCACGCACTCCCAATAATGTTTCTGAACTTCGATCAAATTTGGGTCTTTTGAATTATTATGGAAAGTTCCTCCCAAACTTGGCTACATTGTTACAACCACTGAATGAGCTGTTGAGAAAACAGGTCCCTTGGAAGTGGTCAAAATAATGCGACACAGCATTCAAAGAATGTAAAAGCCAGTTAGTAGAGAGCACCATGCTAGTTCACTATGATGTATCTAAGGAGATCAAGCTAGCATGTGACGCCTCTCTGTACGGAGTTGGGGCAGTGATCTCTCATGTACTAGATAGTGGGGAGGAGAGACCAATTGCTTTTGCTTCACGCACTCTCAGTGCCAGTGAGCGGAATTATGCACACATCGAAAGGGAAGCTTTGTCATTGATTTTTGGGGTCAAGAAGTTTCACAAATACTTGTTTGGTCGTAAGTTTACCATAATTACTGATAGCAATCCTCCATCCAAAGTCCCCAGTTCCGACCTTAGCCCGAATGCAGAGATGGGCTTCGATTTTGTCAGTGTATACGTATGACATTGAGTACATACGATCAGCTGATCACAGTAATGCTGATGCTATGTCCAGGTTGCCATCTCCATCACAAGTTACACCCAATAAGGAAGAAGTGTTCTATTTCTCATACATTGATGAGCCGCCAGTCACAGCTGAAGAGATTGGTAGGGCAACCAAACGTGACCCAATTAGGTCAAAGGTGTATGATTACATAGCAAATGGATGGCCAAACCAGGTATCAGAGGAAGATATCCATCCATACTTCGTTCATAGGAATGAATCGTCAGTGGATAAAGATTGTATCATGTGGGGAGCAAGAGTGGTTATCCCAAATAGGTTCAGGTCTAAATTGTTAGGAAATCTTCATGACCAGCACCTGAGAATGTGCTTGACCACGCAGTTATGGTGGCCAGGTTTAGATAAAGAGATAGAGTACATAGTCAGTCAGCGTACAACATGTCAATCGGTGAGCAAGAAACCACCATCAGTACCATTACAGCCATGGAAATGGTCTCCCAGAGTGTGGCAAAGGTTACATGTAGATTTTGCTGAGCTAGAAGGACAGCAATTGTTCATAGTGATAGATAGTCACTCGAAGTGGGTAGAGGTGTTTCTGATGCGGATAATAGCAACAAGCAAAACACTAGACAATCTGCGAAGATTGTTTTTTTCATACGGCCTCCCAGAAGAAATTGTGTCTGATAATGGGCCACAATTTTGTTCAGAAGATTTCACACAGTTCATGAGCAGAAACAGTGTGAAACATACCAAAGTTCCACAGTACCACCCTGCTTCAAATGGTGCAGCAGAGGGTACAGTACAAATTGTCAAATGTGCCCTCATCAAGCAAATGTTGAATCCAAATCGAAAAATCGTCAGTTGTCATTGGACCACAAACTGGCAAATGTTCTGATTACCTATCGGAATACTCCTCATACCACTACTGGTAGAAAACCAGCAGAGTTGTTTCTCAAAGGACAGCCACGAACCAGGTTCTCATTGTTAAACCTAAACTTGGCACAGTCCGTAGAAGAGAAACAATCAAGGCAGAAATAGAGTCATGATAAAGGTAGAGTTAGAGAGAGAAGTGTGAAGTTGAACCAGTAGGATAGAGTGAAGAACCATCACCATAAATGGTTAAAGTGGTTACCAGGAAGAGTAGTGAAGATATGTGGACCTCGCACATATTTGGTCAAGATATTTGATCATGGAAAGGTTAGGTTTGTTCACGTTGATCATATCTTACCTACAGATGTGGAAGGAGTTGAAAGCTGGGATGATTCAATTTATTCTGATGAGTCAGACAGTCTTGTTACAAGTAGAGTGCCAGTAGCAAATCCTACATCAGACGTACCAGAAACAAGTCCAAGACAAAGTCAGAATCTAAGTCTGAGCCCGAGTCAGGCAGACACACAGTCTGAAACTGTAGAGTCCAAATGTAGTTCAAGGTCAGCCCTTGGAGAAAAATTCTCCACAGGCTCAGCCTAGAATGAGTCAAAGTCCTACAACAAGATCTGAAAGTTCTGTTCAAGGAAGAAGGTATCCTCTTTGAAACAGAAAACCAGTGGTTAAGTTTAATCTGTAAATATGGAAAATAAGTTAATATCTTTTGTTTGTGTTACATAATTCTATAGTAGAATTTGGAAACATAAAATGGGTTCCATTTGAGAAATGTATACCAAGAGTTGTTTATACCATGCAAGTCATGTACAATGATTAACTTCTTCAATAAGGAGGGAGAAGTGTAATATAGCCACCTGGTGGACTACTGATGTATATAATAATAAAGCCATTGCAGTACAGTTCTTACCGGAAGCCATGCTGTGCTGTTGTATGTATATGCTGTGTCCCAAGATATCACAGAAAGGTCTTGCGATGTCAAATTCAGTCTGGTTGTGACAACTGACTATATAGGGCCGATTTTAACTACAGGTGGAGAACGGGAGGGTGGCAAGTAGAGTGCCTGAGGGCCGCTGTGACGCTAGCAGTGGCCCAATCTTGGTTTGCTCTTCGCCGGCTGGTTGTTCGTGCCACACCAGCTCCATTGAAATGCGGCCCAAGACCCGATATCCGGGGGGGGGGCGGGGCGAGCCTCGGGTCTCACCATTCAGGTGCAGGGAATGTATCCTGTTTTTCCTGCGCACCCAAATATGGGCATGCCCGAATCTCTACTCTGAGATATTTTGTGTTTTAAAAATGAAAAATAGTTGATAACTGAAAACAGAATGCAGATTCTAGATGATAGTTGGAATTAAGAAGGAGTAAAGGAGTGGTGCCCTGTTTCCATTTGATTGCATTGCAAATTATGCTGTAGCCATCCCTCAACAGCAAATGCTCACATCTTATTCCAGCAGAAGTTTATACCAAAATACTTGATTAACAATCTAGCCATTATTTTCTTCATTTATTTTTGAGACTTTATTTTTGTAGTTGTAATGTCTCAATTATGTTTGTGAGTGTTATCATTGGCATTATTAAGAATTGATTTTTTAAGTCTTTATCAGATTTTAGTGCTTATCAATTCAAGTGGTGTCAGTAGCTGGGATTTGAGCAGTTTTTTAAAAAATCTATAGCTCCCACTATCTTTGCAGGTTTAGGTAGCATCGCCATCATCTATAATTCTTTAAGGTAAACAATGTAATACTGATCTTTCTAGAGGTGCCCAGACCAAACATACAGGCCGCGATTTTGTCATTGGTGTTGGGTTGGGTGTGGAACAGCTGGTTTCCGGGTTCCAGTCCCGCCCCCAGCTGCCTCCGCTCTGCAGACATGATTTTCCCTTGATTGGCCTTGTTAAGCTTGCCGCCCAATTAACAGGAAGCGGGTCTGATGACGTCATTTGATGATGCGTCATCTGCCGGTTTCCTTAAAGGGTCCATGCACAATTTTATTTTGACAGTTGATTTCTCAGTGTTTGACAGCATTGAGGTGCTGAAAACACTGACAATCACTGCACAAAGGTGAACTCTTGCACCCAGACTCTCCAACGACCCCCTCCATAGATTGGAATAGATGGCAGCTGCAGGTGAGGTGACAGAAGCGATCTGCCACTGGTGAGAGAGGTTCTCCCAGTGAGGTGGCACTGGACATATAGTTGGATTTAAAAACTGGTAAGGTAAAGAAATCTGTAAATGTTTAAAAAATGCAGTAACCAACATTTTCTTTGCTCTGAAACTCACCATGTGCAACATTCGATCCTTCACACCACTTCTGCAGCGCGTGGTGTCCGGACGTTGCGGAACCCGACCCAGAAGCGGAAAAATCCAAAAGCAGGCTGAAAACTACTGGCAAGTACCTGTTAATAGGCAGGTAATTGACTTTAATCCATTTCCCGCCACTAGGTGTCGGGTCCATTCGCAAATTGGGGACCCGACACTTGGGAAAGCTGTTTGGAGGTGGGTTGATGGCGGGTTCGGGACCCACCGTCAATCAAATCGAATTTAACCTCTGACCCACCTCCAAACCCGCCCTCTGAGCGCCAGCAAAATGGCGGCCAAAATGTGGGAGGCTGGGGAGGGGGAGGGTTCAACTCTACCTCCGGAGGTAGTGGCACCCTGGTGACTACATGTTCCTGCTATAGGAAGCAGAGGGCATTGTCTTTTCAGGCTTTATGTTGGTGGACTGAACAGCTCAGCCCACTTGGTACAGGTCAGCAGTTTTTCAGTTACTGACATGTATGAAGCTTTTTCAGGAAGATTTTGCAGCAAGAGCAAAGTCACAGATTGCGACTTTAAAAATTGCAAATGTGCAACTGTTGGAATCCACACTGTGACGTAAGTGGAGTGGATTCATCAGCATTGGAATTCTCAGGAATCACATGTGCTTCCAATGGTGACAAATACGTTGATTCTTATCTAGTTGCAATTGTCTTTACATCACAGCTTGTTCTCCAGAATACTGCCCTGTTAGATGAATTCAAAGTCCCTTGTTTTCTTTCAGAACATTATTCAGAGAGTAGAGATAAAAAGGGTTAGCTGCAGCTTGACTCAGTAAGTAGTATTCTCGCCTCTGAGTGAGAAAATTGTGAGTTTATAGCCCACTACGGGTTTGAACGCATAACTTAGACTGACATTTCAGAACTTTACTGAGGGAGCGGTGAGATGTCAGATGTGGCATCTTTCAGATGAGACGTCAAACCGAGAACCCACGTACCTGTTCAGGTGGCGCAAAAGATCGTATGGCACTATTCAAAGAAAAGCAGAGAGTTCTCCCGGTGTGCTGGTAAACATTTTCCCTTCAAGTAACACCACCAAAACAGATTAACTGGTCATTTTTCCTCATTGCTGTTGGTGAGATCTTGCTGTGCACCAATTGGCTGCTGCGTTTGCCTACATAGCAACAGCAAATGCACAGCAAAATGTAATTCATTGGTTGTGAAGCATTTTGGGAGGTCCCAAGAATGTGAGAAGTGCTAATTCAATCAGATTTCTTTAATCTAAATTTTCTGAGCCATCGCACGTGGTGAGGGACCATGCGTGCTACAAGCATGCGGTGGAAAATTATGGGCAGCAGGCCCACAATTGTCCGGTGCCCGCTTGCTGTGTGGCAAAGGTGCACCTTGCCATATGCAAAGATTTAGAAAATCTACTCTAAAAGAAGAGGAACCCGCAAATGAGAGAAATGGGAAATAAAAATAGAAAGATTCATCATCAGCTGAAAGAGAGAGACAGGTTAACATTTGAGGCGGAAACCATCACCAGAACTGACAAGGTCAGGCAGGAGGCCATCTTTTCAGAAATAAGTAGACAAACATGCTATAAATACACAGCAGGTCCATCATCAGTAGAAAGCATCTTCACAGGACTGGCCAAAACAAAGAGGGAAGAGGTGAAAATCAGATTTGGCTAAGCGCACAGATATATACTGATGACTTTCACAAAGAGGCACTTAATGGATTTGAGAACCTACAAATTGATTTTAAAACAGGAAAGAGCAGTAAAGGGCTGTGTGCTAGAGGGTAATTTTCCAAGAACATACTAACGGCAGTGAACCTCCCCACTGCCAGATCATATTGGAAAATTGCTGGCAGCAGGTGAGATTTCTTCTTGCATGTATGTACGTTGAAAATTACCCCTTATATATAGGTCGTCTCAGTGAAGCATGTGGAACAATATTAGAAAGACGAAAGGTGCGTTAAACAGCTGCACATGATTCATAAAACTCCAATTAGAGAGATTACGGAAAAGTAGGCTTCCACAGAGAGCATTTTTTAATGAAAATGCTAAACCAAGGCTGTGCGTCACAACATCACTTAGTGCCTCGACCATCAGCACCGATATAGCCTCAAGAAGAAATCAGAAGCAGCTAGCGTCAAAAGAATTGATTAAAATATACCAGAATCGTTTATTTTCTTCAATCTTTCAAATTTCAATGATAATACTGTAAGAAGCCTGAATCTATTTTTTTTCAAACCCACAGTGAAATGTTATGTTCTCTGTATCCCTTTATTCTTTTTCTATATTGGTAAACCATCTATGTGAGCTCATCACTAAATTTTCCTTCTGAATATTTAATGTTCTTTGGCATTGCTCCAAAATGTCTTTTATGCAAAATGAAACCATTATTATAGTTACTAATTAAGTACAATATAAAGTTAGATGATGGTATCTTTAGGTTGATTTTTGCCTAGTTTGAAACGTTAGGTAGTAAACATTTACTCAGTTACTTGAGAATTACTACCCTGCTGTGGCATAATGTGCTGCACAATTAAAGAAACATCATCATCCTTTTTGTCAGTCTTAATGGTCTATAGGCTTAATTACAAAATTATTAAAATGTAATTAACCTAGCAGTCTTATCAAACTACCATAGTCCTTTCAAATAATGGGAGCTGGGAATCAACTCTGGGTGGATTTTGAACTCCGAAATTATCTTGAGTTGAGTTAATTGAAATAGACTCAGTTTCAAAAAAAGTGGAATTTGGATCAAGTTAAATAATTCGGATTAAATGAGTCATACCGACAAGAAAAGACGGTAGGAACTTCTGGCCATTTGTACTTATTCTGCTTGTGTGCGATTCCATGTTGCCACTTTTTACAGTGGAGGTGCTTCCCGTTTAGTTGCATCCTTCCAGTCTTTTGATTTCTGTCATGGTGTCGCGCCTTTTCATGGAAGACAGCTGCTTTAATAACAGCTTGGGGTTGAGGAAACATAATGCATTTTCCAAAAAGCGTTTTGTTGTTATTGGCACTAACTTAACGATTTTCTCGCAGGATTTCACACCAATCAGTAATAATCGCGGCCAAGCCTCAATATCTATGATATGGACATTAATTAGAGTGTGGCAATAAAATCTAAAATGTTTTTCCGGCTCACTTAACACTAACATTCACCTTGTTTTAATTATATCAGAGAACTGTGAAACAACTCCCAGCAACACATCTCCCAGTCACTCTGCTATTGGAATGAGCAGAAGCACTTGCCAACCAAAATGTGTTAGTGTGCAGTAATCAGTTCTGTGGGCTGCAGCAAATGTGGCCACCTATTCCCATAGAATTCGGTGGAGATGCAGGATCTAGCCTGGGCTTAAAGTGGAAGGAAAGTATTGGGAGAGTTCTTTTTGTTCCAAGCGCTCTCCCATTTAGTAGAAGGAAACAATATTACCATCTTTTGTCTTTTGATATGTTTTCAAAAAGGTCAGTTTTCCTACCACAATAGAAATTTTTGAGTAGAACCTCATGGAAACATTTGAAATATTGTACAGAATCTTTTTATGCTTTTGAGTGAATTGATGCTCCCGCCAACTGTCTCCTAAAAGTGAAAATTAGCAGCCCAGGAAGAAAGATTTACGTTTATGTAGCGCCTTTCACAACTTCAGGACATCCCAAAGTGCTTTACAGCCAATGAAGTGCTTTTGAAGTGTAGTCACTGTTGTAATGTAGGAAACGCGGCTGCACAATTTGTACACAGCAAGCTCCCACAATCAGCAATAAGATAAATGTCCAGATAAACTGTTTTACTGCGATTGCTTGAGGGTTAAATATTGGGCAGATCACCGACGAGAACTTTCCTGCTCTTCTTCGAAATAGTGTCATGGGATCTTTTACGTCCACCTGAGAGGGCAGTTGAGGCCTCAGTGCAACATCTCATCTCATCTGAAAGACGGCACCTCTTGACAGTTCAGGACTCCTTCAGTACTGCACTGGAATGTTATCCAAGATTTTTGCTCAACTCCCTGGAGTGAGACTTGAACCCACAAACTTCTGACTCAAAGGCAAGAGTGCTACCAACTGAGCTATGGTGCAGACCTCTGAACATGCCTCCAGGCATACATGTGCCGAGGTCCTGATGATGGACCTCAGGGCAAATTGCAGTGATATGCAGTTTCCAGTTTAACATCGATCTGCCAACTATACACTGCATTTCACAGATACTGCTCTGAGCCCAGTAGCAGCAATATAACAGAAGTCTAACGATTATGTTAAAGTGAAGTTATTTTCCATTTTTAAGTGACCCATATGGCTGTTTTGACACAGGTTAGATTACAGTTATCAAAACTCGCACTGTTAATCAGCGATGATCAGATTTTTTTGACGAAAATCACACTGTTTTCTTCTGACACCTATTGCCTGAAGACACATAAACATCCCATTTAATTTTTCAATAAAACCTTCCATAAAAGCACTAGGGTTGAAATTCTGGAGCTGCCCTGGTGGACTCCCACTATAACTTTGGTGGAAATCCACCGGAACAGTCATACACAACCAGAAGGGCTGCAAACTTGACTGAGAAGCTGATACGCCAGTCCCAACCTTGCACCGACGTTTCATGTATGGCCTTTTGTGGGAGGAGCCTCCGTCTGCCACTGCAAAAACATCGACGTGGGAGGGGGGTGTGAGAAGGGGGTGGAGGGTTGGGGGAGAGGGGGGTGGGGAGTGGGGGGTGCGGTAGGGGGCTGGTGGCAGGATTCCCTACATCGTGCACTTCTGTGCCCTGGCCTAAGTCGGAGTGCAGCAGATGGGGAGGAAAATCAGGCGGATGTGGAAACATGTTTTCCAGCCCAGCTCAACCCAGGTGAGTTTCTATTAGGGATCTTACTTCTATCTGCCTGAAACATAGCCCTTGTCATCACTGGGGATAAAGCTGAGGGGAGGGAATTCCCATGTGGGGAATTTGCACTGCCTCAGCCCTCTCACACTCAGTGATGTGGACATTGGGACGAATCCGACATTGGAGTGGCAGAAGTGGGGCCCACCTGAAGGTCAGAGCCTGAACTCTCCATTGGAAAGATGGTGCCTTGGATCCCTTATAAAGGAGGATCAATTGGGCATTGTTAAAAAAATGTCCTCTCTAGTGGCACTGGCACATCAGGAAGTGGCTTGCCACCATTGTTTCCTTCCCTCTCTGCAGGCACCTGCCACTTCCATACAAGTGAAATGCCCTTCCCAGACCCCAGATACTCCAGTGGCATCACTATCGTCCACTCCATCATACTTCCACTGAAGCAGGGCCAAAGATTTTCAGTCCTGATATAGTTACGAATATGCAAACATAAAAAATTGATAGACAGGAAAAGACCAGCTGGTCCATCAAGCCTGCCCCACACCACGATGGTCGGACCATCATGGTTATGAAGAATGGCTTGAGAAATTTGGCCTATTTACTCTGGAACAGAATAGGATAACGGAGGGGGGATCCCATCCAATAGATATTTCCACTGCTCGGTGAATCAGCAACAAGGGTGTATAGACTCAGGATTACCAATAAGAGGAAAGTTAGGAAAATTGTTTGAAATTAGGTTATTAGAACATGAAATGCTTTGCCACAAGTGCATATTAAGGCAGGGACTATGGCCCCTAAATTCTGCAACCGTTCTTGTGGACTGCCCCCTTAACTTCGGCAAGAGTCCCACCAGAGCAGCCAGAAACAAGGCTGGGACCTGGTTATGCTGGATTGCGGCTTAATTCCAAAATGTGTAGGATGGTCTTGTGGAGGAGGAGCCTCTGTCAACCACTTACAAGACCACTAACATAAGGGTTGGAGCCAGGGATCGTCACTCTGAACGTTGGGGTCCCTGCACCTCCTTTCTGACCTGGTATATGGTCGGCGCAGATAAGGATGGTCAGACCAGGCTTCTCAGCTGATCTGTTGGTGGTTGTGGGGCCGGGGTGGCGGGGGGGCTGCGGTTTCAGGCTGGGATTGAGACCTGGATGCCAGAAAACCTACCAGTTAAATATTTTTAAACATTTTTGAAGTTTGGATGGGGCACTTCCCTTTTACTTCCAGGTGAACCCAGCAACCTCTGACTTGGGACTCTTAAACTGGACTTTCCAACCCCTTTGGTGGGAGAAGTGCCCCAGATGCATCTCTAGCCTGCTAAAGGGATACAAATCAGGGACCCCATTCCCCGATCCAGCAAACTTTGGTGGATCAGTGATGGAGGTCTAGGGCATGCACATCTCAGCACTTACACTAAGATGTGTTGCCCCATGGATTTTCAAGGCCTATAACTTAATTTAAAAGGGAATTGGATAAGTGTTTGAAAATGAAGACTGTAAAAGCTTATGGGAATAGGACAAGGAAATGCTATTAAAGGAAATAGCTCCAGTTGAAGAAATACACCAGCACAGGCACTGTGGACCTCCTCCTGTGCTGTAATTTCTATGATTCTGTACTACTTCTGGAATATGCTGTTATCTGGGAAGATTATACTTCCTTTGGTTATACTTCTATTTACAGGACATGACTGAACATTGATATTTCGGAATTATGTGTCATCTGCTACCATTTGCATTCATTGTTTTTGATATAATACTTGGACATTAGAGCATTATTGGTAAACACCTGTTCGATGTTCACTTAAGGGTTTTAATAACAACATCTGTACAATCTGCCTTATCAAATCATTTAAATAACAAAAATCTGAAATACTCTGGCAGACTGCAAAGCCGGCACACTACATTAAATAGCCATATGTCTATCCAACAACAACAACTTGTATTTATATAGCGCCTTTAACATAGTAAAACGTCCCAAGGGGTTACACAGGAGTATTAAAAGACAAAAATTTTGACACCGAGCCACATAAGGAGAAATTAGGGCAGGTGTCCAAAAGCTTGGTCAAAGAGGTAGGTTTTAAGGAGCGTCTTAAAGGAGGAAAGAGAGGTAGCAAGGAAGAGAGGTTTAGGGAGGGAATTCCAGAGTTTAGGGCCTAGGCAACAGAAGGCACGGCCATCAATGGCTGAGCAATTATAATCAGGGATGCTCAAGAGGGTAGAATTTGAGGAGCGCAGATATCTCGGGGGGTTGTGGGGCTGAAGGAGATTACAGAGATAGGGAGGGGCAGAGGCCATGGAGGGATTTGAAAACAAGGATGAGAATTTTGAAATCGAGGCGTTGCTTAACCAGGAGCCAATGTAGGTCAGCGAGCACAGGAGTGATGGGTGAACGGGACTTGGTGTGAGTTAGGACACGGGCAGCCGAGCTTTGGATGACCTCAAATTTACGTAGGGTAGGATGTGGAAGGCCAGCCAGGAGTGCATTAGAATAGTCAAGTCTCGAGGTAACAAAGGCATGGATGAGGGTTTCAGCAGCGGATGAGCTGAGGCAAGGGCGGAGACGGGCGATGTTACGGAGGTGGAAATAAGCATTCTTAGTTATGCTGCAGATATGTGGTTGGAAGCTCATTCCAGGGTCAAATATGACACCAAGGTTGCGAACAGTGTGGTTCAGCCTCAGACAGATGTTAGGGAGAGGGATGGAGTCAATGGCTAGGGAACAGAGTTTGTTGGGGGGACCGAAAACAATGGCTTCGGTCTTCCCAATATGTAATTGGAGAAAATTTCTGCGCATCCAGAACTGGATGTCGGATAAGCAGTCTGACAATTTAGAGATCGTGGAGGGGTTGATAGAAGTGGTAGTGAGGTAGAGCTGGGTGTCATCAGCGTACATGTGGAAACTGATGCTGTGTTTTCGGATGATGTCGCAAAGAGGCAGCATGTAGATGAGAAATAGGAGGGGGCCAAGGATAAATCCTTGGGGGACACCAGAGATAACGATGCAGGAGTGGGAAGAGAAGCCATTCCAGCTGATTCTCTCACTATGATTAGATAGATAAGAATGGAACCAGACTAGTGCAGTCCCACCCAGCTGTACGATGGTGGAGAGGCGTTGTAGAAGGATGGAGTGACCAACCGTGTCAAAGGCTGCAGATAAGTCAAGAAGGATGAGGAGGGATAGTTTACCTTTGTCACAGTCACAAAGGATGCAGTGCATTAAACTGAGTTAAGGTACAGTTGTGACAGAAACTGAACACAAGCCTCAAACAGGAAAGGTTGTTGTAATGTGGCTAAAATCTCGATAGCCCCCGAAAACGGGAGCGGGGATCGTGATGCGTGATCAACCCGCGCCCGTTCAAAGTAATGCAGGCAGCACGCAAACTTCGGGCTGCCTGTTAATTTAAATGATAGTAGCGTGCAGCCCAGCGCTAAATGCGCTGCTGAGTGGCTGCACGCCTCAGCAGGGGTGCCAAGGCTGTGCGAGGCTGGCACCAATTAAAGCTCGCCTGCCGTTCTTAAAGCCAGCCTGCACCTCTTAAAGGGGAGGAGCAATTTGACGACACCAGGTGCTGGAAGTAATTGCAGAAGGGAGTTTCACCTGGGAAACAGATAGGAATGGCACAACAGGCCAGAGAAAGGGCTCCAAGGTTCTAAGACGCAGCACTGGAGGCTTTAGTACAGAAGGTAGAGAGGAGGAGAGAGGTCCTGTTTCCATAGCGGGCCAGGAGGCCTTCTAGTCAGACACTGCAAAGGCAGTGGGAGCAGCTAGCCACAGAGGTCAATGCCAACAGTGTTGCCCTGAGGACATGGATGATGGTTGTTTCCAGTGGGGTTCCGCAGGTCTCAGTACTAGGTCCCTTGCTTTTTGTGGTATATATCTACGATCTTGACTTGAATATAGGGGTTATGATTAAGAAGTTTGCAGATGATACTAAAATCAGCTGTGTGGTTGATACTGAAGAAGGAAACTGTAGACTGCAGGAAGATATCAATAAATTGGACAGGTGGGCAGAACAGTGGCAAATGGAATTCAATCCGGAGAAGTGTGAGGTAATGCATTTGGGGAGTGTTAACAAGGAAAGGGAATACACATTAAATGGTAGGACACTGAGTAGTGTAGAGGAACAAAGGGACCTTGGAGTGCATGTCCACAGATCCCTGAAGGTAGCAGGCCAAGTAGATAAGGTGGTTAAGAAGGCATACGGAATGCTTGCCTTTATTAGCCGTGGCATGGAATACAAGAGCAGGGGGGTTATGCTTCAACTGTATAAAACACTAGTTAGGCCTCAGCTAGAGTACTGCGTGCAGTTCTGGTCACCACATTACAGGAAAGATGTGATTGCACTCGAGAGGGTACAGAGGAGATTTACAAGGATGTTGCCGGGAGTAGAGAATCTTAGCTATGAGGAAAGACTGGATAGACTGGGTTTGTTTTCCTTGGAACAGAGGAGGCTGAGGGGAGACCTTATTGAGGTGTATAAAATTATGAGGAGCCTAGATAAAGTGGATAGAAAGGACCTATTTCCCTTAGCAGAGGGGTCAAAAACCAGGGGGCACAGATTTAAAGTAATTGGGGGAAGGTTTAGAGGGGATTTGAGGGGAAATCTCTTCACCCAGAGGATTGTGGGGGTCTGGAACACACTGCCTGAAAGGGTGGTAGAGGTAAGAACCCTAACCACATTTAAAACGTACTTGGATGTGCACTTGGGATGCTGTAACCTGCAGGGCTACGGACCAAGAGCTGGGAAGTGGGATTAGGCTGGATAGCTCTTTGTTGGCCGGCGCGGACACGATGGGCCGAAATGGCCTCCTTCCGTGCTGTAACTTTCTATGATTCTATGATTCTATGATGTGCTGGAGGATGTTCAATGACCTCACACGAGTGGTCAAGGTCAGTGAATGCATCTTCAAATGCCATATCCCAAAAACCGCACCACTAGACTCACACACTGCTCAATTCACCACAGCCCCCATTACTCACCTACCAACAATCTCTAACAATCACGACTCATACCTCACATTCATATGCTCCATCTCACCCTCACACACTTACCACTGCTGCAAGTCTCACACACACATCTCACAGCTTGCGCACACTGCCAGCTATTCAACCATGACAGCCACATCAGCCAAACAAATTGAACCACACTCACCGACACAATTCCCTCTCTATTGCAGGACAAGGTGGCATATGTCCGTAGGCAGCGGCAGCTAACCCGAGGGGGACAGGCTCGCCTTCATATCCTGACCCCGCTCGAGGAGACGGTACTGGGCCTAATTGGAGTGGCTGTGACTGAGGCCGTGGCCAGCGGCGGCGCTGAAACCATTGAACACAACGGTACGCTCATACCTAATCCTCCTTCTCACATCCCACTTCCCCCTCTTCTGACTTCTGACAATCTCTTCTGACTTACAAGCTGCAGATAGTGTAAGTATGCACCTCTTGCTTCCCCTCTCCCCTTCACCACAACCCTACCCTTGTGCCTTTCTCATTTCAGAGACCCAAGAAACCAAACCTGGCCAGGCAGTGGTGCAAGAAAAAGAGAAAGAGGAGAGTGCTGAAGAAACACCGTCATTCAATCTGACAGTCGCAGCCACAAGCTCAGATACTGGCACTGCGTGGACTTTAGAGGGTAGCTTTGAGGCGGGATCTGCGCATGGTGAGTTATCGGGCACGAGTGGGCTGCAACCAGGGCAGGGGGAAAGGGTAGCGCAGGTGCCAGCTCCCCGGTTGGCGAGGTCACACACGAGTTCTGCTGCAGAGGACACAGTTGAGGACGTTGATGTGGTGGCACACAGAAATAAGCTGATGAGGATGCACAACAAAATGCTTGGAGCATTGGCAGGCCTGCCAGAAAGCCTGAATGAAATGTGAAGGAGCGTGGTGGAATCCTGCTCCAAAGTTGCACAGGGCTTTGCTCAGAGCTTGGAGCCCATCCTTTTCAACTTGGAAAGGGTGGGCAGATCCATTAGCGCACTTGTGGACCCAACCATCATGCAGTGTCTGATGGCCGATGCCTCAGCTTACATTGCAGCTCAAACAGAAGCCACCCAATGTCTGAGTGCTGCAATGGAAGCTCAGACTGAAGTCAACAAGCTCAGCTTGCTGCCACGCAAGCACAGACTGCTGCCGTCATGGCTTGGTTTACCAGTATTGAAAGGGGCTTGCAGGGTGTCACAGCAGTCCAGCAATCTGTTCTCCAGCAGATTACTAGGATTGTTAAGGCGCCACCCACCCTCCCCCCACACCCCCCCCCCCCCCCCGCCCCTCCTGCCGGGGAGTGGCAGTGGCTCCGTGGAGCACAAACCTGTTGTCCTCTCTCAGGATGACAGCATTTGTCCTCCCAGCACTGCCACTCCGCCAGTCAGCCCAGACTGCTGCCGTCTATGCTGAGGTGGTGCAGTCCAAAGCCGGGCGTACTAGGCCCAGAACTGCTTGAGGTCATCTTGCAAGGCCATCTGTAGTCTCCCCCACTGAAAGTCAGCAGCCTTCCACCAGCCATGCTGCAGCCACTGGGGTAGCACTGTGTAGGAGCACGAGGACAGGCAAAGGCACACAGAAGAGAGGCACTAAGGGAATGCACAAGGGTGATTAGTTGACTCTTGAATGAAATATTATAATGGTTTGATTCATAAAATTGGTTTGGAATGTTTGCTTTGTGGTGGCTTTTATTGTAGCATTGTGGCCAAGAGGACGCTGTGATGGTCAGTCACAGAGGGAAGGTAAGTTGTGAACTTGTGGGACTATTGGTGAATGTGTAATTAGGGTTCCAACCTCGCCCTCCAGGGAGCTGGCACCTGCGCAACCCTTTCTCTCTGCCCTGATTGCAATCAGATGAGTCGCTCATGGACAGCCCGGGCAGAAAGGGGATGACTGGGTTGCCTCCTCCCTTCCCCTTCTGCTTCTCCCGTTTCCTCCTCCTCCCCTTCCACTTACTCCTCCTTCTCTTCATCCTCTTCCTCCTCTTCTGACTCCTCCTCCTCCTCAGCTGGTCGCCGTATGCCTTGTGGCAAGGTCTGTGCCCTCATGATGACGAGGTTGTGGAGCATGTAGCAGACCATGACGAATCTTGAGACGCGCTCTGGTGAGTACTGCAGGGCTCCTCCAGAGCGGTCCAGGCAGTGGAAGCGTAGTTTAAGGATGCCAATGGTCTGCTCTATCAGATTCCGTTATATCCATGCTGCCCACGTGTGCGTTGGCTGCGCAGCGGAGTCATGAGCCAGGTGGTCAGCAGATAGCCTTTGTTGCCCAGTAGCCACCCTCTGGTTTGTTGTGGTGGCTCAAATGGTGATGGTACAGCAGACTACCGCAGAATGAAGGCATCATGGATACCGAGCATTGACTTGTATGATGCGCTGAGTATGGTCGCACACCAGCTGGACATTGAAGCAATGGAATCCCTTCCGGTTGCAGTACATCTCCGAATCGATGAAATTTTGTGAAAGATGGCTCGTGGGCTGGCAGCTCCTTACTGAGCTGCTCTTCTTTTCAACTCTATCCTTGGTCATCCATTGCCATCCTTTGCCCTTTCTTCCCCCAATCTCCTCTCTTCCATTGCTTAAGATACCCTGGCTCTGATAGTGAAGGCATTTCAGCCCAAACTACAAGTTCAAACCACAAGTTTAAAGCTCCCCCTGCAGAGTCCACTGCCCATCCCCCGACCCGGCGTGTATTTGTTCTCACTGAACTCCTTCAACTGCCGGAACTCTGCTGAAACTTGACCTCCATCACTGGATTCCTCGGGGACAGGACTTCGTTGACTACACGGTTTGACTCAGCGGCTGTGGCGCTGCTCTGCTTTTCAGTCACTTCAAGTCTTATGCTGCGGAATTCTTTTGTCAAATTGGTTTCCTAGATTTCTCTGGACATCTAGACCACGTTTCTGCTTTGAACTACACTGGATTGCACTACGTTTTCTGCACTGAACTACACTGGATTACACTGTAAGACTTACCTGCTGTGTTTCTATCTCTGCTGCTAAAAGATTTTTTACCTTTAAACTACGGCTGTGTCTCTGCTGAACTGGTTCTACTGGTTTTTCAGCTCTGCTGGCCTCTAGCTAGCAGCTGCGGCTCCACTTGCTGTCCGGTGACTCGTTCTACTGGTTTTCAGCTTTGCTGGTTGCTGGCTTGTGGTTTTACTTTTTCTCCATCGCTTTGATCTACGGTGACCTCCAACTTGCGTCAATTTAGCCATCATCTCTCTGCACCGCTACCGACTCTCATTCCTATGGCAACAACCTCCATCCTTGAACTCTCTAAGCTTCAAATAGCTTCTGGACTTCACTCGCCTGCTTTGGGCAGTGGTTCGTTGATGCTCCGTGCCGGCCCCATCCTGCTTACGTCGGCGTGTCCTTCCATGGGACCTCTGACTTTGACCCTGGTCTCCCTAAATTGTCTCTAACCTATTCCTTGCTACCAGGAAACATGTATTCCATTAATTATTACATTTAACCTGAGCTTTTCCCCTGTGTCCATTTGCATGCGCACTTTGGCTGCCGCTCTGGACCAGAGCCATTCAATACTTTTTCCCCTTATTTTCCTTTTCTCTCTATCCCTCCCTGACCGCTCTCTCCTGTCGTCATGCCTCCATTCATCTCTCCTCGTTCATCAATGATTTGGATGAGTGGACCAAATGTAATATATCCAAGTTTGCTGATGATACAAAGCTGGGTGGGAATGTAAGTTGTGAGGAGGATGCAAGGAGGCTTCAAGGGGATAGAGACAGGCTAAGTGAGTGGGCAAGAACATGGCAAATAGAATATAATGTGGAGAAATGTGAAGTTATCCACTTTAGTAGGAAAAATAGAAAAGCAGAGTATTTTTTAACTGGTGAGAGATTGGGAAATGTTGGTATTCAGAGGGACCTGGGTGTCCTTGTACACGAATCACTGAAAGTTAATATGCAGGTACAGCAAGCAATTAGGAAAGCATATGTTATGTTGGCCTTTATTACAAGAGGATTTGAGTATAAGAGTAAAGACATCTTACTGCAATTATCTAGGGCCCTGGTGAGACCACACCTGGATTATTGTGTAGTTTTGGTCTACTTACCTAAGGAAGGATATACTTGCCATAGAGGGAGTATAACGAAGGTTCACCAGACTGATTCCTGGGATGGGGAAATTGTTATATGAGGAGAGATTGAATAGACTCGGCCTATATTCTCTAGAGTTTAGAAGAATGAGAGGTGATCTCATTGAAACATACAAAATTCTTACAGGGCTTGACAGGGTAGATGCAGGGAGGATGTTTCCCCTGGCTGGGGAGTCTAGAACCAGGGGTCACAGTCTCAGAATAAGGGGTCGGCCATTTAGGTCTGAGATGAGGAGAAATTTCTTCACTCAGAGGGTGGTGAATCTTTGGCATTCTCTACTCCAGAGGGGTGTGGAGGCTCAGTCCTTGAGTATATTCAAGACAGAGATCGATAGATTTTTGAATATTAAGGGAATCAAGGAATATGGAGTGCAGGAAAGTGGAGGTGAGGTAAAAGATCAGCCATGATCTTATTGAATGGCGGAGCAGGCTCGAAGGGCCAAATGGCCTACTCCTACTCCTATTTCTTCTGTTCTTATGTTGTCTCTCGGATACTCTGCCCTCCCAAATACCTACCCCAATCCTTCATTACTCTTTGACCTTCCTACTCTACTGCCGCCATCCCAGGCTTGACTCCCTCTTAGGTAAGCCTACAGCTTCCCTCTGTGCCTCTCTTGGTAACCTACAAAACGCCCATCGAGGCACTCGTCGCTGTCGCCTTACGAGCAGCAACCCCAACTGTCCCATCCTAATCTCTCCCCGACCTTCCTGCCCAGCGTGCCCACTGGGGGCAAATCTTGCCAATTTCCTCCCCATCCAACTCATCCCCCCAGTGCTGACACTGTGGACGCTGGCAGTGGGGCAGCCATCACTGACCCTTTCCTCATCTCCCTCCAGAATATCCGTTCACTTGTGAACAAGGCTCTTGCCATCCATGAACTTATCATGGATGATTGCATCGACATCATTGCCCTGACGGAAACTAGGTTGAGGGGTGATGACACCTTACCCTTATATGAAGCCTCTGCGCCTGGCTATACCTTCCACCACTTGCCCCGCTCAGACCCCCGTGGTGGCGGTGTGGCTCTCATCACCAAATCACACCTTGGTCTGTCTCCCGACTCCTCCGGCACTTTCTCCTCCTCTGAGCATCTCACCTTATTCCACCCCTCTCACCTCTCATTTAAAATTCTTGTTCTCTCCCACCCACCCAAGTACCATAAAAATGTTATTACTGAGATATCTTCACTGCTCTCCTCCCTCAGCCTCAGCACCGAGCGACTTCTCATCCTCGGTGATTTCAACCTCCATCTCAATTCATCATGCTCTCTCTCCTCTGAGTTCACTAGCCTCCTATCCTCCCTTAATCTCTCCCTCCATGTAAACTCCCCAACCCATATTCACGGCCACCCCCTCGACCTTGCCATCTCTTGTGGCCTCGCTGCTCCCATCGTGTCAATCGCAGATAAGGCCATCTCTGACCACTTCCTCGTATCGCTCTCCACCCACATCCCCCTTCCTCCACCCACCCACCCCCACCAACCCTACTTCCTTCTGTGTCCGCCCCTGGAAAAAACTCTCTCCCAACTCTCTTACAACTGCACTTATGAAATCCCAACTTTCCAGCCTTTGGCCCTCCATTCACCACAATATTTCTGCAGCTACCAATCTACTCAACCATACCCTCACCTTCACCTTTGAGGCCCTCATCCCTATTAAAACAATTACTCTCTCTCGGCCTAGCCGTTCCCCCTGGTACGACCCTCATCTTCGCTTCGTTAAGTTCAAGGGATGCAGACTCGAACGGATATGGCGGACAATTGGTTTAGCCATTCACCGCCAGATCTGGCTGGACCACATAAAGCATTATTGGGTCCTGCTCTCATCTGCCAAAACTGCTCACTATTCTGGAATGCAAAGATAAACCCCGGCTCCTATTCTCTACTGCTAACCGTCTTCTTAAACCCCTCTCCCTTGTCTCCTCCACCCTCACCTCTGACAACAAGTGTGAGGAGCTCATGGACTTCTTTGTCTCGAAGATTGAGACCATCCGTTCAGCTGCCTCTGCCACTTCCCTTCCTTCCCCTAGCCCACCGGGCCAAACTTCCTCTAGGGCTCTCCCCTGCCCTAGCCCTGAACTCATAGTTTTCTCCAGTTTCTCTCCGATCTCCCCTCATGACCTCTTCGCGCTCATCTTGTCCATGAGACCCACCTCCTGCTCCCTCGACCCTATTCCCACCAAACTGCTGACCACCTAACTTCCTTTTCTGGCTCCCATTTTAGCTGACATTGTTAACGGTTTTCTCTCCTCAAATACTGTCCCCCTCTCCCTCAAATCTGCCGTCATCACCCCTCTCCTCAAAAAACCAACCCTTGACCCCTCCGTCCTTGCAAATTATCAACCCATCTCCAACCTCCCTTTCCTCTCTAAAGTCCTTGAACGTGTTGTCGCCTTCCAAATCCGTGCCCATCTTTCCCGCAATTCCATGTTTGAATCCCTCCAATCAGATTTCCGCCCTTGCCACAGTACCGAAACAGGCTCTCATCAAAGTCATAAATGACATCCTTTGTGACTGTGACAAAGGTAAACTATCCCTCCTCGTCCTTCTTGACTTGTCTGCAGCCTTTGACACGGTTGACCATTCCATCCTTCTCCGATGCCTCTCCACTGTCGTCCAGCTGGGTGGGACTGCACTCACCTGGTTCCATTCTTATCTATCTAATCGTAGCCAGAGAATCACCTGCAATGGCTTCTCTTCCTGCTCCCAAATCATTACCTCTGGTGTCCCCCAAGGATCTATCCTTGGCCTCTCCTATTTCTCATCTACATGTTGCCCCTTGGCAACATCTTCCGAAAACACAGCATCAGTTTCCACATGTACGCTGATGACACCCAGCTCTACCTCACTACCACTTCTATCAACCCCTCCACGGTCTCTAATTTGTCAGACTGCTTGTCCGACATGCAGTTCTGGAGGAGCAGAAATATTCTCCTATTAAATATTGGGAAGACCGAAGCCATTGTTGTCGGTCCCCGCCACAAGCTCCGTTCCCTAGCCAGTGACTCCATCCCGCTCCCTAACAACTGTCTGAGGCTGAACCACACTGTTCGCAACCTTGGTGTCATATTTGACCCTGAAATAAGCTTCCAACCACTTATCCGCAGCATAACTAAGACCGCCTATTTCCAGCTCGGTAACGTCGCCCGTCTCCGCCCTTGCCTCAGCTCATCCGCTGCTGAAACCCTCATCCATGCCTTTGTTACCTCTAGACTTGACTATTCCAACGCACTCCTGGCTGGCCTCCCATATTCTACCCTACGTAAACTTGAGGACATCCAAATCTCGGCTGCCCATGTCATAACTCACACCAAGGCTTGCTGACCTACATTGGCTCCCGGTTAAGCAACGCCTCGATTTCAAAATTCTCATCCTTGTTTTCAAATCCCTCCATTGCTTCGCCCCTCCTTATCTCTGTAATCTCCTTCAGCCCCACAACCCCCAAGATATCTGCGCTCCTGTAATTATGCCCTCTTGAGCATCCCTGATTATTGCTCAACCATTGGTGGCTTTGCCTTCTGTTGCCTCGACGCTAAGCTCTGGAATTTCCTGCCTAAACCTCGCTGCCTCTGTACCTCTCTTTCCTCCTTTAAGATGCTCCTTAAAACCTACCTCTTTGAGCAAGCTTTTGGTCACCTGTCCTAATTTCTCTTTATGTGGCTCGGTGTCAAATTTTTTGTCTTTTAATACTCCTGTGAGGTGCCTTGGAACGTTTTGCTATGTTAAAGGCGCTATATAAATGCAAGTTGTTGTTGAGCATTGACTTATATGATGCGCTGAGTATGGTCGCACAGCAGCTGGACATTGAAGCAATGGAATCCCTTCCGGTTGCGGTACATCTCCGAATTGAGATGCGGTGCCTGCAAAGCGACGTGTGTGCAGTCAATGGCACCCAGCACCATGGGGCAGCCTGCTATCCTGGCGAAACCGTGTGCTCACTCTGCTTGATTCTCTCTGGCAAGAGAGAATGAAATGTATTGAGTTCTCTTTGCATACAGAGCCTCACTCACCTCCCTTATACAGGAGTGGACGGCGAACTGGGATATGTTACAGATGTCGTTTGCTGCAGCCTGGAAGGAGCCCGACGCGAAGAATTTCAATGCCACGGTGACCGTTACAGCCACTAGCAATGCCCTTCTCACCCTGGACTGAGGCTTCAGGTCTGCCTGCAGTAGGTGGCAGATTTCAGTGAGCAGCTCCTTAGTAAAATGGTGACGTCGTATGTACTGTTCCTTGCTCAGATTGAGGTAGGAGAATTGCTCCCTGAAGACCCTGGGTGGATATGGCCTCCTGCTGAGAGCCCTTCTCCGCCCTCCTCCTCCTGCCTCTTCTAGCAGCTTGTCCTGATCTGTGTCATCTCTGCTCAATCACCCTGTCATGCTGCAGGCCAAGGGGGATACAAACTACTCCACCCATGTCGGGGAGCAACTGGTCTGAGCAGACCCTTGCAAGTCAGTACCAAATCCTTGAGCACGTGCCACACCACTCCTTGTAGTCCTTAGGCAACTTTGAAGAAACACTTCTACAAACTCAGCAACAGCTAATAGAAATCAATCAGCAACTAACCTGTAAGTCGGTGACGATCCCTTTAAATAGCGCTGGTGTGGGATCTTTCCTGCTGCTGAACTGTTCAGCTGTGTGAGGTTAAGAGAGGGCGTTACTTCCAGCATTGAGGTCAAAATGGCAGCACTGGCATCAAATCTGCGCACTCTGTTTACTTCCACGCACGCTCCCAGCGCCGACGCTAACGCCCTCACCAAAATGGCGCCTGGCGCGGCCCACACCAGAAGTTTGTGTGCGCTGCTTGGATGTCATTTTCAAACCAAATCGGCACCCGTAGCACCCAAACAATGGGCGCTACGCTACCAAATTTTTAGCCCATGTTATTTAAAAATTGGTTTGAGGTAACTGTATTCTTAAAAGTTCTTTTGTCTTTGTGGGAGGAAAAACAATGTGCAAAATTATCTAGAGATATCCACTATCTAAGCAGGGCATCTGGCCTGGCCAATTCCCACAGTGATGTTGCCCTTATTCAGAAGTTAACTATGGCCTTTGAAATGTTAATATATGCACATTTTCACTGGAGGACATTACAAGGCAAGACAGTTGTTTCAAGTTTAATGCCTTTGACAATCCTAATTGCCCGAGAAAGACACCATTTGTTGTACAAAGACATCTATCTCTATTTCAAAGAAAGACAGGATTATCAGGTAGATTCTCCAATCTCAGGGAAAGAGTTGATTTTGACCATTGTGCTGCTAGTGGATGCTTCCATGGTAACAGAGTGACCTGCGGACCTCGGTGGATTCAGTAGAATAACTTAATTTACATAATTTCAATACACTCCATGCGCTTTTTTCAAGTGTGCAAGGAAGTGTTATGGCAACAAATGAGTCGACCATTTAAGACCGAGATGAGGAGGAAATTCTTCACTCAGTGGGTTGTGAATCTTTGGAATTCTCTACCCACAGGACTGTGGATGCTGAGTCGTTGAGTATATTCAAGGCTGAGATAGATAGATTTTTGGACCCAAGGGAATCAAGGGATATGGAGCTCGGGTGGGAAAATGGAGTTGAGGTCAATTACGTTCTTATGAGTAGGGGATGAGGTGTACAGCAGCACTCAAAATACTTTTGAAGTGTAGTCACCTTTATAACACAGGAAACACAGCAACCAATTTGCGCACAGCAAAGTCCCACAAACAGCAATGTGATAATACGTTTTTTTTTAGTGATGTTCGTTGAGGAATACATATTCCTGTTTAGGTTGAGGAATTCCCTTGCTGGTCTTCGAAATATTGCCATGAGATCTTTTACGTCCAGCTGAGAGGGCAGACTTGGCTTAATGTCTCATCCGAAAGACAGCACTTCTGACAGTGCAGTACTCCCTCACTACTGCACTGAAGTGGTTTTTTTTGTGCTCAAGTCCCTGGATTAAGCCTTGAACCCACAAACTTCTGACTCCGAGGCAAGAGTGCTACCCACTGAGCCATGGCTGACACCTACATTTTTTGTTTTAACCTGCATTACAGCTTGGAATCTCATAGAATTATAACACTGATACTTAAGTGTTCTCCTATCATCATATTTTCTTTCATTGCCTCTTCCCTAGTTGTACACTCCATTTCTGCCTACGTTGATTTCCAAATTATACTTGAAAAACAAAATGGCCTTTCTATTTTCTAGTGTTTCATTTGCAAATCAGACAATAAAATCTGGTTCTAATGCACTGAGAGTCAGTGCATACTGACATGAATCTGTCATTCATGAAAGAAAGACTTATGAAATAATACTGGGTGGCCTGCGGGTGGCGCTGTCCAGGGAGAGTATAAATACTCAGGCACGGGCCCAGCTTGCGCAGGACATTCTTAAGAGGAACTAGTGAAGGACACAACTAGACCTCCATGTTGTAAAACAGTTGATTAAAGCTTTGTTTAACGCTTAGACCAAGTGCTTAGTAGTTTTCTTACGTCACATACTATTCAATGGGTGGGGCGAAAGGCACTAGATAGGTTTCTCAATTATTTGTATTTTACCAGAGGAAAATAGGTCAGCAAGTAACAAAGCAGAGATTGGTTGAGAGTACATATATATACATACACATATATATGTGTGTGTATAGGCTCAAGCAATGTACTGCTCTCTCTATATATACATATGTGTATGTATATATGTATATCGTGCTTCATTTCATAGGTATGAATCGCCTGATAGGATAGTAAGTCTTTGGCTTAGTGGTTCCATTCCCTCTGAATGAGAAGGCGAATGGTTCGAGCCACACTCCAGACAGCACTGTCGAGTGCATATGATGTGGGGGGAGGAGGCCTGAACCCAACCCTTCTCACTCAGAGGTAAAAGTACTATTATTGAGCCACTGGTCACTCCATCTGGATACATGTACCGCACTGGATGTATTTAGAGTCCATATTCTTGTCTCCACTCGACAGGGCTGTCTGGAGTGTGGCTCGAACCATTCGTCTTCTCAGCCAGAGGTGGGAATGCTACCACTAAGCCAAAGGCTCATGCCACAGGCCATGATATCTCCTCCAAAATATTAGACCTTTGAGAAGAGGAATTCCATGTTGCTAAAGTAGCTGTTAACCTCGATAGGGACACAACATTCCATGTGAGACAACAATTTATGTGCACTTCTTCCAATCTAGTATTCAGTACTCATTACTCAAAGTCTGGTCTCCTCTACTTTCGAGAGACCAGACATAGATTTGGTGACTGCTTTGCTGAATGCCTTCATTCTTTCCTGATCTCCCTGTGATTCTCCACGTCAACTTCCACTTCCTTCGCACTGTGACCTCTCCAGTTTTGGTGTCCTACACTGATCCAACCAAGTGGAGCGCAAGCTTCGGAAACAGTGGGCCAGATTTTAACTGCACAAGCTGCCCGCCCATGCCGGCAGTGAAGAGGCTGGAGCCATTTTGAGGCCCGGGGTTTCATTAAAATAAACTGGCAAGCTATGGGCACCAAACGTATGAGGCTTGTTAGATTTGGGTTGGTGCAACATCGGGTGGCCTGGAGGCTTCCCAGCCGACAGCAAGGCAAGGCGTGGGGTGGTTGCGATCGTGGAGTGGGGGAGTGGGGAGGTCCTGGGGCAAAAGCAGCCTCGATCTTTCTGTGGGGTCCAGAGGAGCATTCGTGCTCCTCCCTAATTTAAAACCAACCTTTTTGTGGTCTCTTAGGTAGTACTGCCATTACTGGTCAGAGTGTGTACGGCAATCACCATCTCTGACCTAAAATAGCAATCAGGGTTTATGCATGTTATAGGATCCCGACTTGCATATTAAAAGGGGTCTACTGCCTGAAACAGGTGGGTGCTTCAGCCTCCCAGCAGTGGGCCCCTGTAAAAATGGTGACTGCCGGATCATCAAGGTTAATAAGGCGGTAAGACTACAGAACATTTTGAGGCCATTACCGACCCGTTAATGCTGATCTGGCGAGTTAAACATCAGCCCTATTATCTCATTTTTCTCCTGGTCACTCTGCAACCTTCTGGTCTGAATACTGATCTTGGAGCTTCGTTTTTACTCCCAGTTTATTCGAAGCAGAGGGCTCCGAGAGTGCACTGTGCCTCCATTGGCATCTGGTAGTGGGCGAGGCAGGTTGTCACTTTGGATATAAACTGTTCATCAGCATATAATTGTTGCAGGGGGTCTGTGCCCAGGACATAGGCCTCTATTTTTTTCTTTACAGTTGCTGATGAACCTATTGTGTTGTTTCCAGCATTTCCTGTTTTATTTCATATTTCCTCTATTTGCAGTTTTGGCCTTATTCTTTTTCCCATCGACTTGACTTTTTGTGGTTGGGTGCATCTCTCCTGTTCATTTTTATTGGTTATTTAGTTACTTTCACACTCTTGTTCTTTTAAGGTCTTTTCATTGCCTCAAAGAAATTATCTTTATATATTATCCACCAGGAGGTTGTGGGTTCAAGTCCCACTCCAGGGACTTTTGCACATAAATCTTGGCTGACACTCCAGTGCAGTGCTGAGGGAGTGCTGCACTGTCGGAGGTGCTGTCTTTTGGATGAGACGTTAAACCGAGGCCCTGTCTGCTCTCTCAGGTGGACGTAAAAGATCCCATGGCACTATTTCGAAGAAGAGCAGGGGAGTTATCCTGGCCAATATTTATCCCTCAACTAAGATAACAAAAACAGATTATCTGGTCATTAGCACATTGCTGTTTGTGGGACCTTGCTGTGCGCAAATTGGCTGCCGCGTTTCCCACATTACAACAGTGACTACACTTCAAAAGTACTTCATTGGCTGTAAAGCGCTTTGAGACGTCCGGTGGTCGTGAAAGGCGCTATAGAAATGCAAGTCTTTCTTTCTTCTAAGCTTTTCAAAAAATAGCCCGTCTGCTTGCCATTCAACCCATTAACTGCTCTCTGTGACAACAGCCATCATTCCTGAGGCTTCACTTTACCTACTGTTCTCTCTCCCGGCCTCCCTGCCCACCTTTGATTTGCTCCCAGTTCTGATGAAGGGTCAACATCTAGGAGGTTAATCTGGCTTTTCAAATGCTGATGAATCTGCTGTACATTTCCTACATTTTCTGTTTTTATGAGGGATATACAACATGATCACAGATAGTATTAAAGACGATGGAATGTATGGGGGTAATTTTGCGAGTTCGTGCTGTCGGGGTGGGGGCAGACCAGAGAGCACCTCACATGCCAGCAGCACTAACATAGAAAATCAGGATGGTAATATCCAAAAACAATGGAACCAATGGACATTAGGGCCTAGAGATTGGGTGCAATGCATGCCACACATGTCTAAAGAGGCTAGTGGCAGGACCATGGCAAATTGGTGCACTGGCCTCATTAGAATCGTTCATAGGCCTTGATGTTAGAATGATTCCTATGCCCGCTTTGCTGCAGTTGATTAACTCTTTAAATATTGGTTACATCAGCTACGTTTTACTAATTTGATGCAAGCAATTGGTATATGTGGGAAATCTGATATAGTTCATTGCAGCATCAGCATTATTTTCTTAATCATTTAAAATAAAAATTATACTTATTAATTGGTCTTTCTAAGTACTTGGCCAATGAAGGCCTTTAACCATCTGCAACAGAAGCTTGAACATTTTTTATTCATTCTTGGGATATGGGCATTGCTAATAAGACCAACATTTATTGCTCATCCCTAATCGCCCTTGAGAAGGTGGTGGTGAGCCGCCTTCTTGAACCGCTGTAGTCCGTGTGGTGAGGGTACTCCCACAGAACTGTCAGATAGGGAGTTCCAGGATTTTGACCCAGTGACAATGAAGGAACAGCGATATATATCCAAGTCAGGATTGTGTGTGACTTGGAGGGAAACTTGGAGGTGATGGTGTTCCCATGTGCCTTCTGCCCTTGTCCTGCTAGGTTGTAGAATTCTCGGGTTTGGGAGGTGCTATGTTGTATATATGTTTTCTCTAATCTTACGGTTACAGGATACCAAGTCATCCGGACAGAAGATGACACTGACGAAGGGTCATCGACCTGAAACGTTAACTCTGTTTCTTTCTCCACAGATGCTGCCTGACCTGCTGAGTATTTCCAACATTTTCTGATTTTATTATAGAAGATGACACTGTTGTTCTTTTTGCCAGCTATCTGTGAGGAGAAGTATCCAGATGTGTTGAATTTACTGAGGAACTCATTCATTTGGGAAAAGCCAGCAAAGGTGTGATTCTCAATGTGTAATAGAGATGAAGTTCATTCCAGTATGCAGGCTGTAAGCGATCATCGTTTGTCTCGGGACATTTGGATTAATTTACTTTCCCATTAGATACAAACCCAGACAACTCTCAGATAAATTTAACATTCTGCGCACGTTTAATCAATATGACCAATTTTAAACCCACAACATGTGCTATCGGTAGTGAGTAGTTTCAAGATAATACAGAAAAGGAATACAACTTTTTTTCCGGGACTCTGCCGAAGACCCAAACATCTTTCTAGTTAAGATACTGAAATATGTCTGTATAGTTCACCAAACAATATTTCTTTGCATATGATTAGGTAACTGCTTTATCGGTTTGTTACTGTAGTAAGATTTGGACATTTGCTAGTGCAGTAAAACATGTTTTTCAAACATTTCAAGCCTGCAGAAGTGATTGAGTAGGACATGCTATCACATTAAAGACTTTGGAGATGTGGCAACACTTCGGGCTCGATTTTGCCATTGGAGGCGGGCTGGGGTGTGTCAGGTGGTTTTCGTGTCAGGACCCCGACTCCGATGTGAAGTGGGAAAAAAGTGCGATTTTGCCCTAATTGGACACTTGATTTCCAGTGTGTGGAAACCCCTGGCCCAATGAGTCTTTTCATACAAAAGGTCGCCTCCGATGACATCATCAATGCTGCTGGATTTAAGGTCTCAAGCAGCCTTGCTTCTTCTGGAGACTTTAAACTTTATGGCCATTGTTGTGGTCGCTTCATTCAGCAACTATGTCCAGCAGTAGGCCAAAGTGTGCTCCAAGATTCGATGAGGCCTCCCTCCAAGATCTGGTGGAGGGAGCAAGATCAAATAAGAAGGTGCTCTTCCCTTCCTCAGGGAGGAAAAAGCCTCCCAGCAGATTAAAGCTGTGTGGATGCAAGTGGCCCAGGAGGTCAACTCAATCTCTATGTACCGCAGAACCTGGCTGCAGTGCAGGAAGAGGTTTCATGACCTTCTCCGCACAGGAAAAGTGAGTATGACTTTTCCATCACCCTCAATCTAATCCCCATCGCCTCTCCTCACCAGCACTCTGCTTTGCCAACCTCTTCATCCCTGCACCCTTACCCATTCCCTCTCTCTCTTTGGTCACATTCACTTAACTATTTGACCATGCAGCCCTCACACTCCCTATCACTGTGATGCAATGACAACAACTTACAACACACAGGGAGGGCCCTTTGTCTCCTTCTAAGCATCTATGCTATGGATTCTCTACAATCACTCCTTATTTCTCACTCAAACTCCATTTGTATCCCTCATTGCAGGAAAAGAGAGCCCACAATAAGAGGGAAAGAGCGAGGACCGGAGGAGGGCCACCCTCAGTAGCCCAGCTCACCACCTCGGAGGAGGCGGCCCTGGAAATCGCCGGTGTCGAGGAAGATTCGCAAGTGGGGGACGGACAGACGGGCGCACGACAGCAAGCTGGTGACAGAATAGTTTGGCATCTCTCTCATTGACATTGCATGAGTGACTGATAATGATTCTGATGCTCTAACAGATTGACTTATGATTATCTGCACAATTCAATGTGTATGCAACCTTTACCTCACATCTCTAACTCTTTCCTTTACTCCCCCACAGGACCATCGACAGCCCCCGTCCCCACTGTCCAGGAGGAACAGCCTGAGCTTCAAGACTCCTCAGAGGAAGCTGCAACCTCTGAGGGCACAGCGTCAGCAGAATTCAGTGCACCCAGCACCAGCGCAGACACTCACACCTCAGTGGGACCTTCGCGAGATAGAGTAGTGTTGTCACCTGGTGTATCACAGCTCACAAGTGAGCATCAGCAGGTGGTGGAGACAGGGACAGCAGTGGAGAGTCCTCGTCGGAGGGCGCAGGACTCTGCCAGCTCGGCTCAGCTGCATGTCAACCCTGTGCCTCCGGGTACATCTAGAAGGAGAGCGGTGCTGGAACTCCAGGAACAGGTGCAGGAGTCTCTGGCAGGTTTTGTCCCCAGGGTCGCTGCGAGTGTGGAGCGAATGGAGGAGTCCATCGCGAACATGAGCAGAGCCTTTGTGGAGGCATTGGTGCATGAACGCATCACCACGGAAAGGATGGCAACCTCCGTGGAAAGGATGGCTACGGTAGAGGAGAGGATGGCTATGGCCATGGAGGAGCTATGTCGCCAGGGTGTTGAAAACATGGTCATTGTTCAGAATAGACTGGCATCTCTTGAGGAGCGATGGTCAGCTATTGAGCATAGAAACCAGACCTTCATGGAAGTTCTCTGGAGTAGGACTTGCAGTGCAGAAACTGGTCCTCATGGCCCCCCTGAAGTGCAGCAAGGTGCTGTCAAGCCACTTGCTAGCTCTGAAGTGGGGCTGACCCATGAGAGAGATGTTGGTGGCAGACAACAAGGAAGTGGGGGCTCCTCTCCAAGCACTCACACAATCATACCACTGCAAAGCCCACGGTCAGAGCCCCACCAGAGTCCTCACCCAACTGAGATGGGCGCCTCATCCCCTGCACAGCCGCAGGAGCAGCAGACTGTTGCCGAGCCCTCACAGGCTCGCAACCCCAGAGGACGGCCGCCAAAGGTGTCGAGGCAGGAGCAGCAAGAAAGTGAGCAAGGGGCCTCCACATCTGCTGAAGCCACAGGGGAAGTACCACGTAGGAACACGCGTAAGAGGAAGATAAAGCACAAGTAGTCACAAGGGTAGTCACTTGGGTGTTATGTTGTGTTTATTTTTGAAATGCCATCAGTTGCTTGTTGTGATAAAAAATTCAGATGGCAAACTGTTGAAGTTGTGGCCTGTGTCATTTCACAAATGGGACTTCCACATTGAGGGCTTAGAGCGACTTGCAATTGTCAGTATGGTGGTCAGAGTGATAGGAATCCGCAGGTTCTTGTCCATTGTCGATGCTCTGGTAAGAAGGTGCGAGGCAAAAGTGTTTGATTATGCAGGCTAAGCAAATCTGGCCAACATGAGTACGTCCCTTGCATCCCGGGCAGCAAGGTGGTCGTGCACTGGCGCCTTCTGGCCTGTGCAACTTCAGGTGGGTGAGCAGCAGCTTGGCGCTCCTGTTGTTGCTGCTGCTGTTGGTGCTGCTGTTGCTCATGGTTCTGTTGCTGCCACGGCTGGTCTTCGTCCGAATCTGATGTCCAGGAGGAAAGGAAATAAATGGTTCCCATGCTTCTGCTATATACCTCAGTTGAGGAAGCGCGGTGGGGAGAGGGGTTTCCCAGGAGGTCACACTGGAGATGGGTGTCAGGCTCCAAACTTCCACAACCATGAGTAGGCCTGCTAAAAGTTCCCCCAGACCTGAGACAACAAAGTTCTGCCACCTGCAAATGATCATTGGTGAAAACTCCTTTTTAATGGTGGAGCTGCAGCTGTTAGTAAGCAATTCACTTGTGAGGCCGCCAGGATTAACTGGCGAGTTCCAGAGGAGATGTGCAGGATGGGAGAAAAGTGTTAAAATCAGAAAGGCCTCTCAAAATGGGATTATAGAGGCAATTAACTGGTGTTAAGGGCTTTCAGGGCCTATCCCACCTCTTGGAGGCGGGATGGAAACGGGGTCTGAAACCCCGATTCTGGGAAAATTGCTTGGAGGCGGGCTGGAGGTAGGATCGGAGCCGCCCGCCATTTTTTGCCGATTTTAACACCTCACACGCCTCCAATCCCGCCTCCTCGGGCCTGGCAAAATTGAGCCTTTCCTCTCCCTGTCACAAATGTTTTCTTCAAAACTGGTTCCATGTGATGGTTGACTCACAGGCACTTTATGATAATGAGCTCCACGTTAAGAATGAATATCGATGATTTAGAAGTATGATGACTGATGGAATATTATATAATGGAAAATCATCTCAAATTTATTAGGCCAGTTTTGATGTGACGTCTGCAGTTCATGTTTGTAAAATTCAACTCCGCTGAACATTTTACCAATTGGAAATAGATAATGTAAGCCTAAAGAGAGTAACCTCTGAGCTTAGTCACGATAATGGCCCAGATTTTGTGGTTGTAATGACAGCATAACTGTCAATGTTCGCCTTCTGTTGCCTCGGCCCTAAGCTCTGGAATTCCATTCCTAAACCTCTCCGCCTCTCTACCTCTCTCTCCTCCTTTAAGACGCTCCTTAAAACCTACATCTTTGACCAAGCTTTTGGTCACCTGCCCTAATTTATCCTTATGTGGATCGGTGTCAAATTTTTTGTCTTAAAATACTCCTGTGCAGCGCCTTGGGACGTTTTACTACGTTAAAGGCGCTATATAAATACAAGTTGTTGTTGTTGTTGTCATTACTCTGTGAAACTGACAGCAACTTCCGGCATCCGCACATACGCAATTAAACGCGAAAATCCAGAAGTTTCTGTCAGTGATTCCTTGCTCCTCCACAGGGTGCTCTGTTCAAGTCCCTGCAGATAACAATGGCCCAGAAATTGATCTTGCTCTGTTCCCGCGGGGGTAAGGAGCAGGCGTGATCTCTCACTCCGCGTTGGCTTTTTCAGATCCAGCTCGCACGAACTTGATGTTCCAGACATCAGCTGGGCAGTGCTTGCGTATCCCACCGGCGTAGTGAATTCGTGCGAGCTGTGGGATCACGTGACTCAGTTAGAGCCAATGGCAGCACACCATCTTCCATTCATAAGTTTCACATACGTGCTGTGAAAGCTATGAATCTTACACCCCCCCAAAATAACAGCTAAACCTCAATTAAATTTAAAAAAAAACATCACATTAATAAAATAAGTATAGTTAAATAAATTAAACATTTTAAATAAAAAATTAAATTTTTGAATTTTTTTTAAATCTTTTAAAAAGTTATAAAAATAAACTTACCTGTCTTTAAAGTCTCTAAAAAAGATATACCTGTTAAAAAAAATTCAAAAAAAATACTTAATTCACTACTTACCTTGTTAAAAGTGGGTCTTACTCCTCCTTTTTCCATTTCTAAAATCTTCCGTCCTTACCTGCGCGTCCAAAGCACGAAGTGCACAGCGTGCGCACAGCCTGTAGCGCGCACGCGATGCACCGAGGAACTGCCCCCTTTTCCAAAGACCAAGTGCCGGTTTTCAGCGCATGCGCAGGGCATGCAGAAAACCGGCAATTGGAGAGAGAATACGCGAGAGTATGCACTGCATACTCTCGCGCAGCGGGATCAATTTTTGGCCCATTCTTTAGAAATCAACTGAGCTGACGGGAACGTCCCCTTTTACACTGTAATATCACTGTTAAAAACCCCTGAAAAAGTTAAGCCTTGTTAAATGAGATGTAACTGGGTTTTTAACGGTGTATTAAGTCATAACTACTGCTGAACAACCTCTCTGGTCCTGAAAAGCTTATTTTATATTTGTGGAATGTCAAATTTTTCCATTATGATAAAAAATTCCATAGGTTTTTAATATAATATATATTTTTTAAGTTTTTTTATGATATTTCAGCTTCTACCTTATCCCATGTGTATGTCCCAATCTTTATTTTGCTCTATAAAATTTATAAATGTGACGGATAATCAGTGCTTTTAACTTCCTGGTTTTCTGTCTGTGAGAATTCTTCAATGTGATTGGCCGCTTAGCCTGCTTGATAACATCACTGTTGCTGGACGCTGAAGATCCCCTAGAGTTGGTGCCAGAATGAAATTAACGTCAGGAAATGTGAAATCAACACCACAGAGATCGCTAGCTCTTTGTGGGCAGCTTTCTTCAAGGTCAGCAGCGAGTGCCATCACTTGGCCACTGACCGCAAAATCCGGGCCAATATTTCTTCTGTCATGACATAGGATTTCCTAAGATGTTCCTAAGGTGTTTTATTTCCCTATTTGTTGCTTTCTGACACAGTTGATGTTTCAGTTGTAATGTAAGGTAATCAACAGCTTTTTCATCAATTAAAAAAATCTTAGGAACATAATTAGGAAAACAAGGAACTTAGAAAACCATTTAGTTTGGGTCAGCATTTAACTGCTAGATATTTATGGCAGTGAATGTGTTCATCTGTCAAGGTAATCAGAAAGCAGCAAGATTTACCAAGTCAGCACCCTAAACGAAAGCACATGATGGAATGAACCGTTGGTATGCAAATACCATCTATTACTCTTATCACAGTTTGTAGGAGATGACAGAGTAACACAGATGAGCTAACTTTTTCCTCATTCTAACAATCAGGCTTATAAGCAAGGTGACAGGATGTAGTAACACTACAAATAGAGATGTGATGACTCTTCTTCCATCCTAAAAACTACTGGAGCAGTTTGCTGCAATCAGTTAGAAAACTATTAAAGTCTATAGAGATGCTGTAGCTTCTTTCCAGAGGAGGGAGGGGGAAAGGTACAAAAGCTTCGGCTTATGGCATCACAGTTATGCAGCAAAAAAGTAACTGCAGTGGCTCTTAGTTAAAATGTCGCTGTGGTTGTCCAGTCTCCAGTGAGAATCTTGCTCATACAGCCTTCATTTTTTTTGATCAATATTTATTGTGCGCAACTCAGCTCAGACTTCCCTGGAGGCAGTTTGACTGACTGTGAAAAGGTTGCTTTCATCAGCTTTTTCCTGCTGCACTCTTGCAAATGTTATTGTTTAAGGGCTACTCTGCCTTGAAAGGGGATATCTCCGATTATTAACCTCCGCGCTCCTCTCACAATTTAAAATAATAATAACAATTTTTTTTTAAATCCTTCCCTCGTATCACTTAATTTTGTAGAGCTGACAGCCACAAGTTGTCTGTCTGTGAGTAAAGGTTATGGCGTTGAAAGCCTGTGTTTACAAGTAATGACTACCCCCACTCCCCCCCTCCACCCCCACCACCCCCACCACCGCTTCTACTCCCCATCTATGCATATACACGGAAAGACTTTTTAAAAAGTGTTGTATTTTACTGGAAGCTGGCCCATTATATTTTGTTCATGTCTGGGTAAGCAATCTGGTCATGCCAGTAGTTTCATCTATCACAGTTATAGCCTCTGAGGCCAGCACTCAGAACTCAGGGTTGGCTCTTTCCAAGGTCTATCTCGTGGGAGTCTTTCACATTGGGGCAGTCAGAATGACGAAGTGGCCGGAATAATTCTCATGTGCTTACGGCTATAATAGCTTCTGTACATGTCTGCAAGTGCTGGTTTCTGATCTTTTTTTTTTCTCTCCCGCCCCCGCCCCCCCCCTGCTCCCCCCCCCCCTCCCCAATTTCAGTTTCTGCCAAAACGCTACAGAAGAACTTGAAACAGATGGACGGACAGGTGCGGCAGCTGGGAGATGACATTAAGACATTCCCTCCATCAGACAGTGAGCATGAGAAGCATGTGGAAAAGATGACAATATCCTTTCACAGAAGACTGATGGATGAATATGTTGTGTGGCTTTTTAAAACTTGTTAGATTTACTTGCACCTGTACTTGCAAATCCTCCTCACTTTTGTCTTAGCTGCTGTAGGAGTGCAATGAATTTCATTAATATCAACCCACTGCCCAGTCTTAGTCTATTGGTGTGATTTGCTCCAGTTCTGCACACCTTCACTGTAAGGCTACTCTTTATGCAGAGAGATTGAAATTAATTTGTCCAACTTAACTGGAGCTGGTTTCCTGACTGTTAATTGTCTTTACAGTAGATAAATTACTATTGCTAGCAAGATCAACTCAATTCGGATTACCAGCATTGTTTTGGATGAAGGATTCCGCTTGAGTGGGGGAAAAAACTAGCAGAAATAAAATAAAATAACGTTCCAACATTACAAAGACACATCACATAGCAACTTCAACTAAACTTTATAGAAAATAATTATAGAATTTAACAGTGCAGAAGGAGGCCATTTCACCCATCACAACTTTGCCAGCCCTCTGAAAGAGCAATCGATTTAGTCCCATTTTCACCGTTTCCTCTGAAATTTTTCTTTTACAACTATTTATCAATTCCCTTTTAAAAGTTATTGGGCCAAATCTTCCTGGAAAAGTAATGGTGTGTTAATGGTGCATGCCATTATTAATGTGCAAAACAGCCAGCAGGTTCAGGGCAAGATGTGATATGCTGCAAGATGCGAATCTCCAGAACTTGCTCGTCGATTTACCGATTGCCTCACACAAATGGCATCTCGACCTTAGCCTTTCCGTTACATTTAATCTTGTTGGATTTGCACATTAATTGTCCATTAAACTCGCCGCAGAAAGTTAGGGCTGAAACTTAACAGCGTAAGTACCCTTTTAGCAATGTGATAATTGTTTATGCAATGCCAATCAACCTCTCTGGCTCAGAAAGGGAACAATTTAAATTGTGAAGTCTCATTCCAGCATGTAATAAATTGTTGTTAGAGACTTTCAAATATTAAAGTTTAAATATTTTCCTTACTTTTCCTTTCTGTCTCTTTTATATCTCTCTCTTAATCCGATCTTCCATTCCCTCTCTTTGGAAATGATTTTCCCTGCGGAGGCGGGATGGCGGCAGGAGAACTGGTTGGCGGGTTCCGGTCCGGCTCCCATCTGCAGCCGCTCTCTGAAAATGATTTTCTGTAGATTGGCCTTGTTCAGCCCACCCTGCGGGGTTCCTGGCCAATTAATAGGAAACGGGTCTGATGATGTCATTTGATGACGCATCATCAGCCAGTTTCCTTAAAGGGACCATGGCCACATTGATTTTGACAGTTGTGCGGTCAGAGTTCTGCAGCAATGAGGTGCTGCAAACATTGACAAGCGCTGCACAAATGTGCACGGCTGCACCCAGGCTCTCCCATGACTCCCTCCATATGCTTATGGAGGGAGTCACAGCACACAAGGAGGTTCTCTTCCCTTCCCATGGGTGGAAGAGACCTCCACAGGAGATCACCGCAGCCTGGTTGCACATTGCACAGGAGGACACAAGCAATGATGTCATCTGGAAGACCAGGCTGCAGTGTCGCTCAGTAGATCACGAAACGTTACTGCAAAGCCACACTCAAACTCACCCTACTGTGCCACTCATCACATCCCCATCACTCTGCCTTCCCTACCATACTCCTGCACATCCTTACTCACACCAACTTACATTGCACCTCCACCCATCCCTCTCTATCTACATTATCACTTCCCCATCTCACTAGCCACCCCTCACACTCACCCTCATCCTACTGCAAGCGTACCAACTAACAACACACAAGGGTAGGCACTTGAAAGGTTTAGCCAATGTGCATGTAAAGTTTCTGTTAATGTGTTGTCGTCAAATATTGAAAACTATATTTTCAACACTTCACCTTATTGGACAGATCTGTGCACACCTTGAGAAGTGTCTTAATGAGTTCCAGTGCAGTGAATGTTGAGACATAACTTCCCCCACTCCCCCCCGCCCCCACCCCCGCGCCCCCCTCCCGCTATTGTGATGAGTGTGGAAGGAATGGCTTGGACATTATAGGGATGCTTTATGGTGCTGGTGTGGGATGGTGTCAACCTGGTGCATCCTGTGGCAGCCAGGGTGTACATCATCAAGTGAAGTAAATCTGGCCATGGTGATGCCATCGCTGGCCTCCCGGGCAGCAATGTTGCCAGGGGCTAATGCCCTGTGTCCTGTGCAGCATCAGGTGATGGAGGAGAAGGTTGGTGTTGTTGTTGGTGATGTAGGTGTGCCTGGTGATGTTGGTGTTGGGGCTGATCGTGGAAGGATTCAGAGGACCAAGGTATGATTTTTTCAAGGGCCTGATGTTGCTGGAATAGATGTCAGCTACAGTTGAGATGACAGAAGCGATCTGTCAGTAGTAAGAGAGGTTGTTCCAATGAGGTGCCACTGGATATAGAGTTGGCTCTAAAAACTTGCAAGCTAAAGAAATCTCTATGGGGGAAAAATTGAGTCGTGCCCCCTTTGGGGCGCTAACTTCGCTACTTTTAGCGCCCGAAAAAATTAGCACCCCAGCGGCCAAAATTCAATGGGAGTGCCCCAAGAGGGAAGCGGGGAGCTACTGGAAGCACCCCGCCTCCCTCTTGGGGTGCAGCGAGTGAATATTGCGGTGCACTGTGCCGCAGTAATGCAGGCCTTCCTCCCCTTCTTAAAGTGGAGGGGCCTTGCGCAGCGCGACCCGGGGCACAGCTGGGCCACCAGGGATCGGAGAGCCAGCAAAAGAGCCCGGCACTCAAGCGAAGTGCCGGGCTCACGGAGCGCAGCCGGCACTCCGCGGGGGGGCTTCAGAGGAGGCCGGGGACGGCAGAGGGGGCAGGAGCTGGCAGGCGGCCAGCAACAAAAATTGCCGCTCGGCACCTTCCCTTTAATTAGCGCCACCCCAGCCGCAGGTAGGCCCCCCTGACCTCGTCGGACATCGCGTCTGGCGGTAAGTCGGGACGCTACCGAAGATCGCGGCCAGGGACGCGAGCGGGGCGCTGCGCACAGCAATGATATAATCGCCGGCGGGGCAGCGCCACGGGGCACTAATGGCTACCTGCCACCGCTAACCTCCTGCTGAATTTCGCGGGAGGTGTTGGCGGTGCCGCACCTGGGAGCTAGTTGCTTTGCGCCCCATTAGCGCCCTTTTAGGGCGCTAACGGGAGGCGCAAAGCAACCGAATTTTTAGGCCATATGTCTTACAAATGCAGTAACCAACAGTTTCTGAGCTCTGAAACTGAACAGCTGCAACATGGCATCCTTTATACCACTTCTGCAGCTGTCAGGTTATCAGATAAATCAAAGCAGAATCAACTCACGCCAGGGTGAGCTTGCGTGTTCCCCGTGCAGCGGGTAACCCGTGAGGGAGCAAGTAAAATTACAAGGTAGGCTCAAAATAGTATTAAATTGGCAGTTAACAAGCCATTTAATGATCTAAGTTGTCTCCCCCGCTGCTTGGTGATGGGCCAGTTCTGCGCAGACAGACCTGACACCTGGGTGACTTGCATGGAGGCAGGTTGACAGCGGATTTCCTACCCGCACTCTGAGCGCCGGCAAAATTCAGCCCATAATTTCTCTTTCTGTATCTGATTTGGCTCTCAATCACCCTTCTTCTCCATTGATCCTCCAGTTCTTTCTCAATCCTTAAATCTCATTGGTTGAGGAAATACACTGTTGGTCCTGCTGTTCATTAATGTCCCAGATGCCCTGTTGCCCTTGCCATGGTGTTATCAGCTTGCAGTTCCTGCACATTTTGTCACAAAAAGATTTTGAGCTGAAGCGTGTAGGAGAAAGTCTAACTAAAGGCCTACGCGCGAGATGTCCCCCTGCACCAAGAGTCGGCCTATTATGGATTCTGCTTCCATCAGTGTTTCTGCTAAGGCATACAGGGTAGAAATTGAGTCCCCAAATTGGTCCTTGTTGCGGCCGTTTTACAGGATGTAAAATGGATCCAAAAGGACCAATTTAGGAGCACAACATCCTGCACCCAAAGGATGCCTGAAAAAGTCCAAGGGGGAAAAATTCAGTATCACCCCGTTTGGGGCGCAATTATCGGCCGGGCGCAAAGATTAGCGCCTGGTGCTAATTATCGCCTCCAACTGCAAACTTGACTTTTATCGCCCCTGGAGGTGATGGGAGCGCTAAATCAGGCGCTACACATCTGTCTTAAGGCGCAAAGGCCGAGGAGCGAGGGGCTAACTCAGAGCGCTGGCGAAGCTCATGTGATGTCAGTCAGCAATGGAACACAGACACAATGGCGCTGGCCAGTTCTTAAAGGGGAGGGTTGATCTTGCTCTCCATCCACATCCTGCTCATTGCAGCCTTGAATCTCGGCCTGGAGAGACCTGTACATCAAATCTACTGGAAAGAACAATGGAGAGGCCCAGGGAAAGAGCTCAGAGTGCAGCCCCCACAATCTCTTCTAAATCGATACAAGGAAGGGCAAATCAAAATGAACCTGCAAAGTGCTGCTCAGTACCCAAAACTCCTTCACACAGCGTTGAATCTCTCCAGAAGTCCTTCTCTCTCTCTCTCTCAGAATGCGTGGTTCAAAAATGTCACCAACAAAAAAAGGCAGGAAGCGGTCGCCTTTAAATAGCGCTCCCCCAGTCCCTTCCTGACTGCAAAACGCTCCCCTCAACCTGTCGTTGCTAGCGGCAGGCGGTAAGGCAGGGGGCGCCACTCCGGGGCGCTACCGGGGCGTTGCACACTCGACTGACGTCACGATCTGCCGGCGCAGGAGATCATGGCGGTAGTGTTTAGCGCTGCCGCAAAATGTCTACTTAATTTCGCGAGCGACGCAAACATCGCCGCGCCCAGGCGCTAGTTGCTTTGCACCCCATTAGCGCCCTCTTAAGGCGCTAACAGGAGGTGCAAGCAACTGAATTTTTCCCCCCCAAGTGTCCGGGGCGGCCGCCTAAAACAGGTGTTAGGCCCCTTGCATATGCTAATGAGGGTCCTAACGCCTGTGTGATGACCTCTACAAGAAATTCAGCTTCCCTGGCCTGCTCTGCTGAGATTTTTGGGACATGGATGCAGCCTAGCCAGCGGTCGCCACTGAAAATGGAAGTGACTTTTAAAAAATCTTTGTGGAGCCAAAAGAAGCAGAAGTGCTACTCCCACCTCCATAATACTTCTGATGGCTGCTACACTCAGCCCCCTCCAGCTGTCCTCCCCACCCTCCTTCTGTGACTTACCTGAGGGCCACTGCTGGCGAGGCAGGCAGCCTGAAATTGAATGCTTTCATCGGGTGAGCCGCCTGTGGAGGCCGACAGCTCACCCTGAATATTTAGATAAGGCCGAGGACCAATTTCTTGTGAACCTCGGGCTTCCGTCTTCAGGTACAGGGGTCATTCCCTTTGCCCATTTACTGCTTTAAAAAGAGTCGAAAGGAATTTCTCCTAATATTTCCCTTTGTTCTTTTGGTGATTATCTCTATCTTGATTTCCTTCAGCAATAAAATAAAATTCAGTTTTCTCAACTGAAAATCTACCTTACCTGTTACAAATAGAATATGCTGTGGCTAGTCATGATATGCAATGGAATAACAGCAGACCTGAAATGAAACATTGGTATCAATGCATAAGAATGCTTAAGGGACAATTTTCCTGGCTTCCCTCCACCACCCCACTGCCCCGCCCCTGCCCCAATCCCAGTGCTAGACAGGAGTTGCGCACCTCTATGTGTGCTGCTCTCAACAAGCCCCAGGTTTGCTAGGGTTTCCTACCCCTGGCCATGTAAACAGCTCTGGGGCACCCACAGGGCTTATTACTGGCAGTGGGGCCAAGAATGTCAAGGCAGCTGCAGGCTTCTCCAAGCTCCAAGGGATTTTCAAGCTGCCGATGGAGATCCTAAGGTCCCAATTGGAACTTCAGGATCCTGGGAGCTGGGGGAGGCCTGCCTTTCAAACTTTGGCTTTTTCCCAGGACCCCCTTGGCCCCTTTAACAAGGCGATCCGGGGTTAGGCCACAGCACCATATTTTTTGAGTGCCCCCAAGGTGGGGTGCACAGCAAGTAGTGGACCAGGTAACTGAGGTGAGAGGTCAAAAGCACCCTCTTTTGCCTCATTAGAATCACTTAGTCAGGCTTGTGCCACTGCTTCTCCCCCCACAAGAAACTCATGGGAATCCCAAGGTAGCATCAAAGGGCTGGGAACCCAGCTGTTTGGGTCTCCTTCCCTTTTTCCTGAACTTTGCACCAGGGGAATGGGCCATTCCATGGGGATCAAGGTCAGGAAAATCCTTCCTTTAATATGTTCGTCTGCAGTTCTCTCCTTGACTATTTTAGTGAAGGCGTTAACCCGTTTTTAAAAAATGAGCAGAGAGAGAATTTCGGATATCTATATTAATACACTTGTATCCCATAACATAACTTTAGGACTATGGTAACGATCGCCATTCCTGAGCCAAGCATAACTGGATGGAGGTCAAAATGATAAAAAATCAAAACTTGCATAATTTATTAAAGCAGTTAAATGTGTCTGCCCAATTCTATGTAGATTCTGAAAGACATCAGTCCGAGAAAATTAAATATTCCATGGGCGTTAAAAGATAGGAGCATTTCCTCACTTTTCTCATCTTCTTTGACTAATTTGTAGAAATGATCAGGAATAGATTTTGAAGCAACGTTGTACAAAACTGCAAATGGGAGAATGTCTTATTAAATTTACTCTAAATGAACTGAATTTCTATCACCAGTGATACTGTGCATTTCAAAATCTATAATTGCTCATTAAAACAAATTAATCTGGGTACATTTTGTTTTGTAGGGCATTTTTCCACAACCTGTGAAACTCTTGAAACCCAATGTCATTCCCTAGTTCTCCTGAACTGGTGCATTCTAATTTTTTGAACTGTTAATTCCAACTAATTCTTACTTTTTTCTTAGCTTTTCTGAACAAATGCTAACAATCATGGTTATGTCTGCACGATTTTCTCTTTAGAGTTGGAGTGTCACTTTACATTTTGTGTAAAATATGTAACATTGTCTTTGTGTCCATAAAAGGTTAGCAGCTCAAGAATTTGCAGTGTGTGCGAGAGAACTGTTTATACTGTCTTTCTGCTGATGAATCCTTGTAACAGTCAGGATTCTGCAAACTCCCTAAATGGCCATTCTTATTTGAAAAGCAGCATTGAGTGTAAAAGACGGGTCTGAGCGATCTGAGATCATAGGGAAGACTCTTAAATGGTGAAATCATTTGACCTTTTCCAATTTTGGAACATTCGGTAATTTATGTCCTGTTTTCGCATTTTCCCCGTAAATGCCTTTTTAAGTTTGGAAAGTACAGGATAGCAGATGTTATGGCAGCATCTTCAGTTCAACAGTTTTTTTTAATTGGTGGGTGGCATCGTGAACTAGTAATTGTCTAAATTCTGCGGTGCTTAAATCTTTACTGGAAGTTGTTTAGTCTGCTTTATGATAATGTAAATCAACAGGACAGGCAATGCATGCATATTAATGCAAACTGTCTTTTTTTTGGGACAGATGGTAATAAAATGGATTTGATACTTTTTTTTGGCATCCAATAATTGTAAAAGCATTAACATTCCCCATTAAAATTAAATTCTGTTAAACAGTTTATTTTTTAGGTTACATAATGTTCAACTGGATTCTGAACCATGCTAAAATGTAACTGGATTGTGCTTTTTAAAATGACATTATGACATAATACGATTTTCCTTTTTTTCACTAATCTATTACATATTTAGGTTCGAATCTGAAACCTACTGGAAAGCAGTGCTCTACTGCAGTTACTTTTTAATATTTCCTCTGAATATACTGGGCAACAATCTGGGTTGGATGGTGGTGTCAGGAAGCGCAATGAATGTTACTCTCAAAGATTACATTGCTAACACTACTCCCTGCTGAGATCTTTGTACACTCATTAATGCAGACAAAAGTGCTTGTATCCCAAGGGTGTAATAAAACAAATACTGATTGAACTTTTTGGCATGTAAAAGAAACACTTCAGTGCAGAAGAACATCAGGGTGCGCTGTATGTTTATTTAAAGATATAGCACACATATTTCCTCTCCTCTAAATAGGAATCATTCCTAATTCATCCTACTTCATTCAGGAAATCTACTTCACCTCTGAGTATATACAAAACAAAAATCTTTGTGCATTTAATTCCCTAGTTCCCTCAGCTAGGCAGCTTGCTATCACAAATGACACAATAGCAGAAGCAGGAGAAAGACATTGCCAATGATCACCCCAGTACAGTGCTTACAGCAGTGGCCAATGCCTATATGAACAGCACTCAAGAGGAGGACCGAAAAGATTTTCTAAAAGAACTAGTTGATATACATACACATGGCCTAACATTGCGTGCTAGCGAAAATTTAGCCTGAACACGGAGTTTTCATTTCCTATAAATTCACATTTCTATTTGTATTTTTTTTTATGTATTAGGTATTCTCACTATAAAATATTGAATACATGCTACAGTAATAAGATAGTCATTTTTAGGAGAAAAATAAACCCCTATGGATGTTGTAGCTACCAGAATTCAAGAGGCCACCACATAAATGAATTCAGTAAACAACTAGATTGAATCAGTTCACATACAGTGTCGTGGTTATTGCTCTTGTGAAGCAGAAGTAAAACAAAAGGAGATCCTTGGGTAGCAAAGAAACTACTGAGAATATTATGAACAGGAGACATCTCAGCCTGCATTAACATGGAGCTCTCTCTGAAGGGGTAATTTTCTAATTTTCTGCCCGATGGTAACCTGGCAGAGTGGATCGCTCACCCTTTATCGAACCAGCCTGATTTTTGTTCCCAGGAAGTAGAAAATTACCCCGAGTGTTCTAGCTCCTAATCTCCATCGGGGGAGGGGCGGGGAGGGGAGGGGAGGGCGGGGGGCAGATATCACAAATTCAGACAAGCACCACCACTCCTTCCACCATTCTGCAATATGAACCACAACATAATTTCCAACCATTACAATTGACACGCACAATAACTGATATTCACTCCTGACACATGGGCCAGAATTTTCCCCTAACAAAAAAGGGTGGGTTGGGAGCGTAGGGACAGTTAAATGGTTAAAAATGGGATTCCTGACCTGATCCCGCCCATTTCTGGTTTAAACGAAGGCTGGATGGGGGCGGGCGACCAACCCGCTCCCAGGGGGCAGTACGCCAATTTAAATATTATAATGAGGCTCTTTTTCATCTCCATTTTCAATTTAACTGCATGTGGACGGATTTCACACAATTCGTGAAGCCCAGCGGTTAAACCGAGGCTGCATTCAGGAGGTAACTGGCTTTATACCTATCTCCTGGATCCAGGGTCCCTACCTAACCCACCCCCCACGATCAGAGACCCCCGCACGAGGCCATTGATCGCCTTCCCAGGCCTCCGATCCCCAGCGTACGGCCTCCCTCAACACCCCACCGATGATGCTGAGGCCGGCCACAATTCTCCGGTGGCTGGCCCGATCCTCTCTCCCCTCACCGATCCCCAATCCACAAACCCCCCTGATCCCTGACCTACTCCCCCCCCCCCCGATCCCCGATCCTACCCTGCTGATCCCTGACCACCCACCACACCCCCCGCCAATCCCAGACGGAGCCACAGCCAATCTCCGATAAAGTCGGCAGGGCCTGCGGGAATCCCGGCCTCCCAGGTTTCCCGCCCACCTCGGAGGCCCCCCACCCCCAACCCGCCTACCTACAGAAAATTCCGGCCATGAAGCTGTGCACGGGGAGCATAAATGGCAAAACATTATCCCACTTTTACTATTATCCCTTATGTTTAAACATGGCAAGGATTGATTCCTGCACTTACTTAGACTAATCTTTTCTTCTGATAAATTCTATTTCAAACTTGAGGCTTTAATGGGTATTGATGATCCCTATTGGGTTGAAAGGATTCTCCTCTCAAGACACATGTATGCGTTTGTTGTAAATAAATCTCTTTTTTTAAAGTAGCTACATCTGACCATTGCTATTGCTTTGCACCATTATTAATTCAGTAGTTTGAATGAAGCTGGCCCCAACCGTATCCCTAATAAATAGGCCATCTCCCCTTAGACTTGCAGGCCTTCATGTTTCCAGGAGATAGATTATGGGTGGTACAAAGTTTATTGTCCAATTCATTTTGCTTTCCTTTCAGTAACTTTGACTTGATTTCTTCCTTTCCGTTTCGAGGAGAAAAGCTGAATTATGAAGCCTTTAACTTTTTTTTTTACCCTCTTGAAATCAATCAAAAAACTCACGCAAGGTGAAATTGTGGTTGAAAGGAAGGCACTGCAGGCAGCAAGCTTGGCTGTCAGTGGCACAGGAGGAATTTTCTCTTTTTACATTCAGTGGAAAATTTAAAATCAGCGCAAACGATGTTCTGTATTGAAAAGCTGTTAAAACACTAAGGAGGTCATTTTAAAACATTCAGTCCATTGCAAACACACAGTACGAGTGGTAAAAGATTTCTCGTGCACCTCAGCAGCCAACATAGGAATTGCACCGATGGAGGGAATAAGAGAACTAAAGATGGCTGCCTGGGAGGAGGGACTGTCTTCTGCTGTCGCGCACAATAGCTCTGTTAGAAATCTCTTAGAGTGATATAAATCCCAGTGACTTTTTTTGGGTGGGTTTTCCATGGCACATCATATCATAACGGGTGAAAAAGAATTAGAATAACAAATTAATTTCCTCAAAATTAAAAGCGAAGTAACAATTCTTACAGCAAGTTGTAAATCTCAACCCCAAGAACATATACCAATGCTTTCAGCAATTAATGTGCTTCACATGATGGGGTAAGCAATTGCATCGCAGTATTCAACAGTATCTTCACCAAACATATTACCTTGACGGGCAGATAAATTGCAAAGCTATAAAGCCTGTCATTTATCAGAATGCTAGAGAACACTAGTAAACTCATAGTAATTCAGGAGAGAAAAATGTTGATTTATGGTGAATTCGATTCCATTTAAAGTGGGAGAAAATGTCCCAATTTGTTAATTATGTAACAATATGAAATAATACTCTTCTTTTACTAAAATGCTACCTCATTATAATGAAATTCAAGGCACCAAATGTAATCTTCCATTGCTTAATGCATAAACTGCATCTTCTAAATCAATGCAAATTAATGTTTCCAGTCATAATGTGCTTGATCTCCGTCTGCACATTGACTTAATCTATTAATTGGACTTTATGAAAGCATTCATTCCAGTTCAGCTTCAGGAAACTGGTCAGCCAAAAAATAGCTCAAAAGAAGGCCCACACGCAGTCCAAAACGACTAACCAGAGACTTACCTTAATGGAGGTGAGGATCCTTTTAAATCGAGCTGCTGCTGCCTGCTTCCCGATTGTTTTCCTGACTGATTTGCTGAGAGGACTCAAGAATGAGCAAATCAGGAGCTGGCTCAGACCAATTTGACAAAATGCCTTAAAACAGTCAAAGGACCCTGATGTAAATATAGCCTAAACACTTATTTTAAGCAGGCACCCGAGACGACTATGGCAATAGCACACTTCCGGTCTTTATCAGGCATTCAAAATCGCGGTCCAATATTGGGAATTTTAGCACCTGTTTCACTCCTGAAAACGGGTGAAACGATATCCAATTTCATCCCAGCGAAGTTATGTGTCAAGATGCTGACCCAGTATCCTGGAACTATAAAGCTAAGTTTGACAGCAGACTGCTATTATGTTCATGTCTACATGGTTGATACTGAAGGCTAAAGAAAATAAGCAATGTTTTATTTTACAGAGTTAAGGCTATTTGGTGAAATACTTTACCTTGTTTCAATTCTACTGCATGCCAGCTTGAACAAAGTGTAACGCCAGCTCTATTGTCTATTGGCCTTTAGCTGAATGCCTGTCCTATACTTCATGTGCAGCTTCATCCTGACAACCAAGATTTTATTACAAGAACAGCCGGCATTTTCCGGGGGTCAGCAGGCGGGATTGGTGGGGGGTCGGGTGGGAAATTTGATATTCTTGACAGCAGGTCGGGAACCTGCCGCCACTCGCCTTTCCTGATGTCGGGTCTGTCAGCGCTGAGCAGATCCGACAGGCAGCGACCCAATTCAGGTCATTAGTGGCTTGTTTAGAACCACTTAAGAATGATTTTCAGCTTACCTTTTGCATTTGACAGCTCGCCCACAGGGTTCACGCTGGTCGTGGACCACGTTTGTCAAGCTGAGGTGGGAGTTCAGTGGCCATTGAATCAGCTGTTGAGTTGACAGCTTCAAATTTAGAGTAAAAGCTCCCACCTTACAGAGATATCTTCCCTCAGCCACAAACTCTTCCTCACTGCATTTCCACAACAGATTCACCATGCTGCAAGTCTTTACACAAGTCTCCATCCAGTCTGACCTCATTACCTGTCTCACCATTGACAGATCGCTTCTGTCATCTCTACTTCGCCTGCCATCTATTCCATCAACATCAGTGCCCTTTACACTCTCTCACCTTGGTCCTCAGAACTCCACCACGATCAGCCCCAACGCCAGCAGCACCAACACAACACCAACCTTCTCCGCAATCACCTGATGCTGCACAGGACAGAGGGCATCAGCACCCGACCACATTGCTGCCTGGGGGGGCCAGGGATGGCCTAACCATGGCCAGATTTACTTCACTTGATGCTGTACACCCATATGGCTGCCATATGATGCGCCAGGTTGCCACCACACCACACCAACACCGTAAAGCATCCCTACAATGCCCAAGCCATTCCTTTCACACTCATCACCATTGCGGGGGGTACCGTTATGTCTCACCATTCACTGCAACTCACTAAGCCACTTCCAAAGGTGCACACAAATCTGTCCAAGAACACAAAGTGTTGAAAATAAAGGTTTCCATGTTTGACACCACATTAACAGAAACTTTACATGAACATTGCATAAAACACCCAAGTGCCTACCCTTGTGTGTTGTTAGTTGGTATGATTGCACTAGGATGAGGGTGAGTGTGAGGGATGGCTAGTGAGATGTGATAATATAGATAGAGAGGGATGGGTGGAGATGCAAGGTAAGTTGGTGTGAGTAAGGATGTGCAGGAGTAGCGTAGGGAAGGCAGAGTGATGGGGATGTGATGAGAGGTACACCAGGATGAGGTTGAGTGTGGCTTTGTACTAACGTTTCATGATCTACTGAGATTATTGAAATGTTTGCGGACACTGCACCCAGGTCCTCCTGACCACATCCCTGCTTGTGCCCTCTTCTGCAATGTGCAACCAGGCTGTGTTCATCTCCTGGGGAGGTCTCTTCCGCCCATGGGAAGGGAGGACGACCTCCCTGCGTGCTGTGACTCCCTCGATAAGCATATGGAGGGATTCATGGGAGAGCCTGGATGCAGCCCTGTGGCTTTGTGCGGTGCTTGTCAGTGTTTGCAGCACCTCAATGCTGTAGAACACTGACAGCACAAATGTCAAAATAAATGTGGACATGGTCCCTTCATTATAATTAAAACGTGTTAGTGGGCATCATGAAAACCTGGAAGTGTCCCCGGGAATTTGATGGGTGGGTGGGGGCGGGGGTGGGAGTGCAGAGTTTTACAGACAGCAACCACACTGAAGCAATTTCTGACATGAAGTGATAAGATGTGGTTCAGAATTTACTTTGAAAAGTTCAATAGAAGCTACCTGTGAGAACTACTCCTGTATCTAAATAAACTCGTGTCCTATAGAGATTACAGAGGACATAGGCCTTAGGCAGATTAGCACGTCAGTAGGTTTAACTGACATACAATCCATTTCATTGACAGAGGCTGTATCCAGCAAAACAAATCTCTTAAAAAAAATAGTGGAAATTGTTGGAGTTTTAAGCATCTGTATGATGTGGTTTCAGCTTCTTTGCAACATTTTTGTAGGAGCAGTTATGCCCTATAAATGAATTCTGCCGTATTCATTACACATGCTATGTTGATACATGTTACTGCATGCTAATAGAGTGAAGTGTGCTGAAGTTGCATTGCATTACTTTTTAATTTTACACTGTCCTTGTCATGGATTCAGGACATTAAACCTCGTTCATTGTGTTGGACAGGCTATTATTTTTTCTGTTAGCTTTCTGAATTCCAGCAGGCATTCTATTGCACACTACATTGGCCATTGATTTATTTTTTAATTGTTTGTTCTGTGCAGTAGAAATTTGCCTTCATCTCTTTTCTTTCTTTCTTTCTATTATCTGTAAAGACGAGAGGGCTTCAGGTTTCCTTAAAGTCAGCCGAATCATAGAATATGGTTTAAATGCAGTGCTGGTCGAATTCGACCCTCACAGAGTCTTGACGAATTGCTGAGCTGTAACGATGCTTGAAAATTGCAGATGTGATATTTTGTTCGAATGAGAGAAATAGCCTTATTTTAAGCCTCTGCTTGAGTACCTTTTTTTTGTAACTCGCTGCATAACAACATTAGTCTGCTCCTTGTTTCAATTTTGTGCCTCTTTGAATTTTTTACTTTTTCATTTGTTAGGGCCTCAAACGTCACTCACAAGTACAGAGGGAATGGTGTGGTGCAATGTCTCAGAACATTGTCCTTTCATCCTGTGGCCCAACTCAAAGATGCCATAAAGATGGTTGGTATGGGAGCTAGAATTGTCACGCTACTGTAGTTGGCAACACCCCTAGAATATAGAGAGCTCTACTTTGTTTCTCATGGAAATGTATACAATTCTGACAGGGCTAGACAGACTGGATGCAGGGAGGACGTTTTCCCTGGCTGAGGGGTCTAGAACGAGGGGTCACAGTCTCAGGATACGGGGTAGGACATTTAGGACTGGGATGAGGAGAAATTTCTTCACTCAGAGGGTGGTGAACCTGTGGAATTCTCTACCACAGAAGGCTGTGGAGGCCAATCACTGAATATATTTAAGAAGGCGATAGATAGATTTCTAGACACAAAAGGCATGAAGGGGTATGGGGAGAGAGCGGGAATATGGTATTGATATAGAGGGTCAGCCATGATCATATTGAATGGCGGAGCAGGCTCAAAGGGCCGAATGGGCTACTCCTGCTCCTATTTTTCTATGTTTCTATGTCCATCTTATGCCTGATGACGTGAGAGTGCTTGATGTTGACATTGGGTTCAATAAGTTGCATTTCCTTGCATGGATACTGTCACCTTGATAAACACAAACAAATGCGTCGAAAGAAAAATTGATGCTAAAAATAATTTATAGCATTCATTCAAGATGCTTGTACTCAGCAAATTTGGGTAGGAATGTTTAGTTTTATAGTTTTTGGTTCATTTTTTTTGTGTTTATCAAGCTCACATTGGCTCAAAAATTGTTCTTTTTTCTAGGGGTCAGAAACATTTAAGGATATCCTGAAATAGCAGTGCATGCATCAAATCCTTTGTCTGTTGGAAGGAGATTATCAGTTTCCTACACAGGGTGATAACGTGAGAAATTAATTTGCACACTTGACATAAATGTTCTGTTTAAGCTCATTAAGATGGCATTTACCCTACAATTGTACTGTCAGTGTGAAAGAGTTCTATTTTGCACCAATAATAAAGCTGTAGGGGTTTAAGTTCCACGGGGCCTCTCCCAATCATCTGCCGTAACTTTGGTGGAGGATCCACGAAAATCTCGTACGATCGCCATGAACAGCATTTATGCCATTTCTCCGGTGTTTTTGCAGATCTTCCACTGAAGTTATGGTAGACGATAGGTAGAACCCTCGCGGAACTTGAACCCCATAGTGTAAATTCAGAGTCAGGGCTCAACCTGACTCCAGAGCGAACCTCAGAATCACAGAATCCCCACAGTGCAGATAGAGGCCATTTCGGCCCATCGAGCCTGCACCGACACATATCCCACCCTATCCCCGTATTTAATCCCCCTAACACTAAGGGTCAATTTATCATAGCCAAATCAACCTAACCCGCACATCTTTGGACTGTGGGAGGAAACCGGAGCACCCGGAGGAAACCCACGCAGACACGGGGAGAAATGTGCAAACTCCACACAGACAGTCACCCGAGGCCGGATTCGAACCCGGGTCCCTGGCGCTGTGAGGCAACAGTGCTAACCACTATGCCACCGTGTTGCCCTCCTTGGAGAAGGGAGTCTTACGCCACTTTGCACCAGAATTTATTTGAGCTCTAACTCTTGACTCAGACTACAACTTGTCAGCTACAGTTGCAGTGCAAAAGCAGCCTACTGGGGGATGGATTTAATTAAAGCAAGCCGCATTGCCTATTCTAATCGGTAAAGCCACCTGCATGCATGTTGCTTATAAGTCCAAGTCAGAGCTAGCACTAACAGGCAAGTTCACACCACGAGAACAGCAGTGCGATTTCAGGTCCTGTTGAAGCTGCTATCATCCCTTCTAATAGAATGAACAGGAAGTCTGGGCAGAAAGTTGCAGGACCTTAAGGGAGCATATTCAAAGGATACAGAAAGGATCTGTAGGGCCAGAATATCATAATTGGGACTGAGAGAGCAGCAGTGTCTGAGAAAGTTGAGGTTCTCCAGGGAGGCAATTACTTTAATGTAACTGATAACCTAATGGCGCAACTAATGCAAAGCAGCAATCATCAAAACCAATAGGATATTGAACGACAGAATCAAAACAGTCGAATATAAGTCAGAGGAGTTAATGATCAAAGACTGGAGAAACTTGGGCTTTTCATCCAAGGAAGGAAGCATCTGAGGGGGTGATCCTCTAGAGTTATGTCATATTGTTAAGGGTATGGAAAAATTTAACCAAGAATATTGGGCCGGATCTTGCTGGAAAAGTGCATCTCATGATGTATGCTGTTAAACTTATTCCTGCACCCTTCAGCTCGAAAAATGTTTGCGCCATAACTTGGTGGAAGTGCGAACTGATAATGGCTGGCAAGGGCACTGGGGCATCTGGGACGTTAGTGAACGGCAGGACCAACAGTGTATCTCCTTAACCAATGAGATTTAAAGATTGAGAAAGAAGCAGTGGAACGACTGAGAAGGAGGGCGAATTAGAGTAGGTGAGTTATAGTCAAATCAGAAACAGAAATAAGAGAGTAGGAAAGAAAGATTGGATTCAGATAGAGAGTAAAAAGCGACAGAATAGAAAAGTAAGAAAAAATGAAAAATTAAAAATTTTTAAATCTCAAACAAGTCACTACCTCAAGGAATGAGACGTCACAGTTTCAATTATTCCCTTTCTGTGCCAGAGAGGATGATTGGCATTGCATTAGCAATTCTTCTTCTTCTTCTTAGGCAGCCCCTCGGAATCGAGGATGACTTGCTTCCACATTAAAAATGAGTTCTCAGGTGACTGATGAGTCCAATGCGGGACCTACAGTCTCTGTCACAGGTGGGGCAGACAGTGGTTGAAGGGGCGGGTGGGTGGGGTGCTTGGGTTGACGTGCGCTGCTTGCGCTTGGCTTCCGCTTGCTCCCGGCGAAGTGACTTGAGGTGTTTTGCGCCTTCCCGGATGCTTCTTCTCCAATTACCTCATCATTAAAAGGGTACTTATGCTCTTAATTACTAGACTTAACTTTCTGTGGTGAATTTAATGGGTAATTAATGTGCAAAATCCAGCAAGTTCTTAAAAATAACGGGGAGACGAAGCGCAAGGTGCCATGTGTACGAAACAAACTGTGGAGCGGCGTAAATCGACCAGCAAGTTCTGGAGATTCGCAACTCACAATGTATCTCTTAATCCCCTGAAATTGCTGGCCGATCTGCACTTTAACAACGGCGCGCGTCGTTAACACACCGTTAATTTTCCAGCAAGATCCGGCCCATTACGTTAAATTGAACTGCTGAATTAGAACTAGGGAATACAGGTTCAAACTGGGTTAACTGAAATATACATGATTGAGATCGACAGATTTTTGTCTGCTAGGGATATCAAGAGAATGGATCAAAGGCAAGTAAATGGAGTTGAGGCGCAAATCAGCCATGATCGCATTGAATGACTTGAGGAGATGAATAGCCTACTCCTGCTCCTATATCCCTATACTAGTAAAGGGAAGGACTGATATCAGGAAAGTCTTCTTTACAAAAGCGTGATCAACATGGGAATAAACTTCCAGATAGAGTAGAGGAGACAAAAAAACCTGGAATCATTTATGAACCGACTAGATGCTGCCGTGGGGGTGACATTCGGATTTCTCTCGCTGAAGGAACTAATAAGGGCCAAATAGTCTTCCTCCTCTGTAATTATCTTGTAATCTTGTGATGATAAAAGTATAAAGCCCTCTGATGTTTTTCCTGGCTTGACATTCCAAAGATTATACATGGAGTTGTCCTGCTGAAAAAAAAGTAGCAGTAATTTGACAGCTACTGCAATGGGTTGGAAAATGAGTAATGTTGCAGAAGTCAACAGTTGCACCCTGAAAGAACCCTGTCACATAGTAATTGAGGGCTGTGGTAGCTTTCAATGGACAGAGAATGCAGTTGGCATTTTGAGAGGAGATTTAGAGGACTGGGTGCAACAGAGTTCCTGCAAGACATCTTTACTGAACTGTAGCCTCTTTACGCAGACCTATTCTGATACATCCTGAGGGAGAAGCCGAGCGGTCTGTAAACTCTAGCGGAAGGGTATCTCCTAATTGGTCTTCATCTGCTTTGGTGCAGCCTTATCCCGCCTGACTTTTGGACATACGGAGCCTCTGTATTGAACCATTTCTTGTTTAGGCAAATGATGCAGGCAGTTCACAAGCGTGCGTCAAGTCATAAATGATGGTTGATGTCATCCTGTCATTCCCGTCTCATCTCCACTTTGGGGACAGCCACCTCTTCCTTCCATTTCCATCAGAATTTTTTGGGCATCACATAAGAGGTAGGGAGATCAAGGGGTATGGCGAGAAAGCAGGAATGGGGTACTGAGGTAGCATGTTCAGCCATGAACGCATTGAAGGATCGAATGGTCTACTCCTGTACCTATTTTCTATGTTTCTATGTTTCTACAACTCTAACATTTCTGATGAACCCTGACCTAAATTTAAACACCACACCCTCCCAATTCCACGGAAGCCCACCATTTTTCTGTGGAAAAGATTGTGGAAATTCTAGCCTAGTGATTCTCTTTCTTTCAGGAATATCAAACTGACCAGACGCTTCTCTATGATTACAAACTGTCTCCTCTCATGGAATCTCCTAACTGTCCCTGATTTAAACTGAAGTCTTTTTCATATTACAGCAAAGAATTACCAATACTTCCCGCATTTGAAATTTCTGACCAGTCAAATTTAAAAAGGAACTGTCAGACAAGTAGCTGCCGACCAACTTGGTTTCCGCCAGGTGAGTAGGATTGAAATCATGCCCACTGTATCAATGCCACATTGTCTTTGCGTCAATGACGCTTGTTTTCCACTTTGCACCATGGAATACTCTCCACTTGCCTGGATGAGTGCAGCTCCGACAACACTCAAGAAGCTCAATACCATCCAGGACAAAGCAGCCCGCTTGACCCCATCCAGCACCTTAAACATTCACTCCCTCCACCAGCGGCGTACCGTGGCTGCAGAGTGTACCATCTACAAGATGCACTGCAGCAACTCGCCAAGGCTTCTTCGGCAGCACCTCCCAAACCCGTGACCTCTACCACCTAGAAGGACAAGAGCAGCAGGCGCATGGGAACACCATCACCTCCAAGTTCCCCTCCAAGTCACACACCATCCTGACTTGGAAGTATATCGCCATTCCTTCATCGTCACTGGGTCAAAATCCTGGAAATCCCTCCCTAACAGCACTGTGGAAGTATCTTCACCACACGGACTGCAGCGGTTCAAGAAGGCGGCTCACCACCACCTTCTCAAGGGCAATTAGGAATGGCCAATAAATGCTGGACTTGTCAGCGACGCCCACATCCCATGAGCGAATAAAAAAATAGTTCTCCATTAGGAATCATGCAATACTTTCTGTGGCTATTCAGGCGAATCCACTTTACTCAATTTCAAATCTTATGTTGTCATATTCAAAAATGGTTCCAAAAAGAAAAGCTAAACTCCTTAGTGCAATTGTTATACAAGTGGAATGTTGGCCGTGATTTTGCTGAAGTCGGCGGGTCTGTGACGGATAACGTCAGTGGCTGCTGGCTCCATCCCGCTCAGTGAAATTAATTTCCATTGCTGTTAAGCCCGCCCAGCGCGTTTCCCAGCCAATTAGAGGAAGCGGATCTGGTGACGTCATTTGATGACGCGTCATCAGCCGGTTTCCTTAAAGGGACCATGTCCAAATTTATTTTGACATTTGTGCTGTCAGTGTTCTACAGCATTGAGGTGCTGCAAACACTGACAAGCACTGCACAAAGGCACAGGACTGCTTATGGAGGGAGTCACAGCACACAGGGAGGTCCTCTTCCCTTCCCATGGGCGGAAGAGACCTCCCCAGGAGATCAACACAGCCTGGTTGCACATTGCAGAAGAGGGCACAAGCAGGGATGTGGTCAGGAGGACCTGGGTGCAGTGCCCCAAACCTTTCAATGATCTCAGTAGATCACAAAACGTTACTGCAAAGCCACACTCAACCTCATCCTGCTGTGCCTCTCATCACATCCCCATCACTCCGCCTTACCTACCCTACTCCTGCATATCCTTATTCACACCAGCTTACCTTGCACCTCCACCCATCCCTCTCTATCTACATTATCACATCCCCATCTCACTAACCACCCCTTACACTCACCCTCATCCTCGTCCAATCATACCAACTAACAACACTTAAGGGTAGGCACTTGGGTGTTTTATGCAATGTTCATGTAAAGTTTCTGTTAATGTGGTGTCAAACATTGAAACCTTTATTTTCAACACTTTGCGTTCTTGGACAGATTTGTGTGCACCTTTGGAAGTGGCTTAGTGAGTTGCAGTGAATGGTGAGACATAACAGTACCCCCCGCAATGGTGATGAGTGTGAAAGGAATGGCTTGGGCATTGTAGGGATGCTTTATAGTGGGTGGCGGCAATGTGGTGCATCATGTGGCAGCCAGGATGTACAGCGTCAAGTGAAGTAAATCTGGCCATGGTGAGGCCATCCCTGGCCTCCCGGGCAGCAATGTGGTTGAGTGTTGATACCCTGTGTCCTGTGCAGCATCAGGTGATTGTGGAGAAGGTTGGTGGTGTTGTTGTTGGTGCTGCTGGTGTGCCTGGTGCGGCTAGTGTTGGGGCTGATTGTGGTGGGGTTCTGAAGACCAAGGTGAGAGAGTATAAAGGGCACCCATGATGTTGGAATAGATGGCAGGTGAAGTAGAGATGACAGAAGCGATCTGTCAATGGTCGGAGAGGAATGAGGTCAGACTGGATGGAGACTTGTGTAAAGACTTGCAGCATGGTGAATCTGTTGTGGAAATGCAGTGAGGAAGAGCTTGTGGCTGAGGGAAGATATCTCTGTAAGGTGGGAGCTTTTACTTTACATTTGAAGCTGTCAACTCATCAGCTGATTCAATGGCCACTAAACTCCTGCCTCAGCTTGACAGTCATGATCCCCGATCAGCGTGGACCCCGTGGACGAGCACGTAAAATCAAATGTGAGCTCAAATGTATTTTTAATGAACTCTAAACAAGGTCATAATGATCTGATTTGGATCTCCTGCCACTGCGTGTCGGGTCTGCTCAGCGCTGACAGACCTGACATTGGGAAAGGCGTGTGGCAGTGGGTTCACCGCGGGCGCCCGACCCACTGGGAAAAAAAAACACTTTCCCACCTGACCTGCCACCGATCACGCTCCCCGGGAAATCTCGGCCTCAGTATCCAAAGTCAAATTAGTTCTATAAACTAATCTTCAAGAGCTTTACAAATATCAAGTCAATCAAGACTTTTTCACATTTAAATTAGTAATCTTGAAGTATATATTCATTTTTGAAAGTATTTAAGCTTATAGTTTCACAAACATCTAACTTCATTGGGCATGCATTGAAATAAATTACTTCATATTAAATGCAGATCTCAAGTCTGCATTTTAGGTGAAAGATGTGATCTGGCAGAATCTTAGTACCTTCTCCATTAGAGGAGGACATCTTGAAACCAAGTATAAGTAGAAGTGCCTGAGGTACTTGAATAGCCTGGCATCCTATACCACAACTGCCCTAAAGTTTGGAGTTCCCAGATCATTGTCAAAAAGAAAATTGAGTGACTTGCTTTGAGTATACTGATAACATGTTTCTGGCAGGAACTCTCATGACACATATCCAAAAACAAGGCATTATCAAATGATAGGTCTTGGGAACTTAGCAACTGATTGCTCCAGATTCAGTAAGAAGGTTGTCCACTTGAACATAACCAACACTATGTAGTGTTTCATTTCTACTCCTCAGCTGTCTTCACAGTGATATACTTGGATCTCCAGTGTTAAAGATGAGTTGTCACTGTAGACAAACATGTTATGTGTACTCTTGAAACTAAACTGACTCTTCGCCATCTTCCCAGTGCAGAGTACATTCCATTGACACTAACAAATAAGAGAATTCTTGTGTCATTATCTGATAAGGATGTGAAAATTGACCGTCTTTCAAATACGTATAAAAATGGTGAGTGGTTGCAATATTCTAATGGTAGTGCACCTGTTGCTGGCGCTGTGAGTGCATTGTTTGACGACCCACTTAACAAAGTGGGACTTCACCTCCCGTTTCATGACAGGTTGCTGTACTCTTCCAACCAACCCCAACCAGAAATGCAGAAGTGCCTGTTATCCTCTTTACTTGCAATATACTTTCCTCCAAATACCTCAACTGTGAACTCCATTAAACGGCAAGAAATGAAAATCTGTGATGTCACTGCAGTCAATTTTTTGGTCTGACTCACAAAGTGCTGGTGTGAAGAAAGCATCAATGGGCGTGGGTTTAAATGGCCGTTCCACTATCCAAAACAAAGTGGCAGTGAATCAATGAGATAGTGAATTGCCGATTGAAAAATGCCAACTGTTAGGAATACAACAGGTGCGTAAGTAAAGCTTAGCTGAAGTTAATGAGACAAACCGAATCAGTGTAATGGCAATAAACAAGCCAGCCTCTGCAGAACTAAAACTTGTCCTTTCTGAATGCACATCCCGTCAGTAAACAAAACGTGCTCCGGATGATGAAGCAGTATCTGGCGACGACTAGAACCAGCAACAAACCAATCCGTCCACTCTCCAGTAAAAACATTTACTGAATATATATGCAGCAGTTTCAATATTCCAGATCAGTACTTCCTCCCACTGAGCAGCATTTGTCATATTCAGCCCACCACTGAGCAACACTATAACCCCTAGCCTGCCCCTACTGAGTAGCAAATTTGTAAAGTAGAGCCCAATTCTACAGAATCCTTTCTTCAACCAACCACCTCCCCCACCAGCAAACCCACTGTGCAGCATACCCAAATATGGATTCCCACTCACTGTGCAATATTTCAAGTCTGGTCCTCTGCACAAAGCAATATTTAATCATCAGCCCCCACTTCACCATTGAACATCTGCCGCCCCATTCAGTGAACAGGTATTCAGCATCAGGACCCCACTTGCAGAACAAGTATTCAAATTAAGATCCCTTACCAAGCAGCATCTCAACTCCAAAAGGAGAGTGGTGGACAGGAAGGAGGGGGTGCAGGGGAAAGGAGAGGAGAGGAGAGTGGGGGAGGGCGGAGTGTGGTGGAGGGGACATGAAGTGAAAGGAAGAAAGTGCAGAGGGGATGAGAAGGGGTAAAGGAGATAGGGTGATAGGAGGGAAAGGGTTTCACAAGGGGAGAGGGAGACAAGAAGGAGAGGAGAGTGGAAAGGGAGGACAGGGAAGGAAAGGACAGATGGTGAAGAAATGAGGGACAGTATTAAAATGATGCCCTCTCCTACCTCTTCCTCTTTAAACTACTTGTACAATCTCTGTATCCTCCCTTCCTCTTCTCTGCTCTTCTTCTCTTCTCCCTCTCTTCTTCTCTTCCAACTCCACTCTTCTCCCTCCCTTTCCTTCTTCTCCCCTCTCCCCATCCCCTTTCTCACACCCTCTTCCATCGATACCCTTTCCTTACCTCATCCTCCACCTTTGCCCCTTTCCACTCAGCTCCTCATCTCTCCTCTTCCCTCCCCCCACTCTCCTCCCCTTCTTTCCTCTCCTCTCCTCTCCCCTCCCTCTCTTCTCTCCTCTCTCCTCTCCTTTCTTAACCTCACTCCTCTCCAATCTCCTAACCTTGCACTCCCTCACCTTCAACTTCTCCTCCCCCTCCTCACCCCACCCTCTTCCAATTATCCTCTCTAAACCCATGACCTAAAAGCTACTCGGTATTGACTCCCGACGTGCAACACCTTGGGAGCTCAACTAATATTTGAGACGAGATGATTTTAATATGCCTTCTAGAAGGAAAAGAAGTCATGTCAGTGGCAGAGCATTGGATTTCTGTTCCTAGGTTTTGAATCTGAATCCCAGTCTCAATTGATATTTGTAGAGTTTCGCAATTATCGCGATTCAAAATAACATGAGAGAAGCAGATTCAATTGATTATTTTTATTAAACGAAATGCTGTCCTGATAATAAAGGACACAGAAGCCTGTAAAATGGCCGCTGCGCATCGTGGCAGAAGCTTCCAGAGACACAGTGGGCAGACAAGATGGCGTCGAATATACATTCAGTATGAGATCGGATCATACTCGGTACACATTGTAAAGACAGGATGCAACCCGTTTGCATTTTGAACAATAGCAATGATATAAGTGCTGGAATTGTTTCCTACGCACAGTAAGGATCATTGAACGGGGCCATCGAGAACCCATCCAGACATATCAATACACAAATACCCCCCCGGCTCAACAATGAGAGAGACATTGGCGGGTGATTAAGCCAGTATTCGGGGGGGCCCAAAACCAGTCGAGGAGACGATTCATACACATCCTGGCTGGCTCAACAATGGAGAAGGTATTAACGGATAGTTGGCCAGTTTCAGGTGCTACCGAAACCCGTTAAGAAGATAATCGCCCCATGCTGGGAGTTTTGGGCACCAAAATCACACAAAGGATAACATTTAGATTTGAGCGGGAGATAAGGCCGACATAACAGTATAACTATAGAGGACAAATGTTCATCGGTCTCTTCCTTGACTCTGGGCTCTGGATTCGCTTGATTCTCTTGACTCGGGCTGAACCCTCTCTCTTCCTGAAGCTCTTGCTGGACTCTCTTGACTCTTGACTCTTAGCCGTGCTGGTCGGTTATTCGAGTGTTGGGTGGAGCTCAATCGGAACGAGCCACCCTGACAGGGCAAGTAACAGGGTACACCATCCCGAGTGTCGGTAAACAGTGTCCGGATCCAGAGGCCCGAGTGACGAGAAGTAAGACGAGAAGAAAGACGAGAAGAAATTCCACGTGCCGCCACGGTCAGTAAACCCCGACCGCGCCCGAAGATATAACGACAGAACCCATCTTTGAATTCTACCGACTACTACATGTACCGTTTCTTTTGAATTCTACGGATTACTGCACGATCCGGTCTGAATCCATCGACTGCTTCATGACATCAGGGAGTCTGGCTTGCCTTTCACGGCAGCGAGAGTAAACAAGTGGGGTGCAGAAACCCTCACAACCACGTGACAGTCAGGCGCTGCAGCGAAACGAGCTGAGTGCCTCACTTTAAATTTCCGAAGTGAGCCGAGTGGTGAGCATGTTTTCCGATCCTACAAATCCAGACGTAGTTTAGGTATATTGAGGGAGGGTGGTTTTTCTAAGGTTAATGTATAATGTGTTCCCCCTTTTACGATGTGCCGTGTGTTCCCCATTTCCATAGACCAAGTTTTATGAACGTGTGTATACTTGTACTCTCTTTGATCTGCGCCTATGACATGTATTTCATGATTTTGGACGCCATGCAATAAAGATATTCATTTCGTGCTATTCAACCGGGTCTATTTGAGTCTTTTCTCTGCATTACTGCTCCTTGCATCTAAGTCAGGTGTCAGAACCGTAAGGGCGAGTGGGTCGAACCACTCACAGGTGCTTATTGCAAAAGTCTGGCCGGAGACCAGAGCAAGCAATAGTATAGGCAACGAAGGCCTCACCTCGCACCAGTACCGTGACCCCTTACATATTTGAATGCAACTGCCTCCATACCTACATTAATTCTCAGGTTATTTGGAGGAACTGCTTCAAGGTGGATTTATGCTCCAGCTCAAAGGAATATACGTCCAACAGAAGACTTATCTTCCCTCTATCAGTTCAAATAAAGAAGTGTTGATAATAGTAATAGAGAAACGTGCAGCAGAGATTACCCTGCACTGACCACTGAAAGAGAACAACATAGAGATAAGAATGTAGCAAACATGATGAAAGCTAAGACAAGAAGCTTATTTTTTGGATGAGCTCTCGTTTATCACAGATGATACCACATCAGTAAGCGTTGGAGGTGCTTCTTAAAAGTGAGAGATGTATCCTTATGCTGCAGTCTTTTGGATCCAAGTACAAGACATGATCCTTGTTCTTTACACTTGGATCTCCAAATACTATTTATTGACTGTAACTGTAGAATTAGCTTGGAATGGTTGAGTGTCCAGGTGTTATTATGATACTTACTGACGTTGAAAAGGGATTCCACTAACAAAGGATGCTTTGCCTGGTCTGCTGTATTTCCCTTGTATGCTGATAGGCCGTTTGCTGCAATAAATGGAAGGAGTTCTCATGATTGTCTGAAAAACTGGAATAGTCTGGTTCAGCATTTGTAGTTTTCTGAGCATGTTTAAATGAAGGCAGTGATTACTGTATCTCTGATCCAAGTAATTGTCCTGATCTGAACTGTACCAGAATTTTGTACACTGAGAGAACACTAATGAGTGCATTCTGTACATTTGCCAAAATTGAGCATCATAACTGTCTTAGTTTTCTGTGGGGGAGTGGGTAATGCATGTATGTATATCTAGCTAATACTTTGATTCATACTTCAAGTGCAGTTGGGTCTCCATGTTGGTGTTTGTCAATATCTGCTTAAGTAGATACTGTTTTATTTCTATCAATGTAAGCATTGTTGTAAATATAATCATTCAACATTCTGTAGAAGGACCGCAAGGGAGATATGTTTTAGGTTGGCTTGTGTGTAATCACTCAGAGGAACGACACAGAAGAGAATTTGTAAATAATCTGAAATTGCCACATTTTTTTTTAAATGACACATGGGCATTTTCAACCCCATACTAAATGTGGCCAACTACCCCAAATTCAGCACCAAATTGTCTATTTAACTCAAAGATGCCATAAGCTGGTGGTTGTGAGAAATAGAAAATGTTGCACTGGTGCAGTTGCAAGTGCTTTTCTGAGATCGATGCCAAGGCACATTGTGGGAGCTGAGTGGAGGAAGCTGTACTCCGCCTCTAACTGTGCTGCACACGGGAGCGCTTGATGCTGATACTAGGCACCCAAAATGGAAAAGAAAACTTTCCATTCCCAACACTAACATCCCTCACTTTGATGAGCACAAAATTCATGGGGCAGAGAAAAGTTTTTTAAAAATAGACACACATTTGCGAGGAAAAAAAGCGATCTCATTTTGTAATACATTGACGTATGCAGCATTGCCATGTAAATGGCCTAAATGAGGCTTGTTACTTCTATTCCCTTGTGCCTAATCAATGCCAGCATCTGCCCTGCCATACCTTGCAGCAACTGGAAGATGGGATTTTGCTACAGCGAAACAAGTTACAAATTTGTCATGAAATGTTATGCTTGGATTAGGACTTCCATATAACGGTGATGAATGTGACTGGTACGTTGAATCAGACGTGGGTTTATACACATTTACTATGGTTGCTCAGGCAAAGCAAGTAACTAGTGATCCTGATCTGTAATATGTTAGCCAAGTACATCTCATACCCAAAGGCATTGAGTGTTTCTGTTGGAACAGCATTAGAGCCTCTTTAGTTTAGCTACTATTGGGAGAGAAGGCATTGCCGCTGGAAATTTCTGTTAGGCTTTTCCACAAAGGTGAAGCATATAAAGGAGGGTTTTCTTTTCTAATTGCTATTGTGACTGAGTCTTTAACATGTGAGGCATTGATTCTGGCGAATTTGCTCAGGCAATATAGCCACAGCCTGAATAGTGCTCAAAGCTCTTCTTTGTCAGCATCCAGTTCTTAAAGATCTGTAATGATCTCCATTTAACTTTCTGTTTTTAGCCATTGATTCCTTTTAAGGGTTGATTTTAACCCTTCCCGCCCGGTGGCAATGGTGTAGGGGAGCTCTACGCCACACTCCCCCACCCCAGCACCATTTTTACTTACCTGTCTTTAGGCACGGGAAGGACGACCATCCCAGAGGAGAGAGGGTATAATTTAAATGGCGGCAGTGTTGCCATTTTAACTGTGGGCCCAATATGACCCACACGGGCTCCACAGCCCACCAGCAAAAGCTGGCAGCAGTAAGGATCCAGGCCCAGATAAGTTCTTTTTTTAATTTTTAAAGGTTTCTTGTGGCCAGGAGGGGCACTCCTACTCCTCCTGGCCCCACAAGGATACCTTGGGCCACCCCTGCCCCGTGCATCCCCCCTCCCCGACTGAGCGAACATGCCATCCTCAAACCCCAATCCCTACTTGCCTTGCCAGGAACCATTTCTGTGGGTCCCTGGCAGTGGCCAGGCAGCCCCTCCCCTCCCCCCCCCCCGCATTAATTTTGACCCCTGCCTGTCAATGGGAGTCAAGGCATACAAATGAGGTCAGAAAGTTAAATCTCCTCACACTCCAGGGGGCCCCACAGTTCGCAGCCTGTTTTGTCACCCGGCACCACCCCTTCCCTCTGATTCCTGTCCCAAGTTAAAATCAGTCCTTAAGTCTGTACAAACCTTGCATTTTGACCTATGCTGACTATTCAATGAAAAAACACGACCGGAGCATAACCTTTAATAACAAAAAGAGGCGTGAAATTCAGATTATGCATGGAGAAAAATATTGAAAACCTAAATACAAAATTCAAAGAGGCGTTAAAATGTTATTTCCCCAATCAGTTTCGACAAGTGTGGAATCTGAACCTGGAGTGAAGGGAAATTGTAATCTGCCCCATATCGCATGCTTCTTTTCTCAAATAACTGATATCAGTTCAGAAGAAAAGCAATGATTGGTGAAAGAATTAAAATGACTTTACATGCAGGAATTTCAGTTCTAACAATTGGAGATGGAACATCCTTCCTGGTGTCAGGAAACAAGGGGAGGGGTAGGACTTCTATCTCCTTGGTAACATTTTCTTAAGTACTGCTCACCAGTCTAAAGAGCTCTCCTGTAGAATGCTTAATTGCTAGCTATCAGTGCTATGAAAAACATATGTTGGAGGATGATATTATAAAACGTTATAAAGTTATGTCCGCTGACAACTCAATAACTCCTTACAGATACTGTTATTAAGTCTCTGCGGTACACAGATAAGAGCGGATGCTTTTCCCCCCTTAATATACAATGCTACAACTTCTCCCAGTGTGCTGGAGAGCAGTACGGAAACCTAGCTATCATGCATGAAAGCATTTTGAGGAGCTCAAAGAGTATTTTTTCGTCTTTGATCCAAAAGAAAGTCGCCATTGAAGAATTCTTTGGAGAGCGCCGCAACTTCAAAAATATGTTCTTGGTGAGTGCGCCCAGGAGGCAACAAAAAAAAAAAAAATCCTATTCTTGCAACCTTGAGCAAATGTGTTTCGGTACTGTGTACTGCAAAAGAGTTTACCACAGACTTCAAATGAATGCTTTCTTCCCTTGTCTGTGAAAGATGCTGTTTTCTGCCAGTACAAAGTCACTGAGGCTCCAGCGGGAGCATAACTGATCAGTTTATACATATGTCCTGATCCATTATTTATATTTACAGTGCCAATGTTTAATTTAACAGATCAAGATGCACGGCTTAAAGAAAAAGCTAAAGGAGGTAAAACATCAGGTTTGTTTAAAATTCACTATTATGCCACAGCAATATGCATGGTATGAAATCTTTCCTGAAGCATATGCTTCCTTGCCTTAGGGACTTGGAGCTTCTACAGAGATAGTGCATTAATGCTAATTTGTTTCTACTAGAGAAAATAGGTCTGCTTGACTTTAAAAATGTCATGAAAGAGCACACTTTAACAGATTCAGTAATAGTGATGAGTGTTGTCAACATCAGCTCTTTAGAAACCTAAAATTTTTAGGCTTCTAAATCTATATACTCATTGAACACAGGGGAACCATCTGATGCTGTGACTTGCAATCAGTCATTATAAAGACTGAGGAAGATTTATTTCCAAAAAAGAAACTGGAAATTCTGTACAAGATTATAAGAATGAAGCTTTCTCATTCTGTGAGTGCATCACATGAATCTGGAAAACGAATTTAGCTATCGAAAGTGAAGAGCTTTCACAAATCTGAATGTAATGTTCATCTTCAGGTAAACATCAAAAAGAACCACTGTAGGAGGCAGCCTTTTAAATTCAAAGTGTTAAGGGAATTTCACATTCAAGTGTGTATAATCTCAGCTTTATCTGTTCTTTCTAAAATGTAGAATCATAGAATCATAGAAATTTACGGCACAGAAGGAGGCTATTCGGCCCATCGTGTCTGTGCTGGCCGAAAAAGAGCTATCCAGCCTAATCCCACTTTCCAGCTCTTGGTCCGTAGCCCTGTAGGTTACGGCACTTCAAGTGCATATCCAAGTACTTTTTAAATGTGATTAGGGTTTCTACTTCTACCACCCTTTCAGGCAGTGAGTTCCAGTCCCCCACCACCCTCTGGGTGAAAAAATTCTCCTCAACTCCCCTCCAATCCTTCTACCAATTACTTTAAATCTATGGCCCTGGTTATTGACCTCTCTGCTAAGGGAAATAAGTCCTTCCTATCCACTCCATCTAGGCCCCTCATAATTTTATACACCTCAATTAAGTCTCCCTTCAGCCTCCTCTGTTCCAAAGAGAACAACCCCAGCCTATTCAATCTTTCCTCAAACTAAAATAATCCAGCCCTGGCAACATCCTCGTAAATCTCCTCTGTACCCTCTCTATTGCAATCATATCTTTCCTGTAATGTGGTGGCCAGAACTGTACACAGTACTCTAGCTGTGGCCTGACTAGTCTTTTATACAGTTCAAGCATAACCTCCCTGCTCTTATATTCTATGCCTCAGCTAATAAAGGAAAGTATCCTGTATGCCTTCTTAACCACCTTATCTACCTGTCCTGCTACCTTCAGGGATCCGTGGATATGCACTCCAAGGTCCCTCTGTTTCTCTACACTTCTCAGTATTCTACCATGTATTGTGTATTCCCTTGCCTTGTTAGCCCTCCCCAAATGTATTACCTCACACTTCTCCAGATTGAATTCCATTTGCCACTTTTCTGCCCACCTGACCAGTCCATATACACACATATATCTCGTATGGCAAGAGACGAGATTAGCAATGTTCAAATAACCAAGTCCGGAATTGTGAGCATACACGTAGGTCACCACAGAATTGTGTCCAAGCTGAGACAGTGAGGTAGCAGGGAGCAATTTTCCTCTCAGAACCACAATTCAAATCAAGATAATACAATTAAAAAATGTTTTAAAATGTATTGTACTGTTAACACAAAGGATGCAAAATTCTGATCCATAGCGCCCATTTATTGGGCACTTCGAGAGCCCTTAAAGGTCCAAAATGGCGTCCACGGCATGCGTGTACACTTCTGGTGCGAGTCGCACTGGACGCCACAGTGGTGATGGCGTTAGTGCGCACGCAGTGAGCATCTGCCGGAAGGATGCAGAGTAGGAAGATCATGACATCAATCAGCATGTAACGCTGATTTGACGCCAGCGCTACCATTTTGGAGCTCAATGCTCCAGCCATGCCCTCTCTTAAACACGCACAGCTAAACACATGTTCAGCAGTAGGAAGGACCCCCAGCAGCGCTACTTAAAGGGATCATTAACTACTTACAGGTTAGTTGCTTATTGATTTCTACTGGCTATTACTGCGATTGTGGAATTGTTTGGTGGTTTTTAGATTTCTTTAAAGTTGCTAAAGACTACAGGGAATGGTGTGGCACGAGCTGAAGGACATCGTCCTGACTTCAAGTATTCTGCACAAACCACTTGCTCCCAGACATGGGTGCAGTAGTAGGCATTTCGCTTGGCCTACAGCATGACAGGGAGAATGAGCAGAGGTGACACAGAGCAGGACAAGCTGCTGCCAGAGGGAGGAGGAGGAACGGGAGAAGGGCTCTCAGCAGGAGGCCATATCCACCCAGGGTGTTCAGGGAGCAAGCCACTTACCTGAACCTCAGCGGGAAACAGTGTATCGGACGTCTGTGCTTCCTCACTGAAATCTGCCAACCGCTGCAGCCACAACTGCAACTTCAGAGCAGGACAAGGACCGCATTGCTAATGGCTGTGAAGGTGACCGTGGCCATGAACATTTATGCGTCAGGCTCCTTTCAGGCTGGAGCAGGAGATACTTGCAACATCTACCAGTTTGCCATCCACTGTTGCATTAGGGAGGTCACTCAGGCTCAGTATTCCAAAAGAGCTGACTACATTTCATTCTCTCTTGCCAGGGAGCAGCAAGCACACAACTTTGTGAGGATTGCAGGCTTCCCCATGGTGCAGGGTGCCATTGACTGCAAACAGGCCGCTTTGCTGGTGCCGCATGTCAACTCTGAGATGTACCACAACCGAAAGGGATCCCACTCCCTCAACATCCAGCTGATGTGCGACCAGACGCAGCGTATCATGCAGGTCAATGCCCGGTATCCTGGCAGCAGTCATGATGTTGTCATTCTGCGGCAGTCCGCTGTGCCATCTGCATTTGAGCCACAATGACAAACCAGACAGTGGCTACTGGGCGACAAGGGTTATCCGCTGCCGACATGGCTCAGGACTATAGTGCGGAAAACACACACACGTGGCCAGCATGCATACAACGAAAGCCATGCTGCCACACAAAATGTGACAGAGCACACCATTGGCGTGCTAAGACCACGCTTCCACTGCATGGACTGCTCTGGAGGAGTACTGCAGTACTCGGCAGAGCGGGCGTCAAGACTCATGGTGGTCTGCTGCAGGCTGCACAACCACGCCATCATGAGAGCACAGCCCTTACCAACAGCTAGACGACGACTAGCTGAGGAGCAGAGGGCTGTCCGTGAATGACTCATCCGACTGCGATACATATAAATGCAACCCGAATTCCCCATTCACCAACAGTCCCACACCTTGCCTACCCTCTGTTACTGACCATCACATCGTCTGCTTGGCCACAATGCAAAAATAAAAGTCAACACAAAATAAACATTCCAAACTAAATTTATAAATCAAAGCATGCTATATTGCACACAGACATCAACTAATCACCCTTGTGCCTTCCCTTAGTGCCTGTCTTCAGTGTGCCTTTGCCTGTCCAAATGCTCCTACGTAGTGCTACCCCAGTGGCTGCAGCATGGCTGGTGGAAGGCTGCTGACTTTCAGTAGCGGAGACTGCCGATGGCCTGGAGGATGACTTCGAGTATCTCTGGGCCTAGAAGGCCTGGCTGAGGACGGGCGGCAGCATTCTAGGCTGGCTGGCTGACAAGCAACAGCAAGGGCACTGGCATATTGGCAGCACAAATGCTGTCATCCTGAGAGAGGACAGCAGTTTCGAGCTCCATGGAGCTACTGCCACTCCCCTGGGGCAGCACCTCAGCAAACCTAGTAATCAGTTGGAGGACAGATTGTTGGACTGCTGTGACACCCTGCAAGCCCCTTTCAACACTGGTAAATCCAGCCATGTTGGCAGCAGTCTGAGCTTCCATAAGAGCAGTCAGTGCTTGCTTGACTGAGCTTCCACTGCAGCACCCAGATGTTGGGTGGCTTTTGCTTGTGCTGCAATGGAAGCTGAGACAGCAGCCATCAGACTCTGCATCATGGTTGGGTCCGAAAGTGTGTTAATGGAGTTAGCCACCACTTCCATGCTGGAAAGGATGAGCTCCAAGCTCAGCGCAAAGCCCAGTGCCAAGTTGGTGCTGGACTCCTCCATACTCCTTGATATTGAACGCAGGCTTTCTGGCAGGCCTGCCAATGCACTAAACATTTCATTGTGCATATCCATCAGTCTTTTACTGTAGCCCGCCCCATCAAAGTGCTCACCTGAGTCCTCTGCAGAAGAACTCGTGTGCGACCTCGCCCTCCGGTGAGCTGGCACCTGAGCTACCCTTGATCCCCTGCCCTAGCTACAGTCCACTCGTGCCGGTGTCTCACCATGTGTAGATCCCACCTCTAAGCTATCTCTAAATTACGCGCACTATCAGTATCTGTGAGTGTGAAATCGGATTTTTCTTCTTTGTCACTGTCTATGCCCTTCCACCTGTTACTCTACCAACACTGCCTGGCCAGGTTGCAGTTCTTGAGTATCTGAAAGGAGAAAGGCACAAGGCTGGGGTTCTGGGGAGGGAAGTGGAGGGAAGCAAGATGTGCATGCTTACACCACCTGCAGCTTGTAAATCAGAAGAGATTGTGGGATGAGGGGGAAGTGGGATGTGAGAAGGAGGATTAGGTATGGGGATACCGGCATCTTCAATGTTTTCAACTCCGCCGTTGTCCAGCCTCAGCGATAGCTGCTTCAATGATGGTGACCACTGTCTCCTCCAAGGACATGTAAGGACATGCAACCATGCCTGTCCCCCGCCTGTTAGCTCCTGCTGCCTTCGGTTATGCGCTAACTTGTCCTGAGAGAGGGAAGTGTGCCAGTGAGTATGGTGCAATCTGTTTAGGTGATGTGGCTGTCATGGTTGAATAGCTGGCAGTGTGTGCAAGTTGTGAGATGTGGGTGTGAGGCTTGGAGCACTGCTTAGTGTGTGAGGGTGAGGTGAAGTTATGAATGTAAGGTATGAGTCGTGATTGATAGAGATTGTTAGTAGGTGAGTAATGGGGGTGTGGTGCTTTGAGCAGTGTGTGAGGCTAATGGTGCAGCTTGTGGGATATGGCATTTGAAGAAGAATTCACTGATGTTGACCACTTGTGTGAGGTCATTGAACTTCTTGCAGGCACTGCATCCAGGTGCCCGGGGTTGACTCCTGACATTGACCACCATGGCTACCTGCTCCCACTGCCTTCACAGAGTTTGTCTGGAGAGCCTTCTGGACCCCTCTGGATAGAGGACCTCTCTCCTCCTGTCCACCTCCTCCACCAAAGCCTCCATTGCAGCATCAGAGAACCTTGGAGAACGCTCTCTTCCCTGTTGCACCATAATTCACTCTTCTTCCTGCTCAGACTCTCTTCCACAAACATTTCCAGCTCCTGCTCCAGCCAGAATGCACCTCCCCTTTAAGAGGTGCAGGCTGGCTTCAAGTAGTGCAGGGTAGCTTTAAGTGGTGCCAGCCTCGCACCATCTTGGGCCCCCTGCTGAGGCGTGCAGCAATCCAACAGCACGTTTAGCGCTGGCTGCGTGCAGCAATCATGCAAATTAGCAGGCAACACGAAGCTGGCATGCTGCCTGCATCAGAAGCAACGCGTGCAGTTTAATCACGTATTACATTCCCGCACCCGTTTTGGGGGGCTATGGAATTTTGCCCCTGTATAGTTTTGTGTACAAAACATGACCACTAGATGCATGTAATTGAAGTGTTATATTGCCATGGGTTTAAACATGCTCAGCAGCCCCTGGGCAATGCAGGAGAATGATTGAAGTCTTTTTGCTGCTGTTGTGCACTTATAAATATAACCTTAGACTCTGGATAGTATATAATTGCTATGCGGGATGTGGTATTGCTTGAAGTATTATTTAGATGTAACAATCAACATGAGAATGAGGGGGGATTTGGAAAGGGAGTAAAATTTGGGGCAGGCATGGGGACAGGCCGAGCATCAAACCCACCCGACATCACCAGTGAGAGGCTCGTGCTATTTTAACTCCTATTTTGCATCCCACTGGCCATCTGACTGATCGAAACAGGCGGATAAAGCCCACTGGCCGGGTTTGGGCAGATCAAAATCACGGGAGCCCAGAGGCTACTTGCCAGCACCAATGTAAGTCAGGGGGAGGAAATGGGGCCATTTCGCAGGTGGAAAGGTGGGGGGGGAGCCTGGGGCAGCAGAGGCCCAGACTTGCCATGTGGGTCCTGGAGGAGTACTCCTGCTCTTCCTAAGGAAGGCTTTTTTGGCTTACCTTAGAGGTCCTCCTCTTCTTCCCCACCAGGTTTTGCTGAGCAGGACATCCACGGTGGGCACTCCACTCAGTAGGCCATTAAAATGCCATCATGGTCCTAATTAAATTATAGGACCCCAACTTACATGCATTGATGAGGCCCCTACTTCAGTCAGACAGGCATGTCGGCAACCTATAAAAAAAGCCTAGTGAAGATGGTGGCAAGTGGGAATCAAGCGAGAACGGGGTGGTAATTCTTTGCACAGCTATTTTAACTACACACCCACCCCATTCCCCCCAGGTGGGATGGGTTACGATTCCTCCTTGAGATTCCAGACATTGTGTGGTATTTCTTTGCGTTATTTTGGTCCAACTATAAATAAAATTGTGAGATTCTCCACAGTGTGTGGTAATTCCTAAAGATTTAAACATGCTCATTAGACAAGAGACACTCCTGGAAATGTTATATTGATGTGGCCATTTAATTAAGCAGATAATTAATTATTTAAATCAGTTTGGCTGCTGTTTTTATTTTCTCTTTTAAATATAAATTTCTCCTGCTTGCTTTTTCCCCTGTTTGTTGATGGCTTTCCCTTATTACGTGGCAGGTCAGCTGTGTCAGCTGTGGCTCAGTGGGTAGCACACTCACCTCTGAGTCAGAAGATTGTGGGTTCTATGTCCCACTCCAGAGACTTGAGCACATAAAGCTAGGCTGACACTCCAGTGCAGTGCTGAGGGAGTGTCGAAGGTGCTGTCTTTTGGATGAGACGTTAATCCGATGCCCCGTCTGCTCTCTCCGGATGTAAAAGGTCCCATGGCACTATTCGAAGAAGAGCAGGGGAGTTATCCTCGGTGTCCTGGACAATATTTAACCCTCAACCAACATAACAAAAACAGATTATCTGGACATTATCACATTGCTGTTTGTGGGAGCTTGCTGTGCGCAAATTGGCTGCCGTGTTTCCCACATTACAACAGTGACTCCACTTAAAGCGCTTTGAGATGTCCGGTGGTCATGAAAGGCGCAACATAAATGCAAGTCTTTCTTTCTGGTGCTGGTTTAACACCCATAGTTTCCTTAAAGTGGAGGGAGTCGACAACATGGGGTTATACTGATGGCTCTGATTTGCCTACCATGCAGAAGTTTTCCCTCCTTAACAGAGGTGAATTGTAGCCCTCCCAACACCTCCCACCACTGCAGCTCAATCAGCATAGATCAAGGATCGAACCTGGGAACTTTTTTGTCTTCATGACTCATTTCCTTACCACACGCATTTACCAACAGAGCCACTGAGATATCAGATAGATTGTAGCTAACTTTTTTCTGCGAAGAATAGCTTTTAGTCAATTGCTGTTGTTCAGCCAGCAGTAGTGTGTCATTTCCTGAAAATGGATAGAAGCTAATGTCATTTACAAGTATTGTCAGTGAGCATAACGGTCAGGATGCAGTTTACTTCCTAAGCCAGTGCTAGGTGAGTTTCTATCATCATTCTCCCCACAGAAAGACCGGTGGAGACTTTCAAAAGGAAGAAAATCTTTCATTTATGTAGCGCCTTTCATGACCTCAGGACATCCCAAAGCGCTTTACGGCCAATGAAGTACTTTTGAAGTGTAGTCACTGTTCTAATGTAGGGAACCATGGCAACCAATTTGCGCACAGCAAGCTCCCGCAAACAGCAATGTGATAATGACCAGATAATCTGTTTTAGTGATATTGATTGAGGGATAAATATTGGCCAAGACACCAGGGAGAACTCCCCTACGCTTCTTCAAAATAGTGCTATGGGATCTCTTACATCCACCTGAGACGGCCAATGGGGCCTCGGTTTAACATCTCATTTGAAAGCTGCACCTCTGACAGTGCAGCACTCCTTCAGTACTGCACTGGAGTGTCAGCCTAGAAAGCAAGAGGGGCATGTTTACACCATGTGCAGCTTGTACATCAGAAGAGATTGTGAGATGAGGGGGAAGTGGAATGTGAGAAGGAGGATAATGTATGAGGATACTGGCATCTTGTATTCTTTCAGCCCCGCCGCTGGCCAAAGGCTCAGCTATGCCCCTGCTAAGAATGGCCAGCACCATTTCCTCCAAGGGGTGAGCTGAACCTAGGAATGGGAGGTGTGCCTCGTGTTTGGTAGAGATTGTTGGTAGGTGAGTGATGGGACCATGGACATGAACTTTATAAGTGACCCCTGAGGCTCTATGGTTATGCATTGAGAAGTGTGTGAGGCTAGTGGTGCAGTTGGTAGGAGACATCTTTTGAAGATGCATTCACTGACCACTCGTCTGAGATCATGAAACTTCTTTGGGCAGTGGAGCCAAGTCCTGGGGATGGCAATGCTGGCAGTGATGGCCTCGGCGATCTGGTCCCACATCCTTCTTTCTGGAGAGCCTCCTGGCCCCCTGTGGTAGAGGACCTCTCTTCCAGTGTTGACCCCCTGCACAAAGCTCGGGTGCTGCATCCATGACCCTGGTTGCCCTTTCCCGGCCTATTGAGCCATTTGTGTTAGTACTGAAGCACTTTTACCATTTTATACGTGCTGAAGGCAGTTCAGCTTTAAGAGATGAAGATTGCCTAGTTTAAAATGATACTTAAGTTTTTTTCAGAAGGCAGTTGAGCTTTAAGCGTTAGAGACTGCCTATTTTTGAATGATTTTAAATTTTTTCTTCAGAAGGCTGTTCACCTTTTAGAGCTCGGGACTGCTTTCAAAAATGACAGCCTTGCTTTAAGAGAATGCAGCCTCGCTTCAGCGACGCTAAAGGGACGGGACATTGGGCCTCCTGCTGAGTGAACAATGTGAAGCAGCGCATTCGTCACTGGGCTGTGCGCTAAAATCATTCAAATCAGCAGGCAGCACCAGAATAATGCGCTGCCTGCGCTTTCTAAACGTGTGCGAGCAAATCTTGCCCCACGGTGCCACCGCCTGTTTTTGGGCCTTATCAAATATCTAGGCCTCTGTGTTTAATTCTTAAATGCAAAACATTAACAAGCTCCTGACCAATTCAAATTCCAAGACAAAATGCAGTCAATTCATTAGATCCGTTATTTTATGGAATATTATAGGAGTGTCCAAGCTTTTGTCTTGGTAGGCCACATAGATGCTTACCGTAGAGCATCAGGGGTGACTTATAAAGTCAATGTCCATGTTCCCATTAATTTGCATATATCTCAAGTTGTTGATGATAGTAGATCTTGGTGTTTGTATTTAGAAATTATCCATCAATGAGGCAACAATGCTAAGAAGAGCCCTTCCTAAACCTCCAAGCCCACAAACTTCAAACAAGATAAACCAGCTAATAAGAAATATAAGCAAAAATAAAACTGTGTTGCCCGAGCTTCATTTTCAGATTGCCAGAGCTCAGAGGTTGCATATGGCCCTACTGCCATAGGTTAGACAACCCTGACACATGAAACACATTGCACCAAATTAATCATTAAGAATCGAGTAGAAGATGGTCCCAGATGCCTATAGCAGGTCATTGCTGAGAAAATAAATACTTCTGACGAATAAAATGAAAGCTAGCACACTGTAGCAGGGATCCAGCGAACTCTCCACCGAATTGTCACTGCACAGCCTGATCCCCTTCTCATTACCAGATTCAAATGGAAGGGCGCCAGCAGAAACATTGACCTACCTTTTCACTTTTGAGAAGCTAACGCATCTAGTGTGTACGTCCACATTTTATGTTTCTATTTCAGTATTCCGCCATTTGCAATTTTCATCTTTTTATCGCCTAGATCCAGCAGCAGGTTAGCAAACATCCCAGCAAGCTTCAACCTTTATTCAACAGAGCAAAACTTAAATCACTTCCAGCAACCAATATCAGGCATATTCCATCCACATTTCACATAACGATGTATTTTAAGCAAATAAAATCAAGTCAATTTGGCATTTTGATTTAATACCCTCTTTAGGCCAAGCATAATATTATCCACAATATCGCACCATTTCTCCCACCACATCATTACATCTGTTATCAGTTATAGGGGGAAAAATTGGGTTGCTTTGCGCCTCCCGTTAGCGCCCTAAGAGGGTGCTAATGGGGCGCAAAGCAACTAGCGCCCGGGCGTGGTGCCGCCCACGCCTCCCGCGAAATTCAGCGGGAGGTTAGCGGCGGCGCTAACCGGTAGCGCCCCGTGGCGTTGCGCCGCCAGCGATGACATCATCGTCGTGTGCAGTGCCCCGCTCGCGCTCCGGCTGCGATCTTCGGGAGCGCCCCCTGACCTACCGCCGGACACCTCCTGAACTGCACCCCCTGCGGGGTGCCGGCTGCGCTCCAAGAGCCCGGCACGTCTCATGAGTGCCGGGCTCTTTTGCCGGCACTCCCGATCCCCGGGGGCCCAGCTGAGCCCCGGGTCGCGCTGCGCAAGGCCCCTCCCCTTTAAGAAGGGGAGGAAGGCCTGGAATACCGCAGCGCGACGTGCCGCAGCGCATGGCGTTGTGGCACATAGCGCCGCGATATTGGCTCACAGCGCCCCAAGAGGGATGCGGGGCGCTTCCAGTGGTGCCCTGCTTCCCTCCTGGGGCACTACCACTCAATTTCCGGTGCGGGGGCACTAATTTTTCTGGGGCGCTAAAAGTAGCACCCTGGCGAAGTTGGGACGCTACTCAATTTTTAGCCCATAGAATCTGTGTAGCTAGAACAAGAGTGAGGACCATCCAACCTGAGGAACAGGCTATTAGGGTGAAAATTCACCCAAGTGCTGAAAGTGTGAAATGTAGCCAAATTTGTTGGGGATTTAGTGAAAATAATTTTCACCTTCAATGCTTGGGCGAAAAAACTGGCAGAGCAGATTGGCCACCTGTTCTAGAACCCGTCCGATTACCCCCAGTGACTGCTTTAATTTCCCAGACTGCTTTGGGTTGTCACAAACCCTTCATTTACTCCATTTGGTGCAAAATACACCAATAAACTAAACAGTGGGGTATTGTGTGTATGTTTAAAGAAGTGCGGGGGTTGGTTCTAAAATGAGGGCGTTATCCAAAATTAATTGGAAAGTCTCATGAGAAAGAAGGATAAATAGAGAAAGATTAAGACAAGAGCCCAAGATCTGAGAATCAGGAACTGAGAGAGAAAATAATTTGGGTGCTTCTGCATTTATACCTCAGCCTGAGAGCTATCAATCAACAGCAACTAAAAAGGACAGCTCCACAAATTCACATGTACATATTTAAATTTGGAGTGTATATTGCAGCATTGGATTTCTGTAGAATCCCAGTGCACTCAAAAGTAAAGCTCGGTCAAACAAACACTTGCAGAACTGAGTGGACCTTATAATCAAGTTGTTATATGGGGAGGGCCAGGGTAAATCTGGCTCTGATGATTTGTCCCTATCTTAGTTATCTCCTCTAGCTTTGTGGGTCTATATGTACTCTCTGCTCCTATAACACTGGGCTACTCCTTACCCCGACTCCCTCTGCTCCATCACTGAGGGTCACTTGATTAACCACTATAACCCTGTCCTGTGGAAAGCAGGAACCACCAATCTTGTTCGCTCCACCTTGCCACCTCCTTCCCTACTTTCAAAAACCTCTTCAAACCTCTTCTCTTTGGTCTCCAGCCTTAACCCTTTCCTTTTACTTACTTTTATCTCCTGCTTAGCATCTGCTAATGTTTCCTCTTTACTGCAAACTGCTTTGAGGCATCTTGCTGCACAGGAGGAGCATTTTAGAAATGAATATTGCAGGTGATGGCTGTTGGTAAAGTTGAACTCGCCCACCCTAAATCATAAGACGTGGTGCAATCACAGGGTCTGCTGAACAAGGTACCACGAGTGAGATTCGATTATTGAACCAGTTAGTCACAGATAATGTGTATGGCAAAACAGACCATTTCAGTTCCCTTCATGTATTTAGCATAAATATATCAATACTGAGTATTCCTGCCCACAATGAGCATGACCTTTGAGCAAATTATATTAATGGAGCCATCGTTTCTGGGAACATCAGAGAAAACTTCAAAGCAAAGCCAAGGACATTTATATTATCAGTAGGTATAGCTTGTTATAAAATTCTCATTCTTGTTTTCAAATCCCTCCATGGCTTCGCCCCTCCCTTTCTCTGTAAGCTCCTGCAGCCCTACATCCCTCCAAGATATCTACGCTCCTCTAATTCTGGCCTTTTGAGCATCCCCAATTTTAATTGGTCCACCATTGGTGGCCGGGCCTTCAGCTACAAAGGCCTGAAGCTCTGTAATTCCCTGCCGAAACCGCTCCACCTCTCTTTCCTCCTTTAAGATGCTCCTTAAAACCTACCTCTTTGACCAAGCTTTTGGTCAGCTGACTGATCCAATTTCTTAAAATGTTTGAGCCCCAATTTTCCTCTGCAGGCACTTTTGGGGGGTGGGGGGGGGGGAATTAACAACCAAACTTCCTCTCGGGCCTATTGTGGGCATGTGGTGATGCAATTGGGGCCAAGGGTCAGAGGGAAGAGGAAGTCTAGTGCTTGGACAACTTTCAACTAATACAGCAAAGAACAATTGATAGGTATAATGCAGTTGTAAAAAAAACACATGAGAATTTGTGGGCTAGGCTTTGTTGATAGCTAAGTACAATACAAAGTCACTGGAGTTAAAATTATGAGCTGTGCTGGTGAAATAGACATGTTTTATGCAGCTGCATTAAAGTAAACTGGTGCAGGAGGAGCCCCAGGCAGAAGCTGCTGCTGAAATCCAGAGTTTAGTTTCACTTTGGAAACAGGAAATTCATTGGAGCTAGTGCTGATCTTTCTGAGGCAGCTAGAATTCACTGTCGCCTGTCTGAAACTTTGATAAGCCCTTTCTTGACATTACCAGTTTATCGCTTTAGGATAGGTAACACCTGAATGGCTGAAGACATAGTATCAGCATGTTTTGATGGCAGCAGTCTGCCCCAGAATTGAACACAGTGCTATTAGAGGAAATCTGAGTGCAAAGCCATCTGACATTTATTTACATTTAATTTACATTGATGCACCCTCTTCTGGTACTGTTCTATTTTATCACTCCTTACCATAGACATTAATTGCCGATGTGGAACCATGTTTTCCGAAAATACAAGTCTATACTGTAATATTAACTGCATTTCTCCTGTCCTCTATGTCAGTAATATATCTTAAAACTCTTGTACATAAAGTCATCTCCTTTACCTCAGTCCAAGCTGACTGTGCTTTAACATGTAATAAAAACAGAAAATGCTGGAAATACTCAGCAGGTTAGGCAGCATCTGTGGAAAGAGAAACAGAGTTAACGTTTCAGGTCGATGACCCTTCGTCAGAACTGGAATAATCTGGAGATGGAACAGGTATTTAAGCAAGTGCAGGGGCAGGGAAAGGCGGGAGGGGAGGAAAGAACAAAAGGGAAGGTCTGTGATAAGATGGAAGGCAGGAGAGATTAAAAGACATTAAGAGAGATTAGGAGATGGTGCAAGGCAAAAAGAGATGGTAATGGGACAAGTTAAGAAACAAAAGATGGCTCCAGATGAAGTGTAAATGGCACTTGCAGAATGAAAGACACCTGCCATGTGGGAGAGAAAAAAATATATATAAATGGAAAAAAAAAGGATAGGGGCAGAGGTTATGGTCTGAAATTGTTGAACTCTATGTTGAGTCGAGAAGGCTGTAAAGTGCCCAATTGAAAGATGAGGTGCTGTTCCTCGAGCTTACATTGAGCTTCATTGGAACAGTGTAAGAGGGCGAGGACGGAGAGGTCCGAGTGGGAGTGGAGCGGAGAATTAAAGTGACAGGCGACCGGAAGCTCGGGGTCACCCTTACGGACTGAAGGGAGGTGTTCCGCAAAGCGGTCAACCATTCTGTGTTTGGTTTCCCCAGTGTAGAGGAGACTGCATCGTGAGCAGCGAATACAGTATACTAAATTGCAAGAAGTACAAGTAAATCGCTGTTTCACCTGGAAGGAGTGTTTGGGGCCCTGGACAGTGGGAAGGGTGGAGGTAAAAGGGCATGTGTTGCATTTCCTGCGCTTGCACGGGAAGGTGGCGGGCGAAGGGGAAGGGGTGTTGGAGGTGATAGAGGAGTGGACCAGAGTGTCGCGGAGGGAGCGGTCCTTTCGGAATGCTGAAAGGGGAGGTGAGGGGAAGATGTGTTTGGTGGTGGGATCACGCTGGAGGTGGCGGAAATGGCGGAGGATGATCCATTGAATGTGGAGGCTGATCGGGTGAAAGGTGAGGACAAGGGGAACCCTGTTGTGGTTCCGAGAGGGAGGGGAAGGGGTGAGAGCAGAAGTGCGGGAAATGGAACGGAGACGGTCAAGGGCCGTGTCAACCACAGTAGAGGGGAATCCTTGGTTGGGGAAAAAGGAAGACATGTCGGAAGCACTGGTATGGAAGGTGGCATCATCAGAGCAGATGCGGCGAAGACGGAGAAACTGGGAGAATGGAATAGAGTCCTTACAAGAAGCGGGGTGGGAGGAAGTGTAGTCCAGGTAGCTGTGGGAGTCAGTGGGCTTGTAGTGAATGTTTATCAATAGCCCATCCCCAGAGATGGAGACAGAGAAGTCGAGGAAGTGAAGGGAAGGGAAGAGTCGGAGATGGACCATGTGAAGATGAGGGAAGGGTGGAAATTGGAAGCAAAGTGAATGAAATTTTCTAGTTCAGGGCAAGAGCAGGAAACACCACCACCATCAATGTACTGGAAAAAGAGGTGAGGGAGGGGACCTGAGTAGGACTGGAACAAAGAATGTTCCACATATCTGGGACCCATGCGGGTTCCCATAGCAACACCTTTAATTTGGAGGAAGTGAGTGGAGTCAAAGGAGAAGTTGTTCAATGTGAGAACAAGTTCAGCCAGGCGGAGGAGGGTGGTGGTGGATGGGGACTGGTTGGGCCTCTGTTCAAGGAAGAAGCGGAGCGCCCTCAGGCCATCCTGGTGGAGAATGGAGGTGTAGAGGGATTGGACGTCCATAGTGAAAAGGAGACGGTTGGGGCCAGGCAGCTGGAAACTGTTAAAGTGGCGGAGGGTGTCGGAAGAGTCGCGGATGTAGGTGGGAAGAGACTGGACACGGGGACAAAAAATAGAGTCGAGATATGAAGAGATAAGTTCCGTGGGGCAAGAACAGGCTGAAACGATGGGTCTACCAGGGCAGTCCTGTTTGTGGATCTTGGGAAGGTGGTAGAAGCGGGCTGTGCGGGGTTGGGGAACTGTGAGGTTGGTGGCCGTGGAGGGAAGATCTCCAGAGGAGATGAGGTCAGTGACGGTCTAGTAAACGGTGACTTGATGTTCGGTAGTGGGATCATGGTCCAGGCGGAGGTAGGAGGAGGTGTCAGAGAGTTGGTGTTCAGCCTATGCTAGGTAGAGGTCGGTTCGCCAAACAACAACAGCACCACCCTTGTCAGCAGGTTTAATGACAATGTTGGGGTTGGATCTGAGAGAATGGAGTGCTGCAATTTCAGAGGGAGGTAAGTTGGAGTGAGTGAGGGGAGCAGAGAAATTGAGATGGCCGATGTCACGTCGACAGTTTGCAATGAAAAGATCTAGAGAGGTTAAGAGGCCAGAGGGAGGGGTCCAGGTAGAACGAGAATTCTGAAAACGGGAGAAAGGGTCAGCTGTGCGGGGCGAGGAATCCTGGCCAAAGAAGTGGGCACGGAGACGAAGGCAGCGGAAAAAGAGCTCAGCATCATGCCGGACTCGAAATTCATTGAGGTGGGGGTGTAAGGGGATGAAGCTCAGGCCTTTGCTATGGACTGATCGTTCGGGGTCAGAGAGGGGAAGGTCAGAGGAGATAGTGAAAACACGGCAGGGGGTGAGATTGGAAGACCGGATAGGGTCAGAGGAAAGTGAAGGGGTAGAATATTCCAGAGGGGTGTTGGTGTCCAAGAGTTGTTGAAGCTTGCGATCCTTGACATCTGAAAGGAAGAAAAATAGTTTTTTGTTAAAGCGCCGGATGAGGCGAAGGATGAAATGGAACTGCGGACCAGGACAGCTTTGAGATAGAATGAGTCAGTGCTGCTGAAGAGAGAGGTCGAGAGTGTTCATGTGGCGGCGCATGGCGTTCAGTGTGGATCTCAGGATACGGCGAGAGCAGTGGTTCGAGGAACGCTGAATATCTTGGAGATATCTGTAGTCCTGGGTGGATCCAAAACACGAGAGGTGGAATTTCAGTTGGAATCCACGTGGAGTAAGTCAGAGCCGGAGACAGTTGCTGAGGAAAGATATGTGGCTGTGAAAGCAAGTTTTGGTAGATACCTGATCAAACACGAGAAGGGAGACAGAAAGCAATGAAGTTGAACAAGGCAAAAGAGACAAACGGAAATCCTGTCGGAGAGAAGGGCAAAACTTCTTCAAGGTGGGCATTCTTAGAAGAGAAGTGGCAGTGAACCAAACACAATAAATGTCTCTGCTCCCCTCACTCACTCCAACCTACCTCCCTCTGAAATTGCAGCACTCCATTCTCTCAGATCCAACCCCAACATTGTCATTAAACCTGCTGACAAGGGTGGTGCTGTTGTTGTTTGGCGAACCGACCTCTACCTAGCGGAGGCTGAACTCCAACTCTCTGACACCTCCTCCTACCTCCGCCTGGACCATGATCCCACTACCGAACATCAAGTCACAAACCCTGTTCCATTTCCAGCTTTTTCCAGTTCTGACGAAGGGTCATCGACCTGAAACGTTAACTTTGTTTCTCTCTCCACAGATGCTGCCTGATCTGCTGAGTATTTCCAGCATTTTCTGTTTTTATTTCAGATTTCCAGCATCTGCAATATTTTGCTTTTGTATTAGTGCTTTAACATGTTATGCCTTTCCAAGTGTTCATGCATTATCTCTATCAGCATATTTTTGTCGGCTTTCCTTGTAACAGATGATAAACTTAAGAGACTACATTTTTTTAGGTATGTTTTGAATATGTAAGCGACAATGCTCAATATCTCATTCTCCCCAACAATCCTTCAGAATTCATTAAATTATTACATGGAGCTTGATTGGACTGGAGCGCCCTCCATTATCTTGATCTGAGTTTTTTTCAGTTTTATTAATAAGTGGCACCACTAGTGCAGACGCCACAATTTATCTTGGTTCTGCTCTAAAATGTCTTTGCCAAGACCTTTAATTAAAATGGCATTAGTTAGCATACAGGCCTTAGCAATCTCTATATTTCTGCTATAACCCCTTTGCAAGAATTCTTTGCCACTAAACAGTATATAAAAATTACAATTGGTCTTATGTGCTGACTCATGCATCTCACCAGGCTCCATGCTTGAAGCAGAAATCTACATTTAGTCAACAAAGAATCTTTTAATCTCATAATATTCAGACTTTCCAATTCCTGAGAACCGGTTTCTATCTTGCTTGTTATCAATACTATATAAATCCCAAATGCTGTGTTTGCTCATTTGGTTTCTCCAATTTTCTCCCCTGTTTTTATGTCCGCCAACAGCAACAAAGAAAATCAATCTCACCTTGTAATTAGAGCCATCTATATATCCTTCAAAATCTTTCAAAGGATATACACTTCCTGTCTACAAATGTTACTTCATGTTGTCATGATTTTTGGTCAATATTTACCATTGTAAATTGTTATATCAACATTTCTCATTCAATTTTTTAAAATTCATTTTATGGGATGTGGACATCGCTGGCAAGGCCAGCATTTATTGCTCATCCCTAATTGCCCTTGAGAAGGTGGTGGTGAGCCACCTTCTTGAACCGCTGCAGTCCTTGTGGTGAAGGTACTCCCACAGTGCTGTTAGGTAGGGAGTTCCAGGGATTTGACCCAGCAACGATGAAGGGTCGGCAATATACTTCTAAGTCAGGATGATGTGTGACTTGGAGGACAACTTGGAGGTGGTGGTGTTCCCATGCACCTGCTGCCCTTGTCCTTCTAGGTGGAAGAGGTCGCGGGTTTGGGAGGTGCTGCCGAAGAAGACTTGGCGAGATGTTGCGGTGCATCTTGTAGGTGATACACACTGCAGCCACGGTACGCCGGTGGTGGAGGGAGTGAATGTTTAAGGTGGTGGATGGGGTGCCAATCAAGCGGGCTGCTTTATCCTGGATGGTAGCGAGCTTCTTGAGTGTTGTTGGAGCTGCACTCATCCAGGCAAGTGGAGAGTATCCCATCATACTCCTGCCTTGTGCCTTGTAGATTGCTATGCCAACTGTCACAATGTAATTGCTGGCTCTGACCCATTAGGTGACTCTGTGGAGTGAGTTTCTGAAGTCTGTTTCCCAACCTTGCATATAAAAAATCGAAGGGATGATTTTAACTTTACATGGTGGTGGAAAACGAACGGAGGTGGATCGGCTGCCCGTTTTACTCTCTGCCTGATTTTCACTGGCTTCAATGGAAAGGGAAATCATGCAGAGGTGAATAATGGCCGTTTAATCAGCCCTTTATGTTCATCAACTTTCCACGGGTAATGCCATGGGTGGTTTACTAGTATTCATAAAAAATCGGATCCCATCAGACGCTTAGCACAGGGCGCACTGTGACCCAAATCAACAATGACCCTGCAAGGACTCTCAGGGCTCAATTTTAATAGCCCTGAGGAAGTGGGTTTGGAGGCGGGTCGGCAGCAAAAATCGGGAAAAATGGCTTCAGACACCCAACACGCCTCCATCCCGCCCGCACGTGATTTTCGTGAGTGTCGGGTCAGCCGCTCCCAAACTGACCCTTCTGGAACCGGTTGGACAGGTAGTTAAGGCAGTTAACAGCCTGTTAACGGCCTTGCTAATCCTATTTTTACAATGGTTTCCCATTTTCATGCTTCTGGCTCCTGTTTCCCGTCTTGTCAGAAACAGGCCAGCTGCAAGGAGACGAGTTGCTGGAGGACATGATTTGGAGTCATTGGTGCAGCACTTTAAAAGTGCTCCTGTAACATGGCTGACATTCAAATGCAACAACTTTGTTGTTGGAGGTTTGGGATAAGATTTTGCAAATCTACTGACCTTGTGACTGTTCAAGCTGACACACATCTGCAGTGTGACCTGATTGGAATAATTTCAGGCCACTTCGACTGTGCACTTGCAAGCTTCTTGCTGCAAATGAAATCTATAGCAACGGGATGGGAACCATTGATATCCTCTCATCCTGGTCAATTGATTTGGAGGAAGAGCGGCTGTGCCAGCACCACAACCAGCCACAACAGCAGCACCAGCACCAGGAGCGCCAACCCCCTCCTCACCCACCTGATGCTGCACAGGGCGGAGGGCGTCAGTGCAGGGCTGCACCGCGCCGCAGGAGTTACCACCAATACAGGGTTTACAGGCAGAGGATCAGCTTCCTCAGCATGACTAAGCAGCAGTGCCAAAGGAGGCTGAGACTTTCGAGAGATGTAGTCGCTGACATTTGCACAATGCTGCAACAACACCTGGAGCCCAGAGTGTGTGGACACTCCTTACCAGTGGCTGTCAAAGTCACCACCGCACTCAACTTCTTTGCTTCGGACTCCTTCCAGGGATCAGCTACAGACATCAGCGGCATCTCCCAGTCGGCCGCATACACCTGCATCACGCAGGTCACCGATGCCCTCTTAGCAAAGGCCCACAATTACATCCACTTCTCCACGGATGGCCCAAGTGTGACGGCACGTGCGGTTGGCTTTGCCAATATGGCAGGCTCGTCAATGGTGCAGGGCATCATAGACTGCACACATGTAGCCATTAGGGCCCCCTATCACAACCCAGCTGTATTTGTCAACCGCAAGGGATTCCACTCCCTGAGTGTCCAGCTGGTGTGTAACCACAGGAAGATCATCATGCATGTTTGCGCAAAGTACCCTGGCATTTGTCATGACTCCTTCATCCTGCGCCAGTCTACTGTGCCGCAGCTCTTCCATCCACCAAACCAACTTTCCAGATAGCTTCTTGGCGACAAGGGCTATCCACTAAAAAAGTGGCTTATGACACCGATGAGGAGGCCATCAAACGATGCTGAGGAGCGGTACAATGTGAGTCACATATCCACCAGAAGCATCATCAAGCAAACCATCGGCTTGCTCAAAATGCGCTTCTGATGCCTAGACAGATCTGGTGGAGCCCTGCAGTATGCACCAGCCAGGATCTCCAGAATCATTGTGGTCTGCTTGTGAAGGAAATAGCCATATTCCAAGAAATACATCATCCTATAAACAGATTTGATAATATTAAAACATGACAAACTGGGGTTAAAAATCTAAAAGCCTCAACGACACAAGCCGTAAAACAGAAATACAGGCTTATGAGATAAGAACAGTTGTTAACAAAGTAAAACATCACAAGCTTTGAAATGGGAAATGTTTGTAAATACAAAGACATGGCCCTATTGAAACAGCAGGCTGAAGGTTCCTCTATGTCTGAACATTGGAACCAACACAATGGAATGACCCAAGTAAAGTGTCAAAATCTAACACATCGAACAGGTGCACAGAACATTAAAAAAACTAAGTGCCTTTGAAAAAATGACATCAAGTAAAAGAAATACCTGCCGTAAAATAGTTTTATGTTAAACTTAGAAACAGGAGACATGATTCTTAATACAACCAATTGAAGTAAATAAGAAATGCATGGAACACCCTAGATGAAGTGTTTACAAGTTGTAAAAGGTATAAATAGGAAGGTTTTGAAAATATAATATCAATAGATGACACCAAGCAATTACATTGTGTTTGTATTGAAAATGGAATAGTTAGGAGACACGACGTCTGGCTTACAAGTAGTTAAGTGATATTAGAAATTCAATAGAAAGACTTCCTAAGAATGGCATCAAATAGATAAATCGATAATAACCATAAAAATGATAAGTTTTTGAAACACCTAAAGGTAGAGCACAAGTCTGGTTGCAACAGTTGAAATGACAGTAAGAATAGAAAACAATTCAATAGAGTATCACTAGAGACAATTAGCTTACATCAGCAGAATACTTCAAAGAAAATACCACTAAAAAAGAGTATAAAAATAAGAGCTTTTCAGATGAAAAGTCAGAAGTTGCTGAACGGAGCAAGCGTTTCTCAACTTCACAGGCACACTCTGTAAGTTTTTAACTTTGAGTCTCGGGTAATCAAGGTATTTGATTTTGGTGGATATTCTGGATTAAGAAATAAGTAGAAGTGTGGAAATGTAACGAAGTTAAGATTTGAGAATAAGGATCTCTGAGAATAAGAAAATGTAAGCTATTTGTATTTTGAACTATTAAAGTCGCGATTGACTTATCAGCTGTTAACTGAATGTCGGTTCTTTAATAAATCTATATATTTTTAGAATTGTCTCACAGAGTATTTCTGTATAAACTCGCAAACTCAATTTCTGTATACTCAAAGGAGTTGCAGAATTCTGGGGGGTATTCCGGACCCTCATAATTTCTGGAAGGTTACAGTCTAGTTAAACTTATTAAAAGTGCTATCTGGAAGATGGTAACATCTTCACGTCGTTCCTTTCCTTTAGGGAGAGGTAGTCTGACCTTTAGACCCAATTAAGCGTCTTATAGAATTCGGCTATCTTTAACTTTAGTTGAAGGTGAACATCTGGGGAATACGCCAGATCCGGGGTAGCCCGAAAAAGGCTAGGACTTGTAATTATCCCTTCATGCTGTGCCCTGCACAACATCGCACAGCAGCATGGCTTAGTGCTGCCAGATGAACACGTGGCTCAGCACACAGCCTCCTCAGAGGAAGAGGATGAGGAAGAGGTCGAGGAAGAGGACGAGGAGGAGAACGAGGAGGAGAATGTGGAGGAGGATGGGGAGCGACGCCTTGCAGGGCCGGATGTGGCCAATCCAGCAGCAGGTGACCACATTGCTAGCTGTCAGGCAAGGGATGCACTCATCCATGCCAGATTCACGTAAGCTTACACTTCAACCACAGGTGGCTGGCACATGGAGATGAATATAAGTCTGACATTCTCAAAACCCCAGGCATCATCTGTCCAATAAACAGTGGTTTGCGCTCAGTGTCACCACCAACATTCTACATGGAATTCACCCTGAGCCCTCACTCTTGAACTTCCATTTCCCAGAACACAGAGGCCACACTTTAGGTGATCTCAGCAGATCATTAAACCTTTTTCTACACTGAACCCATGTGCGTCTGCACACAGACCTCGAACTCACCTCTTCAGCAATCTGCAGCCAAGCTGTCTTGGTTTGCTGAGGAGGCCTCCTCCTTCCGCTTCCAGGGAAGAGGACCTCCTGATGTCCTCTAACTCCCTCCACAAGAGCATGGAAGGAGCCCTCATTGATCCTGGGTGCAGCCTTAGTTTTTGGGGCTGCCATTCCTGCAGCAGCCTGCACCTTTAAGAAGAAAAACCTAAAGCTTTTACAAAGGGGATATGGCCCCTTTAAATTTTTACTCAAACAACACGTCATCAGATGCAAGAAATTGACATGCTCCAAGCAATTGCCTGGAGGGACCTGCACTTCGGCCGAAACTAGGCCAATCAAGGTAAAATCGTAACTGCTGGGCGGCAGCATCTGGGAGCGGGTCTGAAAGCTGCCGAGCAGCGGGCCCACCCTCAACCCGCCTCCATTAATAAAATTGCGGCCTCATTCTCTCTGTCAAGCTTTTATGCTTTGAAACACTTCCAAAACCTATATAAGAAAATGTTCTTCTGCTCTCCACATTGACAAAATAAATGTGATGTTAATAGTCACCATCTATTTTAGCTTTCTGAGATGCAGAAATTAAACAAAATCTTCACTTATATAAATTGCAAATGGGTGTTACTTGGTACTCTGCTTAGGGACTTATATATACATCTCCAGCTGCGTGGACTGAATTGTAATCCCAGATCAGAGCTCCATGTATCTCTAACAGCCATGAAGTGTCATCAGTGATCAAATATATAGTGACAGGACTTATATATAAATTTATGGCCACTGTTGATAGATTCTAATTTTTGAGGGAGAAGTTTTCATTATTCTATTTCATGCTGCCTCACACATTATAGACTTCATCTGCAGATAGATTTAAATAAATGGTTCCCTTATGGGTTTTTTTCATCCTGGATTTTTGCTTTAGTTGCTCAGAGGATAAGAAATTTAGTTTTTGAACGAAATTATAGTGTAAATCCCTCTGTCTCTGATTTCATGCATGGCCAACCAGCACTTAACAAAACCGGCCTAACACTGGTGAGTTGAAAAGGTTAATCATTTTCTAACTGAGAGGACAACATTTTAGCTAAGACTTTATAGTATATACTAATGAGACAGTTGGTTATATAACTAGTGCAGAACACTTCTTTTGGGATCACTGGTTATCAGTCAATCTTCAAAAGAATAAGGTAGATTTAGGAACACAATTGCAGTTCTGGGGGGGATCACAAGTGCTTAGCTGTACTGGGCCACAAATACTCTCCTCCTGGGGCTGTCAGCAACTGAGAAATACTTACTTTGTGCCTTGAAGAATACAGTTGATACCAGGGTTACTTTATGGTGAAATGAGATGCTAATAATTGCACATTTTGAGGAGCTCATTTATCACTTGTGGGGTGTCAGAGGCTAGGTCAAGAGATGATGGAGTCTTCTTAAGGGGATCCTTAATAAAAGACGCTTAACAGTATAATGTCTTGTAAATTAATTTTCAAGGTTAGTAAAGTGCAATTCACCAGGAGCATACTTTTATACCACTGTGGATATTGTTTCTGTAAGGTCATATATTATATAATATGCTTATAATTTACAGGTAGAACCTATAAAATTGTTGGTTTTATAAACAAGACACACGCATACAACATCCAGCTGGCCAGCATGAACTCCTGGGGATAAGTTAAATGTTAACATTTTTATGGTTTTCAATAGTTTGAATTCTTAATTGTAACCTTTGGGTTGAATCAATATTTTAATTATTTAATAAACTAGTCCCTGTCTCGTGGGTTTGTACATAGGGAAGCAAGACCAAGGGCACTTTTCAGGAGAGGAGGAGGGAGGAGAAGACAGGAGAGGACAGGGGAGCAAGGGAAGAGGAGGAGAGAAGGGGGAGAGGAGGTGGAAAGGAAAGGGATGAGTAGAGGAAGGCGAAGAGGAGGAGAAATGAGGGGGCGAGAAGAGGTGAGGAGGTAGTAGAGAAGAGGAGAGGGTAGAGGATAGCCATTCGGGGGGAGCAAGCCTGCACAGCAGCCTCAAAGGCCCCCTGTTTTGCTTGTTCTGATACGGATAAAGGTCGCATCTGCTGATTCCTGCACTGCTTCAAGTGAGATGCTTTGGGGTCGATTTTTGCCTTTACAGCCTGTGCGTTAAGCATCACCTGGGTGGAGCACAGAGAGGAGAACCTGACGGGGAGGATAGCACACCAGAAACAGAACCCACCCTATCAGCATCTAATTGAAATATACCCAACCATATTTGGGTGGAGGCTTACTTGAACTGGCTTCACTGCCACTGAAAAATTCAGCTGGCTATAAAATGGATGAGGATCCAGCAGTACGAGTCTTCACCTGGCTTTCTGTAGTCAACTGCCCCGGTGCCTCTGGTGGAGCAGTGCAAAAGTGGAAGAATACCTTACCTCAGATCATTAAGTTCTAGACGACTTGTTTTTACACTGGGCCAAGCACTCAACAACCGAGCCATGGGAGGGGATCCAGAATTTTCTTAATGACTGTTCCAAACATTTATCTATAAGTTGTCTATGTTTGAAATATGGGCCTTAAATGTTTTTCTGAGCAAGTCTTCTGTTAACAGTAATGCTTGTCCTTTCCAGATCACTTCTTACATTGCCGCATCAGAGACCTCTCCATTGTTATTCAATTCAATTCAATTCAATGTATTCACTCAATCTCCATAATTACCATAACATTTTACAAGAAATAATCACTTGATTTCATTTAGGTGATGAATAGATTAACTTGAAAAATGAGCTATCCGCCCATACTAGTGCATGGCTCGAGATTATGATTAATTCACTATGTGTAGAAGTGGATGGTGCAGTGGTATAGATTGTTGGAGCACCAACATATGGCAAAACAGAATTCATTTCCCCCACTTTGCTGAGTTTCTGATCTCAGATATCCTGCAGCAGATGATGGCAAGAAGGAGACCTAATACGTCCAGACAGAGGTCAGGACAAATGACACAGAAAGCTTCCACCAGGATACCCTTGATCAGACACATTAGGCATGGTTTAGGAAAAATTGCTTTAACTTTCCTTGGGCTTGTTGTGGCTGAGTTGGGTGGGGGAGGGACAGAGGTTAGTAGTGAGGAAAAAGAAGGCAATGTGTGGTAGAGTTTCTGCTTGTTTCCGCGAGTTATATTAGCACAATCCGGGCAGAATCAGCTGAACCAGCGCAAATGATTGGGGAATTTTCAACAAAGTGAGTTACGCCCAAAACCACTTACACTTGTGTTTTCCGCAATGTTTTACACTGGTTCAAAATTCAATTCACCCGAATCAGGCCCCGCCCACAAAACTGGCCACACCCCCAGCTTGAAATTGCGAGATTCCGCCAATGTGTTGGTTCAGGAAAGCTCTTCGAATTGTGCTCATTGTCTTAGGTGCACAGGCACTAGTAGGCACGTTTTAAAAGTTTTTTTATATCAAAAAATACTTAATTTACTAGTCTACACCAATTAAACTATTAAATGGTCCCATATCGTTTTTTTAAAGTAATTTTCAGTCATTTAAAATCAGCTGGACGCCTGGACACACTTATTAAAAATGCTTAGTTTTAGCTGTATTAATAAAACTGCATCAGGTAATCACTCTTAAAAACATCATGGAATACACTTTAATGGAAAAAAAAGAAACAATTACGTTCTATTACGTTGCCCAATTACACTGGTTCATAAGAACATAAGAAGATAAGAAGTAGGAGCAGGAGTAGGCCATTCGGCCTTTCGAGCCTGCTCCGCCATTCAATGAGATCATGGCTGATCTTCTGCCTCAACTCCATTCACCGGTCCTATCGCCATGTCCCTTCATGGAAGATCTTAAGTTTGTGATTATGCAAATTAATTTTAGCGGTAACTTGAAGCTTAACTTAACCAGCGCAATTTCAAGTGCATTTTGGGCACAATTTCCTGATTGCACCCAAAGCGGAAATTCTGCCCACATATTTTTAAGGCAGACAAATGAAATGTGCAGAGGTGAACAGCAGAACAGCTTTTGAAATGAGTGAAATGTCAATTTGTAATAACTATTGTTTATACGCAGGCAGAAAGGAAAAAAAAACTGTGTCCTGGTGGGTTTGCAAGATGCTGGTGTTTACCAATGTACTTGTCTCAGCATACCATGACATGATAATGTCCCTGTCAGTTGCATGGTACCCAGGGTGAATTTATCTATGACTTGGTCTAGAACAGAACTCCAATCTCCTCCAAGAATAAGAGAGCCATTGTTCTTCTTAAGCAGGTGCAGATGTAATTTTACCAAAAGCAGGTCAAGCCAAATGTTCAGACATGTAGGGATAGCTTTTTCAAGTTGGTTCTTTTCCATAAATGGGTGTAATCAGGGTGCAACTGTTTGTATATAGGGACAGAAATTATTTATGCGCATTTCCGAGAAGGTGCATGACAGCCACACGAAGCTCCTGTCAGAAAGAGGCTTTATTTTAGCATGAAGGTAAATGAAAGACTTGCATTGATTAGCCCCTTTCACAACCTCAGCAAGTCCCAAAGCACTTTACAGTCAATGAAGTACTTTTTTGAAGTGCAGTCACTGTTGTTGGTGCTGCTGATGTGCCTGGTGCTGCTGCTGTGCCTGGTGCTGCTGGTGTTCAGGCTGATTGTGGTGGAATTCTGAGGACCAAGGTGAGAGAGTATAAAGTGCACCGATGCTGATGGAATAGATGGCAGGTGAAGTAGAGATGACAGAAGCGATCTGTCAATGGTGGGAGAGGTAATGAGGTCAGACCGGATGGAGACTTGTGTAAGAACATAAGAAATAGGAGCAGGAATAGGCCACTTGGCCCCTTGAGCCTGCTCCACCATTCAATAAGATCATGGCTGATCTTGGGCTCAAAGTAAAGACTTGCAGCATGGTGAATCTGCAGTGGAAATGCAGTTTAGAGAAGCTAGTGGCTAAGGGAACATTTCTTAACCAGCTGGGAGCTTTGACTTGACATTTGATGCTGTCAACTCATCAGCTGAAACAATGGCCAATAACCTTAATTCCCTAGATTCGGGGAAGGTTCCATTAGATTGGATCAAAAAGGGAGGGAGACAGAAAGCAGGAAACTGCAGCCAGTTAGCTTAACATCTGTCATAGGGAAGATGTTAGAAGCTATTATTAAAGATGTTATAGCAGGGCACTTAGAAAAGTTCAAAGTAATCAGGCAGAGTCAACATGGTTTTGTGCAAGGGAAATCATGTTTAACCAATTTATTGGAGTTCTTTGAGGAAGTAACATGTGCTGTGGATAAAGGGGAATCGGTGGATGTACTGTACTTAGAAGGCATTTGATAAGGTGCCACATCAAAGGTTATTGCGGAAAATAAAAGCTCATGGTGTAGGGGGTAACATATTGGCATGGATAGAAGATTGGCTAGCTAACAGGAAACAGAGAGTAGGCATAAATGGGTAATTTTCTGATTGGCAAGATGTAACGAGTGGTGTGCCACAGGGATCAGTGCTGGGGACTCAACTTTTAACAATTTATATAAATGACTTGGATGAAGAGACCGAAGGTATGGTTGCTAAATTTGACACAAAGATAGGTAGGAAAGTAAATTGTGAAGAGGACATAAGGAGGCTACAAAGGGATATAGATAGGTTAAGTGAGTGGGCAAAGATCTGGCAAATGGAGTATAATGTGGGAAAATGTGAAGTTGTCCATTTTGGCAGGAAGAATAAAAAAGAAGCATATTATCTAAATGGTGAGAGATTGCAGAGCTCTGAGATGCAGAGGGATTTGGGTGTCCTCGTGCATGAATCGCAAAAGGTTACTATGCAGGTACAGCAAGTAATTAGGAAAGCTAATAGAATGTTATCGTTTATTGCGAGGGGAATTGAATACAAAAGTAGGGAGGTTATGCTTCAGTTATACAGGGCATTGGTGAGACCACATCTGGGTACTGTGTACAGTATTGGTCTCCTTATTTAAGGAAGGATGTAAATGCACTGGAAGCAGTTCAGAGCAGGTTTACTAGACTAATACCTGGAATGGGCGGGTTGTCTTATGAGAAAAGGTTGGACAGGCTAGGCATGTATCCGCTGGAGTTTAGAAGAGTAAGAGGTGCCTTGATTGAAACATATAAGATCCTGAGGGGTCTGGACAGGGTGGATGTGGAGAGGATGTTTCCTCTTGTGGGAGAATCTAGAACTAGGGGTCACTGTTTAAAAATAAGGGGTCACCCATTTAAGACAGAGATGAGGAGAAATTTTTTCTCACAGAGGGTCGTGAGTCTTTGGAACTCTCTTCCTCAGAGAGCGGTGGAAGCAGAGTCTTTGAATATTTTTAAGGCAGAGGTAGATAGATTCTTGATAAGCAAGGGGGTGAAAAGTTATCGGGGGTAGGCGGGAATGTGGAGTAATCAGATCAGCCATGATCTTATTGAACGGTGGAGCAGGCTCGAAGGGCCGAGTGGCCGACTCCTGCTCCTAATTCGTATGTTCGTATGCACGTATGTTCATAACCTCCCGCCTCAGCTTCGCAGACGAGGTCTAGGCACAATGGGAAACCGGTGGGCGACCTGTCAAATTCAAAAAGCTGGGAAAAAAGCATTGTTAAGCGGCTGTAAACAAGCCACTAATGATTTTAATTGCCTTCCCCGCCGCTGCCTGTCGGGTCTGCCAGCGCTGAGCAGACCCAACATCAAGAAATGCAGGTGTGCGCATTTTGACAGCGGGTTCCCGACCCACTGTAAATCATTTTAAATTTAACAGCCGACCCGCCACCCATCCTGTCCGCTGAACGCTGGCAAAATTCCGGCCTATGTGTGGGAATGTGATTGCACGTTTTAAAGAAGTTGATTAGCATTGCATTAACAATTATCATGTTGTTAAAAGTGGACTTACAGTGCCTAGAGATGGAGAGCGGGGCGCAGTGGTCCGCTGGTTAGGGTGAGGGTGAGGGCCGGGCTCTGGGAGAGGTGGGGAGTGAAGGGGTCTGGGGCTCTGGGGGCCTGGGCTCTGGGTGAGTGGGAGCGGAACTGGGCTCCGGGTTTAGGGGGCCTGGGCTCGAGGGGAGCAGAGCTGGGTTGGAAGGAAGAACAAAGGGCCGTTAGTTACAAAGTACCGCTGTCTGCTCTTTCATTTTCTTTTAATTGCAGCATTTATATTTAAAATGTTTCTGAATGTAACCAATGTGAGGGGAGACACTCGGACTCGGAGCAGCTTTGTAATTTAGCGAAGCTTCACCCGATCGGTTGTATTGTGCTGTTCATTTTGACACCATTCTAATGACACTAGACAGTGCCCAGCGCCAGTACCATTCTGCACTTCTGTGCTGCCCTGACTCCCAGGCTGGTGTTTAAAAAATATACTGCCCATGGGTATGATAAAACAACTGGAAGAAACTGAGGTTTTACTCTGACTCATATCTGTAATAGTTTCATAAGAACTAGGAGCAGGAACTAGGCCCCTCGAGCCTGCTCTGCCATTCAATAAGATCATAGCCACTTCCCCGCCCGCTCCCCATAACCCTTCACTCCCTTATCTTGCAAAAATTTGTCTATCTCCACTTTAAATGTATTTAATGACCCAGCCTCCACAGCTCTCTGGGGCAGAGAATTCCACAAATTTACGACCCTCTGAGAGAAGAAGTTCCTCCTCATCTCAGTTCTAAAAGGGCGACCCTTTATTCTGAGACTGTGCCCCCGAGTTCTAGATTTCCTCATGAGGGGAAACATCCTCTCTGCATCTACCCTGTCGTGTCCCCTCAGTATCTTATATGTTTCGATAAGATCACCTCTCATTCTTCTAAATTCCAATGAGTATAGGCCCAGCCTGCTCAACCTTTCCTCATAAGTCAAACCCCTCATCTCTGGAATTAACCTAGTGAATCGTCTCTGAACTGGCTCCAATGCAAGTATATTCTTCCTTAAATAAGGAGACCAAAGCTGTACGCAGTACTCAAGGTGTGGTCTCACCAATACCTTGTACAGTTGTAGCAGGACTTCCCTGCTTTTATACTCCAACCCCCTTGAAATAAAGGCCAACATTCCATTTGCCTTTTTGATTACTTGCTGTACCTGCATGTTTCATGCACAAGGACCCCCAGAACTGTAGCATTTTGTAATCTCTCTCCATTTAAATAATAGTTTGCTTTTTTATTTTTCCTGCCAAAGTGGATAACATCGTACTTTCCCACATTATACTCCATCTGCCAAATGTTTGCCCACTCACCAAGCCTTTCTATATCCCTTTGCAGATTCTTTGAGTCCTCTGCACAACTTGCTTTCCCACCCATCTTTGTATCATCCGCAAACTTGGCTACATTACACTCGATCCCTTCATCCAAGTCATTAATGTAGATTGTAAATAGTTGGGGCCCCAGCACCGATCCTTGTGGCACCCCACTCGTTACCGTTTGCCAACCAGAAAATGACCCATTTATCCTGACTCTCTGCTTTCTGTTAGTTAGCCAATTCTCTATCCATGCTAATATATTATACCCCAACTCCGTGAGCTCGTATCTTATGCAGTAACCTTTTATGTGGCACCTTATCAAATGCCTTCTGGAAATCCAAATACACCACATCCACTGGCTCACTCTTGTCCACCCTGCTTTTTACATCCTCAAAGAACTCCAGCAAATTTGTTAAACATGATTTCCCTTTCCTAAAACCATGCTGACTCTGTTTGACTGCAGTATGTTTTTCTAAATGCCCTGCTACTGCTTCCTGAATGAAGGACTCCAGCATTTTCTCAACGACAGATGTTAGGCTAACTGGTCTATAGTTTCCTGCTTTCTGTCTCCCTCCTTTCTTAAATAGGGGTGTTACATTAGTGGTTTTCCAATCCGCTGGGACCTCTCCAGAGTCCAGGGAATTTTGGTATATTGCAACCAATGCATCCACTATCTCTGCAGCCACTTCTTTTAAGACCCTGGGATGCAGGCCATCTGGTCCTGGGGACTTGTCGTCTTTTAGTCCCATTATTTTACCGAGTACTATTTCCTTAGTGATAGTGATTGTCTTTAGTTCCCCACTCCCTGTGGCCCCTTGATTATCCATTATTGGGATGTTGTTAGTGTCTTCTACCGTGAAGACAGATGCAAAATATTTGTTCAGAGTCTCTGCCATTTCCCCGTTCCCCATTATTAATTCCCCAGTTTCATCCTCTAAGGGACCAACGTTTACTTTAGCTACTTCTCTGTTCTTAGATCCTTTTCTTAGAATTTATATTTGGTCCGTCTTCTGTCATGTATATGCTAAGGCTCACTGAGCTGTGTGGAATCTGGTTACGCAATGTTGTGCAAAGTATTTCATTGATCAAAGGATGTCAAGGCCTTGGAGAGGATTCAGAGGAGATTTACCAGAATGGCACCAGGGATGAGGCACTTCAATTATGTGGAGAGACTAGAGAAGCTGAGGTTGTTCTCCTTAGAGCAGAGAAGGTTAAGGGAAGATTTGATAGAGGTGTTCAAAATCATGTAGGGTTTTGATAGAATAAATAAGGAGCAGCTTTTTCCAGTGGCATAAGTGTCGGTAACCAGAGGACACAGATTTGAGATAGTTGGCAATAGAACCAGAAGGGTGATGAGGAGAATTTTTTGAACACAGCAATTATGATCTGGAATCCATGACCTGAAAGGGTATTGGAAGCAGGTTCAATAGTAACTTTCAAAAGGGAATTGGATATATTCTTGAAAAGAAAGAAATTTATAGGGCTATGGGGAAAGAACAGGGGAGTGGGACTAATTGGATCGCTCTTTCAAAGAGCCAACACAGGTATGATGGGCCGAATGGCCTTCTTCTGTGCTATAAGATTTTATGATGAATTACAAGACTTAACTTTCTGTGGCAAGTTTAATGGGCAATTAATGAGCAAATCCAAAAATTCTTTAAAATAACGGGGAGGCTAAGGTCAAGATGTCGTTTGTGTGGAGCAAATGGTGGAGCAGTGTAAATTGACCAGCAAGTTCTGGAGATTTGCAGTCACAGCATATCTCTTAATCCCCTGAACTTGCTGTCCGACTTGCACATTAATAATTGCTATTTTTCCTGCAAGATCTGGCCCAGTATGTTAATGCTGTGAAAGTGATATAATTTGGTCATTGACACTACTTTCCAGGCTTTATACCAGAGGTATACATTATTACAAACCATGAACTGCACCAGGCTTCTGAATTGCTCAATTCCTGCTTTCTCTTTGGCCTCTCTGCCCTTGATCTCTGCGGCCGCTTCCTCAGAGGGTTAGAGGTCAGTGGTCAGGTGAGGGGGTGGGGGTGGGGGAGCTCCTGAAGCACCCATTCCAAATGGACACTGAGCATCTGAAACTCAATGACACATTACGTAATATGTATCTTCATATCTTGTAGTAGCAGTCTTTTAAACTCCTTTGCCTTTAACTAAAGTTTTATATCAAGTTCAACTGCTTAATATTTCCTACAAACTCCATTTCTTCAAGATTGTTGTGCCAATAATGACAGTTTTGCCCACATGATGTATTACAGGATAGCAATTCTCCATCACAGTGCATGCAGCAGCTCAACGTGATAGTATGTCCCTACAGAATAAAGCCACGATGTTGCTGAGTATATAAAAGCATAAGTTAAATAAACTCATAAAATCAGTCAACCAGTGGTGTTAAAAATAGAACTTGGTTTTTTTGGAAAAAATAAACTGCATCCATCTTCACTCTACATCCACTGGGGTCGATTTTTATGTTTGAGGAAGATTTAAACTGGATGCTGCCATGTCCCAGGAGTGACCAGGCATTCAAATAAATGGAGACTCCTTTTCAAGACCAGTTTGATCATAGACCAGTTCAGACCAGGACTAATAGTTTATCATGGTTTAAGGGAATGTGACAAAATAAAAAGACTTGCAGACAACCTTGAATATAGTAATGGCACTGTGAAAGGCTATCGAGAGGTGTCTGTGACCCTCAATTGTTTTGTCTCTGCTTCCCGTGGGATAGTTCAAGGGACATCAACAATATCAGCCAATATACTTTTCATGATGCATTAAACATGTTTCTAATGCTGGGCCAACACCTTCTGTGAGGCATTTTGATAGAGTAGATAGGGAACAACTGTTTCCATTGGCAGGAGGGTCGGGAATCAGAGGACACAGATTTAAGGTAATTGGCAAAAGAGGGGAGATGAGGGGTACTGTGTTCAATTCTGGGCACCACACTTTCATTACGCAGCGAGTTGTTATGATCTGGAATGCACTGCCTGAAAGGGTGGTGGAAGCAGATTCAATGGTAAAGGGAATTGGATACATACTTGAAAAGGAAGAATGTGCAGGTCTATGGCGAAAGAGCAGGGCAGTGGAACTAATTGGATATCTCTTTCAAAGAGCTGGCACAGGCACAATGGGTCGAATGGCCTTCTTCTGTGCTATAAACTGGCCAAACCAAATTAGTAATAATACTGTGGAGGATGAATTCCTGGAGTGTGTACGAGATGGTTTTTTAGACCAGTACATTGAGGAGCCAACTGGGGAACAGGCTACCCTAGATTGGATATTGTACAATGAGAAGGGGTTAATTAATGATCTTGTTGTGCGGGGTCCTTTAGGGAAGAGTGACCACGACATGATAGAATTCTTCATGAAGATGGAAAGTGAAGAAGTCCAATCTGAAACTAGGGTCCTAAATCTAAACAAAGGAAACTACGAAAGTATGAGGAGTGAGTTGGCTATGATAGATTGGGGAGCTTCATTAAAAGGCATGACGGTGGATAGGCAATGGCTAACATTTAAGGAACAAATGCATGAATTGCAACAGTTATACATTCCTTTCTGGCGCAAAAACACAAAAGGAAAAGCGGCCAAACTATGGCTAACAAAAGAAATTAAGGATAGCATTAGATCCAAAGAGGAGTCATATAAAGTTGCCAGAAAAAGTAGCAAGCCTGAGGATTGGGAGCAGTTTAGAGTTCAGCAAAAAAGGACCAAGAGATTGATTAAGAGGGGAAAAATAGAGTATTAGAGTAAACTTGCAAGGAACATAAAATTGGACTGTAAAAGCTTCTACAAGTATGTAAAAAGAAAAAGATTAGTGAAGACAAATGTAGGTCCCTTACAGTCAGAAACGGGAGAATTTATAATGGGGAACAAGGAAATAGCTAAGCAATTAAACAAATAACTTCCCAGAAATGCTAGGGAACCAAGGGTCTAGTAAGAAGGAGGAATTAAAGAAAATTAATATTAGTAAAAAAATAGTGCTGGAGAAATTAATGGGACTGAAAGCAAAAAAATCCCCAGGGCCTGATAATCTGCATCCGAGAGTACTAAAAGAGGTAGCCATGGAAATAATGGATGCATTGGTTGTTGTCTTCCAAAATTCTATAGATTATGGAACAGTTCCTGCAGATTGGAGGGTGGCAAATGCAACCCCACTATTTAAAAAAGGAGGGAGAGAGAAAACGGGGAACTACAGACCGGTAAGCCTAACATCAGTAGTAGGGAAAATGCTAGAGTCTATTATAAAGGATGTGATAACAGGACACTTGGAAAATATCAACGGGATTAGACAAAGTCAACATGGATTTATGAAAGGGAAGTCGTGTTTGACAAACCTACTGGAGTTTTTTGAGGATGTAACTGGTAGAATAGATAAGGGAGAACCAGTGGATGTGGTGTATTTGGATTTTCAGAAGGCCTTTGATAAAGTCCCACAAAAGAGGTTAGTGTGCAAAATTAAAGCACATGGGATTGGGGGTAATATACTGGCATGGATTGAAAATTGGTTAACAGACAGGAAACAGAGAGTAGGAATAAATGGGTCTTTTTCAGAGTGGCAGGTGGTGACTAGTTGGGTACCGCAGGGATCAGTGCTTGGGCCCCAGCTATTCACAATATATATCAATAATTTGGATGAGGGAACCAAATGTAATATTTCCAAGTTTGCTGACGACACAAAACTAGTTGGGATTGTGAGTTGTGCGGAGGATGCAAAGAGGCTTCAAGGCGATTTAGACAAGTTGGGCAAATACATGGCAGATGCAGTATAACGTGGAGAAATGTGAAGTTATCCACTTCGGTAGGAAAAACAGAAAGGCAGAGTATTATTTAAATGGTGATAGATTGGGAAATGTTGATGTACAAAGGGACCTGGGTGTCCTTGTACACCAGTCACTGATAGCAAACATGCAGGTGCAGCAAGCAGTTAGGAAGGCAAATGGTATGTTGGTCTTCATTGCAAGAGGATTTGAGTACAGGAGCAAGGATGTCTTACTACAGTTATACAGGGCCTTGGTGAGACCACACCTGGAGTACTGTGTGCAGTTTTAGTCTCCTTACCGAAGAAAGGATATACTTGCCATAGAGGGAGTGCAGCGAAGGTTCACCAGACTGATTCCTGGGATGGCAGGACTGACGTATGAGGAGAGATTGGGTCAACTAGGCCTGTATTCATTAGAGTTTAGAAGAATGAGAGGGGATCTCATTGAAACGTAAAAAATTCTGACAGGGCTAGACAGACTGGATGCAGGGAGGTTGTTTTCCCTGGCTAGGGGGTCTAGAATGAGGGGCCACAGTCTCAGGATACGGGGTAGGACATTTAGGACTGAGATGAGGAGAAATGTCTTCACTCAGAGGGTGGTGAACCTGTGGAATTCTCTACCACAGAAGGCTGCGGAGGCCAAGTCACTGAATATATTTAAGAAGGAGATAGATAGATTTCTAGACACAAAAGGCATCAAGGAGTATGGGCAGAGAGCAGGAATATGCTAGTGAGATAGAGGATTAGCCATGATCATATTGAATGGCAGAGCAGGCTCACAGGGCCGAATGGCCTTTTCCTGCTCCTATTTTTCTATGTTTCTAAGTTTCTATATGATTCCATCACCTCCTTTCCCACAGATCAACAACAGCAGCAGAAGAGGGCTGCCCAATTTTATTGGAATCATGGCACACCCAACCGTTCTACCTAAACTGGGACCCGATTAATGGGGCAGAATTTGCGATGGGTAATAATGGTGAACTAACCGCGTTTGCCGTTATCATTCCTTTAAAACTGACTGCAACTTCAGGAAGTAGTGCATGTGCATCTAAATGCAGAAATCCTGAAGTTGCGGTCAGTCATTCACTGCTCTGACACTGGCTGCGCTGTGGCCGCCTTCCCTCCCCCACCCCCACCCCCACCCCCTTAGCCAGTAATCAGTGAAATCAGGGAAACCAACAAAAACTTGGGGGTCTAATTTCGGTTGATTTGCACCTCCCATTAGTGCCCTAAGAGGACGCTAATGGGGCACAAATCAACTAGCGCCTAGGTGCAGCGCCGCTAATGCCTCCCGCGAAATTCAACGGGAGGTTAGCGGCGGCTATAACCATTAGCGCCGTGCGGCGCTGCGCTGCCGGCGATGACGTCATTGCCGTGCACAGTGCCCCGCTCGCACCCCGGCTGTAATATTGGGTGGCGCCCCCTGACTTACCGCCGGACGCTATGTCCACCGGGGTCAAGGGGCCCTACCTGCGGCCGGGGCGGCGCTAGTTAAAGGGGAGGTGGTGGGCGGCCATTTTTGTTGCTGACCGCCTGCCAGCACCAGCCCCCGTTGCTGTCGCCAGCCCCCCTGCAGCCCCCCCACCGCGGGGTGACGGCTGCTCTACGTGAGCCCGGCACTTCTCTTGAGTGCTGGGCTCGTTTGCCGGAACTCCCGATCCCTGATGGCCCAGCTGGGCGCCGGGACACGCTGCGCCAGGCCTTCCCCTTTAATAAGAGGAGGAAGGCCTGCAGTACTGCGGCACGACGTGCCGTAGCACATGGCACTGCGGCACGTAGCGCCGTGATATTAGCTCGCAGTGCCCCAAGAGGGACAGGGGGCGCTTCCAGTAGCGCCCCTCCTCCCTCTCGGGGCGCTACCTGGGAAAATCGGCCGTGGGGGTGCTAACTTTTTGGGGCGCTAATTCTTGGGCTTTTCCATGGTAATATCACTATTAAATACCCCATTAAATGTTAGGCCATGTTAGATTAGGTATAACTGGGGATTTAACAGCATATTGACTGCTAAACAAATGTTATGGCCCTGAAAAACTAATTTAAATTTTGTGGAGTGTAAAATTTCTCCAATATGATAAAAATTGCAATTTTTAAGAAACTTAAAAAAAACTTTTTTAATTTTTTAAAAGTTTGTTCTGATATTTCAGGTTCCACCTTATCCCTACCCCCCGCCCCCAGTGTGGGAGCCTCAATCTTTGTTTTGCTCTCTGTAACATTTTTAAAAAGTCAGGATAAAAGCAGGTTCTCTTTCCTGATTCCCTATCAGTGACAACTCTGCATTGTGATTGGCTGCTCAGACAGCTTGTTGATGTCATAGCAGATCGCGGGAGGGAATTCCCGCTGTACTGCACTGAAATCACTTGCGCGTCGAAAAAGGCAAACTTCTCGCCACAGAGATTGCGAGCTCTCTGTTGGCAGCTTTCTTCGGGGCCAGTGGCGAATGCCTTTGCTTTGCCGCTGACTGGAAATTCTGGACCAATATTTTGTTTCCATTTCAGTAAATCAAGCATAAATTGTAATTTGTTTTAAAAACTGCATGAGTAGCACTATGTAAATATAATATTGCGCTCCAACTGAGATTGCTAGTGAAGTAATGGCTGAATAACTGCTGTGCTGAGCCTGCTTTTCTCTTTTCCCTTTCGATCCAATCTACAAGGAATGGAACACAAAGCTTGCATTGTGCCCAAAGGCAATTACCTGCACATATGAAAAAAAAGGACATTATTAGAAAGTAAACAATTTTTGATTTACTTGCCAACAATATGACTTGCAAAGCGATCATCAGACAGCTGAACGCTGACTTCCATCAACATTTGAAGAGGGCAGCTCAATTCCTGATACCACTGCATTATTTTTAGCAACATTGCAGAGCAGAGAAAGTGTGGGGTGGAGAAATAATCACAGAATGAATTTTTACAGCGAGATAAGAACCAACTTGAAAATGAAAACCATATGAGAGGTTATTCCAAAAATACATCAGTTGTTTGGGAGTTAGTTCAGCCCTCTGAACAATGTTTGGAACCACAGAAGTCAATACTTTATATCAATCCAAAACATGCAAATACAATGCCAATGGTGATGTTTCCCACAGCTTTTGTCTTTGTGTGGAATGCTCTTCCAGAAAATGTCATCGCTGGACCTTGGTCCCTGGTAATGGCAAGAAACCCAGACATGGAAGCAGTGACATCCTTGAGTGAAAACACCATGGCATGATTACATTTAATGTGACTTGGTGTCAAATTTTTTGTCTCATAATACTTCTGTGAAGTGCCTTGGGACGTTTTACTGTGTTAAAGGTGATATATAAATACAAGTGGTTGTTGTTGTTGTAAGGTTTCCAGCCATCCCCAATCTTAGCTTTACATTTATATAAAGCTTAATGTATTAATTTATATTTATACGCAAAGTTATTCTGCCTCTATCTTCCTATACTCAGTGGCAATACTGTGGAGTTTGTCGCAACAAGAGAAAACTGTTTTGACGAAGGATTCACACCTGAAACTTTAACTGCTGTGTTCCTTCCACAGATGCTGCCTGGCCTGTTGAATGCTCCCAGCATTTTCTGGTTTTCTTTCAGATTTCCAGCATTGGTGGTATTTTACTTTTTTTTGATTATTTTTGGAAGGTAACATTTCTAAATCAATTTTCCACTTTTCCTTTTACCTTGCACCATGGCTAAGAGGAACAGCGCTATCGTAAAATCAGCTGCTCTGGAGAACAATGAGAGAATGACACTCCTTCTGAGATTTTTTCTCCTGTGGGGAAGTGCTGGGCCCTCTCTCAGGAATTCCGCACTTTGATGTGGGTAAAATCAGAAACTCACCAAGTCGGAAATGGGAGCATGATCTCTGCAACATCATGTATTGGGTGCTCAGCAACTGTAAACAGATACCATTTCAATCATAAGAACATAAGAACATAAAAACATAAGACATAGTAGCAGGAGTAGGCCATTTGGCCCCTCGAGCCTGCTCCACCATTCAATAAGATCATGGCTGATCTTCTACCTCATCTCCACTTTCCTGCACTATCCCCATATCCTTTGATTCCCTTAATATTCAAAAATCTATCAATCTCTGTCTTGAATATACTCAACAACTGAGCCTCCACAGCCCTCTGGGGTAGAGAATTCCAAAGATTCACCACCCTCTGAGTGAGGAAATTTCTCCTCATCTCAGTCCTAAATGGCCGACCCCTTATTCTGAGACTGTGACCCTTGGGTCTAGACTCCTCAGCCAGGGGAAACATCCTCCCTGCATCTACCCTGTCAAGCCCTGTAAGAATTTTGTATGTTTCAGTCTACTTGCTTTATATCATTTAAAAATTCAACTATATTCAATATTCTCTCTAAAACCTGCTTAAACAAATGAATATGACACATGTGCTATGCTACTTTGGGCTAAAGATGGACAAATGAAACTATTCTAATTCTTATGCTCGATGAAAAAAAACATTATTAAGCATTTGAAAGGATCTTGTTTAACAATAAGTTGCATTTATATAGCGCCTTTAACATTGTAAAATGCCCCAAAGTGCTTCACAAGATCACAATCAGACAAAAAGTGAGACCGAGCCAAAGGAGGAAACATTAGTACAGGTGACCAAATGCGTGGTCAAACAGATAGGTTTTAAGGAGCGTCTTAGTGCCAGTGAGGTAGTTTGGCAGTAATTAAGAGTTATCACGCCATTAAAAAAAATTATTTACAATGGAATGGACAAGCCCTAACTTTTTCTGGTGAGTCAGTATCTATCATGTAAGTATAGCATCTTCACGGCCTTCCATGTATTTAAATGTCGAGTCTCTCGGCGAGATACTGGTGTAGTGAAGCTTCTGGACGAGCAGGGCAACTCGGACAGCAACTCCCTGATTTTTGCATTTAACTGGACATGTGGAGTCAATGGAAGTTGCTGACCGGTTTACTCTTTAATAACGGTGAGTGCTGATAGCCTCACCATTATTTTTACCGCAAAATACGGGCTAATATGGCAGGAAAGTAAATGAGAGCCTATCTTTTTTCTTTACAGATGCTGAAGAACCTGTTGTGTATTTCGAGATCCTATAGTTAGATTGAGACATGACAAACACAGCGTGTTAACCTGCATTCAGTGGTAGCAGTCTTGCCCATTATTCAGAAGGCTGTGCATTCAAGCTGAACTCCAGGACTCGAGCACACAATCTAGGCTGACACTATCATGGGTGCCGTCTTTTGGATGAGATGCCAAACCGAAGCCCCATCTGCTCCCCCACATGCATGCAAAAGATCCCGTAGCACCCCTCGAAGAAAAGTGGGGGAATCCTCCCGGCATTCTGGCCAACACCCATCCCCAAACCAACATCACCAAAACAGACTACCTGTCCATTTAACTCATTGCTATTTCTGGGACCCCACTGCGCACAATCTGGTCGACACACCTCAAAAAAATGTAATTTAAATACACATATCCTTTAGTGCTCACTTATTAAAACTGTATTCATTTTCATGAAGGGATATGATGAACACTTTTCAATCAACGACATAATAAGAACATAAGAAATAGGAGCAGGAGTATGCCAATCGGCCCCTCGAGCCTGCTCCGCCATTCAATAAGATCATGGCTGATCTGATCCTCACCTCAAATCTAAAGAACACAAGAAGTAGGAGCAGGACCCGGCCACTCAGCCCCTGGGCCCGCTATGCCACCCACAGGGCCTCGACCGATCCGAACTCAGCCTCATGTCCAATTTCCTGCCCGCTCCCCGTAACCCCTAATTCCCTTTACTTCTAGGAAACTGTCTATTTCTGTTTTAAATTTATTTAATGATGTAGCTTCCACAGCTTCCTGGGGCAGCAAATTCCACAGACCTACTACCCTCTGAGTGAAGAAGTTTCTCCTCATCTCAGTTTTGAAAGAGCAGCCCCTTATTCTAAGATTATGCCCCCTAGTTCTAGTTTCACCCATCCTTGGGAACATCCTTACCGCATCCACCCGATCAAGCCTCTTCACAATCTTATATGTTTCAATAAGATCGCCTCTCATTCTTCTGAACTCCAATGAGTAGAGTCCCAATCTACTCAACCTCTCCTCGTATGTCCACCCCCTCATCCCGGGGATTAACCGAGTGAACCTTCTTTGTACTGCCTCGAGAGCAAGTATGTCTTTTCTTAAGTATGGACACCAAAACTGTATGCAGTATTCCAGATGCGGTCTCACCAATACCTTATATAACTGCAGCAATACCTCCTTGTTTTTATAATCTATCCCCCTAGCAATAAAAGCCAACATTCCGTTGGCCTTCTTGATCACCTGCTGCACCTATATACTAACTTTTTGATTTTCTTGCACTAGGACCCCCAGATCTCTTTGTACTGCAGTACTTTCCAGTTTCTCGCCATTAAGATAATAACTTGCTCTCTGATTTTTCCTGCCAAAGTGCATAACCTCACATTTTCCAATATTGTATTGCATCTGCCAAATCTCTGCCCACTCACCCAGCTTGTCTATATCCCCTTGTAGGTTTTTTATGTCCTCCTCACTTTCTACTTTCCCTCCCATCTTTGTATCATCTGCAAACTTTGATATGTTACACTCGGTCCCCTCCTCCAAATCGTTAATATAGATTGTAAAGAGTTGGGGACCCAGCACCGACCCCTGCAGAACACCACTGGCTACTGGTTGCCAGTCTGAGAATGAACCATTTATCCCAACTCTCTGCTTCCTGTTAGATAACCAATCCTCCACCCATGCCAGAATATTCCCCCCAATCCAGTGATTTTTTATCTTGAGCAATAATCTTTTATGTGGCACCTTGTCGAATGCCTTCTGGAAGTCTAAATACACTACGTCCATTGGTTCCCCTTTATCCACCCTGTACGTTATGTCCTCAAAGAACTCAAGCAAATTTGTCAGACATGATTTCCCCTTCATAAAGCCATGCTGACTTTGTCCTATCAAATTATGTTTATCTAAATGTTCTGTTACTGTCTCCTTAATAATAGACTCCAAAATTTTACCCACCACAGATGTTAGACTAACTGGTCTATAATTTCCAGCTTACTGCCTACTACCCTTTTTAAATAAGGGTGTTACATTAGCAGTTTTCCAATCTGCCGGGACCTTTGCTGAGTCCAGGGAATTTTGGAAAATTATTACCAAAGCATCCACAATCCCTATTGCCACTTCCCTCAAGACCCTAGGATGTAAGCCATCAGGTCCAGGGGATTTATCCGCCTTGAGTCCCATTATTTTACTGAGTACCAATTCCTTAGTGATTTTAATTGTATTTAGCTCCTCCCCCCCTAGAGCCCCCTGTTTGTCCAGTGTTGGGATATTCTTAGTGTCCTCTACCGTAAAGACTGAAACAAAATATTTGTTCAGCATTTTTGCCATCTCCATGTTTCCCACCATTAATTTCCCGGTCTCATCCTCTAAGGGACCTACGTTTGCCTTAGCCACCCTTTTTCTTTTTATATAACTATATAAACTCTTGCTATCTGTTTTTATATTTGTTGCTAATTTATTTTCATAATCTATCTTCCCTTTCTTAATCAATCCTTTAGTTACTTTTTGCTGTCTTTTGAAGACTTCCCAATCTTCTATCCTCCTACTAAGTTTGGCTACCTTATATGTCCTTGTTTTTAGTTGGATACTATCCTTAATTTCTTTACTTAGCCACGGATGGCTGTCATTTCTTTTACACCCTTTTTTCCTCAGTGGAATATATATTTTTTGAAAGTTGTAAAATAACTCCTTAAATGAACACCACTGCTCATGTACCGTCTTACCCTTTAATCTATTTTCCCAGTCCACTTTAATCAATTCCGCTCTCATACCATCATAGTCTCCTTTATTCAAGCTCAGTACGCTTGTCTGAGAACCAACCTTCTCACCCTCTAATTGGATATGGAATTCAACCATGTTATGGTCAATCATTCCAAGGGGATCCTTAACTAGGACATTATTAATTAATCCTGACTCATTACACAGGACCAGGTCCAAGGTTGCTTGCCCCCTTGTAGGATCAGTTACATACTGCTCAAGAAATCCATCCCTAATACACTCAATAAACTCTTCCTCAAGGCTGCCCTGCCCAATTTGATTTGTCCAGTTAATATGATAGTTAAAATCCCCCATAATTATAGCTGTTCCCTTATTACATGCCCCAACTATTTCCTGATTAATACTTCTTCCAGCAGAGTTGCAACTATTAGGAAGCCTATATACTACTCCCACTAGTGGTTTTTTTCCCTTTATTATTCCTTATCTCCACCCAAACTGTTTCATTATCCTGATCCTTTGACCCAATATCATTTCTCTGTAATACAGTGATTCCTTCCTTTATTAACATAGCTACCCCACCTCCTCTTCCTTCCTGTCTGTCCTTCCTGATTGTTAAATACCCTGGCATATTTAATTCCCAGTCATTGTCACCCTGCAGCCATGTTTCTGTAATGGCCACAAGATCATACCCATACGTAGTTATTTGTACCGTCAATTCGTCTATTTTGTTACGAATGCTGCGTGCATTCAGATAAAGAACTTTTAAATATGTTTTGTGACAATTTATTCCTGCTTTTACCCCCTTTACTACTTTACCTTTATCTTTATATATTCTGTCCCTTCCTGACACGCTCTGGTTTTTAATTACCCCACTGCTACTTTGCTCTATTGCCTTCTCCGCTGACATTTTTATTTTTTGCTCTCTTGAAACCTCCCCCCCACTAATTAGTTTAAAGCCCTCTCTACAGCCCTAGTTATTCGATTCGCCAGGACTCTAGTCCCAGCACTGGCCAAGTGAAGTCCGTCCCAACGGAACAGCTCTCTCCTGTCCCAGTACTGGTGCCAATGTCCCAGGTAGCAAAACCCATTTCTCCCACACCAGTCTTTGAGCCACGCATAATCACAGCTCCCAAACCATATGGGCAGGGATTTTAAAATTAACAAACTTTAATCCAAATTTTGAAATGGATTATTGAAATTAAATCGTAAGTAATTATATTTGTCAGATTTGTTTTGTTAATTTTGAGCTAAAAAGAAGTAATTCTTCAAATCTGGCAGTAAGTGTGGCAATTAGCTTTGATGCCTGATAGAGAGTCTGACTGGATGGGCTTTAACAAGTTTAGGGTCTTTCCATAAATATTCTCTCAGGTACAGTGGTGTTGGTCATTCCCGTAAGAGGTCTGAGTGTCTTACATTTAGAGCTGTGTCATACTAAATATACAAAGCATAACCCGGGGGTGTAACAATAAGACCCCCTTTTTCGGGAGCAGTGATGCTTCCCCGTCAGGCCAGACCTGCTGAGAGTTGGATCGTTGACAAGGTAAGTTTTAAAATTTTATTTCTCATCCCCACTTTAAAATCGGGGCCAGAGGACCAACCTAGTGAGTCTTCTCAGTCTCCAATGTTTGAATGTCTCTCTTGTGTATTGGTGACCAGAAGTGGACGCAGTATTCAAGGTGTGGTCTGAACAGAGCACTGTATAGCATGACATCCTCTGATTTGTACTCTACTATTCTGATTATATTGATCAGCGTTCCATTTGCTTTGTTTATTGCTGCTCTACAGTGGTTGGAAATGTTGACATTTAAAGCTACTAGGACCATTAGATCTCGATCAACTCCATCCTTAGCTATATCAACACCATTTGTGAAGTACGTAGGTTGCCCATTTCTTTCTTCCCATATGCAGTACTTTGCAACCGTTCATATTAAATCTTAGTTGCCATTGAGATCCAGTGACGATGACATTTGTAGCTGAAATGCCTCAAGGGTCATTGCAGCTGCATTTGTTGGCCATCTTCTTCATCATCTCAATATTGCAAGGAGTTCGGAACCCCGAATGGAGTACCAATCCTTAGCTCTTGGTATGGTGCGATTTGAATGGTAGTACGAACCAACTAGTGCTTGAAGCAAAATGAAGCAAGGTGGAAATGAAAAGGCAAAAAAAAAATTATCTACACTAAAAATCTAAGAGGTTTATTTGAGCAGGCCAGGTCCTGTGACTCCGCTGTGCCTAATTTTATGAGCAAAGCTTGTTTTGTGGGAAAAGCTTTGCCCAAACTCATTAAATTCAACAGGGACCTCATTTCCTTAATTTACGTATTCTTCCATTTTAACCCGTTCTTCTGAGCAAACAGGAAGGACAGTGGCAGGGTTCTTCTTTAAATATGTAGATCGGGCTCCGACAACGTCATCGCACCCGACAGCTATTTTAACCAATGGCCTGAGCGGGGAAGCCATTGTAGGCCAAAGCAGGTAAGCTTTGTAACTTTGTTTTACCGTGCCTGTGGGGCCATGAGGAGCAGTAGTGGGCTCTACCCCTCCGCCGCGAGGCACTCTAAATACCCCTTCCCAGGGACCATTCCTTCTGTCTCTGGCAGTGGCCTCCTGCCTCCCAACATTCCATTCCAGCCTGCCGGCTGGCAGCCACTTCCCTCTGGTTTCAGGCGGGTAACTGATGAGGCCCAGGAGTTAAAATTGCCTCATTCGCCTGATTCCCATCCTGAGTTAAAATTGGGGTTCTAATTCTGTTCCTATACCCACCTGTTGACTATCTTCCACTCTGTGATCAGTCTAGACTGGGATCCATTTCTTCCTAACCTCCCTCCATTTGTCTAATTTAAGTGATTCTTGACAGCTGCCTCATATTTAATGCAAGTTTCACTGTTCCTGCTTGGTTTAAGAGCAGTTCATCTCTCCTGTACCAGTTTTTTCCCAATTTTTTCTTAAAATATTCCCAATTACTTATGAAAGTAGCATCATTATTTTCACACCAGATTGCCAGCCTCTTTTTTTACATGCTCCAAATATTGATAGCTTCTAATGAAGTCTGGCTCCCTCCTTTGCTCTTATGCCAGTTTCTCATTCTTTGGCATCTGAGCACCTTGATATTTGGAGCTTATTTGAAAATTTTGCGGGAGCTCTCCCAAGAAGTAGCAATCACCATTCAATCAGAAGTCATTTACAGGCTTAGGCCAGTGCCTGCATTTACTGACCCAGATGGTCTTTCTTGGGCACATCAAAGGCAATCTGTCTTTAGCGCCTCCATTTCAAGAGAGAGGATTTCACTTAACTATGTTAACCCCTGGAGGCTGACCTGCAGTCAACCTGGATGGCTCTTCCATGCGTGTGAGGGCATCAGTGCATTGAACTTTTATGCTACTGGACTCTTCCAAGCCATAACGATATATGCCAAATCAGTCAGCTATCCACGGGTATATTAAACAAATGAAAGAGAATTTATTTGCAAGTGGCAACATGTTTATCGCTTTCCCTGTGGAAAGGAGGTATCAACTTAACAGCGCACAGAAAGGTTCTTGGGTGGCAGGGTTCAAAGGAGAGAAGAGCATCATAGATGGCACCCATGTGACAATCTGGCCCATGGATTCCTCCTTTACTGCTACCACTTGCTCATCCTCATGATCTCAGCAACAGCTGGTGCTTCCTTCTCGATCTCTCTAACTATCTCCCATTTGATGAATGTACTTGCGTCCACTGGAATCCTCTGCTGCTGACCCTGGGGGACTTTCTGGGGTCTGGAGGAGGTTCCCCCCATCTCCATGGCAATGCCAGACGCCCATACTACTAGTGTCGAATCCAGAGAGCCCACCATTGTAAACACACCGGAAAGCCAGCAAAGGTGGCTCAGCTAGGGGAGAGGCGGGATGGGGGTGCGGTGGGGACACCGGAAACAACAGCAAACTGTCTTCAGTGGCCCTTTACAGATTTTGCAGTTGGGCGGCCCTTCAGTAGTAAGGGGCCGTCCATGTTTGCCACCATTATTTTCTTCAGCATTCAGTAGCCAAAAGTGAACGGGGGGCGGTTGGGGTCGACTTAAAATCCCCAGCAGTAGGCCTGCAGGAAAAACAATGGCAGCACTGTACGAGCAGCCAGCGGCACTTTACTGGCTGCTACACCCAACGATCTGACTCCAACCCCCACAGCACTCTGAGAGCATTATACGCCGCACGTCAGGAGCACCACTTAAAAGATCTTTAAGTGAGCTGACCTTGCATTACGGCGAGAGGTAAGCTCATTCAAGCGCAGGCACAGCCAGCATCTCAGGAGCTGCAGTCCCAGCACAGTGCAACTGGGATCATGTTATCGGCCGCAATAGATATTCTGTCCCAGCTTGTTGTGAGCAAGGCGTCTTGTCTGACAACACCAGTGCTTTTCACTGAAATGTGCTCCCGATCCTCTACTATATTTAGAATGGATGATCACTTTTCTATAGACTGAAAATATACTTCAATTGATCCCAGCGATAAAGGAGCGGGTTCTCTGCTGCGGGCCACACTGTATTTTGTGGAGAAACTGGTGAATAATTTCCTTCTGAAGTGAGTGCAATAGCGTGGATTTTCCCAAATCATAGATTGCACCCTGGCCAGTAGTCACACGGCTTTGTTTCTGTTGCGAACAAGTTGGCATATTAGTTCATGGGAGGGAAGTGGAAACATTTACCTTAGATACTGGTTGGACTTATAACCACAACCATTACTGTCGTTTCTTCGCAAAAGTAAAGGCAAGTGGGGTTTGCAGTTGAACTCATCACCATCAGATAACACCGGGTAGTGATTAGTGGGCAAAACGTATCAAAGTCTGTGATCAAATGTAGGGTACGTTGCAGGAGAACATATTGTTACTGCCTTTTCTTTGCCTTTACAGCTGTGTTGGCTGATCATGTGGCAGTAAAAAATGTACATTTTTCTGGAAGACACTAGACTGAAGGATTAAACCATTTTAACGTTGTAAATCTTCAGCAAAATTAGTTGGGCCACATTCAATGTTTTGAGGAGAGGGTCAAAATCAATGGCTATCTTCTCTGAAGGAAAGGGGTAAAGGGGTGCAGATACATTAACCATTAAAGGTGGCAGGACAGGTAGAAAAGGCCATATAAAGGTAAATGGAATTTTGGCTTTTACACATAGGGATATTGCAATGTGATGCTGAATTTTTCTTCAAACAGCCTTCAAACAGCCGCCTAACCTCAGAAGTACCATCGTTCGCAGCAAATTACCCAGCTTTCAGGATAACAGCGACCACGACACCACACAACCCTGCCATGGCAAACTCTGCAAGACATGCCAGATCATCAACACAGATACCACCATCACACGTGAGGACACTACCCACCAGGTACATGGTACATACTCATGTGACTCGGCCAACGTGGTCTACCTCATACGTTGCAGGAAAGAATGCACCGCGGCATGGTACATCGGCGAGACCATGCAGACACTGAGACAACGTATGAACGAGCACCGCGCAACAATCGCCAGGCAGGATTGTTACCTCCCAGTCGGGGAACACTTCAGCAGTCAAGGACATTCAGCCTCGGATCTGCGGGTAAGCGTTCTCCAAGGCAACCTTAGAAACACACGACAACGCAAAATCATCGAGCAGAAACTGATAGCCAAGTTCCGCACTCATGAAGACGGTCTCAACCGGGATCTTGGGTTTATGTCACGATACATGACGTGATCCGGACTCGAGTCGTCGTTGGCTTGTTCACAGATGTGATTCCCAGTAAAAAAGTAAAAATTTTCCCAGTAAAAAAGTAAATTTTTTTAAAGCTTTTGGTTTTACATACAGACGGCAGCTTTTGACACGTTAGAACCCCTGCGACTACACCTCATTGTCTCAGTTGTATCTTGCTATGTCTTTGATGTGGTACCTTCCTGGCTGACTTGATTAACTTTATCACACCTCGGCAGATAGTCAGGATGATTTAATTTAGTGGTCTGCAATTGTAAGGTACACATGCTTTGTTCTCTATCTATATATGCTTTGGCGATTCTGTATCTAATTTACTTCACCTGAGGAAGGAGCAATCGATAGCTCCGAAAGCTTGTGATTTCAAATAAAACTGTTGGACTGTAACCTGGTGTTGTGCGACCTCTGAATTTTTAAAGGACATTGATTAGCCAACAGTTAAATTATTGTGCACAGTGCTGGGCACCCCATTATAGGAAGGACATTAGAGCCCTGGAAAGAGTACAGAATGTTCAGAGAAGCCTCCTCCAAGTGATTGAAGGGCTCTTGATTTGTTAACCTTTCTCCAGTGAAGGTCTGTGCCTTTGAATTGATGAGCCATTTTGTCATGCAAGCAGAGAATAGTCTTGTGATGTTGTCAGTTGAAGGTGCACAGCATAATGAGGGATATGTGGCCAACTTGTGTATCAGTAAGTGACCAATCATCATGTAGCTCGGTTTTGTTACAATGATTTGTGGTATGAAACCTTGGAAGATGTGAGTGTGTACTCTACTGAGTTACACATATGCCTGTGATGCAATGAAAGAGCTATATTTTATGTGAGGACTTGACATGGGCAAGCAGTAAATATGAACCAGGTGGACAGGTAACACTATGAGACAGCACTAGCATCAGTGCCCAATCCTGCCACGCCACAAATACTGGGCATACTCAGCACGGTCAGTAATGTGCAAGAAAGTAAGCCTAGTGACACGAATGAGGTCAGCGAAGCCTTGGCTCTTGCTTGTCTGAAATCGATCAGCAAACCTGCCAAAACTAGAAGAGACAGTCCCGTCCAATCTGGCATTCTTGAACTCTATGTCAGCAATCTGAGCAGTTGGCCCTTTAGGGACTCTGTCGTGGGAATCCCCACTGCAGGTGTTTGTGGAACTGCCACATGCTTCATGGTGAGCTGCAGTACTGTGCACCCACCCTGAAATGCACTGCACGTGCTGCTAGTGGACTCCTCCATCTGAGCTGCTAGCTGCAGTGCACTATATGTTACAACCTGCAATGCCTGCACCAATGCTTGATGCCCAGTCCCCTCTATCACACACTCTAACTCCCCTGAGGTGGATATCATAGAAACATAGAAAATAGGTACAGGAGTAGACCATTCGGTCCTTCGAGCCTGCACCGCCATTCAATGCGTTCATGGCTGAACATGCTACCTCAGTACCCCATTCCTGCTTTCTCGCCATACCCCTTGATCCCCTTAGTTGTGAGTGTTATATCTAACTCCCTTTTGAATATATTTAGCGAACTGGCCTCAACAACCTTCTGTGGAAGAGAATTCCATAGATTCACCACTCTCTGGGTGAAGAAGTTCCTCCTCAGCTCAGTCCTAAATGGCTTCCCCTTAATCCTTAGACTGTGACCCCTGGTTCTAGTTTTCTCTACCATTGGGAACATTCTGCCCGCATCTAATTTGTCTAAACCAGTCAGGATTTTAAATGTCTCTATAAGATCCCCCCTCATTCTTCTGAACTCCAGAGGATACAAGTTCAGTTGACCCAATCTTTCTTGATATGTCAGTCCGGCCATCCCAGGAATCAATCTAGTGAACCTTCGCTGCACTCCCTCAATAGCAAGAATGTCCTTCCTTCAGTTAGGAGACCAAAACTGCGCACAATACTCCAGGTGTGGCCTCACCAAGGCCCTGTACAACTGTAGCATCACCTCCCTACTCCTGTACTCAAATCCCCTTGCTATGAAGGCCATCATTCCGTTTGCTTTCTTGACTGCCTGCTGCACTTGCATTCCCACCTTCAGTGACTGATGTACCATGACGCCCAGGTCTCGTTGCACGTCCCCTTTCCCTAATCTGCCACCATTCAGGTAATAGTCCGCCTCTCTATTTTTACCACCAAAGTGGATAACCTCACATTTATCCACATTGTACTTCATCTGCCATACATTTGCCCATTCACCCAACCTGTCCAAGTCACTCTGTAGCCTCCTAGCATCCTCCTCATTGTTCACACTGCCTCCCAATTTAGTGTCATCCGCAAATTTGGAGATATTACATTTAATCCCTTCGTCCAAATCATTAATATATAATGTAAACAGCTGGGTCCCAGCACCGAACCCTGCGGTACTCCGCTGGTCACTGCCTGCCATTCTGAAAAGTACCCATTTACTCCTACTCTTTGTTTCCTGTGTGCCAACCAGTTCTCAATCCACGTCAACACATTACCCCCAATCCCATGTGCTTTAACTTTGCTCACCAATCTCTTGTGTGGGACCTTGTCGAAGGCCTTCTGAAAGTCCAAATACACCACATCTACTGGTTCCCCCCTGTCCACCCTATTGGAAACATCCTCAAAAAATTCCAGAAGATTTGTCAAGCATGATTTCCCTTTCACAAATCCATGCTGACTTGGACCTATCATGTCGCCACTTTCCAAATGGTCTGTTATGACATCTTTAATAATTGCTTCCATCATTTTACCCACGACCAATGTCAGGCTGACCGGTCTATAATTCCCTGCTTTCTCCCTCCCTCCTTTTTTAAAAAGAGGGGTTACATTGGCCACCCTCCACTCCATCGGAACTGATCCAGAGTCTAAGGAATGTTGGAAAATGATCGTCAATGCATCCACTATTTCCAAGGCCACCTCCTTAAGTACTCTGGGATGCAGACCATCAGGCCCCGGGGATTTTTCAGCCTTCAGTCCCATCAATTTCCCCAATACCTTTTCCCGACTAATAAGGATTTCCCTCAGCTCCTCCCTCTTACCAGATCCTCTGACCCCTTTTATTTCCGGCAGGTTGTGTGTGTCCTCCACAGTAAACACCGAACCAAAGTACTTGTTCAATTGATCTGCCATTTCCTTGTTCCCCATTACGACTTCCCCTGTTTCCGACTGCAGGGGACCTACGTTTGTTTTTACTAACCTCTTTCTTTTTACATATTTATAGAAGCTTTTGCAGTCCATTTTAATGTTCTCTGCAAGCTTCCTTTCATGTTTTATTTTCCCTGCCCTAATCAAACCCTTCGTCCTCCTCTGCTGAGTTTTGAAGTTCTCCCAGTCCCCGGGTTTGCTGCTACTTCTGGCCAATTTGTATGCAACTTCCTTGGTTTTAATACTATCCCTGATTTCCCTTGTTAGCCATGGTTGAGCCACCTTCCCTTTTTTATTTTTACGCCAGACCGGGATGTACAATTGTTGTAGTTCATCCATGCGATCTCTAAATGTCTGCCATTGCCCTTCCACTGATAGCCCCTTAAATATCGCTTGCCAATTTAACCTCGCCAATTCACGCCTCATACCCTCAAAGTTGCCCTTATTTAAGTTCTGGACCATGGTCTCTGACTTAACTGTTTCCTTCTCCATCCTAATGTAGAACTCCACCATACTATGGTCACTCTTCCCCAGGGGGCCTCGCACCACAAGATTGCTGATTAGTCCCTCCTCATTACACAACACCCAGTCCAGGATGGCCTCCCCTCGAGTTGGTTCCTCAACATATTGGTTTAGGAAACCATCCCTTAAACACTCCAGGAAATCCTCCTCCACCGTATTGCTTCCAGTTTGAGTAGCCCAATCTATATGCATATTAAAGTCACCCATGATAACTGCCGTGCCTTTTTTGCACGCACCTCTGATTTCCTGTTTCATACCCTCCCCCACCTCACTACTGCTGTTTGGAGGTCTGTACACAACTCCCACTAACGTTTTCTGCCCTTTGGTGTTCTGCAGCTCAACCCATATTGATTCCACATCCTCCAAGCTGATGTCCTTCCTAGCTATTGCATTAATCTCCTCTTTAACCAGCAATGCTACCCCACCCCCTTTTCCTTTTATTCTATCCTTTCTGAATGTTGAATACCCCTGGATGTTCAGTTCCCAGCCTTGATTGTTCTGGAGCCACGTCTCTGTAATCCCAATCACATCGTATCCGTTAACATCTATTTGCACAGTCAATTCATCCACCTTATTACGGATACTCCTTGCATTAAGACACAGAGCCTTTAGGCTTGTTTTATTAACATCCTTTGTCCTTTTAGACTTATGATTTAGTATGGCCCTTTGTGTTTCTTGCCTTTGTTTACTCGGCCTTCCCCTATTGTTTCTCACCCTTCTAACATTTGTTTCTGACTGCATATTACTTCCCCCTGTTTCGCTACATAGGTTCCCATTCCCCTGCCATATTAGTTTAAATCCTCCTGAACTGCTTTAGCAAATATTACCCCGAGGACATCGGTTCCAGTCCTGCCCAAGTGCAGACCGTCCCTTTTGTACAGGTCCCACTTCCCCCAGAACTGGTTCCAATGCCTCAGGAATTTGAATTCCCTCCCTCCTGCACCACTGCTCAAGCCACGTATTCAATCTCACTATCCTGTTCTCTCTATTCTGATTAGCACGTGGCCCTGGTAGCAATCCAGAGATTACTACCTTAGAGGTCCTACTTTTTAATTTAGCTCCTAGCTCCCTAAATTCTGCTTGTAGGACCTCTTCCCGCTTTTTACCTATATCGTTGGTACCTACATGCACCACGACAGCTGGCTGTTCACCCTCCCTCTTCAGAATGTTCTGCAGCCGCTCCGAGACATCCTTGACCCTTGCACCAGGGAGGCAACATACCATCCTGGAATCTCGGTTGCGGCCACAGAAACTCCTGTCTATTCCCCTTACAATTGAGTCCCCTATCACTATAGCCCTACCACTCTTTTTCCCGCCCTGCTGTGCAGCAGAGCCAGCCATGGTGCCATGAACCTGGCTGCTAGTGCCTTCCCCTGGTAGGCCATCTCCCCCAACAGTATCCAAAGCGGCATACCTGTTTTGGAGGGAGATGACCACAGGGGACTCCTGCACTACCTTCCTGATATTGCCCTGCTTCTTGGTCACCCATTCACTGTCTGTCCTAGCCTTTACCTGCGGTGTGGACAACTCACTAAATGAGCGATTCACCGAGTTCTCGGCATCGTGCATGCTCCAGAGTGAGTCCACCCGCAGCTCCAGCCCCACCATGCGGGCTGTCAGGAGCTGCAGCTGGACACACTTCCCGCACACGTAGTTGTCAGGGACACTGGAAGTGTCCCTGGTTTCCCACTGCACTGGTGCTTGGAAGGGATAAAGTGGTGGTATGTGCTGTAAATTGCTGGCAGCATCAGATGGAAGGGTCTTTGTCTGGCATAACTAGATGAAGAAGAATGAGTAAATGGTTTTGTAAGGCGCAGAGCTCACGCCTCACTTTCAGTAGGATGACATGATACGCTTTACTGACAGTTATACAGGATACAATAGGAAGAGAAGCAGAATAACATCACAAACCCACAGTAGGAACATAACAACAACAGCATACAATTATAGCGCATTTAATGTAGCAAAATGTCCCAAGGCGCTTAACAAGGTATCAATAAAAACGTTTTTGACACTGAGCCAAATAAGGAGATATCAGGACAGACATCCAAAAGCTTGGAGGGGTGAGGCCATAGAGGGATTTGAAAACAAGGATGAGGATTTAAAAATTGAGGCATTATCGGACTGGGAGCCAGTGTAGGTCAACAAGCACAAGTGTAATGGTTGAATGAGACTTGGAGCGAGTTAAGATACGGGCAGCAGAGTTTTGGATCAGAACAAGTTTATGTAGGGTGGAAGATGGGAGGCCAGCCAGGAGAGCATTGGAATAATCGAGTCTAGAGGTAACAAAGACATGGATGAGGGCTTCAGCAGCAGATGAGCTGAGGCAGGGTCAGAGTCGGGTAATGTTACAGAGGTGGAAATAGGCAGTCTTGGTGATGGAGCGGATATTTGGTCGGAAGCTCCTCTCGGGGCCAAACACAACACCAAGGGATGAAGGGGGTGAAATTAATCTTGGGTTTTAGTGCAAAATGGGCAATCACATGGAGGAAGACGAGCACAGTATGAATAAAATAGAGAAAGGCAATAAAGGTTGCACAGAGAAGTTGTGTCGTTGAAAGCTAGAGGTGAAAGATGACTAGTGTTTTTTTGTATTCTGTCCAGGAGTGTAAGTGAGGTGTTAGAAAGAGCTTTCCCAGGTATGGGAAGACTATTCAAGCTTTGGCCTTTATTGAGAGGTAACAGTTGTTAAAAGGAAGAAAAGTTTATTTTACATTCTCATTTCAATGGGGGTTGGGTTCAATTGACTCAACCACAACTGCTATCAATAGTTAATATACTATAATGGGGCAAAATAGAATCTGATCTTTAAAATGGCAAGACTCACTTCCATGGTGGGGATTCACTTAATGTGAGCACAGATCCGATGATCAGGCACAGAGGTCAGCACATCTAATTTGCGGCGCTCCTGATTTTCCCACCATTAAAATTAATCGATGAAAAATCCAGAATGCCATGAATTTTGTGCACTGACCTCCATTCACCAATCTGGACTTCCAACAAATAAGACTTGGGAGTAAAACTTGCAATTTTGGGGCTTGAATCATTTTCCCCATTTCCCAGTAGAATGGACTATATACCAGAATCCTTACATCTGGCATCACAGTCAAGAGCTAATATAATCCATCAGAGCTAATACGAGCAGGTTCTAGTTTCAGGGAGCCCTCAAACTCCTATTTTCAATCCCAAGACTGTGAGCAAGTACTCCAAACACTCTATTATTGGCCATTGTAATTTGCCGTCTAAATTTAATCAATTAGAGTTGTGGTTGATAGATATTTTGTTAATTCATGAATTCTGTAACTGTTCCAACCCAACCCATTCATCTTTTCAGATTAGTTTGAATAAAGCAATTAAGGTATTTCAGGCAGCCATTTTCAACACTAAATACTGCAGGAATAGTGTTGCAGAATCTCAACATTGCTACAGTCTTTGAAAAATCATCCAATTTAACATTATTAACTTTCGTGAATACTTGTTTTTTATGAGATATTTCAGTTTGAGCAATCATTACTGATAAACTCCCAGGGGAGCTGGCTTGAAGAAGCTATGTAGCTCAAAAATGTTTGGCATCTGAATTAACATGCACACAGTTGAAAAGATGGGCTTGCTGATGCACCCTGAATTAATGACTAGTGTCATTTCTGCTCACTCACACACTTAGGTTCAGTGACTCCTTCCAGAATGATTCCAATGATCTGCTCTCACTTCTTAAATAAATATATTTCAAAACTACAATGGGAAAACAATGGTGGAATTAATCAGAATTCAAATCACTGCACATTTCGGAAAGGTGGTCGTGATGACGACACTCGGAATTACCACGATACAACGCATTTTACTGCATTTTATTAGTTGTTATTGTTCTGGTAATTAAAGTCTGCTTCATGTGAACATCTCTTCAAACTAAGGAAAGAATTAACTATAATTAAATTTCTTGGTTCATTCCCTTGACTTTGAATCTATTCTGCAGAAAGAATCCATTCTACCCTTTCACCTCTGTTTAGCACAGAAGTATCTAAATTCAGAATATAACTTTATATTGTTATTCATTTTTAATGTGTTAATTATTAACAGGCTTGTCCTCATTCTAATCACTGCTGGTGATGCTTCTGTAAAAAAGCATAGGAAAAGTAATAAAAGCATTGTAGAAAATCCTGACTTTCCATTTGGGCTCAGCATTCATTTTAATATCAGCCCTAAGAGGATCTGCTTTATATTATATTCCGTATGAATAAGATGGACTTTAGATTAAAGGCAGATGATAATTATGATAAGGCATATATAACTAAGCAAATTGCTTGAACAATTGACTTGCATTGCTGTACAGGTTTAATGAATGCTCCATACTGAAAAATGTTACTAGAACCAGTAAATTATTCTTAACTCTCATATAATCTGTGCAGCCATACTATTATTTAAAACCTGATTTGGAACATTTCTGCATAGTGTAAATCTGGAGCCTGATCGGTGCAATTGACTCCGATTAAAAGCGGGGACAACGTTGATTAATTAACCTTCTCACCCAATTGAAATACATCACATTTTCATTGTAGACAGCTCCAGTATATCTATGTAATATTAATCAACACAAGTAAAATTGTCACTTTAGTATTCTCAAGGGGACGGTAGCATAGTGGTAAACTTACTGGGCTAGTAATCCAGAGGCCTAAAGTAATGATCCAGAGATGTGAGTTCATAATCCCACTGTGGCAGCTGGGGAATTTGAACTTAGTTAATTAAATAAATCTATATGTAAATCCAGACCCTCTGAACTTGGCCTAGCAAGCAATGGTTGGGTGATCTGCTCTGACATACCCAGGTGTTACCTCATTGTGGGGGTCTGATAACATTTGCCATTCAATTGAAGACACTTTCCCCTCAGTCTTTAGTTTGGCTCTTTATTGAGTAGGCATGATGAAAGAAATGAATTTCAGTGAAACAGTGAACACTATGAGCTGCTCTGATGATTCAGTGGGCAAATAATCCACGTGGAGTGGTACTGAGCCACGTAGATCAGCAGATAAGGCAGCAGGACAGGTAGATAAGGTGGTTAAAAAGGCATATGGGATACTTGCCTTCATTAGCCGAGGCATAGAATATAAGAGCAGGGAGGTTATGATGGAGCTGTACAAAACGCTAGTTTGGCCACAGCTGGAATACTGTGTGTAGTTCTGGTCGCCACACTATAGGAGGGATGCGATTGCATTGGAGAGGGTGCAGAGGAGATTCACCAGGATGTCACCTGGGCTGGAGCGCTTCAGCTATGAAGAGAGACTGGACAGGCTGGGGTTGTTTTCCTTAGAGTAGAGAAGGCTGAGGGGGGACCTGATTGAGGTGTACAAAATTATGAGGGGCATAGATAGGGTAGATAGACAGGAACTTTTCCCCTTAGTAGAGGGGTCAATAACCAGGGGGCATAGTTTCAAGGTAAGGGGCAGGAGGTTTAGAGGGGATTTGAGGAAAAACTTTTTCAACCAGAGGGTGGTTGGAATCTGGAACTCACTGCCTGAAAGGGTGGTAGAGGCAGGAACCCTCACAACATTGAAGAAGCATTTAGATGAGCACTTGAAACGCCATAGCATACAAGGCTACGGACCAAGTGCTGGAAAATGGGATTAGAATAGACAGGGCTTGATGGCCGGCGCGGACACGATGGGCCGAAGTGCCTCTTTCTGTGCTGTATAACTCTATGACTCTATGAGATCAGGAAAAGCCCCCGGTTCGAATTCCGCTTTGTGCTGAGGTAGCTGATCTCAACTGAAGTCACGGTTGGTTTGAGTCTCTGGTCTAAGTAGAGGAAAAGTTAGCCAGGTTTGTCACTCCTGATTGCTATCCAGTAATCTTTTTTGCCAGAATATCCTTAGGTGGGTGGGTCGGAATAGGCCCCCTCTTACCTGTCGAATAGCTTCCTGACCCTCATTATTGAGCTTCAAACATAAAGAAAGGGCACTCGGGCAAGATATGGAAAGGCTGCCAGAAGACCTTGAGACCGTATCCCAGCAGAATTAAATGCCTCCATTAGAGAAGAGAAGAAGTGTGGGCAGCAGGTGGGGGGTGGAGTGGCAGGGGCGGGGGGGGGGGGGGGTGTGGGGTGGAAGAGGAGGAGTGAGTAGTAAAAAGTATTTTTAAAATTACTTTATTTCTTCAACAAATTAATAAATTATACTCATTTGAGCTATTTTCTTATGTTTTAAATAAATGCATGTATCTAATAACAAAAAGAAAAAGAAGCCATGTCTTACAACATTAACTTATAGACCAGATACAATTGCTGCTTTACTGCTTTGGGGTGCCATATTTTAAGCTGTTTGTAAATATATTCCACAATACTTCTTCGGCACTAATTATAATCCTCGCACAATTTTCAAAATATCCTGTAACGGAAAATTATATCATAGTGCTGGAGCCGTAAGAAAAACTGCCCATTTGCCAAAGCTATCTTCCTCTCACAAACTGCAACTAAACAAATGTGCTAAAAAGTTGTAACTAGGCTAAGGCAGGTTAATATATGCGCTGTGTCCACTTTGCACACTCAAATCTCTGATAAACTAACTGTGTAGGACAAAGAGATCCTCCAGATTTAAGTGCAAAATTCCTGGAGAACTCTTTACCCTTGAAAGACAATTAATTCGCAAGCTAGCTGCCAAAAGTGTATTTCTGCAGAGTAAGCTCGGGGTTCCCTGCTGTACCACTGATGGTCCACTCATATTACTGCAGCTGGCAATTCAGAACAGTGAAAGGGCTCTCCAAAATTTAATTTTCACAAAATCAGATTAAACTGTCCTGAGCACCTCAAGCACCATGGGAATCAATTTTTGACACTCTCAGTATTTTAAAGAATAATCAATGGGCAATAGCTGTGTCCCAGTATAGGTAACAGTTAGAATCAGGAGAATGTAAAACCTTTTGATTTAAACGATGGATTGCCAAGAAATTCCATTTCAAATACACAATTATAACTCAGTATGAAATAAATAACAGGACAACAGCAATAGAGCTGCTGAATTATTGCAAAATTCGTAACACAGCAAAATTCAGTTTCTGCACTTTAAATGAAGGAGCGCGCCTGTTTATTTTCAGTTCTAACCTTTAATGAAGCTAATGTGAATTGAAACTATGCCCTTCTCATTTCCAAAAATAAATCAATTGTTGTCAAGGATGTCAATTTAACCATTGCTGAACTAAATGGGTGCTGATGAAAATTAGTTAAAGGAGAGCTACATCATACTGAACTGTCCCATAACCCTGAATGTAATAAAGGGGAAAAATATACACTCGTCAGCATCTCTGTCATACCTTGTTGTTTTTCCTACTGTGACACCATGAACATAGGAACATGGGAAATAGGAACAGGAGTAGGCCATTCAGCCCCTCAAGTCTGTTCCGCCATTCAATTCGGCCATCGCTGATCTGTACCTCAATTCCATGTGCCTGTCTTTGCTCCTTGATACCCTTACCTAACAAAAATCTATCAATCTCAGTCCCGAAAATTTCAATTGATCCAGCATCCATTGGCCTAGAAATTGTGAACTCTAGGCCCTGGCCTCGACCTCCGATCTCCCTCCCCGCAACCCCCCGCCACCCCGTGTTCCTGACTTCCAGGCCCGATCCTGCGGACCAGTGCCGACTGATGCTACCCCATCCCTCACCCCGCACCTGATCGCTCCCGGTCGAGTCCCACAATCCCCCCCCCACCCCACCGAGACCCGCGATCCCCCCAATACGCACCGACATCCGCGATCCCCCTCCCCATCCCAGCTGAGACTTGCAATCACACCCTCCCTAAGACCCGCATTTACCTTTACGATAGCTGCAACCCAAACCTATAGCACTCAAACTGCTTGGGGCTCTTCCCGCAGTGTCGTCGGTATGGCAATGAGGTCTGAGGCCCAATATCAGGGGCTCTTCGGACCTCATCATTTGTGCGAAGGGTAAGTTCCCTGTGCGAGGGGATAGGGGCTCTCCCAAATTCCTAGCCGATAGTCGAGAGAGTTGTAGATTTCAACAACTTTTTGCGCTCCACTACATTTGAAGTTGTACCATGGGCTATGGGTAGATTCTTCACTCCTAATGTGTGGTGCAACAATGATCTCACAGTAAAGGACGTTTAACACAAAGGATTCCCTCATGATCAGGGGGAGGCTGGGGTTGGGGAGGCCCAAGAACTGGGGGGAGCACATCTGCTCCTCCTGGCCAGCAAGGAGTTCTAAAAGAAGTAATTTTTGAAGATTTACCTTGGCCTCTTCTGGACATTCGACGCTTCCCGTTGTGGTACTACTGCCGGGCAGCAGACAGTGCGGGTCTCCCTTACCTTCAAGTTAGTATGATGTTGCTGCGCCAATGACATCATCGGGCCACGACTTTTGCATTTAAGTAGGCTCCCGTCTGCTTTTAGCGGGAGTCTCATCGATGGCCTGCTTCGCCACCATTAATATTACAGCGACCAAGAGCTCGGTGGGTTGGAGGCGGGATCAACATTTTCAAGATTTTAACCCTTCATCCGACCCTTTCCTGCCCGTCGGGGAGGTGGGGGTAAGTGCTAAAATCGAGACCGAAATATCTGCTCCCAGGCAGTCTCTAACCAGCAGTTCGAAAGCATAGAACAGTGCAACAAGAACTGATTCTTGTAGCTACAAGGAAAATTCCTTGCTTTCCACATTGCTTCTTTGTGGAAAATTAAATTTATTAGAAAATCAAAATAGCAACATTCATACTTGTGCTCCTTAGCACAGGTGACACCACAATGCTGATATATCTGTGGTAATCAGCATGAATAAGTACAAAACAATTTCCACCTTATTTTTTGTTATACAATTTGTGCCTTTAAAATGCTTTGTGCCTTTTGTTAAACTCTATTACTTATGGCAATTAATAAAGTAGCTTAAGAAAGTCAAGCATATAAAACAGTCAGTGCATTCGTGCATCAGTTCTGTCGGTCGTGCTGCCAGAAAAAGACGGCAGGAGAGGAGTTCGTGTCCTTTGCATTGAATCTATTGACCTTCCTGTGAATTTTCTGACTTTAAGTGAAAGGCACAGCTGATGCAGATTTCTACAAAACGGGTAAGGTTTTCACCTTCGCCACTGGATCCTATTCCGACCTTGATTTTCTTCCCCCAGTCCCCGTCTGGACAGCCACCACCTTCCATTCACCCCCAGCTGCATATAAATTACAGCAGGGAGGTAGGTTCCAGAAAGTTACCCCACTTCCCTGTCTCCTGGCTGTGCTCCTGCTGCCCCGAGGGACAACCATTGGGGGAGGGGGGGGTGGGGTAACCAGTAATCCCTGGGACAGTGGCAGAAGCCCACACCTGCCCACCACCACCCCCCCCCCCGCCAACTGATCCCCTTTTCGGGAAGAAGTCCCCTTAGTGGGTACCCCTCTTTCCCATTAGGTTGCATGCCCTTACCTTTTTTTAAGGGACTGGATTTCTCAGGTTGAGGCCTAAAATCTGCTCATACCTCCTTCATGTGTGGTGCTCTTCTGCTCCCCTTAACTTGTCCCGTCTCCTTGGGTCCACCAGTAGTGATCTTGCTCCAGCAGTGCCAGAATTCTCCTCGGGGTAGTGGCTGGCTCCAGATGCTGGTGGAGATCCTGCTCAGAGCCCAGCCTGCATATTTAATGGCCCCCGACCCTCTCTGAGGAGGGAAAAGGAAAACAAGGCCTAACTTTCCAGGCTCATAATGACCACTTGGCTGAGATACAAGAGGACCTCTGGAAAAGTATGCTACCAAAGAACTAACACCCTCAGGAGAGGATGAGAGGAACATAGGAACAGGAATAGGCCATTCAGCCACTTGAGCCTGTTCTGCCATTCAATTAGATCATTGCTGATCTGTATCTTAACTCCATCTACCCGCCTTGGTTCTGTAACCCTTAATACTCTTGCATAACAAAATTCTATCAATCGCAGTTTTGAAACTTTCAATTGACCTAATCACAACAGCTGATTGGGGGAGAGAGTTCCAGATTTTTTTTTAAATTCGTTTTATGGGATGTGGGCATCGTTGGCAAGACCAGCATTTATTGCCCATCCCTAATTGCCCTTGAGAAGGTGGTGGTGAGCCGCCTTCTTGAACTGCTGCAGTCCGTGTGGTGAAGGTACCCCCACAGAGCTGTTAGGGAGGGAGTTCCAGGATTTTGACCCAGCGACGATGAAGGATCAGCAATATACTTCTAAGTCAGGATGGTGTGTGACTTGGAGGGGAACTTGGAGGTGGTGGTGTTCCCATGCACCTGCTGCCCTTGTCCTTCTAGGTGGAAGAGGTCGCGGGTTGGGAGGTGCTACCGAAGAAGCCTTGGTGAGTTGCTGCAGTGAATCTTGTAGATGGTACACACTGCAGCCACGGTACACCGGTGGTGGAGGGAGTGAATGTTTAAGGTGGTGGATGGGGTGCCAATCAAGCGGGTTGCTTTGTCCTGGATGGTGTCGAGCTTCTTGAGTGTTGTTGGAGCTGCACTCATCCAGGCAAGTGGAGAGTATTCCATCACATTCCTTACTTGTGCCTTGTAGATAGTGGAAAGGCTTTGGGGAGTCAGCAGGAGAGACACTCACCGCAGAATACCTAGCCTCTGACCTGCTCTTGTTGCCACAGTATTTATGTGGCTGGTCCAGTTAAGTTTCTGGTCAATGGTGACCCCAAGGATGTTGATGGTGGGGGTTTCGGCGATGGTAATGCCGTTGAATGTCAAAGGGAGGTGGTTAGACTCTCGCTTGTTGGAGATAGTCATTGCCTGACACTTCTGTGGCACGAATGTTACCTGCCACTTATCAGCCCAAGCCTGAACGTCGTCCAGGTCGTGTTGCATGCGGGAATGGACTGCTTCATTATCTGAGGAGTTGTGAATGGCACTGAACACTGTGCAGTCATCAGCGAACATCCCCATTTCTGACCTTATGTTGGAGGGAAGGTCATTGATGAAGCAGCTGAAGATGGTTGGGCCTAGGACACTGCTCTGAGGATCTTCTGCAGTGATGTCCTGGGGCTGTGATGATTCACCTATAACCACCACAACCATCTTCCTTTGTGTTAGGTATGACTCCAGCCAGTGGAGCATTTTCCTCCCGAATCCCATTGACTTCAGTTTTACTAGGGCTCCTTGATGCCACACTCGGTCAAATGCTGCCTTAATGGCAAGGGCAGTCACTCTCACCTCACCTCTGGAATTCAGCTCCTTTGTCCATGTTTGGACCAAGGCTGTAATATGGTCGGGAGCTGAGTGGTCTTGGCAGAACCCAAACTGGGCATCAGTGAGCAGTTTATTGGTGAGTAAGTGCTGCTTGATAGCACTGTTGATGACACCTTCCATCACTTTGCTGATGATTGAGAGTAGACTGATGGGGCGGTAATTAGCTGGGTTGGATTTGTCCTGCTTTTTGTGGACAGGACATACCTGGGCAGTTTTCCACATTGTCGGATAGATGCCAGTGTTGTAGCTGTACTGGAACAGCTTGGCTAGAGGCGCGGCTAGTTCTGGAGCACAAGTCTTCAGCACAATAGCCGGGAAGTTGTCGGGGCCCACAGCCTTTCCTGTATCCAATGCGCTCAGCCGTTTCTTGATATCACGTGGAGTGAATCGAATTGACTGAAGACTGACTTCTGTGATGATGGGGAGCTCAGTAGTAGGCCGATATGGATCATCCACTCGGCACTTCTGGCTGAAGATGTTGCAAACGCTTCAGCCTTGTCTTTTGCACTCACGTGCTGGGCTCCACCATCATTGTTTAATGGTCCACCACCATTCATGACTGGATGTGGCAGGACTGCAGAGCTTTGATCTGATCCGTTGATTGTGGGATCGCTTAGCCCTGTCTATAGCATGCTGCTTCCGCTTTTTAGCATGCATGTAGTCCTGTGTTGCAGCTTCCCCAGGTTGGCACCTCATTTTTAGGTACGCCTGGTGCTACTCCTGGCATGCTCTTCTACACTCCTTATTGAACCAGGGTTGGTCCCCTGGCTTGATGTTAATGGTAAAGTGAGGGTTATGCTGGGCCATGAGGTTACAGATTGTGGTGGCATGCAATTCTGCTGCTGCTGATGGCCCACAGCACCTCATGGATGCCCGGTTTTGAGCTGCTAGATCTGTTCTGAATCTATCCCATTTAGCACAGTGGTAGTGCCACACAACACGATGGAGGGTGTCCTCAGTGTGAAGACGGGACTTCGTCTCCACAATGACTGCGGTGGTCACTGCTACCAATACTGTCATGGACAGATGCATCTGCGACAGGTAGATTGGTGAGTACAAGGTCAAGTAAGTTTTTCCCTCGTGTTGGTTCTCTCACCACCCGTCGCAGGCCCAGACTGACAGTTATTTCCTTCAGGACTCGGCCAGCTAGGTCAGTAGTGGTGCTACCGAGCCACTCTTGGTGATGGACATTGAAGTCCCCCACCCAGAGCACACCCAGATTTCCACAACCCTTTGTGTGAAGAAGTGCTTCCTGACATCAACCCTGAATGGTCTAACTCTAATTTTAATGTCCTGGGGAAAAAAATTTAAAGGAAGAAAGGGCTTGTATTTTTTATAGTACTTTTCACATCTTCAGGATGTCCCAAAGTGTTTCACAGCCAATTCATTACTTTTGAAGTGTAATCACTGTTGGTTTGCAGGGAAACGTGGCAGCCAATTATGCAGATAGCAATATCCCAGAAACACCAATGGGATAAATGACCTGTTAATCTGTTTTTGGTGGTGTTGATTGAGGGATAAATATTTGAATAGTGCCATGGGATCTTTTACATCCACGCAAGCAAGCCCAGATTTAGCATCTTATCTGAAAGACAGCACTTCTGACAATGCAGCATTCAATCAGTACTGCAATGAATCTCCAGCCTAGATTCATGAGAGGCCCATCAGGGTGTTAAAAGCACACTTTCACTGTGTGACTGGTTGGGAGGGGATCTGCAGTAAGCGCCAGATCAGGTGTCCAAAATAGTAATAGCCTGTCGTGCCGTTCACAACTTTGTACTTTGGGAAGGGCTGGATTTTGACATGGTCGATGAGGAGGCCCTTGCTCCATTGGAACCAGAACAACATGGAGCAGACCATCAGGATGGCCAGCACTCACAGGAGCTCTCAGTGACTGCTGCGAGGGGCATCAGATGACAGATTAGCTCTGAAGTCTTCTCTTCGATACAAAACTTTCCACCGTTGACACAACAGTCTGACCTCATTCTCCCTCCCTTGCAAATAAAGGTCCATTGGCTGAAAGCACTGCCCATTCTCCCACATGACAATGTAGAGCACATTCATATGGCGCTGAGGTAGCTGATATTGCCATACTTGTTGAAAAGTATGAGAAAATTATTGATAGAACATGCAGTGAAATTATGTGAGAGTGAAGCGCCAAGCACTATTCTCTTCTTATCTGGTTGTCCCTCAGTCTGCTACTGAAGTATGCAGGTTGAGCAGTGGAGCTAAATTTCCATGGGGGTGTCTCGCGCTCATCTGCCCTAACATCGACGAAGCGCCGCGGAAACTCTGGTAAAACCCGTTTTTCCAGGGTCTCGGCAGCTCTACTGTGATGTTACAGTGGGAGAACCGCTGCGGTAATTCACCCCCAGTTTTTTTAAAGGCTGCCCCTGAATTTCCATGCTGTTTAGCTACTTACGTCCGCTTTACACAGGTTTTGAGCTCATGTTTATTGCAATGGAGATGCAAATTAACAGATCCAGGACACCCACGTATATCTCCCTCTACAGGCCACCGACAGACGCAACGCTTTTCTTTGAAGCTCCAGTAGCAGCAGCAGTGTAACTCACTTCAAGGAAATTCCCTCTCCCATGTGCTCAAGCCCCCAGAGTGGGACTTCACCCCACAACCTTCTGACTCAGAGCTGAGAACGCTACCACTCATTGAAACTAACAGTTGTAGTTTACAGAATAAAATTTACTGAATGGAAAATCATAGGGGGGAATTTTAACCTGAAAAAACGGGTGGGTTGGGGGCAGCGGGGGGATGTTAAAGTATTAAAAATCTAAATCCCAACCCCAACCCACCTCCAACCCACCCACTTTCGGCTTTTACTCAGGCGGGACGGGGGGCGGGCAGCCAATCCGCTGCCAGGAGGCGGGTTAGCACTTTAACTATGATAATGAGGCCCTGAAGCCTCTGCTGTAACCTGCTGTGCAGGTTTAACTGCGGCCGGCCGGGGATCCCTGGCCTCGGGGTTCCCGGTAGCTGCAGTGAGGCGAGCCTCGGAGAGCAATCCTTGTGGGCCCGAAGTAACAGGAGTGCTTCCTCCTGGCCTCCCAAGCTCACCCACTATCAGCCCACCCCATACAAACACCACCCCCACCCCCGGAATCAGGGATTGGACCTCTCCCCCTGGGGTCGGGGTCCGGACCTACCCCCCCAAACCCGGGGATCGGAACCCCCCCACCCCGGGCCTGGAACCCCCCCCAAGCTTGGAATCCCCCGGATCAGACCCCGCACCTACCTGTTTGTTGCGGCCTCCTGTCCAGCGTTTCCTGCCCGACTGGAAGCCAGCCTGTCAATCAGGCTGGCTTCCGGGCGGGGATCCCGCCCATGACATCACACATACGCTCTGGAGTTAAAACTCCACAGCGTGCGGGGATACCTGGACTTCCCGGTTTCCCATGGTCTACCGCCACCACCCCGCCTCTCCTCACTCCAGGCGGGTCAGAAACTTAAAAATTCTGGCCATAGTGTGTGTGGGGGGCGGGGGGCGGCAGGCAGAACGGAGGGTGTGGGCTGGGTCAGAATGGGGTGGGGGAAATATGCCCAAATTCCAATTTTGTCCTTCTGGCAAAAAATGGGGATGTGTCAGGAGCAGGAACTTGTAAAATGACCCCTATATTTTAAAATCAAACTGGCCCAACCAAAGAAGGAATAATGCGGAGCATTTGTCTACTAGGAACATAATTCGTCAGACTTTTGACTTGCTGAAACTTTTTTTAGGAGTTACAGAGCTAGTCTGCAGGCGTGCTACAACGTAATCCCTGAAGCTCTACCATACCAATGCATTGAATTCTCTGCAGCATTGCAGCTTATCATGGGATCATGGTTCAGCATGCAGGGGAAATATGAATCCACTTTGTAAATCAGACTGTTGAACTACATATGTCCTGTGTGGTTGCATATGCTATCAATAGAGCCACAGCAATAAAACTGATCTTATTAGGCAGGATTTCTCTTGTCTCCAGCTAATGTTAATACCCTGTGCCAACAGTAGCTTCTTCCTTAAATGGGCTTCTTCCCTGCCTTCCTAAATCCAGAATTTGTATCTTTAAAGCAAGACACTTACCATGACCTTATATAAGATACATCGCCAAATGCTGACAACAGATAACAGAGATCTGAGGAATGCAAGAGAATCTAACTTTGTAAAACTATATTGTTTGCTGACATAATAACATTTACTGTGCTACATTGTGTAGTACTTTGAGGCATTTCAATGTGATTAATGCAAATATTTTGGAACTGTTTCTACTTAGATGTCCTTGGAGTTTTCAGCTGAAAACCATTGAAGCTCTAGATTGTTTCCCTGCTACAGTGGAAAAATAACAAAGAGGGTCGGCTACTACTGCTGCTTGCACAGATCAAAGAGCTGGCAGATTCACGCTGCAAGTTAGCTCCTCCTAAACATCAATGTCTTCAGGAGAGGTCTGACAGGATTTATCCACGGAACTGACAGCCCTGGCTGGATAGATCTGACTTAAATTGCAATGAGTGCCATGACATTCTAAATCAGTCCAAAGGCTCCTTCCAGCAAAGCTGGGTTGAGCTGTTGCAGCTATTCACTGCTCGGCTGGCCGGTTTTAAACTCAATCGGAGCTGACTCCTGAAAAAGATATGGGCCCTGAAATTTCTGGAGCTAGATAGAATGGAAATCCTGATCGCAGTCTGGGTGGGGTGGAATTTGGGGCAGAAACCAGTTAAGTTGGGAGACTGCACCATTTGTCCTGGCCTTTTAAATTCCATTGGGGGGCATGAACAGAGCAGGAGCATAGTGGACAAGTGACGTGTTGCGAACTGGTCTTTTAAAGACACCAAATTTTTAATAGACTAAAGTCATCGATCCTAGAGGGGACCATTGCCTTGTCTAGAGGCAGAATGGTTGCTTCCCATCCTGCTTCATCCAACCCTGTTAGCATATCATTCTATTCCTTTCTCCCTCATGTACTTATCTAGCTTTAGACCTTAAATGTGTCTTTTCTATTCGCCTCAACTACTCCATTTGGTAGCATGTTTCACATTCTAACCAGTCTCTAGGTGAAGAAGTTTCTCCTGAACTACTTACTGGATTTATTAGTGACTATCATATTTATGGCCCTTAATTTTGGGTTCCTCCCCACAAGTGGACATCTTCTCTACATCCACCCTATCAAACCCCTTCATAATTAGTTAGGATGCTGTGTGCAATTTTGTGTTGGCCTTTATGGAAAGGCCATTAAAGTCATAAAGAATATAAAGCATTGATTCACCAGGATGATAGCAGGGGTGAGAAATATTGGTTATGAGGAGAAACTGAGACGATTACCGCTAGAGCAGAGAAGGCTGTGAGGAGTTTTAATAAATGCTGGAAACACTCAGCAGGTCCAGCAGCATCTGTGAAGATAGAAACAGAGTTAACATTTCAGATCGCTGACCTTTCATCAGAACTCTATTTCACTGTTCTTCCAAAGGATCTTGTAATCTGGCATTCTCACATAATTCCTTCTGCTCTGTGAAGGCTTGCTATATTGAGGTGGAGGAAATGGACTTCTCTTATGAAAGCTACTTAAAACAGCTTCCTTCTTCTGCTGGAGGAGAGTAGCCTCATGAGTATAATAGATCATGGCATGGCAGATGCAATTTGGGACCCTTGCCAAGCAGGGCCCATATTACTAGCTTCATTAATCTTAGTGAAAATAAGTGAAGAGTGCTGAAATGTTGAGAGAACATGCCAATGGGTGCTTGTCCATGTTTAGCACGGCTTCAAGAAGGAAACAGAAGAGTGACAAGGGAGAGAAAAAAAGAACCATTTAAATTGTTAAGACCTTGTAAAGGTAATGATAAACTCCTGCAGCATTCCACAGCTGCACAGTCACAGCAACAAATTAGTATTTTCCTTGAGTCAGACCTAACTGAGCTAAACATAGGGAAAGATTTTGAAGTATCACCACAGCAGTGAGAGAAGTGAACAGCATAGAGGAATCTGAGAGCGTGAGTGGGTGGCCCTCGTATGATATATTGCAGTGGAGCAAGTGGAGGAGGAGAGAGGAGCCTGGGAGCTCAAAGGGTGTGGGGTTGCATGATTGGCAGCACATACAATCTCAGACAATGATCATGGTAGAGGATTAGTATAGGAGGAGGCTATGACTGAGGCATGCTACCTAGTCCATGAAGATTTACAGGAGGAAGTCAACCATCAAACGTAAAGAATTCCAATAAAAGAATAAAAAACACTAATGTTTTGCTGCAAGGAATTTTGATGTTTTATTGTTCGAAACATCCCCTCCCCATTGCCAAATAGCTGTAAAGTAACAAATATCTTGCTGCTGAAGTATTGGTAGAGTTTTCAATTCACACCTTCTCTACACGATAAAATAGTGCAGGATAATAATAACTCATTTTAAACAACTGCCGATGAACTTGTTATATAAACAGTGTCTTACAAGCTGAAAAGCGAGATCCTACTTTTGTATAAGACTGTTACTTATGCGCTATGATGTTGAGTGTCTGCTATGCGTGCACTTTGCAAATGAAGTCCAATTAGGGCCAATGTTTCAACCACACTCATAATAAAAGTGGTATCTTCCAGTTTAACATGTAGAACCATCTATTTATAGGGCTGCTGTATGCAGCAACTTTTATGAGAAAACTATAGCATAGAATTAACCCTTTGAGAACTGTACTGATACACTCAGCAGTGATATCAAACATTTAACCAAATTATAATTTTGTGGCTTAATTTAATCAGTATTGAGCTACGAATTAAGCAATGTTCTTTTGGTTCAAATATTTATTTTATTATACATATTATTTTGCATTTGATGAGATATTTGTGGAGAGTTCTTGATATATATTATAAAAGAAAAGCAAGTACATAAATATATATTCATAAGTGAGCTTTATATTTCATGGGAATGTGTATCTAGGCTCTAGGCCGGTAGCATAAGATTTTTACTTTTAATCGTTACTAAATTCAGCTTTTAATTAATGGAATGAAGTGAATAGAATGTACCCAGTTGCCATAATAATAAGCTGCAAGAAACTTGTAATCATGTGGGATTAACCATTAAATATAATGTGTATGGGGAATTAATATCTGATAAAATGTTATCTTGCATCAATAAGACATTGCGACCATCTCAGTGAGAAACCCACTAACAAGGTATTTGTACTTCACTCAAGTGCAAACTCTGACTGGTATTTATTCACAGGTAGATAACCTATGCCCTTAAATCTGTTATGATGCGGAGATGCCGGTGTTGGACTGGGGTGGACAAAAATGAGAAGTCGCACAACACCAGGTTATAGTCCAACAGTTTTATTTGAAATTACGAGCTTTCGGAGCTCTGCTCCTTTGTCAGGTACAGTGAGGGAATACAAATTGGTTACAAAGTATATATATATATATATTTGTATATATATTTATACAAAGTATAAAGCTGTTGTCGAGCAATGACTGACTGTTAAAACAAAAATAGATTGAAACAGCTTACCAGAATCTTGAAAAAAATCTCACTCATTAAAGACAATGAAAATGACCTCATTATAATTATTAAGTGCTGCCTTGATCAAAGTTCATCATTTTCATGTCCATGTGTGATTTAGGGTCACCCCAATGACTGCAACTATTTTAAACAGACCTTAAAAGAATTGTGTTGCTAATACCTGCACTCATTTTTGATTGGTTTGAAATTATTTCTTTTTATGTGGAATAAGCTGTGATGATTGTTTTAATTACTATTAAGTTAGCAAGGTGAAAGGCCAAGCCCATGGTACAAGTACAGCAACAAGATTGAAAAGAGTAGAAGGGAATAAGAAGTACATCAGGAAGTGATGGCTAGATGATGGTAAGCTTGGGTTTCAAAAGCTTGAAGATCATAAATATAAACACATTTTAAGATTGGGACCATGGGCCGGATCATGCTTGAAAATTAACAGTATGTTAATGACGCACTGTTATTAATGTGTAAATCAGACAGCATTTTCAGGGGATTTAAGAGATAGGCCATGAGTTGTGAATCTCCAGAACTTGCTGGTTGATTTACTCCACTTCACACAAACGGCATCTTGCCCTTAGCCGTCTTGTTATTTTTAATGCACATTCATTGCAGATTAAACTCGCCACAGAATGTTAAGTCTGGTAATTAACAGCGTAAGTACCTATTTAAAGACGTGATAATTGTTAATGCAACGCCAGTCAACCTCTCTGGCCCAGAAATTGAACAAGTTAAACTGTAGAATCTCATTCCTTCAGCTGGTAAACTGTTCTTAGAGATTTTAAAACTATTACATTTTAATTTTTTTCTTACTTTTCCTTTCTGTCTCTTTTTTCTCTCTCTCTTAATCCAATCTTTCTTCCCCTCTTTTTATTTCTCGTTCTGTACCTGATTTGACTCTAATTCACCCACTCTAATTCACCTTCCTTCTCAGTCCTTCCTCTGTTTATTTCTCAATCCTTAAATCTCATTCACTCAGGTCCCAGATTCCCGGTTGCCCTCGCCATGCCGTTATCAGCTTGCACTTCCAGCCATATAAAAAAGCAAATTTTTTCAAGCTGAAGGGTGCAGGAAAAAGTTTATCTAACGGAGCATGCTGTGAGATGACCCGCTCCAGCAAGATCTGGTCAATGTTTTACCATTTCTAGTGCATCACATTATTTTTCAAATATTCTCTCAGAAGATAAAACTTCAGTAATTCCTCATAAAATAACAACCACTTCAGGCTGCCTTTAGAACACTTTTTGAAAGCCAGAAGTTACGGGTAATGAGTGGTACTTCACACATGCCAACAGATGTTGTTTATTCTGTCAAATTAGTTAAAAACTGAATTTACTAATGATTAAAAGGAAAAAACAATTAAGTACACATTTTAGTGCTACAGCGTTGAAAGTCTGGGTATGTATTCCAGTGAAACATAAAGCTCTCTTATTAATATATATTTATGTAATTGCTTTGCTTGAAGTTGTAGCAATCATTTTGAACTAAAGCCCTAAAACTTCTATGAGGATGTGGATTCTCAGATTCACTTTCTTTCTAAGTAATTTATACCACGACTAACACATTGATGTGTTTAATTATCAGCATCTTTTTGATTTACAAAGCCAATCTGTTGATTGTTGATTTGTAACTTACTGAGAAAATATGATATGTTGTGGTGTAATATGTTTCCTATTAGTGTAAAGCCTCTTGGGTAGAAATTGCACAGTGCCAGCTTGCCAGTGTAAACTGGGAGCAGTGAACAATTCCTGTGCTGGGACAGGTAGGCCCGAGGCCTGATCAAAATTGGGCCTCAAGCCTCATTTAAATTAGACTGGTGAGTTGTGGACACCTGCTGCACCTGGTGAAGTGGACATCAATTTTGTGCTATAATAAAAACAGAAAATGCTGGAAATACTCAGCAGGTCAGGCAGCATCTGTGGAGAAAGAAACAGGTAACGTTTCAGGTCGATGACCCTTCATCAGAACTGATGCTGCCTGACCTGCTGAATATTTCCAGCATTTTCTGTTTTTATTTCAGATTTCCAGCATCCGCAATATTTTGCTTTTGTATCAATTTTGTGCTGTTGCTATGACGGCAGCCACCCTCAGGTAGGTCCTGGTGGGGGAGGGGAGGGGAGGGAATTGGGGATGAGGCTGAGCAGGGCCCCGCAACGTTCTTCGGGACTGTTGCAGAGCTGGGAGGAGCAAGAGTGCTCCTCCAGACACCACATTAAGGTGAGTATTTTTTTTACAGAACTTCCCTTTTTGGTCCCTTTAAGGACCACTGGTTAGGCTGCATGGTTATCCTCAACGCAGTGGGCCTAGTGCCGGCTGCCTTTAGGCCAGCCCAATTTTGGGATGGAGTTGTTGAACAGGAGTTAGGCCTACATTTACATATTCAACGGTCCTAACAGCTGTTGTAGGCGCCCGCAATCAATCATAGAATCATAGAAATTTATGGCACTGAAGGAGGCCATTCGGCCCATCGTGTCTGTGCCGGCCGAAAAAGAGCTATCCAATCAACCAGACAAGTACTACTGAATGGAATTACAACCAATTAGAAATGAGAAATGCATGGTTTAAATCCAGCACATCCAATCAAAAAACTGCATTCAGCTCATTTCAGTTTTCAAATATGTAGGCCTTGAAAACTTTTAGGGGTTCCACGGGCTTCTGCCGTAAATGTGGCAGGGAGCCAGCTGAGAGCCTCCTCTCACTCTTTCTAAGGCAAATGTTGCCGGGGAGTGGGATGAAGGGTGGGGGTGGAGCGGTGGCGGTTGCAGCCACAGCAGAAGCTACCTGTATCAGGAATTCCCACTTCCCAGGCTCATTCTAGACCCAGTGTAGAACTGCAAAACAGTACGTCATGTAAGATGAGGCATACCTGCCTCCAGACAAGCAACAGTGGACCCCAGCAGAAGAAACCTAGGCCAGGCATGCAGCCTGGACCTTTGTTGATCGCCCTCCCCACCACCTTACACAGGAGGCCGAAGGGGATGTGTCTGGAGTCTGAAGGAGAGGGGCCTGGGCAACCCACCTGCAGGTGGGGCAGGCATCGGATTTTCTGGTTGTATGGGGCAGGTGTGTACCAGAGGTGCACCCATAGTGGTGCTGGAACCTGCCGGGCCCATGCAAATTCAATGACCTTCGGCTGACCCCACAGACCTCAGCGAAGTAACCACCAGGAACGTGTCCTGAGGATGTGCAGGATTGTGATATTTTATCTCTAGCATCACCTGATAATTTTAGCTCGTGTTTTCTTAATTTTGATGAATTACTCTTTCTGAGATGTGTGAAGTAAACAGAACTGCTAATCAGCTCCTTGATGGTTGTGTGAGACAACTCTTGCATTATTTGCAAACCTGCACATATTACTAAACAGCTCCTGACCCATTCCTATTCTTTTTGGCTTGCTTTGTGTCACTGCAAGGGTTTATTATTTAAGACAAAATCACTTCTGATTTACAGCTAGTATCAGTTCTTGTGGACAGTCTAAAAATGACATCTGTGCCACCGCGTAGTCACTATTGATTAAGGGTGAAAATTTGGGTTAATTTGTACTAGAGCTTGTATTTGGAGAATATTGAACTGAGCTGCACAGTTCAAAATACTGATGGCTCTTAGCTAGGCTTCTTAGTATAGAACTCTAAATTTGCGAGGCCCTGCCAGCAGCACTTATATGAGAATAAAAGCCCTCGACATTAAGGCAGCATTCGACTGAGTATGGCATCATCGAGCCATGGCAAAACTAAATCAATGGTGGTTAAAGGGAAAACCCTCCAGTGGCTGGAGTTATAGGAAAACGGCCATCATGGTTGTTGGAGGCCAATCATCGCAGGCCCAGGACAATACTGCAGCAGTTCCTCAGGGCAGAATCCTCGGCCTAACCATCTTTACCTGCTTCATTAATAACTTTCACTCTGTCGCAAGGTCAGGAGTGAGGCTGTTGGCTGACAATTCCACCGTTCTCAGTTCCATTCATAACTCCTTAAATAATGAAGCAGCCCATGCCAGCCTACAGCAGATTTGTACAATATTCAGGCTTGGACTGACGAGTGGCAGGAAATATTCTCGCAACGTAACTGCTAGGCAATGACCATCTCCAACAAGAAAAAGCCCAACCATCTCCCCCGACCTTCAATGGCACCACCACCACCAAGATCCAATCATCAACATCTTTGGGAGTCACCAGTGACCAGAATGTTAACTGGACCAGCCATATTAACACTAGAGCTACAAGAGCAGGGCAGAGGCCGGGTACTCTGCGATAAATGGGTCACCTCATGACCCTTCAAAGCCTTTTCACTATCTGCAAGACACAGGTCAGGAGTGTGATGGAAAGCTCACCACTCACCTGGATGGATGGCACTACAACAACACATGAGAAGCCAACACCATCCAGGACAGAGCAGTCCAATGAATCAGTGCCCCTACCAGGTGTATGCAGAGGAGCCTGTAAACACAGGTCCTGGGGTAGTGACGTGTGCAGATTGAATGCCTTGGATGTCATTGCACCTGCATTTGGTGGCCCCTCAGAATTTTGCTTCCTCATCTAAAGCACTCAGCATGCTCAGAATGCAGCAAGGAATGTTCATGCTCAGCACTTTGTACAGTGATATTTAAATGCCCAACAGCTACCAATAGCACAGTGCAAAATTAAGCCGTTCTCAGCAAAAAAAAACAACTACTGCATGGGACAAAATGCAGCAATAAGGAAGACAAAATGCATCCAAATAAAAAAAGTTTTCCAATGAAAATAACACATATCTACCTTCAAAAAGCCTACTTTAAAAGGCCAAGCCCACTAGGATGCCTGATCCATGGTTGGGAACTTCAGTGAGGGGCCTCCTTGAAATGACAGCATGGAAACAATTCATTCAGCCCAACCAGTCAGTGTTGGTGTTTATCCTCCACATGCGCAGTAGTCTTAATCAATGATCCCTTTAATATTTTTAGGTGCGCGGCCCATTCAAAATACCGTGCATGCGCGGTTTTCCCCATTGAAAAGCCGGTGAGTCGGCTGCGCGGGAGGTCCAGAGCCCTGCGTGGCTGCGCAGCTTAAAGGGGACATTGATCCTAATTCCATGTTCCTCCCCACCACCCTGCCACTGTTCCTTTATCCCTTATTGCCTTTTCCTTCAACCACTTAACTAACTGATTCCTCCATGTTGACATGTTTCTGCTTCAGTGACTAGTGTGGCTTCATTTTCACAAAAAGGTAATCAGTCAGGAATGTGGGTGCTTTGGAAAATTGGAACTATATAATCTGACATAGGTGCAGTTATCATGTAGCCTCCCTTTTCACTAGTCTACAAGACATGCTACAGAACAGAAACAGAGAGTAGGGGTTAAGGATAGCTGCTTAGACTGACAAAAGGTGGGAAGTGGTGTTCCACAAGGATCAGTGCTGGGACCACTGTTGTTCACAATTTACATAAATGATTTAGACTCGGGAATCGGAAATACAATTTCAAAATTTGCAAATTACACCAAATTGGATGGAGTAGTTAATACTGAGAAAGACTGCAAAAAAATACAAAAGGCATTAATAAACTTGCAGAATGGGCATGCAATTGGCAAATGAATTTCAATATAGGTAAGTATGAGGTGTTATATTTTGCTGGGAAAAATAAGGAGGTCATATACTGCTTGGATAATAAGGGCTGGATTTTGTCAATGGGGACGTGATGAAGGCGGGACTCCCACTTTTTGGGTTGTAGTCCCGCCTCCATCGACTTGTGGCCAACCCACTGTATTTTCCCTTGATTGACCTTGTTAAGCCCGCCCAGCGGGCTTAGCAGGTCAATCAAGGGTCCCTTGGATACAGGTGACATCAGCCACTGAAATTTCATCTGTCAAGAGCTTTTGACAGATGAAATTTCAGCGTTTGACAGCTCTGTGAAGCTGTCAAACACTGACAATATGATTTCTAACGTGAGTCCCTGTACTTAGACTCAGTTAGAAATCAATCCAGCACAGAAAGCAGAGACTGCAGCTTTTGACAGCTCCGCGGCCATTCTGCTTTCTGTGCCGGTGAGATTTCTGACTCCCGAGACCTGAAGGGCTGACACCTGCAGGAGGAAGTTAAGGTAAGTAAAACTTTTTTCCACACTTTACACTTACCTTACACACTTACCTCTGCACACATGCACCCATCACTCACCTGCCCACCGGACATATCGACCCCTCCAACCCCTGCAGACCCATGGTCCGCCTCGCTAAAACGGCGTGGTTTGGAGCCGTCGGGTAGCCCACACTTCAGGGCTAAAAATAGGGATTAGGCAAAAAGCTGCCTGTTAACTACCTGTTAACAGGCAGTTAATTGTCACTAATCCCCTTCTCGCCTCGGTGAGGCTGGTCCCAGCACAGGTCAGATACCCGTCTCCAGTGAAACTGGCATGGAGGCAGGGTTGGGGGCGGGATGGGTTCCGGACCCCCGAATCTGCTATTTTAACCCTCCACACGCCTCCAAACCCGCCTCCACGGGTCAATGAAAATTCTGCCCTAAGAGTCTAAATGGGGTAGAGCAGCAAAGGGATCGAGGAGTACAGATACACAAATCACTAAAGGTAGTGATGCAGGTTAATAAGGCCATAAACAAAGGAAAACCATGCCCTGGGGTTCATTTCTAGAGGGATAGAATTGAAAAGCAGAGAAGTTATGCTAAACTTGTATAGAACGTTAGTTTGAACACATGTAGAGCACTGTGCGCAGTTCTGGACTCCATATTATAAAAAGGATATAGACGTACTAGAAGGTGGAAAAAAAGATTCACAAGGATGATACCAGAAGTGAGAGGATATACTTTCAGGAAAGGCTGAACAACTGGGGCTCTTTTCTCTAGAAGAGAGAAGGCTATAGGGTGACCTAATAGAGGTCTTTAAAATTATGAATGGGTTTGATAAGGTAGATGTAGAGAGGCTGTTTCCACTTGTGAGGGAGATTAAAACTAGGGGCCATAAATATAAAATAAATAAATCCAATAGGAAATTGAGGAGAAACTTCTTTACCCAAAGAGTGCTAAGAATGTGAAATTCGCTACCGCAAGGAGTAGTTGAGGCAAATAGCATAGATGCATTTAAGGGGAAGCTAGATAAGAACATGAGGGAGAAAGGAATAGAAAGATATGCTGATGGGGTTAAATGATGAGCGGTGGGAGGAGGCTTGTGTGGAGCATAAACGCCGGTATAGACCTGTTGGGCCGAATGGCCTGTTGCTGTGCTGTAAGTTCTATATAACTGATTCTATGTAACATCAAATGCATTCTCCACCTCTACTGGTTGTAATTAGAACCCTCTCGTTAAACAATTATGTACATTTTCTAAGATTATTTAAATTTAGAGGAAAGTGTCTGGATGCTGTGGCACCAGACGTGGACAGCAGTGACTTTCTCTCTATCTGCCATTGCAATGGGGCAAACTTGTGATACAATTCTATCCCTCTACGAATGAGTGCCATTGATATCTTTAAGTTTATCTGATGAAGCTTTTTTAAATTCAAATATACACCTACCCTCATTACAAGGCTTTCAGTTACATTATTTCCATCAACCCTCTCAATTTATTCATTTTACATTTTATGCTATGTTGCAAGACAGTCACATCTCATTATAACATGCAAAATGTTTGCCTCTCAGGGACCAATGTATAATGAAAGTGGAGCATGCATGCTAGATATGTATCAACATATTAGTTGAAAGAGAAGTGTTTCAGACATACTGTGATATTCATCTTCAAGCAAAAGGGAACACTGTACTTGAATAAAAAGAGAAATTTAAAAACTCTACCATTAACGCACAACACAGATTAAAGGGCCTGAACTGGACTAAAACTTAGTATTTGCTGAGTTAACACTAGTTCAGGGCAGTTTGGAATCAGAATTCATTTATCTTTCATACCTAGTAGCAGCAGGTACCTATACTGCTATACTTTTCTTCACGGATGTAAACAATGTTACAAAGTATTATACTCATTGGAAGTGTAGAGCCACGGCTGTTCTGAGCAGGCGCTGTTGTCCTCCTTTGCTAAACAAGGTTTTCTGGGCGTAACAAAGGGGGGAGCCAATAAACCCATGATCTTTCTGGCGCACTTCGTTGTATCTCCAGCAGATAATGGCCGCAGATTAGGCTGGGACCCAGATTATGTTAGGCCCTGGCCTTCCCCAGCAGTGGTGTAGAAAGGGGCATGGCCGTGGCCAAGACCTCCCAGACCAGTGTCCCTACGTCCCTGGCATAGAAGGACATTGCTGGGTTGGTACACTGAAGTGCGGCTCACCTTGCAAGTCCAGGCCTAGGACTTTGACCTGAACCCTTGACGATTTATGAAAGGTACACATTCTCCAGCTCCCTCACAAAGAACTGACACACTACTCTGCAATTTGCGGCTTATGCCCAAGTTATGCCTGTGATGGTGCAGCCAGCCACCCACTTTATTGAAATTAAATAACGTCTGCCTCACCCCGTCAATTTTGGCGGGTATGGTTTTGGAGGTCACTTGTAGGCGCATCGAACACTTATGCGGGATGCTGGAGCTACAGATTTTCAGCCCCAAGAGCTTTAAATCAATTCCACACATCGATGGCTTTCCGAATCTAAACTCCAAATAAATGTAACAGTGTATATTTTTTACTGATCTGTTTAACTATGCTTGCCAATACCTTATGACTCAAAAATGAGCATGGGTTTTCGTCTGGATTCGAATACAATGGAAAATCTGTCCAAGTCAGATGAGAACTGTAATGTGTAGTCTCTATTCTTGGTTTAATTAACTAATTCGTGCCAGTTGAGGTGGTGTAAATTGCATTGTTATTTGAGCTATTGTGTGCGTGCGTGTGTGTACGTGTGCTTAGCGTGATGCTATTCTTTACTGCCCATGCAGGATAAACTTTAACAACAAATTTTTTCTTCATGGGAAGATTTAACCCAAAACAAAATCCATTGAAGTGAATGAGACCAGAACAGCACTGTCAACCAGTAACAGGTAAAGTATTATGCTGGCACTTAATTTAGGTATGCTGGCCTGTTTTAAACACATGGGAGCCAGTGCTCAATCAGTTAGCCTTATTAAACAAAAGGTCAACATGCTCGATTCCTTTCATCTGTTTAAAATAAAGTGCTAAAAATTCGATAGCACCCGAAAACAGGTGCGAGGATCGCGATTAACCCTTGCCCGTTCAAAGTAATGCAGGCATCACGCAAACATCGTGCTGCCTGCTAATTTAAATGATAGTGGTGTGCAGCACAGTGCTAAACACGCTGCTGAATGGCTGTATGCTCAGCAGGGGGCCCAATTTTCAGTGAGGCTAGCACCAATTAAAGCTAGGCTGCAGTTCTTAAAGCCAGCCTGCAACTCTTAAAGGGGAGGAGTTTGATGACAGCAGGTGCTGGAAGTAAGGGAGTTTCACATGGGAAACATACAGGAATGGAACAACAGGCCAGAGAAAGGGCTCCAAGGTTCTCAGATGCAGCACTGGAGACCTTAGTATAGGAGGTGGAGAGGAGGAGAGAGGTCCTGTTTCTACAGGGAGCCAGGAGGCCTTCCAGACAGACACTGTGAAGGCAGTGGGAACAGATAGCCATGGAGGTCATGGCGAACAGTGTAGCCCCGAGGACCTGGATGCAGTGCTAAAAGAATTTCAATGACCTCATACAAGTAGTCAAGGTCAGTGAATGCATCTTCAAATGCCATATCCCAAAAAAACACCACTAGCCTCACATGCTGCTCAATTCACCACACCCCCATTACTCACCTACCAACAATCTTTAACAATCACGGCTCATACCTCACATTCATATGCTCTATCTCACCCTCACACACTTACCACTGCTGCAAGCCTCACACACACATCTCACAGCTTGCGCACACTGCCAGCTATTCAATCATGACAGCTATGACAGGTGGCACACAACCAGAGGCAGCGGCAGCTAATCGAAGGGGGACAGGCTCGCCTCCATTTCCTGACCTCGCTCGAGGAGATGGTACTCGGCATAATTGGAGTGGCTGTGACTGAGGCCGTGGCCAGAGGCGGCGCTGAAACCATTGAACACGACGGTCTGCTCATACCTAATCCTCCTTCTCACATCCCACTTCCCCCTCTTCTGACTTCTGACAACCTCTTCTGACTTACAAGCTGCAGATAGTGTAAGCATGCACCTCTTGCTTCCCCTCTCCCCTTCACCACAACCCTACCCTTGTGCCTTTCTCATTTCAGAGACCCAAGAAATTCAACCTGGCTAGGCAGTGGTGCAAGAGGAAGAGGAAGAGGACAGTGATGATAAAGAAGGAACACCTTCAATCGATCAGACATTTGCAGCCACCAGCTCAGACACTGGCACTGCTCAGACTTTAGAGGGTAGCATAGAGGCGAGATCTGCATGTGGTGAGTCACCGGGCACAAATGGGCTGCAGCCAGTGCAGGGGGAAAGGGTAGCAAAGGTGCCAGCTCCCCGGAGGGCAAGGTCACACACGAGTTCTGCTGCACAGGACTCAGATGAGGAATTTGATGGGGCGGCCTGCAGAACAAAACTGATGGGTATGCACAACAAAATGCTTGGTGCATTGGCAGGCCTGCCAGAAAGCCTGCATGTAATGTCTAACATGGAGGAAGATTGGGTGACCGCTTTGCGGAACACCTCCGTTCAGTCCGGAAGGGTGACCCCGAGCTTCCGGTCGCTTGTCATTTTAATTCACCCCTCCACGCTCACTCAGACCTCACCGTCCTCGGCCTCTTGCATTGTTCCACGGAAGCGCAGCGTAAGCTCCAGGAACATAGAAACATAGAAACATAGAAACTAGGAGCAGGAGTAGGCCATTCGGCCCGTCGAGCCTGCTCCACCATTCAATACGATCATGGCTGATCATCCAAATCCAGTACCCTGTCCCTGCTTTCTCACACAGAATCCCCATCAAGCCTGCACCGACACATATCCCACCCTATCCCCGTAACCCCACGTATTTAATTCCCTCTAACATATCCCTTCCTATCCTATCCCCGTAACCCCACATATTTAATTCCCCCCCTAACACTAAGGGTCAATTTATCATAGCCAAATCAACCTAACCCGCACATTTTTTGGACTGTGGGAGGAAACCGGAGCACCCGGAGGAAACCCACGCAGAACAGCACCTCATCTTCCGTTTAGGCACTTTACAGCCTTCCGGACTCAATATCGAGTTCAACAATTTCAGATCATAACCCCGGCCCCTACCACATATGTATACATTTTATCCACTCTTTTGGTCCGTGCCTTTTTCCTTTTTTTCTCTCTCTCCCCCCACGGCAGCAGTCTCTGATTCTGCCAGCATTTCACACCTTACCTTTTGTTTCTCAACCTGTCCCATTACCATCTCGTCTTGCCTTGAGCATCTCTCAATGTCTCTACTCACTAAAGATCATCCCTTTTGTTCTTTTATTCCTCCCCCCAGCCTCCCCCTTGCATTTTTATCTGTTTATTTCTTGCTCTTTCAGTTCCGACGAAGAGTTTCGACCTGAAACGTTAACTCTCTTTCTCTCTCCATGGATGTTGCCTGGCCTGCTGAGTTTTTCCAGCGTTTTCTGTTGTTATTTCGGATTTCCAGCATCCGCAGTATTTTGCTATTGTCTAACATGGAGGAGTCTGGCACCAACTTTGCACTGACCTTTGCGTAGAATTGGAGCCCATCCTTTCCAGAATGGAAGTGATGTTCAGCTCCATTAGCACTCTTACGGACCCAACCAGGATGCAGCATTGGATGGCCGATGTCTCAGCTTCCATTGCAAGGACTGTGCCCTCATAATGGCGAGGTTGTGGACCATGTAGCAGACCACGACGAATCTTTAGACGCTCTCTAGTGAGTACTGCAGGGCTCCTCCAGAGCGGTCCAGGCAATGGAAGCATTGTTTAAGGATGCCAATAGTCTGCTCTAATCACATTTTCATGTGGCTGCATGGCTTTCATCATATGCATGCTGCCCACGTGTGCATGGGTTGTGCAGTGGAGTCATGAGCCAGGTGGTCAGTTAGTTCTTTGAGGAAGTAACATACAGGGTGGATAAAGGGGAACCAGTGGATGTGGTGTATTTAGACTTCCAAAAGGCATTTGACAAGGTGCCACACAAAAGATTATTGCTTAAGATAAAAAATCACAGGATTGGGGGTAATATTCTGGCATGGATAGAGGATTGGTTATCTAACAGAAGGCAGAGAGTTGGGATAAATGGTTCATTCTCAGACTGGCAATCAGTAACTAGTGGTGTTCCGCAGGGGTCAGTGCTGGGTCCCCAACTCTTTACAATCTATATTAATGATTTGGAGGAGGGGACCGAGTGTAACATATCAAAGTTTGCAGATGATACTAAGATGGGAGGGAAAGTAGTGAGTGAGGAGGACATAAAAAATCTGCAAGGGGACATAGACAGGCTAAGTAAGTGGGCAGGGATTTGGCAGATGGAATACAATACTGGAAAGTGTGAGGTTATGGAAAAATAGTAGAGCAAGTTATTATCTTAATGGCAAGAAACTGGAAAGTACTGAAGTACAAAGGGATCTGGGGGTCCTGGTGCACGAAACTCAAAAGGTTAGTATGCAGGTGCAGCAAGTGATTAAGAAGGCCAATGTTGGCTTTCATTGCTAGGGGGATAGAATATAAAAATAGGGAGGTATTGCTTCAGTTGTACAAGGTATTGGTGAGACCGCACCTGGAATACTGCATACAGTTTTGGTGTCCATACTTAAGAAAAGACATACTTGCTCTCGAGTCAGTACAAAGAAGGTTCACTCGGTTAATCCCGGGGATGAGGGGATGGACATATGAGGAAAGGTTGGGTAGATTGGGACTCTACTCACTGGAGTTCAAAAGAATGAGAGGCGATCTTATTGAAACATATAAGATTGTGAAGGGGTTGGATCGGGTGGATGCGGGGAGGATGTTCCCGATGATGGGTGAAACTAGAACTAGGGGGCATAGTCTTAGAATAAGGGGCTGCTCTTTCAAAACTGAGATGAGAAGGAACTACTTCACTCAGAGGGTGGTAGGTCCATGGAATATGCTGCCCCAAAAAGCTGTAAAGGCTACATCATTACATAAATTTAAAACAGAAATAGACAGTTTCCTAGAAGTAAAGGGAATTAAGGGTTACGGGGAGCGGGCAGGAATTTGGACATGAGTCTAGGTTCGGATCGGTCATGGCCCTGTGTGTAGCGCAGCGGGCCCAGGGGCCGTGTAGCCTGATCCTGCTCCTATTTCATGTGTCCAATTCTGTTAGGTTCAGGAGATGGTTCTGTGATAGTAGATTGGCGGTTAGGATCAGATCAGCCATGATCTTATTGAATGGCGGAGCAGGCTCGAGGGGCCAATTGGCCTACTCCTGCTCCTATTTCTTATGTTCTTATGTTCTTATAACCTTGTCACTCAGTAACCACCCTCTGGTTTGTCGTCGTGGCTCAAATGCTGATGGTACAGCGGACTGCTGCAGAATGAAGGCATCATGGCTGCTGCCAGGATACCAAGCATCGACTGCACGATGCGCTGAGTATGGTCGCACACCAGCTGGACATTGAAGCAATGGAATCCCTTACGGTTGCGGTACATCTCCGAATTGAGATGCGGCGCCTGCAAAGCGACGTGTGTGCAGTCAATGGCATCCTGCACCATAGGGTAGCCTGCAATCCTGGTGAAACCGTGTGCTCGCTTCGCCTGCTTCTCTCTGGCAAGAGAGAATGAAATGTATTCAGCTTTCTTTGCATATAGAGCCTCACTCACTTTCCTTAGACAGGAGTGGATGGTGAACTGGGAGATGTTGCAGATGTCGCCTGCTGCAGCCTGGAAGGAGCCCGACGCGAAGAAGTTCAAGGCCATGGCCACCGTTATGGCAACCGTCCTCGCCCTGGACTGAGGCTGCAGGTCTACCAGCAGCTGGCAGATTTCAGTGAGCTCCTCCTTAGTAAAAGAAAATCACCGCATGCACTGTTCCTCGCTGAGGTTGAGGTAGGAGAATTGCTCCCTGAAGATCCTGGGTGGATATGGCCTCCTGCTGAGAGCCCTTCTCCCCCCCCCCCCCCCCCCTCCCTCCTCCTCCTGCCTCTTCTAGCAGCTTGTCCTGATCTGTGTCACCCCTGCTCATTCTCCCTGTGATGCTGCAGGCCAAGGGGGATACAAACTACTGCACCCATGTCAGGGAGCAACTGGCCTGAGCAGACCCCTTGCAAGTCAGTACCAAGTCTTTGAGCACGTGCCACACCACTCCTTGTAAACTTTAGGCAACTTTAAAGAAGTGTAGAAAGCACCAAACACTTCTACAAACTCAGCAATAGCTGGTAGAAATCAATCAGCAACTAACCTGTGATGATCCCTTTAAATAGCGCATGTGGGGGTGGGGGTGGGTGGGGGGGGGGTCCTTCCTGCTGCTGAATGCATGTTCAGCTGTGCAAGGTTAAGCAAGGGCCTTAGCTCCAGTGTTGAGGTTGAAAATGGCAGCGCTGGCGTCAAATCATCGCTACACGCTGATTGACATCACGATCTGCGTACTCTGCACACGTCTTGCGCACGCTCCCAGCGCCGATGCTAATGCCTTCACCAAAATGGCATCTGGTGCGGCCCGCACCAGAAGAGTGCGTGCACTGCTTGGGCACCATTTTCAATCCAACTCGGCACCCATAGCACCCGAACAATGGACGCTAGGCAACTGAAATTTTAGCCCTACTCCTTACTGCAGAGCTAACCTCATCTTGTGAGACCAAATGAAGCATAATTAATCCAAAAAGAGAATCACAGTTACCAAATCACTTCCGACTCACTATCAATATTTGATATTCCTAGTTTTGGCACAATACTTAACATAAAGCATTCCCAAATATCACAATTTTGACCTGATCCGGACAAATTAAATCTTAAACCAGCGTAAAAGATCGTGGAAAGCACAAACGTAAGTGGGTTTGGGCATAACTCACATACGTATAAAATTCCCCGATCTCTTGCGGTGGCTCGGCCGATTCCGCCCGGATTCTATTGTTGATATTATTAGCAGAAAGGAGCGGAAACTCTATCCCCAAGTGTTTAAATAAGCCAAAGTACAAATATTTGAAATTGGTCATTTTTATTCATAAAGTCAGCAGAAATCCTAACCCAGGCACAATCTCAATCCAAGTGTTTTTTTTTTGCAAACCAGTTATGCGTTTATCAGAATTCAGCTGTCTCCCAATTTATTGTTTTAATGGAATTCTATTGCTGATAAGTGCATCTCCCCTGCTACGCTCCCGTCATCTCTTTTTGCCAAAATGTAGTTTGGCTGATAGATTAATTGGTTTTGACTGGCTCAGTGAATGATAAATTAATCTTCAATGCTTCTCTCGTCCTATTTAAAGAAAACTTGATGTATCCTTAGCAGATACAAATAGGATAAGTAATTCTTTGTCCTTCAGCTGATACAATTAGAATTCTATGTTGAAACAAAATGGAAAGTCCATGTAGTTTATTGGGGGGAAAATGTGGGTAGGGTGGGAGAGAGATAAACTGGGAGGTCCAGTGTTGTGTTTAAGTGCTTGACTATCAATCAGCAGGTAATGTGTTCAAATTCATCGCCACCAGAATCGATGGGCCCTGATCTCAGCAGTTACGCTGGGATTATATCTGCCAGTGCTCTCCAGTGCTGACCCCACTGGAGTTTGTGGGGTCAGTATGAGGGTGCCTAGTTTACATGGGGCAGGCAAATGCAAGTACCATTATGAGTGTATCTTCGGTGTCCTCCTGCCCCATGTAGCTGGAAAATCTGATAGCTGCCAGCCGTTAGATGATTGTGGGAGGGGTTTGCCCTCTTCCCACCCCCCAACTCTAGCCATCTTTCTTTCAGACCACTGTGTAAGTGGGACGTTCGAAAATCTTTTTTTTAGAAATTCCCATTCTTTGGGGTACAGACCGTTTGCCTGGATGGATCCTCTGACTTTGCCCTTCTGGAAACTGGTACACCTCATCTCCCTGGGTATATATGCCTCTAGTGCTATGCTTGGTCACAAATGAATTGGAAGTGAGATTCCCGGCATAGGTAGTTCCCCATTCAGCCCATCCGATGACATCTGCCTTTTAAGGGGCGAATGGAGGTCTCACCACTTAGGTGTCATCTTTGACTCAGTTGGTAGCACTCTTGCCTCTGAGTCAGAAGGTTGTGGGTTCAAGTCCTATTCCAGAGACTTGAGTACAAAATCTAGGCTGACACACCAGCGCAGTACTGTGGGAGTGCTCCACTGTCAGATGTGCTGCCTTTTGGGTGAGACGTTAAACTGAAGCCCCGCCTGCCCTCTCAGGTGGACGTAAAAGATCCCATGACACTATTCAAGAAAGAGCAGGCCAGTCCTCCTGGTGTCGTGGGCAATATTTATGCCCCAACCAACATCACTAAAACTGATTATCTGATCATTAGCTCATTGGCATTTGTGGGAGTTTGCTGTGCACAAATTGGCTGCCATGGTTCCCTACATTAAATTGAGAGGTCGCACAACACCAGGTTATAGTCCAACAGTTTTATTTGAAATCACAAGCTTTCGGAGTTACTACTCCTTCGTCGGGTGAAGTAAAACGATACAGAATCGCCAAAGCATATATAGATAGAGAACAATGCATGTGTACCTTACACTTGCAGACAACTAAATTAAATCATCCTGACTATCTGCCGAGGTGTGATAAAGTTAATCAGGTCAGCCAGGAAGGTACCACATCAAAGACATAGCAAGATACAACTGAGATAATGAGGTGGAGTCGCAGGGGGTCTAACGTGTCAAAAGCTGCCGTCTGTATGTAAAACGAAAAGCTTTAAAATTTTACTTTTTTACTGGGAGAATTTTTACTTTTTTACTGGGAATCACATCTGTGAACAAGCCAACGATGACTCGAGTCCGGATCACGTCATGTATCGTGACATAAACCCAAGATCCCGGTTGAGACCGTCTTCATGAGTGCGGAACTTGGCTATCAGTTTCTGCTCGATGATTTTGCGTTGTCGTGTGTTTCTAAGGTTGCCTTGGAGAACGCTTATCCGCAGATCCGAGGCTGAATGTCCTTGACTGCTGAAGTGTTCCCCGACTGGGAGGTAACAATCCTGCCTGGCGATTGTTGCGCGGTGCTCGTTCATACGTTGTCTCAGTGTCTGCATGGTCTCGCCGATGTACCATGCCGTGGTGCATTCTTTCCAGTCCAACACCGGCATCTCCGCATCATGATCCCTACATTAAACCAGTGACTGCACTTGAAAAGTACTTCATGACTGTAACAAGCTTTGGGACATCCTGAAGGTCGTGAAAGGCGCTATGTAAATGCAAGTTCTTTCTTTCCTTCTTTCTTTACAAGGATGTTTATAAAAATCCAGGTAACAGTGGAGATCAAGCACAACTGAGTCCCTGCTGTTTTCCAGTGGGTTCTGCTGCTCTCCAGACGGAGTTACAGAGGAAGACTAGCCAAGCCTCCAAGGAAACTGGAGCCCAAGTACAGTCTTTCACCCCAACCAGTTTTCTTCAACAGTACTCCCATGTCATGGTAAGGTTTTTCATACAGTATCTCACCTTTTCCCATTGTGTTTTCTTCTTTATTTGTCTAGGCACACTCTCAATAAGAGAAGAGCCTTTAGTTTTTCTTCTCTCTCGGTGTGATCTCATTCTCTGCCCCTTTCTTTCTTTGATGCTGCTGTTTTAGTCCACAAGCCCCATTCTCCATTCCATAATTAGGGTCGCCAACATATTCCTGGGCATATTCCTGGAGGTTTCATCACATGACCTCCCGCCTACAACCGTTCCACCCAGTCAAACATTTCCCATTCCCAATATTTTTATGAGTAATAAATTAACGTGTTCAAAGAAAATGTAAAAGACACTTAATGCCCCTATGATTTTTCTCCCAGGTTGCTCGCAGCCGTGTACAGGAGATTAATCGATAATTCCTGTAGACTCCAGGTCAATCCTGGAGGGTTGGCGAGGCTAATTTCAAAGTTGTGTTCCAATTTATGTATCTGTACAGTCATACATTTTCTTTCATACTCGGTAGAGTGTTTTGGTAGCGTTGGAGTAATCAGAGATTTCTTATAACAGGAACAAACACTTTATTTTGTAGCTTCCGCACACACACAGCAGCTGCACAGTACAAACAAAATGGTGACTACCCTTTGACCTTTACGTCATGCCGTCCTTATCCAGAACACCCCACACAATCCCCAAATCCACAGCACTATACAGTACTCCACATTCTGCATTCCATTTGCTTTCCTCAACTAGGCATTTCAAAAAAATAACGACATAAAGTTGGGAATTCAGTTGATTGGCTTATTAATGAATTGGTGATGCCTGGAGGCCTCCAAAAATTGGGATTAAGTTGACGAGTTTGTGCATACATTGGCAGCGGTGCAACAGCATCATGAGAGCTCCTGTGACATTACTTTGTTTACACATGCATTAGAGGAGTTAGAGCCCTTCTAAAGTCAGGAGACAGCTGCCTAGCTGTATTTGCTTTGGACTGCTGACTGACTAGCACATGTGGTGGCTCCTGGGAATTGGAATCTTATTGAAGGATCTATGCTGAAGTGCGCTGGGAAGCCTGCAAACATCAGGGCCTCGCTATTAACCCCCTCCCCACGACGGGTGATAGTGGGTCGGTGGTGGGTGGGTTAAACCGTCAGATGCGCGCAACGTGACCCTAACTCGCCATGTAAGGGCCTGTTGTTCTTTTTACGGTGGCGGAGAGCGGGGCGGCTGAGTATGCTGCCGTGGAGAGGCGGGTCCATCACTAGCGTCTTTAAATCGGGCTCCCACAGTGCAATTGGGAGCTTGTTTTAAAATTCACAGCTGCTGCGCGAGTTTCCCAGGGGGCGGGATGCCCGGCAGTGAGAGGGAGGCGGCAGCTGCTGGCTCCACAAGGTAAGTGCCTTTTTCAGCACTCCTAGTGGGCAAGGAGGAGCATGACTTCCTTCGGCCCCTCAAGGAAGCCTTCGGCCTCCCCGCTGCTGATGGCGGCCTCTCTCTCCCCCCTCCCAATCGCCGACCGTAAACATCCGGGCCCAGGAGTCAGTTGACTGGGCGAGGATTATGAACTATGGGGGGAGGTTATACTTGGACTCCAGAATATTCAGAGGACCAGTTGGGTGCATCATGCTTGTTTTTCCAAGTGTTTGACCAAGTTATTGGATCCAAATTTATGGGTAAATTTGTGATTTTTTTTTCTATGTGGATTATTTGTATGTTTGCTATGTAATAAATTTTAGGTCCAAAATTCCGATAGTATGGTAGGTTGTAAACCTGATGAATCTAACTGTGGAATTTAAGACTTAGAAAGGATACACCAATTTTACGCCACTTTTAAATTCAGCCCTGAATTTGACTGGAAGTAAGGGAGGGTGGAAGATAAGTCCACCCTAACTAAGGTGCATGCCATGCACATAATGGCCCCGATATTTGCGGGGGGCGGGGTGGGATTGGAGGAGGCAGAAGAACACGGCAAGGTCTGGGGCGTGGAGGTCCTGCCGAACTTAACAGCAGGACCTCATTATCATTTTTTGAGCCGCCGGCCAAATTGACAGCCTGGCTGGTGGCTAGGAGGGAAGGGCCATAGGCAGGAGGCCGCAGCCTGGGCCCCTTGGGGATGGTCCCCAGCAATCGGGAGAGGGGAAGGTTGGTCATCATGATAGAGGAGAGAGATCGTACATTGGGGCTGGAGGGAGAGAGAGGCTATCGGGGCTGGAGGCAGGAAGGTTGGTGATATCGGCAGGGGGAAAGAGAGAGGCTGTGATTGGCAGAAGGGGGAGGCCAAAGGCTTCCTTGAGGGGCCAGAGGGAGCACTCCTGTTCCTCTTGGCCTACAAGGAGTGCTGGATAAGGCACTTATTTTGAGGAGCTGGTAGCTCCCACCTCCTTTTCACTGCCGTGTTTCCCGACTCCTGGGAAACGTGCACAGCAGCAGTGAATTTTAAATTGGGCTCCCAATAGCTCTCTGGGAGCGCGCTTTAAATATGTTAAATAAATATCCTGCCTCTTCATGCTTGGACGCCACAATATGCGCTGCCGCAAAAAAGATGGTGGGTGACTGCGCAGCATGTTGGGGATGTATCCCCCATATTTAAGTCTTTAGCCCTCCCCCCCACCCTCCGCCACCCTGACCCTCTCCCACCCGTTGTGGGGGGCATAATATCGAGGCCAATGGGTTTAGACGAGGGTGAAAACATAGGTTGGATTTTCCTTTGATATCTTGTCCGATAGAAATGGGGCAGTGAGTGAGGCCTACTGCCACCGCCCTACTCTGAATAGGATGTCCCTCCTTTCTCCCCAATAGCAGCTGCACTAGCCGTCCTTTCCCCATCTGTCACATGTAAATGCCAGTGGGAGGTGGGGAGGGCCTGCGGTCCTTTCCCGTTTCCCTCCCATCTTCCTCAGTTACTGCCCCACCCTGGTGGAAGGTGGTATGTCAAGGATAGAGGTGGTAAAGGCCCCCAAAGTCTCCTGATGGAGGGAGACGGCCGAGTAGAGTACTCATCTCCCTCCATTTCAGCCCACGGCACTTATCTGCTGAAGGCCGCAGTCTCAGCAAAGACCTAGGTCGAAATTTTCTGGGGTCCATGCGAGGTTGATTGGAGGCAGGTCGGGTGGGAAATTTGAAAAATCTTTCAGCAGGTCGGGAACCCACCGTCATCCCGCGCCCCCCCCCACGCGCCTTTCCCTTGGGCGCATTTGCCGGGCGGCAGTGTCCCGAACGGCAGAGGCAGACAAGCTATTTTAAATCATTATTAGGTACTTGTCAGACCCTTTAGAATCTTTTTAACCCTACCTTTCAAATTTCACTGGATGACCACGGGAATCACACAGCTCGGGAACCATGTCTGTCAACCTGAGGCAGAAGTTCAGTGGCCGTTGATCCAGCTGATTAGTGCACAGCATGGAAAGTACAATAAAAACTCCCACCTCAAAGTTGATCACTTTCCTCAGGCAGAAGCTGTTGCTGACTGCATTGCCAGCACAAATTTAGCTTTCGGCAGGCTGCAAGTGTTTCCAGCAAAGTTGCCATCCAGTCTCACCTCATTGTTAGAACCCATCATATCACTGATAGATTGCTTCTGTCATCTCTACATCACCTGCCATCTATTCCATCAGCATGGGTGCTGTCTATACTGTCTCACCTTGGTCCTCAAAATCAGACCACGATGAGCCCCAACACCAGCAGCACCAGGCACACCAGCAGCACCAACAGCAACGCCACCAAACTTCTCCTCAACCACCTGACGCTCCACAGGACAGAGGGCATCAGCGCAGGGCTGCACCGCACCGGAGGCAATACCCCCAACACAGGGTATACAGGCAGAGGATGAGCTTCCTCAACATGACTGAGCAGCAGTGCCAAAGGAGGCTTAGGCTATCACACCAGATCGTCGCAGACATTTGCACATATGCTGGAGCAAGAGCTGCAGCCCAGAGGAGCGGGTGGACACACCTTACCAGTGGCTGTCAAAGTCACCTGGTGCCCTCAACTTCTTTGCCTCAGGCTCCTTCCAGGGATCTGCAGCAGACAAAAGCAACATCTCGCAGTTGGCCACCCACAGATGCATCACACAGGTCACCGATGCCATGTTTGACAATTCAGCCAATTATATCAACTTTGCCACTGATGAAGACAGTGTTACTGAGCGGGCCCTCAGCTTTGCTGCTCTGGCTGGCTTCCTATGGGTGCAGGACATCATCGACAGCACACATGTGGCCAACAGGGCACCCCATCATCACGCAGGAGTGTTTGTCAACCGCAAGGGCTTCCACTCCCTCAATGTGCAGCTGGTCTGCAATCATCGGAAGATCATCATGCATGTGTGCTCCAAATTCCCTGGCAGCTGTCATGACTCTTCCTGCGCCAGTCCACCCTCCCTCAGCTCTTCGCTCTCCAAACAGACTTTCCGGCTGGCTGCTTGGAGACAAGGGCTATCCACTGAAGACGTGGCTCTTGACACCCTTGAGGAGGCCAAGTACTGAGGCCCAGGAGAGCTATAATGAAAGCCACATTTCCACCAGATGTCTCACTAAGCAAACAATAGGCATGCTGAAAATGTGCTTCAGATGCCTTGACAGATCTGGAGGAGCCCTTCAGTATGCACCAGCCAGAGTCTCCAGAATCATTGTGGTCTGCTGCGCCCTGCACAACATAGCACAGCAGTGAGGATTAGCGCTGCATGAGGAGCAAGGCTCTGTGCACACAGCCTCTTTAGAGGAGGAGGAGGAGGATCAGGAGGAAGCTGCATTCTAGATCCCACCAGCACCCGAGCACATTGCTGCCCGGGAGGCCAGCGATGGGCTCATCATGGCCAGATTTACTTAACTTTACGCTTTACACCCACATGGCTGCCACATGCTGCGCCAGGTTGGCACCACCCCACAGCAACAGCATAAAGCATCCCTACAATGACCAAGCCATTCCTTTCACACTGACCACCATTGCTGGAGGTACTGTTATGTCTCACCATTCACTCCAACTCATTAAATCACTTCCAAAGGTGCACACAAATTTGTCCATGACTGGAAAGTGGTGAAAATAAAGATTTTCATGTGTGACATTACAGTAATGGAAACTTTAAAGAATCATTTAACAAAACACCCAAGTGGCTACCCTTGTGAATCTACTTGAGTTTCATCTTTCTCTTACGCGTGCTTATACGAAGTGCTACCCCTGTGGCTTCAGCAGAGGTAGGGGCAGCCTGCTCACTTCCCTGCTGCTACTGCGTAGACACTTTTGGCGGAGTTTTGGAGCCTGTGATGGCCCTGCCAAAGTCTGCTCCTCCTGCAACTGTGCAGGGACAGACTCGACCATCGCTGTCTGAGGAGGCAGATGGTGTAGATTTCAAAAAAACCCTGGACAATAGCAAAATGCTGGAAGCCTGTTTGGCCCAGTGGTTAAACCTAGAAGCACAGACACACCTGTGAGTTTTAATTTAACTTTGGAAAAGGCATTTACTTTGGACAATGAGCGTCTCGATAGGTGATTTAACGGTGAATAGGTGATTTAACTTTGGACAATGAGACTTCGTGTTTTAATGGGTTTCGATGAATCTTCAATGGATAAGACAACAATACCAGTTTCGCTGGAACAATGGACTTCCTGGCCTCAATGGAAAACACCTTAACCTTGGGCAAAACACATTAGCAGTAAGACTAAATCACATTAAATATGTACCACGGGGGGGGGAAGACAAGATAAGGAATTATCTTCCAACCCTCAGCCCTGTACATATCCTGTGGTTTGGATTATTAAGAGTGTATTGGAAAACAAGAGTTGGGGGAAGGCCCAGACTCGAAAAGGCATGACGGAAGAGCTGTAAAAAGGAACCACACCACATCTCTCTCTCGGAAGCTAGCTCTGACTGCAGGCAACTGCCAGGTGTAAGAGGAAGGGAAGACGGTCATCTCCAGCTCCCAGCCTGCAATCGACGTCGGCCACGACCAGCCGGACGGGTGATTGTAAGTATCAGTTGACTCTACAAGGGGTTTGCGCTGTGTAGGCAGCTGCAGTCAGATAAAGGAGGACGGGGACAGGTCATCTCCGATCCAGGCCTACAATCCACAACGGTAACGACCGGCCGGATGGGTGATTGTAAGTTTCAGCCAAATCTCAGCAGGTTTTTGTCTGTGTTTTGTTGGTTTTAATAAACTAACAGTTTTGGGTTGAACCTAAACCTTTGTGCCATCTGCCATTTTGTTCCTGTAAAACCCAGAGTCAAAGAACCCTTGTGAGGATGAGGAAACCAAACACCTTACAATGGCAATGGGGGAGAAGTGTGAGCGCTTTGAGAGGAGCCCCCACTTTCATGTTCCCTCTCACCATCATCCCTCTCATGGGCCACCCGCACTTCCCTGCTAGCAAGGACCTGGAGAGCACCTTGCTGCACAGCAATGGGGCCATGAAGACCCACGTCTATGTTGGCATCCCTCCTTGAGATGAGGTCTATGAGCGTCTGCCATCTATTCTCAATAGAGACCATGTGCTCATGTGAGTGGTGCATTAGCTGCTCCATGCAGGTGGCCATCCTATCTATGGAAGAACCTACAGTCACCATCGCCTGCGACACGGTGGTGCTCATGTTGGAGATGGACTCCTCCATTCTCTGCACATTTGCAGACATGGCGCTCACAAAACCTGTCAAAGCCTCCTGCACTTCTTGCTGCACCTCCAGGATCTTTCTCGATGGCCCCCAAGGCTCAGCGTCTGCATGCAGCTGGGCAGAGCAGGGAACGTCCTGCGCCCTCCGGCAAGGAGTCTCCACTGCGGTCCCTGTCTCCACCATCTGCTCTTGCTCACTTGTGAGTTGTGAGACACCAGGTGACAACACTCCTCTGTGTCACATGGCACCCACCGAGGTGTGCGTATCTGCGCTGGTGCTGGGTGCGCTCATGTCTGGTGACGGTGCCCTCAGAGGAGTCGTCTTCCTCTTCCTCCTGGACAGTGCCAGGGGGGAGGGGGCTCTTGATGGACCTGTGAGAGAGTAAGCAGATGAGTTAGATATGTCATATGAAGAATGGGTACAGATACCATTATGCACATGATGACCATTCAGTGGCTGCTGACATCAGTCCCCATATTAGTGACTGATGTATGCCATGTAGCTGTATGAGATGTAATTCTGTCACCAGGTTGCTGAGATGTCCCCCTCTCTCCGTCTGCCACCTCCAGCTGCTCGGCCACTCCAGAAACTTCCAAGGAAGCCTCCTCTGCTGATGATAGGGTCACCAATGATGGAGGCCCACCTCCAGTTCTCTCCCTCTCCCTCTTATTATGCGCTCTCTTTTCATGCAAGGAGGGAAAGAAGAGAAGGTTGAGTGAGAGTGATGGAATGAGTGCAAGGAATGGATGGATTACATCTTTAGAGGGAGACTATGATGGAGAGGGGTGCCAAAGCCAAGTGGCCTCCTTGTGTGTTGTTAGTTGGTATGATTAGGATGAGGGTGAGTGTGAGGGCTGGCTAGTCAGATTGGGATGTGATAATGTAGATAGAGAGCGAGGGATAGGTGGAGGTGCAAGGTAAGTTGGTGTGAGTGAGGATGTGCAGGAGTAGGGTTGGTAAGGCAGAGTGATGGGGATGTGATGAGAGGCACAGCAGGATGAAGGTGAGTATGGTTTTTTACTCACCATTCCTGATCTATTGAGATCATTGAAATGTTTCTGGCACTGCACCCAGGTCCTCCTGACCACATCACTGCTGGTTACCTCCTCTGCTATTTGGAGCCAGGCTCTTTTGGTCTCCTAGGGAGGTCTCTTCTGCCCATTAGAAGGGGAGAGGACTTCCCTGCATGCTCTGACTCCCTCCACAAGCATATGGAGGGAGTCATTGGAGAATCTGGGTGCAGCCCTCTGTCTCAGTGCAGTCATATTTGGCACTCCCTCCAGCAGTCCAATTGTGCAGTGTGCTGCCTGCCAACTCCTCGATGAGCCTTCAAATGCAATGTGGCCATGAATCCTTTAAATATCCCGGCTGAAAACACGTCATCGCTGACGTCATCAGACCACTTAATTGGGCCGGGTAACATGCAGGGCAGCTTTAAACGGCCGCATTAACGCAAAGTCGATCTGAGGAGCAGCATGGAATCAGGAATGGGGTTGCAACCTGCCATGGCGACCGCCTGCACCCGGCCCGCCCAGGTACAGAAAATTCCGGCCACACAGTGGGAGATTTGCTACTGTCTTTGGGGATTTTTCTGCCCCTTTAACGTGGCTCCTATCACTTCAGGTGCTGTGGTGGCAGTCTCACTGCAGCATGGCTGGGATTTCCATGGGGTCACTGGTAGGCTTGGCCTCGGAATCCCAGGGCCTTTATTTTGAGGGTTATACAGTGGAGTGGGTGAGCAACTGTCCTGGTGTCTGTCATTCAATGTTTTTTTTTTGCTGGAGTGACAGTAGAGATTGTACAATGGGCCTATGGTTTCTGGGCTAATGAGGGAAAAATACGCAGCCTGGGGTTTTTGCTCTGGTTCTTACTATCCAGTAACCTATGCTGGAAAGTGCACATTGTTGATGTTAGGTAAGGACCCCATCGGGCTTGGCAGTGTAGTGCTGCCACACACGGTAAATAGCCTGCCAACATTCACTGTCTAGGCTGCCACATTAAAAAAAGATGACTTAAATGAAGTAGTGGCAGATAGCTGGCATCCATGATGTGTAAACTGAATTACTATCTTCTGGAGAGGACACCAAGAATTTGGGAGAAAATGTAACGGCCGTGATTTTACAAACCTCGGCGGGTCCATGGTGGGTGATGTCGGTGGAGGGTCCTGACCCGGCTGCTGGCTCCATCCCGGCCTCTGAAATTAATTTCCCGAGATTGGGTTTGTTAAGCCCGCCCAGTGTGTTTCCCGGCCAATTAGAAGAAGTGGGTCTGGTGACGTCATTTGATGACGCGTAATCAGCCTGCTTCCTTAAAGGGACCATGGCCAACTTTATTTTGACATTTGTGCTGTCAGTGTTCTACAACATTGAGGTGCTACAAACACAGAGAAGCACTGCACAAAGGTGCAGGACTGCACCCAGGCTCTCCCATGACTCCCTCCATATGCTTATGATGTGTATGATTATGATATGCTTATGGAGGGAGTCACAGCATGCAGGGAGGTCCTCTTCCCTTCCCATGGGTGGAAGAGACCTCCCCAGGAGAACAACACAGCCTGGTTATTTGGATATTAAGGGAATCAAGGGATATGGGGGTAGTGCAGGAAAGTGGAGTTGAGGTAGAAGATCAGCCATGATCTTATTGAATGGCGGAACAGGCTCGAAGGACCGAATGCCCTACTCCTGCTCCTATTTCTTACGTTCTTATGTTCTTATGGTTGTACATTGCAGAGGAGGGCACAAACAGGGATGTGGTGAAGAGGACCTGGGTGCCATGCCTCACATGTTTCAATGATCTCAGTAGATCATGAAATGTTAGTACAAAGCCACACTCAACCTCATCCTGCTGTGCCTCTCATCACATCCTCATCACTCTGCCTTCCCTTCCCTACTCCTGCACATCCTTGCTCACACCAACTTACCTTGCACCTCCACCCATCCTTCTCTATCTATATTATCACATCCCCATCTCACTAGCCATCCCTCACACTCACCCTCATCCTAGTCCAATCATACCAACTAACAACACACAAGTGTAGGCACTTGGGTGTTTTATGCAATGTTCATGTAAAGTTTCTGTTAATGCGGTGTCAAACATTGAAACCTTTATTTTCAACACTTTGCGTTCTTGGACAGATTTATGTGCACCTTTGGAAGTAGCTTAGTGAGTTGCAGTGAATGGTGGGACATAACGGTACCCCCCGCAATGGTGATGAGTGTAAAAGGAATGGCTTGGGCATTGTAGGGATGCTTTATGATGTTGATGTGCGGTGGTGCCAACCTGGTGCATCATGTGGCAGCCAGGGTGTACAGCGTCAAGTGAAGTAAATCTGTCCATGGTGAGGCCATCCCTGGCCTCCCGGGCAGCAATGTGGTCGGGTGCTGATGCCCTGTGTCCTGTGCAGCATCAGGTGATTGCGGAGAAGGTTGGTGGTGTTGTTGGTGATGCTGGTGTGCCTGGTGATGCTGGTTTTGAGGCTGATCATGGTGGGATTCTGAGGACCAAGGTGAGAGAGTTTCAATGGCACCCATGCTGATGGAATAGATGGCAGATGAAGTAGAGATGATAGAAGCAATCTGGCAATGGTGAGAGAGGTAATGAGGTCAGACTGGTTGGAGACTTGTGTAAAGACATGCAGCATAGTGAATCTGTTTTGGAGATGCAGTGAGGAAAAGTTTGTGGCTGAGGAAAGATATCTCTGTAACATAAGAACATAAGAAATAGGAGCAGGAGTAGGCCATTTAGCCCCTCGAGCCTGCTCTGCCATTCAATAAGATCATGGCTGATCTTATTCCTCAACTCCACTTCCCTGAACTATCCCCATATCCCTTGATTCCCTTAATATCCAAAAATCTATTGATCTCTCTCTTGAATATACTCAACGACTGAGCCTCCACAGCCTTCTGGGGTAGAGAATTCCAAAGATTCAACACCCTCTGAGTGAAGAAATCTCTCCTCCTCTCAGTCCTAAATGGCCGACCCCTTATTCTGAGACTGTGACCACTGGTTCTAGACTCCCCAGCCAGGGGAAACATCCTCCCTGCATCTACCCTGTCAAGCCCTGTAAGAATGTTGTATGTTTCAATGAGATCACCTCTCATTCTTCTAAACTCTAGGGAATATAGGCCTAGTCTGTAAGCTGGGAGCTTTTACTATACATTTGAAGCTATCAACTCAACAGCTGATTCAATGGCCACTGAACTCCCGCCTCAGCTTGACAAACGTGGTTCACGACCAGCGTGGACCCCATGGGTGAGCTGTCAAATGCAGAATGTGAGCTCAAATTAATTCTTAAGTGGCTCTAAACAAGCCACTAATTAGATGAATTGGGTCCCTCGTTGTGAACCCGCCGCTGCATCTCGGGTCTGCTCAGCACTGACAGACCCGACATTGGGGAAAGGTGCGTGGCGGCGGGTTCACAGCGGGGTTCTGACCCGCTGGGGAGAATAAACACTTTCCCACCCGACCCACCACCAATTGTGCCCGCTGACCCCCCTCCCCCACCCCCCCGCAAAATCCAGCCCAACGTGTGGGAAGCTGTAAATTTCTGCTGCCTTAGATAGCGGGCAATAGAACCTTCCTCTGGTAAAAAAAAAGATATAAGTTCTGTTTATAATTTCCATCTATCTATTATTTCCATTACACATTAATATGCTTGGACAGATAAAGCAGCAACCTTCTAAACCCTATAAATATCATCTTATTACGCATAGATGGGAACAATTGAGCAAAATGCTCATTTTACCAGAGAAAGGCTTTGCAGTACGGTTTGAAAATATTATGACTGGATCCATTTTCATTGCTCCAACGAAGCCTTGTTTAATTTAGTGTTTGTTCTTCATCGGTGGAGTGAAAAAGACCTGACCCTGGCGATTTTTTTTTTCTTGTGTGTGATTTTTTTTCCCAATATTTCTTTCTGTAGAAAACTGGCTGCACTCAGCAGTTTACAGTAATATATTGAGGGTAACCAGGTCTGTGTCCTTTAATCCTTTAATCTTCCATTTATTCCACAGGGGAGAACAGCCAAATACTTTATGAGTGCTGCGGTCACTGGTGAATGATAGAGACCTTGCTCCCAAGTGCAATAAATTTCAGATCAAATGATACCGCAAGGAAACGTTCCATTTTATTTGATCGGTGAAATTAAATTAAAACAGTGCGACAAATTATTTAACAGTTTCCTTCTGTACGATTAGTGAATGACTGAGTGTTGACCAGACAGTGTGTGACGTATTTGCTAAAATGAGTGAGTTTTTTTTTAACAATGCAGCAAAGATCATATGCATGGACTCGAAAATGTATGAAACTGAACTATTTAGTTAGATCTGACAACAAAAAATAAAAAAATAAAATAAAATTGTAACCTGAATATCCAGCTACAAGAATTTTATGACTTCACAAATCAGAATCTGCACATACATACTGATTCAGCAATTCTTAGCTTGCACAAATGTGGCTATCTGGGTACAAAGCAGGGAGGTCTTGCCACAAAATTCTGTCCTCCAAAATGAAAGAGTCTCACAAGCACAGTTTGCTGAAGGCATCTTTGACTACCAAGGGAAAGTATTCTTGTATTCCCAGTCATCTTCAAAAATGGAAGACTACCATCTGCTTACCAATTGGTATTAATAAAGGTAACATCGAACGATTCTTGCAGCCTGGGAAAGAGAAATACAGTGTCCCTTAAAGATGAACAGTGAGTGTAAACCTCATTCTCTATATCAGTGAATTTCAAACTATTCTGTGTGCAAATAGAGTTAGGACTTCTGGAAGACAATTCCAGTTATTCAAAGCAAAATAATGCTGTCATTGGAGAAAACGTTTGTATTAGCATACAACAACAGAAATGAAGTACTATTAAGTTTTTAAAAATGCAAGAAATTACAGCACAGAAACAGGCCCAACTGGTCTATGCCGGAGTTTACGCTCCACACGAGCCTCCTCCCACCTTATCCTTCTGTTCCTTTCTCCCTCATGTACTTTTGAAGTTAACTCACTGATGTAATGTAGGAAACATTGGCAGCCAATTTCTACACAGCAACGTCTCACAAACAGACATATGATGTAGTCCAGATAATCTGTTTCATTGATGTTGGTTGGGGGATAAATATTGGCCAGGACACCACATTTCTTCGAAATAGCATCTTGGGATCTTTAACATCGACACATCTCACCCAAAGGACGGCACCTACCAACAGTGTAGCACTCCCTCAGTACTGCACTGGAGTGTTGGCCTAGATTTTGTGGTCAACTCCCTGGCGTGGGATTTGAACCCACAACCTTTTGACTCAGAGGTGAGAAGTGCTACCACTGAGCCACAGCTGACACCGAATGAAAAAATTTGGTAGTAGATGGATAAAAATTGCAGACCCTTGAAGGTCTGGGGATTCAGTTTGAAAATCTATTTTCTATATGTAACTGAACAAGGGAAAATGATTAAAATTTCCGCATTGCAGTTGTTGTACTCTGGCAAGATTACGTCGATCTACTTTTCTGTTCCTATGTTCCTTCATCCAGCCGCTTTGTATCGTCACTTTAGAAAAAATCTAATTTTTTTTCTAAAAAATGACATAAATCAGGAGCTAGAATGATTTAAAATAACTAAAGATACTTTAAGCCAATTTAAAATTATATCAGGTGACATTCAGGTGGTTGAAATGGAAAATCCATTCAGCTTTTTTCAATTAGGGAAAAAAGCTTTTTGTCATATTATCCTGTATCCTAGAATGTACTGCTGGAGATATTAGCAAACAAATGCTTAAAGGATTCATCTAGCATTCGTTGTGTGCTATTTTACCACAGGGATGAAGCTGTTTATTTTATTTAGCAGGGACTGAAGTGATATACAAACATACTGTGTGTTAATCCACTATTAGCTGCCCATAATTCCCATAAATTTTTATCCCGTTGACTGGGCTCACCTACTGGGCTTATCCTGAAGTTTTCGGGGGAGGAATTTGGTATCTTAGCACCTCCAGTTAGCGCCTGGCGGGAGCACTAACAGGGTGCTGAGGCAGTAGCGCTGCTGCGAGGCGAATCCAGCGCTGCACGCCAAATTCAGCCACCCCCATAGCGCCTCCACTACGAGTTAGCGCCAGGGCTTTCAGCGGCAGGCAGATCGTGACGTGCAACGCTCACTGGGCGCCCGATCTGCCAAATTGAGTATTGCCCCCTGCCTTAGTGCCTCGCCCCGACAGCGACAGGGAGAGGAGGCGTCAAGCAGTCAGTAGCCGGCTCCAGAAACGCTACTTAAAGGAATCATGAGTAATGAGTCACAGCTCTCAGGTTAGTGCTGTTTCACTGATTCCTTGTCAGTGTGAGATTGTGCAACAGTTTAATTCAGTCATTTAAAGGTTGTTTAGTCTCCGGAGTGTTGTGGCTATTAAAAATTAGTTACATTTATTCTCACAACATATCAAACTGCTACACTTGGTTACATTACTGGGGGCTGTATTGGCAGTCGACCTCGCCCTCCAGGATCTACGGTGGAGGGAGTGCAGGCAGCAAGAAATATTTGAACATGTGGCAAGAGGGAGGAGGAGGGCCATCAGGGCTGTCAACAGGAGGCCTTACCCTCCCAGGGTATTCCGACAGCAATTCTCCTACCTCCAATTAAGCGAGGAGCAGTGTATTAGATAGCTCCGCTTCAGCAAGGAGGTGGTCACAGAACTCCGCCACCTCCTGCAACCAGACCTCCAGCCTCAGATCAGGACGAGGAGGGCTTTCTCAATGGCAGTCAAGGTCACCGTCGCCCTCAATTTCTTCACCAGCGGATCCTTCCAGTCTGCAACAGGAGATATAGGTAACATCTCGCAGTTCGCCGTCCATTGCTGCATCCGGGAGGTCACAGAGGATCTCCACAGTCAGAGAAGGGATTACATTTCCTTCCCCATCAACAGAGGGAAGCAGGACGAGCGTGCATGTGGCTTTGCCAGGATAGCGGGATTCCCCATAGTGCAAGGCGCCATTGACTGCACCCATGTGGCTTTGCGGGCACCACATAACAATCCTGAGATCTTCCGTAACCGCAAAGGCTACCACTCACTTAATGTCCAGTTTTGTGCGACCACAGACAGTAAATCCTCAATCTGAATGCCCACTATCCTGGCAGCAGCCATGGTGCCTTCATCCTGCGCCAGCATTCTTCCAGCCATCACATCAAGCTCGCGGCTGGCTGGTCGGAGACAAGGGGTATGCGCTCTCCACCTGGCTCATGACTCCCCTCCGCAACCCCAACAGTCCTGCCCAGCAGTCATATAATGAGAGCAATGCTGTCACCAGCAACATCATCAAGCAGACCATTGAGGTGTTCAAGCAATGGTTCCGCTGCCTTGACCACTCAGGAGGAGCTCTCCAGTACTCGCCGGAGCGGGTGTCCCATTTCATCGTGGTGTGCTGCATGCTCCACAATCTGGCCATCATGAGGGCCTAGCCCTTGCCACCAGGGATTGCGGGACCACCTCAGGAGGAGGAAGAGGGAGAGGAGGAGGAGGAGGAAGATGAGAAGGAGGAGCAGGAGGAACAGGAGCGAGGGAGGAGGCAGCCACTCAATCGGCCTTCCGGAAGGGTGGTTCTTGACCGCCTCATCAGACTGTGGTTCCAGTAAATTCAACCCCAGATCCCCATTGCTCACCACATCCCCATCATTCCATCCCTGTCGCAGGCCGTATCACAGCGCACAGCTGAAATGAGAGAGCGTACTAAATTATCTGAAGTGAATTAATAAATTTATCAATAATCAGTGAACACATCTTTACAACAACATTATTAACTATTCACCCTTGTGCAATCACTTAGTGCCTCTCGTTACTGTGCCGTTGCCTACTCTAGTGCTCCTACGAAGTGTTGGCCCAATGGCTGCAGCAGGGCTGGTGGAAGGCTGCTGAGTGTCGGTGCGGGAGACTTCAGATGGCCTTGCAGGACGCCCTCGACCAGCTCTGGGCCTGGAAGGCCCGGCTGTAGACTGCACCACCTCAGCATGGGCGGCAGCAGTCTGGGCTGGCTGGATGACAGGCAGCGACAAGGGCAATGGCGGAGTGGCAGTGGTGGGATCAGGAATGCTGTCATCCTGAGAGAGGACGGCAGGTTCCTGCTCCACTGACCCACTGCCACTCCCCCGGGGCAGCACCTCAGCATCCCTAGCAATCTGTTGGAGCACAGATTGCTGGCCTGCTACGACACCGTGAAAGCCCCGGTCGATGGTGGTAGACCCAGCCACAATGGCAGCAGTCAGAGCTTGCGTGGCATCAAGCTGACACTGCATGAGAGCAGTCTGAGATTGGATGGCACCAGCCATAGACTGCATTACAGCACTAAGACATTGCGTTGCTTCCGCCTGTGCTGCAATGGAAGCTGTTAGATCGTCCATCACACGCGGCATCAGGTCTGGGTCGCCACGGTCTCTCTGGGAGTCTACCATCCTTTCCAGACTGCAAATTAAGGGCTCCATGGTGTGTGCAGAGCTCTGTGCAATGTTGGAGGTGGACTCCACGCTCCTTACCATTGCCGACAGGCTCTCGGGCACCCTTGCCATTGCACCTATGATCTCTGTGTGCATGCCCATCACCCTTCTTCTAAGGGCCTCCCTATGGAGGTCCTCATCTGAGTCCTGTGCAGCAGAACTCACGCCTGAACTCGCCCTCTGGGGAGCTGGCCCCTGAGCTACCCTTTCCCCCTGGCCTTGCTGTTCCCGGTGCATCACCTTGTGCAGATCCCGCTACTATACTAGCCGCTAAAGAACACGGAGTGCCAGTATCTGAGCTGGTGCCTGTGGGTGAGACATACATTGGCGCGGTGTGTTCTTCCTCCTCCTCTTCTCCTGCCTCGCTCTCTATGGTACCCTCAGGGACAGGCTGCTCTGGTGCTTGCTCATTATCTGAAAACATAAAGGCACAAGAGTTGGGTTAAGATGAGGGGAGGGGGGCAGGAAGGGAGAAATGCATGCCTACAGCATGATTAGCTGGAAAGTGCGAAATGCGTATGGGGTGGGGGGGAAGTGGAATGTGAGAAGAAGGAGTAGGAAGAACATACCGTTGTTTCCCCAAGAGGGTCAACGTCACTGGTGGCCACGGCGCCCACCACCTGGCGCCCAATGATCTCCTGCATTCTATTTTCCAGCGCAGACAGTGGTTGGGTGTCGGCTTGTTCCCTGCCTATGTGCTCCTGCTCCCTTCTGTTGTGAGCCACCTTGGTCTGCAAGGCACAAAAACCCCACAGGAAAAGCGGTCCATCCGTAGCTAACAAGAGAAGTTAAAGTTACTATTAGATCAAAGGAAGAGGCTTATAATGCTGCCAAAAAGAGTAGTAAGCCTGAGGATTGAGAGGATTTTAGAATTCCACAAAGGAGGACCAAGAAATTGATAAAGAAAGGGAAAATAGAATATGAGAGTAAACTAGCGAGAGACATAAAAACAGACAGTAAAAGCTTCTATAGGTATGTAAAAAGGAAAAGATTAGCAAAAGTAAATGTGGGTCCCTTACAGACTGAGACAGGCAAAATTATAATGGGGAATAAGGAAATAGCAGAGAAATTAAACAAATACTTCACGGAAGAAGACTCAAAAAACTTCCCGGAAATAGTGGACAACCAAGGATCTAGCGAGAATGAGGAACTGAAAGTTATTAGTATTAGTAAAAAATAGTACTGGAGAAATTAATTGGTCTGTAAGCCGATAAATCCCCTGGACCTGATGGACTACATCCTAGGGTTTGGATAGATTCTAGAACGGTTCCCGCGGATTGGAAGGTAGCAAATGTAACCCCACTATTTAAAAAAGGAGGGAGAGAGAAAACGGGGAACTACAGACCAGTTAACCTGACATCAGTAGTAGGGAAAATGTTAGAATCTATTATTAAGGACGTGGTAACAGGGCACTGAGAAAAAAATAACAGGATTGGGCAGAGTCAACACGGCTTTATGAAAGGGAAATCGTGTCTGACAAATCTGTTAGAGTTTTTACAGGTTGTAACTAGCAGAATAGATAAGGGGGAACCAGTGGATGTGGTGTATTTGATTTTCAGAAGCCATTCGATAAGGTGCCACACAAGAGGTTATTAAACAAAATTAAGGCTCATGGGATTGGGGGTAATATACTAGCATGGATTGAGGATTGGTTAACGGACAGAAAACAGAGAGTAGGAATAAACGGGTGATTTTTGGGTTGGCAGGCTGTAACTAGACAGGTGCTTCAAGGGGATATAGACAAACTAAGTGAGTATGGAATATAATGTGGAGAAATGTGAAGTTATCCACTTTGGTAGGAAAGATAGAAAAGCAGAGTATTTTTTAAATGGTGAGAGATTGGAAAATGATGGTGTTCAGAGGGACCTGGGTGTCCTTGTACAAGAATCACTGAAAGTTAACATGCAGGTACAGCAAGCAATTAGGAAAGCAAATGGTATGTTGGCCTTTATTACAAGAGGATTTGAGTATAAGAGTAAAGACGACTTACTGCAATTATGTAGGGCCATGGTGTGACCACACCTGGAGTATTGTGTACAGTTTTGTTCCCCTTACCTAAGGAAGGATTTACTTGCCATAGAGGGAGTGCAACGAAGGTTCACCAGACTTGTTCCTGGGATGGAGAGATTGTCCTATGAGGAGAGATTGGGCCTATATTCTCTAGAGTTTAGAAGAATGAGAGGTGATCTCATTGAAACATACAAAATTCTTACAGGGCTTGACAGGGTAGATGCAGGGAAGATGTTTCCCCTGGCTGGGGAGTCTATAACCAGAGGTCAGAGTCTCAGAACAAGGGGTTGGCCATTTAGGACTGAGATGAGGAGAAATTTCTTCACTCAGAGGGTGGTGAATCTTTGGAATTCTCTACCCTAGAGGGCTGTGGAGACTCAGTTCATTGAGTATATTCAAGACAAAAATTGATAGATTTTTGAATATTAAGGAATCAAGGGATATGGGGATAGCGCAGGAAAGTGGAGATGAAGAAGACGATCAGCCATGATCTTATTGAATGGCGGAGCAGGCTCGAAGGGCCAAATGGCCTACTCCTGCTCCTATTTCTTATGTTCTTATGTTCTTATGAATGTGTGTGAGTGAGTGTGGAGCAATGTGTTTGGGTGATGTGCCTGCCATAGTTGAATAGCTGTGATTGTGTGCAAGGTGTGAGATGTGGGTGTGAGTGTTGGTAGTTAGGGATTGTTGGTGGGTGAGTGCTGGGGGTGTGGTGCTTTGGCCAGTGTGTGCAGACTGTGGTTCAGATGGTGGTATGTAGCATTTGTTGAGGCATTGACTCACCCTGACCGCCCAAGTGGGGTCATTAAATTTCTTCCTGCACTGTGTACGGGTCCTGGGGACCACAGTGCTGCCCGAGACCTGATGGGCAACCTCCCTCCACATGGCAGGGAAGACTTGCGGCGAGGGCCTCCTGCTACTTGCCAGGTAAAGCACAGCCCTCCGTCTCTCCACAGCGGACAGCAACTCCTCCAATGCTTGGTCCGGAAATCTGTGGGCTCTCTCCCTTGTGCGTGGATCTGCCATCATGAAACCCCGATGCCCAATTTGCCAAAAACTGGGTGGAACATGCGCCGTGCATGCTCTGCTCAGTTTCTCAGGGTCTACAGCGGCCTAACCAATGGTCCTTAAAGGGACCGTTGGAGACCGCCAAAGAACAGGTAAGTCTTTGTTACTTTATTTACCATAAGCTCTCCTGCCCCTCCTGGCTCCACAGCAATATTGCAGGCCAATGCCAGCCCATGCTCGGCCCACTCCCGTTCGCCTCCCCCACCCACCCCAGGTCAAATTTCGCGTGAGCCTTGGGCCTTCATCTTCAGGTGCGTGTTGCAGTTGCATCATCCACTTTATGCCTTTCTCAGCCTTTCTTTCCTTTGCTAATTGTTTCTTCGGAATAAAAGAACTAGCAATCAACTTTCCATAAATACTTTATGTGGGTCAGGGAATTGATTCTCGTCAGTCAATGAGCCAAAACCTTTGGCTTTCTGTGGTGGCTACAAAAAGCTGCTTACATCTAAATATACTTTCGTGGTTTTAAGGGACCTCCTCCATTATTGACTGCACCTCATTCTCCATAAATCTGTCTTCTCAATCTCCTATTCTCCTCATCTGACATCTTCCCATCTGTGAGCAGTAAAGCTGCCAGATATTTTAATAGGTACAATATTCATGGGCCATAGCTGCGCTGTTGAAATTTGTTAGTCCCCACTCACTTACCGCTAGCTCAAATTTTACTGCTCACAAAGGAGAGAACTGTGCCCAGTGTTGCTTAATAATAACACAACTACTACAAAGCCAAAGCTCCAAGTATGATATAGATCCTGATGTCTTGACCTTGTGCTATCTGCTGAATTAAATGTCAAAGTTGTAGGACATTTATGGTAACTAGCATATATGGGCTCAATTTTTTGATACTGGCAAGAATGAACTTGTGCTAACACAGATCTTAGGCCGGTAAGTTCTTTGGGACTGCTCCCACTCTGCTGGCATTACTTCTCTGGGAATGCAGCGGAACCCCGGTTTCGTCACATCCGGCGAAGTAATGCCGACGGAGTGGGAGTGGCTCCGAGGAATTTCCTGGCCTTAGGTGTACCCATAGGGGTCGGTTTTGAATTTTGCTCGACTGACCGGCTGATCGCGCTGACCGACCGTCCGTTCTGGCGGTGAAGAGGCACCCGCAATTTTGAGGCAACGGCCGCATTTAAATTTGGCAGTACAAGCTGCGGGGTGCCAAACAGGCATCCTAATGCAGCTCGCGAGATTGAGGCCTCAAGATCGGGCCGGGGCAGCTGTCAGCAAGGTAAATTGCAGGGGAGGGTCATGATTGCGGAGAGTGGGGGTTCGGAGGCGGCAGCCGCCCTGACTATTTTTGTGGGCCTAGGAGGAGCACAGCACAGGCTCTGACCACAACTGGCATACGGGGACCTATTTACCTCATAGGACCACCATTTCCATATGAAAAGTGATCTATTGCCTGAAACAGGCGTGCGCTTTGGACACCCGGCGGTAGGCCCTTTTCAAAATGGAGCCAGCCGCATCAACGGTGTTACCGGGGCGATAGGACTACCTATCCCATTTTGAGGCCGTGACCACCCCATTAATGCCAGGTCAAGGCAGTGAAAATCGACCCCTGTGTGTGTGTTAAGGAGGGGGGGGCGCTGCACCCAATTTTCAGATGCATAAGAATTGCCCCATATTTTAACTAGGCTATGGCAAAGCTTGGCCTGAAAGACACCTGACAGGGGATTAACTGAGCACAGGAGTAGCAATTAAAACTATTCATTTTGGTGGGGATAAAAAAAGTTGTCTAATTTTCACAATAATACAGCAGAGAGGTGCGGTCAACACTGCTCCTTTGATACAGAAAGTTTGCGGCTCCTGCTGCAGAAGGTGCACCTTGGAAGGGAGGTCCTATTTGGGGCTGGAGACCACCCACCAGCTGCATGGAGGAAGATCTCTGCCCAAGGTGTGTGGTCCATCATACTCCTGACTTGAGCCTTGTTGGTGGTGGAGGGCCTTTGAGCCTTAAGTTCACTACTAAAAGGATGTCGGGAGGAGGTAAAATTTGTCAAGAGAGTAATTATGCCCGTAAAAGAATGTTGACACGGGGAAAGTAAGGATTAGGCCAACACTTCAGGAAACTGGTATACCTTTATAGGACTTTCCAGTATTTGTACTCGTAACCCAGGCCCTTTAACAGAATCAGAAGAAGGCATAGCTCAATGTAGCTATGAGAAGAAATGTAGAGCTAGAATGTAAATAAATACGATTAAAATTTTATTGGAGAATTAGGCAGAAAATGCAGTTCGGAGCTTGATATATTTACCAGTGTGTTTTACAGCCAAAATAAATACCTTGAAACCTATAAAGTTTTTATTATTTCCACATGGTTTTAAGCATGTTTGATTTTGGATTCATGCTCATCGCTACCTAGATGTATCACGGATTTAAAAATGTTTACTGATTATTAATATTATATAGAGAAGGCAGTGATATTTTAATGTAATTCACTGTCACAAATAAGCTGGTATCCTGTGAAGCCCTGCATCATGTGGCATCAGTTTAATGAAAACGCCTGCAACATCAGATGAACTGGCTGCCATCAACAAATCAAAAATGAAACGTATCAAAAATGCAGTCACCTGTAGGAATTATAAATAATGCTAGATGACTTGTCAGTGAATTTATGAGAGTAATCCAATTTTAAGGTTCAAATGGCAAACATAAACCAATCAAGGACATGATCAGAACCCTTTGATTGGATTACTGTCATCGATGTATTATGCTGTCTATACTGTAATATTTACCAGTAACCTACTGGCAGAAAACCCTTGTAATATTTCAGTAGCTGTCACATGATGCCCGTGTAACGTCATGTTGAACATCTCGAGCAGCTTTATTACTCTTTCACATATGTTACGCTGTTTGTGCCACATAATCATACTCAGCGGTACTGCTGCATAACAGCACGAGATGTGAAAAATAACCTGAAGGGTCAAAAAATCCTATTGAACGTATACTCACCAGCTGGAAGGGAGTTTCAGGCTGTAATGCAGAGCTTTATTGATGTTCATAAATTGCTTCTGAGCCCCTTGAATACATTACAACTTGTAACTCACTGCCAGCTATCAATTATATCTATTATCTTATCTGTCCAACATTTTTTTCCTGTACACTTGTGCTTTGGTGTCTTGAGTACTTTAGTTAATTTGTATGCTATGAACTGCATGTCACAATGTGGGGCCTCCATTAACTACCTATGGCTATTGTACAGCAGGCTTGCAATTTGTGGATTTTATGGAGTTATTTGTCTTAAACTGAACTGAGCAAATTTGTTAAATGCTTGACAGTCATACCTCATTGGAAGTACATAATGCTTCAAGTGCCGCATACCTCATTTTTGCTTGTCAATTTTGAAAAAGAATTGTAAACGGCTAAAGGTCATCGACCTGAAACGTTAACTCTGTTTCTCTCTCCACAGATGCTGCCTGATCTGCTGAGTATTTCCAGCATTTTCTGTTTTTATTATTGTAAATGGCTAGTTCGGTATTAAAAAAAGGAGTTTTTGTTAGTGTTCTGCTTGTGCCAGACCCCAACTTGAGGCTACACAGTGAGCAGTTGACCCTTTCCGAGGATTCTAACAATGCTGCTCCATAACTAATCACTAGGAGCTTGCATAAGAGAAGCCACTGGACCCTTAACCTGCAATTTATCTCTCTTGTTTGACAAGTTACTGGCATCTGCTTGGCACCTTCCTGTGAGATTAGGAATTTGCTATTCAGAGCAGTGTGGAAAATTCACCTCATAACACATCAATATCATGCTTTCCCTCAAATGCGCTATTTATATTATTAGCAACATCAAAGTAATGTGATTCATAGTTTAGAAAACCTCAGTGCATTTCTCAGTAGGTATAAAATGAGCCCGAGCAAAACTGATGTCAGCCTCCAGTGGCTAGTCCACATCAGACTCCAATCAATGGTTAACCATTGCATTTTCTGTGGCCTGGAGGAGTCCGTGTTCCACATATACAGTGAGTGTGAGAGGTTGCAGCCCCGCTTCCACTATTTGAAGGGGCTGTTTCTCAATTTTTGGTTGCACTTCAGTCCCACACTCCTGATCTTTGGTCACCCGGTGCGGGGGGAGTGGGTAAGTCGGAGGACCTCCTCATAGGACTGCTCATGGGCCTAACCAAGGTGGCCATTAACAGGTCCAGGCAACGAGCGGTCAAGGGGGTCATTTGGCCTGACTGCCTACCTCTCTTCCGTAGCTACGTTCACGCCCGAATGTCCCTGGATATGGAACACGTGGTGTCCACCGGCACACTTGAGGCCTTCCACGACCGGTGGGACTGAGTGGTTCACCACCCCCGAGAACCAAATTTTAGTTTGATTTTTTAAGTTTCCTTTAATTTTTGTTTAAGTTACAGTTTTATTGGTTGTACCCCTTTAAGAAGGGGGCACATGCTACCTCCTAATTGGTGACGGCAATTGCCATCAATCACCGAAATTTAAAACAAAAGAGATTGCATTGGCTGGCCCAATTCTCAAATCCATTATCCCTACCTCCACTTTTCTCCCCTCCTCTCTTGAAGTTACTGTCTCATGCTGAACGTGGTGTCACAGGTGCCAGCAGCCTTATCACTGAGTCATGGTTGACACCTAATAATTCCTTAATTGCTGTATTGCAGGAATTACATATTGAATGGTGTTTAATGTTTGCTGAATGAAGTGATATCAGTTTATTAATCATAGTCACATTTCTGAAAATGTATTTAGTACACTGTTGGTTTCCAACGGACTGATTGCAAAGTATTTTAATTCTTGCTTTAAATGACCCTTCAGATGGTTAATACGATTATTCAATAAAATTAGATATAGGGCTGAATTTTAATGGGGAAGGTGGGTTGGGGACGTGGGAGTTCCAAGGAGGTTGGGAAACCCGGGAGGATTTAATAGCAGAGCCTGATTTGCATGGGAAGTCTTTGTTTCCTAGCTTGAGAGGCTGGCTGACTCTGGGCGGGTAGGCCGACAGCACTAGGCTGCACAGAGGAGGGAGGGTGGGATTACGTGGGGGCCGGGGTTGGCCGGAGCAGCGAGGTGGGGCAGGGGTCTCACCAGGATCGCAGGCTGGGAGGTGCACGGAGGGGGATGTTCTTCCGAAGATCACGGGCTGGGTGGAGCGTGGGGTAGGGGTCTGCCGAAGATCGCGGGCTGGGAGGAGCACGGGAGAGGGTCTGCAGAAGATATGGGGCGATGGACCACGAGGTGGCCGGCGGGATATGGGGGTGTGGTTCGCAGAGGATCGGGGGCCGGGAGCTATATGGGGAAGGCCAGGAGAGTGGGGGTGAGGCCTTGTGGAGGCATCAGAGGCCAGGGCATGGGGTGGGGTATTGCTGGCCTGGGGGAGTGATCGCAGGCCTGGGGGGAGGCATCATGGGGGATCGGAGGCCTGGGGGTGTCTCCGATTGTGGGGGTTGGGTTAGGCAGGGATGCTGGATCCAGGAAGTTAGTGTAAAGGGACTTTCTTCCTGGGTGCAGCAGTCCTCGTCTTGCTGTAGCTGGCGGGTTTTATGAGGTGTGTCGCTGGTGGTTAAACCAGCTACAGTTAAACACAAAATGGAGGTTAAAGAAGAGGCTTCCAGCCTCATTATAATATTTAAATCAACCGCCCGCCTCCTGGCAGCGGGTTGGCTGCCTGCCCCTGTCCAGCCCCCCACCCCCATCCATTAAAACCGTAAGTGGACGGGTTGGAGGCGGGTTGAGGTCGGGTTTCACCTTTTTAACACTTTAACTACCCCACGCTGCCAACCCACTCGTTTTTTTAAGTTAAAATTGCCCCCTATATAGTGTCAGTGTGCACTGAGAATTTCAGATTAAAGTTCACGCCTCTGTTAGCTTAATATCATTGCAGCTCTATCGGGATCAGTGGTAAATTCAAATTATATTGAACCATAACTTGTGAAATTGTAGTGTTCATCAGTTCACCAATTCAGTTTAAAACTGAACCTAGCCAAAATAAATTGATTTGTATTTTATGTTCTGGAATCTGCATATACAATTAACAATATAAGCCTTGCTCACTCCGACCTTGAATGTTCAATTCACAGAATGTAGGCCATTTTTTTTCATACTAAGTAGCTCCACTAGCAAACAATTCCATTAAAATCCCAGTAACATTTAGCAGTTTCGAGCTTGCTAGCAGAGATCAGCATTCATCACTCTGTATTGCGTCTGCAAATACCATGCTTGCAAAGGCTGAAATTACAACTCTTTTACAAGTTGCTCACAAAGCTACCTTATTGCTGGATGAACCTTGCATCTTGCAGTATCCATTTAATTATAAATGTCCACTGCTTGTTACACCCATAGACAGGGTATATGTAATTAGCTTTGAGCGTGATATGTGGAACAAGGAACAAAGGTTGACAGTGCTGGAGAATGGAGTATTTTTCCACTTTGCATGTGGTGACAATACTGAGCACTCCAGGTCAGGTGTACTATGGATTTGTTTCAATGATGGACATCTCTGTGCTGTGCTGGAAAGCATTATCAAACACAGCTTCATCCAACCACACTATAGTGTACTACAATGACATTTTCATTTGGTTTGAGTTAATCTCTGGCTTCTCACACTTGAACAATCCAAATTAAGTGTGGTTTTATTCTTTGGACTTGTAGACCAGTCAATTGACTAATGTGACTGCATGAACTCAATTCATATTGAACTAATCAGTGTGATGTAAGTATAATTTTCAATCCATGTGCAAGATTTGAACTGGGGTCCTTAGCGGTGAAGGCAGTAACTGAAACCACAATTATTAGATTCATACAGGAGCACAAAAGACCTAATATTTTTCATTACTTTCACCATGCATGTGCTTCTACCCTTTAGTGGTCTTGCATCTCCACATTTCCAACCCCATGTTGCAGCCATTTCTGGCATTTCACTATGGATTAGCTGTTTCAGACATATTTGTGCCATACATAATATTGCAGGAGTAAATGATACCTCAACTTCAGAATTGACTTATTATTTGCAATAACACCATAATGTGCAAAATATTGATGTATTCCAGCCTCCCAGCTCAAAAATAAATCCATGCAGTAAAACAATATCAAATCTGTTTCTCTCTTGCTTCCTCTCACACCTTCTGCTCAAGTTGCCAGTAATGGATAAACTAGATGGTTTGCTTATTTTAGGGCTTTTCCTGCTGTGCTGATCTTCTCTTCCCCCTGTAAAAGTCAAAAGCCCTGGGCAAACATTTGCTTCCATTCCAGAGAGCCAGGAACCAATGTCTAACCATTTGTACTGATTTAAAACATGGGAAAAAGAGACTCCTGCAGTGAGCCTGCTGCAAATTCCAAAGAACTCAACACACACAATTCAATTTATGTTACAGTTGCTTGCCTTAACTTTCCAACTGTACCTAACTCAATAGAATCTTTGGTCTTGACGTTTTTTAAAAGCAAATAAAATTCGAAACAGGAGCCACTAAGGACTAATAGTAAGGATGGGGGAGGGGCTCTTTATTAGCTAATACAGGGCATTTATATAACGCCTTTCACGACCACAGGAGGACATCTCAAAGCACTTTATAGCCAACAAAGTACTTTTCAAATGTAGTCACTATTGTAAAGTGCGAAATTCGGCAGCCAATTTGCACACAGCAAGGTCCCACAAATAGCAATGTGATAATGACCAGATAATCTGTTTTGGTGATGTTGGTTGAGGGATGAATATTGACTGGGATACTGGGGAGAATTTGACTGCTCTTCTTCGAAGTAGGGCCATGGGATCTTTTACGGCCACCTGAGAGGGCAGACGGGACCTCGGTTTAACATCTCATCCAAAAGACGGCACCTCTATCATGCAGGATTGAGACACTCTGTACTGATGGATTGGCGGAATGAAAAGAAGTGTAGGCCTGAACTTTAAGACTTTCAGAAGGTAAAGGCTAACATCTTCTCTATAGTCCCCAATGTGCTGGAAATTGATGTGAGCAACATTGGGAACACCACATTTATTGTCCAACCCTAGCTGCCTGTAGAGGTTGTTTTTCGAGCTGAGTGACATGAGTTACACTTTGGGCTCGATTTTAATAGCCCTGAGGAGGCGAGTTTGGAGGCGAGTCAGTTGCGAAAATTGGAAAAAATGGCTTCAGGCACCCAACCCGCCTCCATCCCACCCCCACCCAATTTTCCTGAGTATCTGTTTAGCCGCTCCCAAACTGACCCTTCTGGAACCAGTGGGACAGGTAGTTAAGGCAGTTAACAGCCTGTTAACTGCCTTGCTAATCCTATTTTCATTGTGGTTTCCCATTTTCCTGCTTCTGACTCCTCTTTCCTGACTAGTCAGCAACAGGCCAGGTTCATGGAGGCGAGTTGCTGGAAGACATGATTTGTATGCATTGGTGGAGCGCTTTAAAAGCGCCCCTGAAACATAGCTGACATTCAAATGCAACAACTTTGCTGTTGTAGGTATGGGATAAGATTTTGCACATCTACTGACCTTCTGACTGTTCAAGCTGACACCCATCTGCAGTGTGGCATGAATGGAATACTTTCAGGCCACTTCGACTGTTCGCTTGCAAGATTGTTGCCTCAAATGAAATCTATAGCAAGGGGATAGGAAACATGTATGCCCTCTCATCCAGGTCCTCATAATCGGAGGAGTAGCAGCCACATGGCTCAGCGCAGATCTTCCTGGGAAGAGGAGTAGGAGGAGGATGAGGAACGCCTTGTTGTAACCAATACAGCATCCCTCCAGTTCACTGCTGCCTGTCAACCAGGGTATGCACACTGCCATGCCACATTAGCATAAGCTTACTTTTCAACCATAGGTGGCTACCATATGGCTCTGTAATTGCAGGCGACACTTGTCCAATGTCATACTTCATCTCTGCTATATCCTGTTATTTCCTATCACTTTTACCATCAGCTTTACAAAAGCAAGTCGCCCTGAACCCTCAATGCGCTTTTGCCATTTCCCATAACACATTGGCACACAATCAACTGTTTGACATAATTTATCTTTAACACATGACAAAAGGATAATAAACCAGCAAGATTCAGAAAAAGAAGAAACATCACCCAAGTGACTCCCCTTGCGACTATAGGTGCTTAATCTTTCTCTTGCTTCTACATGGTACTTCCCTTGTGGCTTCAGCAGATGTAGATGCACCTTGCTGACTAGGATGCTGCGCCTGCTTAGACGTCTTTGGCGGGCGTCCTCTGGGTTAGGGAGCCTGAGAGGGCTCTTCAACAGTCTGCTCTTCCTGCGGCTGTGCAGGGGCTGAAACAGCCATCTCAGTTGTCTTTGCAAAGTGGGTCTCTGACCGAGGGATCCGCAGTGGCATGGTCGTGTGAGCGCTTTGAGAGGAGCCCACACTTCCTTCTGTCCTGCCAACAATATCCCTCTCATGGATCAGCCGCACCTCAATGCTGGCAAATGGCTAGAGAGCACCTTGCTGCACTTCAGGGGACCATGAGGAACGTATCTGCACTGGCAGCCCTCATCACAAGGACGTCCATGAAGCTCTGGTCTCTCTGCTCAATAGCCGCCCATCGCTCCTCCAGAGATGTCATTCTATTCTGAACAGTCACCATGTTTTCCTGACTCTGGCGACTTATTTCCTCCATGGCTGTAGCCTTCCTTTCCACTGAGGTAGCCAGCCTTTCCACAGAGGTTGCCATCCTATCCATGGTGCTGCGTTCATGCGCCATTGCCTCCACCACAGCAGTGCTGATGTTTGAGATGGGCTCCTCCATTCTCTCCGCACTCACACTAACCCTGGATGCAAACCCTTCCAGAGACACCTACACTTGTTCCTGTATTTCACAAACCGCTCTTATTCTGGATGGCCCCAGAGGCACAGCGTCTGCATGCAGCTCAGCAGAGCTAGGAGAGTCCTGTGACCTCCGCCGAGGACTCTCTGCTGTTGTCATTGTCTCCACCATCTGCTGATGCTCACTTGTGCGCTGTGATAGACCAGGTGGCAACAATACTCTAATTCGCGATGGCCTCACCGAGGTGTGCGTTGCTGCGCTGGTGCTGGGTGCGCTGAGTCCTGGTGACACTGCTCCCTCAGAGGCTTCAGGTTCCTCTGAGGAGATGTCCGGGTCTTTGTCCTGGAACGTGGGGAGGGGGGCACTCGATGGTCCTGTGGGAGAGTAAAGACATGATTTAAACAACTGATATTGATGTAGCAGACACATCCTTTTGAGCAGATGATACAATGCGATTCTCTATGAACATCATATGCCATTGTTTTCTGAGAGGGATGAAACTCTATTATGTCACCAGCTTCCTCTGGTGTGCCCGTCTCCATATCACCCACTTCCAGGTCCTCGCCACCTCCAACAATCTCGTTTGCTGCCTCCTCAGTACTGGTCAATGTTGCTAGGGTAGGTGTTCCTCCTCCAGTCATTGCTCTCTCCCTCTTATTGTGGGCTATCTTTCCTGCAAGGAGGGACACAAGCGATGTTTCAGCCACAGTGATGGAGTGAGTGTGAATAATCCCTACCATAGAAGCTTTGAGGGAGACGAAGATGGGTTAAGGTGCCAAGAGGAAGGTAGCTCCCTGTGCGTTGTTAGTTGTTGTCACTGCAAGACAGTGAGAGCGAGTCTAAGGGGTGGATGGGCAGGATGCTGAAGTGATTCAGTGCAGAGACAGAGATGGATAGGAAAGGGTGCAAGGGAAGTAAGAGTAAGGTGGGATGTGAAGGAGGAGGCTTACAACGCAGAGTGCTGGTGATGAGAAGAGAAGGGAAGCAGAGTGAAGGCAAGTGAGATGGGATACTCACTTTTGATGTTCTCACAAGATCATTAAATCTTTTTCGGCACTGGATCCATGACCGTGCATAAATGGACCTTGCGCTCACCTCATGAGCAATACACAGCCAGGCTGCCTTGGTCTGCTGAGGAGGCTTCCTCCAGTCATCAGGAGGGAAGAGAATCTCCCTGCACCCTCTGACAGCATCCACAAGAACTTGGAGGGACTCATCATTAAAACGAGGAGCTGCCTTGCCTCTGGAAGAAGTCATAGCGTTTAAATCAATTCCAGGAAACCACAATCGAAAGGCATAAGCTGGATGGCAGCTTTAAAAACAGCTGCTATTATGACGTCACCAGAGGCGGCCAGCCGACCCGATCTCACTCATTGGACCGGCCAGCGCGCCTCCTTGAAATTAACAAGCTCATTGAATCAAAATCGCGCATCTGCAGCTGACCCCGCCGGAAGCGGCTCCCGAGCCCGCCAACCACGAAACCTGACTCCAACCCACCTCAGGAATTAAAATCAAGCCCATGCAATCTCAGTGGAAACAAATTACGTGCCTTAAAAGACCAGCAAATTTTGAGCTTAAGTGAGTTACATGTGTAACTACAATACGTCCAAGTTTCCTCGATCTTTTATGCCATCCATCGAACCTCCTATCCAAATTAATCTTTGCCCACAAAACTGGCCATACCCACAACTTCCAACTGTGAGTATCCTCCAATTGTGCTTGTTCAGGGGGGTTGTGGAGGTCTCTCAACATTGCGACCAGATTTTCAGGTGCAGCGAGAAACAAATTCAATTTTCTTTTAATTGTAATCTTTTGAGCCTTTTAAAAAAATATATATCCTTACTGAGACCTGCTCTATATTATCTGTTTCTTTTAATGCATTTTCATGGCAAAGTATAATTCACATTAAAACTTTAACTTTAGGTTCTGAAAAATGCCTTGCCTGATGATGGTGTAATGAGTTGATGTTTAACATTTTAAGACTCAAAGAAGAAATATACTTGCGTGTGTTCAGTGTTTTCTTGGGCCACGGTTGTTTATGCCGATTTACGCCCATTTTAACTTTGGATGTTTTCTAATGAAATTCGAGGATATTTGGGCATTTATCGCCATTAGAAAATTTGGTTGTAGCTGCGGGCGCAATTTCAGGTGCAGCTTCTGGGTTGCGCCCATGGAGGAAACTCCAGGCCTAAGAATCAACCATGTAGTGTGGAACTAAACTCACGTGTAGACCAAACCACATTCTAGTGGCAGATTCTTTTCCTTGAAAGGCATTAGTGGAGCAATGAGGGTTTTTTTTCATTACAGATTAGCAGATTTATTGAATTTAATTTCTCAACTTGCGAGAAATTTGAACTCACAGCTTTTAGTTTAACAATCTAGTAAGAAAACCACTATACTATCATACCCTTTTAGAGAGGCACATATCCTCTATTCATTATTTGTAATGAAATTGGCCCGTAATTTGCAGTCCGGACGATGGCGAACTGGCAGCGTTTGCTGTCATTCCGCCTTTGAAACTGACTGCAACTTGGGGATTTGGCACATGTGGAAATCCTGAAGTTGCGGTCTGTCATTCACTGCTCCTCTACAGGCTGGACTGTGTCCCCCCTCCCGCCACCTCCACAGAGCCGGCAATCAGTGAAATCTCTTAAATCAGGGAAACTGACGAGAACTTTGGCTCTTACCCACATTACAACAGTGACTACACTTCAAAAGTACTTCATTGGCTGTGAAGCGCTTTGAGATGGTCGTGAAAGGCGCTATATAAATGTAAGTCTTTCTTATTTTTCTTCCACAGTAATTACGCTCTTAAATACCTCATTAAAAGTTAGACCCAAAGGGATTAGGTGTAACTGGGGTTTTAACAGCGTATTGACTGCTAAACAAAGGTGATGGGCCTGAAAAACTAATTTTAATTTTGTGCAGTGTCAAATTTATCCATGTGAATAAAAATGGAAATTTTTAAGAAACTTTAAAAATATATATATTTTTTTAAAGTTTGTTCATCTTTATTTCAGGCTTGTCTTTTCCCCATATGAGAGCCCCAATCTTTGTTTTCCTCTCTCTAACATTTTTAAAAAGTTAAGATTATAAGAGCTTACTCACTTCCTTGTTCGCTGTCTGTGCGAATTCTGCGATTTGATTGGCTGTTTATCTTGTTGATGTCACAACAGCTCGCACTAGGGGATCCCCACTATAGTTCGTTGATGTCTATCACGCGCTGGAAAACCCAAACTTCTCGACACAGAGATCGCGAGATCTTTGTGCGAAGTTTACTTCGGGGCCAGTGGCGAATGCCTTTGCTTCGCCGCTGACCGTAAATTCTGGACCAATGATTATAAAAAAAAGTACATTATACTTAAGTTTACAGTTTCAGTACAAAACGAAAAGAGAAGAAATCTTCCCGCACTGTTACTGATGTTATACTACTATTGCGGCAGGTTTCTTGCAGAGAGCCCATCTTGAAACTATGATTTAATAACCATGGAGGAAGAACTGCTCTGGTTGCTACGTGTAGCAACATGGAAAATGCATTCAACAAGAATGGGGTGGATTTCTGCAGGGCTTCTCCGCTCATCCACCGTAACTTTAGCGGAACATCCTTGGAACGGGAGTAGACCATTCAGCCCCTCGAGCGTGTTCCACCATTCAATTAGATCATGGCTGATTCCAGAAAAACGGTGTAAATGGCCACAGCTCTTCCACCAAAGTTACGATGGACAAGTGGGAGAATCCCTGGAAATTTGCCCCCATGTGTTGATGATGTGTCTGTATAGTGACCACAACTGCCTCCCCCCATGTGAGTGGGAGGGGGTGTGGTAAGCTCAGACATAAACATCTTACAGAGTTTAGCTAGGCAGCCATCTGCATCAGAGGTCTTCCCAATTGCAGAGGTTCAATTGTTTATTATACTTCTACCTCTACAAAAGATTAATCCAGACTGATTTCCTAAATGTTTGCACTTGGAGGAAGAAAAATGTTCGCTCAAATTGATTTATTTCCTAAGGGGAAAAAATTAATTCAGTGATATACAATTTCTGATAAAATGCTTTGAATATATCATTAATACCTGATCTGTCTCTTACACCTACCACCCTTATTATACTAGAGTTTTGGTCTTGACTTTTGATTCCGTTGTGAGACTTGTTAGGGAATATAAATATAAATATATCATAAGTCGTTCATTTAACAAAACATTAGGGGGTAAAAATTCAGTTGGTTGCGCCTCCCATTAGCGCCTTAAGCGGGCGCTAATGGGGCGCAAAGCCGCTAGCGCCCGGGCGCAGCGATGTTTGCGCCGCTCGGGAACTTAACTAGACATTGTGCGGCGGCGCTAAACCTTACCGCCGCAACCACCTGCGCACGCAGATTGTGACGTCATTCCATGGTGCAACGCCCTTGTGGCGCCCCGGAGCGGAAATTGAGTGGCGCCCCCTGCCTTACCGCCTGGCGCATCCAACGACCGGAAGACTGGAACGCTATCAATCGCTGTGGGGCTGGGGGGGGCACTATTTAAAGGGGGCCTCTTCCTGTCTTTTTCTGTGGTTGACATTTTTGCACCACTCATTCTGAGAGAGAAAGAGAGATTTGAAGAAAGAGAAATAGAGACTTCTGCATTGAGTCAACGCTTTGTGAGGTAGTTTTGCCTACTGATCCTAACTTCGCTGCTACTTTGGTTGCTGTCCTTCATTACTTTGCTTGCAAAGAGACTAAGGGGGCTGCACTGATTGGGGGCGTCGTCCTGCTCCAGCTGAATCGGAGGACACAGAGACGCAGAGAGAGAGTGGCAATGATGGCCAGATGGAGGAGGGCCAACAGGCGTATGTACAAGAGAGCTTACCCTCCCAGGGTATATCGTGAACAGCTCTCCTACCTTCATATGTCTGAGGAGCTGTGTTTGCGAAGGCTGCGATTCAGCAAGGAGGTGGTCACTGAGCTCTGCCACCTGCTGCAGCCAGATCTGCAGCCTCAACTGAGGTCCAGGACGTCTCTGTCGGTGGCAGTGAAGGTCACAGTGGCTCTCAACTTCTATGCTACTGGCTCATTTCAAGCTGCTGCTGGGGACCTCGCCAATATCTCCCAGTTCGCGGTGCATCGCTGCATCCGGCAGGTCACAAATGCCCTCTTTAAAAGGAGACGAGAGTTCATCTCTTTCCCCATGACCCCAGACAAGCAGCGTGACTGCGCTCTGGGCTTTGCGAGGATAGCGGGCTTCCCCATGGTGCAGGGCGTCATTGACTGCACGCATGTGGCTTTGCGTGCTCCACATGAGAATGCCGAGGAATTCCGGAACAGAAAGGGGTTCCATTCCTTGAATGTTCAGTTGGTCTGTGACCACAGACAGCTGATACTCGCTGTCAATGCCCACTATCCTGGCAGCTGCCACGATGCTTTTATCCTGCGCCAGACTACTGTGGCAGAACTTTTCGAGACACCGCATCAGCCAGTTGGTTGGCTTCTCGGGGACAAGGGGTATCCATTGAGCACCTGGCTGATGACACCGCTCCGTACGCCCAACACCCCTGCTGAGCTGCGGTACAATGAGAGCCATCAAGCTACCAGGAACATCATTGAGCGCACAATCGGCGTGCTGAAGCAACGGTTCCGCTGTCTCGACCATTCTGGAGGAGCCCTGCAGTACTCGCCTGAGCGAGTATCCAACTTCGTAGTTGTGTGCTGCATGTTGCATAACATGGCAATCGTCAGGACTCAGCCAATGCCACCAGGCCTTGGAGCACCACCAGAGGAGGAGGAGGAAGAGGAGGAAGAGGACGAGGAGGATGATCATCAGCAGCACCAAGGCGGGAGGGCGGCCCACAATGGTGAAACTGCAAGGGCCGTCCGTCAACGGCTGATAGCAAGCCGCTTCTAGGGCCCCTGCTGTGGAAATGGCTTCTGCCATTGCTAACAACATCAATGAACCCAGCACGCAACCCCTAAGCTGGCCAAGGCACCAATAATTCCAAACACCAAACATGTATATTTTGAATACAAAAACTTATTTATTTTACAAACTCTGTGTGTGTCATTTCCTCATGACAAACTCATAGAAATAAACACAAAAAAACAGTCAATAACATAACTGGTTCTCACAACCTGGAGATAATGTCCAAAACACTAAACAAAAGTTGGACCACGAACCTCGGCCTTTAATAAAAAAATGACCAGCATTTTGTCACACCTCCTACTTTTTGCCCTTCGAGGGTGATCTCCTTCCCTTGCGCACTTCCCCCCTTCTAACCCTACTGCTCCTCCGTAATGGGACCTCAGTGGCTGCAGCAAGGCTGGTGGAAGGCTGCTGATCGTCAGACCCTGACACTGCAGATGCCCCTGAAGGACGGCCTCGACCAGTTCTGGGCCTGGAGGGCCCGGCTGCAGACTGCACCAACTCTGCATGGGCGGCAGCAGTCTGTCCTACAGGCGGTGGCAAGTGCAGTGGAGAAGTGACAGTATTGGCAGCAGGAATGCTGTCATCGTGAGAGAGGACAGCAACTCCCTGCTCGCCCGACACACTGGCACTCCCACGGGGCAGCACTTCAGCATCCGGAGCAATCTGCTGGAGCACAGATTGCTGGCCTGCTGCGGCGCGGTGAGAGCCCCGGGGACATGTGAACGAACCATCGAGGTTGGCAGCAGTCAGTGCTCGCGTGGCCTCAATCTGAGTCTGCATGAGAGCAGTCAGAGATGGGATCACGGCAGTCAGTGACTGAATTGCAGCACTAAGCGTTAGTGTGGCATCCGCCTGTGCTACAGCGAAGTGCTCCACACTCCTTGCCAGTGACTCAATGCATTCGGGCACCCTTCCCACTGCACCCATGAGCTCAGTGTGCATGCCCACCACCTGGGTGTTCATTTCTGCGATCAGCCGCTCCTCCTCTGCGTCCATTGCAGTAGGAGTCTCTGGCATACTCTCCCTCTGGGGAGAAGGCCCCCGTTCTTCCCTACCCCCATGGCGTTGCTGCAGCCCGCTGGGTCCTGGAGCTTCACCCTCATCAGACCCTTCCCCCCTGCTCCCCTCCAGGGAAGGCGTGTTCCCAGTGTGGGCATGGGCTTCCTCGGGAGAGGGTGGCACTGATGCTCCGGCTTCCTCTTCCTCCTCGGCTGCAGCTTCACTCCCAGTGGCAGCTTCAGGGCCCGTCTCCTCAGCTGGTGAATCACCATCTGAAAGCAGGGAGGTACAAGAGTGGCTTTAGCGTGAGGACAGGGTGGCAGTAAGGGAGGAATAAGTGCAGCGAGTTAGCAAGTTGGATTGAAAGTGTCAAAGGCTGGTGTTGTGAGGGACAAGTGGAAGGACAGAGGACAAAAAGGTGATGACCTTACCATTGCTGTCCAGAACGGGGTCGGCGTCTCCAGTGGCGACGGGACCGATCACCCGGCTTGCCACAATCCTGTGGACGCGCTCCTCAAGATCACTGAAGGGTTGCAGCTGAGGCCGCCCTCCACCTGTCCGTTGCTGCTGTCTCCGATTATGCGCCAGCTTGGCCTGTAAGAAAAAGGACAGCATCTGAGTAAATATACAGCCATGGTCTTGCCTGATGTGCCTCCCATAGGTGAATAGCCCTTACTGTATGCAGCCATGGTCTTGCCTGATGTGCCTCCCATAGGTGAATAGCCCTTACTGTATGCAAAGTGTGGAATGTGTGTGTGTGTTTGATGAAAGGGCCATAGGTGTTGGATGAGTGTTGTGCATTGGGGTTTTAAGACCTTCTGGCCATAGAGTGAGGTTGAGATGGAGGGATGGAGAGTTATTGAGAAAAAGCCACTCACCCTGACGACCCGAGTGAGGTCGTTGAACTTTTTGCGGCATTGAACATGGGTCCTGGGCACCATGCTCCTGGAGGAGATGCTCTGAGGCACCTCCCTCCACACTCTTCTGTACTCGCGTGGCAAAGGCCTCCTGCCACTCTCAGGGAAGAGTATACATCTTCTGCGCTCCACCGCGCCAACCAGAGCATGCAAGGCCCGCTCGGTGAAGCGATGAGCTCGTTCTCTCACCCTCTCCATCCTTGGCAGCAAAATGGATTCACAGGTCTCTCCAGGCCGAGATACAAGGCTGCAATGAGCAGGGTGTGGCTGGGGAGCAAGTTGCCCCCCCCCCCCCGCTTTAAGAACTGGCCGGCGCCAGTGTGTCTGTGTTCCCTCGCTAACTGGCAGCACCTGCGCTGCGCTCGCGCGCTGAGTTAGCGCCTCACTGCTCGGCCTTTGCGCCTTAAGACAGGTGTGCAGCGCCTGATTTAGCGCTCCACTCACCTCCCGGGGCGGTAAAAGTGAAGTTTCCAGTCAGTGGCGATAATTAGCGCCAGGCGCTAATATTTGCGTCCAGATGATATTTGCGCCCCAAACGGGGCGCGACCTAATTTTTCCCCCTAGGTCTTCTATATTAACATTATGATCCTGATTTTCCTCCCCTCCAGGTCAGTTGAAGTGAGCTCCTTCCATGACCTGAATCCCCTTAGATTTCTTGGTTCAAATCATCTGCATGGTTCTGACATCTCCCAAGTGCAGGCTCACCCTTTGGCAGGGGCCTGCAGCCTGAACTAGGGCAGAAAACCAGCTGCTGCTGTAGGCCTGAGAAGGGTCTATGATATTAAAGCTATTACAGAGACGTGGCTGAAAGAGGGGCAGGTATGGCAGCTCAACATTCCTGGTTACAGGATTTTCAGACGGGATAGAGAGGAAGGTAAAAAGGGAGGGGGGGGTCGCAGTATTGATTAAAGAAACTATTACAGCTGTGAGGAGGGATGACATGTTGGAGGGATCATCAAACGAGACCATATGGGTATAATTGAAAAACAAAAAAGGGGCGATCACACTGCTGGGAGTGTACTACAGACCCCCAAACAGTGAGAGGGAGATAGAAGAACAAATATGTAGACAAATTTCTGAGAAGTGCAAAAACTATAGGGCAGCAATAGTAGGGGATTTCAACTACTCCAATATTAACTGGGATAAAATTAGTGTGAAGGGTATAGAAGGTGCGGAATTCCTAAAATGCATCCAGGAGAACTTTTTTAGCCAATATGTAGCAAGCCCAACAAGGGAGGGGGCGGTTCTGGACTTCATTTTAGGGAATGAAGCTGGGCAGGTAGAAGGCGTATCAGTGGGGGAGCATTTTGGTGCTAGTGACCATAATTTTGTTAGATTTAAGGTGGTTATGGAAAAGGACAAGGATAGACCAGGAATAAAAATTCTATATTGGGGAAAAGCAAATTTTGCTTAGCTCAGAGGGGAAATACGGGCATTTCTTCACTTCACCTGACGAAGGAGCAGCCGCTCCGAAAGCTTGTGATTTCAAATAAAACTGTTGGACTATAACCTGGTGTTGTGCGACTTCTCACTTTTGATCCAAAAGAGATATACTTACTATACTGTTGTAGTTGGTAAGTTCGAAAATCTACTGAATAAAAATCTCCTCCTCAAGCTCTGAAAGTCTCTTCATAAACTAAAGCAGAGATCCCATGAAACAATAAGCCTTGTGGTCTTACCCCTGATTCTGGTAAAGCATTGAAAGCATTAGAAAAGTTAGTCAAATCTCTGCTTTGTGTCTGATGGGCGGTCTAATCAAGGTGGTTGGTTCTGAACAAGGTCTGTTCTGACAGAATTGATCTCTAGCCTACTGACTTCATCTTATATTCCAGCAAGAGACCTAGGAAACACCTGAAAAGATCATCACGCTAACATTGGCTATCCTCCGCTGCTTGAGTACCGGCCCTATATTTATGCAGCTCCTAAAAGTATTACCCAGATTTCCTAGTCTTCATCTCCTTGAAGATTCTAGGTGTGTGAAATTCCTCGGAGCTGCTCCCACTCTGCCGCCGTTACTTCGTCGAATGTGCGGTGAAAAACCCCGTTCGCGCGCTTAAAGGTGGTTTCCACAGCATTTCTGGTGAAGTAATGCCAGCGGAGGGGGATAATCTCCAATGAATTTCCTGGCCTAGGATGTATACACCATCTGGTACAAGTGCCCTATATACATTTGAATTTTTTTCACAATAGAAACTTTACTGACATTTATGTATTTTAAAGATTCTTGACAAAACTTGGCCAGTCTTGAATTGCGTGTTCCTAGCATGGTGTCTCACCCAACAAAAGTGTGCATCATGAAATCATGAGCATGTTCCCCAAAATTTATGGTTTTTATTATGCGTATCTCCAGAACTTGATGGCCGATTTACACCGCTCCGTCATTTGCTTCACACAAACGGCAACTTTCTCTTAGCTTCCCTGTTATTTTTAAGAACTTGCTGGATTTGCACATTAATTGTCCATTAAACTCGCCGCAGAAAATTAGGGTTGGCAATTACGAGTGTAAGCACCCTTTAATGACATAATAATTGTTAATACAATGCCAATCAACCTTTCTGGCCCAGAAAGAGAACAATTTAAACTGTTCAGTGTCAATCCTGCCTGTAGTAAATTCTTCTTAGAGATTTAAAACAATGTAAATTTAATTAAAATGCTTCAATTATTTTCCTATTTTTCCTTTCTGTCTCTTTTTTCGCGCTCTCTTAATCCAATCTTTGTTTTCCCTCTCTTTACTTCTCTTTCTCTACCTGATTTGACTCTGTTCATCCTCCTTCTCTGTCATTCCTGTTTTTTCAATCATTAAATCTCATTGGTTAAGGAAGTAGACTGTTGGTCCCACTGCTCACTAAGGTCTCAAATGCCCCATTGCCCTCATGTGGAAACATGTGGGCTTCTCGCCAACAGAATACAAATGCGGTCTAAAAATCAAAATGGATTGGGGCACTTGCTGGTGACATTGGGCGGACGTTCCAATTTTTCTGCCCACCACACGTCCAATGAATACTGAAGATGAAAATCAACCCCAATGTGCTTAAGCCCTGGTTTGTAGCCGAAGCCAAGCTGTCATTCTCTAATGTGGCGCTGTGTTCTGAGTGTGCATCCATGTCTCTGGTGGGTGATGGATGGATGTTTCCCTGCTTGCCAGAGGAATCTAAAAATTCAAACCACATTTAGAAGACCTGATGTTGAATCTGAAGTCTGAGTTTTACTTAAAATATTGTGCCTTCCTTTGATGGGAACATTAGAACTGAACTTTTTTATGTGTTCTATTCTGTGGTGCTGCAACAGAAATTAAATATATCAGAGCTAATAGTGAAACTGAAAATTGAGCACAGAATAGGTTTGCATTTAGAATTTAGACTCTTCCATTAGGTAAAATCATGAGTTCATAGGAGATCATATTTCAAATCTCATCATATAAAGTCAATTTCAAATGTGTGCATTTTTTTCTTTTCGATTGGTTACAAATAAAAGGGCTGGTTTCAAAATAGCAAACAACGTTATCATTCAACAGAGAAAATGACTGGCATAAATATATTTTCCATTGTCTGGTAAAGTACCTCCTTTGTGGATATCAGTTTTAGGTTTTATTTGCAATTTAAGTCCCGAAATATAATCTATTTTTATTGGACTCTATTTTTAAAACTTGGCACGATGACACGGTAAACTTAACAATTTCTTTGATCCAGATCAACTACATTTCATTTTTGATAGCTCTATTCTTGTGCATAGTTTTCAACCTTAAGAACTTTGTCCTCCTTTGTTGCATTGTTCCATAAAGAGAAAAATCCAGGTAGACAAATATGCCACTTTCTTCATGAATGTGAAAGAGCAAATCATTTAATTTTCATAAAAGTAACCGATCTCCCACATTTATCTGAGTTAGCTGCTCATCACAATTCTTTGCTTTATTATATTTAAAACAATGATATGAGACAACAGGGATATTTTTTATAAATGGGCATGATATTCTATATGCGGCTAGCATTTGATGTATGCGTTATAGAAAGTTGTTAGCGCAGGTCTTCCTGTGCAAAATATAATTTTTTTCTTTCATTTCACTCCAGAGAATTACCCACTGCTTAGGCAATGAAATTTTTATTCAGTCTCACTTAACAAAATGCTATGTATGTGTGTAGTCAAATTATTTTTCATGAATCTTGTAATTGAAATATTACTTTTCCTTATTTGAAGTGAACCATCTGTAAATGAAAGCTTGCAGCAGTTAGATGTTCATTCCATCTCAAGCCCTACAAAGGAATGAATGAACCAGCTTGGGCTTGAGGTCACAAGAAAGTAACAATGAGGAAGGCCATTGGGTCCATCTTAATTCATCCATACAGCCATACGCTCCACCCATTGGTGAATTTGGTTGTTACTTAAATGATTCCAGGGTTTTCCCCTTTATCACTCTGCCTGGAAGTCTATTCCAAGTGTTGAACACTCTGCATGAACAAGAACCTCCTGATATCAGTCCTCAAGTTGCCATTGACTAGTTTGAAGCTGTCCACACTTGTGCTACTCACAAAGTTGAATTTAAAGTAATATTCCAGATTAACCACTTCCATACCATTATACTTCTATAAAATCACATCTCAGATGACTCCTTTCCAGGTTGAAAAGCCAGTCTTTCTTTGTAACTCAGACCCCTGATTCAAGGATGAAACTTGTGGCTCTTCTCTGCACTGCCTCCCATGTTTGAAAGTCTCCCTTGTTTTTTAGAAACCAGAACTGGACACAGTACCTAAGTTGTGGTCTGACCAGAGCACTGTACAGTTTGATCATGGCCAACGTTCCCTGTAATTTTTTGGGCCCCGTGTGGCCCCTTTAAGGGGCTGCACGGACCTTCCAAAATACTGCGCATGCGCGGTTTTTGCATTGACAAACCGGCAAACCGGCTGCACAGGTTCCCTGGAGCGCTGCGTGGCTGCACAGCTGAAAGGGAACATTGATCATGACTTCTTCGGACTTGTATCTAAAATGTTGGCTATGTAGGTTAATATTCAATTGGGTTTGTTGATTGATGCTCTACATTGGTTGAACATGTTGGTTTAGGGAATGGTAGCATAGTGCTAATGTTACTAGACTGGTAATCCAGCAGGCTTGGACTAATAATCCATGAAACAAAAGTTCAAATCCCACCACAGCAGTCTAGGTAATTTAAATTCAGTTAATTAAATAAATCTGGTATAAAAAAGCTAGTATCAGTAATGGTGACCATGAAACTACTGGATTGTTGTAAAAATCCATCTGGTTCACTCATGTCCTTCAGGGAAAGAAATCTGCCGTCCTTACCCAGCCTGGCCTATATGTGACTCCAGACCCACAGCAATGTGGTTGACTCTTAACTACTCAAAGGTAATTAGGGATGAGCAATAAATGCTGGCCTTGTCAGCGACACCTACATCCAGTGAAATTTTTTTTTTGAGTGCCCTCGCCTGGTGTTAACAGGGCAGGAACAGCCTCAAAATGGGGTCGATAGCCTTACTGTCCCATTACATGGCGATGCAACCAGGGCCTACCGCTGGGTGTCTAAAGTGCCCACCTCATTCAGGCAATAGGCCCTTTTTAACATGGAAATTGGGGTCCTATGACGTAAATAAGATCCCAATTGTCATTTTAGGTAGAAGATGGTCTGAGCATGTGCTGTGCAGGCTCTAATCCATGGGTGAAGGATGAGAAGAGGCCCTCAAAAGGTAAGTTTTGAAGAACCTGAGTCACGGCCACCCCAGGACCCCAACCTCAGTGATCGCGACCCCCGCCGCCACCCCCCCCACCGCCCCCCACCCCCCCAACCTCACCCCCCACCCCACAACTTACCTTGCTGGCTTCAAACTTCAAACTGAAGAGCCTATTTGGTGCCCTGCAGCTCGCCTGCTGAATTTAAATGAGGCCGGAGCCTCAAAATTGCTGCCGGAATAGTCGGCCGCCCAAAAGCCATTGAGTGTTGAGTCAACTAAGACTCCTAGGTCTCCTTCAACTTCATCTTTAGAAGGTTGAACACCATTCATGAAGTTTGCATGTTGCCTTTTTTTTCCTGTGTGACATACTTGACACTTGTCTGGATTAAATTTCTGCTGCCATTTTTCTTCCCACTCACATAGTTTGTTTAGTTCATTCTGTAGTTTCTGGGCTGCCTCCTCTGATTCCAGTCTGGGTCAGTTTGAGTAGAACAAAGGAAAGATTTACTTGTGCTCCAAGTTTTCTGTGACAGCTGCTTGACACCCACCAATGAAGTCTTTTATCTTCACTAACTTTCTGGATCATGAAAGGTGCTAACTCTTTCTAGCTGATTGTTCAAGATGCTGGAGGGTGCTGTCTGGTTTCAATAAAGGATAATCAAGTCTCCGGATCATTCTAATAGTGCCCCTGATGCTGACTCTTTCCCTAACATATCCTTTAAGACCTTCTTGAGTCCCTGCCCGAGTCTCGAATCTGAAGTCTCTAACTAGTCCGTTTGCGTTGTGTCCTGATACTGCTGTCTCTCACTGATCACAATTGCAGAGCCAAATATAGAGAGAGAGGTTAAAATAGAAGAGCAATAAAGGAAGGTGAGAAGAGGTAAAAAGACACGATGGAAAGAAGACAGAAACGAGAGAGGAGATAGAAAGACAGTGAACTGAAGGAGTAGTGAGAGAGAGTGAAGTTAAGGAGGAGAAAGGGACTGAAGTGAAAAAGAGAGACAGAAATAGGAGAGGGACAGACAGCCAGAAGTAGAGGGAACCAGAGACAGGCAAACAGAAGTGAAGGAGATGAGAGAATAAAAGAGAGGGAGGGACAGAAGTGAAAGAGGTATGGATTGTAAGAAAGCCAAACTAGTTTGGGATTTAGATATAGGACTTAATTATTGTCCTCCACCTCTACAACCCTCCGAGAACTCTGGCCGCGATTTTCCCTACCTCGGCGGGTCTGTGGCGGGCGAGGTCGGTGGCAGGTCGTGGCCTCACTGCTGGCTCCATCCCGGCCTCCGACATGACTTGTTAAGCCCGCCCAGCGCGTTTCCTGGTCCAATTGAAGGAAGCAGGTTTGATGACGTCATTTGATGACGCGCCATCAGCCGGTTTCCTTAAACGGACCTTGCGCAAATTTACTTTGATATTTGTGCTGTCAGTGTTGTACAGCATTGAGGTGCTGCAAACACTGACAATCACTGCACAGAGGCGCATGGCTGCACCCAGGCTTTCCCATGACTCCCTCCATATGCTTATGGAGGGAGTCACAGCACACAGGGAGATCCTCTTCCCTTCCCATGGGCGGAAGAGACCTCTCCAGGAGACCAACGCAGCCTGGTTGCACATTGCACAGGAGGGCACAAGCAGGGATGTCGTCAGGAGGACCAGGCTGCAGTGACGCAAACCTTTCAATGATCTCAGTAGATCATGAAACGTTACTGCAAAGCCACACTCAACCTCATCCTGCTGTGCCACTCATCACAACCCCATCACTCTGCCTTCCCTACCCTACTCCTGCACATCCTTACTCACACCAACTTATCTTGCACCTCCACCCATCCCTCTCTATCTACATTATCACTTCCCCATCTCACTAGCCACCCCTCACACTCACCCTCATCCTAGTCCAATCATACCAACTAACAACACACAAGAGTAGGCACTTGGGATTAGAACCCCTCCCCGGTGTCATGGATCGGACCCTCCCCATGATCGGACCCCCCCCCCACCCCGCCGCGTCAGGGATCGGACCCCCCCTTGGGGTTAGGAATTGGAACACCCCCCGGGGTCATGAACCACCTTTGGGATTGGAACACCCCCCGGGGTCAGGCATCTGACCCCCTCCAGGGTCGGAGTCGGACCTACCTGGTCCTGCGGCCTCTTCTCCAGCATTCCCCGTCCGACTGGAAGCCAAGTCTGTCAATCAGGCTGACTTCCAGGTGGGGAACCTGTCACTGACAGAAGATGCATTTTGTGGAGGGGAGTTCCTGGGTTACCCTGAGAATTCTGCCAATAGAGGCCTCAAAGAAACACTCGTCAGCTAAGAGCTGGCAAGAGTTCCATGGAGCCTTTAGAAAGGCCCCAGAACACTTTGGGGGGAGTGGGGGTGGAGGGGTTGGTGAGCGGGGGTGGGGGGGGGGCAGGGGGGGGCGTTGATTACCTTTGCTAAGCAAGCAAATGCTCCCTTTGAAGCATAAGATTATATAAAGTGTTGTTACTTCAGCCCGGGAAGGGCCAAATGATGCTGTGATGACCAACTTTGGGCTGCCACTCCACCTTACAAAGATTCATCAAGGAGGGCGCCACACAAGCACAATTGCTGCCCCGACCATGCAAATTTCCCTCATCCCCATATTTTGGAACTGGATATACACAGGCAGCCGGTTGTTCCACTCCACAGAGCAAGACTTCCAGAATTCTGTGCCCAAAATTTGTGTGGCATGAGTAAGTTTCTGTGTAGTGAGTTTGCTTTGGAACCCTGTGAGGCATTGGCTTTCGTCCATTGCCGGCACTTAATTGAGGTCTGATGTGGTGTGAGCTGTTTTGTGTGTAATATTTCTCTCAAAGTTTAATGAAAGTAAACTTTTTTAGTAATGTAATGGTTGTATTTAGTGGTTCTCCTTCCACCCCCCCCCCCCCACCTCACCCCGCCACCCCACCGTCCCACCATGCAATTTTCTTAATGAAGTTTATTTACTTTGGTCTCTAGAGCAGAGCGATTGTTCTGGCATGAAATTTGATCACATAGTACAGTGGTTAGCTTGCAAGGATCAAAATATTGCTGTGAAAGAAAGTGCTGTCATACTGCTCAAGCGAGCACAGCCATTGTACTAAAGTGTTTATTCCGTGAGTGAGGAAGACCTCATTACAAAGGGTGATGGCCTTACTGGTGAACGAAATCAATTGTATCTCACTTTTCCCCAATGCATTTCTATTTATACAGTAAAACTCAATTACTGGTATTGATTCAGACTCAAACCATTATGAATGCAAGACCCTGCAGGGTCTACTGACTTCTACGGTCAAATTCTCAAAATGTGGTCTTGGCAGGCAAAGAATTGTGCCAGGGCGTAAATTTGTAAGATATACCTTTTTCCTAAGGGTCTTTTAAATTATTGACCAGGCTTTCGGAGAGCAGACTAAATGGCCCACTCTCCTGAATCTGGCTTTATGTTGTTCTGCTAGTCTCCTGTAAACTGCTGGCAATGTGTGTTCCTAGAGCAATAAACCTGGCAACTACAGGCCAGTCAGTCTAATGTCGGTGGTGGGGAAACTTTTAGCGACAATAATTCAGATAAAATTAATTGGCAACTTGGAAAAATATGGATTGATAAATAAAAGGTAGCATGGATTTGTTAAAAGCAAATCGTGTTTGCCTAACTTGATTGAGTTCTCTGATGAAGTAACGGAGAGGGTTGATGAGGGTACTGCGGTTGATGTTGTGTATATGGACATTCAAAGACATTTGATAAAGTACCACATAATAGACCTATTAGCCCTGCAGGGTCTAGCATTCATAATGGTTTGAGTCTGAATCAATTCCAGTTATTGTGTTTTACTGTATAAATAGAAATGCATCAGCAAAAATTGAAGCCCATAGGATTAAAGGGTCAGTTGCTGCACTGATACGAAATTGGCTAACGGACAGGAATCAGGGAGTAGTGGTGAGCGGTTGTTTTTCAGACTAAAGGGAAGTGTGCAGTGGTGTCTCCCAAGGTTTGGTGTTGGGACTGCTGCTCTTTTTGATATATATTAATGACCTGGACTTGGGTATACATGGCATAATTTCAAAGTTTGCAGATGAAATAAAACTCGGAAGTGTAGTAAACAGTGAGGAGGATAGTAGTAGACTTCAGGAGGATGCAGACAGACTGGTGAAATGGACAGACACATGGCAGGTGAAATTCAACGCAGGTAGGTGTGAAGATTCATTTTGGTAGGAAGAATGAGGAGAGATAATATAAATTAAATTGTACAATTTTAAACGGGGTGCAGGAAAAGAGAGACCTGGGGGTGCACGTACACAGGACTTTGAAGATGAGAGGACAATCCATACACAAACATTACAGTAGACCCACAGCACGCCACACTTACCCTGGCGGGTTTTCCTGATGTCGGGAAGTCCGCAGTAGAAGTGTCAAAATTGGAAAAAGCCTCTTAACTGCCTGTTAACTACCTGTTAACAAGCAGTTAAGTGGCTATAATCCTCTTCCCGCTGCTAGGAGTCGGGTCCCTGCGCAAATCGGGGACCCGACTCCCGGGAAGATTTATTGGAGGCGGGTTGGAAGCAGGTTTGGGACCCGCTGCCAATCTTTTTGATTTTGCCAGCAGTCCCGCCTCTAAACCCGACCCCTGAGCACCAGCAAGATCATCATAGTGTACAAAAGTGAGGAAGCTTTGCTAAACCTTTATACAACGCTGGTTAGGCCCCAGCTGGAGTGTTCAACTCTGGGCACCACACTTTTATTAGGCAGCGAGTTGTTATGATCTGGTATACACTGCCTGAAAGGGTGGTGCAAGCAGATTCAATAATAACTTTCAAAAGAGAATTGGATAAATACTTGAAATGGAAAAATTTGCAGGGCTATGAGGAAAGAGCAGAGGAGTGGGACCAGTTGGAGAGCTTTTTCAAAGAGCCAGCATGGGCACGATGGGCCGAATGGATTCCTTCTGTGCTGTGTCATTCTATGATTCTCTGATTCTTGAGGGAATTCATGAGTTCATGACTTCATGACATGCAAAGCGGAGGTGTGTACGTGACGATCTAATGTCTTCGTGTGAGTATGCTTATATGCAGCAAAGAGCTCCTGGTGCAGCACTTTTACTGGGCATTGTTCGACCAGAAAGTAGGCACTAAGAGCCAGGGAAAAATGCGGCCGATTTTCCTGGGCCCTTCTGCCTAGGCACTAAACAGAAGCAGTGCACCCACAGCGTGCTGTACCTGTGCCAGCCCCAGGATCACCTGGATTTCCTGTCACAGACCATTTAAATGACCCAAAGACAGCCCTTGCTGCAGGCCTAGCCCTGGCAGAGGCCAATGCTGGCAGTAGGGACAGGAAAGGCGGAGCAGCTATAGGCCTGTCAAGCTGGTGTAACTACCTCTCCGGCCTCAAATATTGGGTCTTTCTGGCTGGCGGTGAAGTTCAGCAGGCAGAAGGTCCTAACTGTCGATTGAAATTTCTTGGAGAGTACAAAAAGAATACAGCACTCACCTAAAACACTTCGGTCTGCCCCCTAAACCACAACAAACCCTCCAGTCGGTGGGGGCTTCTGCAGCAGGCCACAATACCATTTTCTTTGGCAGCGCCAATGCTGGAGCATTTAAGAAAGCGTGGAGGTGAGTAAACGAGGTGTGAAGCTGGGAACGCCTCCCTCCTGCCTCACGAGAACACGTCAGGCACAGGCCAATCTCTGCCCCCACCCTCCCCCACAAAGAAAGCCCCAGAAACCCTGGGCTACACTAAAGGGCGGAGAGACGGCAATTCGAGAATCTGCCCTTCTTCCTGACCCTTGCACTTGGAGAACTGAATGTTCCTGGGGGGGCGGAAAGGCAAGGGCCAGGAAAATCGATCCTATTTGATCTTCCTGGCTACCGGTTTAAAAGATCTGGCAGTGTTACCATCATCTGACCATTGGCCACTGCCTAGTGGAGTCAGCAGATGAAGAAGAAAAAAAGTAGCTTCAGTTTTTTGCCTACAAAACTAACAGTTACTGCACTGCACTGCTGCACTGTGTGAAGCATCTTGAGATAGTGTAATAATGTGACAAGGCAGTATGTAAAGTCAAGTCTTTATTTGAAAGTATTAAGACGATCTGTGTCTAGGGTAGCAAGAGATCACGGGGTGTCTGGCAAAACAGAAACATAACTATCATACCACAGGGAGTCAGTCTGGATTATGAATCGTGGCAAAGTATACAATTTGATTGCATTGCAGTTCAAAAATGCCTTACTGCTGGCACAAGAGTCATAGCGGCTAATAGAGTACAGCGATCTGAAGGGGAAAGCCACTCAGGGGGTATTTGTTCATCTAAATTTCTCTGAGTATCAGTTAGCTGCTTATTAGCGTAAAAAATGATGAAAAAATGCGACAAACTGATTTGGCAAGCAGCAAACATCCTTAAATGTTCTCCATTTCAGCTCTACTGGATAATTTATGTTCAAAGCGCTGCTGAACTCTAGCTCCCAATATTTTCTACTTCCTACCGAGCTAGGTAAGTGTTTTCAAAAAATATGGTCTACTGCCTTTGCAGACCATATTACATAGAATTACATAGAAATTACAGCACAGAAACAGACCATTCGGCCCAACTGGTCTATGCCAGTGTTTATGCCCCTCATGAGCCTCCTCTCATCTTACTTCATCTCAGCCTATCAGCATAACCTTCTATTCCTTTCTCCCTCATGTACTCATCTAGCTTCGCCTTAAATGCATCTATGCTATTCGCCTCAACTACTCCTTGTGGTAGCAAGTTCCGCATTCTGGGTAAAGAAATTTCTCCTGAATTCCATATTGGATTTATTAGTGACTGTATTATACTTATCACCCCTAGTTTTGATTCGCCCCAAAAGCAGAAACATTTTCTCCAAGTCTACTCTATCAAACCCCTTCATAATTTTAAAGACCTCTATTAGATCACCCCTCAGCCTTCTTGTTTCTTGAGAAAAGAGAAAAGAACGGTAGTGCAATCCTCTGCATTTTAGAATTTTGTACTGTGCTACCAGCAGTTGCATCCTAATTAGTCCATAGCAGATCTCTGTTTGAGAAGAACAGAGTAGAGAGAAAGAACTTACATTTATATAGTGCCTTTCATAGGCTCATGATGTCCCAAAAAGCCTTATAGCCAATGAAGTACTTTTGAAGTGTAGTCACTGTTGTAATGTAGGAACGTAGCAGCCAATTTGCGCACAGCAAGGTCCCACAAACAACAATGTGGTAATGACCAAATAATCTGTTTTAGTGATCTTGGTTGAGAAATAAATATTGGCCAGGATGCCGGGGAGAACACCCCTGCTCTTCCTCGAAATAGTGCCATGGGATCTTTTACATCCACCTGAGAGGGTAGACAGGGCCTCGGTGTAACGTCTCAGCTGATAGACGGCCCTTCCGAAAGTGCAGCTCTCCATTAGTACTGCACTGACGTAAGAATTGGGAGCCAAGTGACAATGAGATCAGAGCTGAGATAGTGCTCTATTTGTGAGTCTGTAGTGTAAGCTCTCTCAGAAAATTAACTGTAGATACAAATTGACGCGAAAACACTCTCTTTTGACCATTTTTATCCATGTTTAAATTAAACAAATGCAGTATTTCCAAGGTCATATTGTTGGAAATAGATTTATTTTGTGTGAAAAATATTGATGAAGACTACAAACCTGTTGAAATGAATTGAGCTGTGAGCTGGGTCTTTTTTGTGAGCACTGGCACAAGTATTGTGGGCCAGAATACGTAAGTACACAAGTGATGAAGTCACAAGAGCATTACTTAGTAGCCAGGTCCTGGAATTGTCTAAATATCTTATTATAGTAGGGCTTATGTGGTGTTATTTTGGTACTGGCAGTAAATGACTGGAGTACATAGAATTACATAGAATATACAGCACAGAAACAGGCCATTCGGCCCAACCAGTCCATGCTGACATTTATGCTCCACTCGAGCCTGTTACATGGCGGGTAATCAAACCCCGATCACTGGTGTGGGAGGCGAGAATCTACCACTGAACCATCACGTCCCCACTACACTACAATTTGTGTTAAGAGGATAGGGAGTACAGCTTTCTTTCCCTGAAGGACATTATTGAACCAGTTGAGTATTTACAAAAATCTGACAGCTTCATAGTCACTTTTACTGATACCAGTTTATTATAAACCGAATTCAAATCCTCAAGCTGCAAAGTTGAGATTTGAACTCACGTTCTTTGGATTATTAGTCTATTTTCTGGATTAGTCCAGTAGCAGAATGACTACACTACCATGCACCCTTCCCTGTGTTGACAGACTTGCTGTGTCTTTCCAACATTTTCTGTTTTTATTTTGAATCCACAACATTCGCAGCTTTAATTTTTAACTAAAAAAAAAAGCAATCAATCCCAGGACTAATAATCTCACCAAGGGATATTTAAATCTCATGAAATCCTTCGCAGGTTTCTTTTGGTAGTCTGACTTTCCCCAACTATTTCAACTTTTCGTTCCTTTTTTTAAAATGTAACTGAATACAAGGAGTATCCTTACAAAGGTGTTCAGAATTCAATTTGATCCGTCTATTTAAAACAAAATTCACTTTGAAGAAAGTGCGATCTGCAACGTGGCTGAAATAATGATGAACAGTCACAAGTATATTAACAAATGAAAAGCTTGTAGCGCATTCTTCACCCAGTCTGTTTTTAAGTCTGCAGAGTGAAGATAACAAACCGCCACAATAGTCTACAAACAGCGAGCATAATAAAACAGAAAAAAATTCTCATCATTTCGTGTTCCGTGGTTTGCATCACAAGAGCCCAGAGGGCATTGTTTCCTAATTTTCTGATGGCAGTCATCAATAAAAATTAGTCTTAATGCAGTTGGAGGCTGTGGTTATTTGGTATGGGAAGCAATGTAAAGGGATCTGGGGAGAGGCTAATAGAAACTGATTATGTTTTTATTGTACAACTCATTAAAATCATAAATATCGTAAATTTCATGCCAAATTAAATAACCTGTTGGCTTTCATTTTATGAAAGGCTCATTAAAAATACAGGTAGCTATTAGCCAGCATGAAGGATATATGCCCTTACAAATTATGCACATAAAATATTAGCTGCTGTTGAGGGACTGGGACACAAGTCCAAAGAAACACATTTATTCTTAATATACATACTATTAATGCTGAATTACTGACCTTATTTATTTCTGAGAATTAACTGTTCATGATTACTCAATAAACTTGCTGTAATAGTATCATAATTGTTAATCCATCAGTGAACTCGTCATCCTGCATCACCTATATCTAGTGCAATGTATCCATAGTGATAGCCGCTGCCAGCAGAATAATAGATGTAAAACTACTCAATGATCTTCACAGCGATATGTATCTATATGAATGTCTTGCATATGGTGCAGACTTCCTGTCCACATAAGCGTACCTTCAGTGCCATGATTTATATCACATTTTTATGTTAGCATTTCATAATAGCAAAACCCCCATCACAGTATGCTTTTAAGGGGAAGCTAGCTAAACACAAGAGGGAGAAAGGAATAGAAGGTTATGCTGATAGGGTTGGATGTCGAAGGGTGGGAGGAGGCTCTTGTGGAGCATAAACACTGGCGTCAACCAGTTGGGCCAAACGGCCAGTTTCTGTGCTGTACTTTCTATGAAACATGACGACATTTTAGAATGGAAAAGTGTTATGTCACATGCTTTATGATGGGAAAAGACTCACTGTAATTGCAGGCCTCCCATTGCTAGGTGACACTGTGATGTAAATTGTCCAGGTCTGCCTGCCATTTTGTGTTTATTTTCTCCTTTTTTAAATATTTACGGTTGTACATATTTGAATTTCTACATTTTGGGCTGCACCCTTTCCCCTGGCTTCCCACCCCTGCTTCCAAGCCTCCCCCTCCCATCTCAGGCTACGGCCCCACCATGTTGCTGCTTCATTGGGCCTGGGCCTACTGCCTCATCTTTATCAGCCCCAGTCTGCCCGTCGTCTTCTCCACTCACCTTCCGCACTCGTGCACCATCTCCAGTCTCCTCTTTAACTTTCACTGGTAAGGTCAGCTGTAGCCCTCTCGACTCTGATTTAGAAGGTTGTGGGTTCAAGTCTCATTTTAGGGACTTGAGTACAAAATCTAGGCTGGCACTTCAGTACAGTACCTGGTGTCCCACAGGGATCTGTGTTGGGGCCTCAACTATTCACCGTATTTATTAATGACTTAGATGACGGGACAGAGAGCCACATATCCAAATTTGCCGAAGACACAAAGATAGGCGGCATTGTAGGCAGTGTAGATGAAAGCAGAAAATTACAAAGAGATATTGATAGATTAAGTGAATGAGCAAAACTGTGGCAAATGGATTTCAATGTAGGCAAATGTGAGGTCATCCAGTTTGCACCTAAAAAGGATAGAACAGGGTACTTTCTAAATAATGAAAAACTAATACAGTGGCGGTCCAAAGAGACTTGGGGGTCCAGGTACATAGATCTTTAAAATGTCATAAACAGATGTAGAAAATAATCAAAAAGGCTAATGGAATGCCTTTATATCTAGAGCACTAGAATACAAGGGGGTAGAAGTTATGCTGCAGCTATACAAAGCCCTGGTAGACCACACCTGGAATACTGTGAGCAGTTCTGGGCACCACACCTTAGGAAGGATATATTGGCCTTGGAGGGAGTGCAGCGTAGGTTTACCAGAATGATACCCAGACTCCAAGGGTTAAATTACGAGGATAGATTACAACAACAACAACTTGTATTTATATTGCGCCTTTAACGTAGTAAAACGTCCCAAGGCACTGCACAGCAGTATTTTTAAGACAAAAAATTTGACACCGATCCACACAAGGATTAATTAGGGCAGATGACCAAAAGCTTGGTCATAGAAACATAGAATCTAGGAGCAGGAGTAGGCCATTCGAGCCTGCTCCACCATTCAATACGATCATGGCTGATCATCCAAATCCAGTACCCTGTCCCTGCTTTAATCCCCACAGTACACATATCCCACCCTACCCCCGTAACCCCACGTATTTAATTCCCCCTAACATATTCCATCCTATCCCCATAACCCCACATATTTAATCCCCCCTAACACTAAGGGTCAATTTTATCATAGCCAAATCAACCTAACCCACACATTTTTGGACTGTGGGAGGAAACCGGAGCACCCGGAGGAAACCCACGCAGACACGGGGAGAATGTGCAAACTCCACACAGACAGTCACCCGAGGTCAGATTCGAACCCGGGTCTGCTGGCGCTGTGAGGCACCAGTGCTAACCACTATGCCACCGTGGTCAAAGAGGTAGGTTTTAAGGAGCGTCTTAAAGGAGGAAAGAGAGGTAGCGAGGCGGACAGGTTTAGGCAGGGAATTCCAGAGCTTAGAGCCTAGGCAACAGAAGGCACGGCCACCAAAGGTTGAGCGATTATAGCCAGGGATGCTCAAGAGGGCAGAATTAGAGGAGCGCAGATATCTCGGGGGGTTGTGGGGCTAAAGGAGATTACAGTGATAGGGAGGGGCGAGGCCATGGAGGGATTTGAAAACAAGGATGAGAATTTGGAAATCAAGGCGCTGCTTGACCAGGAGCCAATGTAGGTCAGTGAACACAGGGGAGATGGGTGAACGGGACTTGGTGCGAGTTAGGATACGGGCAGCCGAGTTTTGGATGACCTCAAGTTTACATAGGGTGGAATGTGGGAGGCCAGCCAGGAGTGCGTTGGAATAGTCAAGTCTAGAGGTAACAAAGGCATGGATGAGGGTTTCAGCAGTGGATGAGCTGAGGCAAGGGCGGAGACGGGCGATGTTACAGAGGTGGAAGTAGGCGGTCTTTGTTATGCTGCAGATATGTGTTTGGAAGCTCATTTCAGGGTCAAATATGACACCAAGGTTGCGAACAGTGTGGTTCAGCCTCAGACAGATGTTAGGGAGAGGGATGGAGTCAATGGCTAGGGAACGGAGTTTGTGGCAGGGACCGAAAACAATGGCTTCGGTCTTCCCAATATTTAATTGGAGAAAATTTTTGCTCATCCAGAACTGCATGTCGGACAAGCAGTCTGACAATTTAGACACCATGGAGGGGTCGAGAGAAGAGGTTGTGAGGTAGAGCTGGGTATCATCAGCGTACATGTGGAAACCGACACTGTGTTTTCAGATGATGTCGCCAAGGGGAAACATGTAGATGAGAAATAGGAGGGGGTCAAGGATAGATCCTTGGGGGACATCAGAGGTAACAAAGTGGGAGCGGGAAGAGAAGCTGTTGCAGGTGATTATCTGGCTACGATTAGATAGATAAGAATGGAACCAGGCGAGTGCAGTCCCACCCAGCTGATGACGGTGGAGAGGCATTGGAGAAGGATGGAGTGGTCAACCGTGTCAAAGGCTGCAGACAAGATTACACAAACTAGAGTTGTATTCCCTGGAATTTAGAAGGTTAAGCAGTAATTTGATCAAAGTTTTCAAGATATTAAGGGGAACAGATAGGGTAGATGGAGAGAAACTATTTCCGCTGGTTGGGGATTCTAGGACTAGGGGGCATAGTCTAAAATTTAGAGCCAGACCTTTCAGAAGTGAAATTAGGAAAGGGTGGTAGAAGTTTCGAACTCTCTTCTGCAAATGGCAATTGATGCTAGATCAATTGTTAATTTTAAACCTGAGATTGATAGATTTTTGTTAACCAAAGGTATTAAGAGATGGGGGCAAATACAGGTATATGAAACTTGGTCACAGATCAGCCATGATCTCATTGAATGACGGAACAGGCTCAAGGGGCTAAATGGCTTCCTCCTGTTCCTATGTTCCTAGGGAGTGTTGCACTGTCGGAGGTGCCGTCTTTTGGATGAGACATCAAACCGAGATCCCATCTGCTGTCAGGTGGACCCTGCACCAACAGTTAAAAGACCTGGGCCATTTACCCCCACTCCCCACCGCCCCCCCCCCCCCCGCACCAACAGTTAAAAGACCTGGGCCATTTACCCCCACTCCCCACCGCCCCCCCCCCCCGCACCAACAGTTAAAAGACCTGGGCCATTTACCCCCACTCCCCACCGCCCCCCCCCCCCGCACCAACAGTTAAAAGACCTGGGCCATTTACCCCCACTCCACCCCCCCACCCCGCCCCCCCCGTTCCTGGCTCTGCTTCATTCAATTTCTATTTTTATAGGCCCCTCTCCTGGTTCTGCTTCATTCAATTTCTGGTTGTTTAGGCCTTACTCCTGGCTCTGCTCATTCAATCCCCGTTGTTTAGGGCCCATACTGGCTCTACCCTGCTCACCCACACATGTCCCACACCCCTCGTAGCTCCTCTCTTGGTGTTTGTTTTTTTTATTCCTGTTCCCAGTTTTTTTTTTATATTACAACTCTTCTATTCTTTTTAACTGTGCTCCCAGTTGTGGGCCTTTTTATAAATCCACACACCCCGAAGCCGTCCCAAACACCTCTCCTCAGTGCTTAGAAATACATGGGGACTGAAACCTAGCAGCTCTCACTCTGCCAAATTTGCCATGGCAAAGCGGGACTTCCGGCCCCTGGACCCCAGCGCCTCTGACCGTATCTAAATCCCCAGGAACAGGGACATTTACATAATGTTGAAGATTCGGCTGGTAAAGAAAAATAATTGTAGCTTATTTCCCGGAAATCTTTCTGACAGCTGATCCTTTCACAACCAGTTGCCGTAAGGAAACAAGCTTTTCAAAATATTGTGGGTACCACTTCTGCTCGCATGTGGTCTGGCAAGTAATGTATGTCTGCTTCGTGGAGATGTACATCACGTTGGGGATAATGGAGACAGGACTGGCTGGAATTACATAGAATTACATCATCCTGCCAGTTTTGGATGCCATGAATGAAGGGGGGCAGATGCAAAAAGTAACAACCCCCACTGGCTGAGGAAAACCCCAGCAAAGGTCAAACGGGACAAAGTCCAGGCATAACTGAGTCCTGCCCCAAAATCCATCCCTACCTGCTCTGGAGGCCCGGATATACAAAATAAATCATGGACTTTCATCCCTATTATTTTTAACTTTTCTCCCTACTTTTTCCCTCACCATCCTCTTCATTATAATTATGATGTGGAGATGCCGGTGTTGGACTGGGGTGGACAAATGTGAGAAGTCGCACAACACCAGGTTATAGTCCAACAGCTTTATTTGAAATCACAAGCTTTCGGAGCGCTGCTCCTTCATCAGGTGAAGTTATTATAATTGCACTAGCTTCCTCTTTCCTGGTCAAACTTCACCTCACCATTCACCATCACCAAATTCTCTGGAATTCTTAACTTTTCTTCTCAACACATCCCATCGCTCAACTTTTGCCACCCACTCACCACCACCAACACTATCCCACTCATGACTAACAAACTCTCCATGGCTCCACTGTTTCCTGCTCTTTCCTCTCCCAGTTTACCAGCCACTAATACCAACCTACCCCCTCCATCCATCGCATACGTAACTTCACACTGACATTCAAATCAGCAGAGATTCTATTTGATACTTTAAACACATGGGCCCAGAAATTTGACTCAGAGGCTTGCCGCGGGGTTAAGGATCCCCCGCGATATCACACTCCGCGCCGGCCGTTGTGTTTCAGGCCCACACGAACTTCAGCTCCTGGGCCTCTCCCTGGTGCCGGCGCGCAGTGTGTGCGTGTCCCAGAGGCGCAGTTAGTTCGATGCGACCTCTGGGATCACGTGGGCCATGGAGAGCCAATGGCAGCACACCATCTTTCATTCATAGTTTTGACAGGAGAACTGTCAAAACTATGAATACAAATTGCCCCCAAAAGAACAGCTAAACCTCAAATAAATTTAAAAAAAACCCATCACATTAATAAAATAACTATAGTTAAATAAATTAACCACTTTAAACAAAAATTTAAATTTTTGAAAAAATTTAAATTCTTTTTAAAAGTTATAAAAATAAACTTACCTTTCTTTAAAGTCTCTAAAAAAGATAAACCTGTTGAAAAAAATTTAAAATAATACTTAATTAACTACTTACCTTGTTAAAAGGGGGTCTTACGCCTCCTTTCTTCATGTGTAAAATCTTCCATACTTACCTTCGCATTGAAACCTGAAAAAAAAACGAAGTGTGCTGCGTGCGTACAGCCTGTAGTGTGCATGCAGTTCACTTAGGAACCGCCCCCTTCGCCATACTGGAAGTGCCGGTTTCCCGCGCATGCGCAGTGCATGCAGGAAACCGGCACTTCGGGACTGAATACGCGAGAGTACACAGTTCGTACTCTCCCGTATTCAGCCGAATTTTGGGGCCATGATATTACACAGAATTTACAGCACAGAAACAGGCCATTCAGCCCAACTGGTCCATGCTGGTGTTTATACCTCCCACCCTACTTCATCCAACCCTATCTGCATATCCTTCTATTCCTTTCTCCCTCATGTACTTATCTAGCTTTCCCTTAAAGTTGTCTATGCTATTCGCCTTAACTGTTCCATGTGGTATATAAATATTCTGCATTTTTTAAATATATTTTCGCAAATTGCCTGTAACATTGCACAAAGTGAGTGCTCAAGCTGAGTCTCATGAGTGGGCACCTTCAGGAGTAGAAGACAGAAAGGAAGAGACACAAATCAGCACCTTCAGCAAACTGGATAGACAGACAGAAATATTGAATGGAACCAGGTTTAGTGCTCTGCAATGTTTACAAGTTACACTCAGTTTACGTCATGTGCCTGCAAATTGCTTATTTGGTGTGGTTGCGAAACCATCTGCTGTGAAGAACTTCACATGAACTGAAAGAGCATTGCAGAATAAAGTGCTTAACTGATATCTATGAAAATATTGGAAAGTACCAAAATCTGTGTGAAAGCAAACTGCACCCAAACGTTCACATGAAGCCAAAAGTGATAGGGATATAACAGTGCGGAGCTGTGAAAATAATTCACAAGTTGGCAGTGGCAGAGGACGTTACATAAAAATACTTCAACTGCAGCACCTAATTAAGCAATCTAAATTCAGGATGCTGACAAGTGTTTGTATGTGTCTGCCTGTTTCTGCTTCTGTGTGTGTCTGGATAGCTGTGCATACTGTCTTTGTGTTTATCTGCGTAGCTGCCGTTGTGTGAGCTTTATGCGTTTGCAGTTTAGGCCTCAATTATAGGGCAATGCAGTGGCGAGCTGGCATTAGAATCGTACTTAGCCATCACTGTCTCACCTTTGCAACACATGACATTTTTAAAAATGACTTATTTTTCTTCAAGTGCAAAGAAAAAAACAAGAGTGATGAGTTGATGCACAGCTGCAGTTGTGTCTAGGGCCTGTTTGATATCACTTAATACAGTTGTATTATTGTACTATGCCCCTCCCTGCCCGTTAAAAAAGTAGACCAAGGTAGCAATCGTACACTGTTTAGAGGAAAAAAAATGTTTCCCAAATGAAAAGGATCAGGAAGTTTACACGGGGTGAAAATGATTATGTTTCCCTTGCAAATGTTTTTACATTCCTAACCTTTGTGTTTAAGGATGAACATCTGGATTGATCCCTGCTTTGGATTTATAATCTGTACCAGAAATCCAAGAGCTAAATGCTAAAGTGGCTAAAGATCCCTAGACGTCTACTGAGCTCACTCACATGCATTTATTTCCACCTATAGATTTCCAAGGAACTCAGAACGGGAATAGACCCCACCACAAAAAAAGAAAAACTTCCACCAGGAAATTATTGGTGCATTTGCACGGCAGGAAACAAACGGAAAGTGAATCCATCCTGAGTTCACTTCAGGTTCGGGGAGCCGATTTATACTGGTTCCTCGAAAACCCAACCTAGCACTGTGGGTTTAAAAGACTGTGAGGGGTGTTGACATTATTGTGTCATGAGGTGTGTGTGATTACAGGGCATACGCACAGCCAGTTAGTTTAGCTTATGACCAATTAGAAAGGTATTTTATATTATCCCCAGGAGCGGCAACCAAAACCCTTTTCTTTAATTGTTTTCCCATGCTTTGCTGGCAAAGCTCCCAGTGTGGTCTGGGATGTGCACTTGGAGTGTGAACCCCTCAGCTCCTGAGGTTTCACTTGAACAGCTCCGCTCTGAGATTGCTGGTGTCAATCTCGGTTTAGATACGAATTTTAGCTGTGATGCTGAAACTAGTGTATGTATGCACTCTTAGACCAATAAAAGCATTAACACGCACATTTTTGAAAATACAAGTGCTGGAACTTTACATCCCCCAGTTCTGCTTCCTCGATCAGTACATTTCAAACCCAACAAGGAAAGATTTAGTTCTGGGAAATGAACTGGGCAAAGTAACTGTTGTAGCAGTCGGTGAAGAATTGGGAAACAGTGAGCACACATAGTTCATTTCAAAGTAAGAACAGAACAGGTTAATGAAGAGCCAAAGATAAGGGTGCTGGACTGGAATAAGGTAACAAGATAAAAGACTTTGGACCAAATTAATTGAGTAAATTAATTTTTCACTCAGAGGGTGGTAGGTCCATGGAATATGCTGCCCCAAAAAGCTGTAGAAGCTACATCATTACATAAATTTAAAACAGAAATAGACAGTTTCCTAGAAGTAAAGGGAATTAAGGGTTACGGGGAGCGGGCAGGAATTTGGACATGAGTCTAGGTTCGGATCGATCATGGCCCTGTGGGTAGCGTAGCGGGCCCAGGGGCTGTGTAGCCTGATCCTGCTCCTATTTCGTGTGTCCAATTCTGTTAGGTTCAGGAGATGTTTCTGTGATAGTAGATTGGTGGTTGGGATCAGATCAGCCATGATCTTATTGAATGGCGGAGCAGGCTCGAGGGGCCAATTGGCCTACTCCTGCTCCTATTTCTTATGTTCTTATGTTCTAATTGATGGCTCAACGGTGAGAATCTTCAAAAATGAGCTGGATAGACAACAAAATAAAAACATTTCTGAAACACAAAAAGGAGCTGCCTCAAAGAATAGAGTGCCATGCACACCTAGACAAATTGACACTGAAATTCTGTGGGGGTTCTCCCACTATAACTTTTGTCAGCACCCCTGGCCATTTATGCTGATCCTGTGGGAGGTGCCGCTGGCCTCCCCCTGAGGTTACAGCAAGAGACTGGGAGAACCCCCACAGATTTCCAGGGCCATTAACCCTAAACTGAAACTTGAACGGGACACATATGATAAAATTAGGTCGACCAATCTGAAGATAATCAGGAGGGACATAGAAAATGTAGCGGAGAAATAAAAATTGAGATTAGAAGGGCTAAAAAGAAAGATGAAAACGGCTGGCAGACAATAGTCGCAAATTTCCTGGGAGCCTTCACCACTCCGCCGCTTCACTGGAAGCATCGTTTACCTGTGAGGCTACAACGACAGCAGCTCCAAGGAAATTCCTGGCAAATATAAAAGTAAATATTAAGGACGTTTATAAATGTATTAGAAGTGAAATTGGTCTTGAGTGGTAGCACAAACCACGTGGTAGCAAATTGGCAGCTTGCTTTACATCCCAAATGATTTTCTTTTCCATTGACTTTAAAATGGGCTGCCAATTCGCAATCGTCCATTTTCACTTCCATCCAAGACCAATTTCACCCCTGTGGGAGGAGGAATTGGTTCTCGTTGCACCCGGGGTTCAAATACATAATTCACTGCATGTGCAAGTGTAGTTAGATTAAGCCATAAAAAAAAGGCCAAGAGCATTTTAGGTTTTATAAATAGAGTACAAAAGTAAAGAATTAATGATAACTTTCTACAAAACATTGGTTGGATCACAGTTAGTGTACTGCCTCATTATAGAATGCACATTAGAGCCATAAAGAGCATTAAGCATAGATTCACTAGGATAATGCCACGGATTGAAAACTATAGTTAATGAAAAAAATCCACTGGAGCAAAGAAGACCAAGAGGCGATTTAGTAGAGTTTTTTTTTTCAAATTATGAAGTGTTTTGATAGAGTGAATAGGGAAAGACTATTACCTCTGCTTCGAGAGTCAGTGATGAGGGGGCCATTCATTTAAAATTGCCACTAAGAGAGTAAGGAGAGAGGATAGCCAAAGTGTCATTACACAAATGCTTGTTGGATTATAGAATGCTTTGTCACTGGGAGTGACTGAGGCAGAGAACATTACACCTTTTAAGGGAAAATTGCATAAATATTTGAAGCAGTGGAAGGTGTAGGGCTATAGGGTAGAGCAGGGCAGTGGGATAGCTCTAGTAAGGAGGCTACACAGATACGATGGGCCGAATGGCTTCCTCTGTGTTGTAAATTCCTTTAGTTCTATAATTCTAGGTTGATTATTGTCAGAAAGGGAAAAATAGGTTACAGTGTTGGATGTAACCCTTTATCAGAACTGGCATGGTAAGATTGGAGATACCCATTTCATAGGACTGACAAAGATGAGAGGGGAAAACAGGTTAAGAGCTCAAATTTGCTCTTCGTCAAAGTAGCCAATAGATTTCAAGTCCTGACCTGCAGTTGTTTTCCTGGGCATGTCCTGGTTTATGTTGGGCTCTTTATAAAAGAGGATCCTTCAGTCCGGCTATGCTCAAAATATTGACCTAACTTCCTCTCTCAGGTGTTGTTCGTCCTGCTGTGCATTTCCATCATTTTCTATTTTTAGTTCTGACTTCCAGAATTTGAGGTTTTGGCCTGTCAATTTCCTTGGGGCCTGAAGTGGAGTACTGGTGTAAAAGAGGCAGGAAATAGGCTAGGATGCAGAAAAGCCAGATCTGCACCCTGAAGAAAACTAGCTGGGAGTTCCCACTGGGGTTGGGAATGGTAGAGGTTCTATCTATGCAATTGAAAGCCTGACATAATGAAGGAGACGGGCCGATGAGGTGGTGTCATCTTCTGGACTTTCAACAACTTTCAGCTGCTCATATCTCCTTTATCCCAAGTGACCTGGACGTTGGCAAGACACCGGTGTAAAGTACAGTAGGGCGGTGGAAGTGGGGCCCACAAGGGTTTCCAGGCTAGATTCATGGCCTAACACGGGATTTTTAGACATGACATTTTCAAATTGGTTCTCTTATCAAATGAGCCAATTAGAAAATCTTTGGACATTTAAGCCAGGCCCACTGGTGCAGCCCCAGCGACAATGCAGCTCCGTATTTCCCGCCCCCACCCAGCCAGCAGGTAGCCACGATGCAGCCTATAATGAATGGCAGGGATTCTGGCCTGTTTTATTAACATTTCTTGACCTTAGCCTGAGCCTGGGAACTCCAGCAGGGTGAGGATCACAGGTCGCCGGCGGAGGGCACCAGCTGCTCTGTTGCACTTAATGGCGGCGGAGTGGGATCGCACGTAGCTGGGCCCTTTCTATTTCCTTTCATATTTGGAAAATGTCAACTTACGTTGCTCCCTTCCAGTCTGGTGCAAACTGTGAAAAGAATGATTGGTGAGACTTAGAAAAGTCACATGCTCCGATTGTCCTTCTGCCCAGATACAGTGCATTGCCATTTATTTTATTAGTTTTTTTTTTGCTGGGAACGCTGAATCAAGTATAGGATAAGAATCCTGATTTTTTTTTTTCAGTTATATGTGATTTTTGAGTCAAATTAGATTTGAAATGTGGCTGTAGGACTCATTCCCTCTGGCTTTCAGAGGGATGTGCTGCTATTTGATTCCTGTGTTGTGAGGATGAGATGATGGGCTGTCAGCTCCAAAAATTGTTAATGCAACGTAAGCACTTTTCAACACTTTCTTTCCTTTTTTGGTAGGTAGACTAAGAGGTGTACACTTTGAGGTAAGGAATGCGGCAGTAACGAGACAGAGAATAGGGTTAGAATTATCACCATACATTCACCTGATTGCTGAGAATGCAGCTTATTTTTTCTCTTTATTTAGAGTGCGGCAGTAAACAATATTAATGACGGGCTAGGTTTGATTTTTTTTTAAATTTCAAATTTTAAAAAATCTATTTTTGTACGTTCTGATATGCACGTGAAAGTTGTTTTTGCCAAATAAATATATTAGTCATTGGGCAGACCTTCTTAATTGCCTCTTCCATATATTACACTTAAGAAGCAATTTGATGCAGTTATTGATGTCCCTGCCTTGCCTCTGTCTGGTTTTGGGCTTGACAAAAGGTGGCAGCCCTAATTTAGCTAGTTATTAGATAAGCTAGAAGATATGAAAGCTCGTGAAAGAAAATGAGGGGGCGAAATGGCTTTCCAACCAGACACTGTGCTGATATCGACTCCCGCCATATTCGGCGGGAGTTTTGCGACGGCGCTACAGCGTTGTGCCCCGATCTCCTTCGCCCGGAGATCATGACATCATCGGCATGCGCATCGCCCCAGTAGTGCCCCGGACCCGAAATTGACTTCCGCCCCCTGCAGCAGCGCCGGTCGAAAACACCGACAGCTGCAGGAGGCATGCATTGGGTGGCCGGCCACTTCGGGGGCGATGATTAAAGGCGAGGTGGCCGAGGTAAGTGGAAAAAAATCTTACCTTTCCTGTTCTAGCTTTTTTTTTTAGCGGGTTCCTGCCCACAATCACTTGGGACCGCGGTTGCCTTGGTGGTCCAGGTAGGTACTTTTTATATTGCAGAGCCTGCAGCGATGGCCCTTCCCTTTAAGGGAGGGATGGAGTCTTTGAACGCGGCAGCGCTGCACGGCCCAGTGTGCAGCGCTACTGAAGTCTCCGCCCCGCCTGCTGCCAATTGTGCTCCAAGAAGGAAGTGGAGCGCTTGATTTAGCGCTCCACTTCCTTCTTGGAGCGCAAAACCTAATTTTTTTAAAGTTTAGAAACATTAGCGCCTGGCGCTAATTTTCTCAACTTTTAAAAGTTAGTGCCTCAAACGGGGCTATAATGAATTTCTCTGTCTGCATCTTTTATCTTTGACGATTGTATCAATCTTATAAAAAAAATCTTTTGATTGTATGATCACAGCAGTTCAGGATGGATTCTTTGTGAATATAGAATGAGTGACTCTTTGATCAATTAGCCAGTAGAGCACATTTCAAACCGTCTTCGCTATGAACACATCTTGGTCAAGTTTAACCTTTATTTACATGCTTCATGCCATTTATATTAGGTCAACTCTGCACCTCATAAGGAACTCTGCTTGGAATCATGTTTATAGCAGGATATTTGAGATGAGGGGTGTAGCTATAAACTCATTAATTGTGTCTGCATGGTAAAAAAACTTTCATCAAAGTTATTTCTTCAAAAATGAATAATAGATCACAGGACAGTTTTGTGGCCAGAAATATATCCTTCTATTTGAAACTGCTTTTCAAATCATAAATCCAACTTTTAACCCTCCTTAGGCTGCTTGGGGCTATGTTGGCTCCACTCCATATATAATTACCCCGTACTCACTTAATGTGTGGTAATATTTAGAGGCCATTGTGAATATAATTTCACTGGAAATCTTGAAAGTGACTTGTTTTCCCTCTCATATATGCTATTGATGCAAAATACATGGGATAATTCAAAAATGAAGTTGCCAAAGTGAACACACTTTACCTTTTAGCAACCAGCGTGAGAAGTAACATTTAAAAAGTCATGCGACCTGGAATTTTTTTTAACTTCATTATTCTACCTATTTAATGTTAGCAGAGAGCCAACTGTCCCACTTGTTGTTTGCTAGCGTTAGCTTTTAACTGGCATGCCAAGAGTTCTGCTTCCCCTAACCAGAGATCAGGGTAGAGCAAGCTGTATAACTCAACACTGATGTCTCCACATCACTCCAGGCACATGAGGAGTGGGGGGGGGGGGAATTCACCTTGGGCGGAAGCATGAAGTGGACGACAGCGCATCAGCAGCCCGTTTCGCTCTACCACTCGGTTTTCTTTTCTGTCACAGGAACAGAAAATTGGGCGGTGTTTAAAATGGCGTGCCAATGCGCTATCGCCCATTTTGCGCTCCCGCACAAGGTGAATTTCAATCCCATATTACAGGAGGGACAGAATAGGTAAGAAAGGAGGGGTGGCAGTATTGGTGAAGGAGGGCATACACGCTCTATAAAAGTATTCATATACACAAAAAATTTCAAACAGAGTCAATATGGTTAGAGACTGAGAGAACAAAGTTAAAAAAAAGCATTGTCATAATAGTGGGGTTGTACTGCAGACTCTTTAATTGTAGGAGGAAAATGGAAGAGGAATTCTCTGGAGAGATTAAGGAGCTGAGTAGGAAAAACAAAATGATTGTTCGAGGAGATTTTAATGAACCACTCATTGATTTAGACAGGGAAGAAGTGAATGGAGAAAAAGTGTTGGTAGATCAAGTTATGAGAATGAATGACTCAGTCAAATTTGAGGAAATACAAATACGAAGAAAGACTTGATGAATTAGGGCTGCTTTTATTAGAATAGAGGAGATTAAGGAGTGATTTGACTGAGCTGTTTAATATTCTGAAGGGATGGGAGAGAATAGATAAAAACAAATTGTTTCCAGTGATTGAGGGGTCTGGAGCAAAGGGACATAGATATTAAATTCAATGTAAGAAATTTGAGACAGAGAGCATAAGAGAGCTGTGAGGCTGTAGAATGCACTACTACAGTTAATGATTAAAGCATAGGATTACATTACATAGAATTACACAGGATATACAGCACAGAAACAGGCCATTCGGCCCAAACAGTCCATGCCGGCATTTATGCTCCACATGAGCCTCCTCCCATCTTTCCTCATCTAAATTTATCAGCATAACCCTCTATTCCTTTTTCCATCATATGCCTGTCTAACCTCCCCTTAAGTGCATCTTTACTATTTGCTTCAACCACTCCCTGTGGTAGTGAGTTCCACATTCTCACCACTCTTTGGGTAAAGAAGTTTCTTCTGAATTCCCTATTGGATTTCTTGGTGACTATCTTATATTGATGGTGATAGTTATGCTCTTCCCCACAAGTGGAAACATTCTCTCTGTATCCACTCTATCAAAATTTTTCATAATTTTAAAGACCTCTATTAGGTCACCCCTCAGCCTTCTTTTTTTCAAGAGAAAAGAGACCCAGCCTGTTCATCCTTTCCTGATATGTATACCCTCGCATTTCTGGTATCATCCTTGTAAATCTTCTCTGCACTCTCTCCAGTGCCTCTATATCCTTCTTATAATATGGCGACCAGAACTGTACGCAGTACTCCAAGTGTGGTCTAACAAAAGTTCGATACAGGTTTAGCATAACTTCCCTACTTTTCAATTCTATACCAATTTTAGAGGTTATCAGCATTACTTTGCACGATCGTTTTCCTGATCACTTGCCATAACATAAGAACATAAGAAATAGGAGCAGGAGTAGGCCAATCGGCCCTTCGAGCCTGCTCCGCCATTCAATAAGATCATGGCTGATCTGATCCTCACCTCAAATCTAAAGAACACAAGAAGTAGGAGCAGGACCCGGCCACTCAGCCCCTGGGCCCGCTACGCCACCCACAGGGCATCGACCGATCCGAACTCAGCCTCATGTCCAATTTCCTGCCCGCTCCCCGTAACCCCTAATTCCCTTTACTTCTAGGAAACTGTCTATTTCTGTTTTAAATTTATTTAATGATGTAGCTTCCACAGCTTCCTGGGGCAGCAAATTCCATAGACCCACCACCCTCTCAGTGAAGAAGTTTCTCCTCATCTCAGTTTTGAAAGAGCAGCCCCTTATTCTAAGATTATGCCCCCTAGTTCTAGTTTCACCCATCCTTGGGAACATCCTTACCGCATCCACCCGATCAAGCCCCTTCACAATCTTATATGTTTCAATAAGATCGCCTCTCATTCTTCTGAACTCCAATGAGTAGAGTCCCAATCTACTCAACCTCTCCTCGTATGTCCACCCCCTCATCCCGGGGATTAACCGAGTGAACCTTCTTTGTACTGCCTCGAGAGCAAGTATGTCTTTTCTTAAGTATGGACACCAAAACTGTATGCAGTATTCCAGATGCGGTCTCACCAATACCTTATATAATTGCAGCAATACCTCCCTGTTTTTATAATCTATCCCCTTAGCAATAAAAGCCAACATTCCGTTGGCCTTCTTGATCACCTGCTGCACCTGCATACTAACTTTTTGATTTTCTTGCACTAGGACACAATAACATTGGCGGTAGATCCGCAGAAACTCTAAAGTAACAACGTAAATGCTACTTACACCATTTCTCCAGGGTTTCCATGGATCTTTCGCCAAAGGTACTGTAGACAATTGGCAGAAACCAGGCAGCAATTTAAGAGTAGATTAAATTGGTGGTTGAAGGAAAAGAAGACAAAGGAATATGAAAACTGAGCAGGTACATGGAATTAGAACTGCTGCTCATGTAGAGAATAAACTTCCACACAGACTGGTTGGGCCGAATGGCGTGTTTCCATGTTGTAATTGCTACGTAATTCTATGTAATATACTGCTCTTAAACTGATACTGTCAATATAACTGCAGGCTTACAAGCAAAATAAAACTGACATCACTGAAATTATTCTGGGTAGCTGTAGTCAATAATTATTACTGAACAGGGAAGTTTTTTGGTAATCATTTTGAGATTATTTCTTAATGAGCCTCTAGTCATTATGTCATGATCACCAATCCGCTCATGTGGTGATCAAGTAGAGGGAGATCACACCTAATTGTTGACAATGCCAAGAGGCATTGCTGGCACTAACTTTGGCAGAATAAACCCCTCGCATTATGCTGAAAGGGTCTATACGAGACACAGTAACAGATACTAAGGAGTCATCTCATCTCATCACCCCTCCAATGGTTTTATACCAACTCAAATTCAGACTTAGAAGTAGATCACCCATCCTTCTGGGCATAAGAGGAACGTGGACTGGATGCAAAGATTGGCCAAGAAAACAGGAAATGAATAATGGTAGGCTTTCAAGGTGGAGATAGTTTGGGTACACACCAAGCATATTCCCACAGAGGATAGATGGGGCATCCAAAGCTAGAGCTCCCTGGATGACAAAGGAAATAAAGGTTAAAACAAAACAGAAAAAGAAGGTTTATGACACATGTCAGATACAGAATACAATTGAAAACCAGGCAGAATACAGAGAGTGCAGGGAGAAATTGGAAAAGAATATAAGAAGTGCTAAGAGAGAGTATGAGGAGACATGAGTGGGTAACATAAAAGTTAACCCAAAAATCTTTTATAAACATATAAATAGTAAAAGGATAGTTAAAGGAATGGTGGGGCCAATTAGGGAAAAAAGGAAATTTTCTTGTGGAGGCAGAGGGCATGACTGAGGAACTGAATGAATACTTTGCATCTGTCTTCACTAAAGAAGAGGATGAAGTTAATGTCACAGTAGAGGAGGGGAGAGTAGAGATATTGGATAGGATAACAATAGATAGAAAGGAGGTGCTAAATAGGTTGGCATCACTCAAAGTTAATAAATCACAAGTTCCAGATGAGATGCATCCTAGGTTGCTAAGGGAAGCTAGGGGCGAGATAGTAGAAGCTCTGTCCACAATCTTTCAATGCTCCTTGGATATGGGAGTGGTGCCTGAGGACTGGAGGATTTCCCACCACTGTTCAAAAAAGAAAAGCCAGATAAACCTGGTAACTACAGACTAGTCAGTCCAACATCAGTGGTGGGAAAACTACTGGAGACCATTGTCAAGGACAAAATTAATTCTCACTTGGATAAGGGACATCTGAAAATCAAGAAGTAGAATCAGTTTGGGTGGAACTAAAAAACAGCAAACATTGGTGGGAGTTGTTTATAGGCCCCCAAATGTAATGTAGGGCAAAGTATAAATCAGGAAATTAGAGGCGCATGTAACAAGGGTAATACAATAATCATGGGGGACTTTAGTCTACATATAGACTGGGCAAACCAAATTTGTATATTAGTGTGCAGGAAGAATTCATGGACTGTATGCAAGATAGTTTTCTAGATCAATATGTTGAGGAACCAACTGGAACAGGCTATTTTAGATCTAGCATTGTGCAATGAGAAAGGGTTAATTAATAACCTTGTAGTAAAGGGGCCTTTAGGGAAGAATGACCACAATATGATAGAATTTTATATTCAGTTTGAAAATGATTTAGTTAAATCAGAAACTAGTGTCTTAAATCTAAACAAAGCAAACTATGTACGTATGAGGGGCAAGTTGGCTAAGGTAGATTGGGAAACTACAGTAAAAGGTATGATGGTAGACAAGCAATGGTTAGCATTTAAAGAATTAATACATAATTTACAACAAATATACATTCCTTTAAGGCACAAAAAACCCACAGGAAGTGTGGTCCAACTGTGGCTAACAAGAGAAGTTAAAGATGGTATTAGATCAAAGGAAGAGGCTTATAATGTTGCCAAAGAGAATAGTAAGCCTGAGGATTGGGAGGATTTTAGAATTCAGCAAAGGAGGACCAAGAAATTGATAAAGAAAGGGAAAATAGATTGAGAGTAAACTAGCGAGAGACATAAAAACAGACTGTAAAAGCTTCTATAGGTATGTAAAAAGGAAAAGATTAGCGAAAGTAAATGTGGGTCCCTTACAGGCTGAGACAGAAGAAATTATAATGGGGAATAAGGAAATGGCAGAGAAATTAAACAAATACTTGGAGCTGAATTTTGCCGGCACTCAGCGTGCAGGTTTGGAGGTGGGTCCACTGTCAAAATCGAAATGATTGACAGCGGGTTGGGAGCCCACTCCGAACCCGCCTCCATGTAAGTTTCCAAAATGTCGGGTCTGCGATTTCAGAACAGACTCGACCTGACACCAAGTGGCGGGGAGGCATTTAAGATAGTTAAATACTTGTTAAACGTTTGTTCACTACTATTTTGCCGGCCTATTTCTATTTTACCACTTTTTTTACGAGGATCACATAGTTTGGAGATCACATCAGGTAAGTAGGTCAGGTTCTCTATGTCTTCCCATTGCTGTGAATAGGTGGCAGCTGTAAAAGTGGTGTAAAAGCTACCATTTCACAGCTGGTCACTTTCCAATGTCAGAAGCTTGAGCCTTCAGGACTTGGAAGACACTTTCGAGCTGTATACAGTTTGGAAGTGTTTGGAGTAAACTCTCTATCCACTGTCAACTCCTTGGAGCAAGCTCTCTCACCATTGGCAGATCGCTCCTGTCATCTCAACTTCAGCTGCCATCTATTCCATCAACATCGGTGCCCCTGAAAAAAATCTCATTTTGGTCCTCTGAATCCCTCCATGATCAGCCCCAACACCAACATCACTAGGCACACCAACATCACCAACAACAACACCAACCTTCTCCGCAATCACCTGATGCTGCACAGGACACAGGACATCAGTACCCGACAACATTGCTGCCCGGGAGGCCAGCGATAGCATCACCATGGCCAGATTTATTTCACTTGACACTGTACACCCTGGCTACCATATGATGCACCAGGTTGACACCACCCCACACCAGCACCATAAAACATCCCTACAATGTCCAAGCCATTCCTTGCAAACTCATCACATTTGTGGTGGTGGTGGGGGGAAGTTATGTCTCAACATTCAGTGGAACTCATTATTCCAAAGGTGAGCACAGATCTGTCCAATAAGGCAAAGTGTTGAAAATAAAGATTTGAATGTTTGATAACACATTAACAGAAAATTTACATGAACATTGCATAAAACACCCAAGCGCCTACCCTTGTGTGTTGCTAGTTGGTACGATTGGACTAGGATGAGGGTGAGTGTGAGGGGTGGCTAGTGAAATGGGGAAGTGATAATGTAGATAGAGAGGGATGGGTGCAGGTGCAAGGTAAGTTGGTGTGAGTAAGGATGTATAGGAGTAGGGTAGGGAAGGCTGAGTGATTGGGATGTGATGAGAGGCACAGCAGGATGAGGTTGAGTGTGGCTTTGCAGTAACGTTTCGTGATCCACTGAGATCATTCAAAGGTTTGCGCCACTGCAGCCTGGTCCTCCTGACAACATCCCTGCTCTTGCCCTCCTGTGCACTGTGCAACCAAGCTGCGTTGGTGTCCTGGGGAGGTCTCTTCCACCCATCGGAAGAGAACCTCCAAGCGTGCTGACTCCCTCCATAAGCAACCGTGCACCTCTGTGCAGTGATTGTCAGTATTTGCAGCACCTCAATGCTGTAGAACACTGATAGCACAACTGTCGATATCAACTTGTGCATGGTCCCTATAAGTAAACCGGCTGATGATACATCGTCAAATGACGTCATCAGACCCGCTTCCTTCAATTGGCTGGCAAATGCGCTGGGCAGGCTTAACAAGCCCAACCATTGTAAACTCCTTTCACAGAGCGGGATGGAGCCAGCAGCGGGGTCGCACCCCGCCACCGACCCCGGCCGCACCGGACTCGCCTCGGTAGGCGAAATCGCAGCCATGGTATTTAGGCCCCTCTTTGCTTGGAAATGGTGGTGACAGAAAAGCCTCAGCTGTTCCACTGCTGTGTCTCTGCTCAGCTGCCATGGATGGATGTGAACCAACTTTGTTGGTAGTGATGAGGGAGTTCAGCTGCGTCAGTGGCTCTTTCTCTGTGGGTTCCGCACATCTCCCACCAAAGTTATTGTGGGAGACATGGAGAACCCCCACAGAGCTTCAGGGCCTACGCGCTCCTACGTGTCCTTTTCTTTCCTCCAGAAAAATTCAGTGCTAGCCTTTATCCAGTATAATTTTCTTTTAAACTGCTTCACCATTACTACATCTGTCACTACTTCCGATTTCAGTGTAACCTGATCCTTCGCACTCTCCACAAGCAGGATCATGGCACTGAAATCCTGCACAGGACATCCTGGTCTTCCGTCGTAACTGCGGCGGAAGCCAGTGGAAAACGGCTTAAATGACCAGTCTGTTACCATCACAATAATTATTGGTTAATAAGTTGAACAAATCATCATTTTTAAATGAAGCAAATGTTTATGGAATGGGGTGCACTGTTTGAATTTTCACAGAAAATTGAGTTAAACTTGGGCATACAGGTGAGAAATGCAATTTAATGTATATAATGTACATAAGTGTGAGGCAATACATCATAGGATAAAAAAACAACAATGAGGAAAGGACAAACACTGAAAGGTTTGGATGAGCAGAGAGACCTAAGAGTTCAAATACATGATTCCCTCAAAGGACAAGATAAAGACAACAAAAAAGGCACTAGAAATGTGGGTTTTATCAATAAGGGCATAGAGTACAAAAGTAAAGAAGTAATGATGAATTTACACAAAACATTGGATAGGCCACAGTTAGAGTACTGCATCCCATTTTGGTCACCACATTATAGAAAGGACATTAAAGCTATAGAGAGCATTTAGCGTAGATTCACCAGGAGGATACCAGGGATCAGAAATTATAGTGATAAGGAGAGACTTGAGATACTGGGACTATTTTCACTGGAGCAGAGAAAACTAAGAGAAGATTTAATGAAGGTGTTTTAAATTATGAAAGGCTTTGACTACGACCTCTGGTTGGGGAGTCAGAGACGAGGGGTAATCAATTTAAAATTAATACTGGAGTGAATGGAGAAGTTTGGAAATCTCTTTACACAGAGGGTTGGTGGAGTAAGGAATAGTTGTGGCAGAGACTATTGTACCTTTTAAAGGGAAAAGTGAATAATTATTTGAAGCAAAGGAAGCTACAGAACTCTGAGGAGAGAGCAAGGCATGGGATTAGTTTTGGATTGCCCTAGCAAAAAGCCAGTATAGACACAATGGGCTGAATGGCCTCCTCTGCGCAGTAAACATCTATGGTTCTCTGGCTGTATGGTTCTAAATAATGTAATCATATCTGAGTTGTGAAACAAAGAAAAACTGAAACCACAAAGTAAAATTTTAATTTCATTTCAACACTACTGTAGCCTTTAATGCAAAAAGGTTGAATTAGTCATTAAATCCTCTCCCTTTCTCTGTACAACCCTAAATAAAATTTAAATGGGAGTTTCTGTAACTTAGCTGCATGTGCAAATTGTCTCAAGGCAATAGCTTTTCTTCCCTGTTCTTTCATTGCCATAAGAAGTAGCAGAGTGCTATGATATTCTATGCCAATTGATCATCTTCAGTTGATTAATCAGATAGTCCCATTGGAGTCAGTTCATGCTAGGATTAGTGTTAGAACCAGTACTGACACACTGGTATCATCAGCTGACACTATCAAGTACAGACAGGACTATGCCATTGCCAGTTATCATCAAATGTTAAGGACAGAAGAACATAGGCATCTGTAAAGGAAATTAGCATTTCACTACTCCAAGAATTTTTTAAAAACCTTCTCTTTGATCCTCTTTTTAAGTCAAAATGTAATCAATGCACAGGCTCAGATCATACGCTGTTCTTAAGTTTTTGGGTCCACTACGATGTTAAGGAGTATTTTTGTGAGGCTCCACTCCCATTGCAGAGCCTTATTAACGCTGAGCGCAGGTTGGAAAGTCGAGCCAATAATGCTGTAGCCCTGCCTCCACTACTGTGCTAGCCACTACTGAGGCTCTGTACCACCAGCGGAGGTTTGGAAAATGATCCCCTAAATATATGCCCTAGGGGCCAAATGTTTGTTGGTGGGGAGGGTGGGGAGTATATCCATATGTGGGGGGAATTTGGGATCGAATCTACATCTGCTGAGTTTCTCGCTTCATTTAAACTCCAGACCAAATTTTGCTTGGAGATAATGTGGGTGAGTCTTTCATCCACCTCCCCTGCTACCCCAGGAACTGCACTCATTACATCTTCATTAGGCCCAGTGGTGCTTTCATCGGTTGAGAGCTGGTATGATTTCTGTTGATGGCCTATAAAACTGCTCAAAACAAAGGAAATGGATCCCAAGAGAAATCATCCCTGCGTGCTGGCTTATGAGCAGAAGTTAAGTTCTCAGTTCTGTCATTAGAAAGGCATGGTGACCACCGTCAATATTTAAACGACCCCATCCCCACAATTTGCAATGAATGGTGGCAGATGTCCACTTCTGCCAGTGAAGCAGGAACGCAGAGTTTCGGGGCCTTAATTTCCAGTTTAGCAGGTTTTTAAAAATAATTCTTCTATATGTGGGTGTCGCTGGCAAGGCCAGCATTTATTGTCCATCCCTAGTTGCCCTTCAGAAGGTGGTGAAGACCATATTCTTTAACTGCTGCAGTCCATATGGTGACTCCCACAATACTGTTAGGTAAGGAGTTCCATGATTCTGTTCCAGTGACAATGAAGGAACTGCGATATATGTCCAAGTCGGAATGGTGTGTGACTTGGAGGGGAAGTTGGAGGAGATGCTGTTCCCTTGCACCTTGTCCTTCTAGGTGGTGGAGTTCATGGGTTTGGGAGGTTGCTGAAGAGGCCTTGGTGACTTGCTGCAATGCATCCTGTAGCTAGTACATACTGCAGCCAAGGTACACCGATGGTGGGGGGAATGGATGTTTAAACTAATGGATGAGGTACCGATCAAGTGAAGTGTTTTTTCCTGCATGGTGTTGAGCTTCTTGAGTGCTGTTGCTGCTGCACCCATCCAGGCAAGTAGACAGTATTGCATCACACTCCTGACTTGTGCCTTGTAAGCACATTGGAATGTCTTCCTACATTAAAGTTGCGATATAGATGCAAGTTGTTGTTATTGTTCGGTGGTGGAGAGGCTTTGGAGAGTCAGAAGGTTAGCCACTCGCTGCAGAATACCTCGGCTTTGTCCTGCTCTAGTAGGCATGACATTTATGTAGCTGTTCCAGTTGTTCCTGGTCAGTAGTGACCCCCACGATGTTGATGGTGGGGGACTCAGCAATGCTAATCCTATTGAATGTTAAGGGAAAGGGATTAGTCTCTCCCTTGTTGGAGATGACCATTGCCTGGCACTTATGCAGCACAAATGTTACTTGCCACTTAGCCGCCCTGGTTAGGTGTTGTCTATAGAACCATAGAAGTTTACAACTTTACAAGAAGCCATTTAGAACATTTTGACTTTGCTGGCTCCTTGCTAGAGCAATCCAAAACTAATTCCACTGCCTCATAGCCCTGTATCTTTCTCTGTTTCAAATATTTATCCGACTTTTGCCAAAAGAAGCAATGATCTCTGCCTCAACCACTACTTGGGGAAAAACATTCTATGCTCTAACAGCCCTCTTTGTGTTAAAGAAATTCATCCTACCCTCTCTCTTCATTTTTATGTTAATTTTAAATTGACGACCCCTCCTCACTGACTTCTCAACTAGAGGCAATAATCTTTCTCTATTCAGTCTATCAAAATCTTTCATAATTTTAATAAACCTTTATTAAATCTCCTCTTTGCCTTTTCTGTTTCAGTGGGAATAGTTCTAATATCTCAAGTCTCTCTTCATAACTATAGTTTCCCATCCCTGGCATTATCTTGATGAATCTACGCTGTGCACTCTCTGTGGCTTTAATGTCCTTTCTATAATGGAATTAACTGTGACTTAAGTAATGTATAAAAGAAAATAATTTAACTTCTTAGCACAAAGTGTGGGTTTCCAACCCAACAGGGCATCTTTAAAGTTGCAGGTGCAACAGTCAATAAAATGGTGCTTCCGTAAGTGTTGGCAGCAGTTAGCTTCTTTGTGATAGCTAAAACAAGACATCTGAGAGTACCACATTCCTCTAATCGGTGTTTACAAACACCAATAGAATGTAGTTAGTGAAGATGAGGAGGTAGCATTGAATGAATCACAAGCACAGTTGAGGAGGAGCGAATGGTGGTGGTAAGGAAGAGCAGGAACAGCTGGCCAGATGGCCAAGAGGTCACCATAAATGAGCCCCAATACTTTCCAAAGTGTAGCATGTGGTAGAATTGGACAGCTGCTCCATGCTCCTGTTGCTTTTCTAAAGCAAAGGGGGTGAAAGTGCTGGCCATGTTGACCAAGGCTTCGGTTCCGTTTTTTCATACATGTGTGACCAGCGCAGTAGCTGATGCAGCAGTGCTAACCTGGAGTGATCTGATGGTTGAGTATAGGAGATGATGATCTTGTCTGCCACTGGCAGTGACATGCTATGTTACAGGTTAGTTTCAGTTTCCTTGCTGTGGATGCAAAGCTCTGCAATTGGGTACCTGGGGACCTGGAGCCTGCTTAGGCAGTTCTCAGTTATCAGGAGATACAAAGGAACAGTTGTAGGCCATTCAGCCCCTTGAGCCTGTTCTGCCATTCAATTAGATCATGACCGATCTGTACCTCAACTCTATTTATCTGCCTTTGTTCCATATCCCTTAATATCCTTACCTAACTCAAATCTACCAATCTCAGTCTTGAAAATTTCAATTGACCCAGCATCCACAGTCTTTTGGGGCGAAAAGGTCCAGATATCCTTTGTATGAAAAAGTGCTTCCTGATTTCACTCCTAACAGGCCTAGCTCTAATTTTACTCAATATTCCCTCAGAGGAAATAGTTTCATGTATTTACCCTATCGAAACCCTTTATCATTTTAAACACCTTAATTAGATAACTGTTCAACCTTCAAAACCCAAGGGAATACAAGCCAAGTTTATGCAACCTGTCCTCATACTTTAACTCTTTAAACCTGAATATTGTTCTAGTGAATCTGCGCTGTACCCACTTCAAGGTCAATATATCTTTCCTTAGGTGCAGTGCTCAAAGCTGAACGCCGTACTCCCGATGGGGTCCGACCAAGGATCTGTACAACTGAAGTATTGCTTCTTTACATTCATATTCCAATCCCTTTGAGATAAAGGCCAACATTGAATCAGCCTTTTTGCTTACTTTTTGTACTTGTGCACTAGCTTTTAGTGATTTGTATACAGGGATAAAGCCTGTATATGGTTGGTAGCATAAGGGGTAGTGTAGCCATTGTGGCTCAAGTGTCTACAGGTCTTCCTGGCATGCCTTCCTTCAGTTAGTTTCACTTCATCTTTATTTGGGGTGCATTCAAACCAACTTTCATCATTCACTTTATCTTAATTTTCCGTCCACTACGGGACTCTGCAGCTTTCACCGAGGTGTCTCAAGGCTCCCTGAGCTCCTGTGAAAGTTAATATTGGAAACATTTCTTTTCATGTACCTTTTTAATTTGTTCCTGCTCTCTGAAGTCTTTTAAATGCTTCACTTCCTGTCTGCTTTTCAGGTACTTAGGGGGCGATTTTCCCAATGGAGGCGGGTTTCGGTTTGGGTGGGTTCCAAACCCGCCTCCACTGAGGTGGGAAAAATTTGCGATTTTCCCCTGATTGGCCATTTGATTTCAGAGGTGTGGGTTCCCCTGGGCCAATTAGTGTTTTGGGACTGAAACTCGCCTCGCTGACGTCACTTATCAGCTTCATTTAAGGGCTGCTTGCTGCCATGGCTCATTCCACTGGTTTTTGGTCGATGCTGCACCACCTCCAAGCTGTTATCTCCTTGAAGACTGGCCAGCTCCAAGGCAAGAGCCTCCCCGAGGTTCTCAGATGAGGCGCTAGGTATTCTGGTTGAGGTGGGCGAGAGCCAGCAGGGAGGTGCTCTTCCCCTCATCTGGGAGGAAGAGGCCTCCCAAAGAAACCAAGGCTGTGTGGGTCCAGCTGGCAAGGGCTATAACCTCCAGATCTGTGTGCAGATTGGGTGATTGTTTCTGTTTATTGATGAAATGCCATCCCTGTGGGAATGTATTAAAATTAGGTGATGGCAAACTGTTGGTGTGATGGCATCTGTTATTTTGGCTTAGGCAGCTCCACATTGCAGGCTCCGCGACACTTGCGAGGTCAGGTTGGTGGTCAGAGTGAAAGGAGGCCAGAGAGTCATGTTCATTGTCTATCGTGTGTTAAGAAGGCGCCAAGCACATGTGCCACAATGGGCAACCTATGCAAATCTGGCCAGGATGAGTGCATTCCTTGCACGACGTGCTTCCATGCGCTGGCGCCTTCTGCCCTGTGCAGCATCAGGTGGGTGAGCAGGAGGTTGGGGCTCCTGCTGTTGTTGCTGCCGAGCTGCCTGGTTCTGCTGCTGCTGTGGCTGCTCCTCATCCGAATCTGAGGTCCATGGTGAAAGGAAATAAATGGTTCCCATGCTGCTGGCAGATACCGCTTTTGGGAAAGCGCTCAGTCCAAGCGGGGAGAGGGTCTTCCAAGGAGGTCCCACAGTTGAGAGATAGAAGCTGCAGCACCTCCGACTTCGGTAGGCCTGCTAAAGTTGCTGAAAGACCTTTGGAACAAAAGTTCTGCCACCTGCAACTGCTCCCTGATGAAAGCTCCATTTTAATGGTGGAGCTGCAGCTGTGAGGAGGCCAGCCACTTGTCAACCCGCCAGGATTAGCTGGCATGGTTTAGGAGGGTCGTGCAACATGCTGAAAATGTGGTAAAATAATGAAGGCCAGTCAAAATTGGATTATATAGGCCCTTAACTACTATTTAAGGATCTTAACTACTTCTCCTGGCTGATGGAGGCGGGACCGAATCGCACCCATCAAACCCGCCACCGGCAAAATTGCACGGATGCAGGTTGGAGGCGGGTTCCGAACCCACCCTCAGTTTTTGCCATTTTGCCAACTGTCCTGCCTCCAGATCCGCCTCCTCGGGGCTGGGAAAATCGCCCCCTAAGTGGGCAGGAATATATTATCTTTTGAGACATTGGCAGAAAAAAAATTGCTATAATGAGCAAATGAAAATTCATCCATAAAATAATTCCCAAAATACATATTGGGCCAGAAATTCGGCTCTCCGGCTTCCTGCGGGTGCAAGCATCGCGCGCGTACTTACCTACCGCGCCTGCCGTTGTGCTTCGGGCCCATGAGGAATTCGGGTCCTGGGCCTCCTGCAGCTGCCGGCGCGCAGTGCTTGCGTATCCCAGGGGCGCAGTTAGTTCGAAGCGTCCCCTGGGATCACATGGGCCATGGAGAGCCAATCCTAGCAGGGCATTTTCATTCATAGATTTGACAGGAAGGCCTGTCAAATCTATGAATAGAGATCGGCCCCAAAACCACTCTAAAACTTCAAATAAATTAAAAAAAACATCACATTTTTAAAATAACTATAAATTACATAAATTAACTACTTTAAACAAAAATTTAAATTTTTGAAAAAATTAATTAAACTTTTTAACGGAGCTAAAAATAAACTTACCTTTCTTTAAAGTATGTAAAAAAGATAAACTTGTTGAAAAAATGTTTAAATTGTAATTAATTAACCACTTACCTTGTTAAAAACAGGCCTTGCGCCTCCTTTTTAAATGTACAGCTTCTCCATACTTACACTCACGGAGAAACCTGGAAAAAAAAACGAAGTTCGCTGCGTGCACGCTGCCTCTCCCGCGCACGCGTTCGACTTCTGAACCCCTTCCTTCAGGGGAACGGAAGTTCCGGTTTCCCGCGCATGCGCAGTGCATGCAAGAAACCGGCATTTCAGGTGGTCTTACGGGTGAGTTCACAGCGCATACTCACCCGACAACAGCCGAATTTCTGGCCCATTATTAAGAACAATTTCATAAATATTTTACAACTCTGGATTTAAAACAACACGGTGCTAAAATGGTACTGTAAATCAAAAAAAAATCCAAAGCTTAATCCCTTTAAGAGTTTTATTGCACTCGAAACTTCCCTTGTATCCACAATGTTTTCATTTTTATGTCAAGCTTCTTTGAAGGTGAAGGGAAACTGGCAGAAAGACTCTCGAGAGACCACGGCTGCCCTTTATAACGCTAGTGAATCACAAGTTTCTGGAAATCACTTACAGAAGCTAAGCACAGAAACATCAGGTTAATGCCAGGTGTGGAGGTGAAGGGCAGATCAGGGAAGTGTCATTTCAATGCACAGAGAGGAAGAGCGGTGAATGGAAGAAGAAGAGTACCAGTGTGAATCGGGAGGAGGAGAATTGTACCAATGTGTACTGGGGAGTGCCAGCATGAAATGGGAGAGAATTAGCGACAAGAGTGTACAAATTCATATCCACATTAGCCCACTATTTTTGGCAGCAGCCTTTACATAATTTTCCAGTGGCCTTGTTTATGATTGTGATTCAAGTATATGGGGTAGAAATTGGTATGCCTTGTGCCTGTTTTTCAGAGGTAAAAGGGGCATAAAGCCTACCAATCTAGCATTGGGATGGCCTGGTCTTGGTCCCACTGCTAATTTCGTGGGCCCATTATTTCGGCATCTTGGGCGGACACCTAAAATAGGCATTAGGCCCCTTGAATATGTTGATTAGAGGTCTAACATCTGTTGAAGGATCTCTCTACAAAATTCTTCAGCAGGCCCCACAGCCACCAACTAAAGGTCAGTTTATTATTAATTTAAAATAAAATGTTTTTGTGGAGCAAGGGGGAGCAGGAGTGCTCCCTCCGACTCCACAGTCCTAGCGATTGTAGCCTCCACCCCCATCCCTCATCATTGCTTGCTCCAACCCTGCTTGCATAACTTACCTGATGGTTGCTCCGAGTGAAGCAGGTGACCCAATATTCAATCCTGGAGAAGGGCGAGTTGCCTTTGGAGGTACAGCAGGCACCGGGAGCTCGGCCCAGAATATTTAGATAAGGCCCGAGGCAAAATTTCAAGCCGGCCTTGGGCCTGCCTGTTTGGGCGCTCGCTGCCCAGACTAATTTCTACTACCACAATGATTTATGCAATAGTAGGCAGGCACAAATCTTAGATGCTGGTTTCCTGCACTGGGTTAGGAGAGGTGCATGAATAAGCAATTTTGTCTCCTGCTTAACCATTGAAAAATACCCTGGCGCACTGCTCGAACAATATTCACAATGCATTTTTAGAAAATGAGACTGGTATCCATTGATTTTCTTTGGTAAGTGTGCGAGTAAAGTATTATGAGGAAAAATCTGTTGTCAGGGCTAAATTGTCAGTCAGCATATGCTTTCAAATGGCCATTGACTTTAATTAGAGTGCAGATGGTCATCAGACAGCTATTATTTTGCAACCAGCGGCACGGATCTGATTAAGGTACCTAAGTGATTCATTCCACTGGTTAAGGAAATGCTACTGTCTTCACTCTGCAGAAACTATCTGCTGCTTGGAATTAGTAGAAAAGTAGACCACAGATCAAATTTTGTTTGCCCGATGATATGTTGTGATCACCTATATTGTATCTTATTATAAGCAGATTGACAAACCTGCCCAGCGAAGAATTGTACGTTTTTATCATTGATTGTATTCAGTGTGTTGTTTTACTGTCCTGTATGTGCGGAAGATATTGAACTGTTATTGGTATGTAGACTAAACAATCAGTTTTTCATTAAGAAATGTTATACAGCATACACAATGTTAGTGGTAATGGTAGTAAAGGAGTAAATAATGATAAAAGTATCCGCTATATAGAAGTACAGTATCTGAAACAGGTATGGCTACTCCGGGCCTTAAGGCTACAGCTCGGCCCGTAAGACAACTTTGTTTGGATTAGGTAGAGGATGAAGTTGATTTTCCATAGCAATCTTTCCACTGCTTTTTAAATTCTTCCTGTTTTACATTTTTTTCTCTATGTTGCGTTTTCACCACATGCCTCTTGATTGCTTCTTTTATTTTTGTTACTTATTTTTCTTTTACGTTGCTCTGCTGGATGTTTTTAGTTTCGCCATGTTTTCCTTTAATTCTTTTCCTACACGCAATCTAACCTGACACCAGCTCAGTACCGAGGGAGAGCTGCACTGTCAGAGGTGCCGTCTTTCAGATGAAGCATCAAACCGAGGCTGCGTCTGCCCTCCCAGGTAGACGTAAAAGATCCCATGGCACTATTTTGAAGAAGGGCAGGGGAGTTCCCCTAAAGTCCTGGCCAACATTTTATCCCTCAACCAACATCCCTAAACAGATGAACTCGTCATTCATCTCATTCCTGTATTTTTGTGTGCAAATTGTCTGCCTGGTTTGCCTACAAAACAATTGTGATTACACTTCAAAAGTAATGTATTGGCAGTAAAAGTGGCCTGAGGAGGCAAAAGATGCTATATAAATGCAAATTCCTTCTTGTGTTCTTTGCATATGATTCTCATGCTCAGTATTTGCCTCTACATCTTCTCTTAACTAATAACTTATCTCCTGTAATATTTGACAGTATATTTGCTATATTATATGTACAGTATATACATTAATATATTATCTACTATTCTGTTGCTCACTTATACTATATATCTGTATTAATTTCATCATAAATGGCAAGGAAATGTTGAAGTTTTTTAGGCCAGGAATTCGGCTCCCTGGCTTCCCGCGGGTGCAAGGATCGTGCGCGCACCTACCTACCGCGCCTGCCGTTGACTCCTGGGCCCACGGGGCATTCGGGTTCTGGGCCGCCTCCAACTGCCAGCGCGCAGTGCTTGCGTATCCCAGGGGCGTAGTTAGTGCAATGCGTCCCCTGGGATCACATGGGCCATGGAGAGCCAATGGCAGCAGACCATCTTTCATTCATAGATTTGACAGGAAGACCTGTCAAATCTATGAATACAGATTGGCCCCAAAAGATCCCTAAAACTACAAATAAATTTTAAAGAAACCATCACATTTTTAAAATAACTATAAATTACATTAATTAACTATTTTAAACAAAAATTTAAATTTTGGAAAATATTAATTACACTTTTTAACAGGGTTAAAACTAAACTTACCTTTCTTTAAAGTAATTAAAAAAGATAAATCTGTGAAAAAATGTTTAAATTTTAATAAAATCAACACTTACCTTGTTAAAAGAAGGCCTTGCGGCTCCTTTCTCAATGTGTATCTTGTCCGTGTTTACACTCACGGAGGAACCTGTAAAAAAAAACGAAGTGCGAGGCGAACGCGCTGGCCCTCCGGCGTGCGCGTTCGACCTCTGAACCCCTTCCTTCAGGGGAACGGAATTGCCGGTTTCCCGCGCATGCGCAGTTCATGCAACAAACCGGCACTTTCGTTCCGTCCACGGGTGAGTACACAGCGCGTACTCACCCGTGGCGAGCCTAATTTCTGCCCCCATATTTTTTGAAACTTGTACAGTTAGATGCATTTACAATGGATGGAAATCAGGAGGGCTGCCCTCTGTGCCAATCGCCCTTTATGGGTCTTGTTGCCCAAAGTGCTGCAATGGGGACAATGAATTGCAAAATTTGTAATTTTAACTCATTCATTTTAGTGCTATGTTTTTGTTTGCACTGTTTGCTTCTGAGATCTGTAGTTGTGCATTTCCCTTGGAGAATAATCAACCTTCCAATTCCTGTGGAGGCTGCTGCACCTGAATTTCGGATGTGCATGCAAATTTCCATGCCAGGACCGTGCATTTATAAAATCTACTTCCTGGTGTTCAATAATCCTGCACCATACCTGGATATCTAAAGCAACAGATTAGGACCATTAGATTATCTTTTGTGATGCCAACACTGAATGTTAATTTTGGAAGGGACAAAGGGTTGTAAAATCAATGCAGCCAATGTGCAGCTCATCACATTTCACGGTGAAGACATTTTCATCTTCTGTGGAAGCCGCTCTGCTCTGCTTCGTTTAACCTTTGATTCTTGTGCAAATTGATGCTATGCCAGATTTTACAGAATAGAAATTGGTTTGCGCCAGAACAGGTAGCCAGAGGACCGATCACTATTGGGTCCCGAGCCTCATTTGAATAAGTTCAGCGAGTTGTGGACGCCGACCGTGAGGCCCCAGGCAGCTTGGCGGTGAAATGGAGATAAATGTCAGACTGATGCGATGCGATCGGGAGGGGGCGCTCGGAGCGTAGGACGGCAGCAGCCCGCAACATTGGCATGGATATGGAAGGAGCACTCTTGCGCCTCCCGGCTCCATATTAAAGTAAGCTCAAAAATTCACAAAACAGAAACTTAACTGGTCTTTGGCATTACCTTGTCAGAGCTTGTGCAGGGCAAGCTCAGCCTAGTTTTTGACCAATTCTGGAAAGGGGTTCTAAAACTAACATATTCAAGGGGCCTACTCCTGTTTTAGGCTGATGCCAGGGACACATCTAGCGCGCCCAAACCAGTATGGCATCAGACATATTTCCGATGCTGTTCGAGCAAGGGAAGTTGGAGCCCTAAATTGGGCCTCTTTGTCCCCATCCCTGGAAAATGGGTGCAAAAGGCCAATTTCACCCCCGACATGTTTTATGCCAGCTCCTCTTCCATTGTGCTGCTTGCCGATAAGAAATGGGTGTAGGAGGAAAGTGATGTACCAGCCTATGAGTGTTAGACCCTTAGAGGATTGTTTCCTGTTGCATTGAAAGTATTCATTTTACTTTTCTTATTCCTTTAATTATGTTTTGATTGTTTCATTGCATCCTACTTTTGCCTAGCTCTGATTGATTGTATTGTAACAATCTTCTTCACTCTTTTCCCAACAACATTCTTGATGACAGCTACAATTTTGCAGCGAGCAGATTGCTGATGATGGAACTTCCTTGGGGATTCCACTGATACTCCTAGAATTGGAGAAGTGAAAAAATGAATGAAGAAGGTAAGTTACAGCCAGGACGACTAGTGCATCAGCTACTGATTGACAGCATATTGACCTAAATTGCTGATCTGGACCCTGCACAACTATTCTTGTCCAATTTGTGCACAATAAAGTGATCGATTGAATACCATAGTCTCCATTATCTTCTACTGTAACTCAACTATTGTACAAGGTTATCATTTCATCTGCTGTTACCTTAATATGCCCCTTCTGAAATGAATTCTCTTGGGTATATTGAAATAAAATGCAACATTTTTCCCCACTTCAATTCTATTGTGATTGTGAGATTAATGCTTTTTTATAATGGTGCTTCCATTTGATGACAGTGTATGGTGTATAACTTCTAGAAAATAATCTGGTGCTCTTTCTAGATGCTACCTCAGTGGGAGGAGTATGTACATGACCTGCACCACTTTGGTTTGTGCAGGAAGCAGGATTACATGGAGACCAGCAGATTTTCAAAAGCATGCATATCTTAAAAGGACTCCAGATCACATTTAAAGGTAAGTGGTCACAATTGGGGACAGATATTGTTTGTGCCTTCTAACATCCAAATGTATTATAAATATTTGTCAGTCTTTCCGAAGGTTGCATTGAGGAAGAATTAGTATTGCAGAGGGTGGGAGAACAACAAAAGTTGAGAGCCTAATGTAAAAGCACCAAACTGAGTCTATGGGCAACTGGTGAAGTGCTGCTGCCCTGACCCCCTATTTGATAGCTGCAAAAGTAGAGGCACTGTTGTACAAGGGGATGGGGTGGGGGCATGGAGGAGCTGGTGGGGGTGGTTGTCCTGTTCGATACACCAGGCATCCTCCCCAAGGGTGGTATTCCCACACTAATCAATTTGCTTGATGCAAGTTGAAGAGCAGCTGATAGCAAAATGTGAGGAAAGCAATGTAAAACCAAGTTCTGCGATGCAACAATTAACGGCTGAACAATTGTGGGAAATAAAGTAAAGCTCAAAATTAAGATCAAGGAATGGAATCAAGGAAAAAAAAAAATGTGAAGTATTTTCAACCATCAGTAAGAAGTCCAATGCACCTTTAAGAAGTCAAGTCCCAAATACCAGACCATTAAATCCTACTTGTACCCATTTGGAATGAGTGAGCAGCACCAATAGAGTAATCACCTGTGAAAACTTGCAGGCTTGGCATGGGACCAATTTGCACGAATTATGATCAACTTGGAAGGTAGAATGAGACTCTTGCCCATCAACAGGGAGGCCACAAAGGACTTCTAAAATTTGTCCATTGTGGAATTCAGTGACTTGTGAATAACATGAACCCACTCGCTCGCCCAATTTAGCGAGGTACGCTCCCAGAATGCGTGCGTGTGCTTCCAGTTCACCATCGCTGAATCGGCCCCAAAAGGGTAATGAGTGCTCCCGGCATGGAGCTTCATTGCACTGAGAGTGCAGATGGAGAACTTGGGCGCAGCTCCACCCCCCAACTTTCCCTTCACAAATTCAATGGATGGAAAACCATGTAGGAGCACATTCATAAAATTGACCTTTAAATGTCCTCTTGATTTTATTTCCCTGGTATTTCCTCTGGCTGGGAGGAAAATGCACGAGAAGTTAAAGGCCTAGAAATTTGTCTCGGGTGCAAAATGGACGGTATCGGGTCAGCCGCCCGTTATACGAAGCGCCTGATATTCCATTGACTGCCCATTTTGCATCTCCGCCCGAGACGAGCTTCTAGGCTAAACACTCTGGTAAAGGAGCCTAACATCCACCTATCTTTATAATAGAGTTAATGGTGGCTTTTATCACAACGTACTGTATAAGAGACGTGATTGCTGAGATGGACACATCAAATGACGAACGAGGATAAGCATCAGTAGAATGTTCTTGAACTGCTGTTGAATATTCTCCTTCACTATCGGCTGGTTTGTTTTTGGCCTAGCTTCTCATCCACTTGGCTTCCAGGCAACAACAAAAAAAATGTACTGGTGAAAAGCAAACAAAGAGGAACACCACAATTGGGGAGGAATGCGCTGCATCCGCAAAGATTCTGAATACTGAGCCCAAATTGATTGCCTCGAGCAGGAATTACTGGAAATACTTTGTGGTTGTCAAATCTACCCGCGGTGGCTGTTGCGATCTATATTATTGCTACATTCACTACTCTTTTCAACAGGTTGCTATTACCCAGATGTATATCAGAAAATGTAAATACATTTGGATCTGATATTTGAGTAGGCTTTCTTTAGAAATGAAACTTATTCAAGGGCTGTCATGTAGCTAGTGCTTTCCCAACTAAGGGGATGACATTTCTCTATGCATATGCTAACTATGTACTAATGTACAGTAATTTGCTGTGTTGGTTCTAATGGAACAGTAGTGTAATTTTCTGCCCATGCTCCTAGAATCCCTCTGTTAACACACATTGCGTTATTTTTTTTTAATTGTTAAGAGACTGCTAAGCACCAATTATAGGTTAAAGTGAAAATGTGCTCATGCTTGCACTCCAGACTGCACTGGCATAATGCCACCTGTTCTAAAGGTAGTGTTAAAATAGCAGAGTGGGCAGAGATCCAGCATAGAGCAAAGCAGAAGATGTTGTGAGAAGCCACTCTGCTTTTTTTCAGTCTATATAACAGCATGGTTCATCAGTAAGTCTCATTAAGCTGGACATTTTGGACAAGGAAGTGGAGGAAGAACAGCAGAAGACAACCAGATAGGACAAAGCAGTAGGTGGAAGATGATTAGGCCTCAATACTACCCAAGGCAACCTATTTATCAGAGACAGCAGAGCTACCTCAATTTTGCCAAAGAGCATCTCACTGAAGTGCTCATCGATGAGTCACCAGCTGTTGGCATGAAGCAACATCCCTATCTTGCTGACAATTGCAGCAAAAATGATGATGCCACTCATTATTTTCTTTGCCACAGGCTCTTTCCAGGCAGTGGGATTTGTGGCTCACTAATGCAGAACTAGGGTCACAGGCACCCTGTTTTGATATGCTATCTGAAACTCAGCATTTGGAAGCAACAGGAGTAGAAGTAGCTGATAGTGTTTTTTGAAAGATGTGGGGGCAAATATTTGTCATCACTGCATGGACGGTAATATGGCAGAGTGGATTGCCTGCCCATTAAATAACCTGTTTGATTTACATTCCGTTGAAAAATCGGATGAGGACTATAAAGGCCAGGCAATCCGGTCTGCCAGGTTACCGCCCGTGCAGTGAAGACAAAAAATTACCCTGAGGTATTTCAATGGTACAGAAAGCCACTGACTTCACCTGTGTACTCATTCAAGTGCACGTGCAACACCTGTGGAGTTCACCAGAAGAAAGGGATCATTCATGAACAACCAAATGGTCTACGATCGCCACCAAACAATTCTACATAACCAATCATTGTTTCCAGGGAGTGTCAACGTTGGCCTATCTTGAGCAAATCATGGGTTCCTCATTTATTCCACGGTGGCAAGAGTTGAATGGTTGGCTCCTGGATGATATGAATTCATCTGCTTGATGTGCAACCCATTACACCACTTCAAGCCCCCATACTCCTCAACAAAGAGCCTACAGCAAAGATTCCAATATTTCAACTCTACTTGGAGTGCCTTACAATATGTCTAGAGTGAACTGGCAGAATACTGCACTACACAGCTATGGAAATGGCAGGATTTTCTGCTAGAATTAGGCCAGCTCCTCGACATAAATTCAGCGATGTGTGGCAGGAAATTCTTCAGCGGGCACTTTGCGTGGCTCCCTGGTCACCTGCGCCAATTCTCGGGATTTTCTGTCCGAAGTGACGGGAGGGGATGCAGAATGCATCCATTCTGATATGGGTGGGTCTATTCACATTCAGCACAAACGATGGGAATACTTTCAATGACATAGTTCCTGTCATTTGCATCAAAGTGACACTGGCTATTTGGAGTGCCTGTGCATTCCTAGTGTCCTGGGTTGCTATGGCTCCGAGGAGGAAGTCTTTGAAAAATGAAAGGGCCACTTTAGCCAATGCAGTCAGTCACATGACAGTCAGTTGCATAGGCTAAAGCAGTATTCTTTGAAAGAAAACATTGAAATGTTTAATGTTTGAGGCCCACTCCGAAAGGCGCTGGCCATCCTAGACTATGGTAGACATATGTGGCCTCCTGCAACCGGTTTTCTAGCAGCCAAGGATGGCTTTCTGATGGAAGTGGGAGCACTCGGAAATTATTTAAATTACCCAGGATCAGGAATAGGTCACTGAAGAAGTGAATCTCCTGCCCTCCCAAAGTTGCAGCAGAATTCCTCCGAAGCACAAAATCCAACTTATATACATTGGGCCATCATTTGCTGTGCCAGGGCATCGAACGGCATCTGCCATTAAACTTGCCCTTGCATGTTTAGGTTTTTAAATTTCTTGCATGGCAAGTTGCTGAAGGTGCAAGCTGATAATGTCACAGCGAGAGAAACCGGCCATCTCGGACCTGAGTGAACAGGGCAAGCAACTGTGTATCTCTTTAATCAATCAGACTGAAGGATTGAGGAACAGCGCAAGGACTGAGAAGGAAATGTACAACAACAACAACAACAAATTGTATTTATATAGCGCCTTTAATGTAGTAAAACGTCCCAAGGCGCTTCACAGGAGTGTTATAAGACAAACAATTTAACGCCGAGCCACATAAGGGTAAATTAGGGCAGGTGGTCAGAGAGGTAGGTTTTAAGGAGCGTCTTAAAGGAGGAAAGTGAGGTAGAGAGGTGGAGTGGTTTAGGCAGGGAATTCCAGAGCTTAGGGCCTAGGCAACAGAAGGCACGGCCACCAATGGTTGAGTGATTATAATCAGGGATGCTCAAGAGGGCAGAATTAGAGGAGCGCAGATATCTCGGGGGGTTGTGGGGCTGGAGGAAATTACAGAGATAGGGAGGGGCAAGGTCATGGAGGGATTTGAAAACAAGAACAAGAATTTTGAAATTGAGGCGTTGCTTAACCGGGAGCCAATGTAGGCCAGCGAGCACAGGGGTGATGGGTGAATGGGACTTGGTGCGGGTTAGGACACGTGCAGCCGAGTTTTGGATATAGCGGGAACCAAAAACAATGGCTTCAGTCTTCCCAATACTTAATTGGAGAAAATTTCTGCTCATCCAGAACTGGATGTCGGACAAGCAGTCTGACAACTTAGAGACCGTGGAGGGGTCAAGAGAAGTGGTAGTGAGATAGAGCTGGGTGTCATCAGCATACATGTGGAATTGACACTGTGTTTTCGGATGATGTCACCAAGGGGCAGCATGTAGAAATAGGAGGAGGCCAAGGATAGATCCTTGGCAGGCATCAGAGGTAATGATGCAGGAGTGGGAAGAGAAGCCATTGCAGGTGATTCTCTGGCTATGATTAGATAGATACTGTGGATCTTCGCGACAAAGAAGTCCATGAGCTCCTCACACTTGTTGTCGGAGGTGAGGTTGGAGGAGACAGGGGAGAGGAGGTTAACAGTGGCGAATAGGAGCCGGGGTTTATCTTTGCATTCCAGAATGATTCTGGAATAGTGAGCAATTTTGGCAGACTAAAAGAAAGTAAATTAAAGTCAGTGAATTCATTGTCAAATCAGGTACAGAAAGAGAAATAAAGAGAGGGAAAGAAAGACTGGATTAAGAGAGAGAAAAAAAAGACAGAAAGGAAAAGTAAAAAAAAGTTTTTATATTTTACATTTTTTAAATCTCCAACAACAATTAAAACCTGAAGGAATGAAACTCCACACTTGTAATAGTTAATTTTTAGTACCAGAGAGGTTGACTGGCAGTAATTAACATTTATCCTATTGTTAAAATGGACAAGACTTAACTTTCTGTGGTGAGTGTAGTTCATATCTACCGCGCAAATACAGCAACTTCACGCCATTCACTGCATTTCAATGGTGAGGCAGACAGCGAGATCCCATTATCACAAAGCTAACAGCAGAGCGGTGCAACTCAGACACCAACTTTTGGATTTCTGTGTATAATCTCGCATCTGTTCCGCGCCTGAAGTTGTTGTACCATTTGTGCATAAATATCGGCGAGCGCCATTAGCCTTGCTGTTATTTTGACAGCAAATTATTATGGAATAAGAACCAGCAACAAACCATGCCCCTGAAGGAGGAGGATGTTAGCAGAAGCACAGCAGCCATTCTGCTGAGCATTATGCACTGATTCAGTTGGCTGCCTACCTCTTACATGTTGCAGAAACTAACAGTTCTGCTTGCATGCCAAAATATTTCAGCTACAAGCCCTGCTCACTTTCAGGCCTAGTTCTGTTATTTCTCCAGGGGACTGGCAGCTTCTTGAGAGCCATCTGCCTGTTTCTGTACATCTGTCTGCATATCACTGCTGGAGATCAAGTCCTCATATCAACCACTGACGTACTTAAACACCAAGCTTTGAAGCTGGCCATTACTGCATCACAGACACATTCCCCAGTACCTCAACACCATCGGTGAAAGCATTTCTGAGAAATGCTCCATCCGTGTTTCCTTCTTGCATGCCTGAGGTCTTCTCTGCAGCAATCACTGATGGAGTTCAATGGAAGAGAGGAACACAGAGTACAGGGAACCCTTGCTGCATGATAAAGAAAGCAAGCACTTTCATTTATATAGCGTCTTTCACGAACTCAGGATGCCCCAAAGCATTTTAACGTGAAGTCACTGACTGGGTGGCAACTGTTGCAAATCCAGCTCATAGCTGGTTGCATGAGGTTCGAATCATTCTAAGCCTGCACTCAGCAACAACCAGCCCTTCTCCATCTCCTTTGCCCCTTGCACACCTTTGTTGATCCTGTATTTTATTTCTCTATGGAGCCTCCTAGAGTGGGCACCTTCAGCTGCTGCCTGCTTCAAATGGTGAGCACACTGTGTCCTGTGGTGAGGCTCATTCTTGGGAGGACACGACTTGTTGCTCCTGTGCTTCTAGCATATCTATAATATGAAGAAAAGGGCATATGATAAGTAATGTGTGTACTTTGCCACGTATTTTTCAGTGCAGCACATATATTGTTTAATACCTGCTGGCACACAATTTCATTCATAAGGAATAAGTTTTAATCATATAAAACCAGAAGTATATTTGTCTCTTTCAGCTTGGCTGTTACATATGGCATGCACAATCTTTCATCCAATGAATGTCATTATAACCTCTTTGCCTGAGGTGAGGGGTTGAGCCTGCTGAGATCCTCTGCTCATCTGCAGTTGATTCCTTCTGTTTTATGCTGCTTGTTTGCGTAAGCAGCAAAATCTGAATTGAATGAACAAATATGTTGTGCTGTGCACTTTAGGCTACAGCACAGTTTTGCACCCAGAGTCCAGCACAATCGGCCGAACCAGTACAAAAGATCGGGGACTTTTTAACGTAAGTGAGTTACGCCCAAAAACACTTACGTTTGTGTTTTCCGCAAACTTTTACGCTGCTTCAAGATTCAATTCGCCCGAATCAGGCCCCACACACACACTGGCAATGTCCCCACGTCGAAATTGCAAGATTCTGTCGATTGCGCTGGTTCGGGAAGGCTCTTTAAATTGTGCTCATTTCCTTAGGCAGGTTTTAAAAGTTTTTTTTATCTCAAAAAATACTTAATTTACTAAAAAAAAAATGACTAGTGTTCACCAATGAAACTATTAAATGGTTCAGTAACAGTTTCTTACATTAATTTTTAGTGTTTGTAAATTAAGTTACTTGCAGGTGGAGGACTGGACTAGACACCCTGACTAAAAATGCTTATTTTTTGTGATAAACCCATTTTCAGCTGTATTAATAAAACTGCACCAGGTTACCGCTCTTAAATACATCAAGGGATACTTTTTAATGACAAAAAAAACCAATTACATTCTATTACGCTGCCCGATTGCATTGGTTCATGAAATATTTTACGTTTGTGATTATGCAAATGATTTTTTGCGGAAACTTGAACTATAACCTAACCAGCGCAATTTCAAGCGCAATTTCCCGATTGCACCCAAAGCAGAAACTCTACCCCCTTATATATAATACTTCATTGTAAAGAAAAAGCTTGCATTTATATAGTACCTTTCACATCCTTAGGACTATAAATTATTTTTGAAGTGTGGTCACTGTTGTTTTATAGGCAAACACTGCAGCTAATTGCACACAGCAAAGTCCCACAAACAGCAATAAGGATGATTGACCAGTTAATCTGTTTTTGATGTTGTTGCTTGAAAGATAAATGCTGGCCAGGACACTAAGATAATTTCCCTTCTCTTCTTCGAATAGTGTTGCAGGATCTTATACATTCACCTAGGCAGGCAAAAGTGGTCTCAGGTTAATGTCTCATCTGAAAGACTGCACCTCCGGCAATGCAGTATTCCTTCAGGACTGCTCTGAAGTGTCAGACTAGATTAAGTGCTCAACTGCGAGATTTAACCTTGAACCCACAACTTCTGACTGAGACGCAGGAATGCTACCAATGAGCCAAGGCTGACACCCTATCGTCCCTGTAGAATGTTTAGAGCAGAGTACTAAACATGTGAATAATTATATTCATACTTTAATCTTTCAACGACATCTTCCTATATTTAATCTTTCTCAGCTAAATCATTGTCAGTGCTGTACTGGCTCTTAACTACCTTTATTGCTTGCCTCTGTGTTGCAAATGTAGCAGGTAACTGTATCAATTTAAGTTAAGTATACTAAAGGACTTAAACAACTTACTTTCATTGGCATAAGTGAGTACTTGTCATATATAGGAGACTCCATATATATCAGGCTCATCCTCACTTTTTACTTTGGCTACTTTCTTCAACTCAGATATCTTTCAGATTTCTCTCCAGCTTTTCTGGGCACATGACCCTGAATTCATGGCCAGGTCAATGGTACCACACCTGCCTAATCCTTTGGTTGTAGGTGGGTTGCCTTCATGCACCATACAGTGCAATTTTCCTAGTTGTTCCATCATGAACTGTGACCGGCAGATGTTTTTCTAGCAAATTGTGGTTTCCTCCATCTCCTAAAATTGTGCACTACACAGCTGGATTGGCCCACAAGTACCAGTTTAGCAGTTAATTAGCTTTTTAGCGAGTTGCGCATTCCCAATTTTCATTGCTCCGCCATTGGTGGCCGTGTTTTCAACTCCCTAGGCCCTGAGCTCTGGAATTCCATCCCTAAACCTCTCCGCCTTTCTCTTCTCCATTAAGACGCTCCTTAAAACCTACCTCTTTGACCAAGCTTTTGATCACCTGTCCAAATATCTCTTTATATGGCTCGGTGTCAAATATTGTTTGATAAGGCTCCTGTGAAGCGCATTGGAATGTTTTACTGTGTTAAAGGTGCTATATAAATGCAAGTTGCTGTTGTTGTTAAGCAGCACTCATGCAGGTACCTTTGGATTGGCTACTCAGTTGTGCTTTATTTTCAGCACACCCTAAAGCCCCAAGCTTCTAAAAAGCACGTTGAATAAAGTTGAGCCTTTATCCCATTACATTGGAAAAATTAGTAAAAACTTTAATTCACAAGTAACGTAGTAAAAGGAATTACACCCCTCGCCCCAAAAAACCTGAGATCATATTCCAGGCTATACTGTCCCTAGTACAGGGGAAGTTTGAAAGTCTTGCATAGGTTAGGGAAAAAAACTGAAAAATATCCTGGGATGTGGACAAGAACAAGCAAGCCCCTTCATGTATTCTCTGGCACATTGAGTTGCACTAACTGGCTGTCAGCGTCTGTGGAGATGTCTTTAGGTAGGAGCATTTGGTCTGTCTGACTGAGTTGGATATAGTGATAGATTGTTTCCCTCATCAGTGTGACAGTAACGAGAGGGCACACGTTTAAGATAATTACTAAAGAATTGAAGGAGAGGTTAGGAAAAATGTCTTCACACTGTACGTGGTTAGAATGTAGAATTCTCTGCCACAAGCTATTATTAAAGCAGACACCATCAATTCTTTTAAAAGGGGCTTAAACAGCTGTTTGAAAAAGAAGAATATAAAGGGTATAGGCACGAGCAAAATACTTACACACATACATACATATAACATATATGACATGTATATTTAATATATACAAATTTGACATATACATATATATGATATATATATGACACACATACATAATATATATATAAATATGACACACATATATAATGGGTCAAAAATTTGCGGTTGGTAGTACGCCGTCATACCGCCTTTGAAATTGACCACAAGTTCGGGATTTCCGCATGCGTTTGTGCAGGCGCTAAATCCCAACTTGCGACCTGTCAAGTTCTGACTGCAAATAGGCTTTGCTGCATGTTTCACCTCCTCATACAAATGAACGTGCTTGCGAAACGTTGAGGTAATTGCCCGCCTACTGCAAATTAATTACCCTGAACATTTTTACATCTGGTGCCAACAGGCGCAGGAAGCCTGTTGCACAGTGTAAGGAGGGGGGTGGGGGGGTGGGGGGGGGGTGAGAAAATTGTATTACAAACCTGTTCCAAACATTGCTGCTGTCACACAAAAAGGCCAATTTGTATTTAATCTCCCATTCTCTTCCATATACGATATATCAAGGGAGCTCTTTCTGTCCATTAGATGATTTGTATTGATAAACACATAGCAAATTTGTTTCCAGCAGATTAGGTTATTTATACTGAAAGAGAGGGATTCTGTCCAATAACCCAGCTGTGGTTTGCTTTTAGAAATGGTGGTAACATCTTATCTTGATTATTGGGTAGAAAATAGCTTGAGAAAATTGAATGGGACTAATATCATCGCTATGTTTTATTAACGGACAATTGTTTTATGAGATGAGACATGACCAGGAGAGAGAATCAAAAGACCTCCATTTGGAAATCCGATGGGATCGGACTGGGCCACCTTACCAGACCCTTTCTTCTTCTTAGGCAGTCCCTCGGAACGGAAGATGACTTGCTTCCACATTAAAAATGAGTTCTCAGGTGACTGATGAGTCTAATGCGGGACCTACAGTCTCTGTCACAGGTGGGGCAGACGGTGGTTGAAGGGGCGGGTGGGTGGGGTGCTTGGGTTGACGTGCGCTCCTTCCGCTGTTTGTGCTTGGCTTCCGCTTGCTCCCGGCGAAGAGACTCGAGGTATTCGGCGCCTTGCTTCTCCTCAACTTTGTGCGCTCTTGGGCCAAGGATTCCCAGGTGTCGGTGGGGATGTTACACTTTTTCAGGGCGGCTTTGAGGGTATCCTTCAAGCGTTTTCCTCTGCCCACCTGGGGCTCTCTTGCCGTGTCGGAGCTCCGAGTAGAGCGCTTGTTTTGGGAGTCTCGTATCGGGCATGCGGACGATGTGACCCGTCCATCGGAGCTGATCGAGTGTGGTCAAAGCTTCGATGCTGGGGATGTTGGCCTGAGCAAGAACACTGATGTTGGTGCGCCTATCCTGCCAATGGATTTGCAGGATCTTGCGGAGGCAGCGTTGGTGGTACCTCTCCAGTGCTTTGAGGTGCCTGCTGCACATGGTCCATGTCTCTGAGGCATACAGGAGGGCGGGTATTACTACTGCTCTGTTGACCATGAGCTTGGTGCCGGGTTTGAGGTCCTGTCTTCAAACACTCTCTTCCTCAGGCGACCAAAGGCTGCACTGGCACACTGAAGGCGGTGTTGGACTTCGTCATCGACGTCTGCCCTTGTTGACAGTAGACTCCCGAGGTATGGAAAGTGGTCCACGTTGTCCAAGGACTTGTCATGGATTTTGATAATCGGGGGGCAGTACTGTGTGGCGGGGGCAGGATGGTAGAGGACCTTTGTCTTACGGATGTTTAGTGTAAGGCCCATGCTCTCGTACGCTTCGGTGAAGGTGTTAACGATGGTTTGGAGTTTGACCTCCGAGTGTGCGCAGACGCAAGCGTCGTCTGCATACTGTAATTCGACGACAGAGGAAGGGACGACCTTGGATCTGGACTGGAGGCGACGGAGGTTGAACAGTTTCCCGTTTGTTATGTAAATTAGCTCCACTCCAGCGGGGAGCTTACTGAGGGTGAGATGGAGCATTGCCGCAAGGAAGATCGAGAAGAGCGTTGGTGCGATGACACAGCCTTGCTTGACCCCAGTCCATACATGAATTGGGTCTGTGGTGGAACCATTGGTCAGGATCACGGCTTGCATGTCATCGTGAAGCAGGCGGAGGATGGTGACAAACTTCTGAGGGCAGCCGAATTTCAGGAGGACACTCCATAATCCTCACGGTTGACAGTGTCAAAGGCCTTTGTGAGGTCAAAGAAGGCCATGTACAGCGGTTGGCGCTGTTCCCTGCATTTCTCTTGTAATTGGCGCGCGGTGAAGATCATGTCCATTGTGCCCCTTAGTGGGTGGAATCCGCATTGTGACTCTGGGAGGAGCTCTTCAGCCACTGGGAGAAGGCGATTGAGGAGGATTCTTGCGATGACTTTCCCTGTGACAGACAGCAGGGAAACTCCTCTGTAATTACCGCTATCGGACTTGTCACCTTTCTTGAAGTTGGTCACAATTACGGCATCTCTGAGATCCCCTGGCATGCTCTCCTCCTTCCATATAACAGAAATGAGTTCATGAATTCGCACCAGTAGTGCTTCTCCGCCATGCTTTAGCGCCTCGACAGGGACTCCATCTGCTCCTGAGGCCTTGTTGTTCTTCAGTTGTCAGATGGCCTTTTCAACCTCATGCCGGGCTGGGGTTGTGCTGAGATGGTGGCGGGTAGCATGCTGCGGGATGGAGTTGAGGACACTCGCGTCGAAGACAGAGTCTCGGTTAAGGAGATCTTCGAATGCTCCTTCCAGCGGGCACTGACTGCTTCCCTGTCCTTGATGAGTACCTCTCCGTTCTTGGCCCGCAGTGGGGTAGGACCTTGGGTGCTTGGGCTGTAGGCGGTCTTGACTGCGCTAAAGAATCCACGCACGTCGTGGTTGTCGGCTAGCTGCTGGATCTCCTGCGCTTTCTCCACCCACCATCTGTTCTTTAGGTCACGAGTTTTTTGTTGGACCTCGGCCTTCAGGTGTCTGCAGAGCTGCTTTCTTGCTCTCGAGTTGTGTTGCTGTTTCCAGATCAGGAATGCCTTGCGCTTGCAGCTTATTAGCTCCTGGATCTCCTGGTCGTTCTCGTCGAACCAGTCTTGGTGTTTCCTGGTCAAGTGACCGAGCGTCTCTTCACAGGTGCTGATTATGGAAGCCTTGAGTGCAGACCAGGCGCCGTGGACACTGTGTCTCTGCATCACTGGGAGTTGTCAGGTTGTTTGTGAGGTGCAGGCTGAATAGGGCTTTCTTAGCGGGGTCTTTGAGTGCTCCAGCGTTGATTTTCCTGCGGCATTGTTTCTGTTCCCGCGCTGTTTTGGGGCTACATTGATGGAGATGACAGAGCGGATTAGGCGGTGGTCTGTCCAGCGTCATCAGCTCCTGTCATGGCGCGGGTGATGCTTATGTCCTTGCGGTCCCTCACTCAGACGATGACGTAGTCCAGCAGATGCCAGTGCTTGGAGCGAGGGTGCTGCCATGAAGCCTTGTACTTCGGTTAAAGGGTGCCCGCTTGGGGAAACGAGTTGCTCCTGGCAAAAGCTCTCATTTAAGACAGAAATGGTCCAAGTAAAAACTTATTTCTATTCTATTTGCACAATGAACTATTCATTTATGTAACTGAATGGCATGCATGTTTTAATAGCCTTTTAAAATGAGTTGTGGGCAAATCAGCAATCTCCTCTATTTCCTGATTGGCTCAGAGTCAGGAAGTGAAAGGAGCACCGCCCCACGTGATTCCAGGTTCGCATACGCACAACGGTGCGCCCCTTGGATCCATGGGACACTATGGTGCGCACAACACTGCAACATTTGAAAGCAAGCTTTTAAAAGGGGGTTCGCACTAGGTAAGTGCGGATTTCCTTCGGATGTTGGCAGCGTACTACAAATTCAGGGCCATTATGTATATAAATATGTGTGTGCATGTTTCTATAATGTCGGTTACATATATACCTTATTTAATGTATCATTGATAATATCTAGAGTTGTTATTAAATTACAAACGTGCTTATAGCTTTTTCAGCTCAAGATCTTAATTGGATTATGTTGCACTTAGATCTGTCCGAGCAAAATGTGTTTGAGTTGTCAAGCTCAGCTGATATTTCCTTATAATGATTTGACCACTTTTAATCCTCAGA